>OX376055.1:0-2657931 GCA_947361185.1 Charanyca ferruginea | reverse complement strand
AATATAATTAAAAATGTTCACTTACTAAGTGATTAAGAGAATGTTCTAGTTTAACATATATATTTTTTCAAATCATTTACACTGCACATTTTGACGTGATTGTCAGTTTAAAATCTGTAAAAGTCGTTTAATAGCCCCTTAACAGTCGCACGGTCTTTCAGTATGAAGATACCATTACACTGAA
The DNA here is from genome assembly GCA_947361185.1 of Charanyca ferruginea. Lineage (NCBI taxonomy): Eukaryota > Metazoa > Arthropoda > Insecta > Lepidoptera > Noctuidae > Charanyca > Charanyca ferruginea. The sequence goes on along the minus strand of OX376055.1, from coordinate 2,657,747 downwards.
CACTGTTTCACGTAACAGCATTTATTAAGATTAAGATCGTAGCTCAATAATAAATATGACGTAGAATGCTTTATCTACAAAACTTAGTTTTAATCAGCATTTTTTTATAGTGGTAATTGCTTTCCGTCAGATATTTACTCGTACCCTCTACACTTTCTAGATTAATAATTCATACATTAAACCGTGTAGTGCCGGCCGCGAATAGCACCACCCCATTTCCACCCGTGAGACAGATAGATATCGACCAAGAAGATGGGCAACAGCGTCCTTCTGAAAACCATAACACCTAGGTACTGCGATCGCCAATATGCATCGGCCAAGCATGGCGATTACGGCTGAGCCTCACTTTGGAGGAGACCTATACCCAGAGCAGTAGGCGTCTAAATCTTGACATGATAAATTCAGACATTATCTAAAACGACGGTTCGTAGTAACAAAGTAAAGTTAAATAGAAATAAATACTAACTACCACGCATTATGATCATTTCGGTCAGATTGTGATCAGAGTCTGCAATAAATAACACTTTATTTCGGTCCAACCAAGTGAAATCGTAGCGAAACATCACGTACTTATGTTATGTTACACATCATTGTAGTATATAAATATGGTTTGAAAACAACATATGGGACCAATCGGGACAAAGAACAATGATCATGGATGTATGGAATCCCGTACCATGCAGCATCAAAGTCAAACTTTGTTTATTAACCGACTTCAAAAATAAAAGGAGGTTCTCAGTTCGACCCGTATACACATGTATGTATGTATGTATGTGTGTATGTATGTTTGTCCGCGATTATCTCCCGTTTGGCTGAACTGAAATTGATCAGGTTTTCAGAAAAGTGTTTGTTAAATTCTGGACAAGGTTTTAGTTTACAACAAACAGAAAGGACAATGCCAGAAACTCTATAGAACTTTGCCCCACTCAATAAAAGTCATGTACAAGCTTGAAATATGTAGCATCATACTGCTTATTTATTGCTGATAACTAAATATTAGTCTTAATGACTGCAGAACTTGCCGTTTCTGTTTAAATCAAAAAACTGTTTTTAAATTCATTTAAGCATTGATTTGTAATCCGCAAGTAATAATAATAATAACAATGTTTTTTATTTGCCAACAAAAGAAGTTCCTTACATTTCTTTATCCTTATTGTTAATGTAAACTACATTAACAATTAGGATCACAAAACAAAAACAAATATAAGACACAAAGGAAGCATTTTGCTAATGAACTCCACACTAGGTCGAGCCTCTCTCAAGGAACAAGCCAATAACGCAGGCAAGTTGTAAAGAAAAACAATTTATTATAATAAGGTTCTTTAATCATTACAATTATTTTATTAATTTACATTTTCTGTAAATGGGTGGGGCATGATCTGGCATTGTCATTTATTCAGCAATTTTTGAAAAAAGTAACCAAAACCGAGAAGATGTTTTCGTTTCTTCCATCTTTCCGTCTTTGGAGGACTTTCAATCTCTGTTTTAACTGTGTTGCCGTTCCTTAATGGATTTGGGTGATAAGGAGGCACTAAAAGGTGGAAAATAAAAACTTTTTTGAAAAAAGAGAACCTTGACTTTAGTTGCGGAAGTCGTTAGCTTTGTTCTGTTTGTTGTTTTGTATTGCCACCGACTTCCGAAACTAAAGTCATGTGTGTTCTGTGCTAAAGGTATTTATCACTTTTTAGTTCTTTTTATAAGGCGGTTCTTTTTTTTGAAAACAGTTTTTTATAGACTGCATTTATTATTTTATCTTCTACAAAAGTTATTTTTGTAAACAAAACCCGGGTTACAAAGTTATTAAAAAAAAAACAATATAATCTAAAAACTGTGCGACATGTCATATACGTACATCCATTATTGCGTTATTTCGTGTGTGACTCTAAAATAAATATTATTATATTTTTTTCTCACTATGAAAATAATGTTTTGTAAGATTCTAAATAGCACAGTCGATAGAAGACGAAGTCAAGACATAGGTCAGTGGGTCGTATATTTTCATAGAGTAAAATAAGATCTGGGCCTCAAGTCTGCTATTACAATAGTGTCAGAATGGTCTATCATTGATTTCATAATTGTTGATTTTGACAAGTTTGGTAATCTACTAATATAATGGCGTCATTATGACTTTCCAATGATCAACCACTGACACGTCATTGAAAGAAATGATATAGAATGGTAATCTCGTACAAAATGACAACTAAATTGCTAAAATTTTGACAGTTCCTTTGATCAGTGACCATAAGACCGTCATTGTGCAGTCATTGCTTTTAATTCGACCGACCAATGATCGACCATTATGAATTTAGCAGATTACGAACTTTTAGCAAAATGACAATGGGATCGTATTGGCATGACGAAATTATAAAAATAGCAGACTTGGCTCCCTGCTTACCAGCACGCGTAGCATGACAACGCTATGTCTACGGAAGAATAGACAAACTGTACTTTACTTGTCTATTCTTGCTGTCAGTATGTCTATTCTTTCCTAGACATGCCGTGGTCATGCTACGCGTGCTGAGCAGGAGTTACCCACGATTGTAACAAATTAAATGTGCAGGTAGGTTTCTGGGTATCAAAAATGAATATGAGGTACATCGATTTTGCCGTGGGACTGACGGCGTCAGGCGGTCAACCCCAGGAATCGGCATAATTTGACAATTAAGTACTCAAAAATAAGTTCACAAAATAAAAACAAGTTCTACTTCTTCACACACAATACAATAATAAATAATCTCAACTTTTTAAAACACAGACGTATTCGATATCACCATCATCAACATAGGCCAGAGAACGTCCACTGTTGAACAAAGGCCTCCCCAAGGGGGGGGGGGGGGGTTGCACTAATCCCCACGCTTGACAGGCGTCTTGGGGATCGCAGTGAAGTTGGTAAGTACACGGAAGCCGCTGCTGCCTGACTTCTAGATTTTCCCTTAGTCGCCTTCGACGACACCCTCGGGATGAAATGGGGGGTGCTATTCTAGCCCGAACACGGGCCATCCTTGAATTTTGACAGTGCATGATCTTGATCGTCCTCTGTAACTTCTAAAATAAGGGAATGATTAAACTAAAAAAAAATATATGATGTACATTACCATGTAAACTTCCACCGAAAATTGGATTGAACGAGATCTAGTAAGCAGTTTTTTTTAATACGTCATAAATCGTAAACCGCAATTTACCTTTCATTCAATCAACTCAAACATAAAAAAAAAAAAAAAATATTATTATGTTACTTGTTGCTACGGAACCCTTCATGGGCGAGTCCGACTCGCACTTGGCCGCCTTGGCGCCTTGGGCGCCTTTATTTTTGATGAATCGACTAACTAGTCATTATTCAATATAAATGTTTATTTAATTTTGTTCATTTTAATACAATATTTAACTCGTACAATAAAAAAGAAAAACCTATAACTATTCAACAAAAAAAAAAACGAATATAATAAGGCATCAAATATCTCAGAAATATGCGTCGGGATTTGGATGTGATCGGTAAATCAAAATCGGTAGAAAAATCGATTTTGTGTCAATTAGAAATATTAAATTGGTTTAGTGTACTTATATTACCCGATTGTTACTGTTATTCAACAAAAAGAAAGCAAAGCTAATAAATGCAATTTGTGAAATGTTTTTCAAGCATACAAGTTATATAGTATAAAAAAGAAACGTTAAAATAAAGACTACTTGATTCATCAAAAAACATTTTTATTGCATTCTACATTTTCTAATGCGACGCATAATGTCGTAAAAAAATATGAAAATAATTACTATAATATTTTGATCTTGATGCACGAGACTTTTCTTTTTTCGGAGGAGTTCGTGGCTAAGTTAACGCCGTACAGATCGATCGGTCAAGGTTGAGCTACGCTAGCCGCGGTCGGTCTGTGGATGGGTGACCATCCCTTTCATACCGAGTTCCTTCCGTGCCTCGGAAAGCACGTGAAGCCGTTGGTCCCGGCTGTCATTTATAGGTCTTTGGCAGTCGTTATGGGTAGTCAGAAGCCAGAAAGTCTGACAACCAGTCTTACCAAGAGGTATCGTGTTACCCAGCAACGGGTCTTGGAGGTCCGATAGGCAAACGCTCTATGTAAAACACTGGTATCCAGCTGCATCCGGTTAGACTGGAAGCCGACCCAATATAGTTGGGAAAAGGCTAGGCAGATCATGATTCATGAGACTTTTTGGTACCACTTTCGATCATTATCCTTTCTGTGTTTATGCCTGACTGTTGAGCAATGGCCTTTCCTTTCTCTTTCAAAACTCCCGATCTTGTGCCTCTGCCCACGCTTGCCCCGCAACATGACCACCCGACACCACATTCGCCGCGGTCGACCTTGACGGCGATGTCCTTCTTCAGGCGTCCACTGAGTGACCATCTTTGCCCATTTGTCCAGTTGCATTAGCGCGAATTTAAAAAATCATAGTAAGATTATGAAAAGGTGAATTTTGTTAAATAGAGATGGTGAGCAGTCATTCCACCTAGTGCTAGGGATCGACAGAACCTCAAACTTCACCTCACCACAGAAAAGCACTGCAGATAATAATGTACTTAGTTCCGTAGTTCAGAGATCGATAACCAATATTTAAGGACAATCACAACCAAACTTAGGCTCATGCACGTTTTAATTCATTTATAATTTTGAAGAATTATAATAAGGTTAGTATGATTTGGAATTGCACGGCTTAACTCCCTATACCCATTCCATCATCGGCCGTGCAGAGATAAGGTGAACTGTCACCGCTATATAGTTAAAGTACGTCGTCTACGTCTTCGACACAAGCGCTTTGCTGCCATCTATAGGTACTAACATTATAAAGCTGAAGATTTTGTTTGTTTGGTTGAACGCGATAATCTCAGGATCTACTGGTTCGATAGTGTTGGATAGTCCATTTATCGAGGAAGGCTATAGGCCCATACGAACCCGGGTCGGGTCGCTAGTACCACATATTGTGCGAACTACCAAACTGGAATTCACAGTCTATTGGAATGAAAAAAATCTGACAAAGGTAACAACTCTCTATATTTAAAACTAGTTGAACCGACAGACCTTGTCTTATCAATTGATTTTTAAATTTTCTAAAACTTTCCCTGGACTTCCACAAATATTCCCATACCAAAATTAGCCAAATTGGTTTAGCCGTTCTCGAGTTTTAGCGAGGCTAATGAACTACGATTTATTTTTATTATGTGGAGAAGAAGATTGTAGACAGGAATTGATTGACAGGGAAAACATAAAAGTGGGTATTTATACAAAAAAGATGATGTAGGTAGTAAATCACTGTTTTTTTGAAGTCGGTTAAAAGTGAAATGTGATACATGTGAATAATAAATGTGCCTTTTACTTATATATCTGCTTCCCCATAAGGATATTAAAGGCGTAATGTTTAATGTGCATGAAACCAGTCTTATAACTCTTAGCGGGTCACTAGGAAGCGTCGAAGACTGAACCGGTACCATTTATTTTGATATTATGAAATATATCGCCTAAAGATATATTTTCGAAACAAACCGCTTATTATTTTAAGAAGAAAAGTTTGTTTGCAAGAGCAGTGTAGTCTTTATAACCTACTTTACAATGGCGTGCCTTCCATTAAAGCCGAAAAGCCGGGCTTGCTATCAATAACGAAAACGATAAAAGCAAAAAAAGAACTTATAATACTTATAATACTTTAAAATAGAATTTGATAATTAATCGGATTTCATTCTTAATTAAATCTGTCGGGCTTGTCCTAACTTTGATCCCTAGGCACGCTATTGCTACTTTACTGTACGAGTATTTGCAATTCTTTTTTGTCTTCTTAATATCACTATGTTAGTACTTAATCTCCTGACAACGTGAGAAGTCCCATTTGACGTTTCTTCTTTGGAACAAGTACGTAAGAAATTGAAAAATTAAATTCATAATCCTAATTAATTACTATTTTATCCATATACTGTTACAACGAGTATCATTCGCTAGCATCAAGTTTAAATTTATATTGAAAAAAAATGCACTCAAAAATACAAATTAATCGTTGATTCATATTCAAATATGATATTTCAAATGTGACTTCTTAGATTATCAGGAATATAAATCAAAACAGAGGTTACTTTCGACACCGTTTTTCTGCAAAATAGAGTACGTACGTGAACTTGAACTTTATCAAGGTTCCTGAGTAGAATGGTCATCATCTTCCTCCCCTTAGGTCATGTTACTTGGAGTCGGCGCAAAACGATTTGTCCTTCCAACCCGTCCTGTCACCCATCACGATATTATTTATTTATTTATTATAAACAAAGTTTACAAAGATCTTAATTTAAAACTATGCCCCACAAAATCGTCATCATTTCATCATCCCTTCTCTATCATATCGGTTTGGGCTCCGCTCGGCCCTTGGATCTTGCCCCTAATTGCCTAAGCACCTAGCTCCAATTCATTTCAGGTTTCCTGGTAGTTTACTAAGATTTGCTATCAACAAAATTAAAATGATCAAAATTGTGGAAATAAAATGTCAAAAACACAACATTGTAGATTATTCATACTTAACTATAAAGCAATCATGAGTAGGCACACAGTTTTTATAAAGATAAACGTCAAACATGGCGTTATTCATAATGTATGCATTTTTCTGTGTAACTATACCTTTTTACCAGCTTTTTATTAGCTTCACCTGTATGTTTGTATGTTTGTTTGTAACCGACTTCTTTGGGCGCGATTTTGACCCACTTTAAACGCCCAGATTTCGTTCAAACTTTGTAGATTTATCGAGGACCGATGACAATACACTAATTTGAAAAAATATTAAAAAAAAACAAAAAACAAAAAAAAAGAACATAAGTCGTTCAAAATTAGTAGCCGAAAAAACAGCTATTATATACTAGGAAGGTACTGCACAAGCGCCCCTGGTAGAATAAATGTACATAATATTTATAGATATAGATATAACCAAACTAAAAAGTAAAAAATAAATAATAGTTTAAAAAAACTAAAAACACGCTTTTTATAGAAAACGAAACTATAAAATAGAAAATAAATTTTAATAAATTATTTTATTTTATTTGGTGAAATTTTCAAGGAGCTGACTTATGGGGCGAATCGATACACTAAAATAATATTTAAATGTAAATTTTCCAGTTGCCCCTTCCTAAGGGGCGAATTACTACATCAAATAATAAAAAACGGGGTGAGTGCAGGAACATTGTGAGCGGGCGAGCGGAGCCTAAACCATCATTTCATTGTTCACACAATCAATCAATCTTTTCATCGGCCTTCCTCTCCCTCTCTATTCATTCAAATTAATATTCATAACTCTTTTGGTCACATGCGTTTCACCCCTCCTCTTCGCTAACAACAACAAGACAAACGATTCCCTTTCAACTTTTCTGTCACTGGCGCTCAGTCGCTCACACATCAATCTCTACATTCTCATCTCCGCTAAATGTAATCTTTTTTCTTCTGTCTTCACGGCCCACCATTCTAACCCAAACAGTACCTACGACAGGTTTTATCACCAGCCGACCACTTCCTAGGTTGACCTGCGTGACGCCATTACGAAAAAAAAACAAAAACAGGAAAAATATATACAATCCTCACTAATTATATCATTCTGTTTCAAAATACACACAGGTGACGTCGCTTCTAAAAAGCTAGTTTGAAATAATAATAGCAAGTGTTACATTTTCGCAATTAGGAAATGTTACCACACTTCTCTTGTAACAGATTAATTTGGTTATCTGTTATATGAATTTTTAATCTATATTATTACCAATATCAAGTATGCAAGTGTCACTATTTGCATTTTATCTGTGTCATTTCGTTAGTCTGATTGCAGCAGGATCCTGCCTATCTATTGGATCATCACATCAGCAGAATGATTATAAGTTTACCTACTTGTCTATTAAAATGCATGGGTACAAACATTTAATTTCATTATTTGTTTACTTTATAAAGCGAGTGTATACTCATACTTACTTACTTCCCATATAAACTTTTTTTACAAACACGATAACTTTGAATGAATATCGATTTAGTAAGAGATGATGCACTCGTTCGTTTCACAACAAACCCGCCACCTACCCATTCTTACTTTTGTCGTAGTCTTAATATTTACATATATGTATGTATTATGCTAAAAGATCGACGATTAATATCGACGACATTATCTCCATCACGAGACAGTAATTTAGAGAATATAGATTTATAAAAGGGGGAATGGCGGAAGAAACCTCCTACATATTAATAAGTCCTATAAATCCTACTGCAGTTGACGATGACGACAAAGACTGCGTTCTATTAATAAAATATCTAGGTATCTATCTACTTAGATAAGTAAAAGACAATTTCCACATGTATATAAGATCATTGTAATTATTATAGACAGGACAAGGCAGTATTCTTTTTTTTTAATCCAACTATAATAAAATGTACTCTGTGATCCAAGCTAGGCCGAACCACAAAATATAAAGAGCGCCGCACCCTTAGGTACTTTGTGGCCGAACGATCTGAGGATGAATTTAAAAAAAAACATTCATTCGCAGGCCACTTGACCACGCTACCTGGGCCTCAAGTCTGCTATTACAATAGTGTCAGAATGGTCTATCATTGATTTCATACAGACCCTGACAGAACGCCCTATTCAAGGCGTTCTGTCAGGGTCTGTATGCGGGGGGTCTATGGGTCAGCTACTCCAAGAGATCGCTAGATGCTCTACGCGTCTAGTATAATAATGTTTTCAGGATGCTGTTGGGACTGCCCCGCTTTTGTAGTGCATCGGAGATGTTTTCGCAAAACCGAATTGACGGTTTCCACGCTGTCATTCGTAAGAAAGTTGCTTCACTGATGCATCGAACGCGGGTCAGTAACAATAGTATCCTGAAATCAGTGGCGGAGAGCCCTTACTCTCCTGTTCTGAGGCATTTTGTAGAGAGGATGGTCAACTAAGTACCTGATCTCCTGCGTGGTCATTCTCTGTGCAACCTGCTTCGGACACTTAAGTGATATGTATTGTTTTATTATTGCCGGTTGATTTGTGTTTTGTTTTTGAAATACTAAGATTAGGTATAAGGTTTTTGTTTTACTAACAAAATGGATTACATTGTTGTCCGAAACTGAATATATAAATAAATAAAATAAATACTTGTTGATTTTGACAAGTTTGATATTCTACTAATATAATGGCGTCATTATGAAAATCAATGATAGACCATTCTGACACTATTGTAATAGCAGACTTGAGGCCCTGTATAATTCATCCGTCAGAAATTTGGATGGTAAGTATAAAGTTAACCAAATTGGTAAAATAAGGTATTGAAATTGCACGCGTGCGGTATGGATCGCTACGTTTACTAGTAAAACACAGAAATCCCTTTGTGACAGACGGACAAAATATTATCCCTTATGGGATGACAACGATTAGTTAGAAAAAAAATGGTATTTTATTAAATTGCACTTTTGTACATCAGAAGGAAAAGTACAACTGTTCTTTATATTTGAAACTTTTTTCTTCGTTTTTTTTGGCAGTCATCAACCATCATCGCTTTGCAAATTTTTACTAAAACAAACCCTGCATTAAAGTACGTGTGTCAACCTTAAACTTAACCCCAAACAAGTCAAACTGTCAAATTAAATTTCGTAAAACTGGCAATACATAGATAGTAGACTATTATGTCCACATTTATGGAAATAACCTCAATGCCGAATCACTATGTAAAGTGCGTCCTATATTTCTAAAGGATGAGGAAATTATGAGAAGGAATAGAATATAGAGATGTCGAAGTAAATCTGACATTTAAATGGTGTCAAAGGTTAGTCCAACCCACTGAACTATTGTAGCGAGTCAGGCATGCGGTAGTGTGATAGAAGCTCATTATAAATAAATTCAATATAAATTCAATTCAATATAAATTCAAAATTCAATATAAATTCATAATAAGTATACATTTTGCATAATTAACAACTATATTGCAATTTCAAGAAAAAAAAATATTTTTTAATAACTATAAAAACATACTAAAAAATAATGCTGTTAAAACAAATGTATGTTTTCATGAATAAATAAATAATTATACTCCATAACTTTTGGCTTCGTTGGGTGTCTTTATACCTACGTTTGGTACAACTCACAACTCGTCATCATAATTTCTACGTATTCTAAATTAATGTCCCTACCGGGCTTACTGAAGATTCGGACACAGGTGTCCAAAACGATATATTTTTGACTGATGATTTGGTCATTAAATAAAAGCTGTTTTGTACAGTCAGATAAAAACTTCCAACAAACGAAATCCGTCTTCCGCCCAGCATATAGTTGTAAAAAAACAGCTTCTCACGGAATTTTATTATTAAAAGCTTTTTCATCAGTCTAAAAAATATCGTTACGGACACTGTGTCCGAATCTTCAGTAAGCCCCCTGCCACGCCGCCCCCGCTGAGTTTGTTTTCATTCAAACTATCTCCGGAAGTCCGGACATAATGGTCCAATTTTGAAATTCTTTCCTTAATAGGATACTACTATATTTCTGACAGCTATTGGATATATTTTACTAGGTAACAAAATAAATAGAGATCTGTGGACAAAAGCTAGTACTAATTACTATGTGTACAAGACACAAGAAATATGATTTTTTTCCCTTGGTGTCGAGGCGCCGCCACGTCGTCGTGTAGTAACAGTACCTAGTGAGTTCTTACTGTACCTCCACGATATTTCCATCATGGCAATATTTTTTTTTCCTATTTTCTTGTTGTTAAATGTTATAACTAAACTTTAAATAGGTACGTATACAAAGTGGGTAAAAGGTGACAGAGGTAATATCAATATCCCTCTGTCGCCTTTTACCACTTTAAGGATGGGCAGCAGCGTTCTTCTGAATACCTTAAATTACCAAAATGTATAACAAGTGAGGATAGTGTCCACAAATTCAAAAGTAAATTGTACTCGTTTCTATTAGATAAGACGTATTATTCTATTGAAGATTTTTTATTATTTAAACATTTTATTTATTAAAATATGACACTACCAACCTTTTAATTTAATTTATGACATGCATGTAAAAATAAATTATACTTAATTGATTATTTATTAATTCATAATACATTTAATTGACATTATTTACAATTTGCATTATTTTACCATTGGCATGCATTTTAAAAATAAATCATAATTGATTATTTATTAAAAATGTACATTTTAATCGACATTATTTATTCGAATTGGACTTTGATTGTATAGATCTAGACTTATTACTGAAAAATTAATATATTTGTACACCAATTTCATTGGTGGGACATAGAGCTCTGACTAAAATGTATACCTACATAAGACCTTTTGTAACACCTGTGTTCACAAATAAAGATTGATTGATTGATTGATTGACCTTATCACTTACTGCGATCGGCAATATGTATCGGCCAAGCATGGTGGTTATAGCTCTGAAGGAGACTTATGCCCAATAGTGAGCGTCCAAAGGTTGACATGAGGGTCAATAAATTACGGGAAAGTAAGTACTTTTATTCAACTATTTCGATATTTAAAGATTATACTTAAAAGAAACAAACTAAGTAAGTTATTTACCGGAACGGATGGCATTGAAAAAGCATTTTCTATAATAATAATACCAGCCTATTAACATCCTAGTGCAGGGCAAAAGGATCTTCTCATAAAGAGAAGACACCAGTATTGATCACCACCTCGTTATGGCGGATTGGCAATTTCAGACTTATAGTAATTATATTAGTCCAAAAGAAGAAAGCACGGTAAGACGTTAGTGCCGGCTGTCAATCTTAGATGGCATACAATTTGACGACACGGTTGGCGCAGTGGCTGAGCAATCGACTGCTGCGCAGCGTGTTGCGGGTTCGATTCCCGCCCAGGGTAAACATTTGTGTGATGAGCACTTGTGTTTGCCTTGTGTCTGGGTGTTGTTTATCTATATATGTATGTATTTACAAAAAAAAAAAATGTATTTGTGTATGTATATCAGCCGTCTGACACCCATAGTACAGGGTCTCCCTAGTTTGGGGTCAGATGGCCGTGTGTGAAAATGTCCCCACATATTATTAGATCTTTGACAGTCGTTCCAGGTGGTCAGTACTGGTCAGAAGCACAAAATATAAAGGGTACAGAAGGACCGTTCCCGCCATCTTAAAAAGAATTACCTAAACTTGCCAAACTCGCTAGGGCTGCTACTGTATTGACTCTGTAGGTCTTACTTGTGACGATATGAAATATTGACACTGGTTGGAATTCCTTGCAATTTTTTTATTTAAAACAAAATTTTCTTGTTCGCCATGAAATGTCGATTACATCATTTATTCATTTTGACACACACGTGACAGTCGAGACTGAAGTCTGCTTGAAACTGCTTGAGAATGCCTATAAACGTAATGTCAATGTGTGCGTGCGAAAAATGGCGGTTTGTTCTGAGTAAGTCTCTGCTCGGGCGCGACGCAGCCTTACGTAGATACTTTGTCTCAGAAGCCAGGATGTCAGATAACCAGTCTTACTAAGAGATATCCTGTTACCCAGTAACTGGGTTGTGGAGGTCAGACAGGAATTCGCTTCATGTAAAAAACGGCTATCCCGCTAGACTGGAAGCCGACCCCAACATAGATGGGAAATATGTCAGGTTAGGTTAGGTTAAAGGGCTTAGACGTCCGGGGGGGGGAGTCTAACACCTCACTCCCCCCCCTGACCCGAGAAGTGGCCCGGCACCAGTCGGAGGTTGCGGAAGTATCTCCAGTTCCCGCGACCCCCGACGTAGGTGTGAGATGGAACACCGGGGTGGTTTTTAGCCAATAAGAGTCTGACAGACCCCTCCGCCCGCCCCAGGGCGGAGGACATCCATGAGGATTTTCCACCCCGAAACAAAAAAAAAAGGTTAAAGGGCCACGCGCGCCCCTCTTAGACGTCCGGGAGGGAGTCTAACACCTCACTCCCCCCCTGACCTGAGAAGTGGCCCGGCACCAGTCGGAGGTTGCGGAAGTATCTCCAGTTCCCGCGACCCATGTAGGTGTGAGATGGAACACCGGGGTTGTTTTTAGCCAGTAAGAGTCTGACAGACCCCTCCGCCCGCCCCAGGGCGGAGGACATCCATGAGGATTTTCCACCCCGAAACAAAAAAAAAAGGATAAAGGGCCACGCGCGCCCCTCTATACGTCCGGGAGGGAGTCTAACACCTCACTCCCCCCCTGACCCGAGAAGTGGCCCGGCACCAGACGGGGGTTGCGGAAGTATCTCCAGTTCCCGCGACCCCCGACGTAGGTGTGAGATGGAACACCGGGGTGGTTTTTAGTCAGTAAGAGTCTGGCTGTGACATTTTTAAATGTTACAGCACCATGCTGAGATAGGGGCCTTTTGGCATCGTACAGCACCGATTTGGTTTCTTATTATTATATTTTTGGTTTTATAACAATAATTAAACCTTGTTGTTTTTTGTGTGTTTTGTCCTGTGAGGGTCAATAAATGCTTTTTCTTTCTTTCTTTCTTTACAGACCCCTCCGCCCGCCCCAGCGCCCCAGGGCGGAGGACATTCATGAAAAAAAAGGTTAAATAGTTATAATAAGTCCAGATTTCCTAACGATGTTTTCCATCACCGATGTCAATTATGTCCAAGATAAACTTAAAAGGACCAATGAAATTTAAAAAGACACATTGGTACTTGCACAAGATCGTGCATAAGAGCCCATAACCACTGGGTCATAACGACCATAAAGGCTCACCCACACTGGCGCGTTATTACCAGTCGGTAATCCCGGATGCTGCTTTGCACACAGCTGCGTTTTTATCATCCGATAATTCTATTTCGTATTCGTGTTTTTGGCAGGATTTTCGCCGCTAATGTCGTGCAGATTTGTCATATTTGTGATGGTCACATTGTACAGTAGCCACTGTTAGTGATAACAATTCTACCTGTGAAGTGTGTGATGAAAAATCCGTATCCATATTATAGATTTTTAGAACACTCCTAATTAACCGTCGGTAAAACTAAATTTCGTCCTTGACATACCTGCTAACGATCTCGCAGCTGTGTATGGGATCGCATGCGTCCCAATACAAATGTTCTAAGAACTCATATCGGGACGGTGGAACGCAAGCGTCTTACTTCTATAGGGTCGTTATTATCGCAGCAGTGTGTTACTTCGTAGCCGTCCTAGTAATAAATGTACTGAAAACAAATATCGCAGTAACGCAACCGACATTATCGGCCGATAATAATGCACATGTGGGGGAGAGCCATAATTAACTCTTTATTTTCAGATGTTGCACGTTATTAGAAAGTAAATATACTCTAAATGTAGAAAAAAATAATCTTCCGACCGAATTTCGGTCACGGCGGCCAATCTCAATGGAGATCAGCCAAGTACGCAGAAGATATTATAGTGCACAAGTGTGTGCGCAAACACAGAAGCACTCCCTCTTCCCTCACTCTCATAGTCCGGTGGGACGACAATCCGACACGACCGGAGAGTTATCAGGCGCAGGATCAACGGCTTTACGTGATTTCCGAGGCCCGGGGGTGTTACACCACCAACTTCCAAACTCCGGGCTGTTACTGAGAAACTCTTAATAGAAAAACCCAATAACACTTTGCCCGACCTGGGAATCGAACCCAGGACCCCACGCTCAGCAGTCGCGCTTGCGACCACGCTACCAACGAGGCTGTTAAAAAAAGGACTCTAAGCTGCATAATTCAAAAATACTTCAGAAATGTACACAACTGTCCCAATCATTTAGAGAAAGTATTATATTTCTAACGATCACGGAAGGCACGGAAGGCACCCATTCATCATTGATGAAAATAGTATCTAATACAGCAGGTAATAAAGTCGACCACTTACATCATTAGCTCAAGATTTGTTTCGTTAAGCAGCAAAATAGGCTTGAAAAAAACGAAAGCGAACGCACATAGAGTAATGACGAAAAAAAAATAAACATGGTCCATAGTTACACATCATTATAATAAAAAAAAAACATTCGCTTACAGCACAATTTTATTCGCAGTGCATACATAATTTATTGAACACTAGCTGATGCCCGCGAATTCGTTCCCAGTGTATTCATTTTTAACCGACTTCAAAAAGAAGGAGGTTCTCAATTCGGTTGGTTTTTTTTTATGTATGTACATCGATTACTCTGAAATTTATGATCCGATTTACGTGATTCTTCTTTAGTTTGATGCGGAATAGTTGTCATTTGGTCCCCTAAAAAATTTACTTTTTTCAGTGTTGTTTGATTTCGATGATTCTTTTTTTAGCTGATAGTGTATACCCCAAATTTGGTCCCATATAAATTTCAAGAAAATATTCCACCCCTAAGGGTTGAAAATTAAGGGATGACCCATATTTTTTGGTGTCGCCGTTTTAGTAATTAATTTCTATGATGAGAAGTAGGCACTAAAAAGCGAAAAAAAGATTTATTTTACAAAAAAGACAACCGCCTTAAAATAGTATAAAATAACTGTCAATTCGCAAGTCGGTGGCAATACAAAACAATAAGCAAAACCAAAGCCGCCGACTTGCGAATTGAAAGTTATTTTATACTATTTGAAGGCGGTTGACTTTTTTTGTAAAAAAAAAAATGTATAGATCTATTCTTCGCGGGCTTACGCAGAACCACCCACCAAAATGACATCACAATCGTATCAATTGTTTAGAAAAGTATATAGGACAAATATACAAACATTCATTTACAACTCTGTCCACTGGTTTAATCGTTTTTTGACAGCTGCTACTAGTGAACAATATTATGATTTTTGTAAAAACTGATATGCATACCTGTATTATAATGTCTGTAAGAGGTCATAAATAAGATAATCCAACATGATTAGGCAGTTTATATATTTATTTTATAACACATTTTAAAGTTAACTGTAATCGGGAATAATTACATTATAAGGCAGCTGTCAAAAAACCAATAACCTAATGGACAGGGTAAAGTAGGTTCATAGAAGATTATAAAGACTATAAAACGGCTAATCAACAATTTGAACACTAAATAAATAGACATTAGACATTTTGATAAGTACGTATAGGTACCTATAAATTTAGATAATAACTCATGACATAAGAATATGATTGAATCTGCGTCGATCTAATCGTTTAAAAAGATTACGACACAAGATGTTGTTGAAAAATCAATAGAGGAGCTTAAAAGTAATGCAAAACTAGTTTATCATATAAGTAATTGGTTCAAAGACGGCTAAAACAGTTCATTTAGATACCATGTATGTATTAAAATAATGATGTTTTATCTATGGTCTTGCCATAGATAAAACATATTTTAAGTAAGTATGTTCGGATGCAAATAAAATAATAAATTAAGAAAAAAAAAATAGTTTTCAGAAACTAAGAAAAATGTTTACGGTCATCACTTACTCTAACACCTTTCGGTTTGAAAATAAATCATAACTCCGGAACCAATTTGTTAAAAACGAAGTGAGAAAAATATAATTAAGTGGGTACTTGTGCATATTTTTCAATTAAACAGTGGCCGTTTCTGTCTAGACTATTACGAATTTACGACACACTAGAGCTTAAAAAACAGATATTCTCGAACGTTTTCAATCAACTACATATTCAAGATAAAGCAACGATACACTAATTGAACTTGATTGATATTATTATTGAACACATTTCTAGATATTGTTTTTGTAAACATTCATAGTGTACCAGATAAACAACGTTCGTAATAACATTATCATTAGTAACGTACTTAATTAAAATACTTAATTCTATCTACATACATGCTTAAAACTACATTACAGATAACTTTGTACAGTAATTTCATCCTGAGATAGAACTTTACTTTTGAGACTTTATCGACACAGATAACTTCACTTTGTCACTTCAAAAACATAGAACTAAAGAAAAGTAACAGCAGGCTTGTCTCGATGGCTCACCCCACCTGTGATTACCCCACCCAATTGAACAGTGGCCTTTCTACGTCCGATCTCAACGTGTGTGCTACCTTTCTAAATTCGCCGGGTAAAACGGGCTAGTAGGGATGGACCAAGGGGCTAGATTATGCAATTATTGGACTCGCAAAGCAACGAGTATATAAGCTTGTGGTGCGCTCAGAGGAGTAGAAAGTAAGCCAGTCTTGTCAGGCAAAGTGTAATACGGAATCAGTCCAGCTAACCAAGCAAGATGTACGCGAAACTCGCTGTGAGTTCACCAAAAATATTTTTTATCTGTCAAAATTGTCTTGGCGCCAATTTAACTGTCACAGTTTTTTTTCTCTCATTGTTAGAAGTGCGTTCGGCGAGAAATTAATTTAATTTTTGTAAAATTAAAATAATGATTATTATCATTGAAATATTTTTCAGTTCACAGTCTGTTTAAGACAATAAAATTATGAAAATATCTAGAGTCAAGTTTTTACCAACACAAAGAAAACAGTGAAATAATTATAAAAAAAAATATATGCTAAATTCAGTTTTGTGTTTATATCCTACTAAAGTTACAACATTTTATTTGGTAGCTTATCTCCCTCGTTGTCGCCGTGGTCGTCGCTTCCCCAACCCCCGGTGGCCATGGACAGTAAGTACTAACCATTATTTTTTTAATAATTACCTAATAATGACATTTTGCACCGCGGTGTAGATGGGTTGCTCGATGACGTAATCAATTACGTAGGTAGCAGGCGTCATTTTAATTTGAAGTTTTTAGTTGTGTTCTAATTTGGAAACAAGTTTGCAAATCTTTAAAAACCAAAGATTTGGTTACAAGTTTTGAATGATTTGAAGTAAATAATGGAATAACGGATCATAATAATAATAACAAAATATTTTTACTTAGCTTGTTTTGATAATAAATGAACACAAAAGTAAACATTTACCTACCTTTTTAAAAACCATCAAAATACAAAAGTGTATCAGTTATTCGGAATGTTTTTTAGTTACGCAGCAAAAAGTTTGTCACTTTGTAACTTACAAAATACATACAACTACAAACTCGTCATAATCGGTAGCAAGAAATAATATAAAAAGAAACCGCAAGCATTACTACCTACTATACTTCGTTATTTACTATTCAAAGAAAAATAATAAAACTATAACCTACTGTACAAACATCTACTCTTGACGCAACAAAACTGTCTCAAGTTCAACAACAAAGCAATAAAATCTACGATAGTAGTTATTCTCTTTGTGAAAAAAATCCGTTCATTCATAGTTCGAATTAGTTGTTCTTTTTATAAATAAACCGTTCATTCATCGCACTAAATCATTGTTCTTTTTATGAAAAAGAAACCGTTCATTCATCGTTCGAATGCAGTTAGAATTAGATAATTCAGTCAAGGTCGTAATATAATGTGATGTAGTCATGGAGTTTAGTAAATAGGCATAAAACTATAATAATTAATAGGATCGTCTAAACTATTATTATAAAGAGGAAAGTGTTTGTTTGTTACGATTTAACTCAAAAACTACTGGTCCGATTTAAAAAAATATTTCACCAATCGAAAGCTACATTATCCTTGAGTAACATAGGCTATATTACATTATTAAAAAATAGGATTCCTTAAGAAAATAAACAAAAATAAAAACAAAACCGGACAAAGTGGCGGGCAAAGTGCTAGGAATATATATTTAAAAGGAAAAAAACAAACTCATTGATACTGAAATACAAAATTAAAAATTTGTCTAATTGGTCTGAAATGTTCATTCTACTTCATATTATTCAAGGCAGGCAAATTACTTATCTGGGAAAAATAATTTTTAAAAGACTTAATATAATGCCTGTCAGAAGTTTCTAGGCCATTTTTACGATACATTGCGACTCAAAGTTGCGCCATTATTATTAGCATCAATTGGCAATTGGCGTTCATTTCAAGATAATCAATTTAGCAATACGTATTTAGTATACGATTAGATTAGATTTTTAATAAATAAACATCGACAAAACGCTACCAACATCGTACAAAAACTTGTGTATAAATAATACGGTATTCATTAAATGGTGAAATTGGTCCATAAATGATTTGCGTTTTACACAACGGTGTAATGTGCTTTGATAGTATTGTATTATGTATTAGAATTTGTAGGTATCCATATTTTTATAACACTTCTATATAAATAAATAAAAAATGTATTGTTTATTGTAATTTCTTTTCAAAATACATTCTAAAATAATACTGAGATTAAGTTATGAACGCTTGGAATTTCAGACATTTAATTGGAAGCACGAAGAAAATTCTGTGAAATATGCTAGGTAGATATTTAAGCAATCAAATATTTCACGGAATTACTTTTGCTTTTTTATTCTGAAAGCGTCGATATTATTAAATCGTTCTACTAAACAGCTTGTCTTGAAAAAAACCGGCCAAGTGCGAGAGGGATTCGCACACAAAGGGTTACGTACTCCCGTACAATATTTAACATTACAAAATTACCCAAGAACAAACTTAACATTGCAGTTAATCTCCCATACACTAAAACTGCAAATGTACGCATAGTATTCTTCTATTTTAAATAGATTGAAGAAGAAAAAGAAAAAGGAATATAGAAAAGAATGAAAATCATTATTTTCTTATTTGAAAATGTTGGGAAAAGTAGTTTCGAAGATAAGGGGAATGGTGGGGGTTGGTTCATGGTGGGCATCTTTTTTCATAAATAAAAAAACTATTTATTTTAATATTATACAAAAATCATACATATATTTGAAACCCTTACAATAAGAAATTTCATTTGAAATGTCACACAGTGCAGTATGTTTATTTAATTTCCTGATTTGCTCCCAAAAATGTCAAAATGTTATTTTCTTTGGTCATTTCTTTATATGTGTGTAGCACATTCCAACCTAATCAGTCAGTAGATTCGAAGCGAATTGGCTATCGGACACAAGGAGTGATTCTATGAGAGATCCGTTTTTCATTCGGACGTTTGGAACCCTAAAATAAAAACACGTTATTTGATACGCTCATTAGTGTAATAGCTAGTATATTTTGTATCATTTTCTCCTAACAACAGTAGAAAATTGCCACAATACGGGTATTCATGCCAGGGCTTGTCAACAATCAAATGTCTTTCTCCCTCGTTAAACTGTCATACAGTATCGATCAAAAGTGTATCTGTTCGTTCAAATAAAATCTCTCCATTGTCAACAGACTTCAACATGAGATGTAAAGACATCGTAACAAACGGTTTGTTTCCACATCACTGACTTGGAAGTCGTTTTCAAAGTAATATTTCACTTTGTAGGAACATAAACTTGCCCATCTATGGTACTTTGTCACTTGTTGCATGACATCGCCGAAGATCAACTGTGTGACTGTCAGTTGACGATTTAATATTTTGTATTTTGATGGTTTTGTAAGCACTCTTGTGATAAACCGCACTCATTAAACTATTGGCAAAATAATTTAAATTTACTAATTGGTTTACCATTTGTTTTTCTACTGAGTTACGTCACCGTGTTGGTAATCAACAGTAGTACTGTAGGCATTGCCTTTTAATTACAAACCGTTTTGGCCAGATAAACCATCTAAACTAAGCCATCAGCGGCATGAAAACAGTTGACGGTAGCGCCATTTTGAAAGCGAATTTGCAGTCTTTAGTCGCCCAGTAAATACACAGATTTATATTGTACTATTTCTATTGTGCTTGAATATTTTCTGGAATTTACAATCGATTTATAAATAATAATATTTTTCTCTGGAAGACATGTTTCTGATCTCTCTTTTATAAATTTTTGTTAGACAGTTTTTGTCTATTTGTTTTCTTGAAGTTGTTTTTCCAATTTGTCGATCCTTGATTGATCCGAAGCTCCTGATTCAGGAGGAGATGATTAACTGTTGGTTAAGTCTAAAGTATCCTAATTTATACGAATTAAAGCAAATAGTTACTCTTTACTCACTGATTGTACACGAAATCTTAAAAATTACTTGACATATGAATTTAAAATAAACTAACTAACTAAACTAGTTAACAGCAAAGTTTTTGACCGGGACACTAGAAAATTAGGAAGACTGAAACACCACGTGCACCTCTTTAAGAACTACTTGCACAAAGTTCTATGATGTTACCAATTAATGACATAATAAAGAAATCAACGCATCTGTTGCTTCAGCGGCGATCGATAGAAGATAATCTCATTATGATATTGCAGCATCGTCATGTAATATACAAGTAATTAGGGAAGTGCAATTAGCGTTTAACTTTATGTATTCATGACTACTTCCGATGATGACGTCAGTGGGATCTTAGTAGCTAGCTAAAATTAGGTAACTGATTTATGATGAAAAGTGAATATTGCCTGTTGTTAGCGAAGATTGTACTGACTACACATTATTTACCTGAAAGGAAAAAAACCGGACCTGTATAATATTACTTTCTGTCCGTCTGTCCCGAAGGTTTTAAATGATAATATGAAGAACAAATAAAAAAACTAAACTCTATTTCTTAATAGTTTATATTCAAGTTAAATGGACTTTTATTTCTTAGGTGGCAATTTAGCTTAATAGAATTCCACACTTCTGAATACGCTGAAAAATTACAATAACAAAATCATAACGAAAGCTGTAAAAAAAAGCATAATTAAGAATGCCTTTTATGTTGGTTTACATAAGCCCTGTTTATATAAAATGAGTCAACCAATTTGCCATTTACGAGGGCAAGAAAGGTTATATACGAACTTTGTAAAAGAAAGTAAATTTTGTGCACTTACATAATAAGTAAATGCCTTCGTATTTTTTTGACCATATTATTAAGATGTTCTTAAATTGATTGTGTAACATGCACTTAAATGCTCATGAATGGTGTTTTTAAAAATGGATATAAGTGTCCATAACTGCTCATGTAGCGTCTATAATTCTGGTTGCAAAGGTCTTATGTACGACACTTAGGTTCATCGTACTACTTGGTTATTTCCAGGTGAACGGTATTTGAGGAACTGGCCTTATTTTAACAGGATGAATAATAGCAATGAAAACAAAATACTTGTCAGTTCTGGGCCAGTCGTGATGCGGTTTACGACTGATAAGTATTTTAATGATTCGTTCCAAGACTGCTAAGTCAATGCATTTCTGCTGGCCTTCGAACAAAAAAAAAATCACACATTTCTCAAAATATGTAGATAGAAGAGACATAATAATAAACAATATTTACTGTACAATAGTTACTGAAGATGTGAATAGCAGGAGTGGTACAACTTGTCTTACAATTTAACCGCAGACTTAAATTCAAACACCGGTTTGCTTTTCAGAAGATAATTCCCTAACCATAAGAATATCTGTTTCTGACCAAGTCACATCACTTGGTTTCACGGTTGGAGATTTTCGTAGTATCAAACGCAAAGATTATCATCTCTAAAATCTAGGTAGGTATATTATGTCACTTCATCATGTCACTTCATCATGTCAACTTTTAGAAGCCCACTGCTGGGCATAGGTCTCCCCCAACGGGAGGTTCAGCCGTAATCACCATGCTTGGCCGATGCATGTGCGATCGCAGTAGTTGTTATGTTACTCAGAAAGACGCTGCTGCCCATCCTCTGGTCAATACTCCTCTGTCGCTTTCTACGACACCCACGGGTAGAAATGGGGTGGTGCTATTGGCGGCCGGCACCACACGGCTATATGTCACCTACAGTTCTTCATATCCTACCTGCCTATCCCCATAGCTGTAACGCGCGATGTTTGCACCCAGACCATGCGTATCAGCTTAGTAACAATAATGTACCACTTACCAGGCACGACCGGTTAGTCCAGTACCGTTACATAAGCTACTTGAAGGCTTGAGTGTTCAAAGACTTTCAGAACATACCGCGATTCGATTACTTAGCTATCTTCGAGACATAATACTAAACAGTAACAATTGTGCAGCTAGAGGTGGATTTAAATAGAAAGAAATCATTTTGAATCATCAGGTAGATATTTTCTAGTTAATGTACACAAATCTAAATAAAAATATTAAAGAGGTAAAGGTCACTTTGTATAAATTAAAAATAATACCCACGTTGAAATGTCAAAGCATTTATTTCAATTAAACCATTTACAGGCACTTTTGAATTGTCAAGTAGTCGGTCAGTTAGTCAGAGAGTTGAAGCTAGTTGATTGTTTCAAAACGTAGGTAGGTCTCTATGAAGAAGAACGAGCAAGAAACTTCACGGACACTCTTTTAAATCAAGTTTTGATGAACAAGTGTCCTACTAATATCAAACAGGCCACGTGCGCAGTGTTTTCGAACTTTTTGTTTGTCCCCATAATTAATTATCATTTTAATTAACACAACCGGCACTTGTTTTTGCACAAAGGTGTATTATGAATGCGAATGTTTGCCTGGACGAGGTCGTTTGCCCCAGGGCAAAAGCTAGAATGGAAACATCGAACAGGCATTCGCTCAGTTATTTTATTCAGGCAGGAACAGCGCAAGGTGACTATTCGATGGAAATTGGGTACCTGTCTGGAACTCATAAATCCTCCTTCATTACTTCGTATATTTGCGAAGCACACCTCCACTCCTAAGTTCTATTCAATAATGTTTTGCTTTTGCCTTTCTATCCAGTAATAACTCAAAAGTGGTTACTGACGTCAATATTTGAGATATTAACAATAACAACTCGTGTTATAATATTAAACGTGTTAACGTAAACTGGCTGGACAAAATAATTATGACAAAAAAATTAAATAGAGAACATTTTTCTTTATAATAAATAAGTCTGCTTATTGTTAACGTTTTGTAATATCAAAATGTTGTGTTGTACTTCATTTTGTAGAACTATAAGTTCTTTTGTCAAAAAACGCAATTCTACAGCGTTAAAACTACAAATTAATTCAGGAACTACACTATAAAAGTGAGTGTGAGAAATTAAAAGTCTAAGAATCTGGGCTTTATCTAGAAAAAAAAATTGAATTCTTTAGTCTACGTTCAAGGATTACATAGAAAAAGAATTCAAATTTATTAAAATCGTACACCTATTAGCTCTTAAGAAACAAAGCCCACTTGAGAAGGTAAATAATAATAAATAATAAAATACTTTATTTTCTCTTCCACAAATAAAAATTACAAAACAACATTATAATTATATAGACACAAAATTCCAACTAATAATAAAAGGAACTCAACTCTAATGTTTAAAATTAAAAATTCAACAGCCTTTTCTAAAATAATTTCAAATGTTTGAGGTGAGGTAACCAATTAACGTATTTGACTGTACATAAATGACTGTAAATATACAATTTCACTGCATACTAATTATTTTACATTTGCAAATTTATTTGGGTTGCAAACATAATTATTAATTATTCGGTGCAGCCGGCTTTGAAATGGAAACTGTAACAATTATTATGTTGGTCCGCAGTTACACGTATTTCCTCACCGCAGCTTAAGTGAGAGATATACATATTTATAATGGTATACATGTTACGGAACTAGTGTTATTATTGACATGAATGTTGGTAATGGTATTTTGTTTCGCTGTGTGATCTTATGGGAGCATAATGTAAAGCTATGGGCAGTCAAAAAGTTATGCAATGGTTTAGTTTTCATTAATTCCCAAAATTTATAGTCACTTTTTAGCCATGAAATAAAAAATCTGCATTTTAAGACTTCAATGTTAAACTAATAAGCAATTGAAGTGATTTGCTACAGAATAGCGTACAAAGAGACCATTGTCCTGTCTACAATGCTTAGTAGTTTCTACCAACACTCGCATATTAACATTCCAAGAACAAACCACAGCCGTCATCAAAGTTATACCATCTTTCGATTACATTATTGGTAAACTCAGGTGCACATTCTCATGGTTTACGTCAGACATACAAAGTCGTCGCACCCCAATTACAGGTTGCATCACTCGCAGACAACTGGTGCGTTTCCCTCGTACTGTCCACGTTGTTTCTAGTATAGGGAAAGCGCACCATTTTGTAAGCATGGGACAGCTACCGAGTGCTGTCAGGTAACCTGCCGCAATGTGAATTAATTTCTATGGCGCAATCACTTTTTTGTTGAATTAAATGCGTACCGTGTGTGGGGAGTTTACTTGTTTGGAATTTGATTCCGGTGTTTATATCGGTCTGTAGACTAAACAATGTAAGCTGCTAGGTAATTTGCATTTTATTTTAATCACTAGCTGATTCGACAGTCGTTGTCTGTTCACATTTCAATAATTCTTACAAATATCCAGATTGAGTCTATCCTACCCCACCTACCTACGCTATCAACCTGCCTACCTACTTACCTACTCTACCAACCAATACTTACCTATCTATCTACTTCCTTAGATACCTACCCTATCAATCACGGAACAGATAAATAGAGTATTATGTGTTTATTATCTCTATTTATCTGTTCCGTGCTATCTATCTACCTACCTACCCTACACCCTACATACCTACTCCAACATACCTACCTACCCTACACAATATGTTAAGGTCTTTACTCGTATACAGGGCTAATTTTAAGTAATATCCATCTAAACACCAAATTCTAACCACGTACTTCTTCCACAGTCACAAGCACGTCACCATTCACGTTCCATACAAGGTGCACACCATCCATCACCACCACGTGTCTAAAGTCCACGTCCCAGTGCACGTGCCTGTGGTCAAAGAAGTCCAGGTCATCAAGGAAGTGCCGGTGATCCAGCACGTGCCGGTGCCAGTCTACAAACACGTGCCAGTGCCTGTGGTGAAGCATGTGGAGGTTGAGAAGAAGGTGTACGTGCCTGTGCATCATCATGAGGAACATCACGGATGGGAGAGCGAGTCGTTGTCGCATGGCTGGAATTGATGCGAGCACTTGTATCAGGTTTAATTAAGGTAAATTTGACACATTGTACAGTTTGACAATCCTCCCCCCTCAAGGCCAGACAAGGCCTCCCCCAAGGGCCAGGTTAAGTACACGGAAGCCGTTGCTGTCCGACTTCTTGGTTTTCCCTTAGTTGCCTTCTAAGTTCTACGACACCCTCGGGATGAAATGGGGGAGTGCTATCTTGGCCCGGACACCCACGGGCGCACAGTAGCACGGGAGGGACAGTTTGACAATGTTCAGGCCACATCGCTGGAAGAACCAATAACCGATGGGGTAGAAAGGTTCTCGAGTGGCGACCACGAACCGGAAGACGCAGCGTTGGTAGGCCTCCCACCAGATGGACTGACGTCATCGTCAAGGTCGCGGGTAACCGGTGGGTGCAAGCTGCAGGTTGCCGCTTGTGGTGGCGTTCTATGAGGGAGGCCTATGTTCAACAGTGGACGTCTTTCGGCTGATGATGATGATGAAAGTTTGATAACCTCAGCGGTTACGAGTACGGTCCTATCCCCCTAGGAAAGGAAGAATAGGCGATCGGGCAGACGGATAAACGGAAAAGTCTGAGTAATAGGGTCTCGAGATACCCTTTGGGTAAGAAACTTCGAGAACTAATCCAATGGGTACCCATGGAGGCCTAGGGGGAAAGGACCGAAAGGCGGAGGCGGAGGGCAGGTAAAAATGGCGGCCCGGATTAGTTCTCGAAGTTTCTTACCCAAAGGGTATCTCGAGACCCTATTACTCAGACTTTTTCCGTTTATCCGTCTGCCCGATCTTCTATCATAGGGCGATTTGAAATTTTCACTGAGTGTATATTTTCAACAAATAAAAGAAACGAAGAAATTCAGAAGCCCTTTTTTGCTAAACTTTTTATTGAGAGAAATATAGTTGTGCAATTTACATTAAGCACCTAAATATCTATCGCCCGCTGAATAGAGATGATTGTAGATATTCTATTTATGTTTTTGTTGTTTTAATTTCTAGCATACTTAATTTTCATATTCCAAGTACTGTTTTTTTTTCTAGACTGATTTTAATGAAATCTTTGTTTTGTCCCCAGGATTCTTAGAATATGAACTACACATCGTAATAAAAAGAACTGCCAGTTGTTTACAACGTCATCCGAACTTACCTGAGGAGTACCGAAGCAAAGAACTAATGGAAAACCAAATCAGAAGACTCTTACTGCCACACTCAGAGACGTCACTTAATAATAATGAATTTTTTCTTTCACAATCTTTTATATTTTTGTCTCACAGTGTTCCAAGTTATGTTGGTCAATTAAAGTTAATGATTCATTATTATTAAGTGACGTCTCTGTGTGTGGCAGTTATTTGACATATGCTACATTATGTGATATCAAACTTACTTATTAACGGTGATCAGTTTTATAGGGGCTATTATTTTTAATTAATGTCTTCGATGACGTGGTAAAAAAATGTTTTGATATTTAGTAACTAAAATCTATAATTAAATCATGTGATGTAATTATAGATTTTCTATAATTGTCAATCTGCGCCACTGTTTGTTCACTTCATTTGACTGTACGATTTTACCAATTCATGGAAGACGAAAGAACAAGGCACCGTTAATAACTTTTCATTTAGCTTAGAGTAAAATGCTAATATACTTTCATCGGTTATATCTTTAAAGATGAACCTTATTACCTAATTTTTACAATTAAAATGTCGGTAATAAGGTACGAGTCCCTGTTACTCCTGCGATTGACTTAGTCAATTAAAATAAAACAATAAATATTACCACCTACAAATTCAATCAAAAATCATTATTGTAATAGTTACCATAGATATAAATCATGTTATTGTGTAAGAACCAAAGAGAATAAAAATGATGTGTTGATAGTTTTTTACCAAAAAGTTTGTTTCATTTTACTTTGATTTGGTCATAAAAATCACAACTCAAATTCGAGTTTTGGTTGTTTTGAAGCTAGCAAATTGTAATGGGGTCGTTTCATAAGTACCAGGGGTTCTCTACTGAAAACATAAAAATGAAATTAAAGAAAAATCGTGAACTACCCAACCATTTGTCAAGTGTTCAGAGTCGTTCACAAAATCTTCTACAACGTCTTCTTCTCTGTATTTCTCTGTATATTCTCCTCTATCTTCTAAAATAACGTTTTTTGGAAAGAAGAATTGATTGAGAGAATTAATTCAGCGTTTGAAACGATGAAACTGGAGATGAAGTTAAAAATAACAACAACAGAAGTGTGAAGACGGGCCCGTGTTGGTGTTTGAGACTGCGGTGAACATTTTGAACATGAATAATAAATGACTTTAATTATAATTTTCTTTTAAAAAATTCGCCTAAAAAATTTAATTATCTTCCTCAATTTGGTTTGTAGGTCCTAATTTCAATAATTGGTGAGCTATCCGCGTAGTTGATACCTCGAAAGAAAGAACAATAACCAGCCATGTTTTAAAAAATGTTTGAACAAAGAAAGCACCATCCGTGATTTTTTTTTCATGCCGTCTAAAAACAGTTTTCTGGAATCTTTAAAAATGTCTTTGACTTTAAATGTCTGTAATAAATTGTCTTATCACACAGATCCCCTAATTATGTTTTATTAGATTGTTTACGCATTATGTTAACCAAATAAAATAAACAATAAATGACTTATCTTTCAAATGGGCCATCATTTGCAACTAACTGCAATATTTTGGGTTTTGTCAACAAAAACGATTAAAATTTTGCTAAGTAAAAAATTTTCACACTTCGGTTAAGACAAGTTCGGTTCAAATGGTTGTAAATAGTATATACTAGCTCCGCTTTACGGCTTTGCATCGATCTACCAAACATCTTGTATAAATATTAAAAATTAAAATATACCTGTCATTTTCATAATGTCATGTTTGACAGCTTCTTATAGGTATGAATGGCCTGATAATTTTGATTTCAAAGAGTAAAGGATCATGGCAGGATTTGTACAAAAAAATAAAGATGTTTTGAGAAGTTGAAATTCTAATTCTTATACTCTTAGGTACCAAAAGAGTATTTTCAGGCATTTGCAATATTTTTAAACCCCCGCAATAAAAATGGATGTTAAAAGTAAATATGTAGTTTAACGAAACGCTCATTATTTCAGAATGAAAAGGCGCCTGACAGTAACAGTGACACTGACTGCCGCCGTTTCGCAGTTCTTACACTGAAATCTCTGTATATGTACTGAACTCTTTGCACTGAAATTGCATCGTTTTATGAGAAAGAATGACACAAATAATGATTATTTTTTTCTACAAACTTGTCACATCACTTGTCTGGCAATCTGACAGATCCGTTAATGTCACTTGTCACTTTCTTTTTATTATAAACACAAAATGGGCAACGAGATAAAACGAAAAAGTGTTATTTTCATTTTGAAATATTTTTATTATGCAGGGCGTTCAAAAATATATTAAGTGTATCAATCTACTCCTGGTAATGTATTCACCACATTGGAAAATATTTTAAACCCTCTAAATGTTTTTTTTTTATACAAATGAATGTATGGATCTTGCCATAATTCTTTACAAATAATCCACAGTATTGTAACATTTGTTTGTGTTGATAGCAATCCCGCGGTAATATTATTAGGAATAAATGAACACACGACCACAACCCTGATTTATCAAAATCGGCCCACGCTTTGGGTCTCTAGAGCGCCACAAAGAAATAAACATACATACATAGGCTGAAACACATTACTCTCCTTTGCGTTGCGTAGTCGGGTAAACAGGTCGTTTAAGACAATTTAAAATGTTTGGTGACGATGGATCGATGTGTGTGACTACAGTCGTTCTCAAAACTATTGTTACAATTTCTATGCAATGAACTATAGATTCTGGTTTTTGAAACGTAATTGTGTTAGCTTTCAATCTCTTTCAATATCAAAATCAAATATTTGTCCACACTGTTCACAGATTAGCAATAGAATACAAAAAAGAAGACAGAATAGACACGGCAAGATGTCTATCTGTTCAAAATACCCATTGTAGGAGTAGACCATACAGCGAAGGGGTGAACTAGTCAGAGTTACCCGGGCAAGCGCCCACTGCAAATAATCTGCCAGCGCATACCTTGAGCTTATGCTCTAAGGACCACATAGCATGACATGTTAGGCAATTCAACGCAGTCAAATTTATTTTTAACCGTCTTCAAAAAAAAGGAGGTTATCAGTTCGACCCGTATGTTTGTATGTTTGTCCGCGATTATCTCCCGTTTGGCTGAACCGATTTTGATGCGGTTTTCAGAAAAGTGTTTGTTACAATCTGGAGAAGGTTAGTATACAACATTAAATTTATTCAGCGCTTTCTGAAAAAACAACAAAAACTGAGAAGACGTTTTCGTTTCTTTCTTTGGAGGACTTTCAATCTCTGTTTTAACTGGGTTGTGGCCACCAATAGACAGTCACTGCATATAAAAACTGGTATGCAGCTGCATCCGGTAAGACTGGACACCGACCCAACATAGTTGCGAAACGGCAGATGATGATGATGACTAGAGAACACATACAGCGCCACCTACTGGATGTTAGAGCTGTATGTAGTTTTATGGAACCCTTTTTATAACAAATACGTTGACAGTTTAGAAAAAGTCCAACGTAAAACTCTAAGATCAGTGCAGTACCGATGCTACCGGAACTATCCGTCATATAACGATCTACTTAAAAACTATAATGTGATGAGTCTTCGGTCCAGAAGATTGTACTTGGAAACAATGTTTCTTTATGATATGTGTAATCACAGATACGATTGCTCAGAAATAACTAATAGAGTACACTAAGTAGATTGTTCCTAGAACTGTCATAAGACGCGAGGCGGTTTCCTCCTGTCGGACCAACGCTGGTGTCCGAGCGCCTGCGTCGTATTTGTAATAATTATAATAAATTATTTACAGAATTAGATGTTTGCAATGCCGGTTTATAAGTTTCGCAACTGCCTCATTAAAGCAATCAAGTTTCTTTAAATATATTTAATAATTATTTGTTTGTTTAACAATATTTCGTTTTGCTCATAACATAAACATCTTTTTGTATATTGTGGACTAGCAACCCGACCCGGCTTCGC
Source organism: Charanyca ferruginea (assembly GCA_947361185.1). NCBI lineage: Eukaryota > Metazoa > Arthropoda > Insecta > Lepidoptera > Noctuidae > Charanyca > Charanyca ferruginea. The sequence goes on along the minus strand of OX376055.1, from coordinate 2,626,965 downwards.
ATGGGCCTATAGCCTTCCTCGATGAATGGACTATCCAACACAAAAAGAATTTTTCAATTGGAACCAGTAGATCCTGAGATTAGCGCGTTCAACCAAACAAACAAACAAACTCTTCAGCTTTATAGTATTAGTAAGTATAGAAGTATAGATATCGGTGCGAGTTGCACATTTGTATCACATCTTTATTAAGTTAATTAGTTCATAAGATTTAATGTGTAACTGTTTGTTTGTCCCAAATAATGAAATAAATAAAATAAATAAGTATGCTTTACCGTAGTACTTCGATGTGTATATCGATCGAGGTCTGAGGTTAAGCTAAGCGTGTTACGACCAGCTCGTGGATGGAAACCTTCTTGTTATCGCCTCTGTAACTAAGAGTGCGTTAAATGCTTGGTCCCGATTTTCGGGAAAATAACACCAACATCCACAGTAGTAGTTTATTATTTTTATTCTGAAATTCAGGTTTTTCACGGAAACAGCAAGCGGACTGAGGTGTATAGTATTTGTGAAAAACCAATCTTTCTGACAAAATTGTGTTGTAGAACTGTATGACAACGTAATCCCTTAATTTTCCAACCTATGGCTGCGTTTCCACCAAAGATGTGCGAGGTAGATGAGGGTTGCGAAGATGCGTAGCGAAGCTGTGGAAAGGTGTGAGTGATTCCACCAGAGATGTGCTAGGCAGCTGAGCAGGTGCGAAGATTCGTAGCCATGCTGTGAAACGGTTCGCAGATGAGCAGTGCGAGGATGTGTAGTGGGTTCTTTTGATACGAGCGAGTCCACTGATCCTTATGTTTCGTACAATACACAATCTACCTCTAACAAACTCCTTTTAGTGACCGCTAGTAGTTTCTCGCTGGCGTCCATCCTTTGCACACATCCCTCGCTTGTTTTGTACGTATAAAAACCTCGCTCTCTTAGCCAGAGCTGCGCTGAGCGAGGCTAGGTAAATGAAGTGATTCTATTGGTTCTTAACAAACACATCCCTCGCTACGCATTCTCACTCATCTCTGGTGGAAACGCAACCTTAGGGGTGGAATATTTTCATGAAATTTAAATGGGATCAACTTTGAGGTATACTAGTGTTATATCCAATTACCTAATGCTTCTCGAATTGAGAACCTCCCTCTTTTTAAGTAGATATATCTAGTACCTACAATGAGGTGTGATTGTCATGATCTCATACATTCTAAGTACCATTTCTGGTGTACAACTAAGTTCTTATACATAACTAAAGAACCATGGCAGGATTTGTACAAAAAAATAAAGATGTTTAGAGAAGTTGAAATTCTAATTTTTATATTCTTGGGTACCTAAAAAGTATCTTCAGGTATTTACAATATTTTTAAAACCCCGTAAAAAAGTTAATAATTTAACGAAATGCTCATTATTTCGAAACGGAACTGCGACTGACTGTACCAGTGACACTGACAGTCGCCGTTTCGCAGATCTTACACTTAAATTGCATCGTAATGTCATAAATTATCATATTTTTTTCCACACACTTGTCACATCACTTGTCTGCCAATTCGATAGATCCGTTAACGTCGCTTGTCACTTTTTTTTTTTTATAAACACAAAATGGTAATCGAGATGAAACGAAAAAGTGTTATTTTCATTTCGTAATATTTTAATTATGTGGGGGTTTAAAAATATGGTAAGTACCTATATCAATCTACTCCTGATAACGTATTCCTTACATTGGAAAATATTTTAAACCCTCTAAATTAGTTTTTATTTTTCATACAAATAATTGTATGGATCTCGTTTATACAATATAATATACTTCGTGTACTACATCTACTTCATTACTTGACTCGTATAATAAGTCAAATAATTCTGATAACGTTTTCTAATCCGACAATTTGTCTGTTTTCTTACATTTCTGGTCTATCGTGTAACTGTTTTTCTTGAAGCAGGAAAACTTGTGATGTCAATAACTAAAGATGTAGGTATGGTCCACTTACCTGTCATACAAACATTGTATTTATTTCTAACAGCTTAAAACTTCCGGACTTCCTCAAGGCGTAATGGTTCCTGTTGCGATTCTGATGCAATTTAAAGACTAATCTATGGGTTTAGTGCTGTGTTTCTTGTTGTGTTCTAATTCCGCCATGCAAAAACAACGCCACATTTTTGTTTAAAACGTTGCACCTGCTAGACATTTCTCCTGTGTCGTGAGTGCGTTTGCAAACTGTGATGTATGTGTATGAAGATACAATAAAATAATTGTATCGTAATAAATATAGGCTATGTGGGTAGGAGGATTAAATTTGCTTTTTGTAATTCCTTTGTGTGTCAGTCCAAATATATGTGTAACCGAGAGACGTCGTTTTAATCCTGACTCCGTTCCGGACTCCCAAATACTTCACAATATGTTACTGTAAAAACGTTCGGTCTTTTACAGTAACACGGCAAATCCTAAGATTTTCCAGTAAAATCTAAGATTTACCAACTCTTAATGGTAGATGTCCGAACCGTTCTATGATCATCGTTTATTTCGAACTTTTACCAATTTGGTAAATCTTAGGTTTTGCCTCAAAGACACGGTAATTGATGAAATAAACATGTCAGAAAACGGAGTTTTTGTCAGATTCCGCTTTCGTTAGATTAATAACAAAATGATAAAGAGTCGAAAAAAATAGTAAGAAACTGCATTAAGAGGAAAATAACAATTTACGATTGTCTGTAACGATAACGCCAATTGGCACAAAGACAGTCGACGTCAGGACGACGAAGCCCCGCAGCGGGGCTCCTAATTCTGCAGGTTTAAAAGAACCTAACCAAACCGAACCTCGGGGTACCCCTGACGTCGATATTAAAAAGTATCTACTCATTGCTTTATTCCCAAAATCAGCATTTACTATCCGTAACTGGTAAAACCTAGCATTTACTAAATTCTAATGGTAAAAACCCGATAAAAAGTTCCTTTTTTGTTTATTCTTACATTTACCGACTCGTGTTGGTGAATCTTTTAATTTACTGGTAAAACCTAAGATTAACCAACATAACTTTACAATAACATATATACTCACAAACACAGACATCCAGACCCGGAATCACTATCTGTAAGCCATACAGATATTTGTTCCGTGCGGGAATCGAACCCGTGATACGCAGCGCAGCAGATCGCTCAGCCACTGCGCCAACCCTGCGGTCTATTGCTAACATTCTATAAAGTCATGAATTTAAAATTAAGAGTTAGGTAATTGTTACCGATCCCCGTCGTGTTTGTGAAAAGGCGCCGTCAGTTGGGCTGGTAATCTTTCTTTTTTATCTTTTTTATTAGCTTTATCTTTGACTGACTATTAAAAAATGAACTTGAATGTCTAAATTAATCTACTTTTATTTGACGCATCGATTTGGAACTTTGCAAATCTATCCAATATGGTACCACTGAACTAATCTAAGAATGGACCAGGACTAATCTAATAAGGTCATTCCATACCGGATCAAAGTTCCTGTGTGTTTAGACTTGCTAGAATTGTCCTGAGAACCACTTTAGTTACGACCGTTTTATCAAGATGTCAGGGAATTCTAATTTGGGTGCAAGTAATATACTTAGGTACTCAATTGATGTCTGGTAGGCTGGTCGGTCAAGCAGTTTCGAAGGAGTTCGATAACAAACATTATGACACGACATTTTTAACCGATTTCGAAAAGGAGGAGGTTCTCAATTCGGTTGGTATTTTTTTTATGTATGTACATCGATTACTCTGAGATTTATGATCCGATTTACGTGATTCTTCTTTAGTTTGATGCGGAATAGTTGCCATTTGGTCCCATAAAAACTTAACAAGGTTTGGCCAAGTAGTTTCAGCAAACATTGCTGACGCGCTACAGAAACGTGGAAGCCGCAACGCATATATTAAATTGGACCCGCAGAGCATTGTACGCTGGTTGCGTGTAGTTAGTCCACAGACTCCCCGTGTACAGTGAGGTTTCTGGATAGGAGATATAGGTACATGAAAAATAAATACCAGTATTTCCAAATCATAATCTGTATGTCTATTCGGTAACCATCTCTCTCAGTGAACACCTATGTGAAGTGAGTTGTCATCCGTCTGTCTGCTTTGCCTAGCATCGGAACGAATGACAGCTCACTTCACCTAGGTGTTCACCGAGGGAGATTGTAACAGAATAGCACTGCAGATGATATGCTCGTAGTCATTATGCTCACACTCATTATTTTCTCCTTTAAATCATTTTAAAATTAAGTTTTCACTGGAATTTAATTCAAAACACACAAAATAAGCTCAATCATTAAAAAATAGCTATAAGCATTTTATCAGGCGTTATTTTTACTGATTCAAATGTAATTCAACTTACGAGGAGCTTAACTCCGTTTTAGGTAAAATTAAAGGCATTTGAAATTCTCGGCCGCTCACACCGTTATCGTAAAATCCAGAAGACGAGTTGCCTCTCAATTCAGGTCATTTCTAAATTGGATGACCTCTCACTTCTCTTCCTGTAAGAGATATCCGGGACAACTCCACTCATCACGTGACGCGTCATCAACGTACTGAGCAGCTGCTGCTGCAATATTTCTGGACGAGATATAGTAAGGAATAACAGTCTCTGAGCTTCAGCAGCGAGTAAAATGGCGTACCGGCAATGGCAGACTGAACCTGGCTGGTTATCCTCCTTTGTGACAACGAGGGAGTTCAGTTCTAAAGTAAAGGAGGGTGACCAGCTACCAATGAAGTGGAAGTTAGGTCGCGCTGTTCGCTTAATTCTGGCACATACGGCAAAAGCAGAGTACTCGTTGGCGATCTCTGTGGGAGGCCTACGTTCAGCAGAGGGCGATGATGATGATATGGGTTTCGTGGGCCCTTGGGTACTGATAACGAAAATAGTATGTATTCTACGTATTATAAATAAAGCATGAAACATTAACTTATAAAATTGTAGTTTACCTATTAAAATTATAAGATATTGATCTAACTATTCATGAAATGGGAGAGTCTGATTTAAAATTAGTCGTTTTATGCCTAAGCGAACACTTAGAACATTAGAGGGGAAGAAAAATACCTCAATCTTAATAATTATTATGTTGGTTCCATTTACTCACGGCCTGATCAGAGGCAAGGGGGAACCTGCATACTATGCAAAAATAATCTACAAAGCACTGAGTTGAAAGAAGTAACAGAATTCTGCGTAGATAAACACTATGATATTTGTGGGTTTGAAATTAAATCTATACATGTGATTATATTATGTATATACAGTACGCCCTCATCCAATTTAAATACATTTTTTGAACATTTAAACAAAACCTTACAAAAATTACAAAATAAAAAATAAAAAATATTTATAGCTGGAGATTTTAATATTAACCTCTTGAGTAATGATAATAACTGTACAAAATTCAAAGAACTCATGTCAAACTATGGTATGCGGTGTCACATTAAAGAGGCTACCAGGTTGAACACATGTATCGATAACATAATCACTAATATTCCATCTGCTTATCTGATCTTAACACAGCACAGGTCGTTGAATACAACCAAAAACCCTTATTAGGATATTATTTCATGACCGTAAATGACTTAAGTAAAGACAATGTCAGAAAATTCATTGAGCATATAAGTAAGTTATCTTTTTCCGACGTTTACAACATTTCTGACACGAATGATGCTTTTCAATCTTTCCATGACACAATAACTTTGTTTTAAAAATACAAATGCAGTACATATTTAATAATCTAAAATGGACAACAAAAGGAGTTAAAACCAGTAGTCTACCTTTACAAAACCAACAAAAATAAAAGTAAACAAGAAATACTCTAACATGTTAAGTAGATGTATTCATAATATGCAATCTTTATGTAATTTTAAAGCACATTGCGTAAATCAAAAATTAAAGGTAAAGGCGATATTGTTAAACGTTTAATAAAATGTCTCGAGAATATATTAATAATATAGTTGACAGTGGTGTTACAGCTACATCGGGCTCAGATATCGCAAATATATTTAATAATTTCTTTATTGATATTGTTGAAAATAACGCAGCCGTACAAAATACCTCTTACAATCTAAATTTTAAAAGTAACGATAATAGCATATTTTTAAAACCAACTGATCCTACTGAAATTTTTAGCATCTTGAGGTCATTAAAAACACCAAGTCAACTGGATACGATGATATATCTATAGACTTACTTAAACAAATATCTCTATACATCACAGAACCTCTTTCACATGTTATAAATTTATCTTTAGAACAAGGCTGCTTCCCAGATAAACTAAAAACATCTATAATGAAACCATTGCACAGAAAAGGCTCTAAAACAGATATAAACAATTACCGACCAATTGCTTTGATTCCAATTCTATCCAAAGTCTTTAAAAGAGTAATGTACAAGAGAGTTCTCTCTTTCTTGGAAAAATATAATATGCTTGCAAAAGAGCAATATGGGTTTAGGAAACTCAAATCTACTGCACGGGCAGCCTTTAATTTGGTTAAATCAATTATAAATAACAGCAATTCGAAAAATACGACTTTAGCTCTGTTCTTAGATCTAAGCAAAGCCTTCGACTTCGTAAATCATTCCAATCTTATCGATAAATTGAGTAAAACTGGTATAAGAGGCCTTAGAATGGTTTAAATCATATTTATTAAATAGAAATCAGTTTACAAGAGTCATAAAATTTGATGACAAATTGAACAGTATTACCAATTTTGATTCCCATTCTTGTCACAATTAATTTGGAGTTCCACAAGGAAGTATCTTAGGACCACTACTATTTCTTGTATATGTTAATGATCTTCCTCAAGCAATAAAAAATAATTGTGTTCTGTTTGCTGATGACACAACAGTTACCCTAGATTGTAAGAAGGATCAATCACACGAGTCTGATATTGACAACAGGTTGAATAAAATTATTACATGGTTAAATATAAACGCCCTAAAAATTAATGTTTAAAAAACTAACATTTTTAATTGCAAAACACAATATAGTAAATATTTACACCTTAAAGTATCACATGGGGATCAAATAGTTGAACAGGTACATAAAACTAAATTTCTAGGTATAACACTTGATGAACACTTCACCTGGAAGGAGCATATTGATGAAATATGTATAAAAATTAAAAGATTTGTATTCGCTTTAAGAAAAGTTAAATATGAGACATTCAGGTCAACTGCTTTAATGGTATACCATGCTTATGTTTGTTCCGTGGTTCGGTATGGAATTATTGTCTGGGGAAACACTTCTGAAACTTTAAGAGTTCTATTAGCATAAAAAAATGCATGCGCGCAATTTTCAATATGGACTGGACTGATTCTTGCAGACCAGTATTTAAATCTCACAACCTACTCACAGATCATTGCATTTATATAGATGAAGTCGCCAAATTTGTTAAAACTCATTACTCACTTTTTGAATCTAAAAACGATAACAACAAACGAAAAATTACACAGTTTCCATTAAAAATGCACGTACCTAGAATAGAACTGTTCAGACGCAGTTGCGTATATGTGGCGCCAATTTTTTGTAATTCTCTACCAAATTTTATTTCTAACTTACCCTAAAGAAAATTCTGTATAGTTCTGAAAAAATGGCTTATTTCACATAGTTTTTATTCAATAGCTGAATTTTTAAAAACCTCTTCATGTCAGTCCTATCGTTTTAGGAATGCATTGTAGAATTAGTTGCCACTGTTCCTACATACGCTTTATTTTATGTTATTATTAATTTAATTGTCTATCGTTTGTTATTTATAAAATTTTATTCACAAATTTTATGTTAAGCCTAGTTGTTTAATTGAGTATTATTTAGCCATGCAGCAAATGCGCGTATGAAAATAATAATGCTCAAATATATTATGTTCATTTGTGAAGAGTAGTTATTGCTCCCCTGTTTGCATGCCAATTTGTGGCTGAATGTGTCTCTGCACTACAATAATGTACCTAACATCATGTATAACCGCATTTAAGCAAATAAATGTTTTGACTTTGACTAATATGTGAAAAAAAAAAACAATTTAATGAATTTCAATTCAAAACCAATTATAAATACCTATCTATCTCTATATTAAAACACATTTTTTCCCACCTTTTATGGGAATTCTTCATCTTTCTTCTTCAATTTCTGGTATCACTCAGTACAAGCGCACGTATCACGCACACATCACATCACCAATCTGTGGTGCGTGCGCTTGTAACACAGTAGAAGCTACGCTTACTTGTCTGAGTAGCACGCACACTCCCAAGCGCAAATCTGGCCTGTTGTTTTTGTTGCGACTGCAGCGCAACACTCTATGTATACTCCACTTATATTAATAGCATTAGAAAAAAGAGGTTCATAGAAGCAGGAATGCAAAACATTTTATTTCAAAGATAAGTTAAAACAATTGTGATTATAATTATTTCAACATAACTTTGATAAATAGGTCTAAGATAGTTCTAAAATATGGACGTAATAATATAAGGGCCAATTTCACGAAACTTTTCATAATCGGACATTAGCAAATCAGACGTTACAACTAACATCGATGTTAATTGTATGTATGTTCCACCAACAAAAACTAACATAACATCAGGAAATCTGGCGTTAAATGAATGAGTCATGTCATGTCTCCCTCCATGAATGTTCTGTGAATTTTTGTAGTTTAGGAGATGCAGTTTTTAAATATGTTTTGGAAATACTCAAACAAAAACAACGCTGAAAATGAAGGCTACCGTTTTTATACTCACCAGTTGGCGCCACTGTCGAGTAAGGTCCCAAAGTTTGTTATAACTGGCGTGACAACATCGTGAAAACGCGTGGAATCATATTTAATACCTTAAAATCGTACCGTAAACATATCGAGCAAGCCATAGTGTTTCGCAGTCCTGTTTTATTCGGAAAAAAGGACGACTTAAGTTTCCGAAAGATAAAACTGTTTCAAAGTACTGACATTATTCATTGATCCGTAACTCATATTTGCCATCATTAATTTCAGATATTGCAAAATATTTGCAACATTATTTTAATTAGAAATAAACCCGCGTAGCCTACCCACAAACAGTGACATAAAATGTCACTCTTCGGAGACCTCACGCTACACTAGCGCCTCTAGCGGCGAATTCATACGCGATAGCCCTCATTGACTGACATAAGACTTTTTTTATACTTTCTCATATTGTGCCGTATGTTTTAGGAATATTTTTCTTGATTATAATGCCTAAAAGTAGACTTGGATCGCAGAATCATCACTTGGAAAAACCACACACGAGCGAAACGAGACCAGCAGTGCTATTCTGTTACAATCTCCCTCGTTGAACACTTAGGTGAAGTGAGCTGTCATCCGATTGTAGTGCTTTGTAAATCCCTAGAGCCGGGACAGATGACAGCTCACTTCACCTAGGTATTCACCGAGGGAGATTGATCGATTTCAATCCAAAGTCAACATTATCCAACGAACTATGTATTGCTCGCCATCACTCCATGGTTCATCAAGATCTTCGAGGTTCATAATTACCTGACATCAACACAGGAAAGAAATAAATCCGAGGCAATTGTGGGATAAGTAAATAGGACAAGCATCCCCAACCCACTGGCAGTCCAATTAACTAAATAACAAAAGCCTATCAAGGCTGAGAGACCAAAAGAGTAAATTAACAAAATCTGATATCAGGCAAGAGTTTCCCAAAACGATAATAAAAACGTCTAGAGCCCCCGCCCAGGGGGCCAAGTCAGCTATTTTTATAATTTCGTCATTCCAACACGATCCCATTGTCATTTTGCTAAAAGTTCGTAATCTGCTAAATTCATAATGGTCGATCATTGGTCGGTCGAATTTAAAGCAATGACTCCACAATGACGTTCTAATATTATTATTAATTAAAAAATGGTAGGTCACTGATCAAAAGAACTGTCAAAATTTTAGCAGATTACCGCCTAAGTCAGTCATTCAGTTTTCATTTTGTACAATATTACCATTCTATATCATTTCTTTCAACGGCGTGTCAGTGGTTGACCATTGGAAAGTCATAATGACGCCATTATACTAGTAGATTACCAAACTTGTCAAAATCAACAATTTTGAAATCAATGATACACCATTCTGACACTATTGTAAAAGCAGACTTGAGGCCCTGAAGCTTAACTGAGACCATTCCAGAGGTAGCAGCGCGGTGCGGGAGGGGTAACAATTGTCACATGTTGACGTGTCAGTGAGCTGTTGCGTCCACCACACTTCCCCCGCACCGCGCATCTTCTGCAGGAACGATCTCTGTAAAGCGATTGGGCTATAGCTTTTACACTACACGTTACACAAATAAAACCTACATGAAAGTGTTTTGGAAACCCCAAAAAGAGAGGCCTCCAAAATGTTCTTATTTAGGCCAACCTGTTTATGTCATTCCTCGTGACCTTACAGTAACGTTACCATTGTAAAGTAAAAAATAAGTTTATTAGCCCTTTCGTGTCGGTGTTTTTAATATATTTTAATTTATTTATTGTGATTTATTTCCCTGATTGTAAAGCATACCAGTTCGTACGAAGTAAATGCGATTATACTAGTCAACTGGGCCTTGTACACCGTTACCGCCCAGCCCCGGTAGAGTCCTCTGGCGCCCTCTGACTGGTACGCATGTATGAGGCACTTAATCATACAACTGCACCTGACAAGGTTTTGGGATTGTGACGGAGTTTTGTACTTCGGACTAGTCTTGTGGGTCTGGAACAAAGTTTTAATACTGAAGTGAATTGAAAAGGAACAATTTTCAAGTAATATACACAACACGGGCAGGTATATTATTTAACACCTCAACTAAACGCGCATCTTGTGTGTCAAAAATAAAATTATCACCGTTTATACTTTCAGTGTCCACAAAATTTAAAATATCAGTTTGTCTGCTTTTAATACCCTTGATTCACGGCACCAAAAAATTAATCAGGAATATTCTAGCTCCTACTCTGATTGATTTTGGTGTGCCGTACTTCGCCGAGGCCATGGAAGCCTAGAAACTTACTTGCCCAAATACTTACCTACTGTGCCACCCAGTGCCACCCGACAACCCGTCTTCTCAGAGGCAATGGAATGAGCCGCTCTGCGGGTTAATACAGAATAATTCACTCATTATTTATGCAACTACTGCTGAGCGAGCGCGTTTTTCTGGCTGTGAGTAAATAGGAGTCGGGTCTATGGCTACTGGCACTGCCGTCCTCAAGCGATCGTCGAACGTGAAGCGCTTTTACTCAAAACAAATGATTTTTAACAACCAAATAAGCGGCCCTGCCTTGTTTTTTTATACTGCAGTATCCACGAAAGCATGTAAGCATGACGGCACGTAATCTTGCTTTTATACTGGATACTTTTGTCAATAGGGGATATTACTGCAATGTTCTGGCACCAGAGTGCAGCACTAGCATAGTCCGTAAACAGTTTATCGACGAGTCGTTCAAAGCGTGAAATTCTGCCTTTAATTGAGTTCAAAATTGGGAAGTGTGTTATATTATACAATAATGTATCTCTGCGCCGAGTTTCGCGTAATGTTCCATTCTGAAATATACTTGGTATAATAAGAATAAGGTCCCAACACGACTATAAATACATTGCTCCGTGCTCCAGTGGGTATCTTTCGGCTCCATCATCAGACCTTGAAACCCAATTGTGGCCAAAGTGCATCTCAAAACAATTATTATTCTAACAAGTTCAAACACAACTAGCATACGATGTTCAGGAGGTTCATAGTTGTGTTTAACGGACCTGAAAGGTAGGCATTGGATATTCGAATACCAAATGCATTTTCGGGTCCATTTCGTCCATTATTAAACCTTGATAACTAATCATGGCCTCCAAGACAGTTCTAACAATTATTTTGTATTCTAGAGCTAATCTGTGTTTAAAAGGTGTTAAAAAATTAACTAAAATGAAATTTGAAAATTAATCACACTTAAAATATTTGAATACAACAATCCGTTTCAAGATGTACAATATTTTGCATCACACGTTTTCGATACCGAGCATGTACACAAAAAGAAAAGTTAAAGAAAGGTTAATTTTTTAATATCTTTTATTTGTTGTTTGTTATTCGTATTTCCTTATTTTAATGTCGTATATTGTCATGAGAGCAACGTCCGCAACGAACAACGGCCGCACGCGCCAGTAGGGGAGAAGCCATACACAGCGTTCCCTCTGCCAAAGTAAGTATGTACCTTCGCATGTAATAAAACAAGTTGCGCTCGGATTTTTAGCTAGACTGAGTCGAATCGCGCAAGTGAATCGGGAGCAGAGGAGAGTACTTCAAATGCCGAATTGTTCAGTTTTCTGCCGTAAAACAAGGACATCAAACTTACAAAAAAGAATATAGTGTCACATTTCACATGTAAGTAAATTCTTATCATATTATTTCTATTTAACATGTTCAATTCGGCGTGCGTGTACCACCGCTGGAGCATGGAATATTTGCTGACACGGCGAAGTGTACCACCGGTGGTCACGTCACACTATACTTTCAATATACTAAAAACTTCGCGCCGCTTTGAGAGAAAGTATTGTACCTACCGCCCCCGCCTAGTAAAATTGACAATTTTTTATAGTGCAGCTCAGGAGATGGATATTATTTCGAAAAGTAAACCAAAATCAATATTGAAAAATTGAATTATTAGAAAAAAAATGTCGTAATCACGACATAAATTGTACGAAATGCAAGTTATTTATGATAAAATATGTTGAGCAAATGAAATAATAAGAAAAATTAAATCAACATTGAAAATAAAGAAATAAAATGAAATGGATAGTACCTATAAAAAAAAAAATATTTTGTATGAATCGTATTGAAACCATCTAAACACATTGGTTTTTCACACTCAGAGCAAAATGTATTTAGGGACGCGTTTCGATATTTAATTAAAATGTGGGTCTAATACGGAGTCGTCTGAATTTTCTTCAAACACCTAGTCGTCGCTCTGCAAATCGGACGCCTCCCCACCGGGTCATTTCGCTCATTGCCAGAATTGTGACGCGATCCCGACCTTTTAGGTCGATAATTATCTTCATTCGACATCCTTTTATGCAATAAACATAGGCATAAACAAACTTGCACACACAATCACGAAGCAGCAGCTAATTAAGCGTCGCGTCGCGCGTCATCGTCGTGTTTTTGCCGCGAAAAATGCACACCGATGTATGGCAATGCTGCTAGCTCTTTGACCCAAGAAAAGACCAACCATCTGGTCACGTGAAGTTTCGACCAGCCGCTTGGCGATGCCACGAAAAACAATATGGGCACTCGGACCCCATGGCCCTAGAGTTTCCACCCCAAACGGCTCAAATATATAGCTTCCAAGAAGGCTATTATATTGATTAAATGTTTTAAGTTTCCAGGTTCTTAAGCTAATAGACCTACACGATCGTGTAATACCAATCCTGAACTGACTTCGCGCCTACGTGCGCGGACCACGGCATTTATGCCGAGCGTCAGCCGTTTCGCGTGGCAGTGACGCATATTTCCATCTCAGACGTTATTATAGTTTTTATTTCTATTTTTTATATTATATTATTATTATATTTTTTATATTATACACTTGTTTTAGTTTTAGGTCTAGTTGTAAAAATATTTTGTAATGTACTTACGTCATTCTCTCGTGAATAAATGGTTTTTCTTTCTTTCTTTCTTTAACTACTCCAGAAGTTCATTGGTAAAGATTTATTACCTTTCATTACGTATTTTCTTCACATATTTTTGTCTTTATCTTTACATAAGTATAAAACAAAGTCGCTCTCGCTGTATGTTAGCTTAGATCTTTTGAACTACGAAACGGATTTTAATGCAGTTTCAGCAATAGATAGAGTGAGGAAGGAGGAGGTTCAAGAGGAAGATTTATATGTATAACTAGCGGGCCCGGCAGACGTTGTCCTGCCCTGAAATTAAAAAAAAACCGACTACAGCGCCACCTACCAGGACAAATTGTGAATCTAAACCATCCTCGAATCCATTGGAACACACACAAAAAATTTCATCGACACGGTACGACACGACACGACACGACACGGTTGGCGCAGTGGCTGAGCGATCGACTGCTGCGCTGCGTGTTGCGGGTTCGATTCCCGCCCAGGGTAAACATTTGTGTGATGAGCACTTGTGTTTGCCTTGTGTCTGGGTGTTGTTTATCTATATGTGTATGTATTTACAAAAAAAAAAAAATGAAAAATGTATTTGTGTATGTATATCAGCTGTCTGACACCCATAGTACAGGGTCTCCCTAGTTTGGGGTCAGATGGCCGTGTGTGAAAATGTCCCCACATATTATTATTATTATATTATTATTATTATCAGCCCAGCCGTTTAGGAGGAGTTCACTTTCATACCCACGCACAGAAGATTTTTATATATAAGATAGTAGAGAATAGCCGAGAAATTCAAAGATTTGTAATGTGATGTCGTAACAAACATATTTGTGCGCTTACATTGCAAACGCTGGCTAAGAGAGTCCGCGATGGTATATGTTTATCTCCTAAGTAAAACCCCACAATAACCATTTTTATCGTTATTTACCAAGCTATTTTAAACAATACAGTATTTTTCCTTAATTAATTAAGTACATTGTGCATTGTAGATCAAAATGGCCCTTTACAGTATATCAATATCTTAGAAGATATCAGAGATATAGCAAAAGCGGGGACGGAGTGGCTGGCGGGCTGTATGTTCGTCCCGGTTGGCAACGTTGCAGACTTCTGAGCATTGACTGTATCTCAAACGGGCCGTTATACACTTCTCATCAAATAAATCGAAACAGTACTGTCAGTGCTTTAAATTAAACGGCATTTAAATAAAAAAGAGAGCTGCTATCATTTAAAAAAATACGTCAATTAATAGCTGGCAGTATACATAATGGCGTACCACAATGAATTTCAATTTTCGAATTTTCAACTTTCAGCAAAGTGTATTCCATCGGAATTTTTGCATTTAATCACATTTTTTTAGCAACAAATATGTGATTGTTAACTAAGCTCTGTGACATCCTATCAAAGAGATTTTTTCGTAACAAATATGGATACCTCGCCCGAGGAAGCCGCCCAAGTCGTGGCGTTGCTAGATTCAAAGCATAGTCAGCGTCAGCGTGTTGTGGCTGCACGATTGCAATTTAGCCTCCCTACTGTCAATAGAGTATATTAGCGGTATCAGGACACTAGTACGTTTACTCGCCGTCCAGGATATGGTAGATACCGATTCACAACTGAGCAAGATGACCGGTATATTGAGTCAGTTTTTCGAAGAAAATTAAGAAATCGTCACTTTAACGTTATTTGACTGCAGCAGTGGCTCCGTGAGGTTCGAGGATTGACTGTGACCTGTGAGTGATTCTACCATTAGTAATAGACTGGTCTACCAGTCTGTTAGTAATGGTAGAATCAATCTCGCTTTTGGCAGTTTCAGGCTCTGCCTGAAACTGCCTGAAACTTTATAAATTAATCTTCGTAAATAAAGCTAATGGCATAAAATTTACGGCAGACCACCGGAGAACTCGGCTTAAGTTTGAACGGGATCACTTAAAAGGTCATACCTTCAATGGAGCAAAGTTCTCTTTTCTGACAAGAGTAAGATTATGTTGTATCGTAACGATGGAATAAGGAGGTGCATCGAAAAGAGGGAGAGCGTTTTGCACAGTGCTGCATTGAAGATAGAGTCAGTTACGGTGGCGGTTCATGAACGGTTTGGGGAGGCATAAGCGCCGATGGAGAAACCGAAATTGTTCTGCACATTTTATTGGCGCAGAGTTAATTTTTACGCATGACAATGCCAGAGTTCATACCTCGGTATGAACTCTGGCATTGTCATGCGTTAAAATTGACCTGAGCGAAATCGGTATTACGGATATGTGCCAGCAAGATCCGGATCCGGATCAAGGTCCGGATATGAACCCCATAGAACACCTATGGGATGAGTTGAAGAGACGAGTCAGAACGAGAAATCCTGCTTCGGAGACCTTTGGCCAGTTTAAAACCGCTATTCAAGAAGAGTGGTATAACATCAGACAACTCAATATTGCTACTCAATCCGTTCCATAAGGAACCGCAAGGTAGCAGTCGTTAGAGCCCGGGGAGGGAATACGAGATACTGCACTGAATAGTAAGATATCGCCGCTATGGCTTCTCCCCTCCAGGCGCGCGTGGCCGGTGTTTCGCGTTCCTCTATGTATATTGTAGATGTTTGTTGTTCCATTTAAATAATAAATAGTATTAATATTGGTACATACTCTGATTTGCAGTCTCCGTTTGACCAAATCGAATGGATAAGTGATAGTCTTGGAGACGAAACCGGCGACGGAGCCGGCCACTGTGCTGGCAAAAGCGAGATCCTTCACTCTATGCGCGTTGCCACTTTTACACTCTTCCGGCGGACAGGGGGAAAATGCAGCTTTAAGTATTAGGGGTTGGAGGAAGTTGAAAATCGTAAATTGGATACCCACTTGCGGTCCCAACTGAAAATATAAAGTCGAAAACTCAAATCATTTTATTTCTGTGAACTATTTTTACCATCTAGCACTTTTGAATTCAACGATTTGTTAGAACGTTCAAAGCAAAAATTTGTTAATACCTTCGCGGTCTTTTATCTTTTTTTTATTTATCTACAGTAAATAAGGCCCGATTTTGCTCGGCTAGTAGATGTATTATGAAATTGCCGATTTATACAGCAATATTAAAATTATCTTCATGGTCTAAGCTGAATAAAACGAATGAAATTCGAAAATCGAATGTTGCACATTTTTTTAAAGAAAAATCACATGATTGTTCTGTATGGAACAGCTGTTTTTTTTTATCGCGCTGTTTCGTTGGGTCCGTAATGAAAGTTGGTCAGGTTCGTGGTCTGAGTCGCTCCTTAAAATTTTGCTACACTATGATGGTTTAACGGCAATTTCATACTTTAATCCTTATTATGATGTGAAAAGCATAAACTTACTAGCAACAGCGAAGCGGACAGTCCATCATAGAACGCTCCGATTCCTCCGTATCGGTACACCCTCTGCGCTCCTGAGATTATACCCTTGTACTGATCCTTTACCAGCATCTGCCGCGTCCGGATAACCTCCACTGGCATAACTAGTGTGCTAGCCATACATCCAGACACAATGCCGCAAAAGAAATGTGATATGTACCTGTAGAAAGATTTTTAAAACAGAATAAATATCTTGATTACCAAAATAAGATTTAACTTTATCCTTAAAACGACAATGAACACCAAAAAGAAATATGTATGTTAGTCATAAGATAGTTAAATAAATAAATAAATAAATAAGTTACTATAGAAACAAAAAGACAACCGCCTTCAAAAACTAAAAAGTGATTAATAACTTTAACACGGAGCAAACATGATTTAGTTTTGAAAGTCGGTGGCAATACAAAACAACAAAGAGAACAGCATTAAATCATTTTTTAGTTTTTGAAAGCCGTTGTCTTTTTGTAAAAAAGCTTTTTAGTACCTCCTTGTCATCAAAATTCATTAAGGAACGGCGGAACTAAAACGTTATCTATGTATACTATTTTGGGTTTATTGTTAATTTTTTCAAAACGAGCTGATTCAATTTCGATAAAATTTATATGGGACCACCCTTGAGGCGTACCCTATCAATCAAAAATAGAATTTTCAAAATTGCTTTACATTTGCCGGAGAAATCGCGTAACAAATATAAAAAAAAAAACCAAAGATATAGTCGAATTAAAAGCCTCCATCTTTATTGAGATTCGGTTGAAAATCACTGACTAATCAACTCAATAGCCGGCGTACACCTATATACATATTGACGAACTGTTACACGAGAATGGTTCCCTTACCAAAGTTACACAAGAACAACAGAAATAAATTGTATACTCAACAACCATTATGTACAACCACTCCCCAAAGTATATGAATTCGGCCCGTAGTAAAAGGAAGAAAAAGCAATGTAGATAAACACTTGATTTTGAGAAAGAATATAGTGATACTGCACTCAAGTACTATGAGACGAGTGAACATGGATTAAAATCATCTCAAGAATACAATCCAGAAGGAGTTTAGCCAAATGAAACAAATAGTAGGTATACAGTCGTCAGACAAACCTAGAATAATAATTTTCGGGGATGAACAAGTTCGTGGTCATTAACAAGTACTGATAAATAGAGTCAAAGTCAAAGCATTTATTTCAATTAAACCATTTACAGGCACTTTTGAATTGTCAAGGAGTCGTTCAGTTAGTCAGAACGTTGAAGTTAGTTGCTCGTTCCAAAACGCAGATTGGTAGGTCTGTATGGAAAAGAACGAGCAAGAAACTCCTCGGACACTCTTTTAAATCAAGTTTTTTTACAAAATACTGATTACATGATTCTTGTTGCTTCTATATGTGAAAACTATGAAGGTAATGTAGCAATACAAAACATTGAAAAAGAAACAAGATAAAATTCATAGCAGTTAAGAGCTGACCAATCTCTACTAACAGCGCCCGTTCACGAACATGACACGTGGATCAGTACCATTTTGAAGGGAGTCAAATGATCCAAGGGCGGTGATCCGAGCGAGCATGATAATTCTCCCAACCGGCATGCAAATTTTTGAAAAACATATAATCATTTACTTACTAAATGGCTCCATGATATTCACATTTACAAAATTAACATAACCCTGCTAAGGGCGTAATACTAAAACGTCAATTTTAAGCATGTGTTAAACTTTAGTGATCCAAATACTTAATAAGCTCTCAATTGCCACTCAGTAGTGCCACTCAAAGTTCGTATACTGGAATGTCAGTCAATATATTTAGCTGTCAAATGAACTGTCAAACTGATTTGACCGCCCCTTAAATCGGAGAGTGGTGGAGAGGTCTCCTAAATCTGTGATTGTATCTATTCGAGGGTTAAAATGATACATGTTAGTTTATGCCGGTAAGAATCCAGAAATAGGACACAAATTATACGATATTTCATTAGGGCTAGTTTAACATAAATAAAAAAATATAAAAGACAAGAATAATAAAACAGAATACAAAAATAAAAGATATAATATTATCGAAAAGTGTATGTCTCTAGCACGGATATCTCTAGTGTGCATGTCTGGTTATGTGTGTGTGAGTATTTGAGGGTGTGTGTATGTTTGTGAATAGATGTGAGTGTGAGTGTAAGTATGAGTGAATGTGCAAACTTATGAGAGAGTATAATAATTATCTTTATTTTAGTTTAATTAAAAATCAACTATTTAGTTATGTTGCCAAAATTACCCAACAGAAGATCCTCAGTATTGAGATAAGTAAGTTTTAGAAGATACTCTTGTAACTTAGATTGGGCCTGATATTTAGAATCGGAATAAAATTTTAGCACTTTATTAAGCTGGTTATAAAGTTTCGTGCTGTTGAAATAATAGTGTCTCTTGGCAAACGAAGTTTTGTGCGACTCTAGAGGTAAAACCGTGTGTTTCATTCTACCTGTCGGCTCTGAAGGCGGCTGAGAAGGGTGCTTACGGAGCATTGCCAGAAGGATATACAGCTGCCTCACAGTCAATAATTTAGCTTCCGCATATAGCTGGACTGTCGAGTATCTTAGTGGCTGAGAGAGAAGAACCTTCAGAACTGCTCTTTGCGCTCGTTCTAGTCGGATAAAGTGATTCTCAGTAGCTCCTCCCCAAATTGGAATACAATAAGCTAGGATCGATTAGCATAAAGCAAAATAAACCATCCTCAGAATATTTAATGTATAGAGGATTCCACATCGCAACTGCATATTTTAATTAAGATCTAATTATAGTTTTGTACAGATTAAGGTAGGTGAGGGTGCCACGAATTCAGTGGCTGATCGTATAACAAATCTGTACATAGGGCACGCTTTGTGTACATCAATATGAAGCTAAATATAAAAAATGACACATATATCACGAACCATGGCAACTCTATTTAGAGTCAGCATTTAGGGAGTACTGGTGTCTTAAGATGTTTTTGTTTTTGGTGATACTCAAAAAGCAACATTTGGATACATTAAGTTTTAGTTTATTACGCCCGCAGTATTTAGACTTAAGTCACTTTGCAAAGCAAGACAGTCACTAGTGTTTTTAATTGGCCTAAACATTTTCAAGTCATCTGCATAAAAGAAATTTTGAATTTTGAAAACATTTGCCAATGTAATTTATGAATAAAATAAATAGAAGGGGTCACAAAATCGATCCTTGAGGAACACCTTATGTAACGGCTATAATTAATGATTGATAACTTTTAATTACTATGCGCTGCGTCCTTTTGGAAGCATATGACGATAACCACCTCAACATGTTCCCACGTATGTCATTACACGCAATTTTGCTTAATAGCAGCTCGTGGTCCACCTTATCAAAAGCCTTCTTCAAATTAGTACAGATTGAGTCTACTTTATTACCAGCATCCATATCATTTAACATATATTCAGAGCATGTTACAAGATTTGTTACCGTAGATCTTCTTTTAACAAATCCAAGCTGTTGTGGAACAATATCATTATGAAGCATCTGATAAAGTGCACTAAGTACAAGCTTTTCAAAGACTTTTGATAAGGTTGACCGTATCGATATCGGGCGATAGTTTTCGACGTCACCTGTGTGTGTTACGCAAGCTTGCCTCTAAGCATCGGGAAAAATTCCAAGTGAAAGTGATCGATTAAAAATAATTTGTAGTGGAACGCAGATATTCTTAGCAGTGTTTCTTAGAAACATTGCAGGTGATGGATTGATGTTTGTTACTCATTCACGTCAAACTACGGAATGGATTTTGATGAAACTTTACAGTAATGTACATAGCTTTTACATCATAATATATTTATTTTGGGCGGATCATATATATTTTTGCACGTAACTTTTTACTCATTTTGAGACGCTGAAGTCTTTTAAAAGTTTCGTCTTTCGTTTCGAAGAGTCTTGTTTGCGGGCTTTCAACAATAGTGACTGCAATAATGTATCGGTAATCAACAGGTTGCTGATAATTAGTATCAAGTAGGTACTGCAGCACTTGTCAGTTAGTATGGTTAGAAACTGTTTAGATTTTTTAACTTACTTATGTTGGCTCGGAACTATCATGTCCGCCAGACGTGTAGTAATATCGAATGTGTAGAACTGGCTGGCACAGAATATTATTGAGAATATCTAAAAATTAAAAAATAATGGTAAGCCAGACTTTGTAGACAAACTAATAAAAATACAAAGTCGAAAATACAAAGAGAGAGAAAGTTGGAGAGAATGGCGTGCAAGAGATAATTGCTGGAGTCATGCATATTGCCACAAGAATTATACATATCTTTCTGCAATAAAATAAAATGTCAGTAGAGAACTGTGGTTCCGGAAATCCCTCCTCCTACATTCAAAATTATAAACAAATACCTTTATATAGAGCGTGAATAAAACTATTTTCAATTAAAAGAAGTGACGCGGGAGACAGGGCGGGACTGCGCAAAAAAGTGCGAGACGGTGGGACCATCGCGACGTTTGTTGTTGCATAACTTCTTTACTGTGATGCAAATAACTGCGAAAGTTTTGTAGGTAATCCTTCTAGAGTGGATCCGACATGGTTAGGTTAGGTTAGAACGCTAAGGTGCCTTAGCCATCGTGGTTTTTACCCTAAAACCCCACTGGGTCTTATACAACACAACACAACAACTGGGTCTGTTGACGCCATATTTGTTTTGGTGACTATTCGCGCCGATTAGTAAAGAACTTTCGCAACAACGAATGTCGCGATGGTAAACTTTCCCGGTGTCGTACATCGCGGTAATGAACTTCGGATATGATTTGTAATCGAAATCCTGCGTATAATATTCTGTAAAAACGTCGCTCGGTGAATTTAGGTATTCAGTGTTCACTACACCTACATTCTCCGAGTGACGCTGGTGGGTGTTCTGTCAAGTGAGTTTTACAGAATATACCGGCAGATCAATACGACCGGTAGTCTTGGACGACGTAGACTGTAGATCCATATAGCGTCTCTTGTCCACAGATATAATTTTGTCAGATCTGCATACAATATCAACGTCAACTCATTGTACTGGATTAAATTTTTGTATGATATTATGTAATATGTGGAAAAGTACATTAGAATGTAAACTAGTATACACCATCGTACCTTACCGTGGACAAAAGGTTCAATATGGACTGGACATACCTGTCCTAGCACATTTCCATGCCAGAAAGCAACTAAACCTTCCTCCGACCAAATCTTTCGCGCTACTGTGATCGTAGATACTCTATTAGTAGTCTTTATTTGAAGCTGCGACCTGATTTTGATCAGGTCCATAGGCTGGAGGATAGTTTTAGTGATCATACCAGTAATGACCCCTGCTGCTATCTTTTCTGACGGGGTCAAGGGGTCATTTGGATCATACCCAACCATGTTGCTACTAGTGGCAAATTGGGCTGTAAATATGTACTGTCTACGTTAGACAGATACTCCATCAAAAGCTGGAAAATTTCAATTTCACATGTACAATATTGTTCTGACTGAGTTCTGTCAAATGTCAGTCGTCTTCAAACATAGAAAATATATATCACATATAATCGATGTCTTCAAATAGCTTTGGACACCCAAACCTATTACAAAGAGTAATATAACAATAGATATTTCTAACAAGTTCCTCTTTTCTTCAATCCACTATACACCATAGATACATAGATACATAAGTCCTATACTTCTAAACATCTAAACAAAAACATAATAACTTCTAGACATGTTAGAACAGAGCATGTCTGCCAATTTGAGTTTTCGTTATTACTTAGATTTAAATAAAATTAATTTGTATAAAATGCGTTGAAAATAAATGCGTACTATTCGGTGGTTATATTGTCTTTTGACATTTGAAAGTGGCAACTTTTCACCACCCCGCCTACCATAAACTTTTAAAATCTGTGAGGGCAGAGTTCAAGAAGCTTATTGATAAAAGTGGAGGCAACACTCTAAACACCTAAGTGAAACCAACTGTGGGCAGACGCTCTCTTTCTGAATGCATACATAAGATAAAGAAAACCCATATCACTGTCTCTTATGCATTCAGAAAGAGAGCGTCGGCCGACAGTTGGTTTCACTTAGGTATTTAGAGTGTTGCCTCCACTTTTATCTACAAGCTTCTTGGCAGTGTTCAACTCAGGGTGTTAACCTGACAGATTCTGTATTTGTAATATGAGCATCGACTTTTGACCTAGTCTCTGGTCAGTAAGAAACAGACGTTCTAAAATACTTAGGCGGTTTTACGATTTTTATACTACTTAAGGCTAAGAACTCACGATGCGGTTTTCACACGCGTTCGCCTGCGGTTTCAGCCCCGCAGCTTCTGTAGAATGCAGATTATAATGTAAAAAATCGAAGCTCATTTCACACGACGCGGTTTACGCCCGCGGTGTTCGCGGTTGTTTGTGGCTCCCGCTGCGGGCACGGGCGCGGGCGAAAAACGCATCATGAGTTCTAAGCTTTAGGGCTGATTTTTCAATAGTCAGATAACTTTAATCTGAGGAATAAAAATAGCGGTTTGACATTATTTTCTATACATAAGCTGTCAAACCGCCATTTTAATTCCTCAGATCAAAGTTATCTGACTATTGAAAAATCAGCCCTTATTGAAATATGTTTTTATGATAAATAACTATTACAATAAAAAAGATCAACATTCCTATGCCTTCATAAAACGTTACCTTTTACACCAACCAAGCTGAACAAAAGACACAATTATTTTGCGGCTTACTCCCCAAGGGTTCGTAGGTACTGTTTTTACCAGACGTCAATATACCACCCAAGCCAGCTACATGATCAATATTTTATATTTACACGCTAGGAATCTGCGGTCTTCTAACTTCTCTTACTTTACCCTTCACATACTTCTGATTTTGTTCTTTCTTCCTTTCATATCCAGGCCATTATTCTCTGGAATGCACTTCTTCTCGATGTCAGGATAGGACGGCCCCCAGTCGGTATGCATTTAAGTCAGAAAGTGCGACTTTATTTTCAGCACAAATAAGCAGAGTCATCTCATAAGACTCTTTTCTTTTTTTACATACATGAATATGTATGTATTTGTGTTGTATGATGTTTATATAGTAGAGCTAAATTTATATAGGTACATGATATACCAGATATATAATTATGTAAGTATGTGTAATTAATATCTTTTTAACTTTTAATTATTCCTTTTTTCACATATGCACCTGCCAAGCTTGTCACCACCCTTAGTTGACTGGTAGAGAATGCATGAAGTTGTAAATAAATAAATATTTACTCAAAGCTACTCCACGAGTGTAAAAGAACCTTGACGGGATAGTTGAAACCACTATCGTATGAAGAAACAGAATCCATCTTGGTTGCAGTCAGCTAGATGTAAGGAAAGTAGCAATGAAAACTCACTTCCTGACATTACACTCATAACACTCACTCCTCACAACAACAACAACAACACCACACTTAACATACATGACACTCCCACTCTCTTACACACACACACACTCACTCACACGTAATACATTTCATGCACACGTAAAGTATTTGTGATTTATTTTTTCTCAACATTGTAATTGAAGGAATTCTCAATTAATTAAGGTGTTAAAAATGTGTGAGATACAATAAAAACCATTCTTTATTATTTTATTTTTTATTTTTAGTAGCAGTTATACCACGTAAAAGCCCAAGTTATAAGCTTAAAAATACACGAACTCTAAGGTAGTTAAAGTGCTTACAGTGTGACCCGTATAAGAGTGTCCATCATCATCTGCCTAGCATTTACTCAACTATGTTGGGCTCGCTTTCCAGAACAACCATATGCCAAGAACAGTCAATTTTGGAGGCCTTTCTCCATTGGCAAGTACTCTTAGGAATGTGCTGTGATTTTTTTGGAGCTTAGAAGATAGGCGTTTTTTGGAAATTTCCAGACAAAAACAACGTTGACAATTGGCTGAAATAAGATATTTTTTTACTTTTTCATATTATGCAGCATGTTTTGGAAACAGTTTTCTTGATTATAAATCCTATGTACATATGATCCTGCATAATTGGATCGCAGAATTAAAACTTCAAACAACACACAATTCAAACGAGATCTAATGAACATTCCATTTTGAACGGTATACTGGCTGCCTGGCAGCAAATCTAAACTGTACGTAGATAACAAACTTTTTTACAAGACCACTATCAATCAATATAGACGGAACCCTACGTACGACGTACGGAATTCAATTTAATGGGGCTCAACTTGCGATTCCAATATTCAACGAACTACTTACTTATTTGCTCAAACAAATCTCCCACACTCCATGGTTCATCAAGATCTCAGAGGTTCACAATTACTTGAACATCACACAGTAAAGAAAGAAATCCGAGCTCATAATGGGACAAGAAAAGATAGGACAAGCATCCCCAATCCACTGGCAAACCAATACTATACAAAAAAGCTTATGAAGGCCGAGAGACCAAAAGAGTAAATCAATAAAGTCTGATATCAGGCAAGAGTTTCTCAAAATAATAATAAAAACGTCTATAGCCCGACTACTGAACTGAGACAAGAACCGACTACTGAGAGTGGGAGGGGTGACAGTTGTCACACGTTGACGTATCAGTAAGCTCTCGCATCACTTCACCACACACCTCCCGTACCGCGCAGCAACCTCAGAAATGGACTTTTCGATGCAAAACGACCGTTAATAAGATTGCTGTACGTCAATATTTTTTATTAATTTATTCACCATTCATCTTGCTGTACGTCCCGCCAAGGTCGCCATGCAAAAGTACCGTGAAAAAAAAACAATTAATAATAATTATTGACGTACAGTAAGCTTAATCACGGTCGTTTTGCATCGTGCATCGTGCATGACCTTGGCGGGACGTACAGCAAGAAGGATGGTGAATAAAGACTACAGAAGCAAAACATACTTGTAGGTGTTTTGGAATTTTAGGAAGCACATGAAGAGAGGCCTCTAAAATGTTCTTATTTGGGCCTACCTGTCTATCTCGTTTCTCCGGGACCTTACAGTAATGTTGCAATAGTAAAGTAAAAATAGTATATATTGGACCTTTCGTGTCGGGGTTTTTATTTAATTTTTGTGATTAATTTCCCTAATTGCAAAGCATATCAATTCAAAAGAGGTGAATCCGATTATACTGGTCAACTGGGCCTTGTATACTGTTACCGCCCAGCCCCGGTAGAGTCCTCTGGTACCCTCTAACTGGTACGCCTGTCTAAGGCAGTTGATCAGAGAACTGCACCTGATCAGGTTTTGGGATTGCGACGGAGTTTTGTACTTCGTACTAGTCTTGTGGCTCTGGAACAAAGTTTTATTTTGTAAATTGAAAGTACATATACGATTTGCAGAAATGTATAAGTAGTATTTATGTCGCAGTCATCTGGTTGAATCTGCTATTTGATTGAATGACTAGCGCGTTCATTGAATGACGACATTTAATTGAATGACTAAACGACAACTCGTCAAGTTGTTTAATGTAACGTTCAACGTCTTGACTGAACGTCATTTTGCATAGTCGTTGAATGGGATATAGCCGACTTTGTAATGTTTGGTGTGGTTATTTTTTTTAAACCCTTGAACCCCGCGAATCTTTTAGTCAACTTTAGTGTTTTGAGGTTAGGTTACAAAAAATGCATTTTCTTTTTATAGGAGTGGTACAAGGGGGTCGGTGTATGTCCCCCTCCCCTGACTGATTTTACGTCCGCTCTGTTACAATTCGCTAACTAGTTGGACGTTGAGTGACGCTTGTTCAATCAACATTCGGCCTAGTCATTCAATTGAATGTTGTCATTCAATGAACGCGCTAGTCATTCAATCAAATAGCAGATTCAACCAGATGACGGCGACATATACAATGTGAAGATGGCAATAGCACAATAAAGGATCATGGCAGGAATTGGTAATTTGTTTTTATTATTGCAAGATTTTAATAAAGTATGAACGTAGCTTTTATGTAATTATTGTAATTGTCAAAACGGAACGCAGCGGATGAATGAAAGGGCAGTAGGTATGTGTGCGAGTGACATAGAAGAGTAATGGCGATTCAGATATAAGAACAACGACGAACCGACGAGCCTTAAATAAGTAGTTTTGCGCAAATGTAATTTGTTTATTTTGATAATAATGCCGCAAATTGTGTTATGTATATCATTAAGAGCGCCCATCCCGTCATATTTTCCATACAAACGCTCGTACGCGATTACGGCGTTGTAACAAATTATTTCCCAAATATTTTTAACACACAGGTATCTTGTGGTTTAAATCTAGGTTTGTATGAAGCCAAAAATAAACTTTTTTGTAAAACAAATTCAGTAAACACGTCCGAAAATCAGTTTTTTTGCACAATTTTATCTGAACTTTGGCGGTTCATTATGCACTCATACATTGAAAAAGTAAGAAAACAGCTTCATACAAACCTTGCACATGTAATGGTGATTCAAAATTACAAACATCTTTACCAAAAACTTGTAAGGCTTTTTTAAAAACACGTATGTCCTGGAACAAGTTTTGTGAAATATCCGCGCGCCAATTTTCCTGTGATGTTATCGCGTTCTCACTCACTCGTATGTTCTCGAGCTTTGCGTTGGTTGAAACAAAAAAAAATTCAATCATGCTCGCGTTGATGTTCGTTCGATGCGGATAGGCGCTCTTAAATAATAATATACAAGGAGCGACGGTAACACTATTGTCATTTAATCAAACCACGGGTAATTTAACTTAGACTTAGGTAGGTAGATAGGTAGTCAGGTAGGGTAGGTAGAGTAGGTAAGGTAGATAGATAGGGACAGGACAACGACTGTCGGGTCAGCTAGTTGTAAATATTTGTTGTTCATTTTAATAATAAATAGTATTCATATTGATACATACACTGATTTGCAGTCTCCGTTTGACCAAATCGATTGGATAAGTGATAGTCTTGGAGACAAAACCGGCGACGGAGCCGGCCATTGTGCTGGCAATAGCGAGATCCTTCACTCTATGCGTGTTGCCACTTTTACACTCTTCCGGCGGACAGGGGGAAAATGCAGCTTTAAGTATTAGGGGTTGGAGGAAGTTGAAAATCGTAAATTGGATACCCACTTGCGGTCCCAACTGAAAATATAAAGTCGAAAACTCAAATCGTTTCATTTCTGTGAACTATTTGCCATCAGGCACTTTTGAATTCTAAAGGAATTCATCAATTTGTGAGAAAGTTCGAAGCAAAAATTAGTGAACAGTAAGCAGATTTGTGGGTTTTTTTTAAGTTGTTATTTAACCTCGAAGGAGACCTGACAAGCTTCATAAATTTTTGGACCAATATCCAAAGCAGCCGGCCAAAGAAAAGTATATACATATTATGCATGACTTAATAAACATTTTTTATTATTACGGCATTCCTCTAGGTCTGATATCTGAGTCACTACATAAGGTTGAAATGCACGTTCTCAGTGATAAAAATTAAAGAAATTAAACGTTAAGTTATTGTACTTATTAGGTCTTTACATATGAAATTGCCGCTCGGTATCAAAAAATTAAAAATAACTTTTTTTAAAAGATATTACATATTTAGTCAATCGAAGTATGCACCATTGTTATCGATACACTTCCGCCATTTTATCGGGAGCTCATTGATCCCTTTGGTAAAAAAATCCTGGGAGCGAGAATTGATGAACTGCTTGAAGGCTGTTTTAACTGCCTCATCAGAATTGAATTTTTTTCCTTGTAAAAAGTTGTCCAAATTTCGGAATAAGTGGTAATCGGTTGAGGCAAGATCTGGAGAGTATGGTGGGTGACGCAGAGTTTCCAGTCGCAGCTCTTCTAACTTGGCGACGGTCAGATGTGCAGTATGTGGTCGAGCGTTATCCTGAAGGAGCAATGGGCTAGAGCAATTGACCAGTCTCGGTTGTTTAATGGTGAGCTTTTCCATCATTGTTTGCAACTGTTTACAATACATGTCTGCAGTAATCGTCTGGCCTGATCTCAAGAAGTTGTAGTGGATGACACCAGCACAGGACCACCAAACACTAACTAGAATCTTCTTTTTGGTCAGTTTTCGCTTGGGGCAAGGTTTTGCCGGTTCTCCAGGGTTAAGCCATTGTGATGATCGCTTGCGATTATCGTACACGATCCACTTCTCATCACAAGTGACAATACGATTTAAAATTCCCTCATTATTGTGACGATTGAGCAAAGAAGCGCAACAACCGATGCGTGTTTGTTGGTGTGCTTCAGTCAATTCGTACGGTACCCACTTTTCGATTTTTTTTACTTTTCCAATTTGACGCAAATTGACAATGATTGTTTTGTCACTTACTCCAAAGGCTGCTGCTAATTCAGAAGTGTTTTGAGATGGATCCGCTTCCACTATCGCCTTTATTTCTTCATTATTCACTTGAGTATCCGGTCGTCCACGAGGCTCATTTTGTAAATCAAAATTTCCAGAACGGAAACGTTGAAACCAAAAACGCACCGTTCGTTCGTTAGCGGTGCTTGGCCCGTACACGTCATTAATCCTTCGAGCCGTTTCTGCTGCACTGGTGCCACGGTGGAACTCATATTCGTAGATACCGCGAATTTTTAATTTCTCCATTGTTGTTGCTATAGCAATTTTCAAGCCCAAACAAATGACGTGAAAACAAATGAAACACGAATTTTAAAACAATATTCTTTGGTCTTTATTTTGAAATAATTTTGAATTTGGAATTCCTATTCAAACACAAAATATTTGATTTCAAAGTTGCCAGTATTAAGTATCGGCAATTTCATATGTAAGGACCTAATATCTTTTATTAAAATATTCATTACGTAGATAAAACAATTATGATATAATCATTATTTACTCTTACACCTCTGAGGTTCTTATAAGAACGTTTTCTAAGCTTTGCAGGGGCGGATATTTGTGGGTTATGCTGAGTATAACCCATATACCATATTATGCTCATGGTATGCGAGCAGCAACCGACAGTTCGTTTTCCTATATTACAGGGTCAGTAGTAGTGAGCATTGCTTGACATCTATTTGCTGCCCTATTGATCACTTAGTCAGCACCATCATCATCATCAGCCGAAAGACGTCCACTGTTGAACATAGGCCTTCACCATAGAACCCGCGTTCCCGCGACCTTGACGATGTCGTCGGTCCATCTGGCGGGAGGATACGCTGCGTCATCCATTTTGTGGTCGCCACGCGAGAACCTTTCTTCCCCATCGGTTTTCGGCTCTTCGAGCAATGTGGCCTGCCCATTGCCACTTCAACTTGCATATTCTTAGAGCTATGTCGGTGACCTTGGTTCTTCGGCGAATTTCCTCGTTCCGGATTCTATCATGCAAAGAAACTCCGAGCATAACTCTCTCCATAGCTCGCTGCGTGACTCTGAGCTTCTCTAAGAGGCCAGCAGTTAAGGAAGTTTCACGTTTCTGTGCCTTATGTCATCACTGGCAACACACAGTGATTACAAACCCTCGTCTTTAGGCATTGTGGAATTTTGGACGAAAAGATATCTCGTAGTTTCCCGAACGCTGCCCATCCGAGTTAGATTCTTCGGGCGACCTCTTTATCGACCTAGTTGGATCGTTTGTCCAAGGTAAACATAGTGTTCAGCAACTTTGAGAGTATCGTTCCCAAAAATTACCGGTACAGGACGGTGGAACATGGACATTTCAAATAATTTTCGTCTTGTCTATATTCATTTTAAAACCTACCTGTTTAGAAATGTTACAGAGGTCGCTGAGCATAGTTTTAATATCCTCCATCGACTCAGCCATGATGACTATATCATCGGCAAAACGAAGATGAGTGATGTATTCGCCATTAATGCTGATACCACATCCATCCCAATTCCCTGTCCAAGAGCTTGAAAACGTCCTCCAGTGCGTTTGTAAACAGTTTCTGAGCTATTACGTCTCCCTGTCTCACGCTTCTTTGGAACTGGATTGGTTTCGTGCTCTCGTTCTGTAATCCGATCGACATAGTGGCGTTTCTATACAAACACTCCAACATTGCGATATATCTATAGTCAATACGGCATCGCTGAAGAGACTGCCGCTAACACCGCCCAGGTTTCAATTGAAACGAAGGTTTTGTCATAGTCCACAAACGCTAGACATAATGGCTGATTATACTCTTCAGTCTTCTGTATAATTTGGCCGAGCGTATGGATGTGGTCTATAGCGCTAAAGCCTTTTCAGAAACCGGCTTGTTCGGGAGGCTGGAAGTCTTTAACCCTGTGTTCGAGACCATTTGTAATGACCCTCGCGAAACAACTTGTACACATGGCTCAGGAGTGAGATGGGTCTCTAATTCTTCAATAAGGTATTATCACCTTTTTTGAAGAAGAGCCCCAACACACTCCTGTGCTATGCTTTTGGCGTAGTACCTTCGAGTATGACGGAGTCAAACAACTTTTATAGGACTAAAAGTACTGGTTTTCCACCAGCGCTCAGAAGTTCCGCCGATTCATTAATTTCCCGGCGGCGCCTTGTTGTTCTTAAGCTGTTGGAGGGCCATTCTAATCTCATACAAGCTGATGACTGGGATATCCTCAGTGTAATGTCGGGCCAGTCTCGCTCTGGTATCCTAAGCTGAACTGACAACGGGCTGTCGTGTCGAGGTGTACAACTGTCCATAAAATCTCTCTAGCTCTATCAGGATCTCAGGTTTCGATTAGATGATACTGCCGTCCGTTGATCTTCAGTTTCATCATCACGTAACATGTCTTGACTGGATCCGTCTTCGAATCATCCATAAATCATGTTCTTCTAGGTCAGCCAAATAGGTAGAAGGTATTTGGCCCCCTATTCGAACAGGTAGAGTAGCTTTGGCCCAAACACGGTAGTCCATTGCTAAATTTAAAACTGAGGTTAAAGTACGACGAATAATTTGGTCCATTTTATCTAAGAGGTGAATGTAAACCCACAAATGGGTAGCCCGAAAGAAGTAATTTAATTTGGGGCCGAAAAACAGTAACGAATTATGGTGATGGCCGAATGCATGTTAATTTGAATTTCATTTTAATTATGTTTTAGGATCGATGTGCTGTTTAGTATGATATGGCAGCAAGTTGCTTTGCTAAACACATTGATACTGATGAATTTTGTGAAGCTAAATAAAAGCCTGTACAAAGTAAAAGCTTACCAGCATCAGTGACGCGGACAGTCCTTCATAGAATGCTACGATTCCTCCGTAACGGTACACCATCTGCGCTCCTGAGATTATACTCTTGTACTGATCCTTTACCAGCATCTGCCGAATCCGGATAACCTCCACTGGCAAAACTAGTGTGGTAGCAATACAACCAGACACAATGCCGCAAAAGAAATGTGATATGTACCTGTAGAAAGATTTTTAAAAAGAGAATAAATATCTTGATTACCATAATAAGATTTAACTCCCGAAACAATTTATCCTTAAAACGACAATGAACACCAAAAAGAAACTTGCGACGAAACGAATGTAGTATGTATGTTAGTCTTATAATAGTTTAAGTTACTAATGAAACAAACTTAAGAGTAAAAAGAAATTTAAGAGGACAAATAAAATCACTGGCTCTGACCAACTTAACAGCACACAACAATTTACTTAATGACGAACTGTTACTCGAGAATGGCTCCCTTACCAACAGAAAGAAATTGGTGCCAATTCTTTGCGCACGAACTAAATTAATTTTAAGCTATTTATATCTCTTTCTCTCCAGTAAAACAAGAAAGAGACATATATTAATAAGAGCTGTCCATTTAAGTTGGTCTAAAATGTTCGTACAATTATAGTTGTCATTTCAGAACGTATTAATTAAAAACACTGCGAAGTTCAAGAAAAAAGCTAATTTGACATCTATAACGCCTCCTTGTCTATCGCCGTCCTTTTCTTCAGCTGCCTGGTAGTAAGAGATGCCAAATGCCTAATTTCAATTTAGTTTGTGAACAAGGAAATCGGCACCATTGTGTACTTAAAAATCATTATTTACCAGCATTGTCCAGAGTTTGAATCCAGCCCGCAAAAAAGGAATAAAAAGCAATGTCGAAAAACATTTGAATCTGAGAGAGAAGAAAGTTATACTGCATTCAAGGTCAAGTGAAAGTGGATTAAAATCATCTCAAGAACACAATGCAGAAGGAGTTTTGCGAAACGAAACCAATAGGTACATAGTCGTCTGAGAAACATAGAATAATAATTTTCAGAGATGTAGATGTTCGTGGTTTTTCACAAGTACTGGTATATGAAAAAGGATGGCAGAGTTGTTAAGGGCGTGTATTCGATTTAGCGCAACTCAAAATCTAAACGATTGCTAGAACGGCGTAGCAGCATTGACACACACTAGTACAATACAATGGTCTGTTTGTGTGCATCAGAAAAAAAAATATGCACGAAATAAGCACGAATCATTGAAATTGATCGACAAACGACAGCGCGCGATGTTTTACAGTGCTTTTTAAAATAATTGTCTAAAATAAATGAGCTCGTATAACGGACTGAAAAATATTCTATAGATTAAGCATAACATTTACTTTCATAAAATAAATATATCAGTTATATTTTTATTCAAATACTGGTGAAAAAAAATTGTCAAAGTGAACCGATTTTCTACTTTTTCAACATTGTTTTTTAATACATAATAGTAATATTTTCGTAATTTTGGCTCTGTAGCTGTCTTTATGACTATATATACTGTTGGAAAAACGCATAAAACAAAATATTTTGGCATATTGTAATGGTTGTATTCGTCCTGAAAGTTAACTCTGACGTTCATTTTCGTAAAACTATATGAAAGAATTGTCTTCGCTTTAAAAAACCATAATTAAAAATTATACTTTTACTCTATAGCTGTCTAAATCAAGATTTAATCTTTCTAAAACTGTAAATTGTCTTTAAATAATCTGCTCATATAATTACGATAATGCTCTGGGCAAAATACAAAAATATGAAGTTTTCGTCACGAATCGAATACGCGCTCTTAAATCAGGTGCAACTGCTTGCCTATAATGAAATGCGACTATTTGTTTTTAGAGATTTTTTTTATGGTTTTTGATGACAACGCCCAAAAATGGTTATAAATAGTCTATACTAGCTTCGCTTTACGGCTTTGCATCGATCTACCAAACATCCTGTATAATATAAAAATAGAGCATCAATTTTAAACATTTATTAAGTTTGGGTGGATAATATAACATTTTTGCATGTATCTTTTACTCGATTTGGAGACAGAAACACATCGACCTTTCAAAAGTAGGGAAGTGCTTATTACAGGATTAGATACGTTTGTTTACGTGCCTTCAACAACGGTGACTGCAATAAAGTGTCGGGAATCGACCGGTTGCTGATAATTATTATCAAGTAGGTACTGAAGCACATGACAATTTATTGTGGTATGACTCGGATCTGTTTAGGTTGTTAACTTACTTATATTGGCTCGGAACCTTCATATCTGCTAGACGTGTAGTGAGATCGTATGTGTAGAACTGGCTGGCACACACTACTATCGATTCTATCTAAAAATTAAAAAAAAGTTGGTAATCCAGACTTTGACTAGTAAAAATACAAAGTCGGAGAAGAAAATGGGATATTGTGAACGGGAGTTCATGACTAGAAAACTGTTTAGTCAGCACAGACAGAGCAAAAACTCGAACGAACGAGAAAGTTTTAAATTAATAATTAACTAAATTCCAAATGGCATAGAATGGAAATAGCGTGCAAGAGACAATTGCCAGAGTCATGCAGATTGCCGCAAGAATAGAGTATTTATTATATACACCGGTCATTGAGGTCACCGGTCATCGGGGACCTCGATGTCCGGTGCGAGATTTGTGCAATAACGTACAGTAATGGTAGGAGAGCCCAAGAGGCTAAATCGGGATTTACTCGAGCGTCGTGGAGATCTATTGGATTGTGAAGGTTAGATGCTTAAAAGAAAAAGAGGTTATGAGATGTATATCTTTCACTGGTGGGGGAAGCGTGTACGGGTTTTCAAAAATATAAAAAAACCAGTCACATAGAAATACTCGAGCGCGTCAGATTTTAATTGTGTATGCGCCCCACGTGTTTCTAGTAACGAAAAATGTTAATCTGCCGGCTGTGAATTATTCGGGCGCGTCAGATATTAAGCAGGGATGTTAAGTGAACCCTCAAGTAGCTCCTATTCAAAAGACTGACGATTTGGACGCGACCAAAAGTCATGGCCGATTTTTTAAACTGCAATAAAAAATCGTGACCTTCAAATACTCGAGCGCGTCAGATTATTATACAGACACTTCATCGTCCTTATCGTACTGACCCATAATCTCACAATTGTGTGGAGGAATTTCCTTAATCTTTAAGAAAAAGAAAAAGAAAAATAATAACTCATGTTTTTTATTTACAAAATACACAATTCGTCTGATTATTGAAATGCATAATTTTCTGCATGTAATTAAGTTACCTTGCCTTAATCTGACGGGCTCGAGATTTTGTACCGATTGATTTTTTTTACTAATCTGATCGGCTGCCCTAGACGTTAAAGGCTAAGATATGGTGGGAGTACTTCACAAGGCGCAAGGCTGCCCCCCAAATGTTATGCTCGAGTAAATCCCAAAATCCCCACTTGGGCTCCCCCTACTATAAAGAACTTTCGCAACAACCAGCATCGCGATGGTAAACTTTCGCGGTAACGTACCTACCTACATCGCGGTAATGAACTTCGCAACTATGATTTACACTCGAGATCCTGCATATAATATTCTGTAAAACGTCGCTCAGTGAATGTAGGTGAAGTGAGCTGAAGTGATCTGTCAAGTGAGTTTTACAGAATAGTCCCGCAGATCAAAGCGACCGGTTGTGTTCAACGACGTAGACTTTAAATCGGTATACCTACCTTCTCTTGTCCACAGGCATAATTTTGTCAGAAATGCATACGAAATCAATTTTATGTCCATGTACGAGACATGTTACGTGGAAAGGCATATTATTATAATATAAACTATATATATGAACTTGGCATACCTGTCCCAGCACATATCCATGCCAGAAGGCACTTATACCTTCCTCCGACACAATCTTTCGCGCCACTGTGATCGTAGATAATCTAATAGTCCTTTTTTGAAGCTGCGACCTGACTTTGATCACGTCCATAGGCTGGAGGATACTTTTAGTGATTATACCAGTACAGACACCCGCTACTATCTTTTCCGGCTGGGTCATGGGGTCATTTGGGTCGTACCCAACCATGTTGCTATCACTATAATTTTTGTCAACATGAGAATTGACCAAAGAGTGAATTTCAGTTTAAATTTCTAAACTTCAAGTCTTCATTAATCTTCATCTTCGATTTGAAATATGTAGTAGACAGTAAACGCTATTAAACTCTATGAAATGCTGGAAAAATTAAATTTTCCATGTAGAAATTATTGTTGTCTGAGTTCTGTCAAATGTCAGTCATAGTATCTGTATAATTATATATTGTACTCTTTGGTAGTATCTCTAAGTAGTCTGTGCCCGTAATCAACCACTACACCATAGATAAAATAAAAACTTCCACACGTGTCAGAATGGGGCATGTCAAAGAAGCTTATAGATAAAATTGGAGGCAACACTTTTGATTTTGTAGGTGGCAACTTCGTTCTTAGATCTAAACATTGCGTGCCAAGTTCGCACAAAGAAAAGCAACTGGCAACGTAGCAAACGTGTGTTAAATCTGGCCAAGTCGAGTCAAACGAAGCGCAAGGACATTACCTGACTTGGGTTTGGATTATACCAGTTAAACAAAATTCGGGATATGATGTCAGTAGTAGACTTATTAAACACCAATAGTTTCAATTGCATAGCTCTTAAACTTCAGAATTAAAAACCCCGATTTCGTCACTGACTCGAGTGAGTCAGTTTTTAGATCATCAGTGAGTACAGATGATCTAAAAATTTTAGGGTACTTTCTGAAGTCCTAGAAAATTGAAAGAGTCATGGCGAGATCCATAAATTCATTTGTATGATTAAGAAATTTAGAGGGTTTAAAATATTTTCCAATGTGAAGAATACATTACCAGGAGTAGATTAATCTTAACATATTTTTAAACCCCCGCATAGTTAAAATATTTGGAAATAAAAAAAACATTATTTCGTTTCATCTCGATGCCCATTTTGTGTTTATAAAAAAAAGAAAGTGACGAGTGACGTCAACGATGTGACAAGTGTGTGGAAAAACTAATCATTATTTGTGATATTATTTCCCATAAAACGATGCAATTTCAGTGCAAGAACTGCGAAACGGTGGCTGTCAGTGTCACTGTTACTGTCAGTCGCCATTTCGTTCTAAAATAATGAGCTTTTTGTAAAACTATTCACTTTGAGGGGGGGGGGGGGGGGGGTTAAAAATATTGTGAATGCCTGAAGATAATCTTTAGGTGCTCAAGAATATAAGAATTAAAATTTCAACTTCTCTAAACATCTTATATTATTTGTACAAATCCTTCCATGATTCTTTGGTTTATTTATTCAACTTCAGTTCAGTTCAAATAGATTAATATAAAACAGTGTCTTTTTACGATTTGAAATATTTTCCAAGCAATCGATTTTTATAAACAGCTAGCGCCTTCCGAAATGATAACAGCAAAATCTTTTTCTTTCGCTTAATTTTTTAACTTTACAAAAAGTAATGATATCCCATTAGGGGGCGCGGTTCATGCGTCAGTTGAATACCGCTCCCCTACTCTTGCCATGGCACCAGGAGGAACTGTGAGTTTCTAGTTGGTAAGATTCCGACATGAGGATCTACCCTCGACATAAAAAAATGTTACGCTTTAGAATCAAATGCAGCTAAGAGCACAACCTTTAAATTCTGACAAATTAAAGAAAACATACTGTCCATATAAATATTCATATTTTCCTATCTGTTTGAACATTAAACAGTTCATTAAAATGCAATTTTTATTTAACGTAAGTATTATATCAATAGGTTAAGAGATGAGACCGCAATTTAAATAAAAAGAATTACATAAGCTGCTTTTGATTCTAATTCATTTTATAAGATGTATTTGTTTCTGACAATTCATCACCTAGCTGTTTTTGATACCAACCGACAATGACATTGACATTTGCTGCGAACCTTAGTGATGTGCTAAAGTTAAATCTTCGTCGATATAGCTCTTTGAATTTTATTATTTTAGACGTTTTAGGGACTTGGACGTTATAAGAAGTTTACACTGTATTTATATGATCGATGTTTTTTGTCGGTTTGATCATAACATGGATAAATATGATTAAAACACATGTGTATTTTATCAGTTTTTTATTTTTACAGTAGTAGTAAGTATGCGAAAATAATAAGACCAAGGACCTGTTTAATAATTAGACTTATATGTGAAAATCAGACAAACAGGTCAGAATTTTTTAAACCACTAATAAAGGCGGTTCTTCGTGAGGTTCACAGGAGAGTTCATCTTCACGATCTTCTTCATTTTCATCTAAAGACTCAGTGGTAAGAATATTCGTATAATATTCAAGGCTAGGCAATGTCTTCCAGTCGTTTCCAAAGTGCTTTTGCAAGAGTTTGTTGACGTCTTCCAGTTTTGCTGATTTCACATTAATGAGACCAGGGTTGATTATTGTAGGATTTATGTCTGAGATGCTCTTATTCTTTTTGCATACATTTTGGAACGTCAGTTGTTGTTTAACTACAATAGTGAACAGACGTACAATCGCGCGTGCGTGCTCTAGTTAAGAGTATTCTGCAGACGCAGCACAACACCGCCGTGCGTCGTCGCGGTGTACCTACGTCGATCTATCGGGGTCATTGTCATGACCTAGTTACAAGTGCGGAAATCATGAAGTGTTTATAATAATTTATTGTTTAGGTGCTAAACTCGCCTTACAACAAAATAATGGCTACGCAGTCTATTAAGATAAAAACCGACCTGGAAAAGCGGTTGTATGACTGTTACATCCAGGAGAAAACAGATAGAGAAAACCTGCAAGTTATGGTACGTAATCTGAATGGTCACATTAATAGCTTGCAGGAACAAGTACAAGCCCTTCAAGAAGAATTAAGTTGCTTGAAGGAAAAAAAACAAACTAATGAACCCTTGAACAAAAACGAAAGCGAGAAAATAATAGTTGCCCAGCGTACTAAAAGTGACGTTGAGTATTGCACAGACGAGGATGAACTCGCTAAAGAGACTGAGTGGATTAGGGCCAAGAGCAGGAAGAAGAGGAAGCTTAACACCTCCCTCTCTCCAAAACAACAACCCGGAACAAGCGCCCAACCAGATTATCAACAAAATAATGAGAAAGCGACTTCCGTCAAAAAAGTGCCGCCACCACCGCCAATCATAATAGACGGAGTTAAGAACTATCAAACGTTTTATGACTCGCTAACAGAATCAATATCAGCTGAATCATTTACCGCAAAAATGATGAATGGGGATTGTGTGAAGGTTAACGCCAAAACAGAAGACTCATATAGAGAAATTGCCAGGCTTTTCACGGAAAAAGACTACCATTGGCATTCGTACGAAAACAAGCAAGCTAGACCAATTAGAGTTGTTGTGAAGAAGTTACATTCTTCTTGCCAACCTGACCGAATCAAAGACGATCTAGCAACACAAGGACTGAAAATAGAAAAAGTAGACTACAAGTTGAGCTGGAAGCGTAAAGAACCACTCAACATGTTCGTTTTATCATTTAGTAATGACGAAGATGTCAACAAGATCTATGGCATAAAGTTCATTTTGGGGTGTAAAATAGAAATACACCCACTTAAAAATCCCAAACTCATTCCTCAATGCAAGAGATGCCAGGCATATGGACATACTCATAAATACTGCAGAAAAGAGCCAAGGTGTGTAAAATGCACTGGCAAGCATCTTACTGCCGACTGTACCAAATCTCCACAAGAGAAGCCAAAATGTGTACACTGTGGTCTACCTCACCCTGCCAACTATAGAGGGTGTAAAGTAGCTAAGCAGATACAAATTATGAAAAATAAAATTATTAAAAAGAAACTTGTGGTACCAACTACCCAACAGTCTCTTCCCTTACGAAATCCACAGACACAGAAAGCAAGTGCCCAGTCAACTGCAAAACTCATACATTTAACCAACACCGGTTCCTATGCGGAAGCTGTAAAACAAAGATCACAGCCTTCGAATCTAGAGGATAAGATTAATCAGATCTTAAAGTGTATCACCTCATTTGACAAGAGATTAGAGAAACTAGAATCCAGCACTAAAACAGCTGTTTAAAATAATCAAAAATGAAT
The DNA here is from genome assembly GCA_947361185.1 of Charanyca ferruginea. Taxonomy (NCBI): domain Eukaryota; kingdom Metazoa; phylum Arthropoda; class Insecta; order Lepidoptera; family Noctuidae; genus Charanyca; species Charanyca ferruginea. Next base: position 2,586,857 of record OX376055.1, on the reverse strand, counting down.
AACACCCTTAAAATAATGGCGTGGAACTCTAATGGGCTCCTCAAACATCAAAATGAGTTGCAGGCGGTCCTAGATACAGAAAATATAGACGTGTGTTTGGTTTCCGAAACGCACTTCACCAAGCAATCTTTTGTCAAATTTAGAGGATACATGGTATACAATTCGCTCCACCCTGACAACTCTGCCAGAGGAGGTAGCGCAGTTATAATCAAAGACAACATAAGTCACTACGTTCAGTGTAAATATGAAGAACAAGACATTCAAGCCGTGGCAGTATCTGTTAAAACCAAATTTTGTCACGTATCCATTGCAGCCGTATACTGTCCCCCACGGCACATGATAAGAAAAGAGCGATATTTACATCTCTTTGAATTATTAGGCCAGAGATTTATCCTAGGCGGCGATTTTAATGCTAAGCATACGCATTGGGGATCAAGACTTACTACAACTAAGGGAAGGCAGCTCTTAAGTGCAGTTAAAGATACACATTCCGAAGTTATGAGCACGGGTAAACCAACGTATTGGCCTACTGACCACCAGAAAATACCGGATCTTATTGATTTTTTCATATGCAAAAATGTATCTACCAATTACGTCAGTATGGAGGAAGGTTTTCATATGAACTCGGACCACTCCTCGATTATACTAACGCTTAGTCAAAAAATCCTACTCAAAGAAAGCCACTTAACCCTGGTAAATAAGTTCACAGATTGGGAAAGTTTTGCCCTTGATCTAGATAATATTATCGACCTTAAAACTCAGATAAAAAAGCAAGATCAGCTTGACTCAGAAGTAAACAAATTTATTGTTAATATCCAACAATGTGCGTGGAACAACACACCGCAATTAAAACGTAAATATAAGGGATTTATCTATCCCAGAGAAATTGTGGATTTACTATCTGAGAAAAGAAAACAAAGGAAGCAATGGCAACAAACAAGGTGCCCGCGAGATAAAACTTTACTAAATAACTTAACTAAACGATTAAAGAGGAAAATTCAACAATTTGAAGATGAATCTCTGAATACCAACCTCCTGCAGCTCACCAATGACAAATCAACAAATTACTCCCTCTGGAAAGCGACAAGAAATCTAAAAAGGCCGATTTTACAAATACCGCCCATCAGAAATAGTGACGGAAAATGGGCCATAAGTAATGACCAAAAAGCGGTAAGGTTTGCTCAACATTTAGAAGAAACTTTTCAACCCAATGAAAGCTCAATAAAAATACCTGAGAGTAGACATTTATCACAAAATCAAAGAATTAATCTTGTGACTCCGAAAGAAGTAATGAGAGAAATTCAAAATAACATAAGCTCGAAAAAGTCTCCGGGTTATGACCTCATTACAGGTGAAGTTCTAAAACACCTCCCGCGCAAAGCCATAGTAAAGCTGACCAAGCTTATCAATGCTGCATTTATATTAAAACATGTACCTGAGTCATGGAAGGTTGCTGAAGTCATTATGATTGCGAAGCCTGGGAAACCACCCCAAGAAGCATCATCGTATAGACCTATTTCTCTGTTGCCCGTGTTATCAAAACTATTTGAAAAACTGTTATTGAAACGGTTAAAACCAATTATAGAAGATAAAAACCTTATTCCAAATCATCAATTTGGCTTCAGGGAAAAACACTCAACAATAGACCAGGTACATAGAATAACTAACGTAATTGAAAAAACGCTTGAAAATAAGGAAGTCTGCGCCACCGTGTTTTTAGATGTCGCGCAAGCTTTTGACAAAGTTTGGCATGACGGTCTAATATTCAAGCTCAGACGCATGCTACCAGAATTTGCAGATATCCTAGAGTCGTATATAACAAATAGAATGTTTAGAATACGGCAGGAGGACGCATATTCAGAGCTAAAAGCTATAAAAGCTGGTGTACCTCAAGGAAGTGTGCTAGGACCAATTTTGTACTTGTTATACACATGTGACATCCCAGAAATAGAAAACAACACCATTGCGACCTTTGCAGATGATACTGCAATTATGGCCACCGGATCAAGCCACAGAGAAGCAGTAGAAAAAGTTCAACTAGCTGTGAACAAAGTTTATGACTGGACACAAAAATGGAAGATCAAACTGAATGAGTCAAAATCAATTCACATTGATTTCACAAACAAACACTTGGACTATCATCCAATTTATATAAATGGCATGCAGGTGCCTTATGCTAATACAGCTAAATACCTTGGCATAACTCTCGACGCGAAGTTGCGTTGGAAAGCTCATGTCAAAAAGAAAAGACAGGAACTCGATATACGTTATAAAAACATGTATTGGTTGCTCGGAAGGAAATCCTGTCTATCAGTACATAATAAAATAACCCTCTATAAACATATTCTGATGCCAATTTGGACGTATGGTATCCAACTTTGGGGCTGTACTAAAAAAACCAACGTGAAAATAATCCAACAATTCCAGAATAAAGTACTGAGGGATGCTGTCAATGCACCCTGGTACATAAGAAATGACGACCTTCACCGTGACCTTAAAATGGAATCCGTCACAACTATTATTCAAAAATTTGCTGACGCCCACGAACACAGACTTCACCGACACGTGAATGTTGAGGCAATTCAGCTGCTAGACAATACAGACTTAGTGCGTAGGCTAAAAAGAACTAAACCTTTTGAATTAGTGTAGTGTACAAAGTGAATGAATAGTAACAATATTGTGCTATACATCGAACACATGAACATAGTGTTTCTATAAATTATATCAGACTCTAAGAAAGTGCTACAGACTTGTATAAAAGTCTTAATGGACACTATTTTTAGTTATATTATAATCTATCACGTAACATATTAAGTTAGAGTTAAATTGCTTATTAGTCTTTTAGGCTAGATCGTAATTAATTATTAAGAATTTCATTCTTACTAACAAAGCATAAAAAAAAAAAAAATTTGGAACGTGCTTAGATCTGATTTATAATAAAGTTCTCCTCTAATCAAGGCATTACCAAGTCGCTTTGATCGTTTGATTATGAATCTTTTAGAAAGAGTTACTTTGAATGGGAGATTGCCGGGTGCTTTCATTGCCGACTGAACAGCTTTTCGCCAATCGAAAACTTCAATAGTATTTAAATTTGTGACAGTTGCGTGGTTTTTCATTACTTCAGTATACTCTTCAGGGTCTATAACAACTTCCATTTTTCTCAACTCTTTTTCTATGTTGCCAAAAACCCGATCAGCTGGCATAAAAGAATGCCCTGTTACGGGAAAAATAAGTTCTATGATTTTGATATGTGGTTTCGACAACAACCACTTAGATAACATCCCAAGCATTGTCGTATTTTTATTTTGACCCACACAACCGTCAGCTATTAAGCGGATACGCGTGATATTGGTCAAGTCCGTTTTATTTAAGTGATGAAATACCACCGACGCTATTTCATTAGATCCTTTACAGTGAACGTCTTCTGTCCAAATATAGCAAAACACGTTGTTTTTATTCAAAGGATCCTTTGAGCTACCTTCAACCACAGTTGCATTGTATAAATACAATTGCCTGCTGTAATAACAAATTTGATCTGGAACCTTAGGGAGTGGAAGGTTTTTTTGACAATCAAATGAGAATGTTTTCATGCCTTCCTGTTTTTCCTTGAGAAAAGTATAAAATGCGTTAGCTCGGAGGCGATGGACTCTTTGTTGTATCCTCAGATCGTTTCGCTTTGATTCCTCCTTTTCAATTTTAAATTGTTCAGCAAAATTCAAACAGGTGGAACACACATCGGTACGTGGATTGCCGAAGCCGAGGTTATAATTCTCGTTAAATATTTGACGAAAGTATGACCTTTTTATAGCCGTGTGTGCAGTTTCCGCAATGAACATTTTATACAGCTTATTTATATTTAGCGTACTTGGCAAATATCGTCTGGCGGAGCTGCTACCACGGCAATAGTGGCTGTCTGAACATTTTAAAGAATTGATGTATGCTTGAATTACATCTTTCTTCCATTCGTATAAGTTTTATGGTTCCCTCCTCGTCTCTCAACAGGCCCAGTTCCATCACGAAAAAAATTTGCAATGACATACTGTACTCGGTATTTTGTTATGTTCAAACACCGCAAAAACGTATTTTGACAGACAGGAATAAGTTTTTTGTTGGCATAAATATGATATTTTATTGTGAACTCACGTCCTTTTCTTGATGTGTTTGCTTTGCGTCGTTTTACAGATAGGCCATTGCAGCATTTTAAGATAATAGCGTCTTGCGATAATTTGTCAGTGTTTTTATAAAATAATTTATGAAAATGCAATAAGTCCGTCATTTTAAGCATCTTGCACTTCAAACTTTTCTCATGGTTACAGGTGGGTCGCCGTGGCAAATCTGGTGATGAATATCTGAAAGGAGATAGTAAATTGTATTATTTTTAGCACCTATATCGTAGAAAATTTATCAAATAACTACTGTGACGCATTCGTCACGGAAGTTGTTGATACTCAGTGTGCGTCCCTATAAAGTGTAGTATATGTGAAAAAGGGGGCTAAAATAGCCTAACTTTGTTCGACAGAAAAAAACATTCTTAAAAAAATAATGAATTAAAATAACTGCAGAATTGAATTACTTAAAAAATAAATGAGATATTAAAAGTAAAAATATCGTGATGGCTCATAACTAACATGCCCCATCACTAAACTTACCGCTCCTTTTTCTTTAAATTTCGCTTCCAAGTCTCTGGGTTTTTTCCTTTTTTTCGCGCAGTTTGCGATGTCACAGGAGTAACGTTAACTTCTATTATAATTATGGAACACAAATTTATCTTATTTACTCCACAAAAACACTGAAATCTTATTCAAAATCAAGTAAATCTGCAGCACTTCTAGTACGACGAACACTATAGACGCCATATTAGTTTCGACGCCATCGCCTCGCTGTGATTGGTCGATTCCGATTTGAGCTGTCTTTGATGTTTACATGCCGTTTTTTAGCTGGCTTTGATCCCAATAGAGATTTATAAACTAGTTTTTGTATTATTTTAAGCTAGGTTTGATTCAAAATTATAAGTTGAGTTCATAGACAATTGACAGACGTTTATTTTTGCATTCATAGTTCAGATTTCAAAAAAGATGCAACGAGCTGCTTTTGATTCTATACCCCTTATATAAGAATTAAAATTTCAACTTCTCTAAACATCTTATATTATTTGTACAAATCCTTCCATGATTCTTTGGTTTATTTATTCAACTTCAGTTCAGTTCAAATAGATTAATATAAAACAGTGTCTTTTTACGATTTGAAATATTTTCCAAGCAATCGATTTTTATAAACAGCTAGCGCCTTCCGAAATGATAACAGCAAAATCTTTTTCTTTCGCTTAATTTTTTAACTTTACAAAAAGTAATGATATCCCATTAGGGGGCGCGGTTCATGCGTCAGTTGAATACCGCTCCCCTACTCTTGCCATGGCACCAGGAGGAACTGTGAGTTTCTAGTTGGTAAGATTCCGACATGAGGATCTACCCTCGACATAAAAAAATGTTACGCTTATGCTGGGACTACATTTGGCGGTCGAAGATTCATCGTGCCGGATTATGTGATTTTCTGTTGTTTGGCTGAGATGTAGGCTGTTATTCCGAATGGAGGAAGTAATGTAGGTGTAGCCACCAAAGCGAATATTGTTGCGATAAATCACTTTGATGCGCGCCAGTTTACCGACAGTACCCCGATAAGACATCGACTTCGCCCGAATACTACGCGTTGCAACGATCTACCCGGCCACACTCATCGCGTTAAAGTAGCCCCAGCATTAAACAAAAAAAAAACTAGGACACGATAATAACCAGACGCTATCCTTCACCCTCAACTTCAAACTGCTTGGAGGTATACCCATTCACCAGCGGTCATCGAGCCATAGTCCAGAGGGTCTAGTGTGTATTCAACCTCGATCTCACTAAACTATCGCTATGTCAATTTGTATGGAATAATTGTGTTTCCTATTGTTGCCACCAGACTGCGCTGTTGCAGTATCAATACAAATTAGAGTTTACGTTGAGGCGCTAACAAGCGACTTTTAAAGATTTTAAACTGACAATCACGTCAAAATGTGTAGTGTAAATGATTTGAAAAAAATATATGTTAAACTAGAATATTTTCTTAATCATTTAGTATGTGAATGATCTTGATTAAGTTCATATTAAATAGTTTAATTAAATCGTGAAGTTGTGTCTGACGCGGACAAAACATTGATAATCACACAAAATCTACCAAGAATATTTAAACGAAACTTTTACTATCTTACAGAAAATTTTATTATCCATCTTTTAGTATACGCCTTTTTTGTAAGTTATAGAATACTATCTTTTATTGAATTTTTTCGGCTAAACTTTAAGAGTTTTGGACTCAGCGCATACGATTCTCTGGTCTGGTCTATATCGATCGAGTTCGAACAAAAACTTACTCTAGGCACTCAGTAGGCGTGCTGAACGTGCTGATCTACTCCAGCGCCGAAGTAATAGGTGAGGCGGTGAAGATTACTTTTCGAATTGATACTCGTATGTGTGCTCCAACTCTTATGTTGCAATTTGACTACTATAACTAATAATTGCTTATCAACCTACCTCACTCTATTGTTTACTTTATAATCAGTAAATCGATAGTCATGATAAATGTGTTGGCTGACAAATGGGTATACTTCATTAGGTCAGAAGTATAGTCCAATATAGTATAAGTACAAACGTAAATTGATAAATTTTGTTTCTCTTCCATAGACTGCCTATAACGCCTATTGTTATAATACACCTTCTTTGTTTAATAAGGGTAATAAAGGTGAATTATAGGGATGCATGGGTGAATCGGGACGAAACTTTAAAGGGGATTTTAACATTGAAAATATAATATAGTTTGTTGACAGAAATTACTCTAATGAATGACTCAATAATAAATATTTTTTCCTAGTGTCCTTGTTGGCAATACGCTATATTATGTCAATATTAAAAACCACTTTAAAGTTTCGTCCCGATTCACCCTGTTATATCGTACCTACATTAAGAGCGGTCATGTCGTCATAATTCCATAACGCTAGTACCTGATTACGGCGTTATAACACATTTTCCTCCAAATATTTTTGTCACCTAACCTAGATATAAACCACAACATACCTATGTAACGTTTAGGTTCCTATATAACGAAAAAATAAAACATTTTTGAAAAACATTTAATAAACACATCTGAAAATCATTTTTTTTTTGCAGACTTGTTATTTCAACTTTGGCCGTTCATAATGCACTCATACCTTATATCATCTTGCACATATAATGGAGATTCTAAATTACAAACATTTTTACCAAAAACTTGTAAGGCTTTTTCAATAACACGTATTTCCTGGAACAAGTTTTGTGAAATCTTGACAAGACATGAACTTTTAAAGGTTCCGTTTTTCCTTTCAGGTAAGGTACCCTAAACACATAATGAATATCAATTTCTACTGTTTTGTCTGATTTTGTGAAAATGGTCGAGATAACTGATTGATAAGCTATCAATCAGTGAGTTTGTTTTCATGATAATATCATTATCGGTGAATAGTACAATTGATCGACCAGCAAACGAAAGGGAACTGGTCGATGGAAATATAAGTAGGTGGATTTGTTACATTTTGTGATGCTCCTTAAATATCAACGTCGTCAGCGTGGAAGTCAAATCACTATCACTACATATTTTAAACCAATATTGGACGTTTGTCTGTCGGTCTGTTTGCGATAAATTCGAAAACTACTAACACCAAAAGGAGCCAAGCAAAGCGTAAGGGCACTACCTACGTTTTCCGAAGCACACGTCGTTTTGTTAACCCTCATGTACGGAGTGGATTCGGTGTGAAATTGATGGTCACCCATCTACGGATACGGATTGATTCGTATGACTTACATAGCCATGAACTTTAATAAAAATGAAGAATAATGACGAGTAATTGATTGGCTAATAATAAAATGATCTAAATAGTATTTCACTTAAAGCCACGACAGGAATAACTACTATAATAGTTTCTTAAACAAAACACGGTCAATTACCGCCTTCCCGTTAATAGGCTAATAGGTACCTAGTAACATTACAGTGTAATGTAACCATTAGCCCCTGGCACATTAATAGATTAAACTATGTAATCATTACACAGCTTAATCTATTAATGTACTGAGGTCCCATTAATGGATTGAAAACTAATTTGATGGGGCAGTCCGCGGTCAGAACATGGCGGATTTTGAGGTTAGGAATACTTATTGCAGCGATTTGAGTTGGTTACAATAATGAAAATTACATCGTTCCTTTTTGTAAATGAAAAGATTAACAAGATTTTTTTCTCTTTTGTTACCTATTTTTAACTTTGATTTAAAATTAATTGTTTTCGTTTATTGCCAGTTCTATATTTTTACGTTTAAACGTCAAGAAAATACTTCTTGCTTTGGATCACTTAAAAAAAAATTACCAGTTCAGACATTTCACTAAAACTGTAATTTTACATAGATGCCTGTGACACTAAAACCAATAGCTTTATCGTTTTGGCTAACACTCCATTGTAAGTCCGCAGTGTCCCATAACGCACGTATTGATATATCTATAAGTTTTATTATGAGTGCGGGATCTGATGCCGGTGGTCCGAAGGTAAGTATGGCAACATTTTATTTGTCACTGAATTAACTCACGTGTTCTTAATTAATCCCATGTTCTTTTTAACGCGTTGTGTAGTCCGCGAAATTTTTTTTTTTTTTTTTTGCAATTCTGAACTCAGTTATTGGTTGTATAGTAATTAATAACGTGTATGTATATAAACAATTTATAATAATTAAAATGATCAACATAACTCTCCCAGTTAAAATAATGTGCTAATTTCACAAAAATCATGACGTTTTCGGATTTTTTTACTTGGAGAGATATTGATGTCGATTATTTTAATTATCTAAATTCAAATTCATAACTGTCTCGCGGACACCTTAAATAGATGAAACAATATTTATATCTATATCGGTGGGAAATTGCAGAATAGAAAATCATTTCGTTTTGGACATAAATTTCCTTCGTTATTATTTATTTGCAGTGCAGTTTACACTGAAAGCTTGGTGGCTTGGTAATTTCAATTGCGGAGCTCTTGTAATACTGCAACAGGTCAATAATATGTACATCTTTAAAGCCAGTCCTAGCGGAAATAATAAGAGATCATGTATAAACTTATAGAGCAATATTTTAGGATTCCAATTTTCTAAATTAAATTAGGAATGTAAAGCTTTTGCGCTTATCCAAACTATTATTGCTGTGCGTTGGTATTATTTTTGTAGTCTAGGTAAATTATCGCTAAGCACTAATATAAGCTATTGAATTTTCAAACTCATTTTCTGCTAGTGTATCGTGTAAAAATTCTCCCTCGCTATATTAAATGCAAGTTTCTGTGTTTTCTTTAAATAGAAATACCCTGTTTGAAATTAAAAAATAAAATTAACTATTTTTTATTTTTATAAAAAAAAAATTGAGTAATTAATCATAATGTAATTGTAACAAAAATTAAGAAAAAGACTGTTTAACCAAACTTAAACAACAATTTATTATTATAAGGTTTACTCCCCTGGCTCGAACACATGCGTCCTCCTGGGCATGCCGAGAATCAAGTTATTCAGCATTTCTTGGGGTAACCTGACCCAATCTTGAATAGCGGCTTGCCTGAGCTCTGGCACTGTCTGGGGACGTGGCTGACGGTTCCAAACAGCTCGCTTAAGAGCATCCCACGCGTGCTCTATTGGGTTTAAGTCAGGCAACCCGGCAGGCCAGTCTAACCTTGTGATGTCGTATTCTCGGAGCAGCATTGCAGCAGCTCGGAGAGCTCGTTGAGCTCGATGGGCGGGCGCATTATCATCGTCCAGTACAAATTGGTGCCAATGGTTTATTCGGAATGGTCTGTCAATTCCATCAATAGCAACTGCTCTATACATGCTGGCATGAAGCCTCGATAAGGGATCAAAGGTGTTCTAGCTCCATTCATAATACCACCCCAAAAGGACACCGATTTCCCGCCTTCTTGAACTGTTTCTGTGGCAGTTCTTTGCCTTTCATGGTGTTTTGGTCTTTTCCAGACACGGACACGTCGGTTATCTGGATGAGTACTGAGTCGCGATTCGTCAACAAAAAGACAGCTTCTTGCCAATTGTTTTTTTCTTCATTTTGCCGAAGCCTAGCCCACTGCAATCTCCGTCGTTGACGTTGCCGGGAAAGACCTCCGTGCTCGTAATCCAGTCTGGTGTAAGAAATTCCGACTGGTCTGAGTGCTATTCAAACGCAGAGGCAGCCCGAACTTCTGCATTTATTAAAAAAAAAAAAAGTTGATTTAAAAAAAAACAGGTGTTACAATATTTAGGTAGGACACTGGATCCCGCACTAGGATACCCTGTGTCGCAGGATCCAGTCTCTTTCGACAGATAATGTTAATTATATAAGATATGATAACAAATGCAACGGTTTCAGTATAAGTTATTGAACTAAACTAAATTTAAACTAAATCTAAAAGGTAACCAAATGTATGAGTGTTTGTGATGAGCGCGAGTATGTGTGTGATGAGTGTAAGTATGTATGTGATGATCGTGAGTGTGTGTGTGATGAATGTATGTGTAGGTATGTGATGAGAGTTAGAGTGTAAGCAATGATAATGTTTGAATGGTTGAATGTTAAAAGATCTTCCGTTTCATCATAGTTAAGCCCAAGCAACCAATCCTGCACCAGTTTTATGCACCTAAACTTTGTCAGGGGGAAGATTTTAAGCTTTTTATTAACTTTTTCATATAGGTGTGGCCCAATACAAGAGAAAGCCTTATTACCAAATTTAAGTTTGCAGAAAACTCTGTTCCACTTAGGTTTTCTACGTGTGCGCTGATCCTTTACCTCTGTGGCAGCTTCTGTTTTATGAAATTTAAGTAGCACTGATAAAATGTACAGTTGGCGCACCGTAAGTACCCTAGTTTCTCGATATAACATATCAGTGGGATTTTAGTAGCGTTGTTGGGTCACAGGCCACCAGCAATCTAATATAGCGCTTTTGGGCAGCAGTCAAAACAGTTGGGCGACCACTGCGGGGTCGGACAGCTAAATTACCCATCCCGTGGTACCTCTGCAATGTGGTCATGACACAGGATTGGGATATAGCAACTCTGCGTACTATTTCTCTCGTGGTGTAACCCTCATCCCTCAAAGTTACTATTCTTGCTCGTAAAACTTCTGATAATCCTCTTGGTATTTTTTCAATCACAACTTTCCGCGAAAAAGTATTTTAAATCCGTTAAAATTGACTAAATCAGATTTCTGAATAAGCGTAAGCTAAGACTGAAAGCCTTTTTATATGGAATAACAATTGAACTGTTTTATATTCTAAATCTATATTTTTAAATAAAGAATCTAACAAGAAGAACAAATCATAATATAATCAACCGTAACAAAAAAGATTTAGATTTTTCAAAGTGGTCGCAGACTTTTATGGCAAGTGCGCCACGGAATACTCATAATTTTGTCTTTCTCTCTGTTAATTATGTACTAAACGAACTCTTGCACTCACTCGTTTTGGGATTGGAACATACCTTACTTCGTGGGATATACCCACACTCCCCGTGGTTCCCATTAAACACTCAAATCACGTACATCAAGACTCATAAAAGGCATCTATCGTTGGCCATACACATGATTCCGAAGCGAGAACCTGTGACCTTGAGCTCAAACACTCATAACAGTACTGACATTTTATTAAAAGTCATGTACAAAAACCTTTAAAAAAAAAAAGAAAACCGCCATCAAAGACTAAAAAGTGATATAATATACTTAACTTTAGCACAGAACACACATTACTTTACTTTCGGAAGTCGGTGGCGGTGGCTTTGTGTTTGTTGTTTTGCATTGCCACCGACTTCCGAAAGTAAAGTAATGTGTGTTCTGTGCTAAAGTTATTTATCACTTTTTAGCTTTTGAAGGCGGCTTTCTTTTTTTTGGAAAAGCATTTTATTTTTTTGCTTTTTAGTATTGCCTAACATCGAAATCTATTAAGAAACGGCGACAACATAAAAGAGATTGTAAGTCCTCCAAATACTGAAGAAACTAAAACGACGTCTAAGTATTTTTATGGGATTTTGTTGATTTTCTCAAAAACGCTGGGTCAATTTTGGTAAAATTTATATGGGACCATTTCGATATAAACCCCTGTCGAACAAAAAAGAATTTTGCCTATACCACACTATACCTAAATCACGGCAACTCCAATAAAAGGCTTTTTAAGGTCAATTACAACAAAAAATAATAATTAATTCTAAATCCCATTCCATGAGCTAGTTGCGCATGGAGAAGAATCACGGAACAGATTAATAGCCACCACTTCAAAAATGGAGGAGGTTCTTAGTTGGTCGGAATAATTATTTTATTTATGTTCTTCGATTGCTCGAAGACGGGTAGACTGATTTTGAAAATATTTTTTTTTTGTCTTTGAAAGTATTTAGCTACTTCCGAAGTGGTTCCATTGTCATCAGGTCAGGACCTGATGTTAGAATCCAGAAGAAAACGAGAGATCTCTTCAAGTACCTACATATCTATTAGATACTAGCAGGCCCGGCAGACGTTGTCCTGCCTGAAAATAAAAACGTCCTAGAACCCGACTACAACGCCACCTACCGGGTCCAATTGTGAATCTAAACCATTCTCGAATCCACTGGAACACACACAAAAAATTTCACAAAAATCGGCCCAGCTATTTAGGAAGAGTTCACTTTCATACACAAGCACAGAAGATTTTTATATCTAAGATAGAGCGATCTTGGTATTTTTTAACGCAAAATACGCCCTGAGACTGAGACGTGGAGTTGCGGACACTGACCCGTCATACTACTACTAATAATAACTCTTGCATTTGCTCTCGGAAAGCACCATTTGGTGAAGTGGAACTGATGTTGATGAACAACGAAAGAACCGTAAGGTAAAATGTAATGGAACTTTTTACAACAAAATCACTTTATTTCTATATATTTGAAGCAAATGAATGACTTCTATAATCTTCTTCTTCTGATTTCTTCTGTCTGTATGGTGTTGGACATAAAGAATAGCACCATCCCATATGTTCCTGTGGGTATTGTAAGAGGCGATTTAGGGACTCACCAGAGAATGGGCAGCAGCGTTCTCTGTGCCTTTGTAACATGTATACTGCGATCGCCAACCCGCCTGCCAAGTGGCGATTATGGCAAACCCCCCCCTTTTGGGGGAGGCCTATATCCAGCAGTGGACGTCTTTCGGCTGAAGTGAGTGAGTGAGTGGGTGAATGACTTCTAACTAACACACTTTTTATTTTGTTCAATATCTCGTTACATAAACGTGTTCAACTTCTATATCAATGACCAGCGAACTATTCAAGCTGTTAGTAGTTGAATCCATCAATACTAATATGTATTATAAATGCGAATGTGAGTTTGTTTATCTGTTATACTTTCACGGCGTAACTGCTGAACCGATTTTCCTGTTTGGTACAGACTAGGTATAGCTTAAACCACAAGAAAAGATAATGGTGCCAATTCTATTATGCACGTTATAACTTATTTTAAAGCTATTTATATCTCTTTCTCTCCAATTAAACAACAAAGTGACAGATATTAATGAGAGCTGTCAAATTAAGTTGATCTCAAATGTTCATACAATTATAGCTGTCATTTGAACGAATTTATTAAAAACCCTTCGTTGCCACTAGTACCATTAACAGTTCCATTATGGAACTATTCATGTTTTTTTTAAATCACTAACTAGTTCCATTTTAAAAGAATCTGAAAATAATGGAACTAATGTTGAATTTTTATCACTACACTCTGTCCACTTGTTTAATCGTTTTTTGACAGCTGCAACTAGTGAACAATATTTATGTTTTTTGTAAAAACTGATAGGCATACCTGTACTATAATGTCTGTAAGAGGTCATAAATAAGATAATCGAACACGATTAGGTAGTTTATTATATTTATTTTATAACACATTTTAAAGTTAACTTACGGTATCGGGAATAATTACATTATAAGGCAGCTGTCAAAAAACCAATAACCCAATGGACAGGGTATAGTTCCACATTACATGGCGAAGTTCAAGAAAAAACTAATTTGACATTTCTAACTTAGTTCTCATCTGTCGCCGTCCTTTTCTTCAGCTGCCTGGCAGTAAGAGATGCCAATTGTCAAATTTTTCAAGGGAATTGACACCATTGACTACTTTTCAAAGAATATTTGTTTATGAAGCGTCGGGCAGACTCCCAACACTTATAAATGACTAATTAATTGCAATCTTAACAATCTCATCCATAACCTTTTGTTTCGTTCTCCAAAAAGATAATTATGTCAAATAAACTGGCTATCAATATTACTATAACAAATTTTAAGGGTGTTACCTGTGTTACCAGAACAATCGATCGATCGTCGACCGACGGCATCGATCGATGGTAGAATGGGTTAGTCGATGTTGATCGATAGTTTCTACCAAACCAATTGATCGATTGTCGATCGACGATCGATCGACGGTAGAATGGATTAGTCGACGTCGATCGAGCTGTTTGATTATTATTAGTGGTGGATTATAGCCGGAGGCAATCAATCGATTAGTTAGTCGAACGGTATCCGTCGATCAGCCAATGCTACCATACCAAGCGATGAACGTCGATCGATTTCGATCGATGGCATCGATCCATTGGTATAGTAACACCCTTATACCAACTCCATCTGTAATATTGACGCTCATTGAACGGTGTGTTTTAGTCATTATTTCGCCATAATGATCTTTTAATTGAAATGGTGGTTGTATTGATGTTGAATAATGTAACCAGGTTTTTGTAAAAACTTGATCCAAAAGAGTTTCCGTGGATTTTCTTGCTCGTTCTTCTCTTTTTCGTCCTTTGGGCACATTTCCAGATGGCGGCAATGTGGAAAATATTTTTGATATCTGATTATATTAGTTTTTTAGTTGTCAGTTATTGGTTTTCTTTTTAGGGTTCCGTATCTCAAATGGAAAAACTCTAATAGGATTACTTGGTTGTTCGTCTGTCTGTCTGTCCGTCTGTCTGTCTGTCAAGACCCTTTACCTCAGGAACGCGTGGAGGTGTTGAGTTGTAATTAAAACCATAAGTACTCAAATCTACAGTCCCTTGAAGCTGTGAAAACATCTAAAACATACGGTCGTTTATGCCGCAAAAAACGTAAATATTCGTTTTTCGACACTCTCTAGGGAATCAAAATTTATGGGGTACTTCCCGTTCACCTGGAACTATAAAATTGGTCAAGTAATATCTCTTATACTACAAGTACAGGGAAAAGTCTGAAAACTATACATTTGTAATCAAATCTTAAAAAATATAGTCTTTATTTAAAGTACATCATCTAGGTATGCGCGGTTATAATTGTATCACGGTCAAATTCCGTGGTTTGGTCACCAACCACAGAACGGAACCCTCGGTGAGCGAGTCCAACTCGCACTTGTCTGGTTTTTAATTATTTGTGTTAATTTATTATCAAACTAATCTATAACTATACCCTGTTCACAATAAGATTAGACATAAACACAAACCTTTTTTACAGTCCCTTCAACCGATTTTGACTTCTATTCCGTAGGCTTAAGGATGACATTAGAGGCAAAAAAGTGGTTACAATAACAACTGTTTACTGCAGTTGCCATTTGTCATGCTACCAACGCAATATGAGTCAAAATCGGTTGAACGGACTGTAAAAAAAGTTTTTGTAAATGTCTAATCTTATTGTGAACAGGGTATAGAACATTCAGATGGTTGAAAATCAATTTCTTTTAAGCCTAATATAAGTTACGGATATAAGTAATTACCTACAGCTTTATTTGTTAAACAATCTCTCGGTTTTATCTTGCAGAATGTTTAACTAAACTAGTTAATAATTTCACCTAGCATAGCGTACCTTTATCTAAACACATTTACGGATGTGTTTGTAATATTTGTATGCTTTCACTAGCGAATAAACTACTTAGCCTTTTACCAACTTTGTTGAGGTCAGATCCAGTCTGACCGGGTGTGGATGAATTGGGGTCGTGTTCTATATGGAGCTACTGCCTACCTGACATCCACAACCCAATTACTGAGTAACACGATCCCCCGGTAAAACTGGCTATCAGACTTTCCGACTTCTGACTGCCTATTATTATAAACTTCAACTTTTTTTACTTGCTGTAGTAAAAAAATAATAAAAATACTGTTTAAACCTTCCCTGGACTTCCACAAATATTTCAAGACCAACATTAGCCAAATTGGCCCAGCAGTTCTCGAGTTTTAGCGAGACTAACGAACAGCGATTCATTTTTTTTTTTTATAGAAGAAGATAGATTTTACCTGTTAAAGATTTATTAATAACGGCAGCCGGGACCAATGGTTTTATGTGCATACACAAGCGAATGTGGTTTAAGAAAATGTTTTTACCAGCTTTTTATTAGCTTCACCTGTATGTTTGTATGTTTGTTTGTAACCGACTTCTTTGGGCGCGATTTTGACCCACTTTAAACGGCCAGATTTCGTTCAAACTTTGTAGATTTATCGAGGACCGATGACAATACACTAATTTGATAAAATTACTAAAAAAAAAAACAAAAAAAAACATAAGTCGTTCAAAATTAGTTGCCGAAAAAACAGCTATTATAATATACTAGGAAGGCACTGCACAAGCGCCCCTGGTAGAATAAATGTACATAATATTTATAGATATAGATATAACCAAACTAAAAAGTAAAAAATAAATAATAGTTTAAAAAAACTAAAAACACGCTTTTTATAGAAAACCAAACTAAAAAATAGAAAATTAATTTTAATAAATTATTTTATTTTAAAAATAGCGTGCATGGTATCAATAGTTATAAATATTTTATTGACAGATATGAGTAGAGTGATTATCATTTTGTTAATATCTTAAAAAGCACCCACGCTTTTTTTAAAATAAAATAATTTATTAAAAAAAAATATATATTTTTTAGTAGGTATGGTTTTCTATAAAAAGCGTTAGTTTTTTTAAACTATTATTTTTTTGTTTTAAGTAAATGTTTTAGCCTACAGCATATTATTGTTTTTACAAATCTATTGAACCACTTTTAACACCTTTTTCCGCCTCGCTCTTCCCTAGTCCATCTACCTATACCATCGTACACAATTTGATTAGATTACACTGCCGGCCATGCCACCGAATTAATTACTTCACATAAATTGATCCACCATTTTGGCCGTGGAATTACAATAGCTTGTTCAACAAAAGAGTTATGGCCACTAGTTAATAGCTGTTTGTATTGTCTACAAGTCTACAAGACTAGCAGGAAGATTGGTATATAAAATTGGTCCGACTTGTAATTATGTCGGAGTGTATTTGGGTGAGTGGGTTATGAGGTTTTATGATATTAATGGAATTTTAAAGTACTTGCAACTTTTTTGATAATACTTGAGTCCTGATAATAATAAAAGTACAAGGTATTAGTAAAGATGGATACACTTTTCAAAGTAGAAAAATGTCAATAAAATCTGACCAAGAGCGAGTGGAACTCTCATACAAAGGGTTCCGTACTACCGTACAATACAGCTAAAGATCGAGCAAAAACCTATAAGAATTCAAATTATTCAGTTATTTATTTTCTTTTTTATTTTATTTATATTGATATGTAATGTACAATCTTTATACGAATAATAAAAATGAAAAACCTATTATAACTAAACTAGTACAATAAGGCAGTGGTTAGCAACCTTTTGAGATGGAAGAGAGAAAGTTACAATTCACAAAATTTTCCAGTTTTTAAAGAGCCACTTAGTGTTTTATTTATTCAATATTGTAATATTTGATTACTAGCTACCCGACCCGTCTTTGCATGGTCGGCACGCCTATAGCCTTCCTCGGTAAATGAACTATCCAACACAAAAAGATTTATTTCAATTCGAACCAGTAGATCCTGAGATTAACGCGTTCAACCAAACAAACAAACAAACTCTTCAGCTTTATAATATTAGTATAGATTATCCATTTCGTGAGATGAAATGAAATCCGAATGTGATTTCATGCCTGCAATAAGATTTGTAGCAGACAATATGAAGAAAAGTAAGGTGCAGTAAAGGAAATTAGTTATTATGATCGATCACACGATTTTTGCTTATGGTACTGAAGGCTCGCAACTTGACATAATTCCTCAACATCGCCGTCATCTGAGAATATGCCAGAAGACATTGGATGGCAAAGCTTAACCTCTAACCAAGGTAAAAACCAACTCTGGGATTACAGGAAGTGTCAACTAACCTTTTGGACATTTCCGTAAAAAGTAGTTAAGCAGCACATCGCGTAAATGCGCGTAATGCGCGCAATGAAGTGTAAACAACACTTCATTAAAAGAAAAAATATAAAAATACATGAAGGTTTTCATTAAAGTGAACTTCCATAATGAGTGGCAAACTACAATGCTCACCTAATTAGCGATCTTTATTATTTACCTTTGCAATTTGTCATCTGCATTAATACGCAGATGATCTGTGTCCGCTGCATTAATTGTGATGATGCTAATGTAGGTACGTTATTATAGTTATGGCAGGACCTCTGTGTTATACTTTCAGATGAAATAATTTTAGTAGTAATGTTAACATCTGACAATATATTTTAGTAAAATTACGTTAAGAGGCAACTAGATTTTTGATCGATCAATGACAACAACCGTTCGGTTCGATTCAGTTGCGATGCTAGCATAAACATGACATGGTTACCACCACATGAAGGTTTATTGATCAACCATCGATTTGAATTTCACGAAAACTTCTCATTATCCCTGGCTAGGTGGGACAACTCCACGGTGCGGTGACTGACTACAAACCACTGCCTAATATTTCGTAGCCTACTTTGAGGACTTTTTAATCCCATGTAGACGACTATTTAATTTAGCTGATGGGTATATTAAGTAGACGACCGCCATTTTATTACTAAATCACCCTTATTATAATTACTCTACTGCTGTACGCAAAATACGCGCTGAGACGTGGTTCCTAAAATACCCTAGGCTGATAATATTTTCGTTCTTAAATGTGTTGAAATTCCTGATTTAGGTAGTGTTATAGGTAAATTATGTAGCAATTAAACCTTCAGTTCATCGTCGAAGAGTCAATTTGCGGACACCAGCCCGTTATACCATACCATACCCAATTGCTCTACTGCTAGGCAAAGTCTTTCGCTTTTTTTTATGTAGAGCCTTCTACGGCCAATCTCCCACGAACGCCCTCCTCTCTCATTTTCTTTCTATTCTATTTTCTACACACCTATTTATTTCAAATCTTCTTGTATTCCAGTCAACTTCGTTAAGATGTAATTCTACAGTGAAGGCGAGGTCTCCTGGTCCTCGCTCGCCGCATCTCTTACCACCTATCTATGGAGATACTGCCAGTTGTTCAGGTAGGTTATTCTTTTTGTACCAGATGATCCTTTTGGGTTTTATTGACTTTTAATAGCTGGCTACTAATACATGAGACTAATATTTCCTACCCGTGCGCGATACGTTGGGACCTGACCGCGGTGACGTCCCTTTGAAAATAGCGAAGCGGCCGGTACAATACGGGCGCCATCGGGGAAATGCGGGGGTAACGGGCAAGGGAATCTCATTCCTAGCAGGTCCCAACTTATCGCGCACGGGTAGTAGATACTCTATGTGTGGTTTAACTATTAGCACCTATATTATGTCTCCTTGACCTTCCCAGCAAATGGTTGGTTAATCACAAAGCAAATAATTATTGAGAGCAGGATTTTTATGGTTAAAGTATATTTGGACCTTGATTTCTTTTTTCTCTGGAACAGGATACAATATGCCAGTCTACCAAACTGCCAAAGAAGAGAGAAGCTGGTCACGGTTCCACAGCGGATGTCGCCAGAAGCATTCCATCTATCTGGACTGGTCTGCAGTGAGGACCGAGAAAAAAGACTCAGGCTCGTTTTTGTACAGAATACTAAAACACTTCAAATATTCTTGTGTTTCAGTTTGTTTAAAAAAACGACGAAAAAGCAATTGTTTTATGTATCACGTCTCAATACCCTCAGCCAAAAGAATTTCTGATAAAAATGTTCTACACGTTTTATAATATTTTTCTTCTGGCGAAACTCCTGACAAATTGTTTTGATTATGGAGCAGAATTCCGTAAATCAATAGATCTTTGTATTTTCGAAACAATTTCGAAAAACACATGGTTTATCGATATCCGTGATGGTTGATATTCTAATAATTCACATTTTCAATAGTGTAACTTGTAATAGTTAATTTACAAATATGTATAAAACAACGGATACAATTATTTTTTTCATTTTGAATTATTTTTTTCAGGATATATTCCTAAGCGAGGCAAGGCAAGATCTATGACTTCATTCAAAGGTACGATTTGAATTGAAATCTTGATTTAAACTCATTACCTCTCAACTTATTCTAATAAGTTCTATCTACTTGCAACTGATGTCGCTTAACTTCTCACAATATTAAAAATGAAAATAATCAACCTGCATGCACAAAGTACGTAAGGCTGCGTCGTACCCTCTATATTTTGTGCTGTAAGGTTGTTGTTTCGAAGGCTGTCAAAGCAACAACCTTACAGGTTGATTCATCATCTGCCTAGCCTTTTCCCAACTATATTGGGGTCGGCTTCCATTCTAACCAGATGCAGCTGAATACCAGTGTTTTATATGGAGCGACTGCCTATCGGACCTCCACAACCCAGTTACTAGGTAACACGATACCCCTTGGTAAGACTGGTTGTCAGACTTACTGGCTTCTGACTACCCGTAACGACTGCCAAAGATCTACGAATGACAGTCGGGACCAACGGCTTTACGTGCTTTCCGAGGCACGGAGGAAACTCGGTATGAAAGGGATGGTCACCCATCCACAGACCGACCGCGGTTAGCGTAGCTTAACCTTTGACCGATCGATCTGTACGGCTTTAACTTAGCCACGAGCTCCTCTCAGCTTACAGGTTGATTATTATCTAATATTCTTTTTTCTGTATGGCTAGTAAAATATTTGTTCTATTTCTGTCACGTGATCACGTCATGATTTTAATTAATATATGGGATTTAAAATGATAACACGACTCTGTACTCCTTTGTAATGGCTAGAAGGCATACCGTACAATACCGTACTCCAGAGTAAATACTTCTTCTCATACAGATAACATCACGGATTGTAAAACTAACAAATCGCCATATTTGACGGTACATAGCTTTTGGTAGACCAATTCAGACTCTTTGTTCTAAATATTAGGTAGGTACCTTAATATTATTTTCCAGTCCGGTACAGCAAGCTAGATGGTCCGACGACCAAAGGGCCCTTTTCCTGTCATGCGTATTTTCGACCGCACGCATGCAGGCAGCCCGCATCGCATCCTATCATTTCATACAAGTTTTTCCGATCATGCGGGAAGCACGCGCGTGGAATGCGGATTGGCTGCAGGCGAGCAGCCCGCGTGAGTGCTAACCGCATGCGGGCGGCGTTCTTCTGCCTTCAGTGTTGTTTTTACTGCGACGCGGGTCACACGCACGGACATAGTACGCACAAGTTTAGTCACTGGCGATACGCACGACACTGCAGCGGCAAACGAAATATTTGTCCTGCGTGTGGCCAGGAGCGTGCTATCACCCGCATGATGACCAGATCCGCGCGGGCGAAAATACGCATGACAGGAAAAGGGGCCTCAGAAATCTTTTTAAATTCGGCGTGGTGGGACAGATTGGACACAGATGGACACTGCGTGTTGCGATACAACTTAGGGAGGCCTCTAAACCTTGAAATTTCCATAAAGATTGCGACTGCAGGATATCCATCACATCAAAATTATTATTGATGACTTAATATCTTTATGACAGACGCAGAGGAACAAGAAGTAGCTGATTATTTAGAGAACAATAAGGATTTTTTGGAAGCTTACATATATGAGCGAATTCCTGCCGAGTTACTTGAGAAATGGTTGCAGAGAAAGACCAAGAGGCTTTGCGTAAGTAATTGAAGACAATAGCACTCCGTCACTCCAGTCGATAGACTGAATAATATTGGTTGAATTTAATGTCGTTCTCATCATTATCTTCTTCCAGGTTATTCCATCAAATTTCAACAACAGACCAATAATAAGTTGTAAGAAGACCGAGGACACATGCAAAAAGGAGATTTTTACGGTAAGGGCTGGATTGCTCCTTTTGATTGCTTTAAATTCACCAATATCTGACCAGCCAACTTGCGTTTAGCATGAAACGGCCCTGGTCCTTAGGGTAAAGGTTCTAATTAAAATAATCTTTTGTTTCTAACTTTCAGGATCTCCTTCGAGTTCTACAGGATGACCCCAACGAGCACTCCGTCCTATGGGAGCTTGCCAACTACATCACCAGATCGGTAGGGGTAGACGCACATCGAGTCTACAAGCTGTATCCTGATCACCCTAGTTTCGTTCAGTTCTTCGTGGTAGATCTTAAGGTTTGAAGGATTCAGTTAGCTAGAGTTGTTGATCATCATCACCATCATCATATCAGCCTATTGCCTTCCACTGCTGAACGTAGACCTCCCCCAGAGATCGCCAGCCAACCCGGTCTTGGGCAACCCGCATCATCCGCTGCCAGCCACCTTCTTTAAATCGTCAGTCCATCGTGCCACAGGGCGTCCCACACTACGCTTGCCCAAACGCGGTCTCCACTCTAGAGCGTGTCTGCTCCATCTACCGTCTGTCCGTCTGCAGACATGACCGGCCCACTTCCACTTCAGCATGCTAATTCAATGCGCAACGTTGGTGACTTTGGTTGTTGATCGATATATTTTAAAAACAAATGGCCTTCGCTCAATGGCTCTCCGCCATGCCATAGCAGGGATGGCGGAGAGCATCGAGGAGGATCTCAACCTGTTCGTGCACACTGACAAGAAAAATCTTCTGTGATACCGCAAGCTTCCGGCAGCTTATACCAGAGCATTCGCCGGTATGCTGTGGCACATGAAAGCTACCGCTTGCCGCGACTTAATTATTCCACTAGCGACGATGCAGTCGCCGAAATTGCTTTTAAAAGAGTGTGCACCCTGAGTTTGTCGTCCAGCGCAGCGAGACCCGACAGACTCCCAGCAGCGGGGCTGGAGAACAATATATAACAAACAAAACAATATAATATTATCCACTTCCATTATTATCAAGCAGGAGGCTGCACAGAACTAGGCCAATATGTTAAAACAGAGATTGAAAGTACTCCAAAGATTGAAGAAACTAGAACGTAGTCTAAGTATTTTTTTTGGTTTTTGTTGATTTATGGCTAAAAGTGTTGTATCAATTTCGATAAAATTTATATGGGACCACTCCTCCGCCTATACATTGAAAAAAGAATTTTTAAAATCGATTTATACTTGCCGGAGAAATTGCGTAACAAACATAAACTTACAGTCGAATTGAGAACTTCCTTCTTTTTGAAGTCGGTTGATAAAGAATGGTTCCTGAAAAGTGAGCAGTTACATTTGATTCCAATAACACCTAGGTATGGCTAAAACACTTGAACGCACTGCTTAACGAGATAATGGAGTGGATGGGTAGTAGGTTGCAAGTAGGATAAATCCTGTTTGAGCGCAACGCCTGCTCCGTAATAATGAGCAAATCAACAGTGCGTGTAATAAGTTTAGTCTCTACGTAGTTATAAGATCTGTCTAATTGCATGTTCATGTTAATCCTCTCATCCTTGTTTGCAATGGAGAAAATACAAGGTAGATTAGTAATTCGCATTTCTGAAGTTTGTTTGGAGAGTTCCTGGTCTGTATTTGAACCTGTTGATAAGTTATAGTACCTAGATACAGTCGTGTAGTGCCATACACAGTACATTAAGCCAACTATCGTGACGAACAGAGAAACACAACACAGAGGGTGAATGACCACGGGATAGGCAGCAGCGTCCTTCTGAGTACTATAACACCTACTGCGATTGCCAACATGCATAGGTCAACCATGGCGATTACGGCTGACCCCCCGGGGGAGACTCATGCCCAGCAATGGGTGCCTAAAGCACAGTATAAGTATTAGTACTATCGTATAGTAGCGACACGCCCCGCACCGAAACCCTGTTCCTCACGTCTACCCGCGCCGCATTGGCTCTGGCAACGTGTTCTAGTTCAAGGGCTGACTCGTGGCGCGTAGAAACGAGTATTCGCTCATTTGTGAAAAAGAAAATCGAAATATTTTGTATTACTTATATAATTTAAATATTTTATATTTAAAAACAAATAATAATATATGAAATTATGTATTTTTATCATATTAAACTATGACGTATACATGCACGTACCTGTTTTAAATTAAATACCGTGAATTACAAGCTGGAAGAAATAAATAAAAAAACTAAAAGTATTGTAGAATACTGTGTAAATCATTCCCTCGTCAATCGTCATTCCCTCCTAAATACAATGAGGAAATGACCGTTAGGGAATGACGATTTTTAATTAAACCTACAAACTTCTTGGTAGGTACCTACTTACCTATTTTTTGGAAGTTCGAATTTCAAGAATTGAGTACCTACATGAGAGAGAGAAACACTTGTGTTGAGGCCGATATCGCGCGCTCGCTCGCTCTCGCGCGCTTGCGGTGGCAGTGACAGCCCTAGCGCTATTAACGCACACATAGGTACGCACGTATCTGTACAGTCTGCTATTTAATAGTTGTGTAGGCGATTATATCGTTTCGTTTGTATGAAGTGTCGCGGGTGTGCCTAAAGGTTGACATGATGATGAGGTACATTTGTTTGTGCGCAGACTAAAATATTATTATATTTTGTTTCCAAATACGCTGGGAAATATATTTTTTTATATTCAAATAGGCTTGCGTTTGACCGCAATTCACCTGATCCTAAGTGATGATACGGCCTAAGTTGGAACACGCTTGCCTAGGATGAAGCCTTGAAGATTGTTTTGATTGTCTTGTATTCCAGCCATCGCAAGATGTAATAAGGAGTTTAGTGCGCGCTTACGCCGACCAAGTGTACTTGGTGCTTGACGTGGCCAAGAACGGGACATGTAGACGCGTGTCCAGAACTGACGATGCTGTCAGGTTTCCGGAGACACCTGTCACTCTATTCAGGTCTTTGGGAAAGAACGTGGTAAGTCTTTCATAATATAGCCCTGGTCCATCGCATCATGTATACAATAGTGAGGATGCGTTAGTATAGTAAATTATGGTCTATAACTTTCCAAGATCATTTCTCTTTCTACTGGTGAAAATCATACGAAAATACTTATAGTACTTTCTGAGATTATAGCCCAAATAAACACAAAGTCAGTCGGGCAGAGGACTTTAATTTATAATAAAATCAGTTTTTTTCAAACTTGCTTGCTCTCGTAACTTATCCCCCATCCCGTCATAGTTCCCATACAAACGCTCGTACATCTTACGGCGTTATATCAAATTTTCCTACAATATTTCTAACAAACAGATGTCTTGTGTTTAATATGTAAGTTCCTATGTACCGAAAAAACAACTTTTTTCAGAAATAAATTAAGTAAACACGTGCGAAAATTTGCGTTTTTGTACAATTTTTATCTGAACTTTGGCCGTACACAATGCACTCATAACAATGAAAAAGTAAAAAAAAAACAGCTTCAAAGAAACCTTGCACATGTTTAATGGAGATGCTAAATTAAAACTTGTAAGGCTTTTTTAAAAACACGTATTTCCTGGAACAAGTTTTGTGAAATCTCCGCGCGCCATTTTTCATGCGATGTTATCGCGTTCTCACTCACTCTTTTGTTTTCGAACATTACGTTGGATGAAACAAAACATTTTTGATCAAGCTTGCGTTGATATTAGGCCGATGGGGAAGGTACCTCCGAAATCGGAATGGAATAAATATATGTATGTAGGTAATAGTACAATTTCACTGTATAGACGTGAACTTTACTCTACAGAACACTACTCTGGAATTTTAGAAGAGCATCACCCTGTTTCTTACTCTTGGGTCGATCTGTATGTGTAATCCATATTAGTGTATTCATTTACGGAAGAAAATATTTTGTTCCATACAGAAACAAGCCAACCACGTTATGTACCAACCGATCCTGACAAAGAATGGGAAGACAGCCTACGTGATCGAGATGTGGCGGGTCAAGGAGAAGTTCAAAAACGTTGACGAAGAGATCAGTTCCAACTTCCTGGTTCTCGGCAGTCTGGCTCTCCATTACTGCAACTTGTACTTAGACAAGAACAGGGAGCGGAATATGTCCGACTTCCTTTTGGATGTTGTTAAGTATGTTTAATACTTTAACTAATACGGTGTTTTGTTCGTACTCACAACATCCACAAGAAAACTTAAATTTACACTCGTGTGAGAACAGTAGGTCGAGACTGTAAAATTCAAACAACAACTCGCATCTCACATCGCTATCCACTCTCACTTCGCAAAAGGTTCAAAATGACCATGATATATTTGACACTCGGGTTCGAGTGCGAAGTGAGCGTTGAAGTGACGGGGAAATTACCTTACAGAATGCCACTTCTACGTCATCTCATACATTATCTGTCAAAATCTCCCTGTCAATTTAGTTCAACTTGCTGACACGCTCGCAAGGATGGCGCTAGTGTAAATTCGAATTATCAACCGAGTTTTTAGAATGCCAATCAAGAAACTCACAGCGGATTCAGATTCGAAGTTTAGAATGAGGTCTTACAGAATCACACCCCAGCAATTAAGAAAAGCGTGAAAATAAAACAACGCATGCTACTTTAGTGCTTCTAACTTAAAGCTATTGTCAAACTTTGGGGTTGGTAAGTGTTATGATGGAAGGGGGTTTGGTTTGATGACCCTGTCTTAGTAGATCATCCGGACATTACTCTAGGGTTTGCAAAAGTCATCCCTCCGCTGGGGTGAAATAATAAAAGATATAAAATATAGAGCAAATAAAATGATTCTGATTCTGGCGGAATATTAAACGTGTTTTTAAGAAATTGTTGTGATAATGATTTGGCGAGTAAACAGAGGTTACAATTGTTAATAACGTAAATAATTTTAGAGCAATATTTGAAGAGATGGAGTCCCTCGACCAGGTAATAAAGAGAATATTGGAGTTTGCCCAGCGTTTGGTTAACGCTGACCGTGCTTCCCTCTTCCTGGTCGACTACAGGAACTTCGAGTTAGTCTCTACAGTATTCGACTTGAAGTTCGAATCAGGACATGACAGGGACTTGGAGAAGAAGGAGATCAGGATGCCTATTAATAGAGGGATAGCTGGTCACGTGGCGTTGTCGGGAGAAACTATGAACATTCCTGATGCGTATTCCGATCACCGGTTTAATAGGTAAGATATCTCAGCTTTTATTTGCTATTACGATGTGTAGTTAGCACGTAGTCACATAGCGCTATGATCATATAGGTAATGTTACTATTGTTGCGAATAGGTACCTATATGAGTCGCATCGATGCACTTTACGATACGACCCATCTATCATTTAGTAGCATTGTCACCGCCAGGAAAGTTTTCAGTTTCTTCAACACACAAAAAAGAATTTCCGCTTATGCAGTTCCACACAGAAACTATAAGAAAATTAGACAAATCTTACTTTTTAGCCATGGTAGAAGATATACTTGGTAGTGGGCGTTCTTGTGCTTATAAAACCTACCGTCTGCGCAACCCGCACTGACAGTCTGACAATCCGGCGCATAGATTTTGTTTTTATATTATCTATGTGCAGCTAGTTTTTATGACAAACTTGTTATTAATTATATTATTGCGTTGCACCACGCCGCAGCGAATGGTGGGCACAGCTCCTTTCAGACACATTTTTGCCGATTACCCGGGAATTGGGACTTGTTCTACCGTTTAAGGACTATCAGCTGTTTTGTAGTTATATTCATGGATGTGGGCATCTTCCACAGGTTTGATTGGGTATTTTTTGTGTCGGGGTATTTGGGGTATGATATTTATTAAATTTTAAAAGTTAACTTGTTCCAGAGAAGTGGATGAAGCGACAGGTTACAAGACCATCAGTATTCTATGCATGCCTATCAAAGTGGAAGGCAAAGTGATCGGCGTCGTGCAAATGGTGAATAAGCGTGACGACGACAGATTCGGTCACGAAGACGAAGTACACTTTGAGGTCTTTTCCACTTTCTTTGGACTAGCACTCCATCACGCCAGGCTTTACGATAGAATCATGAGAAAAGAACAGAAGTACAGAGTAGCCCTGGAAGTTCTCAGCTACCATAACACTTGCAGAGAAAATGAAGTCACTGCCATGTTAAGTGACCAAGAACCAGTCAAGGTAGACCTCGACGATTATTACCTGGACCCTTACAAATTTGATGAGTTCGCGAAATGCAAATGCGTCATCAAGATGTTCAGCCATTTATTCGACTTGGCGAGCTTTGATATTAGTACCTTGACGAGGTTCGTGTTGACTGTGAAGAAGAACTACCGGACTGTTCCGTATCATAACTTTGATCATGGATGGACGGTTGCTCATTCCATGTATGTGATGCTGAAGAATGATCACCGTAAGCGGTTTGATTACAAAATGGTAAGTGATTTTCTTTAATCTAATAATAATTTTTCGTAGCACATACATGTGAGCACTATGTTCTTTAAAGCTACCATTTACGAGGACTCTCGACCTCTCATTGACTTGAATATGCCCTGGCGGTTGGGAGAGTCATGCTCACTTGAAGGTCTCGCTGACGGTGGCGCATGTTTTGGATCATTCGGTTCCCTTTAAAATGGTTGAGCTAAATGGTGCCGATCCATGCGTCATGTTCGTGAACGGACGCCGTCGGTTGGGACTGGTCATCTCTTAGCTGCCTCGGTTATTTTAAATTTTGGTTTGAATTGTTATTATAACTATATTTTTCTCTAGAATCTTTTAACATGCAAGACTTGTTACATTGTTCTCACATTGTACCCTTAGATTCAACATGAATGATGTAACCTACATTTGTAAAATATAACTGATTTTAAAAGAGAGTTCATGGAGTTTCTTGCTCGTTCTTCTCCATAGAAACCTACTGTTTGGAACGAGCAACTAGCTTCAACTTTCTGACTGACTGACTCTGACAATTCAAAAGTACCTGTAAATGGTTTAATTGAAATAAATGATTTTGAGTTTGAGTTTGAGTTCTAGAATTGGTTTTAATTTGTAGTGGATTTTACATTTTAGCAAATTGTGGATTGGTATTTAATTTAAACTCTGCAACGAAAAGGTTATATTTGTAAGTTTATTTGCATTCTCATTATTGTTCATCAGTTAATTACCATTGTTTTAATGGCTTATGCATTTGGCATCTAGATGTGTTTCAGCGTTTCAGCTATAATTATGCGCTTAGCAGCTAGATACACTCAAGTGGCTAATTACTTCAAAGCAAAGCCAAAATGGCCAATTTATTATTATATACTCAAAGAATTTGTTTTTCCAGCGTCTGGCTCTGTTTGTGGCGTGCCTGTGCCACGACTTAGACCATCGCGGCTACACCAATAAGTACATGAGTGAGATCGCCTCGCCCCTTGCGGCGATGTACACCACTTCAACCCTCGAACACCATCACTTTAATATCACCGTCACTATACTTCAACAGGTAACTTGTACTTAATTTTATAATTATTTAGTGTCGTTTGAAGGATATTGTACCCAAAGGGTGCCAAACGGGACCTTAAGACTCTGGTGTTTGTCCGTCTGTCACCGGGCTTTGGTTCTGTTGGTTGTTTTGTATGACCACCGACATTCGAAATTAAAGTTATTTTTTACTTTTTTGTTTTTGAATGCTGTTGTCTTTTTTGTTAAAAAGTTTTTTTTACGCATTTTAGTGCCTACTTCTTATAATCCAAAATAATTAAGAAACGTTAACACCAAACAAATTAAGTAATCCCTTAATTTTCTACCCTTAGAGGTGGAGTATTTTTATGAAATTTATATGGGACCAATTATAACAAATAATACGTGTCGAATTGATAAAGTCCTACTTTTTGAAGTAGGTTAAAAATAATGATAAAGATGCGTTTATGTAGAAAACATGTGTATGTAACTTGTTACAAAGTAAATAGAAACATAATGTGTCACCATGTTCTGCTATTATAGACAGACAGCTTTCATAAAGCTAAATATTAGACCTAAAGTATCGTATTTGCTCGTACATCTATTTCACAAATTAAGTTCACTTTGACGAGTTCACCGTCCTTCTGATTAAAAGAAAATTGCACTTTACTACTCGGATTTACGTTTCAAAATGTCAGCATAACGTAAAACATTCATGATAACTCACCTTTGTAAAAGCTACTTGATACAAAGTAGTGATGTACCGGATTCTTCTAAATGTGTATCCGTGGATTCGGATACGGATCATTAGCGTCTAGATCCGCGAATACCGATACAGACCTCAACTTTCGTATAGTATTGATTGGTGTCCCTTCACTTGATCCTAGACCGACAATTGATGCTTTGGGTTAGTAACACGACCAGTTTTGACTTGCACTACGAGTGATATAGCTTAGCGATACAGAAGTGTAAGTTAAATAAAACCAATGTCTACAAAACTCATTTTCAAAAACTTCAAAGTAAAAAATTACTTTCATATCGAATCTTAGCGGATTTGGTTCTGTTTACGGTTTTACATCGCCACCTTCGAAATAAAATTTTTACTTTTTATTTTTTTAGTGTGGTTGTCTTTTTTTGAAAGAGAGTTATTTATTTGTCGCTTTTTAGTGCCTGCTATTTATTATCATCCAAATCCTTTAACGGTAACATTAAAAATAATAAGTCGTTCCCAAATTATACATTCTTAAAGGTTTCATGAAATTTAATCCCTGACGAACTTTCAATACCGATCTACAATTGGCGGATAAACGTTACATACAAAAAAAAACGTAAAGTCGAAAAGAGAACCTCCACCTTTTTTTAAGTCGGTTAAAAATAGTTTAGTCTGTAAAATGCCGTAGTCATCCTAATAATAATTAATTTGGGGTCAGCATAGCATGTCTTCTTCTCCCATATACATAATAATCCTTTCCAGCCACCTTTTCCAGCCAATTATCAAATTTCACACATTCCATCGTAGTCAGTAATATCACGAGGGCTTAGCTTCATTGGTGCGGTGGGAGAGAGCCCTTTGACTGCTGCTTAATTAAGTACGGCATCCATCACAGGACTAGTGATGGGATATCCGTATCCGCGGATATCTGAGGGACAAAATTGATCTACAGGATGTTTGGTAGATCGATGCAAAGCCGTAAAGCGGAGCTAGTATAGACTATCTTCTGTCTTAGACGAAATGTGTCAATTTTTTTAGCAAATTTTTGATGACAAAACCCCAAAGTATTGCAGTTCGTTGCAAATGCTTATTAAACTGATGGCCAGTTTGAAAGATAAACGTGTACAACAGGGGTTCTGGAAGTTCCAGAAATGTTGCTATTTCTTGTGGGATACTGCCAATTTTATTAGCACCCATAGGCTGTCTCACACACTTTCCGTTGCGATATTGTAGTAAAAATCGATTGATTGTAGTGTTAGGCGGGCGTAAGGCTTGATATTTCTCAACAATTATTACGTATTTCTTGCGAATGACGAAGTTGCGGTTATGTTTTTCGCGCCGGTAAAATAAAATAAAATATTCTTTATTACCTGTTATCTTCCAAACTACTGAATGGATATATTTCGTCAGAGTATTGTTAGATTCATCTCATTAGTCCAAGTGTTCATAGATACGTGACGAAAAAACTAAATAAACGTGGCAGCTGGAAAATGCCATTGTTTGAAGTTTAAAAAAAAAGATTTTTGATTAAAACTATAATATGGGTATCAAATTTAAGGGCTTCTTTTAAGGATTCTAAAAATGTATATCATCACTGTAATCATTAAACAAAAAAAAAAATCACGTAATAAAACTATTTTTTCTTCGATATCTGCAATGTGGGTATCAAAATAAAGAACTCATTTTAAGGGTTCCAAAAAAGTATTACAATGCCTTAGTAATATAATAAAAATACAAAAAAACCAGCCAGGTGCGTGCTGGGCTACGCGCAATGTAGGGTTCCGTCGTTGCCATACTTACCCATGCAGTTCATGTTCGGTCCCATATTAGACCACCGATGCGATTGTCGCTTTTGACGTCATTGAAAAATAAATAATAGTAATACATAGGTATTCATAACTGAAAAGTATCAAATAAAAAAATAAATTAGAAAAATAAAAAACCCGACTGCGTAAAGAGAGAGAAAAGAAATAAACAAGTCCGGTAGTCTAGAATTATGTTTAGTAATGTTGAATACTATTGAAATAATAAAAACCGCGCCAATAGCGATTTGATCAGTCGGAACCCATTATAGGGAAGATTTGAGCCGGTCTAGATTTAAATGGGT
Organism: Charanyca ferruginea; assembly: GCA_947361185.1. Classification (NCBI taxonomy): domain Eukaryota; kingdom Metazoa; phylum Arthropoda; class Insecta; order Lepidoptera; family Noctuidae; genus Charanyca; species Charanyca ferruginea. The sequence goes on along the minus strand of OX376055.1, from coordinate 2,554,527 downwards.
CCCGACTGATCAAATCGCTATTGGCGCGGTTTTTATTATTTCAATAGTATTCAACATTACTAAACATAATTCTAGACTACCGGACTTGTTTATTTCTTTTCAGTTTTTACTTATTTAAAGTTCACTCTTTACGCAGTCGGGTTTTTTATTTTTCTAATTTTTGTCTTTGTATTAGGTAAATTAATTAATAGCGAGTCATCTGAATGTTTCTCAATGTCTTTGACATTACGTTGTGTTAGTTCATTAGTTCGACATGCTCCGTTTATTCCAATAATAAGAACAACCAGTAACGTAAAAAGTATTGTAGTAGATAAATTAATAAAATTAATATGCATGCATAATTACGCCTGTCAACATCTACTAAGTAGGTACGTAATAGATTACTTAAGTAGATGCTGAATGTGCAACTGACTTACTTTTGCCGCCAAATATACGGAATCAAGTGCTTCGTTAAGAAACTTTTCAATTTCAGATGCTGTGAAAACCTTCGATTTTTTTGGATGACGACCAGATGAGGCTCTTTTTAAAAATGCCACTAATTTTGGTTAGGTTAGGGTAGGTCGATATGTATGTCTTTTTTCATCTTTATTGTTGCTTTTAGCATTGGATACGTACTCCATAGAGTGCTTGGTTTCTTGGTCTCAGATAATTGAATAAAATATGCCAGCAGAACGTTTTTTGAGAAAGTTTTGGCTCCTTTAGCTAGTCGCCACGTGTTAAAAATATCGTACTGTTTCAAATACTTCTCGCGTGATTGTTGAGGGAGAAAGCTCATTTGCGCAATATTAACAGTTTCAGTCAATTCTGTTGGCGTCAAATAAACTTCCTTGTCGCTAGAACCACTCACTTCAGGTTTTTCACTTGTTTTCAAGTTTCATAACCTAAGGTTTTAACAATCATTATCTGCCTAGCCTTTTCCCAACTATATTGGGGTCTGCTTCCAGTCTAACCGGATGCAGCTGAATACCAGTGTTTTACATGGAGCGACTGCCTATCGGACCTCCACAACCCAGTTACTGGGTAACACGGTACCCCTTGGTAAGACTGGTTGTCAGACTTTCTGGCTTCTGACTACCTTTAAGGACTGTCAAAGATCTAGAAATGACAGCCGGGACTAACAGCTTTACGTGTTTTCCGAGGCACGGAGGGAACTCGTGGATGGATGAACATCCTTTTATGAAAAGGATGGTCATCCATCCACAGACCGACCGCGGCTAGCGTAGCTTAACCTTTGAACGATCCATCTGTACGGCTTTACTAACTTAGCCACGAGCTCCTCCTAAGGTTTTAACAATATGACGTGAAAAAGAAAAAAATGGCGCGCGCAAAGCAAATTAAAATAAATTACACCAAGAAGGTTCCGAGTCTGAGTTTTTAACAAATTAAATAAGGTTCTATGATAAATTCGGCACCATGGAGGTGGAAGTAAATAGCTATTTAATGATATTTTGACTTCACAAACTTAGTGCACACGATGTTCTAAATTCAATTTACTTTATCCTCTAGCGGATAAAAACGGCTTTTGCACTCAGATATCGAAGAGCAAAAATATTCTTTTCACTTCTCTTGCTCAAAAAGGCCGTCATTGTAGCATAGCAGAGCGAGGATAAAATAGCATTTCATCCTCAAGGGGAAAAAGTTTTTTTTTTTTAATTTTTGTGTGTCAAATATGACAATGAGCCTACAAAATCGAAAAAGTCTTTAGTCATAAGTAAAAAATAAATAAATCGTTTATTTCAGGAAGTTATTAAAAACTACAAATTAAACACAAATATACCTAGGATTTAACACATTAAAACACAAAACATTAAAACCATTGCAGACATTTAAGTCAGAGCTCAATTTATGGTTATCCGGTTAAAATTCATTCGATAACATTTAATTTATCCACGGTAATAATTCTCTCGAGCGAATTCCGGTCACGGAGAGTAGGCAAGTAAAAAATTCAGATGCACTCCCTCTTCCCTCACGCTTATAGTCCGAAGGACGGTAACCCGACACGATCGGAGAGAGATCAGGGAGGCGATTCTCAATTCTTTCGAGATATCTCTAATTCGAGATAATGTCTAATTTTAAATGTCTACTGAAAATGTCACAAAATTTATATAATCGTATTCTCAGAAGCAATAGAGATAAATGTCGCATGCTTTTTGGATCTCTATCACGAAACGTAACGTAATTTTTTGCATCTTTTGTCTGTCATTGTTTTTGTTGCTCACTCAATATATTTATTGCATCCACATGTGCACTTACAGAAATGAACAATGTGTACCCGGGTCGGGCACAGCAAACAAAAGTAAAAGTAGAAGAGAATAAAAGGGCTTTTGTTTGACTATTTAGTAGATTGTAACTGATTATTTATTATGTAATTCTGAACTTACTTTAATAAAATTATGCAATTATTATATTATTAATTAGGCAATGATTTTATTATTAATTACTGTTGTATTATTAATTATAAAATAATTGCATTATTAATTATTAGGTATGTTATTATTATTTTAATGTAATTACAATATGTACCTAATTTAAACTTTATAATTTTTATATTTATTTATATTAGATATATGTAATAACATTAACATATTAGAAACTCTTTTTATTTATTTATGAATGTATATTACTATTTTGTTGTTCTTTAAATATATTTTAATTGTCATGGCTAGTGTACTTGTTGAGTGCATTTTTAGCTTAGAGCTTGGTAAGTTTAACCTATTTTTTTGGCGTAATTAGACTGTATGTTTTCTCTTGTCGTGTAGACAACAGTTGGCAGGAATAATGGGAATTCGGTTTCAATCGACATCCGCCATTTTATTTCGACATATCTCTAATTCGACATTATGTCTATTGCGCGAGAATCGCCCCACAGGGAGGCGATTCTCAATTCTTTCGAGATATCTCTAATTCGAGATAATGTCTAATTTTAAATGTCTACTGAAAATGTCACAAAATGTATATAATCGTATTCTCATAATCAATAAATATTCAGATAAATGTCGCAGGCTTTTTGGATCTCTATCACGAAACTTAACGTAATTTTTTGCATCTTTTGTCTGGCATTGTTTTTTGTTGTTCATACAATATATTTATTGCATCCACATGTGTGCACTTACAGAAATGAACAATGCGGACCCGGGTCGGGCACAGCAAAAGTAAAAGTAGAAGAGAATAAAAGGGTTTTTGTTTGACTATTTAGTTGATTGTAACTGGTTATTTATTATGAACTTATTTTAATAAAATTATGCAATTATTGTATTATTAATTAGGCAATGATTTTATTATTAATTACTATTGTATTATTAATTATAAAATAATTGCATTATTAATTATTATGTTTTTATTATTTTAATGTAATTACATTATGTACCTAATTTAAAATTAATATTTTATTTATTTATTTATATTAGATATATGTAATAACATTTACGTTTATTATAAAGTCTTTTTATTTAATAATGGGAATTCCACGGAATTGGCGTGAGCAAGCAGCAACAACAACTAGAGAACTAGAATACTAGATAGACTTCACGCGCGACATTCATGTCGACTGACATTTACCACTCGTTGCAAGTCGAGCGCTAGGCATAGACATTTCTCTAATGTGACATTTCGAGAATACGAAAAATCGGTTTCATTCGACATCCGCCATTTTATTTCGACATATCTCTAATTCGACATCATGTCTATTGCGTGAGAATCGCGCCCCAGACGCGGGATCAACGACGACCAACCACCAACGTATTTTCCGTGACACAGGTGTGTTATACCGTCAAATTCCAAACTCCAAGCAGCTATTGAGAAATTCCTAAGAGAAAAAAGTTTTTAGCGACAAAGATCGCCTTCCAAAACCAAAAAAATAATTTCAATTCGCAAGTCGGCGGCTTTAGTTTTGTTTGTTGTTTTGTATTGCCACCGACTTGTGAATTGAAAGTTTTTTTTTACTTTTTGAAGGCGGTTGTCTTTTTTCCTAAAAATTTTTTTTTCGCTTTTTAGTGCTTATTTCTTATCACACAAATTAATTACGAAACGGTGACACCAAAAAAAAACAGTCATCCCTACATTTTCTACCCTTAGGGGCGGAATGTTTTCTTGAAATTTATATGGGACCAAATTTGAGGTAAAATAAGAATCATCGAAATCGGACTCAACTGAAAAAAGATAGCAAACATAAAAAAAATGTTCATAAAATGAAAACATTTGGCTCAGTAGTTTTCATTTTCTGACACTTTTTTTATTTTTTATTATACTTATGTTAAATTTTTATGGGACCAAATAGCAACTATTCCGCATCAAACTAACGAAAGCATCACGTAAATCGCATCATAAATCTCAGAGCGTAATCAGTGTAGGTCAAGAAGCTTATAGATAAAAGCGGAGGCAACTGTGGGCTGACGCTTTCTTTCTGAAAGCATATATAAGGACCTGTACCCCTAGCACGAATATTTGTAGGTTTCGTATCGCAATCGTATCGAGTTCTCGATACGATAACGGAGTACAACGAAAGTAGGAAGCACGAAACACTTTCGAAATAGTATCGAGAGCTCGATACGATAACGTTGGTGACGTCATACTAACGTAAGTATAGATGGGCAAAATAGAACGAATGATCTTAAATTGAATGAATGTTTCGTACAGAAACTGGATAATTTAGTGATTTTAGGGCATTTAAAACTTTAATACTGTTCAATTTATGACGCAATACGAAGAAACTGCAGAAAAAGTTAATATTGAGTTAGATAAATGGTATAATAATTTAACTTATTACTAAAACTTTGTGTTTGGTTTGACTGTATTCCTAAACGAACGACGGGTGCTCAAAGCTCATTCAAGGTCAACTTTGTTTTAAAGTGAACTTGTGTTTTGTTGTGATTTTGGTGAAAATTTTGAAACTATTTTATTCTGTTAAAATGAGAACCAGCCACCCGCAGTACACCATTATGATAGAATTTATGGAAAAGTAAGTGTATTACATTGAAGATTTTATTGTCTTAAGCAATGTTGATTTTAATAGTGTTTCAATGGGATATTTGGAATATGTTTTTGTAAAGTTTAAAAGAGCTAAAGTTTATTTGTATACTCAAGTCAAATAAAGAATTAGGCTAGTCATGTAAAATAGGTATGTAAAAACAAAGTATTGTCAATTATGTCCGTATAAAATAGAAAGATAACATACTTACTATTATTATAATCAATCGCGCTGCAAGATAATAGTACAATGCACTACGTCGTGGGGTGCTTCTTTTCTAACAAAATATATCCACACAATCACTTAAATTATAATTTTATACTTAAAATAAACTCCGACGAAAGTTTTCTCACTGTCAAATTTACAGTGAATAAACATTCGTGAAACTCGCAAGCCAGCTTTCGACAATTACGATACTATCTGTCATTTTATGCCTTCGTGCTAGCTATCTTCATACAAACGGCTCAAGTTACCTTACGAATTCGATACGATGACGATACGAAACTTACATGTATTTGTTCGTGCTCTTAAAATTAGTTTAATTTACGGACACCAGAGGCGCTGTTCAAGTTTCCATACTAAATGCTTACGTTGACGATACGAATGTTTTTTCGATAGTGATTCGTGCTAGGGGTAGAGACAGTGATATGTGTTTTCTTTATCTTAGCCATTTATAATCTACGTCGCCGCGAATCTCTTAGGGAACTATTTAAAAATATTAATATAATGACAGTGCCTTGCCAATTTATTTATGAAAATATGATGTATGTAAGAAAAAACTTACATATGTTTAATAAAGTAAGTGATAGACATGACTTTAATACTAGAAACAAGGACAAAATTGCTCAACCATATTTTAGATTGTCTAAAGTCCATACACCTTTTATGGGGTACTGTGTTAAGTGCTACAACCAAATTCCTAGTGATATACTACAGCTAAGTGAAACAAAATTTAAATCATATATTAAAAGTACACTCTGTGAAAAAGCTTATTATAATTTAGAGGACTATATTCAAGATAAGAATGCTTGGAAACATGCTGGGCTCCATAGGACGATCGACAGTCTAGACAAAATAGTACCGATTGCTAATTTAAAATACCTAATTTCATACTTAGTATAAATATGTACATTTATATATTTGACTCTTTTTTATACACTGCTCAGAATCAGAGAGAACAGAGAGATTAACAGAGGTATAAAATACCTAGTGTTTTTATGCAAGGTACATCGTATTCACGTATAATTATATAATTCCTGTAAATGCAAATATTGTTAACATCGTTTTTAAAAGAGTAAGTATGGAGTTTCTTGCCCATTCTTCTCCATACAAAACTACCTTTTGGAATGGGCACCTAGAATCAATTTTTTTTTTCTCATTTGACGTTCAAAAGTGCCTTATAATGGTCAAATTGAAATAAATGATTTGACTTTGACTTTGGCTTATATATGCATTCAGAAAGGGAGCGTCTGCTCACAGTTGGTTTCACTTATGTGTTCAGAGTGTTGCCTCCACTTTTACCTATAAGCTTCTTGGTGTAGGTAAAAATACCAACCGAATTGAGAACTCCTCCTTTTGAAGTCAGTTAAAAATCCAATAACACTCTGCGACACTGTAGAGTGGCAGTCAAATGGCAGTCAAACAAAAGAAATTTAAGTTAAAAATAACGTACTGAGAATACATAGTAGAGCCTGTCACATACGTAGCTATAATATATATTACTATTATAGCTAGCCACCACACCACACACGGTAGCTATAATATAATAATATATGTTCGCCCTTATTACGACTGCGATCGTTGTTTGTTTCACATTTTCGAAATAAATATTAATATGCCTTGCTATATCTGTCTACATATTTTGGTGACGTAGTAAAAATATATATTATAGCTGCGTCTGAAATATATCGTAATATGTCTTGTTATGATATATATTATAGCCTTTGATTATATATAATATCTAGATGGAGCGTCAAGTGCACGCAAACGTGTCAAAAAGTGTCAGCCAACTATTGGCTAACAAGTGCTTATATAATCAAAGCCCAAATGCGTAATAATAATAAATGATTAATATATGTATAATAATATTAATTTATGTATAATTATATACATAATTGCTTATATAATCATTATTTACGCACACAGAGACGTAGATGCACAGTGTAAAACGACGCCTGCACGCACACATACTTGAAATTGTTGACTCGTTTTCTTTGTTATGATTGTAGGGCGACGCTCCATCTAGACATTATAATCAAAGATTATAGCTACGTCTGTGACGAGCTTAATAGTAAGGGAGGTTCGTTCATTGGTTCGTTCACTGAATAATTTATAATGCACATCTACTGAAATGTGTTAGCAGATAGTTATTCAAATGCACATAATGACAGTGGGGAAACGACAGTACGATGGGGTAAGCGAAGTTGTAAATACGTAATCACGTAATTATATAGGAAGTTGTCGAAAGGGTAAAAGGAAATGTGTGGGAATACTCACTGCTGTACCTAACTGTAATATGCATCTCTAGACGACTCGGCGCCAATATGTTGATTCAGTACCGCATTGAATTATTTCGTAAAAATAAATCCTTACCCTAAACTAGGAATTTCTCCTGTATTGTGAGTGCGTTTACAAACATTGAAACTCACACAAACAGCCAGACCCTGATCTATCTGTAGGTCATACAAATATTTGACTCGTGCAGGAATCGATCAAGCAGCGCAGTAACTAATTGCTTAGCCATACCGCCAACCGTGTTGTCAGAATCGTTGACGACTTAAACGTAATGCAAAAGTTGAGGTTTTTTTGTATTTTTTCCGCCTTCATCAAGCGCGGTGATCAAGGGTCCGGGACGTCACGTGTCTCGAAGTCCCGGGAATTTTTGTAAATTTAGTTGTTTCGGTTCTTTCTCGATTTTCGACTCGTGACTCGAGACTCAGTTATTGAAATTGTATAACTGCACTTATTGAAAACGAACCTCTGTTGAAAAGAAGCGAGTGTTCTCTTTGTCCGGTGGCATTATTACGAAAATTAGAAACAGATTATTGGACAAAGCTGAAAATGTATTAATTTATTTAAACCTATTTTATTAAACCACCAAAGAAATAACATTAATTGTTTATTTGGCTGATGAATATGTGATGATTATCAATACTAACGTTGGTATGAGTTTTGGATATAGATTATTTTATTACCAAAGGACATGGTTCAAAAAGTATGGACCAAAAACTCAAAATCGAAACGTAATCGATACGGCCAAACTGTGTGCACAAGAATTTCATAGAAATATCTAAATAAATGTACCCAAGTTGCAATATTCTAATTCGTGGGATATTGTAGCTATCGGCTGTCAAAAAAGCAAAGCTGTATGCTTGAGATTTTCACAGCTATGGTGCGAAAATAGTCATGCTGTCGATTGTATTATGTACCAGTGACGCCATAGATGCTATTAACGTTATTACACTAAAATTAATATCGAAATACATGTAACAAAATAATAATAGAAATAAACTATTTGAATGCATGAATTTAACTACATGAATTCCTTGCACAGTTTGACAGCCTATAGCTCCGATATCCCACGAATTAGGTTGTTCTGGGGTATTATAGTGCAGTTTACCCGTATCTATTGCACTTAGATTTTTGGGTGAATTATAACACCATCTCCTTTGTTACCAGACAAATGAGCATTATGACCAATGACTAGGTAGTAACTGAGTTACTGACTGAAAATAAACCAAATTGACTTTATACCAAACAGCTTGTTTAAAAATGTGGTTACACGCTTTATTTTTCCAGGACGGCCACAACATATTCGCCCACATCTCGAGCGAAGACTACAAGGAGATCCTAGGCTACATTCGGCACTCCATCCTAGCTACTGATTTAGCTGCGTTCTTCCCTAACCTCGCGAAGATCAACCAGCTCCACGATGCAGATATCCCTCAGTTTAACTGGGATTTGTATAGTCATAGGTAAGGAGTTATTGTTTGAGAAAACTGCTCACATAAGAACGAGAATACCTTTATCATCATCAGTGGGAAAACATCCACTGTTGGACCAGATAAATTTAATTCTTTCAAATTCTGACTAAGGACTGCTTCTGAGAATTTACTAATGACATTCCATATTTTTCTGATTTCATTCAGGGAGCTAGCTATGGCAATATCCATGACTGCGGCAGACCTGTCAGCATCAGCTAAGCCCTGGGACATTCAAATCAAAACAGTAAAGGTCATCTTTGAGGAGTTCTACGACCAGGGCGACAAGGAGAGGGCTGCAGGGAGGGAGCCGATACCTATGATGGACAGGAATAAGCCTGATGAACAACCATCTAGCCAGGTATGCGTAATGAACACGAATATGTAATGTCAAGCCGAAAGAATCATGGCCAGATGCATACATTAATTAGTATGAAGACGCTATCTCTACGGAAGAATAGACATACTGACAGCAAGAATAGACAATTCAGCACAGTTTGTCTATTCTTCCTGTCAATATGACTATTCTTCCGTAGACATACTGACAGCAAGAATAGACAAGTCAGTACAGTTTGTCTATTCTTCCTGCGTGGTCATGCTACGCGTGCTGGAGTGCACACATCCCTCGCGCACATCTCTAGCACACATCCCTAGCACACATCCCTTGCTTGTTTTGTACGTACAAAAACCTCGCTGTGCTAAGCCGTTTCCACCAGAGCTGCGCTGAGCGAGGCTAGGTAAATGAAGTGATTCTATTGGTTCTTAACAACTACATGATCGCTACGCATCCTTGCTCATTTTTGGTGGAAACGCAGCCTAAACCCGAGCGAGCGTATGTTAATCAGTATTGTGTTAACTCTCGGGTCTAGTTGGACCATGGTCAAGGTAAAGCCGTGGTTGCATGCCTGTGTCCCATATGGGTGCGATGAACATGAATTATATTGGCATGCAACCACGGCTTAACCTTGATCATTTTGTACCTATGTCTTGATTTCTGTGTGAAATATTTTCTTGTTTCGTACTTTTTAGATGACTTGTTGTTGTGGTCGGGTTTTAGTTTTTAAACTTTATTTTTTTATTTAAACCATTTTGGAGTTTAAATACCAGTAGTAGTTTTTTTTAAATCATTTGTGACAAGTCACAGCTACGTATTATGTATTTAAAAGGTACTAGTGAACCCCTTTCCAATGATAGGTACCAAACACGGTATGCGTATCTTAATTAATTTTTTTTTTCTTTCCTTTTTTTAAATAATTTGTGATAAGTCACAACTAAATGTTATATAAATTTGAAAGGTACTAGTGAACCCCTTTCCAATGATACCAAACACGGTATGCTTGTCTTCATATTTTTTTTTATATCTTGGATTTTTTGTCCGCCAGAGGGCGCTACATTGGATTCGGTGACATGTAATATAGCTCATGTCATATAGATTAGGGTTCCATACAAAAGAAAAACCCCACAGATAATAGAATCGGGCATCAGTTGGTTTCAAATATTATGCTTTAATAGAAAATTACTTCAATGTCTAACGTTGAGGCAAAATATACGAGTCCACATTTCAGTACAGTGTAAACTTCCCAAATACAATTTTACTAGAATTTATCGTTAATTTATTAAATAATAATGAAGTGTCTTCAGCTCTCTGATGTTCGATCAATCATAATGATTGTTTATAGCGCTGTGGTTAGCACTACGTTCCGCTGCTACTCAAAAAGCGTATTGCGCAAATATTTACATTTGTAATTTTTACCGAAAACCTCAATTAGGAGACATTCATTTGGAACCGACGCAATATTAATTTATGCCATGTCTGTCAATATTATATGTCTGTGGTCAACATATTTACAACATACCTTTGAAAAAAATATAAAGGTATTAATTTAATTTAATTTGTATTCGTTTATATTGCAGGTCGGCTTTTTGAGCCAAATCTGTATAGCATGCTATAGCATGTTGTACCGAATTCTACCAAACACAAGGCCGATGTATGCCATGGCTTTGAAAAACCTGGAGAGATGGAAGGCCAGGGCTGACAGGATCGAACGGAAGCTATTACATCCTTTATTTGAAAATAGTGATGAAGACTCAGAAGCTACTGGTGTCATGGACGAGTTAGAAGACAAAACAGCTAAACTTAAGATAAATAAAGAAGAACCAGCTATGGTTGTTGATGTGGTGAGCGAAACAGTGTCCTGGGAGGAATTTGAAGAAGGGATAATAAATCAGAATGAGATGACTAGAAGTGAGATATGGAAAAATATAGATCGAGCTACATGGATCGATGAAGAAATAGTGGAGGCTAGTAGTAGTGATTTGAAACCTATTACGTGTAAAGAATTAAATGGAGAGAAAGAATGAATGATGGAATAAAAAATATGAATGTTAGTATTGGTAATCATAATCATTATTTATTGCATTCATGTAACTTACAAGTTGTTGCAAGTTTGTATACCTATAGGTTTCATACATTAACTCTACTAGGGCACAGCAATATAAATAGTTCAAAGTGCTACAGTGTCACACAATAAACAACCCCATGTGCCTAAACAAAATACCAATTTAAACATGTTTCATCATCAGTAGAGCTATTCTGTTACAATCTTCCTCGGTGAACACCTAGGTGAAGTGAGCTGTCATCCGTCCGTCTGCTTTGTCAATCTCTAGGATCTCCCTCGGGTCGGTGTCCATCATTAATTGCTGTTTAAATAAGTAACTGTCATTGTTGTAGAACATGTATTAGGTACAATTTTGAAAACAGCGCTATAATTTTAATTCTATTCCTTTACTTGGTGTCACTGTCGTACTTGTAAGCTCAAATAATAATAATTAATAGTTAATAAATTAATTAATTATAGATTAATTATTTAATTAATTATTTATAGATTAATTATTTAAATAATTATTTGTAGTAAAGATAAACCTAATTTTATTTGGAAAATATGGGTGACAAAATCTACATTATTACATTATTTCGACGACACGGTCAATGGCGCAGTGGTTGAGCGAACTGTTGCGCTGCGTGTCGCGGGTTATATTTCACGTCACGAAACAAATATTTAGACGGCCTACAGTTAGTTGTTCCGAGTCTGGCTGTTTGTGTATGTGAGTTTATATGTTTCTAAACGTACGCACGACAGGAGAAATTCCTAGTGTGGCGCAACGTTTTCTTTTTTAAATAAAAAAAATATTATTCATGCAGAAGACTTTCTGGGTCTGAGTGCAGGTAATAAATTGAGATATGGTTTAAAAAAAAAACTGTTCCTAATTTAAAAAATAGCACAATTAAACAGACTAAGAACCTCAAAAATAAGTTCATGACATAAATAAAATAGGTTATCGATTACTATCGACCGATAAATGTGAATAAAAGTATTTTATATTTGAAAAGTATTTTAATCTAGTGTTGATACTAACAGCTTATTATTTCTTTATAATCTATGGTCACTCGTGCCGCATCGTTCCTTTCCGCCAAGTTCAGACCTTTATCCGTCCCTTTTAGAAGAGTTATAGGGCGCCTTCAAATTAGTCGCGCGCCAGTAGCGCGACAGCAGCTCTGCTTTGTAAATCCATATTAATAAAGTCGCGCGACTGCAGCGCGACTGATAGCGCTCCAGTTGCGCTGCAGTCGCGCGACTTTATTTAAATGCATTTACAAAGCAGCGCTGCTGGCGCGCGACCAATTTGAAGGCGCCCTAAGATGTAATTTAGCTTCAGGGACTAATTTGTGCCTAAACCTATCATTCGATTAAGTTGATTTTATTTATTTATTTATTTGCATAAAACATGGTATACAAAGGTGTTACACGAGTTAAAGATGAGATCATACATGTTTTGAAAATACCTCGACAATCCAAGTACATACCTCGAAGCTACGCAAAAACCATTAATTTCAGCAGTGATCCTGATAGAGGTTACATAGTTATCTGACGGTGGATTTTTAATAAATGAACCTGACGTTCGAAACTGCATCACCTGCTATCAGTCGTATGAGGGAGAGATACGAGTGGGTTGGCCTGTGAATATATCAAAAGCTTTCTATGAATTTAATTTTGTTCAAGTTCACTACAAAGTTTGTTTCATTCCATTTCAATTTCAGTTTTAAAAGATGTTTTTTTCATGCGAATTGAAAATCTGATATACCAGGGATTTAACGATCATAAATGGCAATTTCCATTCATTGTTTTGGAAACACTCAGAAATATTAACAATGCAATGTTTATATTACATATTCATGCGAAGAATTTATTTAGTCCAGTTCAATCGGGCTCAATTAGTGAAACAGTTCAGTTGGTAAATAAAATTAACAATTTTGTATTTAATTTTATCAAGTAATAATTGCATAGGCTTGTAATAGGCATGTATTATTCACTATTTAATAATACAAACCTCTTATTTTCCCCCTTTAGGACAAATTCAAAAGCATTGATCACCTCGCTTACAAATAAATCGTTTTTAATCCCGACTGGAACATTGGAACTAGGAACTAACATTTATAAACGGTTACTGTTAGGCCGCCTTTTTAGTTTACTTACGTAAGTAGCTCACGTGATTAACTTATGCTAAATTTGCTAATGTAAACACTATTTATAAGTCGCTTATCGTAATTTGTTACTACTTGCGTAAGTTGGAAAATTACAAGTCTAAATGTGTTAGAGTTTTCTTACGTAATCGTCTCACAACTTATCGAAGCAAATTGATAATTCGAGAGCTTACAAATTAATATGCAGGAACAATGGTAAAGCAAACAAAAAACTGGTCACCACCTGAGGTAGAAAGTTTAATTACTGCTTTTGATTCTCATCATCGAAGAGTGACCATTAGTATATCAGCTGGTGGAATTGCTTTACGAAATGATGTATCTTCTGTTTTAATCATTGGTAGTATATACTACTTGTACCATTTCTTTAACTTTATAAGAATGAATGCTATGAATTTCGAATTTATCCATAGCATTCATTCTTGTAAAGTTAAAGAAATGGTGTTGGTCTTCCATTCCATCAAAAGATTTTTAAATGCAACTCGTGATATTGTTTTCCAGCCAAGGTTGTACCCAGCATTTTTTTTTCGATTTTTAGAAATGATAATATATGCACAGGGACTAGAAAAAATAAGGAATCGCGCCACGCATATCGAAAGTGAAGCAAGCTGGACCGCTTGTACTACAAACATGCCTCTCGCACACATTTACATCATAGTCACACACACACATGGATCGGTACGGTGCTTCACTATGGTGTGCGTGAGCCATGTTTGTATCAACGGTCCGGCTTACTTAGGGTGCTTCACTTTCGATATGCGTGGCGCTTTGTCCTTTTTTTTTTCTAGTCCGTGTATAAGCAGCAGCAGGTCATTTTCGATTCTGATTTTTGTAAGTCAATGTAAATGGGCTTGTAATAATTTACGCAAGTTAAATTCAGCATTATTTAATGTAAGTTTATTTATATGTGTAAATATAGCCGTAAGTTACTTACGTAAATTTTACGAAAGCAACTTACAAGTGTAAAGGCGGCCTTAGTAAATAGCTGACGTCACATGAATGGCTGTCACGCTGAAATAGAATGAATCAACAAATTATTAGCATGCCCAGGCGGTCCCAAATAGCCCATAATAGACTTTAAAGAGAGTAGAGAAACCTTAAACCTACAGTGCGAATATTCAGGCCGATAATAATAATAATAATTCTGACTGCTGTGTCAGATGCCGCCGGCGTAATCATAGTGTAGGATGACGCTGTACTTGATCAACTACGCCTCAACACTCCTGGGCCTCAAGTCAGCATTACAATAGTGTCAGAATGGTCTATCGATTTCATAAATTGTTGATTTTGACAAGTTTGGTAATCTACTAATAAAATGGCGTCACTATGACTTTCCAATGGTCAACTACTGACACGCCATTGAAAGAAATGATATAGAATGGTAATCTCGTACAAAATGACAACTGAATGTTTATTCTGTTACAATCTCCCTCGGTGTACACCTAGGTGAAGTGAGCTATCATCTGTCCCAATCTAGGGATTTACAAAGCACTACAATCGGATGACAGCTCACTTCACCTAGGTGTTCACCGAGAGGGAGATTGTAACAGAATAGCACTGCTGAATGATAAATCTGCTAAAATTTTGACAGTTACTTTGATCAGTGACCTACTATTACTACGTCATTGTGCAGACATTGCTTTTAATTCGAACATTATAAATTTAGCAGATTACGAACTTTTACCAGAATCACAATGGGATCGTGTTGGAATGACGAAATTATACAAATAGCAGACATGGCTCCCTGTTTCGCCATTGGTTGCGGTCGTGGTGCAATCGCAAAATGCACCCAGTGGTTCACCATAGCTCGACGGTGTTGGTCAAAAGGATGATGACGACGAATTCCAGTGCAATGTACGATTGAGCAGTGCTCTGTACTTTCAATTCATTCATATTTTTTTTTAATAAAATGGGGAATAAGTATTAAATACACATAATAACAGTATCATGAAAGCCGATTTTGTGAGCAATCATTTATTTAGTTTCATGAAAACTTAAAAATACATCAGTTTAAAATGACTATACTCTGTCCATTGGGTTATTGGTTTTTTGACAGCTGCCTTATAATGTAATTATTCCCGATTACCTTAAGTTAACTTAAAATGTGTTATAAAAAAAAACTGCCTAATCTTATTGGATTATCTTATTTATGACCTCTTACAGACATTATAATACAGGTATGCGTATCAGTTTTTACAAAAAACATAAATATTGTTCACTAGTTGCATCTGTCAAAAAACGATTAAACCAGTGGACAGAGTGTACCTATCCTACCTAGTCTTACCTAGTCGTGTTTTTTGTTTAACTGCAGATATCGAGTCTATTTTTATTCTACAGAGTGTGCCATGACATCCTGAAACAATCAACGTATGTGATTCTCTCAGAGAACTGTTCACCATAATGATGGTTTCTTGTAAATATATATGAAAACATGTACACTTGACAAAATATGCGTATTTTTGGTATATTAGGTGAAAGACATCATTACAATACTAGAAATTCAGCCAACCAAGTTTCAGGCTGGCTAAAGTAGATCCAATTTTAATATGATACTGTTTATAATGGTAGGTATAATAAAATACTTCCCTTAGTTCGATTTAATTTTGCAATTTACGAACACATGTGAGCAATGCCACTGACTTGAAAATTATAGACAAAATTCTCAATATTTACAAAACTAACCAAAATGTTTGTTTGACTGCTTGCTTCAAATAAAATATTTAACACACAAATAAAATAAATTGATTGAAATAACATATCTCAAGGCCTTTAAAAGCCAAATAAGTTTCCTGATTCGAAATAACCATCTCTATGTGTAGGTGCTAGGACAAACGCTGGCCCATTATAATGGCTAAATACCTAACACTCGACATTCTTGTAATGTTATTACAAGAACAGTTATTATTTATTTTGTGGAATTAAGACATGTGTGAATTCTGAGAATATGATTAGGTCCAGGTTAAGTATTGTTTTACATTACAACGGTGTAATATAACAACGGTGTATTAAAACAGGTTTGAAGAAAACTGCACTTTATTAACATAACAAGATCCAGTTATAACCAACAAAATAACTCAAAATGCTAAATTTTTGTAAAAAAAACTACACAGTCTGGCATTGACAAACATCGTAACATTATTTTTAGTTCAATTACTAAACATACAAAAAAATACAGAATACACACAGAAATATTGAAACAAAAGTAATGTTATAATAAAGTAATATTCCTACTTTTGGCGCAGTCGAGTAAATAGCCTCTTCACAACCTGTCATCTCCATGCCATGAACTACTTAATAGGAAAATATAATGAATATTATAAACTGCCTTATTTGGCCTTTTTGTACTACGTCAAGGCAGTTGACAGCATAGAGTACATTTCGGTTATATAAGCTTTAGGGTGCCAAAATATCATACACACTTATATTGATCTCATTCACACCATTTATCGAAACAGTTCTGCATACATCAAACTGCATATTTCTGGACCAAATTTTAAAACTCAGAAAGTTGTTAAGCATGGCAATGCACTCTCACCCAAGCTGTTCACAAGCACACTGCAGAAGGTTATTAACGAGTTGCCAAATTCATGGCAGTCACGAGGCAATAATGTTAGCGGCCACCAGCTTACAAACCCTCCGTTTTGCTGACGACATTGTGAGTTTCTCCACATAATTTTCATAACTAGAAGCAATACTCCAAGTTCTGAGCACAGCAAGTCTTGAGATTGGACTTTCAATGAACACATCCAAGACCCAGGTCATGGCTAACAGCACGAAAGGTAGGATCGAGGTAGATGGGCGGTAAAGTACACTTGACCCGGATAGGCGAGTCTAAAATGCTTGAAAGCCTTCTGGGCACAAGAACACTTGAAAGTAAGTCTTCCAACGACGCTGAAAAAAAAACTCGTCGACATGTGCACACTTCCCGTCCTAATCTACGTTGCACAAAGTTGGTCACTTAAGGAGCAACAGAAGTCCAAACTCAAGGATTTCTCAACGAACAATGGAGGGTAGTATAATAGGTGTCAAGCGAATAGATCGCGTTAGAAGCATTATCCTGCGCTGCATAACTCAAGTTGTAGATGTTGGAGAAAAACCAGCTATACTTAAGTGGGATTGGGCTGGCTGCGTCGCCCGAATGCATCCGGAGAGACTGGCACATTAACAACCCCAACCCGCGCATGCGTTGTAAGGATGAGTACTCAGATCTTTGACTTGTTTGTGGGACGAGTTCGTGACTACATACGCGAACTAAATAAAAATTTGAATGGAAAAAAGGCGTAAGCATGGAATACTGCTTTTTTTTTTTGTTTAATTATTTTTGTTCGCGTTGGGATGTAATCAGTATTATTTTAGAAAATTCGATTTTTAATTAAGCATAAGCCTCCCTCGGTCTCAATTTTTTTTCCTAATGTGAGTTAGTGATGTGTGCCTTGGATGGCTTACTCGCGAATTGGCGGGATGAGGCACAACATCGAGAGAAACGGAGAGAATGGGGGGAGGCATTTGCCCACGAGTGGGACAGCAACGGCCAGCGAAAAAAAAAATGTAGTGAAACAAAACCGGACTGATCAGGTCAAGGCTGCAGTTGATGGCACCTTGCACGAATGCATGAGGGAGGCAGCTGTAAGGGAAAAACAGCGACGTGTGGTGAAGCGTGCTACCAACACCTGAAGTGACGACCAAGACCACTCTGTCAAGAGTGACGCCGACGAAGCAAAAGATATTTACCTGTACTATTCAAAACTGCGATAAATCAAAATGACGAATTAAAACATACGTCTTTGTTGCCCTGAGGTTACGAAGTGTAAGTAACAGCGAGCTTAATAATGACTATGACACATGTGATGTGATATATGATGATATATATACTGAGTCAACTACAATATACCAGAAACTAAATAAATTAAGTTTACTATAAAAAACTTAAAGAACGACATAGTTATCAAATCACAATCTTAAAAACACTTTATTTTAGAACAGAAACTAGAAAAGTTATTAAGCCGGACGGAAGGTAGGCACTGGAACTCAATACGGGGACAACGTATCCTAGTAGTGTTTGTGTTTGTCAGAATTATATTGAAATGCACTTAGTTTTCAGCAACTGATGACGGAAACAGATGATAGGCACTGAAACGCCGTAGAAAACAAGGTATTCAAGTCATATTTAGGCTTGCTGTATGGTGCCAGCCGCGATTAGCACCACCGCATTTCTATCCGTGGGTGTCGTAAAAGGCGACAGAGATATTTTGACCAGAGAATGGGCAGCAGCGTCCTGAGTACCATATAAAACCTACTGCGATCGCCAACATGCATCGGCCAAGCATGGCGATTACGGTTGAACCTCCCTTAGGGGAGACCTATGCTCAGCAGTGGGCATCTAAAGGTTGACATGATAATTTAGGCTTGTTAGAATTGTCACAAGTACATCTCGGAATTGACAAAAGAACAAGTCTGGTGTCAGGTAAGATTTTCCACAAAAATATTAGAAACGTTAGGTCCCAAACCTCAAAAAGTCGTAGAATATACATGTAGATGTTTTGGGAAGCCCATGGACAGAAGCCTCCAAAATTTTTCTTATTTGAGCCACACTGCTTATCTCGTTTCTTTGGCACTTTACAGTAATGTTGCCATAGTAAACTAAAAATAGTATATATAGGATTTACCGAAACCGTCCCCTTTGTGTAAGGGTTTTTTAAATGTATTTTTTATACTTAATTTCCCTAATTGCATAGCATAGCATTTCGTAAGAGGTGAATGCGGCGAAACTGGTCACCATGGCTTTGTATACTGTCACCGCCCAACCTCGGTAGAATCCTTTGAAGCCTTCTGTCTGATACGCATGAATGAGGCACTGTAATACGCTCGTACACCTGACCAGGTCCTGGGATTGCGATGGAGTTTTGTACTTCAAATTCGTCTGATGGGTCTGAAACAAACGTTTATTTTGCATATATTTTGTTTATTTAAAAAGACACGATTTTCTAAACTGTAAGTAATATAAAAATCCGGCCAAAACGAGTAGAAAAAGGCACGATTCTTAGGGATTCGGGACTCCTTAATATTTAACTCTTTTTTTACTTTTTGTGACGGCACGGTTGGTATTGTCGTAGACCGATTGATTGCTGTGCAGCGTATCACGGGTTGGATTCACGAACAGAACCAATATTTACTACCTGAACCGAACCACGTCCAGCCGTAAATAACTTATCACCATTTGCTACGCTGATCTCAAGTAACTTGTCATTCGCAAAGTCTCTCATGATAGTCTCGTCTCTGCAGAAATGTTGCGTTGCACAACTATCGCTGTACCACACATCCCGCTTGATGTTCACCGATAGTGCCGTAAGAAACACCTTCGAAGATTCTGTATTTTTTTAAGAGTCTTCTTTGTCCCGCTTCGCTTGGGACAATCCTTAATAAAATGTCCTGATGTTTTGCATCGGAAACATTTCGGTCCTCGTTTCTGAGCAACCAAGGCCGTTGCGCTCTCCGTCTTGTCGCCCCTGCGAAGCCTCCTGCAACAACTTTGCCTTCACTATCTCGCTTGACAAAGCCGTGTTGCTGTTCTCTAATTCCATAATCAAGGGGTCGTAGTTGATCGATAGACCGCCCAGCATTACCACAGCGATGAAGTCGTCATCAAGTTTTGCTTCAATTTCACTCAGCTGTTGTGATCTTTCGCATATTCTGTTCAGGTAAGCCTCCATACTTTCACATTCATCCAGTTTATTCCTGAAGAGGGTTCTTAGTAAACCAAGTCTCCGAGACAAACCTCTACTCTCATAAGCATTTTTCAATTGTGTCCAAGCTTCGTGAGCGTTTTTTGCATTACGAATGTGAGGTATTGCTGCAGGTTGCACCGACAACGCGATTTTTGCCAAAGCTCGCTGTTGCTTCTTGTCATCTGTGCCCACGGAGTCGACGCTGTCCCATAGGTCCTCGTGGATTAGGATCATCTTCATCATAAATTTCCAGTTACTGTAGTTTTCAATGACCTTAAGTTTGTCGATGGAAATTATGCTCGAAGAACCCGATGGTCCAGGGCCTGACCCTGTTGGCATATTGCCGATTTTCTTTTGTTTTTTACGCCGTCAACCGTTTTTTATGCCAGTTGATTTCGTGGAAAATCCACTGTATTTTTACTCGCGTAAATGGCCTGGGCCCATAACCTGATAGATCAGAGGAAATCAGACAAGATTGATTATAATAAAAGGGATTTTATTGTTCTGTGACATCAGAACCGTACGACACAGAGAGGCAACGAAAAAGAAGTAGTGTCAGTTGACAGCTCATGACACAGGTCACAAACATAGTGACACGTAATGGTTGCGTTCTGTTTACATTTCTAACATGTATCTTATAAATATCTTAGAAACAACAGAAGTGCGCACTTCTTTTGGCACTCCATCTCACGATTTAGTTTACAAAATGCATTCAGTACGGTTGAAAGTCGTCGAAGGAATGGTCATCCGAATCGTGGAAGGGAGACGCCTTGCCGCACGAGATCGCATCGCAGCAATTAGTGTCGCAGTTTTCTGCATTGAGATTTTGAATCGCGCCAATTAGCAGTTTTGTGTACTGAAAACCGCGTATACAAACCGCTTTTCGTCATATTTTTGCACAAACATGAGAGCACGTATTCTTGCTATTAAACTACTTTTGTCAATTCCGAGATGGTCGGGCTTGGTACAATTGTAGCAATCTCAAGCACAACTAAACACGTTGTTCTGTTATGGAATTACAGTAGCTGTCTTCTGGCTTTATCATCATATCTTGAAAGCCAATTATGTCCGAAGTGCATTTTAAGACGACTCTAACAAGCTCAAACACGACTAGCATAAGATGTTCCTTCATGGAATGGATGTTCCGTTTTTTATATATTTATTTAATTTTTATTTTTCACCTTACAACTATCTTTACAGGCGCTAATCTAATTCGACAGTGTAGTTATCAACTAATATCTACTTAATTTTAATTAATAAAATAATCTAAATACCCTAGAAACAATAATATTATTACACTTTAATAGAACTCTTGCGAATTCACTCATAGTGCACGAAAAAATATCCAGTCTTTCATGGACTTCGTTCACCACACGGATTGTTTTGGTGAGGGGTGCTTTCTCCAGTAGATTGGTTCCAGACACAGGTACGTTTACAATCCGACTTATCTTTAACCTCGAGCGACAATTTAAGGTCATCTGCAAACAATAAACATAAGGCATGTCTGACGACCTCCGGTAAATCGTTTGTCATAATGATAAATTCGAGAGGACCCAAATGACTGCCCTGGCTTACTCCGGACCTTGTGTAATATAGTTCAGACTCACACCCATTGTAGTCCACATACTGCTGTCTATCTTCCATGTAGCTTACGAAGAACTGCAATAGGTATGGTGTACAGCCGATCTCTGCAAGTTTTCTTAATAGGACATCATTGACGACGGTATCAAATGCCTTGTTAAAATCAAAGTATGCCGCGTCCTGCATCCCAGCATTGACTGACAGTACTACCTTCGCCATGAAGTTCAGTAGATTAGTAGCAGTACTGCTGCTAAGATTATAAGTTTTCATAAAAAAAAAATAGACGGCGCATCTATGAGACAACCAGCCTTTACTTTAGTAAAAACAGATGATTTTCACACATTCAGGCATTCAGTAGAAAATATTGTTTGCTGATTCGGTGAGAAATCTTTGACAACCGGAAATATCCAGGGAAAATCAACCACCACTTGGTGTTATTTGCGCGACAACCGGGACCAAGCATTTAACATGTTCTATGAGTTACAGAGGGGTCAAGTCTTAACCGATAACAAAAGGGTTCCCAGCAGCGAGTTAATTGTAGAACGCTTAACTTAACCTCAAACGTCAATCGATACCCGCATCTTTTATCTCATATGCAAGGAAGTACTACGATTAATCGTACATCCACTAGGTGGCGTGTTATTTGCTATCTGGCTTAATAAGAGCGACTGCATTGAGTTGTCGAACATTTGTCATGCTATGTGGTTCCTAAAACAGTTCTTAAGCTCAAGGTACGCGCTGGCAAACTATTTTCAGTGGGCGTTCGCCAGTTTTACTCTGGGTTGCGTCACCCCTTCGCAGTATGGTCTACTCCTGCAATGGGACTTTTGATCATATAAACATCTTGGCATCGAAGGCGTTAGATTAAGGTATTGCGAGATGGCCTAATAAGCAAGCTTCCATCATCACGCTTGCCCACTGGTTTTTGTTTAGGGGTATCGGATTTCCTGAGACATCGTTCAATACGATTAGTCGTCGATGGCTACTCGTCTGATCGAATAGCTATGAACGCCGGGGTCCCTCAGGGCTTGGTAGTCTCTGCAACCCTTTTTGTTGCAAAACAACGATCTAGTAGAACTCGGTACCTTTATGACAGCGCGGTTGTAGAGAGTGACATATTCGCGCATGTGCGCGAATATGTAACTCTCTGCCATGTGGCAGGGCGGCTAAAACGCATGGTCGAGCGCTTGAATTTGTTCCTCAAGACAGTCTCCGATTAGGCTGATGCCAACCTGGTCAAGTTTGATGCAGCCTCAGGCACGTCTTTTATCTGCCAAGAAGAGTCTTTCACTCTGGCTCCTACTTTCTGACATGTATATCACTGATCATCTATAACTAGTTGGCGTTAGTCTGACGCTGAATCTCAACTTTGGATAGTACATCAAATCCAAGGGCCAAAAAGTTGGGAGTTCTCGGAAAGGTGCGAATGTGCTTCATGTCGGAACAGTTGCTCAACTTATACCAAGCACAAGTTCTAGTTCAAATTCAATCGTCTGCACCTTTGGGATGAATCAGTCAAATATCGGCTGGAGGCGATGGAAGTTATTGATACACATGCCAAGAGACTCATTGACAACAACTCACTTATTAAGGCTAAGATCCAAAACCTTGAATATCGCCGCATTGTTGCCAGCCTATCAATCTTTTATCAAGTATATTTCGGAGAGCGTGCTTTAGAATTGCAAAACTTATTTTTCCCATTCCCATTCTATCATCAGACGAGCAAAGAAATGGCGAAGCGTCACCGCTATATGTTAGTTTGAAGCTCTTGTTGGTCTTGAACCAAGCGCTTTGCTTCCATATTTATTGTGCGAACTGTCACTGCCCGCCTCTCGGTTCCCCGATAAATATAATCTGGGTATTTTCAAGGCACGAATGAACTGGTTCATCCTAGAAAAGCGTGCTCCACCTTATGTCGTGTCATCACTTAAGATCAGGAGAGTGGTGGCCAAACGCAAGCACATCAAAATAAAAACAAAGATAAATATTGGTACATACGTTGATTTGCAGTCTCCGTTTAACCAAATTAAACACTATTGTCATTCAATCAACCCACGGGTATTTGACTTAGACTTAGGTAGGTAGGGTAGGTAGGGTAGGTAGAGTAGGTAAGATAGATAGGGACAGGACAATATCTGTCGGGTCAGCTAGTTATAGATATTTGTTGTTCATTTTAATAATAAATAGTATTCATATTGGTACATACACTGATTTGCAGTCTCCGTTTGACCAAATCGAATGGATAAGTGACAGTCTTGGATATAAAACCGGCGCCGGAGCCGGCCAGTGTACAGGCAACAGCGAAATCCGTCACTTTGTAAGCGTTGCCACTTTTACATTCTTCCGGTGGACAGGGGGAAAATGCAGCTTTAAGTATGAGGGGTTGGAGGAAGTTGAAAACCGTAAACTGTAACCCCACTTGCGGTCCCATCTGAAATCATAAGGTTCAAAACTTAATCATTTCATTTCAATAAACGATTTACCATCAGGCACGTTTGAATTCAAAAGGAATTGATTAATTTGTGAAAAGGTAGAAAGCAAAAATTTGCAAGCAAATTGGCGCTCTTTCATCGTTTAAAAGCTTTTATTTATCTAAATTTTTCTAAGTTATGGTAGTGTTATTATGTACTAGCTTCTACTCGTAACTTCGGCCAAAGTCCCAAATTATCCCATGGGAATACAAAAACGTGATAAAAATATAAATTACAAACAAACTGCAAACAAAAAAAAAACACAAACAAAACAAACACACAAACTGTCTAAAGACCAAGCACGCCTTTGCTAGTTACTAATAGTAATTCGAAAAGGGAACCGAATTTTAAATTTTTGAATTTCGGATCACAAAATGTCTCTTGTGTGTCCTCCGATCCCCATCCGAAATTCAAAAATATAGCAGGGAATAGCAGAGAAATGATACAATTGGAGATTTTGACCATAACAACTCGGTAGGGTCATTTCCATAAAGAAAGTTCGTAATTCATCTTGCCACCCCCATTTACCTCACTTACCCAACTGTGCCATTTCACATACACATACATTCTGTCAAGAAAGTGCCGGGAATGAATCATCTAAAAAGCTCATTTAAACGGATTGTCTAAATTCTTTTTGCTGCTAAGTTGACACAACTGTTCTCTTTACTCACGCGGAGTTCGATCTTTACTGAAAATTCTATTTGTTCACAGTCCGCCATTTTGTCAGTTTATGTCAAATGTGTTTTGCGATTTTTACTATAGTTAAAAATATCGAACAAATAATAATTCGTCTTAAATGTTGCATTGCAAATAGAATTTCGTGTGCAGAAAATGTTACATAAGGCTTTCAGTGAATTGATTTTATCAAAAACACGTGCATATGAGTGGTACAATGCATTTAAATGTGGTCGAGATGTAGTGTAAGATTTGCCTCGTTCTGGTCGGTCATCAACGTCTTTCACTGAACTAACATCGCTATAATAAAGGAAATGGTGACTGAAAATCGTCGTTTTAGTCTAGGAGAGATAGCTGACAAAATTTCGGTATCTCAAGAATCAATTCGTATCGTTTTAAACGATTGATTTGGCATGTAATGCGTTGCCGATCGACTAGTACCGAAAGATTTGAATCGTCTGCAATATCTCAATCGCGTAAACGTTGCTGAAGACGTGTTAGAAAGAGTCAATTCCGACCCCACATTCATAAAACGCATTGTTACTGATGACGAGACATGGGTTTACGAGTTTGACATGCAAACCATTCAACAAGAATCGGAATGGCGCCTTCTAACTGAAAAAAGACGACGTAAAAGAAAATTCGCGGCAACTACTGAAGTCGATTCCAATAATTACGTCTAAATAAATGTTTTGATTATTGGGCTATTCGTTGGCGTTCGTGTATTATTACGGAATGCACTTAGGTACTTCGATGGCGATACAATAAATTTAGATATACTTATTTTTGTTTGTTATTGAATAATTCCCGGTACTTTCTTGACACAGTAGTATGTCTGTTTAGCAGTAATTATAGTGTTGACTAGTCACACACATCCATCCTTTTTGACGACACGGTTGGCGCAGTGGCTGAGCGCTTGAGCGTTGCGGGTTCGATTCCCGCCCAGGGTAAATATTCGTGTGATGAGCACTTGTGTTTGGGTGTTGTTTATCTTTATATGTATGTATTTGTGTAAGTATATCAGCTGTCTGACACTCATACCGGGTCTCCCTAGTTTGGGGTCAGATGGCCGTGTGTAAAATGTCCCCACATATTATTATATTACTTCCTATACATATTATAATATACTTAAATAATTTTTTGGAACGATGTGTTCTTAGTAGGACGTTACCAAGTTTGTTTTGGTAAACATTGATACTGAATGAATGATGAAATGAATTTCGTGAAGCTAAATAAAAGCTTGCAAAAAGTTGGAGCCAACCTGCAACAGAGACGCGGTCAGTCCTTCGTAGAACGCTCCGAGCCCTCCGTATTGGTACACTCTCCGCGCCCCTGAGATTATTCCATTGTACTGGTCCTTTACCAGCATCTGACGAATCCGGATAACCTCTAGCGGCAAAGCTAGTGTGGTGCTTACACATCCAGACACAATGCCGCAGATGAAACGTATCGTGTATCTGAAAAAAAGTTATTGAAAGGTTGCCCTTTAACATATTGATTACTAAAATAAAAGAAGTTTTGACTCCTTAAACGCTTTGACCTTAAAAAAAGAAACGTGTGCTAAAAAGTTACAAAGTGCATAGTAAATCAGTATCGCAAAACAAAAAGTAACTACAACAGATAAAAGTGATGCTCGAACTTTAACATGTAAACGGAAGCCAAATTGAGTAAATGTTCATCAAATTGACTATGGGCCAAATTACGCGTTAATGACACCCAAACATTTAAAAATGGTTTTAATAGGTTACGTATGCCCGCCCAGTTGGAAAGTAAGTTAATGTATGTGAACCACAATCATCAATGACATTGTACATCCAGAGAATAAAAACTTTTATATAATAAAATCGTAGCGAAGTCAAAACTGAGTACTGAATATTTTTGAAAAAAAAAGTAATTGCTAGGAGTTGTCGGATCGACTGATATCGAAAATTTATAGTCTTTTGATTTTTGGTTTGTTTGGCTTCGTGTATGTAACATACAGATTGACGCAAAAACTACTGGCTGAAATCGCTTGCTCAGTTTGTTAGGGTGCTCTGGCCTGTTGTGGACATTAACTCTAATAATAAATGAATTCTGATTTTATTATTTTCTACCTTACGGTAGAAACAAAAACACAACAAACAAACTAAATAACATAATAAGGTTGCAGCAAGTTGAAAAAATGAGTCCTAACTAGCATGCGAAATATTGTGATCTTTTGTGTGTGATTTTGAGCTAGAGTTGTGGTTTAGACCGGGTTTGAGGTTTAAAATAGCGACAAGATCAACGTTAGAAGCAGATTCGGTGTCCGGGTCTTCGTGATCACACAATTATAACAGAAACCTCATTGAAAAAATAACCAAGAAGACATTCATTCACGTA
Source organism: Charanyca ferruginea (assembly GCA_947361185.1). Classification (NCBI taxonomy): domain Eukaryota; kingdom Metazoa; phylum Arthropoda; class Insecta; order Lepidoptera; family Noctuidae; genus Charanyca; species Charanyca ferruginea. The sequence goes on along the minus strand of OX376055.1, from coordinate 2,527,228 downwards.
CGATATTAGTTTATTTGTTGTTATTCTTGGTTGACTTTATTTGTCAGGAAATGATTTATGGATTTGAAAATGAAATCGATAATCAGATATAAAACTAAATTACCTAAAAAATATCAGTGTTTTTGTTCGTGTGAATGTCGGTTATCGCGGATACAGACGAAGTCGCGGTATAAAAGTAGCCAATGTCCTGCCTCAGGGCTAAAGCTATTTTCATACTAAATTTCATCAAAATCGGATTAGTCGTTTCAGCGTCAAAGCGTAACAGGCAGAGTTACTTTCACATTCATACTATTTACATGGAAGTATGGATTGTAAAAATAATATTTTACTTGCTTTCAAATGAACTTCTAAAACAAACAATACGATGGAAAACTTTAAATCTGTCTTAGGCTTACTGTTTTTTGGCTCTAACTTCTTCCTTAAACATTACGTAAAAGTAAGATAGGTTGTTATGGTAAAATTCTGATAGCAGTATGTGATAACAAAAAGATATTCTACGCTCTTGATTCTAGATAGATCGAAGCTAATATATGAAAAATAAATGAATTTCGACACCACCTCAGGTAGACAAAGCAAGTGTACGAAAGTCATATTATAATACACGGAGAGTGTATGATAATAATGACCTTTCCACCAGATGTTTAGTCTAGGGTCCAAGGTATGGAGCTGGCTAAATACCAACTAACCACAAATTCGGACTCCGGACGTCTAAAGCAGAAACCCTCTTGAAAAACGTACTATCACAACTTTCAACAGCCAGGCTTGCAAGCACTAGGGCACATGGAGAATTATGATGACATAGAATTCAATACATATTTACATAAGTCACACTTGGTCTGCGTCAGCGAAGCCGCGGGCACAACTAGTACGATATATTGCGATATAAAATAGAGTCTTAATTTTTGGTGAGCATTTACCCAATTTAGTAAGCAGTTAAAATACAGTCTTTTAAAATCAAGTAAGTACTTTATGACTAGATTAGACAGATGTACCTAGCCTTAACTGTTGCTGCACTTAGGCCACTGATGGTAATCCCATTAGCGGCCTACGCGGCGGTTACGTCCCTTCAACAACGGTGATTGCAATAGTGTCGGCAATCGACAGGTTGCTGATCATTTGACAAAAGTTTTGTACTATGGTTCGAAATCGTTAAGGTATTTCTAACTTACTTATGTTGGCTCGGAAGTGTCATCTCTGCCAGTTTTGTAGTGCTTTCGTATGTGTAGAACTGACTGGACACTACGACTACTGAGAACATCTAAAAAAAAACAGAAAAATTGGTAAGCCCGACTTGCAGACAAACGAATAAGGGTGTCACTACACCAACCGATCGACATCGATCGACGTTTATCGATTGGTGTGGTAGCTCTGGCTGATTGACGGATACCGTTCGACTAACCAATCGATCGGTTGCCGGTCGATGGCATTGGTCGACGTTGATCGATTAACCTCGGCTATAATCCATCAGTTTGTTTCGAAATGTATTTACAAGAGAACGTGTTGGCCAGTTCGATGTTGCTCGTACTACTATTACGGAGACGCAAACGCAGAAGACACATAAAAACAATGGCCAGGTAGTTAGCCCGCGGGGCACGGCAGGGCAGCAGGTGATAGTGGGGAGCAGACGGCGCGCGGTGCGGCTAATCAAGCAGCTCGATCGACGTCGACTAATCCATTCTACCATCGATCGATACCGTCGATCGACGATCGATCGATTGGTCTGGTAGAAACTATCGATCGACGTCGACTAATCCATTCTACCATCGATCGATATCGTCGACTACTAATCGACACCCTAAGAAGACAAAATCTCAGACGAAAAAGGGTAACGCTGTAGGCTTTGTTGTAAACAAGACTTTACAACTAAAAAAACTGTTTAGTCAGCATAAGCAGAGCAGCATGAAACTCAGTTTTCTTTAATTAACGCAGATTAAATGCAGACGACTTATTTCCTTGAGACCCCCACAGGCTTGTACTGGATATCCTTCCGAGACTAGCTAAATATTTATTACAATTAATGAGCCGGCCAGCAAGCCGAAGCTGCGGTGGTGAGCGTGAATACTATCAGCAACGATAAACTCGCGTGGGGCCGCCGGAGCCGTGACAGAAACTATGCCTGCTGCATGTTGCATGCTCGCTTGCGTGATGCATGCTTGCTTACATGCTGCATGCTTGCTTGCACGCTGCATGCTTGTTTGCATGCTGCATGCTTGCTTGCACGTTGCAAGCTAGCTTGCATGCTGCATACTTGCTTGCACGCTGCATGCTTGCTTGCATGCTGCATGGTTGCTTGCACGCACGCGCAGGAGGTTGGTTAGAACTGAGACTCCCATTCTTGGGAAAAAGTTTTATTAATAAATCAAAAATATAAGGATAAAGAATATTTGATTTGTTATTCTATGATATGATTATTCTAACAATAAACTTTATGTGAAACCAAAATCCATGATTTAAAAAACTTGAAAGTAATTATTCTGCGTATTGATTATTCTATGAAACGAAATTATTAGAAAAAAATTATGTGAAACGAAATTCTATAAAATGATTAGCTACGAAACCACGTACAACCCAAAAAAATGTATGTTGTATTTTTTTTTTGTGTTTTACCATATTTTATACCGTGTTTTTAAGCAAAACAATATTATTATTATTAAGTAATGATTAACAAAATTACAAATAGCATAGTAGTAGGGGAGCTGTAGTGGGGATTTTTGGATTTACTCGAGCGCGGCAAAATAACATACCTATGGGGGGAAGCCTTGCGACTTATGAAGTGCTTGCACCATACCTGAGCTATTTATGTAGCGTCGAATGTCTAGGACAGCCGATCAGATTAATAAATAAAAATCGATCATCATATAAACTCGAGCTCGTCAGATTAAGGCAAGGTGAGTTAATTACATACAGAAAAGTGTGCATTTAAATAATCTGACAATTTGAGCATGATATAAAAAATGGGAGAATCACAAAGTTGCTAAAAAAAAAACGTCACGTGGACATTCTAGCGCGGTTATATTTTTTTTTTTTTTAAGGATACTAGCTACGTATCACGGAAATAACATAATCTGCCGATTTGCTCAAGCCGAAGTAGCTAAAATCATCAATAAAGTGTGGTGCAAGTAAGTTTTTGTTGCCCTGGCAGGAGGCCTTAAATTCATTTGGCAACACAGGAAAGTCCGGTTAAGCAGCGGACAACCTCCTAGGTTGACTTGTGAGATGTCATTTCTAAAAAAGAAAGATGAAGATGAAGAAAAGATAAGATAACGACCTGGTCGAACCGAACTTCCAATATGAAGGCGATTCCACTGACGATGATGATTAAATGTTTTTTTTTTTTCTCAGTACACTATTTTATTTTCTAAATACAGGTTTTCTATCCATTTGTATAAAATTTTAAAACCCAATATAACTTAGCATACTGTTTCTCCTAATTATATTTTCGCATAACATTAATTACGCATAACAGCTTACGCATATTTTTTTTAAGATTTTTTTCTCTAATCATAATAATGATTTAAGCATAACATTCTACAGCATAAACTTATTAACGCATAATGATATTAAAACATATTTTTATCATGCATGCAGCAAGCATGCAAACATGTAAACAAGCATATGCCATGTATGCAGCTGCAAGCATGTAAGCAAGCATGCAGCAAGCATGCAGCAAGCATGCAGCAAGCATGCAGCAAGCATGAAGCATGCAGTTGAATGTAAAAATAAATTATTACATTCAGAAATTAACAAAAAGATATGAATATTATTTTTCTAACCGTCAGATTAAGAAAATTCCTCCACATAATTGTCAGATTATGGGTCAGTACGACAAGGACATCAAGATGAAGCGTCTGTATAAAAATGTGACGCTCGAGTATTTCGAGGTCTCGACTTTTTTTTGCATTTTCAAAAATCGACCTTGACCTTTGGGCGCGTCCAAATCGTCAGTCTTTTGAATAGGAGCTACTTGAGGCTTCACTTAACACCCCTTCTCAATGTCTGACGCGCTCGACAATTTTTTTTTTCCTAATTTCTACCCCTTCGTACGGCTGCCCCCACCATGCAAACCGGCAGATTAACATTTTTCCATTACCAAAAACACGTGGGGCGTATACACTATTAATATCTGACGCGCTCAAGTATGTCCTTGTGACGGTTTTTTTTTACATTTTTGAAAACCTGTACCCCGTGAAAGTGCATAAATCTCATAACCTTTTTTTCTTTTTAGCATTTAACCTTCACAATCCAATTGATCTCCACGACGCTCGAGTAAATCCCGATTTAGCATCTTGGGCTCCCCTACTATAGAGCGCGGGAACGGCGGCGTGCATTAGACATTTCCCTGCGGAATGCGGTGGCATAATGTAACTGACGTACATGAAATCACTGTCAAGTGATTTTTACAGCATAGACCGGCAGATCAATACGACTGGTTGTCTTCGACAACGTAGACTGGATCCGTATACCTTCTCTAGTACACAGAAATAATTTTGTCAGAGCTGCATACGGTAGGTATCAACGTTAAGTCTTTGTACACGTTTAAATTTTTGTACGATACATATTGCGTGGAAAGGTACATTATAATGTAAACTAGTATACATCGCACTTCACCGAGGACCAAAGGTTTAATATAGACTTGACATACCTGGCCTAACACATGTCCATGCCAGAAGGCAGTTATACCTTCCTCTTTGAAAATCCTCCGCGCTACTGTGAACGTAGATAATCTATAGGTAGTCTTTTTTTGAAGCTGGGACCTGATTTTGATCGCGTCCAATGGCTGCGTGATAAATTTTGTTATCATACCAGAAAGGACCCCCGCTTCTACTTTCTCTGATTGTGTCATAGGATCTTTCGGGTCATACCCAACCATGTTGCTACTGCCAAATTGTCTTATCGGTTTCAATGATCATTATTTTTGATCATCACTTCCTTAATTTAAATTTCTCAACCTCAAGTCTTTATTAATTTTCATATTCATTATTAAATAGACAGTAGGCACTATGATACACCATCCACCATCAGATGGTATACCATAGTGAGTGTCAATAATAGTTTTTTTTTTCAAATCATATCAATGCTATTCAAGAAGCTTACAGGTAAAAGTGGAGGCAACACTCTGAACACATAAGTGAAACCAACTGTGGGCAGACGTTCTCTTTCTGAATGCATACATACGATAAAGAAAACACATATCACTGTCTCTTTCTTATGTATGCACTCAGAAAGAGAGCGTCTGCCCACAGTTGGTTTCACTTAGGTATTTAGAGTGTTGCCTTCACTTTTTTCTATAGTCAAAGTCAAAGTCAAATCATTTATTTCAATTAGACCATTAAAGGCACTTTTGAACGACATAAAAAAAAAAGTTGATTCTAGTTGCCCCTTCCAAAAGGTAGTTTCGTATGGAGAAGAATGGGCAAGAAACTCCATACTTACTCTTTTAAATTTAGTTATATTACTAGTTTATAGTTATATAACTATACGTGAACACGATATACCCTGCAATATAAGCTTCTTAATGCTATTTGAAGATGACTGACATTCCCAATCAATACACCATAGAGCTAGGAATACCTGTGCAGATGCCTCCACGACTTCTTAATGTTTTAAACTTCTAAAGGTGTCAGAACGGTCACGTCCGCCATTTTGAGTTTTGGTATTTGATTGTTCAAACAAGGTTCTTCATCATCATACCTTTAAACAAGCAATTATTATTAGCTTTCTAAAACAAATCTGTCCTTTACGTCACACTCTACACAGGTCTATGGAATGTACCCAAGAAGCTTATGTTGGTAGTGAAACCAACTGTGGGCAGACGCTCTCTTTCTGAATGCATACATAAAAACGAAACAGTGATATGTGTTTTCTTTATCTTATGTATGCATTCAGAAAGAGAGCATCTGCCCACAGTTGGTTTCACTTGGTGTTTAAAGGGTTGCCTCCACTTATTATTATAAGCTTCTTGGCCTCAACCACTTTTTTTTCCTTAGTCTGAGCAACCAACCCATGCCATCTGACAGTTGACGTTTTTGCAACTGTCAAAATCAGAAAAAAAATATCAATATCAGCCTGTCATAGTCCTACAGTAGAGCAAAGAGTACATATATACAGCCTGCAGTAGAGGAAAGGCATAGGCTCGGGCATTGATCATCACTTTTGCTTACGGCTGATTGGCGATTCCGACTTATATTAATTATGAATCCTGGGTTCCTCACAATGTATGTGAGTCTGAAATGCAGATAATAAAAAAATACCAATGAAACTTCGTAATGTGGAAATGAAAACGCACGCATGCATTCGAGTGCCACACATTCACTCTCGCTCTGTCTCTTTCTTTTCCCCGTCCCCAGGAGCATCTTCCATGGTAGCGTTAAGGCTGTTCAAGCCGGTCAATCTTCCATACAAACGGCGACAGGTGATTACTCCTCTATTTATGGTTGTATTTTAGAAAATCAGGATGATATTAATTCGTTTTGTTATTACCTACGCCTGTACGAAGCCAGAGTTCCATAAAAAAAGTTGGTTTGAAAGGACCCTCTAAACATTCGAGTATTTAAGCAAATTTTAGCGCAAGTTAAAGCTTAAATAAAGTACATAAATAATACGAATAATTCAAAACCGCTTTCGTAGAGGCCTAGTTAAGTTATTGAAAAATTCGAATAACATTATTTTTACAGTATTTATCTTAGCATTATTAAATAATCACACTAGGCCCATAGCGATGTTCACGTAAATTTCCACGCGCCAATTTTCCTGTGATGTTATCGCGTTCTCACTCACTCGTTTGTTTTCGAGCTTTGCGTTGGTGTCAGTGAAATTAAAACTTCAGAACAAATTCCTATTAGGGTGTTACTACACCAATCGATCGATCATCGATCGATGCCATCGGTCGACGTCGATCGACGTTGACCGATTGGTGTGGTAGCTTTAATTAATCGACGGATACCGGTCGAATAACATCGATCGATTGCCGGTCGACGTCAACCGATTAACCCCGGCTATATTCCATCAGTTTCTTTCGAAATGTATTCACAAGAGGACGCGTTGTTGTTGACCAGTACGATGTTGCTCTTACTGTTATTACGGAGACGCAAACGCTGGACTCTGGATGCGGCCGTTTTTTAAAGCCAAAGATCGCTTATTTTATGCAAATTACATTTTAAACAGTGGTTTTTTGCATGCATTTTGAATGAGTTACAGTGATATTGAAAATCTTTTAAATAATAATAATAATAATAATATTTGGGGACATTTTCACACACTGCCATCTGACCCCAAACTAGGGAGACCCTGTACTATGGGTGTCAGACAGCTGATAATACATACATATATAGATAAACAACACCCAGACACAAGGCAACAAGTGCTCATCACACAAATGTTTACCCTGGGCGGGAATCGAACCCGCAACACGCTGCGCAGCAGTCGATCGAAATTGGATACCAATTACAGATAATCAATTTCACCTAAAAATCGGTTACTTATGACAGCTCACTTCACCTAGGTGTTCACCGAGGGAGATTGTAACAGAATAGCACCGCTGGCCAGTGGCCACGTAGTTAGCGCGCGGGGCGCGGCCGGGCAGCGATCCACATCTACTAATCCATTCTGCCCTCGATCGATCGATTGGTCTGGTAACACCCTTAAGAGAAAAATATATTAGGACGAAAACAAAATCAAAATTATGTGAAACTTCTTACGCGACTTCCAATAAGGTTGCGTTAAAAAAAACGTTTAACGCTACCATACGCATGCGTAGTATACCTGTTACAGGCCAGCAATGTAAATAAAGTAGGTATGTCTTAAAGAAATAATATGAGTTCACTATTTTCAACCCACTTCAAAAAAGGAGGAGGTTATCAATTCGTCTGTATTTTTTTTTTTTTATGTTTGTTACCTGAAAACTTTGGAATGGATGAACCGATTTTTATTTGAAAGCTGGTGCTTCCCGTGTGGTCCCATTTTTATTTGGTCCAGTTCTTAAATGGCATCCATGAGAAAACCGTATAAGTCTTAAATTTGCATTAAGTATGTGCGCGATTTGTTACGCGATTTCTCCGGCAAACGTAACCCGATTTTGAAAATTCTTTTATTTTATGGATAGGTTATGCTTCAGGGGTGGTCCCATTTAAATTTTATCGAAATTGATTCAGCACTTTTAGAAAAAAGCAACAAATACCTAAAAATTTTACTTAGACGACGTTTAAGTTTCTTCAATCTTTGAAGTAGTTAACTTTCAATCTAGTCTTAATAGATTTGGGTAAGAAGGAGGTACTTAAAAGCGGAAAATAAAAAGCTTTTTACAAAAAAGACAACCGCCTTCAAAAACGAAAAAGTGAAAAATAACTTTAGCACAGAACACACATTGACTTCAGTTTCGGAAGTCGGTGGCAATACAAAACAACAAACAGAACAAAGCCACCGAATTTCGAAACTAAAGTCAATGTGTGTTCTGTGCTAAAGTTATTTTTTACTTTTTAGTTTTTGAAAGCGGTTGTCTTTTTTGTAAAAAGCTTTTTCATTTCTACATTACGAAGTTTCACTTCTCCACTATTTTTCTCTCCACGCACTATTTTTTTAATATCAGTTTTAAATACTGTGTTTCCAATATTATAAAATCAAAATTAAAGAACAATGCCCATTTCCCATACATTTAAAAACCTGATATCAAAAGTGTATGTATAGTAATAAAGTAAAGTAGAAAGACTACCTGTAAGTTTAGAAAATAATGTCAGATAGTCATTTTTACGATATAAACGCCACGAAGTCCAAAAAATACAAATATTACTTTTTAGGTTAGGTTTTGCCGTTTCCAAAAAAGTAGTAAAGAAATAAATGAGCTAGAACTAATTATTAACGCTTGGAAGTTTTTTTTTTGTTTAAAAGATGAGTTTTCATAATATAAACATGTCAAATGTCAAAAAAATCCGTTACAGTCGTGCGAATTCAATATAGCATACTGCATGATTAATTTATTTAATTATTATTTTATTTGTAATGAATATGTACCTAATGAAGGTGTATGTAATAAAAAATAATATAATAATAAATACTTACTGATTAAATAAAACGTAAAATAACGAATAAAACTCAGAAACAGAATTGAATAAAGTTAAAGTTGCAATGTGTAAAATGGAACGTCGTAAAAAGAGTTGTTGAGGTGCGTTCGAAACATGGTCATAAGTTTACCTTTGACGTAGAATAAGCATAAATAAACTTAAAAATCTTTTTTCCCTGCGTTTCTTTTAACATTGTGATACGCGTAATTAATATAGAATAAAATTAGCAAAATTTTAAGATTTATTACATTTCTATACATAGTCAGGTCAAAAATGAACATTCTTCTTTAATAAAACATAATGCTGGTCAGATAATTTTAGTCATGAGTGTAACTTATTTGACGATAGTATAAAAGGTAGGTATTTCGACCTTTGTTTTCAGTAGGTATATTCAGAGTTCTGCGTTGCGAATTCGAATCGCGCCGATTTGCAGTTTTGTGTACAAGCCCTAACGCTTTTCAATTTATAAAATAAAACACTTTCAATTTATTCAAATCTTTTTTAATAAATATAGGCTTGTTTATATTATTTAACATACTCATAAAAACAGTATCATGAAAGACAATTTTGTACAAAATAGAGTCTGACTCTGGAAATGCATTTCTGGCATAATAATGTATAAGGGTGATACTATACATTATTGAGGTAGGTAATAAATAATGTAAGGTTTTACTAACACAATCCTTTTTATTAGTGTAATGTCTACCATTACAATCCTTTCAGTGTCCTGACCTCACTCGTACAACAATACAATAACAAATTATTAAAAACTAGGAAATGATCACCAACATTCAACCCCATTTTAATGTTTAACGAACGTCCAGTTATAGTAAGTGACCTCCAAAAATAGTAAATGATTACCAACATTTAACCAAAGTATTGTAGAAATGTATGAGTTTGACTGTAAAACGCGATTTGGTTCTGGCACTCTGCGGTCGCTGCCGCGGCACGCTCGCTCCGCTCGCTCGCCTCGTGCGTAGGTCACAGTTCTAACCTAACCTAACCATGCCGGATCCGCCCCAGAGGGGTCTTCAGGGTCCTAATTTGGTGACTAAGATTTTTTTGATCATTTACTATTTTTGCTAGTCATTATATTTATTCCCATATAATAATACAATACAAATTTTATAATAATATACATGAAATCATAGCCGCTTGTGGCTTAGTAAGACCTACGGATATAGGTATTGGTCATAGTAAAGCTACGCTTGTCGTGGTCGGACTATGAATGGTTGACCATCCATTTGATACTGAGAGCGAATTTTGTCGAATTTAGGCCATAGTTACTCCTCCTTTGGCAATATCTTTTCCCGCGATATCGTAGAACGACAAGAAGAAACTGAAACAAATCATTCTAATTAAGTATCATCATCTAACATTTATCTATATAGGGTCACTGGTAATTAGTGTACGATACTTAAACACGTGATTGTGTTCATGATAACAAACACCTTCCCGAAGAAAAAAATGTTTTTGAACTGGTTCACTTTAGGTCACAGGCGCGCGCGCGCGTGAATTTCATACGGCTGTTGTGTTATTGTGATAAAAGTGAACCAGTACAAAAAATTTTTTTCTTCGGGAAAGTTGTTTGTTATCATGAACACAATCACGTGTTTAAGTATCGTACACTAATTACCAGTCACCCTATATATCTACGTCAACCTTTAAACGATGATTATAATTCATACTTCATACTATTCTAAACATATGCTTTAACTATCCTTACTTTAATATTATAAATGCTAAAGTAAATGTGTCTGTTCCGCTTTCACGATGAAACGGCTGAACCGATTTTGACAAAATATGGTATGAACATTGCTTGAACCCAGGGGAAGGACATCTATGTCCTATAGGCTACTTTTAAATCCATGATAACCGACATTCACGCGGACGAAGTCGCGGGCAAAAGTTAGTTACAAATAATTCTGAAAATGCATATTTCTTAGTCCTGTGTCTATTTCTATATTACCACACAACCTGATACCCTAGCGCATCCTCATTTTTCATCATTCTACAAAGTTGGTTTTCAATCTGTGCGTTTGATAATTTAGTAGGATTATTGTGCAGTTTTTATCATAATTTATTAATTATGCTAACGTGTATAGGCAATACCAGGATCATGGCAGGCTTTGTACAAAAAAAAAGATGTTTAGAGAAGTTAAAATTCTATTTCGAACTCTTGGGTACCTAAAGAGTACCGACAAGCATTTACAACATTTTCATAACCCCGCAATCAAAGTGGATGTTAAAAGTGAATAGTTTATCTAAAAGCTCATTATTTCAGAATCAAACGGCGGCTGCCAGTAAAAATGACACTGACAACCGCCGTTTCGCCGGTCTTACACTGATATAGCATCATTTTATGGTAAATAATGTCACAAATAATTAATTTCAATGTAGTTTTCAACTCCGCCACTGTAAACAACGCTTCACATCACTTGTCTGTTAGTTTGATAGATAGATCCGTTAATGTCACTTGTCACTTACTTTTTTTATAAATACAAACTGGGCAACGAGATGAAACTAAAAACTTAAAATTTTTTTTTCGAAATATTCAAATTATGCGGGGTTTTAAAAATATGGTAAAATATACTAATCTATTTCTGGTAATGTGTTCTCCACATTGGAAAATATTTGAAACTCTCTAAATTAACTCATTTTTTTTGTACCAATGAATGTATGGATCTTGCCATGATTCATTCGTTACTTGGTGAAATTACATAAATTCTTACCGATCCTGGGCAATGCCAAGTTCCTTTTCAATAAATTCGGAGACTTCTTTCGCGATCACCTTGTTGTCTTCCAACTCCAGGTTTCCTATCGACTCCAGGGTTGCCACGGCGCCAGGCACTGTAGACTGACCTCCAAAACTTATCGCGCAGTCGCCAGAAACCACGCAGACAAATTTCTGATAAAATAATTGATTATATTGAGATAAGATCAACGACTACCTACTGTTTATTCCAGTAGCTGAGTTTTGGAGATCAGAGAGGAAGACGCTCTATATAAAATACTGGTATTCAGCTGGATACGGTTAACGTGCGTACAAATTAAATAACATGTTGTGTAATTTGTGTTTTATAACACGTTCACATTATGTAACATTGTTATTCAACATTGCAACATAATAACAATACTGTACACATTAGAAATACAATGCAATATAAAAATGTTATATGACTTTGTCGTTTGTCGTTCTGCAGTGCTGTTCGCATTGGTGTAAATATTAATAACATGTTACATAACGGTTATAATAACACGTTTTATAACAATCAGCCTCCACATGACTGAAACATGTTACATTACAACGTTTTATAACATAATTATTATGTTATATGTACGTTTAATAACATAATTATTACGTTATATGTACGTTTTGTAACATAATTATTATGTTATATGTACGTTTAATAACATAATTATTATGTTATATGTACGTTTTATAACATAATTATTATGTTATATGTACGGACTGGAAGTCGATCCCAGCACAGTGGGGAAACGGCTTGGCAGATGACGGCTAAATGACATGAAATAATTATACAGTTGGTAAGTGATTGACAATATCATCAAAATGAATTGATGATGTTGTAAAATTCACTTCCTGCCTATAGGCTAACTGACAGTACAGTCAACAGCAAAAGTAGATGATCAAAATTAGACATTCAATACTTATTTACTAACACTAATTTATATAATTGATTTCTAGTCTAGTTATGAAAAGTATGTGATTGTCACACACATACATTTGGATCACTTCGACGCCACACAGTTCTGACGCGAACTCTGTTCATTAGTATTGAATTTCTGATTTTGATCATCTACTTTTGCTGTTGACTGTACAATACAACACTTTCATTCATAAGTCTAATCTCTTTTAACGTCTATCATCCATCTATCAATGATTTCTTTGGTCATTCTTTTTTTATTACTGCATTCGTAACATAACATTTATATTATCACCGGCAAAAGTGAAAAAAGTACGTTTGATATAACATTGTATTGTTGTTTCAATTTATTCGTTTGGTACCGTAACTCTGCATCTCTGTAGTACTTACTATTCTGTTACAATAAAAAAAAATAACAAAAAATAAAAATAAAATAAAATAATCTTTATTTCGGATTAGCAACATCCATATGGGTTAGTACACAAGGATAACTTATAACTATGTTAGTAAACTAATCTAAGGTGAAGTGAGCTGTCAGCCGTCCGTCTCTTTTGTCAATCCCTAACATCGGGACAGATGACACGGATGACACGGGATCGGGACACTTCACCTAGGTGTTCACCGAGGCAGATTGTAACAGAATAGACATACTGGAGCAGTTTGTCAAACTACGGATGAATTCTTTCATACTGACACGTCGTGACGGTTGTGGACGTGACGGCCTGCCACCGTGCGAGCGCAGTACTGGGAACGCATAAATTGAAACAGCAGATAAAGATGGAAAAAGAATACTCACATCTTCCGGCTTCCTGACAACTTTCGACAGCAACGGAATGATTCTATTAACAAAATCATTAGGAATTTTGGCTCTTGGCAAATTGGTTAAAATTTTTAAACACGGCATTATTAAACAAGTTGTTGGTTTGCTCGTAAGGAGGTGACTGATATCAACAGTGAGTGATAAGCGTCATTATTGTTATCGCTGTTATTTCAAGTGCACGATTTATCAGTTACTTTATTTTATTCATGATGTTTTAGGGATGGGCAGTTGTTATTGTTGAACGTTGCTTCACATTTAACAAACGTTGAAACTTAGATTATTGAAAGGTCGCGCGCTACGACTATAGATACCGCTCTTGCCGCTCAAAGAGTACAATATTTTTGTCGCCGACGTACTTGTCAAATGAGGCAACAAATAATACCTGTGAAAATATCAGTGTCTAGTGGAAGTACAGAGTATTTTTCACCCACAATTTTTCACGCACACTAGCCTCCTTGTAATTTGATTTACACACACTACAATATTGAATTGCTTCACTCACAAAGCTATTGTTTTTAAGCAGTTTTTAAGGTGTCTAGTTGGAGCACGCGGAGACCCATCAATAATCTAAGCGTTGAAATCATCGATATAATAATATGTACTATGGTTGAAATTACGTCTGTTTACGTCAAGAGTAACGAGTTTTGTCACTCTAGCAGAGCTTCGTCGAGTCAGTGGCGGAGCGGCCATCTTAGAGGATACTAGTAGCTTCCAGTCCGCCACACTGTCTGTCTGCCTGTGACAAATCGCGATACATTACGTCAAACATAGTGATGTTAAACCGTGTTGACTTTAAGACTATAAAGTGGCTCCCAGATAGACGCGGCCTGAGGTCGCGGCCAACCAAACCACCGCCCCCGCCACCGTAAGGAACGAAGTACCTAACGTAAGTGTCGGTACAATAAAAAAACTTTTGCGGTCGGGGGACCCCCGTAAAGAACGAAGTTCCTCACGTACGAATCTGTACAATATATATGTCGGAGACAGTATATTAATCACAATTGTGGGTGTTAACTAAATTTGTTATGATTTGTGTTTCTTATTGTTAATTTATGTGATTTTACTATCAATTATTGTCTATTAATTCGAAACATGATTTATTGTGTGTGCACTCTGATTTGTGGTTACTTTATTTCGATAATTTGTGATCGATGGTTTTATTCAAAACAATTGTTGACACGTTACTTTGAATGCAAAACGAATTACTTTATGAAATCACTATTGTTTATTCATGACAATTATTATTGTGTTATTTGATTACTTTATAATGAAATCTTATTTGATTTAGCACATTTTTGTGTTTTGTATCAAGTAAACTCGTGACGCACTTCCTGCGTCATTGGGCAGACTTGTTAAGGAGAGGTTGCAAGGTGGGGGCATCGCCTTATAAAAGAGCGTGCACTCCATAAGTAGGGCAGTCGATCCTCGGATTCGACTCAGTAAAGAGTTCCTGCTCCCGACAATACTGTCGGTCTACCTGGTACAGCGCTGCTGTATGTTCACATAGCTGTATAGGCTTGCTGCTAGCGAGCGATACACTTTGTATTTGGGTGGCTTATGCTGCTGAACGAACTATAAACCTTAAGGGTTTGTTCGTTCATCATTGAGTGACGTAGGCTGCTGTACGAACTGTAAACCTTAATTAAGGGTTTGTTCGTTTATCATTGGGTGGCTTAGGCTGCTGTACGAACTATAAACCTTACGGGTTTGTTCGTTTATCATTGGGTGGCTTAGGCTGCAGTACGAACTGTAAACCTTAAGGGTTTGTCCGTTTCTCATTAGGTGGCTTGGCCACTGTACGAACTGTGGGACCTTAATGGTCTGTTCGATTAACTGTATTGTTGCTGTACCTTTAACTTACTTTATTCTTGTTACGGATTACCATTTGTATTGTGTTTTCTTTACTAATAGTGTGTAATTGTTTTTACAGGTCTTGTTCATCCCTAATGGGATAATGGGAACGCCTATAGTCCTGACGATGTACTATACCGCTCGGCACTCCTCCTCGCTCGCTCCTGACGATCCTACATATAAATATTACACAGACGTATGTCTGTGTAATATTGATCATATCATTACACACACACACACATATAATAAATCGATATACGCACACATACTCACACGCATTTCGTTACGTGACGATTTCTACTAATTCGCACTACCCTTGCCGCGTTAAGGACCTTTGTTCCAATAGTGTTTCTGTTTATTTAGGGATTTGGATGATAATTAAAGCAAGCAAGTAAAAAATAAACAACTCTTCGACAAAAAAGACCGGTTCTCTTTCTTGTTTTGTATTGCCACCGATATCGTGTGTTACTTTCGCTTTTTAATGCCTACTTCTTATCATCAAAATTAATTAAGAAACTTTACTCCAAACGAATTAGGTCATCCCTTAATTGTCCACCCTTAGAGGTTTAAGGGTCTTGGAGTGAAGTCATAATGTGAGTTTCTGCATTATCTGTGGCGGCGCGTGACCGCAACAGCTGACGAGCTATCTCCATCGAGATATACCTATGGTGATGACATTGTTATCTAAATCAATGCAGAAATATTGAGGGTAAGAGATAAGTAATACGACCTCTGTATGAAAGTCTACGTTAAAAAATTATAATAATATGTGGTGACATTTCACACACGGCCATCTGACCCCAAACTAGGGAGACCCTGTACTATGGGTGTCAGACAGCTGATAAACATACATAAATATATTTTAAATAAAACGCCAAAAAAAACACAATTTTTTTATTCAATCGATAAGTGCCATAAAAATGCATTTAAATGTATATAATTTAAAAATAATTAAAAGCGTATTTTGTAATAGTTGTGATAATGAAAAAATTACGTTAGTTACGAAAATAATAAAAGTACAAAGCCTATATTACGCCAATCGGTTGACTGACAGTTGACTATTTTTTGTTTACACAGCCGTACGGCGTAATAACATGGCCGCTACTATTTCATGGTGTTTTATAACTGATTAAAAATACTGAAAACTTTGAATTGAATTTAAAAATTGGTTTTGTTATTTTATGAACTAAAACATACATTTTCCGACTGCATTATGCCTAAACTGTCTCAATAACATATTTATAGATCTTTTCTCGTAGGTATAGAGTAAAATACCCTATTGCGACCGGGCAAAAATTTTCTACCTCGGCATAGGTACTTCAACTTCAATCCAACTGCTACATTCACGGATCTATGGCTACATTCATACCATATCCTGTGCCTACGCTAGCGCCATTTTGACGGGTATTGGAACTGTTACCTTAAAACAACCTTATAATAATATTATGTTAGTAAACCTTAATATATATATAGGGGCAACCCTATCAGGATTCTGAATCCATTGTTGTATTGCACCCGTAGGGTGCTGATGACCCGCTGAGTAAAATTGGTCCACTTACGTTTGGTACGGTTTGTATGGTAGGTTAGGACATTAAGACAATCTTAACTAGGGTGCTAGGTAGGTAGTTACTATAGGGCTAGGATAATTAGGGTTCTAGGTAATTACTGGGGCTAGGTTTGGAGTCAGTTGGGTCTTAGGTACTGAACCAGACTCAGAGATCTCAAACGTAGCCACAGCGTACGCACTTGGAACAACGGCCCTACTAAGCTGTTAGTCCCGGTGTGTACAGGGCGTAAACGACATAAACCAAGTAGACAATTCCAAGACAAAAACTTTTCTAATAAAAAACTTTTTTTAAAAAAGGGAACAGCCTTCAAAAAGAAAACTAAAAAGTGATAAATAACTTTAGCACAGAACACACATGTCGGTGGCTTTGTTCTGTTTGATATTTTGTATTGCCACGGACTTCCAAAACTAAAGTCATGTGTGTTCTGTCCTAAAGTTATTTATCACTTTTTTTTTTTTCTCTTTTTTCAAAAAAAAAATTATTTTCCACTTTTTTGTGCCTCCTTATCACCCAAATCCATTAAGGAACGGCAATACAGTTAAAACAGAGATTGAAAGTCCTCCAAAGATGGAAAGATGGAAGAAACGAAAACGCCATCTCGGTTTTCGTTGTTTTTTTTTAAAGCGCTGAATAAATTTCTGTTTGTGGTGTACTAAAACCTTCTCCAGAATGTAACAAACACTTTTCTGAAAATCGCATTTAAATCGGTTCTGCCAAACGGGAGATAATCTCGGACAAACACATAAACATACATACATACAAACATACGGGTCGAACTAAGAACTTCCTTTTTTTGAAGTTGGTTAAAAAACACTTCATTTTAGCCCTAAAAACTGCCTCATTACCTGCCGGACGACGTCCACTGTTGGACCAAGGCCTTCCCCATAAGGGAGGAGGGTTGCCTCCCTACGTTTGACAGCCGCCTGGCAAATCGGTAATGTCACAGCACACAGCACCCTATTGCTAAACAAAATCTATAGGGACAACGAGGGGATTACCTATCGTTTTGACAACTGATAAAAAGTATGTCAATTTATTGTTGGAGTTCACACAAGCTTGCTGCCGGTTTCACCATTGTTAAATATAGGGTCGTAATTTGCACATGCGGGTGTCGATAATTTATAGTCAGTTCAGCCTTGTCAATACAACGTTATTAATCGGATTCAAATACTGTGTATGTGTGCGACCCTTACGTTATTCACAAAACTGTCAATAGAACAACGAATCACAAGCGACTGCATAGAGATTGGTTAAAGTATTTCCGGTATTTACTTCCCTCAGGCTTAAAAAGGTCTCCTTATGTCACTTTTGACATCAGAATAGACATTTTTAACCGACTTCAAAAAGGAGGAGGTTATCAATTCGAATGTTTATATATATATATTTTTTATGTATGTTCGGGCATAACTCTGTCATATATAGACGGATTTAAAAAATTCTTTTTTTGTTGAAAAGGGGTTTGTTCCGAAATGGTCCCATATAAATTTTACCAAAATTGATCTAGCCATTTTTGAGAAAATCAACAAATTCCCATAAAAATTACTTAGACGACGTTTTAGTTTCTTCAATCTTTGGAGGATTTACAATCTCTTTTAGGTGTTTCGCCGTTTTTTAATGGATTTGGATGTTAAAGCAACACTAAAAAGCGAAAAATAAAAAGTTTTTAAAAAAAATAATAAAACCGCCTTCAAAAACTAAAATGTGATAAATAACTTTAGCACAGAACACACATTACTTTATTTTCGGAAGTCGGTGGCAATACAAAACAACAAACTCAAAGCCACCGCCACCGACTTCCGAAAGTAAAGTAATGTGTGTTCTGCTTTCTTTTTTTTTTGAAAAAACTTTTTATCTTGTAGTGTGCTTTATGCTTCGTGGCTTTATGTCAAGAATGATGTGAATAAATAAATGAGTAAGTGAATGAAAAGGAAGTCAGTGATAGCATAGCTGCTGACAGGAAGGAATGGAAAAACCCCAACCCCAAGTAACATGGGACAACGGCAGGAGGACGATGACAATTAAATGCAAGTACATTAATAGGTAATAAAAAAAGTGGAGTAATCTAAACTGAAGTTGCTGAAAATTACTAAGACAAGGCGACGCGTTGGTAAGGACTCTTTGTACCTAATATTTTAAAAAGGCAGCATTGCAACAAATACTTACGTATACTTCCTTAAAAACATAGCCCTTCTTGTATTTTCCAAATTTCAGCTTCGACCCCTTCGACCCCTTCGTGCCTTTTAGTAATTTTACCAAAAAAAATTAATTAGTCCGTCAGATAGATTTCCAAAAAATATTGGACTCGTGCTTTTCATTTTTTCACGTAAACAAAAAATAAAGACGATACAGTGCGTCGAAAACTCGTGTGACATCTCTATGTCAGTATACTTTTACTGGCGAAGTGACGTCACAAACCCCCCTCATGATCTTTGACGCGTTTTATCTTCGTTAGTATTTATTGATTTGATTATAAAAAATACGTATTTAATATTTTTCAATAATCTAACTGACGGACTAATTAGATTTTTTTGGTAAAATACCCTATTATCTTGATGAATGTATTCCTTCCGCATTTGTTTCGCTAGTATCCAATAGTAATTGCTGCTGCAGTGTAAATACAAAGTGTGTGTGGGTTTGTGTGTGTATATTTTGGTAGATAAATACTCATGTTGTTATTGTGTAAAAAATTGCTTTGCTATCTAGCTAAAACAAAATGTATTATTCCTAATTCTATATTATGCATAGTTTGCGTAAGTCAAATTATGCATACGCCGGTAGTGGCGCCTTTTAACCGCTAAGTAGGTATTAAACACTGCTACGGCTGGAAATACGTAAGTGATTTAAAAACTTCCCCGGAGGCACTGCCTTTTATACTCTATCTCTTTGATGTTCCACCATTTCATTCGACTCTTCCTATTGTAACAATAGTAATCGCAACTACAATCTATCGTTCATCCCGTACAACCCGATAATCCCGTCGACCATTGTAAAGTCCACCCTCTGATAAATATAAGCCGGCCATTTTGTCTGAACATTGCACATCAATTATATCTGTGACGTCGTTAAAAACTTCCCCCGCGTACAAAGGTTCCCGTGCGCCCACTGCACAAAAAACTCGGATTCGCTCGCAAACTACTAGCTTACGGTCGACCGGCTTCAATAAATTGAAAATAGCGCTTTGACAGGTAATACTTCAATCGAAAATTCCCTCTCGACGCGTACAGATTCAATTATGCTCCCCTTAATGCATATTCGTCGCATAGCAACTCCCTTAACCGGCGCATACTGTTTGCTCCCCACCTGGACTGTTCATTGTGTTGCTCCCAATTAAATCCGAGCTCGCAATATGGATTGATATTATTGCTGTAGAGCACACTTCGACTAATTCGATACGCGCTAACGTGCCACGGGGATGCTTATCACTAACTGGTACTTAATTTGCATGTCGGTTATAATAGGGCTTATTTGCTTAGATTGGATTTAGTGCGGGATCCAGTGTCATACCTAAATATTGTTACACTTGTTTATGAATCAATAAACTTTATAATTGTTTTTGTTTTTCTAATTTGAGCAATATCACAATATCACAGGATTAGGTCCTCCATGCAGGAGGACCTAATCCTGTGACTTGCGATACCCATTATATTTGTGTGGGATGTTAATTAATTTAGCTGTCGTCGCTTCATTTTTTGGTTCCTATTCTTCTTAGTGTCGATGGCATTCGCGGCTATGTACCATGTGTGACGGATCTGCTAGATACCAGCTTGATGCCCTAGAGGCAATTGAGAAACGAGCTAAAAGGATCATCGGCAATGATAGGCTCGTCGAGTCGAAACTCCAAAGTCTCGAGCATCGACGCCGAGTTGCTGGCCTGTCGGTTTTCTATCAGTTGCATTTTGGGGAGTGTGCGACGGAATTGCATAATTTAATTCCGCCGAGCCTGTTCCATCATCGGACCACAAGACGTACGACGGTGCGCCACCGGTACATGGTGGACATCCCACCCATGCGCACAAAATATTTTGGGAACACATTCACTGTGCGTACTGCTAAGGAGTGGAATTCCCTGCCCGAGTCTGTGTTTCCTGATAGCTACAACCTGGAAATCTTTAAGTCATGAATGAATAGGTTACTTCTAGGCAAGCGTGCTCCATCTTAGACCGCATCATCGCTTCCCATCAGGTGAGATAGTGGTCAAACGTATGCCTATCATTGATTACAAAAAATGTTCATATATGTGTGGGTATAAGTAGGTATGTTGTGTTTGTTTTAATCAGATTCCCGGCTTGGCCCAGTATGCAGCCTTCCGCTGATGCAGTCATTAAGTCCTCACATGAGCAGGTGACAGTGCATGACGCGCAAGATAGCAGGTAGACCATGGTGTACGGAGAGACGCCACATAGGCATTGAACATTGGCATCATCCTGATAACCCCAGCTTTGAAGATTCACTTTGCTACGGTCGATCTGGGTGCAGAGTAGGCTTAAAGTTTTCTAAATCGGCCACGGCGACGCATGCGATCTACGATACCTATTCTAATACTTTTAGTGTTACTGATACTGTTACAAATGAGTTATTTAACTCGATGACGTAGGCAGGTCACAAGTAAGGCGCAGTGATGACATGCGGAGTAAGGCTGTGATTGATTTGCGCGCAAGATGATTTATTCAGTATGTATTTTCATTCGACAGGAGTACTTTTACCATCAAGATGTTTTGTTTACTTCGGCACACAGGCCTACATTGTTGTTGAGCAAATGGAAAATATTCCAAGTCTGATAATTATTACGTTTAATAATTGGATTCAATAATTTTCTGCTTTTTTGGAAATTTACTTTGGAGTTCGTGGTTTGTTAAAATATTTATTTGATGTTGCTGTTAATAGTCTCGCCTGTTGTTAAAAACCAGGTATTGTTGTTTCAAACATTAACTCTTGTTAAGTCTTTTCTTAGTTTATCTTGGGACATTAAAACAACCTGAGTTTTGAGTTGAGTTTTTTCGCTTGCTGTCTTTTAGAGACGACTTGTATTACATACAAAACAATAACGATGTTTCTGTGTTGTCTTCCGTATTAAAACTAAGGATACTAGTACCTATCATACTGCCCCAATCTAAGAGGTCGTCGTTTAAAAAAAAAAAAACAATAATTAAATTTAATTATTTAAAAATCAGTAATAAAATGCAGTATCAAGCAGACTTCAGTCTCGACTCTCTGTATATATATTGTACTCTTTGGTCTCGAGACACGTTGTCGTTAGGACACGTGTTGTGAAAAAGTATTTTCAAAAAAAATGAAACCCCCTTAAAAAACTAAAAAGTGATAAATAACTTTAGCACAGAACACACATTACTTTACTTTCGGAAGTCGGTGGCGGTGGCTTTGTGTTTGTTGTTATGTATTGCCACCGACTTCCGAAAGTAAAGTAATGTGTGTTCTGTGCTAAAGTTATTTACCACTTTTTAGTTTTTGAAGGCGGTTTTACTTTTTTTGAAAAAACTTTTTATTTTTCGCTTTTTAGTGTTGCCTTAACATTCAAATTCATTAAGAAAAAGAGATTGTAAGTCCTCCAGTGATCGAAGAAACTAAAACGTCGTCTAAGTATTTTTTTTTTGGGAATTTGTTGATTTTCTCTGTACCAATTTTGATAAAATTTATATGGGACCTTTTCGGAATATACTTCTTTCGAACAAAAAAAGAATTTTGCAAATCCGTCTATATATGACAGAGTTATGCCCGAACAAAAAAAAAAAAAAATATATAGGTATATAAACATTCGAATTGATAACCTCCTCCTTTTTGAAGTCGGTTAAAAATGATATAATTGAAATTTCATGACAAACAGATTTTTTTTGTTATAATCAACTTGCAAAGAGTTACAACCAGTGTCAATAAAATTCCATATCACAAATAAAACCTACAGAGTCAATACAGTAGCAGCCCTAGTAAGTCTGGCAAGTTAAGGTAATATTACTTTTGAGGTTGGCGGGAGCGGTCCTTCTGTAACCTTTATATTTTGTTATTAAACCATATGTCGAAACAGTGTAATTAGTTTCGACCGTTCTATTTAGAAGGTTTCGTTCTAAATAGACAGAACACAATCATTTCCATCTAAAGTACTTACTCTGCCAAATTGGTTCCAAGTTCGTCAGACGATATAAATAAAAAAAACACAGCTGACATTCAAGGCCATCTATTTTGGGGTGAACCGACGAGACGCGTTTATTCCTCAATGGATGGGTGGGAATGGGGAGGGACTGGGTTTCTCCCTATTGACATTGACCCCTAAAGTAGGCTCGCCGAGTTAGGAGGGTGAGGTTTTCAAGGTTAGGGTCGTCAGGTTCAAGGTTATGTTTACTACGATCAATTTCATTATGCCTGTACTGAATTTGTTCTCCGTGTTTCGTCTGTTTTGTGTTATTCAACCTGGGGACCAAGTCTGCTATTTGTATAATTTCGTCATTCCAACACGATCCCATTGTCATTTTGCTAAAAGTTCGTGATTTGCTGAATTCATAATGGTCGATCATTGACTGCACAATGACGTTCTAATGGTAGGTCACTGATCAAAGGAACTGTCAAAATCTTAGCAGATTACCGCCTAAGTCAGTCATTCAGTTGTCATTTTGCACAAGATTACCATTCTATATCATTTGTTTCAATGGCGTGTCAGTGGTTGACCATTGGAAAGTCATAATGCCGCCATAATACTAGTAGATTACCAAACTTGTCAAAATCAACAATTATGAAATCAATGATAGACCGTTCTGATACTGTTGTAATAGCAGACTTGAGGCCCTGTGAGTATGCAACTTACGTTTTTCTTTTCGTTTGGAATTTATGATTGAAAAAAATATTCGAACCTAGTTAGTACGATTTATAAATGGTGTCTGGCACCTTTATTATTTAATGAACTAGTTCCACGATTTATTATACGTTTAAGAATTAAACCTTATTACATTTGAATAAATATTTATCTTAGTATTTGTTGAAATATCAGTGGTCCTCTACGTAATATTTGTAAATATGTGAACACTATATATATATTTCTTTTTACGTTCAGATATTATTTATTACTCATTACAATTTGGATATGGTAACGAAGATTAGTGTAATAAAAAACGACAAAATAATATTATACTATATTACAAAGATTTATCATTCAGAAACCTATGTGTACCTATAACTTACTTGTAATTTTTTAACTTGTAGTACTTCGTACAAACACTATAATATAGTGGTTTTTGTACAAGGTATTCACGTACAATTAAATTTTTGCTGTAATTATACAAAAATATTGTTATGGTATACTTAACTTAGTGGAATTCCCTGCCGGAGTCTGTGTTTCCTGATAGCTACAACCTGGGAGTCCTTAAGTCAAGAGTGAATAGGTTACTTCTAGGCAACCGTGCTCCTCTTAGACCGCTTCATCGCTTTCCATCAGGCGAGATAGTGGTCAAACGAATGCCTATCAATAGATAAAAAAAAAACCTCTAATTGGTAAGTGCGTGATCTAAAGTTTAGTTATAATAAAGTAAATAAAATACTACATTTTCTCGGTTTCCCTAGGTTTAAGCTAAAACGTACAGTAATTGAATGACTGCTGAAACAAGACTATCATGAAACAGAATCAGTTTTAACCTACATCATAAAATAAACATCCACCTCTGTGTAAACCACCTATATTTCGCACACGCGCTAAGCACTCCCACACCCAGAACACACTACAACATACATTCACTACTCTTAACACTATCACAAAATTACCCACACACAATCATCAAACATTTGCTCTTAAAGAATTCTTCGCTTTCTCACTCTCCATTCTCTAATGCCACGATCAAAAATGCACCCACTTGATACAGTCCACTGGCACGTCTGCCACAATAAAAATGTAGTTTGGGGACCATGGCAATGAAAATGATGGATACACGAACTTACTTTTATTTAAATATTAGTAAATACCTTCTTAAAGCTGTTTAACGTTCAAACACACCGTAAATTCTAACCGTCCTCCCCATCTTCTTTTATATTATGCTCTCACTCTCTCTTTCCATCTTTTGCCTCACTCACACCTTTACTAAGATACAGGCCTAGCCTAGTTTAGGGAACAGGGTTGAACCTATTGTACTTTTCTAATGCTAAATTAAGAACACTAATCTGGAAACAGTGCAATGTACTTGAACTTTGTGGTAATAAACAATTTATTATTATTACCTTTTGGAAGGTCCAACTAGATTATTTCTTATATGACGTTCAAAAGTGCCATTTAATGGTATAATTGAAATAAATGATTAGACTTTGACTTTAATAATATTTTTATTTATTTATTAATTTGTTAATGTTATAATGATCCGTTGGAGATAGCTATACGGGAGAGGTGGCCAACCGCAATATTATCTAAATCATTCACTAGATGGCACTGTATTTACAGCAGTACGCTTCGTGCGAGGTCACGGAACAACATCCGAATGAAACTCTGCACAAAAATGAAATAAAAGTAAGTAAAAAGTCCTTGATGTTATTAAATAGCAGTGAAATACAGTATGTTCATATAGCATCTTGTCATGCTATTATTTTTCGCATTTCTTTGTACTTTTGTAAGTTTATTATGATGACAATATTATGTTCTTCTTCATTCTATAACCTCATATCGGTAAAGTACTTTTTGTTCGTTAGTTTGAATATTGATGTGGCCATCTTACCTGTACAAAAAGGAGAGACGGCCGCATAAGATCAGGTTAACATGGCCGGTAGTATTTAATGTATACTACTCAAAACAAAATAAGGGCCACGCGCGCACTTAATTGAATGTAATGATCCTCTTGAGCTGTTGTAATGCGAACTCTGCCCGAACCAGTTCTTCTTCTAACACTGCCGGTCTTTTGGAAACGATTCCATAGATTTTGAATAGCTCTTCGAGAAAATCCCAATTGCAAACCCACAGATCGCAATGACCTTCTTCAATCATCGTAACGGCTCTGGTTGCTGTCAGCGAGTCCATATGATGCCTGCGTGCTTGTGGCATATTGCAAAAGATGTTTCTGACTCGAGATATCAATGAACTCTGATAATTTCTAATAAACCAAGAAGCTAAGGAAAGCAAAACGTCAAAGAAAATGGAATCAAAATTTTCAAATAGGATTTTAAATCAAATTTTATTTACAATTGTTGCCAGCATTAGATGAATACTACAATATTAAAAAGTTTAGGTATCAAAGAGTTTGTATACTCAATATTTTACTACTTTCAATATGTAAATGTTTAATAAATTACACCAAAATGAAAAAATACCTCGTGGCCCTTATTTTGTTTTGAGTAGTATATTTTTTACACTGTTTTAATGTTTGGTTTTTTTTTTCTATGAGTGGTAGTATCTAGTAGTTTGAGTGATGGTGGTGGTGGTGGTAGTAAACCTGGTAAATGGTGATTCCCAAATCGAATTTATCAAATTTAAGTTTGCCTATGTTTACTTCGTGGTTTGCCGCTTGGCCGGCGTGAATGCCAATATTACGCATTTTTTTTTATTATTGTCGTTACCACGGAACAGATAAATAGAGTGTTTCGTGGTCGTTACTAACAAGTAGTTACATAAAAATTATATGGGATAAAAAAAGTAGTTTATGGGAGTTAAATCAGCCAACAAACTGCTTTACAGTTTGGCAGAAGTATAATTCCTTTTGTAACACTTATGATATTCACGACGCACAGTTCGGGTTTCGACCCGAGCTGTCAACGGAGACCGCTATACTCAGCCTGAAGCAGACCGTTCAATACTATGAGGATAGGTGCACTCCAGTTTATGCCTGTTTCCTCGATCTCTCAATGGCTTTTGACCTAGTGTCATATAAAGTCCTTTGGGATAAGCTCGGGGGGGCGGGTGTGCCTCAGGAGTTGCTGTGCCTATTCCAATACTGGTACTCAAATCAAGTAAACAATGTACGGTGGGGTGATGGTCTCTCTGAATCGTACAGGTTGGAGTGTGGGGTAAGGCAGGGGGGTATAACCTCGCCCAAGCTCTTCAACCTGTACATGAATGAGCTAATTGCTGGACTCAGTAGCAAACCAGTTGGATGCAAAATTGATAAGGTTAGTGTCAATAACTTAAGCTACGCGGATGACATGGTCCTGCTGGGTCCAACAGCTGGCTCAATCAGGGAGATGTTAGACACATGCGAAAGGTATGCAGCTAGACATGGCCTAGTGTATAATGTCAAAAAGAGTGAATACCTGATTTTTAAGGTTCCTGGGAAGCCAATGTTATATGAGCCTGTGCTGACTGACCATTGAGACTCTCAATGGTGAGCCGCTAAAAAGAGTGTCTCAATTTAAATATTTTGGCCACTATGTTACGGAGGACCTTAAAGATCAGGTAGATATGGAACGTGAGCGTAGGACGTTAGCTGCGAGGTGTAACATGTTGGCTCATAGGTTTGCCCGCTATAGTATAGAAGCTAAAATCACGCTGTTTACAGCTTACTGTCAGAACTCCTACACGGGCAGCCTATGGGTCAACTACACGCGTAAAGCTCTAGACGTCCTACGAGTACAATACAATAATGCTTTCAGGGTGCTGTTGGGGCTGCCACGTTACTGTAGTGCTTCTACTATGTTCGCAGAAGCGCGAATTGATGACTTTCATGCAATTAGAAGAAAAAAGACCGCTTCATTACTTACAAGAGTGCGTGGCAGTTCCAATAGCATTCTGCAGGCCCTAGCCGAACAGCTGGATGCCCCAATGCTGAGGCATTTTATTAATGTACTGGTGCGACAAGGGCAACCTTGTCGTTCGTAATGTATTTGTGTCTCGTTTTTTAGATTAAGTTACTAACCCGTAATTTTTATATTTGGTTTTTTACTTTTTTATTATTATTAATATTTTGTCCAGAATTTAGTGAAA
Organism: Charanyca ferruginea; assembly: GCA_947361185.1. Classification (NCBI taxonomy): domain Eukaryota; kingdom Metazoa; phylum Arthropoda; class Insecta; order Lepidoptera; family Noctuidae; genus Charanyca; species Charanyca ferruginea. Next base: position 2,499,368 of record OX376055.1, on the reverse strand, counting down.
ACTTGATTAAATAGAGTGCCCGTGGATATTCTTGGTTACTTCTGTGTCCTACCTACGTTCTGGAATAGGCAACAATTTTCAACTTTCTGACTGACTGACCGAATTATTGACAATTCAAAAGGCTTTTATCTCTTGACGTCGAGTCGCACCACGTCGAGTCGCCGTCACGTCGAGTCGCCGCTACGTCGAATCGCCACTACGTCGAGTCGCCGCCATGTCGAGCCGTCGTCACGTCTACTTATTCTTTTAATTTTTCCTTAGACTTGTATTAAAAAAAAAACTTCAAAAGTGCCTGTAAACGGATTCTTTATAACAAGGTTGTGATGCCCCACTGCCAGGCAAAGGTCTCCCCCGAGTCTTTCCAGATACTATTCTCTAGCACATATTCGAACCAGCTCAAAACACGTCTAGGTCATATCACCATCTCGACCTGGGCCAGTTTTGGCGACACCGACCTTCATAAGGTAACCATAGTGTCAAGCCTTTGGTTTTGCCAGCGGTCACTGTGCATGCGGTTAACGTGACCCGCCCAATCCCATTTTTAAATTAAAAACATGCTTTGATTGAGAATTTGGGTACAGTGAATTGGTTTTGCGATAACTGTGCTTAGATTTTTGTTTCTTTTAGGGCTTATGTTTAACGAACCTCCAGATATTGTAAATTACCTCCAGAAATAGTAAATGATCACCAACATTTAACCAAAGTATTGTAGAAATGTACCATGAGTTTAACTTTAAAAAGCGATTTGCTTCTGGCGATTTGGTTCTGGCGTAGGGCGTCATAGTCCTAACCTAACCATGTCGGATCCGCCTCAGGGGGGACTTAGGGTCCTAAAATTTGGGTGACTAAGATTTGGTGATCATTTACTATTTTTGGTGGTCATATTATTTGGTGACTAAGATTTGGTGATTTTTACTATTTTTGGTGGTAATTATATTTATTCCCTTCTTTTAGCATAATTATGTTTTTCCACTGCGGGACAAAGGCCTCCCTTACTATTTTACAATATTCTTTATGTTGAGCTTGTGTGGACCAATTCTGCCTGTAAACGTCAAGCTTATCCCGCCATCTTCGCCACTATGTATCTGGACGTTTTGAGGAACCCACATTGTGGTTCATTCAGGCCCTGTCCAAAGCAGAGCAATTGAATTAAAATATTTAATTATTTATAAAGCTGTGTCCAGCTCCATGAAGAAGCAACACCTTCGTAAACTTCAGGAATAACTTGTAAGATTAAAAATCGCTTATTTGGTTTCATGACTAGATTTTATTGATTGACAGAATTATTCATAAATACATTGAATATTTAAAGATACAGATCTAATACATAATAGTAATATAAGATACAGTGCTAATAAAAACCAATATATTATATAAATCAAAGACGTGTTAGTTACACCACAAAAATCGTTTCTTAAATCTATGCAATCAGCTTAGGCATACAAAAATTAAAATTAAATGACAAAAAAAAAGTGCTTAGGGTTAAATGTTCGTATCTATAGATATTCTTTAAAAAATTGTGCGAAATTTTATTGTAGGTACATGTATTCTCATTAACATAATACTCTTCCTTATTAGTGCTGTCTTAAGATAGACTGTGAATACTTAAAAAAAACTTTATTTTTATGACGGAAGGTTTTATAAAAAAATAGAATTTTCAAAATATACACAGCTTATAATATACTCGAGCACACAATACACATATAAGCACAACACATCTACCCACAATGTGTGTCCATTTTAAGGGTTCCGTACCTCAAAAGGAAAAAAACGGAACCCTTATAGGATCACTTTGTTGTCCGTCTGTCTGTCTGTCTGTCGGTCTGTCTGTCAAGACCCTTTATCTCGGGAACGCGTGGAGGTATCAAGTTGAAATTAAAACCATACACTCAAGTCTACGACCCCTTGAGGCTGGAAAATAATGAACCCTCTATGTTATAGTGAAAAAAAGATACAGCCGTTTATGTCGCAAAAAACGCATTTATAATATTAAGTAGATTAAAGTACGGTATGGATTAGTATAGAATTATGGATATGTACCTACAAATATGTACGGAACCCTCGGTGGGTGAGTCCGACTCGCACTTGGCCGGTTTTTTAATGTAAATGGGAATGTTTCGTTGGCATGATACATTAATTCATGGGTGCCGAGATGGGAACCCAAACCATTTTTTTTGTGTCAAATGCAAACTCTACAATCACTTTAAATAATATTGTGCACTATTGTGTTGTGTGTGTATTGTGGTATCTATGGGCTACAGTTGCCTTATAATAAAGTTATTATTATTATTATTATTAAAAGAAAAAAACGTTATTGTAAACACATAGTTTTATAATACTTAATTATTTTAAGAAGAACAGTTTTGTTTCCTTATTTCAATCAGGGATCGAATTTCTGGTTTTTTATAATTTATGGACTTGTTAAAAATATTACTTTTTTATTAATTAATCTTTTTAACGATTCATTTAATTCTTATGACATTTCTTTTTTCATTTAATTTACATTTTTTTTTGCAAAATTTCTTTAGCTCTTCTCGCCTGAATCAGGAGTACCCAGTTTAGGCACGGAAGTCTTAGTATTATAATTTACATTTAAGCATAATGTAATTGTTATTGTTTCCCTTTGGAGTGTACGGGCTAGAATAGCACCCTCCCCATTTCATCCGTCGTTTCAGGATGTCGTCGAAGGCGACTAAGGGAAAATCCGGAAGTCGGGCAGCAGCGGCTTCCGTTTGCTTAACAACTTCACTGCGATCCCCACGACGCCTGCCAAGAAAGGGGATTATGGAACCCCCCACCCCCCTTATAGAGGAGACCTACAGTGGACGTCTTTATGCTGATGATAATGATGATGTAATTAATATGCCTTGTAATTTTTGAATAAATATTATTATTTTTAATAAATGCTTTAATGGTCTATTACTAATAATAAATTAATAATTGATTTCATTTTGTGACTACTTTAATTAATTTAATTCTTATGACATTAATTTTCGTAAGCAGTAATTTTATCCTACCTAATATCTGTGGTTTGATAATAACATTCAATTGTAACATTATCAGCGCGTAGTATAAACTACTGCGCTTGCAAATGTATTTGTGCAAAGCTAATGAAGACGAGGGAGGGGTTTTTGGTAATTGTAAAATTAATGAGATGAATGGAGATTCTATTTGTTAATTGAATTGGAAGATGCACATTCCAATGGCATTTCTGGAATGACCATCATCAGAAACCTCATGCCTGCGAGAATGTCTAGGCCTGTTAGCATCACGCCCGCGTTCACCCTCGCGCCCGCGTGAGTCATTGACCCTACGTGGACGCTCGCGGCTTCGTGAATCTTCACTGCTGCGAGAGTATTCTCGCCGGCGTGAACGTTCGCGTCGTCGTGAACCATCGGCTCTGCGCCTGCGTAAAATCTCTACGAGTCTTTGCGAAACTTCGAACAGGCGTGAATCTTCTTCGCGAAGCCGCGACCGTTCACGCGGGCGTGATGGTCCACGCTGGTGCGTAGGTAAACGCGGGCGCAAGAGTGAGCGTGGACGCGAGGGAGAACGCAGGCGCAAAGGTGAAAGTGGGCGTGATGGTCCACGTGGGCGCAAGGGGGAACGCGGGCGCGGGTGTTCTCGTTGACGCAAGTGCTCACGCGGCCGCGATTCACCACGCGGGCGTGAGTCTTCACGCGGGCATGATTGCCCACGCGAGCGTGAGTGTTCACGCGGGCGCAAGAGTGACCGTGGACGCGAGGGAGAACGCGGGCGCGGGGGTGAACGTGGGTGCGGAGGTGAACGCGGGCGGGGGGTTGAACGCGGGTGTGTGGGTGTGTAAGGGCGCAATGGACCACGATGGCGCGAGGGTGAACGCGCTTGCGATGGTCCACGCTGGCGCGAGGGTGATCGTGGTTGCGATGGTCCCTGCTGGCGCGAGGGTGAACGTGGCCCCGAGTTTTCACGCAGGCGCAAAGGTGAAACCGGGCGCGATGGTACACGTGAGCGAAAGGGGGATCGCGGGCGCGAGAGTGAACGAGGGCGCGATGGAGCACGTGGGCTCGTCTGTTCACGTGGTTGTGATTCACCACGCGGGCGTGAGTCTTCACGCGGGCATGAGTGTCCACGCGAGCGTGAGTATTCACGTTGGCGCATGTGTTCACGCGGTTGTGATTCACCACGCGGGCGTGAGTCTTCACGTTTGTTTGATTGCCCACGCGAGCGTGAGTGTTCACTCGGGCGCGTGGGCGAACGTGGACGCGAGGGTCCACGTGAACGCAATGGTTCACGGCTTTGCGATAAGGAGTCTTGAATCTGGAACAACAAAAATTTCATAAAGTTAATACGCGTACGACACTCCGTACAAACGAAACAATTAATTAACTACACTAAACTATATATTATAGCTACGTCTGTGACGGACTTTAGAAGAAACGAGGCAAGTAATGCCATCCTAGTTAGTATATGAATATCCCTAGGTAAATATACAGTGGTCAGATTAAACCTTCATAAAGTATTCGGGAGGTAGATCGAATTTCTATGAAAGATTATGAGACAAATTCATTCGTCCTAAATAAAGTATCAAATAAATAAGTTTTACTACAATACAATCCTATCCTACTATATATATAGTATTATAAATGCGAAAGTTTGTGAAGATGTTTGGATGTTTGTTACTCAATCACGCGTAAACCGTTGAACAGATTTGCGTAAAAATTGGCACATAGATAGACCATTTCCTGGATTAACATATAGGATATTTTTTATCCCGGTGTACGGTTCGTACACTTGTAGAATTGTTAGTGTTGAGGTTGAAGCGCGTAGAGAAAAGATCACTTAGTTCCCGATAGGTTTATTCGTGTTTACAGGCAAAACTGTTGACGATTCCTTTCTCTAATGTTAGTCACCGCGTAGCAGTAATCGCACTCGTTGATTTATTGTTAAGCATTAATATTTATACTACTAAAATGACGCACGTACGGTGCGAGGCACCGCGTCAGCAAATTATAGTCTTGAATCTGGAACAACAAAAATTTCATAAAGTTAATACGCGTACGACACTCCGTACAAACGAAACAATTAATTAACTACACTAAACTATATATTATAGCTACGTCTGTGACGGACTTTAGAAGAAACGAGGCAAGTAATGCCATCCTAGTTAGTATATGAATATCCCTAGGTAAATATACAGTGGTCAGATTAAACCTTCATAAAGTATTCGGGAGGTAGATCGAATTTCTATGAAAGATTATGAGACAAATTCATTCGTCCTAAATAAAGTATCAAATAAATAAGTTTTACTACAATACAATCCTATCCTACTATATATATAGTATTATAAATGCGAAAGTTTGTGAAGATGTTTGGATGTTTGTTACTCAATCACGCGTAAACCGTTGAACAGATTTGCGTAAAAATTGGCACATAGATAGACCATTTCCTGGATTAACATATAGGATATTTTTTATCCCGGTGTACGGTTCGTACACTTGTAGAATTGTTAGTGTTGAGGTTGAAGCGCGTAGAGAAAAGATCACTTAGTTCCCGATAGGTTTATTCGTGTTTACAGGCAAAACTGTTGACGATTCCTTTCTCTAATGTTAGTCACCGCGTAGCAGTAATCGCACTCGTTGATTTATTGTTAAGCATTAATATTTATACTACTAAAATGACGCACGTACGGTGCGAGGCACCGCGTCAGCAAATTATGAATAGTTTAAGACTGTACACCCGGTAATATGTTCCCTTGGGATAATCGCTCTTGTTACGCGGGCGAAGCCGCGGGCAGTAGCGAGTAATACATAATTCATGAATCTCAAACTCAAATAATTTATTTCAAATATAAACCATTTACAGGCACTTTTGAATTGTCAAGGAGTCAGTCAGTCAGAAAGTTGCAGCTAGTTGCTCGTTCCAAACAGTAGGTTTCTATGGAGAAGAACGAGCATGAAACTCCATGAACACTTTTTTAAAATTAATAGAATAATACAAAGGCTCATGGCAGGATTTGTACAAAAAAACTAAAGGTGTTTAGAGAAGTTGAAATTCTAAATCTTATACTCTTGGGTACCTAAAGAGTATCTTCCGGCATTTACAATATTTTTAAAACCCCGCAATAAAAATGGATGTTAAAAGTAAATATTTTAACGAAAAGCTCATTATTTCCGAATGAAACGCCGTTTCGCAGGATTTACACTGAAATTGTATCATTTTATAGGAAATTATGCGGGGATTTAAAAATATAGTGAGAATATCAATCTACTCCTGGTAAGTTCTCTGCATTGGAAAATATTTTAAACCCTATAAATGATTTCTTTTATTTTTTCATACAAATGAATGTATGGATCTCGCCATGATTCTTTTGGTTACATCACTCATGTTGAATTCACCTCCTCTTCCTTCTGAACCTCATCTGTTTTCATATTTTTGTCCCGTGCATCCGAATGTGTATTCATTTATCATTAACGTTTTACCCTTAAAGCCCGTCACAGACGTAGCTATAATATATATTAATATACGTCAGACGTAAGGCAAATTACGATCAGCTATAATATATATTTTTACTACGTCATCAAAATATGTGAACAGATATAGCAAGGCATATTAATATAAATTCCAAAAATGTGAAACAAACAACGATCGCAGACGTAATAAGGGCGAAAATATATTATTATATTATAGCTACCGTGTGTGGTGGCTAGCTATAATATATATTATAGCTACGTATGTGACGGGCTTTAGACGCTTACTGCTGGTCATAGGATGGTCTCCTCCAAACACCTCCACCTAATATGTCGGTCCCGCACCGTAGACAAAATCCCTTTCTGTTAGCGTTAACGCCAACGGAAAGATCTAATTGTATTGAGTTGACGATTGCTTACCAGATGTCACGTGATGCAAATATGTCAACTGCATACAATTTAATTTTTCCGTTGGCGGTAACGCTGTCAGAAAAGGAATTTTGTCTACAGGCAGTGGTCGTCGGCTCTTATAGTATTAAATTAAGGCGCTTCCCTGACCAAATAACCTTGACCATACATTTCCTCTTTGCCGCAGAATCGAAATTAGCACAATTTTTGTGTATTTTGTTATAAAAAAAAGAGAAACGATATTGTTGACAGCCCTCAACATTAAGTTGGACAGCCCTCTGGTGTGGAGCCTCACCCAGAGGAGTAAGTCTCTCTTAGTTATTAGGTACTAACATAGTATTTAAGTTCATACTACCAATGTATAATGTAAATGTGTATGAAATGGATCCGTGGTGATCCGAATAAAGAATTATTATTATTATTATTATATTTTGAAATAAAATAAAACGTGAATTATGTACTTTTTTAAGTAACCTATCTATTAGTGTAATTCTCAAATTAATAGCACTTCAACTTTAGCAAAAGATACATATTTTCAATTATTTTAGACATTTTTTTACAGGGAGATTTAGGTTTAGGTGTGTATAGGGTACATAAAAAAATAAGAACGTGGAAAGTGATGATAGGATATTGAACGTTAATATTATGCTTTTATATGTAATTTGTTTCTCATAATGAGTCAATAGCCCCTGAATAACGAAGAAAAGCACTTTTGGTCGGGGTAGCGCCTTAATAAATAATAATATTAAGGAATACTTACTGGTTCTATATTTACTCTTGGTACCAGCGACACATTTCTTGGTTCATCGCCCGATTTGGTACTCTGGCACTTTTGTCTTCTCCGAACCATTGTTTCTGAAACAAAATAACAAAATTATATTATTAAAGAACGCATGATTTTAAAAGTTTAGCTTTAGAGATTAAAATTAAGTTAGTTCCTAAAAAATCTAATCTCTCTCTCTCTAATCTCATTTCTAATTTGAAAAAGAAATAGAAAAAACCATAATAGTGTTGGATTTGCAGCTGTATCTTAAAACTATTATTAAAAAAATATAAATGGTTGATTGTTGCAACTGTATACAAGCTGAAATCTAAATAGTCTATTTCCCGCGGCAGAATGATTTGCTCTCAGTTGTACTATTTTTTGCAGAGGTAAACTTATTTTTTTTATCAAATATTAAAAAATATGCTTCAGTTCCTATTATCTCTCTTATTAAGGTGCAGCGCAGACGACAGACTATTCGTGACGCACTTTTTAGTCTGTGAAAATAGAACCTATGCAATTATATGCAGTAACGCACACGACGCGCAAAAAGTCCGGCGCACAAAGAAATCTCTATTTCTTCTTCTTTTTCTGTACTAGTAGTTTCTGTAGTAGTAGAGATCGCGAAGTATTGTTTTGTACATGAACAAAATAATACTTCGCGATCTCTGCACGATTTCCATAGCGTCTAGCTCTGCCGACAGAATGATCGAAGATGTGCGTCGTGTGCTTTGAGTCTGTGAAAAATCCGCGACCGACTTTTTGCGCGCCATGCAGACTTTTTGTGCGCCGCAGATTCGATCGCACAAAAAGTGTGCCGTCTGCGCTGCACCATACAGAATATTGGAACAACTTTTAGGTAAGTATTGTGTTTCGTTAACCACAGGACCTCGCACAGTCAGCCGTTCACGCTGTATCACTATTGGTTTGGTGTCGCTAGTTTTCCACAATTCAAAATCTGCCGCTTTTTAACCCCCGACAAAAAAGAGGGGTGTCTGTGTGTCTGTGTGTCTGTCTGTGGCACCGTAGTTCTGAAATGGGTGGACCGATTTGAAAGCAATTTTATTTATTTGAAAGCAGGTTTTCTACCGATGGTTCTTAGATATGTTTTATCAAAATCGGTTCAGCCGTTTCCAGGTTATCAGCTCTTTTGTTAACTGCGCTGCGGTCGCGTCTATTCGTCTGTCTGTGGCACCGTAGCTCTTAAACGAGTCGACCGATTTGAAAGCCGTTTTTCTTCTTTGAAAGCAGGTTTTCCACTGATGGTACTTAGACATGTTTTATCAAAATCGGTTCAGCCGTTTTAAAGTTATCAGCTCTTTTGTTAGCTGCTGTAGGGATCTTAGACGCATAGCGGATTTTTACTTTACTTTCAAACAAATGTGTGACCACTCATTGAAACACTCATGTATACCATGTTACTATGCAAGAATATGGAATTCTTGATCTGATGCTGCAACCACGATATACAGCACACTAGTATACTCTTGAAAAAAGAATAGCACATATCGATATATGTGCTATTATTTTTTCAAGAATAACGATTAATTGGATTCGTTTTGATCAGTTTTTTAGAGCTAGGTACAGAAATTAGGTTTAATTAGTAACATCGATAGAGCCAATTAGAAGCTTTCACTACGGGATATATCGTTTTCATAGCTGGAAAAACATATTAAAAGGTGCAAGAAGGTAAAAGACAGCTAGGTACCTACTTAATATAAATAAGAGCAAAAGAATAATAGGTGAAGTACAATTATAAAAAATATACTAAGTTTTCAAAAGAAAAGTTACACAGAGATTTCTTATGTTTCATGGTGGTAGTGTTAATAATATCAAAGTCGACGTCTCGGCAGGCTGCATTGTACTTATGACACGCTCTTATGGTGTATGAGTTTCGTCTGTAGTTGGTTCTACTTAAAGGAGTGTGAAATAAACGACGTTGATTTGGAGCTTATTAATATTACAATAGTGCTGGAACCTTTCTAGATCTTCCTGCAGTAAAATGGTATCCGACGTAGAGGAGATTTGCTTCTTGATTTTAATATCATCTGCATAGTAGAATTTTCGAACGATAGAAGCAATAATCAACGGCATTGATGAATATAATATAATAATATATAATATATAATAGTCACTGCAGAGAACGAGGTTAGTTGGCGTTGACCTAGTGCCCAAGAATCTATGCTGATGTTCCATAAAACTATGCCTGAGAGCAGAACATACTTGCATGTATATAATTTTATCTAACAATATATAGCAAACAGACATAACTTGGATATTGGTCTGTAGTTATCAACCTAGGTTCTTGGCCCCTTTTTGTAAATAGGTGTTATATTATGCAGACTTCCATACGATGGCCATGACACCTGTGTTAAGAGATCGTCTGAATAGGATCGTGAGAGGGACCGTGAGACCAGTAGCACAATTTGTTACGAAGACTGGGGAGATCTTGTCTGGACTCGCAGATTTAATAAATTCCACACACTTTAGCAGTTTCTCGAATAAATTTATATTCGCGAGCTTCTATCGAATCGATGTCGCATGTACCGCAATCAGCCCGTTCACTGATGTTGTTGTCATCATCATCATTCATCATCATTTCAGACGAAAGACTTCCACTGCTGGACATAGGCCTCCCCAAGGGGGGGTATTGCCATAATCGCCACGCTTGGCAGGCACAGAGAACTTGTTACAAAGGCACAGAGAACGCTGCTGCCCATTCTGTGGTAAGTCCCTTAGTCGCCTCTTACGACACCCACGGGAAGATATGGGAAGGTGCTATTCTTTACGTCTGACACCACACGGACGATGTTGTTGTGCTGTAAGTGAAACCGTGAAAAAGAGTCTTGTGAACTAACGGGCTCTAGCAAGTTGGACTGGGAATATTCGCTGAAGAAATTACAGATTTCCTCACCATCACTAGAAAACTGATAGTCAAACTGCAGCACTGAAGGCCTACCCTTCAGTGCTTTGCAATTATTTTGATTTCTTGATTTCACGTAGCTTCAGAAAGCTCGAGGACAATGTATTTGTAATGTAATCATCATACATGTCTTTTAATTTTAATTCTACATGTAATGCAATAGTGGCAACACGATGAGTTGATGCTACAGCCAGGATATTCAGTACACCAGTACACTCTTTAAAAAATAACAGCAACATTAGCAAAACTTAAGTGTAATACGCTCACATCAGTTAACTCTCAAACAAAAAATAACTAAATTACGTTTAAATTTTTTTTAATAGAAATTAAATTTAAAATTTAAAATACCCCCAACGCAAAAGGAGCGAATATTTAAAAAGTCAAAAATAATGCCTATTGTTGAGCCTTCAAATTCGATTAAGTGACATCTATATATTATTTTTTTAATTATAGAAATTGATGGATGACACGATAATGTTTGTTCGTTGAAATGGTGGTTTAATGTCGCGGCGGGGTACCGCTAAGTATAAAGCAATAACTAAATAGCTAAAATAGCGACATTGTATACTCATAGCGCTCCCCACGGAACAGATAAATAGAGTACTTGCTCTTTATCAGTTCCGTGGCGCTCCCAGACTTAACAATTGAATACCCAATGAAAAATCTGATCGTATCGAAGCAAGTTGGTCGGAAATGCTAGTTAATTAATAGATAGTCAATCAAATGAAGGGTCTGACTTACTTAAGCGGTACCCCATTAAATCACCATTTCAACGAACATTATCGTGGCATCCATCAATTTCTATTATTAAAAAAATAATATAAAGATGTCACTCAATCGAATTTGAAGGCTCAACAATAGGCATTATTTTTGACTTTTTAAATATTCGCTTCTTTTGCGTTGGAGGATTTTTAAATTTTAAATTTATTTTTTAATAATTTGTTATAGTTTTTTTATTAATCGATCGTACTATCAAGACGAAATCATTTCGCTTCGGGAAAATAACCAGTAAAATTTGAGCGTGTATAGTAATAGCTGAATAAAAAAAAACAATTGAAATTCGAAAATCGAACGTTTACATTTTTTAGAAGCAAAGTCTGATAAATATAATGTAAAAAAAAGTTTCCCTCGAATATCTCACACCATGGATGTTAATGGTCAATTCAAAGTATCTATTAGGTCCTTACATATGAAATTGCCGATACTTAATACTGGCAACTTTGAAATCAAATATTTTGTGTTTGATTAGGAATTCCAAATTCAAAATTATTTCAAAATAAAGACTAAATAATATTGTTTTAAAATTCGTGTTTCATTTGTTTTATCGTCATTTGTTTGGGCTTGAAAATTGCTATTGCAACAACAATGGAGAAATTAAAAATTCGCGATATTTACGAATATGAGTTCTACCGTGGCACCAGTGCAGCAGAAACGGCTCGAAGGATTAACGACGTGTACGGGCCAAGTACCGCTAACGAACGAACGGTGCGTTTTTGGTTTCAACGTTTCCGTTCTGGAAATGTTGATTTACAAAATGAGCCTCGTGGACTACCGGATACTCAAGTGAATAATGAAGAATTAAAGGCGATAGTTGAAGCGGATCCATCTCAAACCACTTCTGAATTAGCAGCAGCCTTTGGAGTAAGTGACAAAACAATCACTATCCATTTGCGTCAAATTGGAAAAGTAAAAAAGCTCGAAAAGTGGGTACCGTACGAATTGACTGAAACACACCAACAAACACGCGTCGGTTGCTGCGCTTCCTTGCTCAATCGTCACAATAATCAGGGAATTTTAAATCGTATTGTCACTTGTGATGAAAAGTGGATCGTGTACGATAATCGCAAGCGATCATCACAATGGCTTAACCCTGGAAAACCGGCAAAACCTTGCCCCAAGCGAAAACTGACCAAAAAGAAGATTCTAGTTAGTGTTTGGTGGTCCTGTGCTGGTGTCATCCACTACAGCTTCATGAGATCAGGCCAAACGATTACTGCAGACATGTATTGTCAACAGTTGCAAACAATGATGGAAAAGCTCACCATTAAACAACCGAGATTGGTCAATTGCTCTAGCCCATTGCTCCTTCAGGATAACGCTCGACCACATACTGCACATCAGACGGTCGCCAAGTTAGAGGAGCTGCGACTGGAAACTCTGCGTCACCCACCATACTCTCCAGATCTTGCCCCAAACGATTACCATTTATTCCGAAATTTGGACAACTTTTTACAAGGAAAAAAAATCAATTCTGATGAGGCAGTTTAAACAGCCTTCAAGCAGTTCATCGATTCTCGCTCCCAGGATTTTTTTACCAAAGGGATCAATGAGCTCCCGATAAAATGGCGAAAGTGTATCGATAACAATGGGATTGACTAAATATATAATTTCTTTTAAAAATGATATTTTTAATTTTTTGATACCGAGCGGCAATTTCATATTATTATAGACCTAATATTATTATAAAACTTCAATTTCATACTTTAAGAGCGCCCTTTCCCATCGGCCGAACTTCTACGCGAGCTTGATTAAACGCGATTATTAATTAAATGTCACGGACAACAGTAGGCCTTTCGAACCGACATAGTATCGAATTAATAAATTACTGAACTAATGAGCAATCGCTGTAGGGTTTTTCGCACAAACGTTACATCGCACCAATAAAGCATCGATGGAATAAAACATCGTACAACTGAATGATCGACCCACCGTGTTCAATATAATAAAAATCGAATCATTAACCTTCGAAACCACGTAGGGAACCCGTCAAAAGGTACCTAAAAGACGCCGGGAAAATTATTGTTTAATTTAAGATCGTATCGTGGACGAAATGTCAATCTCAAACACGGTAAGTAGATTGATAAGAAGATTTTTGTATGTATAATTGGCAAAATTGTTCGTGATACGGTATGTGTCGATATTTTATTTAAAGTCAGTGCAGCTTTAAACCAGCGTACGTAGCGCTATGTGAATCCCCCCGGCCATAGATAGAGGTGGAACTTCGCGGTGGTTTTAGCCGGTAAGAGTCGGGATGCCCCTCTGTCATCCCCACGATGGACGAAGTCCATTAGGATTTCAACCATGCAACAAAACAGAAATCATCACGCTAATTCCTCGAACCTTTGCCCAGCGGTTGTAAATAATGTTTTTAAAATATATTTTTTTTTATTTTGATTTTATTAAGTTACTAATTGTAAGTAAGTAGGAATCATTTACAAGTTTTTAATAATATCTTCTGAAAATTATGATAGTGTGAACCTATTTGACGATTACAGTGCTCCATCATGATCATCATGTCAACCTTTAGACGTCTACTGTTGGGCATAGGTCTCCTCCAAAGACCTCCACTGTGTCGGTATCGCGTTCATCCAGTAGCTTCTCACGGCTTGGACAAAGTCATCAGTCCATTTGGTCTGTCGGTGTACGGCCGCCGCCCCAGGACCTAAGTGCTCCATCCAGTGAGCTAGATAGGCATGTAATAGTGTGCGTTTACAGACCCCCTAATTATCAAAACTACTCAATTTTTGAGTCAATAATGGAAGATGTTTTGACTAAACTTACAAATGGCAATAAATCAGTAAGCATTTGCGGTGACTTTAACGTTAATATTTTAGAAAACAATTCAAATAGCAGTAGATTAATAAGTCTTTTTAAATCATTTAATTTGTCAAATGTGTTTCTAGAACCAACACGAGTAACTACGACTACTGCTACATGTATTGATAATGTTTTTTGTTGCTGCGACTATTTAGAAAAGGCTATAGTGAATTATCTCCCGTCTGATCAAACTCAAACTCAAACTCAAATCATTTATTTCAAATAAACCATTTACAGGCACTTTTGAATTGTCAAGGAGTCAGTCAGTCAAAAAGTTGCAGCTAGTTGCTCGTTCCAAACAGTAGGTTTCTATGGAGAAGAACGAGCAAGAAACTCCATGAACACTCTTTTAAAATCAATAGAATATTACAAATTTAGGTTATATCATTCATGTTGAATCTAGAGGTAGGTACAATGTGAGAACAATGTAACAAATTGTGCACGTTAAAAGAGGTCCTAGTGGCAATGAAATTAGACAATTCAAAATAAATTTAAAATAACCGAGGCAGCTAAGAGATGACCAGTCTCAACTGACGGCGCCCGTTCACGAACATGACGCACGGATCGGCACCATTTAGTTCAACCATTTTGAAGGGAACCAAATGATCCAACACATGCGCCACCATCAGCGAGACATTCAAGTGAGCATGACAAACACTCAACCGCCAGGGCATATTCAAGTCAACGAAAGACATCTCGTAAATGGTGGCTTTAAAGTACATAGTGCTCACATGTATGTGCTATGCAAAATTATATAATACTAATAGTTTGAGTTTATACAATGCAAAGATAATGTAGTTCTACATCTTCAGCAGCTCCAAAAAAATTGTCACCAATGCTAATCAATAAATCTATGAACCCTTATGGCTGTGGAGCTAGACCAGCATCCAGCCAAGCATTTTTATCAGTGATGTAATCATCCAATTTATAATATGCTCGGCTGCATGGTGTGCATTTAATATAGGACTTAAATTTTGTCTCATTAAGTTGAACAATGTGGGGAGGTATTTTATTGTAACACTTTAGACAGAACCCCATGAAAGAAGAATCTACTTTAGCCAGCCTGAAACCTGGTTGAACTAGTTGGTCCCTGTTTCTAGTACTATAGTTATGTCTGTCACTTCTTTTACCAAAAAGATGCAGATTTTTTCTAGCGTACATAATGTTTTCATAAATGTATTGACAAGGTACCGTCATTATGTTAATTTCCTTAAACAGTTCCCTTAGAGAATCGCGCATACGTAGATTGTAAATGGCTCTGATTGCTCTTTTCTGCAGAATAAAGATAGACTCGATGTCTGCAGCTCGCCCCCAAAGTAAAATACCGTAAGACATAATACTATGAAAGTAACTAAAATAGACCAGTCTCGCGGTATCCACATCAGTAAATTGCCGGATCTTTCTGACAGCATATGCTGCCGAACTTAGTCGTCCTGCGAGAGATGTTAAATGAGGACCCCATTGTAGCCTTGAGTCGAGCGTGATTCCCAGGAAAACAGTTTCATCAACGAATTCCAGTTTCTCTTTATTCAATACTATATCGCAATCACTACTTTTGACATTAGGTAAAGCAAATCTGATGCATTTCGTTTTTTTTCCATTTAATACTAAGTTATTGGCTGTGAACCAATTTTCGACCTGAAGTAAGGCGTTATTTACATTGTCGAGATTATTATCCCGTCTATTTATCTTAAAAATTAAAGAGGTGTCATCGGCAAATAACACCATTTGTGGTTGGTTTTTGAATAAACGGGGAAGATCATTAATATAAACTAAAAAGAGGAAAGGACCTAATATTGACCCTTGTGGGACTCCCATTTCTACTTTTAAACCATATGAATTCACCCCATTTATTTGAACTTGCTGCTGTCTGTCATACAGATAAGATTTTATTAAACTAAGCGCAAGTTTACCCAGTCCGTAATGCTCAAGTTTCAAAAGTAACGTGTCGTGATTTACGCAATCAAATGCCTTGGAGAGGTCACAAAAAATTCCTATGGCATCTTGCGCCTCTTCCCACGCGGTAAATATATGTTTTAATAAAGTGACGCCGGCGTCAGTCGTACAACGTCCTTTGGTGAAACCATACTGATGCTCGTGTAAAATGCCATTTGTGTTAAAATGAACAAGCATCTGATTTAGCATTATCTTTTCAAATACCTTGCTGAAAACCGGCAACACGGACACGGGTCTATAATTATTGGTATCTTTACTGTCCCCGGATTTGAAAAGTGGTATGACCTTACTAAATTTCATTAGATCTGGGAAAACTCCCTGGTCTACGCACATATTAAATATTATAGCCAAATAAGGCGCTATTGTTTCAATTATAGATGTGCAAACTTTAATAGACATGCCCCACAAATCTTCAGTTAATTTTATTTTGATTTGCCGAAATGCTTTTAAGACTGTTACGGGGTTTATATGTTTAAATTGAAATTCTACCGGGCAGCCTGGAACGTTCGCTTTTAATAACGCAATTGAGACGTCAGGTGAGGAATTTAAAGCTTCCGTGGTTTTAGCTGGTATGCTAGTAAAGAAATTAACAAATTCATGAGCTACTTCTAGGTTAGAACTTATGGGACCATGTGATGTCTCCAATGTATATTCAGTGTTACGAACTTTTTTCTTGTTAGTCTCGTTATTTATAACTTTCCAAACTGTCTTTATTTTATCGTCTGCCGATTTAATCTTATTGCTAATGTATAGGGCTTTAGCTACCTTGCAAGTATTTCTAAAAGTTTTAGAATAAGTAGTAACATACTTGTTGAAAGTATCTGTATTAATATAAGCCTTAAGGTCATACAGCTCAAACAATCTTTCCCTACTTTTTCTAATCCCCCTAGTTGCCCAGTCACTAAATATAAACTTAGGGCTAATATGTTTTACCTTTTTTTCGAAAGTATTATTAAATTCAGTCTCCACCACAGAAAAGAAATCATCATATAATTTATTTGCATTGTTATTATTATGGTCCAGAGCACTTAACTTATCATTTAGGGAACTATTGAATCTATTTAATTTACCAGTTGTAAATGGTCTAAATTGTATTTGCACTTTTGTCATAGACATTTTAAACATAAAAGTTACCGTTTGTCCGCTATGATCCGATGGCAGATAATTAACAATAGCATTATCCAAATAGTCACAATCGCAAAAAATATTATCGATGCAGGTAGCAGTAGTTGAAGTTACTCTAGTAGGTTCCATAAATACATTTGACAAATTGAATGACTTAAAAAGGCTTAATAATTGACTACTATTCAAATTATTTTCTAAAATATTAATATTAAAATCACCACAAATAATTATGGATTTGCTACACGGTGCGAGTTTCGCTAGGACATCTTCCATTACCGACTCAAATAAGGAATAGTTTTGGTAACTTGGGGGTCTGTACACGCACACTATAATATGCTTATCCAGCTCGACACAGGATAGTTCAATGCAATGTTCAACCGATAGGCCAACAATGTCATTCCTTTGTTTATATTTTAAACAATTTTTTATTAAGATTAATGAGCCTCCACGTGACTTAGCTTTACGATTAAAACAACTGCCCACAGTATAGTTTTCATAGTTAATTAGCATTTGGTAATCCTTCAACCAATGTTCAGTAAAACAAACAATGTCAAACATGGTTTTTTCTAAAAACAATTCAATTTCTAATAATTTGGATGAAATACCTTGAATATTTTGATGAAATAATTTCAAGGTATTCTGCTGTTTTTGCATCTTAACTTTTTGAGAGCAAGAAGGGACCTTGTTGTTTGTAGGTATAGCTATATTACTACCTTCTATTGTCTTACAAACTAGTTTAAATGATTATCCGGAGTGAAAGTCACATCAATAGATGGCTGGTCCATAATGACACATGGACCCTCCTTCGTACAGTTTGTATAATTATTTATAGCATGAGAGCTACAATTATTTAGGGTCACCACCTCATTATTAGTATCATTACTAATTGTTGTGGAGTTAATAATACAAGACTTCGACATACTACTTATGTCTGAGTTAATATTATAAGCTAATAGCCGCGCTATTTGATGTCTAAACCTAATGGGTAGATACACAGTATCCCTAGTCGATTTTAATTTTTCAACAAAAATGTTGGTGTCAAAAAACAAAAGTTTGTCACTATGTTGACTTACTAAAAAATGCACATGCTTATTTAACATGTGTATATAATTGTTTTGTCTGTTATTTAAATGTTCAAAATATGGGAATGCACATAAAATTATTTTATTACAATTAATATTCAAAATCTCTGTAACACTGTCAGTAATATCCTCCTTTTTGACCCTTAAACTGTTACCTATAAATACAGAAATATTGGTAGAAGGATTATATTCATATTTATTTATTGATGACATTATATGTTTGTACGATGACCCAGGAGTACAGTGGTTTAAAGTGTAATAGGTGAGGTTATTACTAATCAATTTCCCTATACCTCTTCCTATGCTATCTGAAAACATCACTGAAATACTAGCTTGACTACTATTAAGGGAACAAGTACTAGATACTGGGTGTGGCACTTCTTTTACACTATTAGGGCTTTCTTGGTTGGGGATACAGCCCTGTGTACTCACAGCTTGAGATGGGTCCTCCCTCTGACAAGAACACTGGCTGTTGCTGAGAGTCAGCGAGTCTATTCTGTCTGCATTATAGTTACACAAATCCACCAACTCATTAGCGGCCAGAATGTGTTCCTTTATTTGGTTTTCAGATATTACATATTTACTATAAAGAGACTTTAGTGAGTCATCCAGAACCTTTATTTCTGATTGTAAGCGCTGAGTGTCTATTTCATAAATGTTCTTACTATCTTCTAATTTTATTTGATAATTATTCAATTTATTAATAAGAGCAACACGTTCTTTCCTAAGTTGAATATTTTTGGAATTGTGTTTTTTTTGTTTTTTGAATTTACGACAGTTTTTAATAATTTTATTCAGTTTAGCATACTTTTTTAATTTATTTTTACTAACATTATAGCTAGACTTTTGATTTATTAAGGAATCTTCTGTAAGATCTATGGTTACTAACGAATGTGGGTTACAGTTTATATTTATTAATTCATTATATAAGTGGTCAGTTTCTTTGACCTGTGTATGTTCCGTTTCCATTTGTAATTTTAAAATTTGAACATTTGCCTGGATCAATTCATCCTCTAAGTCCCTAACTTTGCACAGAGCCTCCTCATACAAATTACTACAATTGTTAAAACCATCTGTGACCATTTTTAATTTATCCCGTTCATCAACAACCTCTAGGTATTGCTGATGTAAGACCACTAGCTCCCGTTTTAAGCTTGAGTTCCTGTCAACTATCTTCTTGACTTCCTCCTCACTTTCATCTCTCTCCTGCAACAGCTGTTTACATTGTTCATTGGATGCTTTTAGCTCTTGGAGGGCCGTTCTCAATTTAAGCTCCATATCCTGAGCAGTAGCCTTACGGGTCATCACAGGCATGGTTTCAGATATGGGTACTGGAAGTAGAATTAAAGAAACGGTGTGAGAAACAAAAGAATAGACAAAAACTTAGAGAATAAATGGGATATGAAAAGAAAAATGGGAGAAGTTAGTGTAGGTTATATATTATATAGTTATGTGGAGAAATGAGGCAAGTTGGCTACTGAAATTACTTCAAGGGCATTTATTAAATTAAACTACAATAATATCTACTTTTATGGCCCACAATATTTTTTCTATTTATTTGTGGGTAGGGTGCCTAAGTTACAGTTACTGATTAACTAGTATTTAAATATTATAAACGAAATATTATAATCATGAACCTTGTTGTTGTTGTATATACTTGGAATTTAACTATAATATACTGAGTGTATTCAACTTACAAAGATATTTTAAAATAAGCGACCTAACGAATTTTTTTTTTTTGCTTAGTGTTATAAAAAGTTAAAAAGGCAAAACGGAGTTATGTTAAATCCTAAAAAGTACGTGTCTAAGCGTATAAGAGACGATTGTGTGCTATTAATAAAATAAAAGTAAACAATACTCCCCGTATAGATCCGTTGTTGAGAATAACAGCTGTTTCTTATAGGTTACCGGTAGGTATCGGTGTGACACCAAACACTGTGTTTTACTTTATATATTTGCAGGAAAACAATAATCCTGGGTTTTTGTGCTGTTAAATTACTACTAAACTAATATATACACATAAATTTCACTTATTTCCTAATTAAAACTAATTATAAAATACGGAACAAAATTTGACAAGTCAATCGGGCAGTGTTGCCACTTTTTTTTTTTCTCACAGCGGGCAAACCGTTACTTTTGAATCCAACGCTCCAATACAAAAAGTGCAGGTTCTGTCAAGACCAGTAACATCTGGCAATTTAATTAAATTTAATAGCACTTTAATGAGTAAGTTAAACATTCAGGGCCTTAATATGAGTGATAGTAATGTTTTGTATGAAGAATTCTTTTTAGTTGTGCAAACAGAGTTTAAGAAAATACCTAGAACTATTAGCCCTAAGTTTTTATTCAGTGACTGGGCAACTAAAGGTATCAGGAAAAGTAGGGAAAGACTTTTTGAGCTATATGGCTTTAAGCCTTATATAAATACTGAAACTTTTAACAAGTATGTTGCTACTTACTCTAAAACTTTTAAAAATACTTGCAAGACAGCTAAAGCTTTATACATAAGCAACAAGGTAAAATCAGCAGAAAATAAAATTAAGACTGTTTGGAAAATTATCAATGATGAAACCAAAAGAAACAAAAGAAATAAAACTGATTACACTCTGGAGACACCCTGTGGTCTAATAAGTACTAATATCGATGTTGCTCAGGAATTTGCGAAATTCTTTACTGATATTCCAATTAAAACTACAGAAAATTTAGCTTCCTCGCCCTCACTTGCTTTTGATTTATTAAAAACGAATGTTTTAGCCTGCCCTTCGGAATTCAAATTTAAACATATAAACCCTGAGATTATTATAAAAACTTTTAAACAACTAAAGATCAAAGTTACTGAGGATTTGTGGGGAATGTCTACTAATGTTTGTAAATCGATTATTGAGACAGTAGCACCCTATTTAGCTTACATATTTAATTTATGTATAGACCAAGGAGTTTTCCCAGATTTAATGAAGAACAGTAAAGTTATACCACTTTTCAAATCCGGCGAATGCAAGGACACGAATAATTATAGACCCGTTTCGGTTTTGCCGGTATTCAGCAAAGTGTTTGAAAAAGTAATGCTTAATCAAATGCTCAGTCATTTTAATTGCAATAACATCCTACATGATCAACAGTATGGGTTCACCAGAGGGCGTTGCACTACTGATGCCGGTATCACTTTGATTAAGCATATCTTTAACGCATGGGAGGAGTCACAGGATGCCATTGGCATTTTCTGTGACCTCTCCAAAGCATTTGATTGCGTAAATCACGAAACACTGCTTTTGAAGCTTGAGCACTACGGACTCGGTAAACTAGCGCTCAGATTAGTAAAATCGTATTTAGATGATAGGCTGCAGCAAGTTCAAATAAACGGTGTAAATTCATCGGGCTTGAACGTAAAAATGGGAGTACCACAGGGCTCAATATTGGGTCCGTTCCTATTTCTAGTTTATATTAATGATTTACCGCATTTACTGAGAAATCAACCTCAAATGGTGTTATTTGCTGATGATACTTCATTGATTTTTAAAGTAAATAGACGGGCACAGCACTATGACGACGTAAATGACGCCGTGATTAAAGTTCATAATTGGTTTACTGCAAATAATTTAGTGTTAAATGAGAAGAAAACCAAGTGCATAAGATTCGCTTTACCGAATGTTAAAAGTAGTGAATGTAACGTTTTATTGAATAAGGACGTACTTGAATTCGTCGAAAAGACAGTTTTCCTAGGGATTACGCTTGACTCAAAGCTACAGTGGGGTCCTCACTTAACATCTCTTGCAGGGCGGCTAAGTTCGGCCGCTTACGCTGTCAGAAAAATCAGGCAATTGACAGACGTGGATACCGCTAGACTAGTCTATTTTAGTTACTTTCATAGTATCATGTCTTACGGTATTTTGCTTTGGGGACGGGCTGCAGATATAGATTCTATCTTTATTCTGCAAAAGAGGGCTGTCAGAGCCATCTATAATCTCTGCAGACGCGAGTCTCTAAGAGAATTGTTTGAACAAATTAATATCATGACGGTACCTTGTCAATATATATACGAAAACATCTTGCATGTTCGGAAAAATCTTCACCTGTTTAGTAAAATAAGTGACAGACATAACTTTAATCCTAGAAATAGGAACAAATTATATCAACCAAGTTTCAGATTGTCAAAAGTACATACTTCTTTTATGGGGTATTGTGTAAAATGTTATAATAAAATACCGCTCGATATTTTGCAATTAAATGAAAGACAATTTAAAACATGCATTAAACGCACACTATGTAGGCAAGCATATTATAAGTTGGAAGATTATATCAATGATAAAAATGCTTGGCATAATGCTGGTCCTGCTCCACAGCCTCTTTAGGGAATTTCTTAATTGCAAGATGATTATGTTGCTCATCCCTTATTATTGACATGAATAACGTGTAGCGTTATTATTATTTACTTATTATATTTTATCTGTCGAATGAAATACTTACATACATTGGAAATTTTGACTTTGTATAAATTAATAGCACTATTTCAATTATTATGTAAATGTGAGAACTATGGAGCCATTTATTTATTCAATGTGTTTGACATAAATGAGCATGGCAGTTGAGAGCATTGTCATGCTCGCTCAAATGTCTCACTGGTGGTGGCGTGTGGGTTAGATCATTCGGTTCCCTTCAAAATGGTTGAGCTAAGTGGTGCTGATCCGCGCGTCATGTTCGTGAACGGGCGCTGTCAGTTGAGATTGGTCATCTCTTAACTGCCATGGCTTTTATATTAATTTATTTTTAATTAGAATGTTTTGGATTTCTCTTCACTTACATTGTTTTCACATATAGAAGCAACAAGAATAATGTAGCCTGGATTTTGTAAAAGCTTGATTGAAAAGAGTGTCCGTGGAGTTACTTGCTCGTTCTTCTCCATAGAGACCTACCCTACGTTTTGGAACGAGCAACTAGCTTCAACTTTCTGACTAACTAACTGACTCTTTGACTATTCAAAAGTGCCTGCAAATGGTTTAATTGAAATAAATGCTTTGACTTTGACTTTGACATCGGTCATAGGCTCTACTGCCAGTTAAGCTTGGCCATTACAGTGCTTAGATGAATGGAAATACATATAAAGTTGCGTTCAGCTCTGTTTATAAAATGAGAACAACTTAAACAGATTCGAAATCGTTTATTTTATTTCTTGACTAATTTAATTCACAACATTCAGATTACACACAGTTCACATTCAGATTCAGGATAAACAATACATTTTTTGAGGAATACGCTTGGCGTAACTTTATTCCGTGTTTATTAA
This sequence comes from Charanyca ferruginea, assembly GCA_947361185.1. Lineage (NCBI taxonomy): Eukaryota > Metazoa > Arthropoda > Insecta > Lepidoptera > Noctuidae > Charanyca > Charanyca ferruginea. The sequence goes on along the minus strand of OX376055.1, from coordinate 2,475,784 downwards.
TAGGAGGAGTCTTTCCGCAACATTTAAACACACAAATACTTACCCTCCGATTAATAAACGCGGAGTAAACTTACACCACCGTTCATCATCGGATTAACCACACATTTTTCGAGGAATACGCTTGGCGTAACTTTATTCCGTGTTTATAATTGACGACACGGTTGGCGCAGTGGCTGATGAGCGATCGACTGCTGCGCAGCGTGTTGCGGTTTCGATTCCCGCCCAGGGTAAACATTTGTGTGATGAGCATTTGTGTTTGCCTTGTGTCTGTGTGTTGTTTATCTATATATGTATGTATTTACAAAAAAAGAAATGTATTTGTGTATGTATATCAGCTGTCTGACACCCATAGTACAGGGTCTCTCTAGTTTGGGGTCAGATGGCCGTGTGTGAAAATGTCCCCACATATTATTATTATAATTAGGAGGGTTTTTTCCGCAACATTTAAACACACAAATACTTACCCTCCAATTAATAAACGCGGAGTAAAGTTACACCATCGTTTATCGTCGGTTTAACCATACATTTTTCGAGGAATACGCTTGGCGTAACTTTATTCCTGGTTTATTAATAGGAGGGCTAAAGATATTATTGGATAAAAGACACTACTAATCAATTGATATACTTTTTATGAGCTGTCGAAACCAGATTCCACCATACATTATGTATGGCGATGGTTTAGTGTGACGTTACTTGCCAACTTAATTGACAGCTATTAATGTATTTCAAAGCAATTAAAATTGAATTTCACTGATAATAGAGAATTAATCGTGTACGCGCCTGCTCATATTTCAAGAGTCCACACCTATTTTTTTTTTTAAATTCACTTTTGTGACGGTAGCGTGTAGATTTTGTGTTGGCTATAAAAATTTCTCCTGATCATTTCGGCTCCGCAAAAGTCAATTCTAAATTTAATCAAATTATACGAAGTTGAAGTTATCAATGATTTTTTCTTAAAGAAATTTCAATCTTGTGCGTAAACAAATCGGGTTATTAAAAAGTGTTTCTTTAACGAAGTTGTGTCCAGAAATTTTTGGTAAATATTATAAAGTAATTAAGGTGTATAAATTCTAGTATAATTATGTAAAAAAATGCTTTTATTCGTATATAATTATTATCAACTAATATGTAAATCTAAATGCAAATAAATTGTTGTATAATAAATGGTATTAAAAAAAACTCTTTAAATTTTCATCATTTAAAAAGTGTTTTATGCAAAGATATTTATTTTTAGATTAGAGCAGCAAGTATTAGAGGTGCAACCGTGCGAGTCTTTGTAGGACTGGGTCCTATCACGAATTTAGTCTCCTCAGTTCTTGGTGCCGTCGGCGACGACAAGCGCCACACTCTTCGCCGAAGCGACGTTCCCACCACGCAGGCGGACCAGGTTCACCTGGAGCGTCTTTTTGCACCGATTGATGTCCTCTCCTGTGCGTGATCTCGTCACGCAAGTCTCCATCTCGTAGTCGGTAATGTGGGCTTGCATAGGTTGACGCAGATCGGCGGTGGTCTTCGTAATGGGTCTAGGCGAGGTCGTCGGGGTCGCGACCGTTTGGAAACTAGGCGCGGCTGTACTCTCCGCGGGCTTGCTGGAGGCCTTCGCGGGTTTTCTGGCCATTCCGGGGTTCTTCAGCTCAGCCACCGCAGCCATCGGCCTCGGCCAAGCGAGCACCTCCTGTCTTTGCTTGTCTGCAGGTAGCGGTGGGCGGAGGGTTACGCCCGAGAGCAACCACGCCTCAAAGGCCTCCAGCCGGGCCTCCATCATCGTCTCACATTGCATCATGCAGATGCGCACAATCCTATCCATGTCCGCATCCGCAAGGGTAGGAGCCGATGATGGATCCGATGCTTGGACCGCGACAGAAGAAGAACTGGTGGCAGTGGGCGTGGATGGTGCCCTCTCTGCGGCAATCTGACGCTTCAGGTCCTCTAGTTCTGACCGGAGACGGCCGTTCTCCTCTATTAGCTGTGCCGTGTCCTGCGTGCTTGTGCGGCTAAGGAGGATCTCCACTGCCTCCTTAATGTCCTCCGCGGCCTTATTTAGGGTAACTAACAGGGGCATACTGGAGCCCTGGTCTGCAATCGTGGGCCCGGAGTCGCTCTCCGTGCTTTCCACATGCTCTACGGAAGCTAACGTATGGAGCCAGGGACTCCCCGGCTTCATCCAACTTCGCACGTCGTGGTCTGGCAATCGACCTGTGCCTCCTCTCGCTATCACGCGTACGCGTCCTCTCCGTGCCGTTTGCTTCTTGACGGCCGACAATTTCCCTTCACTCGAGTTCTCGATGCGCGGGCGCTTCCTACATGCTCTCGTCTCCGTCACGTTCTTCTGTAGCTCTTTTTCGGAATCGGACTTGTACGTAGGTTCTCGCAGGTTTGTGCTGCTCCGCCGGCTCACGTGACTGCTATTGCTCCCCTCAGATACGGTGGAGCTGTCCTCAAAAAGGGAGCGGGATTGTCTTTGATGGGTACCCGCTTGGGGTATTACAATTTTTGTAGACTTTTTCATTGTGTTTTCCTTGGCTAGGGTGCGGTCTCTTTCTTAGTGATCGGGACCGGATCCCCTCCGGCTTCTGAAACAACAAAAAAATTATAAAGTACTAGCTGTTGCCCTCGACTTACCTTATACAGATATAAAGTTTAATGATGTTGAACGCAAACTATTTTTATATTTCAGTCAACAGAAAATGGCTTTTTTAAGGCAGCAAATTGTAAAAATAGATGTGGTTATTTTCGTAAAACCTACTTTCCCACTTTTATAGTTTTATTTACAGGCTGCAGATTATTTCAATTCATGGTATATTTAAAGAGATGGCATTTAATTTTGTGACTATGATACAGTGGTTTTCTTCGTTTCGAATCGTTGGTTGTGTTCTTTTTTTTGTGTTAGACTCATATCCGTGGTTAGACTGCTTGGTATAACTAAAAAATATTAAGACCTCGATTCGTTTGAATTTCTTTAAGTTGTATTTTCTATTTGTTATCTTATAAGTCATCAATAAATGTTTGTTGAACACATAGAGTTAGGTTATACTCCCTTGAACTGGCCTTGTCGTAAAATCTGTTTCTACGTGACATGACTTAACTATATTCTATCTCTCTACCAAATTACAGGTACAAAAAGCCAAGGATTTATATATATAAACTTGCGATAGCAAGTCCAGGCTGTCATAAAATTCTTTCTTAGATGTCTCCTGCTTATAAACTCTAGACTTGCTAAACAGGTCGGTAGTTCCAAAATGAATCAAAACTTTCATACAAACTTAAGAGAGCAATTAGACCTGTTTAATCCGACCCTGTTACAAAATCCGTTCTTAGTGGACGTTTACTAACTATTAACTACCTCCCTGACAAATTTCAAATTTGTAGCAGTGACGTTTTAGTGTTTGTGACGTCTATTACTTATTAACTACCTCTCTGCCAAATTTCAAGTCCATAGCACAACAATGAAGGACTTTCATACAAACTTGCAAGAGCCATTAGACCTCCATAATCCGGCCCTGTCCCAAGTCTGTTCTTAGCGAACGTCTGTTAACTATAAATTACCTCTCTAGCAAATTTGCAAGTTTGTAGCACAAAAAATCAAGGACATTCAAACAATGTTGTGAGAACCATTATACTTCCTTAATCCGGTCCTGTCGTAAAATCCGTTCTTAGCGGACGTCTACTACTTATTAACTACCTCTCTGCCGAATTTCAAATTAGTAACGCAAAAAATGAAAGACTTTCATACAAACTTGCGAGAGCCATTAGACCTCCTTAATCGGGCACTTTCGCAAAATTCGTTGTTAGCGAACGTCTACTAAATATTAACTATCTCCCTGCCAAATATCAAGTTTGTAGTACAAAAAATCAAGGGCTTTCATACAAAGTTGCGAGAACCATTAGACTCCCTAATCCGGCCCGGTCACAAAATTCGTTCTTAGCGGACGTCTACTACTTATTAATTACCTCTCTGCCGAATTTCAAGTTCGTAGTGCAAAAAATGAAGGACTTTTATACAAACTTGCAAGACCCATTAGACCTCCTTAATCGCGCCCTGTCACAAAATCCGGACTTAACGGACGAGTACTAACTACGTACTACCTCCCTGCCAAATTTCATCTTAACAAGTCAAGCAGTTTTCGATATTTCGTGATGAGTGAGTGAATGACCTTTCGCTTTTATTATAGAAAATTTAGCTATCTTCTACGCGTTTAAATATTTACTAAGACGTATATTAGTAAAATTATTGTCATGCACATGATCTTTTCTCGTAAGATCACAGCTGGTACTGCTTGTCGATGAGAAGTTTTAGGACTTATTTTGGAAGCTCATGATTACATGACCACGGATAGATCCTTGATACTTTCAATAACGAAATTATAAAACCTGTTCTGTTCGTTATTATTAGTAGCCCACCGGTCATAACAACTTTAAGAGTAAATTATTTTCTTTCACACTTGTTGGTTTGCCTTTGTGTCAATGTTCTACATCTGACTGTAAATGTCATTTAAAGAGTGTATTCTTCGGCAGAAATATCGCAATATTAATGTTAGATAGTGTAAAAGTTACATCCGTAACGGTTTATTATACGGACTTTGTAGAAACTACAGCTAATTTCCGCGCACATTTTTGCTAAACCTGTAATGTCAAATGACCCATTGTCAGGTCAGCTGTGGCGTGCTTTCCATTACATCCGAAAAGCCTGGCTTGCTATTAATTACTCGAGACCGACCACATTGATTGGCCAATGTGATCATTTCTACTACTGCGAGAACTGGCAAAGATTTCGAATTTTCCTAAACTTAATTTTTTGTGTTATTGTCGGTTTTCCCCGAATGAGAAGGGACCTTGCGCCGCCGTCCGCACGGCCCTGTAGAGCTCGTCCCAGACTGGTCACTCTTCCAACATTTGTATAAAAAGGATTCCCATTGCACTGCCTTGTCCCGCCTTTGAAAGTAAGGCGATAAGGAGTTGTCTTCTAGCTTTAGTAAGGGAATTCACAGTTATGAATACATAAGTATTAAAATACAATGTTAAGATTTAATGTTATAATGTTAAGATTGTGACGACACGGTTGGCGCAGTGGCTGAGCGATCGAATGCTGCGCAGCGTGTTGCGGGTTCGATTCCCGCCCAGGGTAAATATTTTTGTGTGATGAGCACTTGTATTTGCCTTGTGTCTGGGTGTTGTTTATCTATATATATGTATGTATTTACAAAAAAAACATGTATTTGTGTATGTATATCAGCTGTCTGACACCCATAGTACAGGGTCTCCCTAGTTTGGGGTCAGATGGCCGTGTGTGAAAATGTCCCCACATATTATTATTATTATTATTATTATTAATTAAGTTAAGATGACAAGATAGTCCTTTACATTTTATAGTTTATATACTTTTGGGGTATGCAAAAGTATATTATTAAATGGACGACAACGGGATCGCTACACTTGCGCTTAGGAAATTCATTTTTTCGGATTTCGTTATTTCATTCATTTCAATGTACCAAGGGGGTCCTTGGTACATTGAAATGAATGAAATACTCCCGTGACTGGCAATCATATTTCAATGGCTGCCTTGTGTAGCTAGAAATAAAGGCCTACGACCACTAAGGATATTACTATGATTCTATATAGCGGATCACATAAATTGGTAACCAACTGTGATTATTTTAACTCATGTTTAAATACGCATAAAATTGTGAACAACCAATGTGTGTTCTGTGCTAAAGTTATTATTCACTTAGCTTTTAAGGCAGTTATCTTTTTGTAAAAAGCTTTTTATTTTCCGTTTTGTAGTACCTCCTCATCCAAATCTATTAAGAAACGGCAACACGGTTAAAACCGAGATTGAACGTTATAACTAGTCCAAACATAGAAGAAACTAAAACGTCGTATATGTAACATTTTTGGGTATTTGTTATTTTTTTAAAAGTGCTGAATCAATTTCGATAAAAGAATTTTCAAAATCGGTTTACATTTGCCGTCGAAATCACGTAACAAATCGCGCACTCACTTAATGCAAATTTAAGACTTAGGTATGTGGTTTTCTCATGGATTCCATAGTCAGAACTGGACCAAATTGAAATGCAACCACACTGGTAGCACCAGCTTTCAAATAAAAAGAATCATCATAATCGGTTCACCCAGTCGAAAGATCTGAGGTAACAAACATAAAAAAAATATAGATGAATTGATGACCTCCTCCTTTTTTGAAGTCGGTTGATAATTAAAAGATCTGAACCTAACGCTTACAAGAACAATTCAAGAAGGCAATGTTCCATAATTAAAGATGTTTGTTATATGTAATGACAGTGAGGAACATTTACATTTAATAATAATATGGACCTTTCACATATGGCCATCTGACCCCAAACTAGGGAGACCCTGTACTATGGGTGTCAGACAGCTGATATTCATACACAAATACATTTTAAATACTTACGTATATAGATAATAATACTTAATACTACTTACTTCAATCAATTACAAAATAGTTACTTTGCTAATGTGTGTATTCGTAAGTCGTCAGTTGGCCAATAGGACTACTCTTAAATTTTAAGATTTTTCTAACTGTAAATATTAGTGTTACTGTTGGCTTCCTCGAAGAGGAAGGAATCGCGCCCCGCCATCCGCGCGACCCTGTAGAGCTCGTCCCAGACTGGTCACTCTTCCACCATTTGTATAAATGAATTCCCATGAAACAACAATGCCTTGTCCCGACTTTGAAAACTAGGGGACAAGGACGGAAGATAAAGATGTTAGCAAGTATGGAAATTCACAGTTATGAACACATAAAATAATGCTAAAATACAATTTAATGAAGTTAAGAAGAAAAGACGTAAAGGACGACAACAGGACCGCTACATTTGCGCTTATAAGAAAATTAATTGTTTCCGACTTCGTTATATTTTCATTATTTTCCAATAATACACTTCCGTGACTAGCAGTCGTATTTAAACGGGAATGCAAATAAGAGCCTATTTGGATATCAAATCTTTATTGTAATCGTCTTATCACAAAATGTATGTATTAAATAAGTATTATTTATATTGTATTCAGCTGGAAACGGTTAGACTGAAAAAAATGAGCCGTCACGGGACGCCTGGCAGATGTGAAACATCGACATTATTTTGTAAAAGTAATAAGCAGAATAGAACAGATTGTGATAGGAACTAAATATGTCATAATGATAAAATAAAATATTACGATTTTTTCCCAGATAACGATGACTATTTATTGAATAAACATTTATTTTCATTAAATACAAAAATTTACGAATTTATTTCAAATCGTGACTACTTAATTCGTTTAATCAGTGACTTCGGTAATCGCACAGTCGATTGCGCATGGCGACGCGTCGCCACACCGTACGCACTACTGCATATAGACTGTATTTATGTACCATCATATAGCGTGGCGACGCGTCGCCACGGCATGCGTCGCCACGCCAGAAATCGGTTTTACGTGCGGCTATAGATATTTTACATCAAAAATGTTGTACAACGTCTTGGTTAGTGATGACTTAGGTGGGAGTTCGCAATAATGAATGTTGTAACATGAAATAATATAACACATGACACATAACACACATTACCGCGGAGTCCCACCTAGTGCAGTCCGCGAGAGTCCACATCCCACATGCAGCACATCTGTAACAAATAGTCATTTTCGCCAAATTCGCTACACAGGTGTCCTTAGAAAGCGCATACGTGATACAATGTTTTGAAAGTGGCGTAATAAAAATATTTATTAAAGATTCCAATTTAACACTTACATTAATAATTCGAAAAGGCCATACACCATAATTAAAGATGTTTGTTACATTAAATGACAGTGAGGAACTTTTACATTTAATACTAGAACTAGTTACTTCAATCGATTATAGAATAGTTTCTTTGATAATGTGTGTGTTTGTGGGTCGTCAAAATAGCCAATGGGACTGTTCCTAAATTGTATGATTTTACTAACTGTCAATATTAGTGATAATATTGTTGGTTTCCTCGAAGAGGAAGATGTTGCGCCCCGCCATTCGAGCGTCCCTGTAGAGCTCGTCCCAGACTGGTCACTGTTCCACCATTTGTACGAAATAAATTTCCATGAAACTACACTGCCTTGTCCCGACTTTGAAATCTAGTAGGGGACAAGGAGGGAATACAAAGATGTTAGAATGGAAATTCACATTTAAGAACACATTATAGTAAAATACTATTCAATAAAGTTATGAAGAAAAGAAGGTATGCAAAAGAATATAATAAATGTGAAGGACGACAACAAGACCGCTACACTTGCACTTTGCAAATTTAATGTTTTGGACTTCGTTAATTAATTTATTTCCAATGTAGTAAGGACCCACTTTCGTGACTGGCAATATTTCAACAGCTGCCTTGTGTGTGCAAGAACTGAACGCATAGGGCCTACTGTTACGAGTAATTATATTAGATCAACTTAAAATACGCATAACATAATCAACGACATGTATTGAGTAGGTATTGAGTAACATCTGTGCTTTTAGTAGGTTAAAATAAATTGTATAGGGTAAAAAAGGGTAATGGGAATTACTTCAAAGGCAATTCAAATAACAGCACAATATTTGGATCTCAAATCTTTATTGCAAATGCCTTGTAACAAAATTTATGTATTTAATAATTATTATTGATATTGTATTCAACTAGACCCGGTTACACTGGAAGCTGAACCCAACATTGAAAAAACCTGGATTAATGATCACTTGGGTGCGATTCTACTGCAATGTATCTATGATGTGGGTATGAAATGTAACACATTAACAGATGTATATTACAGCAGAGTCCCACCTAGTGCGGTCCGCGAGAGCCCTCATCACACATGCAGTACACCTGTAACAAATCTCATTCATTATTTTTTTAATCTATCATTACTGCAGAACATAGGTGCTGCATGACATAGGTTTCCTTCAAACTCGACACTCAACGTAACAAAAGTCAAAGTAATTTATTTGCCAGAAACATGGTACCAGAGGTGTCTTTCACTCATTTGTACGTTAAAAATATTTATAATAAATAAATAATGATGGTCAACCTTATAATAGAGGTTATTAAGTTTAAAGTGTTTTATAACCCAGAACTATTACGCACCACACCTCTGTTTGATTATTCAAAATTTGTGCTGCGGTCACCTTCGCTTGAGAAACGAGAAACATATGGATCTCAACCCTAACTTCTACTGAGGACAATTAATTATTAAAATCGTATTCAACTGTTTTTTTTTTTTTTAGTTATGGTGACCATGACTATTATATTTTTAAATTGACTTACAGGCGCACGTGCAACAATGCTTTAAAAGTAAAAATAATAATTATTTAAGATCAGAACCTAACACTAACAAGAATAATTCTAGAAAGTTCATAATAAAAGATGTTTGTTATATGCAATGACAGTGAGGAACTTTTACATTTAATACTAAAACTACTTCAGTCAATTATAAATTACTTTGGTAATGTGTGTATTCGTAGGTCGTCGGCCAATGGGACTGCTAATAAATTTTAAGATTTTTCTAACTGTAAATATTAGTGTCAACAGTGAACAACACTGCCTTGTCCCGACTTTGAAAACTAGGGGACAAGGAGGGAAGACAAAGATGTTAGCAAGTATGGAAATTCACAGTTATGAACACATAAAATAATGCTAAAATACAATTATTATTTAATGAAGTTAAGAAGAAAAGACGTAAAGGACGACATCGAGATCGGTACATTTGTGCTTATAAGAAAATTAATTGTTTCCGACTTCGTTACATTTTCATTATTTTCTAATAATACACTTCCGTGACTAGCAGTCGTATTTTAACGGGAATGCAAATAAGAGCCTATTTGGATATCAAATCTTTATTGTAATCGTCTTATCACAAAAGGTATGTATTAAATAAGTATTATTTAAACATAATAATAATATTAAAAAAACAGTTGGTTGTACACAAAAGTTTTAGCATCTGTAGCCGAACTAGGAGAAACCTGTATTTCGGCTTACAGCGCTATCCCCCTCGAGTTACATTTAATTAGGTTTCTTAAGTGCTAGCATTTTACTGTTGTATTAGCAAATGTTTATTAAATAATTAAAAGTATAATATTATTAGAAGTCTGTTCCTCTCTTTGTGTGATGTGCTAGGATAAATGAGTACGTGTGAGAGGGTGTCTATTGTTGAATGTGAGTGTGAGATATGGCTTATATGAGTAGGCATGTTAATTCTGAGGCATGGTGTTATAAGAATGTATATTTATATTGTACACAGCTGGAAACGATTAGACTGAAAAAAAAATTGTACACCGTCTTGGTTAGTGATGACTTAGGTGGGAGTTTGCAATAATGAGTGGTGTGGCATGAAATAATATAACACATGACACATAACACACATTACCGCGAAGTCCCACCTAGTGTAGTCCGCGAGAGTCCACGTCCCACATGCAGCACATCTGTAACAAATACTACAGTAATTTTCGCCAAACTCGCTACACAGGTATCCTTAGAAGGCGCATACGTGATACAATGTTTTGAAAGTGATCACTATTTAACACTAACATGAATAATTCGAAAAGGCCATACACCATAATTAAAGATGTTTGTTACATTAAATGACAGTGAGGAACTTTTACATTTAATACTAGAACTAGTTACTTCAATCGATTACAGAATAGTTTCTTTGATAATGTGTGTGTTTGTGGGTCGTCAAATAGCCAATGGGACTGTTCCTAAATTTTATGATTTTACTAACTGTCAATATTAGTGTTATTATTGTTGGTTTCCTCGAAGAGGAACATGTCGCGCCCCGCCATCCGATCGTCCCTGTAGAGCTCGTCCCAGACTGGTCACTATTCCACCATTTGTACGAAATAAATTTCCATGAAACTACACTGCCTTGTCCCGACTTTGAAATCTAGTAGGGGACAAGGAGGGAATACAAAGATGTTAGAATGGAAATTCACATTTAAGAACACATTATAGTAAAATACAATTCAATAAAGTTATGAAGAAAAGAAGGTATGCAAAAGAATATAATTAATGTGAAGGACGACAACAAGACCGCTACACTTGCACTTTGCAAATTTAATGTTTTGGACTTCGTTAACTAATTTATTTCCAATGTAGTAAGGACCCACTTCCGTGACGGGCAATATTTCAATAGCTGCCTTGTGTGTGCAAGAACTGAACGCATAGGGCTTACTGTTACGAGTAATTATGTTAGGTCAAGTCAAAATACGCATAACATAATCAACGACATGTATTGAGTAGGTATTGAGTAACGACTGTGCTTTTAACTCAACGACTGTCGGGCGAAAGTGTTGAAGGTCAAACCTCCGCTGCTTATGTCGGACTGTGTAACATAAGACATTCGAAAGACTAATAGGTTAAAATAAATTGAATAGGGTAAAAAAGGGTAATGGGAATTACTTCAAGGGCAAATCAAATAACAGCATAATATTTGGATCTCAAATCTTTATTGCAAATGCCTTGTAACATAATGTATGTATTTAATAATTATTATTGATATTGTATTCAGCTAGACCCGGTTACACTGGAAGCTGAACCCAACATTGAAAAGTGGGTGTGATTCTACTACAATGTATCTATGATGTGGGTATGAAATGTAACACATTAACAGATGTATATTACAGCAGAGTCCCACCTAGTGCGGTCCGCGAGAGCCCTCATCCCACATGCAGTACACCTGTAACAAATCTCATTCATTATTTTTTTAATCCATCATTACTGCAGAATTCGCAGCATTTATGACATAGGTTTCCTTCAAACTCGGCACTCAACGTAACAAAAGTCAAAGTAATTTATTTGTCAGAAACATGGTACCAGAGGTGTCTTTCACTCATTTGTACTTTAAAAATATTTATAATAAATGAATAATGAGTGTCAACCGTATAATAGAGGTTTTTAAGTTTAAATAGTGTTTTAAACCCAGAACTACACTCGGCGTCACAAAAATCGCACCTTTTCGAAAATAAGTTTAAAACATGTCCCGCCAGTAACGAATACATTAAACCCAATTAATATTGGTATCAATTAAAAGTATGTTTAACGACCTTTAAATTAACAACAGTTAGAATTCCTAAACACAACAGATCTCATTAGCACGTAACGTTAAAAAAAATGTTGTCAAAATACGCATTACAACGGCCACTAATTGCACCTCCCTACAAGGGTATAAAACGGGCGACCCGGGTTAAATGTGGGTCATTCGCTATTCAACCTTTGAAGTGAACACACGTGAACAGCTACAGCAAGAAAAATACCCCAGAAGATGGATACCACTGCAGATGAAGCCGCTCAAATCATTGCACTACTGCAATCAGGGATGCGGCAATGTGATGTTGCTCGGCAACTGAACTTGAGTCGTTTTGCCGTTCGACGAGTGTTCCAACGTTTCCAAGAGACTGGTGGCTATATCCGAAGACGTGGATCTGGAAGACAACGGTGCACATCCGAAAGAGACGATCGCTTCATTGTTTCGACGTCTTTACGTAATCGGTTCTCCAATGCTGTTGAGCCGCAACAACAACTGCGATCAGCTCGCAGAACTTCTGTAAGCGTCTCCACGATTAGAAGAAGAATGCGGGAGAAGAAAATTGCAGATCATAGGGCTGCTACAGGGCCCAAATTGACTGCACAGCATAGGAGAGACCGGTTGCAATTTGCCCGTGACCATGTGGATTGGACAATAGACCAATGGAGGGCTGTGCTCTTCTCGGATGAGACGAGGGTGTGTCTTTTCTGCAACGACAGGCGTCGAAGAGTGTATAGGAGGCAAGGGGAACGATTCGCACAAGCCTGTATTCAAGAGACAGTGGAATACGGGGGTGGCTCGTGCATGTTCTGGGGCGGCATGTCAATCGACGGTAAAACGAACCTTGTGTGTGTTTCTCGGACTGGAAGTGCTCGCGGGCAAGGGTCGCTGACTGCTGCTCGGTACATAACAGAGATCTTAGAGGAGCAGGTTGTCCCTTATGCGGGTTTTGTTGGCAGTGGGTTCACATTAATGCACGATAACGCCCGTTGTCACACCGCTTTAATTGTAAGAGACTATTATGCCTGTTATGCGCTGGCCGGCGCGAAGTCCAGACCTGAACCCTATTGAGCACCTTTGGGATGAACTGAAACGGCGAGTACGGGCACGAAATCCTGCCCCTACCACTCTCCAAGACCTTCAAGATGCCGTCGTTGCAGAATGGGACAACATTCCACAAGAGACTGTTGTCACATTAATAAGGTCCATGAGAGAACGCATGGAAGCAGTCATCAGGGCTAGGGGGGGTAACACTAGGTTTTAAGTTAGTTTTAAGGACTTTGTTGTAATTTTTGCTGATAAAATAAAATTTAACTTTTTAATCATTTGCATTAGCTTGCTTTTTTTTATTCCCTGGTAAACAAAAAACCAAATCCATTGATTTATTCTGAAATTTAAATAAATTGCCTTTCCAATTATACCTTATAGTCATATGTATACCATTGATTAATAGGGTTAAAATGACTTTGAAGGGAATTCTTAAAGAGGTGCGATTTTTGTGACGCCGAGTGTATTACGCACCACATCTCTATTTCGTTAATATTTTTAACGCAAAATTTCTGTTGCCGTCACCTCCGCTTGAGAAACGAGAAACATTTGGATCTCAACCCTAACTTCCACTGTCGGATGAATAAGAATTCGTTTCATCAAGAACACGGAAAGCTAATCCGGACTGAGGACAATTAATTATTTAAATCGTATTCAGCTGTTTTTTTTATTTTTTTTTAGTTGTGATGACCATGACAATTATATTATGAAATTGACTTACAAGCACACGTGCAACAATGCTTTAAAAGTGAAAATAATAATTATTTAAGATCAGAACCTAACACTTACAAGAATAATTCTAAAAAGTTCATAATAAAAGATGTTTGTTATATGCAATGACAGTGAGGAACTTTTACATTTAATACTAAAACTACTTCAGTCAATTATAAGTTACTTTTGTAATGTGTGTAGGTCGTCGGCCAATGGGAGCGCTAATAAATTTTAAGATTTTTCTAACTGTAAATATTAGTGTTACTGTTGGCTTCCTCGAAGAGGACGGAGTCGCGCCCGCCATCCGCGCGACCCTGTAGAGCTCGTCCCAGACTGGTCACTCATCCACCATTTGTATAAATGAATTCCCATGAAACTACACTGCCTTGTCCCGACTTTGAAAACTAGGGGACAAGGAGGGAATACAAGGATATTAGTATGGAAATTCACAGTTATGAACACATAAAATATACTAAAATACTATTCAATAAAGTTATGAAGAAAAGAAGGTATGCAAAAGAATATTATAAATGTGAAGGACGACCACACTTGCGCTTAAGAAATTCATTGTTTCAAATCTCATTAATTAATTTATATCCAATGTACCAAGGACACACTTCCGTGACTGCCAATAATTCAACGGCTGCCTTGTGTATATGTGTGGACATTAATAATATGTGGGGACATTATCACACACGGCCATCTGACCTCAAACTAGGGAGACCCTGTACTATGGGTGTCAGACAGCTGATATACATGCAAGAACTGTACGCATAGGACCTACTATTACGAGTAATTATATTAGGTTAAGTTAAAATACGCATAATATACTCAACGACTGCGCTTTTAATAAGTTAAGATAAATTGTATAGGGTACAAAAGGTTAAAGTCACTTAAAAGGGTTTTTTTTTATTAAAGAGAACCGTGTTAAAAAAAAATCGTAAAGTGATAAATAACTTTAGCACAGACACAGACACATGACTTTAGTTTCGGAAGTTGGTGGCTTTGTTCTGTTTGTTGTTTTGTATTGCCACCGACTTCCGATACTAAAGTAGGTAATGTGTGTTCTGTGCTAAAGTTATTTATCACTTTTTGTTTTGTGTGCCCATATTGTTTTTCGTGACATCGCCAAGCGGCTGGTCGACTCTTCACGTGACCCGAAGGCTGGTCTATTCTTGAGTCAAAGAATCAGCATTGCCATACAACGTGGCAATGCTGCCAGCCTGTTGGGCACGTTTCCCGTTGACAACGATGTGGACGAGTTTTTTGATGCCCTTTGAGCTCCCTGCCTTTTTCTTAGAATTGTACATAATATTATTATTTAGATTTAAGTTTTGTATATATATTCCTAAGTACTATGTTTTTATTGAAATAAAGTTACATTTATCACTTTTTAGTTACTTTTTAGAAGGCGGTTCTCTTTTTTTCCACAAAGTTTTTATTTTCCACTTTTTAGTGCCACCTAATCACGCAAATCCATTAAGGAACGGCAACATAGTTAAAATAGAGATTGAGAGTCCACCAAAGATGGAAAGATGGAAGAAACGAAAACGTCTTCCCGTTTTTTGTTGTTTTTTTCAAAAAGCGCTGACTAAATTTCTGTTTGTTGTATACTAAAACCTTTTCCAGAATGTAACCTACACTTTTCTGAAAGCCGCATCAAAATCGGTTCAGCCTAATGGGACATAATCGCGGACAAACATACATACATACATACTTACATACAATCGTCGACCGTAGGTTCAATTGAGGTAAGGGACAAAATACGATTTTTCAGGAGAGGCCGACAAAGTTTTTTTTCGGACTGAATCGCCCATAACTTTTTTTGATATAAACCTTTTTCGGGTCTGATTTCACACATAATCTTGTATTTTAGTGCTCTATCTACATGTGTAATATTTATTTAAATAAGTTAGTTATTTAAGAAAATACAAGTTCCTTACAACAACGTATTTTGTTAGTAATGTCCCTTACTGACCAAGTATCTTGTCCCCCCGTCCCGTCCCTTACATTAAATTGATCTACGTTGGATTCAATCTATTATTGAAAAAATAATGTAAAGGACTTGTTGAAAAAAGGTATGAAAAAAATACAGTGTAAAGAGATTTTTGACAGAAAATTAAGTACACACTTTTGACGTACGGATATCTTTAATTTGGAAATCGTTATAAGAAATCATTTAAGAGACATGAAAATGTATTAGAACCGTGTGTGCGTTTTTTTGTGTGTCGCTTACATGCAATGTTTGTACATAGCCAATTTTCCTAATTAACGGCGTTTCTTTGGGCCATTATATCGTACTAGCGACCCGACCTATAATAGCCTTCCTCGATACATGGACTATCCAACACAAAAAGATTTTTTCAATTCGAACCAGTATAGTTGACCCTAGGTTCAATTGAGGTAAGGGACAAAATACCCAAAATGAGTTGAGTATACAGTTTTGTTCAGAATTTTTCGCTCTATCGAATGGTGCACATAAAAAAATTCTAGCTTAAGAAAAATGTTCCTTACCCTAATGATTTTTGGATCCAAATTTTGAATCAGCCCCATAATAACAATGTATCTGAAAAACTATGCAATATAGGAACTTGAAATGGTGTAATTATCGCCGCCAATCCACTTCAAATAAGGTAAGGTCTTCCCAATCAACGAATTACCATTACATGGTTTATTTTTGAAGAAACAATAATAAAAGTGGCCTTACACTAATGTGTTTGTTATCTCAAAAAATAAATATCATCCATACTTTAAATGGATTGCACGAGTTTTGACATAGTTGTCCCTTACCCCAATTTTCATTGTCATACTTTAAGCAGTGTCAACGTTACACCTATTTGAATCGAATTATATTTTGGTTCGGTGTCCGTTACACCAATTTGCTCGTGAGAAGTAATGAATATTTATCCCTGTTACCTTTATTTACACACTCTTCCACCTATTACCATCCTTTTCTATCTCACAACGTCTTTCTGTGTGCGAAAGAGAGGATGATAACAGATGATATTAATAGTCTGTTATCAGGCGGAAATAAGGTGCGCGCTTTCAACGGTGGGTCATGCCGGTTCTGATGTTCTCTTTCGGCATACTCAAATGGGCTCAAACTCGATGCTCGAGATAGAAGAGTCCGTACAGTGTTGACAGCATATCGGATGCACCACCCACGGACATCAGTGATGAGACTGTATCCCGCGGATGTGTTGAGGTCCTGGTTTCTTAAATGCCAAGAACCTCCACAACCGTGAGATATGCAATCTCAGGGAATATTTCCTAGAAGCCGACGTGTGAATGCACCGAGATGTAGTTGCAGTGGACAAGGGCCTCACCTACCCACCTACAATGTGCAAACATTGCATGTAAGCGACACACGAAAAAGCACACAACCGGTTCTAATACATTTTCATGTCTCTTAAATGATTTCTTCTAACGTTTTCCAAATTTAAGATATCCGTAAGTCAAAAGTGTGTGCTTCATTTTCTGTCAAAAATCTCTTTACACTGTATTTTTTTCATAAAATTTTTCAACAAGTCCTTAACACTATTTTTCATTAATAGATTGAATTCAACGTAGAGGTCAATTTAATGTAAGGGACGGGACTACAAGATACTTGGTCAGTAAAGGACATTACTAACAAAATACGTTGTTGTAAGGGACATCTACTTTCTTAAATAGCTAACTTATTTAAATAAATATTACACATGTAGATAGAGCACTAAAATACAAGATTATGTGTGAAATCAAAACCGAAAAAGGTTAATTACAAAAAAAGTTATGGACGATTTAGTCTGAAAAAAAACTTTGTCGGCCTCTCCTGAAAAATCGTATTTTGTCCCTTACCTCAATTGAACCTACGGTCGACGAATTTTGTATGTAAGTATGTATGTATGTATGTTTGTCCGCGATTATGTCCCATTAGGCTGAACCGATTTTGATGCGGCTTTCAGAAAAGTGTAGGTTACATTCTGGAAAAGGTTTTAGTATACAACAAACAGAAATTTAGTCAGCGCTTTTTGAAAAAAACAACAAAAAACGGGAAGACGTTTTCGTTTCTTCCATCTTTCCATCTTTGGTGGACTCTCAATCTCTATTTTAACTATGTTGCCGTTCCTTAATGGATTTGCGTGATTAGGTGGCACTAAAAAGTGGAAAATAAAAACTTTGTGGAAAAAAAGAGAACCGCCTTCTAAAAAGTAACTAAAAAGTG
This sequence comes from Charanyca ferruginea, assembly GCA_947361185.1. Taxonomy (NCBI): domain Eukaryota; kingdom Metazoa; phylum Arthropoda; class Insecta; order Lepidoptera; family Noctuidae; genus Charanyca; species Charanyca ferruginea. The sequence goes on along the minus strand of OX376055.1, from coordinate 2,457,789 downwards.
ATAAATGTAACTTTATTTCAATAAAAACATAGTACTTAGGAATATATATACAAAACTTAAATCTAAATAATAATATTATGTACAATTCTAAGAAAAAGGCAGGGAGCTCAAAGGGCATCAAAAAACTCGTCCACATCGTTGTCAACGGGAAACGTGCCCAACAGGCTGGCAGCATTGCCACGTTGTATGGCAATGCTAATTCTTTGACCCAAGAATAGACCAGCCTTCGGGTCACGTGAAGAGTCGACCAGCCGCTTGGCGATGTCACGAAAAACAATATGGGCACACAAAACAAAAAGTGATAAATAACTTTAGCACAGAACACACATTACCTACTTTAGTATCGGAAGTCGGTGGCAATACAAAACAACAAACAGAACAAAGCCACCAACTTCCGAAACTAAAGTCATGTGTCTGTGTCTGTGCTAAAGTTATTTATCACTTTTCGATTTTTTTTTAAAACAGTTCTCTTTAATAAACTTTCTATAAACTCCTTTTTTTTTTTTTTTTTTTTTTTACGCGGTGGAAGTCCTCATGGACTTCCTCCGTCGTGGGGGTGACGGAGGGGCATGCCGGACTCCCACCGGCTAAAACCACCGCGGTGTTCCGGCCTCTCCTGAAAAAACGTATTTTGTCCCTTACCTCAATTGAACCTACGGTCGACGATTATCCTGATATTAGCGCGTTCAACCAAAGAAAGAAACAAACAAACTCTTCAGCTTCATAATATTAGTATAGATTTAGTAGATGTTAACGATGTCAAATTATTGATGTGATGTGTGTCTATATTGTATATTATCTTAAAAATTAAACCGACCATTATTATACTGTCCATGATTGGTTATCTATATCTGGTAGCTTTAAAATGTATTGATTTTTTTGTCCAAGATTGGTTGTCAATAACTGGTACCTCTAAAATTCTCGTCATTTACTGATTTTATTTTATCTTTTTAGAAATGGCACCAAAAAAAACTGCTCTAAAGAACAGGTGGAAAAGACTATAGCGATTCGCTTGGCTCGTCTTGGCGGGGGCACTGCCTTGCCCCCAGAAAAGAATTGAAAAGGGTAGTTCAAGTCGCTGTTGCAGCCAATAGCAGCCAATATGCTATTGGCTGTAACAATTATCGCCACAATGGTCACTGAGTCCACATCTTACATGACGACAACCTCGCGGGCCCAGTCAAGATCTGCTTATCTTTCACCACTACATCAGGCTTATTGGCTACAATAGTCCTGTTAGTGATAATGGATCGATCCCAGTACACTGAGACATTGTTATTTTTAAGAACTGGATCGGGCACATACGGTACGTCTGATTCTAGGAGGTTGTAGTTCAGAGCAAGTTGCTAATGGATAATCCTGGCCACAAAGTTGCGCCTATGCAAGTACTCTTCGTTAGCAAGACGAGAACATCCAGAGATAATGTGACGGATTGATTTTCCCGGTCAAAGACAAGCTTAAGCCAGCCATCTTTCACAATAAATCTTTGGTAGTTATTTGTCAAAATAACTTCATCCATAAGTGCACAGACAAAACCTTCGGTTTCTCCAAATAGATTACCAAATCGTAGCTAGGAGACAGACGCTAAGAAATCAAGATCGGGCCCGTTTAGGGCCCGGAAAAAGCGTCAGTGAAGCTCTTTACTCTTCCAAACCTCCTCGCGATCGTTAGTCTCAAGCAGTACAGGCTTGCACCAGTTCCCTTTAGCTAAGGAGAGCGGGGTGAAGCTCTTGTCCACTACAACTACATCTCGGTGCATTCCCACGTCGGCTTCTAGGAAATATTATCTGAGATTGCATATCTCACGGTTGTGAAGGTTCTTAGCATTTAAGAAGCCTAGACGATCTCAACACATCCGCGGGATACAGTCTCATCACTGATGACCGTGGGTGGTGCATCCGATATGCTGTCAACACTGTACGGACTCTTCTATCCAGGGCATCGATTTTGAGCCCAATTGAGTATGCCGAAAGAGTACATCAGAACCGGCATGACCCACCGTTGAAGGCACGCACCTTATTTCCGCCCGAAATGATGATGATGATGACGTCATATTCAGCTGCATCCGGTTAGACTTGAAGGCGGCCCCATTATAGATGTGCAAAGATTCAGTAGATGACGACATAAGTGACATTCTTCTGTAAAGTATGTCGGTGCTATGAGATATAACACAGGATTACCAACGTACTTTACGCTTTTTGCAGCGAATTTGCAGCATAAAAGGCACAAGATTCTTGCCGTGTTAGAGTTGTGCTATGAAAATCCTTAGACTGTAGTATAAAAGACAGGGAAAAGATGATGAATTTACAAAATATAATAAGTGTAACTATTTTTAGCTAGGTTTATCATCTTTCGTATGGAACAATAACCAGCGTTATGCCAATCTGTATTTTATTTTGTAAAATTGTTACCATGTGTGACAAGGTCAAGTTTAAATATGTATAACATTTTCAACGACTGTGCTTCAATACGTTAAGATAAATTGTTTAAGGTAGTAAAGAATGTTGCTTGAACTGACGAATAGGTATACTAAGGATACTTTTACGATTCCAGCGAATCATGTAAAATTGTAACTGTGCTTTTAATACGAGAAGATAATTTGTATGAATTAGGAAATGGTAATGGGTGTCACTTCAATGGGAATACAAATAACAGCTTATTTGGATATCAATGTTTTATTGCAATCGTCTTATTACAATTTTTTTATATCAAATGTTAATTACTTATATCGTATTCAGCTGCATCCAGTAAGACAAGACGTCGACCCCATTATACTCGTGCAAAGGCTCGGTTGATGACAATTTGGGTGGGATTCTCTTGTAAAGTGTATTGCTACCATGAAATGTAACACATAGTACTCAATGCATTTTAAAGAGCACCCTACCTAGTGCAGTCCGTGTAAGTCTCTCATGCGGTACATCAGTAACAAACGATTTTGTTTCCGAATTTGCAGCATACAAGGCATAAGTTTGGTGCGTCTTCTACACTGTCATCTTCAAAGGAGAGGATTCTGCTGAGTTGTGCTATGAAAATTCTTGGGATGTAGTAAAAGACAGGGAAGAGAAGATGAAGTTACAAAATATAATAACAGTATTCTATTTTTTATAAACGTAGCTACGTTTATTAACTTTTGTATGGAAAAAAAACTAAGCTTATGCAGATCTGTATTTTACTTTGTAAAATTACCAAGCGTGATTATATTACTGTGCTTCAATTCGTTAAGATAAATTGTATAAGGTTGTATAGGATAATGGGAGTCACTTAAAAGAGAATTTAAATAACTGTTTATTCAAAGTCAAATCTATGTACTTTGACTTTGACTTTTAAGTGACTCCCATTATTCTATACTGTATAAAATTTGTATATACATTTTATATATATATATCTATATATAATTTATATATATATTTATCTACAATTTATCTTAACGTATTGAAGCACAGTATTTTTATTTATTTGCAAAAAGGACATCCTTTTTACAAAATAGACCCGGTTAGACTGGAAGCTGATTCAAACATAGTTGTAAAACGGCTTGGATGATGATTACTTGGATGGGATTCCACAGTAATGTATTCCGTGACATGAAATATAATACATGACACTGGACACACATTACCGCGGAGTCCCACAAAGTGCAGTCTGCGAGAGTCCATATCGCCCATGCAGCACACCTATAACAAATCTCGTAATTTTCGCCAAATTAGCAGCACAGTCGATTCTGTAAAATTAAAACAACAACTCGCATCTCACATCCCTATTCACTCTCACTTCGCATAAGGATCAAAATGACCTTGATATATTTTTACCACTTTGAATCGGGTTCGAGTGCGAAGTGGAAATTACCTTACGGAATGCCACTTCTTACGTCATCTCATACTTTATGTGTCAAAATCTCCCTGTCAATTTAGTTCAACTCGTGACACGCTCGCAAGGGTGGCGCTAGTCTAAAGTCGAATTATCAACCGAGTTTTTAGAATGCCAATCAAGAAACTTACAACGAATTCAGATTAGAAGTTTAGAATGAGGTCTTACAGAATCACACCCCAGGTTGCTTTAGAACTCATCACTCAACGTAACAAAAGTCAATGTCAAAGTAATTTATTAGCCAGAAACATAAACATTTGTACTTTCAATAAAATATGAATACTATCCTACTACTATTTCCAGCGGTTTTGGAACCCAACGGTTTGGCACGCGACGATGGCAAGAGACCGGACGGCATGTCATTATTTCCGTAGAAGTTGGGTAGGCCTTTAGTGTGGGACGCTACGTGCGTCGATACTCTTGCGCCATCCCATCTTCCTAGCTCAGCGTGTTGTGCTGGTGCTGCTGCTGCGGCTGCAGAAAACCTCAAACGGCGAAAGTATAGTATCCTTGGTGATAACTTTATTTTCGAGCCGTTTGGGGTTGAAACCCTCGGGCCGTGGGGTCCGAGTGCTCATCTCCTTTTTAAGGAAATTTCCAAAAGGTTAGTTGACACTTCTCGTGATCCAAGAGCTGGTTTTTACTTTGGGCAGAGGTTAAGCATTGCCATTCAACGTGGCAATGCAGCCAGTCTCTTGGGCACATTCCCAGATGAAGGCGATGTGGAGGAATTTTTTGATGCCTTATTATATTATTTTTTTTTTTTTTTTTTGTTTATTAGTTATAGGTTTTTGTTTCTTTATTGTACGTGTAAATATGGTACTGATTATTATGAATAAATAGTCATGAAAACTACTATTATAAATGTGAAAGTTTGTGAGAATGGTTAGATGTTTGTTACTCGTCACGATCAATTGACTGAAAGAAATTAGCTAAGCACACATATTTTTGTAGGATGGAGAATGGAATGGAACGTATGGATGGTGTGCAGAATGTGAGTCAAAAGATGGAGAGAGTGAGAGAGAATATAAAAGGAAGATGGCGAGGACGGTTGAATAAGTGGTGTGTGTTTAAACGTTTATAGCTTTATGAAAATTTATAAAATATTTAAATAAAAGTAAGTTCGTTAATATTCATCGTTTTTATTGCCACGATCCCCATTACATTTTTGCCCCGTTTTTGTGTTAATTTTAAACTTCAGCTAAATTTTATTCTGAACCCTACGCAGACGAAATCGCGGGCAGAAGATATTATTTATAATAACTGTCAACCTTATAACAGAGAGATTTAAGTAAAAAGTGATTTGAAACGCAAAGTTACTACGCGTCACACCTCGAGTTTCTTTTTTTGGGGACACCTCCACGTGAATGTGATTATTTGATATACTTACGGTGCAAAAATAACAATGCGTATAACAGAAGGCTTTTGACAGAAGATTATTTTAAAACAATTTAATATTTTTTTCTCAAAACTAAGCGAAAGAATTATACATGACTGGTGATGATGATTGTAGGTACGATGTTGCATGATGGTTGTCAATATTTACACAAATCATTAAAAAAATGGAAAATTTAATATAATTACTAGCTACTTAGTTACCTGATAACTAACACATAATCAATTCTAAGAGCGACCAGTTAAAATAAGAGATGACCAAAAAACAAAATCAAAAACGACAATTTGCCCAAAAATTCCACCACCAAATCGTAGCCAGGAGACCGACGCTACGAAATCAAGATCGGGCCCGTTTAGAGCCCGGAAAAAGCGTCAGTGAAGCTCTTTTCTCTTCCAAACCTCCTCGCGATCGTTAGTCTCAAGCACTACAGGCTTGCACCAGTTCCCTTTAGCTAAGGAGAGCGGGGTGAAGCTCTTGTCCACTGCAACTACATCTCGGTGCATTCCCACGTCGGCTTCTAGGAAATATTCCCTGAGATTGCATATCTCACGGCTGTGGAGGTTCTTAGCATTTAAGTTCTCAACACATCCGCGGGATACAGTCTCATCACTGATGACCGTGGGTGGTGCATCCGATATGCTGTCAACACTGTACGGACTCTTCTATCCAGGGCATCGAGTTTGAGCCCATTTGAGTATGCCGAAAGAGTACATCAGAACCGGCATGACCCACCGTTGAAGGCGCGCACCTTATTTCCGCCTGATAAAAGACTGTTATTATTATCTATTATCTATTAATCCCGACCAAACAACAGGTGAACTCGCACTGATAGCGACTTTTTTGATGCCCGCGCTCTGCTTTCGTATTGGTATCATCCTCTCTTTCGCACACAGAAAGACGTTGTGAGATAGAAAAGGATGGTAATAGGTGGAATTACTTTCTCACGAGCAAATTGGTGTAACGGACACCGAACCTAAATATAATTTGACACTGCTTAAAGTATGACAATGAAAATTGGGGTAAGGGACAACTGTGTCAAAACTCGTGCAATCCATTTAAAGTATGGATGATATTTATTTTTTGAGATAACAAAGACATGAATGTAAGGCCAATTTTATTATCCTCTCAACCGCGCAGCCTCTATTGCGCCTAAGCCGCTGGTATGTACACGGCGATTGCGATGTTCCGAATTCGCAGCATAAAAGGCACAAGATTCTTGCCGTGTTAGAGTTGTGCTATGAAAATCCTTGGACTGTAGTATAAAAGACAGGGAAGAGATGATGAATTTACAAAATATAATAAGTGTAACTATTTTTAGCTAGGTTTATCATCTTTCGTATGGAACAATAACAAGCGTTATGGCAATCTGTATTTTATTTTGTAAAATTGTTACCATGCGTGACAAGGTCAAGTTTAAATACGTATAACATTTTCAACGACTGTGCTTCAATACGTTAAGATAAATTGTATAAGGTAGTAGGATGTTGCTTGAACTGACGAATAGGCATACTAAAGATAGAGGGAGTATTGTCATGCTCGCTCAAATGTCTCGCTGATGGTGGCGCGTGTGTTGAATCATTCGGCTCCCTTCAAAATGGTTGAGCTGAATGATGCTGATTCACGCGTCATGTTCGTGAACGGGCGCTGTCAGTAGAGATTGGTCAGCTCTTATCTGCCATGGATTAGATGCCACTTTATCTTGCTTCTTTTTTGTGTTTTGTATTGTTAGATTACCTTCATAGTTTTCACATATAGAAGCAACAAGAATCATGTAACCAGACTTTGTAAAAACTTTATTGAAAAGAGTGTCCGTGGAGTTTCTTGCTCGTTCTTCTCCATAGAGACCTACCTACGTTTTGGAACGAGCAACTAGCTTCAACTCTCTGACTAACTGACCGACTCCTTGACAATTCAAAAGTGCCTGTAAATGGTTTAATTGAAATAAATGCTTTGACTTTGACTTTGATACTTTTACGATTCCAGCGAATCATGTAAAATTGTAACCGTGCTTTTAATACGAGAAGATAATTTGTATGAATTAGGAAATGGTAATGGGTGTCACTTCAATGGGAATACAAATAACAGCTTATTTGGATATCAATGTTTTATTGCAATCGTCTTATTACAATGTTTTTATATCAAATGTTAATTACTTATATCGTATTCAGCTGCATCCAGTTAGACAAGACGTCGACCCCATTATACTCGTGCAAAGGCTCGGTTGATGACAATTTGGGTGGGATTCTCTTGTAAAGTGTATTGCTACCATGAAATGTAACACATAGTACTCAATGCATTTTAAAGAGCACCCTACCTAGTGCAGTCCGTGTAAGTCTCTCATGCGGTACACCAGTAACAAACGATTTTGTTTCCGAATTTGCAGCATACAAGGCATAAGTTTGGTGCGTCTTCTACACTGTCATCTTCAAAGGAGAGGATTCTGCTGAGTTGTGCTATGAAAATTCTTGGGATGTAGTAAAAGACAGGGAAGAGAAGATGAAGTTACAAAATATAATAACAGTATTCTATTTTTTATAAACGTAGCTACGTTTATTAACTTTTGTATGGAAAAAAAACTAAGCTTATGCAGATCTGTATTTTACTTTGTAAAATTACCAAGCGTGATTATATTACTGTGCTTCAATTCGTTAAGATAAATTGTATAAGGTTGTATAGGATAATGGGAGTCACTTAAAAGAGAATTTAAATAACTGTTTATTCAAAGTCAAATCTATGTACTTTGACTTTGATTTTTAAGTGACTCCCATTATTCTATACTGTATAAAATTTGTATATACATTTTATATATATATATATATCTATATATAATTTATATATATATTTATCTACAATTTATCTTAACGTATTGAAGCACAGTATTTTTATTTATTTGCAAAAAGGACATCCTTTTTACAAAATAGACCCGGTTAGACTGGAAGCTGATTCAAACATAGTTGTAAAACGGCTTGGATGATGATTACTTGGATGGGATTCCACAGTAATGTATTCCGTGACATGAAATATAATACATGACACTGGACACACATTACCGCGGAGTCCCACAAAGTGCAGTCTGCGAGAGTCCATATCGCCCATGCAGCACACCTATAACAAATCTCGTAATTTTCGCCAAATTAGCAGCACAGTCGATTCTGTAAAATTAAAACAACAACTCGCATCTCACATCCCTATTCACTCTCACTTCGCATAAGGATCAAAATGACCTTGATATATTTTTACCACTTTGAATCGGGTTCGAGTGCGAAGTGGAAATTACCTTACGGAATGCCACTTCTTACGTCATCTCATACTTTATGTGTCAAAATCTCCCTGTCAATTTAGTTCAACTCGTGACACGCTCGCAAGGGTGGCGCTAGTCTAAAGTCGAATTATCAACCGAGTTTTTAGAATGCCAATCAAGAAACTTACAACGAATTCAGATTAGAAGTTTAGAATGAGGTCTTACAGAATCACACCCCAGGTTGCTTTAGAACTCATCACTCAACGTAACAAAAGTCAATGTCAAAGTAATTTATTAGCCAGAAACATAAACATTTGTACTTTCAATAAAATATGAATACTATCCTACTACTATTTCCAGCGGTTTTGGAACCAAACTGTTTGGCACGCGACGATGGCAAGAGACCGGACGGCATGTCATTATTTCCGTGGAAGTTGGGTAGGCCTTTAGAGTGGGACGCTACGTGCGTCGATACTCTTGCGCCATCCCATCTTCCTAGCTCAGCGTGTTGTGCTGGTGCTGCTGCTGCGGCTGCAGAAAACCTCAAACGGCGAAAGTATAGTATCCTTGGTGATAACTTTATTTTCGAGCCGTTTGGGGTTGAAACCCTCGGGCCGTGGGGTCCGAGTGCTCATCTCCTTTTTAAGGAAATTTCCAAAAGGTTAGTTGACACTTCTCGTGATCCAAGAGCTGGTTTTTACTTTGGGCAGAGGTTAAGCATTGCCATTCAACGTGGCAATGCAGCCAGTCTCTTGGGCACATTCCCAGATGAAGGCGATGTGGAGGAATTTTTTGATGCCTTATTATATTAGTTTTTTTTTTTTTTTTGTTTATTAGTTATAGGTTTTTGTTTCTTTATTGTACGTGTAAATATGGTACTGATTATTATGAATAAATAGTCATGAAAACTACTATTATAAATGTGAAAGTTTGTGAGAATGGTTAGATGTTTGTTACTCGTCACGATCAATTGACTGAAAGAAATTAGCTAAGCACACATATTTTTGTAGGATGGAGAATGGAATGGAACGTATGGATGGTGTGCAGAATGTGAGTCAAAAGATGGAGAGAGTGAGAGAGAATATAAAAGGAAGATGGCGAGGACGGTTGAATAAGTGGTGTGTGTTTAAACGTTTATAGCTTTATGAAAATTTATAAAATATTTAAATAAAAGTAAGTTCGTTAATATTCATCGTTTTTATTGCCACGATCCCCATTACATTTTTGCCCCGTTTTTGTGTTAATTTTAAACTTCAGCTAAATTTTATTCTGAACCCTACGCAGACGAAATCGCGGGCAGAAGATATTATTTATAATAACTGTCAACCTTATAACAGAGAGATTTAAGTAAAAAGTGATTTGAAACGCAAAGTTACTACGCGTCACACCTCGAGTTTCTTTTTTTGGGGACACCTCCACGTATGTGTGTGATTATTTGATATACTTACGGTGCAAAAATAACAATGCGTATAACAGAAGGCTTTTGACAGAAGATTATTTTAAAACAATTTAATATTTTTTTCTCAAAACTAAGCGAAAGAAATATACATGACTGGTGATGATGATTGTAGGTACGATGTTGCATGATGGTTGTCAATATTTACACAAATCATTAAAAAAATGGAAAATTTAATATAATTACTAGCTACTTAGTTACCTGATAACTAACACATAATCAATTCTAAGAGCGACCAGTTAAAATAAGAGATGACCAAAAAACAAAATCAAAAACGACAATTTGCCCAAAAATTCCACCACCAAATCGTAGCCAGGAGACCGACGCTACGAAATCAAGATTGGGCCCGTTTAGAGCCCGGAAAAAGCGTCAGTGAAGCTCTTTTCTCTTCCAAACCTCCTCGCGATCGTTAGTCTCAAGCACTACAGGCTTGCACCAGTTCCCTTTAGCTAAGGAGAGCGGGGTGAAGCTCTTGTCCACTGCAACTACATCTCGGTGCATTCCCACGTCGGCTTCTAGGAAATATTCCCTGAGATTGCATATCTCACGGCTGTGGAGGTTCTTAGCATTTAAGTTCTCAACACATCCGCGGGATACAGTCTAATCACTGATGACCGTGGGTGGTGCATCCGATATGCTGTCAACACTGTACGGACTCTTCTATCCAGGGCATCGAGTTTGAGCCCATTTGAGTATGCCGAAAGAGTACATCAGAACCGGCATGACCCACCGTTGAAGGCGCGCACCTTATTTCCGCCTGATAAAAGACTGTTATTATTATCTATTATCTATTAATCCCGACCAAACGACAGGTGAACTCGCACTGATAGCGACTTTTTTGATGCCCGCGCTCTGCTTTCGTATTGGTATCATCCTCTCTTTCGCACACAGAAAGACGTTGTGAGATAGAAAAGGATGGTAATAGGTGGAATTACTTTCTCACGAGCAAATTGGTGTAACGAACACCGAACCTAAATATAATTTGACACTGCTTAAAGTATGACAATGAAAATTGGGGTAAGGGACAACTGTGTCAAAACTCGTGCAATCCATTTAAAGTATGGATGATATTTATTTTTTGAGATAACAAAGACATGAATGTAAGGCCAATTTTATTATCCTCTCAACCGCGCAGCCTCTATTGCGCCTAAGCCGCTGGTATGTACACGGCGATTGCGATGTTCCGAATTCGCAGCATAAAAGGCACAAGATTCTTGCCGTGTTAGAGTTGTGCTATGAAAATCCTTGGACTGTAGTATAAAAGACAGGGAAGAGATGATGAATTTACAAAATATAATAAGTGTAACTATTTTTAGCTAGGTTTATCATCTTTCGTATGGAACAATAACAAGCGTTATGGCAATCTGTATTTTAGTTTGTAAAATTGTTACCATGCGTGACAAGGTCAAGTTTAAATACGTATAACATTTTCAACGACTGTGCTTCAATACGTTAAGATAAATTGTATAAGGTAGTAGGATGTTGCTTGAACTGACGAATAGGCATACTAAAGATAGAGGGAGTATTGTCATGCTCGCTCAAATGTCTCGCTGATGGTGGCGCGTGTGTTGGATCATTCGGCTCCCTTCAAAATGGTTGAGCTGAATGATGCTGATTCACGCGTCATGTTCGTGAACGGGCGCTGTCAGTAGAGATTGGTCAGCTCTTATCTGCCATGGATTAGATGCCACTTTATCTTGCTTCTTTTTTGTGTTTTGTATTGTTAGATTACCTTCATAGTTTTCACATATAGAAGCAACAAGAATCATGTAACCAGACTTTGTAAAAACTTTATTGAAAAGAGTGTCCGTGGAGTTTCTTGCTCGTTCTTCTCCATAGAGACCTACCTACGTTTTGGAACGAGCAACTAGCTTCAACTCTCTGACTAACTGACCGACTCCTTGACAATTCAAAAGTGCCTGTAAATGGTTTAATTGAAATAAATGCTTTGACTTTGACTTTGATACTTTTACGATTCCAGCGAATCATGTAAAATTGTAACCGTGCTTTTAATACGAGAAGATAATTTGTATGAATTAGGAAATGGTAATGGGTGTCACTTCAATGGGAATACAAATAACAGCTTATTTGGATATCAATGTTTTATTGCAATCGTCTTATTACAATGTTTTTATATCAAATGTTAATTACTTATATCGTATTCAGCTGCATCCAGTTAGACAAGACGTCGACCCCATTATACTCGTGCAAAGGCTCGGTTGATGACAATTTGGGTGGGATTCTCTTGTAAAGTGTATTGCTACCATGAAATGTAACATATAGTACTCAAAAAAAAAATGTATTTATGTATGTATATCAGCTGTCTGACACCCATAGTACAGGGTCTCCCTAGTTTGGGGTCAGATGGCCGTGTGTGAAAATGTCCCCACAAAAAAAATGTCCCCACAATGCATTTTAAAGAGCACCCTACCTAGTGCAGTCCGTGTAAGTCTCTCATGCGGTACACCAGTAACAAACGATTTTGTTTCCGAATTTGCAGCATACAAGGCATAAGTTTGGTGCGTCTTCTACACTGTCATCTTCAAAGGAGAGGATTCTGCTGAGTTGTGCTATGAAAATTCTTGGGATGTAGTAAAAGACAGGGAAGAGAAGATGAAGTTACAAAATATAATAACAGTATTCTATTTTTTATAAACGTAGCTACGTTTATTAACTTTTGTATGGAAAAAAAACTAAGCTTATGCAGATCTGTATTTTACTTTGTAAAATTACCAAGCGTGATTATATTACTGTGCTTCAATTCGTTAAGATAAATTGTATAAGGTTGTATAGGATAATGGGAGTCACTTAAAAGAGAATTTAAATAACTGTTTATTCAAAGTCAAATCTATGTACTTTGACTTTGATTTTTAAGTGACTCCCATTATTCTATACTGTATAAAATTTGTATATACATTATATATATATATATATAATTTATATATATATTTATCTACAATTTATATTAACGTATTGAAGCACAGTATTTTTATTTATTTGCAAAAAGGACATCCTTTTTACAAAATAGACCCGGTTAGACTGGAAGCTGATTCAAACATAGTTGTAAAACTTGGCTGATGATTACTTGGATGGGATTCCACAGTAATGTATTCCGTGACATGAAATATAATACATGACACTGGACACACATTACCGCGGAGTCCCACAAAGTGCAGTCCGCGAGAGTCCATATCGCCCATGCAGCACACCTATAACAAATCTCGTAATTTTCGCCAAATTAGCAGCACAGTAGGTCGATTCTGTAAAATTAAAACAACAACTCGCATCTCACATCCCTATTCACTCTCACTTCGCATAAGGATCAAAATGACCTTGATATATTTGACACTTTGAATCGGGTTCGAGTGCGAAGTGGAAATTACCTTACGGAATGCCACTTCTTACGTCATCTCATACTTTATGTGTCAAAATCTCCCTGTCAATTTAGTTCAACTCGTGACACGCTCGCAAGGGTGGCGCTAGTCTAAAGTCGAATTATCAACCGAGTTTTTAGAATGCCAATCAAGAAACTTACAACGAATTCAGATTAGAAGTTTAGAATGAGGTCTTACAGAATCACACCCCAGGTTGCTTTAGAACTCATCACTCAACGTAACAAAAGTCAATGTCAAAGTAATTTATTAGCCAGAAACATAAACATTTGTACTTTCAATAAAATATGAATACTATCCTACTACTATTTCCAGCGGTTTTGGAACCCAACGGTTTGGCACGCGACGATGGCAAGAGACCGGACGGCATGTCATTATTTCCGTGGAAGTTGGGTAGGCCTTTAGTGTGGGACGCTACGTGCGTCGATAATGTTGCGCCATCCCATCTTCCTAGCTCAGCGTGTTGTGCTGGTGCTGCTGCTGCGGCTGCAGAAAACCTCAAACGGCGAAAGTATAGTATCCTTGGTGATAACTTTATTTTCGAGCCGTTTGGGGTTGAAACCCTCGGGCCGTGGGGTCCGAGTGCTCATCTCCTTTTTAAGGAAATTTCCAAAAGGTTAGTTGACACTTCTCGTGATCCAAGAGCTGGTTTTTACTTTGGGCAGAGGTTAAGCATTGCCATTCAACGTGGCAATGCAGCCAGTCTCTTGGGCACATTCCCAGATGAAGGCGATGTGGAGGAATTTTTTGATGCCTTATTATATTAGTTTTTTTTTTTTTTTTGTTCATTAGTTATAGGTTTTTGTTTCTTTATTGTACGTGTAAATATGGTACTGATTATTATGAATAAATAGTCATGAAAACTACTATTATAAATGTGAAAGTTTGTGAGAATGGTTAGATGTTTGTTACTCGTCACGATCAATTGACTGAAAGAAATTAGCTAAGCACACATATTTTTGTAGGATGGAGAATGGAATGGAACGTATGGATGGTGTGCAGAATGTGAGTCAAAAGATGGAGAGAGTGAGAGAGAATATAAAAGGAAGATGGCGAGGACGGTTGAATAAGTGGTGTGTGTTTAAACGTTTATAGCTTTATGAAAATTTATAAAATATTTAAATAAAAGTAAGTTCGTTAATATTCATCGTTTTTATTGCCACGATCCCCATTACATTTTTGCCCCGTTTTTGTGTTAATTTTAAACTTCAGCTAAATTTTATTCTGAACCCTACGCAGACGAAATCGCGGGCAGAAGATATTATTTATAATAACTGTCAACCTTATAACAGAGAGATTTAAGTAAAAAGTGATTTGAAACGCAAAGTTACTACGCGTCACACCTCGAGTTTCTTTTTTTGGGGACACCTCCACGTGAATGTGATTATTTGATATACTTACGGTGCAAAAATAACAATGCGTATAACAGAAGGCTTTTGACAGAAGATTATTTTAAAACAATTTAATGTTTTTTTCTCAAAACTAAGCGAAAGAAATATACATGACTGGTGATGATGATTGTAGGTACGATGTTGCATGATGGTTGTCAATATTTACACAAATCATTAAAAAAATGGAAAATTTAATATAATTACTAGCTACTTAGTTACCTGATAACTAACACATAATCAATTCTAAGAGCGACCAGTTAAAATAAGAGATGACCAAAAAACAAAATCAAAAACGACAATTTGCCCAAAAATTCCACCACCAAATCGTAGCCAGGAGACCGACGCTACGAAATCAAGATCGGGCCCGTTTAGAGCCCGGAAAAAGCGTCAGTGAAGCTCTTTTCTCTTTCAAACCTCCTCGCGATCGTTAGTCTCAAGCACTACAGGCTTGCACCAGTTCCCTTTAGCTAAGGAGAGCGGGGTGAAGCTCTTGTCCACTGCAACTACATCTCGGTGCATTCCCACGTCGGCTTCTAGGAAATATTCCCTGAGATTGCATATCTCACGGCTGTGGAGGTTCTTAGCATTTAAGTTCTCAACACATCCGCGGGATACAGTCTCATCACTGATGACCGTGGGTGGTGCATCCGATATGCTGTCAACACTGTACGGACTCTTCTATCCAGGGCATCGAGTTTGAGCCCATTTGAGTATGCCGAAAGAGTACATCAGAACCGGCATGACCCACCGTTGAAGGCGCGCACCTTATTTCCGCCTGATAAAAGACTGTTATTATTATCTATTATCTATTAATCCCGACCAAACGACAGGTGAACTCGCACTGATAGCGACTTTTTTGATGCCCGCGCTCTGCTTTCGTATTGGTATCATCCTCTCTTTCGCACACAGAAAGACGTTGTGAGATAGAAAAGGATGGTAATAGGTGGAATTACTTTCTCACGAGCAAATTGGTGTAACGAACACCGAACCTAAATATAATTTGACACTGCTTAAAGTATGACAATGAAAATTGGGGTAAGGGACAACTGTGTCAAAACTCGTGCAATCCATTTAAAGTATGGATGATATTTATTTTTTGAGATAACAAAGACATGAATGTAAGGCCAATTTTATTATCCTCTCAACCGCGCAGCCTCTATTGCGCCTAAGCCGCTGGTATGTACACGGCGATTGCGATGTTCCGAATTCGCAGCATAAAAGGCACAAGATTCTTGCCGTGTTAGAGTTGTGCTATGAAAATCCTTGGACTGTAGTATAAAAGACAGGGAAGAGATGATGAATTTACAAAATATAATAAGTGTAACTATTTTTAGCTAGGTTTATCATCTTTCGTATGGAACAATAACAAGCGTTATGGCAATCTGTATTTTAGTTTGTAAAATTGTTACCATGCGTGACAAGGTCAAGTTTAAATACGTATAACATTTTCAACGACTGTGCTTCAATACGTTAAGATAAATTGTATAAGGTAGTAGGATGTTGCTTGAACTGACGAATAGGCATACTAAAGATAGAGGGAGTATTGTCATGCTCGCTCAAATGTCTCGCTGATGGTGGCGCGTGTGTTGGATCATTCGGCTCCCTTCAAAATGGTTGAGCTGAATGATGCTGATTCACGCGTCATGTTCGTGAACGGGCGCTGTCAGTAGAGATTGGTCAGCTCTTATCTGCCATGGATTAGATGCCACTTTATCTTGCTTCTTTTTTGTGTTTTGTATTGTTAGATTACCTTCATAGTTTTCACATATAGAAGCAACAAGAATCATGTAACCAGACTTTGTAAAAACTTTATTGAAAAGAGTGTCCGTGGAGTTTCTTGCTCGTTCTTCTCCATAGAGACCTACCTACGTTTTGGAACGAGCAACTAGCTTCAACTCTCTGACTAACTGACCGACTCCTTGACAATTCAAAAGTGCCTGTAAATGGTTTAATTGAAATAAATGCTTTGACTTTGACTTTGATACTTTTACGATTCCAGCGAATCATGTAAAATTGTAACCGTGCTTTTAATACGAGAAGATAATTTGTATGAATTAGGAAATGGTAATGGGTGTCACTTCAATGGGAATACAAATAACAGCTTATTTGGATATCAATGTTTTATTGCAATCGTCTTATTACAATGTTTTTATATCAAATGTTAATTACTTATATCGTATTCAGCTGCATCCAGTTAGACAAGACGTCGACCCCATTATACTCGTGCAAAGGCTCGGTTGATGACAATTTGGGTGGGATTCTCTTGTAAAGTGTATTGCTACCATGAAATGTAACACATAGTACTCAATGCATTTTAAAGAGCACCCTACCTAGTGCAGTCCGTGTAAGTCTCTCATGCGGTACACCAGTAACAAACGATTTTGTTTCCGAATTTGCAGCATACAAGGCATAAGTTTGGTGCGTCTTCTACACTGTCATCTTCAAAGGAGAGGATTCTGCTGAGTTGTGCTATGAAAATTCTTGGGATGTAGTAAAAGACAGGGAAGAGAAGATGAAGTTACAAAATATAATAACAGTATTCTATTTTTTATAAACGTAGCTACGTTTATTAACTTTTGTATGGAAAAAAAACTAAGCTTATGCAGATCTGTATTTTACTTTGTAAAATTACCAAGCGTGATTATATTACTGTGCTTCAATTCGTTAAGATAAATTGTATAAGGTTGTATAGGATAATGGGAGTCACTTAAAAGAGAATTTAAATAACTGTTTATTCAAAGTCAAATCTATGTACTTTGACTTTGATTTTTAAGTGACTCCCATTATTCTATACTGTATAAAATTTGTTATATTTGTTTGTTGTTGTATTTGTTATCTACAATTTATATTAACGTATTGAAGCACAGTATTTTTATTTATTTGCAAAAAGGACATCCTTTTTACAAAATAGACCCGGTTAGACTGGAAGCTGATTCAAACATAGTTGTAAAACGGCTTGGATGAAGATTACTTGGATGGGATTCGGCAGTAATGTATTCCGTGACATGAAATATAATACATGACATTCGACACACATTACCGCGGATTCCCACAAAGTGCAGTCCGCGAGAGTCCATATCGCCCATGCAGCACACCTATAACAAATCTCGTAATTTTCGCCAAATTAGCAGCACAGTAGGTCGATTCTGTAAAATTAAAACAACAACTCGCATCTCACATCCCTATTCACTCTCACTTCGCATAAAGATCAAAATGAACTTGATATATTTGACACTTTGAATCGGGTTCGAGTGCGAAGTGGAAATTACCTTACAGAATGCCACTTCTTACGTCATCTCTTACTTTATGTGTCAAAATCTCCCTGTCAATTTAGTTCAACTCGTGACACGCTCGCAAGGGTGGCGCTAGTCTAAAGTCGAATTATCAACCGAGGTTTTAGAATGCCAATCAAGAAACTTACAACGAATTCAGATTAGAAGTTTAGAATGAGGTCTTACAGAATCACACCCCAGGTTGCGCAGGCAGGTTGCCTTAGAACTCATCACTCAACGTAACAAAAGTCAATGTCAAAGTAATTTATTAGCCAGAAACATAAACATTTGTACTTTCAATAAAATATGAATACTATCCTACTACTATTATAAATGCGAAAGTTTGTGAGAATGGTCAGATGTTTGTTACTCGTCACGATCAATTGACTGAAAGAAATTAGCTAAGCACACATATTTTTGTAGGATGGAGAATGGAATGGAACGTATGGATGGTGTGCAGAATGTGAGTCAAAAGATGGAGAGAGTGAGAGAGAATATAAAAGGAAGATGGCGAGAACGGTTGAATAAGTGGTGTGTGTTTAAACGTTTATAACTTTATGAAAATTTATAAAATATTTAAATAAAAGTAAATTCGTTAATATTCATCGTTTTTATTGCCACGATTCCCATTACATTTTTGTCCCGTTTTTGTGTTAATTTTAAACTTTAGCTAAATTTTATTAGAGAACCCTACGCAGACGAAGTCACGGGCAGAAGATATTATTTATAATAATTGTCAACCTTATAACAGAGAAATTTAAGTAAAGTGATTTGAAACGCAAAGTTACTACGCGTCACACCTCGAGTTTCTTTTTTTGGGGACACCTCCACGTGAATGTGATTATTTGATATACTTACGGTGCAAAAATAACAATGCGTATAACAGAAGGCTTTTGACAGAAGATTATTTTAAAACAATTTAATATTTTTTTTCTCAAAACTAAGCGAAAGAAATATACATGACTGCTGATGATGATTGTAGGTACGATATTGCATGATGGTTGTCAATATTTACACAAATCATTAAAAAAATGGAAAATTTAATATAATTACTAGCTACTTAGTTAAACCTGTTACCTAAAACATAATCAATTCTAAGAGCGACCAGTTAAAATAAGAGATGACTAAAAAACAAAATCAAAAACGACAATTTACCCAAGAATTCTTCCATATTCAGTAAGACAACAACTTTGTAACACAAAACAAGCTAAAGTGCCGATTATCGTACTGATTCACAAAACCTTAAGATTTATTTAAAATAAATAGGTCAATTTCAAATTCAGTGTCGCATGTAATTCAATTAATTAAACCATAATAAGTGTATTTTACCTAGATTTACTATCGTTAATATAAATTTAACGATAGTAATAAGTAATATAAGTAATTTATCTTTTCTTTAGATGCAAAGAAAAGATTACCTGCCTAATGCCAATCTGTTATTTTTTTTTTAAATTTTGTCTAATTGCAATTATACCGCGTCAATGTTCAATAGGTACGCATAACATTCAATAAAAACAGTGTCATCTAATCTATAAGGTAGAAAAGGGTAATACCCCTTACGCTAATTAAAAAAAAAAATTCTATCTTTTTTCCTTTCTTTCAATTTCAAGTACAGCAGGTCAACCTACCCGAAACTGTCACATTTTCCCAATCAATCTTGAACCTTATTCGTTAACCATAAAGTTGATTATCGATTAAAGAAATGTGACAGATTGTATTAGCTTGATATGCTGGCGTCTGTACAAGTACAAGTAGAGGGTGATAGCGGAGAAATAGAATGTAATGGCTATCTTGAAATATCTTTCAGAGGAGCCCAATCTAGTGCAGTCTCTGCACGAGCTCTTATCCCACTTGTATCAAATCTCGTTTATTCTTCCGTTGCAACAACACGTAGGATAGCCGCGTCTTCTTAATTATCCTATTCATCATCTTCAATGACTAGGTTTCTAGTAAGCCGTACCTAGACCGAAACTGCAAATAGACTACGCACTATTTATTACAAGTTTGGTCCAAGCACAACTCATTAGTAGCACCTTTATACTGCATTTGCTAATTTATTCTTCTTCTACTTCAGCTGTAAAGATAGTGTAAAGATCGTCCCAAGTTAGATTTCTGTATAGTAGCCCCGAAAACGGAAAACCAGCCAGTCTTAGCAGCTTTTTGTTTATAATAAACATTTTATAAACGAAATTTATATGAAAAAAACGTAAAATGATTTACAATAATAATAATTTATTTGTTCAAATTACAAAACGATAGCAAGCGTGTATTGAAGCGCACTTCTGTTCATCGACTTATATATTATTGTTCTGTGCCCGGCAGGGTCCGTGGCCCATTTTTATATTTATTGTTAGTTAGCATCTTTTGATAACAAATTCGACATTTACCGATCACATCGGCGAGACTCCGAAACAAAACACAAATCTGTCAGATCACATAAAACGTAGTAATAATTATTATTGATATTGTATTCAGCTAGACACCCGGTTACACTGAAAGCTGAACCCAACATTGAAAAAATGCTGGATTAATGATCACTTGGGTGCGATTCTACTGCAATGTATCTATGATGTGGGTATGAAATGTAACATAAAACAGACGTATATTGTAATATACATCTGTTTTGTGTTGATCTTAATCCTAAGATTGATGAAGTAAAGTAATACAAAAACATAATAGAATTTATTTTGAGGTTGACGGGTAGGTACATGATTTCGGCACAATGTTCGAAACACGAACAGCGCCAACTGTCCGGGATGAAACGAAAGTTGGCAATCGGTTGCTTGTTTAGTTAAAAAGTCATCGTTTACCTTAAAGAGAAACAGAAGTAAATCGCCGGCTAAAGTGATCTAAAAGACAAGCAAGCCGAACCGCTCACCATGGGTCCGGCTCCCGCAAACAAATTAAAACATACCAATTTTCATTTGAATAAAATGTGTATAGATTATAAATCATGTATACAGTACATTTACAGTTTAGAGATCAATTTTAGATTATTTTAACTTTCATTTAAATCCAGTGAGATGTGATCCAGGTACAACATGGCTCCAGAAATACCTTACGGTTGAGCACCATGTCCCATGCGTTGTTTCTACCAAATTTGTGGTGCAAGTCGTTGGTGTCCTGTGTCTTCTACATTATCCTTTTCATTTTCTTCAATGGGTAGGTTTCTGCTGAGCCGTACTTGTACCGAAAATGTGACAACTAGAGTACGCACTATTTGTTTCAATTTCGGTCCAAGTACAACTCATTAGTAGCACCGTGATACTGCATTTGCAAATTCTTCTTCTACTTCGGCTGTAAAGATAGTTAGTTGTCCCAAGTTAGATTTATGTTTTGATGAAGCAAAGTAATACAAAAACATAATAAAATTTATTTTGATGTTGACGGGTAGGTACATGATTTCGGCACAATGTTCGAAACACGAACAGCGCCAACTGTCCGGGATGAAACCAAAGTTGACAATTGGTCGTTTGTTTAATTAAAAAGTCATCGTTTACCTTTATGGAAAACATAGAAGTAAATCACCGGCTAAAGTGATCTTAAAGACAAGCAAGCCGAATCGCTTACCATGGGTATGGCTTCCGCAAACAAATCAGAACATACAAATTTTCATTTGAATAAAATGTGTATACATTATAAATCATGTTTACAGTACATTTATACTTTAGAGATCAAGTTTAGATTAGTATAACTTACATTTAAATCTAGTGAGATGTGATCCAGGTGAAACATGGCTCCAGAAATACCTTACGGTGGAGCCCCACTTAAGTCCACGTGAGTGGACATCCCACATGTAGTACACCTGTTCCAAATATCGTTGTTTCTACCAAATTCGTGGTGCAAGTCGTTGGTGTCCTGTGTCTTCTACATTATCCTTTTCATTTTCATCAAAGGGTAGGTTTCTGCTGAGCTGTACTTGTAGCAAAAATGCAACAAATAGGGTACGTACTATTTATTACAATTTTGAGCTAAGTCCAACTCGTTAGTAGCACCCCGATACTGCATTTGCTAATTCTTTTTCTACTTCAGCTGTAAAGATAGTTAGTCGTCCCAAGTTAGATTTATGTTTAACAGACCCGAAAACGGAAAACCAAGAAGTGTTAGCAGCTTTTCGTCTATAATTAATAATAAATTGTTTGTCTATAATTAATAAAAAATAATAAATTGGACGAGATAAACAAAACTATCTATGCTAATAACGAACATACAATATTCGTCAAACCTACTGACAGTATGGAAATATTTCAAACAATCAAAAATTTTAAAAACTCAAATGCAGCTGGGTTATGTGACATAACAACTAACGTAATTAAATTATGCGCACCATACATATGTCAACCGCTGTGTTATCTAATAAACTTGTCCTTTGAGGAAAGCACCTTACCAAAAGTATAGAAAAAGTCAATAGTTGAACCACTTTTTAAAAACGGCGAAAAAAGTGACATGATAGGCCAGTTACGTTGATACCAACTGTGTCAAAAATATTCGAGAAAATGATGCTGAGAAGGCTTCAAGAATTTACGAATTAAGCACAAGGATGTAAGAAAACGAGATATAGCATGATAGGTACATGATTTCGGCACAATGTTCGAAACACGAACAACGCCAACTGTCCGGGATGAAACGAAAGTTGGCAATCGGTCGTTTGTTTAGTTAAAATGTCATCGTTTACCTTAAAGAGAAACAGAAGTAAATCTCTGGCTAAAGTGATCTAAAAGACAAGCAAGCCGAACCGCTCACCATGGGTCCGGCTTCCGCAAACAAATTAGAACATACCAATTTTCATTTGTATAAAATGTGTATAAATTATAAATCATGTAAACAGAACATTTATACTTTAGAGGTCAATTTTAGATTATTTTAACTTACATTTAAATTCAGTGAGATGTGATCCAGGTGAAACATGGCTCCAGAAATACCTTACGGTGGAGCCCCAATTAAGTCCACGTAAGCCGTCCCACATGTTCCATGTCCCATTCGTTGTTTCTACCAAATTCGTGGTGCAAGTCGTACTAGAGAACGCACTATTTGTTTCAATTTTGGTCCAAGTACAACTCATTAGTAGCACCCTGATGCTGCATTTGCTTTAAAAACGTATTCCATGGAGTAATTATTATTATTATTAATTCAGTTCAGACATAGTCCTTACATTAAGATCAAAACATATAAAAGACGTAAGCACATTAAAATCATTACAAATTACACATAAGAATTACATCAAATCAAGCATTACAATTGAATTATTAAACATTTTACAATTAAATTAAAATCAGTGTAAATTAAAATAATAATACAATATAAAATAATACACAATAAAAAATACACATTGAAACTGTCAATAATAAAATTCAATCAATACACATTAAACACACATGTCAAACAATACGAGGAGAAGCGCTAACATGAAGCTGCATCCACCTCTTTATCAGGGACAGGTCTCACCGCTCGAACAACACCCTCAGGAGGCGACTTAATAGTGAAGCGCTTCGCTTCCTTATGATTGCGAAAAAAATCATCGGTGCGCGCCTCTGCAAACATAGTCGAAGCACTACAAAACCGCGGAAGCCCTAACAGTATCCTGAAAGCATTGTTGTACTGCACGCGCAGTGCGCTGTACGCCCGCTGCGTAAAGTTGGTCCACAGGCTGCACGTGTAAAACGACTGACAATATGCCTTAAATAAAGTCACCTTTACAGGTCTAGTACATCGCGCAAACCTTCGAGTCAACATATTACACCGGACCGACAGCGCCCTGCGCTCCCTCTCTCAATGTCCAGATTGTCACACAAGTCATCAGAGACCCAGTGGCCCAGGTACTTGAAATGCTGCACCCTTTTTAAAGGGATGCCGCAAAGAGTGACAGGAGGTACAGATGAGTAACATTTGGTACCGGCTTTGAAGATCAGGAATTCACTCTTTCTAGCATTGTAACTGAGTCCATGGGCCTCTGCATATATGCACCTATCGATGGGCTCAGCAACACCATATCATCCGCGTACCTAATGTTGTTCACACACACCGTCTATGGAACATCCAATATTAGTGCTGCTGAGCTCACCGATGAGCCGGTTCATGTACAGGTTAAAGAGGCGAGCCGAGGATAAACGTGTTGTGCTAGGATGATGATGGCGCAAGGGTGCCGACACATGTTGCGTCCCACACCAAAGGCCTACCCAACTTAGTTACCCAACCTAAACCAATTCCTCGTTGTTTCTTAGCATTAAACACAACTGTTTCCGTCTTCTATAATTCGTCTTTATCATCTTGAATGACTGGGATGCTGCTGTTGTTGTGTCATGACCCATCAACGAAGGTGCGAATATGATAGAAAATGAACATATTTACAGCTTCTTCGATGGCACAACTGATAAGTATAATCGTCTGATACCGCATTGCGTAGTTTTTTTTTGCGGATTCCAACTAATAAAAAAAGATTGTTAAAAAATTACTATATTACTATTAATTATATTAGTACAGATGCAGAATGGCATGGTAAAGAATTTGGAAATATAATCTAGATAAAGTCCTGTTGACGTCTTAATAAATTACTTTATGTTAATAATATTCCCCTTGTACTATTTATTGATAATATCTTTCCATTACGTCAACTTTAAAACGTTTTCTGGAATAACTGCCAATGTGGTCTTCTTCTTCTTTCCCCTGGCTTTTTAACCGACTTCAAAAAGGACGAGGTTATCAATTCGAATGTGTATGTTCGTGCATAATATAAATAGACGGATTTCCAAAATTCTTTTTTTGTTGGAAAGGGGTTTATTCCGAAATGGTCCCATATACATTTTACCAAAATTGATTTAGCCATTTTTGAGAAAATCAACAAATTCCCAATAAAATTACTTAGACGACGTTTTGGTTTCTTCAATCTTTGGAGGATTTACAATCTCTTCTAAGTGTGTTGCCATTTTTTAATGGATTTAATTGTTATGGCAACACTAAAAAGCGAAAGAAAAGTAATGTGTGTTCTGTGCTAAAGTTATTCATTAAGGCGGTTTTCTTCTTTTTGAAAAAACTTTTATATCCTAGAATTGGTTGCCAATGTGGTCAATTTATATATATTTAACAGTGCTTAATTCACAAACATTTGTAGATAAGTGTGCATTCTGAGAGCAAAAGGATCAGAACGTTCCTTAACAATTAAAATTATGTATTTAGTACGTTTGAACTATCTGTAGTGGAAGACTCAATTTGTTAAAAGTAATTTCATAAAAACGTTGATTGCCCAACGCCCAGGCACTGTTTTGTCGAAAAATAATGTAAACTGTTTTATATCCTTTGATTGAAATGGAACAGAACAAGTAGTTTATCCGTTATCCATTACTTTTAAAACAATACCTATTTCGTCGTTGGTGCTATTGAACATGTAGTATCGACTGCAAGTCTATAAATGCTATATATTTAATCTAGATCTGTAGATGTGTTAAGACAAGGAATATAGCGTCAAAAAAGTAATATCAAAACTGTTATCTGACCTTAATATGTTTACAATCACTGACTTACGTTTTAATTACAAAAGCTAATTCAAGCAGTCAGGACTTATGTCGTGACACAATAAAAATTACAATTAAAAAAGAAAAAATGCTCCCGTAGAATTTTCATTTCTTATCTATCTACACGTGAAGACCTTGTAAATTGCTGTCAAATAATGATACTGTCATTTATCGTCATTGTATTTAGGTGTAAGTCTTCCAGAATAAATAAAATAAATAAATAAATCTCACAGGGTAGGACGTCAGCAGAAAGGTCTTTTTAAAATACTATGAGTTTTTGGGTACCATTGTTTTTGTATGGATCTGATTTCGAAATTTTAAATTTTAAAGTGAACATTTTTGTTAGGGTCAAGCACGAACATATAACAACTTACTTTGTGGGGTCAAGTGTCCCACCAGTTAAACAATTCGTTCAATAAATCTAAGAATAACCAAACGTGTAATATTGTCCATGAGTTTAAAATGAAAAGTATGAAAAATCAACATATTCAAGGATGTAGTAGATGTAACGAATTTAAAAAGAATCTATCATATTTTTCGCCAATAGAGAAACCTGGTTTAAAGGAACTCTAAAACATTACGGTTAAAAATATAATGATCACCAAAAAATACTTTAGGATCTTAAGCTCCCTTACCAAAAAATTTAAGCACTAAATTATACCCTAATGTACTAAATGGTCACCAAATCTTAGTGTGCAAAATAACTAAAATCCTTTTGACCCCCCCCGGGGCGGATACGACATGGTTAGGTTAGGTTAGAACTGTGACCCCTACGCCTGCCAGAATCAAATCGCTTTTTACAGACAAACTCATACATTTCTACAATACTTTAGGAAACACCATTTTGGTGACCATTTACTATTTTTGGTTTTATTTTATTTACTATTATTGGTGATCATTTAGTAGATCTGGAGGGTCGTTAAACATAAGCCAGACATTACTAGCAGTACCTATAACCTAAGGATTTTCGTTAAACCAATGACTCCATAATATTAAACCAAAGGCTTCCTTTTAAGTGTGATTGATTATGAGCGGCAAGTATGGACCCCTCTAATGGCCCGACGTCATCGTCCCTTGGCTGGTTTCTCCAAATGATGTTAATTTCGGTATCGGTGTCGGCACCCTGTAGAGCTGGTCCCTGACTGGTCACTCTTCCACCGAATGTAATGAATTTCTAAGAATTATACTGCCTTGTCCCGACTAAAATCTGGGTACAAGGAGAGGACAAAAAGAAGAAACTATAGGCAAACTATAGTATGTTGGGTATTCATAGAAATCAAAGTACAAGAATGTAAAACTATTTTACTTTTGATAATAAACGTTTAGAGACAAGAGAGGAATGCCAAATTTTATTTTTAATTCGTAACGCGTTGAGCAATACATTGTTCTAAGCTACGGTAATGAATTACTTACATACACTTACTGTGAATTTATTATTCCAGATAAGAATTTAACATTGTTAATGTCTTACAACTGTTATATTAAATGTCGTAATTACAAATACGAATGTTTCTTAATTTAATTAATATAAAAAGGTAGTCAATAAAAAAATACTATACCTTCTTTTGTTTAATTAGACAAAGCACCAGCTCGTGTCGGATGATCACTCAACTGGTACTTTATGAAAGTTATATCTAGTCGAATATTAATTATGTAGAAGGCATGGTTTTGTATACACGACTAAAACTGTATATCTGCTATCTCTGACTATCTTAGTCCGATAAATACCGTACTGCACTGATTGACGTTTCATTAAAAGGTACTATCGCTTGAAAAAATAATATAAAAATAATAATTATTTACTAAACATTACTTATGACAGATGTTATATTACTTATAGATAATGGATTTTTGCGCTTTGTAGTTTTAGATACTTTTTTTAGATAACGTAATATAAGGTCCCAAAAAAAAGTACGTTGAAGATAAATTTATAATTTAAGCTTGTAAAATGTAAGAAGAATTGATTGATTCATATCACGTTATCTAAAAGTCACATCAGTTTTTATCACAAATAGCAGTTCTTAATCCGTATCGAAAATGGGAAGTGCTTTTAAATTTAAAATTTAAAAAGTTCAGTTCAGTTAAATTACACTGAACGTCTTCAAAATCGTCGTCGCTGTAGGCATTTCGAAATTCATTCTTAGGTCTTCAACAGTCGTTAGGTATAGCTAGTCAGAAGCTCGAAAGTCATACCACCAGTAGCTCCAAAAAGAACACTATACTCTTTAGTACTACTTGAAGTTAAACTTTCAAGCGCAGCTCGTTCCAAATCTTGGCAGCTAGAAGACCAATGTTTCCTGCATCTTCTACATTGTCTTCCGTGACTGGGATAGTGCTGTTATCAAGTCATGCCCCATTAATAAAAACTATGAATATAGTATACAACGAACAATGTTCACAGCTTTATTAATGGCCCACGTGATAAGTATTAGCGTCTGATACCGCACTGCGTAATTCTTCTTGCCGATTCCAACTAATCTATTATTGTAATAAAAATATATATTTCTTTTAATAACAATACAGACGCAAACGACACGATTAAGAATAAAAAATAATCTATATGAGAAATTCTATGAACGTCTTAATAAATGACATTACATATATTAATATTTAGGTTTTTTAATAATATCTTTAATTAACATCAACTTTAAAACGTTTACTGGAAAAACAGCTAATGTGGTTAATTTGGATACATTTTACAGTACTCAATTCACAAACATTTGTACCGAAAATAAATGTGCATTCCAAGAACACAAGCAACAGTACCTTTTTTAACAGTTAATAAGAATGACGTTTGGAATATCTGAACTCAAAGATTCAATCAGTAATTAAAAAAACACGTACACTTAAAGTGAGGGAGAAGTTTATTTCTCATCTATCTCACAGCATGGGATGTCATTAAAAGAGTCTTTTTAAAATATTAAGTATGTATATTTGGGAACAACTTATTTATCAGAGACCAGTTTTCGAAATTTTAAGCCTTATAGTGTACATTTCTGTTAGAATCAATAAAACTGTCCCCATCCGTTAAGCGAATCGTTAAAAAAAAAATTAAAAATAACCATAGAAATCTATGAAATGTGTAAATTTTCAAGGATACATGTAACGAAGTTACAAAGAAACTATTACATATTAGCCAATAGATAACCGCTACTATAAAGTAACTCTAAAACGTTATTAGCAGTATGTATGTGCGTTAAATCCAATGACTTTAAAATATAAAACCAAAGACTCCCTTTTAAGTGTGTATAATTGAGAGCAGCAAGTATGGAACCCTATCGTGATCTACCGTGGTTCCTTGGCTGGTTTTACCAAATTATATTAATTAGCGTTTAGGTTAGTGTCGGCTTCCCCAGAAGTGGAAGAGGAAGGAGTCGTGCCCCTCCATCCGCACGACCCTGTAGAGCTCGTCCCTGACTGGTCACTCTTCCACCGAATGTAATGAATTCCCAAGAATTATACTGCCTTGTCCAGACTGAAATCTGCGTACAAGGAGGGGAGAAGAAGAAACTATGGGCAAACTATAGTGGGTTGGGAATTCATAGAAATCAAGGTACAAGAATGGAAAACTACTTTTCTTTTGATTATAAACCTTGAGACAAGAGATGAATGCAAAATGATATTTTTAATTCGTAACACGTTGAGCAATAAATTATTGTAAGCTACGGTAATGAATTACTTACATACACTTACTGAGAATTTATTATTCCAGATAATAATTTAAAATTGTTAATGTCTTACAACTGTTATATTAAATGTCGTAATTACAAATACGAATGTTTCTTAATTTAATTAATTTTAAAAGGTAGTCAATAAAAAAATACTATACCTTCTTTTGTTTAATTAGACAAAGCACCAACTCGTGTCTGATGATCACTCAACTGGTATTTTATGAAAGTTATATCTAGTCAAATAATAATTATGTAGAAGGCATGATTATGTCTTGTAACAACTCTAGTAGTTTAAGAAATAAAAAGCTATGTAGAATTGTACGATAGAATTTAATAGCTCTCACAAGAAAGATTTTATAGCGTCTTATATAGCGGGGTATTATAGTACCGGCCAGACTCAATTATTGTGGACTGCCAGTAATTTTTATTTGATTAGTGCTTTTAAGATTTTAAAGAACACCAGATACATTAGGGGGTGTCTAGCTGTTTAGTATAAAATACAGCCATACACACATATATTCGACATCAGTTTGGAGGTTTTACGTTATCTAAGCCGTAAACTTATTAGAAGTATTACTGACAATTGTCAAGATTGACAACTGTCATTGACAAACATGTCATAGCAAAAACATTATTTATTTTCCAGATTTATAAAAAGGGATTTAAAATACATTTAATTAGCAGACACACAGTCTTTCTGCTCGAAGAACAATAGTGTAAGTACTTTAATTCTATTTTTGCATAATAAAAGATTCCAAGAATCTATAAAAACAAGTATTATAAAATGTAAACATCAATTGTGATAAATGATTGCATGCTTATAAAAAGTAAATATAGTATTGTGTTAAACATAATACTATAGTATACACGACTAAAACTGTATATCTACTATCTCTGACTATCTTAGTCCGATAAATACCGTACTGCGCTGATTGACGTTTCATTAAAAGGTACTATCGCTTGAAAAAATAATATAAAAATAATAATTATTTACTAAACATTACTTATGACAGATGTTATATTACTTATAGATAATGGATTTTTGCGCTTTGTAGTTTTAGATACTTTTTTTAGATAACGTAATATAAGGTCCCAAAAAAAAGTACGTTGAAGATAAATTTATAATTTAAGCTTGTAAAATGTAAGAAGAACATTTGATTGATTCATATCACGTTATCTAAAAGTCACATCAGTTTTTATCACAAATAGGAGTTCTTAATCCGTATCGAAAATGGGAAGTGCTTTTAAATTTAAAATTCAAAAAGTTCAGTTCAGTTAAATTAAACTGAACGTCTTCAAAATCGCCGTCGCTGTAGGCATTTTGAAATTCATTCGTAGATCTTCAACAGTCGTTAGGTATAGCTAGTCAGAAGCTCGAAAGTCATACCACCAGTAGCTCCAAAAATAACACTATACTCTTTAGTACTACTTGTAGTTAAACTTTCAAGCGCAGCTCGTTCCAAATCTTGGCAGCTAGAAGACCAATGTTTCCTGCATCTTCTACTTGTTGTCTTCTGTGACTGGGATGGTGCTGTTATCAAGTTATGCGCCATTAACAATGACTATGAACATAGTATACAACGAACAATGTTGACAGCTTCATTAATGGCCCACGTGATAAGTATTAGCGTCTGATACCGCACTGCGTAATTCTTCCTGCCGATTCCAACTAATCAATTATTGTAAAAAAAAACTATATTTCTTTTAATAACAATACAGACGCAAACGACACGATTAAGAATAAAAAATCAATATGAGGAATTCTATGAACGTCTTAATAAATGACATTACATATATTAATATTTATGTTTTTTAATAATATCTTTATTTAACATCAACTTTAAAATGTTCACTGGAAGAACCGCTAATGTGATCAATTTGGATACATTTTACAGTACTCAATTCACAAACATTTGTACCGGAAATAAATGTGCATTCCAAGAACACAAGTAACAGTACCTTTTTTAACAGTTAATAAGAATGACGTTTGGAATATCTGCACTCAAAGATTCAATCAGTAATTTAAAAAACACATTTAACATTTAAAAAACAGGGGGAAGTTTATTTCTCCTCTATCTCACAGCATGGGATGTCATTAGAAGAGTCTTTTTAAAGTATTAACTATGTATTTTTGGGAACCACTTATTTCTAAGAGATCAGTTTTCGAAATTTTAAGCCTTAAAGTGTACATTTCTGTTAGAATCAATAAAATTGTCCTCATCCGTTTAGCGAATCGTTAAAAAATTTTGAAAATAACCATAGAAATCTATAAAATGTGTAAAAATTCAAGGATACATGTAACGAAGTTAAAAAGAAACTATCACATATTACCCAATAGATAACCGCTACTATAAAGGAACTCTAAAACGTTATTAGCAGTATGTATGTGCGTTAAATCCAATGACTTTAAAATATAAAACCAAAGACTCCCTTTTAAGTGTGTATAATTGAGAGCAGCAAAAATGGAACCATATCATGACCCAACGTGGTTCCTTGGCTGGTTTTTCCAAATTATATTAATTAGCGTTCAAGTAAGTGTCGGCTTCCCCAGAATTAGAAGGGGAAGGAGTCGTGCCCCTCCATCCGCACAACCCTGTAGAGCTCGTCCCTGACTGGTCACTTTTCCACCGAATGTAATAAATAATGAATTCCTAAGAATTATACTGCCTTGTCCAGACTGAAATCTGCGTACAAGGAGGGGAGAAGAAGAAATTATGGGCAAACTATAGTGGGTTGGGAATTCATAGAAATTAAGGTACAGGAATGGAAAACTACTTTTCTTTTGATTATAAACCTTGAGACAAGAGATGAATGCAAAATGATATTTTTAATTCGTAACACGTTGAGCAATAAATTATTGTAAGCTACGTTAATGATTTACTTACATTTAGTATACACTTACTGTGAATTTATTATTCCAGATAAGAATTTAACATTTTTAATGTGTTACAACTGTTATAATAAACGATGTAAGTAAGACGTACTATAGGTATCAATTAGTATATAACACACTTTATAAAAAATAATGATTGCTCAAGCATTGCCTGGTCGAACTATACTATAAACAGTATTATAATTTAAATGGTAGACATAATAAATACTAAATAATAGCTTGTGTTCGTCAATGGCATAGACTTTTTAGTATCGACTGAAAGTCTAGCCCATTATTTAATTATGCATGCCTTATTTTTGATCTACCCTTGCGGACGTGTTACGACAAAGAGTTTAGTGTCAAAAAAAATCTTTTTTTTTTTAAACCACAAAATTTTCAACGAAGTGAAACAATAAAGTGTTATTTTTATTACGAAATATTTGAGTTATGCTATAGTTTAAAAACATTGTAAGTATATCAATCAACTCCTGTTAATATATTCAAAATATTCTCCACATTGGAAAATATTTTGAACTCTATAAATGATTTATATTTTTCATAGAAATGAATGTATGGATCTCGCCATGATTCTTTAGGTGGCAATGTTTCATTCCATGTAATCATAAAGGTTGGCGCTTTACTGCAATCACTGATTAACTGACATTAAAAATAAATCAACGCATCATCTATTACGAAATAAATCCGTTGGTCCCGGTTGACATTCGTGCGGCCGGGCTGAAAGTGACTACCAGGCTGTTGGGTAGCTTAAATAGGTACTTAAACTATTTCATTTTAAATGAAAGTGCAGACTGGATGTTACATTCATGTTTCTATTTATTGCGTTTTAGATACAGTGACAATGACAGTGACAGTAATGACATAAATCATAAACTGTTAATATCATCATAAACTAAATGTTGAGTTGCCAACACTATCATGAAGTGTTTCCAACTTCCAAAATACACATAAGAATACACATAAGAATACACGTACCTAAATAGTTCATTGTAGATAAATTTATTATATAAGACCGTAAAAAGTAAGAAGAACTTTCGATTGATTCCAATCTCTCTAACTAAAAGTCACATCAGTTTATTGTTTGTATCACAATTGTAGTTCTTTTTCAGTATGTAAAATGAGATGTGGATGTTTTTTTAAAATCACTGAAAATGTTCAAAATGCGTTTAATCTCTGCACATTACGGCATTTTGAAAGTTTCGTGATAATGATAAGAACGCCATAATAAGATTCGTGAAGGTTGGCCCTCATTCAGTTGAGGGCTAACATCTCTGAGGCAAATGATGTGCTTGCTGTCAAGCGATAAATTTAAAATATACCGACATATCAATTATAAGAAAATAAAGCCGTTGGTCCCGGTTGTCATTCGTAGATTTTTGACAGTCGTTAGGAACTGTAACTGGTTGTCCGACTTCCGAACTTCACCCCCAAGCCGTTCTAGTTCTCGTTGTTTCCTGCGTCTTTAATGTTTTCTCTTCATTGCTTTAAATGGCTGGAATGCTGCTGTTATCAATTCATGAACAATCGATTCAGCAGTTATCATTATATAAAACGAACAATGTTAACAGCATTATCGATTACCCACGTAATCAATATTAGCGTCTGATACCGCACTGCGTAATTCTTCTTGCCGATTCCAACTTATCTACACGTCATATTGAATAAAAAATACAACAAATATTTATTTTACATGGTACAGATGCAGACAACATGGTTAAGAATTTTGAAACATATAATCAAGACAAGGTAAGGAATCATGTCAACGTCTCAATAAATAACATTATATATATTAATAATAACCCCCTTTTACATATTTCCTTGACATCAACATTAATTATTTTACTAGATAAACTGCCAATGTGGGGCAATAATGTAAACTGTAATAAATCCTTAGATTACAATGAAACACGACGAGTAATTTATACTTTATCAAATAGCTTGTAGTTGTTGATGACTTTGACTATGTAGTATCTATTATAGACGCCATTTTTGACGCTTTACTGTTAGTATAGCGTGACTATGTTAGGTTAACTACAATTACGCTTCACAGATCGACTAACATGAATTGTATTATGAAGGGAGGAAAAGTGCAATGGAAGTCACTTTAGCGAAAATTTAAATAAAAGCTTTATTCAAAATCAAACATTGATTGCAACCTTTGTAACAAAATTTACTTATTTCAGTATCACTTGAGTTCAGTTTTAAGCACTTAGTGTGATTATTTTTAAAATATAGAAAGTTGTAATTTGGCATGAAGATACATATATATTGATGCCCATTTATTAATACATACATGCCGATTAAGTGGCAGACTAACATTTTGAACGTAACATGTACAGTTAGGGGGAAGTTAATTTCTCAACTATCTCACAATGTGCGATGCCATTAGAAAGGTTTTTTTAAATATTATGAATTTTGGATACCACTTATTCGTTAGGGATCTGTTTTCGAAATTTTAAGCCTTAATGTGTTAATTTTGTTAAAATCAATGAAATTGACCCCATCCGTTTAACGAATCGTTCAAAAGATTTGAAAACAATCACAGAAATCTATGAAATGTGAAAATATTTGAGGATGTAATACATGTAACTAAGTTAAAAAGAAACTACTACATATTATCCAATAGAGAACTGCTACTATAAAGGAACTCTAAAACGTTATATGCAGTATGTATGTGCGTTAGACCAATGACTTTATAATATAAAACCAAAAGCTCCCTTTTAAGTGTGTATAATTGTGAGCAGCAAGTATGGAACACTATCATGACCCGACGTGGTTCCTTGGCTGGTTTTTCCAAATCATATTGATTAGCTTTTAAGTTAGTGTCGGCTTCCCCAGAAGTGGAAGGGGAAGGAGTCGTGCCCCTCCATCCGCACGATTCTGTAGAGCTCGTCCCTGACTGGTCACTCTTCCACCGAATGTAATGAATTCCCAAGAATTATATTGCCTTGTCCGGACTGAAATCTTTGTACTAGGAGAGGAAAAGAAGAAACTATGGGCAAACTATAGTAAGTTGGGAATAAATAGAAATTAAGGTACAGGAATGGAAAACTACTTTAATTTTGATTATAAACGTTGAGACAAGAGTCTCGTAGTTACGCGGGGGTTTAAAAATATGGTAAGTACATCAATCAACTCCTGATAATGTATTCTACACATTGGCAAAAATTTTGAACTCTCTAAATGATTTTTATTTTTCATACAAATGAATGTATGGATCTCACCATGAGTCTTTAGGTGGCAATGTTTCATTCCATGTAATCATAAAGGTTGGCGCTCAACTGCAATCACTTATTAACTGTATGCCTACCGTCAGGCGGGACATTAAAAATAAACCAACGCATCATCTATGAAGAAATAAATGCGTTGGTCCCGGTTGACATTCGTGCGGCCGGGCTGAAAGTGACAACCAGGCTGACTGCCTGTTGGGTAACTTGAATAGGTACTTAAACTATTTTAATTTTAAATGAAAGTGCAGACTGGATTAGTTACAGTGACAGCGACAGTGACAGTAATGACATAAATCATACAGTAATGACATAAATCAACGAGCGGGGGGTTAGCAGTTGATGACGCTGACTGTACCTACACAGTTCATTGTAGATAAATTTATTATGTAAAACCGAAAAAAGTAAGAAGAACATTGGACTGATTCCAATCTCTCTAACTAAAAGTCACATTGATCAGTCAATTGTTTGTATCACAATAAAATTGTAGTTCTTTATCCGTATCTAAAATTGTTAGGGATTTTTTTTATCTTAAAAGTTCATTATAATACACTGAAAATGTTCAAAATGCGTTTAATCTCTGCACCTTAAGGCATTTTGAAATTTTCGTGATCATGACAAGATAAGATCGCCATATTAAGATTCGTGAAGGTTGGCCCTCATGCAGTTGAGGGCCAACATCACTGAGGCAAATAATGTGCTTGCTGTCAGGCGATAAATTTAAACTAAACCGTCATATCAATATAAGAAAATAAAGCCGTTGGTCTCGGTTGTCATTCGTAGATTTTTGACACTGGTTGTCCGACTTCCGAACTTCACCCCCAAGCCGTTCTAGATCTCGTTGTTTCCTGCGTCTTCAATATTTTCTCTTCATTGCTTGAAATGGCTGGCATGCTGCTGT
Source organism: Charanyca ferruginea (assembly GCA_947361185.1). Classification (NCBI taxonomy): domain Eukaryota; kingdom Metazoa; phylum Arthropoda; class Insecta; order Lepidoptera; family Noctuidae; genus Charanyca; species Charanyca ferruginea. The sequence continues at coordinate 2,421,580 of OX376055.1, read as the reverse complement.
TATCAATTCATGACCCATCGATTTAGGCCTTAATATAATATAAAACGAACAATATTAACAGCTTCATCGATGGCCCACGTGATAAGTATTAGCATCTGATTCCGCACTGCGTAATTCTTCTTGCCGATTCCACTAATCTACATTATATTGAAAAAAAAAATCAAGATGTAATCAAGACAAGATAAGGAATCCAGTCAACGTCTCAATAAAAAACATTATGTATATTAATAATAACCCCCTTTTACTATACCATCTTTTAATACTATCTTTTCTTGACATCAACTTCAACATTTTTACTAGAAAAACTGCCAATGTGGAGCAATAATGTAAACTGTAATAAATCCTTAGATTACAATGAAAAAGGACAAGTAATTTATACTTCATCCATTGATGCTTTTACAAATAGCTTGTAGTTGTCGATGACTTTGACTATGTAGTATCTATTATAGACGAAATTTTTGACGCTTTACTGTTAGTATAGCGTGACTATGTTAGGTTAACTACAATTACGCTTCACAGATCGACCAACATGAATTGTATTATGACGAGTAGAAAAGTGCAATAGCTTTATTCAAAATCAAATATTGACTGCAACCTTCTTGTAACAAAATTTACTTATTTCAGTATCACTTGAGTTCAGTTTTAAGCACTACTTTGTGTGATTATTTTTAAAATATCCTAGCCGTCTGTCTGTTCGTCTGTCCGCGGTTTAGCACAGACGTTACAGGTACTAGAAAGTTGTGATTTGGCATGAAGATACATATATATTGATGCCCATTTATTGATACATACAAGCTGATCAAGTGGCAGACTAACATTTTAACCGTAACATGTAAAGTTAGGTGGAAGTTAATTTCTCATCTATCTTACAGTGTGCGATGTCATTAGAAAGGTTTTTCTTTTAAATATTATGAATTTTGGGAATTACTTATTCATCAGGGATCTGTTTTCAAAATTTTAAGCCCTAACGTGTTAATTTTGTTAAAATCAATGAAATTGTCCCCATCCGCTTAACAAATCGTTCAAAAGATTTGATAACAATCATAGAAATCTAAGAAATGTGAAAATATTTGAGGATGTATAATACATGTAACGAAGTTAAAAAGAAACTATCACATATTAGCCAATACAAAACTACTACTATATAGGAACTCTAAAACGTTATTAGCAGTATGTATGTACGTTAGACCAATGAATTTATAATATGTATAAAACCAAAAGCTCCCATTTAAGTGTGTATAATTGTGAGCAGCAAGTATGGAACACTATCATGACCCAACGTGGTTCCTTGGCTGGTTTTTCCAAATTATATTAATTCGTTTTTAAGTTAGTGTCGGCTTCCCCAGAAGTGGAAGGGGAAGGAGTCGTGCCCCTCCATCCGCACGACCCTGTAGAGCTCGTCCCTGACTGGTCACTCTTCCACCGAACGTAATGAATTCCCAAGATTTAAACTTCCTTGTCCCGACTGAAATCTGGGTACATGCAGGGGATATTAAGAATATATAGTTAAACTTTAGAGGGTTGGGAATTCATAGAAATTAAGGTACAGGAATGTAAAACTATTTTACTTTTGATAATAAATGCTATGAGACAAGAGAGGAATGAAAAATGTTATTTTTAATTCGTAACGCGTTGAGCGATACATTGTTCTAAGCTACGTTAATGAATCACTAACATTTAGTATACACTTACTGTGAATTTATAATTCCAGATAAGAATTTAACATTGTTAATGTCTTACGACTATTATATTAAATGTCGTAATCACAAATACGAATGTTTCTTAATTTGAATAATTTAAAAAGCTTGTCAATAAAAAAGAAATACACCTTCTTTTGTTTAATTAGACTAAGCACCAGCTCTTGTCTGATGATCACTCAACTGGTACTTTATTCAAGTTATATCACAAAGTATGTACTTAAGGCTGCGTCGCGCCCGAGCAGAGAGACCACTCTGAACAAACCGCCATTTTTCGCACGCTCACATTGACATTACGTTTATAGGCATTCTCAAGCAGTTTCAAGCAGACTTCTGTCTCGACTGTCACGTGTTGTCAAAATGAATAAATGATGTAATTGACATTTCATGACGAACAGGAAAATTTTGTTACAAAAAAATTGCAAAGAGTTCCAACCAGTGTCAATAAAATTTTATATTGTCACAAATAAAACTACAGCCACTTGCCAGGCTCACTAGAGTCTGGCAAGTTTGAGGTCCTTCTGTACCCTTTATTTTTTGTGGTTATACCTAGTCGAATATGTAGAAGGCATAATTATGTATACACGACTAAAACTGTCTTAGTCCGATAAATACCGTACTGCACTGATTGACGTTTCATTAAAAGATACTATCGCTTGAAAAAATAAAATAAAAATAATAATTATTTACTAAACATTACTTATGACAGATTTTATGTTACTTATAGATATTGGTTTTTTGGGCTTTGTAGTTTTAAATACTTTTTTTAAGATAACGTAATATTATAAGGTCTTAGAAAAAAGTACGTTGAAGATAAATTTTAATAAATAAATTAAGCTTATAAAATGTAAGAAGAACATTCGATTGCTTCATATCTCGTTTTCTAAAAGTCACATCAGTTTTTATCACAAATACCAGTTCTTAATCCGTATTGAAAATGGGTAGTGCTTTTAAATTTAAAATTCAAAAGTTTGAGTTCAGTTAAATTACACTGAACGTCTTCAAAATCGCCGTCGCTGTAAGGCATTTTGAAATTCATTCGTAGATCTTCAACAGTCGTTAGGTATAGCTAGACAGAAGGTCGAAAGTCACACCACCAGTTGTGCCAAAGAGAACACTATACTCCTTGATATAACTGCCAGTCAAACTTTCAAGCGCAGCTCGTTCCAAATCTTGGCAGCTAGAAGACCAATGTTTCCTGCATCTTCTACATTGTTTTCCGTGACTCGGATGGTGCTGTTATCAAGTCATGCCCCATTACCAAAGACATAAACATAGTATAAAACGAACAATGTTGACAGCTTCATCAATGGCCCACGTGATAAGTATTGGCGTCTGATACCGCACTGCGTAATTCTTCTTGCCGATTTCAACTAATCTACACATTATTGTAAAAAAATACTATATTTCTTTTAATAACAGTACAGACGCAAACGACACGATTAAGAATAAAAAATAATCAATATGAGGAATTCTATGAACGTCTTAATAAATGACATTACATATATTAATATTTATGTTTTTTAATAATATCTTTATTTAACATCAACTTTAAAATGTTCACTGGAAGAACCGCTAATGTGATCAATTTGGATACATTTTACAGTACTCAATTCACAAACATTTGTACCGAAAATAAATGTGCATTCCAAGAACACAAGCAACAGTACCTTTTTTAACAGTTAATAAGAATGACGTTTGAAATATCTGCACTCAAAGATTCAATCAGTAATTAAAAAAACACGTACATTTAAAGTGAGTGAGAAGTTTATTTCTCCTCTATCTCACAGCATGGGATGTCATAAGAAGAGTCTTTTTAAAATATTAACTATGTATTTTTGGGAACCACTTATTTATTAGAGATCAGTTTTCGAAATTTTAAGCCTTAAAGTGTACATTTCTGTTAGAATCAATAAAATTGTCCCCATCCGTTTAGCGAATCGTTAAAAAAAAATTGAAAATAACCATAGAAATCTATGAAATGTGTAAATATTCAAGGATACATACAACGAAGTTAAAAAGAAACTATCACATATTACCCATTATATAACCGCTACTATAAAGGAACTCTAAAACATTAATAGCAATATGTATGTGCGTTAAATCCAATGACTTTAATATGTATATAAAACCAAAGACTCCCTTTTAAGTGTGTATAATTGAGAGCAGCAAAGATGGAACCCTATCATGACCCAACGTGGTTCCTTGGCTGGTTTTTCCAAATTATATTAATTAGCGTTCAAGTTAGTGTCGGCTTCCCCAGAAGTGGAAGGGGAAGGAGAGACTGAAAGTCTAGTATTCTCTCTAGTCTATTATTTAATTATACATGCCTTATTTTTTATCTAGACTTGCGGACTTATTACGACAAAAAATTTAGTGTCAAAAAAATCTTTTGTTTTGACTATTTAAATTACGTAATTCCAGCAGTTAAGACGTAATCCAGATCCTTATTGTATTAAAACTTGTTCAACAATTTATGAATTATAATAATTGTATGTTTGGCTAGGTTCTTTATAGTTCATATAGATTTAACGACTAATACAATGAGAAATAACTGACCTAATGCTAATCAGTAAGTGTTTGAAAAGTTGTAAATAATTTTATTTATATCAGGTTAAGCTGTAATACGCATAACATTGGTAACGAATGTGTTAAGTTTAGTTATAAGTTTATTTGGACACGACTCAGTACAAATCATATAGAAACAGTTGGGTTTGTAAAGTTGTAGGTCATTGTGATTAAATTAGGTAAAATGTACCTAAATACGCATAATATTAGTAGTGATTAAAGGATCATGGCAGGATTTGTATAAAACAATAAATATGTTTAGAGAACTGGAAATTCTAATTTTTGTACTCTTGGGTACCGAAAGCGTACCTTAAGGCATTTGTAATATTTTTATACCCCCGCAATAAAAATGGATGTTGATGGTGAGTAGTTTAACGAAAAGCTCATTATTTCAGAACAAAACTTCAACTAACAGTAACAATGACACTGACCGCGCAGTTTCCCAATTCTTACTCTGAAATTGCATCGTTTTATGGGAAATAAAGTCACAAATAATGATTATTTTTTTCCACACACTTGTCACATCATTTGTCTGCCAATGTGATAGATCCGTTAATGTCATTTGTCATTTTTTTTATAAACTCAAAATGTTCAACGAAGTGAAACAATAAAGTGTTATTTTCATAACGAAATATTTGAGTTATGCTGGGGTTTAAAAACATTGTAAGTATATCAATCAACCCCTTTTAATGTATTCAAAATATTCTCCGCATTGGAAAATATTTGGAACTCTATAAATGATTATTATTTTTCATAGAAAAAACAAATCAGTGATGATAGATGTTCTCTTTGCTATCTCTACACAGTATATCTATACAAAGATCATTTATTTCAAATAAAAATCAAAATAATAAAATTGTTTACAATTCTAGGAAAAAGGCAGGGAGCTCAAAGGGCATCAAAAAACTCGCTGTCAACGGGACACGTGCCCAACAGGCTGGCAGCATTGCCACGTTGTATGGCAATGCTGATTCTTTGACCCAAGAATAGACCAGCCTTCGGGTCACGTGAGGAGTCGACCAGCCGCTTGGCGATGTCACGAAAAACAATATGGGCACTCGGACCCCATGGCCCTAGAGTTTCCACCCCAAACGGCTCAAATATATAGCTTCCAAGAAGGTTATTATATTTGCGCCGTTTGAGGTTTTCGGCACCTGCAGCAGCCGCCCCAGCACAACACGTTGTGCTAGGAAGATGAGATGGCGCAAGGGTGTCGACACATGTTGCGTCCCACACCAAAGGCCTACCCAAAACGGGGCTACTTGGGACACATTTTGACATAGTTTAGCAAATATCTTGTAAAAATCACATAAAATGCTATGGTAAAAAAATTGTATGGGTTTCGGCTAACCCTTTACTTCTGCAGATACACGTTTGAAGTAGCTACTTACAACAGAAATAGAAAAATAAAATAAAAATGAAGCTGTCCCAAATATCGCATATTTGGGGCTATTATGGACAGGACTAAAAACAGATATAGAATTCATATTTTGAGCCAAATCAGCCACTTTTTACAAGTCTATCGATATTTGGGACAAAGACTACCAAATACCACATGAAAAAATGATTTCGTTTTAGGGATTGGTAGGACTTTTAGAAAAAAAAATTATTTTCAAAAATATTTTTATTGCAAGGGTAGATAAACTTCTATGAGTGGTAATAATAATGAAGCTTAAAGCTTTTCTGCATACAATTGTGTACTTACATACAAATAAAACAAAACTTTTAAACATTAATCATAAATTCTTACAAAATTTACAAAAAAACAAGTTTTAAAGGAGCGAAAAAGGCAACATCAAGAGCCTACAGAATGTATGTTGCCTTTGGAGGTAAGCACATAAACGTAATGTTGTATTTTCCCTAATATTCCAATACTTTAGGGGAGAAAAGCGTCGAGAGGTTATCTCCTATAAGCACAATCTTTTTCCCTCTTTCGTTTTTGCATATGGAATGATGATCGTCTGGAACCAATTTTCAAAACATAAGTAATCAAACCACCCGCTTTTGGATTTATTGTATCTTGTGTCTTCTGGGCCTTCTAAGAGCCACGTGTCGTACAAGTGCTCTTTTCAATTCAATTTGGGACTCTGTCCCAAAAAGCCCCGCATCGGTGTCCCAAATAACCCCAGACACACTTTCAATCATAAATCGAAAACTATAACCATATCAGAATTAAATACAAGAAAGAAAACATCGTTATAATATATATATTCGTAATTTAAAAACAACAGCACTCTTACCATTTAGGATTTTGCGCTGTGGTAGAAGTTTTGCCACCAAAATTTTTAAGTAAAAAACGGTCTCCAACTCTTCCACCAAAATTTGTAACTAAACTGTAAAATATACTGACACTGACAAGTGACAATATGACGTAAACTATAAATGTATTGCTAGAGTTTATAAAATAAATCCTACCAAACACCAAACGAAAGTTATCAATATTTTTGTACGAAATCCTGGGTCGTCCCAAATACCCCCCCCTAAACCCAAATAGCCCCGTTTTACGGTATTTAATTTAAAATGAAAGTGCAGACTGGATGCTGCATTCGAGTTTCTGTTTATTGCGTTTTAGATACAGTAACAATGACAGTGACAGTAATGACATAAATCATAAACTATTAATATCATCATAAACTAAATGTTGACTTGCCAACACTATCATGAAGTGCTTCCAACTTCCAAAATACACATAAGAATACACGTACCTACATAGTTCATTGTAGATAAACTTATTATATAAGACCGTAAAAAGTAAGAAGAACATTCGATTGATTCCAATCTCTCTAACTAAAAGTCACATCAGTTAATAAAATTGTTTGTATCACAATTGTAGTTCTTTTTAAGTATCTTAAATGAGATGTGGTTGTTTTATTAAGTTCACTGAAAATGTTCAAAATGCGTTTAATCTCTGCACTTTAAGGCATTTTGACAGTTTCGTGATAATGATAAGATCGCCAAAATAAGATTCGTGACGGTTGGCCCTCATGCAGTTGAGGGCCAACATCACTGAGGCAAATAATGTGCTTGCTGTCAGGCGATAAATTTAAAATATACCGACATATCAATTATAAAAAAATAAGGCCGTTGGTCCCGGTTGTCATTCGTAGATTTTTGACAGTCGTTAGGAACAGGAACTGGTTGTCCGACTTCCGAACTTCACCCCCAAGCCGTTCTAGATCTCGTTGTTTCCTGCATCTTCAATATTTTCTCTTCATTGCTTTAAATGGCTGGAATGCTGCTGTTATCAATTCATGTCCCATCGATTTAGCCCTCAATATAATATAAAACGAACAATATTAACAGCTTCATCGATGGCCCACGTGATAAGTATTAGCGTCTGATACCGCACTGCGTAATTCTTCGTGCCGATTCCAACTTATCTACACGTCATATTGAATAAAAAATACAACAAATATTTCTTTTACATGGTACAGATGCAGACAACATGGTTAAGAATTTTGAAACATATAATCAATACAAGATAAGGAATCATGTCAACGTCTCAATAAATAACATTATATATATATTAATAATAACCCCCTTTTACTATACCATAATTTTATAATATATTTCCTTGACATCAACTTCAATATTTTTAATAGATAAACTGCCAATGTGGAGCAATAATGTATACTGTAATAAATCCTTAGATTACAATAAAACAGGACAAGTAATTTATACTTCATACATTGATGCTTTTACAAATAGCTTGTAGTTGTCGATGACTTTGACTATATAGTATCTATTATAGACGCCATTTTTGACGCTTTACTGAGTATAGCGTGACTATGTTAGGTTAACTACAATTACGCTTCACAGATCGACTAACATGAATTGTATTATTAAGGGTAAAAAAGTGCAATGGAAGTCACTTTAGCGAGAATTTAAATAAAAGCTTCATTCAAAGTCAAACATTGATTGCAACCTTCTTGTAACAAAATTTACTTATTTCAGTATCACTTGAGTTCAGTTTTAAGCACTTTGTGTGATTATTTTTAAAATATCCTAGCCGTCTATCTGTCCGTCTGTCCGCGGTTTAGCACAGACGTTACAGGTACTAGAAAGTTGTAATTTGGCAGGAAGATACATATATATTGATGCCCATTTATTGATACATGCATGCCGATCAAGTGGCAGACTAACATTTTGAACGTAACATGTAAAGTTAGGGGGAAGTTAATTTCTCATCTATCTCACAGTGTGCGATGTCAATAGAAAGGTCTTTCTAAAATATTATGAATTTTGGGAACCACTTGGATAAAGCGGTAGGCCTAAAATTTCAAAAAACCCAAATTTTAAGCCTTAATGTGTTAATTTTTGTTAAAATCAATGAAATTGTTCCCATCCGCTTAACGAATCGTTCAAAAAAATTGCAAGCAACCATGAAATGTGAAAATATTCAAGGATGTAATACATGTAACGAAGCTAAAAATAAACTATCACATATTAGCCAATAGAGAACTGCTACTATAAAGGAACTCTACAACATTATTAGCAGTATGTATGTACGTTAGACCAATTTAGACTTTATAATGTAAAACCAAAACTCCCTTTTAAGTGTGATTACTTGTGAGCGGCAAGTATGGAACCCTATCATGACTCGATGTGGTTCCTTGACTGGTTTTTCCAAATTATATTGATTAGCTTTTAGGTTAGTGTTGGCTTCCCCAGAAATGGAAGGGGAAGGAGTCGTGCCCCTCCATCCGCACGACCCTGTAGAGCTCGTCCCTGACTGGTCACTCTTCCGCCGAACGTAATGAATTTCCAAGAATTATACTGCTTTGTTCCGACTGAAATCTGGGTACAAGGAGGGGAGAAGAAGAAACTATGGGCAAACTATAGTGGGTTGGGAATCCATAGAAATTAAGGTATAGGAATGGAAAACTACTTTAATTTTGATTATAAACGTTGAGACAAGAGATAAATGCAAAATGATATTTTTAATTCGTAACACGTTGAGCAATACATTATTGTAAGCTACGATAATGAGTTACTTACATTTAATATACACTTACTGTGAATTTATTATTCCAGATAAGAATTTAACATTTACAACTGTAATAATAAACGATAAAAAAAAAAAAAACTGCCTTTATTTTCCACCACAAATGTAAAATACAATTTTATACAAACGTGCCGACAATTCAAGGGTGGACTGGAGCCTAAACTAGGGAAACCCTGTATTTCAGGACTCCAGGTCACTCGCCTACGGAAAGATATGAAATCTTTGTATAAACATATAAGAGGTGGACGGGGATCATGTTTGTGTGTGTGTGTGTGTCTGTGTGTGTATGTGTGTGGTGTGTATGTGTGTGTGTGGTGTGTGTGTGTGTGTTTGTGTGGGGGTGTATTGGGCGGTGAGTGAGTGTGTGTATGTGCACGTGTGTGTGTGTTTGCGTGTTTAAGCGTTAGTGTGGTGAAGTGCTTACTTAACAATGGTTATGAGAGATTCGGTGGCTATGTAGTTTAAGTTTAATAAGTAAGTTTTAATCATCCCTTTACATACCTTAAAATTTTTGGGATATATACTGGGTGGCGCAAAAGTAAAGACCCTATTTGGTTCAGCTATAACATTTTTTCTAAATTAGAAAACTAGATTTAGATTTTTTTAAATGTATATTTGTGCCATTAAATTTCGTACCATTAGGATTTAAAGATGATGTCTTTTAAATGGTGACCTCCAGAGTTGATACACATTTTCCTTCAAAATTGGTTATGAGTGACGAAGCGCATTTCCATCTCTCAGGGCATGTCAATAAGCAGAATACTCGGTTCTGGGGCACTGATAATCCGCGCATTATTCAAGAAACACCTCTACACCCACTAAAAGTTACTGTATGGTGTGGCATCTGTGTTGACAGAGTGATCGGACCCTATTTTTTCGAAGACGCTGGAGGCAATGCGATTACTGTCACTGGAGAACGCTACAGAACCATGTTACGTGAGTTTTTGATACCCAGTTTGGACGAATTGGGGCTGGAGCACATCTGGTTTCAACAAGACGGCGCTACGGCACACACAGCGCGCGACACTATGGACTTAGTGAGGGACGCTTTTCCAGGCCGAGTTATCTCTCGTTTTGGCGATTTGCCTTGGCCTGCAAGATCACCCGATCTGACCAGTCCAGACTTCTTTCTTTGGGGTTTTTTGAAATCTCGGGTGTATGTGAACAAGCCACAGACTCTCGCAGCTCTAAAAGAAAACATTCGTCAAGAAATAACGAACATATCGCAGGAAGTGTTACGGCAAGTTATGCAAAATGTCATAAATAGGGCTCAAATGTGTATCAACTCTGGAGGTCACCATTTAAAAGACATCATCTTTAAATCCTAATGGTACGAAATTTAATGGCACAAATATACATTTAAAAAAATCTAAATCTAGTTTTCTAATTTAGAAAAAATGTTATAGCTGAACCAAATAGGGTCTTTACTTTTGCGCCACCCAGTATTTAAAAGGGAGTTAATTTTGTTATAAAGGTAAGGAGCGAGAAATAACGATTGTCTCCTGAAGAAGGCTGTGTGATGTGCGATGGAATCGCAAATCCTGTTTCTTCTACGTGAGGAGTAGTTTAACTTTGGATCATACTTTAACTCTTTGTGTTTGCGGAGTATAGTGTGCAAGACAAATAACTGTCTTACCGCCAGAATTTCTGATTCTTTGTAAAGTGTGTGTGTTGGGTGCAGATAAGGTTTTCTTAGCATAACCTTAAGCAACGATCTCTGTGCTCGTTCGACTAGAATTATTTTTGTCTTGCACGCTCCACCCCACGCCGGTATACAGTACTGTATGATCGACTGGACTAGAGCGTAATAGACGGTTTTGAGTAAGGATGGTTTGACTATATTTCGTAGATTTTTAAATATCCAAATCGTCTTGCGTATTCTTGCTGATAGAAGGCCCAGGTGAGCATTCCAGGAGAGTGTATCATCGAGTTGGACGCCGAGGTACCTAATATTATTGGTTCTCTGAAGGGGTGGACAGAGACAAGTCATTAAGCCATCACTGTTACAAATATGTATTTTAAGGGAGAAATTATTATTTGGTTGTGTAGATTTATTTATAGAGAATGTTAAATACTTTGATTTGTTGACATTTAGGGTTAGGAGGTTTAATTTTAGCCATTTTGATATTTGGTGGAGGCCCATTTCAGCAAAAGAGCGCGTTTCGGCCCAAGTCTCTCCCTGAAATACAAGTGCTGTGTCATCTGCATAAGAGAAAACTTTTCCGTTTGGTGGAATATAGTTGCAGAGTTCATTGACATAAATAAGGAAAAGACTCGGGCCAAGAACAGAGCCCTGGGGCACACCGCAAGTTGTTGGAAGTGGACTGCTGATGTAATTACAAATTTTCGTAGTTTGAGTTCTGTTAGTTAGAAAATCTTGAAATAGTTGTAGAGGAATGCCACGAATACCTATCATTTCCAACTTTTTGAGAAGCAGACGCGTAGAGACTGTGTCGAAAGCCTTCACCATATCCAAATTGCTTGACAAGTGGTTGGTGAGCTGAACTACTGCATCTTCCGTAGATTTATTGGGCTGGAAACCAAATTGTGAATCTGAGAGAATTTTTTCTTGCACCATATATTTCATAAGACGTGCGTTAATAAGCTTCTCAAGCAATTTAGACAAAGCCGTAAGCACAGAGATTGGGCGATAGTTCTCGACACAGTCTTTACTCCCGCTTTTATGTACTGGATGTATTATGGAACGTTTAAAGTTATCAGGAAAAATACCTTTATTTAAACAAAGATTGAAAATGTCAGTTAAAATCGGGCAGATAATGTGTTTGATGCGCTTAATAAATGCGACTGGTATGTTGTCCCATCCCATAGCAGAGTCATTTTTGAGGTTCGCTATCAATGCACCTACTTCGTCAGAATCGGTTTCGAGCAATACAAAAGATGTTAGATGAGAAGAGCTACTAATGTCGCAGGTAGAATTAGGAGTATTCAAAGCCTGGTCGATTTGATTAGACAGTGTTTGGCCGATTTCTGCGAAATAATGATTGACCGTATTTACAGCTGTGGTTGAGTCATCTGCACCAATTTTTAAAAGCTCTTCGGCAGGATTTTTGTTACGCAACGTATTAGTTATTGAACGGATAACATCCCAGGTTTGTTTAGGGTTACTGCTTTTGTCTAATTGTGAGGTCTCGTATTTCTCTCTAAGCTTGGTCAGAAGGTCATTACAGAAGTTACGGTATCTGGAGTATGAGGACTTGAGTACTTCGTTTGAAGGCGATTCTTTTAATTTTTTGTGTAGCATGTCACGGTGTTTAATGCATCGTAGTAAGCCTGGAGTAATCCATGGCTTAAGGATTTTTTTCCTATTTGGTATTTTACGCTGGGTGGTGTTGATCTCCAGAGCGTGTTTTATTTTAAGTACTAGTGTATCAATAGCAAGATTTGGGTCATCAGTATTCAGGATATCAGAGAGGTCTGTCTCCAGGAAAGTGTTAAATGCCATATCGTAATTAATGACTTGTTTATATTTTGGGGCATGGTTTCGTGGAATTGTTAGATTTAATAGAACAGGGAAGTGGTCGGTAATGTGTGTTTTTATTACAAATGTTTGGGCTTTCCGGTTTGTTTTTAGGTTAACGTGATCTAGACAGTTGGATTCACGTGTAGGTAGGACATGTGCTGGTAGAAGACCATTTTCAGCAAGAAGATTCAGATATTCACAACTTTTGCTGTCACTATTGGAGGGCTTGATATCTATATTGATATCACCAACAACAACAGTTGTTTCAGATGCATGAGTAGATTTTAGTAGATCATCTAATGACTTAAGGAAGTTATTGATGCACTTATATGATGGGGACCTGTAGATACAAATAATGGTTACATCTAGCATTTTTAATAATAGACAATTAGCATCACAGAACGGTGGTTCTGTGACAGTGTGGGATAAGTCTTTATGGACATATATCGCCACACCGTCATTTTGATTATAACAGTCAGTGGAGTAATACAGTTTATAATTCTCAAGTTGGGGTAAGGGCTTGTGGTCGGATAGCCAACATTCTGTGAATACTAGAATATCACAATCCATGCCTAAACGTTTTAAGAACGCTAAAAAATGATCAAAATTTCGATATATGCTCCTGATGTTGTGTGTGATGATCTTTAAGCTGTTTTTTCCTACCTTAAGCCTATTTACACAATTATTAGGGTCTACTATTGCGGACTCGGAAACTGTTATGTTATCTAATTCAACTTGAACATTAGTTATCGTATGAGTCATTTTGAGAATATGTTAGAGAATAGTACGACTGAGAGAGACAATGTTAGAAGCATAGAGGTATAAGATAATAATAGCATACGATGTTTCTCACTATTACAACTACCGGTATCTTGACTGTACAAGAGTAAGTATGAGTTAACGTAACGGGGCGCAAAAAGTATTCTTCCACAAGACTTGTGTGGGATGTAAAAGAGTTGTGCGATGTGATAGAATGTACTGTAGTGACGAGGGTCGGAATATGCAGGTGTGGATGGGTGTATGGAGTTGTTGAGAATATGCAAGTAAGTAAGACATGGGATGTATGAGTACGTGTGTATGGGAAGGAGTGAGTGAGTGGCGTATTTTGAGTGTGAGTAGGTTATAGGAGAATTCTTACGTAGCATGCAGACAGGGAGTTTGCAGGGAGTGAATAGTCACTTGGCGGGAGCAAGGTTTTTGAGATCCTCTTCGTTTTGCAGCCGTACTGCTTTTGCTCCTTCCTCTTTTCTTATGTAAACTATTCCTTGCGAAGACCAACAGTACTTATAGTTATGTTCAGTTGCAAACTTTCGAGCCATTGCGAATTTTTTTTTGTTTTGTGCGGTTAGGCTTTCAGAGATGTAAAGAACTTCAGCTGGACCATCGATTTTGGCATGTGTGGTAGTAAGCTTAGCACTTAAATCTTGTCTAAATTTCTTCACTGATTTAAGTACTGCTTGTTTTTTCGAGGCCGTGGTAAACTCGACGACAATGGGCATTTTTGCCGAGGTTTCACTGTTATAACGAAAAACGTCCTTAATATCGCTATCAACAATATCAGTATTAATCGCTGATCCAATGCTTTTCACCATCACAATTAGGTCCTCTTTCTTTTCTACCTTATTTTTAGGAGCATTCCTTATCTCAATGCTGGTGTTTCGGGTGACACGTTCCAGTTGTTCGATCCTGTTCTCTAGGGCCCTAATATATGCTAGGTTTTTGGATCTTTCTTTATCGTTTTCGTCCAGTTTACGCTTGATCTCGTCGTACTTCTCGGTTAGAAAATCAACAGATTTTGTAATTTCGTTGTTTTGATTTTTTATTTCCTCAATAGTAGATTGTAGCATCGATAATTTGCGGTTTTGTTCGTCTGTGGCTGAGCGTAATAAGTTTTTCATCTCCACCATAAAAGTTTTAAGTTCTTCTTCCAGCATGTCCCCTCGCTTCCGTTTCTCGTGTCTGAGTGTGACATTACTAGTCGAAGAATTATCATCAACGCTGAGCAGAGTGGTGGAGAGATTAGGGGCGGAACCGCTGAGTTCCTTCGGCGGGGATCGTCTTACAGACATAGTTTGACTTTTAAATTTAAAATAATATGTTTTATTAACGAGCAGTCGTGAGGTGTCAAACGTTATGGGCGATGATCGACTCGTTCAAACAAATTCGTACAAACTGTCCGCCAGTTATAACTAGACCTCAGGTCAACGTAAGATGGTCGCGATCGAGAGATTGGTACAATTTGGTTGTCCGTCCAGTATAACTTGACCTCCAGTGACAAAATAAAGCGCTGAGAATTGTATTGAAACACGTCCGAACACCTCGGAGATCCGCGGGCGAGCCGAACGATGTAAGTATGACGTACTATAGGTATCAATTAGTATAGAACACACTTTATGCAAAATAATGATTGCTCAAGCATTGCTTTGTCGAACTATACTGTAAACAGTATTATAATTTAAATGGTAGATATAATTTATACTAAACAATAGCTTGTGTTCGTCGATGGCATGTACTTTTTAGTATCGACTGAAAGTCTAGCGCATTATTTAATTCTACATGCCTTATTTTTTATCTAGACTTGCGGACTTATTTCGACAAAAAATTAAAATGGATAAATAAAAATGGATGTTGATGGTGAGTAGTTTAACGAAAAGCTCATTATTTCAGAACAAAACGGCACCTAACAGTAACAATGACACTGACCGCGCAGTTTCCCAGTTCTTACTGTGAAATGGCATCCTTTTATGGGAAATAAAGTCACAAATAAGGATTTTTTTTTTCTACACACTTGTCACATCACTTGTCTGCCAATTTGATAGATCCGTTAATGTCATTTGTCATTTTTTTATTATAAACACAAAATTATCATTACGAAATATTTGAGTTATGCTGGGGTTTAAAAACATTGTAAGTATAGTTAGGAACCGTAACTGAATGTCCGACTTCCGAACTTCACCCCCAAGCCGTTCTAGATCTCGTGGTTTCCTGCGTCTTCAAAATTTTCTCTTCATTGCTTTGAACGGCTGGAATGCTGCTGTTATCAATTCATGACACATCGATTCAGCCGAAGTTAGCAGTTTCATCACAACGGTAATGTTTTATCCATTATTTGTCTTTTAATTTTTGTATATCCGTGTAAATATCTATTTACAGTAATATATAGTTTGATATTGGTATATAGTATTTATTTATACTTATAGTATTTTTTTATATCCTTGTAGTTTAGCTTGGTATTAATTTAATTATTTTCTGTTACACCTACCACTGCTTGTCTCTGCATCACCCAAAGGTTGACTGGACTGGCATTAAGTCTGCCTCTGTACTTTGTGCTTGAAGTGTTAATAAATATATAAATAAATAAATTATAAGAAAATAAAGCCGTTGGTCCCGGTTGTCATTCGTAGATTTTTGACAGTCGCTAGGAACTGTAACTGGTTGTCCGACTTCCGAACTTCACCCCCAAGCCGTTCTAGATCTCGTGGTTTCCTGCGTCTTCAATACTTTCTCTTCATTGTTTTGAATGGCTGGAATGCTGCTGTTATCAATTCATGACACATCAATTTAGACCGTAACATAATATAAAACGAACAATGTTAACAGCATTATTGATGGCCCACGTAATCAATATTAGCGTCTGATACCGTACTGCGTAATTCTTCTTGCCGATTCCAACTTATCTACACGTAATAACGAATAAAAAATACAACAAATATTTATTTTACATGGTACAGATGCAGACAACATGGTTAAGAATTTTGAAACATATAATCAAGACAAAATGAGAAATCATGTCATCGTCTTAATAAATAACAATAAATATATTAATAATATCCCCCTTTTACTGTACCATATTCTTATAATATATTTCCTTGACATCAACTTCAATTTTTTTTACTAGATAAACTGCTAATGTGGAGCAATAATGTAAACTGTAATAAATCCTTAGATTACAATGAAACAGGACAAGTAATTTATACTTCATCGCTTCTTCGCTTTTACAAATAGCTTGTAGTTGTCGATGACTTTGACTATATAGTACTTACGCTTACGCTTAGACTATACGCTTTACTGTTGGTATAGCGTGACTATGTTAGGTTAACTACAATTACGCTTCACAGATCGACTAACATGAATTGTATTATGAAGAGTAGAAAAGTGCAATGGAAGTCACTTTAGCGAGAATTTAAATAAAAGCTTTATTCAAAATCAAACATTGATTGCAACCTTATTGTAACAAAATTTACTTATTTCAGTATCACTTGAGTTCAGTTTTAAGCACTTTGTGTGATTATTTTTAAAATATCCTAGCCGTCTGTATGTCCGTCTGTCCGCGGTTTAGCACAGACGTTACAGGTACTAGAAAATTGTAATTTGGCAGGAAGATACATGTATATTGATGCCCATTTATTGATACATACAAGCCGATCAAGTGGCAGACTAACATTTTGAACGTAACATGTAAAGTTAGGGGGAAGTTAATTTCTCATCTATCTCACAGTGTGCGATGTCATTAGAAAGGTCTTTTTAAAATATTATGAATTTTTGGGAACCACTTATTTATCAGGGATCTATTTTCGAAATTTTAAGCTTTAATGTGTTAATTTTTGTTAAAATCAATTAAATGGTTTCCATTCGTTTAACGAATTGTTCAAAAAATTTGAAAACAACCATAGAAATGTATGAAATGTGAAAATATTCAAGGATGTCATACATGTAACGCAGTTTTAAAGAAACTATTACATATTAGCCAATAGAGAACTGCTTAGACCAATGACTTTATAATATAAAACCAAAGACTCCCTTTAAAGGGGCTATTAACGACTTTTACAGATTTTAAACTGACAATCACGTCAAAATGTGTAAAGTAAATGATTTGAAAAAAAAAAATTAAACTAGAACATTCTCTTAATCATTTAGTATTACAATATTTTTGATTATATTCATACTAAATAGTTTAATTAACTCGTGAAGTTTGGTCTGACGCGGACCAAACATTGACAATCACACAAAATCTGCCAGGTATAATTAAACGAAACTGACACCATCTTACAGACAATTTTACTATCTATCTTTTAGTATACGCCTTTTTTTAAGTTAAAGAATCTTTTATTTAATTTTTTCGACTAAACTTTGAGTTTTCGACGCAGCGCATACGATTCTCTGGTCGCTCATGGTCGCCGGCGTATATCGTCGCCTTATGTATATATAACTGTGAGCGACAAATATGGAACCCTATCATGACCCGACGTGGGTAATTGCTGGGTTTTCCAAATTATATTAATTAGCGTTTAAGTTAGTGTCGGCTTCCCCAGAAGTGGATGGGGAAGGAGTCGTGCCCCTCCATCCGCACGACCCTGTAGAGCTCGTCCCTGACTGGTCACTCTTCCACCGAATATAATGAATTCCCAAGAAATATATTGCCTTGTCCCGACCGAAATCTGGGTACAAGGACCCGATACAAAGAAACTATGGTAAAACTATAGAGGGTTGAGAATTCATTGGGATTATAGTTGTGGAATGGAAAACTACTTTCCTTTTGATTAGACGTTAAAAGACAAAAGAGGAATGCAAAAGGATAGTTTTGACTCGTAACGCTTGCGTTGAGAAATACTTTGTCTTAAGCTAGGTACATTACCGAATTTCTTAGCAAATAATTTAGTAACCTAGGTCGTGGGGTTCTTTTGCAACAGTAGACACGTTGTACGTGTACCGCCAATTCTAAGGTGTGTGGGCTTGGATAAGATCTGCTGCGGTTTCAGTAGGACACGTTCTTACGCTCGTGCATGTCGTACTCACTCCTAAGACAGAGACTGCGAAGTGCATCAGTCTGCTATTAAGCGAGACCACACAAAACTAGTGCAAGAGTACCGCGTCGTCAGTCGGTACTTAAACTACTAAATTCAAGCAGTTAAGGCTTGTATACATGCCAATAACCTTGAGCATTTGGCCCGTACTGAATTTGTGGACGAGTGCTGGGGTGATGTAGACGCAGTCTTTAATCGGACGCATTTTTAATTTATTGTAATAAAAATAATACATATTTGTAAAAAGTAACAAAACAAAATCATTTTCTTTTATATTGCAAAGCAGTAGATATTTTTTAATACTCTTTTGACAAGAAATGAAGGAGTAAAATGGTTTCATCTCAATGATTTGGAGGTAATTAGATATTTTTTTTTCTTACTATGTGATACCGATAGAAAAATTGTGGCTAGACCAAATTACGTATCATATCGTAAAAAAACCCTGGTGTGCTTAAGCATGTGTGTCTGAATGTGCCGGATAATTACGTGTCGCGGCGACGGAGACCGCGGTTGCTGGCGGTGCCTCGCGGTAGAACCAACTTGCTGGGTAAAGCACCAATGACGCGCGCCTTGCATACTCTTAACGAAATCGCGGAAAGGCTAGACGTATTTTCCTGTTCTCTGAATGAGTTCACAAAAATTATCTTACATGTGATATGTCATTAGTTAGTGTTAGTATTGTAATATTGATGATGTAAAAATAAAAATAAATAAAAATCAATAATAAATAAATATCATGTAGATTACTATCAATCTTTTTCAGATGTAATTTCTCTGTAAATGCCGACGAAAAGTTGCTTCATCTGCATGCTTCTTTCAAGCTTTTTTCGAGAGAGCAGCCTTAAGACCTGATTATAGTGTACGATTAGCTGCGTGATTTGATTCTGATTAAATGTATAAACGCATTATATTACTAGTGAATAGCCGTGACCACAGCTTCGCTCACGCGGGCCAAGTGTGGCTTAAGGAAACATGTATTGAATTCTATGTCATCACAATTCTCCATGTGGCCTAGTGGTTGCAAGCCTGGCAGCTGAAAGTTGTGATAGTACGTTTTTCAATAAGGTTTTTTTCTTTTGACGTCCGGAACCCGAATTTGTGTTTAGTTGGTAATAGGAAACATTACGCGAAACTCAGCGCAGAGGGCGCCACTAGCACATACCCACGAGCATAACCTCGTATTTTTGTTTAATTATGTTACTAATTATAATAGCTAGGTATTTTGTGAAAATATATCAAAGTTTTAATTAATCTTATTTACCTAACTGTACTTTTAACTATATTATGGCATCCTACGGCCATTTAAAAGTGGATTCTAGGTTATGCTCAGAATAAAATCATATTTGGTTGACTTACATGAACAAAGGTGAACGGTGTTCTGTAAATACGTCTATCTCACCTGAATACTTAACCTGAACATATTTTAGAGTGATTTTTAGCTGATTCCCAAAGTTTTCGAACATTTTCTTCTTTTGAAAATGAATAAATCTCTTCATTTCTACATCGAAATACACAGCACTGATGCATTATTGTATAATAGAATACACTTCCCAATTTTGAACTCAATTAAAGGCAGAATTTCACGCTTTGAACGACTCGTCGATAAACTGTTTACGGATTATGCTCGTGCTGCACTCTAGTGCCAGAACATAACATTGCAGTAATATCCCCTATTAGCCAGCTGCATACCTTGGACTAAACATCTGGTGGAAAGGTAATAATATTATTATCATATACACTTCCTGTATGATAATAATATGACTTTCGTACACTAATTGCTGTGTCTACTTGACGTGGTGTCGAATTTCTTTTATTTTTCATAGTAGCTTTGATATATCTATACTAATATTACAAAGCTGAAGAGTTTGTTTGTTTGTTTGGTTGAACGCGCTAATCTCACCATCTACAGATTCGTTTTGAAAACTTATTTTTGTGTTAGATAGTCCATTTATCAAGGAAGGCGAAGTCGAATCAAAAGCGTAGAAAAGCTTCTTGTAATCCCATACTGCTATCAGAATTTTACCTTAACGACCTATCTTACTTTTATGTAAAGTTTACGGAAGAAAGTAGAGGCAAGAACAGTTAGCCTAAGACAGATTCAAATACAATTTTCCTTGTATTGTTCATTTTAGGAGTTTATTTGAAACCAGGTAAAATATGGTTTTTACAATCCAAACTTCCATACTTATGTTATAAATGCGAAAGCTACTCAGTCTGTTACGCTTTC
Source organism: Charanyca ferruginea (assembly GCA_947361185.1). Taxonomy (NCBI): domain Eukaryota; kingdom Metazoa; phylum Arthropoda; class Insecta; order Lepidoptera; family Noctuidae; genus Charanyca; species Charanyca ferruginea. Next base: position 2,400,798 of record OX376055.1, on the reverse strand, counting down.
ACGATGAAACCGATTTTGAAAAGGTTTTGACGATGATAAAATTTTAGTATGAAAATAGCTTGAACTTCGTCTGCATCCGCTATGACCTAGTACACAAAATAAACAAAAATCTGCCTGTGATCAGAGTTTGCTTAAATTCATGAAAATGTGTGACAAAGATTTCCTGAAAGCTTTAGATGCTGAAATTAAAGAATGTTTTTGGTACCTTATTATTGCTTTTACTCTGAGACCTTACGAAATAATTCTGCAGACCAGCTCCCATGAAATAAAAAAACATTACTTCATAAAAAAGCGACACTCGCTACTCCTCATCAATCATATATCGCCCGTCCGTAATCTAGCTGTACGTTTTGCAGTATTGGTGTGCAATGATTGAAACCTATTTTATAATAGTTGAGGGTCAGAAATACCCTCTCAAATATGCGTAACCCCTTAACATTTCAATCAGTAGTTTAGGAGAAAATTAGTTTTGAATGAGGCCAACTGTTCACATGGTTTTGCTCATTAGTCATGAGCAAAACCATGTGAACAGTTGGTCTCATACACGTACATAAAAAAAATAAGTTTGCAAATCAACTTTGAGCTGCTGTCATTAGTAAATCTTTGGCAGTCGTTATGGGTAGTCAGAAGTCAGAAATTCTGACAACCAGTCTTACTAAGGGGTATCGTGTTACCTAGTAACTGGGTTGTGGAGGTCCGATAGGCAGTCGTTCCATGTAAAACACTTGTATTCAGCTGCACACTGGAAGCCGACCCCAATATAGTTGGGAAAAAGCTAGGCAGATGATGATGAAATCATCTTTGAGCTAAAAGTTTGCAGATACTGTTTTACTGTTATTAAGAAATCTTCCGGCATTAAAAAAATAAAAAACTTTAAACTTCCCCACTGCTCAACCAGATATACTTAACAAATTACAAAAAGTAAAGCAGTCAATGGGGATTACCTTACGACCATCGACTTGCAAAGTGTTCATCAAATCGTTATGCTATTTACTTCGAGGATTTATGGATCAAACAGCCGTTCTAGTTTGGCATGATTAACTGCACAGTCCCGTGAAGGTATAGCGTGATGACAATTATTTCCAAAGTTATCTGCAGCTATCTACAATATTCCATCATTTTGTCCCGACTTTTTAGAATGCTGTGTTAAACTGTAGAAAAATACAAACATAACGCGACTTTGCTCATTCCCTTAAGCAAATAGCGTAAAAATATATACCATAGCATATAACGTGGATGCTAAGGAATATTTTTGGAAAATTTTAAGAGATTCTATGCAGTCGTTTTTGTGCCAATCGGGCACATACCTACAAAATACGAAAAACAGTCAAAAAAACTAAAAACTATCATTTTGACATCAGTATCGTGTTTAAACACCTAGCAAAAAATATTAAATGTACAGTTTTGACGTCTCTTCGATTTTATTATACATGCATAGATTTATTAGTATTTTGATTAGCCCTAGAAAGATAACCTACGTCGTAGAGGCGCCCGCGCGGGAAACTTGACGCTGTATCTTTTCGTACAACGTGTGTATTACTTTGTCCTTCTTAGCCAACTCAGTCGTCGGTCTATCCTTTCGCAGGACAGCTGTTTTTCTGCGGTAAGAGCTATAGTTTTCTTGTTATGAAGAGTCGTTGCGCTCACGAGGCGTATGGTTATCTTTTCTGTAACTTTGAAGAGTTGATTAGTATTTAAGTTGTTTTGATGCTAGGCGTAGTTGCTAATGTTTTTATTTGTTTTTAGAAACAATTTATTAAGGACACATTATGGAACATATTAGGAAGTTGGCAGTAGATGCAATATGCGCTTTGTTGAGTAGAAACGAGGAAAACGACCCAGATGAACCTCTGGAAAGTGACAGCGAGTTGGATGATCACCTGAGCGAAGAAAATGTGCAAAATGACTTCGAAAACAAGTTTATTCAAAACCAAAATGTAGAAGAGATAGAAAATACATGTCTAAAAAAAAAAAATTTCTAAAATTACCTGCATTAGGTTCAAAAAACTGTTTGTGGGGAGCATAATAATTACGTTTGCCATTTCTGTATATTAAATCAATATTTTCAAGACTAATTCTTTTTTTTAGACTGATTTTATTGTAATTAAATAGCTTCTAAGGAAAAACCTTATTTTTATAAGATAAATGAAGTGATTTTGATCCTAAGGCCTAAGGTTGTTGATTTTTGTAATTTTTTTGTAGAGGTCTACGCATTTAGTTTTATTTTCATGAAAATAAACAAATTATAATGAAATTGTCTATTATTTGTGTAGTTTTAAATATACCATTTAAGATAATAATATCAATTATTTCTTTTCATTATAAAATCATTTATAAACACTCATTTAAAAAGCGTGCGCTTCTGAAGCGTATGGTTATCTTTAACGTTTGTCGTGGTATGGTTATCTATCTAGGGTTAGTGAAGATCTACTTACTGCGATTTTCTTAGTCTAGATAAGAATTTAACATTGTTAATGTCTTAATACTGTTATAATATAGAACGTTGTGACAAATACGAATATTTCTAAATCAGACTAATTTAAAATTATTCTAAAAAGAAACTTACTTTTGTTTAATTTCACAAAGTACATGTCCGGAGATAAGCTCATGTCTGATGATCACTCAAGTGGTACTTTCTTAAATTATTATCTCGTCAAATATATACACGACTCAAACACTGTGCCTAAGAAAATACTTCACTTACCGTAACTTAGTCCGATGAATACCGTACTGGCAGTACGGTATTTAGCACCTTTTTAGCACCTTTTTTATATTAATTAATATACAAAAGGTGTCCTCGCTTGTAGGTAAAATAAATTAAATATACAGGGCGTCCTACGGATATGCCACATGGAGGGAAAGTACCTTGAATATTGTAGATGGAACATTTTAATATTTTAAAACAAAATTAATCAATAATGTCAATTGTATGTCCTTACGGCAATGTCAGCTTTTAATTTTTCTGAACAAAATTTCACATCAAATGTATCACATCCTTTCTTCACATCCTTTTATTTCTGACACTATGTTATTTAGCAAAAAATAATCTTTATGATGAAGTCTTACGATCGGTATGATAGCTACAGGATGATTATTTTTCTCGTGTAACGGGTTCGATTCCCGGTTTAACCATGTAATTATTTAAATATCTATGAATGCAGTTTTAATTGTTTTTTAAATTCAAATAAAGTCTTGTTTCAGTAAAATGTTCCATCTACAATATTCAAGGTACTTTCCCTCCATGTGGCATATCCGTGGGACGCTCTGTATACTATACTTATGACAGATTTTAAGTGAATAGATAATGGATTTTTTAAATAAGTGTTATAGTTTTACTGTGTAAAGGTAATGTAGTCATTTCAGCCATTTAATTTATGGAGCACATTGCATTCATGACCAACACGTTTTGTAGTATTAGTGTCAGGTTTCTTTATAGAAAAAAAGTACCTACATTTTTAATTATAATAATTCTTTTTTTAATGAAAATAAATATTATTAAACCATGTACAAAGTAAGTAAAACATTCGATTGATTCAAATCTCGTTATCTAAAAGTCACATCGGTCAATTGTTATAATTTTCACAAATAAAAGTTCTCCATCCGTATCGAAAATGCGAAGTGTATTTTTTTAAAGATCCCTGCTTTCTCTAGGTTACATTGCACTTGTTCAAAATTCACTTTTACAAGAGAAGCATCTCAGTACCGTGTGGCATTTTGAAATTTTCGTGAATTTAACTGCAATCACTAATGTCGGGCAAAAAATCGAATATAAACCGATAAAATATTCTGTCTCGAAGAATAGACATTCATCATCATCATTCATTTCATTCAGCATCATTTCGCTACATGTCAAGACCGATGGAAGGAATGGCGAGAGGTTTTTACCCTGCTGTAGGACAGTACGGGCTAAATATAATAATACTTATTCTATATTAACTCAAAGAAAATAATTGACTCTTAAAGTTGTCACGATATGGGAAATTAGGCAACACAGTGGTCGACCTCCAGTCAAGTCATGGCCAAGCGCTCACGAACGGATGAAAAGAGCTGAAGTGTCGGCCTTTGATGGAATTATCCCTCCAAATTGCCAATCGGATGGAAGTTCCTCCCAAACGTTAGTTTGCGGTTTAAATAATCTAAAGATTTTAGCACGGTCAAGTTGTGTTGAAAAGTTAACGTTCATGGTCTTTTTAGCGAAATAGTAGGTACATTACACCAAGTCACTGAAAGCACGGTAAATAAAATCTTGACTTATAATTCCTCAATTAAAATTATCTTATATTAGCCAACGAAAAATATTGAATGAAAAGTTTAATTTGTAGAATACGCCAAACTTAAAGTCGTATTTTGCGTTCCGTTTTCATACTCCTGTATTTTGTTTTTCTAATTAAGGCGCTTCTCTGACAAAATAAACTTGAGCATTTGTTTTCTCTTTGCCGCAGAATCAGAAATCGCAACAAATTTTGGGATTATTTTTATAAAAAAGAGAACCAAGGTTTTAAAATAAAATATTACGTGAAATATGTCTATTTTTAAATTATCTATGCAACGCTCAAATTAATACAATGTCAACTTTAAGCCCTTATTACACTTGGCTAAATTAAGCCGACTAAATTCAGTCGCTACTGAATTCAGTAAAGTGTAATCGCATTCAGTAAGTAAGTAGTAGTAGTAAGTAGTGTCTGAATTCAGTAGCGACTGAATTTAGTCGACTTAATTTAGCCAGTGTAATAAGGGCTTTTATCAATTATTTATTTACAGGGATATTTATGTGTATTTAGGACATGTAAAAAAAACGTGGAATGTGATGATAGGATATCAAACATTAATAATGTGCTTTTAGATGTAGTTTAATTCTCATAACTAATGAGTTAATAGCCTCTGAATAACGAAGAAAAATGAACTAGGTATCACAAGGTTTTGGTCGGGAACCGCCTTAAATATACCTACATTAGTCCTAAACTTTCCGAAGTAGCTCGAAATACTACCACCATACTATTTCTGCAGTAAAGCAGCCCTGAGTTGCTATATTCCGATTTATAATTATATTTATATTTAATTGTATAATTACAAGCTTAAGAAACTTTTCAACTTAGTTTCTGGGATGAGAACGTATTGCTCTGTAGACATGTGCAGTTCACACATGTAATTGTAAGAATAATTATTTTCCATAATTATGTAAAGTGTGGTCTATTTTTTCTATGGGCCCATGTCTCTTGAAGTAAATGGACAAAAAATTGCAGTCTGCAGGCAGTGAATATCATTCAACATCAGGTATGCTTCGCAGGTCGGCTTGATACGAATCCAATTATTATAAAAGCACCGGCCAGTTTAAAGCCATCTGTGTTTAATTTTTCAAAAACCTTTAACTATTAAACAAAAAAAAAGAATATAATAAGACATCAAAAAATTCCTCTGTGTGCCCAAGAGACTGGCTGCATTCCCACGCTGGATGGCAAAGCTTAACTTCTGTCCAAAGTAAAAACCAGCTCTTGGATCACGGGAAGTATCAACTTACCTTTTGGAAATTTCCTTGAAAAGAAAATGAGCACTTGGAACCCATAACCCGAGGGATTCAACCCCAACGATTCGAAAATTAAGTTATCACCAAAGATGACTTTCGCCGTTTGAGGTTTTCTGCAGCCGCAGCAGCAATACCTCAAATTGATTTTATTAATTTTTATTTTTAAAATTCAAAAAGTACGATTTAAGAAAAAAAACATAATTTTAATTGTTTGAAGTAGTTTCCGTAACCGTTATTTCGTATGTAAGTACCGTTAGTAAACGTAACTGATTTTTTTGATCGCATTGTCGGGTCCGTAATGTAATGCACATGTTACGTCCTGAAAACGCTACAATTATCCGAAGTATTTGTCACAAGAATATAATAAAAATAAAAACTTACCAGCACAGGACACGTCGTTTATCAGGAACAGATTAAATCACTGTCACAATTGTTCAGTATTAAATTAGAAAATATGAAAACCCAATTTAAGTATTAATAAGTTATTAAAAAGTCACAATAATTGTTCAAAAGCAATATTTTTTTGAAATGCACTCGTAGGTGGGTTGCGAATATAGCGGCAGGGTAGAGTACGGTCGTCTTCCCCTCACGGATGCGAAAACTCGACTGGCTCCAACCCCTAGTCGGAGGATGAACCGAGGGCGTAAATGGAATCCTCCCTGGTTTCAGAATAGATATACCATATACATACATAACATAAATGGACCTACGAATGCTGCGCGTCAGTAGATTAAAAAAAGAAATAATAACAATTTGTTCACACTAATCCAGTTTGTTTGTTACCTATGCGATGGAATACAAGTAAGACACAAAAAAAGAGTAATTTTACAGGAGATAAAAAAGTATCTTCTCCGTTTTAATTTCAGTACTGAAAAAATGTTTGGTTCTAATAATGTGCGTGCGTGTTCAGTGTATATTACCGCCAAGTTATGGCAAGATAATCATGCTGAAACCAAATTATTGTTAAGAAAATAATGTTTTTAATATTACATAAATGGAAGAAATAGATTATAATTTTGTTTCAGCGTGTCCTGCTAACTTGGTGTGCAAATATACCCACTGTTAGCGATGTCAATTACATTAACTTAGATACAGGCTCTATAGTTTTATCTTCTAAATGGCTCTTAAAAAAATAAGTATTTAAATAAAAGAAGCATGAAAGTGCGAAAAGTATTTTTTTAAACAGTGAAAAAGGTGAGTGTCTGTAAATTGTTACAAATAATAATAGGCATGCAATAGTCATTTCTCTTAAATAATTTTAGTTTAATTGCTGGAAACAGAACTCTGTCTTTTTGCCTTGTTCGATTATTTCGTTTAGTCGACATTTGACAGGTTCTACTTTTGACATCATAGTCTACATATGACAGATTCTATATTAGACAGATTTTTGACCAGTCATCATGAAATAAATTATAATTTATTTTATCTTGTTGTTCTCCTCATCGCTGTCATTGTGGGGAAGCTGTCAACTGCCTCGGACACCACGGCCTGTCGTGCAACCGGAGTGCAGGTCGCTTAGCGCGGCACGCGAATATTAATGACATCATTCGTCGTGCTCTCGTCGCCGTCGGCGAGAGACCGGACGGCATGTCATTATTTCCTTGGAAGTTGGGTAGGCCTTTAGTGTGGGACGCTACGTGCGTCGATACCTAGCTCAGCGTGCTGTGCTGGTGCTGCTGCTGCGGCTGCAGAAAACCTCAAACGGCGAAAGTATAGTAAGTACCCTTGGTGATATCTTTATTTTCGAGCCGTTTGGGGTTGAAACCCTCGGGTCGTGGGGACCGAGTGCTCATCTCCTTTTTAAGGAAATTTCCAAAAGGTTAGTTGACACTTCCCGTGATCCAAGAGTGGGTTTTTACTTTGGGCTTAGGTTTGCAGGGCATTGCCATCCAACGTGGCAATGCAGTCAGTCTCTTGGGCACATTATCAAATGACGGCGATGTGGAGGAGTTTTTTGATGCCTTATTATATTAGTTTATTTTTTGTTTAATAGTTACAGGTTTTTCTTTTTTTATTGGACGTGTAAATATCTATACTTACTAATATTATAAAGAGAAAATAAAAAAGAGGACAATACTAAAAAAAAAAACAAAATTCAAGTTTTTATAAATATAGAGACAATGCAACGGTAGAATTTTAAGTAAGGTAACTGCTGTCTAAAAACTAGGTTTCAGAAATGACTCGGATACATTTATTTACCGTCTTAAAAAAAAGAGATATTCACAAATAGACACGTATACTTTTTTATGTTTGTTTGACTTTGAAAATGAAAATGTATTTGTGTATGTATATCAGCTGTCTGATAGTACAGGGTCTTCCTAATTTGGGGTCAGATGGCCGTGTGTGAAAATGTCCTCACATATTATATTATTACTGTATTTTACAGTGACCTTAAAATATTGATCCCATATAAATTTCATAAAATATATTCTATTTCTGGGTGGAAATTTAAGGGATAACTTAATTGATGAGACACAAGTGAGAATTTTTATAATAACGTAGTAGTGATGGAGTGTTCTGTATGTCTATTCTGTTACAATCTCCCTCGGTGAACACCTAGGTGAAGTAACCTGTCATCCCATTGTAGTGCTTTGTAAATCCCTAACTTCGGGATGAATGACAGCTCACTTCACCCAGGTGTTCAACGAGGGAGATTGTAACAGAATAGCACTGCTGAAATAAAATTATTATTGTAATAATACACTGCATTAAAAACTGTACTGCAAGTACTATTTAGGCGGCATTTAGATAAAAAAGAGGACTGTTAACTAAATAGCTGGCAGTTTAGTCTCGCAATGATTTAACAATTACTATCCCCTGAGATATAGTTTGCCACCTAGTTTAGGGGATAGGGTCAATACTTCTAAGCAACTATCACAGGCACCAGGTCCACAGCATATTGTATATTTTTAAAAAATATTGCTTGTTACTCAGTTTTACGAAATTAAGTTTCTAAATATTTTAAAAAATTTTAGTGGTGAGAAATAAACCGTTAATTATTATTAATTAATGGAAATTTAAATTTTCCAATTTTCATCGGACGGTTTGGGGAGGCATGAGCGCGGATGGAAAAACCGTACTTGCTTTTGTATGTCCTCGCTTACTGTAATTAAATGGGTCACGTTACATCGAAGAGTGTTCCTCATGTCCTGACCTCATGTCTGGCGAACAGTTTGATAATGCAGGATAATACCAGGGTTTATACAGCAGGCATTGTAAATAAATACCTGAGTAAAGTCAGTAGTACGGTAACGGGCTGGTCAGCAAGAAGCCTGGACATAAATCCCATAGAACACGTATGGGGTGAGTTGAAGAAACGACACAGAGCGAGAAATCCTGCTCCGGAGACGCTCACACAACAGATACAAATACAAAAAGTTTATTATCACAATTAGCATATTACATATTTAGACGTGTTTGGAGCCTCCCTTTAAGCAAACAATGCATGTATTGGGGGACTCCGCTCTTCCATATCATTGCAGTAATACATACTATGAGAATAGTGTACACTTAAGAGCGCCCAACCCCATCGAACGAACTTCAACGCGAGCGTGATTGCAATTTTTTTTGTTTCAACCAACGCAAAGCTCGAAAACAAACGAGTGAGTGAGAACGCGATAGCATCACAGGAAAATTGGCGCGCGGAAATTTTACAAAACTTGTTCCAGGACATACGTGTTTTTGAAAAAGCCTTACAAGTTTTTGGTAAAAAAGGTTTGGAATTTAGAATCACCATTACATGTGCAAGGTCTGTATGAAGCTGTTTTTATACCTTTTTAATGTATGAGTGCATTATGAACGGCCAAAGTTCAGATGAAATTGTGCAAAAAAAACAGATTTTCGGACGTGTTTACTGAATTTTTTTCTCAAAAAAGTTTGTGTTTAATACAAACCTAGATTTAAACAATAAGATACCAGTGTGTTAAAAATTATTAGGGAAATAATTTGTTATAACGCCGTAATCGCGTACGCGCGGATGTATGGGAAATATGACGGGTTGGGCGCTCTTAAGATGCTATTACATAGTAAAAGTAACCTTAACAAATTAAATAGGTGTAGTTACTAACACTAGATTATACAATTTATTTTTGCATGTGGAGTGATGTGTGGCGTAGCGCGTTGTGTGGTGGGATGTATAAAGTGGTGTGTGGTGTGGTGTGATGTGGTATGTTTGATAAGATGTGTGGTGTTGTGTTGTGTGTATGTTGGGTATGGTGTAGTGTTGTGTGTGTGTTGGTTGTGGTGTTCTAGGTTATATGTATATATAGTACTTATATTAAGTTTGAGGAGTTTCGGCTACTCGCCATGAACCAGAAGTTCATCGGTTTCCTCATAGGGTCTTATCCAGTCTATTATACTTTTTTTACAGTCACGGCAATTTTTATTATAAACATACACATAATCACACATGTTTATTAATTTTGTTGTACAGTTGTGCCGAACGTTTATTAAATTGCTTGCATGCAATTTAGTTTTAGTTTGGGGAATTTGGGCAACTATATAGCTGTTCTCCTTTTAAATATTTGGGTATTATTGAATGGTAGTGCTTTATGTTTTTAAGAGCGCTATGGGTTATATACAGTTTTCTAACAGAGAGTAAATCACTTATTTGGTATAAGCTTTCGGTGGAGAATCTTTTATTTTTAAAGTACATAATTTTTATTAATGTACGCTGTGTTCATTCTACATCTATAAATTTTGTTTTAGCTGCACCGCCCCAAATTGGGATGCAATATAGAAGCACAGAAGCTACGTATATTTCATTGAGGAGATTTCTGGGACGGTTGTTACTGCTCATCATTTCACATGGAACAATATGTCTAAGGGTTTTAAAGATCCAACTAGTTTGCTCAATATGGGGATACCAGGACACAACTCCTAGATATTTTGTCTTAGTGACCTTCTCTATGTATGGACAGTCATAACTTCTAGTAGTCAAGTCTCCACATATGTGTACCTTTAAAACTACGTCATCAGTTGGCTGTGTTCGGTTACTGATACTGAAAAAGTCAAAAGTCAAATCATTTATTTCAATTAGACCATTAAAAGGCACTTTTGAACGTCATAATGTAAAATTTGAATCTAGTTGCCCATTCCAAATGGTAGTTTCGTATGGAGAAGAATGGGCAAGAAACTCCATACATACTCTTTTAAAAAAGGGTGTTTACAATATTTTCATTTACAAGAATGATTATGTTATGTGAATACGATGCATGTAACTTGTATAAAAATCACTATATTATGGTATGTACAAAGTATCACAAGTTTAGAAATGACAGCTAAGTTATGTAGTGTTCACATATTTACAATTAATAATACAGTAGACGACTACTTCTTCTATTCCAACAAACAATGAATAGTATGTGAGCCAGAGTAATCTATTAAGTACAATAAAGAATAATATGTATATTATATGTAGTATTAGATTTAGTCATTTGAATTAGCAATCAATTGATTTTGTCTATACTAAATTATGTCCTAGGGAGCCGGACCAGCATGTTCCCAAGCATTCTTATCTTGGATATAATCCTTTAACTTATAGTATGCCTGTTTACAAAGTCTACCTATAATGTATCTTTTAAATTTTGTTTCATTTAGTTTTAATATATCACAAGGTATTTTATTGTAACATTTAACAGAGTACCCCATAAAAGATGTGTGTACTTTAGATAATCTAAAAAATGGTTGAGCTATTTTATCTTTATTTCTAGTATTAAATTTATGTCGATCACTTAATTTATTAAAAAGATGTATGTTTTTTCATACATACATAATATTTTCATAAATAAATTGACAGGGCACTGTCATAAAGTGCCCTGTCAATTTATGTAAGCATATGTAGTTTGTTTTATCAGTGTTCAGTGAAAGGAAGTTGCTTTTTAGCCATTCAGCTACCCGAGCCATTCTTGCCTCTGCAGACAGTTTAACCTCGTGCCAAGAAAACCTCGAGAACACAATAGATTAATCATCAGCGTACGAGAATACTTTTGCATTTTTAATTTCCATATTACATAGATCATTGATATGTAAAAGAAAATTCAAATTCTTTATTGCATTCCATATGTATTAAATAACAAGGAGTTGACCAATATACCTACTACAACCCGGGAGTCTTTAAGTCAAGAGTGAATAGGTTACTTCTAGGCAAGCGTGCTCCATCTTAGACCGCATCATCGCTTTCCATCAGGTGAGATAGTGGTCAAACGTATACCTATCAAACGATAAAAAAGAGCTAAGTTAAGGCTTAAATTATTTGATGAGTTTTATTGGGTGTTTGATTTATATTAGGTATTAGTTTTGTGTATAGGTATAGTGTATTAGTTGTTTTAATTATATGTATTGTAAAAGAATAATGTAGGTAATGATTACAAAATTAATTAATATTATAATATAAAGAATTTTCATTATTATTAAATTATGTTATTATTTGAATTAATGTTTATTTTTACATTTCTGTATTCCGTATTTTTAAATATATATTTCATAATGTTTTGTTTATATGACAGAGAATAACTTTATTTTGCTATCGATTTGTCATCTAAACTGAGTAAAGTGTGTGACTTGGATCCCAGAAATTGTTTCAATTTATTAATAAATATATTTTTTTTGGTTACTTCTCGAAATTCATTTTATTATACATTTTGATGCACAAAACTAATGGGCTGGTTGAGTGCATTTTAAGTCGGGATTGAGGTATGTTTAATTTGTTTTTGTTGTGTCTAGAAGTGTATCTTGTTTGAGTTTCTTCGTAAGTCGTGTAAAATTCTGGGTGTTTTCTGTCAAATTTACAAAATTCTAAGATATATATACAGGGAAGTGTAAGTATTTTGAGTTTTTGGAAGTGTGGTTTGCAGCTATCCGTTTGTTCTATGTCGGTTATTATTCGAATTAACTTCAATTGTAAAATAAATATGGTTTGTGAATCTGTACATTTACCCCACAGCATGACCCCATAGCTGAGCCATTAAGAAAACCCCATGAAAGAGTACCCTAGAGAGGTTCAGCGCGGGTGTGAATGAATTTAATGAATGCATCAAATGTTATCGTGCTATTTTTATCTATATGACCTTTATGCTGTTCCCATTCACAATAAGTTACTTGATCTAGTTTAAACCAACAAGGGTGTGATTCTGTAAGACCTCATTCTAAACTTTGAATCTGAATCCGCTGTGAGTTTCTTGATTGGCATTCTAAAAACTTGGTTGATAATTCGAATTTACACTAGCGCCATCCTTGCGAGCGTGTCAGCGAGTTGAACTAAATTGACAGGGAGATTTTGACAGATAAAGTATGAGATGACGGAAGAAGTGGCATTCTGTAAGGTAATTTCCCCGTCACTTCGACGCTCACTTCGCACTCGAACCCGATTCAAAGTGTCAAATATATCAAGGTCATTTTGAACCTTATGCGAAGTGAGAGTGAATAGCGATGTGAGATGCGAGTTGTTGTTCGAATTTTACAGAATCGACCAACAGAAGTGAATCGATTTTTTTGATGAAAAGTGTTTGTTTTAGTCATATTTGTAATTTTTGAAGTAATTTTTTTCTAACATATCGTTTACTTGGTCCGAGCTTGTATTGTAGTCTCTACAAGTCACTCTTAATAATGAATGTACAGTAGGTGGTCATATTATTAGGGACAGTGGTCAGATTTTTGTATTTTCTTGTTTGTCTGAATTTTTCAGACAAATGATTGGGCTCTATATTTGAAAACTTATTAAAGAGATAAACAACAACTATATAGGTGAAATATTTTATTTAATTCTGGAAAAAATAATTGTTTTGGTAAATCAAAGATATTATCTATATCTATACTAATATTATAAAGCTGAAGAGTTTGTTTGTTTGGTTGAACGCGCTAATCTCAGGATCTACTGGTTCGAATTGAAAAATTCTTTTTGTGTTGGATAGTCCATTTATCGAGGAAGGCTATAGGCCCATGCGAAGCCGGGTCGGGTTGCTAGTAATTTAATATTTTGTGATGTCACCCTTAGCTGTTATGGCAGCTCTTATTCGACGTGGCATGTTCTTTATACATATTATAACATTCTGTTGAAGGTGTGTATAATGATGCAACTCTATATTGAAAGCTGCAATCAGCTGGTGCTTCATGGTCATTATTTCCTTAGCGATCGCCAGTTTGGTGAGCTCCCACATGTTCTCTATCTATAGGGTTCATATCTGTTTAGTTAAGTACCTGGCCAGGGCAAAACATTCGTATTTTTTTTCAGCCAGAATTGAAGTAACACTCCTGGGGGTAAGTCTGCTATTTTTATAATTTCGTCATTCCAACACGATCCCATTGTCATTTTGCTAAAAGTTCGTAATCTGCTAAATTCATAAAGGTCGATCATTGACTGCACAATGACGTCGTAGTAGGTCACCGATCAAAGGAACTGTCAAAATTTTAGCAGATTACCGCCTAAGTCAGTCATTCAGTTGTCATTTTGTACGAGATTACCATTCTATATCCTTTCTTTCAATGGCGTGTCAGTGGTTGAGCATTGGAAAGTCATAATGAGGCCATTATACTAACTTGTCAAAATCAACAATTATGAAATGAATGATAGACCATTCTGACACTATTGTAATAGCAGACTTGAGGCCCTGGCTGCAAGGCACGGTGTAGATTCGTGCATAAAAATGTACCCTCCGTCACCAGGGAACCATTCTTCGAGCTGCAGCCATAGTCAAGTTTCTATCTGTCCCTTCCACGACTTCCCTTCATTCACGACGACACGGTTGGCGCAGTGGCTGAGCGATCGACTGCTGTGCAGCGTGTTGCGGGTTCGATTCCCACCCAGGGTAAATATTTGTGTGATGAGCACTTGTGTTTGCCTTGTATCTGGGTGTTGTTTATCTATATATGTATGTATTTAAAATATATTTGTGTATGTATATCAGCTGTCTGACACCCATAGTACAGGGTCTCCCTAGTTTGGGGTCAGATGGCCGTGTGTGAATCGTCCCCACATTATTATTATTATTATATTTTATATACTTTATGTATCTCGGGACCCAGAGGTCCCGGGCCTTTGTAAGGCGTACGAGGAGCCGAAGCCAACTCGCAGAGGCCCCTTAGGTAGCTTTATATGAAATAAGACACCAACCGACGATTATCCCTGTATGCACTATGCAAGTGCACCCAAGGACAACCCCCGGTTGATGCAAGACTATTACAGGACATGGAAACTAACAGTACTGGACTATGGGTATAGGTTGCTAAAGTGACTTGGTTACCTGAAACTATGAAGTGACTATTATTATTATTATTCTTTCCCTTGGCTAAAGATTGATTACCAAAGACGATTACTTGAATCAAGTTGATCAGAATTAATGAAAAGGTTCCGTTATATTGAGCTTCAAACCTTAAGTACCCTGTCTTGCCCCACCCTCTCCTACACGTTAAAGATGTTCAGTTTAGAAAGATTCTTATACTAACTACCTTAAGGGCGCGTATTCGATTTAGCGCAACTCATAATCTAAACGATTGCTAGAACGGCGTAGCAGCATTGACACACACTAGTACAATAAAATGGTCTGTTTGTGTGCATCAGAAAAAAAAATATGCACGAAATAAGCACGAACTGTTATAAGCAGACACTGAACCCTTAAATGATTACTCATCACCTATGCCACTTTAAACTGATAGTTAGCAATGCTCATCAGTACTTTAGTCAGTCTATTTCCAACCTTCGTGGTGATCGGTTGCATAAGGGTCCCTTTTCCTATTATTATAAGTTTAATTAAAATAAACTTAATATTATAATAAAATATCTTTTTTTAAAAACCCTTTTTGAAGGGACCCTATAACATTTGGTGGCAGCGGTGGGATACGGAAATCCCCAGTGCCGATTCGCGTAAACTATATTTGCGCTAAATTAGTGAATAGACTCTCCGTATCCTACAATTTTATAAAATAAATTACAATTAAAACTAAATAAGTGTTCTGCGTGTCCTGATCATCCTGAGCGTATCCTGAGCGCATAATAAGCGCAGCCTACAAGTATCCTGTGAGCATCCTGCAAGTATCCTGTGAGCGTCCTGCGGACATCCTGAAAAGTCCTGCGGACATCCTGCGAGTATCCTGTTTGCGTCGCGTCCTTCGAGCATCCTGCGAGTGTCTACGAACATTTGTTCCTTCAAAGTGTCATACGTATTGTCCTGTAAGCTCTTCCCTGTGATCCGCGAGTGTTTCGTGTAGTGCCTAAAAAGTGTTCCGTGAATCCAAGAGTAGTTGTGTTATCTCCGTGTGTGTCGGTATGCAGCTGCTCTCAGCTCTAGCCCTTATCGCCGCCTACGTGTTCCTGTAAGTCGTTGAACATTTGCTAACTGTAACCTTATCCGTGCTAGTTTATAATTATCTGATATTTCATCCTATTTGTCTTATTTGTCGTATGGAATCTGTATGTTATGCCTCCTAAAGTGCCCAAAACAGAAGACAGTAAATTACAAATTATTGTTGACGTTAAATCAGATCTTCCAGATCCAAAATCTCCAATCCTATCACCAAGATTAACCAGGCAATCAGCAGTAGAAATGGAGCTTAATATTTTATTAAAGTTCGTCAAAACATACGATGGCAGTCGCGAGCAGCTAAATTCCTTTATTAATAATTGTAACAACGCTTATGAGCTAGCGTCCGAGGCACAAAAACCAATAGTGTTTAAATATATATTATGCCAACTTACAGGTAAGGCAGAAATTGCCTGCTCTATTAAAGAATTTACGTCTTGGGAACAATTAAAAGAGTTCCTTAAAACTCAATTTTCTGAAAGGAAACATTATACACATTTACTTACCGACCTCCAGGAAAGCAAACAAAATCCATCTGAAAATGTTGGACAATTTTCCCTTCGAATGGAAACTTACCTTTCTCAGTTGTTAACAGAGATGTCACTCTCAAATTACAAGGCGAAGGAAATACCTGGTCGCACAGCGGCAATGGAGGACCTAACACTCCATCATTTTCTTATGGGCCTTAATCCTCGTGTTTCTAATATTGTAAGGTGCAGAGCGCCTAAAACTTTCAACGAAGCCGTGAATTTAGCTATTTCTGAAGAAAGGATCCAGGAAACTTTATATAAACGTAATCATAGCTCACAGCAAGATAAACAGGCTAACCAAAATCGGTTCAAATCAAAAGCTCAGACTCAAATCAATAATAGGTTACCGCAGAAACCATCTTCGCAACCGAGTACGTCAGGTAACAATCCTAAACATGACTCTAGCCTAACATGTAAATATTGTAAAGAGGTAGGTCATGATATAAATAACTGTCTAAAACGACAAAAACGTTACCCGAGCTCTCAATCCTCTGGGTCTCAACCCAGTTCTAAATCTCCTCAAGTCAATTTCATCGATGATTGCGATGATTCTGATGAATCTACCCACGATGACGAAGGCGAAAATGCCGAAGTGGAGGATTTAAACCAATAAACGTCCTGCATCCGTGCCGCACGGGACGTAAGATCACAGCCGGCACACATCCGAACCAACAGTGTTCACTTCGCCAAAATGTTAAGGTTATACATCAGGGTAACCAGCCCCAAAACGGCAACCTTAACTCTCCTGAGGTTATACATCAGGGTAATCAGCCCCAAAACGGAAACCTCAATCCTTCTAAGGTTATACATCAGGGTAACCAGCCCCAAAACGGCAACCTTAGCTCCCTCGAGGTTATACATCAGGGTAATCAGCCCCAAAACGGAAACCTCAATTCTTCTAAGGTTATACATCAGGGTAACCAGCCCCAAAACGGAAACCTTCAATCTCCTAAGGTTATACATCAGGGTAACCAGCCCCAAAACGGCAACCTTAGCTCCCTCGAGGTTATACATCAGAGTAACCAGTCCCAAAACGGAAGCCTCGATTATCCAAATAAAATTTATGAGGTTAATATAGACACCTCGAAAAGGCTATTGCCTCATGTGCTAGTAGAGTCACAAGTATCTGACATTCCACTAACACTTCTTGTAGATTCAGGCTCTGCAATCTGCTTGTTAAAAGAATCAAGCATCCTAACTAAGCCAAAAATCACTTATAAACCTATAAGCATTAAAGGTATCGATCCTGGTGTAGAGACCACTCAAACCATAGGTTATTTCAACCTAAGATTCAAGGTCTCCGATACAAAATCAATAAGTCACAAATTCCATGTGATCAAAGATATTAATCTACCTTACGATGGCATTATAGGTAACGATTTTCTTACCGCTAATAGATGTAACATCGACTACGGTCGCGACGTTCTGAAAATAACTCATAACGAAATTAAAATTCATTTCTTTGACTCTTGTTACATCATACCACCACGGACAGAGACTGTGATAGAATGTACTGTCGCAAACCCCGAATTAAAAGAAGGCGTAATACTAGACCAACACCTATCTAAAACTCTTCTAGTTGCTAATTGTTTAGTAAAAGTAAAAGATAACAATAGTATTAACATATCTGTTATCAATACCTCTGATAAATCTGTTAAGGTCAAACGTAATCTTAACCTTAAATTAGATGCAATTGAAACTTATCCTGTTCAATCAACTTCCCATAGTGAAAATATAACTGAACGTACTAGGCAAGTACTTAGTTCCCTAAGAATTTCCCACTTAAATGATGAAGAAGTCGAAGCTCTCTTTAGTTTATGCTCAGATTATTCTGATATATTTCACTTACCGGAAGAAACCTTAACCTTCACGTCAGCCATCCAACATGAAATTAAAACCACCAGTAATAATCCCATTCATACAAAATCTTACCGCTTTCCTGAGTGCCACAAGAAAGAAGTGGAAACTCAAATGAATAAAATGTTGGACCAGGACATCATCAAACCCTCATCATCTCCTTGGTCTTCTCCTATATGGATTGTCCCTAAAAAGTCTGATGCCTCTGGCCAAAAGAAATGGCGAATTGTCATTGACTACAGAAAGTTAAACGATATCACAATAGGTGAAATTTATCCAATTCCCCAAATCACAGAAATCCTTGACCAATTGGGTAAGAGTCAGTATTTTACTACTCTAGACCTGTCATCAGGGTTCCACCAGCTGATGGTAGCACCAGAAGACGCACCCAAAACAGCCTTTTCCGTACCTCAGGGTCATTTTCAGTTTAATCGGATGCCATTTGGCCTAAAAAATGCCCCAAGTACATTTCAGAGACTTATGAATAATTGCCTTACAGGACTACAAGGCTCTCATTGTTACGTATATTTAGACGATATTGTACTCTATGCCATTGACTTAAGGTCGGCAATTCACAATCTCAAAGTCGTCTTCGACAGACTTCGAAAATTTAATCTGAAACTTCAACCAGAAAAATGTGAATTTCTCCGCAAGGAAGTAACTTACCTTGGTCACACTATAACCCAAAACGGTGTGAAACCAAACCCAGATAAGGTCAAGGCCGTAACCTTGTACCCTGTCCCAAAGTCACCTAAGGACATTAAATCTTTCCTAGGTCTTGTGTCGTACTACAGGCGTTTTATTCCTAACTTCTCAAAGCTCGCTAAATCTCTTACCTCACTCCTAAAAAAGGACGCCCCGTTTGATTGGACAAATGAACAACAACTCAGTTTCGAAACTCTGAAAACCAAACTGATCGAAGCACCCATCTTAGCCTATCCTGATTTTAATCAAACCTTTCTATTAACTTGCGATGCATCTAATTATGCCATATCAGCTATCCTGTCTCAAGGTCCCATTGGCAATGACCTTCCAATCGCCTATGCGTCTCGTACTTTAAATAAAGCTGAATGTAACTACAGCGTTACCGAAAAAGAATGTTTGGCGATAGTTTTTGGCACCAAAACCTTCAGACCATATTTATACGGGCGCCGTTTTACCATTATAACCGACCATAAGCCCCTCCAGTGGCTATTTAACTGTAAAGATCCCGGCTCTAGGCTCATCCGTTGGAGATTAAAACTCGAAGAGTTTGAATATGAAATACAATATAAAAAGGGAAAGATAAATGCTAACGCAGACCCCCTTTCCAGGTATCCTGTCAATCCCGTTCAACCTATCACTAATGAAGTACCAACGCTCAATCTTCCAAATTCCAACCCCAATATTTCACCTGAAAATCAAGAAAATCTAAATAATTCAGATATAGACTTATTCGACTTAATTACGTCACCTATTTCATTTCCATCAGACGAACTTAACCCCGATCATCTCTTAGAAATTCCTACCCCAGAGCTCTTTAATGCAGAATCTCCAATTCCTGACGTAACCACCGATGACTACTCGAACTTTCTGAAACAAATCAATAATCAGAATGAATCATTCAACACGAACATTATTGAACACAATGACAGCTTACTGAAAACTCCTTGTAAAATTATTTTGTTGCCCACATCAATTGATCTTGACGAGTCAAATCCATATATAGAAGAAATATTGAGCAACTTGGAAAATCGAGACCAAACCGTTAACCAAGAAAAACAATTACATAGCTTTTCCAAAATTCAATCAGGAAATAAAGACTACTATTTTCTGTATATGAAAGTACATCACTTCGATCAAACGTCATATCGCGAAATATTCGAAACTCTGAAACTAGTTCGTAATGAACTAATTACCGTCGAACAAACTAAAGAAATCGGTATTTCCGATTTTCGCGACCCGTTTGAAAAACATAGTTTTATTAAAATCTATAATATTCTAAATTACCTATTTCATAACACAAATATACAAGTAAATATCTACCATAATAGCGTAACTTACCCATCACCGTCAGAAGTGAAGAAAATACTCCACGATAATCATGACTTACCTGTAGCTGGCCACCTTGGTGTCAGTCGTATGTATAATAGATTAAAACAGCTATACTATTGGAAAGGCATGCGCAATGACGTAGAGTCATATGTAAAACGTTGTAAACAATGTCAAGAAAATAAAGCCTTACGCAAAGTAAACCGCGCACCTATGCAAATTACAAGTACATCAACTAAACCGTGTGAGCGTATATCACTAGATGTAGTGGGCCCACTCCCGGAATCTGGTCCCGCAAAACTGAAATTCATATTAACACTACAGGATGATTTTACTAAGTTTTCCACTGCTTATCCCCTGCGTAGTACAACCGCTGAGGAAACAAGCGAGTGCTTATTACATTTCATATCAGTATTTGGCCTCCCGAAAATAATATTAACTGACCAGGGCACTAACTTCACATCTGACCTATTTAAGAAAACATGTGAGTTTCTAAAAATCAAGCAATTATGGTCAACTCCATACCACCCGCAAACACAAGGCGCCCTAGAACGGAGCCACTCAACCCTGAAAGAATATCTCAAATCTTTTGTCAACGAGGAACAAACTAACTGGCCTCGTTATGTGTACACAGCTATGCTTAGCTACAATACTACCGTTCATTCCACAACACATTACACACCGTATGAATTAATGTTTGGCAATAAACCTTTTATTCCAAATTCTATATGTGACGAAACCCTTGGCGCCACTTATCCTGATTATGTGCGTATGCTACAAAATCGCTTAAAATGTTCTCGCGATAAGGCCCTAGAATACGTCCGTCAATCTAAGATAGCTTCCAAAACTTATTATGACTCTCATAGTCGACCCGCACAATATAAAATTGGCGATTACGTTTACTTAAAGAACCACCTAAGAATGCGAAAAGCCTTATCACCTATATGGAAAGGGCCATATAAAATCGTAAAGATTCATGGTAATAACACCTTGTCACTATTAATAAACAGACGACACGTCCGTCATCATTACGACCAGGTAAAGCTCGCCGAAGTCGCCAACAACCTGTAAAATAAAACTTATCCATTAGGTATACAGTAGATTTAGTTATATAATCGTAACCCTTAGTTATGTTAGTATTAGTAATTAAATACATATACATAGATTAATAAGCTACTACATTAAATAGACTACCGTCCATAATACATACCTATGTACTTACAGTGCCTCGGCGGAGCTCCAAGCACCTAACGAGTATGTCCATCCGATAGCTGCGAGTCCTGGAATATATTTCGATTATATAGGAACATTAAAAATCAATAATGGCATTCTCAATATCATTATGCCAATGGAAATTTTGCATTTTAAATCACACATAGAAAATATAAATTCAGCATTGGAAACATTTGTATACCTCTGTAAAGAAACCGGTTATATAAATCACATAGAATGCCATAATACAGTAGAACCGTTATTAGTTCAGCAACAGAATATAATAAAATTGTTTGGATCCATTTCTTACCTGACTGATAATGGTGACCGCAGATCCAAACGAGCTTGGATTGGAGGAATTGGAACTATATTAAAACAAGTTTTCGGCACTTTAGACGAAAATGATGCTGTTGAATATGATCAAGCAATTGAATCAATACAACATAATCAAAATAACCTTTTGTCTTTAATTAAGAATAATATTTTAATTACTAAATCCGTCATATCTACATACAACAATACACTTCAAAAAGTTAAACAAAATGAAGTAAAGTTAAATAACGCTATTAACGAACTTTCTAATTCTATCCAAAACATATCTAAATCTACGAATGATTTAGAATTAAGGATAAACTTAGATTTTGTCCTTAACACTTTAGAAACTTCCATGGTCACCCTAACCTTTCAGCTCGAAGACATAACGAATGCAGTTATGCTCTGTAGTCAAAACATGCTACACCCATCGGTTATGTCACCTACCGCTATGTACCGAGAATTAGCTGATAATGTAAGGCACTTGCCTAATAATCTAAACTTACCTGTACGATTAGATATAAGTTCAGTTCATACTATTATAAAGGTATCAACCTTGTTATGTTATTATTTTAATGATAAGCTTGTGTTTTTATTACGTGTCCCTTTAATATGCAATCAGGAATATTCGTTGTTTAATAATATTGCATTACCAACACCTCATGATGTCAATCTACCAAACACGTTTGGTTTAATTGTACCTAGCAGTAAATATATAGCTATTACAAAAGATAAATCTAATTATTGTAAATTACAATCATTAGAAAACTGCAAAGTAATTAGTCCAGTTGAATATTTATGTGAAGTCTCGATGACTTATAAAACTGATTCAGAACTCAGCTGCGAAAGCGAACTGTTATCTAAGACAATAAAGGATATCCCTTTACAATGTAATACCAAACTTGTCCACGGTAAAATAAATACGTTTAAATCACTGAGTAATAATAGATTTCTCTATGTTCAGTCTGAATTAACCAAACTCTCATTAGATTGTCAAGGTTCTAATCAGATACAAGAATTAAGTATGTTCGGCATTGGTATCCTATCTATACCAAATAATTGTATTGCATATTGTAGTGGTACCACATTATTACCACGATACAACAGTGTTCTCAACTTAACTTCACCTATTAACCTACCAGACTTCAATCTAATAAACAGTACTTGTTGTAAAATTAATAATATGACGAATAATATGTCCCTTATTCATTTGGAAAATATTAACTTAGATGATATAAATCAGATTAATCAATTAACTAATAACTTGTTATCAGAGACTGATAAAATCAAGGAAATTCCCCACATGGTTAAATATGGGACACACTATTCAATAGTTATAGGTTTAATTGTATGTTTTCTTATTTTGTATTCAATTTATAAAATTGTTACTACTTGTAAACCCAATTGCAACCTTCGCAAATATAGTTCTCGCGAACACAATAAATCCAAGTCGGATTCTATAGAGCTGGAACAGACCATTCAGGAAATTCCTACTCCAGCCCTAAGAACCTCTTTCTAGGGTTAACTTCGGTAATCATCCCCGAAGTTCACTCTAACAGGGGAGGTGTTATAAGCAGACACTGAACCCTTAAATGATTACTCATCACCTATGCCACTTTAAACTGATAGTTAGCAATGCTCATCAGTACTTTAGTCAGTCTATTTCCAACCTTCGTGGTGATCGGTTGCATAAGGGTCCCTTTTCCTATTATTATAAGTTTAATTAAAATAAACTTAATATTATAATAAAATATCTTTTTTTAAAAACCCTTTTTGAAGGGACCCTATAACAGAACCATTGAAATTAATCGGCAACGACAGCGCGCGATGTTTTACAGTGCTTTTTAAAATAATTGTCTAAAATAAATGAGCTCGTATAACGGACTGAAAAATATTCTGTACATTAAGCATAACATTTACTTTCATAAAATAAATATATCAGTTATGTTTTCATTCAAATACTGGAGAAAAAAAATTGTCAAAGTGAACCGATTTTCTACTTTTACAACATTGTTTTTTAATACATAATTGTAATATTTTCGTAATTTTGGCTCTGTAGCTGTCTTTTTGACTGTATATCCTGTTGGAAAAACGCATAAAACACGCATATTTTGGCATATTGTAATGGTTGTATTCGTCCTGAAAGTTAACTCTGACATCTATTTTCGTAAAACGATAGGAAAAAATTGTCTTCGCTTCAAAAAACCATAATCTAAAATTATATTTTTACTCTGTAGCTGTCTAAATCAAGACTGAATCTTTTCTAAAACTGTAATTGTCTTTAAATAATCTGCTCACATCATTACGATATTGCTCTGGGCAAAACGCGAAAACAAGAAGTTTTAGTCACGAATCGAATACACGCTCTTAAGTACCCTGTCTTGGCCCACCCTCACCTACACGTTAAAGATGTTCAGTTTAGAAAGATTCTTATACTACCTACCTTAACTAAGGCATGCAAATAGTTTTAGCTATAGTAATAAAGACTTATTTAATATATAAAAAGAGTCATCTCATTTGCCTCAGTATTGCCCAAGTAGGCGGTTGATACTGTTTTTTTGCTCCGCATAGTTCGTAGGCATTCAGTTTCTTTTATTTTTTGTAAAACTGATACATGAATAAAATAATTAAGTGATTAAGTACTACTAATATTACTAACTATGGTGGTTTCTATCCGGTTTCTTGCAGTCAATGTTAGTTTTCTCTGTTTAGATTCCAATGGTAAATTCAGATGGGATTTTTTTGAAAATAACTTTTATTTTTCGTCCATCATTGGAGATTTTTGAAATCGTTTGCTTGGGATTTTCTTTTTCTATGAAACCTGGTCGTGTCGTTTACTTTATTTGAATTTCTACAGTCTACTATCGTCGTACCTACGGTATTCTGTAATGCTCCCCGAATTCAGACTGTCTTTGTTTTGTAGAAAAGGGCTTCATTATCAATATATAAATTAAGAGTCATTATCCGAGACACTCTAGAAAGTTTGAAGACATCAAATAGAGTTTAAAGCCATAGGCTATAAAGTTTAAAAAGTTAATAATTTGGATGACAACCATTTTATACCCATAATTGTGATTTTTTTTAAATAACTTTCTATTATATACCATTATCCCATTATTACATTACTTGCATGAAATTGCATTTTTTTTTATTTGCAATGTTCGAAAATTACTTAATTACTAAATACTACTACTACGCAATAATACTATTACTTTATTACTTAATTATTCTTATTGTCTTTTACCCGGCTGCAAATAAGGGTAAGTTTATTCGCGCATATCTTTCAGATATAACTGGATGCTTACATCTATCTGAACATCGGTCGAAGATTTTTGTTGCAGTTGTAAAACGATGGAAGAATTGTTATTACCCATAAGAAAATAGCATTTATATTTTCAAGCGGATAATTTTCTATTTCGTTGGGATCTGAACAATTAAGATCAGCTGGGCTATTCTGTTACAATCTCCCTCGGTGAACACCTAGGTGAAGTGAGCTGTCATCCGTCCCGAGGTTAGGGATTTACAAAGCACTACCATCGGCTGACGTGAGCTGTCATCCGATTGGAGAGAGAGGGGTATTGTAACAGAATAGATATACTGGTTGTTCCCTCAACCAGACTCAAAAAATTTATTCCAATACAGGGTTCTATGACGCCATTTTTATTTTAAGCTTGAGGCACTTTTTACCTCTTCAAAAATAGTTCGCGGTTACGCATGTGATGCTGGCACTTTATTTGGCGTATTTGTTCAGTTATTCGCCTTATTTGGATAATACAAAATATACCATATAATCATTGATATAAAGTCGATTTTGTTTTATCCAAATAAGACGAATATTTGCACAAATACGCCAAGTGAAGTACCAGCATTAATCATTGTCATCACTGCCGTCTGCGCAAGGGCGAGGGTAGTTCAAAAAAGGGATGGAGCTATAGAGAAAGGGGTGCGTAAACGACTCTTGTCACCAAAGGGCAAATTATGTTAGAAGTACTTATAAGTGCGTGCCTTCTATACTCTATTTACATAGACAGAAGTTAAACATTAGGCACTGTTACATTAGACAGAAGTTATAAAAGGTTATTTTTAACGCACACTTTGTAACAAAAGTACAATAAACATGTTTACAGTTATAAGAGACCTCGAATTTACTATAATCTATTTATCAGCAGCTGTCGTACTTAATTGTACCTAAGCATTTTAATAATCTATCTTATACATTTATGCGGCTTTCATTTAGTTGTATTATTTAATTCCAATTTAAAATTACAGTGTCAATGCTAAAAACCTAAAAGAAGCAGGGATGAACAATACCGGGAATGGGATTCGTTTCACAATAATTCTACCATATTTACCTAATCATAAAAATACTTTTATTTTGTTTATATTAGTATGTGTCCATATTTAGTATTGTTTTAGATCTATTTATCAAGTTTATTTTAAAAGAACAATTAATTAAAAATAGATTTTTACTTATCTTTGAAGTAAAATGTTTTTCATTCCTGTTTCTACGAGCCTCTGCTATCATTATAAATGGAGTATAGCTGTCTAAAAAACTGCTTAATTAATTTTCTCCCTTCAAATGCCACTGGGTATGATTGCAACCGTCACGTCACTTGCAAGTACATGTACTGCCCTGTTATATTTACTTCATAGTCCCGTAACAGACGTTAAGGGTTAGGGTCGCGTCCCTTCAAATCCGGCCTGCAGCTCTTTGTGTTCAATAAATTGAAATCATGTTTGCAACATGTAGCCATTATACCAACTGCTCGGAGCTTTGCGTCAGGCGTTGCATATATATATGCGTAGTTGGAATTACGCCGTTCACAAACATTACTTCGTCGGTAAGACCTAATGATTTTTGGAACTCAATTCATTTAAAGGGACTTTTGAAGTGGCAAAGAGTAGATTTCTACGCAGTACTATTAATAAATAAAAAAACAATGCTGTACCAGCAGCAGTAGCAGTACTATAAATAAATAAAAGCAATTATGTTTTAATCCTTCCCGAGTAAGAAAATATATAATTGCCATTTATTTCTGATGAATTTTGTTTCGAGAACCAAGACAGTTGAATCGTTTTCGTTGTCATTCGGGATTCGTTGAGCTTCAATAATCTCGGCGCTTCTGTAGTGGTTCATGAGTTGCAATTGTTGGGATTAAAGTAGCGTGCTTGTTTCAAAAGTATCATAAATGGTTAAAAAGGGCGAGTTTTAGGCTGGTCTTATTTTTAAAAACACACAGTAGGCACATTTATCTTATTTCATCAAATACTCACGATAACAGCTGTATTTTTATTATGTACAGTTAGCAACAGAAGTCAATTAACACTGTTATATTTACATAATTATCATCTAAATGACACAAGATACAATGTAATACGATGCCATACTTTTAAGTATTTCAGATCATAGCTAAAAGTTTATTTTATATTGATTTTCCATAATTTCCGTGTTTCATTTAATACCGTGTTCAATAGTTATCATTTAAAAATCCGAAGCGTTACTGACCGTGCCTATAATCGTCTTGGTGTACCAATGTACCGATGTATAGAATTGAGAGCTTGCATGTGAAAATTGATATTTGAAATATTGCTGCGGGCTGTTTGGAAACAGTAATGGGTGAGCTGCATTGACTTTTTTATTTACAAAAGAGCCGAATGTCTGCTATGTCCATGTTATAGGGCGCTTTGAGCAATATCAAAGCGCACGCAGTAGTCTTATTTGTAAAGGGGAGAGTGCATATTTTTCAGTGTTGGTTTATTACCTATTTACTTCCTTTTGCGCTTCTGCCGGTTTTTGCCTACAGCGAATTCATCATACAAACATCTACCCTCCTATTAATAATCACGGAATAAAGTTACACCAAGCGTATTCCTCGAAAAATGTATGGTTAATACGATGATGAACGGTGGTGTAACTTTGCTCAGCGTTTTGATATTAATAAGAGGGTGTCTGGTGGTTCATCATTTCATCCGAAAGACGTCCACTGCTGAACATAGACTTTCCCCAAGGGGGGGTTTTGCCATAATCGCCACGCTTGGCAGGCGGGTTGGCGATCGCAGTATGGCACAGAGAACGCTGCTGCCCATTCTCTGGTGAGTCCCTTAGTCACCTCTTACGACACTCACGGGAAGATATGGGATGGTGCTATTCTTTACGTCCGACACCATACGGTCAATACGGCCATACGGCCGAATAGTCGTAGTAAATAGGTAATAGGGAGGCAATAGTTGTATGCACCGTACATTACTAGTTTTTCTACAGTTATGAAGTACACATATAGAACCTCAAGTTGAGTTTAAAGTTATATTGAAATGTAAAAGGTTACCTAACAAGTTAAAGTGTTAGCGATTCTTTCTCTCGATCAGTGCAGGTTGGTTTACAAGTTGTTTAACTCAATGTTGTTTAACTTATAACATTATTAATTATCTCTATAAATAAAAAAATAATTGCTGTTTGTTAATCTCGCTAAAACTCAAGAACATGACATACATACACAAATACATACATATATATATGTAGATAAACAATAACTAGACACAAGGTAAACACAAGTGTCACAGATCATTATATTACTAACGACAAGAGCTCAATACACAGATGTTTACCCTGGGTGGGATTCGTACCCGCAACACGATGTGCAGCAGTCAATTAGGTACTAAGTCACTGCGCCAACCGTGTCGTCAATATCCATACTAATATTATAAAGCTGAAGAGTTTGTTTGTTTGGTTGAACGCGCCAATCTCAGGATCTACTGGTTCGAATTGAAAAATTATTTTTGTGTTGGATAGTCCATTTATCGAGGAAGGCTTTACATTTATGCGAAGCCGGGTCGCGTCGCTAGTGATTAATAAGTGTGTTAAAAATGTGAATTATTTCCTCTACACGCACATTTTGTGTACATTCTTATTATTGTTTATTTATTAAAATTGTAATTATGCACAGATAGTGTTAACTTACTTATCTTTAGGGTTCGGTACCAAAACCTAACTTTTATTAAGGCGACGATATACGCCGGCGATCTTCAACGACCAGAGAATCGTATGCGCTGAGTACAAAACTCTCAAAGTTTAGTCGAAAAAATTAAATAAAAGTAGTATTCTTTAACTTGAAAACAGACGTATACTAAAAGATAGATAATAAAATTGTCTGTAAGATGGTGTAAGTGTCGTTTAATTATACCTGGTAGATTTTGTGTGATTGTCAATGTTTTGTCCGTGTCAGACACAACTTCACGAGTTAATTAAACTATTAAATATGAGTATAATCAAAAATATTCACACACTAAATGATTAAGCGAATGTTCTAGTTTAACATATTTTTTTTTCAATTGTTTACACTTCACATTTTGACGTGATTGTCAGTTTAATATCTGTAAAAGTCGTTAATAGCCCCTTAATACATTTCGACCGTTACATCCTACCCTGGTACAGTTTCGACTAGTACGGAGGACAGTGTGAATTGAATACTACAACCTAAATAACAATATCAGAACAATTAGTGAGTGAATAGTGTTTGCATACGTAATTATCTTGTGACGTTAAAGAACAACATTTTTATGACGTTAGAAAGGTGAGAAATGTAATATCACATTATTGGTTAGTATTTAAGTGCAGGAACCTATTTGCTTACTTAAGTAATG
The DNA here is from genome assembly GCA_947361185.1 of Charanyca ferruginea. Classification (NCBI taxonomy): domain Eukaryota; kingdom Metazoa; phylum Arthropoda; class Insecta; order Lepidoptera; family Noctuidae; genus Charanyca; species Charanyca ferruginea. Next base: position 2,371,396 of record OX376055.1, on the reverse strand, counting down.
TCTACCTACCAAATGTTATAAATACCTAATTATTTGGTTGTACTTTTCTGAAGCAAATAAAGTTACTATTATTTTAGCAAGACTCAGGTGGCAGTCGAGTGAAGTAGAATATTCTACTCACGACGTTAATTCATCATCATTATATATATCAACCTTTAGATGCCCACTGTTGGGCATAGGTCTCCCCCAAAGACCTCCACCTGTGTCGATCCCACGCCGCGTACATCCAGCGGCTTCCCACGGCTTGAACCAGGTCGTCGGTCCACCTTGTGGTGGGGGGTGGGGTGGTTCTGCCGACTCGCCGACTCTGCGTTGATTGGGATACAATATTTCTGTTACAGGGTGGAAAAAGTCAACGGGAACCTTTGATAAAGATTGGAAACATTCCTTTATTTTGAAAAAGAAATAAAACTACAGTCACGTATCTGTCGACTAATTGCCTAAACCAGGGATCAAATTAACTAAAATTAAAAAATAAAATAAACACTCACTGCTGTACAGAACACATTTTATGCTGGCCCAACTCGCTCTTGGCCGATTGTTAAATCAAAACCCGTTTTGTTTACTAACAAACAATACTAACTATTTAGGGTTATAAGAGTATGTAAGTATTATTTTCAATGCAGTTGTCGTTGATCACTGTAGGTGGATTCTTGTGAGCATGTAAATATTCTTTTTCAAAAGTGAAATTCAGGATCGATTAAAGTCTTACCCGTTGTCCTAGATAAACAACAAACGATCGGTAATGCGACGCAATGCGAAAATGTCAAATAGTCGTTGAATGTACTTGTGACCCACGTTGTCGTCTTAATCAATGTGCGACAAAACGTGGCAAGGGCGGATTTATTTATTGGTCATTAAATATAACAGCTGCAACAATATAATCGAAAGTGCTTGGTAATACTGGAAGCCACAATACTCTTTAAACAAACGTGGATTATTTCTTAGTTTCGGATATAAATGATGAAACTCACCAAACTTATTTCTTTCTAAATACAATAACTAGAAAGTAGGACACACGTCGCATGAAATATTGGTCGAAATAGATATCCGTGGTCGAATCACGTCGCATCGCGTCGCGTCGGTACGTATCGCATCCTGTCTCTTACCTAGGACAACGTCTTAGAAAGTCGTTTTTAAAATACGTTGCCCCCACAATCATTTCTCCAGTTTCGTGTTTAAAATATTCTCCAAAATGGAGAATACATTACCAGGAGTAGATTGATATACTTACCATTTTTTTAAACACCCGCATAATTACAATATTACAAAATGAAAATAACCCTTTTTCAAAGTCAAAGTCAAAGTCAAATCATTTATTTCAATTAGACCATTGTAAGGCACTTTTGAACGTCAAATGAGAAAAATAAATCGATTCTAGGTGCCCATTCCAAAAGGTAGTTTTGTATGGAGAAGAATGGGCAAGAAACTCCATACTTACTCTTTTAAAAACGATGTTAACAATATTTGCATTTACAGGAATTATATAATTATACGTAAATACGATGTACCTTGCATAAAAACACTAGGCATTTGAAAGTGTGTACAAAGTATCACAGATTAAGGAATGACAGACTAAGTTATATGTACATAGATACACAGTGTTCACATATTATTACAAAATGTTGAAACAGTAGACGACCACTCCTTATATTTTAACAAACAATGAATCAGTATGTGAGCCTGAGCAGTGTATAAAAAGAGTCAAATATATATAATTATGTACATATTTATACTAAGTATGAAATTAGGTATTTTAACTTAGCAATCGGCTCGATTTTGTCTAGACTGTCGATCGTCCTATGGAGCTAGGCCAGCATGTTTCCAAGCATTCTTATCTTGAATATAGTCCTCTAGATTATAATAAGCTTTTTTACAGAGTGTACTTTTAATATATGATTTAAATTTTGTTTCACTTAGTTGTAATATATCACTAGGAATTTTGTTGTAGCACTTAACACAGTACCCCATAAAAGATGTATGGACTTTAGACAATCTAAAATATGGTTGAGCTATTTTGTCCTTGTTTCTAGTATTAAAGTCATGTCTATCACTTACTTTATTAAACATATATAAGTTTTTTCTTACATACATAATATTTTCATAAATAAATTGGCAAGGCACTGTCATTATATTAATATTTTTAAATAGTTCCCTAAGAGATTCGCGGCGACGTAGATTATAAATGGCTCTGACAGCTCTTTTTTGTAAAATAAAAACGGATTCAATGTCAGCAGCCCGACCCCATAGTAAAATACCATACGACAAATGCTGTGAAAGTAGCCAAAATAGACCAAACGCGCAGTTTCTACATCTGTTAACTGTCTTATCTTTCTAACAGCATAAGCCGCGGAGCTTAGTCGCCCCGCAATAGATGTTATATGAGGTCCCCATTGTAATTTCTCGTCTAGCGTGATTCCTAGGAAAACCGTTTGACTAGTAAATTCCAGTTTCTCTCCATTAAGTATGATGTCACATTTACTATTCCTAACATTTGGTAAAATGAATTGAATACATTTGGTTTTTTTTTCATTAAGTACCAAATTGTTTACCGTAAACCAATTTTGAACCTGAAGAATAGCGTCATTTACGTCGTCTAGATTTTGTGACCGTCTGTTTATTTTAAAAATCAATGATGTGTCATCGGCAAATAACACCATTTTTGGTTGATTTTGAAACAATTGGGGTAAATCATTTATATAAACTAAGAATAGAAATGGACCCAATATTGAACCTTGAGGAACGCCCATAGTCGTTTCAGACCCCAATGAGTTCACGCCGTTAACCTGTACTTTTACCCGTCTATCCCTCAGGTATGACCTTAGTAAATCAAGAGATGTTTTACTAACCCCGTAGTGCTCCAGTTTCAGCAAAAGTGTCTCATGGTCAACGCAATCGAACGCCTTTGAGAGGTCGCAAAAGATTCCAATGGCATCTTGTGATTCCTCCCAGGCGCTAAAAATGTTCTTTATCAGGGTGACACCGGCGTCAGTTGTACAACGCCCTTTGGTGAAACCATACTGTTGTTCATGAAAGATGGAATTTTTATTAAAGTGACGCAACATTTGATTGAGCATTAACTTTTCAAACACCTTGCTGAGAACTGGCAGAATCGACACAGGCCTATAATTGTTGGGGTCTTTACTATCACCGGATTTGAACAACGGTACTACTTTACTGTGTTTCATCAGATCCGGAAAGACTCCTTGGTCTACACTGGTGTTAAATATAAGAGCTAAATAGGGCGCAATGGTTTCGATAATAGATCTACAGACTTTTACAGACATTCCCCAGAGATCTTCTGTTGATTTAATTTTAAGATCTTTAAAGGCTCTTATAACAGCCTGGGGGTTTGTATGTTCAAACCTAAACTCCGAACGGCATGCCTTAACATTCTTCCTAAGTAAGGCAGCAGAGAGCGCGGGAGAGGAATTTAAAGCTTCAGTAGTTTTAATGGGAATATTTCCAAAAAATGATTCAAATTCCTGAGCTACTTCTATATCTGAATTAATGGGGCCATGTGCAGTCTCTAAATTAAATTCAGTATTACGCTGTTTTTTCCTACCTGTTTCATTATTTATTATTTGCCAAGTAGTTTTTATTTTGTCATCAGCTAATTTTATTTTATTTCTAATATAAAGGGATTTGGCTATTTTGCAGACACTTTTAAAAAGTTTTGAATATTTCGCAACATACTGATGAAAGCTTGTATTCATTACATGTTGCTTTAGACCATAAAGTTCAAATAGCTTTTCCCTGCTTTTACGAATACCTGGAGTCGCCCAATCGCTAAATAAGAACTTTGTGCAAATACTTTTAGTCTTTAGTGGAAATGTGTCATTAAATTGCGTGTTTATTAGTGAAAAAAACTCAGCGTAGAACTCATTTGGGTCATCTATATTATTAAAGCACTGAACACTTAGTTTACTTTCCAATGAACTATTAAATTTATCTAAGTTTTTACATGTAATTGGCCTAAACCTTATTTGAATTTTTTGTAAAGGAATGTAGGCGCAAAACGTTATTGTCTGTCCACTATGATCAGATGGCAGCTTATTTATAATTTCTTTATGTAAATAATCACAATTACAAAATATATTATCAATACAAGTGGCAGAAGAAGCTGTCACTCTGGTTGGTTCCATAAAAACATTTGACAAATTAAATGACCTAAAAAGACTCAATAATCTGATACTACTGGAGTTGTTTTCTAACAAATTAATATTAAAGTCACCACATATGATGATTGATTTACTACTAGTACTAATTTTTTTCAACACATCTTCCATTACAGAATCAAATGTAGATAAATTCTGGTAACTGGGGGGTCTGTATACACATACTATAATATGCTTATCCAGCTCAACACAGGACAATTCAACAGTATGTTCTACTGATAATCCAACGATGTCTTTTCGTTCTTTACACTTAATAGAATTTTTAATTAATATTAATGACCCACCATGTATCATATGTTTTCGGCTAAAATGGCTAATTACACTATAATTTTCATAATTAATAGACATCACTTGATTATCTTTTAGCCAATGTTCTGTTAAACAAATAATATCATATTTGGTTATTTCTAAGAACATTTCTATTTCAAGTAATTTGGAAAAGCAACCTTGAATATTTTGATTAAATAATTTTAAAGTATGTTGCTTTCCTTTATTTGTTAGGTTGCCAGAAGTTACCTTTTTATTATTCAATAATAATAAATGATTATTTGAAGGTGTAACTTCTGTTGTCTCACAACTTAGTTTAAAGTGTTATCCGGAGTGACCTCCACAACTACATTTGAAGAGTTCATAGTCCCTGTTTGTGATCCAGCAGGAAGAGAATACCCTATCTGACTGGTTGTGGCATCTAAGGATGTTGGCATTGTAGGTGGACCCTCCTTCGTACTATTTGAAGATTCACAAAAATTTATCCCTATGTTGTTAGTGCAACTAGACAACATAAGTTTGTCACTTAACCTACAGTTTGTTATATTAGCTATAACATTGTTAATATTATATGCTATCAACATAGCAATTACATGTCTACATTCTCCAGACAGAGATAAAGTTCTCTGAGTTAACTTAAAACCACTAATAAAGTTATTAGTGTCAAAATATAATAATTTGTCACTATGACAACATGTCAACATATGAATAGTACTATTCAATATATAAATGTGATTGTTTTCTGCTTCTGATAAAGTATCAGAGTAAGGAAAGGCACACAGCATGAGCTTTCCTATGTTTAACTTTAATAAGGTGTTCACACCATCCACTATGTCTTTTTTATTATTATTTTCGTTTCATCTCGATGCCCATTTTGTGTTTATACGAAAAAGAAGGATTAAAGGATCAATAAAATTGACAGACAAGTGATGTGACAAGTGTATGGAAAAAAATAAACATTATTTGTGATATTATTTCCCATAGAACGATGCAATGTCAATGTAAGAACTGCGAAACGGCGACTGTCAGTGTCACTGTTACTGTCAGTCACCGTTTTGTTCTGAAATAATGAGCCTTTTGTTAAACTATTAACTTTTTTTGCGGGGTTTTAAAAATATTGTAAATGCCTGAAGATACTCTTTAGGTACACAAGAGTATAAGAAACTGAATTTCAACTTCTCTAAATAACTTTATTTTTTTTTGTACAAATCCTGCCATGAAAGAATCGTGGCAAGATTTGTAGATTTTCAACTTTATACTAAAAGGAAATGGTTCATATTTAATTGGGGAAAATTGAAAGTTTGGTATGTCTTGATGAGCTGGTGTACAAGCTTAAACAGTTAAAACCTATGTTAGTGTTAGTTTATTTAATTGACTAGGTTTTGTCCCGCAATTTCATTCGCGTAAAATGTTCGCGTAAAAGTCAAAGTCAAATCCATTCCTAGCTGATGTTTACTATAAAGGGTCCTAAAACAACTGGTCCGATTAAAACAAAAATCTCCATTACAATGCACTCCGATCCATCCACCCAATCCATTACATTCCTGAATAACATAGCCTATATTTTTATCAATAAAAAAATTAGGGATCCTTGAGAAAAATCACGCGCAAAGTTGGTTTTATAAAAAAATACTGGCACGTGAACGTGTGAAAAAAAAAATCCTTTACATCGAATACTGCGCAAGTCAAATCAAGTCTGTGTCAAGTCTCATCTTTCGTGGCATGTACTATACCTAGACATAAAATCGTGCGTTCCGTTATAAAATCAATTGTGTTGTCTATTTTAGTATTTATCAACTCAACAATACCTAGTATTGATTACTCTGCGTTTGTGTTGTAAAAACGCAAATGAACTTATCTGAGAGTAAGGTCAATAAGTAAAATTATTCAAGGGTTAGTTACTCTCGTAAGAGACCCATAACGTGGCATTTAATCGAACTCCGCCCCCAGCTGTAATAATTTGAAAAAAAAAGAATGTCCGACCTTGTTTGATTATAATTTAAATTGTTACAGGAATCCTGCCGGTTGGTTCGCACTGTTAATATTTAACCTATTAAACTACACGGATCAGACGTTCAAATATCCTTACGAAATACCTTGGCGCGACATTGGCAATCCCTGGAACCGAGAAAAACCACAAGATCTTAGGAATGTAATATTCGTTCTAAATGTAAAAAACTACAAAAATAGCAGTTTAGAAAAGAGGTATATTACTTCAGGGATCTTAATAGACAACAGTCGTATTTTGACATCTTTTACTCCTTTTAAGGAATTGATATTTGACGAATCGTTTGCGTCGAATTTAATGGTAATGCTAGCTACAGGAGGTAATACAGGCATTGTAAAAAGAAGAATAGGAAACTTGGTATGTGGTCGTCAATTACAAATACAGACAGAGGATGATAAAAAGGTTTGGAAAAAATTCGAATCCAAGCATTCTCCTGTTCACGATATTGCAATTTTTAGAATGGAAAGCGAAATTGGACTGGCTTCGAGCTCACTCGTCAGGGGTAATATGACAGATTATGACCCCAAAGAAGATTTTAATTTTAAAGGGGAAGCCGAACCCAGCCTAAACGCCTTGTATACCCCAGTTGCTAAACCTGGTGATACATTTAGAGATGATGATGTTCGTATTAGTTCTCTAGGGTATAGAGACAAAGATGAAATTCGTAGATGGGATACAATAGTTTCAACTGAGTTCACTGCAGAAGACCAAGTGATGGAGGACTGCGAGGAGTGGATACCGAAGACATGGGGTGTATTCATATGTATTAAAAATGTGGAGAACTTTGCTGGAGTGGGATCAGGTGCATCATTGATTTCGGACAATAAACTGTTTGGAATAGGATGTTTCGCAATGTTTCGGAAAAATACAGGGATTCTGGTATTTACAGACGTACGACCATATCACGAACAAATACACAAAGCGTGTGGTGATAAAGAGGTAGAACTAGAACAATAAAACAATTCAGTGAATGAGAATGAGTCATTATTGATGATAATAATTGTATTAATTTTTTGTTTTATCATGTATTATGATTTCAATTTAATTATGTAATCTAATATATAAAATTCTCGTGTCACAGTTTTCGTTCCCGTACTCCTCCGAAACGGCTTGACCGATTCTGATGAAATTTTTTGTGCATATTGGGTAGGTCTGAGAATCGGCCAACATCTATTTTTCATCCCCCTTTTTCCCCCCCTTTTCATCCCCCATCCAAATGTTAAGGGTTAGTGTAGGGTAGGTGTAGGGTAGGTGTAGGGTAGGGGTAGGATAGGTGTAGGGTAGGTGTAGGGTAGGTGTAGGGTAGGTGTAGGGTAGGTGTAGGGTAGGTGTAGGGTAGGTGTAGGGTAGGTGTAGGGTAGGTGTAGGGTAGGTGTAGGGTAGGTGTAGGGTAGGTGTAGGGTAGGTGTAGGGTAGGTGTAGGGTAGGTGTAGGGTAGGTGTAGGGTAGGTGTAGGGTAGGTGTAGGGTAGGTGTAGGGTAGGTGTAGGGTAGGTGTAGGGTAGGTGTAGGTAAATAGGCAGGTAAGTAGGTAGATCGGGACAGGACAACGTCTGTCGGGTCAGCTAGTATAAGAGTATAATTATAATATATAATAAATGAAATAATGTTAAATTTTAAAATTAATGTGTTGTACCTACCTAATACCTATAGTAAAAATTGAAAATGAAATTGATAATATTCTAAATTTACAGCTTCTATTCCTAAGGTGGTAAAGTAGGGGATGCAAGGTTATAGGGGAAACCCGATAATTTTAAAGTAAGAAAAATGACAATTTGTTTTTAGATAATTAAAATGCATTTGCCATTGTTATACTGGAACTAAAATTGGTGTAATTTTGCACATGGCTCCCTTTTATGATAAAACTACACACGGAAAGGATATTTGGTAACTCCAACCCTAAAGGGATGAAAAGGGGAAGTTGTATTAAAAATCTTATTGCTTGCGTTAATCAAATTAAAACTGTCTTGCCAATTTAAGAAAATAATAAAGGAGGTTCTTTTAACTACCTATAAAGGGGTGATGGGTGATGGGACCCTAGGGGTCCTAGGGGTCCAAGGGGGTCCTAGCGGTGCCGAGTTTATAGGGAAGGTAGAAAATCAACGCGGACAAAGTTACTCGCGAAGTGCTAAGATACAAAATAATTTATTAAAATACATGATTTACTCATGTGTATTATGTATGAGTAAGTTGATAATATTCCTATTTACATATTCAAAATGAAATATTGAATTCCTTTCCAAATACCAATGTAAATAAAATACTAAAACTGCATTTTAATAAACAATCATGTCATTTCACATAATCGTCGGAATCTAGAAAACTACTTTACCGATTTCGATGGAACTTTCACTTGAAGATTACTCCTTCCTAGTTAACATCTCGCTGACATATAAGGGGGTCAGTGGTTGTATAAAAGCAGGATTTCCTGTGAAAACCAGTTAGTAACACGTCTAGGTTGACTTCTGACCCTAAAGTGTATGTGAAAGGCGATTATTTAATAGAGGTGGCAATTGTTCACCCCGCAAGTTAACTGGTTTAGGTTTGTGATGTAATTTCCTTCAGGAGTACCTTCAAAGTATTTATTTCAATTAAACAATTTACAGGCACTTTTGAATTGTCAAGGAGTCGGTCAGTTAGTCAGAAAGTTGAAACTAGTTGCTCGTTCCAAAACGTAGGTAGGTCACTTTGGAGAAGAACGAGTAAGAAACTCCACAGACACTTTTTTTCTTTTTTTCAGGGAGTTAATTCGTTTTTCTCAATCTATAATATCCACAGACTCTCTTTAAAATCAAGGTTTTTTTTTTACAAAATACTGGTTACTTGATTTTGGTTGCGATTCTATATGTAAAAACTATTAAAGTATATAAATAGCAAGTATGTATATTTATAGCAATATAGCAATACAATAAAAAAGCATATATAGCAATACAACAAAAAAGAAGCCTTAATGTCTCGTGGCAGCTTCTACGAGGCATTAAAGTACTTCTGAAGATCTTCTATTTAAACATTCTTCTCTATACGTCACGTCGCCATACATGATCACCAAGGAGGATCTTCTTTTTCTGGAAGTTTAAGTACCAGTACGCGAACTGTAGACAGGTCTCATGGTGGGTAAATGGTATGGTATATCTAGGTATTATACCTGTTTTAACTCTATCATCTATCTTACTAATAATAATAACGGTACCTGACGGTAGATACCAGTTTCAAATACAAATCATTAGTATAGTTCTAAAAATAGTGACTAAATAGATTTGCCGTACAAAGTTCTAACTGAAGGTTAGAACTTTGTACGGAAGGAACACCATACAGTTTAAGGGAGATCAGCTTTACAATAAGTTAATGCTGCGGTCCAACTATTTTTAAAGTTGGAAAGAGCAGTTGGACCATTGCCCTGAAATGACCGAAACATACGTATCACTAGTCAGATGCTGGGGCCACACTAACGGGAAATGCCATTAATTATCGCGATAATGGACGTTAACCATAGGTGTAGCCACAACTTAACGGGATAATTTGACAATGGCATTAACAATACCGGTCGGCGTTAGGCGATAGCTCAAGTGGCGGTACATCAAAGAGATTAACGCGAGAATTGATGCGATGAAGTAGAGACAATACGTAGTGTAGTGTAGCCACTACACTACGTATTGTCAGTGTGCGTCGAGAGCGCAACGGGAGCGGACGTGTTTGTTTTTTGTACGACGGATTTGCCTCCGACGGATTTCCTGTACGATTCCTGTGCATTTGTATCATCCACCATCTTCTTTTTCTTTGTTTCCGTTTTCTCTTTATTCGGTAATGATTCAATAAAGTCAAATAATATAAATTTATACTCATGAAATATAGAGCTCTGTCGACGTCCATCTTGCTTGAATTGAAGTAAATTCAACGCCGTTTTTATCGCCAATAATGAGCATTCATGTTGACCGTTGAAGTGTAGCCACCCACTTTAATGCGGTAAAAAATATTGCAATAACTATCGCGATAATGGGCATTGACGTTAAACGCTAGTGTGGCCCCAGCATAAGACAGTTTAAAAAAGAGGTTGGTGAACATTGCTAAACAATAATAATAGAAAGAAAAGAAAGAACGAAAACCCATTTATTCACACATATTGTATAACAATATTAAGCTTAAAACTAAATAATTAAATTCTAAAAAAATAAAATATGTTAAGTCGGAAACATGCGTCACCACCGCGCGAAACGTGACGTAAATAGCAACTTTATAAAATTGGAAAGGTCTTTTTTTATATTGTTGCTTGCGTTTGGCCGCAACTCACCTGATCTTAAGTGATGATGCGGCCTAAGGTGGAGCACGCTTGTCTAGGATAAACCGGTTCTCTCGTGCCTTGAAGATACCCAGATCATATGTATCGGGGAATAGAGAGGCGGGCAGTGAATTCCACAGTCTGGCAGTTCGCGCAATAAATGTGGAAGCAAAGCGTTTGGTTCGAGACCGTGGAACTTCAACCGTATAGCGGTGACGCTTCGCCGTATCCCTGCTCGACGGTGATGGAATGGGGATGGGGGAATTAAGCTGTGCAATTCCAAAGCACACTCTCCGAAATGTACCCGATTAAAGACTGATAGGCTGGTAACGGCGCGGCGGTGTTCCAGGCTTTGGAGCTTAACCTTAACCAGGAAATCGTTATCTATGAGCCTCTTCGCACGTCTTTCCATAACTTCCATCGCCTCCAGCTGGTACTTGGCACATCCATTCCAGAGGTGCAAACAGTACTCCATGCACGATCGAACTTGTGCTTCAGCATCTGTTCTGACGCCGCGACGTGAAGTACTTTCGCAACTTTGCGACGACAATGTCAATACTTAAGATTATTGTTAAATCTATTTTAAGTTTCTCATAATAATATGCTGTAAAATAAAATAAGCTCATCTTCGGGTAAGTTACATCCTGGTTAGTAAGCAAAATAAATATAATAAAATAAATTCCTATTTCCCTTGGTCACGGCATCGGCATCACGCGTGATCGGCTGGAACAATTTCGCTAATAATTTTTTTGTTGTGTTTGTTATTATAAGGAGAAGAAGAATATGAAAGAAAAAACTAAGAAACAGAAACCCAAAAAAAATATACATAGCTATGACGTATTAATTTCTTCACCAAAAATTTATACATAATTATGACGTATTAGTTTCTTCAATTTTTGGAGGATTCGCGCAATAATTAGTGTAGGTAGGGTACGTAGTAGGGTATGTAGGGTAGGTAGGGTAGGTAGTATGTAGGGTAGGTAGGGTACGTAAGGTATGTAGGGTAGATAGATAGGCAGTTAAGTAGGTAGACAGGGACAGGACGTCTGTCGGGTCTGCTAGTAATCTTATAATTATGTTAGTAACCTGAATATTTTATAACAGGATGTTTTGGTGACTCATTTGTTATTTATAACTAGCATACGCCCGGGGCTGGGTCCGTGTGAATGTCGGTTCGTCGGAGATACGATTCAACTATCTTAGATCCAGCAACGAAATTAATCGGAAAAGAAAAATTATATTTTCCAGTTCCCTCACTATCAAACAGGAGACAGAACAGAACTAGACTAATATTAGGCACAAAGGGACGTATAGAACTTGGGAAAGCCCAGTTGCCAAGCACCACGGATTATAATTTACATAATTAATGGATCTTAAAAATCAACGTGAGCCTGCCAATAACATACACATACGTCAACACGATTGGCGCTGTTAATCGTAGAGGTGAAATCCCTAATGGCGAATAATAAAAAAACATACCCTATGCTGTTTTTGACAATCGAGATATATACCAACTCTATCCCATTAATTTCTGATGACTCCAATCATTGTTCTTGTGTTCAAAGTCAAAGTCAAATCATTTATTTCAATTAGACTACTAAGAAGGCATCTGTGCTGTGAACGTCATATAAGAAATTTGATTCTAGTTACCCCTTCAAAAGGTAGTTTCGTATGGAGAAGAATGGGCAAGAAACTCCATACCTACTTCAAAGTGACTCGTCAAATAATCGAGATAAGTGATTGCAAACGAAGACGGGTCTAAAAGCTAGTTAATCATATAATTATGAAAGTATGTTTGTCTTTAGGTATTACTCAATCTACCCACTATGCAATGATTTGCAAAGTACCTACTTAACTACCTATTACGTGATTGTAAGGATATTATGTCCTTACGATAACCAGCTGGTGGTGTTTGCGCATTTATTATAAATAGACCTTACTGTTTACTTAATTTAATGTTTGCCAATGTTTTGTGAAGTAGTCACCAACGTTTTTTATTATAAAGAGATCTATGCCCGTCACATTTTAAAGTGGTATTAGGGGTCATTGACCTTTACCCCTGGCCATAGGCAGAGGTGGAACACCACGGTGGTCATAGCCGGTAAGAGTCAGGCATGCTCCTCTGTCACTCCACGATGGAGGAAGTCCATGAGGATTTAGGAGCAAAAAGAATAGGGTAATCGCCAGAACGGACCAGTCTCAGATTATCAAACAAAAGGCAGATAGACCGCGCGGAACACTGCGAGTAAAGCCACAAAAGCAAAAACAAATTCAATAACGAATACCTACAATCTCATGGTTGTATTCGCTTTTGAATTTTTATTTGTGTAAGTATTTGTTTTTTGTAACAATGCTTTGCTTCATGCTGTACTGACTCGTGTCAGTACAGCACGAAGCGAATTGTAGGTATTGGTTTTTGAATTTGTATTTGCTTTTGTGGCTTCACTCTCAGTGTTGCGCACGCTCTATCTGCCTTTTGTTTCATAATCTAAGGGACCAGTAGCCGTTTCAGTAAATTCTTTCGCTAATCAGTAGCTACGTTAACCCTGAGTGCAGTGAAACCTTTTACCATCAACCATTTTAGAATCAAAAAATTTGAGCCCCGTAAAAAAAAAAATACGTGGTCGACGTCGCGGGCAAGCGTTAGTATTTTATATGTGTAAAACAATAAACAGTTAAATTGTGTTACGTAAGGAAAGGGCAATGAACGGCGAAACCCATGGTAAAACGTCGCTACTATGGGAATTTCTCCAATATTGTCGATCCGTTTCCTGCCCTGTTTCTGCGGCCATATACTAGATGAGTTTCTGTGAGCTGTATCCTTGTCCAGCGACCTAAATCATAGGGATAGCAACTATTAAATATATAGGGTGACTGAATAATTAGTGAACGATATTTGAACCACATTTTGTATGAACTATTAGGACTATTTTTTTCTATTAGCACACACATGGGAATCCATTGGTTTTGGAGATATTGAAGGTCAAACAAATAAAATTCACGTTTGATAACTCTTTGGGTTTTTTTTTGAATCCAACAGTCATTTATTTAAAAAAAAAATAGGAAATTTTGACTGTTTGGAAGAAATTTAGTGATGTCACTTGGATTACGTTTTTGTAAAAACCAAACAAAATATTGCGACTTTGATCTTCAATATCTCCTGAACTAGTGGATTCCCAGGTATGTCGTAGTAGAAAAAAAATATTTTAGCAATTGGTACAATATGTGGCTTAAATATCGGTTACTAATTACCCGTTATATAACTAAGTACTCGTAGTTTGGTAATACGAGTACGTTTACGCTTCTATAAATACTCGTCATAAATATGTTTGCTTTACGGTAAAGGAAACCATCAATGCTTTCAATTATTCTATTTTTACATAGGACATTACTGCATTTATATAAAAAACTACAAAGTAAAATTTGTCTTTAATTTCGGAAATCGGTGGCAACACAAAAAAAAAAAAAAACAAAGCGACCGTAACCCGTCAACTTCCGAATTCAAAATGATTTATTACTTTGCAGTTCTTGATAAATAATTTGATTGTATTAAAAAAGCTTTTAATTTTTTATCCAAATTGTCATCCAAATCAATAAAGAAACGATACCACTAAAAATAAAGAAGTCATTCCCTGATATCCATTTTCAGGAATATTTTTGAAATCGATTCACAATTGCCGAAGAAAATACGGACATACAAACAAAAAAATACAATACAAACAAAGAATCGAGAAGCTTCTCCTTTTATTAAAATCGCAAAATAAAAACAAAAAAGAAAAAATTAAAGATTTACTTCTAAGCAAGACAACCCTAAAGTATTTCCATCACTAAAGAGAAACGAGTTTAGGGTTAGGACAGGTTATTGTCTCTGAAGGTCTCGGATTCTAAGGGCAGACAAGAGATCACATCGAAGTTTGTTTACCCTACAAACTTCGATGTGACGCGCAAAGGTGATATTGCTTAGGTAGGGGGAGAGCGTGTGAGAGTCGTGATGGACCAGTGGTTAAGGCGTTCTGCCTCATATGCACGAGGTTGCGGGTTCGCAACCAGACATGAGAAACTGACAAAACAAAAACGAAAACCTCAAACAGCGCAAATATAATTCCTTGTTGCCATAAAGCTATATATTTGAGCCGTTTGGGGTGGAGACTCTAGGGTCATGGGGTCAGAGTGCAAGTGTTCTTGGGTCAAAGAATCAGCATTGCCATTTTGGCAATGCTGCCAGCCTGTTGGGCACGCGTCCCGTTGACAGCGATGTGGACATTTTTGGTGACCTTTGAGTTACTTTTTTAACCGACTTAAAAAAAGAACGAGGTTCTTTACTCGTCGGAATCATTTTTTTATGTTTGTTCACCGATTATTTGAAAACGTCTGTACCGATTTGGAAAATTCTTACTTTTGCTTAAAAGGGTAGACTTCACAGATGGTCCCTCATAAATTTTTATCGACCTTGATTCAGCACTTTTGGAAAAAACCGACAGAAAGCTAAAAATTATACATAGATGATGTTTTAAGTTCCTCCAATTTTATACTTTCAATATCTGTTTTGACTGTGTTGCCGTTTCTTTATAGATTTGCATGATAAGAAGGAACTAAATAAAAAAAATATTTAAAAAAACAAAAAACCCGACTGCGTGAAAAATTGTTAAACTCAAAAGATAGAAATAAGTGAAAACTTAAATATTTTTTTGGTTTTGAATCATCGTGGTTGACAGTGTTCACAAAGGCAGTCGGAGGCATCAAAAATGTACAATATGTTTCAAATCCGTTGAAAGTGTCTGTACATTTTTGATGCCTCCGACTGCCTTTGTGAACACTGTCAACCACGATGATTCAAAACCAAAAAAATATTTAAGTTTTCACTTATTTCTATCTTTTGAGTTTAACAATTTTTCACGCAGTCGGGTTTTTTGTTTTTTTAAATAATTTTTTTATTTTAATATTTTTAGTTTTCGCAGTGATTCAATTTAGAATTTAGAAAACTTTATGTAGAGTCTCTTTACGTTGAGCCGAGAAGCTTGCCTCACTTCTATTATCCCTACGTCGAGTCTACAACTTCTGTCCCGTTTTTACTCCTTTAACGTCGAGTTTCTGTACCCGCTTTTCCGTGCACTAGCTATCGGAGGGCGAGGCGGTGCAGTGCAGTACCAGGTCCCCAAGCTTAGCGGGCCCCTCGGCCCCAAACCTTGAACTAACCTAAACCTTAAACCGACTGAACTTTTTATTATTTATTTATATTTTTTCTCCTCCATGTTGTTATGTATTGTCCTACTAGTGTTGTTGGTGGGTGGTGCACAGATATTGGTGTAGCACCAAAAGGTTTAATTATACATTAGTCGCATTTTTGCTTCCAATGCTTCCTTTAATTCTTCCGCTGATGCAAGTTTTAGTTCAATAACCGACATCCTTGGTGACTTTGTGCGTCGGTGCTTCAGTCAATAGAAATACCATTTCTTTAATGTCTGCCATAACAATGTAAGACACCTTTTCTAATGCCAACACGTTCACGCCCGTTCTGATTTGTAAGAGTTGGTATAAACCTCAATCTTCTTTCTACCATCTACCCCACTTCCCGGTTTCGTTTTTATCCGTCGCGATAGAATTGGAAAGAAGGAGGTTGTGTTGCTATTTAATTATCGTCGTAGTGATTTTCCTTTAAAAAACATTGCCTCTTCTTCTTCACTTTACGGTGCCTCCCCTGAGTAGGTACCTATTTCCAACACAAGAGAGGGACAGGTCGTTAGGATTAAGTCGAGCCACGTGTCATACCCTAAGATATTAAAACGAGTAGGTTGCAGAGGAAGAACATAAGAGACTAACAGACTCGATGATATGTAAGAGTTCTCGGGAACGACAGGTTGGCTGCCCAAGGTCTGTGTTGAAATCGCCCATGAAGACGCAATGTGCATACACTGACCCTACTGATTCTAAAAGTTGCGAAAGTAGTCAATGGCGGGCGGACATTAATAGACAACACCAAGTAGGGTTTTAACACCTTTGATATGGATAATATCATCCAAAGATAATATCATCATATCAAAGAATATGAAAAACCAACCTCTTCCTTCTAGTGAAGATAATACTTCTGAACCTCTCGGAACCTCTTCAAAGCTGCAAGAAATCGCTAAACTGCCATATTCTCGAAAACCTTTCTTCTTTTTCTCCTACTGATATCATCATAGTAAGTAAATTATAGTGTAGAGAAACGTTAAAAAACAAATAATAAAACAATATTTTAATGATACTGGTTTTTAATTTATATCCTGACTGTACTTATTATATAAACTCGACGTAACGGAATTAAATAGCGTAAAATAGCAATATTTTGCAAGAGCAATAGACTCTCAGACTCGACGTAAAGGAACTCAACTTAAAGGGAATCAACCTTAATTATTTGTTGTTTTTTAGCATTTCTGATTCCAAATTACATTTAAACAAATAGTGGTATATATATTAGTAAGGTATTTATAAAACCTACCCTACTCGATAGGTTTAAAGATTATTTTTTTTGAAAACACTAATATGTCGCCAAAAATTGGCCAGTTTAATTTTAATAATTTTGATGTACCCAGTGTCACTCACACAATTAAGACGATTGAAACGACACCTTTCAAGCTAAAAACTCTCAGACTCAACGTAAAGGAACTCAACTTAAAGGGAACGAACCTTAATTTATTTGTTGTTTTTTAGCATTTCTCATTCCAAATTACATTTAAACATATAAGTTATTTATATATTTGTAAGCTATTTATAAAACCCTTTATTTTGATACCCCACTCGATAGGTTTTGAGGAAAAATATTTTTATTTTAAACACTAATATGTCGCCAAAAATCGGCCAGTGTATTTTTTCTAATTTTGATGTACCCAGTGTCACTCACACAATTAAGACGAATGAAAGACACCTCTCAAGTAAAAATCCAATAAGGCGTTTGAGCTACAGAGCGTGCCAAAGAAATTCACATACATACATACATACATACATACATACATACATACATACACCCGAAAAACATAACCCTCCTTCTGGCGCAGTCGGGTAAAAAGACAACCGCCTTCAAAAAGTGAAAAATAACTTTAGCACAGAACACACATTGACTTTAGTTTCGAAATTCAGTGGCTTTGTTCTGTTTGTTGTTTTGTATTGCCACCGACTTCCGAAACTAAAGTCAATGTGTGTTCTGTGCTAAAGTTATTTTTTCACTTTTTGAAGGCGGTTGTCTTTTTTGTAAAAAGCTTTTTATTTTCCGCTTTTTAGTACCTCCTTCTCATTCAAATCTATTAAGAAGAGATTGAAAGTTAACTACTACAAAGATTGATGAAACTAAAACGTCGTCTATGTAAAATTTTTGGGTATTTGTTGATTTTTCAAAAAGTGCTGAATCAATTTCGATAAAATTTATATGGGACCACCCCTGAAGCATACCCTATCTATAAAAAAAAGAATTTTCAAAATCGGTTTACGTTTGCCTGAGAAATCGCGTAACAAATCGCGCACATACTTAATGCAAATTTAAGACTTATACGGTTTTCTCATGGATGCCATGGTCAGAACTGGACCAAATTAAAATGGGACCACACGGGAAGCACTAGCTTCCAAATAAAAAAAGAATCATCAAAATCGATTCACCCAGTCCCGAGAAATCAAGTAACAAACATAAAAAAAAAAAAAAAAAAAAATACAGATGAATTGATAACCTCTTCCTTTTTTGAAGTCGGATGAAAATTGTGTTTGAAAAATTACTCTATTTTGATCTTTATTTCCTTAGTGTTATAGTGTACCTACTAACAATGTAAACAGCAAGTAAAGGTGTTTATTTACTTACACGTCAACTTACTGTCAGTTCACAGTTTTGTTTATCGTCTGGGTAACAAAAGCTTCTCTTTTTACCTGTTGAATAAGTTGCGGATTGGCCAACTAACAGTACAAGACTACCAACTTGTTACAATGGATTGGACCATTAATCTATTTGACATGACATGTGCCATGTGTCACAGTGATTATGCTTTTGTGTATTTACATAATATTGGTAGATACGGTCGACGACAAAAGTTATTTAACACTACAAAAGATCATGGCGAGATCCATACATTCATTTGTATGACAAATAAAAAATAAATTTAGAGGGTTTAAAATATATTCTAATGTAAAGAATACATTACCAGGAGTACATTGGTATACTTACCATATTTTTAAACCCCCGCATAATTAAAATATTTCGAAATCAAAATAACACTTTTTCGTTTCATCTCATTGCCAACTATGTGTTTATAAAAAAAAAGAAAATGACAATTGACATTAACGGATTTATCGGAATCATTGTTTACAATGGCGGAGTTGAGAAAGTACATTGATGAATCATTATTTGTGACATTATTTCCCATAAAACGAAAAGTACGAAAGAGTATCGTTTCGCCGCCGTTTCGTTCTGAAATAATGAACTTTTCGTTAAACTATTCATTTTATACATTAATATTTATAGCGGGGTTTTCAAAATATTGTAAATGTCTGAAGATACTCTTTTTGTAACAAAGTGGATAAGAATTAGAATTTCCATTTCTTTAAGAAAATACATTTTTTTGTACAAATCCTAAAATGATCCTTTTTGAAACTTAATTATTGAGTACAATTTCAAAGAAAATCCATTGTACTAATATAATAATTACTTGTACAAATGTTATAAATGCGCTGATTTAATTTAATTTAGTAGGTACAGACTAATCTTGTATCATTAGAAAGAATATAATATGCAACATTTAAATCGATTTCAAAAACTAAAGTAATGACTTAATTTGTTTGGTGTGACCGTTTAATAATGTATTTGAATGTTAAGAAGTAGGGACTAAAAAGCGAAAAATAAGCGTTTAAAAACTAAAAAATAAAAATATAATTTTAATTTTATAAGTTTTTGTTCTATGTATTGCCACTTTTTTATTCGTCTATAACGCGCGTAACTGACATTCACGCGGACAAAGTCGCGGGCAATAACTAGTACAACATAAAACCATTATAAAATAAACTCTTACTTACACCTGCTGTACCATGGCAAAAAGCAGTCATCACTTCCATAATTTCAGCACATTAGAGGTCCACTGTAAGACATAAGCCTACTCCACGGCACCCCATTTTTCTCGGTCCTCTGCCTTCCGCATCCAGCTTCCACTAGCTACCGTCTTCAGGTCATCGGTACTGGTCCCTGTCCAGTGGAGGGCTGGAGGGTGTCCCTCTCAAAAAACAGTGTCTTGTATGTTTTTGAGTCTACTCAGATGAATTGGTAACATTGTTTTAAGACTTTTGTCGCTAACCGTATGTCATAATTGTGAACATGCAGTCACTATGGAAATTAAAAAAGACATAGTTAGTTTGTGTGTGTGTCTTCTCTATAGCTTATTTAAGTACCTCGAAGCTATTTTGAGCTATCTATGATGCCAGTAATGGTAAATCTGCCGGTCGAATTTTGGTCGATAGCTTTCTAGCTTCTGACTGCCTATAACGACTGTCAAAGATCTACGAATGACACCTTTCTCATTGCTGAAAACCGCATAAAAATCCGTTCAGTTGTTTTTGAGTTCATCGCGAACAAACAGACAGACGCGTCTAGGGACTTTGTTTTATAATATGTAGTGATACAGAGGTAAAATTGTTGGTTTGTACTCTGTAAAAATACTGGACCATTTGCAAAAATTGGATTCATGCTTGTGCTTGTGTGTGTTATGAATATATAATAATAATGATAATAATATGTGGGGACATTTCACACACGGCCATCTGACCCCAAACTAGGGAAACCCTGTACTATGGGTGTCAGACAGCTGATATACATACACAAATACATTTTAAATACATACATATATAGATAAACAACACCCAGACACAAGGCAAACACAAGTGCTCATCGCACAAATATTTACCCTGGGCGGGAATCGAACCCGCAACACACTGCGAAGCAGTCGATCGCTCAGCCACTGCGCCAACCGTGTCTATATAATAATAGAAAACTACATTATTTGTGAGTGTCTATCTATAGTATCTACAATTGATTCCGAGCGGACAAAGACGCTGGCGGAAACTAGTTTTTAGTAAGATTAGTGTATAATTAAGTATTCCTAAGAAAATCACGTAAGACTGTTCTCAGAGTCAGTTCACGTCTACAATGCAATGGTGGGGATCAAACCTGCGACCTCTTCAAACAACCATCAGCATTACGTGTTGGTCGACGGGCTATAAATAGCCACAGACTATACAGCTTGAATAATATAAGTACGTATAGATCATATAGATGTTTTCACTTTTTGAACGGTAAAATGCCGTTCCAGGCCATCAGATGGTTGGTTTAGCTACAGAAATGAATTTGTAAAATGTATGTATTAGCTTAAAAAATATTTGTGTGAAGTATTTTGAGTAGTGAAAGTTGTGATGAATAATAATGATAATTATAGTCAACTATTTGCATGGAATCTAATAATTATGAAATAGCAAAAATCTAAATCGGTTTTATAATTTTATGTTATAATATCATCTATATATACAATATTTACACATACAATAAAGAAGAAAACCTATAACTATTAAACAAAAAAAAAAGTATGTATATAATTTACTTTTGTTTGAATGTGGCTTTGTCGTAAATCTTTTACTTTATCAATTTTTTATTTTTAAAACTCTAGTAACCTCACAGCTGTAAATATACCACATGTTAAGGTGAAATAAAATGAAACTAGTTTCTCAATATTCATAACTCGTATATTTCTAAAACTTATAACAAAACAAACTTGTACTTTACGTCGGCCGAGACTTGAACTTGTGACCCGGTCTTCTTCTGTTAGTAAGCCCATTGAACTAACATTGTTATGTTTATGGACTATGTCAATTTTGATTATTTTTATGTGTATAAAAATCGTATAAAATCGTTTTAAAAGATTTTTTTTTTTTAAATTATTTTTTTCGTTTTTCATTTAATGTTAGTTCAATTCACACATTCTTCGCTGATAAAAATTGTAAAATTTGTTAGACATATTCGAATTTTCAACAAGACTTGTAATGATTATGATTTTCTCAGAGCAAAAATTATAACCAATTTAAATCAGCGAAAAAAAGTCAGCCCAATAAAAAAACATGTCTTTCAACAGACACAATAACAAATAATATAAAGCCTCTTTTACCACTTTTGAAAGAATATAAACACACAAAAAGTTACGTAAAAGTGTTTGTGATTTTTGTTAACGCAGTTTATATTGTTTCCAGAGTGTTAAACTTAGATGGATAATACATGAGTGAATCGGCCATGGGATCAAGCCCATTGTCGGTCCACAAACAATAGACTCGAAGACGGAAGTGAACTGCGTCAAAATGTATGAAACTATTACGTAAAAATCACTTCCTAAGGCGCACGCAAAGCTAAATTTATGTCGCATTTGCATTTTGGGAAAGAAATCATTATTGGACACTCGCTTGGTTAAAGCATTTACCTTCGCGTACGCCTGCTACTTATCTACATAAAAATATTTACAAAACTTGGTAACGGTGTTGGTAACAATTAGTTAACAAATGACTAAAAATATGTACAAGGAAGGTTTATTACCTAATCTTAGTCCCATCCGTGGTGTTCCTCGTGGTGTTCCTCGTGGTGGTCGTGATGAATCGGTACCCAGACTTTCTCCCAGACTGGTTTCCATACCTTCTTCCATGCTGGCACTTCGATAGACTTCCAATCAGGTACCTGAATCTTCTTCCATTTCTCTACCCAAATTTTCTTCTGGACGGGTACCCAGATTTCTTTCTTAACGGTCTTCCAGATTTGAACTTTCTCATCTACCCACTCTTGTTTCTTCTCGGTGACCCACGCTTGTTTCTTCACTGTTTTCCAGACCTGCTTCCATTCTTCTTTCCATTCCAACTTCTTCTCGGTCACCCACACTTGTTTGTGCTCGGTCTTCCAGATTTTCTTCCATACTGGTTTCCAGATCATCTTCTTCCTCCACAGGTCGTGGCTAGTGTATTCCCAACCGTGGTCATCCTTGCCGAGGTACTTTTCTCCGGGTACGCCTTCCTTCACCCACTCCGGGACGTGGATTTGTTTCCAAGCTGGTACCTGTACTTCCTTGGTGTGTGGGACTTGGATTTCTTTCCATACTGGTTTCCATACTTTTTTCCAGTCTGGAACCTGAACTTCCTTCCAAATGGGCACCTGCACTTCTTTCCAGATTGGCTTCTGGACTACTTTCCATGCAGGCACTTGTTCTTCTTTCCACTGTTGTACTTTCTCAGTTTTCCATGCTGGTACTTTTTCTTTCTTCCATTCAGTTTTCCAGACCAGTTTCTTTTCTGTTTTCCAGATTTGTTTCCATTCCTCCTTCCAAACGAGTTTCTTCTTCCACACTCCCTCAGGTGGTGGAGAGTGCCAACCTCCAGGGGAGCGTTTTTCGCGAGATAACTCCGTGTCCTTAGCCGTCTCCTGGATAGGCACGGCTAGCGATGTGGCGCAAGCCAACACCACCCATATCTGGAACAAACAAACTAGTTTTAAATTCCACACTTATGTTTTACTTTCCACCAATTAAGATTTAAGCTTCGTATTAAACAGTCAGTGTATTTTTACCGGTTTTGCTTTTGCGGAAATAATTTAAAGTGTTTATTGTTTTGTGCATCATAAGTAATGTATCCAAATATAAAAGTTTATTCATTCATTAATTCATAAAAAAGCATTCATTAATTTTCAATTCACGACAAGCGCTAGAGTACAATATTAAACGGAAATCTTAACTAAAAAAAATGTCTTTATCAATAATTATTAATTGATATGAAGAATGTTAAGTTAATGTTTTTTATACACGGTAATGATAACTTTAGAAATCGGTATTGAGCTTTCATAAGTTTAAATCGCGTCGAACATAAATGATGACTTGTTACGTACGAAGGTTGTTTATCAATGTTATTTAACAAGACTCGGGCCAATTATTCGGGTTATATCAATTATTATCTGATCGCGTTTAAAATATTTATTAACGGATGCTTGGTTCAAATCGTTCACTGAAATATTTTCGTTGTTTATTTTCACGATATGTTTTAATGGATTAAAATGGAATTATCAATTTATAGATTTTGATAGATCAGATTTAAGTATATATTAAAATCACCGAATGTAACGAAATTAAAATCGCGAAATTTCATTTATTTCTCTGATGTTTTTTTATCGAAAAATCGAACACTTTTTCAATTATATTAAAAAAAAAAACACTTTGATTTATTTTCATTTAAATAACACGTAAAAATTACACTTCACACACAAACACCCACCGTAATGGTCAGCGTCCTCATTTTGGTATGATGCCCGCCGCGACTGACGATGCTGCGTCTGCGCAGGTTTTTATTAACGGGCCCCTCTCTTGCTCCTGCGACCGTGATGCCGCGTTAAGTGTCGCAGGGGAGGGTTCAGTTTCTAACACAGATCGCGGCGTGCGCGCCAATTATTATTGTTTTGGTTTTCTTATCATGCGAATAACGGCTTTTGCGAATTCTTTTTTTTAAGATGTACTTTGTAATGCGATTTTTATTTTAATATTATTTTTATACTTGCACCTAAACATTGCACGTTTTAAAGATGGGTTGTGAATAAAAAAATATACAAAACAGTTCGGTGATTTAAAACGGCCGTGTATCATTAGTTAATTACGCAAATAATACTAAATACTTACTTAAACAAATTAAATTGATTGGACATTGATTTGCCGTGCAATATCTTATCATCACCCAGTCAAGAAGTACCTAGTTATTATCAGCTGTGCTTTACTTAGAAAAATCCTGGTTTTCTAGTAGCACATGGACCTCATACTTAATTAGGTTTTATACCTTAGGAATGTCATAAAATGTGAAGGTAATCTTTATATAATTCTTCTGTGCGTGTGTATGTGACTGAAGTCCTCCTAAACGGCTGGATTTTTGTGATTTTTTTTGTGTGTGTTCCAGTGCATTCCAGAATGGTTTAGATTCACAATTGGACCCGGTAGGTGGCGCTGCAGTCGAGTTGTAGGACTTTTTTATTTTAAAGCACAACAACGGCTGCCGAGCTCGCTGGTTAATTATAATTCTGTATTTATATATATATAGTTTGAACCAATGAAGTTTTAGTTAACTAAGATTTACGTCAGCAGAATAAAACAATTATGCGGGCGATCATGCCAACTATGTTAAATAAAGCTGCGAGTTACCAAATTCGAGAACTTTTATCTCTTTTAAGTTTTATTTTTAAAGTGTAATTATAACTTGTGTAAGTGCTATTCTGTTACAATCTCTCTCGGTGAACATTTAGGTGAAGTGAGCTGTCATCCGTCCCGATGCTAGGGATTGACAAAGAGACAAAGCAGACGGACGGATGACAGCTCACTTCACCTAGGTGTTCACCGAGGGAGATTGTTACAGAATAGCTCTACAGCAAACCAACTCATGTGTGAAATAAATGGTCGCCCTTTTGGCAACAAAATTGTAAACTCAAACAAAAGACGATCTTAGGTGTTTTACATAGTGTTCGTTTCAAAAACTGCCATTACACAAACACGTCGGCATCTTGTAGATAAATGTGTTTACATCGAAGTAAAATAAGTAAGTTTACTTGATCAAGTGAAAATACTTCGTCAGTAATTTAGAATGGATTTGAATTTGATTATTTTGTCTAACAGGTAAAATATGTAGAAAGTTTGTTATAAGCTATGCACGTTTACTTGTCAGTTAAACATGTATTGAACCGTCTTCAAAATCATAATGTACCTCAAACGGGGTCAATAGGGGATGCAGGGGTGAATCGGGACGAAACTTTAAAAGGGATTTTAACGTTGAAATAATATAGTTTGTTGACAAAAATGACTCTAATTAATGACTTTTTATCTTTTTATCTTGATTCTTTTTTTATGCATTGTATTGGTCTTTACCTGCATTGTTTATTGTCACATATAGAAGCAACGTGAGTAATGTAATCAGTATTTTGTAAAAACTTGATTTAAAAGAGTGTCTGTGGAGTTTCTTGCTCGTTCTTCTCCATAGAGACCTACGCTACGTTTTGGAACGAGCAACTAGCTTCATTTTTCTCTCTGACACTTTGACAATTCAAAAGTGCCTGTAAATGGTTTAATTAAAATAAATACTTTGACTTTGACTCAATAATATTTTTTTTCCTATTGCCCTTGTTGGCAACAAGCTATATTATTTCAATGTTAAAAACCACTTCAAAGTTGCGTCCTGATTCACCCCTGCATGATTCACCCCGTTTTGCCAGTGACTTAGCTTACATTTTAGAATTACGCTCTTTAATGATCCATTGACTGGACCCCGTGTGATGTCAGGGCTAGAATAGCACCCATCCATTTCATTTATTTTTATTTATTTATTAACACTTCAAGCACAATGTACAGAGGCGGACTTAATACTATGGGCATTTTCTACCAGTCAACCTTTGGGTGATGCAGAGACAAGCAGTGGTAGGTGTAATCTGAAAAAAAATTAATGAATACTAAGCTAAACTACAAGGATATAAAACAAAATACTATAAATATATATATATTTCATCCTGAGAGTGTCGTAGAAGACGACTAAGGGAAAATGCGGAAGTCGGGCAACATCAGCTTCCGTGTACTTAACAATAACCTTACTGCGATCCCAAGCGTTGGGATCACGGTACCCCTCCCTCTTTATGGGAAAGGCCTTTGTTCAACAGTGGACATCTTCAATTTACATAAATTTGCTCGAGTAACCAGTCGGCGCCGTTGTGATCGGCTACAAACGATTGGATCCAGTATTGTACTATACAGAAACAGTATTTTTGTGATGGCTCCGAAGGTCTGTAATAAATTACCAAAGACCAAAATGTATAAGGAGTGAGGATAGTGTCCACAAATTCAAAAGTAAATTGTACTCGTTTCTAATAGAAAAGACGTATTACTCGATTAAAGAACTTTTGAATGATAAAATATGACACTACCAACCTTTTAATTTAATCTATTGAAAAAATAAATTAGAATTGATTATTTATTTATTAATAATACATTTAATTGACATTCTTTACAATTTGATTTTTTAATGATAAAATATGACATTGATTACTAGCCCTTTAATTGACTTTACCATTGGCATGCATTTTAATTTTTTAAAGATTTGCATTTGAATCGACATTATTTATTCGAACCGGACTTTGTATTATATTTGTTTTGTGATCTAGAGTTATTACTGAAAAATTAATATATTTGTACACCAATTTCATTGGTAGGACAGAGCTCTGACTAGAATGTATACATACCTTTTGTAACACCTGTGTTCACAAATAAAGATTGATTGATTGATTGATTGATCTTCCGGCTGATGATGATGAATGATCCCTTAGGAATACAAAAAGGGATAAAAATTACGTGGTATTGTAGATTAATAATTATTGTATTATTATCTGTGTCAAGTTTCAGCTGATTCTAATTAGCCGTTAAAACGTGATTGAGTAAGAAACATCCAAATATACAAACTTTCACATTTATAATAAATTATTGGTAAGATTCATGCTTGTGGCCAGTGGAACGCCAGTGGCTGGACTGTCACCTGAATTGACTAACCACATTACCCTGATTCCATTACTGTACAAACATTTCAGATTCGTCAGCTGTGCTCACTCAAAAGTCTCGCTAAAGGCCAACGCAGAACGGCAAGGGATTTTGCCGTCAATTAGCGCACATTAGCCGCTTAGATACCCCGGCATTCCAGCGCCTTACCACGGCATGCTATGGCGTGCAGCTCCTGCTGGACGATACACTTTTAGTCTTTAGTTGCGTTTGATCCCCGCTTCTCAACCCCCGCTTCACCCCGCGGTATGTCACTTCGAGCGCCGGAGTCCTTGGAATGCCTGTTGCCTACCTTAAAAATTTAATCCCTTGCCATGCCATCCCGGTCTGCGTAGGCCTTAAAGGTGGCGCGTAGGTCGGATCATTCGGTTCCCTACAAAATGGTGCTGATCCACGCGTCTTGTTCGTGAACGGGCGCTGTCAGTTGAGATAGGTCAACTCTTAACTGATTTTTTTAAATATTTTGTATTGCTTTTTACCTACATTGTTTACATTCCGATAATTATAGAAACAACAAGAATAATGTAACCATTATTTTTTATAGTAACCTTGGTGTGAACGTTATTTTTAAACCGTTTGGGGTTGAAACTCTCGGGTCGTGGGGACCGAGTGCTCATCTTCTTTTTAAAGTAATGTCCAAAAGGTTGATTAAACTTCCTGTGATCCAAGAGCTGGTTTTTACCTTGGTCAGAGATTAGCATTGCCATCCAACGTGGCAATGCCGCCAGTCTCTTGGGTACATTTCCAGATGACGGCGATGTGGACGAATTCTATGGTGCCTTATTGTGTTAGTTTTTTTTAGTTTAATACTTTAGGTTTTCTTTTTTTTATTCTTGTAAATATTGCACTTAATTAAGAACAATTAAATAGTATTCTTATTTTGTCAAAACTTGATTATATACTTGCTCGTTCTTCTCCATAGACTTACTTACGTTTTTAAACGACAAACTAGCTTCCAGTTTCTGACTAACTGACCGACTCCTAGACAATTCAAAAGTGCCTGTAAATGGTTTGATTGGTTTGACTTTGTGTTATTGACACAGTTTTGTATATCTGTTCCGTGGTTTTGTATGACATTAAATTGTCAAAAAACACAAACGACTGAAACAGGAAATTAGTAGCTTTAGTTTTTAGAAATTGGAAGTTTTACTTTGTTGTTTGTACAGTCGTCAATAAGATATAATATATATGCGAACAAAGATCCATTAAAATTTCTACATCCATTCCAATACCTACACTTGAACATATTATACATCTTTCTTAGGGCGACTGTACTAGCATTAGTAAATTTAGATTCAATAAGGACGGGTTGATTCAACTGAACTTTACAGACGGGTAATAGTCAAAAATGGCGCTAACTATCGTCGATACCAAAAAATTGGTTGTTTCACAAAATAGTGGCCTTTAAAAAGTTACTATTACCATAACCGATGCTTCATCCAGCAGTCAACTTAATTTTGTGTTGTCAAACGAAATACCTTTATAACAAAATATCTATATAATTTTAATAATATTTTAGTCTCTCTAGATATTTCGTATTCTGACACATAAAGAAGTCGTTTGTATTTCATCATCTTCCTGCATTTGTTGTTCTTGCATGTTACTTGGGGTCGGCGCATCAAGTTTTCTTCTTCCATCCTGTCGTGTGAAACGTCACGATATCAATAACTCCCTTCTCTTCACTACATATTATAAAACAAAGTCCCCCGCCACGTCTGTCTGTCCCTATGTAATATTATTATGTATGCTTAGATCTTTAAAACTACGCAACGGATTTTGATGCAGGTTTTTTAATAGATAGAGTGATTCAAGAGGAAGGTTTTAGTATATAATTTGTCAAGCGGGTAAACCCGCGGGCATCGGCAAGTTCATTATAATTCATAACACAATACATTTATCTTTTCTTCGGCCTTCGTCTTCCTTTCCACCCATTCACATTTAAAGTTGTTCCTATTATTTTAATGATTCTATCACATAAATAGGTACTTGACTTATGTAATTATGATAGACATGACTCGATTGTGTGGTTTGTCTAATGTTGGTACCAATGTACGTTAGACTAAGACATTATGCACCGTACACCCAGTGGGTACCTTACAGTCAAAACTCTTAAACCAGTCACAACTAATCTTGACTGGATTCAGAAAAAAAAACGCGTTGTCGATACAAAAAAAAAAAAATTGGTCTAATTTACAAGAATTAGTACACAACAAAAATGTTTAAAAGGCTCACAAAAAATCAGCCAATCTTTTGGGTTTGTAGGCAGTACAGATATGAATATAAACCGATCAATAGTAAGAAGATTTTTGTAGTCAAAAATTGGTTCTACCGGTTTTAATTTTTACTGTGACAAATATACCTGCCGAATGTACCTAGGTAGGTGCCTATGGTGTAAAGTCTGTACGTTTCTTAAAACTTGCCAAATATTAACGATGTTTTTTTGCATGATTGTATAGTTTAAAATCAAAATGAACAACAAAACGATCGCTGCATTCTCTTAAACAATGTAAGTACCTAGTATGTAAATAAGTACCTACTGCAAATACATCACAGCAACAATGATCTTTGATCTCAAGACAATGCGGTGAGATTAGTTTGCTACTGACTCCTTGTGTGTGTCGGTGCCTACAATCCTTCTAGATACTACAGGTTGAAATTAAAATCATTGGCATATTTCCAAGGGGTGAAAGTTAACCAAACTCATAAATATTCATAACTTTTACTTAAAGCACTTTATAAGTGACTAATACTGCCACTGTATGAACACTCCTTTTTGACACTCCATGTGGTTTCAAACCTACCATGATTCGCAGTCACACTGTCCACCATACTTTATTATCTTTTATACAATTTTGGGGTGCATTCAAAATGGCTTAACATATTAAAATGTACAGTAAAGTTGAACTAAGACTGTGGTGTACAAGAAAAATAGAATTGTGCAAATTCTTCATCGCGTGAGAGCACCGTAAAAGTAGAATAAAATCGATACCATATCATTTGAAACTAAATTGTCACTAGATTTTTATTAAGAGTCTATTAAAAAGGTAAATGTGAATATATGTATGGCTGTCAAACTGTCCGTTAATCTATGTTATAATATTGTACAGAATATGTTGTGTTTTTATAACACTTCATAATTAATTTTATAATTAGCTATAATTAATTTTGTTTGCTTTGTTGGTTATTTTATTGTGCATGCTGTGGTCTTCTTTATTTAGGACTACACCTTTAGGTAGGTATTAATAACATGTAATGTTTTGTGTATATCTTTTGTTGGATTATATGAATCATAATATGGTACTAAATTAGTCTTAAAGTGTCTATTAAAGCGCCAATTAATTTCCATATTGAATTATTAATACGACAGATACTTACCTACATTCCTGCACCTAATTTCGTAGAACAAAGATCTATTCGTCATGGATTCTCTTCAATATTCACTAATGAATTCGTAGGATCGTAAGTAATTAGCCGAAGATTCTAGTCTACGATTCTCGATTCAGTGCACTGCCGACATCAGACGGTCCCTAATTACAACCGAATATATCAGCCGATAAGGTTTAATTTGCAAATAATTAAATTACGGGACAGTATTGGAGTATTCTTACGGCAAAATAATCAAGGCAGTGTAAATGTTATACATATATATACGTTTTGTTTGTCAATATGGATATGGATTCATTTAGGGCGTGTTGTGTCAAACAGTTGGTTAACGTTACTTAATGACAGCCAAAAAATTACTATGACGTGAGATGTTTAACGTTCGTCTAATGTAACGGGTTGTTTCATTACATAAAAATCCGTCGGTCAAAGTTATTTAAAAAGAATGTACCTGACTAAATTTCCTATCGTGAGCCCTTAGATGGCTAGAAAATCCAAACTTGGTTTTGAAAACCTGATCACACTGTGCACAGTAGAGCAGTAGATCGATTCTATATAATTCAAACAACAACTCGCATCTCACATCGCTATTCACTCTCACTTCGCATAAGGTTCAAAATGGCCTTGATATATTTGACTTTTTGAATCGGGTTCGAGTGCGAAGTGAGCGTCGAAGTGACGGGGAAATTACCTTACAGAATGCCACTTCTTACGTCATCTCATACTTTATCTGTCAAAATCTCCCTGTCAATTTAGTTCAACTCGCTGACACGTTCGCAAGGGTGGCGCTAGAGTAAATTCGAGTTATCAACCGAGTTTTTAGAATGTCAATCAAGAAACTCACAGCAGATTCAGATTCGAAGTTTAGAATGAGGTCTTAGAGAATCACACTCCTGATTGACTTCATTATGGGTGTAAGCATAGATATCCGAGGTGTTAGTGTATGAAGGCTTTGGGCGACTTGTACGTAGTGAACGCTTCCTGTCCAGATCTTCTAGACGATTTGCTTCAAAGCCTTCCATTGCTTTGTGAATTGAGGAGCGCCACCTTTCACGGTCCCGAGCAAGGTCTTGCCAACGATCAACGGGTCGGCCACAGGTCGTAAGGCGACGTTTTAGTACGTCTGTATAGCGAAGGTATTGTCCGCCTTGTGTACGCTTAATAAGTAATATTAGAAAGAGGTAAAATTTGTTTGTAAGTTTGTATGTAGAGGGTAATCTCCGAAACTGCTCATCCGATTTCAACAATTCTTTCTCCAATAGAAAGCTACGTTATCCTTAAGTGTTATACCCTAGGCTTGGCGAAGTCCCGGGCACAGAGCTACTCAAAAATAAAATTAACTGGTATGTAACTACAGTCAGCAAAGGAAATAGGTATGCAAGGTCGTCAGATAAAGTTAAAGTTTACTTAGAAACCGATGGACGTTTTTGAATAAAATTAAATAACATTAATAGGGAATAAATATTTCAATGATTTAATTAAATTTCATTCGAAAACATCCATCGGTTTTTGAGTAAAGCCCGTCACATACGAAGCTATAATATATATTATAGCTAGCCACCACACCACACACGGTAGCTATAATATAATAATATATTTTCGTCGTTATTACGTCTGCGATCGTTGTTTGTTACACATTATAGAAATTTATATTAATATGCCTTGCTATATCTGTCCACATATTTTGGTGACGTAGTAAAAATATATATTATAGCTGATCGTAATATGCCTTGATTATAGCTACGTCTGACGTATATTAATATATATTATAGCTACATCTGACGTATATTAATATATATTATAGCTACGTCTGTGACGGGCTTAACCTTCGACCTACCTCTTTTGCTGACTGTACATACGATATACTGCCAATACTATATACGGTGTTGATCATATCGTAGTGCATGTTATTTTTTCATAATTATGTCAAAATTGGTTCCGTACGTAAAACTTCTTCAAAATCATGAGTAGGTACTTACTATTATTCTTTGAAATATGCGAAACCTGTATTCAACGTAATTTCTAATCAACAAATTAATTATAAGTAAAGTACCTACGTAATAAATAAACCTTCACAGAGATATTAGCACCTGTATGACATTAATGATGTTATGTAACTTACTCAGGTTTGAGTCGCCACTAAAGTTTTATGTCCTAACATAAAATTCTAACTAATCGGCCGGTATGTCTGTCTTGTCAGGTAGGAGTTAGAATTTAAAATATCTTGTGGACTTCGTTCACGATGCCAGCAATAAGTACTATAGGTCGTTTCTGTGAAATTCAAACAACTCGCATCTCACATCGCTATTCAATCTCACTTCGCATAAGGTTCAAAATGACCTTGATATATTTGACACTTTCAATCGGGTTCGAGTGCGAAGAGAGCGTCGAAGTGACGGGGAAATTACCTTACAGAATGCCACTTCTTACGTCATCTCATACTTTATCTGTCAAAATCTCCCTGTCAATTTAGTTCAACTCGCTGACACGCTCGCAAGGATAGCGCTAGTGTAAATTCGAATAATCAACCGAGTTTTTAGAATGCCAATCAAGAAACTCACGGCGGATTCAGATTCGAAGTTTAGAATGAGGTCTTACAGAATCACACCCCTGTCCAGTCGCTATCCTCATGTATTTGCAACACAGTTCCTTACTGACTTGCAAACTGACTTCGTATCCAGAACCCAAATATTGGATTACAATACAATAGGATGTTTCGTAGGGGTGGAGGATGTGGAGCTTACAGATCCCTAATTTTTAACCGACTTCAAAAAGGAGAAGATTATCTATTTGGATGTTTATATATATATATATTTTTATGTATATTCGGGCATAACTCTGTCTCTTCCCCCTCTTTCCCCCTCTCTCTCTTCCCGCGTCGAACGTGCTCTCGAAACTGGTTTTAGTTCAAGCGCCGCGTAGACAGGCACACACACGCACGTATTTGTACAGTCTATTATTTTGGTAGTAGTGTAGGTAATTAAATCATTTTGTTTGTGGAGTGTCGTAGGTGTGCAATAACTAAGTAAATACATTACATGACAAAGGTATGTGTTGGGATGGGAGGAATTTACGATTTCCGTGACACTTAGACTTAAACCATAACATAAATAAATACTAGTGAGAGCAACCGCACGCGGTACTTATAACTCGCCTGGAATTAGTACCGACGACACCCTAATTCGTGTCATTTAGCGGTCTGCCTATGATGTGGGTAACATCATAAAAATAAATGCTGCCAAAATATCTTCAACCGAGTCATGTCAACCTAGTACTATAAAGATCAATATGTCTTCGACGTGATAACGTTTTTATAAATCGATGAACACCGGCTGCACGCACGAAAAAGTGTCGTTCCGCCTGAGCTTGAGCGTGCCAGCGAGAGCGCGGAACAAGCGATAGAGAGGCACGATCGGCCGAAGCAATAAGCTCCGCCCACCTCGACGGACGCCATTATTTGCTTATGTTATATATGTTAGCCATTATGTTTCTTTATGGCGTTACCACGTAAAACTATCGTCCGTAAACCGACTTTACAGACAACCAGTTTTTTTTAACGACGTCATTACAAATCTTTGAAATTCTCGACTTTTTATTAAATGATAGTGAATATCGAATCAAACTTGCGTGATTTAGAAGATGTTAGCGGAGAAACAAACAGACGAAAATCAGCGACATTGCTATTTAGATTAGAGGTAAAACATGACACACTTAAACCAGCGAGTAGGTATTAATAATTTAAATACCATTTTACGACATAAGTTCTAAGCAGTAGTCCTGCCTACCTTTACATAAGAAATACTAGGCTAACGTAACATTAGCAGGGATTTCTAAAGCAGACAGAACTCAAAAGAACTCCGATTTCAAAATGTTGTTTAAAATAACGCCAAGTCCTTTCGTTCAAAAGGCCAGCAAATATTAAGATGATAAATTAAATTTAAAGCAAAGTGGCTTCGAGTTCTTTTTAAACAAACCAATAAAGTAAATAAGAACTACTTAGAAAATAACGGAAACGGAACGGAAATGAGTCTCCACCCTCCCAGATCTCCAATTTCTTTGTGCTTAGTAAAATGCAATTTTCCAGTCAAAGGGACTCAGTTTATTATGGACCCGAAAACAAGGTAGTTAGGGGATTGCATTTACTTTGTGGGATGGTTTAATTTTCATAGAAGTATTAATTAAATTTATCAAAGTCTGTAATGAAGTTAGTATCAAAGCGATTTTCGTGGAGTTTAATTGGTATGATCAGTATTTATCTAGTAAAAAAGATCAGTAGAGAATTTATAAAAGTAATTATTTTATAGTTATGGCTACAGATCATGAGCAAAATGTTGCAAGCGTAGTTGTGTACTTTGTACAAGCGTATGCAGTTAGAATATGAATGATGATCGCGGTTTCATTTCATACTTTAAGGGGAACTTCTACATGTACCAAGAAAAATTATTGAGAGATTAATAGGTCGCCTGGCAGATGCGGAACATCGAAACTGGCTGGATAGAAAATATGCACGAAATAATAAAAAAAAAACCGGTCAGATCGTCTGTTGACGTGGCAAACGCCTCGCCATGCCACCTTAACCCGGCTGACCTGCCGTTTTAGATGTTCATGTGGAACATCTAATAACCACCTTATAAAGGCGAAGTATTCGTACAACTTTTGCACCTTCGGAAGTTCAGAACAAGAGCTACTCTATCGCCATTGAAAAACTACGTACTGTAGAGACTTGCCCACCAGGGAGGCTTTATGTAATGAAGCCATAGCTATTTAGTCTATGGTTAGGACCTTCTGGATACCTTAGAATATATTTGAATGATGTAGAAGATAGTTTTTATACTATGACATGGGATGTCAGTGAGACCCAGCTAAGCTCAGAGCTGCGGTCTTGTAAATCTTACCTCTGGCTAATCTTATTAATATAGTCTTCTGAAAGTCGTTAATACCTTTCATTTTAACGTAGTACGTACACTACTTCGATCCCTACAGTAGTCAGTAATATCTACTATCTACTATTGCCAAATAATACAACCACACTGCAGGTATTTTAAATGCACTAAGTATCAAATAAAAACACCAAAAACCAGTGATCGATTAAGTGAAGTATCTTTGACTTATTAAAAAGTAACTAAGTTTACTCATCGTTGAATAGCCTAAAATAAATAAATAACTTGGAGTAACTTGTACCTACCTTAATATTCATCATCTGCCTAGCCTTTTCCCAACTATATTGGGGTCGGCTTCCAGTCTAACCGGATGCAGCTGAATACCAGTGTTTTACATGGAGCGACTGCCTATCGGACCTCCACAACCCAGTTACTGGGTAACACGATACCCCTTGGTAAGACTGGTTGTCAGACTTTCTGGCTTCTGACTACCTTTAACGACTGCCAAAGATCTACAAATGACAGCCGGGACCAACGGCTTTACGTGCTTTCCGAGGCACGGAGGGAACTCGGTGTGAAAGGGATGGTCACCCATCCACAGACCGACCGCGGCTAGCGTAGCTTACCTTTGACCGATCGATCTGTACGGCTTTAACTTAGCCACGAGATTCTTGTACCTTAATATACCTAATAATATTTACATATTAATTAATATTTTATTTATTTTTTTATTTTTTTTTATTTTTTATTTATTTTTTATTTATTTTTTTATATTTTTATATTAATATATTATTGATTTTTTTAAATAACGTGAAAGTAAGCATTGATAAAATCACCATTGTATCTTTTGTACCCGATTTTTTTATTCCCTGATGGTAAAATATAAGTATGTTTTAATTTCAAAATGACTTGACCTCACCCCAATGCCATTTTTGCACGAAATACGGTCAGAACGCACAAGAATTCAAACAATAATCTGCTACTTCTCATCGTAATGTTTAATCTATGAAAGTAAAGTGTTTTATTCTAATGCTACGGACGACACGGTTGGCACAGTGGCTGAGCGATCGACTGCTGCGCAGCGTGTTGCGGGTTCGATTCCCGCCCAGGGTAAACATTTGTGTGATGAGCACTTGTGTTTGCTTTGTGTCTGGGTGTTGTTTATCTATATATGTATGTATTTACAAAAAAAAAATGTATTTGTGTATGTATATCAGCTGTCTGTCACCCATAGTACAGGGTCTCCCTAGTTTGGGGTCAGATGGCCGTGTGTCAAAATGTCCCCACATATTATTATTATTATTATTATTATGTTTTCATATTAGAAAAAACAAGTACAATTTCGCTTCTAAATCTTTTTTCTTAATTAAAAAAGATCTTGATCTCATTTACAAATTACCACAGAACCATGAAATTGAACTACATACATTAACTGTATAATTAAACAAATGAGTAACAAAACACATCAACGAAAGTTTCGTGGCACGACTTACAAATCTCAATCATTTTATAAATACAATCACTACACACACACATAAGTACCTGACCTCACTCAATTAAATAATACATGATTGTTTTTTGATATTTTTGCCTTTATGAATAACGACAGATTACAATATTTAAACTCAGTTATTATAATATAATTTTGACATTTAATAGGTATGATAAACACTGTTATGAATAAAGAACGAAAAATAACATAACAAACCATAACTAAATGTTTGTTTGTTTGTTGTGTTTGTTTATCTATATATGTATGTATTTACAAAAAAAAAAAATGTATTTGTGTATGTATATCAGCTGTCTGACACCCATAGTACAGGGTCTCCCTAGTTTGGGGTCAGATGGCCGTGTGTGAAAATGTCCCCACATATTATTATTATTATTATTATTATTAATGTTGCTAATAACAAACCAATTTACCCATTGTATAACATGGAATAATTAAATGATTCCATACATTTCACCATTCGCACCATTGTCCAAGGCAAGTGTTACTCAAAAATGAATAATTCAAGTCAAGATGTTCTAAATAGTCTTATTACAAAACAATATAGTTTGATTCGAATGCTTGACAATTCGTCCATTTGAACTTGGCCCACTTTTTGCACGTGGTCAAAAGTGGTGGTGGTGGTTTGAATTGTGAATGAGGTTGCGTTTTTTCCGGTTCGGTCTTTGCCCATTTGAAGATCAGGGTATCAACGAGGATTCCTCATCAAATATTATTTTGAGAAATTGATGAGGTGTCAATGAAATGTCTGAAAAATTAAAAACACATTGTGGTAATCATATTATATTTAAAAAAGGACGTTTTTTCCCCATTCTTTTCCATACGTAAAACTTATTATATATTTTTACGTAATTGTTGACTAGTGGCTTATAGAGGTCTAATCATAGATAGGCATACTGTTTTTAAGATTTCTAAGGGTCTAATTAAAATAATTAATGAAACTGATTTTGCCCTCTACCCCTCTAAAATGTCATTAAAATATATGATGGCAGTACATATCGTTACAATAAGGCTTTATTAAACACATAAGTTAACATTCATAAATAAAATAAGCAAAACCATATCCACATAAATATAATTATTAACCAACTAGCTTTCGCCCGCGGCTTCGCCCGCATGGTTTGTTTATAAAAAAGTAGCCTATATCAATTCCCAGGCTTCAGACTATGTATATCAACGGTTCATCAGATTAGCCGTAAAACATACTTTCACACGGATAAGCAAACAAACAGACAGAGAGAGTTACTTTTGTTTTTATAATGTCGGGTAAGGAGTAGTACGCATACTATTGGAACGAAGTTCCTTATCGCGCTTTGTGAAAGGGGGCTAGACGGAAAAAATTCTTACGAAAAGTTGTCACGACATGCTATAATAAGCTAAATTGAATCGTTGGAACTGTCAAATAGAGTTCATTATTAGTTGAATGGCGGCTTTTCTATGAAAATATTGGAGCGAATTAAAACCTTATTTTTGCTATTTTTATTACTTCACAAACGCAGACAATTCGAACAGAAAAATTGAATCGTTGGAACTGTCAAATAGAGTTCATTATTAGTTGAATGGCGGCTTTTCTATGAAAATATTGGAGCGAATTAAAACCTTATTTTTACACATTAACCGTGAAATTCGGTTGCACATAGCTCCTATTGTCCGGTCGGGCACCAGCCTATACGTTTCTCAGAATAATTTTATCATACCTAGTTTGGTAAAATTTCAATTTTTAACCGTTTACGTTTACAAAATAAAGTCCGAATTCGCTTTTCGTAGAATATGTTTATGTATTTAAAGGCGGCGCGGCGAACTCTTTGAACTAGGTACCTACCTACGGCGATATGTTTAGTACCTAAGTCATCACGCTTCGTTCCATCCGGGTATCCCTTGACACCTCTCAAGTTTTTTATTATTTTCGGAACAGGTTACTCTTAACGTGGCGGTTTCACTTCTCGTACGGTAGCAGCAAAAAATAAAAACTGAAAGAATTAGAATATAGTACAGTCAACAGCAAAAGTAGATGATCAGAATCAGATATCCAATACTAATTTGCTACACTAATTTATGTAACTTATTACTAGTGTATTTATTAAAAGTATGTGATTGTCACACACATACTTTTGAATCACTTCGACGCCACACAGTTCTGACGCGAACTCCGTTCATTAGTATTGAATTTCTGATTTTGATCATCTACTTTTGCTGTTGACTGTACATAGATAATAATTATCGATACGTTTTACACTGGCGATTGGAAGTAAAAGAACGAATTCGAAAAACTAAACTTGTCCTTGTATTGCGAAGGTCGGGCAAAATCCTGGAATCCAGACAATTTTATCTGCTATAAAAGCAGTCATATGAAAGCACGCATTGCATTTTCTTATATTTCTTAGTAAACAGCGAGACTCATCTGTTGCATTAGAGAAAAGTTCAACTGGCTCGTTTATAGAAGGATTGACTACTTTCCCGCCCGAATAACACATGCCTGCTTCTTCTTTCCACTTAAGAGTTCCGCAAAATTTGTTTTCTTTATCTCATCGCTTCTATTTATATTATGAACTTGTGACTTTCCTCGTCATACTCAAATGCACCTTTACCAAACGGGTTCCCTCTATCTGGCAGAATCTTGATGCTCCG
The DNA here is from genome assembly GCA_947361185.1 of Charanyca ferruginea. NCBI lineage: Eukaryota > Metazoa > Arthropoda > Insecta > Lepidoptera > Noctuidae > Charanyca > Charanyca ferruginea. The sequence goes on along the minus strand of OX376055.1, from coordinate 2,331,674 downwards.
AAAGAACAATGACAGCCACCCATACATTGTTTTAGTTGAGATTCAATTCCTACGTCTTTAAATGAAAAATATCTTATTAAATTCAGCATCACCTTCTGAATTAGTTTGTGCAAGATGTTTTGTTCAAGAAGGCCGAGAATAATAGATATTCAGTCATGAACTTTTGTAGGTTATGTCTATGGTAACTTTTATATTCCAAATTGAGGAAGTAAAAAGGCAATATCGCATTAGTATTTTCTTTACCTAGTTAATTCAGAATGAAATGTCTTGTAAAAATATTGTTTAAGGTTGGTAATCCCAGTGGTTATAAATACTCTTTGGCCTTACCTTATGTATACAATAGGTATCTACTACATGTATACATCGATCATATCGTTTCTACTCTGTGCGCAGATGTCTATGACTCTGTGTCAATTACCAAGCAATTATTTTTAGATTTGTGCTACTAGTCTTTTTGCTAGTAATTTATCGAAACTAATTGATTTATTTTTATACCACAGTATTTTTACATACCTACAATAAACCTACACTTGGGAATAAACTGTATTCATTTACTTACTCCGTTCAATTGTAATAACAAACTAAAACTGATTACAATACTTTAAATGCTTTAAGTACTTATTACTGTCACTTGGCAGAATAAATGTAAAATGGCAACACTAAACGTTAATGAAAAGTCAAATAAGTTTTCATTTAACATAATTTTTTTATCCGGCCCTAACTGGCTAATGTGATACTTTGTAAAATCGTAGAAAAATAATGTAATTTCTTTCGTATGTAAGTCACTTTTAGACGCTCAAATTTAAGTCAACTACGTTTTCGCCATTGTTATTTATTTGGAATAACACACTTGGCATAATCTTCTTTATACGAATATTCTTAAGGCATAAAAATTGTTTAATATCATTATTGTTTGGCAGAATGTTTATATGTCCGAATTTACAATGGCATACTTTTAAGATGGCAGAATATTATTTCGCATAATTTCGTTTAGGATAATGTTTATTTGGCAGAATTTCATTTGGAATAATTTTATTCGGCATATTGCCTTTTCTATAAAAAAGCATTTTTAACCTTAAATTAAAATAGGTATTGTCTTAAAAAGTCTATGTTGTGCTACAAAAGTTAGTGACAGAAACGAATCGTAGCAAAACCGACTCTGCCCTACCTCTAGAGTGTAATCTAAGCCCGCGTAGGTGCGGAGGGGCGAGGCGGACCGCGAGCTGAGGAGCAGGCGGTTGTAACGCTCGCCGCCGCGGCTGAGGCTAGCCGGATACGCCGGTCAGCAAGCCTAAACTGCGGTGGTGAGCGTTATAACCCTCTGCGACGGCAAGGTCGAGTTGGACCGCCGGAGACCCTCAGCGCCGAAGCTGTGACAGAAACCATGCCTCCTGCATGTTGCATGGTCGCTTACATGCTGCATGCTGCATGTTTGCTTGCATGCCGTGTGCTACATGCTTGTTGCATGCAGCAAGCATGCTGTATGCTTGTTTGCATGTTTGAATGCTTCTTACAGGGAAATAAAAAAACATAAATGTTCACAATCAGCTATTTGATTCAGTGATAATACATGCAATAATGAATTTATGCAAATAATTAATTAATTATTATGGTAAAAATACAAAATGATTCTTACTATGAATTTTCTACAATGTGAAATATGAGTTTTTCAATTATCATGGATATGAAATGTATGCCAAAAGATGATTCTAACTGTTACTGTAAGATTTCTGAGATATGATGGTTCGACTTTTCGATTATTATGCATAATGCCTAAAGATGATTCTGACTTACAAAATTATGAGTTTTGAATGTATGATAAATGAGTGTCTGCCAAACCATTTTCTGCGAAATGAAGTTTATGCTATCCGCTGTTATGCAAGATAATATTATGACATAAAAAGTTCTGCTCTAAAAGGTAGACCCTTACCAAACACCTCCCACGTGTTTCTTGAAAATGTTTGACGTCCCTGTGCTGCCCTTTCAGCAACAGCACGTCTGCGAGATTCAGCCGCTTTAAAGATTTCAGTGGCTCGTTAGGACACCATGACACCAGATACTCAGCATACTGTTGAGATGGCAGATACTCAGTTGACGTAGATCGTGGGACTGTTCTGGTGTTCTGTTTTATTCTGTTTTGCCCTAACAGCTCGGCTTGTTGAGGCGTCTTATTATGTCTGGCAATTTACGTGGCTCGGCCTTCATTAGAGCTTTGTGAAATATTAGAATTACGCTTACACGGTATTAAAGTACTCTTTAAAAAAATATACTAAATTAGTAGTTATTTTCAAACTAACAACTAAACCAATTCCAATAACTAATGAAGAGAAAAACTAAAGTTTCGTCTTACTACTAATAACAAAACTTATACCTAAAACTAACCCTTATTCTCTAATGGAAACAAAAATGAATCTTCTTCTTCTTCCTTCCCTGAATCCCATTATTTGGAGTTCGGTCTTCTCACTTTTCTGCCCTAATTCGGACGATCTTGGGTTGTCGGTTCTGGTAATTGAGCTTTCTTGAGGTCTCGTTCTATGCTAGACTACCTGGTCGCTAGCTGGCGGCCTCTCTCCTTTTTCTGTTTTGGTAGGTTCAGCGCAATTTGTACCACCTGGCCTTCGCTTCGTCTTTTGACATGTCCATACCAACGGAGCGGGATATCGGTAACTTTGTCCACGATTGTAGCAACTTTGAAGCCGCCTCGTAAATATTGATTACGAATTCTGTCCAGCCGGGTCACACCACCCGCGCATCTAAGCATCTTCATTTCGTTGGTATGTATCTTTTGATCATGCATGTGTATTCTTTGTTATTCAGCATTCGGGCTCGTAGAGTAGAGCCGGTCGGACTACCGTTTTGTATACTTTTCCTTTGGTCTGTATGGGAATTCGTGGGCCATACAACACACCTGTAAGCGATCGCCATTTTTGCCACGCTACGTTAATTCTGTGTGTCACTTGAATATATGCTGTCGCGGACTATTCTTTAGAACTTTTTAAGACGAACAATCCTACCATACATTATCTTCATGTAACTCCAACGGTATAGGCAGCGCACGCCGAGTTAGCTCTCAGAGGGCAGATATTATTTTTCCGACTTACTTGATACTTATCGTAATATTATGACCAACTTACACAAAATCTTTATAAATTGTAACCCATGTGTTATTCTGATGTATATGCTATATTTTTGTAAAGTTTTATCAATATCCGTTAAGTCATTTTTGCGTGAAAGAGGAACAAACATCCGTCCATCCTCACAAACTTTCGCATTTGTAATATAGGAAGTAGGATTTATCCTACTATCACTAACTTTATTACCGTACCGTACCGTACCGTAGAAAAGCAATATTTACCCTACGGAAATTGACTGTGATGTCTTTACGGAATCAGAGAGTTCAATCTACTTGATTAAAACACAATTTCCCATACCGATTGACAGACCTCGTGGTGTTATCAAGTCTTTCAAAGAATTGTAGCGAGATCCATACATTCATTTGTATGAACAAAAATAAACATTTAGAGGGTTTAAATATTTTCTAATGTAGAGAACTGTTATTTTAATTTCGAAATATTTTATTTATGCGGGGGTTTAAAAATATTTTAAGTAAGTATTATCACTCCTGGTAACGTAACCAGGAGTGATAATACTTACTTAAAATATTTTTAAACCCTCGCATAAATAAAATATTTCGAAATTAAAATAACAGTTCTTGGTATAAAATAAAAAAAGAAAGTGAAAAGTGACATTATCGGATCTATCAAATTGGCAGACAAGTGATGTGACAAGTGTGTGGAAAAAATAATAATTATTTGTGACATTATTTCCCATTAAACGATGCAATATGCAATGGTCGCTAGTGCTAAATATGTTAATCATTTAATTTATGTGTACAACAAGAACCGCGAAACCGCGGCTATCAGTGTCATCATTTCTGTCAGCCGCCGTTTCATTCTGAAATAATGAGCTTTTCGTTAAACTAATCAATTTCAACATCCATTTTTATTGCGGAGTTTTAAAAATATTGTAAATGCCTGAAGATACTCTTTAGGTACCCAAGAGTATAAGAATTAGAATTTCAACTTCTCAACATTTATATTATTTTGTACAAATCCTGCCATGATATTTTAGAACAGAGTTTTAAAAATAAGTTTGGATATGACTAACAGTCAGAGTCTCTAAAGTATTTGTGTTTAAGAGAAAGTTTCACTTTGTACCGCGTCTCCCTCCCGACGACGTCATCGGGAGAGGGAGTGACGACTGTCGGACACCTGTTCTTAGCTCGGTGAAGCCACACGCGTTGTCTAATTTAATTAATTCTGTTTGCGTACACTCATTCATTAATGTTTCTGCTACTCATTTAATAACATTGTGTTACATTGAGTTTGTTTTGTCAAAATGACCCAACCCGTAATATCTCATTAATTCTATCAATCAATATCTTTACATAGTATAAAACAAAGCCTTTTCGCTTAGATCTTTTAATCGACGTTACGGAATTTAATGCAGTTTTCAGCAATAGATAGAGTGATTCAAGAGGAAGGTTGACACTTATAGTTTGGTTTACATTGCACCCGTGCGAAGCCGGGGTCGGTCGCTAGTGCTAAATATGTTACTTATACATGGCATTAAATATTCAAAATCATTAATCATTTAATTTATGTGTACAACAATTTTGGTAACTCAAAAATACCTTAAAAGAACTTACTTAAAAGAACATTCTGGACAATGTCCAGTCACATTTTTGAAGTGGCAAATATAAAAACATACTTTTATATTTGCCACAGACCAAAACTGAAGAAAAAGAAAAGTCTTTTACTAGCCTTCGGTTAATTGTATACAAGTTAGATTCACAGTAATGTAAGACATTTAGCAGTTTTTTTTTTATTTAGGTATGTTTGTACGTATTTGCTGCATTTAAACAAGGTTATTTATTTGTCATTTTTGCACGAATAATACAAAAGAAAACATAACAAAGTTAAATAATAATTCAAGTTCAGTGGCGCAGGGTCTCGATCTTTTGTATTATATTAAATTATTATTATATTTTATTGATACCTACCACGGATATCCATGATACCTACCATATGCGTTCACAATTTTTATTATTCAATATTTATAATTGCGTCGAGCACTCGTCTGCTTCCGCAACGCTATAAAGACGTGCCTATATGCAGTGCATATCTTTCAAATAGAAATTATTGATTTTTTGTTCGAACTCTTCGAGTATTTGTGATAATATGTATGGATTTGTATGGAATTTCAGTAATGGATATTGATAGCACGATGACGTGAAGCGTATGGGAGGGTTTAATGAGTCCATTAATTATGCGGTTGTGTTAACTATGAATAGGTATGAATTATATGGTAATAATGTACTGGCATTAATTTACTTACATATATTAGCTATGTTTTCAACATACTTGCTCGTAAAGTGTTATAAAAACGATTGTTTCCAGTTTATTAACTTATTAATATCTTTATTACATATTACATATATTCTTTACATACGCGCGTCTTTTGTCACAAATGTTTGTCTAAAATAAATTAATAATATTATTTTTTTCCTCACAAGTGTGTTAAAAAACGTCGTATGCAATAAACAATGCAACATTTGTCATAATACTGTGCGTGCTTTCGTCAGATCACCTTTTGTAAAAGTCTAGTCACATTTTAGTACCTAATTAAGTAATTAACCATAATATTTAGAATGTAAGTGAGTTTCTTATCGAAAAACTGAATTACATGATAATTAAGCTAACATTTTGGACACTTGCCCCATTGAGAGCGGTACCTACGAGTTGTATGATGCCTTTATTGTCTTTTAATATTTCTAAGTTCTGTTTATATTTAAATAGTTTGTATATATTATTACAATAAAAAGAACAATTACAAAACGATACGCAATCCTAAATTTCGTTCCCTCAAGTGTAATAAAGTTTCGTCTCGAGAATTGAAACAATAAAATTAATTATCTTCTATATTATGATAAAAATTAATCGTTGTTCGTTAGTCTCGCTAAAACTCGAGAACGGCTGGACCGATTTCGCTAATTTTGGTCTTGAAATATTTGTGGAAGTCCAGGGAAGCCGTCGTTTTGGGTTAGCTAGTTTTAATACAAATATTTTGAGACATTGTGTTCCATGACTAGAATTTATTTGCAGACGAAACAACAAGGATTTAATACCTGTCGAGCACAGATAATAATCGCCGTGTGTTAATGTTCCCACTGCTAGTGTATTTCTCTGAAAAGGAGGGGGGGGGGGCGTAATCCTACCCAGGTTGGGGTGCCGTACGGTTAATAAGCCCGTCTATCTATTCGAATACGTGCATCTTCGAGTTGTTATTTTGATCGAAAACGTGCATCTAGGAATAAAGCAATCTGTCTCTCGACAAAACTGTTTTTTACTATTCCATTCAGTCATTTTTTTTCTCTGTACACACTAATTAAACTGCAAGAGAATGAAGGTAACATTTTTGTATTGACATTATTTATGAATTAGAATTGATTGAATGTTGATTATAATTTAATGATTTCCTATTTTAATAAACATGTTGAACCTGCGAGTTTTAACTCTTCTACATCTATATGTGCATTTCTATGTATAAAGCACACATGTTTAAACAAATAAATGTATATTTATCTTTATAATTCTTTCCAATATTGTAATTATTATTTCGGTTTTACGGATTTATAAGTAAAATTTAAACCTTTTTTTGTTTTTTTTAATCGAAAATCAATGTTTTGGGCGTTAACATAAAAAATGATTTTTGACCGGCTTCTGTCAGCGAGGAAGTTCTCAAACCGAGACGTAGGTACCTACATTTTACACGCATAACTTTTTACCGTGTAGTCCAATTTCGATGATTCTTTGTTAATGGATAGTTTATGCCTGAAAGTTCCATATCAAGAAAATATTCCACCTCTAAGAGTAGAAAATTAAGAGATGACTCAATTTTTTTGATGTTACTGTTTCTTAATTAATTTTGTGCCTGCTCCATAAGATGATATATGAAGTAGGCACTAGAAAGGGAAAAAATAAACTTTTTTGTTTACACCCATCATTTAATTAAAAACGCAAATATGATTTATTGTTTAAGATATTCATTTCTGCTTTTATTAAACAAATTGTGTCTACAGAAGTGACATGAGTTTTAGATAACAGAAGTTTAACTTTAGCAGAAGTTTTAACCGTTGCTTTAGGGTGGGTTGTTTCAAACAGTCGGTTAACGTTACATACGGACGGTTAAAAAGTTACTATGACGTGAGATGTTTAACGTACGTTAAATGTAACGGGTTGTTTCATGACATAAAAATCCGTCAGTAAAAGTTATTCAAAAAGAGATTCCATAATATTTTGATGTTTGAAGTATCTGTTTTACAACTCAAAATTACGATGACTGGTCGATTATGGTAATAGTAAATTTTTGACGTATGATTTTGTGAAACAACCCATTTTTTTGATTTGACGATAGTTAGTGCCATTTTTGACTATTACCGGTCAGTAATGGTTAGTTGAAGCAACTCGCCCTAATTTATCATACATAAATAAAGCAGCAATGCAATTTAGCAGAAGCTTACACATGTTTTGACCGTTGTCAAAACATGTGTAAGCTTCTGCCAAAGTTAAACTTCTGTTATCTAAAACTCATGTCACTTCTGTAGGCACAGAACCGGTCTGATTTACCGAACCGATATTAACTATCTATTATTATGTATTACAGAACAATATCCTTGCATAGTATAAAAAATTGATTCTGCTCGTTATTCTGATCAAACTATTTTCAGGTTTTGTCTATTTGACGTTACACCTTGTATAGTAATCAAAGTTGCCGAAATGTCTGGACATGCATCGTTTCCGAATGACTGTACCAAATTGTATAATTCTTTTTTTGTTGCGTTATTGCCAGGATAAGGTTTGTATGAAATAAAATTAAGGTAAGTCGAAAAAAACATTTATTCCCTTGACGTCGAGTCGCACCACATCGAGTCGCCGCCACGTCGAGTCACCGCTACGTCTGTACCTTTCGTCACATTCGACGTGACGGCACCAGGCAGATTATTTTTTATAAAAAGCCGGAAATATCAGAAGAATAAGTAGACGTGGCGGCGACTCGACTTGGTGGCGACTGGACGTAGTGGCGATTCGACGTAGCGGCAACTCGACGTGGCGGCGACTCGACGTGGCGGCGACTCGACGTGGGGCGACTCGACGTCAAGGGAATAAAAAAAAATGCACCCTTGGGTAACCGGGACGGGCCGCTATTACAATTTGTTGATTCATGTCATAAGCTTGGGAAGTTTTAGTATCGCTATAATCCAAGCTTAGTGAATAATTTGACTTGAGCACCTGTCTGTTATGTTATTCAAGTACTAGTATTATACGCTATTCTGATAACATTGTGGTTTTGCTACCCATTTAAATATGGTGGCTTAGTTCTGTTTGTTGTTTTGTATTGCCACCGACTTCCGAAACTAAAGTTATGTGTGTTCTGTTCTGAAGTTATATTTTTAGATTTTGAAGGCGGTTGTCTATTTTAAAAAGCTTTTTATTTTCCGCTTTTTATTACCTCTTTCTCATCCAAATCTCAACAAAGTTAAAACACAGATAGAAAGTAACGACTCCAAAATATTGAAGAAACTAAAAATTTTTGGGTATAAAATTTGTTGATTTTTTCAAGAAGTGCTATATCAATTTCGATAAAATTTATATGGAACCACCCCTGAGGCATACCTTATCCACAAAAAAAAAAGAATTTTCAAAATCGGTTTACATTTGCCGGAGAAATCGCGTCTTGTGAAGTCGGTAGAAAACTCGTCCACATCGCTGTCAACGGGACACGTGCCCAATAGGCTGGCCGCATTGTCACGTTGTATGGCAATATTATTATTATATTTAGCCCGTATTGTCCCTCTGCAGGGCAAAGGCCTACCTCCATGCCTTTTATCGGTCTCGACTTTTCTATAAGTCTCGCCAATTCTGGAAGCCGTCCAAGTCGTCGCATTTTACAATGTATTCTAACATTTTTAATTATAATTTATTATATGAAAACACGACAGCGACACGGTTGGCGCAGTGGTTGAGCGATCGACTGCTGCGCTGCGTGTCGCGGGTTCGATCCCCGCACGAAACAAATATTTGTATGGCCTACAGATAGTTGTTCCGGGTCTGGCTGTTTGTGGATGTGAGTTTATATGTTTGTAAACGCATCCACGACACAGGAGAAATTCCTAGTGTGGGGAAACGTTTATTCTTTAAAAAAAATGTTACTGGCACGTTGCCCTAGACTTCTTTCGCGTGAATTTTCTCAAAGATCTCTAAATTATTAATAATGCAATATAGGTAGCACTCAGGGATAATAGCTTCGGTGAAATATTTTTTTTAAATCGGGTGATTAGTTTCGGAGCTTACCCCCTACATAGGTACATACTAAAAAAACAATTTTACATCTTTATAATACTAAATATTTGTATTAGTATCTATCTAATACCTTTATGTTCCGTTCCGTATGGTGTCGGACGTAAAGAGTAGCACCATCCCATATCTTCCCGTGGGTGTCGTTAGAGGCGACTAAGAGGACTCTCACCAGAGAATGGGCAGCAGCGTTCTCTGTGCCTTTGTAACAACCATACTGCGATCGTCAACCCGCCTGCCAAGCGTGGCCATTATGGCAAAACCCCTCCCTTTGGGGAAGGCCCAGCAGTGGACGTCTTTCGGCTGAAGTGATGAAAACCTTTAAAACGAGCAATTCTTGTATATTAATATATACAGGATGAAATTGAATTCATTAGCAAAATTTTAAGGTGTAAGTCAGACCAGGAACCTGAAAACTTCCATTATGGAGCCAATTCAAACAGCGCGAAAAAAAAAATAGCTGTTTCATACAGAAGTGCAATAGGTAGGTACTCGGCCAAAATGTATGGAACAGCTGTTTCTTTTTCGCGCTGTTAGAGTTGGCTCCATAATGAACGTTGTTCAGGTTCGTGGTCTGACTCACTTCTTAAAAATTTGCAAATTAATTCAGTTTCATCCTGTATACTAGCTTTTGCCCGCGACTTCGTCGCGAATGCAGACGTAGTGGTGACGCTTCGCCGTATCTCTGCTCGTCCGATGATGGAATGGGGATGGGGGAATTAAATTGTGCAATTCCAAAGCACACTCTCCGAAATGTACCCGATAAAAGACCGAAGAATTACAAACAAAGCATTCCTTGCGAATTCACTCAGAGAATAACAGAATAAGTCCGCCTCACCCGCTATGAGGTTGAGCGTGCGGAGTGCACGCGTCAGAGGCGGCGCCTCCTTCAAAAGGTTGGTCCGAGCACGCGGTTCCGCGGTATAATTATGACATAGGTACATAAAAAAAATATATTTGGTACAAACATCCGAATTAATAACCTCCTCCATTTTGAAGTCGGTTAACTAATAGCCATGTAAATGTCAGTCTCCCCTTACTAAACGAATTTTGACCCTCCCTGCCGTGGTGGCAGCTAACTCGATTACTAATCACGAATGTCTGGGTTTAATGTCCACGTCAGGCAGTGTTCCTATATACGCAGTAATTGCTTTAAAAATGTTGCCTATTCAATGTCACATACGCTTTAGCTATAATGTTTTTATTTTAAATTAATCTTAATTTCTAGATTGGTGGTTTCAATGCAAAATATTATAAACATATTTTGATAAAAGATGGTGCTTGCTTATTCTTCTCAAACTCAAATTCAAATCATTTATTTCAACTATACCAGTTACACTTTTGAATTGTCAAGGATTCAGTCAGTCATAAAGTTGCAGCTAGTTGCTCGTTCCAAACAGTAGGTTTCTATCGAGAAGAACGAGCAAGAAACTCCATGAACACTCTTTTATAATCAATAGAATATTACAAATTTAGGTAACATCATCATCATTATCATTTTAGCCGAGAGACATCCACTGCTGGACATAGGCCTCCCCAAGGGGGGGTTTGCCATAATCGCCACGCTTGGCAGGCGGATTGGCGATCGCAGTACGGTTGTTACAAAGGCACAGAGAACGCTGCTGCCCATTCTCTGGTACGTCCCTTAGTCGCCTCTTACGACACCCACGGGAAGACATGGGATGGTGCTATTTTTTACGTCCGACACCACACGTACTACATCATTCATGTTGAATCTAGGGGTACAATGTGAGAACAATGTAACAAGTTGTGCACGTTAAAAGAGTGACAATGAAATTAGACAATTCAAAATAAATTTAAAATAACCGAGGCAGCTAAGAGATGGCCAGTCTCAACTGACGGTGCCCGTTCATAAACATGACGCAAGGATCGGCCGACACCATTTAGCTCAACCATTTTGAAGGGAACCAAAAGTTTTGAAATGTTGTCAAATGATGTGGCAGACCTGTCCTATTATTTTAAATATGTATGAAGAGATTTTGTTCATTGTACGGTCAGCAACAAAAGTAGATTAACACTATTACACTTTCATATCCTCTAAAAAGACACAAAAACAAATATGATGTAACGAATACTTTATAGTATTTCAGGTGAGTTTTAAAATTTTATTTTCTCTTGATTTTCTATCCTTTCCGTATTTTCTTCTGCAACAATTTAAAAATCAGAAGTGTTAATCAACTTTCGTTGCTGACTGTACAAGGGGTCAATGTACTCAAACTATGAACAAGTTGAAGCAATCAGGTGATCTATACTTACATTGTTTACTACTTGTTTAGTTATGTGAACAATAATGTTTGTGTGTATATTGTGTTTCTATCAGGGTTGATCTTGTTATCAGTGAGCACGTTACGCCGTTGGTGCCGGCTGTCATTCGTAGATCGTTGGCAGCCGTTATGGGTAGTCTGAAGCAGGGAAGTTTGACCACCGGTCTGACCAAGCGGTAACGTGTTACCCAGGAACTGGATTGTGGAGGTCAGATAGACAGTCGCTCCATGTAAGACACTAGTATTCAGCTGCATCCGGTTAGACTGGAAGCCGACGCCAACATAGTTGGGAAAAGGCTAGGCATATGAAGATGATTTATTTATTTATTTGTTTATTTATTTATCCATTTTTTTTTTTTTTTTTTTTTTTTTTTTTAATTTTTTTTTTTCATTCCTACCAGATTCCGGGTTGATATAATAGTAATTGTTTTCATAACGATTAGTGCAATGACACATGTAAGTACAGACACCAGCATATTTAAGCCCAACTGTCAAAGAATCATGACAGGACTTGAACAAAAAAAATAAAGATGTTTAGAGAAGTTGAAGTTCTAATTCTTATACTCTTGGGAAGGTACCTATAGAGTATCTTCCGGCATTTACAATATTTAAAACCCCGCAAAAAAAAGTAAATAGTTTAACGAAAAACTCATAATTTCAGAACGAAACGGCGACTGACAGTAACAGTGACACGGACAGGCGCCGTTTTTAAGGGAAATAATATCACAAATAATGATTATTTTTTTCCAAACACTTGTCACATCACTTGTCTGCCATTTCGATAGATCTGTTAACGTCGCTTATAACTTTCTTATTTTTATAAACACAAAATGGGCATCGAGATGAAACGGAAAAGTGTTATTTTCATTTCGTAATATTTTAATTATGCGGGGTTTTAAAAATATGGTAAGTATATCAATCTACTCCTGGTAATGTATTCTTTACATTGAAAAATATTTTATTTATTTTTTTCATACAAATGAATGTATGGATCTCGCCATGACTCTTTTGCAATTCAATATGAACCTATGAATTATTTTGTATTATAGTTGAAAATCTATTAAAGAAAGGACAATGCCAGAAACTCTATAGAACTTTGTCCCAATCAATAAAAGTCATGAGCAATATGTAGCATCTTACTGTTTATTTATTGCGGATAACTAAACATTAGTCTTAGTGACTATAGAACTTGCGGTTTCCGTTCAAATCTAAAAACAATAATGACATTGATTATAGGTTAAATTGTATTTTAGGTAAAATGAGTTTGTATTTTGTGGGTAGGTATTTCGTAATCCGCAAGTTCTAAAGAAAAACAATTTACTATAGAAAGGTTCTATATTGATTACAATTATTTTCATTAATTTACTTTTCTCTACATGGGTGGGGCTGGATCTGGCATTGTCATTTGACAGATTGTTTGATGTGCTGGCGCCAAGCGGTAAACATCTGCTTACCTTTTCCGACATTTAAGTTGCTGGTAATGTTATATTCCAACGATGCCATTCGCACATTACGACACTAGGCTCAATTCGCCACCGAGCCCGAAACATCAGCGTGTCATATCAGTAATAGCTGTAGAAGACTAGCATGTATCAAAACAAGTACGAGAACGTTCACGTAACCAAATAACACATGTAAAACAATGGGATGCTCAGCGATCTAAGAGAAAGCCAGTAATTACGTTAATTTAGACGGGAGGTCGTGAACTCTGGTGCGGCCGGTTCTTATTAAATAAAACGAATCATCTTACATTCTCGTTAAATCCATACTTATACAGGGTATCCAGTAAATAGCACGACATACTGCAGGGGGTGATAGCATGGGTCAATACCTTTTTTTTTTTTTTTTTAATGTGGGGAAAGCCACTATATGTGTTCAGCAAAATCTTACGGATTTTTGTTCACCACTGTAGGTTAAAGTAAAACGATAAGAAAATTGTTCTGTGAAAATTTGAACAAAAAATTGTATTACTTGGATTTTTTTTTGTTTTTGATAGAAAAAAGACTTATTAATGAGTAAAGTAACTATTCACGAATAATTTGATGTAAAAAAAATATTAGAAAAGGAATTTTTCATTACGAGATGCTTAAAAATCTGTTTCAAGGTAGAGATTTTACGATATTTCGGAAAAATTTGGAAAACTGTAAATCCGTAAGATTTTTTTGAACATATATTGCGTTGTTTTGGCAGGTATTGACCCAAGCTATCAACCCCTGCAGTACGTCGTGCTATTTACTGGACACCCTGTATACTAACTAGCAGTGTCGTAGAAGGCGATAGAGGAATATTAACCAGAGGTTGGGCAGCAGCGGCCAAGCATGGCGATTACGGCTGAACCCCCCTTGGGGGAGACCTATGCCCAGCAGTGGGCGTCTAAAGGTTGACATGATGATGATGATGATGATGATGATAATACTTACTAGCTGACCCGACAGACGTTGTCCTGTGAATCGAATTTTCAATTTTCTTACCGCTTAAACCTTCTCTGGACTTCCACAAATATTTCAAGCCAAATCGCCAAATCGCCATTAGCCAAATCAGTCATAAACTATTTTTGTAGTACAGTGGCAATGTTTTGCTGATAGATAGTGTAAAAAAAGTTGTATTTGCTTTGCAGTGAAAAGTGAAGCCCATTGGTACACTAATGGATTTATGATGCATGACACAACCATGAATCGAACAGCTTTTTGCTAACTATAATTGAACACGTCACAAGTTTTTTACTGGTGTTAAATAAAACACAGATGGACACGGAGTAGGCAAACATGGAGTACTAAGTTCAAATATTTGTGTAAAAAATCTTACTAATGCGACACGTGCTCGAAAGACTGATAAACAGACTGACTTTAGTATTCGTAGTGCCTGCGATGTAATCATATAAATTAATCGAACTTTTGAAAGTAAATAATGGTATATTAGATAAACCCAGCCACGCTTCGCTATGGTTCACTTCCCGTTTCAATTAGAAATTTGGAATAAAAACTTCAAAAACACTTTTCTGTTAACCTTTTGACCGCCACGACAAAAAAGCAAAAGCGTGCCCTCGGCGCTAAGCTAAGCTACATACTCTATGGAATTACGAAGGAATAGAAGTCTCTCATGTAGATAAAACTGTGGCGTGCGGGGCAGCGGGGCACATTTTGGTTTGTTATCTATCTACTAGTCAATCCATTTTCTACTTTCGATTTTTGCGGACACAAACATTACGGTAGCTGACTTTGCGAGTACACACGGCTATACATCAAGTTATAGATCTCGCATTGTATAGAATCCTGACGATCCGACAAATATATATTGAGATGTTATTCTTGTATAGATAAAATTAAAAAGTGAATCTTAAAAAGGATAGATGGCGTGAACAGAGTCCCTCATGCTAACACTCTATTTTTACTTCTTCATGGTTGTGAAAAATTGGCAATATCGACTATCCCAAAATGAATAGTGCTCATCAATCACTTATCCCAGTACGTAGAGTGCCTAATATCTGTAAAACCCGATATGTCTCTGTCAAACTCTAAATTAAAAGAGAAACAGACAGTAGAAAAAGTTTTTGTTTTAATAAAATTGTTCCAATTGGAACATTGGAACTGTCAGCCTTTATTAATACTACTGCATATGATTTTGAATCATGTGTCTTTGTCGCAATCTCGCATGCAATTAAATTGGTGTCTGCAAAGGTAGGTACAGAAACCGTGTATCGAGAAGTTTATACTCCGTATTCGTAAGACATATAAAAGATGACACTGAATGAATGGAGATGCGCTTTGAAACAGGGAAATTAAATTGAATTGAAAGCCAGAGTTTACAAAGTTCGTAGATTCTCCAGGAACTTAGATTCCAGAAGTTCTTTGACAAGAACTAAATTGTTAAAATCATCTAGATATTACTACTAGCTTGTAATTAAGAGACTGCTGTAATGTATAGGATGAAAAGGACTGAAAGCTTTTATAGAGAATCTCAGAATAAATTAATAAGAGATGTTGGAATCTAAAGTTATCTACCTACTTAGAAATTAATTCACAACCAGCACAAAAATGGTTGTTTATTTTACCGATTTACAAAAAAAAGGAGACCATCTCAATTTAAAACGTATTTTTTTTCCGATGATTCTTTCTTGAACGGTTACTGTACTATACCTCAAAGTTAGTCCCATTTAAATTTCGTGACAATATTCCGCTTTTTTTTTTTTTTTTTTCTCTATGGCATCTTGCAGTTCAACCTGAGGGTTGGTTACTGCTTAACCGGACAATCCTGTGGTGCCTTAAAAGTGACTTTTAGGCCCTCCAGCCAGGGCAAAAACTTATAAACTAAGTGACTACGCTAAGGGCACCCCCTGTGGGGTACGAGCCTCGGCTTAGGTCGCCACTGAGAGAGGGCAGCAAAGGGACAGGCTGGATCGGGTCTCCATTAATTAGGGGCTATTTTAAAGCTAAGGGCTCAGCGACGCGGCCTGGCGCTAGCAAGGGTCGGGGGGGGGGGGGGGGGGCGTTACGGGGTCGTCGCGAGGGACCTCGGCGGCGAGGTCGGAATGAACAATATTCCGCCTCAGGACGAAAAATTAAGGGATGATTTAATTTTTTGGGTTTACCGTTTATTCTGCCGAAATTCCAAAGCGAAATTAAAGTTAGTTTTTGTTTTTAAGTTCTTGAAGGCGGTTGGTTGTCTTTTTAGTATTTTTTTTTTTTTTTTAAATAACCATGACAACACAACCACATTTGATGGTCATATTTATCAGTACGGAGATACCGCATGAACAAATTTGCGCATGAATAATACGTGTATACTTTACTGTATGGAGACATATAAGAGTACCGGACTAGGTGAAAGTACACTTTAAACCTAGCATGGCAGTTATCTGTTACGGAGCCATCTCACAAACTATCCTCTTAAAGTTAGTGTATTTGATGGCTTCACACGGTCGTCTAAGGAGACAAAAGGCTACTATGACTATGTTTATGCCAAGTATACACAAAGTAAATAATGTTCAAGACTTTAAACATATTTACTTTGTACAACACGTAAATGTACACTTGTACAAGTTGGTAAATGATACTTCAATAGTTAGATAAAGATCAAGAGAAACTCAGGTACTCTGAACTTTTACTATTTATTTAGTGTTATGCTTGAGTATGAATTTACAATGGACACAATCAATATCAATCTTTTGCTTTAAAAATGAGTTTATACCGGACCACACCTCGGACACTTCATACAAAACTTGCAAAATAATTACCTATTACTACTATAAAACCAAATGACGTCTGTACACGTGCAAATGTGTGCGTGAATTTTAGTAGGGTTGAATCAGTTGGATGTCGTGGCGTACAAAAGCTTTTTACAAAAAAGACAACCGCCTTCAAAAAGTGAAAAATAACTTTAGCACAGAACACACATTGACTTTAGTTTCGAAATTCAGTGGCTTTGTTCTGTTTGTTGTATTGTATTGCCACCGACTTCCGAAACTAAAGTCAATGTGTGTTCTGTGCTAAAGTTATTTTTCACTTTTTGAAGGCGGTTGTCTTTTTTGTAAAAAGCTTTTTATTTTCCGCTTTTTAGTACCTCCTTCTCATTCTAATCTATTAAGAAGAGATTAAAAGTTAACTACTACAAAGATTGATGAAACTAAAACGTCGTCTATGTAAAATTTTTGGGTGTTTGTTGATTTTTCAAAAAGTGCTGAATCAATTTCGATAAAATTTATGTGGGACCACCCCTGAAGCGTACCGTATCTATAAAAAAAATAATTTTCAAAATCGGTTTACGTTTGCCTGAGAAATCGCGTAACAAATCGCGCACATACTTAATGCAAATTTAAGACTTATACGGTTTTCTCATGGATGCCATGGTCAGAACTGGACCAAATTAAATGGGGAAAAAATGGGACCACACGGGAAGCACTGGCTTCCAAATAGAAAAAGAATCATCAAAATCGGTTCACACAGTCCCGAGAAATCAAGTAACAAACATAAAAAAAAAAAAAAAAAAAAAAAAAAATACAGACGAATTGATAACCTCCTCCTTTTTTGAAGTCGGTTGAAAATGGCGCGAAATGTGCAGCGCTTTGCGTCGGGTGAACCGAACGACGACGGAACTACCCGAACGTTTCGAGCATTATTATGAAGTGATCTTGTCCGAGCGTTCAATTATTTATTTCTTAAAGAAATAAAATAAATGATATTTGATTTTGAATACTCGGATTTGTAATGACATAAAAGTAATATTATAATATTTATTATGTAAAGAGGTTTATTTATTCATCAATAATGGTAAATTAAGGTACCTACCTAATTACAAAATATGGAATTCACGATCGCCCCGTACCATTACGCGGCAACGCATTTTTTTTTTTTCATTTATTTCGGAACCAGTCCATGTCCATACATGTTAAGTTCAAAAGTATTAAAAATAAAAATTAAGAATTAATTAAAATATTACAATAATAATAATTACAATGGGGCGACGCGACAAGGTTAGTGCGTAGGGTACTACTTTTCAATTCCAAGAATGAATAGAACGTGAAAGAAAGGGACATAAGTACATAACTAAGACAATAAAGAGAGAGAGCAATATTAATACCTGGTAATGTTGGTATGTTATTATTACGGAAGTTTTAATTGTATTATTATAAAACGACGAAAACTTGGAAAATAAATGAATCATCGAAATTAAAACTAATAAATAAAACTTAAAACGAAATAAATCGCTAAATTGTGTGTTTGTGTCAGCAGTACCTACAGCGCTGCAGTTCTTACGATTTTGAGCGCCCTGGCTAAAGAGTCGGCGGTTAGCCCCTCCGGTGCGGCGTCGAGGGTGCGGTATCTGATATAGCGCGGGGAAGGGAGTGTCCCTTCTGTACGTAGTAATCTTTACTGTGGTACTATTAAGTATTCTGTGACCGGACTTATTAAAAAAGGAGCGGGTTTTCAATTCGACTCGTACCAATATATTTTTAGGGTTCCGTAGCCAAATGGCAAAAAACGGAACCCTTATGGATTCGTCATGTCTGTCTGTCTGTCTGTCCATCCGTATTTCACAGCCACTTTTTTCTGAAACTATAGATGTATTCTGTGAACCGCATTAAGATTTCCACAAACAAATAGAACAAAAAAAATTGGGGGTTACTTAGAACTGAAACTCAAAAAGTTTTTTTCATCGTACCCATACGTGTACGCATGGGTACGATGAAAAAAACTTTTTGAGTAGTATCCATGGATAGGTCTTCAAAAATGATATTAAGGTTACTAATATCATTTTTTTCTAAACTGAATAGTTTGTGCGAGAGACACTTCCAAAGTGGTAAAATGTCCCAAGATCTAGTAAGTAGGTAGTTTTTTTTAATACCTTTCATTCAATGCTGCTACGGAACCCTTCATGGGCGAGTCCAATTCGCACTTGGCCGCTTTTTTAAGTTTGACCACCCATAAGTTTTTACAGTGTAGTCCGATATCGATGATATTTGTTTAATAGATATAGTGTATACTATACCTCAAAATTGGTCACACATAAATTTTATTGAAAACATCTAACCTCTAGGGTGGAAAACAAAGGGTGGCTGACTCAATTTTTTGGAGTCTGAATTTTTTTGGTGTAGGTACTTCGCAAGTACCGACTTGCGGCTTTGTTTCGGTTTGTTGTTTTGTATTGCCACCGACTTCTGCATTTAAAGTTATGTTTTACTTTTTAGTTTTTATAAGCGGTTGCCGTTTTTTTTTGTAAAAACGTTTTTTCCCACTCGTCTTCATCAAAATCTGAGATACAAATCCTTAGTGCCACATTTTGTTACGTTTTTATTAAAAGTGTCTTTCATTCTTACGGGCACAATTTATCCGTTCTGAATACTCAAACTCGACTATCCCGAATATCCGTCAGTTGGAACGTGTTAGTGTCATTGGTAAATTATGGAAGACATTTTTCCAATAATAATAATTTTATTTATTTATAAACAGTTTATAGACTTTTAACTAATTTACTTAAATTTAAGTGAGCTATGCGATTGTAAACTGGTATTAATGGACAGGTTTAAAACAGGTGCTTATTTATATGCTGAGAAAATCTGTACATAATATTGTTGAGCCCTGCTTCTCAAACTAGGATTCCCTGTATTTTGTAATTGTGATTTGGAAGTCAAATCAAGTACCTATACACCGACGTAAGTTGGACCGTCCTATGCGAAATTTGGAATAATTAGTAGCACTTTCATTATGAGTAAGACACTTTGCGGAAGTGAAGTGTTTTTTCGGACGAAGTTTACTGTTTGGCTTTAAGAGCAGCTTCAACTGACTGACTCTGACAATTCAAAAGTACCTGTAAATGGTTTAATTGAAATAAATGATTTTGAGTTTGAGTTTGACTGTCGCAACTTGCGGTGGATGAAGTTCGGGAAAAATGTAAGTCCAGGGATGAGAAAAAAATTATTTAAACCTATTTTAGAATTTGTCAAAAAAAGTGATTAAAACGGAAGTATATCGTTAAAAATGTTATGATGGCGCAGTGGTTAAGGCGCTAAGGTATAGAGGCCAGCACATCAAGGTACAACAATCTGACAATTTTCTTTGATAGATTTTCAACTTTATTACAAAAGCATAAGATTCATATTTATTTGGGAAAATTTTACTGTTTGGTATGTCTTGATGTGCTGGCGTCTGTACCTTAGCACCTTACTTTCTTAGTTATCGGACATCACTGACATCGGTGACGAAAAACATCCCGAGGGAACCTGGACTTATGATGAATATGTCTGTATCGCCTTGAGCAAGTGTGGTGATTAATGCTCGTGTCTTCTCTGTATGAGAAGAGGCCTTTGCCCAGCAGTGGGACTATAATAGTATTTCATTTTTTATTTGGTTTTAGGGTTCCGTACCTCAAAAGGAAAAACGGAACCCTTAAAGGATCACTTTGTTGTCCGTTTCTTTGTTGTCCGTCGGTCTGTCTGTCTGTCTGTCAAGACTGTTTATCTCAGGAACGCGTGGAGGTATCGAGTTGTAAATAAAAAAAACCATATACCTACTCAAGTCTACGGTCCCTTGATGCTGTAAAACAATGAACCTTCTATGTTAACGTGAAAAAAAGATACGGCCGTTAATGCTGCAAAAAACGTATATCTCGACGCTCTCAAGGGAACCAAAATTTATAGGGTACTTCCCGTTGAACTAGAACTATGAAATTTGGCTAGTAATATCGTCTTATACTACAAGTACAGGGATAAGTCTAAAAACTTTACATTGGTAATTAAATCATAAAAATATAGTCGCGTGAATGTCGGTCATCGCGGATGCAGATGAAGTCGGGGATCAAAGAATTAGTATCTATGTTCTTCCTCAGGGTTCAAGCTATGTTCATACCAAATTTCATCATAATCGGTTCAGCCGATTCATCGTGAAAACGTAACAGACAGAGTACTTTCGCATTTATAATTTCACAAGTAGACAAGTAGATTAAATAGATTAAAGAATGGATAGTAGGTATGGATTAGTATAGAAGTATGGATATGTACCTACAAATCTATACATATAATAAAACAGTAAAAAAACTGTGTCTGTACATTGAATATATTAAAAAAATAATTATTGAGGGGGGTTTAGAAACAGTAAGAGCACGAATCCAAAAAAAAAATTATGTCTGTTTGTCTGTTTGTCTGTTTGTCTGTTTGTCTGTTTGTCTGTTTGTCTGTTTGTCTGTTTGTCTGTTTGTCTGTTTGTCTGTTAGTCTGTTTGTCTGTTTGTTTGTACACGCTAATCTTCGGAACTGCTGGACGGAATTGAATGATTTTTCTTTTGTTGTATAGGTATTAAGTCTGGCCCACATATAGGCAATAATTTATCTTGGAAACTTGAACACCTGATGCAGAACCGCAACAGACCAGCTAAACTATAAGAGATACAAAAATGGTATCGTAGCAAAAATTGCTCCACGTGATGAGCATTTCCTGCTGAGAGAATAAATTTGAAGATCTGGAACACCTGATGTGGAACTCGAAGAGCCCAGCTACACCATAACACATATAGGAATGACGTCTTAGCAAAAGTTGTTCGGTCTGATGAGCATTTCCTGTTGACTTATAAAAATCGAAGATCAGAAACATCTGATGTGGAAATCAAAGCTATCACTAATTTCACTGTATATTATAAAATAACATAAGCTGGGAGTACTTCCACGCGGTGAAGGCAGTAACAGATTTTTGATGACGCTGGATATATCATTGAAAATTTGATTCTACTGGTCAAAACTCCCATTAAGTTTTTTTATTTTGTCGAATAAATATGACTTCCTGCTTATGTTACTTAAGTGTTTAATTTCCTTTACACGGTAGCCTACCCGGTAACGCAGGAGAGCAGTCACTTAGATTTTAATTGATCAGGTATCTCTTCACAATAAAACTATAACCATGCCTAGATAGAGGTCAAATCTTTCCCAATGTTCCAAAGGAGCTAAAAGATTGAGGATCATAAGATCCCAAGAATCTACTGAAGAGCGTCAGGAGAGACTTGATGCTGTTCGAGAACATCAGGCTGCAAATCGCTCCGTGGGAACCTCTTCAGATCGCGAAGCACGTCTGCGTTCTCAGCGTATTTACGCATCGACTTCTCTAGAGACAAGTGGGGAACGTGATGCGCGACTGACCGCTGATCGTGAACGTCACGCATTGTCTCGCGAGTCGGAGACGTTCACGGATTGAGAATTGCGCTAGAATTCTCAGCGTATCTACGCATCTGCTTCTAGGTTTCTAGAGACAAGTGCGGAACGTGATGCGCGACTGTCTGCTGATCGTGAGCGACATGCATTGTCTCACGTAATGCATTTATGCATTGAATCGGAAACGTTTACCGATACAGAATCACGCTTGAGTTCTCAGCGTATTCGCACATCTACTAACAGGTCTTTTGAAACGAGTGATGAACGTGATGCACGACTAACTGCTGATCGAGATTATCATACATTGTCCCGAACACGTACACAACAAAATATCCATAATCAGTTAGAAAGTGAGAGAGAAAGAATTGTAGGAGTACGGCAGGAAGAGACAGAAGAAGAGCGCAACGAACGTTTGCATTCTGATCGACTTCGACATTCTCTGAACAGAATATCGATATCATCTGAAGAATCGGATGTGTCTCAGATATAGCCGTAGGGCATGGCGACCTTCCTTGGATTGATATGGAACGGAGTGCATTTACGTATACTCCTAAGATTGACTATTCCGCCATCGGAGGTATGATTCAAAATTGTACTTTTTGAACGTCTCGAATCGTCTCGCGCAACCCGTTGGTTTCCCGTCCCCGCGGGCTCTTAGAATTCGACATCAGACGTTTCAGATCTTCGATTTTGCCGACCCCGTTGTCGCTGGCATAAGCAACAGGATCCGCGTACGAAGTCGCGGGCAGAAGCTAGTAATAAATATGTACGGAACCCTCGGTGGGCAAGTCCAACTCGCACTTGTTCGTTTTTTTTAATAAGAAAGTCTAGAGTGAATAGGTTATTTCTAGGCAAGCGTGTTCCATCTTAGACCGCATCATCGCTTCCCATCAGGTGAGATAGTGGTCAAACGTATGCCTATCAATAGATAAAAAAAAGTCCTTCTTACATTATAGCTTTACCATTCATTTGTTTTACTCCAACAACTCTCCATTTCGTATAAATGCTATTTTGATTGATGTGCATTATGTTATGTGGTCACAATGGCAAGTATCGGTTACCCAACCGGAGAGTCTCCTAAACTCATGCAAATGAAATCCACGATCATGTCATTTACTCGACTGCGAGTTACTACAACCGGGGTAATGTGTAGTGTGTTTGCAAAAACAGCATTGTAGAAACTGACAAGTGCATAATGTAATTGTGTAATAAACCTTAACGACAAGTGTGAGGTATGGAGCTCGTCACATACGTAGCTATAAAATGTATGCACTTTTGAATCTAGTTGCCCATTCCAAATGGTAGTCTCGTATGGAGAAGAATGGAAAATAAACACACTCTTTAAAAAAAAAAATGTTTACAATTTGCGTTTACAAGAATTATAATAATATGTTACGTGAATACGATGTACCTTGTATAAAAATCATATATTATGGTATGTACAAAGTATTACAAGTTAATAATAGCTAACCGCGGTCAGTTTGTAGATGGGTGGGCATCCCTTTCATAGCGAGTTCCTACCGTGCCTCGGAAAGCACGTAAAGCCGTTGGTCCCGGCTGTCATTTGTAGATCTTTGGCAGTCGTTAAGGGTAGTCAGAAGCCAGAAAGTCTGATAAGTGACAACCAGTCTTACCAAGGGGTATTGTGTTACCTAGTAACTGGGTTGTGGAAGTCCGATAGGCAGTCGCTCCATGTAAAACACTGGTATCCAGCTGCATCCGGTTAGACTGGAAGCCGACCCCAATATAGTTGGGAAAAGGCCAGATGATGAGCTAGCCACCACACACGGTAGCTATAATATAATAATATATTTTCGCCCTTATTACGTCTGCGGTCGTTGTTTGTTTCACATCTTTGAAATTTAAATAAATATGCCTTGCTATATCTGTATATTTAATACTTGCTTTGGGTCACACACTGGTTCATAGGTTCATAGTTTGTTGAAATGTATGGAGTGGTTGTCTACTTTTACAATAATTGTAAATAATAATATGTGAACACTATGTATCTATGTATACAACTTAGCTGTCATTCTTTATCTTGTAATACTTTGTACATACTTCAATATAGTGTTTTTATGCAAGGTCCATCGTATTCACGTATAGTTATATAACTGTAAACTGTAAATGCAAAATACTGTACACATTTTTTTTAAAAGAGTAAGTATGGAGTTTCTTGCCCATTCTTCTCCATACGAAACTACCTTTTGGAATGGGCAACTAGAATCAACTTTATATTTTTTTATTATGACGTTCAAAAGTGCCTTTTTAATGGTCTAATTGAAATAAATGATTTGACTTTGACTTTGACTGTCCACATATTATTTTGGTGACGTAATAAAGATATAATATTATAGCTGCGTCTGTGGTCACTAAAAGATTACTATAGAAAACATATCGTAATATGCGTTGCTATGAATTATATTAATATATATTATAGCTACGTCTGTGACGGGCTTAAAGGTGTGTTTCACCTACTTAAAAGGTTTTCCGGACCGCTGTGAATAGATCTCTCAGCAGGATTACGATGAAGCCACCGTCACAAGTGCTGCAGATCTTGTCACATATGAAATTAAACATTTATGACCGCCCCGTTGGTTCCGTGGTCGATAGCGCGGCTACTTAGCGTCGGGAACTGGGTTTGCTTTTGTGTTTTTTGATTAGAAATTTCTCAGAAACCGCCCGGAGCTTAGAAGATGGCGAAGTAGCAACCCCATGCCTCGGAAAACACGCTAGGGGCCGTTCACACAAACCGGTTCGGAGAGCATCATCCGGTGTTCTTCTTTTCACACAGACCAGCGCACGAGCGAGCGAGAAAGAGCATGCATTCGGAGCCGGTCGCGAGCGGGAAATAGTACGTATCAGAGCCAGCCCGTCGGCTCCTCTTATTATTTCACACTAAGCGCGTTAGGTTTGCTCTCAACCATTCTCAATAATAAAAGAAGTGACATGTAAAAATAAACCTTTTTCCATTAATTCAAAGCTCTGTTTTAAACGTGATTAAAAAATATGCTCACCTCTAAGAGCTGGTCTGTGTGAACGGACACTAAGTCGTCGGTCCTGCGCCTGATCTCTCTGTCGTAGTGTTGTAAAAATATCGTAAAGCTTTGCGAGTCTTGACTTGTTTATTTCATCATTTCATTGAAACAGTTTAGGGATTAAATCAAACCACTAACTTTCTTCAGGGAAATAACACAACAGATGTTATTGCATCATCTGCTGTGATTTGATCAAATACCTAATTTTATCATTTCCCTGCCACACATACAAGCTGAAGCAACTCCAGACATGTCATGCGCGTCACGTGAACATGGCTGCGTGATAAGTGGTCACTGATATGAATCACTGACACATACGATGACTGTGTTGCGTTTGCGCACGATCATTAAAACGATGTACCTAGCCAGCTATGCTATTCTCTAAGAACTCACTCCAGTTCTCACTTGTGATTCCGCGGTGAAAACTGTCTTAAGTATTCTGTAACTCGATGAAAACTACGCCAACACGAGTAAATGAGAACATAGGTGAAACGACCAATTTTTACATAACAATTTTAGCGAATACTTTAGCTAAGGGTTTGTAAATTAAAAAAAGCTTTTATGGTGGAATCAAATTAACTGCAAATATTTTAAAGAGAGGTTCAGTCTTGAATACTGGACAGCTTTGCCTAAAGGATGTATATCGTAGTATGAGAAAAATAGAATCACTTGACATAATAATTAGTAAACAAAAAAATCAAATAAAATCTATATTCTTTGGCCTAAAAATCTAGAAAAACATACACTGTGGCACTCGGGGACTGCCGCGGTAAAGCTATTGCATAGCATTTTTGTCTTTGACATTTGAATTTGACTTTTACTTTTGACTTTGAATATTGCTTTTGACTATGGTTTTTGATTTTTGAGTTTTGACTTTTGGCCTTTGACTTTGACTTTAACTTTGACTTGGCTTTGACTTGGCTTTGACTTGGCTTTGACTTGGCTTTGACTTGGCTTTGACTTGGCTTTGACTTGGCTTTGACTTGGCTTTGACTTGGCTTTGACTTGGCTTTGACTTGGCTTTGACTTGGCTTTGACTTGGCTTTGACTTGGCTTTGACTTGGCTTTGACTTGGCTTTGACTTGGCTTTGACTTGGCTTTGACTTGGCTTTGACTTGGCTTTGACTTGGCTTTGACTTGGCTTTGACTTGGCTTTGACTTGGCTTTGACTTGGCTTTGACTTGGCTTTGACTTGGCTTTGACTTGGCTTTGACTTGGCTTTGACTTGGCTTTGACTTGGCTTTGACTTGGCTTTGACTTGGCTTTGACTTGGCTTTGACTTGGCTTTGACTTGGCTTTGACTTGGCTTTGACTTGCCTTGACTTGGCTTTGACTTGGCTTTGACTTGGCTTTGACTTGGCTTTGACTTGGCTTTGACTTGGCTTTGACTTGGCTTTGACTTGGCTTTGACTTGGCTTTGACTTGGCTTTGACTTGGCTTTGACTTGGCTTTGACTTGGCTTTGACTTGGCTTTGACTTGGCTTTGACTTGGCTTTGACTTTGACTTTGACTTTGATTTTTTACTTTTGACTTTTGACTTTGACTTTGACAAAGTATAAAGTGAAAAGAGAGAGAGTGAGTGAGTGAGTGAGTGGGGATTTTTGGTGATCCTATCTATAGACCGTCTGAGCAGATACCTCTTCAGCAATTCTCTGTATCTAATCCTATATCTCATAGTTTAGTAATAAAATAATAATTTTATTCCTTTATTGCAGACTACACAGGGCTATATATCCGCATTGGCGCATTTTACCGTAGTTCCAATGTATCTGTTGGCGCTAAGACCTTCACCGAACAAGTCATTGACCTCCAGATAATCTGTCACTCTCAATCACAAAACGACAAATAACATCATCTATAGTGATGTATTTTTCATTTAGAATTATGTAAACTATCACTTAATACCACCATCAATAATTTGTCCTAAACGCCGTAACGGCTTAATGTCCATAAACGAAGGTTAGAAGTTCAACGCCCACAATGTTTAGGCTGACATTCATGGTGTCACATTTGAATAAAGTACCCAAGTACCACATTTTGTGGGCGTCTGTGGGCCAGAATTGGGTTTTGATCACAATGGTTACCGTTTTGATCGACATGTCGAAATATCGAACGATAGTGGTGGTCTTGGGTCCCTGAAAAAGTTATTAACAGAAATAAAGGCAATGTCAATATTTTCAATGGACTTTATCTAGCAGATAACGCTTTGATTTATTTATTTATTTATTTATTTTATTTATTAGGGACAAAAAACAGATACATGCAGAAAAAAACAAAGAAATACTTAATTAAGAATTAACAAACATGTAACCCACACCATTGTCCACGATTTAACAAAAGGTTAAAAGAAGAGCAAGACAAGTAAAAAGAAAACGAAAATCAAAATGAAAGTCGCTGCCTCAATAATGCTATGGTTATGCTATGCTTAGCTTAACTTAATTTCACTTAACTTAAAATACACATATATCACCCGTCAGACATAATGTCCAGAGCCATTCTCTTAAATATTTGCTTTGACAATGAAAATATATCCACTTCCATGAAATGCGTGTTGTAAGAATCAACAAGACGACGAAGAGGTACTCTTTCCCCCGCGTTAGTCCTACACACGTCTGTGTGGAACAGTTGAGGCACGCGCCCTTCGAAAAACGCTTCTGGGTACCTTGTAACACAATTTGTTCGTCAGGTCAATGCAATCAAATTTGTTATTGCATATCCCGTGTAGCATCATGACATCAAGTAACAGCCGCCTAGATTATCTAGTAGATATAATCCCTGTCGGACGCCATGATGAGGTCTCGTATAAAATGATTTATCAGCTCCAAATCATTACTTTTGCACTTCGTATATTAATATTTGTCAATCGTTCAAAACAATTTGCTTCTAAAAATAGAGCTTATAATGTCACTTGACGAAATTTATTAAAATTTCAAAATGCCAAAATAATTACATTATTCATTTATTCACGTTTAGATAGAGTATACAATAGGTGGTAGCAAGCGTAGAAAACGAAGTTGACAAAGTTATGGAAACTATTTTTTTAAACCAATAACTTCTATAAAAGCGGTCACAGTCTGTTGTAGCCTCCCACTGACCGAATCCGATTGCATCGCTCACGCTTTTACCTTAAAAGGGTAAGCAGATAAATATCTAGCTGTGTTATTAGAGGACATAAAATTAGAATGATAAAATAACAATGTTATAAGTGGTATATCGTAATAATGGGTTTTTGTTGAACCTTATGATGGGATGAGCCGGCTTCAGTGCACATGTGTAAAGAGAATGAAGATGGAGAAAAGTCGGCGCTTTTTTCTTCTCCTATAGCGTTAGGCAGTAGGTTAGTTTTTAACTCATCATCATCATCAGCCTGAAGACGTCCACTGTTGAACAAAGGCCTCCTCCATAAAGGGGGGGGGGGGGGGTGCCGGGTGAAATAATCCCCACGCCACGCGAAATAAGCACGAATCATTGAAATTGATCGGCAAACGACAGCGCGCGATGTTTTACAGCGCTTCTTAAAATAATTGTCTAAAATAAATGAGTTCGTATAACGGACTGAAAAATATTCTGTAAATTAAGCATAACCTTTATTTTTATAAAATAAATATATCAGTTATGTTTTTATTTAAATACTGGTGAAAAAAAATTTACAAAGTAAACCGATTTTGTACTTTTTCAACATTGTTTTTTAATACATAATATAATATTATCGTAATTTTGGCTCTGTCTCTGTCTTTAGGACTGTATATCCTGATGGAAAAACTCATAAAACATAGTATTTTGGCATACTGTAATGGTTGTTTTCATCCTGAAAGTTAACTCTGACGTCTATTTTCGTAAAACGCTATGAAAGGATTGTCTTCGCTTTAAAAACCATAATTAAAAATTATACTTTTACTCTGTAGCTGTCTAAATCAAGACTTAGTATTTCTAAAACTGTAAATTGTCTATACATAATCTGCTCACATAATTACGATATTGCTCTGGGCAAAACGTAAAAACATGAAGATTTCGTCACGAATCGAATACGCGCTCTTAAGTACACGCAAGCCGCTGCTGCCCGACTTCCGGATTTTCCCTTAGTCGCCTTCGACTACACCCTCGGGATGAAATGGTACAGTCGCCGTCAGATATATTGTAGCAGACAAGGTGGCCAAATACTTCTGAACAATTTAAAATGTCAATAAGTTCAATACACTACAAGTTACCACTAATATCTGAACATTCATAACTTCATTAATATCTGAGCAGATGCTTGTCAATAATTTCTATACAAACAACTAACCAAAAAATAATGGCTCCCGTCGAGGTGAGCGGAGCTTGTTGCTTGGGCCGATCGTGCCTCTCTATCGCTTGTTCCGCGCTCTCACTTGCACGCTCAGGCTCAGGCGGAAAGTGACACTTTTTCGTGCATGCAGCCGGTGTTCATCGATTAATAAGACGTTATCATGTCAATAATTCAACATTTTAATTATACGCGTAAAGGGCAGAATGAAGTATGGTATCAGTACTTTTCCTGGCGAGGTCCTTCTCAAAAACCACTACTACCAGTTTGAGATTGAAGTCCACCGAATATTGACCTCGTCTGCAGAGCAATACGTTAAAGTTTATTTTGACTCTGAACAGTAACGAAACCAGAGAAAAACATTCAAAGTACAACTGTGTTCAAATTCATTGTAGCGACAATATTATGAAGGTACCCATCCTAGCTTGCCTGGTATAAATCTATTACTTCTACACCCTCGCCCTCAATATGGTATTTTTAGTTTTTCACTCACGATGCTTTCACTTTATTTCTATACAATATAATTATATACAGTTTGGGCGTTCCCAAGCTACTGCAGCGGGGGTGGAAGTAACGGATCATTCGACGAGAGTCGACCGAGTATTTTTTTGTAGGAGGAACCATAGGGGTGGTCGGATAGCTGTCTCGCTCATGCAGACACGCCCATTTCAACGTAAACCCCCCATACTCTCCCCATACTTCTATAAATCTCCCGTTTCCAGGTATATAATTATAAACTACAAAGCCGTAATAGGCGAATACTATAACTCAAATTATGGGAAATATCTAGCATGAATATAAAGTCATGTAATTATTATACGAAAGTCACTAATTATCATTAAGTTCCTAATGACACATTGCAAGTTTCTAACCATTAATTGCATACCTGCAATGTAACTGAAGTTACAAAATTATAATGACTTGCGTGGTCCAACCAGTATAAAATTAATTGTTGCTTTAATTTATTCAGCAATCAAAGAGCACCGCATATTAATTTATCAGTCTATGTTCTTATTAAAAAATTAGAGATTCACCACTAAGTGTATCTGATCTATGATTTTGAAAATTAAATGATATTGCCAACGTACCACAAAGTCGCGCAACCTTTGGTTCGTCGTATGTAGGTACAGTATTGTAGCGACGCGACGCGACGGGGCGCAGTATTGAAACTTGGTCAAAGAACATAATTCATCAATCAGCTCCTTTTTAGCTGATTGTTGAATTATGTTCTTTGACCAAGTATCAATACAAAAGATACAATTTCAAAACAAAAGCCTTAATAAAATAATAATTTAAAGGCACAAATTATGAAGTTCTCGTAGGTCACTAACAACTAAATATAGCAAAACAGCTTGGTGACAGATGGATCAAAATTGTTTTTAAAAAGGTAAAGTTCTTTCTCACCAGAAACATTAAAAAAATAATACAGTTGAGTCCAGTCAAAGAAAATGCAGCAGACAAAAAGATATGCGTATTATGAAGTGGCAAATGGTTGGGTGCATAAATATTAACCCATCTATTTAACTACACTTTTTTTTAAATTGTTGTAGCCTTTCGTTTCGCAACTCATCTGATCTTAAGGGATGATGAGGTTAACTTGTATCTTAAGATGTTCAGCCATGGGAATCAGTTCAGTAGGTACAACGAAAACAAGACCGTATCGATCCGTCTTTTAGGATTGACTTTTCACTAAAGTAGGTTAGTGTGTAATGATTGTGTGATGTGATTTTTGAGTATGATGTGCAGGATTGAGATGATTTAAATCGTCTGATTGAATCGGTTATCCACAATTAAAATCAAGTTTTTTTTTTATTGTTGACTTAATTTAAAACCTTTTCTAAAGTAACAAGATCAATCAAAAAGTATCAAGGGGCTTGTCTGACATAAAGTACAGCGTAAACATAATTAAGCGCGTTTAGTTTTATTTTTAAGAAAATAAAACAATAATTATGTAACCAGTAGTGACTGCAACTGAAATAGTTTTTGTAATTTTTATGTAGGTACATTTTTTTAATATTTAATTCAACTTGATTTTTTTTTAACAAGAAGTGGAATAATCATAGAGATGTTTTTTTAAATAGTGACCGATTTCAAATTGAAAATGATTGAAATCTATAAATCATTTTTTTTTATTCATGATTTTAATCAACCCTGATGCGGTTTTTTTGCTGTAAATATCTTTACAAAGGCATGAAGAAAACAATACAAAATATTGGTAGAAATAAACTCAATGTTGGTATGAAAATTATGTGTATATTGTGAGTTTTAAAATTGGTATTATAGTCAAAGATTTATTTGCAGAAAAATATGATAACAAAAGTTCATATCAAGTGTAATAGTAGCTTAAAATATTATTTTATCAAAACATGAACACAGGCACACACACACAGAGACAGGACACAACACACACATACACACACAACACAACACATGACAACATCATCATCATGCAACATTATCATCATTTGTCATGTTATTTAAATTTAAACTGAAATAAATCTTTTAAAGTATAGAAGGTATTCTCAATTAACTACCTGCGTAAAACCTTTCTGAAGCGGACCATTTTAATTATGATTGGCAGGTAGAGGGACATCCCAAAATTTGATTTTATAAAGATTAAATTCTAAAATCTGAGCGTATTTCGCTACTGTATCACTTGCGCGGCGCAAAGGGAACGAATGTTCAAGGTTATTTGCTCAGGGTACCGCCTTAAGGGTTTTGTCTGAAATCAGTCAAAAGTAGTTTTGACTGGTTAAGAGTTTTGCCTGTAACTTTGACATGGTTTGGTAGGACCACATTTTTGTAAGCCTACGTAACGGCTACCGACATTGCTTTTATTACTTTTGTCTGAGCGGCGCTTAACCCTTTTTAACCGCACCATCTAAAAAAGTTCTACACACACAATAGGGTATTACACTCATTTTTGAAACGTGTCTCAATGAAATTCTGTAGTGCTAATATGCCACCAAAAAAAATACAAAATTTTTATTCAATCGATAAGTGCCATAAAAATGCATCTAAATTTTAAATTTTTAAATTTCGCGCGTAGTTTGACTAAAACGCCTCTTACTGGACGCCATATTGCTCAGCGTAAATGACGTCAGTTCGTTTTGTATCAAATGAGCTCATATTAAATATGATAATTGTATATCATTTAAAAATAATTAAAAGCATATTTTGTAATAGGTGTAATAATGAAAAAATTACGTTCGTTATGAAAATAATGAAAGTACAAAGCCTATATTACGCCAATCGGTTGACTGACAGTTGACAATTTTTTGTTTACACAGCCGTATTGCGTAATAACATGGCCCCTACTATTTCACGGTGTTTTATAACAGATTAAAAATACTGAAAACTTTGAATTGAATTTAAAAAATTGTTTTGTTATTTTATGAACTAAAACTTACATTTTCCGACTGCTTTCTGCCTAAACTGTCTCAACAACATATTTATAGATTTTTTCTCGTATAGAGTAAAATACCCTATTGTCTACTCGCTGTCGTTTGGTGACATTGTGTAACACCTCTATATTATAAATACAGCCTTGAATTGTAATGCATATATTTTTTCTAGTCATAATATTTATTCAGACTTAAAACTAGGTAATGATGACATTAGAAATTGTTCTCCCGTGATTAATATTAGTACATTATGTACAAACGCCGACACGTATCTAGCACTGCCAGTTTAAGTAGACCTCGCATAGCGTTCATTTCACGTGTATTAAGAGGTCAGTTTGTATTGGAAATGCGTAGCTTGATATGTAACGCATATCTTTTTTGAAAGCAAAAGTGTCTGTAAACTAGTTTTTGTAATTTTTAGGTCGCGAAGACAATACTGACCAATTTAACTTGGTCTTTCACTGCGGTGCATTTAAACCTAGTTGGTTTTACCTTTATGTTTCATTTTAAACTGGTCTCTTTATGTGCATAGTCGGACTTAAGCATATCGTATTCTGGTTTAATTGTCAGATTCAGTGAAGATAAGTAATTGATGTATTGCCTGTGTTTTTGACCTAGATTTTTGTATCGATATCTTGCAACTTTGTATTGTGATGTCGACTGACGGACGCCCACTTTTTTACAAGACAACTTACATACGAACAGTGTAATTTAAATAAAAGTATTTAAATTGCACTGTTCGTATGTAAGTTGTCGCTTTAAAATTTGCAAACCATTTTTCGACCATTTCTACGTATCCAATTGAGCTGAAATTTTGCAAACACCTTTAGTTCTGGTGACAATTAAATGTCCAATACTCAATATTGTAATTAATTAAAATATGGCCGCCGCTCCGAGATGGCGGATTACATATTTTTTCTCATCCCCCTTAATATGGATATCAAATGAAAGGGTTTGAAGAGTAGAACACGACAAAGTTAGTACTTAACATTACACTAAATTCAATATGGCCGCCGCTTCAAGATGGCGGATCAGATTTTTTTTTCACTCTTTAAAAAAAATGGAGAATATAAAGTTGTTAAGATAGGTTAGATCTGATATTACATCTTTAAGACTAAAAACTAAAAAATAAAATAAAATAAAAAAAAAGATTTATATTTATAATATATAATTATATGATTATAACCTAAACAAATTAAAAATAACACGAATTAAAAAGAAAAAAGAAAAGCTTAGGGCACTCATTTTTTTTTGGTTAAAAGCATGTTTTTAAAAATGATTTTTTTTTACTACATTACTAGTTCAAGAAGGAAGGATATTGGTCTGTTGAGTTAACAGTGTGTGATGAACTGTTTATCTAGTAGGCCAAGTATCTTGGACACATTTCCAGATGACGATTTTTTTAATGCCCTAGTGTGTTTTTTCTTGTTTATTATTCTAATAAATATTGTATAACTTATTAATGAATAAATAGTCTAAAATGTATAATAATGTAAGCAAACAAAATATTTAAAGATAGAGAAGTTGAGACTATTTATACGTTTGTCAGTTTTCTTTAAGTTGTTAGTACAAAATTGACTAAATAGGCTAAGTAAAGTATTTTAAACACCAAGGCGTGTTCATGAAAAGCTCTAATACTCGTATGTGTGCACTGGTGTATGGGAACACGGACGGATTTGAATGATAAGAGGGAAAAACTCAGAGAATTTGTACTGAAATGTATCTTTTGGTACAATATGTCTCTTGGGCTCGCAGACAAGATATATAAAAAAAAAACAAATTACTGCCAAAGTACTCACAAGAATTGATGTGTAAACATAAGAGCTCGTATCAGTAGCGGTCTCACGCACACATGAACAACAAGTCTTACGATGACGTCATCTGACGCTTACGCGTCTGACATTTGAATACTGCTTAGTTAGTATTACAATCAACCACAGTTAGTTGGAGGTTAATTCGTTTTTTGGAAGCTTCATTATTTCCCACAAAACAAGAACAGTTACGCACTACAACCACTCTTGCGGTTTGCCAGAGAGCTATGGAACGGACTATTCTGGGTATAAAACTGCATGACCGGGATAGGAATGCCGCCATCCGTTCCATTACAAAAATAACTGACGTCACTCGGAAAACTGTCATGCTGAAATGGAATTGGGATGGACACATCTGTCGCATGTCAGACTATCATTGGGCCACACTCACGACCCAATGGGTTCCTCTACATGGCAAGCGACATCGCGGCAGGCCCAGGCGGAGATGGCGGGATGATCTGGACTCCTTTGACAAAGACTGGTCCCAAATAGCTCTTAATAGAGAGAGTTGGAAGGAGATTTAGAGAGGCTTTTCCCTGCAGTGGGAAAATTTAGGCTGAAAATAATAATAATAATGCACTAACTTTCACAAACGCACTAAACGTTTTGGGAACACATTCATTGTGCGTACTACTGTGTTTCCTGATAGCTACAACCTGGGAGTCTTTTAGTCAAGAGTGAATAGGTTACTTCTAGGCAAGCGTGCTCTATCTTAGACCGCATCATCGCTTCCCATCTGGTGAGATTGTGGTCAAACGTATGACTATAAATAGATAAAAAAAAACATAAACTTGGGTACATTCGCGTAAATATTCCAAAGTGATGGTTGCGTAAAACTCACTTTCAGATTGCGTTTTCACTCACAAATTATAATTATCTGTAGTAGGTATATTATATAAAAAAATATATAAATAGGTAGATAATTTGACCAAATTGTCGGCCATTTTAAGCGTCAAAGTTTAGCGGGTCAGTGGTAATTTTAGAATAACAAGTTGTACCACTCACTGTGTTTTAAAGTTCTTTTTTATAACGTACAGGTATGCTCACTGAGACAGTAACGATTATAATCTATATATATATAAAAGGCAAAAGTGATTGACTGATGTATCAACGCACAGGCAAAATCTAGCTAGCTAGAAAGGACAATGCCAGAAACTCCATAGAACTTTGCCCCACTCAATAAAAGTCATGTGCAATATGTAGCATCTTACTGATTATTTATTGCTGATAACTAAACATTAGTCTTATTGACTGTAGAACTTGCGGTTTCCGTTTAAATCTAAAAACAATAATGACATTGATTATAGGTTAAATTGTATTTTAGGTAAAATGAGTTTG
The DNA here is from genome assembly GCA_947361185.1 of Charanyca ferruginea. Classification (NCBI taxonomy): domain Eukaryota; kingdom Metazoa; phylum Arthropoda; class Insecta; order Lepidoptera; family Noctuidae; genus Charanyca; species Charanyca ferruginea. The sequence goes on along the minus strand of OX376055.1, from coordinate 2,295,465 downwards.
TATTTTGTGGGTGGGTATTTCGTAATCCACAAGTTCTAAAGAAAAACAATTTACTATAGAAAGGTTCTATTCTATATTCATTACAATTATTTTAATTAATTTACTTTTCTCTACATGGGTGGGGCAGGATCTGGCATTGTCATTTAAATTTCGTACACGTATTTCTCTTATGACAAAGGCATCCACTAAGGAAGGATTTTTCAAAATTCAACCCTCAAGGGGGTGAAATAGGGGATAAAAGTTTGTATGAAACTTTTTATATTCCTTGTATATATTTGCATACCTACGTAGGTAGGTAAATTGGGAGGGTAGGTAGATAGGGACAAGACAACGTCTGTAGGGTCAGCTAGTACAAATATAAATTAACATAATAATACCGCACATTACCTCAGCAACTAACAGTCATCATCTGCCCAACTGTTTTGGGGTCGGCTTCCAGTCTAACAGGATTCAGCTAAATACCAGAATGTTTACAAAGAGTATCTGCTTATCTGGCCTCCACAACCCTGTTGCTAAGGTAACCTGATATCCCTTTGCAGACTGTTTGTCGAAATTTTGGATATCTGAGTACGGCTGTCATTGTGGGATAACAGTCTGGATGCAGCATCCAGACTGTTATCCCACAATGCGTGCGTGCTTTCTGAGACTCGGAGGGGTCTCAATATGGAATATCTATATATCTAGAAGAAAGTCGTGTTAGTTATACTATTTATAACTCAAGAACGGCTGAACCGATTTGGATGAAAATTGGTGGGGAGGTAGCTTAGAACCAGGAGATGGACATAGGATACTAGTTTTTTTTTTAGGTGTAGTGTAGGTGTAGTGTTCAACGCGCTGCGTGCTGTAGGTACTGACACGAGTCACGCCGCATCGTTAAAAAAAAAACAAATAAAATATACAAATAGAAATTCAAAAGCAAATGCAATCACGAGATTGTAGGTATTCGCTTTTGAATTTGTATTTGCTTTTTTGGCTTCACTCTCAGTGTTCCGTGCGGTCTATCTGCCTTTTGTATCATAATCTGAGCTGTATACGGTCACTTTGTTTATTGTAAACTTCGCCCGCGTGAATTTTCTCAAGGATTTCAACTTTATTCAATTGATAAATAAGCCTATATAATTTAGGGATAATGTAGGATTCTAATGGTGAATAAATTTTTAAAATCGGACCAGTGGTTTTTAAGTTTATTCGTTACAAACATACAAAAATACAAATCTTTCCTCTTTATAATATTATTAGGTATAGATATCCGTTGTATGTTCAATTCCTAATAATTAAATAATTCCTACTAATATTTTTGATGCGAAAGTAACTTTGTCTGTCTGTCTGTTGGGTTTTCAAACGGCTGAAATTTTTGGTACGAAGATAGTTCTAACCCTGGTGAAGGACATAGGCTACTTTTTGAGGTTTCCAGCGACTGGGACTACAATTAACTCGGACTACAATCCCAGTTGCCGGATTCATTTAATTTTAATATTTTTCTTCCGGCGACTAGGACCACGCCTAAATGAATAAGAAAAGTATATTGTTCAAGTCCAAACGAAAAAATATGTAAAATAAAAAATAAAAAATTTAAAAAACACCCTTTGATTACTTTTATATCTTTAATTATTATTTTAAATATTTTTTCGTTTGACTGTACTGTTTTTGGATTGAACAATAGGCTTTTGTTATTCATTTATGCGTGGTCCCAGTCGCCGGAAGAAAAATATTAAAATTAAATGTATCCGGCAACTGGGACTGTAGTCCGAGTTGATTACAGTCCTGAGTCGTGCCATCGAGCTGTCGCGTGCCTGCTGCGGGTCTTACTGTTAGGATCCCCCGGGGACCTCCGTCCCAAAGCTAGGAGCCGACCGCAGCAGTCTTATCTTCGGCCGATCCTGTTTCCCGGCTAGGCGGTGGAGCCTGGAAAGCTCTGCCACTACTTAGTGCGTCTAGGTTAGTGTTTTTTATATCTCTGTTTTTATACTCATCGCATTCTTTTGAGAGCTATTAAATTTTTACGTACCAGTCTACTTAGCCTTTTATTTCATAAAAGCAGTAGAATTGTTACATTTTAATCAACTCGGACTACAGTCCCAGTTGCCGGATCCATTAATTTTTAATATTTTTCTTCCGGCGACTGGGACCACGCATAAATGAATAACAAAAGTCTCCGGAAGTTCCAGTCACCGGAAGGCTCACTTTTTAACCCACGACTTCGTCTGCATCCGCGATAAAAGATTAAATAAACGTTGAAAATACTTATGTGTCCCTTTCGATACTTTGTACCGATAACAAAATTGTTTGCAACATGCAACTTTACAACCGACCGACAGACTACAAGTTAACATTACATAATACATAGTCAACTGAACTCTGTACCGTCCATAGTTTAATTATATAGTAAGCCATTACATAACGGTATCAAAATTTACGTGTGCGATGTTTCCCCATGGTTTGTATCACGCATTCTCTCATTATGGGATTTGTAAACGTTCACGATTACTGTTATGTTCCATAACACTTAGTTGGATGGGAGAATCTTAACTTTCCATGTTAGTTTACAAATAATGCATAGCCTAAATACAGATTTTGTTTGACGTCCCAGGATTCAACATGGTGACCGTTGGATGTTATAAAGTAAATTCTATACTAATCTAATAAAGCTGAATAGTTTGTTGTTTGTTTGTGTAGTGCCAGCCGCGAATAGCACCACCCCATTTCTACCCGTCGGTGTCGTAGGAGGCGACAGAGGGATATTGACCAGAGGATGGGCATTAGCGTCCTTACCATAACACCTACTGCAATCACCAACATGCATCGGCCTAGCACGGCGATTACGGCTTAATCCCCCCTGGGGGAAGACCTATGCCCAGCGGTGGGCAACCTTAAGGTTGACATGACGAAGATGATGAAGAGTTTGTTTGAAGGCGATAATCCAGAGATTATCGAATCGAAAAGAATCGTAAAGAATTTTCAAAATCGGTCCGATTTTGAAAATTCTTTAGCCAATTGGAAGTTACGTTTTCACTATAATATATTCTCAAAAAAAATGAGTTCTGTATTAAAAATTACGCGAACGAAGTCGCGGGGAAAGTTGTAGTCATCAATAAATCAAAATATGTTTCTCCGTGCATACAAGTACGGGATAAGTGTTATTCCTGTCACATTGACTGACGTACAAATATTCGTAGTACCTAATATAAGTATTATGTAATACTAGTATCATGTTGTAATAATCTCGGATGGCCCGGTAAGAACATCTAAATGACCTCGCCAGTCAGGTAACCGTTAACCTAGGTCGTGTCTGAGATATTTAAGTTTTGTTTTGAAATGTATCTTTGTAACTTAACGTTGACTGGTTTCAATACCCTCACAACTTTATGATAACTTTGAGAACGAAAAGGGTCGGCTTTCAAATCCTTACCTATTGGCTAAATAAGAACTTTGTTGAAATAATACCTTACCACACTCACCTAAATTATGCGAGGAAGATTTATATAGAATAGACTGGTTTGCCAGTCGACTTGGGTTAGACCACAGATCACTGTGATGCAAATTATAACTCTCTTTAGAGCTTTACCATAGTTAGGTAACCTTCCGGAACCTTTGCCGCCTGCTCTTCTTTACCATAAAGTGGATCTTAGATTTTTTTTTAAAGTAGGGGTGACATAATGTTAAATATATTTGATAAAAATAAAAAAACTGACTTATTAATTGAGGCTACGCAGTGTCACACCTCCGCGTTGCATTCTAGCAGAATCTGTGTCAACCGCGCGTCACGTCGATCGTCGCATGCGCAAGCTGATGACGTATTGTCACGAGACACGATCAGGATATGGCTGGTAAAAGGTGAACGTAATTTTTTTATAACTTAAATGTTGTTTTACTGGAAATGGGTTATGCTTGAGAAACTACATTTACTTAAAGTTTGATGTAATGGCAATGGGTAAACAGGATTTTGTAAAAAATAAAGAAAATTATTCATATTTAGACCTAAAACGCACGCATTTTAACTGGTTTGCTAATGTTTGCCATAATTTAAAATGCAAAAAACATAGGTACTTGTATAAATTGCCATAATTTCATAAGAAATATCGCTTCAGTTGCCATAATCGTGAAATATCATAATTTCACTAATTACATTGGTCATAATCGTTCTAGTGTCATAATAATTGTAATCCATAAAATTTGTTATTTTTTTATTTCAATAATGTCTTTTTTCATAACATTTATTTACCATAGTATTCATTTGCCCATCCAGCACAACAATACTAGTTAGATTTTTTAATTCACAAGGAAACCTAGAAGTTAACCTAATCTACTATACATGTTGGCTTTGCAAAAGAGGAAATCTGGCGTCCGGCGACTGCTGTCCTATTAAATGTTCTTATATTGAATAAAGAAAACGAAAATAGAAACGAACGAGAAAAGAAACTTCAAAATTCGACCATAGAATAAAAAAGCGGCCAAGTGCGAGTCGGACTCGCCCTTGAAGGGTTCCGTAGCAGCAAGTAAGGTAAATTGCGGTTTACGATATACGACGTATTAAAAAAAAAATAGTTACTAGGTCTCGTTCAAACCAATTTTCGGTGGAAGTTTACATGGTAACGTACATCATATATTTTTTTTAGTTTTACCATTTTCTTATTTTAGAAGTTACAGGGGGGGGGGGGACTTATTTTACCACTTTGGAAGTGTCTCCCGCGCAAACCATTCAGTTTAGCAAAAAATAATATTAGAAACCTCAATATAACTTTTGAAGATCTATCCATAGATATACCACACGTATGGGTTTGATGAAAAAAAAAATTAGTAAGTAAGGGGAACCCGAACATTTATTGTTTTTTTTATTTTTGTGTGCAAATCTTAATGCGGTTCACAGAATAAATCTACTTACCAAGTTTCAACAGTATAGTTCTTATAGTTTCGGAAAAAAGTGGCTGTGACATACGGACGGACAGACAGACAGACAGACATGACGAATCCATAAGGGTTCCGTTTTTTGCCATTTGGCTACGGAACCCTAAAAATGCAGAGGAAATTATTATTATTATTTTTTTTAATAGGGGGGTTCGGTTTCCGCACTTGGACCATTGTACGTGAGCCATAGCGGCCGATTACTCCAACCAGCCCACCTCCCTCCAGAAGCAGATCAATCTTCCCAGACTTCTCAGTGCGTCCGCAAGGGAGTTTGGCGTTCCAAGGGTCTCCCTGCGGATCTGGGTGACGCCAGTGCACTCAAGGAGTACATGCGCCACCGTTTCCTCCGCCTCCATGCAGGCCCTGCACAGAGGACTATCAGTGATGCCTAGTGTGTGAAAGTGCTTATTCAATGAGCAGTGTCCGGTGATGGTCCCCGCCACCAGTCGCAGGTTGTCTCTGTCCAGGAGCAGAAGGCGCTTGGTCAGCTTCGTATCCAGGGATGGCATAGCCTCCTTGGACTGCCTGCACCCTGGTGTCGAGGTCCACCATTTCTCCGCTTGAGTTTGTGTGTAATCTCTTAACCAACTTCTCAACTGATTGAACGGAATGGGCACAATGGGTTCGGGTCCTAAGGCTTTTGTGCTGGAACCCCTTCTGGCGAGTTCGTCGTAATGCAGAGGAATTAATATTCTTACTACGTTAGCTTGGCTTGTCTAATGTAAACAAAGTAGTATTAAAAAGACCAAACACTTAAAAAGCCAAGTAGTCACCTCTTAGAAAATCAGTGCGATGCTACAGTTACCAAGCACCTAACTATTGGTTTCTCTTTCCGAGAGTCCCATTCATATCTGTCTGGTCATACTGCCACTCTGCATACAAAGTGATACAATTATTTTAGGCTACCGTTTCTCCTTTTTTATTACATTTTAGATGTGTGACGATTGTTACAATTACATCAGTAACTTTAACATTTATTCCAAACTAGACAGACGTGGTCTTGTCAATTGTTTTTGAAAATTTTCTCACCGTATAAACCTTCCCTGGACTTCCACAAATATTTCAAGACCAAAATTAACCAAATCGGTCCAGCCGTTCTCGAGTTTTAGCGAGACTAACGAACAACGATTCATTTTTATTATATAGATATACAGGGAAATTGAAAAAATATCCTCTTAATCCTGACTTTGTATCAGAAAACTGGACATCATTTGTTCTACGACTTTACAAAATTGGAAAAAAAAAATGTTCTTACAAAAACTATAAACTTGCACTTGATAACCGACAAAATTGGGCAAAACAGCTGTGCCTGTACATTAGCCTACCTACTACCTACTTACATCATATTCGCTATCAGAAACGCGCGCGCGTAGTATACCTATGTAAATTTCACAGACTTCAATTAAACGAATACTAAATTGTATTCGGCTACGTTATTTAGTTTAGCTCAAAGTCGTAGAACAAATGTTGTTCAGGGTGATGATACGAAGTATAGGTAGGTTTTAGGTATTTTTTAAATTTCCCTGTATAGGTAGTTATTTCATTGTAGGTAATTATTATTGGTTAGTCTCCATTGAGAGAGCTCGTTGTGTTCGTGATGCCGCACTATTCTGAAAGAGTCTCCCTCGATTAATTTAGTAAGAAAGCGTGAGGGATGATCTTTTAAAAAATTAAAATCATTTGTTCAAAAAGTTCTTTTAATTAAACAATTATAATACTAATACTTTATTGAAAACAACGTAAGAACACATTTACATGAAAACTCTGCCTCCTGAACTAGGTTTTGAGCCTGTATCTCCTGAGATACGAAATGCTTACAGTTTTCAAATATCTAAACAAAACAGAAAAGAAAATGAGAAAATATAATAATAATTTAATTAAGTGAGCCAGTGATGTGGTGATAATTGTGATATCTGTGTGTGTGTGTGTGTGGAGGGTGTGATTGTGTGTGTGTGTATTAGCTGTGGTGTGTGTTAGGGTGATGTTGTCTGAGGTTTTTTACTAATTTCTAATTAAACAGTCAATTAAATTGTTACTTGAATAAAAGGCTCTCTACTTGTCCATAATCTAGCTTGGCTAGCCAGTCGAATACTTTTCCTAAAGTCGTGATTATTTAAGTGTTGAGCGTATTTTATTTCGAGTTTGTTGTTAGTACGAGGTGCGGTGGAGTTACAGTGCCGTTTTACCTTTTGTTTTGTAAAAATGTGTACAGTCACCAAAATATCTATTTTTTATAATTTATAATTATCCATGTCGTCGGGAATAGTTGAAGTTTACTTAGAAACCGATGGAGACTTTCATGAAATTTATTTAAATCATTGAACTGTTTATTATCTATTAATTGTATTTTATTCATAAACACCCATCGGTTGATGGGTGTTTTTGAGTGGAGACCGCGTTGGAGTGTGTGTGGGACGCCTGACCGATAGACCGGCGATTTGAAGAAGGTAGCTGGAAGTGGGTTGGCGCGGGCTGCCCCAGACCGGGTTGGTTGACGATCTCTGGGGGAGGCCTACGATCAGCAGTGGACGGCAACAGAGTCATATGTATGTGTATGTGTAAAAAAATGACTAAAAATGTATATGGTCAAATAACTAAGTTACTCAATCTACCATCACTACCTTCGTGGATTTAATTTTCATTTGAATTTGTAAAGATATTTGTAAAAGCTTTCAAGGGAGTTGCGCCAGGGCAGGTCGCCAAATTCAATTATTCTTGTTTTGTGCACTATATTCTTATGTGCCTAATTAATGAAACGAGTTAACGAGTTTTCTAACTAGGAGATTTATTTTGATGATTTTAATGATTATATTTCAATAAATGCATATTTCACACTACCGCGTTTTTTTTTTATTATTGAACAACCTGATATTCTACTGATCTGAAAATACGTACCTTGGAGCTGTCACCTTAAACAATTTTCATTTCATTGGAATGCCTTTTTTGGGGATCACTCAATCCTCACACGTGCCAGTGTGAGTGATCTTTGAATGATGATCTAAGACTAGAAAAGTTCCACGGTCTCGAACCAAGCGCTTTGACTCCACATTTATTGTGCGAACTGCCAGACTGTGGAATTCACTGCCCGCCTCTCTATTCCCCGATACATATAATCTGGGTATCTTCAAGGCACGAGTGAACCGGTTTATTCTAGGCAAGCGTGCTCCACCTTAGGCCGCATCATCACTTAAGATCAGGTGAGTTGCGGTCAAACGCAAGCCTATAACAATGTAAAAAAAAAAAAAAATGTAATATATTTTTCGAATACTCTAACTAAGCATCAAGGTGAATTTGTAAAACATAGAAAAAATTAATCGCGAACTAGTACTTACTGAAAGCTAATGAAAGTTGTGATCCATATTTCAGCCCATATTTACATAATGGAAACCCGTGGACGAACCAGACTTTCATTCAAAATTCTTAATTTCAATCTGCATGTTTTAGTGTGCTCAAGTGAAACATACGTGGGGTGTCCATGCACTTAAGGCTATTGTTCTCTACCCCTTCGTAACGATCTGTCAAGGGATGTCTGGTGAAATGGTTTGGCGCTCTTACTATTTAACTGATTTATTTATTTATTTAACAAGTACATTATAAGCTTACAGCGAAAAACCAAAACGCTTAAATGCTAGAATTAATCACATGTTTAGTAATAATGATCTGTGCTTATATATAGTATACCTATAGGCTCAAATCCGACGCTTTGGTGTTTGGCCCCCAAAGTTAAAGCCAAATCATTTATTTCATTTAGACCATAAAAAGGCACTTTTGGGCGTCATATAAAAATGTAACCTACATAGTTGCCCCTCCCAAAATATTGTTTCTCATGGAGAAGAATGGGCAAAAACTCTATACTTAATCTTTTAAAATGATTGTTTTAAGATGTATATAATTACACGTGAATACGACGGCAAAAGAACATCATCATTATCATCATGTCAACCTTTAGACGCCCACTGCTGGGCATAGGTCTCCCCCAAGGGAGAGTTCAACCGTAATCGCCATGCTTAGCCGATGCATGTTGGCGATCACAGCAGGTGGTATGGTACTCAGAAGGACGCAACTGCCCATACTCTAGTCAACATCCCTCTGTCGCCTTTTACGGCACCCACGGGTAGAAATGTGGTGGTGTCATTCGCTGCCGGCACCACATGGCATAAATAAAATAAAATAAAAATAAAATTCATTTATTTCAGGTACTTAACCCATATAGAACAATAACATTGAAGAAGAAAATTACATAACATTAATAAAATAAAAAGAATAATACATCAATTCATCAATTCAATTCAATAATTTATCAATTCACTAATTTATAATTATAAAACACCGTTATTATTATTGCTACCATAAAAACGGTACAAAATAACGTAAAAACTATAAAATACAATCGTAACAACCATCCTACTGTTGTCCGACTAAAATAAGATCTTTGTCTATCTTATTTTAGTCGGACAACAGTACAGTGTCTACGATATCAAATACATGACCATGTTGCTGTTAATTAAAAGCATCCTTAGTCCCTAGGAGCCAGGTAATTGTGTTGTCGTGCATATGGTAGGCAGGCTTACCAACTCAATTTGTTGCATTGTTGTCCGATGGCTTTTAATCTATTTTCAATGGAATAGGACCGAAGTAGAATTCCAAGTCATTGTACTGATGAATTAATATCAAGGTTGTGCAAGCAGACTGCCGAACCAAGCCAATTTGGGCTCCGGGCGGTTGCACATGGAATTTACAGCTCAGAACCGTAATAGGATGTGACAAATCAGCTCCCAACCCCCTTGAATCCACTTTGATGTGCACTGAATACTGTGAATACCTCTTTCGGCTATACTACGTGTATTCAAAACTAGTGACTGAGTAACTAGTGTTAGAAAGAGTATACATAATCCTCAACTTGTATGGGTACTAATCCAGCGCATTAGAGGGGAGTCCCACCGTTTTGTGAACACGTTTGGGAGACTCTTCGAAGGGATTATTTCTTCCTGTTCTAATAATACTGTTATTATCAGTAACTGTTTCAGTTATTTTTAACAATTATCATCACATAGGATAAATTAAAATAATCTGACGTTTACATTTAGGGAGAGCAGGTTTTAATGTGAATTCAAAAAACAAAACCGCCTGTTATTGTCGAAGTTCTAAAAATATAGTAATGATATTTTTTGCAACAATGTGTCTGTGATTCTTTGACTATAAATGGTTTACGGTAAATATTAAGGGCGCGTATTCGACTTAGAGCAACTCAAAATCTAAACGATTGCTAGAACGGCGTAGCAGCATTGACACACACTAGTACAATACAATGGTCTGTTTGTATGCATCAGAAAAAAATACGCACGAATCATTGAAATTGATCGGCAAACGACAGCGCGCGATGTTTTACAGTGCTTTTTAAAAAAACTGTCTAAAATAAATGAGTTAGTATAACGGACTGAAAAATATTATGTATATTAAGCATAACTTTTATTTTCATAAAATAAATAATATCAGTTATGTTTTTATTCAAATACTGGTGAAAAAAATGGACAAAGTGAACCGATTTCGTACTTTTTCAACATTGTTTTTTAATACATAATAATAATATTTACGTAATTTTGGTTCTGTAGTAGACATTAAGACTGTATATCCTGTTGGAAAAACTCATAAAACATAATATTTTGGTATACTGTAATGGTGGTATTCGTCCTGAAAGTTAACTCTGACGTCTATTTTCGTAAAACGCCATGAAAGGATTGTCTTGGCTTTAAAAACCCATGATTAAAAGTTATACTTTTACTCTGTAGTTCCTTAAATCAAGACTTAATCTTTCTAAAACTGTAATTATCTTTAAATAATCTGCTCAAATCATTACGATATTGCACTGGGCAAAACGCGAAAACATGAAGTTTTCGTCACGAATCGAATACACGTTCTTAAAGGTACGATACGGTAAAAATTTCCGCTATTCAACTGCATATTTTTCTGGGCGAGTATTCGATTCGTGACGAAAACTTCACGATTTTGCGTTTTGCCCAGAGTAATTATGTGAGCAAATTATTTAAAGACAATTTACAGTTTTAGAAAGATTAAGTCTTGATTTAGACAGCTACAGAGTAAAAGTATAACTTTTAATTATGGTTTTTTAAAGCGAAGACAATTCTTTCATATCGTTTTACGAAAATAGACGTCAGAGTTAACTTTCGGGACGAATACAACCATTACAGTATGCCAAAATATTTTGTTTTATGCGTTTTTCCAACAGTATATACAGTCATAAAGACAGCTACAGAGCTAAAATTACGAAAATATTACTATTATGTATTAAAAAACAATGTTGAAAAAGTAGAAAATCGGTTCACTATGACAATTTTTTTTCACCAGTATTTGAATAAAAATATAACTGATATATTTATTTTATTCAAGTAAATGTTATGCTTAATATACAGAATATTTTTCAGTCCGTTATACGAGCTCATTTATTTTAGACAATTATTTTAAAAAGCACTGTAAAACGTCGCGCGCTGTCGTTTGCCGATCAATTTCAATGATTCGTGCTTATTTCGTGCATATTTTTTTTTCTGATGCACACAAACAGACCATTGTATTGTACTAGTGTGTGTCAATGCTACTACGCCGTTCTAGCAATCGTTTAGATTTTGAGTTACGCTAAATCGAATACGCGCCCTTAAGAAAAAACGCAAAATCGTGAAGCCATCCACATTTTTGACCAGAGGATGGGCAGCAGCGTTCTTCTGAGTACTATAACATCTACTGCGATCGCCAACATGCATCGGCCAAGCATGGCGATTACGGCTGAATCCCCCTTGGGGGAGACCATGCCCAGTAGTGGGCGTCTTATTGTTGATGAAGAAGAGAAGAAGAAGCCAGCTTTATATTTTATATAGATACCTGAAATCATTAAAAGTGCGCTTGATAATAATAAAAGACTAGTAAATAAGTAGGTATGTGTAAATATGCAACGTGCCATTGACCTTCAATGTTTTTTTATATCTTTCACGCAATGTTTATCTAATAGTGTTAAATAGTCATAATTATTACAAAATACTTGTTCTGCGTTCAATGTGGCAAAATAAAAAGTTCATATAACTACTCATCTTTTCCTACAAGTTTATAATACTAGCAGTTGCCTGTGAGTTTGTTCGTTTTATTTTTAAATGATGAGCTAAATAAAAATAAAAAATAGTAAGAAGTAGTGTAGTATGTAGTGTTTGTAGTAGTTTATAGTAAATAAATAAATGAAAAGATTAGCACGATTTGGGTAATTAGACAAGTTCTTTCCTAGTGCACAGTTTCATCCTGTCTACGGAGTAAGTTTTTTTTTAACGTGGCTTTTGAAGTCAAAGCAAAAGTGCTCAAATTAAACTGTTCTGTTTTAAGTTATTTTCGCCTTACTGAAGATTCGGACACAACGACAAAATCTGATTCAAATTTTTTTTTTTACATCTCTAAGACGGATTTCGTTCGTTGGAAGTATCTGACTGTAAAAAACAGCTTTTTTATTGGTCTCCGAATCGTCAGCCAAAAATATCATGTCAAAGTCAAAGTCAAATCATTTATTTGAATTGGACCATTGTAAGGCACTTTTGAACGTCAAATGAGAAAAATTGATTCTAGTTGCCCATTCCAAAAGGTAGTTTTGTATGGAGAAGAATGGGCAAGAAACTCCATAGGTACTTACTACTTCTTCTTCTTTTAAAAATGATGTTACCAATATTTGCATTTACAGGAATAACATAACGTGCTCGGACGCTGTAAAAAAAATGTCAAAAAAAAAATTCTTTTTGTAGGTCAAATATTTTTTATAATCTTTTTTGGGTATTTTAATGGAAATATACCTACAAGAAATTTTTTTTTATTTTTATCTACTAACATAACTTCTTACTAATAACAGTTATGTAAAAAAGAGTATGAATATAACTAAGAAAAATAGAAAATAGTAAACATTGAGTGCACACCTTTACTATGACTTGCATTACACAGGTGTTAACAACATACAGGCTGTTGCAACCTGCCATTGCTGACACCTCTTGTGAATCAAGTACATTCTTACTTAATTGCTGGAAATATTCCGGTCAATACTGTTTAGAGATGATCTTTAGAATGTAATCTTTTAATGTTAAGTAACTTGATTCATGGCCTGTTTGGTTAATTTACATCATGTTCTTACTAATTATTCGTTTTTGTATTAAGTAGTACACATTTGTAAGTCAATTTATGTGGGGTCAGGAGTTCTGTATAGTTCACTTGTGCACCCGCTTTACAAAAAATCTTTCAATCTAGTCGCAATTTTAAAATTCAAATTGAAATCTTGTTAAAAATGTAGGTATATATTAAGATCTTTAGTCAACTGATCCCACTCGAACTAATCCCGTAGGTTCAGTTGACCTAATGCATATTTTGAATTGGTTAACTGGACCCGTTCACAAAGATAATAATGATAAAAACTTTTCTTACTGCCTGTACAAATTTTTGTACAGGCAGTAAGAAAAGTTTTTATCAATATTATTATCACGAAAACATTCGCAGACCGTGATGGCTGTGATGGTTCAGTGGTCAAGGCACCCTCATACAGTCATGAGGTCGTGGGTTCGATACCGGGCTAGTACCAATGTGACATTTTGAATTCTTATGTAACCTACCTACTTTCTAAGATTATCTTGGACATCATTGACACCGGTTAAGTACGAGAGGAAACCTGAACTTATCATTAATCGCCAATCTGCCTTGTAATAAATACACGTAATAATAATAATAATACACGTATTTTACACAGGTTCGAAACTGACATTATGGTGTGAATGTTCTTAAAAAGTAGCAAGTAATATTTTTTTGGTAAAATATAGCGTCTAAAACTCAGGGATAACGGTTTTAGCAAAACTAGCAAAACAATTTATGGAATCGAACCAGTAGTTTCAGAGATTTGGCCGAACGGAATCAAACTAAACTTTACTTTATGATAAGAAGTGATGAAGTCTATCGGGCGACCGAACCGTTCGTTTGATCAACAAAGGAGACAGTATAGCAGGGGCTGCTCTCTGCAAGTTTGGCAGCGATAAAATAAGAATTCGAAGGACGCATACATACGCTCGAGTCAAGGTCGACAGCTTACTCCTTGTAGGTGCAAAGGAAATTACATTGAACGCCATTGAACTCAATCGTTTTCGAGTAAAACCGAATGTGAGAGCGGAGCCTAAGGCGCTAACAAGCGTCTTTTGCAGATTTTAAACTGACAATCACGTTAAAATGTGTTGTGTAAATGATTTGAAAAAAATATATGTTTAACTAGAACATTCTCTTAATCATTAAGTATGTGAATGTTTTAGATTAAGTTCATATTAAATAGTTTAATTAAATCGTGAAGTTGTGTCTGACGCAGACAAAACATTGCTAATCACACCAAATCTACCAGGAATATTTAAACGAAACTTTTACAATAGTTTAGTCGAAAAAAATAAGTAAAAGATAGTATTCTTTCACTTATAAAAATAAAAAAAGGATAAAATTGTCTGTAAGATAACAGACCATTTTATTATCTATCTTTTAGTATACGCCTTTATTTATTTTTATATGTGAAAGAATACTATCTTTTACTTCATTTTTTCGACTAAACTTTGCGAGTTTAGGACGCAGCGCATACGATTCTCTGTTCGCTCAAGTTCGCCGGCGTATATCGTCGCCTTAACACAATTAGTATCAAAACCGTTTCTTGCGAAGAATCACAGGAGCCCCTTTTTACCTTCGCAACGAGAACCTCCATCTCGATCTAAAAATACCCACCATCCATCAGTTCATGAAACGCTCCACCAAGCGCTTCTTCGACACTGCTGAGAAGCACTCTAACCCGTTAATCGTATCGGCCGCCCGGTACACTCCCCGGGAGGGAGTATTAGTAAGACTCGACGACCGAGACATACTCTGACCGACCCTGACGATGCTATTACTCTCCTCCAGGAGAGCAATAAGGCCACCAGTACAGTTAAGAAACACAGACACAGACCGCCGTCATTCCGTCCTCGCCGCCGAGGCCCGCCGCGACGACCCCGTACGTCCCCTCCCCGACCCATGCTCGTGCCAGCCCGCGCCGCTGAGCCTGTAGTTTTAAATTCGTCCCTAAAAAATGGAAATCCGATCCAGCCTGTCCCTATGCTGTCCTCTCCCAGCGACGCCCTAAGAGGCTCGTACCCCACAGGGGGTGCCCTTAGCATGTAGTCGCTTAGTTTGTAAGCTATTTTGCCCTGGCTGGAGGCCCTAAAATAATAATTTTTAAGGCACCACAGGAAAGTCCGGTTAAGCAGCCGACAACCCCCAGGTTACCTGCGAGATGCCAATACAAAAAAAAAAAAAACAATTAGTATGTTTAATTAAATTGACGTATTAATCGAAATCAAGAGAATATCAGTTGGGTCATTTTAATAGAACTTAGTTCAAAACAAACTCCTAAATTTAATTTGTGCAACATTTAATTAAATTCTACCCATTTACCATTGAGTAAAAAAACAAGATGATTCAGCCAATAATGTCATCATTTATCGTGCGATCTGCGATGAAATGTGCTGAATCATACTTCGGCACTAAAATTTCATAATGATTTATACGATCATAAATATTAGCACTTAAACATATAATTGCTATTCACATATTGATATACCTACCTTCTTAATTAAAGCATGACTTGATAGAACTTAAGCTATTTATTTGAAATTAATCACAATTATTTAATAAGTAAATAATACGAGCCTATTCTTGTCACTGAGCAAAGCCCATACAAACAAGGCACACGGAAGGATTGGCGATTTTAGACTTATATTAATTATAGGTCTTTGTTTTGAATTAGTAACAAATAAAACATTGGGAAGTGCAAAGGTTTCTTTAGCAAGTCCAAAGTTAAGTACTATAGACATGAAATTTCTTAAAAAACAAGCTATTGGCCTAACACATCTCATTACGTCGTCGGATGACGCAGAGTCTAAAGTCCAAAACCCATATACCTACATGAAATTTGCCAATCCCACGAAATTATGTAAAGACATTACAATCTAGCGGTAATTATTTTGTAAAGTTTAGTGGAAAATACAATAATAAGCTCTTAAGTGTAAAAAATCACCAGGTCAGGATATGCTATCATAGCCTAAATAGTAAAAACCTAGGTCAGCAAGGCACAAAGGTTATCAACGAAATCTGCAATACCTACTGGAAAATGGCAAAAGGCTCTTCAAAAAACTGCAGAAATTACAGGACAATTGCGTCATTCTCTCATGGAAGTAAGACCCTTCTCCATATAATCGACGCCTCAGTTTCTTTGTAAGCCGACAGATACCGGAAAAGCAGGCAGGTTTCGTAAAGGGCAAGGGAACGCGGGAATAAATTCTGCACGTTCGCCAAATCATCGAGACTAGGGGAATTCAACTGCCCCAACGTCCTATGCCTTGTCGACTACACAAAGGCCTTTGACTACGTACAGTGCGATAAACTGTGGATTGTGCTACTCGAAATGGGAACTCGAACACCTCGTTGCTTTGATCTTATCGGTCTGTACAGTGAAAACTGTTCGTTCGTCAGAACAGGCACTGAATGCTTCAATATGTTCCAAACTAAAAAAGGAATGACACAGGGTTACATCTTGTCCCCTGCACTTTTTAACATTTATGAAGAGTACATTATTCGGAAGATCATAAAAAAACTGGAAGAAATGGTTTAATTTTTTGCGATTTTGGGTATAATATAATATAATATAATAATAATATAGTAAAGTAGACAAAAGCCAGCCGTTTCATACAAAAGGTCACAATGGATGGAAAAAAAGTTTTTTTTTTGTAATCAACCATAAATTTGAACCCTTGAGGGTCCAAAATGATGGATCCTTGGTAAAAGATTTCGCCACGATGTTCACAGCCTGTTACAAGTGATGGTACCTTGACTGATTATGCACGAGTGTTAAAGTTCAAACAAGCTTGATCGTCAAAAGTGTATGGTCAAACTGACGTAAATCATTGCTTAACTTTTAAGCAACGTTAATAAGAAATTGTTTTTACTTTTTAAACAGACATCTCAGAGCAACTAGACTGTGGAGTTATGTACGGTTAATACACAATCTTTTCCTCGATAGTAAAGAAAGAAAGAAAAAGTATTACATTCACCAAAGAGAGAGAGAGAGTAGAGAGTATTGGATTATGTGTATTAGTTGATGATAATGATATGATTTATTTTTATTTGCAAGAATATAGGTAGCCAACAGAGGTCTTAAGATTGAGTTGGTGGCAACCACTAGAGTTACGTAATAAGGGCTGGTTAACGAGACGGTTTCTACCCGAGCCGGCCCGGTATCGGTTAAGCGTGTTCACGAGCACGCTAAGGCTGGTGACGTTAACAAACCTCCATAGCGACTAACGGCTAACTGACGACCGGAGATAGACAATATTCCAGTCGCCTTCTGCGACACACACGGGTAGAAATGGGGTGGTGCTATTCGCGACCGGCACTCACACGGTTTCTTTACTCACATATATTACTAGCTAAAACTGGCCACGCTTCACTGAGGTTCAGTTTTTAACCGACTTCAAAAAGGAGGAGGTTCTCAATTTGATTGGTATTTTTTTTAATGTATGTACTCGTACACCGATTACGCTGAGGTTTATGATCCGATTTACGTAATTCTTCTTTTGTTTGATGCGGAATAGACGACATTTGGCCCAATAAAAATTTAACATAGTTTGGCCCAGTAGTTTTCATTTTTAACCGACTTCAAAAAGGAGGAGGTTATCAATTCGAATTTTTGTATTTTTTTTTTTTATGTATGTTCGGACATAACCCTGACATGTATAGATGGATTTGCAAAATTCTTTTTTTGTTCGAAAGGGGTTTATTCCGAAATGGTCCCATATAAATTTTATCACAATTGATACAGCCCTTTTTGAGAAAATCAACAAAATTCCCAAAATAAAATACTTAGAATACGTAAGTGTGTCGCCGTTTCATAATGGATTTGGATATTAAGGAGACACTAAAAAGCGAAAAATAAAAAGCTTTTTCAAAAAAAAAGAAAACCGCCTTCAAAAACTAAAAATTTATAAATAACTTTACTTTCGGAAGTCGGTGGCAATACAAAACCACAAACACAAAGGCACCGCCACCGACTTCCGAAAATAAAGTTATTTATACATTTTTAGGTTTTGAAGGCGGTTTTCTTTTTTTTGAAAAAGCTTTTTTACATGAGAATATTGTTTATTTTTTTTTTTTTATGTTTGACTATATCTATATCGTATATCTTTTTTCAGTGGAGTACGATTTCGATGATTTGTTTTATAGTTGACCTCAAGTTTGGTTCCATATAAATTTCAAGAAAATTCCACCCCTAAGGGTAGAAAATTAAGGGATGACTAATTTTTTTTGGTGTCACCGTTTTGTAATTATTTTGTATGATAAGAAGTAGGCACTAAAAAGCGAAAAATAAAACTTTTTAACAAATAAGACAACCGCCTTCAAAACGTAAAAAATAACTTTAAATTCGCAAGTCGGTGGCAATACAAAACAACAAGCTAAACCAAAGCCGACTTGCGAATTGAAAGTTATTTTTTACTTTTTGAAGGCGGAATTCTGTAAGACCTCATTCTAAACTTCGAATCTGAATCCGCTGTGAGTTTCTTGATGGGCATTCTAAAAACTCGGTTGATCATTCGAATTTACACTAGCGCCACCCTTGCGAGCGTGTCAGCGAGTTGAACTAAATTGACAGGGAGATTTTGACAGATCAAGTATGAGATAACGTAAGAAGTGGCATTCTGTAAGGTAATTTCCCCGTCACTTCAACGCTCACTTCGCACTCGAACCCGATTCAAAGTGTCAAATATATTAAGGTCATTTTGAACCTTATGCGCAGTGAGAGTGAAAAGCGATGTGAGATGCGAGTTGTTGTTTGAATTTTACAGAATCGACCTACTGACGTTCTAAAAAATATTTATTGTAACAATATTAGCTAATCGAAACTTACGGCGAAGACCACAGCAAACAAGTCCTCGTTACCAAACAAACGACATTCCTAAAGGCATTACTTGTTCAATGGTATCTAACTATTGCAAATCACACCTACTTTAATCGACCTTCGCAATTCTGAGAGAAAACACATTTTCTTAGAATCGTTGGTAGTTTACCTGCGAGGTTAAACGTGGATAGGTACTATTCCAACCCAGCCTACCAAGCGCCAAGCTAAGCCAAGCGCCAAGTGCCAAGCGTGAGAATTATGGCAATCCCCCCTCAAATGTCTCGCTGATGGTGGCGCGTGTGTTGGATCATTCGGCTCCCTTCAAAATGGTTGAGCTAAATGGTGCTGATTCACGCGTCATGTTCGTGAACGGGCGCTGTCAGTAGAGATTGGTCAGCTCTTACCTGCCATGGACTTTATCTTGCTTCTTTTTTGTGGTTTGTATTGTTAGATTACATTGATGTATATAGGCAGAGCAAGGTCCTAACGGTTCGTCAACTTTTTATTCTGCTTACCACCAAACAACATTCCTAATTGTCTTATGAACCCAAGTTGATTGAACAGAAGCGAAGAAAAGACATAGTTTGTACTAAACCACCATTTAAAACCAGCTTTGCACATCGTTTCTTCGACTACCAAGGTTGTAATCTGTACAATAAAATTAATAGCTGCTTATCAATTTACTCCCATCCAAAAACCAAATGTAAGACGGTAGTTAGAGATTGGTTGCAAAATTTGGACTATAAATCCACGGAAGACCTACTTGACTGATATAGACTAACAGAATTAGAAAACTAGGTATATACGCACACACACACACACTCGGACGCACACCCACGCTACACACAAGCACACATCGAATACACACCGACACTCACACTCCACATATTATACACACCACACCTCTAGCTCTAACATACAAACCTTCGCGTAATATCTTGTCTCACTTAAATTCTTGTATACGTGTCTCTATTTAAGTTCTTTGTTATGTTATACCTGATTCCGTGGGGTGAGGACCTGGTGATCTGTCTGACACCAGATCCGCACATACACTAGACTTGATATACATACACAAATACATTTTTTTTGTAAATACATACATATATAGATAAACAACACCAGACACAAGGCAAACACAAGTGCTCATCAAAGAAATGTTTGCAGTCGATCGCTCAGCCACTGCGCCAACCGTGTCGTATTTAATATTCTATTCCCACCAGATGGACCGACGACATCGTCAAGGTCGCGGGTAACCGGTGGATGCAAGCGGCAGGTTGCAAGAGTTGTGGCGATCTATGGGGGAGGCCTTTGTTCAACAGTGGACGTCATCCAGCTGATGAAGATGATGAATATTGTGGTACGGAACCACATATATATCTATCTGTCTATCTATATCTATAAACGGAACCTTTCAAGTGCGAGACCGCACTTGGCCGATCTAAATTTGAGATTCCTTTGTTTAAATGTCGGTCTCTCGAATCGTAACATCTATTCTTTTGAATAGCTGTAATCTTTACATAGATGTTAAATAAATTATTTGAAAGTACTGGCTCGATTACTAAAATTCTTTCACTGATCATCATAAACACACACAGAAACAAACCTTACATCAAATACTTTACATCTAATAATCTACATGTACACCAAATAAATGATTGCACTAAATTGGGACAAGCCCGCCACACTATTCCCTAACCACTGTAACTCCTGTAAGCCAGAATCAACAGTGGCGACCACCAGAAATGCGCCAGAGCAATGAAGCTCGACGAGTCCCAGAGAAACGATTAATAAAAAAATAAAATAAATCGATAAATGATTGCACTGTTAATTACTTATTGAATATCAAGTACATAAAAAATTACTTTATGCGCATCTGATAGACTTATTATTGCACTACTAATTAACTAACCGAATATCAAAACTTGTACAAATAATAATTATTGGACACCCCTAGGTTAGGTTAAAAAAAAAAATTAAAAAAAAAGCTAGGTTCCTTAAAACCCTGCACACAGAAATAGGAGCCCCGCTGAGCGGGGCTCAGTCGACCTACGACGTAACAATTTTGATGTGCAACCAATATTTTTGATTAAAAATGGTTTTTTTTTCAATTAAATAGTAAAATTATAGATTGAGAACAACGGACTGACTCACTGTGTTGCCGGGTCCGTCCGTTGTTCTCAATCTATAATGTGTTAACAATACTCACGTTTCGTTTAATGAAATAGTAAGATGTTGATTTACAGTTAATGTTTTGATGAGATATTTTGTTTTGTTTAATTGCCTTAATAAATATAATTATAATGACTTTTATTACATAATCTAAAGGAAATTGCTTTACTACTTTCACAATATTACAAGTTAATCACAGTTTGATTTGAACCGGACGCAGCTACACGTATTCTTATTACGTTTTATATTCATCCTAAATAAATTGGAACCACTTCATAATTACCAGTCAAAGATGTACAATCGTACATAAACTTAAGGTAAGTACTAGGCGTTAATACTTCACAACATTGAAGGCACTTCAATATTTTGCAACGAAAGCATTTCTGTATAGAAAACTGTGGTGTAATTCGTGCTTGTATCTTATGTATTTGATAACTCTTGTTATTCTAAAGTACTTGATGTTACTTCATTATGAAGCAAGAGCTTATTGGTCAAATGTTCTGTGACTGTTTTGTTTGCATAACGTGGTATTTTTAGGCCTATACCGTTATTGTGAGTTACTTGTGTTTGTTGTTTCTATAAATACCTACGTATGGGGGGTTTTGCTAGTACCTACATGATCGGTGTTTATACTTCATCATCAACATCAGCCGGAACACGTCCACTGTTGAACGTTGGTCTTCCCCATAGAGTTGTAGTGCTTAAGGTACTGTTATTATAACGGATAAACACATTTATTGGTAACAGAGTTACAAGTCAAAATATTTGTGTTAAAAGATAAAACGCTGGTGTAAATAATTAAATTAAGAACTAGTCTTTATTTATTGTCAATATTAGGCTTGCGTTTGACCGCAATTCACCTGATCTTAAGTGATAATTCGGCCTAAGTTGGAACACGCTTGCCTAAGATGAACCGCTTCACTCGTGCCTTGAAGATACCCAGATTATACTTATCAGGGAACAGAGAGGTGGGCAGCGAATTCCACAGTCTGGCAGTTCGCACAATAAATGTGGAGTGAAGCGCTTGGTTCGAGACTGTGGAACTTCAACCACATAGCGGTGACGCTTCGTCGTATCTCTGCTCGTCCGATGATGGAATGGGGATGGGGGAATGAAATTGTGCAATTCCAAAGCACACTCTCCGAAATCAAAAACTCTCCGAAAAAGAAGTCATAATAATGACAATACTTGATTGTTTGGTTAATAATATTCACCACGATTTTCATCTATTATTGATAAATCTTTTGATATGTCCAAAAGGTTGGTTGACACTTTCCTTATCCAAGAGCTGGTATTTACCTTTTGCCATCCAACGTGGCAATGTCGCCAATCTCTTGGGCACATTCCCGAATGACGGAGATGTGGAGAAATTGGTGTATGCCTTATTGTATTAGTGTTTTAGTTTAAATAGTTAGGGTTTTCTTTTTTATTATTTGTGTGAATATTGTACATTAATAGCCGCATGAATTTAAGATTCTATGTTTAATTGTACTGTCTGTAAGCTCTTGGTTTCATAGTAAAAGTTTCTCACGACTTCATAATAATGATCACGACAAAATAATGATGACGACTCAGGTGGTCATCATTATTTTCATAGAATATATAATCACTGAAAACAGAACTAGGGAGAGATCAGGCGCAGAAGCAACGGCTTGACAGGGGATTGCTGTCTCAAGACAAATTCTTCTTTGCTGCGTATTGACCTCCGAGACCGAAAATCCGGTCGGAAGTAAATTACTTAGTCACTACAAAGTATACTAATAATTTGGATTTATCAATCCAATTAATCAATTAATTAATCCAATTAAATAATTCATATTTTTTTTATATTTAATCAAATTTTAATCATTATTTTTTAATGTCAATTGTTCCGTGTTTATGTATTTTTATTTATTTCATTTTCATTTACTTTAATTTAATCTAATTTAATCATATTTTTATTTTATTCGTGTATTGAGCATAGTATACTCGATAATAAGTAAGCTGTAGTTGCCTATAATTGAGTGTATCCCCTGTCAAGCCGTTGCTTCTGCGCCTGATCTCTCCCTAGTTCTGTTAAAGTCAAAGTCAAAGTCAAAGCATTTATTTCAATTAAACCATTTACAGGCACTTTTGAATTGTAGAATAATGTAACCGGTCACTCTTTAATATTGCAATTTATTGTTTAATGTATCTCGTTGGTAATAAATAAATAAATAAATAACCGTTTTTACCAGTTCTTTACTTACCCAAAAAACTTGATACAACAGCAAGTCATTATGTCATGTTAAACAACAATCCTTCATTTAATTGCGCGTACGCACCGAATGACGTAACTCAAAAACTGTAGCAACTCCATAAGTATAACGGAAAACCGGCTGTAAAGTTAAAATCGGTAACAAGTCGGTTGATCTGTTTTCTGTTTTCTGTGTGTCACTTTCTCTGTAACGTGTGATATAATAGCAGGTAATTGCTGTACTTAAGTACATTACAATACATAAGTGTGTCGTCGTGAACGTGATTTATATCTGAAAGAGATAAGATCACTAGCTTTTTCCCGGAACTTTATCCGTGTGAATTTTCCTTAAGATCTCTAATCTTTTTTAACCGACATTAAAAAACGGAGCAGGTTCTTAATTCGACACCTCCATAAGGGTGTTACCAGACCAATCGATCGATCGTCAATCGACGGCATCGATCGATGGTAGAATAGATTAGTCGACCAGACCAATCGATTGATTGTCGATCGACGACCGATCGATAGTAGAATGGATTAGTTGACGTAGATCCAGCTGCTTGATTATTATTAGTGATGGATAGCTGGAGTTAATCGATCAACGTCGACCGATGCCATCCTCCGGCAATCGATCGATTAGTTAGTCTAACGGTATCCGTCGATCAGTCAAAGCTACCACACCAATCGATCAACGTCGATCGATGGCATCGATCGATGGTCGGATGATTGGTGTAGTAACAACTTGTTCATGTTTGACCACGCGTAACTTTTTACAGTCTAGTTAAGTAGTCCGATTATGGTGGTTATTTTGTTTATTGATATATGTGTGTATACCTAAGTTTTAATGCTAACATAAATAAAAAAATACTCATACTTAGCTATTGTTGAAGTATGTAAGTGTACGAGGAGATTTATAACAATACTAGCGGGCCCGTCAGACGTTGTCCTGCCCTGAAAATAAGAAGATAAGGACTACTAAGTTATGCGCTCCTAGTACCTGGTGACATACACCTAAGAAGTCCTACAACTCTACTGCAGCGCCACATATCGGGTCCAATTGTGAATCTAAACCATTCTCGAATCCACTGGAATGCACACAAAAAATTTCATCAAAATCGGTCCAGGTGTTTAGGAGGAGTTCACTTTCATACACACGCACAGAAGATTTTTATATATAAGATTATACAAGATGATTTTTTATGCACGCTCCAAATTTCTCAGGGTGATAGTACCCATGAAATTGAATAACTTTCTCCAGAAAGTTATTTTTACTTCAGCATAAAATGTGGAATTAAATGATACTTTGTGATTATCGAAGAAAAGTAAAGACTGCCAAAGATTTATGAGTGACAGCCGGCACCAACGGATTTACGTGCTTTCTGAGGCACGCAGGGAACTCGGTATGAAATGAATTGTCAACCCATCCACAGACTGACCGCTGCAAGGGTAGCTTAACTTTTGACCGATCGATCTAAATGGTCGATACTTAGCCACGAGCTTCGATTTACAAAACTTAAAAACAAAAATAATAATATTACATAGAATTTCAAACGGGGAAAGTATAGTAGATATCCTAAGCGATAACTTTATTTTCGAGCCGTTTGGGGTTGAAACCCCGGGTCGTGGGGTCCGAGTCCTCATCTACTTTTTAAGGAAATTTCCAAAAAGTTGGTTGACACTTCCCGAGATCCAAGGGCTGGGTTTTACTTCGGACGGAGGTTAAACATTGCCGTCCAACGTGGCAATGCCGCCAGTCTCTAGTCTTGGGTACATTCCCAGTTGATTACGATGTGAGGGAATTTTTTGATGCCTTTTTGTTTTAGTTTGATAGTTATTTGTAATACAAGATTGACATTTCTAAGCGGCTGGTCGACTCTTCACGTGACCAGAGGGCTGGCCTTTTCTTGGGCCAAAGAATTAGCATTGCCATTCAACGTGGTAATGCTGCTAGCCTTCTGGGCACTTGTCCCATTGTGAGCGATGCGGACGAGTTTTTTGATGCCCTGTGAGCCGTCCATTGTATATAATATATATATATTTTTTAATTTATTTTAAGCTTTGTACATATATAATAATAAATTGTTATTGATAGTTGTATACAAGATTTAAGTGTAAAATGTAAATGAAATATAATTTCAAACAAAATAGGAGGGTGTGCTCATAGGGCACCAACAAGTCATCCACATCGCTGAACACGTGCGCAACAGGTTGACAGGATTGCCAACAATGAATTGGTGGGAAACGAGTATTGATTTAAAAATTTGTAGTGCGCCTGGGTCTAACGGGTGCACGCAACAATACAAGGGTCGTGGGATAATGACATTTAAACCTAAAAAGTCTAACTTAAACCTTTATTAATATCGCCGTAATTCCTGTAATTTTTATTATTATTATTTATTTATTTATCAGACAGCAAAGGTCCACTTACATACACACACACACACACATTGATAAAATATTGGAAGATGTTAGTAACAATGTTTCTTATAACCTGTGTTAGTATTTATACACAACGACAGACATTGTCGTTTTGATGAGATGCCTGTCGGCTATCACCTTCAGGAGGCTGTTGCCACTGCCACGCAATCTGGCGAGCAGAGACGCACTTTTCTTCCTTACAACAGCTGAGAAACTGTCGACTTGGGCTTTGGCGAACATCTCTGACGCACTGCAGTAACGCGGCAGTCGCATCAGCGCCCTGAAGGCATTATTATATTGGACGCGCAGCGCATCTACGGCACGTTTGGTACTGCTGATC
Organism: Charanyca ferruginea; assembly: GCA_947361185.1. Classification (NCBI taxonomy): domain Eukaryota; kingdom Metazoa; phylum Arthropoda; class Insecta; order Lepidoptera; family Noctuidae; genus Charanyca; species Charanyca ferruginea. The sequence goes on along the minus strand of OX376055.1, from coordinate 2,269,434 downwards.
CATAGCGCGCTCGAGTACAGAGAGGTGCAGTATGCTTTAAATAGCGTGTGTTTGACCACGTCTGTACAGTGGAACAACGTAATTAGTTTACACATTGCACGCACACGCGGTATGAAGAGTTACATACACAAACGTTAAATAAAACGAACGAGTTCTACTTTTTATTAGTGTGCGTATGTCGCGTCACTAAGCAGTAACTATAATATCAATGTATGTATCGTCATCAGTAATCTGTGTAATTGAATAAGTTATAATATTTCGCACCCAATCATTGTTACAGGTTTGGCGCAATGGCTAACGTATCTGGTTAGTTATTAAGAAGTCTTAAGATCAAATCTCGGTTGCAATACATTCTTTTTGTTTTGTAAACATAATTTTCGTAAAACTTTCATTACCTAGTTGAATTGCTAACAATTCAATTCCGTTCACAGATGAGTAAAATAACGTTTGAGAAGTGCGCACGGAACTCTCAGCCAATTTATTTTGACCGTTTAGGATATAACTACCCACAATTTTTGTTTATTTTTTTATACTTCTACCTTAGTTTATAAAAAATGAGCATTCTTAGTTGTCAGTCTACGAATATAAATTGCAATCCTAAGTATATAGATGAACACACATATTTCTGTGCGTTCTTTGTTTCTGATCCAATTGTGCTTCAACTTCTTCCAACCATGCAACAAGACGCAATTCATTGTTTTGCATGAGCAAAACGTTTTCATTAGTGAAATTGCAAGGTGATTATTAATATCGGTGAGTAACAAAGCTACTCGTGACAATGTTTTCATTACGTTAGTAATATTCCAACTCAAATTCTTAACTTATCTCACCTTTGACCTATGACTAAATTAATGTAAAATAATATTTAAATATATCAGAATTTGATTCTGATAAAATTTACTTATGCCAGTCTGTTTTTGTCTAACATAAAACATTTAGTCGAAATAAAGAAAAACTTTTAAATTATGTAATTAAAATAGTCATGAAACACGTTTATTATTTATCTAATAAATAAATAACGGTATTAAGTTTTATTACAACGAGGCAATATAAGACAGTCAGTTAATTTATCTATGATTAATTATCCACCAATTCACCATTGTTTATCTGCATTATTTTAAATATTATTTTGTTTTTATTCATTAAGGAGAACCGTGCAGTTATGTGTCCATCGAAGTGCGTATTCTGAAGAAATAGACCATCATCGACGTGGGCCAAAACCGAAGGCGAATTCTTCGGCTCGTTACCACGACATCGTGGCAAGGCTGTTTACGGGACTAATCCGTTTTTATCCACCCGCATAACTACATCAACACATAATGACATGTTTGCTTATAAACAGTGCGATATCACCTGCTGACCGGCATGAAGCTGGTTTAAGTTGCAGTAAGCCACCACGGAAGATTTTTCTGTCCAACGCTCACCGGCAAAAACAAATTCTATTCGCTAGGTCATATTATTATATTCATTTTAATTGCGAGAACAATGTGTTTATTTTAGTGATGAGAAATGTTTAAAGTCGTTTATGGATGGCGTTAAAATACTGTAAACGAAGCCGAATTACTATTAATATACTTAGGTTTAAAAGCTACTTCATGTTGCCGTGATTCTCTTATAAACACCTAAGTTATTATGTATAGTCCGTAGTTGACAGTTATTTGCAGTATATATTTTGAAGTGTAAGTGATGTTATTGTTATTCAGTTAGAAGTTAAATTAATTTCTTACTATCTAACATGTTGATTCACTTCACTTTCAATTCCACTTTGTTTAAATTTGTATACATTGAAAAAACAATTACGTCCATTCATATTCAATAAAAAGAAAAACTTTGTCTTGTCTTATAAACTCTTAATGAATTTGAAAATAGTGTTCTAATCATAAAAAAGTTAGGTATCAATAGCGATATAATAATATTTTTACAATAGTTTGCGTTATATAAATAATTGTATTGGCTACACGTAGTTTTTTATTTGCTAATATTATAACCCATGCCAAATTGAACCCTAAGCCAACTCTTGTAAGAAACATAATAGTCGAAACGAGCTGGCTCATTCACTAATGACCCAATAGCGATAAGGAACAATAGGATTCCGCATTCCATCTTTTATTAGTGATCGATGATTCTAACGCCTAGGTTATTTAATAAAATATTTTGATTTATTTTATTGGTTTTATTTAATTACCTTTTTATTTTTTTGTTTAAGTAATTTTATTTGACACAAAATATTAATGTTTTATAGGACAAAGGAAAAATAAAAACCCAAAACCATAACACCTGCCGGGGTTTGATCTTACGACACGAGGCTTATCTATGCCAAGTGCTTTCACCGACCGGCTACCTGGTCCTTATTTAAAAGGTTGAAATATTGGACTTCATTCAATTAAAATTGGTATACGTGGGTATATCATACGCACACAAACAGTTTAACTTCATAACCGACCAACCGACTAGTTCATTTACACACACAGTGACAATATCCCGTATGTGTGGCCTGTAAATCAATTACGTTGGCCGAGTGTACATCGAGCGAATCTACGGGCCAACATGTTCGCCCGTACCGCCAATGCCCTGCGTTCCCATTCAACATCAACATCATCTTTAAGGTCGTCAGCAATTATTATGACGACACGGTTGGCGCAGTGGTTGAGTGATCGACTGCTGCGCTGCGTGTCGCGGGTTCGATTCCCGCACGGAACAAATATTCGTATGGCCTACAGATAGTTGTTCCGGATCTGGCTGTTTGTGTATGTGAGTTTATATGTTTGTAAACGCACCCACGACACAGGAGTAATTCCTAGTGTGGGGCAATGATTTAAAAAAAAAAAAAAAAAAAAAAAAAAAAAAAAAAAAAAAAAAAAAAAAAAAATTAGATGTCCCAAGTATTTAAACTGATGAACCCGACGAATCGGGTAATGATACAACGTATAGTAAACAATTATTTTAGAAATGGAGTTTCCTGCCCATTCTTCTCCATACGATACTACCTTTTAGATGAAGTAATTAGTCATGTTTTCTTATAAATGTCGTTCAAAAATATATGAATAGTTGGTTGACACTTGATCTAAGAGCTGGTTTACCTTGGTCAGAGGCATCCAACGTGGCATTGACGCCAGTCTTTAGTGCACATTTCCAGATGACGGCAATGTGGAGAAATTGGTCTATGCCTTATTGTAACTATTATAGTTATTTAGTTTAATAGTTAAAGGTTTTCTTTTTTATTATTCGTAAATTTATATTGATTGTATACATTTGTAAATGAAGTAGATTATAAATATAACTAGGGTTTGAAAAATAAATGATTTTCCTTTGACTTTGTAGTCAGATTGTTACCAGGTACCTACTGTTCAGAGCAGTACTTTCAAAGCTGCAAACAACCGGCCTGTTTTTAAAAACTGGGAAATTTCAGCCTTTACCCGTGTCAGCGTTGACTTCTTTATAATAACAACGTGCAACGTAACAACGTTTCATGAAACTGTTTTAGTTAGTGACAATGCACGCGACCAGTCGTCCGGTCAAAGGGAATCGTTCCGGATAAAAAGTTCGTCAAAGGTGCAGTTTTTCGGTATTACAAGCCTAAAAACTGCTTTAACCTCGTCGGTTTTTCTTTGTTGTTAACTGGTGAATAGTGTACGTGTTTCTTTATGAACGCTATCGAAGATGTGGATTAAAAACTAACCTATGTCCATTTTTGGATTTTGAGTTTACTTGGTACTAAATTTCATCAACATCGGCTGTGTAGTTTACCAGTGAAATCGTTATAGATAAACAGGCGATTTTAATTTCGGATGTATAATAGATGGATATTTTAATTTCCTAATTAGCAGATCATTGTCAAGTCCACTGTAGTATTCTATCTTTACAAATAACCAAAGTTAACCAGTTATATATGTTTATCGACAAACGTTTAGCGTCCGAGTGCTACTTTTAAGTCAAATATTTACTTTCAAATAGGTACATTCTATTTAAATTCTTCAATGCTTACTAACAAACTGATTGGTTTGGCGTAACTTTATAATAAATAGATATTTCCCGTGTCTTGGTCCTCTTTTATTTTTCTTAAGGATCAGGTAAGTTTTGTATATAGTGATCCGCCCCGGCTTCGCCTGGGTGCAATGTAGATCAAACTATACGTAAAAATCTTCCTCTTGAACTATTCTATGTATCGACGAAAACCGCATTAAAATCCGTTGCGTAGGTAGTTTAAAAGATCGAATCGTACCGTCGGTGGGAGCGACTTTGTTTTATACTATGTAAAGATTCAGGTTAAGTTGTAAATCTATTTAATAAAAATGAATTGTTGTTCGTTAGTCTCGCTAAAAGTCGAAAATCGTTGGACCGGTTTCGTTAATTTTGGCCTTGAAATATTTGTGGAAGTCCAGGGAAGGTTTATACTGTAACAAAATTGACAGAACAACGTCTGTCGGATCAGCTAGTAATGTAATAATTGTTGTCGAATGTTTCTTAGTTTAAGGCGCTAACAAGCGACTTTTGCAGATTTTAAACTGATAATCACGTCAAAATGTGTAGTGTAAATGATTTGAAAGAAATATATGTTAAACTAAAACATTCTCTTAATCGTTTAGTATGTGAATATTGTTGATTAAGTTCATATTAAATAGTTTAATAAAATCGTGAAGTGGTGTCTGACGCGGACAAAACATTGATAATCACACAAAATCTACCAGGATGATTTTAATGAAACTTTTACTATCTTACAGACAATTTTATTATCTATCTTTTACTATACGCCTTTTTTTAGTTATAGAATACTATCTTATATTTAATTTTTTCGACTAAACTTTGAGAGTTTTGGACGCAGCGCAAACGATTCTCTGGGTCGCTCAAGGTGGCCTGCGTATATCGTCGCCTTAATCTCTCCATTACATACAAAGTACTTTAGTTCCACATTTTATGTTCAAGTAAAAAATAACTATACTTACTTAATATTGTTATAATATAATATAATATATGTGGGGACATTTTCACACACGGCCATTTAACCCCAAACTAGGGAGACCCTGTACTATGGGTGTCAGACAGCTGATATACATACACATATACATTTTTTTTTTTTGTAAATACATACATATATAGATAAACAACACCCAGACACAAGGCAAACACAAGTGCTCATCACACAAATGTTTACCCTGGGCGGGAATCGAACCCGCAACACGCTGCACAGCAGTCGATCGCTCAGCCACTGCACCAACCGTGTCGTGTTATAAATCTTCTCGTACACTAACATACTTAAACAATAGCTGAGTATGAGTTTTTTTTTTTAAATTTATGTTAGCATTAAAACTTAGAACTCGGCAGGCGGTCAGTTGTATTGGTTCATTAATAGTGTCAAGGTAATAGTGTGTGTTTTTCACTGGTTTTACGTATATATTATAATGAATGTGTGTAGATTATAGTAATGCATGTGCGTTTGTTTATATGCCTTGGATTAAAGTTCAGTTTTTATAATCTACTAGCTAGGTTTATGGAGGATGCAGACGAAATCGTGAAATAAAAAGCAGCCTATGTCCTTTTTTAACCGAGTTCAAAAAGGAGGAGGTTATCAATACGAATGCTTATATTCTTTTTTTTATGTATTTTCGGTCATAACTCTGTCATATATAGACGGATTTGCAAAATTCTTTTTTTGTTCGAAAGGGGTTTATCCCGAAAAGGTCCCGTATAAATTTTATCAAAATTGGTACAGCACTTTTTGAGAAAATCAACGAATTCCCAAAAGAACAAAAAAATTACAATAAATAAAAAGTTTTTTCAAAAAAAAAAGAAAACCGCCTTCAAAAACTAAAAAGTAATAAATAACTACACTTCCGAAAGTAAAGTGATGTGTGTTCTGTGCTAGTTATTTATCACTTTTTAGTTTTTGAAGGCGGTTTTCTATTTTTTTTGAAATAACTTTTTTTGGGGTTTAAGCATAGTTTGTCTGCGTTGTTTAGACGTGAAATTGTAATAATTTTTTCATATTAGCATGGATAATAAGTTGACAAATGCGTACAAAATGATTTTATGAATTAAAAGTGTTTTATTTGAATAGAACAAACTGATGAATGATGAACTTATTTAGTAATTACAATTCGATAAATAATTACTATTATACCCTTTCCATTCAATTATTCGTTTTTTGACAGCTGCCTTTGAACGTAACTATTTCCGATTACGTAAAAGTTAACTTTAAAATGCGTTAATAATAATAATAACAGTTTATTGTCACAAAGAAACATACATTTTTAGTATACATTGCTTAACAAGATGCTAAGTATGTTGCAGAAGTTTGTATACAGATATTGTGAGTCCTGCCTCTTAAACGAGGATAACCTGTCTCTTAAGAGACAGCGGTGCCGATTCTTTTTTCACAAGCTAAATTAAAATTAGGCATTTGGCATCTCTTACTACCAGGCAGCGGAAGAAAAGGACGGCGACAGACAAGGACTAAGTTAAAGATGTCAAATTAGTTTTTCCCTTGAACTTCGCAGTGCTTTTAAAATCAATACGTTCTGAAATGACAACTATAATTGTGGGAACATTTTAGATCAACTTAAATTGACAGCTCTTATTAATAATATGTCTCTTTCTTGTTTTATTGGAGATAAAGAAATATAAATAGCCTAAAATTAATTTAGTTCGTGCACAACAGAATTGGCACCAGTGTTCAGCTGTAAGGTTACTTAAGAATAAAGATTATACAACTGCGGACAGTGCTATTGTTCATGTTGTAAAAGTAATGGAGTCATCTACAGTCACGGCGGCGTTCCTAAACGGATTTATCCGATGGATTTTATAAAGGACACTGGGATTCTTGCAAGTACGCGGTTGTCACTGTCTACAGCCACCCCACGTTTTAGGGTGACCCACAAACATACAATCTTCTCTCCCATCAATCACGTATCAACACAACAATAGAAGACTGACCTTTGTACCGTGAGATGGACATCGCTCCCAAGAAAATAATCTGACCCTAAACAAACCAGCATATTTAAAACTAACAAAAAGAAAGCAAGCAGACTCGCGCTAAAAACGTGTATCCAACAAAAGGGTCATAAAACAAGTTCAATATTGAATGGCAAACATTTGTAGATGCTGCTGTGAATAAACATCGTCGTGATTTCATTTCACACATCTTGGAAGGTCGTCATTACCAAATATGACGCTTGTTTTCTGTACGCTTAATTTATAATAAATAACACCTAGGATAAAGAGGGGTAATTGATTAACTGACTAAACAAGATGATTGTCTAACGGCAATTAAAAAGTAATGATTAAAGGCTAGATTTCGACTACGCGAATGTCAGAACCAGATTTGATTTTGACTTAGAGACTATAATTGCATAAAAAAATTAAATTAAAAATTTTAAAAACCCCCGACGCAAAATATAAAAGCGATTATTTAAAAATAATACCTTTTGTTGAGCCATCAAATGTTTGTTCGTTAAAATGGCGCTATAATGTCGCGGCGGGGTACCGCTTAAGTAAGTCAGATCCTTCATTTCATTGACTTCCTCTTAATTTATTTACCAGCATTTCCGACCAACTTGCTACGGTACGATAAAATTTTTGTTGCAAATGATAAAATTTTAGTTGGAAATGTAGTTACCATGAGTTCGCTATTTTTAACCCCCGACGAAAAAGAGGGGTGTTATAAGTTTGACGTGTCTGTGTGTCTGTGTGTCTGTGTGTCTGTGTGTCTGTGTGTCTGTCTGTGGCACTGTAGCTCTTTAACGGGTGAACCGATTTGAATGCGGTTTTTTTATTTGAAAGTAGATTCTCTAGCGATGGTTCTTAGACATGTTTCATCAAAATCGGTTCAGCAGTTTTAAAGTTATCAGCTCTTTTGTTTGCTGCGGTAGGGATCTTAGACGCATACCGGATGTTTACTTTGCTTTCAAACATATTATTATAGGTGACCACACTGACCACACAAAACCAAACTAAATTACATTTAAAAAATTTAAAATAAAAATTAAATTAAAAAATTAAAAAAACCCCCAACGCAAAACATAAAAGCGATTATGTAAAAAGTAAAAAATAATACTTTTGTTGAGCCATCAAATGTTTGTTCGTTGAAATGGCGCTATAATGTCGCGGCGGGGTACCGCTAAGTTTAAAGCAATAACTAAATATCTAAAATAGCGAACTGATGGTAACTAGATTTGCAACAAGATTAACAACTAGATTAGCAACAAAAATTTGATAATATCGAAGCAAATTGGTCGAAAATGCTGGTAAATTAATAGACAGTGAATGAAATTGAGGGACTGACTTACTTAAGCGGTACCCCGCCGCGACATTATAGCGCCATTTCAACGAACAAACATTTGATGGCTCAACAAAAGTATTATTTTTTACTTTTTACATAATCGCTTTTATGTTTTGCGTTGGGGATTTTTTTTAAATTTTAAATTTAATTTTTTAATGTTTTAACTATTTAGTTATTGCTAACTTAGCGGTACCCCCGCCGCGACATTAAAGCGCCATGTTTATTCACAGCCAAACAGACAGACAGATGGAAAGTGAAGTCTTAGTAAGAGGGTCCCGTTTTTACCCTTTGGGTACGGAAGCCTAAATAATTGGTGTCTGAATAATCAGAGAAGCAAATATCAATTCGGACACTATTTCCGAATATATTGTGTCGGAATCGTCAGCAAGTCAAATCACTTGCAATAATCTTAATTCATTAGAATTATTCAAATAATATGACGATTGAAACTGAAAAAGCTTTTAACTAGAAAGACCACCGCTTTCAAAAAGTAAAAAATAACTTTCTATTCGCAAGTCGCCCGCCGGTTTTGGTTTTGCTTGTTGTTTTGTATTGCCACCGACTTGCGAATTGAAAGTTATTTTTTACTTTTACTTTTTGAAGGCGGTTGTCTTTTTTGTTAAAACAGTTTTCTTTTCGCTTTTTAGTGCCTACTTCTTATCATACATATTAATTACAAAATGGTGACACTAAAAAAATTAAGCCATCTCTTAATTTTGTACCCTTAGGGGTGTAATAATTCTTGAAATTTATGTGGGACCATATTTGAGGTATTCACTATCAATTAAAAAAAAGGATCATCGAAATCGGATTACACTGAAAATAGTTATGCAAAATAGTTAGCATTTTTTTTTATGTTTTTACAACATAAAAAAAAATGTTCATAAGATTCAAATTACTGGGCCAAACTATGTTAGTTACATTTTTATGGGACCAAATGGCAACTATTCCGCATCAAATCAAAGAAGAATCACGTAGGTAAATCGGATAATAAATTTCAGCGTAATCTGTGTACATACATAAAAAAGAAATACCAATCGAATTGAGGAGAAATCGGTTAATAAGTGATTCCGTGCCTGTAACGCAAAACTGTAATTTTAACAAATAAGGAATAGAGGTGGCCGTTTATAAAAAACGTTGTTGACCAACGATGTTCGTCTATGATGTTGGCATCCGATGTCGAATTGTTGAACAACGAATGGGAGCAACACCCAAATTCAACGCGAACGCAGGTACCGAATAATGCCGACCAAAACCGACAACGACCGATGTCAGTTGGTGTAACGAACGAATTCAACCAACGAACGAGTACGACGATGTTGACCGAACGACACACGAGTGACATGACAACGATGCCATTGCCAATAGACAAAATAATATCAACAGGCACACAACATCAAGCTATACATTTCCAGTTAATGCTGATCTCGCATTGTATAGGATTTCCGTACAATGCGAGATCAGTTTATACTGGAAATGTCCAAATGGCTTGATGTGTAGCCGTGTGTACCTACTACAGAATTATCGTTACTAGAAATGTCATGAATTTTCAGGCTTTGTAGGTACTATAAAATATGTGTATGCAGACGGAGGCAGTAGTAAGAAGATTTTTTTTAGCTACTTTGTATTACTAAATTGCCTACAAAAAAAAATTGACAATTTATTTTCATCCACACTTTTATTTATTATTATTTTATAAAATTATGTCTTTACGTTGAAGTACGTAGGTATCGAACTTCAACATAATATTATAACAACTTTTATGAAAACGCCAAAGTAACATGTTACCGTAGCCAGCAGTACCTACACTAGCTAGCTAGTAGCTAGATGACTGACACCGTTGTCGACAACGGGTAGCAACAACGAATCAACGATGTGCATCGGTGATGAAAAATAACAACAACGCCCATCTCTAATAAGGAATATCCTAGACTGAACTGCAATGAATTACATTTCCAATTTGAACTGCAATGCATTCCATTTCCAATTTCAACTTACAAATTACGAGTGACGGGTATCAGTAAATGCTTTATAAAAGGGATTTTCACAGGAGCTTCTATCTCCGTCGACATTTCAAATTGACTTTGGTATGTCGTTAATAGAATCGATTGGCAATTATGTCTAATGGAGATGTCTGGACGCGCCGACGGAATAGGCAGGTAATATGCGCAATCGCTTTGTGATGATTAGTTAGTAATTGCACAAAGCTAATCACAAAGCGATTTCCGTGTGCAGTGTGCTTTGATTAAATGTGGTCGAATCTACTGAATGGCTTTGATTTGTATGTACACAAAGAGGCCTGGAGATCTATTACTGTATACTATTTAATCTATTAGTCTGTAACGTAGCTCACAGTCATGTCCTCAGAATCAATATAATGCTTCTGACGTCTACTGTTCCTCCTTATCTTTGACTGTGAACACTATTTTGATGATGGAGAGGATATAAAATGACAGATTTCAATATTTTTTTTTTATTCTAATAGTCTTGCGATTGACCGCAATGGTGATAGGTGTAGGGTAGGTGTAGGGTAGGTGTAGGGTAGGTGTAGGGTAGGTGTAGGGTAGGTGTAGGGTAGGTGTAGGGTAGGTGTAGGGTAGGTGTAGGGTAGGTGTAGGGTAGGTGTAGGGTAGGTGTAGGGTAGGTGTAGGGTAGGTGTAGGGTAGGTGTAGGGTAGGTGTAGGGTAGGTGTAGGGTAGGTGTAGGGTAGGTGTAGGGTAGGTGTAGGGTCGGTGTAGGGTAGGTGTAGGGTAGGTGTAGGGTAGGTGTAGGGTAGGTGTAGGGTAGGTGTAGGGTAGGTGTAGGGTAGGTGTAGGGTAGGTGTAGGGTAGGTGTAGGGTAGGTGTAGGGTAGGTGTAGGGTAGGTGTAGGGTAGGTGTAGGGTAGGTGTAGGGTAGGTGTAGGGTAGGTGTAGGGTAGGTGTAGGGTAGGTGTAGGGTAGGTGTAGGGTAGGTGTAGGGTAGGTGTAGGGTAGGTGTAGGGTAGGTGTAGGGTAGGTGTAGGGTAGGTGTAGGGTAGGTGTAGGGTAGGTGTAGGGTAGGTGTAGGGTAGGTGTAGGGTAGGTGTAGGGTAGGTGTAGGGTAGGTGTAGGGTAGGTGTAGGGTAGGTGTAGGGTAGGTGTAGGGTAGGTGTAGGGTAGGTGTAGGGTAGGTGTAGGGTAGGTGTAGGGTAGGTGTAGGGTAGGTGTAGGGTAGGTGTAGGGTAGGTGTAGGGTAGGTGTAGGGTAGGTGTAGGGTAGGTGTAGGGTAGGTGTAGGGTAGGTGTAGGGTAGGTGTAGGGTAGGTGTAGGGTAGGTGTAGGGTAGGTGTAGGGTAGGTGTAGGGTAGGTGTAGGGTAGGTGTAGGGTAGGTGTAGGGTAGGTGTAGGGTAGGTGTAGGGTAGGTGTAGGGTAGGTGTAGGGTAGGTGTAGGGTAGGTGTAGGGTAGGTGTAGGGTAGGTGTAGGGTAGGTGTAGGGTAGGTGTAGGGTAGGTGTAGGGTAGGTGTAGGGTAGGTGTAGGGTAGGTGTAGGGTAGGTGTAGGGTAGGTGTAGGGTAGGTGTAGGGTAGGTGTAGGGTAGGTGTAGGGTAGGTGTAGGGTAGGTGTAGGGTAGGTGTAGGGTAGGTGTAGGGTAGGTGTAGGGTAGGTGTAGGGTAGGTGTAGGGTAGGTGTAGGGTAGGTGTAGGGTAGGTGTAGGGTAGGTGTAGGGTAGGTGTAGGGTAGGTGTAGGGTAGGTGTAGGGTAGGTGTAGGGTAGGTGTAGGGTAGGTGTAGGGTAGGTGTAGGGTAGGTGTAGGGTAGGTGTAGGGTAGGTGTAGGGTAGGTGTAGGGTAGGTGTAGGGTAGGTGTAGGGTAGGTGTAGGGTAGGTGTAGGGTAGGTGTAGGGTAGGTGTAGGGTAGGTGTAGGGTAGGTGTAGGGTAGGTGTAGGGTAGGTGTAGGGTAGGTGTAGGGTAGGTGTAGGGTAGGTGTAGGGTAGGTGTAGGGTAGGTGTAGGGTAGGTGTAGGGTAGGTGTAGGGTAGGTGTAGGGTAGGTGTAGGGTAGGTGTAGGGTAGGTGTAGGGTAGGTGTAGGGTAGGTGTAGGGTAGGTGTAGGGTAGGTGTAGGGTAGGTGTAGGGTAGGTGTAGGGTAGGTGTAGGGTAGGTGTAGGGTAGGTGTAGGGTAGGTGTAGGGTAGGTGTAGGGTAGGTGTAGGGTAGGTGTAGGGTAGGTGTAGGGTAGGTGTAGGGTAGGTGTAGGGTAGGTGTAGGGTAGGTGTAGGGTAGGTGTAGGGTAGGTGTAGGGTAGGTGTAGGGTAGGTGTAGGGTAGGTGTAGGGTAGGTGTAGGGTAGGTGTAGGGTAGGTGTAGGGTAGGTGTAGGGTAGGTGTAGGGTAGGTGTAGGGTAGGTGTAGGGTAGGTGTAGGGTAGGTGTAGGGTAGGTGTAGGGTAGGTGTAGGGTAGGTGTAGGGTAGGTGTAGGGTAGGTGTAGGGTAGGTGTAGGGTAGGTGTAGGGTAGGTGTAGGGTAGGTGTAGGGTAGGTGTAGGGTAGGTGTAGGGTAGGTGTAGGGTAGGTGTAGGGTAGGTGTAGGGTAGGTGTAGGGTAGGTGTAGGGTAGGTGTAGGGTAGGTGTAGGGTAGGTGTAGGGTAGGTGTAGGGTAGGTGTAGGGTAGGTGTAGGGTAGGTGTAGGGTAGGTGTAGGGTAGGTGTAGGGTAGGTGTAGGGTAGGTGTAGGGTAGGTGTAGGGTAGGTGTAGGGTAGGTGTAGGGTAGGTGTAGGGTAGGTGTAGGGTAGGTGTAGGGTAGGTGTAGGGTAGGTGTAGGGTAGGTGTAGGGTAGGTGTAGGGTAGGTGTAGGGTAGGTGTAGGGTAGGTGTAGGGTAGGTGTAGGGTAGGTGTAGGGTAGGTGTAGGGTAGGTGTAGGGTAGGTGTAGGGTAGGTGTAGGGTAGGTGTAGGGTAGGTGTAGGGTAGGTGTAGGGTAGGTGTAGGGTAGGTGTAGGGTAGGTGTAGGGTAGGTGTAGGGTAGGTGTAGGGTAGGTGTAGGGTAGGTGTAGGGTAGGTGTAGGGTAGGTGTAGGGTAGGTGTAGGGTAGGTGTAGGGTAGGTGTAGGGTAGGTGTAGGGTAGGTGTAGGGTAGGTGTAGGGTAGGTGTAGGGTAGGTGTAGGGTAGGTGTAGGGTAGGTGTAGGGTACGTGTAGGGTACGTGTAGGGTACGTGTAGGGTAGGTGTAGGGTAGGTGTAGGGTAGGTGTAGGGTAGGTGTAGGGTAGGTGTAGGGTAGGTGTAGGGTAGGTGTAGGGTAGGTGTAGGGTAGGTGTAGGGTAGGTGTAGGGTAGGTGTAGGGTAGGTGTAGGGTAGGTGTAGGGTAGGTGTAGGGTAGGTGTAGGGTAGGTGTAGGGTAGGTGTAGGGTAGGTGTAGGGTAGGTGTAGGGTAGGTGTAGGGTAGGTGTAGGGTAGGTGTAGGGTAGGTGTAGGGTAGGTGTAGGGTAGGTGTAGGGTAGGTGTAGGGTAGGTGTAGGGTAGGTGTAGGGTAGGTGTAGGGTAGGTGTAGGGGGTGCTTAGGGACCGCAGAGAGGTTGTTTAGTACACGGAAGCCGCTGCTGCCTGACTTCCGGATTTTCCCGCAGTCGCCTTGTACGGCACCTTCGAGATGAAATGTGTGAGTGCTATCCTAACATCGTAAGGGCAACTCTATAATTCTCTTTAAAAAAAAAAGAATGTTTTATCAGCCAGTAAATGTTCAAATGAAATTACCCTGTTTTAATACTTATGAAGAATTGAACACCATGTCACCACGATCCCCTGAGTGAACCTATTTGGTTTTCTGATCGCAACCACTGCTAAAAGTTCTGATGGTGACTCTTTCCCCAAAAATATCTGTAGACGCTTCGTGGACGCTTCGAATGTGGAAGCTAGGAAGCTCGGTATTTTTTTTAGTTTTTTTTTTAATGAAACCTAGTTAGGTCAATTTATCGCCCCCGAAACCTCCTGCATACTAAATTTCATGAAAATCGTTGGAGCCGTTTTCGAGATTCAGATTATACAGATACAAGAATTGCTCGTATAAAGGTATTAGATTGAATGACTAAGTTTTTAATTTAATTATTTCTCATCATTTACCAAAAAAAAATTACTTGTAATTTTTCTTACCTATAAATGTGTTTATATGTTAAGTATTCCGGCTACTCCATAATATATCACTGAACCACCTAACGTTAGAAACCGTGCATTACATGGACAGATGTCGTTACCTAAGTAAGGTTACGTGGCGTTGGGTAATGCGATATAAACATCATAATGTGGTGTGTGACCATTTGGTTTATATTATAATCACGTTGTAAACCAACGCTTTCTATAATATTTGTAATAGTATAGTATAGTATTTGTTCTATGACTTCTTCATTATTTTTCAATCCTGGATCTTTTTATTGTACCTAGTATATTATCGCCAAACCGGTCTGAGTCAGCGATGTCTGTAGAAAGAATGGTTTTTGTCAATTTAACAGTATAATATGACCTACGGGATTTTGAGTATATTTATGCTTTTTGTTGTGTACATTCAAGTTTTAATATACCTAAGATCTTTATTTTATAGAAAGAGGTATAGGTCCGTGGGGAACAAGGAATCAAAGAAAATATAGTTAAACTATTTTATTTGAAGGAATTACTGCAGGTCATGGATTCTAAAAAGTGGGTAGAGAAAGAAAAGAAATATCGAGAAATTGTGATTTGAAAAGGGAATAGATTCACCAACACTTAAGGCTCGGCTACATCGGAGCAGAGATGTAGCGGACACAGTCACGGCGACAAACTGTAGTAGTATTTAAATAATAATAAAAAAATAATAAAATGTTTTTGTACACAGAAAAAAAAAACATACCTACTTATGTACACAAGGATTTAAAAAAAGATTGTACACTAGGGCCACATTAAAGGGTAAACTAATTACTCCTAAACTAGGCCAAAAGCCTGTGTTTTAGGTTCCTCCAGATATAATGGCATACAAATTAAGCGTCATGCAAGTACTTATTTAAACAACAGCGTAAATTAAACAAAAAGGTCTTAAATTAAATACAGTATTTAGTTATACTAGTACTATGATACAATTACAATAAGATTTTCGGTTTCTTCATACGTCAACTTCTGCAACCAACTTGTTAGTTTGATTTTAACTTCATGTTTAGTCAGAGAGTAAATAGGCATACGTTTTGCATGAATAGGTTCACATCAAAGCTCTCAGTATCTCAGTACCTACCTATCAAGCATGAACGGGACTACGGCCTTAAGGTTTAAAAGGTACTATTTAAGATAATTCCCCAAAATGGTCAGTACATGCTCATAAGTCCTCAGACACAAATGCCAAAACCGATGTCAAAGATAAAAATCGGAGGAATGTTTATCATACCTACATATTTCAACACCACACAAAGTTTATACAATCTAATTTACGTATAATATAATAACAATAAACACGGCTATCTTTAGCATAATCCGACGCCGGAGTTAATATTCTAATATTCATAAGTGTCGGCTCTTCGGTATTAAGTAATACATTTCCCTAAATTGGCTAGTGTAGGTGGATAATTACTGTCTGATCATATTCGAGTTCTTTCGACAGATTAGTGCCAATATTATATTGATTTTGAAATTAATATAAAATATACCTATAATAATACAATCATCATCATCTTTCCCAACAATATTGGGGTCGGCTTCCAGTCTTACCAGATGCAGTCGAATACCAGTGTTTTACATGGAGCGACTGCCTATCGGACCTCCAAAACCCACTTACTGGGTAACACGATACCTTTTGGTAAGACTGGTTGTCAGACTTTCTGACTTCTGACTACCCACGACGACTGTCAACGATCTACAAATTACAGCCTTGACCAACGGCTTTACGTGCTTTCCGATGCACGGAGGGAACTCGGTATGATAGGGATGGTCACCCATCCACAGGCCGACCGCGGCTAGCGTAGCTTAACCTTTGACCGACCGATGTACGGCTTTAACTTAGCCACGAGCTTCTCTATATTTATGGTTCAATTACAAAGAGATATTCTGAATAGCAACTGTGTTCTTCACTTTTGGCTGTTACAACATCCGGATTTAACGACGAAAGTGGTCCATTCATTGATGTTATATCCGAAATCCACTGTAATACTAGCCTATTATCGAGGCGTCGACTTCGATATTTTCAATACTAGCAACATTAACATTAAAAAATCTCTGTGAAGCTTCTTTTTTGAAAACATAGCATAGTTTATCTGAGGATCTTACTTTCCCTATTCTTTCGATCGTATTTATACAAATGAGCTGTCTTCTACCTTCTTGTACCTACTAATGTATTTTCTATCTGTGAAAAGTTTTAATTGGCCTTATCGTTGTCACTATTTCTATCTTATTTCTGTACCTAGCTGTAAGTTTTCCAAATAAAAATAAAATAAAATATTACAGTCCCACTGCTGGGCAAAGGCCTCTTCTCATATAGAGAAGGCACGAACATTGATCACCACGTGCGCTCAAGGCGGATTGGCTTATCTATACTAATATTATAAAGCTGAAGAGTTTGTTCGTTTGGTTGAACGCGCTAATCTCAGGATCTACTGGTTCGAATTGCAAAAATCTTTTTGTGTTGGATAGTTCATTTATCGAGGAAGGTTATAGGCCCATGCGAAGCCGGGTCAGGTGGCTAGTATTCATTATAAGTCCTGGTTTCCTCACGATATTTTCCTTCACCGATGACAGTGATGTCCAATACTTAAAAAGTACATATGAAATTGTAAAAGCCACATTGGGACTTGTTCGTGCCTATACCCCGTTCACAATAAGATTAGACATTTACACAAACCCTTTTTTACAGTCCGTTCAACCGATTTTGACTTATATTGCGTTAGTAGCATGACAAATGGCAACTGCAGTAAACAGTTGTTATGTCATCCTTAAGCCTACAGAATAGAAGTCAAAATCGGTTGAAGGGTCTGTAAAAAAGGTTTGTGTTTATATCTAATCTTATTGTGAACGGAGTATAGTTGCGAACTGGAACTTTGTGCCTACGAGGTGGGCGCCTTGACCACTATGCAATCAAGACGTTTTGAAACTTGTTTGAAGTAATTTCATTAGCAAGCTCATAGGCATCTTCTGGTTACGCTTGATCATGGAAGATTAGAAAAGCAGTATTCTTATGTAACGCATAATTATCAAGCTGTTGCTCATCATGTCAACCTTTTGACGTCCACTGCTGGGTCTCCCCCAAGGGGGGTTCAGTCGTAATCGCCATGCGTGGCCGATGCATGTTGTCGATCGCAGTAAGTGTTATGGTACTCAGAAGGACGCTGCTGCCCATCCTCTGGTCAACATCCCTTAGTCGCCTACTACGACCCCCATGGTTAGAAATGCGGTGATGCTATTCACGATCGGCACTACACGGCAAGCTATTGCTTGTAGTAATGTATTCTGAAGTATCGTTTAAGTCTTGTCAATTTGATAATAATTGCTATCTTCGTAATTTCCATGAGCTTCCTTATCATCGGTATTGATATTTATAGACTTGAATTTATCACACCTATTTATCCTTTACTGATATTAATAATCTTTAAGGATAATATTAGGACCTTTATTGAAAAAGAGGAATTTAATAGTAACTGGGTTGAGGAGATCATACAGGCAGCCACTCCATGTAAAACACTGGCATTCAGGGCCTCAAGTCTGCTATTACAATAGTGTCAGAATGGTCTATCATTGATTTCATAATTGTTGATTTTGACAAGTTTGGTAATCTACTAATATAATGGCGTCATTATGACTATGGTCAACCATTGAAACTCCACTGAAAGAAATGATATAGAATGGTAATATCGTACATAATGACAAATGAATGACTGACTTAGTTTCCGAACTTCTTACTTCTTCAGATTGCTTATAACACTTATAAATAATATGTAAAAAAAAAAAAACGAAAATAATTTCTACTAACGGGTTTCATAATAATGGCAATACGACAATGCCATTATAACACAATTCTATTACGAGACGATCAACCGATCAATGATCGACCATTATGAATTAAACAGATTACGAACTTTAGCAAAATGACAATGGGATCGTGTTGGAATGACGTAATTATAAAATTAGCAGACTTGGCCCCCAGCTGCACCCGGTTAGACTGGAAGCCGTCCCCAATATACTTGGGAAAGACTAGTCAGATGATGATTTAAAAAGTGGCGTTAAGACATTTCTAATTTCACGGCCTCTAAGCGCGTACATCATAATATCTACTAAGCAGTTCATTTTGTAGTCCACGACCTTCTAATCCTCCTATTGTTGCATTTAAGAGCGTGCTAAACAATTAACTTAGCATAACGTTGACTAAACTACTTTCACGTGATCTCAAGAATTCGACACACCCAAACAGCAACAGTTTTGTAAGAAAAAGATTATACTACAAGCGAGAATATTCATTTAATTTGAATATAAAATTATATACATGCGCATATTAATGTGGCGCCAACGTTCAATATTACATGTGAGGGATAACCCGTGAACTTTGTTGATATAAATATTATTGGCATATGTAATTTTGATGGCGTAGTTTTGAAGGTTATTGATGTAATGATGTTATCAATCATTAAAGTCTAGACTGCCTCGCCTTCCACCTTCCAATGCTTTTAACCATATATATGGTTAAATATACAGAATCATCGTATACAAAAGCACACAGCACACAGTTATACAGATATATAGCTATCCTAGTTTGGTCCCGGCTGCTGTTTGTAGATCTTTGGCAGTCGTTATGGGTAGTCAGAAGCCAGAAAGTCTAACAACACAACACCGAAAAACCAACCGCATCGAAAGCACCAAAAGTCTAACATCGTAGAGTACGTGCGCCAAAAGACAAAGTACACGCCGAAGGTGCAGTTACTGGAGTCGCGCCGCAACGTAGTTCCACAATCTCCGCATTGTGTGTGCCGTGAATATTTAGAGAATAGCGAAAAGCTTCGTATCCAAAGCTGATAGTCTGCCCGCTGGCAATCCTATATCTGTAACTCATTCTTAAGACATTCGTGGTGCGAGTACCGAATTGTTTCCTGCCCTCCGTCATGGTAGAAGACTTTTGGCCGCAGGATGTGGAGTTCCGTCGCTCCCGCGGACAAGTGCCACAGGACAGCACAAAGACAATTTAGTGAAGTGATACTAACATAGTCTTAAGTCGTCCCTAGTAACACAAGTTAGATATTATAAAATTAGGTTAAGGTATTTCTATGGGCCTATGCAGCTTGAAAATAAATGAATTATTATTATTAGCAAGGAGTATTGTGTTACCCAACAACTGGATTGTAGATGTCAGATGGGCAGTTGCTCCATGTAAAACAGCGGTAGGTATTCAGCTGCATCCTGTTAGACTAGAAGCCGACCCCAAAACAGTTGGGCAGATAATGACTCTTAGTTGCTAAGGTAATGTGCGGCTTATGTTAAATTGGGTGTCCCCTTGTTTTGCAGACAGAAATTTCATAGATTTTCGTTTCCCAGAAAATGTTTCATATAATATTTGGTTCTCGTATTTTTATTTCGACTATTATTGTTACAAAGACTATTTACTTTAATGAAAAATATTTCACAGAAACACAATTCAATGAATTTTTAATCATATTTTTTTGTTTAACAAACTTATCAAACAGTACAATTATTTTGAAACGAAATTCCATGGCAAAAATACAACAAACAGTATCTTTCCATGGAATTTATTTCAACGAAAATGTACATAAATAGACAATAACAAAAATGTTGTCTTAAAAGTCAATATGTTGTGCTACCAAAGTTAATGACAAAAACGAATCGCTGCGAAACCGACTCCACGTAGTCTTGTCTGCCCTACGCCCAGAGTGTAATTTAAATCTCCGTAGGCGTGGAGGGGCGATTTTGTAACGTTATCGTCGCAGATGGTATTCACGCTCACCACCGCAGCTTCGGCTTACTGGCCGGCTTCGCCTTCGCGGTAGGTTTAGTTAGAACTGAGACTCCCATTCTTGGGAATAAGTTTAATATTAAATAAAAAATAAAAAGGATAAAGAATATTTGATTTGTTATTCTATGATATGATTATTCTAACAATAAACTTTATGTGAAACAAAAATCTATGATTTAAAAATCTTGAAAGTAAGTATTCTGCGTATTGATTATTCTATGAAAAGAAATTATGAGAAAATTTTTATGTGAATCGAAATTCTATAAAACTATTAGCTATGAAACAACGTACAACCGTTTAATGTTTGTATTGTAATCGTTACTGTGTCAGTGAGGGCAGGCAGAAGATTATTTAGCTATCCCAGGATATTCAGCAATGCATCAATTAACTAGTCAATCTAAGATTGTTGATATGGGTTTATTCCGAAATGGTCCCATATAAATTTTACCAAAATTGATTCAGACCTTTCTGAGAAAATCAAAAAATCCAATAAAAAAGATTTCTTAGATGACGTTTTAGTTTCTTCAATTTTTTGAGAACTTACAATCTATTTTAAGTTTGTCGCCGTTTCTTAATGGATTTGTATGTTAAGGCTAAAAAGCGAAACAAAAGAAAACCGCCTTCAAAAACTCAAAAGTGATAAATAACTTTAGCACAGAACACGAGTTGGTGGCAATACAAAACAACAAACACAAAACCACCGCCACCGACTCACGAAAATAAAGTAATGTGTGTTCTTTGCTAAAGTTATTTATCACGTTTTGTTTTTGAAAGCGGTTTTCTTTTTTTTTTACTTTTTTAGATAGAGCGGTATTTAGTCGTAGCTCGCAGATACCTAGGTATCAATAATCTAAGTAGCCAATGTCATCATCTCACTTCACCTTCATTCTGTATAGATCTTCATTCTGCGTTCTGCGGTATCTTTGGTACTACATGCTTGTCAGATGTGTCAACCATCTAATAAATAAATATGTCAGTTACAAAATTCAATCTTCTACCTTAATAGCGGAAGGCAGTAAAGGAACCGTGGAAGGATCGCTTACATACTCTTGCGCCGGCCGTGACGACCCCAAAAGCTATGTGGCGTGAACAAAAACGATTTACACGTTGTAGAAACATAGTGCGAACATGTCAGGTGTCATTTTATGTGTATATATATAGTTTAGTTTACTAACATAGATATAAGCCGAATTGTTACTAACTGTGAGTTTTGTTACTTGAATAACTAATTGAATTATTATTATTAAATAACTTTATGTTGGTTGCTGGTCTTTTGAGAATAAAACTTTACATACGTACAGGGCCTCAAGTCTACTATTACAATAGTGTCAGAATGGTCTATCATTGATTTCATAATTGTTGATTTTTACAAGTTTGGTAATCTACTAATATAATGGCGTCATTATGATTTTCCAATGGTCGGTGAATGGGTTATAGAATGGTAATCTCGTACAAAATGACAACTGAATGACTGACTTAGGCGGTAATCTGCTAAAATTTTGACAGTTCCTTTGATCAATGACCTACTATTAGAACGTCATTGTGCAGTCATTGCGTTAAATTCGACCGACCCATGATCGACCATTATGAATTTAGCAGATTACGAACTTTTAGCAAAATGACAATGAGATCGTGTTGGAATGACGAAATTATAAAAATAGCAGACTTGGCCCCCTGTGCGTGCCACGAAAGATGAGACTTGACACAGACTTGATTTGGCTGGCGCAGTACTCGATTTAAAAAAAAATACCTTTAAATCGAGTACTGCGCAAGTCAATCATGTCTGTGTCAAGTCTCATCTTTACGTATGACAACAGAAACCACAAGACGATATCATATTTTTCAAAAACTCAGGAATAAGACCAACCTACATAATTTGTAATTACTCGTAACACTTTATTTTGTCATTCTCATATCAGTTTTAAAAATCAATTAGTGTCATTATAATAACCTAGATTTTTAAAGTGATAGGTATTATTAAATATCTACTTAAAATATTGGTAAAAGCTTAACTAATTTTTGGCAAGAAAAAGTGAGCTTTATATCTCTGTGTGTAAGATTTAAAATTATTAGCTAAAAACCAAAAAAAAAACTTTCAATACAGCCATTTCGAATTCAGAATACAATATTTTATTGTGCTATTAGTATAAATTTTTATTGTATCTATTTCTTATTGTATACGTACATAATATGTTATCTAAAAGTTAAATTAATGCATATGGGTTTCACGAACGACAATCCAATTCCAAAATATTTGTCGACACGGTTGGCGCAGTGGCTGTGCGATCGATTGCTGCGCAACGTGTTGCGGGTTCGATTCCCGCCCAGGGTAAATGTTTCTTTGATGAGCACTTGTGTTTGCCTTATCGTATCTGGGTGTTGATTATCTGTGTATGTATGTATTTAAAATGTATTTATGTATGTATATCAGCTGTCTGACACCCATAGTACAGGGTCTCCCTAGTTTGGGGTCAGACGGCCGTGTGTGAAATGTCCCAACATATTAAAAAAAAAACATAATTGACAAATTCTCAAGCGCACAACAACTGCTTTGATTGGTTGAAATTCATAACTCTTGTAATATCTATTGCTTTTAACTTTCACCGTATCGATCTGTTTTATTTTTGGAAATAAACAAGTCGTTGAATGGATATTTAATTGGTGGTTGAAAATTTATTACTGCTGTATGGATTTTCATTTATTTTGTAGTATTTTTGCATCAATTTTTGTTCGAAGATCCGAGGGTTATCTACGTAAACTGACCAGAAAAGTATTATTGAAATAATCTTCACGAAAGACCTCCTCATCCCTGAATAGTCAGGTCTGTTACCTCTTCCCCCTCATAGTTGGTGACTCAGCGCTGAGGAACTGTCTAGTCTAGGATAAGACGTGCCAAGAGGCTCATAGACAACGACTTCCTGGTTAAGGCTATGCTCTAAAGCCTTGAACACCGCCGCGCCGTTGCCAGCCTATCGGTCTTTTATCGTATACATTTCAGAGAGTGTGCTTTGGAATTGCACAACTTAATTCCCCCATCTCCATTCCATCACCGGACGAGCAGGGATACGGCGAAGCGTCACCGCTATACGGTTGAAGTTCCACGGTCTCGAACCAAGCGCTTTCCTTCCACATTTATTGTATGAACTGCCAGACTGTGGAATTCACTGCCCGCCTCTCTATTCCTCGATACATATGATCTGGGTATCTTCAAAGCATGAGTGAACCGGTTTATCCTAGACCAGCGTGCTCCACCTTAGGCCGCATCATCACTTAAGATTAGGTGAGTAGCAGCGAAACGCAAGCTTATAACAATATAAATAAAAGCTCAAATATATAAATCTTGTAGTATTCTTGTCAAAATAGGCCGTGGGCCTAGGCCGTGTGGTGTCGGACGTAAAGAATAGCACCCAAATCTTCCTGTGGGTGTCGTAAGAAGCGACTAAGGGACTTACCAGAGAATGGGCAGCAGCGTTTTCTGTGCCTTTGTAACAATCATACTGCGATCGCCAATCCGCCTATGTCCAGCTGTGGACGTCTGTAGGCTAAGATGATGATGAGTATTCCTGTGACGAAACTCGCAGGAGAGCAATTCAGGAATTGAGATTGAAAATGCAAAGGGCATTCTCAATCTGCGAAAAATTCCTTTATTTTATCAACAAGATTTTGACAAGAGTTCGACAAGATTTCGACAAGATTTTGATATTTATTTTCGCCGAAATGAGGATTGGCCTTCAAGTTTTGAAAAACAGATCTCTCTACCGTTTTGGTCGTCTATTTCTTTACGCTAGAGCCTTTCTGATTAGCAAATAAAGACTCGTGTGACCTATTCAATCTAAAATAACAAATGAAAGAGTAACTTCAAATAATATTGTATTATTATAGCGGCTTTTTTATACTAAGCCTCCTTCAACGTCTTCACAAAATCTTTAATGCGAGACACGTGTTTCGACTTGTCTGCGCACCCCCACTTTAGCTTTGATATTCCCACTTTTCCATCCTAATTGGCCATAATATTTTTATTTTCAACAGGTTCTCATATTACGTCACTTGCTGAGCAAAATAAACATCTAATGATATTATTTTTTACTTTGTGGGTAAAGTGGGTAGACGAGGCATGAAATAAAATAAGTGTATTTATATACATGTGTTTATATATAAAAATAAAATAGGTACTAGTTTTTATTTCTTAAGGCGACGAGATATGCCGGTGACCTTGAGCGACCAGAGAATCGTATGCGCTCAAAGATTAGTCGGAAAAATAAAATAAAAGATAGTACTATCATATATTAAAAAAAAATCTTATATAGGTAAAATATTTTTTTTCCTGGGCTGTCCCACTGCTAGGCAAATGCCTCCCCCAAGTCCTTCCAGGAGCTTTTATCCAGCGCCACCTCGAACCAGCCCTCGTGCTACGCATCCAGGTCATCTCGCCATCTCTTTCTTGGTCGTCCTCGCCGCCGCCCATCTTCAGGCACCTATTGTGTAGAGACTCACCCAGCGGTCACTCTGCATGCAGCTGACGTGACCCGCCCAATCTTACTTAAGCCTGGCAGCCTTTTTGCCTACGTCTGATATAATGATGAATTTGCATGAAATAATCTCCTTAATAATGTTAACACATTCAGCAAATGTTATGCAAGCATCAGTTAGTGAAACATACTGTACGTATGTAGTAGAAAATAAGAAGAATCATAATATGTTTCCTTAGTTAGCTAAGATTAAAATTTGCATAAATTCATTAATTACACTACTTTTATGCCTACCGCGATGTTGTCAGTGGTTTTGCGCTGCCGTAAGTATCATATTACGGCGAATGTGTCGACATTTTACATGCTTGTTCATCCTTTTATTGACTGATAATTTATTATAAAGTTATTTAAAAATATATTGAAACATGTTTTCCGCGATAAAAGCAAATCATTTCATTTTAGAGTGGTTTTGATTTCGAGATGTGATAAATTATAGTGTTGATAACAGTGTTTTAAAGATTTCAACTTTCGGTGATTTACGAAAGTATTTCACTACACCCCAATTACAATCAGAATAATTTAAATTTCAATAAATTCCATTGCTCCTTATTTTTTAAAAAATCGTCTGCTGGCCAACGTAGACAGAGCAATGAATATCTTTAAATTGACAAAATAAAATACAATGCTATTGTAAGAGTGTTATGGAATTAAGCAGGTTGGTGATTCGGTAGATTTTTTTTGCAGTGAGTATACCTCAATAGATTCTTACTTCAAAGAAAATATCAAAGGACAGACAATTCTAAGAGATGACGAGATTATCTATACGCGCGCCCGTGGGCTGATTCGAGGTGGCACAAAAAAAGAATACTTGAAAAGATTTTCCCTTGAAAAGATTAACCTTCAGTCCATCTGTTTTACCATCAATACCAATGTTTGCAAATCTTGTAAGAACTATTCTCAATACCGGGTATTCAGTTACGATACACAGTCACAGCTAAACAGCTGAATTACAAAATTATACACTGAGCGGAACGATGGCTCATCGTTAAGCAACGTCAGTCCTAGGATGGGTGACCATCTGACCATCAATTTCATACCGAAAAAGCCTGTAAAGCCGTTAGTACCAGCCACAGATATAGATAGACCTAGATAACGCAAGAGCAACTACTTCGCGTGCCTATTTTCGTGCCTAATTCTTACGAGAAAATATCGTAAGTATAAAAAATACTGTAAACGTTTCCTTCCATAGGTAAGTCATTTTGTGATTAATATTATGCATAATTAATTTAAAAAACAAATATCTTGAATCTAATACCCTCAGTAATAACTGGTAATAAGGAATAATAAGGAAAAACAAAACATTCGTATTACATTGTGACGTCCAAAAAATGGCACGCTTGGTTTTCATACAGATCGTGATACTTAATGCGTTATCTAGGTCTATCTATATTTGTGGTACCAGCTGTCATTCGTAGATCTCTGATAATCGTCATGGGTAGTCAGTAGCCAGAAAGTCTGACAACCAGTCTTACCATGTCACCCAGTAACTATACTCTATGTACAATAGCATTAGACAGAAGTTAAAAAAGGTTCTTTTTAATGCACACTTTGTAACAAAAGTACAATAAACAATGTTAAAGTTACGATAGACACCGAATTTATTAAGATCTATTTTTTACGGTGTCCCCTTGTTTCGCAGACAGAAATTTCATAGAATTTCGTTTCCCAGAAAATGTTTAACATAATATTTGGTTCTCGTATTTTTATTTCGACTATTATTGTTTCAAAGACTATTTACTTCAATTAAAAATATTACACAGAAACACAATTCAATGAATTTTTAATCACATTTTTTTGTTTAACAAACTTATCAAAAAGTAGAATTCTTTTTTAACGAATAATGTTTGTTTGTTGTATTTTTCCATGGAATTTAACTATTTCTACGAAAATGTATTGATATAAATAGACAAAAACTAAAATGCTGTCTGTCAATATGTTGTGCTACCAAAGTTAATGACAGAAACGAATCGCTGCGAAACCGACTCCACGTAGTCTTGTCTGCCCTACACCTAGAGTGTAATTTAAATCTGCGTAGGCGTGGAGGGGCGAGGCGGCCCGCGAGCTGAGGAGCAGGTGGTTTTAACGCCCGCCGCCGCTGCTGAGGCTGGCCGGCTGGGCCGGCCAGTAAGCCGAAGCTGCCAGAAAAACCTAACAGAAGCAGGGATGAACAATACCCGGAACATTATTCGTTTCACTGTAATTCTACTTAATTTAAAATTTTACCTTATCTTTTAAAGACTTTTATCCTGTTTATATTATTATACGTCCATATTTAGTACTATCTTAGATCTATTTATCAAAATTATATTAAAATAAGTTTAATTTAAATTGTTTTAACTTATCTTTGAAATGTTTTGCATTCCTGCTTCTATGAGCCTCTTTTTTCTAAATAAATGGAGTATAGATTGTGGACGACAGACAGCCAGACAGTCTATGAAAAACACTGGTATTCAGCTGTCCAGTTAGTCTGGAAGCCCATCTCAACATGGTTTGGAAAAGGTTTGGGAGACGACATTGATAGATGGCCCACAATATCAGCTGGCCATTTCCTTTTAAGCCTCCCCAAGAATACAAAACTTTTTAACCAACTTCAAAAATAGGAGGTTCTCAGTTCGGCCCGTATGTTTGTATGGATGTATGTATGTATAATGTTTGTCCGCGATTATCTCCCGATTGGCTGAACCGATTTTGATGCGGTTTTCAGAAAAGTGTTTGTTACATTCTGGAGAAGGTTTTAGTATACAACGAATTAAAATGTATTCAGCACTTTTTGAAAAAAAATTACAAAAACCATAAAATATACATAGAAGACGTTTTCTTTTTTCCATCTTTCAATCTCTATTTCAAATTTCTTAATAGATTTGAGTGAGAAGGAGGCACTAAAAAGTGTAAAATAAAAAGAGAACCGCCCTCAAAAAGTAAAAAGTGATAAATAACTTTAGCACAGAACACACACGATTTTTGTTTCGGAAGTCGGTGGCAATACAAAACAACAAACAGAACAAAGCCACCAACTTCTTCACTTTTTTCAAAAAAGTTTTTAGGAGTCTCTGCTTATCTACCGCTTATTTTATTACAGTAATGAAACTTAAATCTCAAGTAGCTGTCTTCAAAGCCCGGAACTCGCCAGGGTAAGGAGCGGAACACGTAAATAAAAAAAAATGGGAGAACACAAGAACAATGCATGTGGCCTTGTCTACCTGACGCATTAAAGATCGGTGTTAACTTACGCGAACGTGCGAATAGCTATTTTTATTATTCGATGTTTTGAAGACATTGTATGAAAAAATAACTTGCCGGTTCTAATTTTTTATGTTTCTTTTGAGATCTACATTCAAGTCTGTAAAATAGTCTTATATCTAGACTTATTAATTTATGGTCAAAAATAATAAATCCATAATATTTCGAAGTTGACCTCTCTAATAAGAGTGTTAATTAAATATTCATTTTTATCTCTAAACGCAATAAATCATAGCAACATGACGACATATTTACGGACAGACGACAGAAACATAAACTCTGACTTAAATTATAATCTATCATCAATAATTAATTTAAACTTTACAAGTTAATCGTTTGCGTGATAAATCTCAAAGAATAAAGGTTGAATAACTTATCGTTTTTAATTTATATTAATCTAACGATGGCCCTGTGTAAACTTAATTTAAAATTGTATAAAATTATTTATTACAAACAATTAGCAGTAACATTGGCCGCGGAGTTATCTGCAGAATAACAAACCACACCTTTTTGAAATATCAATTACGACACTATTGAGCAATAGCGTCATAAGGTTTTGTTAAAAATTATGTTTATGTATGCTTTGCAATTTAAATAATAGACAAAACAATCATTGGTGTTAAAAATATATTACGTTAGGTTTTATTAATACTAAACCTTAAAGGGGTAATTTAATTCATTATTATAAACTACTAATACCATTAGATCAACCCGGAAATCTCAAAAACCTCTCAGCTGATATTTATATTCGCATAACTTAGCATAACGCATGGATCAAAAACTTAGTTTTTTATTTTTAAATCAACATCTATTTCTGATTTTCAATCACGGCACCCTTATGTTTCTTACAATTCTATGCTAAAAGTAAACACAACGTTCCATCACAAAATTAACATCCCTCGATATTAAATTTGAGTGAAATGTAAACCTCTATTAAATTAAGCCACTTACCTCCAACCACGCCATTTAATGTTCAATACAAAACTCAATTAACGGTACGTACAGCCAACGTCCAGCAAATTGGTTTTATCGTGTATTGATTTTAATATCGCGTAAATGAAACTGTGGTTTTACCAGACAGTTGGCGTGTCGATCGTACGATAGAATACATCTTTATTTGCTGAATGAAGACATGTAGCGGTTTGTGTATGGAACCTTCATTAGTAGATACAGATAGGTACCTATCTATGTATCCATCCAACCAAGAAGACAATAAAGGGTGTATAATTTTTTATTGATGTATTTAAATAATACCTTCTAGAAATAATTGTTCCCGGAGGTATCTTATAACGAAGTAGCTCTGAAAAAATGCTTGTTTTTTTTCTTTAACGCAAAATTAAAATCAAAGTCAAGTGGGACTATCTATCAATTAAAAGCTAATAGGAATTTATTTATGGCAAAAACAAATGTTGGGTAAAATTCTCCACCTACACGAAATAATAACTTATAATATTTCGAGAAAAAAATCTTTAATGCTATATTTGCCTACGAAGCAATAAGTAACTTACTAAATTCTCATAATGCAGAAAACAAATAACAAATTAAGTATTTTATCTCCGTACATAATACTACCCACGCCTATTATCTCCTACTTTCCTCTTAACTTTTAGACAAAATATAATGTTAAAATTCAATAGATATCGCTAGACAATGGCAGTGACAGATAGGCACTGAACGAAACTGACAGTTACATGTGCCTGGGAACCTTGTGGTGGCGGAGAAACAAGATCCAGGTCAAAGTTCCAATTTGTGTTTACGATTTTAGACGTAAGCAAGTTTTAAATGTTTTGACTAAGCTTTTAAATCCTGTGCCGTTTCTTTCACCTTATGCGGCCGATTAAGGGGCTATTAAACGACTTTTACAGATTTTAAACTGACAATCACGTCTAAATGTGCAGTGTAAATTATTTGAAAAAAATATATGTTAAACTAGAACATTCTCTTAATCATATAGAAAGTGAATATTTTTGATTAAGTTCATATTAAATAGTTTAATTAACTCGTGAAGTTGTCTGACGCGGACAAAACATTGACAATCACACAAAATCTACCAGGTATAATTAAACGAAACTTACACTATCTTACAGACAATTTTATTATCTATCTTTTAGTATACGCCTTTTTTTTAATTTTGCAAGAATACTACTTTTATTAAATTTTGTCGACTAAACATTGAGAGTTTTGGACGCAAAACTGATGCAGAACGGACGCAGTCTGCGTTCAAAACTCTCAAAATTTAGTCGAAAAAATTAAATAAAAGTAGTATTCTTTCAAAATTAAAAAAAAAGCGTATACTAAAAGATAGATAATAAAATTGTCTGTAAGATAGTGTAAGTTTCGTTTAATTTTACCTGGTAGATTTTGTGTGAATGTCAATGTTTTGTCCGCGTCAGACACAACTTCACGTGTTAATTAAACTATATAATATGAATATAATTAAAAATATTCACTTACAAAATGACTAAGAGGATGTTCTAGTTTAACATATATTTTTTTAAATCATTTACACTGCACATTTTGACGTGATTGTCAGTTTAAAATCTGTAAAAGTCGTTTAATAGCCCCTTAAGGGCGCGTATTGGATTTAGCGCAACTCAAAATTTAAACGACTGCTAGAACGGCGTAGCAGCATTGACACACACTAGTACAATGCAATGGTCTGTATGTGTGCATCAGAAAAAAAAAATACGCACGAAATTAGCACGAATCATTGAGATTGATCGGCGAACGACAGCGCGCGATGTTTTACAGTGCTTCTTAAAATAATTGTCTAAAATAAATGAGTTCGTATAACGGACTGAAAAATATTCTGTAGGTTAAACATAACCTTTATTTTCATAAAATAAATATATCAGTTATGTTTTTATTTAAATACTGGTGAAAATAAATTGACAAATTGAACCGATTTTGTACTTTTTCAACATTGTTTTTTAATACATAATAGTAATATTTTCGTAATTTTGGCCCCGTAGTAGACTTTAAGACTGTATATCCTGTTGGAAAAATGCATAAAACATAATATTTTGGCATACTGTAATGGTTGTATTCATCCTGAAAGTTAACTCTGACGTCTATTTTCGTAAAACGCTATGAAAGAATTGTCTTCGCTTTAAAAAACCATAATTAAAAATTATACTTTTACTCTGTAGCTGTCTAAATCAAGACTTAATCTTTCTAAAACTGTAAATTGTCTTAAAATAATCTGCTCACATAATTACGATATTGCTCTGGGCAAAACGCAAAAACATGAAGTTTTCGTCACGAATCGAATACGCGCTCATAACAGTGATTTTTAACCGACTTCAAAAAGGAGGAGGTTCTCAATTCAATTGGTATTTTTTTTATGTATGTATACCGAATACACTGAGATTTATGATCCGATTTACGTGATTCTTCTTTAGTTTGATGCGGAATAGTTGCCATTTAGTCCCATTAAATTTAACATAATTTGGCTCAGTAGTTTTCATTTTATGAACATTTTTTTATTTTTTTAACCGACTTAATAAAAGTAGGTTCTCAGTTCGACCCGTATGTTTGTATGTATGTATGTTTGCCCGCGATTATCTCCCGTTTGACTGAACCGATTTTGATGAGGTTTTGAGAATAGTGTTTGTTACATTCTGGAGAAGGTTTTAGTATACAACAAACAGAAATTTATTCAGCGTTTTTTGAAAAAAAAAACAAAACCGAGAAGGCCTTTTCGTTTCTTCCTTCTAATTTATTGTTAGTCTCCAATATAATTCCTGTATTTTTAACCGGCTCATCTTTCTTTAATTTATTAAATTTTACGTGTGCGTAATTTTAAGTCTACTTAGCCTTTCATTCAGTATCGATTAAGTAGATTTGTTACATCAGACATCTGGTGGAAAGGTCATAATATTATTATCATACACTCTCCGTGTATGATGCTCTCACCGCTATGCCTACCTGAGGTGGTGTCGAAATTCACTTATTTTTCATGGTAGTTTCGATATTATCTAGAATTAAAAGCGTAGAAATGCTTCTTGTTATCACATACTGCTAGCAGAATTTTACCTTAACAACCTATTTTACTTTTATGTAATGTTCAAGAAGAATGTAAAGGCAAACAGTAAGCTTAGGACAGATTAAAAGGTTTCCCTCGTATTGTTCATTTTAGAAGACCATTTGAAAGCAGGTAAAATATTGTTTTTATAATCCAAACTTCCATACTAATATTATAAATGCGAAAGTAACTCTGTTATCTACGTTTTCACGATGAAACCGATTTTGATGATATTTGGTGTGAAAAGCTTGAACTTTGGTTGGGAAAGGACATTGGCTACTTTATAATTCGCGATAACCGACATTCACGCGTACGATGTTGCGAGCAAAAGCTAGTACATAATTTAAGAAAACAATCTGCCTGCGATCATAGTCGCTACATGAAATGTGTGACAAAGATTTCCTGAAAGTTGCAGTTGCTGAAATTGAAGAACGTTTTTTGGTACCTGATCATTGATATCATATGATAAAATAATATACATTGGAAACCTTAGTTTTGTATAATTTAGCAGCATTATTTCAATTTTGTAAATGTGAATACCATGGAGCGGTTGGGAGTATTGTCATGCTCGCTCAAATGTCTCGCTGATGGTGGCGCGTGTGTTGGATCATTCGGCTCCCTTCAAAATGGTTGAGCTGAATGGTGCTGATTCACGCGTCATGTTCGTGAACGGGCGCTGTCAGTAGAGATTGGTCAGCTCTTATCTGCCATGGACTTTATCTTGCTTCTTTTTTGTGTTTTGTATTGTTAGATAACCTTCATAGTTTTCACATATAGAAGCAACAAGAATCATGTAACCAGACTTTGTAAAAACTTGATTTAAAAGAGTGTCCGTGGAGTTTCATGCTCGTTCTTCTCCATAGAGACCTACCTACGTTTTGGAACGAGCAATTAGCTTCAACTCTCTGACTAACTGACCGACTCCTTGACAATTCAAAAGTGCCTGTAAATTGTTTAATTGAAATAAATGCTTTGACTTGACTTTGACTTTGATTGCTCTTACTCTGAGATCTCTCGCAGGCCAGCTCCCGCAGAAAAAAAAATCCTTCATAAAAAAGCGATAGGTACTCGCAGTCTGTACTCCTCATCAAATTGCCCGTCCGTAATCTAGCTTTAATGTTTTACAGTATTGTTGTGCCATGATTGATTCAGTTCAGCTTGGACATTATTAAATATTATTCACATACGAAACGTTTGCAGACAGGCTGTCCTTCCCTTGTATAAAGTGTCTAAGTAGCCCACCCACGGTGCGGCACTCCCACTATCTCTGCAATTTGTGTTGTCAGAAATGCTTTTTTTTTTCTTCAAATTAGCAAATGACAATGCCAGATCCTGCCCCACCCATGTACAGAAAAAGTAACACATGTACAGAAAAAGTAAATTAATGATAATAATTGTAATGAATATAGAACCTTTCTATACTAAATTGATTTTTTTAGAACTTGCGGATTACGAAATAACTACCCACAAAATACAAACTCATTTTACCTAAAATACAAATTAACCTATAATCAATGTCATTATTGTTTTTAGATTTAAACGGAAACCGCAAGTTCTACAGTCACTAAGACTAATGTTTTAGTTATCAAGTTATCAGCAATAAATAAACAGTAAGAAGCTACATATTACACATGACTTTTATTGAGTGGGGCAAAGTTCTATAGAGTACCTGGCATTGTCCTTTGTGGACCCATCAGTCGATTTCTATTCACTACATAATGTTCTGCAGAAACGTTTGCAAAATAAAAAATAAACGTGTTAGTAAGTTTTTAGACGTTATGTTAAGAGTGGGCAAGAAGTACTTACCATTCCTTAATTTTGAAATCCTACTGCATCGAAAAATGCATAATCATAATATTATTAAAATAATCACAATGTAACAACTCGGATAAGTATTTGTGGTAACAACCATTAGGGATCGAACACATCTGTGTGGAAAAGAACAGTCAGTAAACCGCGTTATAAAATAGACATTCCCATACATGATTTTGATTTCAGAGGATTTTATATCAAATCTCCGGTATTGCTCATCCCCCTAAGCAAATAGCTTGAAAATATATACCGTAGCATATGTCGCGAATGCTAAGGAATATTTTTGGAAAATTTGAAGAGATTCTATGTATTCGTTTTCGTGCCAATCGGGCACATACAAAAAACGAAAAACAGACAAAAATTCTAAAAACTATCTTTTTGACGTCAGTATCGTTTTTAAAACAACTTGCAATTTTTTTTTTCAAATATATTCTATGTACAGTTTTGGCATCTCTACAATTGTTATTATAAGTATTTAGTACAGATAGCATCCCGTCCCATAGCAGTAAGAAATATCTAATAACACCCCGATATTGAATTAGCTTAAATAACACTTGATTGCACAGATCATAACATCCTGTACAATAAAATATTAAGTATTTTCTAAGAACGTCCCGGTCTTCCAATCCGATAAATATCATCCAATATAATCACTAAGGGTGCTACGGTGTAATACCAATTAAATCATTGGATTGGAGGATCCGCTGGAGTGGAAGTTCTCTCTACTGTACAATAATATAATATTCTCTTTCAATTATTATCTAAATGTAAGAACTATGGAGCTATTTATTTATTCAATGTGTTTGACATTAATGAGCATGGCAGTTGAGATCATTGTCGATGGCTCGCTGATGGTGGCGTGTGGGTTAGATCATTCGGTTCCCTTCAAAATGGTTGAGCTAAGTGGTGCTGATCCGCGCGTCATGGTGTCTGTTGAGATTGGTCACCTCTTAATTGCCATGGCTTTTATATTAATTTATTTTTAATTAGAATATTTTGGATTTCTCTTCACTTACGTTGTTTTCACAAATAAAAGCAACAAGAATAATGTAACCAAGGTTTTGTAAAAGCTTGATTGAAAAGAGTGTCCGTGGAGTTTCTTGCTCGTTCTTCTCCATAGAGACCTTCCCTACGTTTTGGAACGAGCAACTAGCTTCAATATTCTGACTAACTGAATCTTTGACAATTTATTCAAAAGTGCTTGCAAATGGTTTAATTGAAATAAATGATTTGACTTTGACTTGTGACTCGCAAATTCCTATTACCTACTCTATTTATATGAGAAACCAGATAGTAACATCAAAAAAATTAAATTCTGATTGTATTTCTAACACATCTTATATGTAAATATTGGATTACAAAACATATTTATTTCAGTGATAGAAAGCTATGTTACTGGTGAAGCCATTTTGGAATGTTTGAAGGTAAATTAAAAGAGCAGATTGGCTCGATTAGCTTTTAAGACATAATGGCGACAATGATAAGATCAAGATAAATTATTTTATAATGTCAGTATACATCTACGTGAATTTAACTTATATAATAATACATATAATGTGTGGGGACATTTTTCACACACGGCCATCTGACCCTAAACTAGGGAGACCCTGTACTATGGGTGTCAGACAGCTGATACAAATACATTTTTTTTTGTAAATACATACATATATAGATAAACAACACCCAGACACAAGGCAAACACAAGTACTCATCACACAAAATGTTTACCCTGGGCGGGAATCGAACCCGCAACACGCTGCGCAGCAGTCGATCGCTCAGCCACTGCGCCAACCGTGACGTCAAGTATTTACTTAAATGGCAAGGTATACGGTACACTCACTAAATTACCATCAAATGACCTGCGCTCGCGACTTGCACGCGGGTAGAAATGGAATGGAAAGGAAAGAAGAAATGAAGACAAATTAACTAGAAGTACAGGACTTCTAGTTAATTAGTCTTTATTTCTTCTTTGGCTGTCGTGAAGACCAGTAATTGGTCTTCACGTGGTTGTGACGGGGTAGAAGAATAGTGCATACGTTTTAACTTCACAATTAGTTTATTTGGATAATTAAGAGATAATAACAAATATGCGGTTTATACACACAATTTTTAAGAGAGTCACATCAGGTATAAAATAATTTAAATTAACAGTTTCCAGCTTCAATAGTCTGTTGTATAATGTTGAACAATATAATTTTTGTTAAATGTTGAGGACATGATAAATGTTAATCATGTCATCACTAACATAAATATTGCGACTAATCAAAAGAATTTAGATAGTTAGGTATGTTTTTGAAAATGTTTTTAAATTTTAGTAAGGTCGAATGATTTTTATTATAGAGCGCGGGTTTTTGTCTTTGCTTGCATTTTGAATGATTGCAACACTAGTATTGTGTTATTTGTTATCTTAAAAATAAAGAGCAAAGAGCAATGTTCTAAGACAAGACGCCAAGCCAACCCACGTTCAAAAAATAATAAAATGAATTGCGTCAAAGTGATTTAATATGCCAAAACTTATACTTAATAAAATCATCGTTCATCATCTGCTTAGCCAGTTCCCAACTATTTTAGTGTCGGCTGCCAGTCTAACCAGCAGCTGAATACCAATGTTTTACATGGAGTGACTCCCTATCTGACCTCCACAACCCACAAAAGGTCCACTTGGTAAGACTGGTTGTCAGACTTTCTGGCTTCTGACTACCTATAACGGCTGTCAATGATCTACGAAAGACGACCGGGACCAACGGCTTTACGTGCTTTCCAAGGCACTGAGGGAACTCGGTATGAAATGGATGGTCTCCCATCCACAGAAAGACCGCGGTAAGCGTATCTAATCTTAAATGATGATGCCTAAGGTGGAACACGCTTGCCTAAGGTACCTACTAACATCATAAAGTTTCGTTCCACCTAAACAGCAACCGCGAATAAAAAATCCTGTATGGTTTTACTCCTTTTGTGCAAGTTTTAGGGTGGTACCAGACCAATCGATCGATCATCGATCGACGGAATTGATCGATGTTAGAATTTATTAGTCGACGTCGTTAGAGCTGCTTGATTATTATTACTGATGGATTATAATTGGGGTTAATCGATCGACGTCGGCAATCGATCGATTAGTTAGTGGAACGGTATCCGTCGATCAGCCAAAGCTACCACACCAATCGATCAACGTCATGTTGATTGATGGCATCAATCGACGATCGATCGATTGGTGTAGGAACGCCATGTAGCCCATGTAGGTCATCGGTGACCGACACTACTGAAGGTTTTACCTTCAACATTTTTAGCCCGGCAGTCAACGTATTAAACATTTTTTTTTTCTCTGAAACAATATATTACACGTGATATTTTAGGGTTGACATGAATGTGTAAACAAAAATGCAACCCAGTCATGTCTATAAAAGTTTTATTTCCTTAATAGACTTGTTGCTTCATCAAATAACTTAATTCGACTTTAGTATTTCAAAAGCATAATATTGGGGAATCCCTCCATGCTATGAGCGCGGCTGTCTTCAATAACATTCTAAACAAGGTCCTATTGTGAGACAGTGAGAATGACAGTTTGTACGCGGCAAGAATTATGTCATTCAACCAATACAAGCTGAGGTTGGCAGTCGATATTACTATTTATTCATGTTTGCAACGGCCACAACAGCAAACGGTTTTCTTTGAATAAATACTTTTTGGTTGTCATTAAAAAAACACAGTATATTTATCTGCCTAGCTGCCTAACTATGTAGGGAAGCAAAACCCGCGTTTTACATGACACACAACCCAGTTACTGGGTAACACGATACCCCAGTGGTACGTAGTATATTCGCCCCATACCCATTGCAGTACAAATAGTGAACTCACAAAATAACAATTTATTACAGCCATTCGAGTCTACCGAACCATTGTTGAAGCTTAGAGAATATGAATTTAATATTTTGAAAGCATTTCACACAAATTTTTCAGTTAGGTTTAAATTAATTGCCATGAAAAGATGGAACTATCTTTATATCTTTACGGAAAACGGCAAACATGTCGTTTTCCGTAAAGATATAAAGATAATTTAGCTTAGCTAGCTTAGCTTAGTTTAGTTTAGCTTTGAGGTATCGATTATTATTGATAAATCCTCTTACATTTGGAAATGGTTTTTATTTCGTTTGAAATGTAATTACGGACGAAATTAGTTGTGTACTGTAATTAAATGTTCTGTGACTATTTGCATTAGCGTTTGTGGTTTTATTTAGGGGGTGTAATAATTACTAGGAACGTTCTGCCAACTCACGTAATAGTATGTTACCATACGAATCAGGAACATTCATTGATTTTTCTATTTTATTTTTGTTCTTATATTGTATTATCTAAAGTACAGTAGTGCAGTACAGTTTTGTCAAATAACTTTTATAATATAAAATACTAGCTGACCTGACAGACGTTGTCGTGTCCCTCTACCTACTTACCTACCCTACACCTACCCTACGCCTACCCTTTGCCTACCCTACGCCTACCCTACGCCTACCCTACGCCTACCCTACGCTGAACCTACGTCTACCCTACGCCTACACTACGCCTACCCTACGCCTACCCTATACCTACCCTACGCCTACACTACGCCACCCCTACCCCCGCCTACCCTATACTTATTATTTTAAGCCTGTGTTGTCCCCAGTACAGGGCAAAGACCTCTCTTTCTCCTTTCCTACCCTCTATGTCCTGAGCTAGTATGAACTAATCCCTCCTTTAAGCGTCAACCTCGACCCGCCATCTTTGCCTGGCTCTGCTACAATGACGCTAATCGTTTTCCGGGACCCGCATAATGATGTCTAAATAACAGCGAGGCATTTCGTCACATTGAGGTATATCGAAAGGCTAAGGAAAGTCTACTAAACCTATACCATAGCTATTAACTTTAAGGCCAATTGCGGTGTCGTCCCCCATTGCGCATGCCTGGGCCAATGAAATGACCATAAAATAAACGATATGCCTAGTACTAAACTATGTTGTAAGGTACGTGTTATGTGAGTTTCACCATCTGTTCGTCCATTGCACAATGAGCTTGCTCTTTCCCTGATAGGATGGGCTTGTTGCACTTTCAAGGTATTAATTAGGACCTGAAGTCAAATTAACAAATCTGTGATGTATATTGCTAAAAGTTCGATAACTTTCGTCGAATTGTTATTTTTAAGTGACTTCAAAAAAGGACGCGGTTCTCAATCCGTTGTAATTTTCTTTGTTCCAGTTTGAGGTTTTAATCAACTACTAAAGTTTTTTGATAAAAAAATAAAAATAATTAGTCATTGTCTAACCTAGAGTTTGATCCCAGGACTTGCTTGCGACATCTTACCAATAAGGCAGTAAATACAATTACGCATCTACACAAAACACGACAGCTTAACCTCAATACGTCGATAGGAAAATACGATGGCGGTAATGCCAGGTCAATTAGAATATTTAACAAATTACCTTCTATAAATATTATTAATAAAAGATAATATTGCATCGCGGTTAAATGTTTTCTTTTCCATATTTAATGTTCCGTTTCTAAACCACTGCCTGTAATTTTAAGAAATGGTTTTAAAACATTATAAATGCTGTAAGTAAAAACATAAAATATCTTCTCGCAGTATCACCTCAGCGAAAATATATGTCCAAAACTTTTGACAGTTCGCTACTGAGATTGGTATGCGAAAATTATAAAATACTAAACCGTCGCGGGACGCTTGTCAGTAGTTTTGAAACATCGAAACTATTTTTAACCGACTTCAAAAAGGTGGAGGCTCTCAATTCGATTGTTTTTTTTATGTATGTACACCGATTACGCTGACATTTATGATCCGATTTACGTGATTCTTTTTTAGTTTGATGCGGAATAGTTGCCATTTGGTCCCATAAAAAATTAACATATACCTATATTAAGGTGATACAATTTTGTAGGTTATCTCCGAAATTATTCGTCTGATTCCAAAAATTCTTTCACCAATACTAAGACATGTTAATTATATTTTATTAAAAAAAAAAAAATTATGGTATCTGTAAGAAGCAAAGAAGAAATTGATTAGCATTTGTAACTATTCCTGGAGCTGCTGAAGATGTAGATATATACATTATCTTTGCATTGTATAAACTCAATGTGTTAGTATTATAATTATATTTTTTTATAGCACATACATGTGAGCACTATGTTCTTTAAAGCTACCATTTACGAGGTATGTCTATCCATTGACTTGAAGGTACCCTGGCGGTTGGGAGTATGTCATGCTCACTTGAATGTCTCGCGGACGGTGGCGCATGTGTTGGATCATTCGGTTCCCTTCAAAATGGTTGAGCTAAATGATGCCGATCCGTGCGTCATGTTCGTAAACGGGCGCCGTTAGTTGGGACTGGTCATCTCTTGGCTGCCTCGGTTATTCTAAATTATATTTTCATCTAGACCTCTTTTAATGTACACGACTTGACATTGTCCTCACATTGTACCCATAGATTCAATATGAATGATGTAACCAAAATTTGTAACATTATTGATTTTATAAAGAGTGTTCATGGAGTTTCTTGCTCGTTCCTTTCCGTAGAAACCTACTGTTTGGAACGAGCAACCAGCTTCAACTTTTTGACTGACTGACTCTGACAATTCAAAAGTACCTGTAAATGGTTTATTTGAAATAAATTTTGAGTTTGAGTTTGAAAATTTACGCGGACGAGTCCGTGGGCAAAAGTTAGTACTAAATACCTACTTAAATAAAATAAATACATAATAGATAAAATTCTCCGAAGGTATCCAAGGCAAATAAAAATATATTTGTTCGCTTTGTCTGGTATTCATGGAAAATCCTCTGAAAAGGCTATTTTGAGACTGTCTAGACGGTTATGATATTCATCTGATCTTTACTTTTCTATCAAAGATCGATAATATTGACTGGCGTCTTGAGGACACTTTCATGTGTTAAAGACACCTTGACACCTATTAGAGACAATATCTCGGATATTTATGGAGACTTACAAGTTATTTTATTTTACTTGTAATACACTAGCAGTAGCCCGCTACTTTGTCCGCGTGATTCTTTTAATATAGCCAATGTTACTCAGGAATAATGTAGCTTTCGATTGGTGAAAGAATTTTTGAAATCGACCAGTAGTTTTTGACTTTATTCGTTACAAACATACAAAAAATACAAATCAATCAATCTTTTTATTATACATCGTTCTGGATCTTAATTTGGCGATAAATAATTTTCTCTTTATAATATGATTGTAGTTGTAGATATATCTTAGTTTGATCATATTATGTACAGTCAACAGCAAAAGTAGATGATCAAAATCAGATATTCAATACTAATTTACTAACACTAATTTATATAATTTATTACTAGTTTATTTATTAAAAGTATGTGATTGTCACACACATACTTTTGAATCACTTCGACGCTACACAGTTCTGTCGCGAACTCCGTTCATTAGTATTGAATTTCAGATTTTGATCATCTACTTTTGCTGTTGACTGTACTTTGACAGTGATTCATTGACAGCAAAGAGAAATATTTGTGACGAAAGGGGATGGAACAAATGAA
Organism: Charanyca ferruginea; assembly: GCA_947361185.1. Taxonomy (NCBI): domain Eukaryota; kingdom Metazoa; phylum Arthropoda; class Insecta; order Lepidoptera; family Noctuidae; genus Charanyca; species Charanyca ferruginea. The sequence continues at coordinate 2,228,088 of OX376055.1, read as the reverse complement.
CCCAGGTCTGGCGCTAGCGATTTTATCTCAGATTATAGAGAACTGCCTTTCCCCGCTACTCCGTCCGCTTTTAATAATAAAAGCTTTTTACAAAAAAGACAACCACCTTCAAAATATAAAAAAGTGACAAATAACTTTAGCACAATACACACATGACTTTAGATTTGGAAGTCGGTGGCTTTGTTTTGTTAGTTGTCTTTATTTGGTTGTCTTTTTTTGTAAAAAAGCTTTTTATTTTTTACATTTTATCAAGCAAATCCATTAAGAACCGGCAACACAGTTAAAACAGAGGTGGTACTCCAAAAATTAAAGAAACTAAAACGTCGTCTATGTAGATTATTGGGATTATGTTGATTTTTCAAAAACAGCTGAATCTATTTCGATAAAATTTATATGGGACCACCCCTACGACCTTGGCTTACAAGCCAAGGGCACCCCTCGGCTCAGGGCGTCGCTGGGGGAGGGCAGCAAACTGTCCCTTTTGCTGCCATCCCCGATCGAGCCTGTCCCGCTGGATTTCTCCAACATATGTATTTCCTGATGCAAAAAGTAGGTACTTATTTCCCAAACAGAACACGCTTTCATACCTAAATAATTTGCTCAGTTTTCTAGCATCTTTGAGCAAAAATAAAAACATTTGTTACCTACCAGACAAACGATGGGGGTGGGGGAGAATTCTTTTATTCTTACCTCAACATTTGAGAAACAGATCCGTTTAAATGTGTAGGCTGGGGTTCTTTTTCAATGGTATTTGGTACTCCCGTAGGATCTATTGGGGTCACCATTGTCGGCGCCTTGTTCAGACTCCTCGCAGACCACAGTCACACCCGCGACACTCCATAGAAACGAAACGATATAATTGCCTGTACTACTACTAAAATTAACACAATGTACAGATACGTGCGTGTGTGTGCGTGTATACGCGCCGCTCGAACAAAAACGCAGTTCCCAGAGTCAGTCGTTCAACGCGGGGAGAGGTGAGGAACGGTTTCAGAGGGAGGCGGAGCGGGTCGCTACTGTACGGTAGTACAAATATTTACACAGTGTTTCTATCTGGCCGATAGTTTGGCCAACAAACAGTTGGAGTGGTGATGAGTGAGTTCAGATTGAAAGCAACCGTTTACCCAAAAGTGTTTTATCGGCCAATACCGAATCGTGATAATGTACGCCCTTGCATATATCTTCGTACTGATTAAGAAACCGCCCATACTATCGGCTGATAGAAAGTCTGTGGTAAACCGCTCTTAGTTTCTTAAAAAGATTGAGAAAAGATACTAGGTATGTAGAACCTACGTAAATGGTTAGTCATTTGTAATTAACATTGTACAGACGCCAGCACAAAAAGCTATCCCGAACTGTTAGAATCATGGCAGGACTCGTACCAAAAAAATAAAGATTTTAGAATTCTTATACGAGTACTCTTGGGTACCTAAGGAGTATCTACAGGCATTAACAATTTTTTAAACCCCCGCATAAAAAAAGAGAATTGTTTAACGAAAAGTTCATTATCTCAGTACGATACGGTGACTGACACTGACAGTCGCCGTTTCGCAGTTCTTACACTAAAATTGCATTGTTTTATGGGAAATAATATCACAAATAATGATGATGTCTGCCAATTTTATAGGTCCGTTAACGTCGCTTGTCACTTTCTTTTTTTATAAACACAAAATGGGCATCGAGATGAAACGAAAAAGTGTTATTTTCATTTCGTAATATTTTAATTAGGCGGAGGTTTAAAAATATAGTAAGCATATCAATCTACTCCTGGTAATGTATTCTTCACATTTGAAAATATTTTAAACCCTCTAATTTTTTTTTCTTTTTCATACAAATGAATGTATGGATCTCGCCATGATTCTTTTTCCAATTAAACATGAACCTTATTCTTTTGTAATAGAGTGGAAAAACTATCAAAGAAATTTGACAGATTAGGGTAGCTTGATGCTGGCTTTTGTACCTAAATGTACTGAAGCAGTTTTACAAAACAGAACGGTTGACCACCAGCATATAAATCAAGGGTTTTTGACCTACATGAAAGTGATAAATAAACAATTAGTTAAAAAGCTTTGCCAAAATATAAATATTTCAGTTTTAAATAAATATCTAAGTAGGTACTTACCTAGTGCAAGTACCTGCTATTGACATTGATCTTTTCCAGATATAAAGTATACTTGAAAATCAATAAGAAGTGAAGCTTGTCAATTTTATGCAAACAATCCAAAAAAACTTTTGATAGAATAACAACATAATTATTTAACGAACTGTGTTCTCAATTTAATCGATTTTTACTCTTATACTTAGAAAAATAAGGTTTTAATTCGAATGGTTAGAAAAACTTTTTTGTTGATTCTAAAATTTCGACAACATTGCGAAAATAATTTTATTATGATCACAAAGTGTAAATGGTTCCGTAAGTATTTATGGAATTGGGATTTTATGGGTTTGACGCGAGTATCAATTAAGATTAGATTAAGGTCCACTGTTGGACATAACCCTTCTCCATAACGATGAACATTTTCTTTATTTTATTTTGAATCTCATTATAATATTCGAAAAACGACATTAAAATCAACAAACAGAATAGTTGGTTTTATTTTCTCGAGAAAATGTAAAACACTAGCTAACAATATTCTAGGTATAGAATATCAATTTGACTTTATAATCTAATTTATTAAATGATGTTATAATCATTAGCATAATAATATTATCTCACTTTACGTAACTGCCAACATAAGTTTTATAATCCTATCAGCATACTTATTAGAAAATGTAATACGGACTCCTAAACCACACTGTACCTACCTAATATGGCAATTATAGAAACCTCGTATCACGTATGCTATTCAATTGATTGAAACTTATTCAAAACATGTTTGTAAAAACGAAGCAAACACTTTTACCAAATATTTAATTGGAGTTACTCAACACTAAACGGTTATATTATTGAAGACCTCGATCGACTGCGCTCTATCACGCAATCGTTTTGCAGGAATATCGGAAGGTATCAAATAAGCGTATAAAATTTTGCTACAAAACACAAAAAAATATAATCATAGGTCTCCACCTATGATCATATTTTTTTGCGTTTGGGGGAACCCAAGGGGTGGTTCAGCCGTAATCGCCATGCACGTTGGCGATCGCAGTAGGTATTATGGTACTCAGAAGGACGCTGCTGCCTATCACACCCACGGGTAGAAATGAGGTGGTGCTATTCACGGCCGGCACGACACGGCACAAAAAATATACAACAGGTAGAATAAATCACAACCATTTTTTTTTAAGCTTCCGTACCGAAATGGTATTGAAATGGAACCATGAACTATGTGTAACTTGCCTGTAGGCCCGCTGTCTGTATACAATGTGGACTCGACTATCATTTGTTTAAGTTCTGACTTTGAATAATGGCATTCATCCTGCAGTCCACGTGGAGTTGGCTCTAATCCAACAACCCTATTGGTGAATTTAGTCTTACCCCTTTCCTTTTCGACCAATCAGAGTGTTCTATATCTGGCCACGGTACCCTTCTTTGTGTTAGTGTTACCTACATACTGTCAGCAGACTGAAAGGGGAGCACTCACGTGGTCTAGGAAATCATGATTATGTCAGGTACAGACAAGTAATAAATGCAGTCCCTGCACAACATAGCAATGTATAAGACATCTGAAGTCAATGGCCTGACGATAGTCATAGATTTAGAAGTGATAGATGATACGCTACACTCTGGTCACTTTTATAAGCAAACGTTGGCAAAGAATATCTTTAAGGTGCTGGGAATTGCGTTGGTTCCGTGTTGGTTCAGTGAGGGAGATATAATAGGGTATTTTACTCTATACGAGAAAAAATCTATAAATATGTTATTGAGACAGTTTAGGCTTTTATAAAGCAGTCGGAAAATGTAAGTTTTAGTTCATAAAATAACAAAATTAATTTTTAAATTCAATTCAAAGTTTTCAGTATTTTAATCTGTTATAAAACACCATGAAATAGTAGCGGCCATGTTACTACGCCGTACGGCTGTGTAAACAAAAAATTGTCAACTGTCAGTCAACCGATTGGCGTATATAGGCTTTGTACTTTTATTATTTTCGTAACCAACGTAATTTTTGAATTATTACACCTATTACAAAATATGCTTTTAATTATTTTTAAATTATATACAATTATCATATTTAATATGAGCGCATTTGATACAAAACGAACTGACGTCATTTCTGCTGAGCAATATGGCGTCCAGTAAGAGGCGTTTTCGTAAAACTAGGCGCGAAATTTGAAAATTTAAAATTTTGACGCAGTTTTATGGCACTTATCGATTGAATAAAAATTTTGTTTTTTTTTTGGTGGCATATTAGCACTACAGAATTTCATTGAAACACTTTTCAAACATGAGTGTAATACCCTATTATGCCTTGCGGTGGGTGAGTACCACAATGAGGCCTGGGACACCGTTTGAGCTAATACCACATCCACTGGTGCCAACATCTCTTAGGTAATTTTCTTGCATTAGATTAATGTGGTAAACACCTAGGAGAAGATTGTTATGTGTTTAATGTTCTGTGACACACGGTATCACTGAAGGGATAACTGGAAAATTTAAACCGAGATTTTATTTCACTAGCTTTCTTTCAGAGGATAAAAGTGTTCAAAAATATAAAAACATTTATGATGGGATTACCTCTGAAATGTGAAGAAAAAAAAACAGCTAAAGCCTACAAGACTGGTCCACTATGCAACTAAAATATAGTAGAGCGTGAATAAAGTGTTTGGGCAAGCGTAGTGTAGGACGCCCTGCGGCTCGATGCACCGACGATTTGAAGAAGGTGACCGTCTGCCCAAGATCAAATATCGCCAAGCAATCCGTGTTGGCAATCTCTGGGAGTACGTAGCTTTGTTACAATTTTCTTGAAAAATAGTCTATGTTTAGACATATTTTGATGTAATTTCAATATTTTATAAAACTTTGTTAAAAGCTTTAAAAATCTTTTTCGAAAATGTTCTCTACTAATTAAAGTATCAAGTTTAATTATTTTTAGTTTATTTTTACAGACCTATTAATTAAGCTTTTAAGTTAGAAATTTAAGAAATGATTCTAAGTTTTAGTTTGTGTGAAATGACATACACACTGTACATACACATACAAACTTTACGGGTTTACTCAAGTCAGCGCAAATGCTTTTAATTATCAGTTCTTAAGACCGTCTTTTCGTTATAATTTCAAAACTTTCAAAATAAAGGTACTTATCATAATTATATTCTCTAAAAAAAGTTAGTATTTGCAAATAAGTATTTGCAAATACTTATTTAACAAAAATAAAAAAAATAAAAAAAATAAAAAAATAAAATAAAATGTTAACGATTTTCGAGCTGCATTTTGAAAGTTGTTCAACAATCCGTTTCCAAAATAATAATTTAGGTAAAATCCAAACGCATAATCCTACGTAAAACTTGTTGACGGGTGTACAACAAGAATATCTAGATTTTCCCCAAACTTTCTACGCCCGGGGACCAAACACAATTAGTGCTCATGACGTAAACGTCAAGAAAATTGAAATTTGAGGTGCATACATTTCACTCACCCCTTTTGTTAATTAATTTTAGAACTTAGTTACGATACTTGTCTACTGAATTTCAATGTGAGTAGGTATACAGGGAGGGTGTCTAGTTTATCCTACAAGATAATTGCAATTTGTATTGAAACCTCAAGTCTGCTATTACAATAGTGTCAAAATGTTCTACCATTGATGTCATAATTGTTGATTTTGACAAGTTTGGTAATCTATATACATATAATAAAACAGTAACAAAACTGTGTCTGTACATTGAATATATTAAAAAAATAATAATTGAGGGGGGTTTAGGAACAGTAATAGAGCACGAATCCAAAAAAAAAATTCTGTCTGTTTGTCTGTTTGTTTGTACACGCTAATCTTCGGAACTACTGGGCGGATTTGAATGATTTTTCTTTTGTTGTATAGGTATTAAGTCTGGGCAACATATAGGCTATAATTTATCTTGGAAACTTGAACACCTGATACAGAACCGCAACAGACCAGCTAAACTATAAGAGATACAAAAATGGTACCATAGCAAAAATTGTTCCACGTGATGAGCATTTTCTGCAAAGAGAATAAATTTGAAGATCTGGAACACCTGATGTGGAACTCCAAGAGCCCAGCTACACCATGACACATATATGACATATAGGAATGACGTCTTAGCAAAAGTTGTTCGGTCTGATGGGCATTTCCTGTTGACTTATAAAAATCGAAGATCAGAAACATTTATGATGTGAAAATCAAAGCTATCACTAATTTCACTGTATCTTATAAAATAACATAAGCTGGGAGTACCTCCACGCGGTGAAGGCGGAAGGTGAGATTATCATACACTAGCGACCCGACCCAGCTTCGCATTGGCCTATAGCCTTCCTCGGTAAATGGACTATCCAACACAAAAAGATTTTTTTAATCCACCAGAACCAGTAGATCCTGAGATTAGCGCGTTCAATTAAAGAAACAAACAAACTTCAGCCTTATAATATTATAGTATAGATTGTCCCGAACACGCACACAACAAAATATTCATAATCAGTTAGAAAGTGAGAGAAAAAGAATTGCTGGAGTACGGCATGAAGAGACAGAAGAAGAGCGCAACGAACGTTTGAATTCTGATCGACTTCGACATTCTCTGAACAGAATGTTGATATCATCTGAAGAATCGGATGTGTCTCAAGATATAGCCGTAGGTCATGGCGACCTTCCGTGGGTTGGTAAGGAACGGAGTTCATTTACGTATACTCCTATGATTGACTCCGCCACATATTCCGCCATCGGAGGTATGATTCAAAATTGTACTTTTTGAACGTCTCGAATCATCTCGCGCATCCCGTTGTTTTCCCGTCCCCGGGTTCTTAGAATTCGACATCAGACGTTTCAGATCTTCGATTTTGCCGACCCCGCTGTCGCTGGCATAAGCAACAGGATCCGCGTACGAAGTCGCGGGCAGAAGCTAGTCTACTAATATAATGACGTCATTATGACTTTCCAATGGTGAACCACTGACACGCCATTGAAAGAAATGATATAGATTGGTAATCTCGTACAAAATGACAACTGAATGACTGACTTGGCGGTAATCTGCTAAAACGTTGACAGTTCCTTTGATCAGTTACCTACCATTAGAACGTCATTGTGCAGTCATTGCTTTTAATTCGACCGGCCATGATCGACCATTATGAATTTAGCAGATTACGAACTTTTAGCAAAATGACAATGGGATCGTGTTGGAATGACGAAATTATAAAAATAGCAGACTTGGCCCCCAGGAGCACTGCACTCGTACATACGGGGTGTCGAAACAATCTATTAAGAATACCCCGTTTTACTAGGTTATGTTCACAGTGGCCTACTTGGAGGCGTTGTCTATGGAGCGCTTTCCATTAGGCCACCGCAAACCACATGCGATTGGCATGTGTTCCTGGGGTTGAACGAAGTTGGGTGGTTGTGGAATGTTTCTCCCACAACTTAGGTCTCACTGTTGATGGTGAGTACTGGATGGTCTACGGGTCATGATGAAAGCTCTTCCGACTCTTGAGTATTCCTGGAGCTGTTGTAGATGTTGAGTTGACGTCGGGAATGGGATTTTTGGTTTTTTATTCTCAACTTTTGTTGCGGGATCAAGACAGTTAAATCGTTTCACTGGGATTCATCGACTTTTCTGGTGGTTGCCTGTTGATTCTGGCACTGCAACTCCTGTAGAGTTGCAGTGGTTTGAGAGTAGTATGGCAGTCTTGACCAATTACTTAAATTTAGTTTGACCTTTGTCTTTTGTGGTCTCCGTAACCAAGAAGCTTTTTGTTCTAACCGGGATGACAACAGAAAAAAATTGCCAAGAAAGGAGAAAATGAAATACTGAATTCTGAGATGCAAATTCAGTTTTTCTTCCTCAAGAAACAATATTTAGCAAAAGCTATTTTTCTTACTCCTAAAATAAATAAATTAAACCGACCAACAAACCTAAGAGGAATTAGAATTTTAGAGAAACATAATTAAAACATTGATTATCTTCATGTCACACAAATATTTATCTAACAAACAATATTTGAGACTGACCACAAAATAAATACGTTACAAAGCTCACCTAAGTAGCATAAAATGATGTTGTAGTGAATGCAATAACTTAAATCTTTATGCTCCTCAGTTGTAACGGCCACTTAGAATCATAATAGACAACTGGTTATTGTGAGCAACGATTGTAGAATACATACTCGGCTATAAAAACATTAATAGAGATATAACCAACTTTAAGATTTGTCCCACTTAAAGCTATGCTGAGAATATAATGTTGACAAAGTAAGAGATGAATGACAAAACTAACAATGAAACACACAAACAAATAGGGGAACACAAAGAGATAAATGTAATTTAACGTTTTGTTATTTCATTCTCGAGAAATATTTAACCCAAGTGCATAACCACGTGTTTTAATTGTAAAGAAATTAGGTCTAAAAGATTAGTAAACCAGTGTAACTAAGCGTCCCGGTCACAAAACGTAGCAGAAACTATCTTCATCAGCGTATAGCAGTTCATTGCTGCCTTCCAAATGTCAGACTATGCTATACTAAAAAAAAAAATGTATTTGTGTATGTATATCAGCTGTCTGACACCCATAGTACAGGGTCTCCCTAGTTTGGGGTCAGATGGCAGTGTGTGAAAATGTCTCCACATATTATTATTATTATTATTACTATCTGCTAGGTTACAACAGCCTACCTTACGGTTATTCATATCATCATCATCATTTCAGCCGAAAGACGTCCACTGCTGAACATACAATTCACCTAAATTAAAAGAAAATGATATCCTCCCACCCATTTTTAAGTAGCCAATCCGGGAAAAATCACGTCTCCATGATGAAGGATTAAGTGCAATGTATGCTCTGCCTTGTTCGATAGTGGTATAGATAGATCGTTTTCGTTTTGTCGGTGGCCATCTCATTTTCAACTACATATATTGTGTCTTCAATATTTATTTAAAACCTCTTTTAAATAATTCACTTTTTCTTTAGGTTTGTATCGATAATATAGATACCAATATTTTATCTCACCATCATCATTTCAGCCGTCCACTGCTGGACATAGGCCTCGCCAAGGGGAGGTTTTGTCATGATCGCCACCGTTGGCAGGTGGATTGGCAATCGCAGTATGGTTGTTACAAAGGCACAGAGATCGCTGCTGCCCATTCTCTGGTAAGTCCCTTAGTCGCCTCTTACGACACCTACGGGAAGATATGGGTATGGGTATGGTGGGTTATTACCGTCATATTATTATGTTGCTGTATTCTATCCGGGTCCAAAACTTTATTAAACCGTAACATAATATATCTTTTACTTCTCTTGCTCAAAAAGGCCGTCATTGTAGCATACCAGAGCAGGGATAAAATAGCATTTCGTCCTCTAGGGGAAAAAGTTTTTATTTTTATTTTTTGTGTATCAAATATGACAATGAGCCTATAAAAACGAAAAAGTCTTTAGTCGTATGTAGAATAATCATGAAAAAAGAACCTCATTTTAATTTTGAAAATGGAACTAAAATCGGTGATCTCTGGTAGAATGCATGCAATGTGTTGCGGCTACAGAAGAAACAAAAAAAATATTTCATATTGTATTGGATTGTTTTATTTTCTCGCAATCGTAGTGAAAAGTATAGTGTAACACACGGCGCTAAAACCAATTAAAACTCTGTTTCTATTTACTACCTCGTATATAATGGGTCATTTTAGCTTCTGGTATAACAATCTTCTATTAAACACGTATATTATCGCCAAGGATCTTTGAACGCAATATCTTTAGTGCAGCCTATCTTGCAGAACACCAAAGTCTTTAAAACGTTACGGCACTGTTATGAATGCTGACCGCAGGAATTCGGTGGCTGACCGCAAAACGTCTGTAATTGTTCTACTTTATCAATGCTTATGTGGTTCTCGTACTATTTATCATCTTAGCAATTTTGTAAGTGATACAATATTTTTTTGGACTAATTATTAATATTCAACTCTACAGGTGCGATAAATTTTTGTAAAAGTACCCTGGACTTTATTTAATTTGCAACCTTTTAAACGACTTGGTAAGGATTATGTTTGACTTTATTCTACTTTATCAACGCTTATGTGGTTCTCGTACTATTATTTATCATCTTAGCAATTTTGTAAGTGATACAATATTTTTATGTGTACTAATTATTAATATTCAACTCTACAGGTGCGATAATTCTTTATATAAGTACCCTGGAAGTTATTTAATTTGCAACCTTTTAAACGACGTGGTAAGGATTATGTTTGACTTCGTTCTACTTTATCAATGCTTATGTGGTTGTCGTACTATTTATCATCTTGGCAATTTTGTAAGTGATACAATATTTTTTTGTACTAATTATTAATATTCAACTCTACAGGTGCGATAATTATTTATATAAGTACCCTAGAGGTTATTTAATTTGCAACCTTTTAAACGACGTGGTAAGGATTATGTTTGACTTTAATCTACTTTATCAATGCTTATGTGGTTCTCGTACTATTTATCATCTTAGTAATTTTGTAAGTGATACAATATTTTTATGTGTACTAATTATTAATATTCAACTCTACAGGTGCGATAATTCTTTAAATAAGTACTCTGAAAGTTATTTAATTTGCAACCTTTTAAACGACGTGGTAAGGATTATGTTTGACTGTAAAGCTTCCATACTACCCATTCGTTAACCAAAAATCGATATATAGGTCAGCACAAAGACAAATGGTCTATTCTAAGCCCAACACAAAGCCGATAGTGCATATGCCATTTCAGCCTAGCGGTCACATCTAAATTTAGACAATATTCGAGTCGAGTCGAATCAATATTCTAGATATTTTAGAACATCTGTCTATTCCTAAACCCAATTAGCAGGCAAAGACGTCAGACATTCGTGAATTTTGAATTTAGAAGTCGGCAAAACGGCTAATTTACATTTACGTAATTATAACCAAAGGTTAAACGCGCGCGCGTAAAAAAAGTGAAACGAATTGTAAATTATTAATTATTATTATTATCCTTATCCTTATTGTAAATCTGAGCTCCCTCAAACTGTATAGTTTTTCTTCCATACAAAGTTCTAACAGAAGGTAGTTCTATAGAATCTTTATTTCTAGTGTGGTACTGATGAGTTTTGTGTTTGAAAGTGATTTGCGAGTGTATTTTGTTTGTTAATATTTTCTTTATTAAGATGCATGTGTGGTAAATATATAACTTCTGGAGGTTAAATAATTTAGTTTTAGCGTAAATGTCTTTCGTAGGTGTTAAGAAATCGTAGCCAAATAGGAATTGGCATCATTCTCCCCAGTCGACGAATCACCAAACTGCTCCACTAAAATGTAACTCAGTGAACTGCCCGAAGATCATGTTGTCAATTTACATTGCAAAACAAACAACAAAACAGACACAACAATAATAAAGTATCATGTAACGTACTCGTATGATTTGAAGTTTGTGGGACGTCGCGGTTAACCACGCATATTATGTTTGTAATTTTCACTTCATTCGGATCTCTGTCGAGTGTGGTGAGACTAGAAAATAACACTATCTACCGTACTTTCATATTTGTAACCAACTTAAAAAAGGAGGAGATTTTTTATGTTTGACCACGCGTACATTTTTGCAGTATGGTTCGACTTCGGTGATTCTTTTTTTAAATGGATAGTGCCATATAATTTCAAGAAATTATTCTACCTCTAAGAGCAGACAATTAAAGAATGAATTAATTTGTTTGGTATTACCGTTTCCTAATTAATTTGTAATATAAGAAGTAGGCATTAACAAAGCGAAAAAAAAATACATTTTATTTTTACACTTGTTCAAATAAGACAACCGCCTCCAAAAACTAAAACGTTAAAAATAACTTTAAATTCGGAAGTCGGGGCCATATAAAACTACAAACAGTGGGCTAATTCACGTAACTAAAGAAGTGCTGTTGCAGTGCAGTTGCAGTTAAGTTTCGATCAAAACAACGCTTTTCGTATTCTCTACCGCTGTCAGATACGCTCGCGTCGCGCGAGCGCAATAACGGCATTCTACTGTTGCGCATCTTTGGTGTGTGCTTCGGAACGCAACATGATCTGTATTTTACTATTCGTTTGATGTAAGAAAAAGCACTAAAATCAGTACAGGGGTATTATTTTAATATTATAATAACGTCATGTTTATTGAAATGTAACCGATTCTATTCGCTTATTTAGTGAGTAATATGTTTTCTCTCATGTGGCTACACCATAAGTAAGTTTGGTAGAGATTGGTTGTCGTACAGTGGACGTGCAGTTTACGCGTAGCTTACGCGCAGTTCAAATATTCAAGAATACAGTTTAACACTCAAACTTGAACTTAACTGGAACTGCACTACAACATCATCTACGCGTCATATAATTACGTGAGCTAGCCCTCAGAACCAAAGCAGTAGTTTGTAAGTAGTGTTTTGATAACCCTCACTGGGGTCAGAAATGAATTCCGTCAACTATATTTTAATTGTTTTGACCGTAATCCTACTAATATTATAAATGTGAAAGTTTGTAAGAATTAATGGATGTTGGTCACTTTGTCCTAGGTGAACGACAAACGCGATAATGCGACGCGACGCGTAAATGTCAAATAGTCGTTGTATGTACTTGTGGCCTACGTAGACGCCATAATCAATGTGCGAAACAACGCGACAAGTGCGGATTTGATTTTTGCGCGACGTACAATAGATTATTAATAAAGATAACTTGGATACCTACTCTGCATTTCCAAAACATCACAGTTTAATATAAATGGTATAATGTGTAATTGCTATTGACTTGCCTTTAAGAATCAATATGTAATAGTTCACTGAGTTTTTCCTCTTACTGTGGGTAAGAGGAAAAACTCAGTGAACTACATTGTAAAAATTGTGTGTCTACTAACAGTACTAACTTACTTATTTACGAGTACCTACCTTCTTTGTAAGTAATTCTTATATTTAGTTTTAAGATTACCTTGTATTTCTCATATTAAGTGATTTGTAATCTTTTTGAGAAATAAATGTCTGAAACCGTAAACCGTAAATATTTACTATTAGAAGTACCAGTGTTTTTTCTTACCATAGCAAACTCTCCTCAATGGAAATAGGTTTTTGAATATTGGATATTAATAGTTAAATAATAGGTTTAACAGCTGCAATAATATAATCGAAAGTGCTTGGTAATAAGTCACAATACTCTTTAAATCAACGTGGATTTAGTTTCGGATATAAATGATGAAACTCTCCAAACTTATTTATTTCATGACTACGTACAACATAGGACACACGTCGCGTGAAGTATTGGTCGCATTACGTCACATCGCGTCGCGTCGCTCAGGCGTTGTCCTAGGTGACCGACCGAACACGACAAGACGCGACGCGACGATTTTCATAATTCAATATCAAATTTAAAACCTACTTCTATTGAGGAGAGGTTGTTATTGACTTTACTAAAAAACACTGGTACCTACTTATAATAGTAATTATTAATAAACTATTGGGTCGCGTCTCGTCGCGCAAAAATCAAATCCGCACTTGCCGTGTTGAGTCGCACATTGATAATGGCGACTACGTAGGCCAGAAGTACAGATAACGACTATTTAACATTTACGCGTCGCGTCGCATTATCGCGTCGCATTATAGCGTTTGTCGTTCACGTAAGACAACGGGTCACCTAGGACAACGTATATTTTGTATCATGACGTGTGTGCGAGTGCGTGTGGTTGTGTATGTATGTATGAGTGTGCTGTGTTTGTTCTTGTCAGATTCCTTGTTTGTGCCAGTATTCAACCCCGGGAACGCCATTAGCTGATGAAGTCATTAAGTCCTCATATGAGCAGGTGGCAGGGCATGCGGCGCATGATAAAATGTAGACCATGGTCTGAGGAGAGAAGGCAAGGTAAGGCAAAGGCACTGTAGATTGGCATCATCTGAGAACCCACACTTTGGGACACGTATACATAAGTACTGATCTTTCTTAAGGCGCGTCCCTGTGCAAAACGCAGAGCTAGCCGTTTTTTGTTCAGTTTTTCGGACCTAAATACTCTGTGTCCAAAAGAAATATCAACAAATAAAAAATAGATTAAATCTCTACATAATCTTGACTCCAAAATGGTAGATTTGATTTTTGTTTACGAAGTATAGTATTTAACTAATCTCCTCACAACGAAATCACAGAAATGAGAAATAATTATTGAAAACATGCAACTCTTCGGCAAGTAACCATTAATTCGATTTTTTACTAACACACTAATGGATAGGCAATTTATTAATGAATATTTTGGTAGATTTTTTTTCTCATAATCCCAAAATGTAATTTTATAAAGATTGAATTCTAAAATTTGAGCGTAAGGGAACGAATGCAAGATTATTTGCTCAGGGTACCGCCTTAACACATAGGACTTTTTTTACCCCGTTTTTGAGTTGCCCTTGTATAATTTTAGGCCTTTGTTTTGTTCTGAAACAAATGCAGTCGAAGTTACTGGTATCTTTGTAAATATCATCACAAAGTACCTAAGCTTGCGGCGCGCCTTTATATTTTGTGATATCATGTTTTATAATATTGCTCCACATAACCTCCAAAGTTTGAATATGAATCAACAATAACATTACTAGTGGAACGGGGTTACCTATACAATTCTTCTTGATCCTGCCCCTATAGGGAATGTAGACCTTATGTCAAGTATCATTGAACAACTTGTTAAAAAACACTTAGGTATCCCCAGTTTCCCAAACGACAAATCTAGATTTGTCGTTTGGTGCGTGTACGCTGATATGATTAGTTGTTGAAAATTCAATCAACCATGAACCGCTTAGGGTCGCTTTATACTTAAGTTGGTCAGATTATTCAATTTAGCATTCTCAATATAGCCTTCAGTATTGAAAATATAGAACTTAATGCGGGGTCCCGCTTACATGCATTACATTTTTATATGTATAGGTATATATATTTGTTTTTCGTTTTTGAATTATTTTTGTACTTATTATACTTCTTTTATCTGTAATGTTAGCGTAATTGGCTCTTCGCAGCCGTGTTAGCATAAATAAATAAATAATAAATAATAATAAATAAATAATACATTTTACACAGTGTAAGGACATAATAACAATTCGCCATGATCCAAGACCGCAACACCAACCAAAAAAGCGGCAAGGACCAATCTTCCTGCTATCACAATCACTGCTTCGCTAAAAGCTGAGAGCCAGCGGAAGAATCCAGTGGTGCTATTCTCTAAATAACACAACCTTAAGCTGAACGCTGCGGCAGCGGCGAGTAACATTTTAGTATTCATTCATTCATTCGCAGCGCTACCGCTACGTGAATTTTCTTGTCATTACTCAATGTTGAATAAATTTGACTCTTTTGACAGTTCACATATGGAAAACGATATTTGCAAAGAACAGTCGCTGAGCTCGACGTCGATTTCACGGCTGACATGATGTCGAGTTCGCCGTCGAGCACAGTCGCGAATGGTAACAGGACAAAAAGTAAATAGCCACAACAGAATTGCAACACTACCCATAGTAAATGCAATTTAGATCACGTACAAGTTATATAAACATGCAATATCAAGTTTAAATGACGCTTAACTTGGTTTACATCCTCATCAAAACCTAGCGAAAATTTCTCAGTTCTTCGATGGCGAGTGATAAAGCAGTTACGTCCCTGTTACTGGTTTATCACGTCTCTAAATCCAGTGCTTCCAATACGGAAGGACACCGTCTTGTTGCCGTTATGCGCAGAGAATTGAGTATTTACAAGTTAAATTACTTTAGCTGTTAAAAAATAATAGGTCAATATTAAAAACTATTTCTTACGAACTAGCAGAAGACTTACTCGTAATATGCAAGTAAAATTGCTAACGCGCTGTAATGTTTGTGTGCGTTATTTGTATTGTTATTTATCCTAACACGTAGCTTACACTTTCTAGCCTAAAGCACTGGTTTGCCCAAGTTCAGGCAACTTTAGAACTGTGTTATTTTTTAAATGATATGACTTTAATATTCTAAACGTGACATTTTACTAAATAAACTAGCAACCGACCCGGCTTCGCATGGGCCTATAGCCTTCCTCGATAAATGGACTATCCAACACAAAAATAATTTTTCAATTCGAACCAGTAGATCCTGAGATTAACGCGTTCAACCAAACAAACAAACAAACTCTTCAGCTTTATAATATTAAGTATAGATGATCGAACAAACCAAACAAGAGAGATATATATCTACACTCCACATTCTCCGAAAATAAACAACGGAATTTTAAACACAGAAAGTGGTATTTACAATGCGATTTGCGTGCGTTGCATAAGCCCACGTGATTGCATGCGGTTCCACGACGCCACGAACGCTACGCATACTAATAGGTGTTAATTGTCCGTTTGTTTGTGAATACGCGTGTTTGCACGTGAACCAGAAATAGAGAGGAATTTGGTGCATTATTAAATTAATGGTATATTTCTTTTTTGATTATTTGATAGCTCAAATGCTCCCGTGGGGGGTCCAGGCCAGAATAGCACCCACCGATTTCATCCCGAAAGTGTCGTAGAAAGCGTCTAACAGAAAATCTGGAAGTCGGGCAGCAACGGCTTCCGTGTACTTAAGAGGAAACACAAGGGCCGTTTTTCTATACAGACTTAGTCCCCTGTTTCCTCCGTGGATAATGCCAGTAGATCAATTTTTTTAAAATTTCCATGGCTACTATTGGCATGTCCCTATGTTTTCCTTTTTCTCATAAATTTATTATTAAAAGAGATATGAATATTCAAAAACCTAAAAAATTGCCATGATTTTCCGCTGTGTTCAAACATTCAGAAAACGAATTTGATTTGATTATATAAAAAATAGAAAACATAGGAACACGGCAAAAGCCTTTCTTTATTTTTTAATGAAAAAAGCAGTTAAATCGATTAAGTTTTGGAGAAGAAATCAGGGGACTACGAATCATTGATTTTGTGTACTTTTAATAGGTATTTTCGGTCAACGGTATCTATCGCGCTCTGCGGTTCGTGTTCGGGCATCGCGCGACAGCAATAGATTTTACAAATACCTAATTTTCAATTCTCCAGCCCGTGGTATTTCCTCTTAACAACTTCACTGCGATCCCAAAGATGCCTGCCAAGCGTGGGGATAATGGCAACCCCCTCCTTATCCCGATCAACAGTCGACGACTTCCGGCTGAGGATGATGATGGCAATAACTCAAGTGGCAGATGTAGGAGAAAAACCAGTCAGGCTGAAGTGGGAGTAGGCTGGCTAAAGATGGTCACTCTGGACACCTGACGGAGGACATCTCCGCTAAGGCTGACCGCGGTGAGGTGACGATCTGACCATGTTTGCGGAGCAAACGTGGGCTACAAGGCATATTATGTGTTATGAGTACTTTTATTAATATAATTATTAGTCCCATTTATTGTTTCTATTTACATACATATAAATTACATTTGAAAATATTAATAAAAGTAAAAAGGGGAAAATCTACAAGTCCGTGATAAGACCTGTCGTACTGTATGGATCGGAATGTTGGACCTTGAAGAAGATGGATGAAAAAAGATTGCACGTAGCGGAGATGAGAATGTTGAGATGGATGTGTGGAGTTACCAGAATTGATAAGGTGAGAAATGAATAGGTATATTAGAGGAAGTTTGAAAGTGGCGCCAGTGACAGAAAAGTTGAAAGGGAATCGTTTGTCTTGGTATGGGCATGTGAAGAGAAGAGACGAAACTCATGTGACCAAAAGAGCTATGAATATTAGTTTGGATGGATGGAGAGGGAGAGGAAGGCCAAAGAAAAGATGGGTGGATTGTGTGAAGAATGATATGAATGAAAAGGGAGTCAGTGAAAGCATGACGTTGGACAGGACGGAATGGAAGAAGAAAACATGTTGCGCCGACCCCAAGTAACATGGGATAAGGGCAGGAAAAAGAAGAAGAAAAGTAAAAAATAGTAGCCCATCGGTCAGTCAGGGCTCCAGAGACAGAAACCTATTTTCAGGAAGTTTCTCTCGCAGGTCGTGTACAGAAGTACTGCCTTCTGAATAACCTTTGATCCAGCTGGCTAACGAGAGAGTCCTAGATGTTGGTCGAGGCTCTAAATTTTTTTTTTTTTTTTTTTTTTTTTTTTTTTTTTTTTTTTTTTTTTTTTTTACTCACACACGGTCATCTAGTCCCAAGCTAAGCAGAGCTTGTGTTATGGTAACCAGACAACTGATATACATACTTATATAATTTATAAATACATACATATTATAGATAAACACCCAGACACAGAACAAACAATCATGCTCATCACACAAAGTTTGTCCTGGGTGAAAACCCAGGAATCGAACCCACGACCTCCGGCTTAGCAGTCAGGGTCAGTGACCACTAGACCAACAGGCCCGTCAAAATTAATAGTAGTATAATATTATTAAAACTAAAGGTACGCCTGCACTACGCTAAGGTCATGCTTTACACGTATGTGTGAGCGTGGACTGGACGTGATCAACGAAGTTATGTCAGAACAAGCCGAGGTTATCGTTAGGATCACTTGACGGCGTTTTACGGTTCCGGCTCTGACGCAAAAGAGATAGAATTTAACTTTAAATATCATTTTAATTGGCGATATTTACAAATGATGATTGTCACTGATGAATATTCGAATAATTGTCAAAATTTGTAATTTTTAGTTTATAACTGTGTGGCGGTTAAAAATAATAGCGTTAACTCCCAAGCAAAGCGAGGGAGTTAAGACAAGAATCCTGAGTGCAGCGTGGGAAGATCGCCCAAGACGAAGACACCTTTATCCCCGAGGAGCATACTCTACTTTTCACACCATCTACGAGACAATAAAAAGCAATAGTACTCAAATCAAAGTATTTTAATTTGTGTTCTGTTTTTCTTAATTTTTATTCTACTCGTGGTGACCAGTTCGATTTTCGAACAATTTATTTTTTAGTGCAGATCTTAATGGCATGGAATTAGTATGTACCTACTTGGTACTACCTATCGTAAATGTTCGTATGCAATTTGTACTTTATGTTCAAAATCAAATCACATTAATGACCAGCGGGTCATAATGAAATTCAGTACAATATTAATGCCCTGCTGTCTTAAATGAATTACTTTAGGTTAGGTTTACATGACATATAATTTGACATTGTCGAGCAGGTGGTGTGAAAAGATAATTGTATGGTGGTAAATAAATAAATAAATAATAATTTGGTCTCGGAGGACCTGCTAGCTAAAAAAAGCCGGATCAATCAGTCTTGGTTAAGCTGTGCTTGCCGCGGCCGGTCCGTGGATGGGTTACCATCCATTTCATACCAAAACCCCTCCGTGTCTCGGAAAGCACGTAAAGCCTTTGGTCCCGGCTGTCTTTCGTAGAACTTTGACAGTCGTTATAGGTAGTCAGAAGCTAGAAACTCTGACAACTAGTCTTACCAAGTGAAAACGTGTTATCCAACAACTGGGTCTTGGAGGTCAGATAGGCAACCGCTCCATGTAAAACACCGGGATTCAGATGTATGCGGTTAGGCCCCTTGTGAACGAGGCGATTATCCGCCGGGTCTAGGCAGGGTTTTAAACCGGTCGTCAGTTAAGTATGGGATACTATGGAGGTTTGTTAACGACACCGGCGCTAGCGTGCTCGTGAACAAGGTTAGCCGGCACCGGCCCGGCGCCGGGACGGCTAGAGACCGTCTTAACTATGGCCCATAGACTGGAAGCCGACCCCAACAAATTGCATTCTACCCTCGTTGCTCAAAAGCGTTTTGTTGTTTCTTATATATGTAACCTACCTTCTTCTGATTTCTTTATTCTGTATTAAAATATGTTATGTTAAAAAGATTTTTAAAATAAAAGAATACCGCCTTCAAAAACTAAAAAGTGATACAAAACATTTTAGTTTTTGAAGGATTTGTGTTTGTTGTTTAGTATTGCCACCGACATCTGAAAGTAAAGTAATGTGTGTTCTGTGCTAAAGTTATTTATCACTTTTTAGTTTTTGAAGGCGGTTTTCTTTTTTTTTAAAGCTTTTTATTTTTCGCTTTTTAGTATTGCCTTAACATCCAAATCCATTAACAAACGGCGACACACTTAAAAGAGATTGTAAGTCCTCCAAAGATTGAAGAAACTAAAACGTCGTCTAGTAATTTTTTTGGGATTTTGTTGATTTTCTCAAAAAGGGCTGGATCAATTTTGGTACAACTTATTTTTGACCATTTTGGAATAAACTTCTTTCGAACAAAAGAAGAATTTTGAAAATCCGTCTAGACAGAGTTATGCCCGAACAAACAAAAAAAGAAAACATTCGAATTGACAACCTCCTCCTTTTTGAAGTCGGTTAAAAACGATGTAGGTATGTTCAGTCGAAGTTTTATTGTAATGTTAGTTTTAGATCCATGCATATTTGTTTTTGCTTTAATCTGCGCTTACTGGTACATACATTGTTTTGAAACCTATTTATTTTCTTTATAAGTGAATTTATAATTCTTTTGAGAAATAAATATCTTTACATAGTTCTGAAAAATCTAGGCAGATGATGACATCATTAAATTTGGTCCTGTATTTTTTTTTTTAACGTTTTCCCACTCTAGTAATTAGTCCTGTGTCGTGGGTGCGTTTACAAACATTAACATACAATCAGTAAAATGGATGCTATCCACAAGTAGGTTATTAGTCCAAGAACCTGAAACATCCAGGTTAAGAACAATGACACAAAAATATTTAAAAAATAAACTTACTTTGAATCAAAACAAACTCAAGTTCTCATTCTATTGCGTTGGTTGCACAAGAGTGCGCGTCGGTACTACTCTGTGGTGAAACTCTAGCTACTCTGTGTACTCGTCGGCTAATTGAGATCGAACAATGTACTAAACTGCAAATAATGGTGCTATTGACACAGGTCTCCAATTGAGCATTCTGAGAAAATTTACGTTTTACGTGATTTTATTTTTGTTTTGTTTGTTTTTGTTTTGTTTGTTATTGTTTCGTTTGTTTTTGTTTTGTTTGTTATTGTTTTGTTTGTTTTTGTTTTGTTTGTTTTTGTTTTGTTTGTTTTTGTTTTGTTTTGTTTTGTTTTGTTTTGTTTTGTTTTGTTTTGTTTTGTTTTGTTTTGTTTTGTTTTGTTTTGTTTTGTTTTGTTTTGTTTTGTTTTGTTTTGTTTTGTTTTGTTTTGTTTTGTTTTGTTTTGTTTTGTTTTGTTTTGTTTTGTTTTGTTTTGTTTTGTTTTGTTTTGTTTTGTTTTGTTTTGTTTTGTTTTGTTTTGTTTTGTTTTGTTTTGTTTTGTTTTGTTTGTTTTTGTTTTGTTTTGTTTTGTTTGTTTTTGTTTTTGATTTGATTTGATTTGATTTGGTTGTTTTTCACAATGTAGTGATTATTCTTTTAACCATCACCTCTCAGTGTTAATTAATTTGTTCAAGTCAAGTCAAGTCAAAGCATTTATTTCAATTAAACGATTAACTTTTGAATTGTCAAAGAGTCAGTTAGATAGTCATAAAGTTGAAGCTAGTTGCTCGTTCCAAAACGTAGGGAAGGTCTCTATGGAGAAGAACGAGCAAGAAACTCCACGGACACTCTTTTCAATCAAGCTTTTACAAAACCTTGGTTACATTATTCTTGTTGCTTCTATATGTGAAAACAATGTAAGTGAAAAGAAATCCAAAACATTCTATTATTATATTCATGCGTTGAAGTTCGTTCGATGGAGATGGGCGCTCTTGAGGGGCTATTTAACGACTTTTACAAATTTTAAACTGACAATCACGTCAAAATGTGCAGTGTAAATTATTTTTTCGACTAAACTTGGGAGAGATTTGGACGCAGCGCATACGATTCTCTGCGTCCCAAACTCTCAAATTTTGTCGAAAAATTAAATAACAGTAGTATTTTTTAACTTAAAAAAAAAAGGCGTATACTAAAAGATAGATAACAAAATTGTCTGTAAGATGGTGTCAGTTTCGTTTAATTATACCTGGTAGATTTTGTGTGATTGTCATGTTTTGTCCGCGTCAGACACAACTTCACGATTTAATTAAACTATTTAATATGAATATAATAAAAAAAAATCACACACTAAATGATTAAGAGAATGTTCTAGTTTAACATATATTTTTTTCAAATCATTTACACTGCACATTTTGACGTGATTGTCAGTTTAAAATCTGTAAAAGTCGTTTAATAGCCCCTTAACACTGGTATTCAGCTGCAGCCGGTGAGACTGGAAGTCGACTCCAACATAGGAATAGGCTAGGCAGATAATGAGGAAAGCTTGTAAAAAAAAGTAATTTAGAATAAGGATACATCTAGGTTTTTATAATAAGCTGATAGTTTAGAATAAACTAGACCGCTCATCGGACTAACGTGTCAATACTTAATGAACTCAACATCAAACAAAGACTGTCGTCGCTTGTGCAATTACGAATCCTCAGATTCTTTGGACACGTTACCCGCAACAACGACTCCCTAGAGCGTCTGGTGATTCAGGGAAGGGTAGAGGGCACGAGACCACGTGGTCGATCGCCTACCCGATGGACAGACTCAATCAAATCTGCCACCAAGCTCCCTGTGACAGAGTGTGCTCGCCATGCAGCCAACAGAGACCGGTGGAGAAGGATCGCGAAGGCTGCGACCGCAGTTGTGTGTGACGTCCCATGACCACGACCACTCTGTCAAGAGTGAACGACTGAGAAGAGAGAGAGAGAGAGGTTTTTATTGCGTCTATTTTTTGGTGGTCTCGTAGTCGTAAGAGCGACTTCGATTTCCAGGTTGAGTGAAGTATTTTGGGGTTTTCTATTAGAAATTTATGGAGCCTGGAGTTTTCAAATTGCTTCGGTTACTTCGGTGCCTGTAAAAGCACCACTTCCTGAACGTGTCGTATAGCTGTTAAATTGTTTTTAGGCCACCTCATTAAGACCTTTGCCTACAGATTCATATTATGTACTTAACCAAAGTATGTTGATAATAACTAAAAATGTCTCGAGACTCATTAACAAACACAAGGCTTGAGAAAAACGATAATAAAACAGCGTATCTATCAAACATTATTTTGAATTAAAAAAATGTTCTAGCAGTCCGGGGCAGTGGTCCAATTGCTCTGTTCAACTAGTTGGACCATGGGTCTTAACTAGGGGCAGTTGTCCAACTTTAAAAATAGTTGGACCACAGCACCTTTTGAGAGTTCAGTGGTCCAATTCATTTTGTTGTTGTTTTTTTTTTGGATTTTGGGACACTTCGTATTTATTACTACGAGCAAAAATCGAACTCGCGATTTCGAGCTTCCCATTTAATATTCATGCTCATATTATTTATTGCATTCCACAATGTTTTAAGTTATTTACATAAATTTGCTTAGAACTTGTCAAAATCGTAAACCCTGTAGGGCACAGCAACATTTATATTAAATTACTACATAAAACCTGTACGCAAAATACGCTCTGAGACGTGGAGTTCCGGACACCAGCCCGTGATACTATTACTACTGCTACTACATAAAACTAAAATAAAATGTGATAACTGAATAACTGGGTTGTGGAGGTCCGATAGGCAGTCGCTCCATGTAAAATGCCATGATTCTCTATAAATTGCTTAGAAACAAAATTGACTACCCAAACCTTCTGAGTCTCCTAAAGTTTCGAGCCCCAGCCCGATATCCGCAAAATCCTATCACACCACTGTACCCACCCTTGCGCAGAACAGTCCTGGGTGCTAACTCACCGATCTCACGCCTGTGTAAAAACCTAAATAGTTGCAGTGATCTTACTGATATACATCATGACAGCATAGGTACATTTTATAAAATCATCATTGAGCACTATTCTCACAATCAATGATCTCTTTATTTAATGTATTTTTCTAATTTTAATTTTAATTATCTCAATTTAATTTATGAATGTTATTGTTATTGTAATTAAAATTTAATTTATGTTATAATTATTGTTAGTTGTTACGGAAGAATTATAATTGTTTATATAACTGTAAATATATATATATTGTTTTATATTAATATATACACTTATATTATTCGGTATTATGTAAAACCATAAATTGCGCATGTTGTGTTAGCCTTTAAGTAATTGTTGCACTTATAAATGTACTATTAAGAAATTATTGTTAATGTATTGTGTAAACAATTGTTGGCTAACCTAAATAAATAAATAAAACACTGGTATTCAGCTGCATCCAGTTAGACTGGAAGCCGACTCCAATATAGTCGGGAAAAGGCGACGCAGAATGATGATGATTTGAATTATTAAGTAAGCATTAGAAATTTAATATGCCTTAGAGTGAAAAGCTCGGGAATGCAATTTTGATCAGTTTCATTTTAATTAATTTTTTGACAGAAATTAACCTGAAAAAATATATCTGATGCATCTGAAAAGATATTAGAATACCATCATGCGAAAGCGTTGTGCCTCATTGCTGTTACGCATGCGCGTCAGCTCGAATAGTATCCTGACTCCTGAGCGTGTTTGTAGACCGCTGGGACTCGCCGATGTGGCGGCACTGGATGCGGCTACATACTGCAGGTGGTCGCATCCTGGGCTTGGCGTAGGTTTGTGTTCCTGTGTTGTATTCTTTTTGTTTTTGTATTTGTTTTACTAACACTAGTTTGTAAGGTATTTTTGTATTACTAACCAGATATGGACTCATAGTCTGAATTAAACGTTTATTATTATTATTATATTTATTATTAGAACAGCACACTAAAAACAAATTTAATGAAACTGTCGCTTAACATTTTACAGGGCGTAGTTTTTTCGTCCTCAAGTAAAGTTAGCACTTTCGCATATACGAGGTTTTTACTCTAAGGCGACGATATAGTTATTGAAATAATTATGAACAATGTCTATTTCTAATCATAAATTATTTTTCGGATTCCACTACAACTATTTTTCGCTTAGACACACAATCAACAAAGTCTTACAACGCTGCTTACCCACATATTCGCCTAGCGTTAAGATACAATACGTAATGTAAATAGGACCGGCAGGCGGCCCCGTTAACCCGAGAGATCACCTCAATGCACGACTCGGCCATCGAACCCGCGACCTTTGCAAAGAAAGTCGCTTTATGTAACCAGTGCGAAGCGCAGGCGCATAATATCTCGCTTCAACCATTATTCGGCTGTTATTTATGAGTTATAACTTGCGAATATTGGAAAGATTTCAATGCGGTTTTCTAGTAAAAAAGAATAGCTTATTAGGACGTTGTTTAAAATGCCATTAGCATGGGTGCAGCCGTTTAGGAGATTGGTACGTGTTTGAAAGTTCAAATTTTAATTTATGTATTGCACCGGGCGATGTGGTGTCCGTGGCACTAATTTTATTTAATATAATTTATTTGTCTGATTGTCCGTCTTATTGATGGCATAATAGTGTCTGATTTTGAACACAGTTACAAAATCTTATAGAGTTCCGCAAATCATTTTTATTTTAGTACCCTTAACACAAGTTAGATCTTAATTTGGGTATCAGAGTTCAACTAAACTAGCATCTAAATAGTCTTCTATGTAATGCTTGTGTTTTTCTGTTTGTATTTGATTACAAATAAATATATTATTATTATATTATTTTCACATAATATATAAAAATATTTTCTGCAAAGCCTGGATAACGTGCAAGGTTTTTGAAAGCGCATTTACGCATACCTAGTGTTTAACCAGGAGGTAAAATAATAAAAAACCATGAAGGAATTAAATGAAACCACAAAGTGAAGTCAACAGAAACTCACCAAAAATCTACACTTTAATCTGTCAAGTAATTTTGAAGTTACGAACACGCATTACACATGCAAACAAACGTCCAATAAAACCATACGGAACATCAATCACACAAGGTCGACAAGACCTGACCGGTCTTTAATAACTTCTTATGCTAAACAGCTTCAAGTTTTTAACAAGGAGAGAGGTGCATCTGAAATTTATGAAGTCGTTTGGCAACAACGAATTTGATTTATAGTACCTACACAAACTTATACGAGGATTTCGTTTGCATCAGCATCATGTAACTGACGATCCTTCGTCTGCCCGTCTCCCACACGGTACAATGACGATAGTATTTCAAAAGAAGTCTCCTATTAATATTGAAAGGCTACTGCCCACGATTTTTAGGATTCCGTAGCCAAATGGCAAAAAATGGAACCCTTATGGATACGTCTTGTCGGTCTGTCTGTCCGTTCGTATGTCACAGTAACTTTTTTCCGAAACTATAAGAAGTATACTGTTGAAACTTGGTAAGTAGATGTATTTTGTGAATCGCATTAAGATTTTCACAAAAATAGAAAAATAATAATAATAAATATTAGGGGTTCCCCATACTTAGAACTGAAACTCCAAAAAATTTTTTTCATCAAACCCATACGTTTGGGTTATCTATGGATAGGTCTTAAAAAATGATATTGAGGTTTTTAACATAATTTTTTTCAAAACTGAATAATTTGCGCGAGAGACACTTCCAAAGTGGTAAAATGTATGTCCCCCCCTGTATCTTCTAAAATAAGAGAATGGTAAAACTAAAAAAATATATGATCTACCTACATTACCATGTAAACATCCACCGAAAAGTGGTTTGAACGAGATCTATATTTAATACGTCATAAATCGTAAACCGCAATTTACTTGCTGTTATGGAACCCTTCATGGGCGAGTCCGACTCGCACTTTGCCGCTTGTTTTGGTTTTACAGTAGCTTTGTAGCTTCTTATTAACGAAAGAATTTCCAAAATAGATCCAGTAACTCTGAAGGTTTTTTTTTAAAACGGGAGAAGCCCGCCACTCTAATCCCAAAGCTTCTGTAAGCCAGAAGCAACAGTGATGACCAACAGAAAACCGCCGAGACCGTGAAACTCGACAAGTCCCGCAGAAACAATTCAACTGTCTTGGATACTTACTACGACTAAGTAAAACAAAATTTAAAACATATATTAAAAGTACAATCTGTAAGCAAGCTTAGGTATTATAATTTAGAGGACTATATCCAAGATAAGAATGCTTGGAAACATGCTGGTCTAGCTCCATACGACAGCCGACAGTCTAGACAAAATCGAACCGATTGCTAATTTAATACTTAATATTAATGGTTGTATATATATAGAAAGAAAAGATAAGAATTAAATATATTTGATTCTTCTTTGTACCTACATACTTAAACACTGCTCTGGCTCACACACTGATTCATTGTTTGTTGAAATATAAGGAGTGGTCGTCAACTGTTTCAACATTTGTAAATATGTGAACATATATATATGTGTCGATATACATAACTTAGCTGTCATGATATGATACTATGATACTTTGTACATACTTTAATAAATTGTTTTTTATGTAAGGAACATCGTATTCACGTATATTATATAATTCCTGTAAATGCAAATATTGGTAATATCATTTTTAAAGGAGTAAGTATGGAGTTGCTTGCCCATTCATCTCCATACAAAACTACCTTTTGGAATGGGCAACTAGAATAAATTTTTTCTCATTTGACGTACAAAAGTGCCTTATAATGGTCTAATTGAAATAAATGATTTGACTTTGACTTTGATCCCGTAACAGAAAAATTATCAGAAAATAACACCCCCTTTCTACCCGTGGGTGTCGTAGAAGACGACAGAGGGATATTGACCAGAGGATGGGCAGCAGCGTCCTTCTGAGTACCATAACACCTACTGCGATCGTCAACATGCATCGGCCAAGCATGGCGATTACGGCTGATCCCCCCATGTGGGAGACCTATGCCTAACAGTGAAGAGAGAGAAAAAGTAAGTATGGAGTTTCCTGCCCATTCTTCTCCATACGAAACTACCTTTTGGAATGGGCAACTAGAATCACCTTAATATTTTTTTTATATGACGTTCAAAAGTGCCTTTTAATGGTCTAATTGAAATAAATGATTTGACTTTGACTTTGAGCGTCTCAAGGTTGAATTGATGAATGATAAAGGAAACATTTTCTTTACATCCCCTCTATATCAAGCACTTTTACCGGCGTATTTTGGTCTTGGATACCGTAAGGAAATTAATCAGAAAGTAACTCACTACCACTCACTACTCAATTACCTCAATATCAGAAGGATACAGAACATAATAACTAGGCCAATAGGCGTTTACAACTTTCTTATTATAGAAAACCTAATGTGTAGGAGGATTCAAGGCAAGATCTTCCCTCCCTTCCTTCTTGCCACTTTACCAGTCTATTGCAATTTTTGGTAAATCAAAAAGCAAAATGAAACTATTCAACAAGGTAATAGAAGCAATAGCAGTTAATAAAAAACCGGACAAGTGCGAGTCGGACTCGCCCACCGAGGGTTCCGTACATATTTGTAGGAACATTTCCATACTTTTATACCAATCCATACCTACTATCCATACTTTAATCTACTTAATATTATAAATGCGTTTTTTGCGACATAAACGGCCGTATCTTTTTTTCACGTTAACATACAGGGTTGATGTTTTTACAGCATCAAGGGACCGTAGACTTGAGTATAATGGTTTTTAATTTCAACTCGATACCTCCACGCGTTCCGGAGATCTTGACAGACAGACAGACAGATGGACAACAAAATGATCTTGTAAGGGTTCCGTTTTCTCCTTTTGAGGTACGGAACCCTAAAAGCCAATCTTAATTTCTTGTTCTTCTTTTCGAAACGATGGTTTGACTTTACTTGGGCCCAGTAGGTAGCTACATTTATCGCAACATTAGTGGCATTTTTAATGTCCTCTAAGGTGAAGGTGTAGGGGTACTTTGGGCACTGTAGTAAGTGGGTCATTGTCTGGTCAGGATCACCGCACTCACACTGGGTGTCGGTGGGATCTACAATCCCCCATTTTGCTAGATTGTGTTTGCAGCGGCCTACCTGGGTGCGCACTACTATCACTTCCGAGTGGCAGGTGTACCTTGGGTTGAACGAAGTTGGGTGGTGGTGGATGAAGATTCTCCCACAACTTACGTCTCACCTGAATGTCCTGGATGGCCTGACAGCGCCCGTTCACTAACATGACACCTGGATCGGCGCCATTAAGCACAACCATCGGGTACTGAATCACCCAACACACGCGCCACCATCAGCAAGAAATGAATATGAAAATGTTTAAGAATAACTAACTAACTAACTAACAGATAAAATTATGAATTTACACTGTAAGCATTAAATGCTGTTACATGGCTTCCATTAACATAGCACAAAGTTATTTAAAACATAACTATGAATACCAAGCAGCAAAAATAATTGCTTAAGAACTTACTTCAATGTAAGTGAAATCGATATAAATTTAACCGCCATGTTACCACGTTTTATCCATACTATACGTACAATTATCTACATACCAACGTAACTATGAAGAGACTGTTTTGTTAAGTAATGATTAGTATAATATGGAATCTATGGTATGTTAAAAATGACGCCTGTTACCATACCTACTGATAAATTACTGTACTTACACTTTCATACCAACATTGTGTTATAACATCTAGTAAAGAATTTGGCAGGGGCCCGGTTCAATAAGCCTGGATAAATCATGTTCTTTATAGAGAAATTTATCATTTCAAAAACAAAACACAATCAATCAGTATTGAGGACAATGTTGTTCACGTCTGACATCTGAACAAATAATTCCTCAGCGAATGACACACAAAACAAATTAATGATTCTTGCCCAATAAAAAAAAATCTACCATAACCATCTGCCATTTGTTGTGTATATTGCAAATAAATCGATTACACATCTCGGTATAATCTCGTTTTTTAATCGATTAGAAATCTTCGCTCGGTCACTAGTCATTCACTTCCTATATCGTTATGTTCCCACAATTATCTCGAGGACATAGATTAATAGGTAATTAAAGCAGACGTGACAGTTGTGTCTAGGAGTGTATTAATCATTTTCTTTTCTTTCTTTGTCTGTACCATACAGGTAAGTATGTCTAATAGGTATCGCGCAGACAACGTACTTCCGTCTCTGTATTGTACCATGAGGATCCGAATAGATTATTGATAATATTGTGACATGATTTAATTGGATTAAGACTCCAAATTAAATCTAAAACAATAAAGTTATGACCATTTGAGTAATCTGAAATTAATAAAAAAATCCGGTGTATAAGCATTTTCATTGTCTAACAGTTATTTAATGAAAAAGCGCTTTCATAACCAAATTCATAATCATTTTAATCTTTAGGGGGAGTAATCGCCACGCTTGGTGCTTGCGACTTGCTTGGCTCGGTGCAAGTTGGCGATCGCAGTAGGTGTTATGGTACTCAGAAGGACGCTGCTGCCCATACTCTGGTCAATATCCTTCTGTCGCCTTCTACGACGCCCACGGACAGAAATGGGGTGGTGCTATTCGCGGCCTGTAACGGCAACATACAGCTGGTACCAAACGGTGATAACCAAATTATCATTACCTATTAGCTTAAAAGCAAAAAAAACAAGATTTGTAGACATTACGTATACAAAGTAGTTACAAAAAAACCGTAATCCGTCTCATCCGGAAATTATTTATGATAATTATCACTTCTGCTTATTACTCTAATCTTTGTCTCAGGCGTGGGAACCCAACGTACTTGAACTTACTTTCGATTGTCAATCTGCCGACAATGATGGGAAATTGTAACTGCCATCCTCAATTCATTGTCGGCTGAACTTCTCTTCACTTCACAAATCACTACTGATTTGTTGAGAGCAAATGAATGGTTTGTGTTTAGTCAAAGTCAGTGAAAATATTATACCAAGGGATAGCCAAATATTGGAGTAGGTATTAAATATTAAATGATATTCGTTTCTGAATCGGAATTGCTGCGTGGCCGTTTGACCCTCTGTCCTCTTAGATGTTTTAAACTGAGGATACTGACTCTACCGTGCATTTATATCTTGTAATCCTGTATTTTTGTTTACAAGCATAAAAGTCTTTTTCAGCAATCGACAAACTATTTTGCCCCTCGATCTCATAATGCCAACAAACTATATAAACCCAAAACAAATCTCGTATTCACATCGAACAACAGTTAAATTATGTGTATAAAATTGTATAATAAAATTCCAAGTAACATATTGTTACTCCCATTTTTTTAATTCAAGCTTATTGCTTTTATAGTGTACTCGAGTTCCTAGATTATAAGTTGTAAGTCGTGAATTTGTAGCATAATGATTGTCACATTATTAATAACTAGCTTTTGCCCGCGACTTCGTCCGCGTATATGTCGGTTATCGCGGACGCAGACGAAGTCGAAGTCGAATAAAAAGTAGCCTATGTCCTTTGTTGGGGTTCACACTTACCCTGTACCAAATTTCACACAAATCGGTTCAGTAGTTTAGGCGTGAAGAAAAGACAGACAGACAGACAGACAGAGTTACTTTCGCATTTATAATATTAGTTAGGATGAATTGTTATCAATTTAAAATGAATTTAATACAATTTGATACTTTATTTTATTTAATGCATGCCCAATTCAAACCAATTAATTTTTCAATAGCTAATAATGATTATGTAAAAGCTCGCTGAAATTAATGGCAGAATAAGAGATCAATATACTATTTTATAAAAACATTTTATACCTTATTTACGCAAATAAATGATTTTGATTTTAGATTTTGACAGATTTTAATGCGGTTTTCATCAATAGATAAAGTGATTCAAGAGGATGGTTCTTCGTATAGTTTGATCTACATTGCACTCGTGCGAATCCGGGGCGGGTCGATGGTATCATCATCATCATCAGCCTGAAGACGTCCACTGTTGAACAAAGGCCTCCCCCATAAGGGGGGAGGGGGAGGTTACCATAATCCCCACGCTTGGCAGGCGTCTTGGGGATCGCAGTGAAGTTGTTAAGCACACGGAAGCCGCTGCTGCCCGACTTCCGGATTTTCCCTTAGTCGCTTTCGACGACACACTCGGGATGAAATGGGGGGGTGCTATTCTAGCCCGGACATCCCATGGGGAAATCGCTAAGTACCTACCATAAAACAAATCATAGAATTTGTTTTACGGTAGGTACTTAGCATCTATAGATTACCTTTAATAATAAACACTTGATTTCGGTTATAAGCCATAGATTGTTAGTAAACATTAAAACTTAAGTGTCTATGTTAGTAAACATGTAAACACGACATCACATCAATAATTGGACAATCGAATTTGCTCTCAATGATATTCAGGAGAGTGTTCGCGTTGCTCCGTACGATATAACGGGGTGAATAGGGATGCAGGGGTGAATCGGGACGAAACTTTAAAGTGTTTTGTAACATTGAAATAATATAGCTTGTTGCCAACAGGGACACTAGGAAAAAATATAATATACTAATTTCTGCCCGCGACTTCGTCCGCGTGAATGTCGGTTATCGCGGATGCGAATGAAAATCGTAGATTAAGTCCTTCTTATGTCCTTCCCCAGGGTTCAAGCTATTTTCATACCAAAATTCATCAAAATTGGTTCAGCCGTTTCTACTTAACAGACAGAGTTACTTTTGCATTTATAATATTAGTATGGATATGGATTATTGAGTCATTCATTAGAGTCATTTTTGTCAACAATAATAGATTGTTATACAAGGAGCTAAAATGACACATTATATACGAGGTAGTTTTACTCCTGAGCTTTAGCGAGGGAGTAAATAGAAACCGAGTTTTAATGGGTTTTAGCGCCGTGTGTGTTACACTATACTTTTCACTACGATTGCGAGAAATTAATTACAGTCACTACCAATTCAATTTACAATTATTATTTTTGTTTCTTCTGTAGCAGCACATTGCATGCATTCTACCAGAGATCGCCGATTTTAGTTCCATTTTCAAAATTAAAATGAGGTTCTTTTTTATGAAAAAGTAATAAGTCGAGTCTTTATTCATGAATATTCTACTTATGACTAAAGACTTTTTCGTTTTTGTAGGCTCATTGTGATATTTGACACACAAAAATTAAAAAAAATATATTTTTCTCCTAGAGGATGAAATGCTATTTTATCCCCGCTCTGGTATGCTACAATGACGGCCTTTTTGAGCAAGAGAAGTGAAAACTATATTATTTCAACGTTAAAATCCCCTTTAAAGTTTCGTCCCGATTCACCCCTGCATTCCCTATTCACCCCTGACGGTATCCTCAGCAACGACGCGGCACGTAAACGCCTGATCGCTGCGAAGCCATCAGTGCCAGAATCAGTGAACATGCCCGAAGCGCTGCAGAAGCGTGGCAGCCCGAACAACATCCTGAACGCATGTTGTATTGGACTGAAAGACTGTTTTGCAAACCAAAAGTAATTAAGTTTATTTTTTTATTTTAAGGAAATAGATAACAAAACATCAGTCGATTTTCGCCATACAGTAAAAGGCTGCTATACTCATGATGTACTGTGAAACACTAGGGCTAGGGAAATCCCATAGAAACTTACTAATCAACTCAATATCTTCTATTTAAGTATGAACCAGCAGCTGTGTCCAACTGAAAGACAACGGCCTCTCTTTCTTCTTTAAAAACTTTTTCTGTATTTTGCAACATACGCCCAATATTTCAGAAAGTAGTCCACTGGCTGGAGGCCCTAAAAGTCACTTTTAAGGCACCACAAGATTGTCCGGTTAAGCAGTAACCAACCCTCAGGTTGAACTGCGAGATGCCATTCAGAAAAAAAAAAAAAAAAATATAGTAGTCCAGCTCTCTTTTTCTGGACCTATTGCGTTGTCTGTTCCTGTCTTGACCCCAAACCAATTATTCTCAGTTATTTTTTGGTGCAGCACAAGTGTGCATGCAAAGATCCATTTTAATTTTGCAGCTGTTTTGCCTACAGCTGTAATTTGCTCAAAATGCAAATTACAGCCGTAGGCATTTGCGTTTTACAAAATTTTACTATGCAGGCAAGTAAGGTAAGGCAAGGCAAGCCGTGTGGTACTTACCGCAAATAGCACCACCCCATTTAACGCAAATGCCTACGGCTGTAATTTGCTCAAAATGCAAATTACAGCCGTAGGCATTTGCGTTTTACAAAATTTTACTATGCAGGCAAGTAAGGTAAGGCAAGGCAAGCCGTGTGGTACTTACCGCAAATAGCACCACCCCATTTCTACCCGTGGGTGTCGTAGAGGGCGACAGAGGGATATTGTCCGGAGGAGGGGCAGCAGCGTCCTTCTGAGTACCATAACACCTATTGCGATCGCCAACATGCATGCTGACATGATGATGATGATGATTATGCGGGAAGAACCAATTGAAATCCTTCATCAATATTCAGTACAGGCAATAAATAACATTCTGAGCTAATAAAAATTACTCCTTCCTTTCGAGTTCGACTTTACCACTCGATTTACACCCCTACTGCAATTTAAAACCGGCCAACTGCTTCCCCTAATTTAATAATATTTGAACGTATCGACCGTTGAAATATCAAATTAGGGTGAACGAAGTCACGGTTAATACTTGAAACTTTTTTATTTATTGTTTACGTATTTGTAACCGATACTTGCAGGAAAAGAGAAACAGAAGGAAGCAGCATATTATTTAACAGAAGTTTATTATTTTGTAATGTATGCCACGATTATTACGGTTTAAAATCATGTTAAAACTAGTCGCGATCCCTTCCAGCATATTTTTATCAGAACTGAAATAGACCA
This sequence comes from Charanyca ferruginea, assembly GCA_947361185.1. Lineage (NCBI taxonomy): Eukaryota > Metazoa > Arthropoda > Insecta > Lepidoptera > Noctuidae > Charanyca > Charanyca ferruginea. Next base: position 2,193,459 of record OX376055.1, on the reverse strand, counting down.
GATGCTCTTGCAAATCCCCAGTCAAACCGGCTAATGAAGGTTGGCAAGAGGTGGGAGTTCTGTTTCTCCGTTCACTCCGGCCAGACAATAAAAGCAGTAGGTCGATTCTGTAAAATTCAAACAACAACTCGCATCTCACATCGCTATTCACTCTCATTTCGCATAACGTTCAAAACGACCTTGATATATTTGACACTTTGAATCGGGTTCGAGTGCGAAGTGAGCGTCGAAGTGACGGCGAAATTACCTTACAGAATGCCACTTCTTACGTCATCTCATACTTTATCTGTCAAAATTTCCCTGTTAATTTAGTTCAAATCGCTGACATGCTCACAATGGTGGCGTTAGTGTAAATTCAAATTATCAACCGAGTTTTTAGAATGCCAATTAAGAAACTCACAGCGGATTCAGTTTCGAAGTTTAGAATGAGGTCTTACAGAATCACTCCCCAGATGAGAAACTAAAGTCTACTCATGAGTGATCAATTCCGTGGGGCCACTAATACCTCAAACCTCACAACAAGATGTCTCTGTAAGCTCATTACTACCTTTAATAAATAGTTAAATAATACATTAAATTACTGATTGTACCGCGGAAATTGTTGATATTCAAAATGTGTTTTAATAACAAACAATATGAGGAAACTTATAATGACATTATTTAAATGTTAATTTTGTAAACCCGTGGGATAATATTGTATGTTTCTATACCGACAATTATTAATAAGTGAGTATATAATGCGTCTTCCTGAATGAAAATCGAGACATTTCGAAATCTTAATTTGTAGTATTGAAAGAGCGTGTTTTTTGTATTTCTTTAATCGGTAATTATGATACTGAAACCGGCAATGCTACAAGCATTAGGAAGCGGCAAGAGGGCGACATTGGGGCTTCGCCGACAATGAAGAAGGGATGGTACACAGCGATCCTCCTACTTTATGTGACCCTGACTGCAAACTAACATTCAAGGTCATGAACTCACTGGAGCAATACCATGGTCTTGCAAACTTATGACGTCCTTCAAAAAAATCTATACTAACGACGTGACGAACAGCAGAACGCATCAGCCAATGTTACGTTTAGTATTATGAACGCAGTCTTTTGTGGTAGGTACCTAACCACCAATAAGGCAGATTTTACTGGAAGGTAAGAGATCTCGCTGTAAAATGAAGTGTCTATGTATTGACACGTTAATAACTAGTCACTAACATCAAACAATAACTCATCAAAGCATTGAATTTAAAAACAGCATAAACTGTGGTGTTAATATAAGACCAAAACCACAGAAGGTAAAACCTACCTGATACACTCTTTTCTTTTACTGATTATTATTTATAATAAAAAAAAAATATTAATCATTTTTCTCATAGACATAGATCTCTTTAAGCTCTGCAAGCAAGTCAAGGGAGTATATATGACATATTGGACTGACATAAGGACCTCCGTCAGATACGGACCTAGTATATAGCAGCCTATTGCCGTCCACTGCTGAACGTAGGCCTCCCCCAGAGATCGCCAACCATCCCGGTCTTGGGTAACCCGCATCCATCCGCTGCCAGCCACCTTTTTTAAATCGTCCGTCCTTCGTGCCGCAGGGCGTCCCACACTACGCCTGCCCAAACGCGGTCTCCACTCTAGAGCGTATCTGTTCCATCTACCGTCTGTCCGTCTGCAGACATGGCCGGCCCACTTCCACTTCAGCGTGCACCGACCGGTCCGTGTGATACGGACCTAGTATTTTTACTTTATCTGCAATAATAGTAAAAAATCTAAATACTCCCTTCCATTTACCGAAGTTCGTTCCCGTACACTAAAACCTCTCTCAAATCCGAGCTTGGGGAGACCAGCTATATATATTTCTATGAGAAAAATACGGCTTCAGCCGTAATGGCCATGCTTGGCCGTTGCATGTTGGCGATCGCTGTAGGTGTTATGGTGCTCAGAAGGACGCTGCTGCCCATCCTCTGGTCAATATCCCTCTGTCGCCTACTACGACACCCACAGGTCGAAATGGAGTGGTACTATTCGCGACCGGCACCAGTTCATAGTTTGTTGAAATGCGACAAATGTGATACGACCTGGGGGAGATCAGGCGTAGTAGTAACAACTGTGTACGTGCTTTCGTTTCAGGGTATCACGCCGCATGCTACCTACCACGGGGCAACAAAAACCCCAGCTTGCAAATCAAACACAACGTTACGCATTTTAGGACCAGCTGTCTTTCAAGATAAACAAAATCTCTACTTAAAAAGGGGTAGCACTCAGCACTCTTTTGTGCAATATAGTTTATTATCGTAATTGAAGTTTATGTACGGATAATAATTTACTACGCTATACTAATAATACCAATCAGGCAAAAAATGTTTTAAGGGTACGTGGTTGTAAATTGCATTCGAGGGTGCAACCCTTATGCACTCAGTAATCCGTAAGTAAGCCCTCTTAGTTCTGATAGGCGGGGCTCGTTTTGAAATCCATCATGGCCGCTGTTAAAAAACTCTATTGTTAAACACTCACAAATGTTTTATAGTTTAGCTTACTTAACAATATGTACCTATGTAGAATGGACAATAGCCGATTTATACTTTTGGATGAACTGAAAAATGACATTGAAATAGAATTATAATTAAAACTAATAAATTTGGCCTCTGTACGTAATGGCTACAGATCAAACGCCTGAGACAAGTCGTAGAAAATACTGGTGTCACCTATGCCTTTTTTTGCGTACAAATAATGTGAGGCTAGCACATATGAAGGAAGAATTGGACTGAAGTGGCTTTAAATACTGAGAACATTAACATTGAAATTGTAAGAAACTCATGTTACAGAACTCTGACAAAGATGTCAATTAATTCTCCGTCGTCCTTGGAACGCAAGGCTCGTACTGCGTTTGTAACAGGGTGTTTAAAACTACAGTACTCGTCATTCTTATTGAATAATAGTTTCATACTAGCTTTTGCCCGCGACTTCGTACGCGTGAATGGCGGTCATTGCGGATGCAGACGAATTTTGCGGATTAAAAAATAGTGTCTAAATAGACACTATTTTCACACTCTGGGCAAGGAAATCCTTGCCCAGATTTCAAGCTATCTTAATACCAAATTTCATAGTTATTCAGGACAAAGTATTATGTATAGATAGATAGATTTTTAATTATTATTTCATGTTCATAAAATATTATATATTTTTTAAATTAATGATTAGTTCTGTAGTCATTGGATACAATATAGTGTAGTGGACTGCCGTCGTGCACGCACGTTTTATGGAGATTTTTTTCTAACTCCAAGATATAGAAGACCTCAGGAACTAAGTTGTTAGGACGCTACAGAGGAAGAAGACGTGTTCTGCCGACACCAAACTATAAACTATGTAAGGGTAGACTTAAGAATGTGTCACATCATTTCTACAAATACTGATTCAGTAACTGCTATCTGCTGCCCAGTGCATCAGCTCAAAGTTTACTTTATACCCACATCATTAATTATCCGAAAACATTCGTGAGTTTGTAGAAAATATTAAAACATTTATTTCTGTAACATGCGACCAAGTCAGGAACACGATGATGAACAAAATTTCTCCATTATCTTTATCTTGTGGTTAATTCATCTCTACAAAAAGATTTGTTGTTAGAACAAACGGATAATCCGTAATTTTGTGATTGATTTAAGTAACTGTTTCCAGGTTAGATTACTTAATACGAATAAATAAGTGTGAATGAAAAGCAAGTAAATGTATGCTTCGTAAAGACGTTAATTTAGGAAATGAACTTTTCAATGTAATGTCAAAGCGGTTTTCACAGAAAAAAAAAAACTTTATTTTTCACATAATTAGTTTCGAATGCTCAGATTTACTTGTATCTCACTAAAGATGTATTTTTAAGGACCTTAAAGTTTATTATTAGTAATTATAACGATAATACTCCTTGAATCTTAATGTTTACAACCTTTAGACGCCCACTGCTGGGCATAGGTCTCCCCCAAGGGGGGGTTCAGCCGTAATCATGTTTGGCCGATGCATGTTGGTGATTGCAGTAGGTGTTATAGTACTGTAAGAGATCCTGATGGAGGATTCTTACTGGTACCGGGATATGCGTGATCGTAATAGGTTTATTCTATAAATAAAAGCACTGAAACTCGGTACTGGTTTATATTATCAGATACTTGTAGTGTGCCCGTGACAAGATCAGGCTAAGAAGTCCTAATGTCAAATGTAAAACAATACAAGTCTACTATTCAAACTTATTCTAGAGGTTTGCTGAGTGTTCCGTCATAGAGTATAATATCTAATGGCTATTATCTCAGAAACACATCAGATCTCCACAGTACTCAGAAAGACGCTGCTGCCCATCCTGTGGTTAATATTCCTCTTTCGCCTTCTACGACACCCATGGGTAGAAATGGGGTGGTGCTATTCACAGGTATCTAATCTATAGAAGCTGCAAATTATTTAACTTTAAACAAAAGTTATGTGACGTTTGAAAAATCAAACCTAGGTACTTTATTTTTCAATTAAATAAATAGTAAAGGGGTCTCTGTGGGGTTTCGTTTTGTAATGTTGACCTTTTAAAATGTATTATATTCTTGGCCTTATAAACGATATTGTTCTTCACGGGGAAAGTTAAAACAAAGGGTTTAAAAAAAATAGTACCTAATAATGACGTGAAAGACATTACACACCGAAATAACAGAAAATAGAAATGAACAAAATCTGTTTTTTTTTAATATTTAAATATAAACGGTTAGAAAGTCCGTTTACGTCCTGAATCAATATTTATAATTTCACGTGATCGAACAGATTTTGCAGTAAAACGATTTGAGTAGCTTTAGGTAGTTGTTTGTATTTCGTGTCTTTTGAATCCGTCCGTATAGTGTCGGACGTAAAGAATAGCACCATCCCATATCTTCCCGTGGGTGTCGTAAGAGGCGACTAAGGGACTCACTAGAGAATGGGCAGCAGCGTTCTCTGTGCCTTTGTAACAACCATACTGCGATCGCCAACCCGCCTGCCAAGCGTGGCGATAATGGCAACCCCCCCTCCCCTGGGGGAGGCCTATGTCCCAGCGGTGGACGTCTTTCGGCTGAACTGATGATCTTTTGAATCGTAATAGAAAAACAGCGTCAGTTATTCAACTCGATTCTCTGCGATAGTTGAAAATCGAGCGAGCGGATTATAATCACAGATCATTTCCATACTCATCATTCGCTGTTCAGTCGAGTCAGTTAAGACCCTTCTGATGGCAACTTGATAAGTGCGCGCCAGCGGTAGTCATATAGGTACACTTGAAATTTTAACTGAGTTTGCATTTGGACATTGGTCCGGAGTCACTATATAGCGCAGTGGAGTTGTTCCACCTCGTCAGGGACAAAAAGAATTTTCAAGGCTGATGTTTATCATCATGTTGGAATACCCCCCCACCCCTCCCAGGGGTTACCGTAATCTCAATGCTTGGGGATCGCAATGAGGTTGATAAGTACACAGAAGCCGCTGCTGCCTGATTTCCGAATTTTCCCTTAGTCACCTTCTACGACATCCTTGGGATGAAATGGGTGGGTGCTATTCTGGCCCGGATACCCCACGGCCCTGTAGGTCGATTCTGTAAAATTCAAAGAACAACTCGCATCTCACATCGCAATTCACTCTCACGTCGCATAAGGTTCAAAATGACGTTGATATATTTGACACTTTGAATCGGGTTCGAGTACGAAGTGAGCGTCGAAGTGACGGGGAAATTACCTTACAGAATGCCACTTCTTACATCATCTCATACTTTATCTGTCAAAATCTCCCTGTCAATTTAGTTCAACTCGCTGACACGCTCGCAAGGGTGGTGCTAGTGTAAATTCGATTTATCAACCGAGTGTTTAGAATGCCAATCAAGAAACTCACAGCGGATTCAGATTCGAAGTTTAGAATGAGGTCTTACAGAATCACACCCCTGATGTTCGACCTGCAGTAATTGCAGAGGAACGATAAAAAGAAGAAGATTTTCTACAACTGTTGTATCGTACTACGAATAATAAAATAAAGTTTAAAATTGTCAAAGTGTCAAATATTGTGTCTTCGGTGGTACGGAATCCTACATGTTTCTTTTTTACCTTAAACAAGGTTGCCTACTCACTCACCACTGAAAAGAAAGTGAAAAATCCAAAGGCCAAGGTCGAAACATTTCATGTTCAAAATGACCTTTTGAAATTATTTATCTGAAATAAACCAGATACAATTCTTATGTAATTGGGAAATGCAACGTTAGTCTGAAGCCATGTACTTCATTTACCATAGGATGAGACAGAAGTTGTATACTTAAGGGCGCGTATTCGATTTAGCACAACTCAAAATCTAAACGATTGCTAGAACGGCGTAGCACCATTGACACACACTAGTACAATACAATGGTCTGTTTGTGTGCATCAGAAAAAAAAATATGCACGAAATAAGCACGAATCATTGAAATTGATCCGCAAACGACAGCGCGCGATATTTTACAGTGCTTGTTAAAATAATTTTCTAAAATAAATGAGCTCGTATAACGGACTGAAACATATTCTGTATATTAAGCATAACATTTACTTTCATAAAATAAATATATCATTTATGTTTTATTCAAATACTGGTGAAAAAAAATTGTCAAAGTGAGCCGATTTTCTACTTTTTCAACATTGTTTTTTAATACATAATAGTAATATTTTCGTAATTTTGGCTCTGTAACTGTGTTTATGACTGTATACACTGTTGGAAAAACGCAGAAATAAAAAAGAGTAATAAACATGTTACAGTTAACTACATATACGCCGAATTTATTAAAGTGTATTTTTATAGCAGCTGTCGCACTTAATTGTATTCATGTTAATAATTTATCTTGTGAAATTATTTGGTTTTAATTTAGCTGTATTATTTCAATCCAATTTAAAATTACAGTGTCAATGCTAAAAACCTAAAAGAAGCAGGGATGAACACTACCGGAAAAGTTATTCATTTCACAATAATTCTACCAAATTTTAAACAATAATAACGAATCTTTAAAAGACTTTTATTTTTGTTTATATTATTATAGGACCATATTTAGAACTATCTCACATCCATTTATCAAAGTTTGTTAAAAACATTTTAATTTTTTACTTATCTTTGAAATAAAATGTTTTGCAATCCTGCTTCTACGAGCCTTTTTTTCTAATGTTATTTTAAATGGAGTATAGAACCTGTAAAATTAAAGAAATCGTGAAACTAATTCAAAGGTCAGGGTCGAAACATTACATGTTCAAAATGACCTTTTGAAATTAATTATCTGAAATAAACCAGACACAATTTATTCTGGTATTGCAACGTTAGTCTGAAGCCCTTAATTTACTGAAATGAAAAAAACTGTAATACCAATCTAAAGTTCAAGGAATATTTCATGTTGAAATGACCTTTTGAAAATCGTTATCTGTGTGCAATCAACCAGCCACATTAGTTATGTATTATCTACTGTAACGTTAGTTTAAAACCCTTGCTTGTCTGAAATGAATGGTTACAGGGAAGTGTCTTCACCACCTTCTAATCATAAGGTGGCTTTGTTAGAACCTCAGACATCGCACGTCGAAAGAAACATTCGAAGTCGAATTACTTTTTCTATTCGACCCATAGTCAGTCTTAGCTTCTAACATATAAAAGTGTTCATCAAACCACATATTTATTTAAGTACAGCAGTGAAAAGGAACGTTTTCCCATTAATAGAGCTGTTAATCAAGAAAATCTGCTGTTCCCTAAGCTGTTTACTGCGACTCTTGAAGAGGTACTTGAGGTACATGGGCAGATAAAGGCGTTTTTGTCAGCGAAAGCTGCACCAACTAGCGTGTTCGCGACGAAATCGTACCATTAACATTTTATGCTGATTTTGTTTTTAATTGGCTTTAGTTGGGTCATCATCACTTCGAGACTGTGTTTAAAAATACTTTAATATCATAAATTGTGCTCTGTTCATACTCAATGCTATCAAAAATGAGTGTGCATCTCTAAAATACGTGTGACATTCCTAGTGAGTGAACTCTGACGTGTGATATCATAATAAAACAACTCTAATGCTATCATCATCAACTTTACTAATAAGTCGTTAAATACTTTAATAGTAAGTAAAACATAAATAGATACATACATAGATACATATAGCATGAAATCGACTAATTGCAGTGATAAAATGGCCACAGTTAAATAAAACAGATAATACTTGCAAAAACCAAAGTGAAGTATCATTGAGTGGTAAAAACATTTTCGAATTAATTCGAAGAAAATTCTTAACTCTCTACTCTCTTGATTCATTTTTTGTAAGAAGAAATAGAGAAAATCAACTCCAACGAGAAACAGCCAAGTGACTAATTAGCTACAGTAAGGATAAAACCTTTGACGTCTTTCGGTATCCAGATTAAACATATCAAGTGCTATTATTTTTGGGATCGTAATAACTCCAAATATGAGCAGTACTAAGTCGGACTCAAACACTACTAGTATCGAGACTGAAAGTACAACATCGTCTGAATTGCCGAGCACGACAACAATAAGCTTACCTGACCTTTCTCATGACGAAGACAACCAAATTATTCAACTAAAAGAACAACTGGAACAACTAACAATAGAACTAAATATCGCTCACAATAAAATAGAAACATTATCTCTAGAAAACACTAACCTCGAGCGCGTTAATCAGGAGTTGTTTGACCAGAATGAACATTATAAAAACCTGCCTGGTCCCTCGAAATCAAAACGACGTAAACCAAGAAATAGGGGAAAAAACAAAAACATTAAACCTACAGCTTTAAATGTAATGAACGCAACGCACCACGTTGAGAGCAGACAAAAGAATCTTTGTATCATCAGCACCAACAAATCTAATAAAGTATTGTCGATCGCAGAGGAAAAAATAAACAACTACAATATCAGTCACCACATTAAAACTAACTGTGGAATTCGACAGCTACTAAAAGGAACAAAAAACCTGCTTAAAGATTATACTAAAGAAGACTTCTGTATAATACTTATTGGAGAAGACGACTTTACAACAGCAAATAACTACTTTGATTTAATTTATGATATCAGAAACACGTTGACAGAAATTGAAAACACTAACATTATCTTATGCTTGCCCACGTTTAAGCTTAACAGGACCAGTCTGTTCAACTGGCGAATAGAAAACTTTGCCAACTTGCTTTACCTAGATATAATGACGTATTTGCATGCATACCTATTGGACTCGAATCTAAACCTAACGTATGACAGTAGAATGTTTAACACATATACAGGTAGATTGAATAACAATGGAATGCGCACCATATTTGACGATATAAAACAGATGATGAAAGATATAATTTGTATAAACTATATGATAAACCCTAACTACCATTTCGATCGTGACGGTTAATCACAGATAAAAGGAGAACTAGATATCTAACAGTTTGTTCTCTAACAACTAATTACATGAACAAAACAAGACAATTGACTAAGTTCGCACTTAATTTTACTAAATATCCATGCACTGGAAACGAAGTGGAATTTTTAAAACAATACTTTTAGATTGTGGAATTACTCACTAGTCCAAATTGACAGACAAAACTGTCAATAAATTTTGTTATAGGGATATAAAATAGATTGTATTACCGAATGTTAAAGAGTCATTAGATTATATTGAACGAGTAAATATTGTAAATCATTCAAAGTACGACAATTTAGTGCGAGTGAAGTTCTCATACTTAAATGTGCTTTTTTAGGACTATAGAAGTAGTATGATAATTTAGTGCGATTGGAGTGCTCAAACTTAAATGTGCTTTTGTAGGACTATAGAGCACATTGATCTAATTTTTAAACAATAGGGTATTTTGCCAAAAAAAATCTAATTAGTCCGTCAGTTAGATTATCGAAAAATATTGGATACCTATGTATTTTTTGTTTTATCAAATCAATAAAAACTGACGAAGATAAAACGCATCAAAGATGAGTGGGGGTTTGTAACGTCACTTCGCCAGTAAAAGTGTACTGAGATAGTGATGTCACACGAGTTTTCGATGCACAGTATCGTCTTCATTTTTTGTTTACGTGAAAAAAGAAAACACACGTGTCTAATATTTTTTGGAAATCTATTTGACGGACTAATTAGATTTTTTTGGTAAAATACCCTATTGGTAATCTTTTACACAATCAAATATTTAAAATCACGTAATAATAAAAGGACTTAAACATATACGTGTGCAATAAAAATAATCAGGCTGAAGTTCTTAAACTTTATTAAAACATACACCGTAGCAAATAACCAAGACAACCATTAGGTCACGTTTTAACCAAAATAGTTTGTACAAAAGAATATTAGAATCAAGCTTACAATTAAAAAAAAGTGGCGATTTGTCCTATACAAATAATATTTTAGTCTATATTCTTTCTTATAAGAACTTACAGTCCGCTTTTAATGACATACAAAATAATAAGTATGATAATACAATACAATCCCATTGCCTCCAGAGTATTAGAATTTTTTGTGAATTCGTGGACAATGGTGTGGGTTACATGTGTAGTAACATAAATATAGAATAGATTATGTATAACTTATATTTCTAAGTATCGTGCTAATTTAAGAATTTTTAGTTAAGAGCGTCCATCCCGTATAAAAATACGTTGGTTACGAAAATAAGAAAGTACAAAGCCTATTTATGCCAATCGGTTGACTGACAGTTGACATTTTTTTTTGTTTACGCAGCCGTACGGCGTAGTAAGATGGCGGCTACTATTTCATGGTGTTAAAAACAGATTAAAAAAACTGAAAACTTTGAATTGAATTTAAAAATCTATTTTGTTAATTTATGAACTAAAACCAACATTTTCTGACTGCTTTTTGCCTAAACTATCTCAAATATATTATAGATTTTTTCTCATAAAGAGTAAAATACCCTATTGTATTGTATTATAATAATAAATTAAAATAATAAATGTAAAATGCACGATAAGTTATGATGACATCGCAATGTTTGTAAATGGCTGTTAAGTCCAACTTGACACAACACCAATATTGTACACTTAGTTCACAATAAACGTTTTGACTTTACCTTTGACTTTGAAATGTTAAGTGATCTTAAGGAGTTGATCGTCAGAATAGACTTCGAATGAACATGTAGAGTTTGTGATGATTTCTGAATAAATCTAACTCCAAATAGTCTCTTTTCAGGCTGTCATTTGAAATGAGTCATCTTTTAACTGCCATGTTTTGTTTATTGATTTTTTTATTATTCAATGTTTTGTATTGCTCTTCACCAACATGTTTTCACATAGAGAAGCAACAAGAATAATGTAACCAGGATTTTGCAAAAAACTTGATTAAAAAGTGTGTCCGTGGAGTTTCTTGTTCGTTCTTCTCCATAGAGAGCTAATAATAATAATAATCGTTTATTTTTGGAACTAAGACAAGTACAGTATGTGGACAATATTAAAACGATAGTAGCTGCAAAAGTTAGAAACTGTGGCGCAGCTTCCAACGCCTGACTCGAGTGAGAGGGTAAGCTGTTCCAGGTTAATACATTACAAAGGTATTTTAACAAAAGTGGGTAAAATAAGAGAAAATACTAAAATAAAAGTAAAATGTAAAGTAAAAAAGGAGTCAAATTGTGGGCCGTGAGTAGAATGTGGAGTTGGGGATGACTGTGAGTTCGAATGTTAAGTGTGGGTAAGTAAGTGAGGTGCGAGTAAGGCGGGTGAGTGTAGGAGTGTGAGTGTAGAAGTGTGAGTGTACGAGTGTGAGTGTAGTTTTACCTAATTCTGTAGTGAATGTGAGCTACTACGTTTTGAAACTAAGTTTAACTTTCTGACTCTTTGACAATTCAAACCTGTTTAAGGTTTAATTGAAATAAATGCTTTGACTTCGTTTCACGTTTCGCGATTGAGTACTGCGCAGCGTGTTGCGGGATCAAATCCCGCCCAGGGTAAACATTTGTGTGATGAGCACTTGTGTTTGGCCTGTGTCTGGTTGTTGTCTATATATGTATGTATTCAAAGGTATTTGTGTATGTTTATCAGTTGTCCGACACCCATAGTACAGGGTCTCCCTAGTTTGCGGTCAGATGGCCATGTGTGAAATGTCCCCACATGTTATTATTAATATCAAGCTACACCGCACTCGGAATATATCTCTCAAATATAAAAGAAGATAAGATAACTTTCAAATCACAGTTATCATTAAGTCATTAACACAATAATTATCTTTTTCCGAGAACGCGTGCATCTTCCCACCGTTCGGAACTAGTGAGAGTTTGTTAAAGGAAACAAGTAATTACGATACTATCTGCACTAATTAAAACCTTTTACTCTCTAGAAAACATGTGGTTTCTCCCGTTTTCAGTAATACCTGGTTTCAAATGATATTCTTTTGTTTATCTGTGAATGAGTTATTTATCAATTCTTCCAGTTCTAATAATGGTGAAGTTACGTATTAAAATATATTTATCTACTAAATATATTGTGACTTGTGTACCACATACACATCCTCAGGCAAATAATCCAAAAGATCGTCGAGACCTGGGCTGTGTTGGACTTCATGCAGAGATAAAGCCGATACCAACATAGATGGAAATAGGCTAGGTAAATTTGTTTATTTATTCCGGTCTTCTGCATAGAAAAGGCCTCCCCAAAGTTTTATCAGGCACACATTTCCCTTCGAACCAGAGTGGTACGAATTCAGGTAGTTTTGTTACCTCTTTCTGATTCGACCTCAGCTACCCAGTATTTGTTCAAGCACCCATTGCGTAAGGACTCTTCCCTAGCAGTCTTTGTGCATGCGATCTGGGCCTCAAGTCTGCTATTACAGTAGTGTCAGAATGATCTATCATTGATTTCATAATTGTTGATTTTGACAAGTTTGGTAATCTACTAGTATAATGGCGTCATTATGACTTTCCAATGGTCAACCACTGACACGTCATTGAAAGAAATGATATAGAATGGTAATCTCGTACATAATGACAACTGAATGACTGACTTAGCGGTAATCTGATAACATTTTGACAGTTCCTTTGATCAGTGACCTGCCATTAGAACGTCATTGTGCAGTCAATGATCGACCATTATGAATTTAGCAGATTACGAACTTTTAGCAAAATGACAATGGGATCGTGTTGGAATGACGAAATTATAAAAATAGCAGGGGGTCAAGTCTGCTATTTTTATAATCTGCCCTTTTGAGCCTAATAACATTTTTGCCTAAGTCTTTTATGCCCGTTTCGATACGCAGCGTTTTTGTTCCGGATACTGTCCTGTCTATTAAAGTAGAAGTCAACAATCCAGTCAAAGATTCTAGAATGAGGTCAGGAACTCTAGCCTAAAATAATAGCGTTGAGGCTTCAGTTTTTCTAGCCTACGTCCTCGTTTTCGTTTGAGTGATTGTCCTTACGTATTCTTCATTTATTTGATAATAAATTATAACCTTCCTAAATAAATCCTTTTTCTATTGGTGGAAGCCATATGAAGATCCGTGATGTAGTTTCTGAGATTAGATCAAACGTACACAATTTCTCTTAGCTTTAATGTTTAATATTTAGTAATGATTAAAAAAGATATTTCGTTGTCAGTGGTTCTTTCCAAATATGACTAAAGAAATCGTATGATGCTAATAAGAGAAAAAATAATTCAAACAGTCTAATTAGATTATTTTGCGACTTGTTAACTGTTCAAAACCAAGAAATTAGAACTCACTTTATCTTTAAGGGCCACACGGCTTCAAGCCACATGAAGCCTATTGTTTTACTTTTTTAGAAGAGTAACATTAATTGTTTGTGTTATGTTGACGATAAAAGTTTTAGTTATAAATTACTGTGTGGAGTGTTGATTGAAATTATTCAATTTAATCATTTTACTATGTTTTACTTTAGATATTATTAAATTAAAAACACGCATACAAACTCACCAACTTTCCGATACGCCAATATTGTACACAAAGTGACGTAACATTGGAATACAATCACCAAACAACTGTATCTAAAATCTCTCTACTGACAAACATTTGCCAAAACTGACCATCACTCCTTTTTCGTCAACAAAAATTAAGCAATTGGTAAGTAAGCCAGCATTCTATATCGTTCATTGGCCAACATTTGAAACGTAAGTATCTACATAATTGAGGTTTGATGGAATAGTACGAGCGTTTGAAAGTCATGTGTTTAATCGATTTGAATTATTTAATCGTACATGTAACGGTCGATTGGTAGAATGTGGGAATTTTATTGGTGTTTATTTATAAATGTTTTGATTACATATGATTCAACAATTATTATTTGGGTTACTAGGTCCATCTGAAGATGATTCTAGATAACAATACGTAATATTGTTATGTAAAGTGTACAGATAATTCCTAGGCTTACTTAACTCCTTCACATTGTTGTTGTTCGTGCCTTCGGATATCTATGGTGCCTTCCGACAATGGCAGGCCTGTACAATACTAGATTTGTACACAATACTAAATAATTAACGTGGTAACGTCTAATCTGACCTATTGCTTTAGTAATGCAGCTCCATTCTCGTGTACCAGCCTGCGAATATCGATCCAGGTCAGTGCCTTTTACATGGGGGCGAAGGTCACGTTCTTTCATGTCCTGTCACGGGTTTTTTTAATGAAGTAGATGGACTGGATTTTTAGTAATTCGACCCCTAAGGGTGTAAAATTGGGGATGAAATTTTGTATGAAACTTTGTCATTTTGATGGTTAGATTTTTAAAGATGTCCTATAACTACGTTTAACTAGCATGGCTGCCGGACTGTTATTAATAATGGTTTCAAATCCGATTGAAGAATTGAATTTCTGATTCTGTTTTACAGTAAAATTACGACCACTAATAGGTATCCTACTAATATTATAAATGTGAAAGTTTGTGAAGATGTTTGGATGTTTGTTACTCAATCACGCGTAAACCGTTTAACAGATTTGCATGAAAATTGGCACATAGATATACATTTCCTGGTTTAACATATAGGATACTTTTTATCCCGGTAATGTGTTCCCTTGGGATAATCGTTCTTTTTACGCTGGCGAAGCCGCGGGCAGAAGCTAGTCTATTATAAATTACATTACACAGCTTATTCATGCCAGAATCAGTTGATATTGTGCTCGTGCCCTACCATTGTTAGAGCCGATAGTTACCTGGGTGTACTTATAGTGTGCATATAGACGATGGGTTAAGATGGGATAAATAACTAGATACGATAACTAATCGAACACTTCGTCTTTCTTTAAATCTCTCCAAGAATCAGCCGGTTTTGATACCCTCAAAATGGCGTACGTTGCGTTATGCCAATCAATTATTGGATTTTGCTTAACTGCATGAGGTGGAGCAGCGAAGACTTGTTTGCTGAGAGCAGAGAGGGCACAGAGAGCGGTACTTAAAGTGATGACCAGGAGACCTTATAGATACCCAACAACGGAACTTTACACTGACTGCAAAGTATTAGCAGTTCGATAGCTCTTTGTTCTTCATTCTGTTCTCAGGATACTTGGCTGTTTACCACCGTCAAACCCGAACATATGTTCCCCCAGGAGTACAACACAATACCTCGTTCGCAAGACATCAGTACTACGTACTGAGTATTCACGTTTACAAAAAACTGCAGAAGGAACTGAACATAATAGACTTAAATAAACATAAAGTCAAATCAAAAACTACGGATTGGATCATGCAGCAGGACTATATTAAAACAGAATCATTACTAGCATACATCACTTAAACTATTATTATTGTATCCTCATACATACATACATACATATGCACTCACCTCATCTCCCCTATTACACACACACACACTTGCACTATCACAGACCTCATAAGCTGCAACCTCATTTACCTACTCATAACATACTCAAATGAAATCTTAATAATACTAATGTTAATTTAAATTTTGTTTTGGTAGATGCATACAATTTCACTCATAAGAACAACTTAATTCATTGTTTGACAGGTCTCCTAGTTTAAGAGACAGAGTTTATAATTTTTGTAGATTTTCTTGTCACCAAAAATGTTTTGATGTGTGTACAACAAACTGATAAAAGTATATTAGTAACACTGCCTCCTTTATGTTTAATCTGTATCTATGTATTACTTTTTGGATCAATAAACAATTATTATAACTACTTATAATGGGGGTCAATTTAAAAAAAAAAAGTACTTTAATTTTCATACAATACAATTTATTTTAAGTCAAAAGTAATCACTCATTTTACATACAATTGACATAAATGTACTTGAAGGTTACACCAAAAGTTACTGCGTGTTCTTACAACAAGGAACAAAAATCGTATGATGATTTTCGGGTGAGAATTCTGGTAATTAAAAAATAACATAGATTTCTCAATTACCGTGACACTTAAAACATGAATTCGTTAAGACATGGGAAATAGGTGAATACTAGAAAATGAGCCCCACGACCCCTGAAAAAAAAGGTCCCTCTACAAAACAACCTGTATATGCGTGCCTAATTTCAGATAATTTTATTCAGACGTTTAGGCGTCAAAATAGAGTAATCAAAAGCATCCATCGTCCTTCAAATAATAAAAAGTAATAAAATTTAATCCAATACACTGAATTTAATTTATCATAAATTGAGGCAGCCCTAGTTACAGAAGTACTTGCGCTGTGGTTACCTCCCTACTTCCCTTACAAATCTATTATAACAATATTGAACAGTTTCTTAAACCAATATTGAAGACAACAACCGGTCAATGCGAGTCGGACTCCGTACACAAAAGGTTCCGCACCATTGTTCATTATTTTACACCACATACAAAATTAGCTAAGGGCCAAACAATGTAAATAGTTGAAAAACATGTTCTCGCATACACTAAAATTGCAATTGTAGGTTTGTTCGCAAAAGTTTTGAAAGACTTACCAAGTTATGTCCAGACCATAGACTTATTGTTGATTTTCCTGTAATCTACAAGTAAAGAACTACCTATTTTTAACCGACTTCAAAAAAAAAAGGAGGTTCTCAGTTCGACCCGTATGTTTGTATGTATGTTTGTATGTATGTTTGTATGTACGTTTGTCCGCGATTATCTCCCGTTTGGCTGAACCGATTTTGATGCGGTTTTCAGAAAAGTACCTATTTGTTACATTCTGGAGAAGGTTTTAGTAAACAACAAACAGAAATTTATTCAGCGCTTTTCGAAATAAACAACAAAAACTGAGAAGACGTTTTCGTTTCTTCCATTTTTCCATCTTTGGAGGAATTTCAATCACTGTTTTAACTGTGTTGCCGTTCCGTAATGAATTTGGGTGATAACGAGGCACTAATAAGTGGAAAATAAAAACTTTTTTGAAAAAAGAGAACCGCATTAAAAAAAATCTGAAAAGTGATAAATAACTTTAGCACAGAACAGAACACACATTACTTTAGTTTCAAAAGTCTGTGGCAATACAAAACAACAAAAAGATCAAAGCCAACGACGAAAGCGGTTCTCTTTTTTCAAAAAAGTTATTCTGTATTTCTATTACAAAATTTAAGACCAAGTAGTTTTGAATACTCGTATATGGGATCAAACTTGATTATTTTTTTTTAAACTATTTATTTTAAAGTTATGGAAATATATTATTTGAAACCATTACAACAAGTCAAAGAGAACTTTGCAACAAGTACTTATATATAAATATGACAATTAAAAAAAAATCGTATATTGGACCCCAAAAAATGAACCCCCATGTTCAAAATTCTTTTGTTTATGCTGGCAATTCGTGGCCCAGTCACAGAAATTTATACGTGTAAAATAATCGATCCATTCGATTCAGAGTAAATTGGCTGTGACAGACGGACAAACAGACACACGAGTGACTCTGTAAGAGTTTCGATTTTCATTTGGACTCCTAAAAGTAACAGAAATGAAAAAATATAGTAAAACTACGTCTGTGCATGAGGTTGTGCAAGGGTGTGTGTATGTGCGTGTTTGTTTTTATGTCTGTTTAGCCAGTTCTAGTCAGTTCTAGCCAGTTCTAGCCAGTTCTAGCCAGTTCTAGCCAGTTCTAACCAGTTCTAACCAGAATTTCTTCAGTTGCATTATGAAGTTGGTTTTCCATTTAACTATACATATATACCTACTATTTCTTTTTGCAATAAGATAAGGTATATTGTGTTTTATATACTTTGTTTATACTTTATTTGGCTGTATAGGTAGGCCCGACTGTGTTACTTATTGACGTCTATCGGACTTCAAGGGAGTACCTAAGCTTCATTATCTTTTCGTCTTTTATTTTGGATAGCTGGTTCAAAAGGGATGTCTTTATGTAAACTGAAGGCCATATTTAAAATACTCAATTTTCGAAATGTTAGTAAGTTACTATTATAATATCTGGGTAATGTAGACCTCGTCGCGAAATCGTAGTCAAGAATGGGTTCAATAGTTAGTATTTCTTTTGAAGTCTAAACTATGGTATTTTTTTAAGGGTATAAATATAATGATCACCCAAAATACTTAGGGATCTTAATTAAAACTTTTTGAGATCGAAGTAATTGGAAAAGGATTTTGTCCCGATTGAAGATTTAATTTTTTATTTTTGGCTTCTTATAAACCTAGATTTAAACCACAAGATACCTGTGTTTTAAAAATATTTGGAAAATAATTTGTTATAAAACCGTAATCGTGTACGAGCGTGCTCCCTTAACAAAAAAATATACTAAATTATACCAAATGTACTAAATGGTCACCAAATCTTAGTGTGCAAAATAACCAAAATCTTTTTGACCCCCCTGGGGCGGATCTGACATGATTAGGTTAGGTTAGAACTGTGACCCCCCTACGCCAGAATCAAATCGCATTTTACAATCAAACTCATACATTTCAACAATACTTTAGGAAACACCATTTTGGTGACCATTAATTATTTTTGGTTTTATTTTATTTACTATTATTGGTGATCATTTAGTAGATCTGGAGGTTCGTTAAACATAAGCCTTTTTTAATAATTTGAAAATCCCAGCGTGAAAAGTGTAACGTGTGCAACTGTGTGCCTGTCTGTGGCCTCATAGCTGCCAAACAGTTGAAGAGATTATAATTTAGTTTAATTTTATTTGAATAGTGATAAGTCACTATAGAGTGTTCTTAGCTATGATTAAAGAAAATCTTTAAGCCGTTTAATAATGGATGTAAGAATCTTCCACCGTTATGCTGGATCTTTGGGGCGCTTTTTTAATTTTATTATGATGTTAGTGTGTTGCAGCAGATGGTGAATGATAAGGACAGTTTCACACACATATTCGTAACCTTTCAGTTCAGGTCAACATTACGTTGCCACTAAGGGAAGACTAACACTAGTCGGAAGCAAGAGGTCGTGTGACGCAACTTTGTAATCGTATCGCTAGTACAAGTGAGCACAAAACTGTTAAGACCAAGTGTAGAAGTGTAAAATGCCCAGTGGACTGTCCTTACTATTTTTTCTTAAGAATTATCATTTGCATACCCTTTTTCCATATAATGTTGGGGTCGGCTTCCAGTCTAACCGGAAGCACATGAATAATAATAAATAATAATAATTTATTGTTTCCAAAAACATTTATGATTAAAAAATAACTTTTGTACTCTTGGAACACCTGTCAAAGTCAAAGCATTTATTTCAATTAAACCACTTACAGGCACTTTTGAATTGTCAAAGAGTAAGTTCGTTAGTCAGAAAGTTGAAGCTAGATACTCGTTCCAAAACGTAGGTAGGTCTCTATGGAGAAGAACGAGCAAGAAACTCCACGGACACTCTTTTAAATCAAGTTTTTACAAAAAATTGGTTACATTATCCTTGTTGCTTCTACGAGTATATGTAAAAAAAAACATAAAAAAAGAATGAAGATAAAAGCCATGGCAGTTAAGAGTTGACCAATCTCTACTGACAGCGCCCGTTCACGAACATGACGCGTGGATCAGCACCATTCAACTCAACCATTTTGAAGGGAGCCGAATGATACAACACACGCGCAGCCATCAGCGAGATATTTGAGTGAGCATGACAATGTTCTGAACTAGAATGTTCTGACTGTGTCTGAACTAGATAAAAAATCTGTATTGCAGACATCAGCGCTCTTCCCTGGATGCCTGCACCACTTAAGTATTTGTTAATTCTAGCTCTACACAAAAAAATATGCCGGGAACAAGTTCTAAAAATAATGGAAAGATGAGAAAGAAAGAAGAGAACTTAATTCATCATAAAGAACATAAAAAATAAATATTAAACAGAGTTTGTAGTTACATTAGTGAGTGGTATAGTAGTGGCTCCCCTTGTGTAAGGTGTGAGTGAGTAAAAGTGAGAGGGAGGGCTCGTAAATAAGCTACCATACAACTGCTAATAGGTTTTCAGTCTCATTGTAAAACTACGAACTGGTACGAAAGAACTGGTATTCAAACTACATACACAAGCTAAACAGCTTGTGTTTTTAGTTTGAATACCAGTTCTTTACATGGAGCTACTGCCTTTTTATTTATTATTTCTTTATATTTCATGCACGATGGTACAAAAGCAGCGACCTTCACCCAGTCACTGGGTACCTGGTTACCCGTGTTGACTGTCAAAGATATACGAATATCCCTAAACTATTTTAGATCTATGGAAACAGCTATTAAGCAATAAATCAGAAAAGTAAGAAAAAAACATCAGCGATTGCAAATAGCAGTCAGTGATACGATAGTAATTAGTTGGTTGGTGATTATCTAGAATTGGAATATATTTCGGATGTGAACACCTAGGTGATAAAAAAGCTTTGAATAAAATAATCGCAAAAAACGGTGTACGACGAAGTCGGTGGGACAAACGGGAGTCCCACCGACTTCGTCCCCATCGTGGGACGAACAGGAATTTAAAAAATAATATTAAATTTGTTCCCGATCGTCCCATTCGGGATTTTAGAGGGACGAATGGGAATATGTTCTTAGATTAGTGGCATTCGTCCCGCTAAATAATTTTGTGCGTGAAATGTTTAATCGTTGTTTCGTAGTTTACTTTAAAATTTTTCGTAAAGACGAAACTATAACTCCAATAATATTATAATCAGACTTTTAAGATGTTTGTGCTCCTAGTATAAAATCACTGTGAGTTTATCAAGCAGACATAGAGAATCATTATCATCTTCCTGCCCTTCCTGTCCATCTTCTTGCCCTACCAACCTGTGTTCTTAAAACTAGAGAATAATAAATATAATATTTCGGCTCGTTTAGTGTAACACTTGTGTTAATAACTGTACATCTGTAATCTCAACACCGTCGATGAGGAGAAATTGTGCGAATGTCGTGAATGGAATCAACATTACATGCAGTTGAAGCTGAGTGGAGCAAGCGATAAGAGCGAGCGTTTAGCGGAGCGAGTCGAGCGTCAAGGCGTGAAGTAATAACACAAATTGTGTAAGATTGAACTCCGAATACGGTATTTTACCAAAAAAATCTAATTAGTCCGTCAGATACATTTCCAAAAAATATTAGACACGTGTGTTTTCTTTTTTCACGTAAACAAAAAATGAAGACGATCAGTGGCGTGCCTAGGGGTGAAAGTTAGGGCAAGCCGGACTGATTTAAGAATAAAAACACGATAAACATTCAATATCTATTTAGACGTAATATATTGTTGTGGTTTTTTTGTTTTTTTTTTTTATTTTTTCGCGTTATTCATTGCAAGTCAGGCTTTTCGGCTTTAATGGAAAGCACGCCACTGAAGACGATACTGTGCGTCGAAAACTCGTCTGACATCACTATGTCAGTACACTTTTACTGGCGAAGTGACGTCACAGACCCCACTAAATGATCTTTGATGCGTTTTATCTTCGTCAGTTTTAATTGATTTGATAAAACAAAAAATACGAATACAATATTTTTCGATAATCTAACTGACGGACTAATTCGATTTTTTTGGCAAAATACCCTATTGTCGGAGAGTAGTCACATCATCAGTGGTTACAGTATGTATGTCAAAGCTTCAGAAAGATAACTGAAGATGTCACCACAGTATAAATATTAGTACTACCGTACAGTAGCGACACGCTCCGCCTCCCTCCGAAACTGTTCCTCACCTTTTCCCGCGTCGAACGACTGATACTGGGAACTGCTTTTAGTTCAAGCGGCGCGAAGACAAACACACACACGCACGTATATGTACGGTCTGTTATTTTGGTAATAGTGTAGGCAATTATGTCGTTTCGTTTCTATGGAGTGTAGCGGGTGTGACGTCACGCTGAAGAAATAGGTATTTAAACGAGTTTTATTTTCACAAAGTTCAAGTCAAAAGTACTTTTGAACGAAAGTTCCAAAGGGTAGTTTCGTATGGAGAATAATGAACAAGAACTTCCATACTTACACTTTTAAAATAATTATTCACAATATTTTGTATAATTACAGTAATTATATGATTTTACTTGAATACAATGTACCTTGCATTTAAACCACTAGTATCTACAAAATATTAAAAGTACAAAAATGTCAAACCCGCTACATCGAATACTTTGTGAATAAAAGTGTATTCCTTGATGCGTACTTACGCAATGCATTCAAGATTCTAAGTCGAGTTTACGCAATGGACGACGCGGCTCTTATTATGAGTACATGATGAGTATGGTCTTTGGCACGCCAGTAGATCAGCGTAGTTGATTAACTGTAGTGCGTACTGTGATGTAATAACGAGTGTTTGTTTAACGATTTAGTGTGGACCATGAAGTAAGTCCATTATACTAACTTCGTGGTGTGAACAGATTTTTCTACCGACTTCAAAAAAATAAGGAGGTTCTTAATTTGACACGTTTTTTTACCACGCATAACTTTTTTCACAGCACACAGAACAGCACGAATCACAGGATCACAGTGGCGGGTGAGGAGGTTGGATACATCGATGAGTATCTCTATCTTGGTGAATAGTCTCTTTCCAGGCAAGACAAAACAAAGAAAATGCTTGGAAGAGTTATTGGGCAATGAAAGACCTCATGAAGGGCACTCTTCCACAGTCCCTTAAGAGAAGGCTCATCGACGTGTGTATTCTTCCCACCCTCACATAATGGTTCCCAAACATGGTCTTTGACAAATCGACAGAGGTCCACCCTTTCGGTTTGCCAGAGAGCTATGGAACGGATCGTATTCTGGGAATAAAACTGCAAGACCGGGTTAGGAATACCACCATCCGTTCCATTACAAAAATAACTGACGTCACTCGGTAAGCTGTCATGCTGAAATGGAATTGGGCTGGACACATCTAAGGGTAGAAAATTAAGGGATGACTGACTGTCTTTCTTTCTTTCTTTAATTTTTTACTTTGCTTTTTGTTCTTTGTTTTTTAAGTTTTTCTTTGTTTCCTTTTTTTTTGCAAATACTCAGGTGTAGGTTCCATCGCGATGTTTTCCTTCACCGATGTCACTGATGTCCAGGATAAACTTAGGAAGTATATAATTATGAAAGAATCATGGCAGGATTTGTACAAACAAATATAAAGATATTCTAATTCTTATATTCTTCGGTACCTAAAGAGTATCTTCAGGCATTTACAATATTATTAAAACCCCGTAAAAAAAAGTGAATAGTTTAACACGAAAAGCTTATTATTTCAGAACGAAATGGCGACTGACACCAACAGCCACCGTTTCGCAGTTCTTACTCTGAAATTGCATCGTTTTATGGGAAATAATATCTCAAATAATGATTACTTTTTTCCACACACTTGTCACATCACATCTCTGCTGGATTTGATAGATCCGTTAACGTCGCTTGTCATTTTCTTTTTTTTTTACACACAAAATGGGCATCGAGATGAAACGAAAAAGTGTTTTCATTTCGTATTATTTTAAATATGCGGGGGCTTAAAAATATGTTAAGTATATCAATATACTTCTGGTAATGTATTCTTCACGTTGGAAAATATTTTAAACCGTCTAAACAATTTTTTTTTATACAAATGAATGTATGGATCTCGCCATGATGCTTTAAATAATCACGTTTTTACTTGCACCTATCCGGTTCTAAACCCAAAATCTCGTGCATGACAGGTTTGATAAAAGTCATTTCAATGCAAAAGTTTCGGGACCTCATTACATTTTACCAGCAGCAGAGGTTTTACAAGTGTAAAACCTATGCTGCTGGTGGTTTCATAAAAAAAAAGACACAACACTTTTTTTTTTTTTTTTTTTTACTATTAAATAGGCTTGCGTTTGACCGCAATTCACCTGATCGTAAGTGATAATGCGGCCTAAGTTGGAACCATTGCCGTAGGTTTAATGTAGGTACAGTCAACAGCAAAAGTAGATGATCAAAATCAGAAATTCAATACCAATGAACGGTGTCCGCGTCAAAACTGTGTGACGTCGAAGTGATTCAAAAGAATGTGTGTGACAATCACATAGTTTTAATAAAAAAAATAGTTATCAATTATATAAATAAGTGTTAGTAAATTAGTATTGAATTTCTGATTTTTATCATCTACTTTTGCTGTTGACTGTACATGTGCGCAAACAAAAATGCATTCCCAATCCCTCATTCTTATAATCCGATTGAATGGCAATCGGACACGATCGGGGGATCAGAGGTATAACCAACGGATTTACGAGCACTTTGGCATGGGCCCCAAAGTAGGTACTTACTAATATTCATGCAAACCCCAAATGCATGCAAAAAAAATGGCGATCGATTTATCTCCATGCAGAATAGAAACCAGATCTCCCATCATCCTGTGTAATTTTCTAGCTCTATTGAGAATTTTAAAATGGCGTACCTAAAAGTAACCCAGCGATGGCGCCAATTATTTGATCACACTACCATAACTTGACAGACAGACGGACAACAGAGTGATCTTATAAGGGTTCAGCTTTTACTTTTGAGATACCTTCGGAACCCTAAAAAGAGTAATTTATCATCTCTTGGTTCCTACAACGTCAATTAAATATTTTCCACTTATATTTCCGTTTGTATTTTAGCAACTTTTATAAAATTTTATAGAAGAAAACCCACCTTTTTATAAGTAGCACGTACCTTCTTTTTCCAATTGAAGACCTTAAAGTTAACTTAGTAAACACTTTCTTTATTCTTAACTACGACTCAACGAGTAACTGAAAAATTACAAAAGAAACCGCTGCTTTTAAAAATAGACCGTTTATTTTCTTAGCTACTTGTAGTTGTCGGCTGTTTATAAAAACAAGACAAACTAAGTGGGTACATTGACTTTAGAGAACTCGAACTTAAGCGACTCGAAAAAAAGCTCTTAAAGAATAATATAAAATTCAACACCTGTTTGCAAAACAGTTTCCAAAACTTTAATTAATAATAAATAGTTTGACGACACGGTTGGCGCAGTGGTTGAGCGATCGACTGCTGCGCTGCGTGTCGCGGGTTTAATTGCCGCACGGAACAAATATTTGTATGGCCTACAGGTAGTTGTTCCGGGTCTGGCTGTTTGTGTATGTGAGTTTATGTGTTTGTAAACGTATCCACGACACAGGAGTAATTCCTAGTGTGGGGCAACGTTAAAAAAACAAAAAAACTACTCTTTTCTGGGAAAAATTTACTTGAAAACCTCTGTTTAGTAATGTTTATTTATCGGAGATTAAAAAGAAACATCTTCATTTTAAGAAATGTGAAAAAGAGATGTTTTTCATCAGTCAATTTGGCTATATTCTAAAAAAAATATTCGTAAACTATACCTAAGCTTATGAACATATTATTTTATTTATGTTTTTACATTACAGTATAAAGCGAGAAGACAATTCGTTAAGTATCATGTTTAAAAATAAATTATTAAGCAACATTGCTGATTGACTAATATCAGTACCACGGCACGCCATTTCGTCATTATTCTCAAAACGTTTGTAGAGGCACAAGAGCCATTTCTATCGGTACCTACATAATATGACATAATTACTAATACGAATGTTTACTCGACGTACTTAAATCATAATTTGGTACCTATGAATTCATAAATTATTGACTAAAGTAATGTACATACGTCAAGTTGAATAAGTCTCCCAGCTTTTAAAACATGACCTCATGATTGTAAAGGGCGAACGAAGACGAAAATAAAATTGTTTTTCACGTTATTTCCATGATTTCTTTGTTTTGGACCTGGAAACCTTCCGGAAATATTAAAACTTCATACTTCACTTCTAACTTCATTAAAAGTTTTTATTACGAAGACATAACTTCTTTTTTTACAAATACACAAACAGCCAGACCTGAAACAAATATCTGTTAGTAGGCCATGCAAATAATTGTTCCGTGCAGGAATCAAACCCGCGACACGCAGAGCAGCAGTCGATCGGAAAATCACTGCGCCAACCATGTCGTCAAATGTAGCTCTATTATTCCACGCAATTGAAATAAAAAACACAAAAATAATAATAATAATTAAAACACATCACCAGTAATAATAAATCAAATTAAAATAATAAAAAATAAATAAGCATAGACAATTAGTAATAGCACAATATAAAACTATCAATTATTATTTCAAACAGACAAAGAATAAAATAATTACAGTACCTACTCATTATTCTTAAATACTAAATCTGAGTTATACTCTACATTATAAATAAGTTTATATGGCAATAAATAAAATTATAGGTATGTAAATTAATTTGAATAAACACTAACTCATGAAATGACTAATGAATTATAATTAAATTTCAAATTGAATTTTTATAATAGCTAAAATAAGAAATTGCATTAATATTGAATAGTGTCCGACCCGGCTTGCGTGTTATACATTGCGCGCTATCCACAGAGATATTTTACATAAAAAAAAAATTAACAAAAAAGACAACCGCCTTCAAAAAGTATAAAATAACTTTCAATTCGCAAGTCGGCGGCTTTGGTTTTGCTTGTTGTTTTGTATTGCCACCGACTTGCGAATTGAAAGTTATTTTATACTTTTTGAAGGCGGCTGTCTTTTTTGTTATTTTTTTTTTTTTTCGCTTTTTAGTTCCTACTTCTCATCATAGAAATTAATTACGAAACGGCGACACTAACAAAACATCTGTCATCCCTTAATTTTCAACACTTAGGGGTGGAATATTTTCTTAAAATTTCAGGTACACACTATCAATTAAAAAAAGAAATATCGAAATCGGACTACACTGAAAAAGTTATGCATGGTCAAACATAAAAATAAATATAAATATAAAAAAAAAACATTAAATGAAAACTACTGGGCTATATAATGTTAAACTTTTATGGGACCAAATGGCAACAATTCCGCATCCAACTAAAGAAGAATCACCTAAATCGGATCATAAATCTCGGAGTAATCGATGTACATAAAAAAAAATCCAACCGAATTGAGAACCTCCTCCTTTTTGAAGTCGGTTAAAAATAATACTTACTTCCCACCAAAAATTTTTGTTCAATACCTACTATACCTAGTTTGTTGGCAGTATGCGAAGTTAACGGTTACCTATGTGATGTGTATTTTTACATTATGTTTTACATCAGACAGGAACCGATGTGTGGTATGACAGATGGCATGATTGACAAACCATATCGAGCCTCTTATGTGATCAGTTCCTTGTTGCAGCCAGCTGCAATGTTTCCTATATGGTAAGTGGCGTCCAACAGCATTGCGATTACAATTACTTACGGTCTAACCATCTAAGAATGCGGAGAAAGCAATATGTTATTGAGCTAAACAGATAATGAAACAAAGACGTAATTGTGTTTCTATGAGAAACACAAGCTTTATTCGCAAACTAACAACATTCAAGTAAATTAATTACATTGTAGTAGATTTATTTATCCGAGTCCGTGTGGTGTCGGACGTAAAGAATAGCACCATCCCATATCTTCCCGTGGGTGTCGTAAGAGGCGACTAAGGGACTTACCCGAGAATGGGCAGCAGCGTTCTCTGTGCCTTTGTAACAACCATACTGCGATCGCCAACCCGCCTGCCAAGCGTGGCGATTATGGCAAAACCCCCCCCTTGGGGAGGCCTATGTCCAGCAGTGGACGTCTTTCGGCTGAAATGATGATGATGATGATGAGATTTATTTATTTACCTGAAAAAGGTACACAAAAAAAAGCTTTTTACAAAAAAGGTAACCGCCTTCAAAAAGTGAAAAATAACTTTAGCACAGAACACACATTGACTTTAGTTTCGAAATTCAGTGGCTTTGTTCTGTTTGTTGTTTTGTATTGCCACCGACTTCCGAAACTAAAGTCAATGTGTGTTCTGTGCTAAAGTTATTTTTCACTTTTTGAAGGCGGTTGTCTTTTTTGTAAAAAGCTTTTTATTTTCCGCTTTTTAGTACCTCCTTCTCATCCAAATCTATAAAGAAGAGATTGAAAGTTAACTACTACAAAGATTGATGAAAATAAAACGTCGTCTGCGTAAAATTTTTGGGTATTTGTTGATTTTTCAAAAAGTGCTGAATCAATTTCAACAAAATTTATATGGGACCACCCCTGAAGCATACCCTATCCATAAAAAAAGAATTTTCAAAATCGGTTTACGTTTGCCGGAGAAATCGCGTAACAAATCGCGCACATACTCAATGCAAATTTAAGACTTATACGGTTTTCTCATGGATGCCACTGTCAGAACTGGACCAAATTAAAATGGGACCACACGGGAAGCACTAGCTTTCAAATAAAATAACAATCATCAAAATCGGTTCACCCAGTCCAAAGAAATCAGGTAAGAAACATAAAAAAAAAAATACAGACGTTTTAATAACCTCCTCCTTTTTTGAAGTCGGTTGAAAAGAACATGAATCTAACGACACATGGTCATCATCAGTAAATTCTGGGTTCATTACGGCTGCCGAGCTATCGTGGGTAGGCGGCGAGGAGAATTAAAACCACGTGTCGATGCACGATTATTAACAAAATATTAACAGAATTACAATCGGCACTTTCTAATTAATCGAAATACAGCAACGCTTCACTGAACACGTCTTGCTTGAGCACGATGCAAACGGATAATGCACCATTTGACGGCCGCATGCAAAAGAGCCCGGAGTTGCGTCAGAGTGGAGAAACATCAACCCGCGCTTGTCAAAATGTCCGCTGTCATTCTTGACGTTTCTTGACACTCAAAACGTCGAAGCGCCGTCAAATCCTTTTTTTCGGGACTTGGTATTTGTTTGGGAAAAGAATTTTATAAACACGAAGTTTATACTTACTTCGTGATTATGCCACACTTTCAATCGTATTCCGTCAAACGGTCACAACTGTTTTTTATGATAATAAAAAACTTTAGTGCCCACGCGGCGGCTCCGCAGACCATAGTCCACCTTTTATCTTGCGCCGCATGCCCTGTCACCAGGGCCTCAAGTCTGCTATTACAATAGTGTCAGAATGGTCTATCATTGATTTCATAATTGTTGATTTTGACAAGTTTGGTAATCTACTAATATGATGGCGTCATTATGACTTTCCAATGGTCAACCAATAACAGACACTCCATTGAACGAAATGATATAGAATGGTAATCTCGCACATAATCACAAATTAATGACTGACTTAGTTTACGAACTTCTTACTACTTCAGATTGCTTATAACACTTATAAATAATGTGTAAAAATATATATAAATGAAATCTGGCATGAATAAATGTTCAAATTGATTGACAATGTCATTATAACACAGTTCTATTACAAGACCATTGACCGACCAATGATCGACTATTATGGATTTAGCAGATTACGAACTTTTAGCAAAATGACAATGGGATCGTGTTGAAATGACGAAATTATAAAAATAGCAGACTTGGCCCCCTGCTCATATATTATGAGGACCTCATAACTGCATCAGCGGATTGCGTTGGCGTGGCTGAATACTGGACCTAATAAGGAGTCTTTTAAGAACAATCAAGACACACATCCTACATATACATCCACACATACTGACCCACACATGGTACCTACATATTATCTGTGTTTTGTTGAAGAAGATTTGTTGAAATGTCATAATTGTCCGTTCTCCTGTACCCTTGACAAAAATAACATTATTTTGTTCATCATCAACATCAGACTTAGTTCAGCAGTGGAATACGTCCACTGCTGAACTAAGGTCTCCCCCAAAGGGGGCGAGGGTGGTTTGCCATAATCTCCCCGCTTGGCAAGCGTCTTGGGGATGGCAGTGCAGTGTCTTAAATACACGGAAGATGCTGCTGCCCGACTTCCGGATTTTCCCTTAATCGCCTACTACGACAACCTCGGGATGAAATGGGTGGGGCAACGGGCACGGGTATTTCGATCATCAAAATATTATTTAAAAAAAAAAGTTCTGTGTACAAAGTTAATTGGTCGGAAAATATTGGACGTGGAGAATTGCAATAAAAACATATTTACATTTGTATAACGAATGCAGGGTTCCAAACGATTTCCAGCAATTTAAAATTGAAAATGCGCGAAATATTCCCTATGCATTCGTTTGACGTGGCAAATATTGAATTAAAGTGATCGTGAGTTAAAGTTGCCTTTGATGTCCGTCATCACAGTGTTGACCATCGGGAGCTGGACTCCCTCGGTCAATATGTGTGTTTGCACAACAGAGTAGCATTACTGTTTGAAGCATCCCAAAGGAACGATGTTTTTCATGTTTGCATTGGACGGTGGTATTGAGTATGGTAAAATTACCACTCGTGAATTGTGTATGTAAAGGTAAATACATAGGGTCTAGTTTAACAGTTTGCCGTAAAAGAATAAGTAAATCTTCCATATTTCATGTTCACAAAAAAGCCCCTTTTGAAAGTCATTTATAAAAGAAAAATAGAAAGTGTAGTTTCGTGTGCAGAAGAATTGGTAAGAAAGTACGGACGGAAAATGCTCTTTGATCGTTAAAAAAGCAAAACATGCCCTTGGCGCCAACCTAAGTTACATAGTCTATCTATGGAATTACGTATGAAGTTGGGACCATTCCGGTTTGCCATCTTTACATGTGTATCATGAGCAGGATGCGTAGATCAGCACCATTCAGCTCAACCATTTTGAAAGGAACTGAATGATCCAAGGCGCGCGCCACCATTAGCGAGACATTTGAGTGAGCATGATAATGCTCTCTAATGACAACGCCAATCTAAACTAACATAAGCTCCAGTCAGTTCTAAAAACCATAAAAGATCAAGGTATTGAGAACTTGCTTTCTTCTTCTTTTCGAATCGATGGTTTTTCTTTTTTACCGACTTCAAAAAAAAAAGGAGGTTCTCAGTTCGACCTGTATGTTTGTCTGCGATTATCTCCCGTTTGGCTGAACCGATTTTCATGCGGTTTTCAGAAAAATGTTTGTTACATTCTGGAAAAGGTTTTAGTATACAACAAATTGAAATTTATTCAGCGCTTAAAAAATATACATTCGTCTTTGGAGGACTTTCAATCTCTGTTTTAACTGTATTGCCGATTCTTATTGGATTTGGGTGATAAGGCACTAAAACGGCACGAAAAACGGCACTAAAAAGTGGAAAATAAAAATCTTTTACAAAAAAGGGAACCGCCTTCAAAATCAAAAAATTGTCACTTTGGCTACTTGGGCCAGTAGGTAGCCACATTTATCGCTGCATTAGTGGCGTTTTTAATGTCCACTAAGGTGCAGGTGTAGGGGCACTTTGGGCACTGTATTAAATGGGCAAAGTGCCAAAAAGAAGCCTCCCCGAGTGACATTATCATTAATCCTAAAGAGATTTCAAACGTCTGGCGCACCCAGGGCCTGGGGTGTGATTCTGTAAGACCTGATTCTAAACTTCGAATCTGAATCTGCTGTGAGATCCTTGATTGGCATTCTAAAAACTCGGTTGATAATTACGAATTTGCACTAGCGCCGCCCTTGCGAGCGTGTCAGCGAGTTGAACTAAATTGACAGGGAGATTTTGACAGATTAAGTATGATGATGACGTAAGAAGTGGCATTCTGTAAGGTAATTTCCCCATCACTTCGCAGCTCACTTCGCACTCGAACCCGATTCAAAGTGTCAAATATATCAAGGTAATTTTGGATCTTATTCGAAGTGACAGTGAATAGCGATGTGAGATGCGAGTTGTTGTTTGAATTTTATAGAATCTACTTACTGGACAGCTAGCACTCGGTTACCCAAGGTCTAGCTGACTAATTGTTTCACCATGATGGTAATTCCAAAAGGCTCTCCTCAACGGCCTAAAAAATAGAACTGGTTTTAACTACGCAGTAAATAAAAACAGAAATGTTCATTATATGTTCCTCCAAGAACACCATATAAATACGAAACTTACCCGAAGTATAAAAAAAACAAGTGAACAAAACTTTAATATAAGTACCTGCTAAGGATTCAGTCAGAGCTAGCTCGTTAGAAAGTGCATGAATAACACTCCAACAACTCCAATTATTATTATGTGCAAGTAATTTGAAAACTACTCCGAAGAAAAAAGACATAGAAATATCATTAATTTTATCTCGGGAGCGTCTCAGAACTTAGTCTATAAGAAGGTATGAAACTCGCAGCATAAGTGCGAATGGTCATCCAATTACATTGCAGCAAAACCAATTAATTTAAAAGATATCGTCCATTTATATTAACAGGATTTTAAATTTTGAATGGAAGATTGAAATGTTATATGAGTTCATTAAGAAAGGGCATTTTATTTTCATTTAAGTTTTGATTCCCCAAGTTTTCTGAGTAGTTCGCGAAATGGAGGACGTGGAATAATTAAATTTCAAAAAGGTTTCTAAATATTACATGAAAAATCTTACTGCGTATAATACGAATAAAACGAACACAGTTTTTTAGAAAACATCTGAATTCCTTTACAAAATACTTTGATAATGGAAAAGTATTATTCCCATAGCTCTGGATGCGCGAAACTGGCTCGCATTTCGTAAGTATTTTTATTTGTGTATTTATACACAAACGCCCTGCACCCTGTGGTTGTGGGTATTAAAGGGGTGTTATTCTCAACCCAGCAAACTTGTTCATTGTTCGATTCATGGACAGGTATAAATTTCAAAGCACTATTCTGTTTGTTTAGTCGACCCAAAATATTCAACCGAGATTTTAAAAGTCTAGATAAGGTATTTCAGATTTTAGATGACAAAAGTAAACATTATATCTTTAGTTCTGTAAAGTATAACACAACTTGACATTGGCCAACTAACTGAAATGTCAAAAAGTTTGGTTGACACTTCCCGTGATCCAAGAGCTGGTTTTTACCTTGGTCAGAAATTAAGCATTGCCATCCAACGTGGCATTGCCGCCAGTCTCTTGGGTCCAAATGACGGCGATGTGGACGAATTCTATGATGCCTTATTGTGTTAGTTTTTTTAGTGTACATACTTAATAACAATTAAAAATGGAAAAGAGCGCTTTTCGTTTTTTAACCCTTAACTACCTCGTAATTGAAAAACCTTGCAAGTGCTAAAGAATTTTAGATGACTATTTGGGGTGTCGAAGTAAGGCCTTTTGTTCGATTCAATATAGCTTCTAAATCAAGCCACCATTCGTTTATAAAAGGTTGTGAATAATTGATGTTACTGAAGGTACCCAATTAAATCCAAACAAAGGTTGTTCCAGTCTTAAAAGTTCCACCTCAATGTCGAAGGTCAAAATGCAATCAGCAGATACTTGTAACAAAAGAAACTGATATCCGAAGAGCTAAATTACATTTTAAGATTTTTATCAATTTAATTTCATCCGTGTTCAAGAACCTATACCTACCTGTAATTTTGTGGCATTATAAAACTGCCCGATGTTTTTTAAACTTTGAACACTTCACACTTCCTTCTTCGCCAGTATTTCGCTAACTATGGATCGCTCAGACCTAGGTAATGATCGCGAGAAAAATTGAAATATTTTTTTCCCCTTTTTACCTTCATTTATTTATGGAAAATAGAAAAAGCACATTCTATTTTCTTCATGACAGCATAGAGAGATGAGTTCCAAATTGGGAAGTTTTATTACATTGATGATATAAACAATTTAAAATAATACTTTCTTTAAGATAAGATTAAATTAATTTGGTTTGGAATATCATCGAGACATTGAGCATAGACTTATACATAGATGACAATCTTACTTAGAAAACTATACAACCAAAATATGTCTGCTCAATTTTCTCGTTTATCTCCGGACTTGAAGGTAAACAATACATGCATTTATTTTCAATACTGTAGAGACGATGGCTAATAATTCTTTATTTTAACATACTTGAATTCCAACCGGTGCAATATCGAGGTCACGAAAGTACCAAACTACTTATTAACTAAAAAACAAAGAAACTAGTTATTACTTGTTCATTCGTGTCAAGTCAAGGGAGACAAAAAAATAGAAAATCAAATTCAGGACTATCCTCAAAACTAACTTTAATAATTTTACGATAAAAAAATAATTGTAAATCGTTATCTTTATTTTTGAATATAGTCCTCAAGCTAATAGATCACAGCCATGATGATCCCAATCTATTAATATAAACCGATAATAAAAATGTCTACTAAACACATGAAAATGTACAATTTATATTCGAATTTTCATCTAATTAGAATATTAATTTATGCGTTGGTGCTTCACTTTCTAGCTACAGACTAATTATTCCAATCATACACTATCTATCATCAATCAATATAAGAAGAATTTACGGGATATCTACGGGATTTGCATAATAATACAATTTATTGTAATGAATGAAGATTATAAAGAAGTCACAAAATGCTTGTTGCTTACTATTTTAAACTTTTGCAATGTAACATAACAACATTTGGTTAGGTGGGAGCCTGGAGATTCGTACGTACGGACTCCAGTCTCTCGAAATCCTAGTGTTGTTTAGTCATAAAATATTAATTATAATTTGCGGAGAGAGAAATGTTGTTTTATTATTATTTATTATTAATGAAGTTAGGTTTCTGTTACATGTTCTAATAATGCCATGGAGGCTTTCATTTCACTAAAACTAGTGAAACTTTCAAATATGAACTTTATAGCCTTTTCATACAATTTCTCTTCGCAGAATGCATTGTAAAATAATTAGTGAGTCTGTTAATGAATTTTGAAAATACAGGCACCATTATAACTTTGTAGTAATTAATACAGTGCAGGGTGTCTACCGTGATTTATGAAATGTGGTGCGGCATGCTGTTTTACATATATGTATACATAGGTAAGTATAGAAAACACACAACCATAATAAAACCCTTAAGGGGCTATTAAACGACTTTTACAAATTTTAAACTGACAATCACGTCAAAATGTGCAGTGTAAATGATTTGAAAAAAATATATGCTAAACTAGAACATTCTCTTAATCATGTAGAAAGTGAATATTTTTGATTAAGTTCGTATTAAATAGTTTAATTAACTCGTGAAGTTGTGTCTGACGCGGACAAAACATTGACAATCACACAAAATCTACCAGGTATAATTATCCGAAACTTACACTAAAGTTTTGGACGCATCAGTTTTGCGTCCAAAACTCTCAAAGTTTAGTCGAAAAAA
The DNA here is from genome assembly GCA_947361185.1 of Charanyca ferruginea. Classification (NCBI taxonomy): domain Eukaryota; kingdom Metazoa; phylum Arthropoda; class Insecta; order Lepidoptera; family Noctuidae; genus Charanyca; species Charanyca ferruginea. The sequence continues at coordinate 2,158,098 of OX376055.1, read as the reverse complement.
TTTAATAAAAGTAGTATTCTTTCAAAATTAAAAAAAGGCGTATACTAAAAAATAGATAATAAAATTGTCTGTAAGATGGTGTAAGTTTCGTTTAATTATACCTGGTAGATTTTGTGTGATTGTCAATGTTTTGTCCGCGTCAGACACAACTACACGTGTTAATTAAACTATATAATATGAATATAATTAAAAATATTCACTTACTAAGTGATTAAGAGAATGTTCTAGATTAACATTTTTTTTTTCAAATCATTTACACTGCACATTTTGGCGTGATTGTCAGTTTAAAATCTGTAAAACTCGTTAAATAGCCCCTTATAAGAAAAACAGACAGTTGAATTGTTTCTCCAGGACTGGTAGAGCCTCATTGCCTTGGCCCTTTTCTGGAGGTAACACACTATTGATTGATTAATGTCGATGTACATAACTTAGCTGTCATTCCATAATCTGTGATACTTTGTACATACTTTAATATAGTGCTTTTTATGTCAGGTACATCGTATTCACGTTTATTATATAATTCCTGTAAATGCAAATATTGGTAACATCATTTTTAAGAGTAAGTATGGAGCTTCTTGCCCATTCTTCTCCATACAAAACTACCTTTTGGAATGGGCAACTAGAATCATTTTTTTTTTCATTTGACATTCAAAAGTGCCTTATAATGGTAAATGATTTGACTTTGACTTTGGCTTTTACGAGTGACAGTGCTTGTGAAATGTGTGGCGGGTTTGTGTAAAAAAACCTCCGTAATAACTCTAAACTTATTCAGTATGTCCACCAGGTAAAATCATAAATCATAATATATTTTGCAATGAATGTGGGTACACAGTAAGGTGTAAACATTGTAAAAGCTGTATCCGACACACTCTACCTGAGTAGATATAAATATTTTTTAACTTTTGCATGCCGTACTTACCTACATGAAAAGTAAAAAAAAAAATATTTCTACTCAATTATACTACAAAAAAACAAAAAAGGTATACATTTGTGATCTACTACCGCCTTCCCAAGGCAAAATCAAAATGTTTTACCTACCCTAAGTAAGTTCAAACAAGTTGAAAAGCATAATAAGTTACCAATATAAAATAAGTAATTAATACGTAATTGTTATCTGTCATTTTATCACGTCAACCTTACAAAGTTAATTAAATCATTTATCAAACCATGCCATGAAGCGTATTTGCACATTCATTCGTAGTTTCATGCACAGAATTCGAAAGTTAATTAACGGCCTTACACAGACGGAAAATCAACAAAAAACAAAGGTAGCGAGGGAGGATGGGGTTGGTTGCAACCAACCCCATCCTCCCAACCCCACTTATGATTTTGCTATACAATTAATTAACAATATTTTTAGTTTGATTTGCTGTCGGAAAACTTGAAGGAATACTTTGAAATACCGGCCGTCAGATACTTAGATAATAGCAGAAAAGATCGTATTGCGCTTACTTACTTAAAAAAAGAAGGATTTACTAGTTTTTGAGAGCAACTGGCTGAGATCATAAGATACCTACTTGACAATAAAAATATATTTCTACGATTCAATACTAATGTTCTAGAGAGGTAAGCTCAGATTATGAAACAAAATGCAGTTAGACCGTGCGAAACACTGAGAGTAAAGCCAAAAAAGCAAATACAAATTCAAAAGCGAATACCTACAACGCGCGTCGTGCTCTACTGATACGAGTCAGTATAGCGCGAAACGCCGCATCGTAAAAAAATACAAATACAGATTGAAAAACGAATACAGTCACAAGATTATAGGTACTTATTAGCTTTTGAATTTGTATTTGCTTTATTGGCTTCACTGTCAGTGTTCCGCGTGGTGTAACTGGTTTTTGTTTCATAATCAGAGGAGGTAACTAAATAAGTTTAGGTGTAGGGGGTATATTTCAAAAATACTTTCACCAAAATGAAGCTACATTATTTCTGAGTTCTATAGGCTATATTGCGCTATAAAAAAAAATAGGGATCCTTGAGAAAATTCAGGCGGACGAAGCCACGGGCAAGCAAAGTAATTTTTGTAACGTACACTTTGGCTAATTAAAAAGGAAATTAAAGAGGAATGTTGGAGGAGGAGGGAGTTCATAAATGCATGTACAGGGATGTACAAGGATGAATACTATCTGTCCATTTTAGCAATTAGCGCCCTAGAGTGCCCCTACACCTTAGAGGAAATTAAAAACGCCAATAATGCTACGATAAATGTGGCTACCTACTGGGCCCAAATAGTCTAGCATAAAGGAAAACCATCGATTCGATAAAAAGAAGAAGCGAGTAGCGGGTATGGAAGAGCAGAAGTTCATTAAAATCACGTCACTCGTACCTCACTGGGCAGAACACCCGCTGTTCTGCAACACCCCTCGCCTTTCCCCGTGTTGATTAATAAACAGACAGGACGCAGGCGTATCGATAATTCGTTCGTGGTCCAGCTTTGTGACAGCACCAATAACTTTGAAAACGAGTACCTAGACCTTTTGGTCTGCTACAAATTAATCCGCGAAACAGTTTTGATTACATCCTTTGATGATACGGTTCTTTGAGATTCATATCATATTTTTTAATCTCTGACGGTCCCCTGTTTGTTGGGGTTGGAATGAATGCAATGCTAGTGATGTTAGTAGTTATTGATTCGCGTGTGGTTGGTAATGAAAGCTTAAACATGAAAGGAAATATGTACACTAGGATGACAGTTGGCCTGTATGCCGATTGGTCGGTTGGTGATGGATGGAAAAAAGATTCACACCGCAAACTATCCTAGAAAATGACACCTACTAACAGACTATAACAGACCAGACATAACCTTGCAGGATAAAACTAGAAAAATAACCTACCTCGTAGACATTGCCGTTCCAAACACACATAACTTCCAAAAAACAATAGCTGAAAACAATAGTAAGTACGAGGGCGGCACTGAAAATTACGGGAATCAAGGAAGTGACACAACATTACTATTTAAAAATGTATTTATTGCTTTTCATTTTCATTTTCTCAACGACTAAACAAGTTTGACAAAACCTTGTGACAAGACCGAGAATCTTTTTTTTAAATAAATAAATTGTATTCGATTTTTAAAACCAAGGAGTTTTCAATTAAAAAAAAATTATATGACAGGAACAGTGGAAATATTCCATTCCCGATACTTTGAGTGCAGCCTGGTATACAGACCTCAAAGATGAAATAACTAGAATATGGCGACAAGAAAAAGTTTATGTAATTCCTATAGTCCTCTCCACAACAGGCGTTATCCCATCTTCTCCATAGCCTTAAACTACTTGATTTAAAAGACACTCTTTATATCTCTCTACAGAAAGCTGCCATTTTAAATACATGTCTAATCGTGAGAAAGTTCTTGCTGATTGATGAACACGAAGTAGGCCCCCAACACAATACTCCCTCAACATAATACACACCACACGCTACATTTACTTGGCTCCGGCCCGTAAATGCAGTTGAAACCAGCCAAAGAGCTGAGAACAAAGAAGATAACCACAAATAATAATAATACCGAATAATTATCTATAATATATTGTTAGTCCATTGCCTTGCCACCAAGTCTTTTGAACCCTCGACTGCGACACACCTTTTACCCACTACAATAAAGTTCCTCAGAGATCAGAAATATTTATTTGTTAAACATAGAGAATTTTGCTATACAGATCTTATAAATAGTAGTTTCTCGGATACCTATGGCAGTAGACACCAGGCAGCACATCAAGCCACACGATCTATCAAATTTTCCCAATTGAATTTGTAATTTAACTCTTTGTGATTAAGTTGAAAATCTATCAAAGAATTTTGACAGATTGTTGTTGATGTGCTGGCCTTTATACATAGTGCGCTATGTTCTGCCAACAATGACAAACAAATATGATATTACAAAAAAAAAGTTACTGTTGAAAATCACAAATATGGCTAATTTTTGTCATTCAGAAAGTCGTCTAAAGTGTAATAACATTTTTTATATAGCAGCTGTTGTAAGGCAGTTCTAAACTTCACAGGTACTTAATGAGTGTTGTCATATGTGTGATTGAGAATCCTTTATATATTTTTTTGTAATTTTAACCTTTTAAAGTTTAAAACATTAACTGGTTTACCCCCGTATGGGGTCCCAAGCTTGGGTTATATTCGCCCAGAAAAAACCGCCGTCGTGACGTCTGGTGGTCATCACTCAACACCTCAAGAACCTAGGAACGGTTCCATCTCAACCCTTGGTGGCAAGTGCCTTCGTGTCGGAGTGCAGCCCGAGCAGCGTCTACCGCGCGTGTTTACCGCGCTAAATAAGCTTGTGGAAGCCAACTTGGACTGTGATCTATTCTATAATAAATTCATCAATTGGTGGTAGATAAGTTGGTAGGGTAGATAGGGTAGGTAGGAGTGGAGGGACAGGACAATGTCTGTCGGGTCAACCAGTTACCAGTAAAGCTGGTTTACATAAAGGCCCAGTTGAAAACCAGAGTCAGGCACAAGTAATCTGGCATTTATTATGCTGAATTGGGCCTGTTTGGCGAAGCCGTGTGGCGCACAATAATGTTCATATATTTATGTTTTAATATTGAAACCTTTTTATTATTATTTTTGTGTGCACATGGCAATAACATTTCTTTTCTTTCTTTCAATAAAACCAAATGTCAATATTTGAATGGCGCGGGTAACTCAGGCGCTTTCTCCATAAACTCTCGTCACGTAAATCAATAATGCTGTCGCAGTCACTTTGACATAAAGTGAAAGAGACAGCTCGAGACTTACGGCATTCCCAAATTCAGTAGCGTTTTAGTATTTGACCATAAGACACATCCTTATTTTTTCTCGATCATCAATAAGGAGATTTTATTGTAAATAATGATTTTTCATTCTGACAGAAGTTAATTAACACTCGTATGGTTACATAATTGGAATCCATATTGTTCTTCATTAATATTTGACCTCGGGCGGTGCTTTGTTGAATAACTAGCTTACTTTGTATGTACACACTTTCGCTTTTTCGCCTGGTATTAACGGAATGCGATTATAGATCAATTGTTTGTGGATTATGCTAATGAACTCCTTGTTTCCAAGACTTTTATAATAAGTATTATTAAGGGCGGGTTGCTTCAACTAACCATTACTGACCGGTAATAGTCAAAAATGGCGCTAACTATCGTCAAATAAAAAAAATGGGTTGTTTTACGAAATCATACGTCAAAAAGTTACTATTACCATAACCGACCAGTCATCGTAATTTTGTGTTGTCAAACAGCTACTTCAAACATCAAAATATTATGGAATCTCTTTTTAAATAACTTTAACTAACTATGTCATGAAACAACCCGTTTCATTTAACGTACGTTAAACATCGCACGTCATAGTAACTTTTTAACCGTCCGTATGTAACGTTAACCGACTGTATGAAACAACCCGCCCTAAGGGGCTGCTCAAGACCGAGTTCGTTGGCGATCTCTGGCATTGTACAAAATGCAACCTGCTATTCGGATACAATCTCCCTCAGTGAACACCTAGATGAAGTGAGCTGTCATGCATCCGTCTGATTTGTCAATCCCTAGCATCGGGACGGATAACATCTCACTTCACTTAGGTGTTCACCGAGGGAGATTGCAACAGAATAACAGCACTACAGGTCCAAAAGATTTTAAAAATTATTATCAAACACACCAAAAGTCTCCAAAAAGGAATTCAAGTTTTAAAAAGCGGCCAAGTGCGAGTCGGACTCGCCCATGAAGGGTTCCGTAGCAGCAAGTAACATAATATAAAAGTTCTTGTAGTTCGTTGTAACTTTGATCGGTTTTTTTTCTTTGGATAGTAAATTGCGGTTTACGATTTATGACGTATTAAAAAAAAACTACTTACTAGATCTCGTTCCAACCAACTTTCGGTGGAAGTTTATTCTCTTATTTTAGAAGTTACGGGGGAGGGGGGACACATTTTACCACTTTGGAAGTATCTCTCGTGCAAACTCTTCAATTCAGAAAAATATGATATTAGAAACCTCAATATCATTTTTAAAGACCTATTCATAGATAACCCAAAAGCGGAAAAAAAAAATTGAGTTCCAGTTCTAAGTATGGGGAACCCCCAACATTATTTGTTATATTTTCTATTATTGTGTGAAAATCTTAATGTGTTTCACAGAATACCGGCTACTTACCAAGTTTCAACAGTATAGTTCTTATAGTTTCGTAAAAAAGTGGCTGTGACATACGGACGGACAGACAGACAGACATGACGAATTTATAAGTATAAGGGTTCCGTTTTTTGCCATTTGGCTACGGAACTCTAAAAATTGAAGCGATTGGCGTTTGTTTTCAATGTTGATAATTGCCTGCCCGAGGCCCACCTTGTGCTAAGTATTTTATTTTTTCTTTAATTACAGCGGTTAAGACCACTTACAATAAATAAAGACACAAATATATAAGGCGATGTCCTAATTACACGCGATTAAGCGATCGTTGTTTGCGCGAATTTTAATTGTACGAATCAGCGATTAAACATAGGTACCTACTGATATCGAATAGGGGTGTCCTAATTGGCATTCGCGAGATGTGTCGCGTTGTCCGAGCGAGGGTGAAGGCGATGTTCATAAATCTTTTATGGGGTTCTGTGTTAAGTGTTATAACAAAATTCCTAGTGATATATTGCAACTAAATGAAAGAAAATTTAAAACATATATTCACAGAGTGTACTTTTAAGTACACTCTGTGAACAAGCATATTACAGTTTAGAGGATTATATCCATGATAAGAATGCTTGGAAACATGCTGGTCCGGGCTCCATAGGACAATCTACAGTCTAGACAAAATCAAACGGATTGCTAATTAAAACTACTTAATTTATACTTAGTATATACATTATATTTAATTCTTGCTTTGGGTCACACACTGGTTCATAGGTTCATAGATTGTTGAAATGTATGGAGTGGTTGTCTACTTTTACAATAATTGTAAATAATAATATGTGAACACTATGTATACAACTTAGCTGTCATTCTTTATCTTGTAATACTTTGTACATACTTCAATATAGTGTTTTTATGCAAGGTCTATCGTATTCACGTATAGTTACATAACTGTAAACTGTAAATGCAAAATATTTTACACTTTTTTTTTTTAAAGAGTAAGTATGGAGTTTCTTGCCCCGTCTTCTCCATACGAAACTACCTTTTGGAATGGGCAACTAGAATTAACTTTATATTTTTTTATTATGACGTTCAAAAGTGCCTTTTTAATGGTCTAATTGAAATAAATGATTTGACTTTGACTTTGATACACGATCGTGTAGGCGCGTCTTTTAGGACACCAGACGGCCTAGTGTAAGTTTTCATTCTAACTCGATCGCGTTAACATAAACTCTAATTTGTATTAAAACAGGGCCTCAAGTCTGCTATTACAATAGTGTCACAATGGTCTATCATTGATTTCATAATTGTTGATTTTGACAAGTTTGGTAATATACTAATATAATGGCGTCATTATGACTTTCCATGGTCAACCACTAACACAATTACAAGAAATGATATAGAATGGTAATCTCGTACAAAATGACAAATAAATGACTGACTTAGGCGGTAAGTTGCTCAATTTTTTACAGTTCCTTTGATCAGTGGCCTACCATTAGAACGTCATTGTGCAGTTATTGCTTTTAATTCGACCGACCAATGATCGACCATTATGAATTTAGCAGATAACAAACTTTTAGCAGAATGACAATGGGATCGTGTTGGAATGACGAAATTATAAAAATAGCAGACTTGGCCCCCTGAAACAGCGCAGACTAGTGGCAACAATAGGAAACACAATTGTTCCATAAAAATTGACATAAGCGATCGTTTACGTTAACGTGATCGAGTTCCAATCAAAACTAACATTAGGCCCTTAGTTTTTGTCCTATGGCTTACTCGCGCGAAGACCACATAGTCGTGTCCTATTAGGACCTTAGAGCAAAAAGGAAAACACAAAGTAAATAAAAAAAAAATACAATGATAAAGATGAGGTAACCATCACTTTCAAAAAATTACCTCACAGTCCTTCTGACATACCAATACAATCTTCGTCCATTCATCAGGAAACACTTATAACAGTCATATAGTTTTTTTCTGAGTTTTCCTCGCTTATCAAGTCCCTCTATGAGCCTTCACACAAAAGTGTGAAGTATTGAAAATCTGGAGCCGTTCAAAGTCAAAGCCAAAGTCAAAGCATTTATTTCAATTAAACCATTTGCAGACACTTTTGAATAGTCAAAGAGTTAGTTAGTCAGAAAGTTGAAGCTAGTTGCTCGTTCCAAAACGTAGGGTAGGTCTCTATGGAGAAGAACGAGCAAGAAACTCCACGGACACTCTTTTCAATCAAACTTTCACAAACTCCTGGTTACATTATTCTTGTTGCTTCTATATGTGAAAAAAATGTACTTAAGTGAAGAGAAATCCAAAACATTCTAATTAAAAATAAATTAATATAAATCATATGGCTTCACACAGCGTAGTCTAGAAGACATAGCCCATAAGTTTTTAAACTCGGTTTAGTAGGTTGGTTTAGGGAATTAATATTATCAAACAAAAAGTCAAAGTGAAAGCATTTATTCAATTAGACCATTAAGAGGAAACACAAGGGCCGTTTTTCCATACAAACTAGATCGGAGTGGGTAAGCCCTAATGGTGGTGATAGGACGAAAACGCGGTGCTAATTTGTATTACAGGACTATATTTAAAACATCGAAGAAACAAACGGTTGACAGTTAGAATAATGGATTAACGCGAAAGGGTGAAGCGCGCGCTTAGTACGGCGGTGAATGACGCAGTGTCAGCTGATCCGGCCGGTGCGCGCTCGCAGCTCGAGCGCCCCCCCTGCACCCGCTGCTCCGCCCGCGGCCGCCCGGCGTGTAGTGATGTCGGCGGGAGCTAATGATGTCTTAACATGCTCCCGGCGTTGAAGACTAGTCTTCAAGAGTTATGCTGGAAGAGGACAGATGGTATTGTAAGCTCGTCTGACTATTCCTTTCTTCGTCTTGACGTCTGCGACTCTGCTTATTCCGTCTCTCCCAGGTATGAGACGTACGATACGGCCGAGTGGCCACATCAGTGGTGGTGCAAGCTTCTCCTTGAGTACCACCATGGTTCCCTCTTCGAGCATCCCATCGGAGTCCGTCCACTTGGTTCTCTGTTGGAGGTAAAAGATATACTCGTTAGAGAATCTATTCCAGAACTGTTGCTTCAAGTGTTCTATGCGCTGGTAACGTTTCAGGCTGGAGACGTTCTGGTTGCTGACTTGTGGATGCGGCAAGGATGTGAGAGATCTCCCAATAAGGAAATGGGCAGGAGTTAGAGGGTATAGGTCTGATGGATCAGTGGAAAGAGGAGTGAGAGGGCGAGAGTTTAGAATTGCCTCAACCTGAATCAGACAAGTAGACATCTCTTCGTACGTGAGATGTGCTAAGCCTAGTATACGTCGAAGGTGATGTTTGATAGACTTCACGGCAGATTCCCATAAGCCCCCAAAATGTGGGGTGTATGCGGGGATGAAATTGAAGTTGATACCTGAATTTGCCATTTCTGAAGAGAGGTCCTGTTTTAATATGTCAGCTATTTCGTTACAGGTGCCAACAAAGGTAGTACCGTTGTCGGAGTAAATTGTTCTAGGCTTACCACGACGAGCAATAAACCTGTTCAGAGCTGCAATAAAGGCATGTTTTGTAAGATCAGAGACAAGCTCCAAATGAACTGCCCTTGTGGCTAGACACACAAAAACACATATGTATGATTTTATTAATCTACATCCTCTACCCTTGCGGTCGGCTATGAGGATCGGTCCGGCATAGTCTGTACCAGTCTCTAGGAAAGGGAATTCCAGCTGAACCCGTTCCTTAGGCAGATTGCCCATGATGGGTTGAACGGTTCTGCCGGCGAATCGTTGGCACTTCACGCACTTATGGACAGTTGTTTTGGCAAGGTTTCTACCACCCAAAGGCCAATACTCATGTCTAATCGTAGCTAAGAGTAACTGTGGACCAGCATGAAATAGACGTAAATGGAAGAAATTAAAAATGAGTTTAGAGAAGTTATGTTTGCTGCATATAATGATGGGGTGTCTGACATTATAGTCGTAACAGGAATTGTCTAATCTGCCTCCGACTCGTATAATGCCAGATTCAATGAAAGGTGACAATTTCTTAAGACGATTTTTGTTTGGCAGTGGTTTACCTGATGAAAGCAGTTCGTACTCCTCAGGAAACATTTCCCTCTGAACTGTTTTGACCATAAACTCAGCGCTGTAAGTTAGCTCTGAGCAAGTAAGGGTAGGACTGTGGTTATGCTCTCTTTTAGACCGGTTAATAAATCTAAATACGTATGCTAGTAGGCGTTGTACATGTAAGTAATTAGATGAGTTATTAATTAAAGTATGAAATGAATTTTCTGTGTTTGTATTAAGATTAGTGTTGGTAATAGGTAATGATTGACTGTTAATGTTCGTAAAATGTGATTTTAAGAGCTCCGGTAGCACTGCGTCAGCTTCCGAGTTAGGCATTAAAGGCCAAAGAGCCGAGTCTGTCAACAAGAATGAAGGTCCTGACCACCACATGGTAGATTGACCTATCAGGTCAGCGCCTAAACCACGGGAAACCAGATCTGCAGGGTTGTCCTTAGACGGCACATATCGCCAGGTGTAATCACCAAAACCTTCCCGTATCTCCGAAACTCGATGCCTAACGAACGGTTTAAGTGTACTAGGTGAAGCAGACAACCAACCTAGAACAATCATTGAGTCACACCAGAATATGCATTTGTCGGGTTTAAGTGTTAACGACTCTAGTACCTTCGCACACAACCTTGTCCCTAATAAGGCACCACAGAGTTCTAGCCTTGGGATTGTGGTCGACTTGATCGGTGCTACCTTACTTTTAGACGTAAGCAGATGAGTATGAACGGTGCCGCTTCTAGCTACAGAACGAATGTATATGCAAGCTCCGTATGCCTTTTCTGACGCATCTGTAAAAATATGCATTTCAACAGAGGTAGGGCTATCTGATACCACCCAGCGTGGTATGCTGAGATGATTAAGCTGTGGTAATGTTTGTGTGAACTCCAGCCACAACCTTTTAATGTCCTCATTAACCTCGTCGTCCCATGCGCACTTGTCTATCCATAGTTTTTGCAAGATTATCTTAATTTCGATAATACATGGAGAGACAAGACCCAGAGCTCGAACACTTGCGCTATTGTGGAAAGGATGTGTCGTTTTGTGATTAAAGTAACTGTGTGTTCCGGTACATGAATGGAGAATGTAAGGCAGTCAGTATGACAATGCCAATTAAGACCGAGTGTCTTACTTGGTTCGTCAATACTTAAGCTGACTGTGCTAGGTGTATCTGTATGTGATGTGGATGTGGGTTGAGTGGGTGAAGGGTGTGCGATGCTTGTAGTGACTGCCTGAAGTATTTGTGAATTGTTAGACTGCCACTTTCGAAGATTGAGTTGTGCAGTCTTAAGTGTGCTGATGACATCTCTACATAGCGCTATAGTACTCTCTATAGAGTCACTTCCTGACAGGTAATCATCCACGTAAAAGTCGTGTTGTATAGACTGTTGCGTACGTGTGTGCGTGGCTTCCTTCGCCAATTGTGACAAACATCGTGTACTAATGAACGGAGCAGATGCTGTTCCGTAAGTGACGGTGTTTAGCGTGTAAGTTTTGAGAGGAAGTGATGGGTCGGAACGCCACAATATCTGTTGTAGAGGTCGCTGCGATTCGTCCACTTCAATTTGTCGAAAGAACTTTTCGATGTCTGACGATATGACGTATTTATGCTGACGGAACCTTAGTAGTATGGATATTAAGTCGTCCTGAACTCTAGGTCCTATGCCTTGGATGTCGTTAAACGACTTGCCCGACGTTGTGACGGCTGAAGCGTCGAAGACAACTCGAAGCTTTGTCGTTGTACTGGACTCTCTGAAAACACCATGATGTGGAAGGAAGTATGAATGAGATGAAGAAGGCTGAGAGGCTTCGCTCATATGACCTAATGCTTCATACTCCTGCAAGAACTCTACATAGCGACGCTTGAATGTTGGGTCTCTATCAAGTCTACGCTCCAACGACAGAAAGCGACGTTTAGCCATCTCAAAGGAGTTACCTAACGCTTCGGGAGACTCCTTTAAAGGAATGGTGACAACAAAACGTCCATCTGCGTTACGTCTAGTAGTGGTCTTGTAATTTTGTTCACATGCTCGCTCTTCGGATGTATAATTGAACTTAGGCGAGATGGAATCAAGTTCCCAGAATCTTGATAGATCCATGGGCGCTTGTACGTGTGTGGTGTGCCTGTCATGGGCGACCATACATAATGATGAGTGGGTTGAGTTACGTTGAGGTATGGCGCCTGATATGAGCCATCCGAGCTCTGTCTCGAATAGCGTTGGCATATGTCTACCTAACTGTATACGGTTGCGACCAATCACACCCCAAAATATGTCGGCTCCAACAAGTATGTCGATGGTGGAAGGGACATTGAAAGATGGATCGGCCAGACTTACTCCTGCCGGTATCTGCAAGTCCGTTAAGTCTATGTATGTATGAGGTATATGAGTGGTTATGTTGGGCAAGACAAAACAATCAATGTCAATGTTGTATGACCCATCGCACGATTGTAGATGTACAGTACATGATTGTGTTATGGTGGACACTTGACTGTTAATGCCTGCAACGTGTGAGCTTACACTACGAATAGGTAAATGTAGCTTACCACAAAGGTCCTTGGTAACAAAGTTTGCCGTGCTTCCATTGTCAAGTAAGACTCTGGCGCTGTGCGGCGTCCCGGAATTGTCCGCGACTCTTACCAAAGCTGTGGAAAGTAAAACATGACGAGATGAATAATCATAGTTAGTACCAGCTAAAGTTATATGCTCTTTGCTAGAGCTAGGATTATCATCGTGAGAATGCAACATTGTATTGTGCCTATTCTTGCAGTATTTACAGTGCCCGAGTGGACAAGTAGCCTCAAAATGACCTGGGCGTAAACAATTCAAACAAAGTTTGAATTCCTTCGCTTTAGATAAGCGTGCAGCGACTGCAAGTGCCTTGAACTGATCACAAGTAAATATGTAGTGCTTCTGTTTACACAGGGGACAAGAAATATCAGATTTACCCTTACTTGTTAATACAGAGAAGCTTTTAGGCTTACTGTGCGATGACTCCGGCTTTGATTTTATGCTCTTAGCTTCCTCAAGTGTTTCTAAAAGATTGCAACGGTTAGAAATAAATTTAATAAATTCGTCTAAAGATGGATACTCAGTTAATGAGTTCCTATGTTCTTCCCACTGCCTGCTGGTGACAGTGTCTAACTTTGATGCCATTAAATGTATCACCATGTCATCCCAATGTTGTACGGACCTACCCAGGGTTGCCAATGACCGAAGATTTTTCCTGGTCACGTCGACAATTTCACGTAAGCCCTGACTACTCTCTTTCTGAAGTGGTTCCACGTTGAATAAAGCGTGAACATGATTATTCACTAATAACTGCTTGTTATCGTACCTCTCACATAACAATTGCCATGCATTATCGTAGTTGTCCCCTCTAAAATCTAAACTTTTAATTACTAGTGCTGCGCTGCCATTAAGTGATGATCGTAAGTAGTGAAACTTGTTTATATTGTCTATAGATTTCTCTTCATGAATCAGTGACACGTAAATATCTTTAAACTCTAACCAATCCCTATAACCGCCGCTAAAGTGAGGTAAATTAATCTTAGGAAGTCTAACATTATTATGTCTAGTAACCACTGACAGTTGCTCATTGGAGCCTACCTTAGATCCCAGTTGCGCACGATGCCGTGACAGAAGCGCGCGGGCAGCTGCTAGTTGCCTGTAGTAGATGCTCTCGAATTGCTCACGTTCAGTAAATTGCTCGTCGGGTCTAGCGGACAGGAACTCCAGTTGACTCTGTAACTGATCATAGGTGGCATATACGGTAACTATTTTCTCAATTCTGATGTCTAGCTCGACAAGTTGTTCCTCACTAAGCTGTTCGCAAGACTTAGCGGTAGCTAAAAAGTTTGTAAATTGCGTAAGCTGAGATTTAATTGAGGCACGTTTCCTCGTAAGCTCTTTAACCGTTACTTCTTCAGTCATGGCTAAACAGGAGTATAGCTTTAAGTGCTAGAAAAAAGAAGAAAAAAAAGGGAAGTAAGAAAAACCAGAATAAGAATTAATGCTAAAGGCACTGAAACAAACTAGAATATGCGCCTGTTGCAAAACAAAGGCGAACAGCTGACCGATGAAGCGATGCTATTCAATACCGTTAGGCGTTTAGAAAAAAAATCAATTCAAACAGAAAAGTCAAAAAAAGCGGGTACCTTAAAAAAAAAATATTTTTTCGAATATTTTTACTAGATGATTATGATTATTATATTAAGCACTTATTACTAATAATGATTAAATAATGGGGTTCTACTTTGATGGGAAAGGAAAATCTACTTGTGCATGAATGTGTTGAGTATTGAAATAATAATGATTATGACAGAATGTAGTTTAAATGTATGATTGCATTGGACAAAACAAGCTACTGTAATTAACGTAGGATGATACTACTCACTGAGACGAATACTAATGAATGATTCTCTGGTCTAATGCACTATCTAACACTCTGGTGGAATGATATTATGTTAGTATATGATTGTGTACAAATGTTAGTAAGAATATGGAAAGATCTCACAAAATCCGTTGACTGCGTGTCCGAACTAAACGTCTTCTTGCTTGTGATGGATGGCGATGCTCTTGGGCTCTGCTCGGGCTGCTACGCTGCGATGACCCTGCTATGATGACCACTGAAGAACTTGCTCGCTCCACAAAATGCGCTTCTTCACAAAGGCGCCGAAGATGATGACCGAAGACAGGAACAAAGCTCGCACGAAGGGCGGGATGTCGTCTTGATCTCGAAGTCCAGTTTTACTAACGGCCGTTTTCAAATTTTGAAAAACCGCTTGTCACTCTTCGTTACTGGCTTGTTTACTCGCCGAAAACCTCGAAGGACCATAGATCGGAGTGGGTAAGCCCTAATGGTGGTGATAGGACGAAAACGCGGTGCTAATTTGTATTACAGGACTATATTTAAAACATCGAAGAAACAAACGGTTGACAGTTAGAATAATGGATTAACGCGAAAGGGTGAAGCGCGCGCTTAGTACGGCGGTGAATGACGCAGTGTCAGCTGATCCGGCCGGTGCGCGCTCGCAGCTCGAGCGCCCCCCCTGCACCCGCTGCTCCGCCCGCGGCCGCCCGGCGTGTAGTGATGTCGGCGGGAGCTAATGATGTCTTAACACAAACTTAGTCCCCTGTTTCCTCCCTGGATAATGCAAGTAGATCATTTTTTTTTTTTAATATCCATGGCTACTATTGGCATGTCCCTATGTTTTCCTTTTTCTCATAAATGTATTATTAAAAGAGATAAGAATATTCAAAAACCTAAAAAATTGGCATGATTTTCCGCTGTGTTCAAACATTCAGAAAACAAATTTGACTTGATTATATAAAAAATAGAAAACATAGGAACACGGCAAAAGTCTTTCTTAATTTTTTAATGCAAAATGCAGTTAAATCGTTTAAGTTTTGGAGAAGAAATCAGGGGACTACGAATCATTGATTTTGTGTACTTTTAATAGATATTTTCGGTCAAAGCTGCAGTTGTCTCTATCGCGCTCTGCGGTTCGTGTTCGGGCATCGCGCGACAGCAATAGATTTTACAAATACCTAATTTTCAATTCTCTATCCCGTGGTATTTCCTCTTAAAAGGCATTTTTAAACGACTTTTAAGAAAAATATAATCTTGTTGCCCCGTCCAAAAGTTGTCGTTTTGAAAAGAATGGGCAACAAACTCCATAATTACTCTTAGTTCAAAAAATATTTACAATATTTTCAATTTACAGGAATTATAAGTATACATGAATACGAAGTACCTTGCATTGAAACCACTAGATTATAGTATGTACAAACTATTACAAGTTAAGAATTGACAGTTAAGTTATGTTCATAGATACAGAAGGTTCACATAATTATTTACAACTTAAAACAATAGACGACCACTCCATCTGGAATTGTGGTTCGTCAATTTTTTGTATAATGATTTTTACATCAAGTAGGTACAAGATTTTGAATTTAAAAAAATCCTTTCACCTCTTGTAAAAAAAATCGCATTTAATTACTTACCGTAATTAGTGTAATTACTTTATGAACCGAAATATGGCTGGACTGCGATTGTATTGAGCCCATTGCTAGGAAAGTTTCGTTATCGGCAACTCGGATTAGATTCAGGAACGGACCAGACAGCAGTTGACAAAGTTAAAAGTTTTCAAGGGCCAGTAATTTACCAATACCTACTCGTTAAATTGAAACAAGAGCGAAACTTTGTGTTAGAAATACGTGGTGGAAGGGGTGTTTTAATTTAAACTTACACTCCCCCACACGACAGTTCCTAACACACAATTGCATTGTGTACGAAACAATCAGTGGAAGGGAGTTTAAATTTGAAATAACATCCAATGATTTCAAAAGGATTGATCAAAAAATCTGAAGGATGATTTCAATACGCCCATTAGAACATTTTCGCTGCAAACTCGGTCAAAAATCAGTATTATTTGGTTATAGGGCTAAACTCAGATTATGAAACAAAAGGCAGAGACCGTGAGGAACAAACAAAACAAATTCAAATACAAATTCAATACAAATTCAGCGAATCTTGCTATACTGACTCGTGTCAGTACAGCACGAAGCGCGTTGTGGGTATTCGATTTTGAATTTGTATTTGCTTTTTTGGCTTCACTGTCAGTGTTCCGAACGGTCTATCTGCCTTTTGTTTCATAATCTGAGGGGCTAAAGAAATCAAAGGTTGTAAAAAAAGGAAAATATTGTCCATCCGCTTACCATTATTGAACAATAATAACATAACCTGACCTAAGCCAATGAATGCTCCAAATAATTATGATTGTAAAACGTGACAACTCATCCACTAAAGGTAGAACAAGCCTTATAAACCATGACATTACCAAGATCTTTTTAGTTCAAAATTATTCAACATACAAACAGAAATTACAAATACTGTGCCCATATGGTCTATGCCCATATTTGTGACAATAAGCGACACGCGGCCATGCTGTCCATCTACAATGGATTACGTAAAGCATTGCGAAAGGTCAGTGGGTTCGAAATGCGAGCGAAACAATGCCTGGGATGAGCTTAATTATGGGGTTTGCGTTACGTGTGAACTGTATTATAAACTAACTGATGCCCGCGACTTTGTTCGCGTAATTGTACGTTATCAGCGGAGTTTTGATTTTTGTTTTTGTTTGTAAAGTAGTTACTCCATAAAACTTCAACTATCTGACAGTAGAAGTCACGTCAGAATCGGTCCAGCCGTTTCGGAGATTAGACAACAGTGACTAACAAACAGACAGACGGACAACAATTTAACAAATTGTTTTTTTAACATTACAAACAGACACTACTACATTATTTATTTTTTTGTAATAGAAGATGAGATTTTTCTTTTTATGTAATGTTTTGATTGTGATTTGTCACGTTATAATACATACATTGTGGGCTAAAGAGTAAAGTAATAACAGAGCAATGGGTATACGAGTCTGCTAATGTATAAGTACCTACATAATTTCCTTCATATTCATTTATTTATCAGAATAAGGTAAACAGTGAAATGCAGTGTGGCGGTTTGTGGTCAATTTTCAAATTGTAATGCTACACAAGCATTATAGTACTTTACAACAAAGTAAAAAAAACGTAAGAATTAAGAGAGATAAGATAGGAAATATTCGCTGGTGCCAATATTGATTAAAATCTCATTTTTCTAAAAAATACTCGATGTACTTCTTACTTGGTACTAGGTTACCAGAAAAAAACCTAGTTCAAATACCTGTTCTACTCTGCTCATTAGGAGCAGAACAAACAATTTCCAACTGGAAACTATTCCTCTGTCCACCAAACAGTATGCATAGAATGTAAATAATTCCAATTAATATTTATAAATTCAACGCTTTGAATACAGGTTAGCGGACAAAGGACAGATTTTTCCTTACCACCGGTATAGGTACCCACAATTTACCTTGTAAAATACGAATTTTGATTTAACATCAATGGTTATAGAACCTATACCAATAATTTCTACATGACATTAAGTAGTAAATCCTACTTACCGTAAACCATTGTTATAAAGTTTGGTTTTACTTGCAGAGATCTACAATACTGCAGATATCCAATGCTAGATCGCAAATATTATCTAGCCATTCACAATCGACATCGATTATATTTTCTCTGATTTACACTTCATGCTTAAAGGTCCAAGGACTTTAATGCCTTAGGCATTCTCTAATAATATCTCTTCGAATTGATACTGTTAAGGACGGC
Organism: Charanyca ferruginea; assembly: GCA_947361185.1. Taxonomy (NCBI): domain Eukaryota; kingdom Metazoa; phylum Arthropoda; class Insecta; order Lepidoptera; family Noctuidae; genus Charanyca; species Charanyca ferruginea. Next base: position 2,139,698 of record OX376055.1, on the reverse strand, counting down.
GAAAGATAATTTCGCCGTCCTTAACAGTATCAATTCGCATACCTACTTGTAGGTAGTTGGGTGTATTTCATCACTTATACTCATCGTCAGTAAAATGCTTTCCTATTTGTGTTTTAAGCTTAATTAGGATCCTTTCGTCATTCAAGCATGCCAAGACGTTGACATTAGGGGTGTTACTATACGATCATCGATTGATGCCATCGGTCGACATCGATCGATTGGTGTGGTAGCTTTGGCTGATCGACGGATACCGTTCGACTAACTAATCGAATCCATTGCCCGTCGATGGCATCGGTCAACGTTGATCGATTAACTCCGGCTATAATCCATCACTAATAATAATCAAGCAGCTCGATTGACGTCGAGTAATCCATTCTACCATCGATCGATCTTCAATCGACAATCGATCGATTGGTCGGGTAGCAACTATCAATCGACGTCGACTAATTCATTCTACCATCGATCGATGCCGTCGATCGACGATCGATCGATTGGTCTGGTAACATCCTAAGAAGCGTAGTACTTATTTAAACTTGAAGTCGGAGCCTCAGATTATGAAACAAAAGGCAGATAAACCGCACGGAACACTGAGAGTGAAGCCAAATAAGCAAATACAAATTCATAAGCGAATACCTATAATCTCGTGATTGTATTCGCTTTTGAGTTTGTATTTGGATTTTTTTTGTTTTTTTTTAACGGTGCATCGTTTCGTGCTATACTGACTCGTGTCAGTACAGTACGAAGCGCGTTGTTGTTTTTTATTTTTTTTTTTTTTTTTCGGATTGGCATCTCGCAGGTCAACCTAGTAGGTTGTCGGCTGCTTAACCGGACTTTCCTGTGGTGCCTTAAAAATTATTATTTTTAGGGCCTCCAGCCAGGGCATAAAAGCTTACAAACTAAGCGACTACACGCTAAGGGCACCCCCTGTGGGGTACGAGCCTCGGCTTAGGGCGTCGCTGGGAGAGGACAGCAAAGGGACAGGCTGGATCGGATTTCCATTATTTAGGGACGAATTTAAAACTACAGGCTCAGCGGCGCGGGCTGGCACGAGCAAGGGTAGGGGAGGGCGCGTTGTTGGTATTCGCTTTTGAATTTATATTTGCTTTTTTTGCTTCAGTTTCAGTGTTCCGCGCGGTCTATTTGCCTTTTGTTTCATGATCTGAGATCGGAGCATTAAAAATACAACGCAAAAGCATTATTACCAGCATAAGGACAATGTGAATCAGTGGTGCAGTGGTGATTTCGCCCCTAATCTGAAACAAAACGTTGCCAAAGGCTCATATGTCTACCAATTAAATCGTAGCCCTCTTTACATGTGTTTGTTTAACACTCCCCATTAATCGCTAATGTTGACTGCATAATTGCTCGCGGCTACACACCCCACGGGGATTTACCCCAGGAATTAAAAGGTCTCTTATACTAGGTTGTTCGGAAAATTGATAGCCACAGAATAAATACAACCTCTTCTTTCATGAAACTATTTTGAATTGACAGCTAATTGCAACACAAACCTCCTTTGTGAAAATCACTGGCCACCTAAATGGAGTTTTTTTTTTAAATATAATAATATAATAATAATATGTGGGGACATTTCACACACGGCCATCTGACCCCAAACTAGGGAGACCCTGTACTATGGGTGTCAGACAGCTGATATACATACACAAATATATTTTAAATACATACATATATAGATAAACAACACCCAGACACAAGGCAAACACAAGTGCTCATCACACAAATATTTACCCTGGGCGGGAATCGAACCCGCAACACGCTGCGCAGCAGTCGATCGCTCAGCCACTGCGCCAACCGTGTCGTCATATATATATGTTGTGTATATGTTTAAAGATTAACCTGTCCGATCCAGATGACGCTATTACCCTCCTTCAAGAAAGAAATAGGGCCACTAGCACATTAGTTAAACACAGACACAAATTACCTTCATTCCGACCTCGCCGCCGAGGTCCCTCGCGACGACCCCGTAACGCCCCCCCCCCCCCCCCGACCCTTGCTAGCGCCAGCCCGCGTCGCTGAGCCCTTAGCTTTAAAATAGCCCCTAATTAATGGAGACCCGATCCAGCCTGTCCCTTTGCTGCCCTCTCTCAGTGGCGACCTAAGCCGAGGCTCGTACCCCGCAGGGGGTGCCCTTAGCGTAGTCACTTAGTTTATAAGTTTTTGCCCTGGCTGGAGGCCCTAAAAGTCACTTTTAAGGCACCACAGGATTGTCCGGTTAAGCAGTAACCAACCCTCAGGTTGAACTGCGAGATGCCATACAGAAAAAAAAAAAAAAAAAATATATTAATGATTACCTGTCACTCTTCTTTTGTTTGCAACAATGGACGTCTCGCAGGAAGCTTTTCGTGCTATGATTTTCGATGATTATAAACGAGGGTTAAACTTCAAGGAATCTCAACAAAATTTACAAGCTGTTTTTGGGAGTCTGCGCCTGCGTTAGCAACAATTACTTTTTGGTTTCGTGAATTTAAACGTCGTCGAGAGAACTTAAACCATGACCCAAGACCCGGCCGACCACCAACTGCAGTAACTCATGAAAACGACATCAGGGTAGAGTGGCAATTTTGCGAGATAATAGACATATTACACAATGAGAGATACAGGCTGAACGAACTAACATTGGATCACAGGCACTTTCCACCATCCTGCATGAACACCTTAAAGTTAGGAAGCTTGCTTCGCGATGGATACCTCATTCTCTCACCGATGAGCAAAAATGCTGTCGTGTTGATTGGTGCAAATTTATGTTAGAAAAGTTCGAAGGACACAGCGGATTCATATTCGAAGTTTAGAATGAGGTCTAACAGAATCACACCCAAGTTACGGTATAGTAAATAGTAAGTTTTACCAATCCCAAGAATAGGATGAAATATTTATTTATTTACTAGCTTCTGCCTGCGACTTTGTCCGCGTGAATATTGGTTATCGTGGATGCAGACGAAGTTTCGAAATGAAAAAGCATAGTAGCCCATGTCATTCCTCAGGATTTAAGCTATCTACCGCATTAAATCATCATCAAAATCGACTCAACCATGTCATCGTAAAAGCATAACAGACAGACAGTAGTAGACTTTATTATGAATTTAATAATGTACCCCAACAATATATGTAGTATCACATAAACATCATCATCATCATACTTTGTTCCTTTATTTATATTTGTATATATAATATATATATATTATATGTTTATATATATTCTATATAGGTATGTTATATACCAAACATTAAATTATGTATGTATAGTTTATATATTCGTAAGTTTATATCTTTTTAACTTTTTTAATATATTTTTTTTTTCATATGCACCTGCCATGTTATCTCTTCACCACCCTTGGTTGACTGGTAGAGAATGCCTAAGGCATTAAGTCCGCCTTTGTACCTTTGTGCATGAAGTATAAATAAATAAATAAATAAATAAACACATGTCACACAAGTCAGACACAAAAGACAGAAGCTGTTAAACAATAAAAAGCAGAAATAAAGTTAACAGGTATCAAAACAAAGACAGGAGAAGGCATAAATGTGGAAGGGCAATTTGACAAAAGGATGGTGAAGAACAGCGATGGACTGAAACAAGTTGAGGGAATTACAGGGGCCTATGTCACAAGACAACTTGACCGGTTTGCTTCTAGCAAACTTTTAGATGTTAAGCAGAAGTATTCAACGTGCCAAGATTTTAGTAATCTAAACGCTCCCTGACTTTCACGTTTACCTTAGTATATTATTAGCAGCTACATTAAAGTGCAGACGAAACGGGTGGCAACCCCACCCATCGATCGTCTATTAAAATAGGTATACCTACGCACCTTAATTTGATAGACGGCATGAATTCCTGTTTTAAGACGGCAATGTTTCCCCGTCGTGCCACTAAGGACTTGGTGAGAAGAAAAATATTGGTTTTTAAATAAATTTGGCATACCAGAGTTAGAAGCTAGTAGATTAAATTTTTCTTATGATGAAAGTGAAAAGTTACCATTTATTGTTGTAATTGAAATAAATTATTTAACTTTGATCATGCCTTGGCATGGCAGTAGGTCGATTCTGTAAAATTCAAACAACAACTCGCATCTCACATCGCTATTCACTCTCATTTCGCATAAGGTTCCAAATGACTTTGATATATTTGACACTTAGAATCGGGTTCGAGTGCGAAGTGAGCGCCGAAATGACAGGGAAAATACCTTACAGAATGCCACTTCTTACGTCATCTCATACTTTATCTGTTAAAATCTCCTTGTCAATTTAGTTCAACTCGCTGACACGCTCGCATGGGTGGCGCTAGTGTAAATTCGAATTGTCAACCAAGTTTTTAGAATGCCAATCAAGAAACTCACAGCGGATTCAGATTCGAAGTTTAGAATGTGGTCTTACAGAATCACACCCCAGTAGTGTAAAGTTTTTTGTGAAACTATCCATTTGGAATCCGGCAATCCGGACCTATATCTATCACCAAGCAACGCAACGTAGGTAAGTGGAATTCAATGTAATTTCAGATACACAAGACCTTTAAGGCTAAGAACTCACGATGCGGTTTTCGCCCGCGACCGGCTTCGGTTGCGGGGGCGCAGCTTCTGTAGAAAGCAGATTATGTATATGCAAAAAAACAAAATCACATTTCACGACGCGGTTTACGCCTGCGATGTGCGCGGTGTATTTGGCTCTCGCTGCGGGCGCGGGCGCGGGCGAAAACCGCATCGTGAGTTCTTAGCCTTAGCCTTTGAAATATCGACCTAGCTTTTAGTATTGAAAGTGCCCATAAATTAAAAAAACAGGGTATAGTTTTAATACTCCCCAGATATTTGGTATTTAGTAATGTTAAGACGTCCACTATTGAACAAAGGCCTCCCCCATATGGAGGGGAGGGGTAGTTGGCATAATCCCCACGCTTGGCAGGCGTCTTGGGGATTGCAGTCAAGTTGTTAAGCACACGGAAGTCGCTGCTGCCCGATTTCCGGATTTTCCCTTAGTCGCCCACGACGACACCCTCGGGATGAAATGGGGTATCTAGTAATGTTTAATTAGATTCTCCTACTGCTGGGCAAAGGCCTCTAAACTCTCCTTCCAACTCTCTCTATTAAAGGCTATATTTGGAGCCAATCTTTGTCGAAGGAGTCCAGATCATCCCACCATATCCACCTGGGCCTGCCGCGATGTCGTTTGCCATGTAGAGGGACCATATAGTATTGTTAAAGGCAAAAATATTTTTTCGCCACGTTTTGTAAATAAGTTCAGTATGCGATAGTCCTAAAGTTAGAAATTGGGAATTTATTCACGATGGGAACACACTAAACCATTAGAAGCTATCGCTATTTTAGAACTGAATCGATCAACAATGCATCGGTCTGCACCACAATTACTGAACTAAAAACATGCCTGTCTAGTGAGCGAAGGTAGGGCATTTCACGTTGCAATAGTACGGTCCCGATACTACAAATAGTTCGCCTAGAAGTTAGGGATTATAACATCATAATTACTATTTTACTAGCTGACCCGACAGACGTCGTCCTGTCAATCGATTTTTAAATTTTCTTAGCGTATAAACCTTCTCTGGCCTTCCACAAATATTTCAAGACCAAAATTAGCGAAATCGATCCAGCCGTTCTCGAGTTTTAGCGAGACTAACAAACAACGATTCATTTTTATTACATAGATAGGATGAATGATCTTGTATAGGTAACTTATTGAATGTAAAATACATATATAAGAATTTTTTTTTGCAGGTACAAAATTAAATGTCATTTATTATATTTTATACAGGTAACTACCAACATCGATAGTTATTTTCACAGCTTCATGAATAAAAAAGATGGGTATGATTGTTTTTATATGAAGAGATAATAATGTTTTTAAACACATTCAAGTTTACGTAAACGTGACAACGTTTTTAAGTTTTTTTTTTTTTTTTTTTTCATATTTTATTTTATTTATTTAATTTTATTTTACAATATTGTATCTCGCCAAACTTTTCAGTTTGATGGCGAGAAGCGCTCGTATGTTTTCACAACAAAATTAATTAAACTATAACTAATATACCTATTACTATCTTAAAATTGACATTCTTTATGTAAACTTACAACGTATCATAATATAAACAATACATTCCGAAGCAATTAGGCACCCGATGACGCATCCTCATTGTCGAGAAGACAATTTCTTAATTTACATTTTAAAATACCTTTACTTAGAGTACAATTGTTTCTTAAAATGTCTATGTTATTAAATACTTTTGGCACTAAATATCTGGACGTTCTTTTTCCGTAGTAGTTTGTTACTTTAGGTTGGACTAGTCTTTTCTCTCTCACACTTCTTGTATTATATTTATTCATAACACCTACTTTGTACTCCTCGCTATAGTAATGTTCTAAACCTATCAAATACTCAACTTTCATATCTATTGGCAAGATTTTACAAATAGAAAATAATTTTTCATATTCTTTGTTACATTTTTTCTTAACCTGTTTGCTAACTAGGAACTTGATCAGTCTTATCTGTAAATTTTTTATATCTTGCAGATATGTTTTAAATGTTCGCCCATACACAATAAGTCCGTAACTAATAAGTGAGTCAGCCAACGCGTAATAAACAACTAATAACGTGTGTTTACTCAATACACTGCTCAACTGATAAAACTTTCCTAGTACAGATCTTAATCTATTACAAATATCAGTTACATGCGTTTTCCAATTAAAGTATCTTTCTATACTAAGACCTAAATATTTAAATGTGCTAACGTACTCTAATTTTATACACCTGCAGTTAGCTTTATTATTATGCAAGCATTCATATGTGTGGCCAATTACATCTAGATTATCTCTGTGCACAGCTTTAGCTCGTATATTATTGGCGAGTGTATATGCATGCATTTTGTTTTTGATAAATTCAATATTATTCCATTATCATGTGCCCACTTGGTGATGCTCTCGAAGTCCTCTTGTATGCACTGCTGCACCTCTAGTATATCCTTAGAAGCATAAATTACACACATGTCGTCTGCATACATAAACACTCGACATTTGTTTACGACATTCGACACACTGTTCACGTGCATTATATACCCTACCGGTCCAAAAACTGATCCGGTCGGCACTCCGAGATCCACTCTTGCCTCCTCACCGGTCACACCAGCTATTATCGTTTTTATTTTCCGATTAGTCAAATAGTTTTTAAACCACTTATTTGTGGGACCGCGTATTCCGCATTCCTCCATCGCCTGTAATAATATGTCGTGATCCAATGTGTCGAATGCTTTTTTATAATCAATAAAGAGTGCTATCAGCTGTTTACCTGAATCTAGACACTCATTAACATAGTCAGCATACGCTGTTAAGGCCGTGACAGTACTACGTCCTTTCCGGAACCCATACTGAGCGTCCGACAATACGTTATGACGTTCTAAAAATGTACTTATCTGACCAACAATATTTTTTTCTATTATTTTATCAAAGACGGACAGTATGGCTATGGGCCTATAGTTTACATATTCCAGGTGGCTTCCAGACTTGTAAATAGGGCGTATAATAGCACTTTTCAACTGATCAGGATATACACTGGTAGTTACACACATGTTCATTAATTTTGCTAAAATAGGACTCAATTGTTTTCGTAAATATTTAATGTCTATAACCCTCACTCCATCCAGACCTGGTGCTTTTTCGCATGACAAGTTATTTATAATTTTTTCTATGTCCGTTGAGTTTACAGGGACATACCTAAAACTAACATCACATGTTTTAACATAGCATTTTCTTTCTAAAAATTTTATTTTACAAATATGTTTAATACATTGAATTTCCTCAGTAAAGGTTTTTGCAAAATTAGTACAAATTTGGGTGACGCTTCCTGTTTTACCTAAATGTCTCAATATTACATCGTCCAAACCAGTTTTGTTCCGACCTAACCACAAGTTAATATTTGCCCATATTTTCCTGAAATCTCCCTTACATTTTTTTATTTCAGCTTGCTTATATCTATTCTTTGCCTCATTTACAAGTTTATTTACTTTATTTCTAAATTTTGTGTACTCTAATCGTTTATTCATATTTTTAGGTGACGCTTTCCATATTCGAAATAAATAGTCCCTACGACACAACATTGTATACAAATATTTATCTACCCATGGCTGTGTTAATCTTTTATTAGAACTTGTGACGGCTATCATACTTTCCTTATAAATTTGATCAAACACTGTACATATTTTCTGAAACAATAGTAACGGGCACGCTATTACGAGTAGTTGCGCCCAGTCATATGCATCTAACTTATGTTTTACTAGCTTATCACTAATTACATACCGCGTTTTGCTACCACTATTCACTTTGCTATTGTTTACGTTCGTAGCCAATGTTAGTCCAACGGCATGATGATCGGAGATATGTGTCTCGAGTACATACGACGACGAACCACACGTATTGCGTCCCGCTCGCACCCATACATGGTCCAAGCATGACGTCTGTTGATGCCCGTCCACGATCGCTTCGCGTGTAATCTCTGTACTTGGTATTACGCACTGTAGGCCGCATCCACACAAGGTGTTTTTGTACTTTGTTGTAGTTGGATTCACTACGTCATTTAAAATGTCTATATTTGCGTCACCAATTACCACTATATTTTCTAGTGCAGGGATGGATCTTACTAATGTCTCGAGTTGTTGTATAAATAATAGTTTATTTTTGCTCGGTGGTCTGTATATCGCAATTACATGTATTATATCTTTTCCTGTTCTAAGCTGTCCATGCAGTGTTTCTAAGGCGTCCGTCTTCACTATTTTGGCATCGAAGCTGAGTGTATCCCTTATGTAAACCAATATTCCTCCTCCACTGCTAGTTTCCCTTGCGTGTATGTATGTATTATATCCAGGTATCTGATAAAAAGACAGTTCTTCCTTCTTCATATTTATCTCACTTAGTATTATTATGTCTATTTTATATTTATTTTCTTCCATCAAGACTAGTAACTCATTGAAGTGTTTTCGGATTGACCTTATGTTCAAATGAAAAATATGATAACAACTGTTGTTTTGAGCCATATCATTACTCAATGAGGATATATCATAGTATCGCTTAAATTCGAAATCAGTAAAAAAATCAGCTGTTCGATCGAATGTTAATTTAAATACAAATCACCCAGTGTGTACTCGCCGCGCGTGTCGCATGCCTTTATTTACATTCTTCGAACTTTTTCAAATCTTCCTCCGACTTTATATTGTAAATCTTTTTTTCTTCACTATTTTTTTTTACTAGTATACTACAATCTTGCACCCAAATATACTGAAAACCTTTAGGCTTTAGTTGGTTTCTAACAATCCATAGTAGCTGACGTTTATACTTAGGCAAATCTTCATTTATAAATATCCTCTTATCACTGCCATTGGCGTAGACTTTATTATTGGTAATCTGGTTTTCCTTTCTCGCTAGCATCCAATTATTGCGGGCACTTTTAGTGCGAAGCGCAACCAGTACAATTTTGGGTTTTGTGTCGCCTGGTTTTTCTCGCCCTACCCTCTGTGCATCTTCAATATCATTTGGGTTCAAGTTTAGCTTTGTCGCCAATTCTTTCACCACTGTTTTAATATTTTCTTGATTATGCATTTCCAATCCATGTATTTCTATATTTTTTTCATTTCCTTTTGCCTCCAGCTCCTGTACTCTTTCTTCCAAGGCTTTATTGTACTTTTCCAGATAGACGTTTTTTTGCTCTAAAGACTTTATTTTTTTTTTAGATTCTTCTTTATAATCCATCAGATTCTGATACATTTCAGAATAGAATTCTACACTAGCAGTAAGCTCAACAATTTTTTTCTCGACGCTGTAAAGTACCTCCAGCTTTTTATTTATTTCAGCAAGTACGTTGTCGCCTGATGCTTCATTAGAACTTGTGGCAGGCTTTGGGTCTTGTGCTGTCTTCACTTGTATGGGGCTGTGTTTTGCTGGCTGGCAGTCATCACAGGTTCCCGATATCAAAAATTGCTTGTTGCTTTGCACACACTTTTTGTGATACACCGCTTCACATGCACCTTTACATTTCACTAACTCATCTTTGGACAAGGACAAAAAAAAGCGTTAGTAAAAAGCGCCCCGGGTAAACATTTGTGTGATGAGCACTTGTGTTTGCCTTGTGTCTGGGTGTTGTTTGTCTATATAATATATGTATGTATTAAAAAAAAAGTATTTGTGTAAGCATATTAGCTGTCTGACACCCATAGTACAGGGTCTCCCTAGTTTGGGGTCAGATGGCCGTGTGAAAATGTCCCCACATATTATTATTTATTTATACTTAAAGACTCTTTTTAACTACAGTGTTAAGCACTCATATTTTTTTAAATATGTTATCTACCTTATAAATGTAATTTAGTGATAACTTGGTCATTACGTACTACGTTAGGAGCGGTGAATGCGAATCCCGCACCTGGTTGGTTTTAGCCGGTAAGAGTGCGGCATGCGGGCCCCTCCGTCACCCCCATGATGGAGGAAGACTAAGAGGATTTATTCAGGGCAACAAAAAAAATGTAGACAACATAATGTACGAGCGATGTGTATGTTTGTGTTATTTATGTTATTTTTGTGTGTTTTTGTCCTGTGAGGCGAATAAATGCTTTTCCTTTCTTTCTTTCACCAATATCCAGGCTCGTAATTAATCAGCATTTCGTCAAAAAACCTATATAGGTACCTAAATAATTTAAATTCCCCTACAAGATTTAAAAGTCAGTTTCATTTTGAAATAAGGTAAAACTAATTAATCGTAAACCTGTCTACAAAATGTCATCGACTCTAATTACTTAGGTATTGATCAAGATACGGCCAAAACTACGTTCCTATTGAGAGCGCTGTCGATGCAGTCAAAGCTCTCTGTTGTTACAAGATCATCGAACAAGCTCTTTGACTAACTTTATGATCTGACACTGCTTTCACGTCAGCTTAATGGGATTAGTGCTCGCCAGCTAGCGACGAACCGCATGATAACTTATTTACTGTTCGATTAGTTTAGGTACGCCGAGCTTTCATCTTTAAATAGCGTAGGATTTACTACTCTATTAACTGGTAGCAGTAAGGGCGGTTTTCCTAATTAGTGCAACCACTGACACACAGCTGAGAGTAGAGACATAAAGCAAATCAAAGTTAGCAAGCAATTTAAGTACGCATACGGTACGATGTGAAAGCATTCATAATTAATGAGAAAGTTTACCTTTAATGAGACCGCGTAATATCTAGAATTACCCTTTGTAAAACAAAATAAGGAAAACATTTGCAATTATACATTAGCCGCATAATTATGAATAGTTACAGCATCAGTTACTTTTTTTACCGTTCCCTAAATATATTAAGCCACATGCAACGGCCGCGAATATGGGCCACCATCTTATTTCTACCCGTGGTTGTCGTAGAAGGCGACAGAGGAATATTGACAAGAGGATGGGCAGCAGCGTCCTCCGTACCATAGTACGGTCGAATAAGCCAATTGGTTTACAGGCAAAAATATTCTTATTTCTACTAAACTATTTTTTTTTATTACGTAGGTACCCGGGATACCTACGTGCTCGACATAAGAAAATGGAATAAATTTAATATTGTAAGTGTAGTTAGAAATATGAATATTTTTGCCTGTAAACCAATTAGCTTGTTCGACTACCATAGCACCTACTGCGATCGCCAACATGCATCGGCCAAGCATGGCGATTGGGGCTGTACCCCCCCTTGGGGGAGAACTATGCCCAGCAGTGGGCGTATAAAAGTTGACATGATGATGATTAGTCAGGATGTTATATTAAAAAATAATAGTACTAGCCTTTTATTGCATGCATCCAAAAGTTACAAGGTAACAAAAAGTTACAAGGTAACAAAAAGTAACAAGGTAACAAAAAGTTACAAGGTAACAAAAAGTTACAAGGTAACAAAAAGTTCCCCTCCACTCTCCCATGCCTCTTTTCATACGGAGAAGAATATTGATTACCAAGCTTCTCAAGGCGGTTTAGCGATTTCCGACTTGTATTAATTGCTATATAGCTTCTGCTGTACATGAATAGTGTCCATGAATTTTTAGATTATAAATTATTAGTTTTATTATAATAATAATAATAATAAAACTTTAATTCGGACAACAAAGATCCATGGAATGTTAGTAACATAGAAAAACTTATCACCTAGTGTTAGTAAACATCAACCTCCGCACAAACTGCTGTACAATTGGAGAGCCGAAGCTCTCTGCAACAGTTTTCAGGATGCTGTTTTGACAGACCCTCACTCTCCTCAGTAGCGACGCGGTTTTCTTGCGTATAATCGCATAGAAACCGTCTGTACGGGTTTGCGCGAACATTTCCGACGCGCTACAGTAACGAGGCAGTCTCAACAACATTGTTATATTGGACGCGCAGGGCATCCAGCGATCTCTTAGTATAATTGACCCATAGATTGCTCGTGTACAGACTTTGGCAATAAGCCTTGAAAAGTGTTACTTTAACTAGGTCTGTACATCGCGCAAATCTACGAGACAACATACATCAATTAATAGCACGATCATTTTAAATTTTGAATTATGATTGTTATTGTTACTGTACTCTACCATTGTTGACATAATTTCAATTGACATTTATGATTATTATTATTCACATTTATTTATTTTTCATGAGTAAATTGACATTTATTTCATTCAATAATTACATTGGGATTATCTGGTTAATGTGAATGAATATGATCAATAATTAATTGAAATATCATTATGTAGCTTTGTTTTATATTTGCACGCCGAAATTAAAGGCAGAATAAGAGAACAATTCTGTACATTTTACCAACCTTCTGTATCTTATTTATGCAAATAAAATATTTTTTTTTTGCTCACAATTTCATCTGTGTAGATCAAACATACCATGAAACATAGATACAGCATATACTATGACACCCGGCAATGTTATAGTTATCTACCAGTGAAAGAATTCGTGTAATCAAACTATTCGTTCCAAAGATATCCTATTACCAACAACGAAAAAAGAAAAACCATCTTTAACTATTTATAATAACTACTAAGTAATGATAAGTCCATGTTTCTGTATTCAATTCGGATGTTTACATATTTTTTTTATGTATATTCGGGTTCTTGCTCCTACGTACGAGTAATATCCAAGTCAAACTTGGAATATCTATAGGGTAACAACATTTCAAGTAATACGTAATAACATTTATACGTGCCATAAAATCTAAAAGATTAAAGTCAAAGTCAAATCATTTATTTCAATTAGACCATTATAAGGCACTATTGAACATCAAATGAGAAAAAAAATTGATTCTAGGTGCCCATTCCAAAAGGTAGTTTTGTATGGAGAAGAATGGGCAAGAAACTCCATACTTACTCTTTTAAAAACGATGTTAACAATATTTGCATTTACAGGAATTATATAATTATACGTGAATACGATGTACCCTGCATAAAAACACTAGGTATTTGAAAGTGTGTACAAAGTATAAACAGATTAAGGAATGACAGACTAAGTTATATGTACACAGTGTTCACATATTAATAGATACACAGTGTTCACATATTATTACAAATGTTGAAACAGTAGACGACCACTCCTTATATTAACAAACAATGAATCAGCATGTGAGCCTGAGCAGTGTATAAAAAAGAGTCAAATCTATATATGTACATATATGTCTTCAGTTTCTAGTCAGCTGGTCTTGGTACTAACAGTAAGTATATGTAGTCTGTATAGACTTTGTAATTTACAAAACCACCCCATCGCGTCGCCCTGCCAGCTGCATAACAAACTCGGTAGACGTAAAATTAAACTAGCGCAGGTTGTTCAAAGCCTTTGATATGGCGTTGGTACCTTGCACTGAACGCGGGGGAAAATATTCCCTCTTACGATGTAGCTGCCACCCCTCAAATCGGATTTCGTCCTAGGTCCTTTTGTCCGTCGCTTCCACAGTAATTTTAGAAATAGAATTTTGTTGTATGTGTGAGTGGTGTTCTAAAACAATTTTATTGAGGTACTAAGTAGTACGTAGTACAAAAATTAAGATCAGAAGGTCTAATTCCGTATTTTAAAATGTTCAAAATCTATAACATCTCAGCGAGAATCATGAATGTCTTAAGGCTGCTCTCTCGAAAAAAGCTTGAAAGAAGCATGCAGATGAAGCAACTTTTCGTCGGTATTTACAGAGAAATTACATCTGAAAAAATTGTTAGTAATCTACATGATATGATACGTAATTTGGTTTAGTCACAATTTTTCTATCGGTATCACATAATAAGAAAAAAAATGACAAAACACCTCCAAATAATTGAGATGAAACCATTTTACTGCTTAATTTCTTATCAAAAGAGTATAAAATAAAATATCTACTGCTTTGCAATACAAAGGAAAATAATTTGATTTTGTTACTTTTTACAAATATTTATTATTTTTATTACAATAAATTAACAATGCGTCCGATTAAAGACTGCGTCTACATCACCCCCGCACTCGTCCACAATTTCAGTGCTGGCCAAATGCTCAAGGTTATTGGCATCTATACAAGCCTTAATGTCACAAATGTCATAACCATCCTCATGTCAACCTTAAGACGCCCACAGCTGGGCATAGGTCGACCGGCTGGGTTCAGCCATAATCGCCATGCTTGGCCGATGCATGTTGGCGAACATTTGTGAAAACCTACAACTAGACGTGGTTTTGACAAATTGAGACTGGGAAATAAGGGAATTGCCCCTAGAGACCTTTTGGATATACAGGATGAAATAGAATTCATTAGCAACTTTTTAAGAAGTGACTCAGACCACGAACCTGAACAACTTTCATTATGGAGTCAACTCAAACAGCGCGAAAAAAAACAGCTGTTCCATACAGAAGTGCAATAGGTACTCGACCAAAATGTATGGAACAACTTTTTTTTTTTCGCGCTGTTTGAGTGTGTACTTAGATCTGCCAAAGCGGGCTAAGCTGACGCACAAACTCTCGATAATTATACGTCAAAGAATTAAAATATTATTATTTAATACGTCAAATGAGTTGCATTACTATCATTGTTCGTCATGGCAGAATTTAAGAGTTCACTTTAGAAGTTTAGAAAAGTAAATTTAACACAGCTTTAATCTCAAGGACTGAGAACCAATTTACAATTGAAAGGTTTACTTTGAACTTTGAGTCATTCAATTTTCTATTATTTCACAATATCAATGTGATGTCTGCTGAAAACCTGTAAAAGCACTTTTAAAGAATACTATATTCAATTATAAAATATTTAATACGGTGTTCTCATCCGCGCGTCATGTTCGTGAACGGGCGCTGTCAGTTAAGATTGGTCGTCTATTATCTGCAATGGCTTTTTTCTTTATTTTTTTTATTATGAAATGTTTTGGTTTGATCTAGACCTACATTTTTTCACAAATAGAATTTCTAGCTTCATTCATTCGTAGGAGTCTCTGAACGTAAGGTCTCGGCAGCGATTGGAATTTTTGATATTCGTTAATGGTTTTTGAATTCGAAAGCCTGAAAAAGGACATGTTGCATAATGGGCCCAGTCTATATACACCACTTCAAAAAAAAGAGAAAAATCCGTAGAATCCGGGAAAAATACAGATAATTCATTTAAATGTGTACTGTTGTGGTAGTAAATTGATAATTTAACAACAGTTTTTAAGGATTTTCAACATGGCGTCACTCAGATTTAGCTACTCTATAAACCATAGATCAACCATTGATCGTAGAAAGAGAACTGTCAGCTGTCAGTGTCACTTTTGTCACTTTCGTCTCGTTTTGTTTCTGAACTAGTTTCTGGAGTACTTTATAGCAACCTCCCTTTCGTTTTTTTGAATTTAACACCGTTTTATAAATGTCAAACGTCATATCAATCAAAATGTCAGCTTATCGCCATGACTGTTTTTTATGTCGTGTGTTGCAATTTCAAATGCAATTTCTTTTGTTTTACCTGCTCACAAAGCTATTTTAAAGTAATTGGGCAGTTGAGAACTATTTAAAATGTGTTGCCCTATTATTAAATATAGTGTACAAGGACTGGGCCTACGCTCCATACATTTTGAAACAACTCCTTTACAAACAGTTTTACCAAGGGAGATTATCGAGACAAAATATATTGAAATTGGTACCTTCTTATATATTTTCTTTAGGAGGAGCTTGCGGTTAAGGAAAAGCCGTAAAGATCGATCGGTCAAGGGTTAAGCTACGCTTGCCGCGGTCGGTCTGTGGATGGGTGACCATCCATTTCATACCGAGTTCCCTCCGTGCCTCGGAAAGTATGTGAAGCCGTTGGTCCCGGCTGTCATTCGTAGATCTTTGACAGTAGTAACGGGCAGTCAGAAATCAGAAAGTCTGACGACCAGTCTTACCAAGGATTATAGTGTTACCCAGTAACAGTGGGTTGTGGAGGTCCGATAGGCAGTCGTTCCATGTAAAACACTGGTATTCAGCTGCATCCTACCTTAAAACCATGAAAAACTGTTTACATTATTAATCTCCCGACAACAGATATGATGTTTCTTTTTCAGAACTTTGTATTAACGTCTACATTATCGTCATCATCATCAGCCGAAAGACGTCCACTGTTGAACATAGACCTCCCGCATAGAACGCCCCAACAAGCGGCACCCTGCGTAAGAAATTGAAAAAAAAAACCGCATAATCATAAATAATTACTATGTTGCCTATACACTATAACAAAGAGCTTACTTATTAGATTCGTAAGCATTAGGTAAAACTTTATATTTTAAAAAATGCACTCAAAAACACGAATTAATCGTTGATTCAAATATGTTATGTCAAATCCAGCTTCTTAGATTGTCAGGAAAATAACGTTAATTGTTATAAATACTTTGTTAGCCGTGTGGTGCCGGTCGCGAATAGCACCACCCCATTTCTACCCGTGGATGTCGTAGAAGGCGATAGAGGGATCAGAGGACGAGCAGCAGCGTCCTTCTGAGTACCATAACACCTACTGCAATCGCCAACATGTGATGTTTAACTAAGTTGTCCCAGGGCTGGTGCCTCTTGCGGTCGATAGCCGGAAGCATCGCCGTGCTGGGATACCGCAGCGAGCGATGGCCTCCAGAGTCATCAGAGGATATCGCATGATCTCCTACGAGGCGGCTTGTGCACTGGCTGGATCCCCGCCCTGGGACCTGGAGGCAAAAGTACTCGCGTCGCTGTACCAGTGGCGCGAGGAAGCGCGGGCGCAGGGCGAGCGACCAATGCAGCCACACATGGAGCTGCGTTGGTCTCAGCTTCGCGAGGTCCTGGTGGCGAAATGGCGGGACAGGCTTTCGCGCCCAACCTCGCCATCGTCGAGGCGGTCCGGCCAGTGCTAGAGCACTGGCTCGTGAGGAGGCACGGCTCGCTGTAGTACCTGTGTCGCGTAAACAGGGAGCCGGACGCCCGGTGTCACCACTGCTTTGACTGCCGGGTGGACACGGCGCGGCATACGCAGGCAGAGTACGCCGCTTGAGAGGAGCCGCGCTGTGCCCTCGTCTCAGAAGTAGGCAGTGACCTGTCGCTGTCGGCCGTGGTCGAGTCGAAGGTCGACTGCGCAAAGTCCTGGGACGCGGTGGTTTCCTTCTGCAAAACAGTCATGTCGCAAAAGAAGGCTACGGAAAGGGATAGGGAGATCACAACGTCCCACCCTGCCTGCAGCAGGCGCACCGGGCGTCGGCGGAGGGCGGATAACGCCCTCTTCCAGCCCCCCTAAATGGGTCCAGGGACGACAGACTCGGAGACGTCTGTCACCCCCCTACATATCAGAACCCGAGGTGGCGGCCCGTAGTGTTCCACGTGCGCCCCTCTTAGAAGTCCGAGGGGGGAGTCTAACACCTCACTCCTCCCTGACCCGAGAAGTGGGCCACTTCTCGCGGCCCGCACTAGCGGGCCGGCACCAGTCGGGGGTTGCGGAAGTATCTCCAGTTCCCGCGACCCCCGACGTACACACCTACGTCGGGGGTCGCGGGAACTGGAGATGGAACATTGGGATGGTTTTTAGTCAGTAAGAGTCTGACAGACCCCTCCGCCCAACCCAGGACGGAGGACATCCATGAGGATTTTCCTCCCCGGAACCAAAAAAAAGGGCAGGTGCCCCTGGCAATTTTTCCGGGTCGTTTATTTTGAACGGGGCGCCGGCACCGGTAAGTAGCGACTTATTTTCCTTTCCTTGTCTACGAAGTGACAATATAAAAATAAAGACTCTTTTATAAACAACTCTTAAGACCGCCCATCCCGTCATATTTCCCATACAAACGCTCGTACGCGATTACGGCGCTATAGCAAATTATTTCCCAAATATTTTTAACACACGGGTATCTTGTGGTTTAAATCTAGGTTTGTATGAAGCCAAAAGTAAACTATTTTGAGAAACAAATTCAGTAAACACGCCCGAAAATCAGTTCTTTTGCACAATTTTGTCTGAACTTTGGCCGTTCATAATGCACTCATACATTGAAAAAGTAAAAAATCAGCTTCATAGAAACCTTGCACATGTAATGGAGATTCTAATTTACAAACATTTTAACCAAAAACTTGTAAGGCTTTTTTAAAAACACGTATGTCCTGGAACAAGTTTTGTGAAATTTCCGTGCGCCAATTTTCCTGTGACGACACGGTTGGCGCAGTGGCTGAGCGATCGACTGCTGCGCAGCGTGTTGCGGGTTCGATTCCCGCCCAGGGTAAACATTTGTGTGATGAGCACTTGTGTTTGCCTTGTGTCTGGGTGTTGTTTATATATATATGTATGTATTTACAAAAAAAAAAAAAAGTATTTGTGTATGTATATCAGCTGTCTGACACCCATAGTACAGGGTCTCCCTAGTTTGGGGTCAGATGGCCGTGTGTGAAATGTCCTCACATATTATTATTATTATTATATTATGTGATGTTATCGCGTTCTCACTCACTCGTTTGTTTTCGAGCTTTGCGTTGGTTGAAACAAAAAAAAATTCAATCACGCTCGCGTTGGAGTTCGTTCGATGGGGAAGGGCGCTCTTAAGTTGTTTATCAAAATAAATAGAAATAAGAGAGAATCTCTATAGGGCCTTTTGTATTAGATAATATTATTATTGTGGCATTGGATGTAAAAGAACACTGGACTCTTTAATACACCTACAAGACTTCTACGAGACTAGACATGACAAGTAGTCCATATGGTGTCGGACGTAAAGAATAGCACCATCCCATATCTTCAGGTGGGTGTCGTAAGAGGCGACTAAGGGGCTTACCAGCGAATGGGCAGCAGCGTTCTCTGTGCCTTTGTAACAACCATACTGCGATCGCCAACCCGCCTGCCAAGCGTGGCGATTATGGCAAAACCCCCCATTTCTTGAGGGAGGCCTATGTCCACCAGTGGACGTCTTTTGGCTGAAATGATGATGAGACAACGCTGACAAGCTTCATCACGCCATACCATTAAATGAAAAATGATTTTAACACTGGTATAACTAGGTAAATATTGCAGTTTCCGCATCCCAGGGTTGGTTAATATGAAGACTTCATCAATGTTATCACTATTGTCACCACTAGGTAACTACCCATATTTTGCGTCTAAATGATTTGATTTTAACTTTTATTTTTAATTGTAAAAAAAAGCATTTTAATATCATAAATGCGAAAGTTAGATACTCAGTTACGATTTTACAATGGTTTCATCTTGAAAGCGTAACAGAGTAGCCATTTGGCTGAACTGATTTTAATGAAATTTAGGATAGCTTGAACCCTGGGCGATAAGCGACATTGATGCAGACGAAGTCGCGGGCAAAAGCAAATAACTTAATAATAATTTTCGAATTGAATGTAATCATAGAACTGGTTCCATACTTGGAAACGCCAGCAATATTTCCCGGGCACCGGGCGTCCGGGCTGCGAACTGCACCACCCGCCACCCTACTCCCACCCCCCACAAAATCCCTGGAAATAGAGAGCCCTCAAAGGCTTGATTTGTAAACAAATTAAACTTTGCATTTTATTCGTACTTATTAAAGTACTTTTATTCGGGGACAAATTTTTGAACTGTTATATAAACATTCGAGAGGTTATTATGATCAGTTGAAAAAATAATGGTCAGTTATTTTTATATCGGCGGTTGATAATTTTGTGCGACTGTAAAACATAGACAGTTATAGAAAAACAATTGGCCAGTTATTTCGTCTTATTATGTCCAGTAGGTACTAAATAAATAAATAAAACTTTTCCTGAATTTGTACATTTTAAGAATTGAACATGTGGGTACACCTATGTAAGAAATGCGCCCAGATGATGTGTCTAATATATCACGGTTAAACCCGCGATGGTTTGTGTTGTGTAAAAATTATGGAATGAGCAGTTAGATAAATAATAATAATAATATTATAATATGTGGGGACATTTCACACACGGCCATCTGACCCCAAACTAGGGAGACCCTGTACTATGGGTGTCAGACAGCTGATATACATACACAAATATATTTTAAATACATACATGTATAGATAAACAACACCCAGACACAAGGCAAACAAGTGCTCATCACACAAATATTTACCCTGGGCGGGAATCGAAGTGTCTAAAGTGATAATCGGATGATTAGGTCATAATTCGTTATACTACGTATGGTAATCATTCTAGGGCCGATCCGACATGGTTAGGTTAAGTTAGAACTGTAACCCTCTACCAGAACCAAATAGCTTTTCAGTCATTTTGATGAAATTTGGCATGTAAGTAAGTAAGTTTATTTATTTGTCTATACATGGTGTACATACATTGCATGCATGATATTAAATATATAATGATTCTCATGTTCAGCCGCATAACGTGGCGTAAGTACCAATTGGTAGGACGAGATGGTGCACACACCGCGACTACATTTGTCAATAATTACAATATGAAATTATATTGCAACAATTATATTATTAATTAAGTCATTGCAAATTTTAATTCCGTCTACAATAATTGTAATAATAATATAATAATAATATGTGGGGACATATTACACACGGCCATCTGACCCCAAACTAGGGAGACCCTGTACTATGGGTATCAGACAGCTGATATACATACACAAATATATTTTAAATACATACATGTATAGATAAACAACACCCAGACACAAGGCAAACAAGTGCTCATCACACAAATATTTACCCTGGGCGGGAATCGAAGTGTCTAAAGTGATAATCGGATGATTAGGTCATAATTCGTTATACTACGTATGGTAATCCTTCTAGGGCGGATCCGACATGGTTAGGTTAAGTTAGAACTGTGACCCTCTACCAGAACCAAATCGCTTTTCAGTCATTTTGATGAAATTTGGCATGTAAGTAAGTAAGTAAGTTTATTTATTTGTCTATACATGGTGTACATACATTGCATGCAAGATATTAAATATATAATGATTCCCATGTTCAGCCACATAACGTGGCGTAAGTACAAACTGGTAGGACGAGATGCTGCACAAACCGCGACTACATTTATCAATAATTACAATATGAAATTATATTATAAAAATTATATTTTTAATTAAGTCATTGCAAATTTTAATTCCGTGTACAATAAAACAATACATTATATAATATGGAGTTTAGTAGTAGTAGTACTTAGTAGTAGTAAAACACAATATTATAAGAACATCATCATTTTAAAAACAAAGAAAATTGTCCTCCTTCATAAACTCTGAGATGCTATAATATGTTCTATTAGTTAATAAAGTCCTTAAGGGCGCGTATTCGATTTAGCGCAACTCAAAATCTAAACGATTGCTAGAACGGCGTAGCAGCATTGACACACACTAGTACAATTCAATGGTCTGTTTGTGTGCATCAGAAAAAAAAATAAGCACGAAATAAGCACGAATCATTGAAATTGATCGGCAAACGACAGCGCTTTTTAAAATAATTGTCTAAAATAAATGAGCTCGTATCACGGACTGAAAAATATTCTGTATATTAAGCATAACATTTACTTTCATAAAATAAATATACCAGTTATGTTTTTATTCAAATACTGGTGAAAGAAAATTGTCAAAGTGAACCGATTTTCTACTTTTTCAACATTGTTTTTTAATTCATAATTGTAATATTTTCGTAATTTTGGCTCTGTTACTGTCTTTATGACTGTACATACTGTAGGAAAAATGCATAAAACCTAATATTTTGGCATATTGTAATGGTTGTATTCGTCCTGAAAGTTAACTCTGACGTCGATTTTCATAAAACGATATGAAAGAATTGTCTTCGCTTTAAAAAACCATAATTAAAAATTATACTTTTACTCTGTACCTGTCTAAATCAAGACTTCATCTTTCTAAAACTGTAAACTGTCTTTAAATAATCTGCTCACATAATTACGATATTGCTCTGGACAAAACGCAAAAACCATGAAGTTTTCGTCAAGAATCGAATACGCGCTCTTAACTTGCATTTAAGAGCAGATATAGTTAATGTTCTCCACGATTTGGGCAATTTATTAAATATGGTCGGAGCCATGCAAAAGATGCTCTTACGCATAAGAGTTGTTTTAGCGCCGTGAACACAGAGTGTGGAATTATCACGTCTACTCCTTGGGACAACATCAGACAAACGTTGAAATAAATTAGGATGAGTTTTAATGAACATTATGGCTTCTAACATGTATAATGAGGGCAATGTCAAATGTTATTTTCCTTAAAATAATATTTACAGCTATCTGTTGTTTGCAGTCTAAACATTGATCTAATGCATCTTTTCTGGGCCCGAAACGCAATTTCAGTGTCTGTGCTATTCCCCCAAAATGTAACTCCGTATCTAAGAATTAATTCGTCTAATCCATAGTAAGCAGTAATTAGTGCATCTTTGTTGAGAACCACTGCGAGTTGTTTAAGAGCGTAGGCTGCACTACTTAATTTTTTGCTAAGTGCCTCTATTTGTGGTTTCCAGTTCAACTTATCATCTATAGTCAGCCCCAGAAATTTTGTTGTCTCAGTTTCATTAATATTGTTAAATTGAAACTTATCATCTATAGTCAGTCCCAGAAATTTTGTTGCCTCAGTTTCATTAATATTATTAAATTGAACATTAGGATTTTTAAATGTATGTGCACGTTGACTAAAATGCAATACGTTAGTTTTTTTTAGTTTATTATTATTTATTAGTATTCAACCAGGTTACGATAGATATAAGCGCATTATTAATGTCATGTTCATACGTGTTTTTGTCATTACAAGCTATTGTTACAGTGCAATCGTCAGCAAAAAGTGTCATTGGTTGTTCAGTTGCTTTAGGCAAGTCATTAATATATGAAGATACCTTAAGCCTTGGAGAAAGACATAGGCTTCTTTTTAATCTGCGACTTCGTCTGCATCAGCGATAACCGATATTCACGCAGACGAAGACGCGGGTAAAAGCTAGTTATTATTAATTATTTTTAATTATTACATTGTGTCAAATAAAATTGTTTATTAATAATAATTAAATATAATATATACAAAGCTTACAAATAAAAATAAACACATAATATGTACAATGCTCACAGGGCATCAAAAAACTCGTCCGTATCGCTCTCAATGGGACAAGTGCCCAAAAGGCTAGCAGCATTACCACGTTGAATGGCAATGCTAGTTCTTTGGCCCAAGAAAAGGCCAGCACTTTGGTCACGTGAAGAGTCGACCAGCCGCTTTGCAATGTCCCTAAAAACAAGGTGAGCACTCGGGCCCCATGGCCCTAATGTTTCGACCCCAAACGGCTCAAACATATAACTTTCAAGAAGGTTGTTATATTTACGCCGTTTGCTATTATTACATACCGTTATTATTACATAAATTAGATTTACACAGTAGATTCTATATATTCCGGATACGTAAGATAAGAAAGGATTTATGAATATTTATCCCCTAAAAGGGACCAACTACGAGACGGGATACAAATAATTTCGAGCGAAGATGGGCCGGGCTGCTAGTCTGTATAATCTCCCTACATTTATCCAGGGTGGAATAAAAAACCATTTTCCACACCTTTCAGTTTTCGACTTGCCTTTCAAAAACAATAATTTAATATCGTATAAACCCCTTTTCCATGAACACAATACGTTTCCCGCCGCACCTGTCTGCTTCACAGAATATGTCTGCTCCCTAGTAACTCCCTGAAGTCCATTGGCTTTGGACGCGTGACGCGTAATTCCCGAATACTACTTATTTAGGGGAAAGTTTAGTTTAATTATGTGTTGCTCAATAAACTTTTCGACCGTATCCCGTTGACATAAAGTTTATTTTTGATTCTGTGGTAAAGAAGTTTACAGATTTATTTACCCTATACACGATAAAGGTATGAGTTTTATCTTATTTTGATGTAAGTAAGTAAAGTAAAGAAGAAACTTTATAAATAGGTAACAACACAGTATTCGTAAAAGAGTTGTTGAATGTTTGGTAAAGGCTCGCGACGTTTGTTTGCGTCGGTGGTAATTTAATTAACCGTTTAAATTCGAGATAAATATTAAGTACCTATTACACGTGGAATCCATTAGTTGGGTGCTGAGATTCCACGGTATTTATTGAAAAAGATATGTGAAGATAGAAGACATTCTGAGGCAATGATGATTACTTGCTTGATATTTTCATTACCCGACGGAGCAAGCAGATGCTTTTGTCATAATGTTAACGTCGTATTACATCGCTAAACTGGAAAGCTCGGTAACATGGGACTACTTAAATAATTGAGCTAATAGCGCTAAGTTCTGCAAAACTAAACCAACCCACCTGAAAAAATTGCGAAGAAAAAGGTCATGGTATTTGCATATCGTAACAACGCATTTACTTACGCCAATCATCTCATCACTTCGTCATAAGGAATATGGCAGTTTCGATAACAATTTTTTGATCGTTAATGTCGAATTACGAATGAAAATGAAATTGCCTTTTGTTGTGAAAGGCATAAAAGAGCATTACTACGAATGGTACTAATGAGGTACCGATACGTATTATTATAAATGGAAATATGTTCATCATTACCTGCGGATTAAGTCTGTTACTTTATTGATATACCACCCTCATTTTAATAGACATGCATATCAACAATTTAATGAGGCGTTGGTATTATGATTCCAGATTTTATTTTTTACTACGAATTTTTTTTTTTTTTTTTTTTTTTTTTTATCATTTGATAGGCATACGTTTGACCTCTATCTCAATAACAAGAATTAGCCACTAAAAAGTGATAAAAATACTTGATTACAAAAAAAACCATAACCACCTTAAAATCTATAAATTTAATGTAGTTTTTGAAAGCGGTAGTCTTTTTTGTATGAAAGTTCTTTTTTGTTTTTTTTTTTGTTTTTTATCGATTGGAACAGTATCGTTATGTACTGAAAGAGATTATAGTCGAATATATGTTTATTTCTTAGGACAAATCTTATCTACGTACGGTTTGTAAAATATAATTTCGCGCGTTAAATAAGTACACGCAATTTGTTTATTTTTATTCATGTCTCTCTAAAATTTATTTTATTCTTCTGGTGACATATTGTAACAAGTTTTATGTCGTTTAATCTATATTCATGGACTTAAGAAGACACAGTAAAGAGACAGAATCAAGTGCTGATAATAGAATATCTTCTGATAAACTCATAGGTAGGTACCCATTCACTTACAAACTTCACACTGCGCTGTGTTCTTATGAGTATTGTTGCTAAACGTTTTTCAGTAGGCGCTTAGTTTTCAGCAACACTGAGTGAATACGGACTATATTCGCCAGAATAATGGAAGTACATAGGTGTTATGAAATTGTTTTGTTTTACGCATCTTTACATATGATATCTGTACTTGGAAAAGACAATGGTGAATACATTTTATTAAACTGAAGTGTCATACGGCAGAATTAGTCATCATCATCATCATCATGCCAACCTTTAGACGCCCACTGCTGGGCATAGGTCTCCCCCAAGAGGAGGGTTCAGCCGTAATCGCCATGCTTGGCCGGTGCATGTTGGCAATCGCAGTAGGTATTATGGTACTCAGAAGGACGCTGCTGCCCATCCTCTGGTCAATATCCCTCTGTCGCCTTCTACGACACCCACGGGTAGAAATGGGGTGGTGCTATTCGCGGCCGGCACCACACGGCAGAATTAGTAAGGTATTTAAATTAGGTGCCTTTTCCCATTCCTGCGATACTTAAATCGTTTGCTTTGTTTTGAACGGTCAAAGTAATATCTTGTCCGGTCACTACAGAGCAAACTATTTCACAAATCAATGGTATTTCAGGATTTGTGCAGTTCATAGTATTTTGAATTCGACAAGGATTAGCCAATTTAGAGTTATTGAACGAAAACCTTTGAGAAAGTAGACGAGTCCATCCACTTTACTGTGTAAAGTGTTCTTTACTGGCTAGCCAACCATATTTTTATATAGCATTTCTTACTGGGCATCCTCAAATATTCGCCCTCTGATGTCGGAACGGATATTGAGAATTGAGAAGAGTGATGAAAATAGGGTATTACACCCATTTTTTAAAAGTGTCTCAATGAAATTCTGTAGTGCTAATATGCCACCAAAAAAAACACAAAATTTTTATTCAATAGATAAGTGCCATAAAAATGCATCTAAATTTTAAATTTTCAAATTTCGCGCATAGTTTGACGAAAACGCCTCTTACTGGACGCCATATTGCTCAGCGTAAATGACGTCAGTTCGTTTTGTATCAAATGAGCTCATATTAAATATGATAATTGTATATAATTTAAAAATAATTAAAAGCATATTTTGTAGTAAGTGTAATAATGAAAAAATTACGTTGGTTACGAAAATAATAAAAGTACAAAGCCTATATTACGCCAATCGGTTGACTGACAGTTGACATTTTTTTGTTTACACAGCCTTATGGCGTAATAACATGGCCGCTACTATTTCACGGTGTTTTAGAACAGATTAAAAATAATGAAAACTTTGAATTGAATTTAAAAATTTGTTTTGTTATTTTATGAACTAAAACTTACATTTTCCGACTGCTTTATGCCTAAACTGTCTCAATAACATATTTATAGATTTTTTCAAGTTTAGAGTAAAATACCCTATTAAAGGCTATATCAAAAGGACATCATCATCATGTCAACCTTTAGAAGCTGTTGGGTATAGGTCTCCCTCAAGGGGGGTTCAGCCATAATCACCATGCTTGGCCGATGCATGTTGGCGATCGCAGTAGGTGTTATGGTACGCAGAAGAACGATGCTGCCCATCCTCCGGTCAATATCGCTCTGTCGCCTTCTACGACACCCACCGGTAGAAATGGGGCACCACTCGTCGGACTACTAGTATAATCTTTTAAAACTTACCTTCCTATACCTCGACTTTTAATTCTATTCAATAACTTGACAGTTCAAAGAATAATAATGATACCATACTAAAACTAATAGTGTTGGGGTAGTGAACGATGTTGCGTTAAGAACGGGTGATAAAAATGGTTCAATTTAAATAAAACTTTAAAAGTTCTTATGTAGGATGTGGAATATAAGAACAATTAATTAATAATTGTTAATTGAAATAATTTCCTTTCTTTTTCTTCTAATAGAAACAAAATAAAAATCACATTATTTTATTATTTTTACTTTCGTCAAGATATAGATGGGTGTGATGTGTGTGTTTTTTTAATTGATTTTTAATAGTGTATATCGTGTTTTTAAGAAATGTTATAAAATTTCATAAAAAGTCTTTGTATGTAAGAATATTATTTATGTTCATTCAATTTCGTTCATTCTTACACCACCTCACTACCTTTTTTTTGTAAATTTCTGGCTAGGGATGCAACTGTCAAATTATTGAATATAATTAAAAGTCGAAGTATAGTAGAACATTTGTCAAAGTCGAAGTCAAAATATTTATTGCAATTAAACCATTTACAGGCACTTTTGAGTTGTCAAGGAGTCAGTCAGTTAGTCAGCTAAAGCTGGTTGATCGTTCCATAACGTAGGTTAAAGTCTCTATGGAGAAGAACGAGCAAGAAACTTCACGGACACTCTTTTAAATCAAGCTTTTACATAATACTGGTTACGTTGTTGCGTCTTGCCTTAATTTACAGAGAATCGGAATAATTCAGTTAATTTCATAAAGATGGCAATTGTTTTCAGTAGGTAAATAGTTTGAACGGAAACCTAACATGAATAGTAAAAGTTTATTTATATAGTTGGGAAAAGGCTAGGCAAATGATGAGTTAAGTATGTTTTTATTCAAATATTGGTAAAAACAAAATTGACAAAGTGCACCGATTTTGTAGTTTTTCAACATTGTTTTTTAAATTAATACATAATAGTAATATTTTCGTAATTTTGGATCTGCAGTAGACTTTAAGATTGTATAAGTATCCTGTTGGAAAAACGCACAAAACATATTCTTTTGGCATACTGTAAAGGTTGTATTCGTCCTGAAGGTTAACTTTGACGTCTATTTTCTAAAACGCTATGAAAGGATTGCCTTCGCATTAAAAAACCATAATTAAAAAAAATACTTTTACCCTGTAGCTCCCTAAATCAAGACTTAATCTTTATAAAACCGTAATTGTACATTACATCTCATATTAACTGTTAAAATCTCCCTGTTAATTTAGTTCAACTTACTGACACGCAGGGTGGCGCTAGTGTAAATTCGAATTATCAACCGAGTTTTTAGAATGCCAATCAAGAAACTCACAGCGGATTCAGATTCGAAGTTTATAATGAGGTCTTACAGAATCACAACCCTGTAGTTTTTAACATCGCCCGTAATCTATGTTAAAAAAATTGATTCGGACGTCGTTTGACCAAGTTTTCTATACATAAAAGTGTTCACAAAATAAACAAAAACGTAGTTACAAAAATACTTACTATTTTGAAGTTTATTTCAGTGAATAATGTTGGCTATCAATTTATTAAGATATCATGAGACCGATGCAATTTAATTAAATAACAAAAAATACCTACGCAGCAAGAAAATTACGTCAGCTAGAAATATTAAACTTTCAGACTGCATTTGTCTTCCATAGTTTGCCGGGCTTAGAGAATATTAAAGAAGCCATGATGCCTTTATGCAATATCACAGATAATAAGACTTACTTCGCTTATAGATATACTGTATCTACAGGTAAAAACATACTTAAGTACGATGAGATAGGGATGAAAGTCTTAAAAGAAAATGCTTATTACAATCTTCCGCATATTATAGGGCTGAAAATCTTTAAAGAAAATCTTTATTAAAATTTCTCGTATATTGTCAAAGCATAAAAGAGATCTTTTGAAAATTTTCTAACTTAATTTTATGATACCTTACGATTTACAATACGGCGTCGGTACTACAAAAGGAAAAGAGGATGTTGCCTGAAACTAATATAAGAAGGTTACTGCAATATTTAAATAATGGATTGTAAGGTTTTTATTCATAACTTCATAGGTACGGTACCTACATCGTAAAAAAATGTCCCTAGAAAGCTTAAGTTAAGCCTGTGTGTGACAAAGTAAAATGTGTATAACCTACCTATGTGAGAAACATTACAGACAAACCAGACCTGCAGGGGGACTTGCCTGTAGACAAAATCCCTTTTCTGTTAGCGTTAACGCCAACGGAATAATCAAATTACATGTACATGGTGGACATCCCACCCATACGCACAAAACGTTTTGGGAACACATTCAAGGAGTGGAATTCCCTGCTTGAGTCTGTGTTTCCTGATAGCTTCAACCTGGGAGTCTTTAAGTCAAGAGTAAATAGGTTTTTTCTAGGCAAGCGTGCTCCATCTTAGACCGCATCATCGCTTCCCATCAGGTGAGATAGTAGTCAAACGTATGCCTACATAGGTTAAAAAAAAAGATCCTATATTTGCAACACATGACATCTGGGCCTCAAGTCTGCTATTACAATAGTGTCAGAATGGTCTATCATTGATTTCATCATTGTTGATTTTGACAAGTTTGGTAATCTATCAATATAATGGCGTCATTATGACTCTCCGATGGTCAACCACTGACACGCCATTGAAAGAAATGATATAGAATGGTAATCTCGTACAAAATTACAAATTAATGACTGACTTAGGCGGCAATCTGCTATTTTGACAGTTTCTTTGATCAGTGGCCTAACATTAGAACGTCATTGTGCAGTCATTGCTTTTAATTCGACCGACCAATGATCGACCATTATGAATTTAGCAGATTACGAACAATGGGATCGTGTTGGAATGACGAAAAATAGCAGACTTTGCCCCCTGGTAAGCAAACGTCCCCTCCATCCAATTTTAAATTTTTCCGTTGGCGTTAACGCTAGCAGAAAGGGATTTTGTATACAGATCCAGACTAGCTTATGCCCACATTCGTGGGAAAAAGGCATCAGTTTGTCTATCTTTCCAAGTACAACATCTATAGGTACTAATATTATAAAGCTGAAGAGTTTGTTTGTTTGGTTGAACGCGCTAATCTCAGGATCTACTTGAAAAAATCTTTTTGTGTTGGATAGTCCATTTATCGAGAAAGGCTATAGGCCCATGCGAAGCCGGGTCGGGTTGCTAGTAAAAAATAAAAACAATAACATACCATGCCGATTTTGGGTACGCTGAGTTTCCGCTCTAAAAGTTATAGGTGTGTGCTCTAATGTGGCTTATGTATCCTTTTTAAGCACTAAATGTACGTGTACAGTGAGGACACGTCAAAATAACATTCAGGTAGTGATATTGTGTGGTATCATAATGTGGTCTCTCTTGTTAACGAGATCACGCTTTCTTTGGTCTTCATATGTGTAAATATTTTGATGCACCAAACCCCCCCAGGTCGGCTAAATCCTCGCAGGGATCAATATTGCATCTCTTCATATGTCTTTTCTGAACTTCTTTATATCAAAGAAACTGACCACCTTGTTTTCCCTTACCGTTCTTGATTTCAAAACATAATATGCGCCTAGCCTCCCCCTCTCGTCAGGCCACCTTACAACGTGTCCAGACCACTACAGCTGACAACGCATACGATAAGCCTCATTGCCACAGACTGGCCCTTCGCAAGACATCTGTGTTTTTAACGCGGTCGGACTATTTTATACACCCGAAACCACACGATACCAACATTAACGTTATCAGAAATTATTTACATCAGCCACGCAAAAACCGTTTTACAACACCCGAAAGGTCAATGCCAGAAATTCAATAAAACTTTGCCCCACTTTATACAAGTAATGTACAAGCTTGCAATATGTAGCATATAACTGCTTATTATTTGTTGATAACTAAACATTAGGTTTAATGACGGCAGAACTTGCCGTTTCTGTTTAAATAAAAAAAACTGTATTTGAATTCCTTTTAGCATTAATAAAAATGTTGTTTATTTGCCAACAAAAAAAGTTCTTTATATTTCCTTAAGGCTGCGCCGAGCAAAATCATTCAAAACAGTCGTCACTGTTAAAGTGATATAATCAATACTTTTACCATAATTGCCATAAAAAATATGTAATGAATACCACAGTGAATGTGTTAACCGATTATCGTTGGCAAAAAATAAGAATACTGTTTAATTTAATAAACAAAAATACGTAAAGTTGTACAAAAATCTTTAAAAAAATCTCGTATTTAGTTGAGTTTTGTTAGTAAACTGTATTTTTTTTTCGCAAACTTGAATTCATATTAATCTTTAACATTCATACTACAATTTGTAGTTTTTACATTTTCGAAATGTCGCTTAGTTATTTTGTTATTAATTTTTGTTTTAATTGACGCGCTGTTTTGAATCATACATACATACGTTGCGTATGATTCAAAACAGCGCGAAAAATTAATAATAAAATAACTAAGCGACATTTCGAAAATGTAAAAACTACAAATTGAAGTATGAATGTTAAAGATTAATATGAGTTCAAGTTTGTGAAAAAAAAATACAGTTTACTAACAAAACTCAACTAAATACGAGATTTTTTTAAAGATTTTTGTACAACTTTACGTATTTTTGTTTATTAAATTAAACAGTATTCTTATTTTTTGCCAACGATAATCGGTTAACACATTCACTGTGGTATTCATTACATATTTTTTATGGCAATTATGGTAAAAGTATTGATTATATCACTTTAACAGTGACGACTGTTTTGAATGATTTTGCTCGGCGCAGCCTTAAAGTCTACATTATCAATTAGATTCTCCAAAAAAAAACAAATATAAGACACAAAGGAAGCATTTTGCTAATGAACTTGTGTGTAGTTCATTCCACACTCGAGCCTTTCTCGTGGAAACAAGCCAAGAACGCAGGATTAAGGTTCTTTAATCATTACAATTATTTTATTAATTTACGTTTTCTGTAAATGGGTGGGGTAATATTAATTGATGAAGATTTTCTACACCTTCGCGTACACTTCTTGTGGTTAAGGCGGTACCCTGAGCAAATAACCTTGAGCATTCGTTCCCTTTACGCCGCGCAAGAGATACAGTAGCAAAATACGCTCAGATTTTAGAATTAAATCTTTATAAAATCACATTTTGGGATTTTGAAAAAAAAAATCTACCAAAATGTTCATTAATAAATTGCCTATCCATTAGTGTTAGTAAAAAATCGAATTAATGGTTACTTGCCGAGGAGATGCATGTTTTCAATAATTATTTCTCATTTCTGTGGTTTCGTTGTGAGGAGATTAGTTAAATGCTATACTTCGTAAACAAAAATCAGATCTACCATTTTGGAGTCAAGATTATGTAGAAATTTAATCTATTTTTTAATTGTTGATATTTTTTTTGGATTTAGAGTATTTAGGTCCGAAAAACTGAACAAAAAACGGTTAGCGCTGCATTTTGCACAGGGACGCGCCTTAATTAAGAGCGTACGCTGTCGGCTTAATACCGTTTATTATTTTACGTAATATCCACCTACACAACTGACGCGCAAAACGGAAGTCAATACAGTGGAAATAATTTAGGTAATAAGTATTTTTACCTAGCCTGAGGGGGACAGTCAGTAATTTAGAGTGTAAACCACAAACATGAGCTATTTGTATTTGCAATGTTGCTATGCAATTATGTGTTGAGCACGTGTACCGTTGACAGCGCTGTGGACGAGTTTAATGCCCTTTGAGTTCCTCCCTCCCTTTTTCTTGGAATTGTACATAACATTATTATTTTTACTTTTAGGATTTGTATTAGTACATATTTAGGTCAAAACTAATTAAAACTAAATGTAACACAACCATAACTCAATTTTGAAAAGATAATCACAGTTGCACGATATTTCCTACTTCAAAAACCAATAAAACTTTGTAATTCAGACTTCAATCTATCTGTGTAGCGATAATTCCAATATTCCAATACTAGTATTCCAAACGAATGTTTTATCTAAATTCCAGCTCAATTACGTATTTCCGACTAAGATGGAATAACTATATCAATTCATCAATAGAATCTGAATTAGTTCGAGAGTAAAATTGCACGAAGTACTTTGCAATAACAACATTCGCATCACTAAGCCCTAGACGGCAAGCCGTCTCGCTGTTCAAATTGCATGAAGGGAGCATAGGATTAATAATAAGTAGTGAAGCTATTGAATCGCACTAAATTAATGAAGAGGAGTCTGTTAGAGCCATAGGTACATAATATCAATTGTTGAAACGTATAGTTTAGATCTGGTTCTCTCTGTGTATTAAATTCTGGTTTGCATACAACTGTGGCACCAATAAGAGAGTCTGCCTCTAAGTGAATCCTTTAGGGTTACGCATGAGGACAATACAGTAAAATACTCTGTGGTTTTTAACCGACTTCAAAAAGGAGGAGGTTCTCAATTCGATTGGTATTTTTTTTAAATGTATGTACAATGATTACGCTGAGATTTTATGATCCGATTTACGTGATTCTTCTTTAGTTTGATACGGAATAGTTGCCATTTAGTCCAATCAAAATGAATATTTATTTATTTGTTTTATGTTTGACCACGCATAACTTTTTTCAGTGTAGTCCGATTTCGATGATTTTTTAATTGATTGTGTATACCTTAAATCTGGTCCCATATAAATATCAAGAAAATATACCACCCCTAAGGGTAGAAAATTAAGGGATGACTGAATTTTTTTTTGTGTCACCGTTTCTTAATTAATTGGTATGATAAGAAGTAGGCACTAAAAACCGAAAAAGAAATTACTTTTTAACAAAAAAGACAACCGCCTTCAGAAAGTAAACAATAACTTTCAATTCGCAAGTCGGTGGCAACACAAAACAACAAGCAAAACCGAAGGCGCTTGTCTTACTTGTTAAAAAGATTTTTTTTATAATTTCCATTTCAGTTATTCGTATGAAAGAGGGTTAAAATAAAGCATGAAGTCACACTGTGTCTTTTTAACATTAAATATAAATACTAGTTCTTGTAAGACTAACACTTCGCGCGCGACTTCGTCCTCATACATTTTCTTAAGGAAGGATATTTTTTTAAATAATGCAATATAGCCTAAACCAGAAATAATGTAGCTTTCGATTGGTGAAAGAATTGTTTAAATCAGACCTGTAGTTTTTAAGTTTATTCGTTACAAACATACACAAATACATATCTTTACTCTTTATAATATTACTAGCTTTTGCACGCGACTTCGTCCTCGTGAAGGTCGGTTATCGCGGATCCAGTTGAAGTCGCGGATTAAAAAGTAGTTCTTCCCCAGGTTGCTAGCTATCTTCATAACAAATTTCATGAAAATCGGTTCAGTCGTTTCATCGTGAAAGCGTAAACAGATAGAGTTACTTTCGCATTTATAATATTAAGTATGGAAAGTATGGATCAGTGTAGATAACTCAGTTCACTA
The DNA here is from genome assembly GCA_947361185.1 of Charanyca ferruginea. Classification (NCBI taxonomy): domain Eukaryota; kingdom Metazoa; phylum Arthropoda; class Insecta; order Lepidoptera; family Noctuidae; genus Charanyca; species Charanyca ferruginea. The sequence continues at coordinate 2,104,986 of OX376055.1, read as the reverse complement.
GAGCTTCCAAGGGTAGACAGCTTTTCATAATTGGTTTTAAAATCAACGGTAATATAAAATCGAATAAACGCCCCTCGCCGGTCGCAACTCTATTGTCTCATTGACCGTACTGTACCATGTACTTCGAGAGCATTAAGGCTCAACTCACACTGGCGCAGAGTCGAAGCGACGCGACGCGTCATGTTTTGCTCGACAGTATATGATGGTTGATATCGATCTTATCATGATTGCACTGTCATCCGTCCATTGTGGTCGGCGACAGACGCGTCACTGCGCCCGAGTACGCGCGGCGACTCGCGAATCCACTCGACTCCAGCCGAGCGTCAATGCGCGCGTCAACTTCCCTTCTTCGTCAGAGTCGCTTCCATATTTACATAGCACAAATTTGTACTTAAATGATAGAACATTAGAGATGAATATGCTTTAGGCGGAAAAATATGACGCGTCGCGTCGCTTCGACTCTGCGCCAGTGTAAGTTGAGCCTAAGAGAAACATAATTATAGTTATACCTACATTATACACAAAGGAACACTCACAATTAAATCTTATAAAGTAAGCTTCTAGCAGTATATAATATATGTACGTAGAAAATCTGATACTAATAGACAGCACAAAAGCCGCTGTCCAATATTCATAAAGGCTATTTTGACAAGCCTAATATTGTTAAAATTTTAATCCGACGCATCCATTAGCCGTGGACACACAAAATTGAATTTTCACAAATACGTAGGTAACTCAATTAACGTCTAGGGCTTTGTGATAATTAATTGCACGGCAATATTCGTAAAATATTTTGCGAAACGAGAATTGATTGGTAGAGCCAATATACGCTTGGAAAATTAAAAAAAACCGGACAATTTCGAGTCGGACTCGCCCACCGAGGGTTCCGTTCAAATTCCGTGATTTGGTCACCCATACAATTATGACGTGCGCATACCAAGATGATTGATTACGTAGGTACTCTAAATGAAGACTATAATTTTTATGATTTAATTACAAATGTATATTTCTCAGACTTTTCCCTGTACTTGTAGTATAAGACTAAAATCTAAATATATAATAATAATAATATGTGGGGACATTTTCACACACGGCCATCTGACCCCAAACTAGGGAGACCCTGTACTTTGGGTGTCAGACAGCTGATATACGTACACAAATACATTTTTTTTTGTAAATGCATACATATATAGATAAACAACACCCAGACACATTGCAAACACAAGTGCTCATCACACAAATGTTTACCCTGGGCGGGAATCGAACCCGCAACACGCTGCGCAGCAGTCGATCGCTCAGGCACTGCGCCAACAGTGTCGTCGAAAAAAATATCTTCACGCGTTCCCGAGATAAAGTGATCCTACAAGGGTTCCGTCTTTTCCTTTTGAGGTACGGAACCCTAAAAAAAGCGAGATTTTAAAGTATTGGATTGATTGTTGAAATAATAATAATATTTCACAAAAGTAGGTACTTATGTGTGCGATGACAACGTAATTTTCTGAACAACACTCCATGTGTGATACTACCAATTTGTTTCGAAACTTCACAAGGAAAACTTTGTTGAAATTCGAAAAAAACCCAAAAATCACGTCTGTTGCTTCGAAGGTCGCTAATTAGCCAAGACAAACAATGGTATTTTTCAATCCGACACATCCATTAAAACGTAAACGAACAAAATTGACTTTTCGCAGGCACGAATGTAGCCAATAAAGACCAGAGGCATCTAAATAATTAAATACATTAACACTACACCAGTCACAGACTCCTGACTAATTTGATAGGTGGTATGGTACTTTAATCCGGGCATCCATTAGCAAAGTCTATACGCGCCATTATGAGCTGAGCGTTGAACGAAAGGATACGAGTAACAGTATGTAAATATTTTCACCAGTGATTGTCAGGCTGTGTTGTGTTGGGGGCGAAAGGACGGTAATTGATGAATAAAAAGTTTGCTATTTACGGATTTTCAGGCAGTTGTGATAAACAATTATTAATATCAAAGATACGTTTGTCTTTGTAGTTTACATTACGTTAAGCTAGTGACATGTAGAATTGGGTAGATGACCATTATTTACCAACTAGCTTTGTCCGCGTGAATGTCGGAGACGAGGCGAAGACGCGAATTTTTAAGTAACCTATGTCCTTCCCCAAAGTTCAAGATATATTCATGCCAAATTTCATTAAAATCGGTTCAGCCGTTTTATCGTGAAAGCGTAACAGACAGCGTTACTTTCGCTTTTACAATATTAAAGTATGGATAATTAAAAGAAAAAAAGGAGTATAAAAAAAGAAAAGATTATAGAAAAGAAAAAAAAAATGAGATAAAGAATATCATAATTATTATTAAATTGAAGACCAAATGGTAGGCCTGTAAACTTTAAACTTGATTAATTTGAATAGCTATCTATATAATTACATTTTTTAATATATACCTAGTTTTTAAGTAGTAGTAAGTCACTGAGATGGAAAGTAACCAACTAGAAGTTATGTCATTATGTCATATATTGGGGAATTGAGTATTGACACCTCATAAAAAATATGTCAATTGTTGCCACCCTATTGTAGATTATTTTGACCTGTAAGTACAGTGAAAAGAAAAACCTATATTGTTGCATTTAACCTACCAAAAACAAATCAAAATGTATCCCATATTTTGAAGACGATCTTAGATCATCTATTCATTGCAGCCGAAAGACGTCCACTGCTGGACATAGGCCTCCCCCAAAGGGGGGTTTTGCCATAATCGCCACGCTTGGCAGGCGGATTGGCGATTGCAGTATGGTTATTACAAAGGCACAGAGAACGCTGCTGCCCATTCTCTGGTAAGTCCCTTAGATCTTGATCTGAGATATTTAACGCTAATTAGTAAAAAGACCTTTCCTAAACTTAGTTTAGAAACGAGCATGAAACAGTTATTGTTGCACAGTAATGAAACAGACATATTGAATTATTTGACGTAATTAATTTCATTATCAAACTAAGGTCAAACAAAAGCGCAGTTCTATTCATTAAAGAAATGAATGCGTTCATTTTGAAGGATTATGTTCCCTTCATTAAAACACGTGTTAATTAAGAGGAGTGCAAAATATTAGTAAAACCATTTTTTTATTACAACAAAACCTCGATGTTTGTTATAATGTTACTGGTTTACTTTATGTAGAATACAAAGGAATACCAATTATACGCATTCAATAGTAACAGTTGATGCCAGACAACAGGATAGCGATATTTAGTAAGAATCGCCATTATAAAGGGCGCCATTTTAAAAGCGTCGACGTTTAAGTTTCTTCATACCTATAAGTGTTTATAACAGGATTTTGAATAGCTGACACCAACACCAATTCTTAGACAGAACTTCTCGCGTAGTGTCGACTACGCTATTAGAAAAATTAAATAAGTTTATAATATTATTTCTAACAAGTGCCAAGGGCGTCGCCTAGGGGGAAGGGAGGGGTAGTTGCCCCCCTGCCCTAGGTATTCCAAAAGCTTGATGTGCCTTTGACTGTATTTAAAATTCATCCTTTTCCCATCATATATCAACTTGCCCCCTTGCCCCTTAGGCCATCAGCTGGCGACGGTCTTGTATTTACTCATTAGCTCCTTTAAGTATTAGTAACTGTTGGCCAACCGGCTTAGATGTTGTGTCACAACAAAATTTCAAGCCTAGCAAAATCGGTGTTGTCGACTTTTTGATAACTTTTTCATAACCACACAATGTATTTTGATAATGATTTCACAATCATTTAGAAAACTTATTTTGTATGGTTTATATATTATTATGTAATGCCGAGAGTCACAAAGAAAATGATAATAAAATAAAACATTGATGTTTCATGATTCGGTCTACAAGAGTATCACGACTCTGTTGAAAGAACTTATTATTCGGTGTCTAATTAATTATATCCTCAATTTCTTCAAGCTTTTTAACATCTAACTTATAGCACCCCATAACTTAGTAAGTAGTGGTACTTATTTTCGTTCTAATTGTAATTGTCAGGCTAAGGTTTGAAAGAAAATTATTTTTAAAATAAAGCCATCGATTAAGGTAAAAATTTGAAGGAAAATTTCCCAAAAATGCTTCATCAAGAAGAATTTTCGAACGTGCCGCAAAATTGTAGTCATCAGCATAATCTTATTAATGACTAGGTAATAACGTACATACCTAATAATAATGACTAATGAATTTATGTTCTTTGGAAAGTTTATGTTCCTATCATAATATTTTTTTATCATAAAATTTTATTGTATTATGATTATGCATTAATTAATTCATTAATCTATTTTAAATTCATATATTATAATTCAAAATTTGTATATTGTATTGTATTGTAATAATTATTATTATTTATGACATGTTGTACTTAATTGCTATGGGTGAAATGTATGGAAATACGTAATATGCCTGAAATAAAATCATTTTATTTATTTATTTATTTTATAACAAGTCATAGTTCTGCTCCTAAAAAACGACACTTCAGCGACATCTGCGTAAAAAATGCGTAAATGCAAGATATCCGACGCACTTTGTGTCCATAGCAACCCCAAATGTAACACAGTTACCGACAGAGGTCGTTGACGTCTCAGCATTTTTTCCCACAAATCTTACCTTGCAGATTTTTATGTAGATGTATCTATACATCATCATCATCATTTCAGCCGAAGTACGTCCACTGCTGGACATAGGCCTCCCCCAAAAGGGGGGGTTTTGCCATAATCGCCACGCTTGGCAGGCGGGTTGGCGATCGCAGTATGGTTGTTACAAAGGCACAGAGAACGCTGCTGCCCATTCTCTGGTGAGTCCCTTAGTCGCCTCTACCCCACGGGTAGACATGGGATGGTGCTATTCTTTACTATGTATTGTTTGAATTGTTATTATAACTATATTTTTCTCTAGACCTCTTTTAACATGCAAGACGTGTTACATTGTTCTCACATTGTACCCTTAGATTCAACATGAATGATGTAACCTAAATTTGTAAAATGTAACTGATTTTAAAAGAGTGTTCATGGAGTTTCTTGCTCGTTCTTCTCCATAGAAACCTACTGTTTGGAACGAGCAACTAGCTTCAACTTTCTGACTGACTGACTCTGACAATTCAAAAGTACCTGTATATGGTTTAATTGAAATAAATGATTTTGAGTTTTGAGTTTTGATTATGCTTTTGTATCTATACATGTACCTTTTTAATGGGACAAGCCCGCCACATTATTCCTAATCCGCTGTTCCTGTATGCCAGATCAACAGCGGTGACCACCAGAAAAGCACTGAAGCAATGAAGCTCAACAAGTCCCGGAGAAACGATTCAAGTATCTTGGGTCCCGCAATGAAATAAATCAGAAAAGAACAGCGGAGGAGAAAGGAGAAAATATATTTTCTACTTAATATTTTTGTATATTTTCTATTATATACATTGTCAAGCAGGAGACAGAACAGAACTAGGCCAATAGGCACAAAGGGAAGTTTACAACTAGGAGAAGTCTCGTTGCCAATATTATAATTATAATTACAATATTATAATTACAATGATTATAATTGACATAATTAATGAGTGATAAAAAGTGAGCCATGCACATTGTTGCACGGCATTGATTGACTCTTTGCTATTCGAAATCCGATAGGCTGATTTGTTCTGTGTTGAAAAAATACAATCGTCTTTCTTCTCTAGTGGTTCTAAAAGTTGTTTTACCAAAAGCAATATGACCTTGGGTATTTTATAATATTAATATTCTGTCAAAAAGTACTACGATGAACTGTTTGTTTGTTGACGTATAATAATCCCATTATCATAATAATATTATTATCAATACGTTTATTACTTTTGGTAAATAATTAGAGACCATTTGGAAAATCCATGAATATGAAAAGTATGTTAAGTAATATGCCATTATATAAATAAATATGTTTTATCAACAAAATCTTCATCGGTGAATGAACGTGAGGTGAGTTTTTATCTCACATAATGGTAGAAGTTCGGTTACCAGTTGTGACCACGGAATAATTCATTGCTACTTGCTGTATAATCGCCTTGAGTATTGTAACGTTACAAATCGTACGCTTGCACCTAATCAAATAACTTACCTATGAATTAAAAAAGAAATTACCTAGATAGGATAAGTGATTATCGAGTTATACGCGTCAGTTCGTTGCTACGGAACCACCGAGGAAAATTGCACTTGAAATCAGGGCCTCAAGTCTGCTATTACAATTATAGTGTGTATTTCATAATGGTTGATTTTGACAAGTTTGATAATCTACTAATATAATGGCGTCATTATGACTTTCCAATGGTCAACCTGCACTGACACGCCACTGAAAGAAATGATATAGAATGGTAATTTCGTACAAAATGACAACTGAATGACTGACTTAGGTGGTAATCTGCTAAAATTTTAACAGTTTCTTTGATCAGTGACCTAACATAAGAACGTCATTGTGCAGTCATTGCTTTTAATTCGACCGACCAATGATCGACCATTATGAATTTAGCAGATTACGAACTTTTAGCAAAAAGATAATGGGATCGTGTTGGAACTGGGTGACTGACTCTATCCAACTTTGATAGGTATTCCTTATTGCGTATAATTATTTGTCGTCATTATGTCCCCTTTCAAAAACCAGTTTATTCATGTGTATTCACTTCTCAATATTTCAAGTGGCTTTGTACAGCGTTTGTTACCCATCACCGTCATAGCCTTGACATAAAATTGCTGAATGAATCTCTTATTTCTATAGCTATGGCGTTTTGTTAACCCCTTTTAATGAATAGTACCAAAATCACCATTTCATTATGTAGTCCCTTTTTCTCGAGAACACGTGTGCGTTTTGGTCCACTATAAACTATTTAACATAATGACTCCCCAATTCCGAATAAAAATATTTTCTAGAATAAAAAGATCAGACAAGGACCTCGGGCAATTAGGACTCCGGTTCAAACTTCACTGAGCAGTCTAAAGAATGGTGGCCGTTGATCTAAATAATAATAAATGTTTATTTGTACACAGAAAATTATACATAAGTAAACAAGGATTTATGAAGAATTGTACAATAGAGTCAGATTAAAGGGCGAACTGAGTGCCTAAAGCATGTGTTTTAGTCGTCAACGTTCCACGTTCGATATAATGACATACAACTGATATTTAGCGTCATGCAAGTACTCATAGATATAACAGCGTAAATTAAACAAAAGATGCCTTAAATTAAATACAGTATTTAGTTTTTTTAAGAGACAATTGCAATAAGATTCTCTGTTTCGTCATACGTTAACTTCTGCAACCAATTTGTTAGTTTGTTTTAACTTCATGTTTTAACCAACTTAGTCAGCTGGGGGGTAAACTGCATTAATTGCGGATCGACGGTTTGACAAATGCACTAGTTTCTAAAGTATACATCTAAAGTGTCAAGGAGAAAAAGTCAGCAAATGATTGTGGTAACTTTTTTTTTAGTTTTTGAAAAAAAAATGTTAAAACGGTCTTTGTATTGTAAGCACTGTTGTTTTGGTGTTTTTAAATGTTTCTTTAATAACTATTACACTGTTGTAAAAAGCTGTAATTTTGCTGAAATATTTGGCTTAATATCTAACTAATAATCATTTAAAAACTAAAAATGTAGGTACCTTTAAATTACTGGAAGGTGAAAAAAAAATCCGGGTTAATCTTATCATCATTACACTATTGTACGTCGTATTAGTCGTATTAGACGTCTTGCGGCTGACCGCAAGACGTCCACTGCTGGACATAGGCCTCCCCAAGGGGGGGTTTTGCCATAATCGCCACGCTTGGCAGGCGGGTTGGCGATCGCAGTATGGTTGTTACAAAGGCACAGAGAACGCCACTGCCCATTGTCTGGTAAGTCCGCTAATCGCCTCTTACGACACCCACGGGAAGATATGGGATGGTGTTATTCTTTACGTCCGACACCACACGGAAAATCTTATACCGATGAGATAATATAGTGAACGTCTGTTAGACTTAGTCAAGTCTTTATGAACATGCCACGAAAGCAAACGCTATCCGATATTTACCCACCACACTTGTAAGTCTCAATCAAAAATGGTGGCCAACTCAAAAGCGCCGAGGCAATGAAGCGACGGTAACCGAGAACCGCAGAAGTGATTCAACTGTCATGGATCCCGCAACGGAATTAAAAAAAAAACAAAGGAGTAGGAAAACAATATTTCCTTGACCTTCGATAACAAACAGGAGACAGAACAAAAAATAAATTTCTACTATTCTACCCTTAGGGGTGAAATATTTTCATGAAATTTATATAGGACCAAATTTGAGGTATACACTATGCATTAAAAAAGAATCATAGAATTCGGACTACACTGAAAAAATATGAGCGTGGTCTACATAAAAAAAAAACATGTTCATAAAATGAAAACTACTGGGCCAAACCATGTAAAATTTTGATGGGACCAAATGGCAACTATTACGCATCAAACTAAAGAAGAATCACGTTAACCGGATCATAAATTTCAGCGTAATCGGTGACTTAAAAAAAAAATACCAATCGAATTGACAACCTCCTCCTTTTTGAAGTCGGTTAAAAATAGGAATCCTTGAGAAAATTCACGAGGACGAAGTTGCAGGCAAATGCTAGTATTATAGTAATGGTTGCACTGTCTGTCTGTCTGTATAATAAAGTAATGTGGCTGCGTAAGTTTACATAAATTATTCCCTCTACGTTGTCGATTCCAGTTACATCGCCTTTGGAGTTGTCTCTTACATTACCTTAACGTCAAAGTATGTATTTCAATGAAACCATTGCGTGTAAACATCATCATCATCATCATTTCAGCCGAAAGACGTCCACTGCTGGACATAGGCCTCCCCCAAGTGGCGCCACATTGAATGGTCCCGCGCGACTCGCATCCAGCGGATCCCCACAACCTTTACCTGGGGGCCAAGTCTGCTATTTTTATAATTTCGTCATTCCAACACGATCCCATTGTCATTTTGCTAAAAGTTCGTAATCTGCTAAATCCATAATGGTCGATCATTGTTCGGTCAATGGTCTCGTGATAGAATTATGTTATAATGACATTGTCAACAAATTTGAACATTTATTCATGCCAGATTTAATTTAAATATATTTTTACATATTGTTTATAAGTGTTATAAGCAGTCTGAAGTAGTAATAAGTTCGTAAACTAAGTCAGTCATTAATTTGTCATTATGTACGAGATTACCATTCTATATCATTTCTTTCAATGGCGTGTCAGTGGTTGACCATTGGAAAGTCATAATGACGCCATTATATTAGTAGATTACCAAAGTTGTCAAAATCAACAATTATAAAATCAATGATAGACCATTCTGACACTATTGTAATAGCAGACTTGAGGCCCAGGTCATCGGTCCACCTAGTGGGAGGCCTTCCAACGCAACGTCTTCCGGTTCGCGGTCGCCACTCTAGAACTTTTCGATCCCATCGGCCATCTGTTCTGCGAGCAATGGGCCCTGCCCACGGTGCACGGTGCGTGTAAACGGTTTCATTGAAATAAATGCTTTGACTTTTGAATTGTCAAGAAGATGGAATGTGTTCAATTTCACTCAGAGAGAGAGGAATTATTCGACACATTAGTTCTGGGCCTCAAGTCTGCTATTACAATAGTGTCAGAATGGTCTATCATTGATATCATAATTGTTGATTTTGACAAGTTTGGTAATCTACTACACTCGGCGTCACAAAAATCGCACCTCTTTAAGAATTCCCTTCAAAGTCATTTTAACCCTATTAATCAATGGTATACATATGACTATAAGGTATAATTGGAAAGGCAATTTATTTAAATTTCAGAATAAATCAATGGATTTGGTTTTTTGTTTACCAGGGAATAAAAAAAAGCAAGCTAATGCAAATGATTAAAAAGTTAAATTTTATTTTATCAGCAAAAATTACAACAAAGTCCTTAAAACTAACTTAAAACCTAGTGTTACCCCCCCTAGCCCTGATGACTGCTTCCATGCGTTCTCTCATGGACCTTATTAATGTGACAACAGTCTCTTGTGGAATGTTGTCCCATTCTGCAACGACGGCATCTTGAAGGTCTTGGAGAGTGGTAGGGGCAGGATTTCGTGCCCGTACTCGCCGTTTCAGTTCATCCCAAAGGTGCTCAATAGGGTTCAGGTCTGGACTTCGCGCCGGCCAGCGCATAACAGGGATGCCAACTTCTTGCAGGTAGTCTCTTACAATTAAAGCGGTGTGACAACGGGCGTTATCGTGCATTAACGTGAACCCACTGCCAACAAAACCCGCATAAGGGACAACCTGTTCCTCTAAGATCTCTGTTATGTACCGAGCAGCAGTCAGCGACCCTTGCCCGCGAGCACTTCCAGTCCGAGAAACACACACAAAGTTCGTTTTACCGTCGATTGACATGCCGCCCCAGAACATGCACGAGCCACCCCCGTATTCCACTGTCTCTTGAATACAGGCTTGTGCGAATCGTTCCTCTTGCCTCCTATACACTCTTCGACGCCTGTCGTTGCAGAAAAGACACACCCTCGTCTCATCCGAGAAGAGCACAGCCCTCCATTGGTCTATTGTCCAATCCACATGGTCACGGGCAAATTGCAACCGGTCTCTCCTATGCTGTGCAGTCAATTTGGGCCCTGTAGCAGCCCTATGAGCTGCAATTTTCTTCTCCCGCATTCTTCTTCTAATCGTGGAGACGCTTACAGAAGTTCTGCGAGCTGATCGCAGTTGTTGTTGCAGCTCAACAGCATTGGAGAACCGATTACGTAAAGACGTCGAAACAATGAAGCGATCGCCTCTTTCGGATGTGCACCGTTGTCTTCCAGATCCACGTCTTCGGATATAGCCACCAGTCTCTTGGAAACGTTGGAACACTCGTCGAACGGCAAAACGACTCAAGTTCAGTTGCCGAGCAACATCACATTGCCGCATCCCTGATTGCAGTTGTGCAATGACTTGAGCGGCTTCATCTGCAGTGGTATCCATCTTCTGGGGTATTTTTCTTGCTGTAGCTGTTCACGTGTGTTCACTTCAAAGGTTGAATAGCGAATGACCCACATTTAACCCGGGTCGCCCGTTTTATACCCTTGTAGGGAGGTGCAATTAGTGGCCGTTGTAATGCGTATTTTGACAACATTTTTTTTAACGTTACGTGCTAATGAGATCTGTTGTGTTTAGGAATTCTAACTGTTGTTAATTTAAAGGTCGTTAAACATACTTTTAATTGATACCAATATTAATTGGGTTTAATGTATTCGTTACTGGCGGGACATGTTTTAAACTTATTTTCGAAAAGGTGCGATTTTTGTGACGCCGAGTGTATAAAATGGCGTCATTATAACTTTCCAATGGTCAACCACTGACACGCCATAAAAAGAAATGATAAACAATGGTAATCTAGTACAAAAAGAACTGAAAACTCTAAAACCATAAAAACTTAATCTTTAAAGTTCCACCGTTTACCGAAGTTATAACATACTAACACGGACTACAAAAACAAAAGAAGGACTCCACGCCACGTACATCGAAAGTGAAGCACCTAAAGTACGCCGGACCGACGCCGACGCACACAGATCACTGCGGTCAGTACTTTCGTTGCGGAATCCTTTTTTTTCTAGTCCGTGACTATGATGTGAATGTGTGCGTGAGGCATGTTTGTACAAATGGTCCAGCTTACTTAGGGTGCTTCACTTTCAATATGCGTGGCGCGGAGTCCTATTTTTTTTCTAATCCGTGTATACTAATATTAGTACATATTCAAGTCCGAGGGGAAGGCACTACAGATCTATACCTATTCTCAAGCCCTTTTCCGATCACAGTCAATAACGGGAATTTTCCGATAGAAAAACCCGACTACCCTTTTTCCCCTGTACTTTATTTTAAAGTTATCGTATATACTTAATACGAGTACAATACTAGTTTAAGCATTTTTTTTTTTACACCAAGACTCTATTAGGTAAATTCAAGCAAAGTCAAAATTTAAAACCATAATTATTAATTTAGGGCTCCCAAATAAATAAAAGTGTTTGCCAAGTTATGCCCCTGTGGAGCAATTCTTCTCTTTAGGGGTACGATTATGATGTCTCATAAAAAAATGAGTAATAAAATGATTGAAGAACTGGTTTGACTGAATTCTCAACTGAAACCTTTAAAAAGTAATATTTTGTCTTGTCACATTTGCGCGCTCAAAGCGATTTACTCGTAAATAATCCATCTAAAAAAAATAAACTTACATTTAATAAAATGTTGTTTTCTTACAAAATTATTTTATCTTAAAAAGTAACTATTTAAATAAAAGATAGGTACATATTTTGTATTTAATATTTCAAATAGGATTCCAGAAAGTTATTTGTATTTGGTATCTGAAATACTTAATTTGAAAGTATCTTGTATTTGTATTCTAGATACTTTGTAAAGGCTATCTTGTATATCTCTGATTGCTCATGGTAGGTTTTGCAGTGGCAATATCATAAACTGTTTAAACTGTAAAAACCTTTGTTTCAGAAATCAAAACGCATTAGAGAGCGCCCCGCTAAAATGCATTGCAACCGCACCAAACAATTGCCGACGGCAAAATGGTTTGTAGGCGCAAAATAACAGTGCGGTGGAAGTGAATACATTTTATCGGGTACAAAAAAAAAACAAATTGAGTTACATGTGCCCAAGAAGCTTATAGATAAAAGTGGAGGCAACACTCTAAATACCTAAGTGAAACCAACTGTGGGCAGACGCTCTCTTTCTAAATGCATACGTAAGAACGAGATAGTGATATGTGTTTTCTTTGTCTTATGTATGCATTTAGAAAGAGAGCGTCTGCCCACAGTTGGTTTCAATTAGGTATTTAGAGAGTTGCCTCCACTTTTATCTATAAGATTCTTGCCTACCTAGTTTCTGGCTACGAAAATATTATTGGTATGGTTCCAATTATTTTTACTTGTTTTAAGTGTGTGGCAATAAATTCTAAATTCAAATGAATTTTATTTAAAAAACATGGAATTCTATTTTCTAGTTGAGTTCAGTCATTTGTATATTAATAATAATTAGTGTTTTGTTTTGCATGCAATACGCTTATGTTGGGTATTTTTTATTATTATTATTAACAGGCTTTTATTAGGTCGACCTGTATGTAACTATGTAATGGAATCTAAGGTTACTAATTTAACCATCTTCCAAGGATCGTATCGTCATGAAAATTGGCTGCTGTATGTAGTTCTGATGACAATACAATAATATGGTACTGTCGAACTGATCTGATGATGGAGCCGGAAGATATGAACTGGAACTTCATGATGGAACATCGAATCATAGCTGTGTTTTGACTTGTTAGAAAAGTCTTGTAATGAACTTTGACCACGATTAGTTTTCAAGGTCTGATGATGAAGCCGGAAGATAGGCACTGACATTCCATGATGGAATATCGTATCTTAGCCGTGTTTGGACTAGTTAGAAAGGTCTTATAATGAATTTTTACCACGATTAAGTTTCAACGTCTGATGATGAAGCCGGAAGACAGGAACTGGCATTCCATGATGGAATATCGTATCATAATCGTGTTTGGACTAGTTAGAAAGGTCTTATAATGAACTTTTACCACGATTAAATTTCAACGTCTGATGATGAAGCCGGAAGACAGGAACTGGCATTACATGATGTAATATCGTATCATAGTAGTGTTTGGACTTGTTAGAAAGGTCTTGTAATGAACTTTGACTACGATTAAGTTTCAAGGTCTGATGGTGAAGCCGGAAGATAGGAACTGGTATTCCATGATGGAATATCGTATCGTATCAGTCGTCGTAACAAACCTATTATACATTGACTTGTACATATTAAGTATAAATAGTGTAAATAGTGGTGTAAATAGAATAATATTGATATATCTGTATACGATGTATATTGACATGTAAATAGGGTAGTAGGTTGTTAAAGATCCCACCCAAGTCAAGGTAAGAAACGTGACGAGGGCTAAATGGCATGAGGGTGGTTTATAATATCATGTCGCTAGCGTCACCTCAGGGAACCGGGCGAATCCCTGTTGTAAATAGCCTTGCCACTCTACACAAACCTCTGGAGGGGGGGGGGATCGGTTTATTGTCCACTACTCGTGGGAATAATATGGCAAAAACTACAAAAAAGAGAAACAGCAACACAAAGAAAACGGAGACTACAAAAAAGAAAGGAAAAATGCGAACAAAAAACCTTAAAACTCAGTGGTAAAACGAAAAATCTCTACAAAAACACTAATCAAAAACACCAATCAAAAACGTATATGAAATAATATAGAGCTAGAGAGACATCAGAGAGCAACGAAAAACAAAAATATAAAAAGAAACGGGTGGACTACCGAGTAAATTAAGAATTTTCAAAGGGGCTAAAATCATGTTGCGTTCCAATATAGACGTGGAAAAGGGGCTAGTGAATGGAAGTGTCGGTTTTATATCAGACATCGTCTGGTCGCAATTATTTCGTTATCAAAGACTAAAAAGTTTAAAATAAATTAATAGTTTTAAAAACACTAGAAAAAACACTCTTTTATAAATGCACGTAAAAACCAAAGATAAATTATGGATCGTTCAAGTTGTCTCTATTTCTTTTGCTTTGTCTTTCCTGTTCCAGCGCCCCACGCTTTTACAATCAAATATTATAATTAAAAGCACACAGTTTACACTTCAGCCCAGAAATCTAGTGTGGGTGAAAGATACTCTGTACCTCCACCTGACACAATGGTTGCTAGGAGACAGGCTCGAATACCTAGCGAATTTTCGCTTGGTAAAAAAATGACACACACATCAATGATCTAAGCGGTGTTACCCAACAAACATTAAAGCAAAAAAAATGCTTAGTTGGTGAGCAGTTTGCTAAATTAGCGACTTTGTAATGTGTCTTAACACTCCATGTAAGTTATTCTACTAGAAAGAATAATAAGTATTATTGTATGTGAAACGATCTCAGGCATACGACACACTGTCAAAAACATCCGCTCTAGTCGCGGTAGCGTTGTGTGATAAACGGCTCCTACGTATACTGAGACATCTGACATTTCTAGACATCTACCTATTTTGAAAACTCTAATGTTTATTGCAATACATAGTGCACAGATACAGGTGGAAAAGAATAAAATATAAAAAATAAGTATGAGAAGAGAGGACGACCGTTTCAATAATTTTCCTTGATGCTAAATATTTAATTATTAAAAAGTTACTTCCTATCTGTTGTTTTATAACCGTGTTAGTAAGTTTTTACTTTTGATAGATTCAATAATTAATTAATAATTAATTTAGTATAGGACGCTACGTGTGTCGATACGTGTTCTTATGCCATCCCATCTTCCTAGTTCAGCCTGCTGTGCTGGTGCTGCTGCTGCGGCTTCAAACGGTGAAAGTATCTATAGTATCCTAAGCGATAACTTTATTTTCGAGCCCTTAGGAGTTGAAACCCTCGGGTTGTGGGGTCCGAGTGATCATCTACTTTTTAAGGAAATTTCCTAAAGGTTGGTTGACACTTCCCGTGATCCTAGGGCTGGTTTTTACCTCGGACAGAGGGGTTAAGCAAAAGTTGTAACGACACTTTTTGCTATAGTTGTAAGCCGTGCGGCGTGCGCGTGTTTCTCTGTCCTAGCCAGTTATTCATTTATTGTAAATAATAATAATAAACATGTATTGCTTGTATGTTGGTTGTTGTTGTTGTAAATTGTTGTTGTTGTGTTAGTTGTTATTGTGTTTGTTGTTGTTGTGTTTGTTGTTATTATTGTAGTAATTGTTGTTGTGTTGTTGTTGTTGTTGTAAATTGTTGTCGAAAGGAACTTCGTTCCATCCGGGTGTCCCTTGACACCTCTCATTTTTTTTGATGCCTTATTGTCTTAGTTTTTTTTTAGTTTAATAGTTAAAGGTTTTCCGTTTTTATTTTTTCGTGTAAATATTAAACACTATATCAAAATAAATATCGAATTGGCCGTATATATAAGCAAATTTATCTTTGACACGTCGATTTCTTGTAAAATTAGAATTTAGCAGATCACTCACTAAAATGTAGGAGCTATCGTAGGCGCCGGTAATCATTTCCATCATTTTGTCAAATTTTATTCAAGTTACTATTTCGTAAAATTAAAAAAATGGGTGTATCTTCCCTAGATACATCCATGTCCGTCTCCGTCATAAGAAAACTCAACACCTACCACATTTACTTCATTTCATGTAAACTAAGATCTTCAAAATATTATGAGTGAAAAAAATAGAAAATATTAGGGTGTTTAAGATCATGAAACCTTTAATAGAATAAACTCAGTGCAAAGATATACACTTACCGTAAGATTCAATTGTAATTAAAACAGCTTGAGTAGCATTGGAAATAGGTACTTATCATTTTGTTAATTAATACTTATTGTGTCTTATAATTCCTTTGTCCATAATATTTAGTAGCGTGACTGATATAATAGTGGTTTATAGTATAGTATAGTCTTTACATGTAGTTAACTTATTTATTTATTTTTTAATTTTAATTTACTCACACACTCTTTGCTACACGTTTCCTTTTATTTATATATAGTATAGTAGCTTCGAATCAATAGCCATTATTGACAGAAAAATTCACACACTGTACCACACAACTCTCAACACACTACCACAATCACACATCACACAAAAGTGCGCCATGACTACGCCCTATTTTACTTTCCTTTGTTTAATTTTTTGTTTATTTTTTCACATACCTATAGAGAATGTAAAAATCGAAGAGCGGAGTCTCCTAACACAAGCAACTCTTTGCTTAAAAGGGGATCTCCTGTTACTTGCTGTTAATTGTAATATGTGTATGAAATAAAAGCCTTTTTTTTTTTTATTTATCGACTTTGTTTTCATAAAACTGGTTTACATCCGTTATACGTCACACCCAAAGGTCCAGTTGAAAACCAGCGTCAGGCACAAGTGGTCTGGCATTTTATGCTGAACTGGGCCTGTTTGACGCAGCCGTGGGGTACACAATAATGTTTTTTATTTATTTCTGTTTTTTTACCTTTTTTTTTAATTGTTTTTGTGTGCACATGGTCTGTGTCAATAAACGTTTTTTTCTTTCTTTTCTTTTCTTTCTTTATTTTTGCTTAACATGAAAATAATATATTCGCAATTCAGAGTGGTGATGTTGAAATGAAAGAGAAAAGGAATTAAATTAACTTTTTGATACGCAAACACAGAATAGGAAGCTCTTCATGTGCTTAAATTGAAAAAGAAAAACAAATTAATGTCGAAACTCAATTAAGTATTGTTTTTCCCGTTTATTTAGTTATACACGGAGACAAAAGCAAAGCTTGCGCACCCCTTTCGGAAAAGGTATTTTACGTAACAGTTTGGTTTCTTTCGTCTTTGTTTATTTTGTTTAGCATTTATAAATATTTGTACCTATAAAAATTAAATTATAAAAGCATACTAACCATAACCCAACCCAAGGGTCCAAGATACCGGCGGTAAGGGCCACAGAGAGAAACCTCCTAACAATGCAAGCTGTGTCCAGAATTACAGCTTTCTGAATATGGGCTGTGTCCAGAGAAATATTGCCTTCTGATTGCGGGCTGTCTCCAGAAGTACTGCCTTCTTAATTTAGGCTGTATCCAGAAGCTTTGTTTTCTGAATGCGACCTGTGTCCAAAAGTATTGCCTTCTGAATGCGAGATGTGGCTAGATGTACTGCTTTCTGAATGCGGGCTGTTTCCAGAAATTTTGCCTTTTGAATATGGGCAGTGTCCAGAAGTACTGCCTTCTGAATGCAGGCTGTCTCCAGAAGTACTGCCTTTTGAATATTGCCCTTGATCCAGCCGCCTAACAAGAGCTTCCTTAAATGTTGGTCGAGACTCTTGGTCAACTATTGGCACAATAACCGCTGACTCCACATCCCACCTGCTGACAACCTCACGGACCAAGTTAAGAAACTTTATCTGTTTATCTTTCTTGGCCTTCACGTGGTTCACGTCACGATCGAAAGAAGCTTATGATAATTATTAGACTCTAGGCTAATATAAAACGTAAGAAAAGTCTTTACCGTTCTTTCATTACGTCTGTTTTAAAACCGACTTCGATTACAAGTCTTGCCTAAATTACAAAGGACCTTAATAAGGCTTCAGTATCTATACGCATCCATAGCAACAGGTAGGATACCTCTCAGAAAAGGCGTAAAAAAATATTACAATAACGAGTTTATAGGACTTTATTAGCGTCACGTGATCTGTTTCTTTCGTCTTGGCAGTTGCTAATTACCTGGAGTCGTAACTAAGGTTTTTACGGCGGTTTTTCGTAATATTTTGCGGTTACGTATCGACGCGATACACGTCCACCTTCTACCAGCTCTAGAGCGTTACTGGCGTCCGCCCCACTCCCGACAACCGTCTGGCACAACTGTCTGTTACTAGGTTTCCCGGCCTGTTGATTTCAGTTTATCGTAGCGTTCGGTTTCAGCAGGTGCTATAAGACCCGTGTCTGCTTGAAATTCGACGTATTTTCGTCGTGTTATTCAAACAGTATCTGCATTTTGCTGGGAACTCTATAGGTATAAATAAAAAACTTATTATTATGATTTCTTTTATTTTCTTTTAATATATGTAAGTTATATTTTTAAATATTTTAAAATATACAAATTGTAGCCCATCTGTTTCGGCAATACCGGGTTAGGGCTCCAGGGGAGAAACCTCCTAAAAATGCAGGTCATGTTTAGAAGCAGTACTTCTGGAGTCGACCCGCATTTTTAGAAAGTCCTTCTGAATCAAGCTCTTGATCAGTTCGCCTAACTACTGCCTCTTATGTTATTATTATATCGTTTATTCAGTTATATGCACATAAATTACATTTTTAAACATAAAAAATTAACATCAAAATAAAAATTATTTAAAAATTGGTAACCTACCTGTATTTCGAACAGGGTTCAAGCACTGTATCTTGGAAGCGGTCAGGGCTCCAAAGAGAGAGAAACCACTTAACAATGCGGGCCGTGTCCAGAAGTACTGCCTTCTGAATCAAGCCCTTGATCCAGCCGCCTAACGAGAGCCTACGTAGATGAAATTTTCATTATTATTAAATTTACGTTACTGGTCATCTTCACAGTGCAATTAAATTCTTAGATAGCTTTCTAGAAATTACTTTAACAATTTACGTTATCAAAGTGTTTATTTGTTAAATGCTTCAGTAGCTACATAATAATCTATGTTAATACGCTACAAGAAACTACAAGACGTTGGAAAAGTCCCGTAAACATATTGTAAACTTGTCGAAGGATCGTTGAACTTCTTTGAATGCCTGTTACACATATTAAAGCATGAATAAATGTTTGCGACGGTTTTCTCAGTACTTGAAGTTAGGTACTTAATTAGTTAGTAAGGTGATATAGAACATCTCAACTAAGTTTATTGAAAAGTTCCTTCAATAATTTCATGACCGGCGTTTTGTTTTGTGTTTTCATTCAGTGTTACTCCCAAATCTAGGTGGTTTCCCTCACACCACTAAGTTAACCTCATGCGTATCCGCCCACTGAAAGAATGGATTATGAGAATCCTATTCAAAATCGTACTTGTAATGTAGAGACAAACATTCTTAATGATTAGAACACAGTATTTGATCACATCTTTGGTCTGGCGATCATTGTTGTAATTATCAACACGATTAATAAGAAAACTTTGTAAAATCACTGTTTTAAATATAGAAATTACTTGATAAAAGGTAATGAAATAAAAGTTAATGTGAAATTATGATATTTTACCACTAAAATGCTAAGTATTTTGCCTACCAGAGCTAAATATGCTTGTTTTAACTCATACACACTCTCGCCCATACACATCACACAAAAACGCGCATTTTTGCCTTTTTCTCCATTAATAAAAGGCAAACACCTATTTTTCCTTATCAATAATAAATAACTAACCTACTTTTTTTACATTTTCGTATATACTTTAATTTTATATTAATTATTCATTACAAGTAATGCTAAATGGAAGACTGGGGTCTTATAACACAAACATTTTCTTTCCTAAAAGGTGATCTTCAAATCGTGTCTACTAAATGCAGCTTGTAATTGAAATAACCTTTTTTTTACCTCTCTAACTAGCGTTCTAGTAGTCATAATGTCACGGTATGAGTAATTCATACTTTGCCATTACTTCTACAACATAATATTTAAGAAGACAGCCGACAATGCTTGCTTAGTTCAATTAATTGACTTTCATTATTCATTGTTTTATGGTTGAATAGTTATAAAATTATATTCATACTCACTTGTTCTAACCACTGAAAACATGAGCGTTAAACATTACACAACTCTTCTTTCCTGTCTTGTTTAATTGTTTTATATGTTGAAAAAGACATTATGATCATATTTCAAACATTTTTTTAAATGCTTTAAATGTTATTAGTAATTTCTTGTGGAATTGAGTTTCAATTGAACTACAACTGTAAGTACACAGTTCACACAACAGAAAGGCAAAGATGCATGGATTATGTGATTATATTTATTCATGTAAATTTTCTACATCATTGCACCTACCATGTTTTTTCTCTGCATCATCCTAAGGTGAAATGGTAGAAAATGTCCGCTTTAATAATTTATGCAGTTTATTTTTACATTACGTGCATAAAGTTGAATTAATAAATAAATAATATTATGGGGAAGGAAGTCAGTGTCATGACGGTTGTTGAGCCGACCCCAAATAACATGACAAAGGCGGGAAAATGATGGACTTTGTGTATTGATACTTAATAGTCCCTCATCTTCCTGCCTTTGTCCGATATAAAGAAAGGTATCATCTCATAAAAAAATAATTAAATAAGGCTTGATAATGTAGGTAAGTACTCATTTGTTATGTACGTATCCACTTTAGTAATTACACTTTGAATTTGTATTCAGTAAAGAAAACCGTTATGTACGACTTTCTATAAAATACACATACTACAATAATACACGTTACTGTCTAAAGTAACGTGTATTATGGTGGTATGTGTGTGATTTTCAGTCCAACAACTAACACGTTACTAATACACACTTTTAAGTTCAAAATCTTTGAAATAAATGAACTGCTTTTAATGAAACTTGAAACGAATGCTCAAAATACACAAGTCTAAAGAATTAAATGAGATTTTATTCGATTTTTTTATAGCTGATATATAACGATTTGAAGTTTCTACTATATCTTTAACAAAACTAATTCTAAATTACCATACATTATATTACGGACACGTTTCAAATTTAAAATCGATTCATTAATTTCTAAGTGTTAGACATGAGTGTTTTTACATTGGGTTCGTTTTTAAAATTAATTTAGTTGAAAGAAGGCAACCATAAAAAAAATCACATTAATTGAATACAAATTAAGATGTATCTAAATAACATGACCGTTTTAAAGGCTATTTTCAAATGATTTTTTCGGGTGAATGTCCCGTCGCTAGTGAAATCTACAAAATCTAATTTCTTACCAAAAAAAACTCCCGGTACACATCTTTTCCTTTTCCTCGTGCTGTCCCACGGCTGGGCTAATAAATCCCAGGTCCTTACAGGAACTCTTTAACGACGCCATCTGGTACCAGTCTTGCAAAATGTACACTAAGTCTAAATAATTTTAATCGATGAAAAAACAAACATAAGTATTTTCTTGGTTTTCCTTACAATACATTTACGGTTTTTTGCACGACTGGACTCGAAACATGCGGAAAAATTGTCAATATACGAGAAAGACAAATGCCGACGGCAAATGAAATACAAATTGTACAAATTGTGGATGCACTTTTATGTTAGGTGTAGTTAATTAATTTAACTATAATTATTAGTGAATATAATCCTTTATACGGATTATACGGAAAATAATCCTTTAGGAAGACTGATATTAAAATATATGTCACAAGTTAAAAGACACTCTGTTTTTTGAGTCAAGTTCAAGTTTTCTTACCTGATAAGTTATTCTAAGCATTAAGATAATTTCCCATGCACTAAAACTATATAATTCATTGGAGTATTTATTTCAATGATATTTTTTTTCCAACTTTTCGTTTGCCAACGGCAACTTAAAAATATTCATATTTCAAAAAGTTTCAACGTAATTTCACGACAGGGTCACGAAAATATTTTAACTACGTCTACTTTAAATATTTTGTGTAAAACTAATTATACATTTTGTATTTTATAAATTTCAGCCATCTTTTCGCGCAGATTCAAAGTTCAAATATTCAGAAGTTTAAAAAAAATACTTTTTCATATCTATGTCAATAGATTAGCTCGAATCTCATACTGAAATATAGATATTCATTGTTTTATAATAATAGAACAAAACTGTAAAACGCAAAATTTTGGTCATAAGGTTCAATTTTAGACGATATAATTTTCCAGGGATCCTACGCATCTATGGGCGTGGATAAGGTTTGGAGGGGATAGAACAATGGTGGGGACGAAAGGGTAGCCAGTGTGGGGAAATTTCACAAATTCAGGCGCTATACACTGAAAAATTTGCCAATATATGATTTAATGTAGTAAAATATTTTACCTTACTAAAGATTAACTATGATGATAGGTAGGTGCTGAAAGTTAGTATCCAGTAATAACTACCCTTAACCATTTTGATTTATTTAACCGACTTCATAATAAATATACGCCTTTGCTTATTTCAGAAACGCAAACTCAGACTAAATATCATTTTTATTCTCGCAATTAAAACGATTTCTGCCATTTTTTATTTAAAACGTAGAATGGGGTAATTTTATTTTGTGACATGCCTGCTGAATCTGCCCTTTCCACAGTTCCACCCGTCGACTGCGCATGTCTGAATTTCACCCCGAACCACCCCCAGGGTATAAAAGCTCCGAGGGGGAAATCAGGAGCGCACTGGATCAAAAGAATTCGTACTAGCAACATCGTAGTTACCACGGTCGGCAAAACAGTAATCGCTGGTCTCGCGGCGAGAGGCCGCGCGCGTGTAATTCCGCGCTCCGTTCTTTGGTGCTAATGTGTCATAATAAAAATACTAACCTGTTTTCGCATCGTTTACTGTAACTTCATTATATAAAAATCGTGTTTCTCTTCGTGTAAACATGCAGGTTCCTGAAAGGTGACGCCAGAATTCAGTAAGTCGTTTGATTTATATTTTTTATTTGTTTATTTCGACTCTGTCTGTTTTCATTTCGGTAATGCATGATTTTGTTAAGGTTATCAGGTTATCATTGTTATTGTTTTTGGGGATTTCGTGTCTGCTTTCTTATTATTTTATTGCTAAACGTTCATTTTATGTTTAATTTTAGATTCTGGGGTGGGATATCTTTTATTTGCTTTATTTACAGTGAGTTTCTTTAATTTTGCATGATTGTATGTTATTTGTAACAGTTCGTTTTTCCTTTTACGGTTTTACAATTTTTACGGACCTATTACGACACCGACGGCATTTGGAAAATGGGAAAAAAAGTATTCATTTCTTTCTTTCGGGATGTAACTTCGCCACGTTTTTAATGTCAACATAATTCGCCATTCATTTCTAAACCTTTTAAAAACCAACGTGAAAATTTTTTATTCGCAAAAAAAAAACGCATTAAGTCACGGTTTAAGATATAACTTTTAAAATTATGATATCTTAAACAGAATTGAATTTGGTTCGTATTAGCGTGTTATTTTGCGCTCGTCATTACCTCGCGCGACAATTATAATTATTTCGTAATTAATCAAGCACCTCTGAAAAGCGCCGTGAAAAATGTTAAGTGCTTAAACAACACATTTTAAGATATTAAATCACTGTTTAAGATATAACTTAGAAAAAAATGGTAAATTAAAAGGTATTGAATTCTCCACGTCTTAGTGCATTATTTAAGACTCGTGATTACCTCGCAGAACATTAATTAATTCGTAATTAATTGCGCACTATCGAAATCATCATGAAAAATTTTTAAGTTCTTAAAAAACTATTTCAAGTTATTTAAATCACGGTTTAAGATAATATTATAACTTTGATAATAATTATGCCGTGTGTGAAATGTCCCCACATATTATTATTATTATTGTTATTATGTCTTAAACAATATTTAATTTTCTACGTCTTAGTGCATTATTTGAAACTCGTTATTGCCGCGCGCATCATTAATTATTTAAAAAAAAAGTACCTAGTAAACTTTAAAATTGTTTTTAAGTTATTTAAATCGGGTTTCAGATTTAAGTAAATAAAATGCTAAATTTAACAATTTTGGATTTTCTTTCTGAACGTCTTATTTTACACTTTTCATATTTTCTTTCAGACGGCTAAATGACTGCGTCATTTCGACAGCGGTATATTCATTTCACAGTTTAAATCCAAATAAATAAAATATTAGGTTTAGGAGAAATCCAGTTATTTTTTTACAGACCTTTGTCTGTCATCGAAAAACACGTAAGAAATACATCTTTGAAATCTGAATTAAATGTTAGAGTTAGGGTGAAACAGATAATTTTAATTATAATAAAGATAAAAAAATCTGCATTCACAAACAGATTAAAAAATAGATTAAAAAACTGAATTAAATTAAGGCTTTAAAGTAAAGAAGCCAACTTTCAGAATCACAATTTGTTAAGATCTGTCTAAATATTTATCCATTCAATTAGATAAAATACTCATAGAGATCTTAATTACAGTTAATTCGTGATTAATTTCATCCTTTTGAAAGTGTCAAGATCTTTTTAAGTCCTTAATAAATCATTTTATGTTTTTTAAGATTTACCTTAAAAAAATATGAATATTGAATTTTCTCCATCTTAGAGGTATTCGTTAGTTTTCGCAAACGCTTTTTCAAGTGTTGCAGATGAGAAAAAAAGGTCATTTTCTTTCTTAAAAGTGCGGATAAATACAATAGAAGGTTTTGAACATTTCCAGTTTCAAAATATTTATTTCATCAATTAGATAAAATAAATACTCATGGAGATTTTAAACACTATTCATTCATGATTAACTGCGCCCTTTTAAAGACGGGGTAAATTTTAAGTCCTTAAAAAAATAATTTAAATTATTTACATCACGATTTAAGATTTGACGTAAAATAATGATTCCTAAAACAAGATCAAATTTTCTCCGTTTCAGCGTTTTATTCGTCAGTTTTCACATTTTCTCTTAGAAATAGAGTGCTTTTGCAAGTGATGCAGATGCGAAAAATATGATATTTGTCTTTGTCGCGACGAAATTATTGCGTTATTTCATTTCACAGTTAAAGTGTGAATAAATTAAATTTTAGGACATTTCCGTTTCCCAAATATTTATCTATTCGATTAGATAAAATACTCATGGAGATCTTAATCACAGTTGTTAATTCGTGATTAATTAACCGATTTTAAGAAACTTTGAGATTTTTAAGTCGTTAATAAAATGTAGGACATAGGATAAAGCAGACAATTTTAAGGATCGTAAAGATCTTTGGTTGCATTTCCAAACAGATTTCCAAAACTGAATTTTCTCCATCACTATCTATTTTCTGTTAGAAATAGAGCACTTTTGCAAGTGCGAAGAAAAATGATCCTGTGTATACTCATGTTTTACAATTAAAATATCTTTTATCCAGAGCAGTAAACTTATCTAACAGTTTAAGTCCGAATAAATAAAACAGAAAATTAAGGACATCTCGTTATTTATTCAAACTGTCTTAATATTTATTTTATATTCGTTTTTGACGTGATAACGTCTAAATCGATGAACATCGGTCGCATGCACTAAAACGTCTCACGTTCCGCCTGAGCCTGAGCGTGCAAGCGAGAGCGCAGAACAAGCGATGGAGAGGCACGAGCGGCCCAAGCAATAAGCTCCGCCCACCACGACGGAAGCCATTATTTGCTTATAGTATATTTGTTAGCCATTATGTTTCTTTATGACGTTATCACGTAAAACTATCGTCCGTAAACCGACTTTACAGACAACCAATTTGTTTATACAAGGCTGGCTCACAAGTGCTTTATAATACAAGTATGTAGCACTCAGGGATAGCGTAGCTTCCCGTTACCGAAAGAATATACAGAATAGAATCAGTAGTTTTTTTTTAACAAACACAAATTCAATTTTAATTTATAATAATTATTATGTATTGATAACGGATAGCGGATTTTACATGGTATCCAACTCGATTCGCGACACACTGTAGAACTAGGCGTTTTAGTAATTTTACCATCTCTGCTCATGCAAAATTCTGCTCAGCAATTTTGATCAGCTAAATTAACTTGTCCTGCGATTACTTTTTGCACAGCCATTTTATATTGTCTTGCTCTTAGCGACTTGGCGTTGTTAAGCCCTACCTACCCTACCTACCCTACCTACCCTACCTACCCTACCTACCCTACCTACCCTACCTACCCTACCTACCCTACCTACCCTACCTACCCTACCTACCCTACCTACCCTACCTACCCTACCTACCCTACCTACCCTACCTACCCTACCTACCCTACCTACCCTACCTACCCTACCTACCCTACCTACCCTACCTACCCTACCTACCCTACCTACCCTACCTACCCTACCTACCCTACCTACCCTACCTACCCTACCTACCCTACCTACCCTACCTACACTACCTACCCTACCTACCCTACCTACCCTACCTACCCTACCTACCCTACCTACCCTACCTACCCTACCTACCCTATCTACCCTACCTACCCTACCTACCCTACCTACCCCACCTACCCTACCCTACCCTACCTACCCTACCTACCCTACCTACCCTACCTACCCTACCTACCCTACCTACCCTACCTACCCTACCTACCCTACCTACCCTACCTACCCTACCTACCCTACCTACCCTACCTACCCTACCTACCCTACCTACCCTACCTACCCTACCGACCCTACCTACCCTACCTACCCTACCTACTCTACCTACCCTACCTACCCTACCTACCCTACCTACCCTACCTACCCTACCTACCCTACCTACCCTAACTACCCTACCTACCCTACCTACCCTACCTACCCTGCCTACCCTGCCTACCCTACCTACCCTACCTACCCTATCTACCCTACCTACCCTACCTACCCCACCTACCCCACCTACCCTACCTACCCTACCTACCCTACCTACCCTACCTACCCTACCTACCCTACCTACCCTACCTACCCTACCCACTTAAATTAAATTTGAATATATTTTTGGTTTTTGTTGTTTTTTTAATGTAGGTACCGCACAACTAAATAACGCAACTAATTACCTATTATTACACTGGTTTACGGTAGGCAGGGTAGGTAGGATTCTATAGGGGAGGCCTATGTTTTACAGTGGACGTCTTTCCGCTGATAATGATGATGATGGTTATTGTTTTTTTTTATAATATCCTGTAAAACATTTATGTAACAATAGAAGTCTTACTTAACCGTTAAAACTTGCAATTATACATACTTTTTAAATACATTTTTCTCCATATTATTATCAATATTACAGCCATGTTAAAATTACATAGGTTAGGCGATAGCTAGATCTCAGTCTATGAGACAAGGACTGTCAAAATAGTGAAACTGCACAAGCTAAAAATAAAAAGTAAAATCAAATAGGATACGAACCCTTTTTCTAAGATATTATAAGTACGGAAGGATACCAAATTGATGCAGTTGTCTATCTGTTTGTCTGTTCATGAAAACGGGTAATTCAAAATACGTAACTGCATTGATTGTTATAAGATTTCAGACAATCAAGTGTCTAGAGTAGACGCTTGTGTTGGGAACCACTTGTATCAATTTAATAAACACGCTCTGAAGACTAACCGCAGTGACCCATTCATTCGCACGTCTTAGCATAGAGGGAAAATCAATCATAACACATTAACCGAAAAAAGGAACAAAATACTAGTAAAAAGTGTTGATAACCACCCGAAGAAAAACCAACGCAGTTTCAGTAACCAGTTTTGCACAAAATAGTGAGAAGATTATTATAGCAACAATACGAAAAAGTTTTGTAAATAATCAATCGAACGTCAAAACTCATTAGGAGTCATAAATAAAATAACGACGCCATTACTATTCATCGGTTATTATGCCAGTTTGTAGAAAACACGACCTTAAGACTGACAGCACTAACGTTCTAATTTGAAACGTCCGAACATTTTACAGAGTAGGTGCGTGCCTAACTAATTTTTAGGGAATAGTAATTTCTTGTAACATTGTATAGGATTATGGAAGAAACATCGTGAGGAAGTGTCTACCTTTTATAGCAGAACTTTTTATGTCATAATATTATTTAGCATAACAGCGGTTAGCATAAACTTCATTTCGCAGAAAATTGTTTGGCAGACACTCATTTATCATACATTCAAAACTCATAATTTTGTAAGTCAGAATCATCTTTAGGCATCATATGCATAATAATCGAAAAGTAGAACCATCACATCTCAGAAATCTTACAGTTAGAATCATCTTTTGGCATACATTTCATATCATTAATAATTGAAAAACTCATATTATACGTTGCAGAAAATTCATACGAAATTAGGAGAAATAATATTCTGCCATCTTAAAAGTATGCCATTGTAAATTCGGACATATAAACATTCTGCCAAACAATAATTATAATATAAAAATGTATGCCTTAAGAATATCCGTTTAAAGAAGATTATGCCAAGTATGTTATGCCAAATAAATTTTAGAGCATCAAGATTCTGCCAGGCAGGGAGCCCCGTGAGGAAACCTGAATAAGTCTTGGTTTCGTTTAAGTCTGAAATCGCCAGTCTGCCTTTTGCAAGTGTAGTATTCAATGTTCGTGTCTTCTCTGCGTGGAAAGAGGCGCCTGCAGTTGAACAATAATTAGCTGATATTATTCATAATTCATCATCATCTGTCGAAAGACGTCCACTGTTGAACATAGGCCTCCCCCATAGAACGCCACAACGAGCGGCAACCACCGGTTACCCGCGACCTTGACGATGTCGTCGGTCCATCTGGCGGGAGGCCTACCAACGCCTCGTCTTCCGATTCGTGGTCGCCACTCAAAACCTTTCTTCCCCATCGCTTATCGGTTCTTCGAGCGATGTGGCCTGCCCATTGGCACTTCAACTTGCATATTCTGAGAACTGTGTCGATTATTTATAATTACTGGCTAATTAAACTGACTGCTGAAATCTATCTTACACCCACATCATTCCTAAAATAATTTAACCAAATTACCTTTAACGCCAAAATATGTATCGCCACTTCACTTGCCCTAATTAAATTCCCTCGGGTAATTTCACAAAACTATGACCTCGAATAGAATTTTTTTAAAACCTTATTGATGACTATGGTTTTATACATGTTCTTGCAAATGTAAAACCAATAAAAGTAAGTACGTACCTATGGTAATGTTGGTAATTATGCGTTTTATAAAATACTAGCTTTTGCCCGCGACTTCATCCGCGTGGATTTCGGTTATCGCGGATGCAGACGAAGTCGCAGATTATAAAGTAGCCTATGTCCTTTCCCGAGGTTCAAGCTATATTCGTACCAAATTTCATAAAAATCGGTTCAGCCGTTCGCCGTGAAAGTGAAAACGTAACAGACAGAGTTACTTTCGCATTTATAAATATTAGTAACTAGCGACCCGACCCGGCTTCACATGCCTATAGCCTTCCTCGATAAATGGACTATCCAACACAAAAACAATTTATCAATTCGAACCAGTAGATCCTGAGATTAGCGCGTTCAACGAAACAAACAAACAAACCAACTCTTCAGCTTTATAATATTAAAAAATTTGTATAGATTAAGTAAAGTAAAATGGATGACATGTTTCTCATGAATTGCACAGGGGAACAGTAATTTTACGGCATTGTACATTAAAGTCAATATCGTATAATTCAGTATGTAGTAGGTATACGAGAAGGTCACTCTATTTACTACAAGACTTTTAACAACTTGTCAGAAAATTGTGTAAATAAAGAAAGCAATAGTACGGATTAAAACGTATACTTTTATGAGCGACTATATCTTATTTAATATATAAAAATCTTCTGCGCGTGTGTATGAAAGAGAACTCCTCCTAAACGGTTGGACCGATTTTGTGTGCCAGTGGATTCGAGAATGGTTTAGATTCACAATTGGACCCGGTAGGTGGCGCTGCAGTGGAGTTCTACGACTTTTTTATTTTAAGGGCAGGACAACGTCTGCCATGCCCGCTAGTAATGATACTCGTACATAAACTTAAATACTGTATGCTGCACATAATAAAACAAAATATTATAAAGACCTTTTTTTAACCAAACTTCAAAAAGGAGGAGGTTATCAATTCGAATGTTTGGATTTTTTTTTTATGTATGTTGGGGCATAACTCTGTCATATGTAGATGGAATTGCAAAATTCTTCCGAAATGTTCCCATATAAATTTTATCAAAATTGATCCAGGCCTTTTTGAGAAAATGAACAAATTCCCATAAAAATACTTAGACGACGATTTAGTTTCTTCAATCTTTGGAGGACTTACAATCTCTTTTAAGTGTATCGTCGTTTCTTAATGGATTTGGATGTTAAGGCAACACTAAAAATCGAAAAAAGAAAATCGTCTTCCAAAACTAAAAAGTGATAAATAACTTTAGCACAGAACACACATTACTTTACTTTCGGAAGTCGGTGGCAATACAAAACAACAAACACAAAGCCACCGCCACCGACTTCCGAACTTTAGCACAGAACACACATTACTTTACTTTCGGAAGTCGGTGGCAATACAAAACAACAAACGCAAAGCCACCGCCACCGACTTCCGAAAGTAAAGTAATGTGTGTTCTGTGCTAAAGTTATTTATCACTTTTTAGATTTTGAAAGCGGTTTTCTTTTTTTTAAAGACTTTTCTTTAGGCTTTTATATCTTATTTTGGGTTAGAACAATTGCTTAATATAAGTCCAGGAATAGTTTGCTACACATATCAGTCCCATCGGCCTTGGTATCAATCCTCCATTTTTCTAATATCCTGGTGGAACCATATCCTCCTTGTTCCTCCTTATTATTGCCTTCTGTTTAAATGGTCATGAAAAAATGCTTACCACATTTAGATTACATCCAATTTGGTTCAAATTCTAGAACATTTTAGACAACTAATCCTAAGATGAGACCAAATTACTAAGACTTCGCTTACTGTCTGTTCCTCTGTCTGTATGTATGTCCTTCTAGCCGTCTACTCATCTACCTATCTGCGTTTGACTTTGACTTTGTCTATACTTGTTTTGACTTAACTTTAAAGCCAAAGTCAAAGTTATAGTCGAAACAAAATACAGAGCCAAAATGTAAGTCAGTAACAGCCTAAGACAATTTCAAAGTCAATGTCAAAGCATCACAAACAACCATCCATATACCAAGGTTTACTAACTTGTGAGAAGAGCGGCAACTTGTGGCGCCATAATTTAATATTTTTAATGCTCAAAAAAACAATTACACTAAATTACCAAATCCTGCCATGCTCTTTGTAATGCAATTTTGTGCTATTGTCATCGCCAACCTGTATAAGTTTACGAGTTAAAGTCAGAGTTCAGAGGTGCGAGTACGCTTGCTTGCTACGTTCCTGTAGGATAATTTCGGCACCGCAGACCGCAGAAGTCACGGGTATAAACTAGTCGCAGATAATGACAAGTTAGTCTAGTGCCTATTAGATTTTAATTTAAATTAAAGACTAATTGGCAGTTTAATTGTATACAGAATGAACCAGTCATTATGCCTTCAGCTAAAGAAATGACCTGGTGCTATTCGCGACCAGCACCACACGGTTTCGGCAATTTATTTCTGCTTAAAAATAATATGTCTGCACCAAAGCGCGAATTGTATGTGTCGACTAAGCGATCTAGCGGTGAGTGTACACCAGCATTGGATGATTGGATTTACAAAAGCTGGTAGCGAACAGTCGCCTGCGTACCTCCCGTCCATGCACAAATGTCATTATAGGCAATCAGCAGCCAGAAAGTCTGACAATCAGTCTAAGCCTTTGGTCACAGTATAAATATTAGTACTCCCGTACAGTAGCGACACGCTCCGTCTCCCTCTGAAACCGTTCCTCACCTCTCCCCGCGTCGAATGACTGCTCTGGGAACTGCGTTTTTGTTCGAGCGGCGCGTGGACACGCACACACACGCACGTATTTGTACAGTCTGTAGGCAATTATATCGCGTCGATATTATGTCGCGGGTGTAGAAGAAATGAATTATCTGTTAGGTAGGATTTATATTTTACCTCCCACTGCTACCTGAATTAAACGATTTGAAGTACTATTTGAACAAAAACAGTTTTCCATATTTTTTTCTCTATCTTTATCTTTACATAGTATAAAACAAAGTCGCTACCGCTGTCTGTATGCCTAGACCTTTTACACTAAGCAATGGATCTCAATGCAGTTTTCAGCAATAGATAGAGTGATTCAAGAGGAAGGTGTCTTTTGCACAGACATTGCATCTTTCAACAAAATACATTTGGGTAAAACCGCGAAAAATTGTACCTTAGTTACTTTTTGCTTGTCTCCCATTTTATTATCTTATAACATCAAGGTTTTTTGATAAATGAGATTTGTTGTTTATTATACTGAAGGGTTTGCTTGTGTTGTTTTAGATAATTCCACAAAATGTAAGCTATCTCTTACAATTGTTTTTTTTATGTAATTTTTTCATTGGTACCTACCTATTTTACTTCCATACAAAATATATTTGTCCAAGTACCACTCTTGTAACAAAAACTGCCATTGCTTACGAAATTGGAATGGCTATCAAGTATTTTTAAGTTAAGTTGAAGTTTAGTGTTACTATCCAACGTTTTTATAAAAAGCTTTTACTAAATAACATGTAAAATATTTTTTTATTAATTATTGAAAACGTGTCCATAATTTTAGTGAGTGTGTTACGTCATGAAAGTAACGTCAATTACTGCCACATTTTAAGCATAATCCGGCTAATTCTAGCTTTTTCTTGAGTGGCAGCACCATTGAACATGGTGGCAACAAAATATCTGTTGTTAAATTTAACAACAGATATTTTGTTGTCATTAATTATTCCATTGTTTACAATACCTATAGTGTTATTAAAAATGCAGCATTTTGTCTGTTTACTTTAAAACTTCAGTTAGCAAACAAATCGAGGCTTCCGGCGACTGAGACTGCAATTAACTCAGTTGCCGGATCCATTTTATTTTATTATTTTTCTTCCGGCGACTGGGACCACGCATAAATGAGTAACAAAAATCTATTGTTCTAGCCAAAAACAGTATGGTCAAACGAAAAAATATTTAAAATAATAATTAAAGATATAAAGGTAATCAAAGGGTAGTTTTATGTTTTGTTTTTTGACTGTACTGTTTTGGACTTGAACAATTGATTTTTCTTATTCATTTAGATGTGGTCCTAGTCGCCGGAAGAAAAATATTAAAATTAAATGGTTTCCGCAGCTCCGGTCGCTGGAAACCTCAACAAATCGATATAAAACGTTCGCATAAGTCGGTACAATGTTCAACGAAAAACGACATTTCCAGCAACACACGTCCAGAATATGCTGAACTCTTGTTAGACGGAAATGTCTATATAATGCTAGGTCATATCTGATACTGGAAATTAATAACATCGTATTACCGTGTGTGGGTGTTTAGTGTACTGCCAGTAATGGTTTTGTTCTACATATTGCACGACTCAGAGCCATTATTATCGGCGTTATAATGGTATTAATTGTCAGACTATTAGAATAACTGTGCTAATTTAAACTATCATTCTATCATTTAATTCAAGCTATCATTTTGCATTACATATTTGGACCTAAATAATTGTTAATATCAGATTATGACTGCGAAATGTACGTCTGTAGTCAATTATTGATGTTTTGTTAATACCAAGTTAGGTGAACACATTTCATTTTGTTGTTTTTAAATATAATGTCGTAGCCAGATCTTTGAATCATATTTTCATGATGTGTTCGACTAATGCATGAAATAGAAGCTCGAGTGCTGGTCACAATATGATGTGGTTTGGCCAGATTATTGAATACTCAACGTTTGAAGATATGAACAGTAAAATGCACTACTGATGTGGCCAAACACTAGTAATTATTTAGTTAAATAGTTAGATTATTCACCACTACTCGCGGAGGCGCTGATATCGCTTTGTTTTTGTTGACAAATCAAACTTTTATTGGTCTAGCACGGTTCTCCTTTATTCTACTGAGTAATTTAGTCCAAGAGCGAGCAAAGCGATCTTGGTAAATTGGGGCACACTTAAGTTAGGTTAGATTTCTATACATAAATATATTATAATAATGTAAATATTTATTTTATTTAAAAGTAGTATAGTTATAATGCAAGTTAATTTCTTATAGAATCCTATATTTATTTGAAAATAGCGCACCCCACAGACGTTGTCCTGCCCCTATTTACCTTCCTACCTACCCTAGCCACATACCTACCTTGCCTATATTCCCACCCTACCTATCAACCTACCCAACCTATCATACCCACCTACCTACCTATCTACCTCCCTACCTACCCTAGCCACATACCTACCTACCTATCCGTTATTTTTTCTATCATTTTATTAGTTATTCTGCTGTTTTTTATTTGTTGGGAGGCAAATCCTACAAATCGATAATCATGAATATCGATCCAGCTGTTCTCGAAAAATGGTATTTACCTCATCTAGATTTAAGTACTTATACAATTGTAAATCCACTCGGTATTATAATAACTTTGCCTCAAAAGCAACCCAAGGAATATTATTTGACATCCACGTTGAGCTTTAGTACGGAACAAAGATAAATCTTATATATAAAAATGAATCGCTAAATGTGTTGGTAAGCGCATAACTTGCGAACCGCTTGACCAAATTGGATAATTCTTTTTTCATAATATTCCTTGAAGTACGAAGATGGTTCTTACGGAGAGAAAAAAAAAAAAAAAAAAGAATAACTTTTGTAGGGTAGGTGTAGGGTAGGTGTAGGGTAGGTGTAGGGTAGGTGTAGGGTAGGTGTAGGGTAGGTGTAGGGTAGGTGTAGGGTAGGTGTAGGGTAGGTGTAGGGTAGGTGTAGGGTAGGTGTAGGGTAGGTGTAGGGTAGGTGTAGGGTAGGTGTAGGGTAGGTGTAGGGTAGGTGTAGGGTAGGTGTAGGGTAGGTGTAGGGTAGGTATAGGGTAGGTGTAGGGTAGGTGTAGGGTAGGTGTAGGGTAGGTGTAGGGTAGGTGTAGGGTAGGTGTAGGGTAGGTGTAGGGTAGGTGTAGGGTAGGTAAGTAGGTAGATAAGGACAGGACAACGTCTGTCGGGTCAGCTAGTATTTTAATAATTTTATTATTATGAATCAAAAGATATATTAGTTAAGCTACTCAACTGTTTGTCTATAAATTGTCAACTTTCTTTTGATTTGACTTTCTGATTGTTTATTAATTTTATAACATTATTTAGCTCTTCTCGCCTGTAACACAGGATTACCTAGTTCAGGCACGGAAGTCTTAGAAATGTAATTTATATTTAAGCAAAAATGTATTTCAAATGCCAAGTCTTTTTAAAAAAAATATTATTATTATTATTAAAAGGACAGACGGACAGACGACCAGATAGACAGAGGCTTATACGGACAGATGGATAGACGGAGATATTGATAGAGAGACATATGGGAAAACGAATAGACGGACAGAAGGGCAGACAAAACGATGGTCAAACGAATACACACGGATAGGTGGTCCAAAAGATAGGTAATAATAATAATAATATGTGGGGACATTTCATACACGGCCATCTGACCCCAAACTAGGGAGACCCTGTACTATGGGTGTCAGACAGCTGATATACATACACAAATACATTTTTTTTTGTAAATACATATATATATATATATAAACAACACCTAGACACAAGGCGAACGAACACTAGTGCTCATCACACAAATGTTTACCCTGGGCGGGAATCGAAGCCGCAACACGCTGCGCAGCAGTCGATCGCTTAGCCACTGCGCCAACCGTGTCGTCCAAGTAAATAATAAATAAATAATAAATCGAAAGTATATACTTCTTACTACGCGTCTAATAAAACCAACAAAGAAATGCTTTAGGTACTCTAAACACAATTTCTGTTATCTACTTAAGAAATAGCCATGAGACAGGTTATCTGCGCATACTTTTATAGTTCTACCTTTACAAGCGATTTCAGAAATGAATTGCAGTAGGCAATAAAAACAAACCGTATCTTGAAAATCACATTGCAACCGAAGCAATAAATCATTCGCGACCACGGTCGTGAATGATTAACTCTACCAAATGACAAAGTAAATATTTTCAAATAAAATACTGTATTAACGCGACGATGAATCGATTTTAATATATTTATAGTCAGAGAAACTATTTTGATTCAGTATTTATTTAATTTCAATGGCAGTTAAAACTAATTTTTTTATTTTTTTTTTTGGGACAAGCCCGCCACAATATTCCCTAGCCACTGTAACTCCTGTAAGCCAGAATCAACAGTGCCGACCACCAGAAAAGCGCCAGAGCAATGAAGCTCGACGAGTCCCAGAGAAACGATTCAACTGTCTTGGATCCCGAAATTAATCAGAAAAGAACAGCGCAGGAGTAAGAAAAACATATTTTCCACTTCCCTCCAAATCAAGCAGGAGACAGAACAGAACTAGGTTAATCGGCACAAAGGGACGTTTACAACTGGAAGAAACCCAGTTGCTAAGCACCACGGATTATAATTGACATAATTAATGGGCCCTAAAAAGTGAGCTGTTACATTAAATTTGATTCCAATAATAGGTATGGCAAAATCCCTTTAACGCACGGAAATTAGTTCTAGTTTTCACAAGGTCCGCATAATAAACTGCTCCGGATGTAGCCTGTACACTTCTGCCAAAGAATCTGAACTGATTATCTTATTTAATTAGTTTTCCTGCTTAGATATGGCAAGGTATAATGTCAAAAAGATGGAATGTAGTGGATCCCAGTGTCGTAAGACCTTTGTCATTTTAGCATAGGTAAAATATTGAGATTTATCCCCTTCGCCCGCGCTCTTCAGCCCACGTACGCGTCGTGAGTGCCTTCCGCGCACCTGTGACTCATCTCGCAGTTGAAGCTGGCGTTCAAGCTATTGACTATGACTGCTCAAGCGGTTCCTGTATTTTGATCAATGCCTAACTGCTCGAGCCGCCCGCGTCTGCCCTGAATTGGTGACTGGTAATGAGTGACCGATACTTTTTTTTCTACTTGGACACACATGGGAATCCATTGGTTTAGAAGATATTGAACAAACATATTCACTCTGTTGTAGGTAGGTAGCGTGTGTTTGATAATAATTGCGTTTTTGTAAAATCAAAGTGTAATTTGTTAAGAAAATTAGAACATTTTGATTTTGGTTGTTATGAAGTAGTTAAGAACTTAAAGACGCTTGTAAAAAACTCAAAAACGCATTTATTTTTGAGATTTTTACAAGCGTCATTAAGTCTTTAACCTTCAATATCTCTAGAAAGAACAAAAACTGCTCTCTATCCAACTGTCCTTGAACTCTATGTCCGTTTGTCCTTCTGACCGTCTATCCATCTTTCCATTTATTCATCTGACCATC
This sequence comes from Charanyca ferruginea, assembly GCA_947361185.1. Classification (NCBI taxonomy): domain Eukaryota; kingdom Metazoa; phylum Arthropoda; class Insecta; order Lepidoptera; family Noctuidae; genus Charanyca; species Charanyca ferruginea. Next base: position 2,067,526 of record OX376055.1, on the reverse strand, counting down.
ATCTATCGGTCCGTCTGTTCATACGTACGTCTGTTAGTCGTTTGTCTGTATGTCTATCTGTTCGTCAGTCCACTGCCCGTGGCCGTCGTGTGGTCGTCTGTCAGTCTGTTCGTTTCTCCAATTATCCATCGATACATCTGTCGATCCGTCCGTATGACGGTCTGTTCGCACGCACGCCTGTACGCCTGTCTGTATACCGGTTGGACTATCTGCCCGTCTGTTTGTCTGTCTGCCTGTCAGTCTGTCCGTCTGTCCATCTAACCGCCTGCACATATTGCTGTAGTGTCTGACCACGGAACAGATAAATAGAGTTGGAAAGGCCCTCGCTTCAATTTTGTTTTATAACCAGTGTCGCCGTTTGACTCCCACTATTTTAATTTCTACACATAGGCAATCCTATGTCTACAAATATTTTGCACACTACCAAATCACACACATAAATCTCAGAGCAGCTATTCGTTTGCACACTAGCCCAAGTTCCCGTAGGCACTGGACACTCAAACACGCAAAAAAGGAATAAAATTTGACTCTATTTATCTGTTCCGTGTGTCTGACCATCTGTCATTCTCTCTCTCTGTGATTCTACTTAACCCACTGCGTTATTCACAGAATACGATTTGGTTTTACAATTTTACGGTAGAATATATAGAAAATTTAGTAAATATATGTTTAAAGTTAAAGTGCTTAAAAAAAAAATAGTTTTACACATGTCTAAGTAACAAGAACAATAAAAGTGTTTACAAAATTCAGCTTTGATTTTCAGCTTCAGCTTTGAATTGTACAATATGTATAGCCTGGCGAGGAAGGAGACTCTATCAAAAATTAGGAAATATTCCGATCTGTCACCCCACTTTGTCCCCTGCGGGGGACAGACCGGAAAAAGTTTGATCTGTCCCCTTGTTAGCACTGAGGGGAGAGTTCTTTTTTTTTTCGAACTTTTTCACTCCTATCTGTCCCCCGATCGGTGATAGGGAGGCAGATAAAACTTTCTATTCCTGTTAGTCCCCCTTATACATTCTTAAAAGTAATGCTATGCATTATAAGCAACATAACATGGGGGTTTATCATCATGTCAACCTTTAGACGCCCACTACTGGGCATAGGTCCCCCCCAAGAGTGGGGGGGGGGGGATCCAGCCGTGGGTTTATAGTACCTATTTAAAAATAAATTACAATTATTGTTTTTTTTATTATTACATTGCAGCTTCTATTATGTAATTAATTGTGTATTATTCAAGAATGAAGTAAATAAATTTAAGTTATGTTGTTTTCATTCCTGTAAGAGTTATCAAACGTATAAAAAAATCCGTTTGTGCTCTGTATGTCAGTATCATAGTTAAAAGTTTGGTTCTGGCCCCTCGTTGCTAACAAGGGGACAGATCAAACCCTTATTTCTCCAATCTGTCCCCCGCAGGGGACAAAACAGGGTGACAGATCAGAATATTCAAAAATTAGCACACACACAGTTCACACACTCCCAATATAGAAAGACTTATTCAATGATACCCTACAATATAGAATATACAAGAAAAAATTAAAAGATATAACTTGAAAAAAGAATTATCCCTAAATTGGGTAGTTGACACCACCAATCAAATGACATACTTTTTATGAGCTGTCAAAACGAGATTCCTCTATAGATTTTGTATGACAATACCGGCCTGTGACGTCACTTATTTACCAACTCAATTGGTTAACTATTAATTGGTTTTAAAGCTACCTAAAATCGAATTTTACAGTTAATTGAAAATTAATCGGGTTTTCGGGGCTAAAATAAAGTGTATTTTAAGATAAGTTGTATTTTGGAATTATTGGTTAATGGTGTCAACAACCCAATTACGTGTAGGGGAGGTGACCTAAAATCTTTTTCCGATTTTATTTTGTCGGCGTGATTAATATGCTTGTATGACCATACCAAATTTCAGCTCACTATTAATTTTTGAGCTATGCCGCGGACGGACAGACAGAAATACGGTCATGACGAAACTATGAGGGTTCGTTGTTTACTCTAAACTAAACTCTAAAAACAGAGGAGTATTATCATAGCATTACCAAAACGTAAAACAAAGATAGATTGTTTGTACTTGATATTAAATGAGGAGGGAATTTTCAACCGACTTTAAAAAAAAAGAAGGAGGTTTTCAATTCGACACGTATACAGGAAAATAGGAAGGACTTCGTATCATCACCCTGAATAAAAATTGTTCTACGACTTTGACCTCAACTAAATAACGTAGACAAAAACCATTTGTTTTCGTTTACTTGAAGTCTGTAAAATTTACGTATACTACGCGCGCGCGCACCTATATGATAGCGAATATGATGTAGGCAGTAGGTAGGCTAATGTACAGGCACAGCTGATTGCAGGCATTTCGTCGGCCGTGTCAGAAAAATAAATTATGCAAAATTTAAAATGCGTTAAAATTTTTTGTATGAAAAAAAAATGTTTCGAATTTTGAAAAGTCGTAGAAGAAAATGTTGTTCAGGGTGATGATACAAAGTATTTTTTCAATTACCCTGTATTTTTTTTTTAAGTATGGTTGACCACGCAATTCTTTTTTCAGTGTAGTCCAATTTAGATGATTCATTTGTTAATTTATAGTATTGATACCTCAAAATATTTAAAAAGATCCATTTAAATTTCATGAAAAAATTCCACCCCTAAGGGTGGAAAATTAAGGGATGACTGAAATTTTTTAGTGTCGCCGTTTCGTGATAAGAACTAAAAAGCGAATTTAAAGATTTTTTTTACTTCTCGGGAGGCGGTTGTATTATTTGTAAAAAGTTTTCTTTCAAAATTAAACTCCAGATGTGAATGGTAGAAATTTAAAAAAAGTTAATTGAAGGTATGTTTATGATTGCGAATGCAGACACTAGAGGATTATCTTCCAACCTGTCATGTCTACCTAAAATCCAACTGGCAGGTAGCATGAAGTAATCCTACTTGAAAGCTCTCTTAGAAGTGCAAACAAAGCGGCGTTTGGGGAGGCACTTTAATACCTTCCTTAAGTAACGTAATTGTATAAATAACATTTCAAAACTGACACGACCGTAAAACAAAAATACCATTTCTTTATTTTCGTATCCTGAGTCCAAATATATATTATTTATATTTTTTTATTTCTTCATTTCTGAGAAAAATAAATAAAATCAAAAAACATGAGATGACGTCACATATACGGTGGAAAGAGGTAGTTACCTTTGCATAAGCATTTCAGTGGTTTAGATGGAAACATTAACGTCAAATAAAACACGTGTCAATGTCACTTATATGAAGTGTAATAATAATGATAATAATTTTTTTGACGGGTCACAGTAAAACAAAGAATAAAACGCTATTCTACCGTGAGTATGACGTCATTTAGCGCTTACGTCTTTTTAGAATATACCTAATTTCAAGTTGAAATTATGAATGAAAAGTACATAATTTCGAAAAACGGAAAAATACGGGTGGCCTATATTTGTATTTACTTTTATATAACGCAATAATACATGCAGGTTAAAAATTAGAAATGTTGTCAATTGCGGACAAGTTCTCAGATGGACAATTTTCCAAATTAAGACTGTTTTCTGTTCTGCTAATAATTGTAATAGAATACGAGTATCCCCCTTAAATTACTATTTAGATTATGCAACTACTATGCTATTGCTATGGAGATTTATGGATTAATAATGTAGATACACTAATAATCCATATCCAAATTCATACTTTAATATCATAAATGTGAAAGTAACTCAGTCCGTTACTCTTTCACGATGAAACTGCTGAACCGATTTGATGAAAGAGCAATGCTCAAAAATGTGTGGACACCGCCCCCAACCTTGTAGCACTTTAAAATCTATGTTAATCGAAGGGCCATAGCCTCCTTGTTATTTTATTGTATGACAGCGAAACTGAAATGTACGTCCGAAAAAAGTTATATCGAAATGAAGAAATCGGAATCTGCAGCCCCAAGTTACAATTAAGTTGCCGAATGTTGTTGTGTTGTTGCTTTGTTATTAAAAATATGGCAAAAAAATATCATAGATGTGACAGCTCATTATGATTCACTACTTTTACCGAGAAACTTATTACTGTGGAATAATTAAATACTTTCAGTCGGAGTTTTCAAACAACTCTTTGGAATCAAAATGGTGGAAAAAATAAAATGAATATCATAATAGTAATATAAAACGTTTATTTTTTCTCTACACAAGTTACGTACTTAATAATATTACTCTACTCCAATGATATAACAAACTTAGATGCGTTACCCGCGCTCAATAATAGCAATATTAAAGCAAGGCAATTGCCGGGGTTTCACTTAGTCATGTACTACCCAGTGTCGCGGCTATACGTCAGTATCGCTCGTAATTCACACATATCTGACGTAACAAAATGTGTATGTTTATCTTTTTCTAACAGGCGTATGCTGTATGCTTATGTCCTTTTCTTAGCACTGTATAATTGTATGTGCCTACTGGTATGTAGACATACATTTTTGCGCCGTTTTAAAGTGCACTAATGTTAGTGTATGACGTGGCTATTTATAATACGTCATTGCTCTACTCTAAGAATCCTGGATGGTTTTCCATGTATTCACGTCGATTTCGATCTGGCTATAGAGTCCGAGAACACGTGACACATGGCTAAATTCGTGACTGTTCCTTATTGCCAAAACAAAAATCTAAACTACAAGCACGCAAAATCCGACAGTGAACTTGTTTTAAAACTAAAAAATCTTAAGAAGCCGTTTGGCTGAACCGATTTTGTTGCGGTTTTCAGAAAAGTGTTAGTTACATTCTGGAAAAGGTTTTAGTATATAACATACAGAAATTTAACCAGCGCTTTAAAAAAAAAAAAAAACAACTGTATCCGAGAAAACATATTCGTTTCTTCCATCTTCCCATTTTTGGAGGATTTTCGATCTCTGTTTTAACTGTGTTGCCGTTCCTTAATGGATTTGGGTGATAAGGAGGCACTAAAAAGAGTAAAGTAAAAACTATTTTGAGAAAAGAGAAAAACTTCGAAACTAAGGTCATGTGTATTCTATGCTAAAATTATTTATTACTTTTTAGTTTTTTTTGAAGGCGGTTCTCTTTTTTTAAAAAAGTTTTTTGGCGTTGAATAAGTACACAGTCAAACACATGTTTTTCATGTATTAAACTATTAAATATTTCTTTGCATTACTTGGTTATCATAAAATCATTCCAAATGCATAGCGGTTTTCACTTGTGTGAATTAACATTTAACTTATGGGAGAAGGGATATAACTTTTTTTATACCCTCAAGGAATACATTTTGTGGTAAGTATAAGTCACTATCTTAAAAACTATTAACTTTTCATAAAAAATAACTCAATAAAAATAAAGAGCAAAAATTGTTTACCCACATAAAACATCACATGTATTTCATTTGGTAGCGGTTTACAAGTCACACGAGGTCAAACACGCAATTTAAAGCGCGCGGAGTTTTGTGCGTCTCCTGTAAAGTTGCATTTTTGGACTTAGACCCCTTTTCACTAGGGCCACAGAATTTATCAAATGCTCAAATTGAGTCCCTTCCTGTTGAATGCAAAGTCGCACTCTTTTGATTATTTCGCTCCCTGTCAATTTTTTGATCTTGTTGTGGTGGATTACCAGTAAAAAATAAGTCACAGGTTAAGCATTGCCATCCAACATGCCAGTCTCTGGGCACGTTCCCAGATGACGGTGACGTGGAGGAAGTTTTTAATACCTTATTGTATTTGTGTTTTCTTTTTTATTATTCGTATAAATATTGCACATAAATAACGTAATAAATAAAAATATACTATTATGAAATTACAATTAAAAACTTAATAAATTAAAATTTTCATTATTTCACATACATTTTTAAATATGAATTAATAAAAAAAATACTTAAGAATAAAAGTATGAACAAATATATAGTAGCCTATCGGTATCGGGAACAGGGTCCAAGTTTCTGTTGTCAGGGTTCCTGAGAAAAGAATCTTTTAACACTAAACGATGAACCAAAGAGTACCGCTTTCTGAGGGCTAATTCACGTAATTTTATGACGCGCCGATGGAGTTGTAGCGCAGTTACAGTTAAGTTCAAGTTTGAGTGATAAACGGTATTCTTGTAATTTTTAATTAGTGATCGCTTTTTTTAATCGCCAATTTTTAACACACAGGTATCTTGTAGTTTAAATCTAGGTATGTATGAAGCCAAAACTAAACTTAATTGAGAAACAAATTCAGTAACCACGTCATAAAAATCATCTTTTTGCACAGTTTTATCTGAACTTTGGCCGATCATAATGCACTCATACAAAGAGAAAGTAAAAAAAACAGCTTAATAGAAACCTTGTACATGTAATGGAGATTCTAAATTACAGACATTATTACAAAAAACTTTAAAGCTTTTTCAAAAACACGTATTTCCTGGAACAAGTTTTGTGAAATCTTCGCGCGCCAATTTTCCTGCGATGTTATCGCGTTCTCACTCTCTCGTTTGTTTTCGAGCTTTGCGTAGATTGAAACAAAAAAAAATTCAATCACACTCGCGTCTATGTTCGCTCGATGAGAATGGGCGCTTAAGGGATGAATTTTCTATAGTGCTCATCTTTTTTATTAAGACAAACAACGGAAATGTTGGTATCGATTTATGGTTCATTCAGAAATCAACCCCTGTCGTGGTGAAAAGGGGTGAATAGCGGAACTCATATACATATATAGCATACTTTAATACCCGCTGCGAGGGGTGACCGTGGTCTGTCAGTTAATTTAAAATTTTCAACATATCTATTTGGATATGGGTATTGCATTTTCATTTAGAAAACAGACGTAGTGCATCTGACAGCTTTTAAATTATTTTAGTTAATTAATTTCGAGTGTTGAGGGGATTCACTAGAGATACCATGAAAATTTTGAAAGTTTGAATCCTAGCTTTGCTAACTTTCATATGAACTTTCTTGGTACTTTCCCTCTTAATTATTAACGTTGTTTGTAGTTAAAACTCACTTAAACGTTAACTAGGTAATAATCTTTATGAAAACGTTAATCATTAATAAGTTTAATGGAGATATTTATTTTTTAGATTTTTTTCATTGTTGCAAAATTACTTGCGTTTGTATAATCTGTACTTTAGGGTACAGGGTTTGTTGAAAGACATATAACACATTAGAAGAACTACGCATACAGCTAGAAACTAGAAAAGCGAAGCAAGCTGTGAAAAGCGACTATGTATTTCCAATAGTATTGTCGCTGGGCTAGTACACATGCACCACTCGACAATCACCGCTGGTATGCGTTTGTAAAGCAAATATCTCGGTGAGTGTTCTATCCGCCAAGCGTGCATCGTTCAGCGAGTTATTTTCTAGCTGGCTTCTACACAAACTAGTTGAGAAATAGTTATCGCCGTCTGTGCAAACACTAAGCGGTCTACTATTAATATACTTATTTTATTGACATGGGACTTAAATCTATTGCACTTTTCTTGAGCGAGAAAAAACTAACTTAACTTAACTCGTAACTTATTCCTGACAACTTTTATTTATGGTATGCAGTCACTGTTTATGGTCACCCACCCACCTGATTTTATAAAGTTGTACCTACTGACAAAAACCGAAATTTGGGGTGAGAGGAACATAATATATAATTTCGAGTCAGGGGTACTAAACTAAAACCAAAGTGGTATTTTCCGATAGTTATTTACTTATTCATAAAATACTACAGTTTCGATGCAGTAATTTGGCCAGTTCTTGACAGGTAAATTGCAAAAGCACGATAAAGCCTTTATTTCAAAGAGATGTTCATAAGTTACTGCAACAAATAATTTGTTAAACTGTAGATGCATCCGGACAGTCCGCTCATTCAATATAATTATCTATATCGTACACATTCAGGCACACACGATCTATTATTGTTGATCTGGGTAACTAAATTATAATGTTTTGAAGCCACATACATGTGGCTGAGATATCCGGGTGAGGCCGCTGCTTCTTTTAGTATTTCTAGTGGGTACGATGATAAAGTTTTTAAGTACAATTTGGCATTTTTCTGTAACAAATAAGGTATTTTTCATTAATTTAGTCATAGCTTTAGGTAGGTACTTTTGTGACCAATTCACAATATTAAAGCCATTAAACAACGGCGACACACTTAAAAGAGATTGTACCTAAGTCCCCCAAAGATTGAAGAAACTACAACGTAATCTAAGTAATCTTTTTGGGATTTTGTTGATTTTCTCAAAAAGAGCTGAATCAATTTTGATAAAATTTATATGGGACCATTTTGGAATAAACCCCTTTCGAACAAGAATTTTGCAAACCCGTCTATATACGAATATGACAGAGTTATGCACGAATATACATAATAAAAATATATAAACATCCGAATTGATAACCTCCTCCTTTTTGAAGTCGGTTAAAAAACATAAATTACTAGGAAAGCGACGATGGTGGGAAGACTTGGACGGCTTCCTTAAGAGCGTGTATTCGATTCGTGACGAAAACTTCATGTTTTTGCGGGGAGGCGTGTGTCCAGCAGTGGACGTCTTTCGGCGGCATCCACTATAACCAACATTCACGCGGACGAAGTCGCGGGCAAAAGCTAGTATTATATATATTTCAAAAATGTGAAACAAACAACGATCGCAGATGTAATAAGGGCGAAAATATATTATTAAATTATAGCTACCATGTGTGGTGTGGTGACTAGCTATAATGTATTATAGCTACGTGTGTGACGGGCTTAACAACGGCGCGTGACGACGGCTGCAGTTACCTCTGCCGTACATGCCGCTCGTGTGTAAGAGCCCTAAACGTACAGATGGCGGGAGCGTTGGGGCAAATTCATAGTTGTAATGATGGGACTGAAATGGTACTTCTGGCTTCAATAAATCATTTCACATCATTCATAGGAGCAGAGCAAATTAGCAGAGTCATCTCATAATACTCTTTTCCTTTATTTATATATATATATATATATAATAATAATAATAATATGTGGGGACATTTCACACACGGCCATCTGACCCCAAACTAGGGAGACCCTGTACTATGGGTGTCAGACAGCTGATATACATACACAAATACATTTTTTTCTGTAAATACATACATATATAGATAAAAAACACTCAGACACAAGGCAAACACAAGTGCTCATCACACAAATATTTACTCTGGGCGGGAATCGAACCCGCAACACGCTGCGCAGCAGTCGATCGCTCAACCACTGCGCCAACCGTGTCGTATATGTTTATATATATTTTATATCGGTATGTTATATACCAGATATTAAATTATGTATGTGTAGTTTATATTCGTAAGTTTATCTCTTTCTAACTTATTTTTTTTTTTTTCATATGCACCTGCCATGTTAACTCTTCATCACCCTTGGTTGACTAGTAGAGAATGCCTAAGGCATTAAGTCCGCCTTTGTACCTTTGTGCATGAAGTATAAATAAATAAATAGGATAACATTAATAAATTCAAAGATGCTATCATTTATTTTTCTTTGTTCCAGTTTTAGAATGGCTATTCTCAGTATAATTACGGGGCGGTTTTGCACCGGGCGAATTCTTGCCCCGCGGAAGAAGATCGCGGCCTGCCTTCTGGTGCTACTGTTTATGGTCTTTACGATAATCATCTTCACATCAGCGACCGGTAAGTTCTAATTTAAGAGATCTACGAAAATTACGTTTACAGTTTTCGGGTTTCTTTCAATAATTCATTTTTTATTCAATAGTGTTTGTTCTGTCAAAACACGCTAACTCGAATTGAGTTTATTACCATGTATCTTGATAATTGTTAAGAATTTAGATTTCATTAATAAATACACTGATAAAATATTATAGTTAGATGTACATCTAACTGTTATTTTTGAGTAGTAATGTTAAACATTTGTCACAATGATATAAGTACCGGGAATTTTTCAATAAAAAACAAAATATGTATTAAATAGGTATCTAAATTTATTGTATCGCCTTCTAAGTAGGTCCATTTCGTAATAATACACTAACGCCAACGAATACCAATAATCAAAACACTTGTCTTATAGACGTATATTTTGGGATCGTAGAGGCCGCGAATTTTCTTTTACGTCATTTTTTTCAGTTAGAAGGCGCCATTCCAATTCTTGTTGACTGGTTTGCATGTCAAACTTGTAAACCCATGTCTCGTCACCAGTAACAATGCGTTTTATGAATGTGGGGTCGGAATTGACTCTTTCTAACACGTCGTTAACAACCTTCACGCAGACGATGAGACTACTCGAGCAGCATCGCATTTCATGCCAAAACAATTGTATATGTATTTTCAGCTATCTCCCCCAGACAAAAACGTCGATTTTCAGTCAACATTTCCTTTATTATAGCGAAGTTAGTACAGTGAAAGATGTTTATGATCGACCAGAACGAGGCAAATCTTACACCACATCTCGACCGCATTTAAATGCATTATACCACCCATACGCACGTGTTTTTAATAAAGTCGACTCACTAAAAGCCTTATGTAACATTTTCAGTGTTTCGGCACACGAAATTCTATTTGCAATGCAACATTTAATACGAATTATTTGTTCGATATTTTTAACCATAGTAAAAATCACAAAACACAGTTGACATGAACTGACAAAATGAGCATTGTGAACAAACAAAAAAGAGGATTATTTCTTGGCGGAATGTATTTTAACATAATTAATTTGGTCACTGAGACATTGCGGGTTGGCTCGTTTTTACAGAACAAAGTTTACATATTAACTCATTCACGTTTTTTACACCCCATGTATGTTGTTTTTTACAAAATATATTTGCAGGTATTTTTGCAAATAACTTTTTTCAGCCCTATATTGCTATTTATTATTGTTTATATATTATTGTTTTGTTTACTAATAATGTTGGTGTTCATTGACTATGGTTAACTTCTGTCAATTTAAAAATGTAATTCACAATGTTCACTTTGTATATTTACAGGTATTTTGTCCCTAACTACCCTACTATTACTAATTAACTTTGTTTCAGCCCTTAATTGGTATTCATAATTATAATATTAAAGTGTGTGCTATTATTGTTGTTTTCGTATACTAATGACGATATTGATGTATATTATCTATGGTGATGTTTTTAATAGGATACGTAAGTTTGTATGCATATTTAAAGTAGCTGAAAAAATTGCCTTTACGAGTGACGATATTGCTGATGGGTCTCGTCTAGGAAATATAATCCCGGGATCCCAAATAACGGATTTAAAACACCGGATTTTCAGGATCAGCACAATACATACCTACTTACATACTAATATTATAAATGCGAATGTGACTCTATCTGTTACGCTTTCACAACGAAACGGTAAAACCGATTTTAATGAAATTTATCATGTAGCCTATGTCCTCCACGATAACCCACATTTACGCGGACAAAGTCGCGGGCCAAAGCTTATATTAATAATAAAGGTTGAAAACACGATAACTGTAAGATTTGAGATTGTGACTCATTTGCTTGGCAAAGCAATGTAGGCTTGTTCCCATACATGCTGCAGGTAACTCACTCGAGTAGATATATAAATATAAATAAATAAAAGCACCAAAAAAAATGCACATAAAGAGAAAATAAGAGACGTGCTTCCAAAATACATCTATTTAATATAATAATAATGCGTGCTTCCAATTATTGCGAGACTAACATACCTGTCATTGCTGACATATTCATTACAATATACAACACCTTCACCCTTAATTATTACCAAACATAAATATAAATAATTAATCTATTTCTTCTATTCTAAAACGTTGCGGAGGCTTACGATTTCTTAATGGATATCTGCGCTCGACGGGTGCTACTATTGGGTGCAAATAAATTTGTCATCGGTAGTAATATTAAATTAGTTCATTGCAATGCAAGTTGACTTTTGTTTAAATATTAGGTATTATTTTTTTTGTTCAAAAGCACAATAAATGTTTTATTAAGAGTATACATAATTGTAAATTTTAAGGCGACAGGTAAAATGAAGACTGATTGAAAATTAAATTAAAAATAGTTATTTAATACAACTTTATCTGTTATTTATATTACGGCTTGTTATAATTATTAGTAACTCATAAATATATATAAGTCCATAGTTAATAGCTTACAAAACTTAAAAATATAAATAAAATCATTCTGTATTAATAGGGGAGAGGAACCTTACATTAAAAAGAACTCATCCGCATTATTCTCAATGGGACAAGTGCCCAATAGGCTGGAAGCAATGCCATGTTTTATGGCAAAGAATAGGCCAGCCCTCTGCCAAACCTTGGCTTGGCTCGTGACGATGGGTAGAGACCAGATGGGTTGACCATAATACCTTAGAATTTGGGTAGGCCTTTGGTGTATGCAACTTGTGTCTACACCCTTGCGCCATACCATGTCCCTAGCACGAAGTGTTGTGCTGAGGCGGCTTGCTCCAGATGCCTTTTGATACATAGCACGGTTAAGTTAAATTTCAATAGACGTGCATGTCGCATTTATTGTTTTGTTGTTCAAGTCACAGGCTGTGTTGCTTTGGAATTAAGAATTAACGCAGCGAGAAATTGTTGCAACTTTAAATATATCGCGTGAAATTCTGTCAACATTAATAAGGTGCGACCAGACCGGCCTGTATACGAGGAGGCCAAAAACTGGCGGTATTAAATGCTAGAGTCTACCTAATTCTGTCAGTTCGAGACCTTCCAGTGTACAGGCGTGTACAAATGACCTAAAAGTGGCCAGAGGTGTCAACGTAATAGAAGATCGGGGTCTGCGTGCTTAAAGACCATCTCGAGGTCCAAAATTCTTCCAACACCACCGCGTAACTTGACTTAAGTTCGCTCGCTAACACACACATTGAACGCACAACCAGCAGAGTATGGACAGAATGAAGAAATCAGAGTAGCTTTAAGAGCTCCTGATGGCTACGAAAAACGGTGGGAAAGGCGCAGAAAGCGGTTTTTGCTAATCAACACCAGACAAACGATCAGGGGGCCAAGTCTGCTATTTTTATAATTTCGTCATTCCAACAAGATCCCATTGTCATTTTGCTAAAAGTTCGTAATCTGCTAAATCCATAATGGTCGATCATTGGTCGGTCAATGGTCTCGTAATAGAATTGTGTTATAATGACATTGTCAACAAATTTGAACATTTATTCATGCCAGATTTCATTTATATATATTTTTACATATTATTTAAAAGTGTTATAAGCAATCTGAAGTTGTAAGAAGTTAGTATACTAACTCAGTCATTAATTTGTCATTATGAACGAGATTACCATTCTATATCATTTCTTTCAATGGAGTGTCATTGTTTGACCATTGGGAAGTCATAATGACGCCATTATATTAGTAGATTACCAAACTTTTCAAAATCAACAATTATGAAATCAATGATAGACCATTCTGACACTATTGTAATAGCATACTTGAGGCCCTGTTTTCATTTTGGGTCTATTATGTTTTAAAAAGGGATAAGTTCCGACGCTCGCGTAGAGATTGAGGATGCGAGGAATTTATTTTAATTCATTATTATGTTCGCCCTCACCCAGCACGTTACGTACATCATTAATTGGCTTAATGCTGGTCCTGCTCCACAGCTAGTTTATATAGAATCCTAATTGGAAGAAGATAATATTCCTACTCTTTTTTTATTGACATGAGTAACGAGTATCGTTATTATTATTGTTATTATCTGATATAAATATATTTTCTTGACTTGTACTTCATCTGGGAAGTAGATACATCATACACCTAATTTAGTAGCATTATTATTCATTTAGTAGTAATAGTTGTCATTCGTATGGACTGTATTGAATGTTGATACAATCATGGAATGTATTTGTCTAGAACTTCAGGAGTGGTTATATATTATTATATACCACCTTGTAGGTGGGGAGGACGATATGACAAAAAATGTATATATTAGTAATACCAGTTTATAAGAATATTTAGAAACTATCAAATAAACCCTATAACCAAAACTAAAAAAAAAACTTACTAAAGAGCATATGAATGTAACCAAAATAGAACACCATTTGAAACATTGGTTTACTAACTTGTGAGAAGAGCGGCGTAATTTAATATTATGAGTGATGCCCAGTTTAGTTTTAGTAACGAGTGGTATCGTTTGAATCGACTACTAATTGGCTATAGAGGTAAAATGTTTGCAAGCGATTTAGAGCCATATTAAAAATAAAAATAAGGTTTAAGTTTGGTGGTACGAGGTGGGACAAAAACGTCCCAGCGGCACTCAACGCGTTGCGGGACGAATACGATACTCCGGCCGTCTGCCGGTTGCTCAAAAAACACAATTACTAATTTTTTTGTTCTATTGCCGTCGCCACTCTGTGTTTATATTATTATTTCAGAAGTTATTATGTGTTTCACATAAATGAGAGTGGTGGTTTAAAGCAATGTCATACTCACTCAACTGTCTCACTTTGGTATTTGCCTGGGATGAAATTTCCCAACTGGACATGAAGAACATCAGGGTTAGTGGTGGAATAACTCATTATATTTTTTATTAAATTCCATTTATTTTGTTTTTATATGAAAAATGATTTATTAAAAAGTTCGAGCTATTTTTGTAATTTAATTAAAATTTAATAAAGTTGTCGTTTTTTTTAATCAAATAATGATTTCGAGTTAGGTATCAGAAAAGATTTACAATTTACCTCTAAGTTTTACAAAACAAAACTATGTCTTTCGTGTGTTACTATCTTTATACGTGGTTTAATATCGCATAACTCGCTTAGGTAAAATTCTGTACCGACAAGTGTAATTTTAGTTTAATTATGGACTTAGATGTATTTATAAGTTAATAAAAATTATATTATTATAGTAAACAAATGGTTAAATAACTAGAAATAATCAAATACTTTGATAATTATTGTGGCTTAAACAATATTGTCAATCCCGGGACCAGTCCCGGGATCCCGGGATCGGTGGACCTTAATCCCGAAATCCCGAGATTGAAATAATAGTTCAGCATTATATTCCCTAGTCTCGTAATAATTATAGTTGTATGATTTCTAAAGAAAATCAACAGTACTTTATACCTACTTTTGTTATTTATAAATCGCGTGATTGATTCTCACTACACTGCGCTGTTAATTAATAAGGTACGATGCTTGGATTGACAAAGCAGACGGACGGATGACAGCTCACTTCACCTAGGTGTTCACCGCGGGATATTGTAACAGAACAGACATACAGAACATGTCATGTCATCATTACGACACAGACAGTAGCTGAAGCGCTGTCACTGTCAGACTGCATACAAATGAAAGAGAAGGAAGTCGACGCAATATACTTTTAATTTATACAAAATATGAAGCAATTATCGATTTATACAAAAATAGGTTGACTAATAATTCTACTTCGTTAGGTACGAAGTAGACTACTATTATTAAACGTGAAATATTGTCAGGATGGATAGACTAATGGATGGCATATTTGTAACTCTTTCATGAAAAGCTGTAGTTATATTATTAATAAAATGATATAAGTATTCTAATTTGCTACGTAATTGTATTTTTATTTTCAGTTATTCAGGGTTGAAAGTCAAAATTAGAATATTACCAGTAATCTGTAAAGACACACATTCACTCAGAAATATGTTCTAGATTAATTATCGTTTTTTTTTCTTTAGTAACAAACTCAATTCATTTGGCTAAAAACTGTAGACATTATTTGGTTCACTAACAGTGACTTATTCATATTTCCATACGGGAATAACTTCAACAAACAAACAGTACATTGGTGAACTCAAGCATATTAGAAGAAAAATAATTATAAGAAACGAATAGACCGTGATTGTGTTTTCAGCCGACTTTAAAAAAAGAAGGTGATTCTCAATTCGACACGTGTACATATTATATACTAGCAACCCGACCCGGCTTCGCATGGGCCTATAGCCTTCCTCGATAAATGGACTATCCAACACAAAAATAATTTTTCAATTCGAACCAGTAGATCCTGAGATTATCGCGTTCAACCAAACAAACAAACAAACATACAAACTCTTCAGCTTTATAATAATTAGTATAGATTTGTTTATGTTTGACCACGCGTAACAATTTTTTTTTTAATATTCTAATAGGCTTGCGTTTGACCGCAGTTCACCTGATGTTAAGTGATAATGCGACCTAAGGTGGAACACGCTTGCCTAGGATGAACCGGTTCACTCGTACCTTGAAGATACCCAGATTATACTTATCAGGGAACAGAGAGACAGGCAGTGAATTTCACAGTCTGACAGTTCGCACAATAATTTTTATCAGTGTTGTCCGATTTCGATGATTATTTTTTTTATTGATAGTGTATAACCTCAGAGATGGTCCCATATTTCATTAAATTAATCCACCCCTAAGGGTAGAAAATTGAGGGATGACTGAATATTTTTGGTGTCACCGTTTCATAATTAATTTGTATGATAATAAGTAGGCACTGAAACCATATATTATTATAAAGAACACCGCCTCTAAAAAGTAAAAGATAACTTTAAATTCGCAAGTCGGTGGCAATACAAAACAACAAACTGAAACAAAGCTAGTTAAATTTACTATTTAACTTTTCGAAGGTCTTTTTAATAAAAAGAGTTTTTAAACCAATTATTTAATTTTAATTCATGCGACAAGTTAATCGAGTACCTACCTCAATTAACTAAGTTACGTGTTTTGAATCAAATAAGCGTAGGAACTCTTTTATTCTTGTTATTATGTGTCAGGTTTTCATTCAATAGAAAGTTACATTCGACAGTTGGTTGGAGAGTTCCTCTCCAACCAACTGTCGAATGTAACTTCATTTCTGTGGATCTCATTTGTGGTGGTCTCCAATTATTATTATGGCATATTGTGGATTTTACTTCATGCCAGCTGGCTTGAATGGCTAATGATACTTTTACCTTACACCTACCAATAAACGTCGTCATTTTCAAAAACTTAATGACAGATAATTTGTAAATACCCAATCATAATAGAAATACCCAATTTGTAACTTAGGGGGATCGGCGTTGAGGGCTGAAGTACCTACAGGTTATGCCTAGTTCGGCCCCAAATGCTAATACTTTTGTGTACTTTATACTCGGATAAAGGACTATATTTGTTAAAAAATGTACATATTTATGTGAATAAACATTATTATTATCGATTCTTTGTTTTTCTTCTCATAAAAGAGAGTCGAAGACCTTACACACGGGCCGGAGCCAAGTGTGTAAGGGGAAATTTAAATTGAAAATGTGGATGCGAGAGTAGAGGAAGTCAGGAACTTTCGGGTTATGCGACAGGTGTTGAGTATAGTGGCTTTTTGAAGCATGTAAAGTGTGTGAGTTGGCATATGTAGAGTGTTAAGGCTTTGTGTTAGTGATTTCGGTACAATACCGGTGGATGAGAGTACTATGGGGACGATATGGACTGTTTGTGCTTTCCACTGGGTTTTTATCTCTATGGCGAGGTCTTGGTATTTACTAAGTTTTGCGGAAATTGTTGTTTGAATATTATGTGAGTTAGGTATCGCTATGTCGATTTTATTATTATTATTAAATAGTATGTAACCCATACTTACGTACAAACAACCTTAATTTTTGTTTAACATGTACCTGAAAAGGGATTAGAAATAAACCACTTTTACTATGAAATCAATCCTGGATCGAGAAAAAAACAACTGTGTTTTAATGAATAATGCAAACATAAATAAATGTGTGGATCAGCTAGTTTTTAACCGACTTCAAAAAGGAGGAGGTTATCAATTCGGATCTTTAAATTTTTTTTTATGTATGTTCGGGCATAATACCGTCGTATATAAACGGATTTGCAAAAATCTTTTTTGTTCAAAAGGGGTTTATTCCGAAATGGTCCCATATAAATTTTATCGAAATCAAATCAGCGCTTTTAAAAAAAAAAAACAATATCCCAAAAAAAAATGCATATCTGATGATGTTTGTGTTTCTTCAATCTTTGGAGGACTTTCAATCCCTGATTTAATTGTGTCGTCGTTTCTTAATGGATTTGGATGATAAGGCGATACTAAAAAGAAAAAAAAAACTAAAAAAAAAAATACAACCGCCTTCAGAAACTAAAAAGTGATAATTAACTTAAGCTCAGCTCAGAACACATTACTTTAGTTTCGGAATTCGGTGGCGGTGACTTTGTTCTGTTTGTTGTTTTGTATTGCCACCGACTTCCGAAACCAGCGGTTGTTTTTTTTTTTGAAAAAAGTTTTTCCTGGATTGTATTCCATTATTATAGATTGTATACATAGCACTTTGCCTGCGACTACATCTGCGTGAATTTTGTCAAGGATCCCTAATTTTTCAATTGATAAATATAGCCTATGTTACTCAGGGATAATGTACAGTCAGCAAAAGAGATAGGTATGCAGGTCATCAGAAATAGAGGTAGAGGTTTACTCAAAAAACGGTGGATGTTTTCGAATGAAATTCAATTAAATCATTGAAATGTTTTTAACCTATTAATTTAATTAAACTTTATTCAAAAACATCCATCAGTTTCTAAGTAAACTTTAACTATATCTGACGACCCTGCATACCTATCTCCTTTGCTGACTGTACCATTCTAATGGTGAAAGAATTTTTGAGATCGGTCCAGTAATTTTGAGTTTATTCGAAACAAAGTCAAAAGTCAAAGTCAGAGCATTTATTTCAATTAAACCATTTACAGGCACTTTTGAATTGTCAAAGTCAAATCATTTATTTCAATTAGACCATTAAAAAGGCACTTTTGAACGTCATAATAAAAAATATAAAGTTGATTCTAGTTGCCCAGTTGTCTAGTTGTCAAGGAGTCGGTCAGTTAGTCAGCAGTGCTATTCTGATACAATCTCCCTCGGTGAACACCTAGGTGAAGTGAGCTGGCATTCGTTCCGATGCTAGGAATTGACAAAGCACTACAATTATCGGGACGGATGACCACTCACTTCACCTACGTGTTCACTGAGGGAGTTTGTAACAGAATAGACATACAGAAAGTTGAAGTTAGTTGCTCGCTCCAAAACGGAGGTAGGTCTTTATGGAGAAGAACGAGCAAGAAACTCCACGGAAACTCTTTTAAATCAAGTTTTTTACAAAGTACTGGTTACATGATTCATGATTGTTGCTTCTATATATGAAAACTATCAAGGCAATATAACAATACAAAACATAAAAAGAAGCAAGATAAGTCCATGGCAGATAAGAGCTGACCAATCTCTACTGACAGAGCCCGTTCACGAACATGACGCGTGAATCCACACCATTCAGCTAAATCATTTTGAAGGGAGCCGAATGATCTAACCCACACGTCACCATCAGCGAGACATTTGAGCGAGCATGACAATGCTCCCAACCGCCATGTTAATTTTTGTCAAACATATATTAATATACTTAATAAATGGCTCCATGGTATTCACATTTACAAAATTGAAATAATGCTGCTAAATTATACAAAACTAAGGTTTCCAATGTACAAACATACAAAACTGCAAATCTATACTCTTTATAATATTATTGTAGATTTTCGAAACGTCAATCCTGTATCAAAACAATCCCAAGTAAATAAACGTATTACTTGTAACGGCAAGTCCCCTACTGCAGAAATAGAACGTCTATTTCGTGACAAAACTGTCTAACCATTAGTTTATTTCTCACTATATTTGTATTCGCTAACATGCACACGAGTCATCATTTAGGTGACAAGAACCCTGTGATTAGAACGGCACTGGACAGCTGGTGGATACGATAAAATAACATGGCCGGCACCACCGTTATTCACGATTATCAATGGAAATGTACATTTTATTTTTGAAAAGTTTTTTCTTTTTTCTTCATTCTCTAATAGTTTAATTAACTCGTGAAGTTGTGTCTGACGCGGACAAAACAGTGACAATCACACAAATTCTACCAGGTATATTTTAACGAAACTTTCACTATTTTACAGACAATTTTATTATCTATTTTTTAGTAGGTATACGCCTTTTTTTAAGTTAAAGAATAGGTACCTACTATATTTTCTTTATTTTTTCGACTAAACTTTGAGAGTTTTGGACGCAGCGCATACGATTCTCCGGTTGCTCAAGGTTGCCGGCGTACATCGTCACCTTAAGTTACTCCTTATAGGATCAGCTATCTACCAGGGATAGACCCGTTAAAATGGGTCCAGCCGTTTCATAAATAAGCTAGAACGAACAAACAGACATAGACACAAAATTTTAAAAATGGTTTTTTGATATATGTATCGTATATGTAGCTGTAGGTACTATCATATAATCTGTTATTTTGACATTACAAACAGACACTTTAATTTTATTTATGTGTAACTATACTATAGGTACAACAATACTAGTTAATAACAGGCAAAATATTGTTAGAACTAGAAGGGTATTCATCATCTGCGTCGCCTTTTCCCAACTATATTAGGGTCGTCTTTTAGTCTAACCGGATGCAGCTGAATACCAATGTTTAACATGTAGCAACTGCCTATCGGACCTCCACAACCCAGTTACTAGGTAACACGATACCCCTTGGTAAAACTGGTTGTCAGACTTTCTAGCTTCTGACTACCCATAACGACTGCCAAAGATCTACAATTGACAGCCGGAACCAACGGCTTTACGTGCTGTCGGAGGCAAGGAGGGAACTCGGGATGGTGACCCATCCACAGACCGACCGCGGCTAACGTAGGTTAACCTTTGACCAATCGATCAGTAAGGCTTTAACGTAGCCACAAGCTTAGCCATAAACCAAAAATTCAGAAACCAATGTTTAGGTACAACTTGTCAATACTACTGTTGATGAGATGAGGGACACTATTTGCAAAGATTTCTCTTCACTATTGTTGACTTGCGTAGGAAGACGGTACTTCAGAACTAGTGCAAAATGTATGTAATCTCCCGACCGGATTTCGGTCACGGCGACCTATCTCAATGGAGATCAGCCAAGTACGCAGAAGATATTATAGTGCACAAGTGTGTGCGCAAACACAGATGCACTCCCTCTTCCCTCACTCTCATAGTCCGGTGGGACGACAATCCGACACGACCGGAGAGACATCAGGCGCAGGACCAACGGCTTAACGTGTTTTCCGAGGCACGGGGGTGTTACACCGCCAACTTCCAAACTCCGGGCTGTTAAACTGAGAAATTCTTAGTAGAAAAACCCAATAACACTTTGCCCGACCTGGGAATCGAACCAAAAACCCACGCTCAGCAGTCGAAACAATGCAACTTGAAATAATAACAATACCGTAGCAAACCAATCAATTTACCGTCTCAAACAATGACTTTCTCCATGAAATAAATTTTCAGGCTTCGCATACGAAATAATAGCATTCGGTTACCAACACAATCACACGAAACCAATAACCAAGTCAGTTTAGTCAGTCAAACTCGAATAATTAATTTCAACTAAACTAATAATAGTCAATATTAAACGTAAAAATTAACAAATAAATTTAATCTACTCCAGTTGTCTCCAAACTCCACATTTAGTTACAGTTTAAAATAAAATGTTTTATATTATTCTGTATACTCGTAGATATTGAATAAATAAATACATGCATGTAAAAACATACTTTAAATAAAAACTACTAGCATTTCACTGGCCTCTCGTATAATACATTGTTGACAGTGCACTACTGAATGGCTTCATGTACTCGTAGTCACTGAACTGCACGGCCACCATACACGTACGCAAAAGTATTGACTACGGCGAAAATACGCCTATCCTATTGGACTATGGTACAATTTGCCCCTTATAAACCTAGCATTCAACGCATATAAATATTATGCGGAAAACAGTTATTTCTAATTTAATATTCGAACAAAGACATCTTGCGGGCGCGATCATAATATACTGCAGATGTATTTGTATGAATAGATCCACACCAAAGCAAGCTAAATATTAAGCGCAGTATGCGACCGCAACCAGGAATACGCCTGCCACCACAAGATGGCCGGGCCTCTAATAAAAGATATGTGCGAAACGGATATTTGCAATATCAAGAATAGAACCTTAATAGAACGTATTTTTGTTACGCGGTCACTTGCACCTGTGGCTCTTTACTTTATATGTCGAAATTCTTACGATGTCCACCATATTGATGAGTATTAACTACCTATTGCCGTTTTTAGACAATTTAAATGAGGTTTGGAAAAACTGTTTCTAAGAACTGCACTACACAGTATAGATTGCAACATTACAGTTTTTGTAACAACTGGCAGTTAGCCAACTTGGTTCTGAGCAGTAAAGGTTGTGCTCAAAATTAAATTGGCTAACTACTGCAGTAACCTGAAGGCCACGTTCACATGAAACTGTGTCATAATAATACAGAAGTACAAAAATTAATAAAAAATCTTAAGTGCCAATATTGCATAGATATACGTAAACAATACTCAAAGAAAATTATGGAAAAATAGGGTAAATTCCTCTAGAATTTTATGTCGAAAACAAAGCATATTTTGTTTCAATACCTTTCAAACCTTTTAAATTGGTCAGTTAGTCAGAAAGTAGAAGCTAGTGGCCGGCTCCAAGACGTAGGTAGGCTAAATGGAGAAAAACAAGCAAGGAACTCTAAGGACACATTTCAGTCAAGTTTTTGAAAAGCCTAGTTATTTCATAAAGCAGCTGTAGAATACTACCTACGAGTACATACAAAAAACTGTTAAAACGAAAGGCTACTGTTTTATCTAGAAAATTGACTGTAATAAATTCACATCTGCCTTTAAGGGCGCGTATTCGATTTAGCGCAACTCAAATTTACTCAAAATCAAAACGATTGCTAGAATGGCGTACCAGCATTGACACACAATATTACAATACAATGGTCTGATTGTGTGCATCAGAAAAAAAAATACGCACGAAATAAGCACGAATCATTGAAATTGATCGGCAAACGACAGCGAGCGATGTCTTACAGTGCTTTTTAAATTAATTGTCTAAAATAAATGAGTTTATATAACGGACTGAAAAATATTCTGCATATTAAACATAACCTTTGTTTTCATAAAATAAATATATCAGTTATGTTTTTATTTAAATACTGGTGATAAAAAATTGACAAAGTGAACCGATTTTGATCTTTTTCAACATTATTTTTTAATACATAATAGTAATATTTTCGTAATTTTTGCTCTGTAGTAGCCTTAAAGACTGTATATCCTGTTGGAAAAATGCATAAAACATAATATTTTGGCATACTGTAATGATTGTATTCGTCCTGAAAGTTAACTCTGACGTCTATTTTCGTAAAACGTTATGAAAGGATTGTCTTCGCTTTAAAAAACCATAATTAAAAATTATACTTTTACTCTGTAGCTGTCTAAATCAAGACTTAATCTTTCTAAAACTGTAAATTGTCTTTAAATAATCTGCTCACATAATTACGATATTGCTCTGGGCAAAACGCAAAAACATGAAGTTTTCGTAACGAATCGAATACGCGCTCTTTGATTAATGTGTATGCCGATAATTTGCATAAATTATTTGAATATTATGTGTATTAATTAGTGTATTCTTCCCATTCTCACATATGGTTCACAAACATGGTCTTTGACAAATCAACAGAGGTCCACCCTTTCGGTTTGCCAGAGAGCTATGGAACGAAATATTCTGGGTATAAAACTGCAAGACCGGGTTAGGAATACCACCATCCGTTCCATTACAAAAATAACTGACGTCACTCGGAAAGCTGTCATGCTGAAATGGAATTGTGCTGGACACATCTGCCGCATGTCAGACGATCATTGGGCCAAACGTACAACCCAATGGGTTCCTCTACATGGCAAGCGACATCGCGGCAGGCCCAGGCGGAGATGGCGGGATGATCTAGACTCCTTCGAAAAAGACTGGCCCCAATTAGCCCTTAACAGAGAGATGGAAAGAGAGTGGAGAGGCCTTTGCCTAGCAGTGGGTAAATCCAGGCCGAAATAAATAAATTTGAATATTCGTTAAACGTCACGTTTTCATGTTATGTCTGCTCGACGTCTCGATACTGCACTATGACGTCATCGTATGCGTATGAGACTACGTGACGTACACTAACGATGGCTTCAAATAAACCCTCCTTCCTCCTCCTCATTTCTGACTAACTGACCGACTCCTTGACAATTCAAAAGTGCTTGTAAAATGGTTTAATTAAACAAAATGCTTTAATTTTTGACTTCGAAACAGCCATGTGTATAACTATGATGATGATGTTATATATTTTTTAGTAACATGAACTCCGCGTAAATTTTCTCAAGTATCCCAAATTTTTGATAATGCATTATAGCCTTTATAGATAATGTAGCTTACTATTAGTGAAAGAATTTATGAAATTGGATGATCGGAATCAGTTTCTGAGGATAAGTTAAGTAAGTCTGAGTTAAGTATAGAAAAAAAGGGTAGAAATAGAATCCTACGCCGGTTAAACTTAAGAGCGCCCAACCCGTCACATTTTACATACAAACGCTCGTAAGCGATTACGGCGTTATAACAAATTATTTTTCAAATATTTTTAACACACAGGTATCTTGTGGTTTAAATCTAGGTTTGTATGAAGCCAAAAATAAACTTTTTTGAGAAATAAATTCAGTAAATACGTCCGAAAATCAGCTTTTTTGCACAATTTTATCTGAACTATGGCTGGTCATAATACACTCATACATTGTAAAAGTAAAAAAACAGCTTCATAGAAACCATGCACATGTAATGGAGATTCTAAATTACAAACATGGTTACCAAAAACTAGTAAGGCTTTTTCAAAAACACGTATGTCCTGGAACAAGTTTTGTGAAATTTCCGCGCGCCAATTTTCCTGTGACGTTATCGCGCTCTCACTCACTCGTTTGTTTTCGAGCTTTGCGTTGGTTGAAACAAAAGAAAATTCAATCACGCTCGCGTTGAAGTTCGTTCGATGGGGATGGGCGCTCTTAAGATAAAATTTAAACTACATTCTGTCTAGAAAGTACCGAGATACTTTCTAGACAGAATGTATGTGCTTGTCTGATTTAATGTTTTGATTTGAATTATTATTTTATAACTTTATCATACATGTCAGAATAAAAAAACCGCAGCAACAGTGCTATTCTGTTACAATCTCGCTCGGTGAACACCTAGGTAAAGTGATCTGTCATCCGTCCCTATGCCAGGGATTGACAAAGCTTGATAAAGATTGCTAGCTCACTTCACCAAGGTGTTCATCGAGCGAGAATGTAACAGAATAGACATACAGGTCTTCGCTAGGTCTATGCACCTGGACTGGGTGCACGTTCGACGTGTCAGCTGTCGTAAAATGGTCCTATGTGATACTAGATTAGTAAAAAAAACATCTAGCGATTCAAAGCTATCCTTTCGCAATCCTCTCTTATCTTTTAACTTTAATAATTTAAAACAATGTGTGCTGGGAGTGGGACACACAGTAGAAGTGAAACTTCCACGGACAAGTGGCTCCGCCGCTGCCGCCTCTCACCACGCGATATATCGTCTACCCCCTTCATGCGGCCGTAAAGCTTTTTTCACTTCAATAAACTGGTTTCCCATTTCTAAACCCTGATTCTTATGAATTCCCAACCCTATAAATGACAATGCCAGATCCTGCCCCACCCATGTAAAGAAAAAGTAACACATGTACAGAAAAAGTAAATTAATGAAAATAATAATTGTAATGAATATAGAACCTTTCTATACTAAATTGTTTTTCTTTAGAACTTGCGGATTACGAAATAACCTACCCACAAAATACAAACTCATTTTACCTAAAATACAATTTAACCTATAATCAATGTCATTATTGTTTTTAGATTTAAACGGAAACCGCAAGTTCTACAGTTACTAAGACTAATGTTTAGTTATCAGCAATAAATAAACAGTAAGTTGCTACATATTGCACATGACTTTTATTGAGTGGGGCAAAGTTCTGTAGAGTTTCTGGCATTGTCCTTTCAAGGTCAAGCGTGTTCCAACTTAGGCCGAATTATCACTTAAGATCTGGTGAATTGCCGTCAAACGCAAGCCTATTTGATAGTAAAAAAAAAAAATAATAACTATTCGTTCTTATATCCCCTGCTTGAACCAAGATTTTAGTCGGGACAAGGAAGTTTAAATCTTGGGAATTCATTACATTCGGTGGAAGAGTGACCAGTCAGGGACGAGCTCTACAGGGTCGTGCGGATGGAGGGGCACGACTCCTTGCCCTTCGGGGAAAGCCGACATATCATTATCATCATCAGTAGGAAGACGTCCAGTGCTGAACAAAGGCCTTCCCCATAGAACGCCACAACGAGCGGAATTTTCTTTGGGAGGAGGGGGGGGGCGACATATAACACTACCGAAAACACTAACATTAACATAATTTGGAAAAACAAAAAAAAATATTCGCCTACGATATTTTTGGAACAATAATGGCTGTCGTTATCGAATAAATGTAATGACTTTTTTGACGTGACAACGTCTTATAAATCGATAGCCGGCTGCACACATGAAAAAACATGACGTCATGCGGCGTTACGGCGTTACGGCGTTACATGACGTCATGCGGCGTTACCTGGCCTACCAAGTGAATGTGGTGTCAATTGTTTATAGCAACGATAATTACAGCGATAAAGGTAATGATTCTTTCGCGTTGTCACGTTCAACTATCGTCAGTAAACCGACTTTACAGACAACCAATTTTTATTCGAAATATTTCGATCGAACATAAATAAACAACAAAATCTACTATTTGTAATTATTTTTTTATATGTAAAATATATTACTTATATTACTTGGCGTCAGGTCTTGGCGTCAGCCCGTAAAACACCATGCCAAAGAGAACCATCTCGTCGTTACAAATATAACTAGATAACCCAGAATAGAGCATCCTTGCTCCGAGTAATTAGGAGAAACCTCTCCTACAACAAATGATGGGAAAAGACGAATCAAAAGACGAAGAATATGTATTTAAGATTAAAAAGAATAAACAATAGCTACTGCTATGAATACACACACACACACAACACCCTCTTGCACAAATCCCGATAACGTAATCACAGTCCAGTAATTACAATAAAGCAGGTGAAGCAGCATTATTTCAATTTTGAAAATGTGAATATCATTGTCCGTATGGTGTCGGACGTAAAGAATAGCACCATCCCGTATCTTCCCGTGGGTGTCGTAAGAGGCGACTAAGGGACTTACCAGAGAATGGGCAGCAGCGTTCTCTGTGCCTTTGTAACAACCATACTGCGATCGCCAACCCGCCTGCCATGCGTGGCGATTATGGCAAAACCCCCCCCTTTGGGGGAGGCCTATGTCCAGCAGTGGACGTCTTTCGGCTGAAATAATGATGATGATGATGATGAATATCATGGAGCCATTTATTAAGTAAACTATTACCAACGTGTTTGACATATTAGACCCTCATGCCAAACTTCAAAACCTTGCGCGACATCTAAAAACACGGTGACGCAGACTTCCTGCGCAGGCAGGTATGGTCCCATTTAAAATTTATCCAAATACGTTTAGCACATTTTGAAAATATGAACAAAAAGCAAAAAATTAGGTTCCCTTTAGCAATAGTTTTGATAAGGACTTTCAATCTCCGTTTTAACTGTGTTGCTGTTTTGTAATAGATTTGGATGATAAGAAAGTACCTACTAAAAAGCGCAAAATAAAAACCTTCTTAAAGAAAAAGACCTCTTTCAAAAACTAAAAAAATATAAATAACTTTAGTACATATGTACAATATGTCTTTTGTTCTGTTTGTTGTTTTGTATTGCCACCGAGTTCCTAAACTAAAATCATAAAATATGTTTTTTCTTGAAAAATATTTTTGGAGATAAATTATTCTCAAAACTTTTTTTAAAAGCTCAACTTTATCATGATATAATGTTAATTGTTATTCAATGCCTAATGTTACAATGTGTAAAAGATTAAGTGGTCGTAGTATGGAACCTAATAATAAGAGCGGGCTTCGTACAAATAAAATTACTATCCATATAATTAATTAATAATTACAATTATTGTATTTATAAGCTTTTTCCAATGTCTTGAGATGGGTACTAAAATGCACCATGATCTTGCAATGAGCTTATATTATAACACATACTTTAGATCTAAGGTGCTTTTCTACCTGTGAAATGAGACGACAATTAAAATTGAATGCCAGAATTTCTATTTTACCTGTAGTACAACTTTAAGTTATAATTATCGTTGGACCGTCTGTTATCGAGTTGCCCGCAGAAAAGTGTTACTGGTGAAATTCGTCCTTAGGCTGATAAATTCAGCCATATGAACAATGCTCACTAATTACTTTTTTTTTTTTTTTTTTTGTTATAGGCTTGCGTTTGACCGCAACTCACCTGATCTTAAGTGATGATGCGGCCTAAGGTGGAGCACGCTTGCCTAGAATAAACCGGTTCACTCGTGCCTTGAAGATACCCAGATTATATGTATCGGGGAATAGAGAGGCGGGCAGTGAATTCCTATTCCTACTTGTTATTATCTTCTGTATACTTAGAAACTTTTATCTGGTTTTCAGAACAACATACAGTAAATATGACATATCGAATATTTAGCTTTGAAAAACAGTATCACTTATTACTACTGTATCGTGTTTTCTAAAGCTGAATTGAGCTGAATATTAATTCCTATAGCTAGATTTTTCACATTTACTGCCGTGTATTATCCGCTCAAGATCTTCGTTTTATCTACTATTCGCATAGAGGTCTGATTTACGTGTTATATAATGATCCTTACCCCGTAATTCGGGTCTTTATGTGATTGGACTTATGGATTGACTTGGAGAATGAACCATCAGCTCTCCACTTCAGCAACTATACCAACAATGATTTTTTTAATGCGTAGACATTTAAGTTGAACTTGTTTTACGTTATAAATTTAACATTAGATAAAATGGGTTGGCTCATTTTGATTGAACTCAGCTCAACTGTATCATGAAATCATGATAATTAATATTCAATGCCTAATAATACAATGTATAGCAGATACATTCGTCGTAGTATATGTAAAACTAAATCATAAGAGCGGACTTCGTGCGAATATTAAATCAATATAATTCATAAATATAATTCATAATGTTTATAAGCGTTTTCTAATGTCTTGAGACAGGTACTAAAATGCACCATCAAATAATACAACAAGCTTATTTAAAACACACATTTGACGCCTAAAGGTGCTTTTCCACCTATTAAGTATACATGGCGAGAATTAAATCGCGTGACAAAATTTCTATTCTCTCTTGAGTTGAACTTTTAATTATAACGCCTAACCTGTCCTCGCCTCGTAATAGTACTTTAAAGTTTAAAGTCTTATATCTGTCACACAAATTAACGTAAAGAACAAAGTGTTGGTAAACTGTTTCCTAAAAATAAATCATTATAAGTGCTGCTGTAAAATGTGTGTTGTAAACCCTAAATGGACTTACCCTAAGTTGACTGTAAACGGGTTCAATACTTAGGCTAATTACATCAAACTTTAATAGTAATAATTCAGTCATATTAGGGGTTTCACCTCGTAGTGCGTGATAACAAGCTGGAAACTCGAATACCCAAAACTTAATTGCAATTAAGTTTATTACGTAAAATGTTATCTGCAATTTATGAACGGATAAATAACACAAACAATACATTATTGATGATATTTTCATAAATTAATCTATACTAATATTATAAAGCTGAAGAGTTTGTTTGTTTGGTTGAACGCGCTAATCTCAGGATCTACTGGTACGAATTGAAAAATTATTTTGTGTTGGATATTTCATTTATCGAGGTCCATTTACCATGCGAAGCAGGGTCGGGTCGCTAGTAACTTTATACAAGGTATTATTTTCCGAGATTAACGGTTGACCTTACATTACAGTATGTGTAAGCGCTGCGCGCTCTGCGCCGTCTGTCCGGAGAGGGGTTTAGCGCGAGAAAAAATGCTTTTTCAAAAAAAAAATCGAAAAATTTTCAATAAAAATTCCAGGAAAATTAGTGTCTAATTATATGCTCTACAATTTTTATATTGATGTCAACATCATCGGGGCCATAGAAACCTTAATCATGATTTTTTTATGACATTGACCTTGTATAATTTACAAGAAATTTGCTTAGACTTTTGATACAACTTTTAGTTCTTACATCCAAATGAAGCTGTATACGAGTTTTCAGCTTATTATCTCTTATTCCGAGGTTGTCTCCATTGTTTTGCTTATTTGATTCTGGGCGTAAGCCTTAACTTGCTAATAAACATTGTTTTTTTACGAAAACTTGACTGAACTGAAACAAAAAATGTCAGACGTTAATTTTATCCCATGGAAGTCTTTCTGAAACAAAAATAATCGACGTATCAACGGTGTTAGAATCAAACGCAAGTCAAGTGATCCGATTGGCTGTTGATAATTCAGTTAACCAATCACATCAGCTTACGCGCGTTTGGCCATTTATCACATTAGTTTTGGGAAACCTAGATATCTATTATTGGTGACTTTCGTCTTTTACGTGAATTTGTCCGTAAACTAATTATCTATTTCAGCCATTTAAACAATGCTTACTCATAATTTTTAATTACTTAATGTTTACTTTCTAACGTTTACCTTGTTTTCAGCTTGAAAAATGAAACATTTAGCTTTGAAAAACACTGTGACTTACTTCTATTTTACTCTTATTTTCTATGGACAATAAGCTGCATTGAGCTGAATGAGTGTAGTTAAGCTCGATCTGTCATATTTACTGCCGTGTATTCATCGCTCAAGCTCATCACTTTGTCTGCTTTTCGCATTAATTTGGGTTGGAGGTTCTATGTGAAAAAATATTTATACCCTCCAATTCCAAATTATGTGTGGTCGGTAGAATGTCCAGCTCTCTACTTCAACACCCATGGCAACATTGAAGATTTAACTGCGTAGTTATTTAAGTTAAAAACTAACCTACAATACAGTACAATAGACCTACAATTTTATATTGATGACAACATCATTGGAATACATAGAAACCTAGATCCATTATTTGTCTACAAAAAGCTTATGACGCAGACACGTTAATTTTCGTTCGGTAAACTAGGTGTTATTGACTCTCGTCCTTAAACTGATAAATTCTAAATTCGAGATCTTTATATCCTATTGTTTAATCCACAAAGTGGTCATAGTATAGTACTATATAAAACTAAGTAATAAGAGAAGGTTTTGTGCAATTTTTGCAATGTGCTACCTAAGCACTAAAGTGTGTTTTAATGTAGGTACATTAAAACACACTTTTGACGCCTAAAACTGCTTTTCCAACTTCGAGAGAAGCGGCGAGAATCAAAATCGGATGCCGAAATTTATATTCTCTTGCGTTCAACAAATTCAAAGTCAATGCATTTATTTCAATAAAACCATTTACAGGCACTTTTGAATTGTCAAGGAGTTGATTAGTTAATCAGAATGTTGAAGCTGCTCGTTCCAAAACGTAGGGTAGATCTTTAAGGAGAAGAACGAGCAAGAAACTCCACGGATATTATTTTAAATCAAGTTTTTTACTAATTAATGGTTACATTATTCTAGTTGCAACTAGATATGTGAAAACAATGTAGGCGAAGAACAATGTAAAATATAAAAATAAAATAATATGATAAAAGCTATGGCAGTTAAAGAGATGACCAATCTCAACTCGCCTGTTCATGTACATGACGCGTGAATAATCACTATTTAGCTCAACCATTCTGAAAGGAACTGACTGATTCAACCCACGCACCACCGTCAGTGAAACATTTGAGTGAACATAACAATGCTCATTTATGTCAGACAAATAATTGCTTACATAATAAATGGTTCCATGATACTCCAATGTAGACAGTTAAAATAATGCTACTAAATTATTCTAAACTAAGGTTTCTAATGTCTCTATTTGTCAAATAAAGTGTAATGAGTTAAGAAAATATATTTATATAAAATAATAATAATAGGGATACTCGTTAATCATGTCAATAAAAAAGGGTATAGAACATCATCTGCTTCCAGTTAGGAAATTCCTTAAACTGGCAGTGGAGCAAGACCGGGCATTAATAATAATAATAATAATTCTTTATTTCAGACCACTAGTCCACTGTGTTAGTAACAATTTAACTTATAAACTATGTTAAGCGGCTTTGGTTTTGCTTGTTGTTTCGTATTGCCACCGACTTGCGAATTGAAAGTTATTTTTTACTTTTTGAAGGCGGTTGTCTTGTTGTTAATTTTTTTTTTGTTTTAGGAAGTCTTCCGTAGAATAAAATTGTCTCATTGCTTTCGTTTAGAAAAAATCTAAAAAACATTTTTTTTCAGTCATCCCTTAATTGTCTACCCTTAGGGGTAGAATATTTTCTTTAAAGTTATATGGGACCAAATATGAGGTATACAATATCAATTAAAAGAAGAATTAACGAAATCGGACTACATTGAAAAAAGTTACGCGTGGTCAAACATAAATAAAAAAATTAAAAAAAAAAGTTCATGAAACGAAAACTTTTAGGCGAACTGTGTTATATGTTTATGGGACCAAATGGCAACTATTCCGCATCAAAATAAAGAAGAATCACGTAAATCAGATCATAAATCTCAGCGTAATCGGTGTTCATCATTTAAAAAAAAATACCAATCGAATTGAGAACCTCGTCCTTTATGAAGTCGGTTAATAAAAATTATAGACGTGGGAACGGAGTCGGAATCAAACGCCTTGACGATCTGGTTCATTATCATCATCAGCCGGAACACGGCCACTGTTGGACAAAAACCTGCCAAGTGGTCTGGTTATTTAGTCAATTTAGTCAACCAATCACATCAGTTTAATTAGAATATGCTTACACATAAGTTTTGCGTTGAGTATTGTTTGAGAAACCAGATGTAAAACTAGGTTTCTATTTTTGGTGTTTTTCGTCCTTAAACTGATAAATTCAGCCAGTTAAACAATGCCTACTCATATTTGTCAATGCTTTCTGTTTGTTTTCTAACTATTATTTTATTTTCAGAGCAGCAGACAGTAAATATGACATGTTTAGCTTAAAAAACTATTCTGTTACAATCTCCCTCGGTGAACACCTAGGTGAAGTAAGCTGTCATCCGTCCGTCTACTTTGTCAATCCCTAGCATCGGAACGGATGATAGCTCACTTCACTTATGTGTTCACCGAGGGAGATGTAACAGCATTAGAGCTATTCTGTTACAATCTCCCTCGATATTTTCTATGGACAAAAGCTAAATTGAGCTGAATAAGTGTACTTCCCTTATGCTCGATCTGTCATATTTATTGCCGTGAATTCACCGCTCAAGCTCATCGCTTTGTCTGCCCTTAGCGTAAAGTTCAGGTCTTGAGGTTATATGTTATAATTTCTATACCCTGTAGATCCGGGCTTTATGTAATAGGTAGAATGACCCATCACTCAACGCAGCAACAGTGTCTACAACGTCTGTAGTTAAATTTAAGTTATTTTGGAGATAACATGTGATACTACATTATATAATTAATAGTTATGTCGGGTTTACATATTACATATTTTTACATAATGTTAGCTTGCATATTTTTGTAGATATTTATTATTACAACTTTTTTTTTCTTTTTTAACGTATGGGGCTATTAAACGACTTTTACAGATTTTAAAGTGACAGTCACGTCAAAATGTGCAGTTTAAATGATTTGAAAAAAATATATATTAAACTAGGACATTCTCCTTATCATTTAGTATTATTTTAAGATAGTGTAGGTTTCGTTTAATTATACCTGGTAGATTTTGTGTGATTGTCAATGTTTTGTCCGCGTCAGACACAACTTCACGAGTTAATGAAACTATTTAATATGAACTTAATCAAAAATATTCACTTTCTATATGATTAAGAGAATGTTCTAGTTTAACATATATTTTTTTCAAATTATTTACACTGCACATTTTGACGTGATTGTCAGTTTAAAATCTGTAAAAGTCGTTTAATAGCCCCTTAAGTCGTGACTGTGGCCGCCCGTGGCATCTCTGCAAGGCCCTGTCAGAATACCAGCGCTGCGACATTTCATGCCGTAGCATGAAGAGACAAGAGCCTTTTTGGTCTCGTACAGGTTTCATAAGGCTTTTTTTTATGTTTTATTGTTTTATAAAACCCTTTTTTATGTTGTGTTTACCTGTACGAGGTTACAAATAAACAATTTTTCATTTTTTTTTTTTTTTTGATACTCGATAATTTGTAACCACACTTCAAGAGATTATTTGCTTAATTCAACATTACTTTACTTTTTTATATTATTTACTCAGATTATCAAATAAAAGGCAGATAGACCGTGCGAAACACTGCGAGTGAAGCCACAAAAGCAAATACAAATTCAATAACGAATACCGACAATCTCGTGATTGTATTCGCTTTTGAATTTGTATTATAGTATTTGTATTGCGACATTTTTGTTTTTGAATTTGTATTTGCTTTTGTGGCTTCACTCTCAGTGTTCCGCAGGGTCTATCTGCCTTTTGTTTTCATAATCTGAGATTATTTATATAAAAATCTTCTGTGCGTGTGTATGAAAGTGAACTCCTCCTAAACGGCTGGACCGATTTTGATATTTTTTTTTGTGTGTGTTCTAGTGGATTGGAGAATGGTTTTGATTCACAATTAGACCCGGTAGGTGGCGCTGCAGTCGAGTTGTAGTTTTTTATTTTAAGTACAGGAAAACGTCTGCCATGCCCGCTAGTATTTGTATAAAAATCTTCTGTGCGTGTGTATGAAAATGAACTCCTAAACGGCTGTACCGATTTTGATGAAATTTTTTGTGTGTATTCCAGTTGATTTGAAAATGGCTTAGATTTACATTTAGTCCCAGGTAGGCGGCGCTGCAATTGAGTTGTAGAACTTTTTTATTTTAAGGGCAGGTCCCACTTAACGTATTAAACGTATTGTAACCCATTTGACGTATTAAACTCACTTCTTCCCCACTGCTCAACTAGATTACATGAGCAGTTGAACAATAGGGCTTTAAGCTCTTTAGGATTTTAAGCTCTATGGCTCTATCTCTTGTTCAACTTAATTGATCAGTAAGTCAACCTGTTAAAAAATAGAATACACAACCCACTGTACTCCATTTACAACAGCATTAGAAAAAAGAGGCTCGTAGAACTAGGAACGCAAAACCTTTTATTCCAAACATAATTAAAAAACAATTTTAATTAAAATTGTGAAATAATGAGACTATAAGCTGGCTTATTTCGGCAGAACTATACTCAATTATATCATCACGTGATAATACTATAATATTCAATGCCTAATGATTCAACGCATAACAAATAAGTAATCGTACTGTAGAACCTAATAATAACAGTGAGTGTCATGAGAATATGCAATTAATTCAGATTCAGATTCCTTTATTTGCTCAAACATGAGTGTACATACAATATAAACGAAAGAATATGCATGCATGGTGTTGTGGGTACATGGAGTTGTGCTAACATGTTTACCATATTGACATGGTGTGCAAATATTAATATTTCAAGTTTAGAATAAAGATAAAATAAAAAAAATAATTACAAAATTTTGGTACATTGACAATGCTTACATAATAAAATCAATTAGATTTAGTGATTACATAGTTAATTAATATCGGAAATAGGTGGGAATACATATATATAATTATAATGAATCAATAATTATAATTTTTAGGGTTGGCTTATTAATAAAATGTGTGTTGTAAATGAACCCTAAAAATACACGGTGTTTATTGTGGTAGGCTGTAATAGGCTTATAACAAAACTTGTGCTAATTTCACCAAACTTTTATAACTTTTATACCCCCAAACTTTGAATGTTTGTCACATTTTCTAAACGTTTCGATTTCTCCGACTGATTAATTCAGCAATGTAAACAATTATTCAAATTACTTCGGTTACCTTTCTAACTTTAACCTGGTTTTCAACCGACTACAAAAAAGGAGGAGGTTATCAATTCGTCTGTATTTTTTTTTTATGTTTGTTACTTGATTTCTTTGGACTGGGTGGACCGATTTTGATGATTCTTGTTTTATTTGAAAGCTAGTGCTTCCCGTGTGGTCCCATTTTAATTTGGTCCAGTTCTGACAATGACATCCATGAGAAAACCGTATAAGTCTTAAATTTGCATTAAGTATGTGCGCGATTTGTTACGCGATTTCTCCGGCAAACGTAAACCGATTTTAAAAATTCTTCAGGGTAGGGTACGCTTCAGGGGTGGTCCGATATAAATTTTATCGAAATTGATTCAGCACTTTTTGAAAAATCAACAAATACCCAAAAATTTTACATAGACGACGTTTTAGTTTCATCAATCTTTGTAGTAGTTAACTTTCAATCTCTTCTTAAAGATTTGGATGAGAAGGAAATACTAAAAAGCGGAAAATAAAAAGCTTTTTACAAAAAAGACAACCGCCTTCAAAAACTAAAAAGTGAAAAATAACTTTATTGTAAAAAGCTTTTTTTAGAATAACAGGCAGTAAATGTGACAAATATTGCTTTGGAAACACTGACAATTGTTACTACTTTACCGGTGCTTTCAAACCAGAATTGAGATAAATAAGTGTAGTAGTAAGGTTTACTCAATCTGCCGTGTAATCGCCGCTCACACTCATCGCTTCGGCTGCCTTTCACAAATGGCTGGTCTGACAGGACGAATGTGAAAAATATTCATTCCCTGCCGGGCCAGCTTAATGTGATAGGTAGAATGACCCAGCTCTCCACTTCAGCACCCAGGTCAACATTGGAGGTTTTAATGCGTAGTTATTTTAGTTAGCTGTAATTAATTTAATTTTATAAAATGGGTTGGCTTATTAACAAAATGTAAAAATTAACCCTAAAAATTTACTAATGGGCTGATTTCACCAAACGTTTAAACCTAGTAAGTAAACTTTGATTTTTTTACAGATTTACAAAATTAAAACAGTCAGAAGTTAATTTTATTCCATGGAAAAATGTATCGATACAAATATTATCAACGTGTCAACGGTGTCAGAATCAAATGCAAATCAAGTGATCCGATTTGCTATTGATAATTTTAGTCAACCAATCACATTAGATTAGCGTTGCATTCCGTTCGGAAAACCAGGTGTAAAACTAGGTTTATTGGTGAAATTCGTTCTTAGGGTGATTAGTTAATCCATAATTATGAACAATACGTATAAATTATTTGTTATTAAATTCTGTTCACTTTCTAACTTTTACCTTATTTTGAGAACAACCGATAGTAAATATGATACATTTAGTTTTGTAAAACACTGATACTTATTACTATTTACTGGTGTTTTCTGTGGATAAATGTTGAATTGAGCTTAATAAGTGTAGTAGTAGTAGTATTATTGTAGTAAAAGTAGTATTTGTTATGGACCTAGTTATTAATCAGGGCACTGTTTATAATTCCTGGGCAGTATGAATAATGACAAGTCAATTTGGGTTACGTAACTAAATAATACTTCATAAACTCCATTATTTATCACATTGTCTGGTAATGAGTATTGCCACGCAACGGTTAGGAAATTTGATAATCAAGGTACAGACACCAGCACATCAATCCATACCAAACTGTCAAATTCTGCCACTTGAATATGAACCTTATTGATTTGTAATAAAATTTAAAATCTATCAAAGAAATTTGACAGGTTGTTGTAGCTTGATGACCTGGCCTCTGTACATTAGGCAGTATAATGTATATTTTTTTAATTTTCACTTGTATACGTTTAATTTTCTATGCAATATTTTCACGAATAATAAAAAAAACCTACCTATTACACCAATAACTATTAAACTAACTAACAAAACTAATATAATATGGGTATGATTTAACTAATAGGTACTATCGAGGACTTTCCCGCCTGCTCAGTTAAAAAAAACTCACTTGGCGCCTGCGAAGTCAACGGAGCGGGGTAGACAGCGCTTCCATCTTTTGAGTGCAAGCAAAAATGAACTTAGTGGTGGTCAGGCGAGTGTGACCACGATAGTACATATTGTTTAGTTAAAATGCATGGTCAATTAAACGTCGCGCTCTTAGACTAATTAGTCAGTCGAATAAAAGCCGTCGGCGTTAGGTAAGGTCGACGAAGCACCGCTGTGCTTAAAGAAGTTGTTTCAAGTTTGCCGCATGTTATCGGTTTCAGCGCGGTTTAGTCGCGGGCAAAAGCCAGTTATTACTGGCTTTTGCCCGCGACTTCGTTATCGCAAATAAAGACGAAGTCGCATATTGAAAAATAGCCTACGTTCTCCTCCAGGGTTCAAGCTATTCATCAAAATCGGTTCAACCGTTTCATGATGAAAGCGTAGCAGATAGAGTTACTTTCGCATTTATAATATTAGCATGGGTTACTGAATTATATTGAATTTTAATGTAAGTATATGTTTGTCCTCGGCGAAGACAGCCCAGGAAGAGGTGGCGAGATGATCTAGACGCGTACTGCGAGGGTTGGTTCAAGGCGGCGAAAGAACAGAATACCTGGAAAGACTCGGGGGAGGCCTTTGCCCAGCATTGGGACACACAGGGCTAATGAAAAAAAAAGAAAAGAAAATGTGTTTGTACAAGCATCTCATCAGGTCAAACTAATCAAATTGACTTTTGCTACACCTGATCAAGCTTCTGTTTCATATGATCAGGCCCATTGGCCTTTCCATGTCATGTTGTAGGTTTTAAGATTACTTTTAAAACGGCTTCTTTAATTTGACCTTTGGAAGCACCAGTACCAGCAGCTTCAAACTTAGCAAGTTTCTTAGACAACTAAAGTCGGGACTTGCAATAGAGGTACCAACATTAAATAAAAATATAATACTCCTACCCATTTTAAAGTAGCCAATCCGGGAAAAATCACGTCTCCATGATGAAGCATTAAGTGCAATGTACGCTCTGTCTTGTTCGATAATGGTATAGATAGATCTTTTCGTTTTGTCGGTAGCCATCTTGTTTTTATGTACCTATCATTTCTAGGTGTCACTTGATTCTGATGTTTTGATCAACCACATAATAATGTGTTATCTAAAACGTTATCTCTTTTAAATAATTCACTTTTCCTTTAGGTTTGTATCCGTAATATTATTATAGGTACCTACCAATTATTTATCTACCCTATCTTTAATATGAAAAAAAGTTGTGAAAAACCTTGTTTTAAAATCATATTCGTACGAAGCCCACTCTAATTATTTGGTTCTATACTATATCCACTTTATATATTGTACGATAAAACATTAGCCCTTCCGTTGTCCAGCCATTTTGTTTTAAATGGCTTATCTGTCTTAGTACTTCGAGGTGGTCATGCCCCGGTTACGCCCAGGTTTTTTAAATCGTTGATATCTGTTAAGTTATACTACAGATAGAGCTGCGTAAAAGTTATGTCGTTGGAATCGTTATTACATGAGCTGACACACGTTGAAGTAGATTAGGCCAGTTTTGCTTTGAAACCAACTTTTAATATTGCTTGAAATCAGAGTGAGGAACTTTTTCCCGGATTTTTGTACTTAGGTCGCTATAAATAAAAAAAATACTCAGTATAAATGAACATTTTACAATTTGAATAAATTTACTAATCGAAAACATAATAAAAGGCATGCTGCCTAAACAAAAACATTCCAGAAATTAAGAAACAAAAATAAAATAAAGGAGGTCATTGTATGGTAGCAGCTTTCAGCTACATGTTGCAGCGTTTAAACAGGTGTTGCAAGTGACCTGTGTGCGAGATCACCTGTAGTGCGTATATAGTATAAAGTCAAAGTCAAAGCACTTATTTCAATTAAACCATTTACAGGCACTTTTGAATTGTCAAGGAGTCGGTCAGTAAGTCAGAAAGTTGAAGCTAGTTGCTCGTTCCAAAACGTAGGTAGGTCTCTATGGAGAAGAACGAGCAAGAAACTCCACGGACACTCTTTTAAAATCAGGTTTTTACAAAATACTGCTTACATTATTCTTGTTGCTTCTATATGTGAAAACAATGAAGGTAATCTAGAAATACAAAATATAAAAAATAATCAAGATAAAAACCATGGCAGTTAAGAGTTGACCAATCTCTACTGACAGCGCCCGTTCACGAACATGACGCGTGAATCAGCACCATTCAGCTCAACCATTTTGGAGGGAGCTGAATGATCCAACACACGCGCCACCACCGGCGAGACACTTGAGTGAGCATGACAATTCTCTCAACCGCCATGCTCATTTATGTCAAGCTACTATCCCAGGCAGCACACAAGTCATTTAACTGGCCAACAATTTAACCTTATGCAGGGTTAAGCTTTATTATATATGTATAGAAGCTGTGTGTACTACGAAGTTCTGTATTAATTATTTTTTTTGCTATAATAATTCTATTGGCTGAGTTAGTATTGCAATTTGCCGATTTTATTTCTTAAAACTGAATAATCATCATAAAAAGACCTGTTACTCAAGAGTTTGACCCCCCCCCCCCCCTTTTGTATAACATTGGTTTAAAATTCCATTATCAAGCATGATACCGGATAATTTATATTCTGTTCTCTTTTAGTTGTATTAAACACCATATCTTGACAGTTATTCAGCTGCTGTATAAAATAGGCGTTGTTTCTGTTATGAAGCATCTAGTAACTTAACAGAAATTAAGATAGCTGTTATAACTGCTTTATGCCTCTTTAAGTACGAAATTACCGTAATGTGCAGCTAACTGTGCTAAAAGCAATAGTAACAGATTCTTATGCAGAAGTTGGCTGAGTATTCACGAAAAATAGTCATTTTTTTAAACAAGAAGTACTATTCTTTAACGTTAGTCAGTATTTAAGCGGCTATATAAAGCTGCACTTTGTGGTTGTGTGAAAATGCCGCCTTACAAAAAAAATGAATACGAATGTGTGTGATTATAGAACTGTTATCGAAAATATGTTGAGTGCAGACCACTTTTAACCAGAGAACAACTTAATAAGTGGACACATAAGGCCTGTTAAGCAGACATAAGACGATAAGCCGCTGTGCAATCAGATTTTCTTCAGAATGAGCGAAGCCATATCGAATAACGTAACCTATTATAATGATATGGAATTTTATACTCAAATACTCAATTTTAATAACGAAATCGGTATAATATTCTTATAAAAGTAATACAAGGTTATTTTTGAACCCTTAGACTGCATATAACATAAAAAATATTTCACACGTAAAAACAAACCAATAGACGAAATGTTGTTTATTTCTCCAAAAGCCGGCTTATCAGGTGGCGCGTGAAAATTTTATACGAAATGTCTATATAAATACACAGTAAAGATGCATGCGCACCTACAATTTCCTTCTTTAAGCATAAATAAGGGTAAAATTTAATTACGATAGGTAATATAATTTGGCCATGTTATATTTCAATGTCGCATTCACCATCCAAAGACGTATTCAATTTGATTCGATTTGACAATTTCAATTTAATTTGATTAACTTCTTGATAAAATATACTGAAGTAAGCTAAACGCGGTGTATCATCTGAATATCTGAGCTTTGAAGGACTTAACCATAAAGTTCACTCATCATTCATTCATCATCTGGCTAACAGAGCTGTAATACTTGTACAAAAGAACAAAATGCTTTTATGTAGAAGATACTCAGCTTGTCGTACAATTATTCAAAACTTATTCATCTGTTACGTTGCTATTACACAGCTATTAGCAGTATAATTTTGTGCCCAAATTGCTTGATTAACGTCTGAGTAAGCGCTTAATCAGCTAATTACGGTAGTCTTATTCAGCAATTAGTTTCTATGACTGCTGTTAAACAAAACTTACTCAAAAGGTTTGTGCTGCCTGGGGCATTCACCATCCAAAGACGTATTCAATTTGATTCGATTTGACAATTTCAATTTAATTTGATTAACTTCTTGATAAAATATACTGAAGTAAGCTAAACGCGGTGTATCATCTGAATATCTGAGCTTTGAAGGACTTAACCATAAAGTTCACTCATCATTCATTCATCATCTGGCTAACAGAGCTGTAATACTTGTACAAAAGAACAAAATGCTTTTATGTAGAAGATACTCAGCTTGTCGTACAATTATTCAAAACTTATTCATCTGTTACGTTGCTATTACACAGCTATTAGCAGTATAATTTTGTGCCCAAATTGCTTGAATAACGTCTGAGTAAGCGCTTAATCAGCTAATTACGGTAGTCTTATTCAGCAATTAGTTTCTATGACTGCTGTTAAACAAAACTTACTCAAAAGGTTTGGGATAACTACGAACAAAATAAGGTAGGATTCAGCAAGGTTACAGCCAATGGTGAGATAGATTCACTTGTGAACACTCGTAAAGGCAATTTACTTAGTAGATCTTAATTACGTCTAATTTTAGCAAAGTTTTCAAGCTGAAATGCATACAAACCTATCAATTATGTTCTTATATTTATTATAGTATACAATATTAACACGCATAAAAAAAGAAAACCTTACCATTATGTTACTTTGTTCTTTTCTTGTTTGTTATTATAGATTAGGGTTACTTAATTCGTCATTTACATATTCAAAATTAGGTCATTGGCCTAATAAAAACCAGAGAGATGGACACATGAAAGTACTGACAACCAGCAAGCCCCAGCAGAAGTGGAGGTCGATGTGAGACGACAATGAGAATGAGCATTGTCCTTTTTGGTCCCTCATATGTTGTTAATCTGGCTGCATTGTTACAGCATTAAACAAAATATAGAGACCAGAATGGATTTGCTCGAAACGTCGACTTGACACCGAAAATCAGGAAGATGGAAGCACAGAAAATATGTAACATCAAGCTTTTTAAATAGGTACCAATATTATGAGATAGTGCATCTGCTCGCGTAAAAAAATGTTTATTGTTTGTGCAAACAAAGCCATACTCCGTCCTCTCTCGGTGTCTGGTGGGACATCTATCCGATAAGACAGGGGAGGTTTTTTAATATCTTAGTCAGCAACAAAAACCGACTATTCTTTGAGTCATAATCATTGACTACGATAATAATTGAAATACGAAATGGATTTGTAATAAATATGTATTAAAATCTAATTTATTACCTGAAATGTCGAAGATCCCTGTTGTGGTCACTCCAAATTGACAAAAACGTCACATTAAATTATACTAACTTTGATTCTGATGATACGAATAATTTCAGACATTGATACTGCTCAAATTATCATCTTCAACGGGTCTTATCTTAATTTTCTGACTTTTAATTAAAAAAATCAGTTTTATTGATCTTCTCTATCTCAGTTTTGTTCTGAAAAAATGGCTCTTTCTGTATAAGTACTTTGTATGTATTTAAATACTTCTTGTGTCCTGTAATAACAATGAAATTACCGTTGTAACACTGTACTTAATGTATTTTCTGATGTGTTTTATGTGTCTTTTAACCACATTATTCTTCGTATTGTGTACTTTTAACAGCTTATTGTACTTTATTTGTGTCTACTAACAATACTTTGAGTCAACTAAACTTAACACTGTCAATAAATGAATTGTATTCATTTCTATAGGAAAATATTAATGTAAATTGTTTATTAACATATTTTAGCTTGTCAATAATACAATGGCGAAAAGTATGATCATTGCATGAAAAATATTTTGTTTTGTTTTGATTTGACCGTGAAATCTGAATTATTTGAAATTTTATTCCTTGATTGGATTTCTATTACTTGATCAATCTTGATTCCCCATATGTCTGTAGATCGATCCCTGTCTGACCAAAGGCCTGAATTTACAATCTGAGATTGCAAACTCGGCCGCCGATCAATTACAGTGACCTAACTTTGCAGTCTCTTCATATCTAGTCAATGTACACGGTGATTGAGTTACCGCAACTCATATTGTGGAATCAGGTCATGATAGTTGACCCTCCAGGGAATAACATTATATTTGTTCTTTCAGCTCGTCTTCAACGGGAAGACCGTATGGAAGAACTGCTAGCAGATATGCAATCTCATCTGCAGTTCCTAGAGGCGCGATACAGAGGAAAACAGGAGGATATCCTCTCAATGCAGGTCATACAGAAATTTTGTTAGAATTTAGTCTTACGTCACGGGTTCAATTCTTAGCTCTGGCATAATATGATTGGATTTTTCCATTATAAAGTTTCTTAGTAGCTTGGTGTCTATGTGGGTAGGCTCCTTTATGACAAAAATCAGCTAAAGACTGTACCGTACTGTCGGTCTCTTTAATAAGGGATAGTGTTGGAGCTCTTTTTTTTGTTGATTGTTTGTTCTGTGTCTGGGTGTTTATCTATAATATGTATGTATTTATAAATCATAAAAGTATGTATATCAGTTGTCTGGTTACCATAACACAAGCTCTGCTTAGCTTGGGACCAGATGACCGTGTGTGAGTTGTCCCAAGATATATTTATATTTATTTTATTTTATTTAGCTATATTATTAAGATTGAGTTTCTTATGAATATTTTTTGTGACACTCATATCACTAGTTACACTAAAACTCTAACTTCAAACAGCAACTTTTTCAACTTCAAGTGTGATCAAATTTGTTTACGAATCATTAAAATTCTTCATTTCTCCCTTTAGTCGTTTTTCCCCTTGGTCGGTCTAACGTTGAAAATAAAGTACATGTTAAATGATCTACCTTTGAAGGTCAATTCTACAATTTTTATCTTTTAACCGCCACGTCAAAATTCAATCTTTAATACCTGTTCCTATAATTGGTATTAGTTTTTGTCATTTTGTGTCAATATTGATGAATATAAAGAAAGAACTTCAACTTACATAAATTAGAATGAGTCAACGAACATAATTAGCAAAGGAAATAAAAAAGCAATGTTGTTATAAGAGCTTTATTTACGTAAAAGTCTGTCATGTAGGGGTGACCGTGGCGTGC
This sequence comes from Charanyca ferruginea, assembly GCA_947361185.1. NCBI lineage: Eukaryota > Metazoa > Arthropoda > Insecta > Lepidoptera > Noctuidae > Charanyca > Charanyca ferruginea. Next base: position 2,022,812 of record OX376055.1, on the reverse strand, counting down.
TGGCCACATTTTGATAAGTCATCTACACATGACATGGCCTGACATGACATGACATGACTTGGTCAAAAGGTTAAAAAATCTGATTATTGGCGACAATCAATGTCAAAATCTAGTCAAGGTCAAGGTCAAGGTTTTTGAGAGATTGAGACAAAAATGGTTGTAGATTTGCCATCCTGCTATAGAAATGCTATGAGCATTGTACCTAATGCAATAGGTCATATTCTTTTAAGTAGTCATTCTAGGAGCGGTGAATGCTCATGCGATTCCAGCACCCCCGGCCATAGACAGAGATGGAACACCGCGGTTCTAGCCGGTAAGAGTCCGGTATGCCCCTCCGTCACCCCCACGATGTAGACTTCCTCCATCATGGGGGTGACGCCATGACACCACGAAGATTACCAACGCGCAAAAAAAATAGTACATAGTCATTCTACTCTACTTCTTCATCTTTTAGAAGTCATTTTGTTTTTTTTATGGCAGACAAAAGTGTTTTCCGACCGTGGTAACATTTCGAATCATGTGACAACGCAGACTACATCATCGTCGTCCGGCTCTCCTGAAGTACTCGCGGTTCTTAAAAACCTGACTGGTAAGTGTAAGAAAGGCTGTATTTCCACCAGAGATCGAAATGTGCGAGGATCCGTAGCGAGCGATGTGTGTCAAGGTCGTAGCACACATATCAAATCGAAAAGGGATCATCACCGTATCCCCTTTCGCCTTGCCGTCAAACATGTATAATAATGTAAGCAACGTAACCAAAACGGATCAGAAGCTCCGATACGTCGACTCGGCTACGGCTACGACTCGCCGACCGATAGTTGACCTGGCTGACACCAGGTCAAACAAGCGCGTAACACGACTAGAAGTTGCCTTGTGACTGACAGCACGTGTGGCAAAAATAGTGTGCTGCAGGCAGGCCGTGGGAGGGACAAGGGTGGACGAAGAGACGCAAGCGCGGCGACTGAGAGGCGTAAGCGCGTGGACGACTAAATTCTGCCCACCCCAAATGCACCCTCCTATCGGCTTCCTTCTCGAATCGTCTTTCCAAGGTAGCGAGGACCGCTGGTTGACCACACGCCGCGCCGCGGTTCATGAGCTTGTCCCGAGGCGAGTCGTTTACGTTACGATTCCGATGAGTGTGCTTTGCAGTAGGTAGTTTCATATAAAGAATACTGAACTGCTAGAGTTGATACGGTTACGATCCGTTTTCGAGTTGAAATGTGTGCTACGACCTTAATAATGACCAATGATAACGCTTTATTGTTATAGCTTGTACAAACCTAGCGCTGTAATTGGTTAATTTCACACATATCCCTCGCCACACCCTTGCACATCTCTAGTGAAAACGCAGGCTAATGGTATATATCTATAGTAGTGGTGGTTTTGGTGGTGGTGGTAGTGTAGTTCATTTATTTTTGAGTAACGAGCTTACCTTTAGCTTTCGCCAGCAAACAGTGGGCTAATTCATGTAACTAAAGAAGTGCTGTTGCAGTGCAGTTGCAGTTAAGTTTCGATCAAAACAACGATTTTCGTATTCTTTACCGCTGTCAGACACGCTCGCGTCAAGTTCGCGTCACGCGAGCGCAATAACGGCATTCTACTGGTGCGCGTCTTTGGTGCGAGCTTCGGAACGCAACATGATCGGTATTCAACTATTCGTTTGACGTCTCAAAATTACAGTTAAAAAGCACTAAAATCTGTACTGGGGTATTATTTTTATATTATAATAACGTCATATTCATTCAAATGTAATCGATCGATATTTTTTCTCTCATGTGGCTACACCATAAGTAAGTTTGGTAGAGTTTGGTTGACGTGCAGTTCACGCGCAGCTTACGCGCAGTTTAAAGATTACAAGAATACTGTTTATCACTCAAACTTGAACTTAACTGCAATTGCACTACAACTTCATCGGCGCGACATAAAATTACGTGAATTAGCCCTCAATACGAATACTCTGTACTCCCTATTATTTCAATATAGTATTAACCGCTTACGACGAATTAATCCGACAAGTATTTTTGTGTCTATTACGCCAGCGTCGTATATTTCCGACCAAATACCACAGCTCGTTAAGTCTTTTTATATTTAATTACGCAGTATTCTATAAAGAAGATGTTAATATTAGGTAAATAGTCAATTAAGTCATCATTTACAATTTAATACACTTTAGTCCTTTAATTAGAAGTATAATGTCTAAAGTTAGATGAATTATGTTTATTTACTTTGCCGGACGCCGGAGGCACGATAACTGCTATGAATTCGGGCGGTGAAAAGGTTAAGACTTAGAATTAAGTAATGGTAAAATAAGTTTGCATTTTTTTTTTTGCATGGTGTATAATAAACGTGAATGAGTTAGTTAGTATAGATTAAGCTTATTTCTGCCAAATCGAGCCAATCAACATCTCTCAATGATTTAACGAATTACGTCGTTACGACAATTTTGAAACATGGGAGATTATTTTACGCATGTTAGTTCGTTTTTGCACCGCTAAATCCAATGATCGCAAATTAATCTGTAGTTAAACATTGTACGTGTCGGATCGGAACTCACTGGCCACCGCGATCTGTATGTCTATACTGTTACAATCACCCTCGGTGAACACTTAGGTGAAGTGAGCTGTCATCCGTCCGTCTGTTTTGTCAGACGGGCATCGGGACAGATGACAGCTCACTTCACCTAGGTGTTCACCGAGGGAAATTGAAACAGAATTGACATCCCCAGTCCTATTCCAAAACAAAGATTATTTTTAGACCAGTAGGTCTATTCTGTTACAATCTCCCTCGGTGAACACCTAGGGGAAGTGAACTGTCATCCGTCCGTCTGATTTGTCTAACCCTAGCATAGGAACGGATGACAGCTCACTTCACCTAGGTGTTCACCGAGGGAGATTGTAACAGAATAGCACTACAGGTTTAAACCATCGCGCCAATTTTTCTATTAAGAACTTTTAAACCTGGTCTATAGCTACACCATGTTTTGTAATAAGATGGTCAGAGTGCGCTCGTAGTCTAATTATAACAAGTTTCATTAGGTCACGTTATAAAGAGGTGAACGACATTATCACCTTGTTTGAAAACCTTAGTATATCATACTACTTCTACATACTACAGTAGCTAACATCTTTTTGTTTGATAACAGCTACATTTTTATCAACAAAATGTACTCAAGGGTTTCAGAATGGAAATGGTTTCATTGCCACACGCTTCGCTAATTAGCACATTGCATGTACTAATTTAATTGTCATATCTTTGTAACAATTTCATAATAACATCAAATCTGTGTCTGTATTATGATGACCTACTTTTAGAGTTTTTATTTTTTTGTCTTTACCGCGTTAGACCTGACCTTAATCCCTATAGGATCCTAAGGTTCTTCAACTCCAACAAAAAAATAAAGTTTCAATTCAAGAAAAGACTTTTCCTTTCTTGATTAATTTTGTTCGTAAGGGTGTTACCAGACCAATCAATCGATCGTCGATCGACGGAATCGATCGATGGTAGAATGGATTAGTCGACGTCGATCGAGCTGCTTGATTATTATTAGTGATGGATTATCGCCAGAGTTAATCGATCAACGTCGATTAGTTAGTCGAACGGTATCCGTCGATCAGCCAAAGCTGCCACACCAATCGATCAACATCGATCGATGTCGACCAATGCCATCGATCGATGATCGATCGATTGGTGTAGTAACACCCTAAGGGATCCAAGATAGTTGAATCGTTTCACCTAGTCAAGCTTCATTGCTTCGGCGCTATTTTGATGGTGTCCATTGTTGATTTTGGCTTTCAAGAGTCCGCTGTATTTGGAAATAGAGTAGCGGGCATATCGAAAAAAAGCAATACCATATAATGTATACGTTGCACTTTAAACTACAGATTTTTATCATATTTTTAAATGTTGTAATAATTTATGATCGGTAGCTCACTAGATCATCTTCATCACCAGGAACAAAAGCCGCTGCTGGAGTTCAGACGAAACACATTCCGCAGCTGAAGATTCCATTCGTCTACCAGCTCTTGCCGCACTTGATGAACGACCCTAGCAGCTTGAAGCCAGCATACCACATGAGGGGGGGGCGGCATTACTCGGATATAGTTGTGGGCGTGCCAACAGTCAAGAGAGACAAGAAAGATTACCTGATGGTTACTCTGACTGTAAGTACCTACTTAGTTCTAGTTCATTTAATTGCAGGGTCATCACTTTAGCTTAGTATAAGCCTCCTCCATGGCGCGCCGTTTTTCCCGGTCCTCTGCCTTCCGCATCCAGCCATCACCGGCTACCTTCTTCAGGCCTTCGGTACATCGGGCTGGAGGACGTCCCACGCTGCGTCTACCGATTCGCGATTTCAACTATAGGACAGGTCTGCTCGATCGGTTGTCGGTCCGGCGACAGACGTGACCAGCCCACTGCCACTTCAGCTTGCTGATTCTGCGAGCAAAGTCGGTGACTTTAGTTCTCCTGATGGAAATTCTATCCCTTAGAGAAACTCCAAGCATTGCTCGCTGCATTGCCCGCTGAGCAACTCTGAACTTGTGAACTAGCCCCGCTGTAAGCGTCCACGTCTCGACAGCGTATGTCATAACAGGCAGGACGCACTGATCAAAGACTTTCGTCTTCAGATTCTGCGGTATAGGCAACGAGAAGACTCAACGAAGCTCACAAAATGCTGCCCACCCCAAATGCAACCTCCTATCGGCTTCCTTCTCGAATAGTCTATCCAAGGTAGACGTATTCCTGGACCACTTCGAGCAAGTTGCCATCAACGGTGATCGGCCTTGGCACGTGTTGGTTGAACATAACCTTCGTTTTGTCCAAGTTCATGCCGAGGCCAACTCGTCTCGTCTCGTCAATTGCAGGGAACAATCATGATTTACCTTGCCGGTTGACAAGAGCGGTAAATCTGAGTATTTTGTCAACTAGCCATGTTGCCCGCTACTTCGCTCGCATAAATATCCTTACGAACCCCTGTTTTTTATGTTAGAACTAGTTGACCCGACAGACGTTGTTCTGTCCCTATCTACTTACTTACTGACCTACCGACCTGGGTAGGTCGATTGGTAAGGTAGGCAGATAGGTAAGGTGGTAGGTGGGTTCCTACCCTACCCACCTAGTTACCTACCCTATCAACCTACCAACCCTACCAATTTATTTTTATATACAAGAAAAAATGTAGCCATAAATCACTCAAGGAAAACTTAGCTTTGACAACACGGTTGGCGCAGTGGTTGAGCGATTGCCTGCTGCGCTGAGTGTCACGGGTTCCATTCCCGCACGGAACAAATATTTGTATGACCTACAGATAGTTGTTCCGAGTCTGGCTGTTAGTGTATGTGAGAGTATGAGTATATGTTTGTAAACGCTCCTACGACACAGGAGTAATTCCTAAGATGAGGCATAGTTTAAAAAAAAAAAAAAAAGCTTTTTGATAGCAGATTCGGACAAACCCACCGATTTTTAACGCAATAGTTAAAAAAAAGAAAATCCAATTTTTCAGCTTTATTATTATTAGAATCATTAACAGTGATTAGTTAAAATAAAAATACAACTTCACTAACTTACTCTCTTCAAAATGTGTTTCAATAAACGCGTTACTGAACCAAGCTATTGTTCACAGCATCTTGTCGATGGATTGACACCAGCTGATGTTAACACTACTCTCATCGTCGTCATGGTGGGTGAAATGGACCTCGAATACGTCATCAAAACTGCTCGGATGATAGAAATTGAGTAAGTATTATGAAGATTACAGTCAATGAAAGCAGAGGAAGATGAGAGGATCAATATAACTGGGCAACTATTCAGGACATATTTAATAGGTACTATCTTTTGGCCGAGACTTCGTTCGCGTTAATGTCAGTAATCGCAAATGCAGACGAAGCAGCAGATTAAAAAGTACACTATGTCCTTCCCTGGGGTTCAAGCTGTCTTCATACCAAATTTCATCGAAATCGGTTCAGCCGTTTCATCATGAAAGCGTAACGACAGAGTTAGTTTCCCATTTATAATATTAAAGTATAAAGTATTGAAGTATGGATTGCATATTTTCAAGCGTAAATACTTACATGAGTCACGTTTAAATTTTATCAAAATAGAGTTCGTTGATTGTATTGAAAAGCATTATCAATCCTGTTCTAGCTGGAGGAAGACGCGTTGCTATGGATTAGTAAAATAAAAGAGATTCATTAATTAAACGAATAGTAAATCGCTTAAGTACTGTTTACACTGACGGCGAGAACTCGCTCTCCACTAATTTGTCGCTGACAAGAGCTATCAAAGAAAAAACTCGCTTAGTGATGCTCGCATGGCGGTTAGAACACTCGCTGAGAGACTATAGCTTGGTACATACGCTTACCAGCGGTAGTGGCCGAGTGGCTTGTCATACTCGCACACTTGCTTGTAGCTCAGCGACAAAACTATCAAAACTACACATCACACCTCACAGTTCTTCAACTCGTTTATAGTTTGTAGCTGATAGCTTATCGCTAATCGTTGTCAGTGGGAAACATGCTTTACATTGGTACCTTTCTACGCCATCTGGTAGTTTAAAAATAAATCCGGTAACATCAAAATTTTGAGGGTTGAAAATTTTGAAGTTACGACAATTTTTCAACTTTTGATCAGGTTCCCGAAGCACGTGGCAAATGGGCTCATTGAAGTAATATCACCGTCACCAGCTTACTACCCAAACTTTGAAACAATCCCAGTGACCTTGGGGGACTCCCACAAAAGAGTCAAATGGAGGACTAAACAGAATCTGGACAACATTTACCTGATGGCCTACGCACAGCTCAAAGGCACTTTCTACTTAATGCTGGAAGATGACGTCATCGCCAAGAAAAACTATGTCCAGGTGAGTTTATGATTGTGTTTTTGGGAAACGTACTTGAATAGGTTATAAAAGACTTTCAAAACTCGAATTTAGGCTTTTCAAAGCTGTTTCTAACCAAAGAGACATAAACCATATCGAGACATAAACCATATCGCGAAATATGATGTCTCTTCTTCTTCTTCTTCTTTTCGAATCGATGGTTTTCCTTTTTGTTAAACTACTTGGGCCCAGTAGGTAGCCACATTTATCGCAGCATTAGTGGCGTTTCGAATATTTTCTAAGGAGCAAGTGTAGGGGCACTTTGGGGACCGTATTTAGTGAGCCATTGTCTGGTCAGGATCACCGCACTCACATTGGGTGTCGGTGGGATCTATAATCCCCCCTTTTGTTATGTTGTGTTTGCAGTGATCTACCTGGGTGCGCAGAAAACGCTCAATAGAGCGTTTTCCATATATGGAAAAATGGTTCCATGTTTTGCAATATCTGCCCTTGGTACATTATAACCCAGACAATATATTTTATTTTGTCAATAGGAATAAGTGAATTAACTCTTTAATCACACAGACAGACAGACAGTCGTTATGGGTAGTCAGACAAGCTAGTAGGTATGTCTGACAACCAGTCTTACCAAGGGATATCGTGTAACTCAGTAAAGTGGGTTGTGGACTTCACATAGACAGCCGCTACACGTAGTATTAGCTGCATCCAGTTAGACTGAAAGTCGACGCCAGCATAGTTGGAAAAAGGCTAGCCAGATGATGACACTTCAAAAGAAACTATAATGCATTCACTTTCTCAATTTCTTTACGCCATTTTTTGTGTATCTCCAGGAAATTAAGAAGTTCACAGCTTCAACCACCGTGACCAATCCTAACTGGTTCTTCATCGAGTATTGCCATGTCGGAGGCATCGGCAAGCTGTTCCGTTCAGCGGAACTGATACACTTTATCACCTACGTCCAGCTGTTCTACAACAACATGCCTATCGACTGGCTGCTTGAGAGTTACTTGGCTGACCGCACCTGCGGCATCATGAAGTCTTCTGTAAGTATTACTTGTTTCATTCTTAATTCAACCTTTTCATACAGGGTGTAACAAAATATACCCACACTGCTCATCAAACTAAGTATTATTGAGCAAAATTATATTAACACCGTGGCTTTTAAGTCGTCTTACAAAGGCGGCCCATTTAATATCATCATCATGTCAACCTTTAGGCGCCCACGACTGGGCGTAGGTCTACCCCAAGGTGAGGGTTAAAAAAAAATAAAAAGGTTTATTGCAAAAACATGTACAACTTTTACAGTAAATCTTACATAGGGACCTCCTTTTAAGTAAAAGATATACCTGTGCTAGGAGGCCCCGCTCTTCTATGACAGTTGTTAATAGGCAGCCGTAATCGCCAAGCTTGGCCGATGCATGTTGGCCATCGCAGTAGGTGTTATGGTACTCAGAAGGACGCTGCTGCCCATCCTCTGGTCAATGTCCCTCTGTCGCCGAGCAGACGGTCCTAAGACCGTAAAAGTATGAAGGGAAAATTGGAATTAAGTAGCTTTTAAATACCTGATATTCCAATACATGTTATTTTGGTACTTAGATCTAGTTGTTGTAATTTAGTTTTCACATACATCGATTTTCTATAGTTTCAGCTAAACACACGTATTTTTACATTGGTGTAGCTGCAGTACCTACTTTACTAGATAATAAGCTTTAAATTGAAGTGCTTGGGCGGACAAAATTCTGATCGGGTGTACTCCACACGGCCTGGGCATACATAAGAAACATGTTATGTTTTCGCTAGGGTGAATCAACCCTTATAAAGATATCGCCGCTCCGTTCCGTGCCGCCCTTGGAACAGAAGGTTCGGTTCGTGCTCATAACAGGGTGCTTCACACTACGTTATGCGCTATTCTTATTGAATATATTTTTAATTATTCAAACGTTCATAAATATTTTTTATTTTTGGAACGAATGATTAGTAGTCTTTGGAAATTCTAGACGAGCTGCCGTTGTAAGATGATTAAATGCCACGATGTTTAGTACCAGCACATCAAGTCATACCAATCTGTCAAATTTTCCCAATTGAATATGAACTTCATCTTTTAGTAATAAAGTTGGTAATCTATCAAAGAAATTTGTCAGATGGTTGTAGCTTGATGTGATGTACAGTCACCAAAAGAGATAAGTATCCATGTCGTCGGGAATATTTTACGTAGAAACCAACGGAGGCTTTCAAATGAAATTGAATTAAATCATTGTACTATTTATACTCTATTAATTGTATTTTATTTTATTCATAAACACCCATCTGTTTCTAAATAAACTTCTACTATTGCCGTCGACATGAATACTTATCTGTTTTCGTGACAGTACATAACAAAAAAAAAACATTGCAATTTTAGAACAAAATTCTAACATTGACTTCGTTGAATGTTTTCTTACACCCTATCTGTCATAATAATAGAAAATTTGGACCGTACAGTTTACTGCCCTGTAGCTGATCCTTTAGCTACAGCGATGGGTCTGTACGAAGATTATGTATTTAAAAAATACGTCCACAAACAACTGCAATACAAATTATTATTTTTGTGTTGTGAACCTTGTGGATACATTTATTTAATAGGTACTAGCCAATGATATAATACACTTAGATGCGTTACCCGCGCTCAATAATGGCAATATTTAAGCAAGGCAATTGCCGGGGTTTCACTTAGTCACGTACCATCCAGTGTCGCGGCTATACGTCAGTATCGCTCGTAATTCACACATAACTGACGTAACAAAATTTGTATGTTTATCTTTTTCTAACAGGTGTACTCTGTATGCTTATGTCCTTTTCTTTGCACTGTATAATTGTATGTGCCTATAGGTATGTAGATATAAAATTTTGCGCCGTTTTAAAGTGCACTAATATTCGTGTATGACGCGTCTATTTATAATACGTCATTGGTACTAGCTGTGCCTGCGGCTTCGCTCACGCGGAGCTAGTGTGGCTTAAGGAAATATGTATTGAATTCTATGTCATCAAAATTCTCCAAGTGGCCTAGTGCTTGCAAGCCTGGCTGCTGAAAGTAGTGATAGTGCGTTTTTCAATAGGGTTTTTTCTTTAGACGTCCGGAGTCCGAATTAGTGTTTAGTTGGTAATAAGCCAGCTCCCGAAAACGTGGTATACAGTTAGGTGTAGTCTATCTATCATCAATACTACTTATCTATCATCTTTATCCAAAAATTTGTTATAGTTTTCAGTTTGTTAAAAAATGATTATGACGCACATATAAATACGCTTAATGAAAAAATTGCGCATTACGTCAGAAACACCTAGATATATTTACTTAGGTATTACAAAATTATTTTTTCAAATTTCTAAATAGATATAGAAATTAGAATTTGTGATATATTTTTTATTTTTATAATTTTTTTATTTAGCCTGTGCTGTCCCACTGTTGGGCAAAGGCCTCCCCCAAGTCCTTCCAGGAGCTTTTATCCAGCGCCACTTAGAACCAGCCCTCGTGGTATGCGTCTAGGTCATCTCGCCATCTCTTTATGGGCCGTCCTCGGCGATTTTGATATTGAAAAAATATTTAATAATAATAAGTACCTGGACGGATTCCTCCAGAACTGGTGGGAGGAAGCAAACAATTGGGAAAGATGGAAGACATGGAGGGAGGCCTTTGCCCAGGAGTGAGACAGAACAGGCTAACAAAAAAAAGTACCTATTCAAATCAACTTGAAGCAAAAAGTTTGCAGATACTGTTTTACTGTTATTTGGATAACTTCTAGACGTAAAAAAAACTTGAAAAATTACAAAAAGTAAAGCTGGCAATGGGAATTGACAACATTTCAAAACTGACACGACCTTAAAACAAAAATACCATTTCTTTATTTTCGTATCCTGAGTACAAATATATTTTTTTAAATTTCTTATTTTCTGAGAAAAATAAGTAAAACCAAAAAGCATGTGATGACGTCACTTATACGGTGGAATGAGGTAGTTTACCTTTGCATAAGCATTTCAAAATGAAAACATTAACGTCAAATAAGATACACGTCAATGTCACATATATGATGTCTAATAATAATGATAATAGTTTTTTGACGGGTCACAGTAAAACAAAGCATAAAACGCTATTCCACCGTAAATATGACGTCATTTGGCGCTTACGTCTTTTTAGAATACACCTAATTTCAAAATTAAAATTATGAATGAAAATTAGGTAGTACATAATTTTGAAAAACGGAAAAATACGGGTGCCCTAGATTTGTATTTACTTTTATATAACTTAATATAATACAAGTAGGTTAAAAATATGAAATGTTGTTAATTGAGCTTACGACCAGAGGCTTGCAAAGCGGTCGTCAAATCATTATGCTAATGACTTCGACGGCATATTGATCAAAATAGCCGTTCTAGTTTGGCATGATTTACTGCTCAGCTCCTTGAAGGTATAGCGCGATGATAATTATTTCCAAAGGTAAATCTGCAGCTATCTACAATATTCCATCATTTAGTCCCGTCGTTTTAGAATTCTGTGTTAAACTGTAGAAGAAAACGAACATAATGCGACATTGCTCATCCCCCAAAGCAAATAGCGTGAAAATATAATATATACCGTAGCATGCGACGCGAATGCTAAGGAATATTTTTGGAAAATTTGAAAATCGATTGGTACAAAAACGACTGCATAGAAATGCATTCGTTTTTGTGCCAATCGCGCACATACAAAATACGAAAACCAGACAAAAATTCTAAAAATTATCTTTTTAACATCAGTATCTTTTCAGAACATGTAGCAATTTTCTTTTTTCAAAATTATTCAATGTATGCTTTTGACGTCTCTACGATTTTATTATATGTATAGAATTTAAGATATATTCTGGCCCATTAACCGATAGAAAATACTTAACGTTTATCACTTAAATGTTTCAGAAAACGTGCGCGGAGGCAAAAGAGTTGATTCGGCCGAAGTACAAGTCATCTTTATTCCAACACATTGGTCTTTATTCTTCGCTGAAGGGGAAAATTCAAAAGATTAAGGTGTGTACTTTATGCTATAGGTAATAAGAACCTTTTCACTAGAGGTCTCTCACATCCTCATAAATGCAAAAGTCTGTAAGGATGAATGTATGTTGGATACACTTTCACGCTTAAACGGCTGAACAGAATTAGCTGAAACTATACGGTAGATCGTAGCTTGGCGCAAAGTTTACCTTTTTAACCGACTTAAAAAAAAAAGGAGGTTATCAGTTCGACCCGTATGTTTGTATGTATGTATGTATGTTTGTCCGCGATTATCTCCCGTTTGGCTGAACCGATTTGATGCGGTTTTCAGAAAAGTGTTTGTAACATTCTGGAGAAGGTATTAGTATACAACAAACAGCAATTTAATCAGCGCTTTCTGAAAAAAACAACAAAAACCGAGAAAAATGTCTTCTCGGTTTTTGTTGAAAACACACAGAACACACTTTTCTGAAAACCGCATCAAATCGGTTCAGCCAAACGGGAGATAATCGCGGACAAACATACATACATACATACAAACATACGGGTCGAACTGATAACCTCCTTTTTTTTTGAAGTCGGTTAAAAAGGTAAACTTTGCGCCAAGCTACGATTTACCGTATAGTTTCAGCTAATTCTGTTCAGCCGTTTAAGCGTGAAAGTGTATCCAACATACATTCATCCTCATCGTTTCTTTCTTTGGAGGACTTTCAATCTCTGTTTTAACTGTGTTGCCGTTCCTTAACGGATTTGAGTGATAAGGAGGCACTGAAAAGTGGAAAATAAAAACATTTGTAACAAAAGAGAACCGCCTTAAAAAAAAACTACACCTACCCTACACCTACCCTACACCTACCCTACACCTACCCTACACCTACCCTACACCTACCCTACACCTACCCTACACCTACCCTACACCTACCCTACACCTACCCTACACCTACCCTACACCTACCCTACACCTACCCTACACCTACCCTACACCTACCCTACACCTACCCTACACCTACCCTACACCTACCCTACACCTACCCTACACCTACCCTACACCTACCCTACACCTACCCTACACCTACCCTACACCTACCCTACACCTACCCTACACCTACCCTACACCTACCCTACACCTACCCTACACCTACCCTACACCTACCCTACACCTACCCTACACCTACCCTACACCTACCCTACACCTACCCTACACCTACCCTACACCTACCCTACACCTACCCTACACCTACCCTACATTGCTATAAACCTCACGTAGCCCAAGACCTTTAAAACGAATGCAAAACCGTTGAAGTCGGTTCGTGCGTTCTGGAGTTATATCGTCAGGAAGGAAAACGCGACTTATTTTTATATAGTAGATTAAATACCATATCAACATTATCTTGGTTTAATTTAATTTACATAGGTACCTATTGTTATACAGATTGAAATATCACTTTTCAGGACACACAATTTGGAACTGTCCCAACTTTCTTCCCACACAAGAATAACCCGCCTCTACAGGCCCTTGAAACTGATATCATAGCACATGCAGGACACACTTTGAAGAAGGCTTACGACGGACTTGCATATTTTTGGGGCGAGAAGCCAAAACAGGGCAACTTCATGGAGTTTTGGTTTGCAAAACCAATCTTTCTCGCCCAGTAAGTTTGACTTTAATACATAACTACCGCCCCAGCTCCGCACGGGAGCAATGTAGATAAATCTATATGTATACACCTTCCTTTAGAATCACTCTATCTATTGCTGAAAACTGCAATAAAATCCGATGCGTAGTTTGAAAGTCCTAAGTGTAGGTACAGACAGCGAGAGCGTTTTTGTTTTAAACTGTTGTAAAGATTAGAATTTTTGTGTTCGGAATCCTAAAAATTGAAATCTTCATAAAGATACTCCCAGCATATCGGTTTTAATAATAATAAAAAAAAAAATTGCGTATCACCCTTCGCCGATAGTACGGTTCGCGGAAATCACACTTAGTCGACGATTGGTTCCACGAATAAATCCTTCGCCTATAGAACTATTCGCCAAAAACATCGTTCGTCGATGGAACACCTTTTACATACCTATTGATTATGGTTATCACCCCGATTCAGATCCATCCGACTCGGATGGGTTAGGTTAAAACAGTAGCCATTAACGTCAGATCCCCTCTATTGGTAGTAAATCATTTGGGTTAGGTTCAGGTTAGGACTGTGACCATTTATTACCGTTCCATCGGTAAAAGGTGTTCTAGCTGAAGCGACCATCTACGAACGATGTTTTCGGCGAATAGTTCTATCGGCGATGGATTTTTTCGTGGAACCAACCGTCGTCTAAGTGTGATCTCGGCGAACCGTACCATCGGCGAAGGATGATTCGCTATACCATAGGGAGCTAAAAAAATGATGATGTTAACTGTTCACGCACACGAATACATGATGTCAAAACTTATCTGATTTACATGATTTAAATTAAAATTACACTTCACATCGTTTCAAGCGTTCGTAACCAAAAATTAAAAATTGTTTCAGTTACATATTCCGTAGCGCGAATGTAGAACATATAAAAGATAAGTTCTATGACACCACAGTCGAAGTTCTACCCGTTAGGGGAAGCAACGTCTCCTTCACACCGGTTGGCAGTTTCGATGAGTTCGGTCTCGCTGAGGGAGAACTGGCCATGGGTCAGGTCTCGGCGATCCGACTGAAGGTGCACAAAAACAGCAATTACTGGGTCATACTCAGTGAGGTAAGATTTTGATTTGAAAATGTGGAAATTTTCTCTTTCCAAAATTCTATGTCCTGAATAAGCAGCTGAAACATCGGAAGTAGTTTTCCAGAATATTCATAAAAATAAGAAGTTTACTTTACCTAGATTTCTACTACAAAACACAAAAAATTAACTAAGTACCTACAACAAGCAGAAAAGTAATAACGATATTATCATCGTAGAGGCGACGATATACGCCGGCGACCTTGAGCGGCCAAAGAATTGCATGCGCTGCGTTCAAAACTCTCAAAGTTTAGTTGAAAAAATTAAATAAAAGATAGTATTCTTAAACTTTATAAAAAAGATGTGTACTAAAAGATAGATAATAAAATTGTCTGTAAGATAGTAAAAGTTTCGTTTAAATGTTTCTGGTAGATTTTGTGTGATTATCAATGTTTTGTCCGCGTCAGACACAACTTCACGATTTAATTAAACCATTTAATATGAAACTAATCGAAAATATTCACATATCAAATCATTTACACGACACATTTTGACGTGATTGTCAGTTTAAAATCTGCAAAAGTCGCTTGTTAGCGCCTTAAGAACTAATATGACGTCATTCCTGTCACTGATTCTACTCGACGTAATTAAGATAGGACAAAAAAAAGGGACAATATTATTAAAATATTTTTAGATCATAACACGTAGGTATTATGATCTAAAAATATTTTACATTACACATTCGTACTTCGTGGCCTCTAAAAAGTAACAATTAGTTCTCAGCAGTCAGTTTATTCAAATTAACATTGGTTTGTCAAAAAACCTTTTTAACAAAAAAGACAACCGTCTTCAAAAAGTAAAAAATAACTTTCAATTCGCAAGTCGGCGGCTTTGGTTTTACTTGTTGTTTTGTATTGCCACCGAATTGCGAATTGAAAGTTATGTTTTACTTTTTCGCTTTTTAGTGCCTACTTCTTATCATACAAATTAATTACAAAACGTTGACACCAAAAAAAATCGGTCATCCCTTAATTTTCTACCCTATGGTGTGGATTATTTTTTTTAACTCATATGGGACCTTTTAGGAATACACTATCAATTAAAAGAAGAATCATCGAAATCGGACTACACTGAAAAAAGTTATGCGTGGTCAAATATACAAAAAAAAAATTAAAAAAATGTTCTTAAAATGAAAACTACTGGTCCAAACTATGTTAAATTGTTATGGGACCAAATGGCAAATATTCTGCATCAAATTAAAGAAAAACGCAAAGAATAACGCAAATCCGATCATAAATCTCAGCGTAAAAAATAAAAATACCAATCGATTTGAGAACCTCCTCCTTTTGAAGTCGATTTAAGTGTTTAATAATATATATACCATTTCTATATCCCTACTTACCAGTAATAAAACGTATAATGAAAATTTAAAGTATACAAGGACACAAAAAGTCATCCAGAAATTCTCTTTTATTCTAACTCTCCAACACGTTAATCGCATCTGCAAAACATGCGAGTATAATAGATTACCATCTGACCTAAATTCTTGTGAGCCACTCCCAAAATATTCGAGTTTCGTCATCGTACAATTGCGTTAAAAGTGCGATGAAAAATCCGGTCAAGAGTAAGACGGGCTTGCACAAGTGGGGTTCCGAACAAAATAACACTGAGCGGTTTAATACTGGTAGCTGCTAAAGTTTACAATATATAAAATACTAGCGACCCGGCCCGGCTTCGCATGGGCCTATAGCCTTCCTCGATAAATGGACTATCCAACACAAAAAGTTTTTTTTTAATCGAACTAGTAGATTCTGATAATATCACGTTCATCCAAACAAACAAACAAACTCTTCAGCTTTATATAAGTACAAGTATTAGTATAAGTACAAAAAGTTAAGAAAAAAATATCTTCATTATAGTTATGATTCAGATTAAAACCTATTTTTGGTTGAATTTCAGCATCTATATCTGTTATCTTTGGCTTTATCAACGAAAAATTAAACTTAAAAAGTCTTTGAAATGAAGGGGGCAGGGAACGGTCATTTATTGCAATTTTAAGCTGTCTGTAAGACTTTAGAAGTTGTAATATTTTTAAGACATCTTAAGATACTCAATACAACGATTTATAAATAAATCTTTTTCAACGAATCAAACTGGCCTCCAAAATGACTTTTTTGGGATTTTGTTGATATAGCAAAAAGTGCTGAATCAATTTCGATATAATTTATTTGGGACCACCCTTGAGGCATACCCTATCCATAAGATAAATAATTTTTACAGTTGAATTGAGAACCTCCTTCGTTTTTGAAGTCGCTAGTCGGTTGAAAATTATATTCCGTTCACTAAGATTACACATATACACAAACCTTTTTTACAGTTCTTTCAACCGATTTTGACTTATATTGCGTTGGTGGCATAACAAATGGCAGCTGCAAAAAACAGTTGTTATTGTAACCACTTTTTTGCCTCTAATATCATCCTTAAGCCTACGGAATAGAAGTCAAAATCGGTTGAACGGACTGTAAAAAAGGTTTGTGTATTTGTCTAATCTTAGTGAACGGAGTATAGGATACTATTGACGTGACGCCATTCTCTATAATCTAATCCACGTCACAAATTAAACTCAAAAGACACACATCTTGAAAAAGTTATTAGCAAACTAACAATTAAGGCCAATTCTACAAATCAAAATCGTTCAAAAGTCACCTAAACCACAATCAATATCAAAATCTTATTTGACAAGTTTGGTATCGAAAGTAATAAAAAAAAAAAAAAACATAGCCAACCCATAGTAAGGGGTCTGCCTAGTTTGGGGTCAGTTGGAAATCAGCTGTCTGACACCCATAGTAAGGGGTCTGCCTAGTTTGGGGTCAGATGGCCGTCCATCTGACCCCAAACTATGCAAAAATGATTTGGCTATGACCGTTCTTACTGTGCTCGCCTTAGTGCAAAATAATAATATAGATATACAATAACCAGACAAAGGCAAACACAAGTGCTCATCAAACAAATTTTTGCCCTGGGCGGGATTCCAGACCGCGACCCTGTGCGTCGGAGGCAGATACACAACCACCTAGGTGGCGGAGCCGCCGATTAAATTGCGCACGTTTCTAATAGTTACTAGAATCGCCCCCTGACTTAGAACCAACGTATATATTTTCAGATCGAATTGAAAGAATATCAAGGTCCAAAAACAAGTTGACAGAAAATGCCGACAAAGCCATCGTGGGACTGGATCCTCCGCGACGAGACCAGGACACATCGAATGTGAGCTGGTCCTGTAGCTGCAAAGGTAGGACACTGAGCATAGCCATAGGAATGTTATCTAGTTTATGAGACATGACGTATCTATGTATAAAGGGATTCTAAACAATGGTGCCAATTCTGCTGTGCACGAACTAAATTAATTTAAAGCTATTTATATCTCTTTTTCTCCAATAAAACAAGAAAGAGACATATATGAATAAGAGCTGTCAGTTTAAGTTGATCTAAAAAGTTCATAGAATTATAGTTGTCATTTCAGAACGTATTGATTAAAAGCACTGCGAAGTTCAAGGGAAAAACTAATTTGACATCTCTAACTTAGTCTTTGTCTGTCGCTGTCCTGTGCTTCAGCTGCCTGGTAGTAAAAGATGCCAAATGCCTAATTCTAATTTACTTTGATATAATATACGAATCGGCACCACTGTATGCTTATAAATTGATAGGTCGCCGCGCGCCCCGACTAGAAACCGAAGTACCTAAAACAATAAGCTCCGTGAATGGGACAACTCAATATTGTAGTGTGTATAAAACAAATTGTAAGGAGGCTCGTGAAAAATGGTATTTCCAATTGACAATTTCCACCTGGAATATCGGTTGCTACAAGACAGGCTCAGGTTAAATACTAAAGTCAAAAAAATCATGGCGAGATCCATACATTCATTTGTATGAAAATAAAAAATCACTACAATATTTTCCAATGTGGAGAATACATTACCAGGAGTAGATTGATATGCTTACCATAATTTTAAAACCCCGCATAGTTAAAATATTTCAAAATGAAAATAACACGTTTTCGTTTCAAAAAGTGACAAGTGACATTAACGGATCTATCAAATTGACAGACTAGTGATGTGAATCGTGGTTTACAATGGCGGAGTTGAATCAATATTTGTGACGTGATTTCCCACAAAACGATGGAATTTCAGTGTAAGAACTGCGAAACGGCGGCTTTCAGTGTCACTGTTACTGTATGTCTCCGTTTCGTTCTGAAATAATGTTAAACTATTCACTTTAAAACACAATCCATTTTTATTGCGGCGTTTTAAAAATATTGTAAATGCCTAAAGATACTCTTTGGGTACTCAAGAGTATAAGAGTTAGAATTTCAGCTTCTCTAAACATCTTCATTTTTTTGTAAATCTTGCCATGATCCTTTACATTTCGGTTTAGTATTAATTGTTGTCACATTTGACAAGTACGTCGGCAGTATCTAGTCGTAATTCGCGGAGACCTATCAATAATCTAAGACTGTATGTAAATCAAACCACCGAAAGATATCCAACCAGTTACTCCATAATTTAATAAGATTGAATCAATATTCGTATAAATTATTTAAGTTAATGTATATGCGGTTCATATCAAGGATCTCGAATCCGATGCTCATAAAATTACAGTATGAATCGTTCATTGTTTAAATAACACTTTGAATGAAGAAAAGGTCAATCGTCTTCCAATACCGGAAGTGTAGCCACATACGCTTCCGGGGAGTAGATTTTAGTAAGAAAAGAGGTAATAGAATCTATACGCTTTAACTTTTCACTTATGGTTTCCTTGGATTTGGGGAAAATTACTAAAATTATGTTTATTCTTCTATGTTATTGTAAAAAGTTCACTTAGGTAAACGCACCGTTTCTTCACATCGAAATAATTAAGTATTGTAGTATCATACGTCTATTTATTATTGAAAACTCGTCTTAGTGATACTTAGACGTTATTAGTAACTATATTATCAACACTTATTCAGCTAAATTAAACGTTCTGTCCATTCAAAATTGATATCTTCTAGACAAAAGCGGAATTGAGTCTAATTAGTGTAATGAATGCCTTAGGCTTTAGTTATAATTACAGTTGTAAGTGTACATTTAGTAGAAAAGAGCACCTTCCAGCGCTTTATATGCTAGATCTCGGTAAATCTGAGGGAGGAGGTAATGCAGTTCCTGGACTGAAAGTGTTTCGCATTGCGCGGTGAAAGAGATTTTCAACATATCTTTTAAGCTCCTCCCCTTTTGGCGACTTTCGTTTCAACAAGTTTTACATCGTTTTGTCTCTGTATCTGAATTGATTTTTCAATATATCTTTTAAGCTTCTCCCCTTTTGGCGACTTTCGTTTCTACAATGCAGTCTTCTACATCGTTTTGTCTCTGTATCCGAAATGATTTTTCAAAAAAACAAAGTTGTTTTATGAGCTTTATCTAATATATAAAATTCTCGTGTCACAGTTTTCGTTCCCGTACTCCTCCGAAACGGCTTGACCGATTCTGATGAAATTTTTTGTGCATATTGGGTAGGTCTGAGAATCGGCCAACATCTATTTTTCATCCCCATTTTTCACCCCCTTTTCATCCCCCATAGATCGGGACAGGACAACGTCTGTCGGGTCAGCTAGTTTATGCATAAATGTGTGTGCTGGATACATTTTGGTTTGTCATCTATACATAACTATGGAGGCCAAAAGTTTAAAGGTGTAAGTTGCATACTTTTTTTTTTAATTAGCCTATGCTATCCCACTGCTGTGCAATGCCCTCACCCCCCCAAGTCCTTCCAAGAATTTTTATCCAGCGATACCTCGAACCAGCCCTCGTGGTTCGCGTCCAGGTCATTTCGCCATCTCTTTCTTGGTCGTCCTCGCCGCCGCCCATCTTCAAGCACCTATTGTGTGGAGACTCTCGCCCAGCGGTCACTCTGCATGCAGCTGACGTGACCCGCCCAATCCCATTTAAGCCTGGCAGCCTTTTTGCTGATATACCCGTTTTTAAGAACGCAGCGTAGTGTTCCTGATTCTGTCCTGTCACTTATTGCTCTTTGGAAAACTACGAGGCGGGACTTTTGCGACTCAGTGAGCGATCCGAGCCTCTAGACAAATTCCTTTTCTATGAGCGTTAACGGAAAAATCAAATTGTATGGAGTTGACGTTTGCTTACCAGATGTCACGTGATGCAAATATGTCAACTGCATACAATTTGATTTTTCCGTTTGCGTTAAGGGCGCGTATTCGATTTATCGCAACTCAAAATCTAAATGGTCGCTAGAATGGCGTAGCAGCATTGACACACACTAGTACAACACAATGGTCGGTTTGTGTGCATCAGAAAAAGAAATACGCACGAAATAAGCACGAATCATTGAAATTGATCGGCAAACGACAGCGCGCGATATTTATATTATGCATAACCTTTATTTTCATAAAATAAATATATCCATTATGTTTTTATTTAAATACTGGTGAAAAAAAAATTGACAAAGTGAACCGATTTTGTACTTTTTCAACATGGTTTTTTTATTAAAATAATTGTCTAAAATAAATGAGTTCGTATAACGGACTAAAAAATATTTTGTATATTATGCATAACCTTTATTTTCATAAAATAAATATATACATTATGTTTTTATTTAAATACTGGTGAAAAAAAATTTACAAAGTGAACCGATTTTGCACTTTTTCAACATGGTTTTTTAATACATAATAGTAATAATTTCATAATTTTGGCTCTGTGTCTGACTTTAAGACTGTATATCCTGTTGAAAAAACGCATAAAACATAACATTTTGGCTTACTGTAATGGTTGTATTCGTCCTGAAAGTTAACTCTGACGTCTATTTTCGTAAAACGCTATGAAAGGATTGTCTTCGCTTTAAAAAACCATAATTAAAAATTATACTTTTACTCTGTAGCTGTCTAAATCAAGACTTAATCTTTCTTAAAACAGTAATTGTCTTTAAATAATCTGCTCACATCATTACGATATTGCTCTGGGCAAAACGCAAAAACATGAAGTTTTCGTCACGAATCGAATACACGCTCTTAACGCTAACAGAAAAGAGATTTTGTCTACAGGCCCAGGTTCTGTGCACCGTAGGTTAGGACAGGCAGGATACAAAATGTCGATGCGTCTTCGATTCTACGGTCGATTTAACTCTCCTGCCGGTTTTCGAAAGAAACTAATTAGGTATCGACCCTACGCTTAGGCATTCATCACAACTATTTTATTTGCAAAATAAGTTTCCTTATTAATGGTGCTGTGGTGATAAGTATAATATCAAAGTGTATTCGCTACTAATGTTTTATTATATTAGTTGTGACTTCGGACAATACGGCGTTTTTTTGAGAAAATAAGGTGTTGTTCCACTGCGCTCCAGGAATGCATTCCACTGTGCTCCAAAATAAAATAAGTAGAGTCAGCATAAACGGCAAACCATAAGTTGTTTGTTGCAAAATGTGCTGCTTTGGCATTTGCCTCGTGAATGTATGATGTAACTGATGATGCGTGGTGGATGATCATGGCAGAAGCACCACAAAGTGAAAATATTTCCAAGTTTAATGATTACTTTAGTACTGTCAATGGTTTGACAATGAAAATTCACATACAGAAATTTGTAGTTGGGGAGAAAGACACTGAACCAATAACTAATAGAATCATGGCATCGTAAAAATATTGCTAGATGTGACGTTGTGATATGCATTTTTGATATGCATTTTTAAATATATTGTTTAATTTTTAATGCTAAATTTATTTTTTTGTTAACTGGTACTCAAAATTTCTTGGAGCGCGATGGAATCAATGTATGAACGTTACAATTTTGTGAAAAATGGGATTTAGAGCGCAGTGGAACAACCCAAATTAAGTACGGACACTAGAGTATCTATAGGGTTTGATATATACTAAGGGCGGGTTGCTTCAACTAACCATTACTGACCGGTAATAGTAAAAAATGGCGCTAACTATCGTTAAATCAAAAAATGGGTTGTTTCACAAAAAGTTACTATTACCATAACTGACCTGTCAACGTAATTTGGTGTTGTCAAACATCAAAATATTATGGAATCTCTTTTTGAATAACTTTGACTGGCGGATTTTTATGTCATGAAACAACCCGTTACATTTAATGTACGTTAAACATCTCACCACAAAGTACGTAAGGATGCGGCGCACCCGAGCAGAGAGACCACTCAGAACAAACCGCTATTTTTCGCACGCACACATTGACATTACTTTTATAGGCATTCTGAAGCAGTTTCAAGCAGACTTCAGTCACGACTGTGTCTACGACGTGTTGTCTAAATGAATTCATTGACATTTCATGACGAACAGGAAAATTTTGTTATAGAAAAATTGCGAAGAGTTCCAACTAGTGTCATTAAAATTTCATATTGTCACAAATAAAACCTACAGAGTAAATACAGTAGCAGCCCTAGTGAGGTTGGCAAGTTTAGGTTATTATTTTTGAAGATGGCAGGAGCGGTCCTTCTGTAACCTCCATATTTTGTGATCACACGTCATAGTAACTTTTTAACCGTCCGTATGTAACGTTAACCGACTGTTTGAAACAACCCGCCCTTAGTATTTGTTATGTAGTAATATTATTACGTCCCTGTATTTTAAGGTTACTTGATAATGTATACATTATACATTCTTTGTTTTGCATCAGTTTGAATATTATTAGCTATTGGTATTTTTAGCGCGTGAGAGGAGAATCGGGAAGAATGAGTGAATGAATGTGTTATACTTAGTAATTACGCTAAAAAATAATTAATAATTTAGGCTCATTGATTGGGAGAGAGAGAGACATTTTTTTCTAATAATAATAAATCAACAACTATGGATCGGAATGTTGGGCCGTGAAGAAGATGGATGAAAAAAGATTGCACGTAGCGGAGATGTGAATGTTGAGATGGATGTGTGGAGTTACCAGAATGGATAAGGTGAGAAATTAATATATTGGAGGAAGTTTGAAAGTGGCGCCAGTGACAGGAAAGTTGAAAGGGAATTGTTTGTCGTGACCAAAAGAGCTATGAATATTAGTTTGGATGGATGGAGAGGGAGAGGAAGGCCAAAGAAAAGATGGGTGGATTGTGTGAAGAATGATATGAATGAAAAGGGAGTCAGTGAAAGCATGACGTTGGACAGGACGGAATGGAAGAAGAAAACATGTTGCGCCGACCCCAAGTAACATGGGATAAGGACAGGAAAAAGAAGAAGAATAATAAATCAATAAAATAATTTTCATTAAAATATTAATAGGTAATTCTAATAAGTCGATCTTATTCAAAATACACAGGCATTTGTAGAGATAATATAAATGTAGTTTATCATAATTTTAAAACTTAATGTACCTTACTGCACATCTTTGTACTCAGCGAGCCCGTGGTTCAGATATACCCAAAGGGCTAACAATTCTCTCCGCATTCAGTTTAACAATAGATTCAGGGCGCTGTTACGTCTGCCGCGCTTCTGCAGTGCGTCAGCAATGTTCGCACAGACGGCTTTGATGCCACCTGGCGCAAAAAGGCAGCCTCACTGCTGAGCAGTAACAGCATCCTGAATGTAATAGGCAACAAGTTGGACAGCCCTCTGGTGTGGAGCCTCACCCAGAGGACTAAGTCTCTCTTAGTTATTAGGTACTAACATAGTTTTTAAGTTCATACTAACAATATAGAATGTAAATGTGTATGAAATGGATCCGTGGTTGTCCGAATAAAGAATGTTATTATAATGTGAGTAATATCGAAACAATAACCACGCTGAATTAAACATAGGTAGGAAACGCAATAAATATAAAACATGGAGACAAAAATGGGTCAGATCCTAGTAAAAGGTCCATAGTTCAGGATAGTTATACAATCATGATTTATACCCCAACAGCCACAATGTACAGACGCCAGCACATCAAGTCATACCACACTGTCAATTTTTCCCAATTGAATGTGAACCGTAACACTAAAATTGAAAATCTTTGACAGATAGATAGTTAGCTTGATGTATGATAGAATGATCTCTGTACCAACATTTTTGTCTCTTTTATTATTATTAACAATAGAACCATTTCAATAAATACTTATAAGTCTAATAAAGCTATAATGTTCAATTAAAATCACTGAAAAATAAACCAATAAAAAAATAAAAAAACACAAATGCAAAAAAAAATATTAATAATGGAAAATACTTAAATAGATAGGTAAGTAAAAACTAGTAATAACTAGTGAGGTAAAATTTAGATATCTACTTATATAATAAAAATGGAGAACGGCTAGACCGATTTGGTTAATTTTGGTCTTGAAATATTTGTGGAAGTTCCAGGGATGGTTTGAGCGGTAAGAAAATTGAAAAGTCAATTGACAGGAACGTCTGTCCTAGTGAGCTTATTATCAATATTAAGTTTAGTGTAGCATAAGATATATCGTAAAATCACATTTCCATCTCCTAATTAATATAACTAGGTACATCAAATAACGTTATTTTAAGGTGTAGTGGTTGGGAAAAGCGTTTGGCGGTTATTATTTATTTAGAAATTATTTATTCATTTATTATTAAATAAAAAATAATTTGTAAAATATTACTAATAATTAATTCATTAATAATAAAAACCAATAGTTTTAGTTGTATAATAATTATTCAATTATTCTTATTATTTATTTTTAATAATTGTTAAGTATTTATTTATTTTGTTTCAAGACTACCATTTTGTTTCTATGTACGTATACGGCACATACGTTATCCTTTTCTTGTTTAGTGTATAGATATTAAATATTATTATTTTATTTGTAATTTTTTATCGGTCCGTAATAGTCGCGGTTTGTTGCAAAAAAAAGTTAAATTACTAATGTAAGTTTTAAATTATTCTTTTAAATAGGTATATGTAATTAGACTTATTATCTATTATTATAATCATGGGTTGCGGTTACATATTTAATATAGTTTTTGCTTGCTGCCAACATTTACAATTAAGTACATTTTTGCAATGCTATTGCATATAATTGTATGCTAAAGATAAAAACCATTGCATTTAGGTACATCTTGCATTCGCATACCTGTTTTTCATTCAGGTTAATATTTATTTATGCTAATTTACGTTTGCTATTCACATAAATACATTTTATTTTATTTCCATAGTACACTACGATTAATAAGCATTAGTATAATATAATGATTCGCTCAGTCGTTACAATTTCAATAACATTAAATTGACATATTATAAAAATATTCAAACTTCACATACATAATATATACAATAAATGTAATTATAATTCATTACAAACGATGCTACTATATGTACCTTATGAAGCAATCCACGCTACCTCGCTGCAGAAATATTTTAGAATCGTTTTATTAATTATTGGAAAGATAATTGGTAACATTAATTAAAATCTAAAATAGTAATCTTGTGTTACCTATGAAGTGATCGTCACATTAAAAAGGCACACACCGATCTAGTGCCTGTGTTAATGGATATTAAAAGAAGCCTTAAAGTTGTCTCCTTGCAAGACAACTTTCCTGTTAGAAGGTACGACGAATACTCATCACGTTTGCTAAATAAAGTACATAATTATAAAACGTTAACTCCGACATTTTGTCGCTTAATATTTAATTGTTCCAGACCGATTTATAATAATTTATGTTTTACTTGCTTTATGCAATATGAGATCATGTTATATTATGTAAAATACATTAAATCATCGAATAAAACATCGATTAGCTTCTTGCATATTCAAATACATATATATCTAAGTTCAAAAATTATTATTTTTTGAAATACATCAAACATTGAGACTATAGTACTTAAGGTATTGTGTTACTGCTAACGTATCTAAGACCATAGGTATATCTAATATTCATTAATAGATCAGGAAAGGAGCTGTTAGAAAACGAGTGGTAGAAATAAAGTAAACATCAAACATGATCTAACCTAACCTAATTAATCATTCCCAAATAGATACGTACTGACAAGGCTGAAAAAAAAATTACATTAGAAGAAAAATTAATAAAAAAGGAAATTAAGAAATAATTAGTGAAGGGTGAATGAACATGGTCGGGAACGTTCGCAATACTAACGAACTGTGTACTTAATATTACTATAGAAATTAGGTAAGTGAGAAATTATTGTTAATTTTTTTTTCGCAAATAACGCCCAAGGTGTCAAATATGATTAGGTTACAATCTAAGTTTTTGTTGAGCATGTTCTAACTATTGAGTGTTCCAATAAGCGGATGTAATGTATTGAAATAAAAAATGGTAAGTTGGTATAAAGCCAAATACAAACAATACGCATTTCACATCGTAGTAAAAAGTACGTAGGCTGTTACTGCATACTTGCATAAATTCCATAACTGTTTTCACAAATATAGCGACTCACCCTTCGCCGATGGAACGGTTCGCCGAAATCACTCTTAGCCGACGGTTGGTTCCACGAATAAATCCATCGCCGATAGAAATATTCGCCGAAAACATCGTTCGTCGATGGTCGCTTCAGCTACAACACCTTTTACCGGTGGAACGCCTGGCCGAAATACTTCAAGCTTATTTGTGTTTGATGTATTTCGGCAACCCGTTCCATCGGTCAAAAGAATCGGTAAAGGGGGGAACTGGCACTGGGCGGTTAACCCAAAAGATTTACCACCAATTGATCAGATAGAATCAGATCCCCTATCTAACGTTAATGGCCACTGTTTCAACCTAACCTATCCGAGTCGGATTGCTCTGAAACCAATATGTAAAAGGTGTTGTAGCTAAAGCGACCATCAACGAGCGATGTTTTCGGCGAACAATTCTATCGGCGTGGGACCAACCGTTGACTAAGAGTGATTTCGGCGAACCGTACCATCGGCGAAGGGTGATTCGCTATACCGTAGGGAGCTCATATTTCTTTTATTTTAAGTCAACACTTGTACAAAGTATGTTTTCACTGTGTGGTCGTTTATTAATTTACAATCAAAGTGACGAGCATCATGGATGTAAACATATTCATCATCACAAGCCGAACGACGTTTACTATTGAACATAGGCCGCCATAGAACGCCACAACGCCACCCGTAACTTTGACGATGTCGCCGTTACATCTGGGCCTCAAGTCTGCTATTACAATAGTGTCAGAATGGTCTATCATTGATTTCATAATTGTTGATTTTGACAAGTTTGGTAATCTACTAATACAATGGCGTCATTATGACTTTCCAATGATCAACCACTGACACGCCATTGAAAGAAATGATATAGAATGGTAATCTCGTACAAAATGACAACTGAATGACTCGGTAATCTGCTAAAATTTTGACAGTTCCTTTGATCAAAAACTACCATTAGAACGTCATTGTGCAGTCATTGCTTTTAATTCGACCGACCATTGATCGACCATTATGAATTTAGCAGATTACGAACTTTTAGTAAAATGACAATGCTATCGTGTTGGAATGACGAAATTATAAAAATAGCAGACTTGGCCCCCAGTGGGAGGCCTACCAAACTCGCACTCGAGAACCTTTCTGGTGTTGAAATGTATTGATGTTCTTCAAATAGGTTATAATTTAAATTCTATCGAGTCTAAAGAAGCGTTTAATATTATATTGTAAATAATAGCCTTGTTAAAGAATTTTAATGACGTTTATTTAGCTTCATTGGACCGTGATATTAAAAGTATCAATGAATGGTAAACTTTGTCGTAACTTTAAGCATATACATAAACTAGCATATACATTAACTTGGAACATATTAGTATTTATGGTGTAACTGTAGAGTATCAAGGGTGCTTGAGGCGGACTATAGTGGAGTCATTACTACCCATGTTTAGGTGAATACTTAATAGTAGTCAACAGTCCAAGCTACCCCGCGATGTGATAAGAGACATTGTACATGGTGGGATATTGAACAAGATTGACGTGTAATTTTAAGCTAACATTCTAGGTATAATTTGTTGAAAACTAAAATACCCCTTCCTTATTGCCATTTATGTTCATATACGTCTTCCGGTATTTAAAAGATATGAAATATATTTTGTAAATTATAAGAGGAGGTTTAGTCTCTCTTCCAATGCAGCGTGTACTGTCGAGCCGAGGCGCAGTTGTCAACCGTTGAGGTATTGTCAGTTTTATTAAAGTGTAAAGTTAAAGATATAAGTCTGAAGTGTAAAGCGTGTTCATTTGGAGCGGAACTTTACTTAGTCATACATATAAAATAGGTGGATGTTTCAATAGTTAACAAACTGCTTGAATAGACAGTCATATAAAAATCAAATATTACAATGTTAGTTATATACTCGTACATGTTTTCAAATGTCATTCATTAGATATATATACTTCGAAATTATGATGCAGCGACACTTTCCTTCTCATAATCTGTCTTCCCTGGTTATACTATATTAATATTACTACCTTTTCTATAAAATAGGCTGAACCTATGAGGTTTCGCAAATAACTGTACTTTAGAAGCCATCGTAATAATAATAATATCTCTGCCCCGTTGGTCTCGTGGTCGCAAGCGCGACTGCTGAGCGTGGGGTCCAGGGTTTGATTCCCAGGTCGGGCAAAGTGTTATTGGGTTTTTCTGTTAAGAATTTCTCAGTTTAACAGCCCGGAGTTTGGAAGTTGGCGGTGTAACACCCCCGTGCCTCGGAAAGCACGTAAAGCCGTTGGTACTGCGCCTGATGTCTCTCCGGTCGTGTCAGATTGTCGTCCCACCGGACTATGAGCGTGAGGGAAGAGGGAGTGCATCTGTGTTTGCGCACACACTTGTGCACTATAATATCTTCTGCGTACTTGGCTGATCTCCATTGAGATTGGCCGCCGTGACCGAAATCCGGTCGGAAGATTACATTACAATAATAATATCATTTATTTCGGGTAATAAAAGACTCATAACATATATACCTTACAGACTATCATACATATTTAAAACTATTGTACACGAAGAGACGGCGTCGTGTTGCGCTGCATGGTGTCGCGTAGGCTTCCGCGGAATCGCCGATACACGACACCCTTCGGCCAAAACTCTTCCTTGAGGAAGGTCTCAATATAATGCGTCGGGACTCGCACCACAAATTACTTGAAATTCGTATTGTGGCAAGACTCCAACTTCTCGACCCTTAAGGTCCAGCTGGTCTTGGCTCGAACATACTCCATCATCTCCTCAACCTTCGTGGTGTGATGTAGCCGGGACACATAGAGCTGCGTCGTAGGTGTTGCCTGACGCAGCATATTGGGTCCTGCCAGTGCGGTTCCGCACTGGTTTCGACTAGGAGGCTTCGGTTTATTGACTTGACTTTACTCTAATTGAACATAATTATCTAGCTATGCGTTCTTTTTAACATCATCAAATTGTAGTTCATTAACTGTAAGTACTTTAGAATTTACGTAGTTTTGATGCAGCGAAACTTTCCTTCTTATAATCTGCCTTCCGTGGCTAACCTATAAATACTACTACCTTTTTTATAGAATGGACTCTACCTATGCGGTTACGCAAAGACGTGTATTTGAGCCATCGTTATTAACTTAAAAAAACCCAACTGAACCCCCTTAACTGAACAATTGTAAAATTGGAACTTGGTAATAATGATGCAATCATCATTAGCACTATATTTATCGTCAACATCATTTTGGAATATCACATTCCTCTAAAACCAAAAAAACTTTTACGGTTTCGGTCTGAAGAGACCCAAAATACGCGAAAAGAAATTTAAAAAAATTTCACCAACTGCGCGCGCAATAAGTTTTGAAAACATTAGAGAAATCAAATTATAAAATACCTAAGAGTTAGAAGAAGAAGAAGAGTTAGATAGACAGATTTCAAAATGTCTTGTATTTGACAAGTAATTATCCCATTGTCCGAAAAAATATGTAACTAGAGAGAGAGAGAGAGAGAGAAATAATAATGTCTGAGTAACATATTAATAGTTTAGAAAAAAATTATGTAATCCGCCATCTTGGAGCGGCGGCCATATTGAAATTATAACAATATTGAGTATTGGACATTGTATTGTCACCAGAACTAAATGTGCATGAAAAATTTCAGCTCAATCGGATAACAACAAATGGTTGACAAATGGTTTGCAAATTTTGAAAGGACAACTTATTTACATACATACTTACTTACATACGAACAGTGCAAGCTAAATAAAAGCTTGTAATGAGAAGCCTTTCACACCATTCTTGCAAAACCTTAAAGCGATAATGCCGAATGTATATATTTGTTGGTAATTTAAGTAGAAGCATTAGTCTTAAAGCATTAAATGACACTATAAAAATATTTAAGAGAAATACTTTAAGTTTTGTGAACCTGTTCTTTTTTCAAACAAAATTATTATAAGTTTGAATTTAACTGATAATGAGCTATAATTATGTGTTTTTTCAACATTGTTTAATTGTAGTTCATAAGTAAGTCAATTAACTTGTAAAAGTTAATTATCATGACGTATTTTCTCAATTTCTCACGTCAACCTCATTTTTGAATATCCGTGGTTTGCAGCTGAATTGACCCAAAATATTAGGGAAAGGTGCTACTGTTATTTCTTACTTAAAATCAAGTGCGGTACAGCCAAACGCAAGGATATTGGTGTAAAAATTGTAAATAATTAGTTTACTCGCGGTTCATTCGCTCTAAGTGGTATAAAATAAAATCGATTCTGGGCTATTTAAAATTATCTGGAACACTAAACTTGTAATACGTTATCATACACGACTAAAATGAGTATTTGAAATATTAATTCGCCGTTGAATTAGGTTTTTGAAAACGAGGTTTGAGAACAAGTTAGGATATCAGGGCCTCAAGTCTGCTATTACAGTAGTGTCAGAATGGTCTAACATTGATTTCATAATTGTTGATTTTTACAAGTTTGGTAGTCTACTAATATAATGGCGTCATTATGACTTTTCAATGGTCAACCACTGACACGCCATTGAAAGAAATGATATAGAATGGTTATCTCGTACAAAATGACAACTGAATGACTGACTTACGGCCAAACCTATTCTATCTCCAATTTTGGCTTACTGGTAATAGAAAAACCTATCTGTCTGTGGTTATGGCGTCCCAATTATTTATAAGAGAGTAAGGAATCTTACCGGCACACGATATCTATCGTTGAGAGGGTCTGTGGCTTACTACGGATAACTATTTCTATGAAAAAGCCAAAGTATGTGTCCCAATGACGTGATGACAACTATTTGTCTGATAGGACGGTAACTAAGGGTAACAGACTTGTTTATCCGCCGAATTCTAGGGATAAATGGTTTGCTTTTAAAATATACTTTATTTATAATCTCATGAAACATGTCCAACTCAAGTGAAGGTTCTGATTTTGAAATAGTACCAGAGTTATCCCACTAGGCAATTGCTTTTGAGGTCCAATAACATAGAACCAATAACAAACAATAAAAACCGTATCGACCATATGAGCAAATTAACTTGTAATAAGTTTACATATAGATTCCATATAAATAAATCAACAGCAAGTTATTTACTCAATAAAATAATTACAAAAAAATATTTTTTTTGAATTTTAAATTGTCAATTAGGTACGTTTAATTCCTGGACTACTCTTTAGCATTACCGCTTTGTTTAGCAAAATGTAGGCAAATCTTGAATAATGTTCGAGTTACTCGCAGAGTTTTATAATTTATGTAAACTGTAACTAAATCCAGTAATTTAATACTAATAATAATAATAATAATAATATGTGGGGACATTTCACACACGGCCATCTGACCCCAAACTAGGGAGACCCTGTACTATGGGTGTCAGACAGCTGATATACATACACAAATACATTTTTAAATACGTACATATATAGATGAACAACACCCAGACACAAGGCAAACACAAGTGCTCATCACACAAATATTTACCCTGGGCGGGAATCGAACCCGCAACACGCTGCGCAGCAGTCGATCGCTCAGCCACTGCGCCAACCGTGTTGTCAACATACTTTAAAGATACAGAAGTTTTTTTTATAAAAATCACGTTGTTTATGGTGATGTTGGTTGTAACGAAACGCACGGGAGGGCCACCCCTAGCTATTGTTTCTGTCACATAGATAACCGGTACTGATGAATGTGAAACACCGATCAAACATAGATAGAAGCATATGGTCTTCCAGCAGTAGTGATCTACATTTCAGTGAAGGTAGGTAATTGGGTTCAGCCGTTAGGCATTAATCTGCTAAAATTTTGACAATTCCTTTGATCGGTGACCTACCATTAGAACGTCATTGTGCAGTCATTGCTTTTAATTCGACCGACCAATGATCGACCACTATGAATTTAGCAGATTACGAACTTTTAGCAAAATGACAATGGACTCGTGTTGGAATGACGAAATTATAAAAATAGCAGACTTGGCCTCCAGGATTAGAACAACTGATTCACCATCCGAATATAATTATATGCATGGTTGTTTCAACCCCCTAATGCTACCGCTACCTAGGATATTCCAGAAAAGAAAAAAGGAAAAAGATAAGTTTATTTCCTGTAAATTCCGTACTTTTTAGAAGAATAAATTATGATTATTATATTTTGATTTAATTTAATTTAACTCACTTTGATTTTGACCTATTTAATCTGTTTTCATCTGATTTTATTTATTTTTTATTAATTTATTGTTGGCAATGGGTGTAAGTTACCTAAAATAAATAAATTTATTTATTTAATTATTATATTCACTGTAGCGGTGGTGGGGAGTAAGGGAGAGTGCACAACATCTAGGACATCCACGTCAATCACACCTTTGCGTAGTGCACTCTGCCAAGACGATCTAGGCACTAGCGACCGATTGATGGCGGTAATACTATCTAGCATCCAGCTGTGACCGTAGATGCACTAGGCGTACCGGTCCGAGAGCTTGGCTCCAACGAAGCTACCACCTTCAACAGCTTCGGCAGCCGCTATTCAAAAGCAAGCCTAATCCAAACTACTTCCAGTACTTTCGATGAAGGGTTCACCAGTGGAGCTTGAAGTTGGTTAAGCCCTTGTTCCTTCATCTTACTTACCAGTTGTAGTATCTTCATTTTGTCTTCAGTGTAAACGTTGTCTTTTGAATTTGAATGTTAGGAGCTTCTATTGATTACAATTATTTTTACGTACTTGTTTAAAGTTTTAAGATGCTATTTTCTTAGATTTCATTCAAAACATATATTCATTTCTTCATCATTTTTTTGTTGTAATAATTTATTTTAGTTTCTTTGATTTCATTTAAGAAGAAGAAGTGTAAGTGGGAATCTTTCAACATAGATTCTTCAAAGCCATCCTCACCTGCGTGCGGTATACCAATGAGGCTCTGGCATCCTACAAGAGGCTGAAACCATGTTCTACTCACTGGTCTGATCCCAAATCGATAACGGGTTGGGGTAGAAAGTACCAATTAATATAAAGCCACCAAAAGAAATTCATCAGATTATTTAACTTTAAAATTCAATTAGTTTGGTATACTTAAGCGACATGCACACCAAAAGAGATTTGAAACTAAAATTACGTATAATTATTAAGTGTGGTAGTTACTCAGAATTTTATTTAGCGGTATCTGAATCCAAATTGCTGCATTACATAAGCGCAACACAATCAAAGGTAGCCTCTTCCATCTTTTGCAACTACCATAATAATAGATAAATAATAATATGTGGGGATATTTTACACACGGCCATCTGACCACAATTTTTATTTATTTATTTATTTTAATCTTACCTACATCTATCATTACAGATTTGGGATTCAATGCGATAGAGTGGCCTTACATGCTAAATCCTTAATCTACATCCAATAAAAATTACACAATATAATAATATTCTAAATCTTAACCTAAATTGAAATAACATATTATATACAATGTAGCTTTTGCGAGTTCACTCAAGTTGCACCACAACAAATCAACCCTCTCGTGAACCTCGTTCACCACACGCATGGCTCTGGTGAGAGGAGTCCTCGCCAATAGGTTGAATAAAAAATTAGGGAGACCCATGTACTATGGGTGTCAGACAGCTGACATACATACACAAAGACATTGAAATACATACGGAGTATAGCTAAACAAACATGTATTTTATAAAAGCTTACTTGCGAAAATTGCAAGTTTGTAACTGCATCACTAACATTATAATCAGCTCATCATGAATTACCTTGAGGAACCATGTGAGGTTTTCTGGCATAAAACATTCCGCCATTAACTATAACATAAACGCCAGCCCGGTAAGTTCCGCCGGTGGCGGCAGCAGCGTCACCGGCGCGGGAGGGCTGGTTCTGCTGATCACGGAGTACCCGTTACAGAAACTTCGTGAGTTTTAATTTCATCTGCAATTATTAGCCGTTCTTCGTTCAGGTTTTTGACAAAATAATGTTTGACTGTTTTACGTCTTTTGATTCAGTTTAGTTTGTAAACACTCTTCTAAATTACATTTTGGACTAAATTGCTGGATTTAATGCTGCGGAACCGTTAAATCTTTGCCTTGGCCTCGGTATTACAAAGAGCAACGCGACCATCGCATAATACGGAAATCGACACCACGTTTGGTCGCGGATCCTGGATTCAGTAATTCAACAATTTAAACAATCGGGAGTTCGGATAATCGCGTAGTCGCTTTCTACAAAAATGACAACGCCAAAACGTGGTCACCTGTGCATTTATCACTCATTAAAATGTTAAGTCGTACCAAGGCGTTTGTACAGGAAAGTACAGGACAACGTACAGGAAGGACACTAGGTTTCATAGCACCCGGGTTTATTTAATTATATAGGTACTTTCGTCCAGAAAGTGAATCATACTGAGAACAGAGATTTGTTACGTCTTGAGTGTGTGGCACATACCTCTGGTCTCTGTCAGATCCCTCAGCGGACTGTTTGTGTACCACGAGGTGCTGCACATTTCTGGGGTAAATTGCCGCGAAACCTGTTCTAATGCAGGTTTTACGGTCTGGTCACCAAGCCACCTTGTGGAGAAGCTCGGCAATCGCACTCATAAGGCTGCTCCTGAAAGCAGCGGGTTATGTAACATGACAGAATAACTATTCTTTCGCACGTGTCAAAGGCGTGCGCTGTTTACGCTTATTGCCATGTTTGTATTCCAAGAAGCTTGATTGATGATTATTCTTTTATGCTTGGGCTTCTGATTTTATTCGCCATTAATTATTTCCTTTTGCTCACATACGATCTAGTAAATCTGGTTACGAGTATCATCAATTTTATCATTGATTACAAGTTACTTGAACTAGGAAGCAGTGCGTGAAGCCCAACAAATTTCCAGAACACCTGAGTATTTTAATACAAAACGAGTACAATTTACTTTTGAATTTGTGGACACTATCCTCACTCTTTATACATTTTGGTAATTTATTATAGACCTTCGGAGCCATCACAAAAATACTGTTTCTGTATAGTGCAGTACTAGATCCAATCGTCTGTAGCCGATCACAACAGCGCCGACTAGTTACTCGAGCAAATTTATGTAAATTGTTTTTGATAAACATTGACGTTTCGTAAATGGCATAGTTAATATTTTTTTATTTTTTACGGAAGTTACAATTGCGATATTACACTTTTAGACACATCATGTACTGTTATCATCAAATATTTCCCATAGTACTATATGTTATGGTATTTTTTTTGTGGATGGTTAAGCCGCTTCTGTAAGATATTTCGATTTCGGGGCAGATATTTTTAGATTTCTCTATTCATGTGGAGGGGGGCGGGGGAGTTTGAACCATAGTCCGCCACGCTGGTCAGTGCGTGTTTTTTTTAGCAGGGTGCACCACGAGCAGGTGAGGTTGGCTTCAGTCCCAGAAGATGTTAGGTGGGCCCCCTTATAAAGAAATAAATAAAGTAAAGTAGCAATTTATTCAGACAATACTAGTTACAATAATATTAGTTTATATTAATCTATTTCTCTCCTTCTGTTTCACTGTTTGTTTGCCTTTTGGCAAAGGCCTCCTCCAACTCTCTCCACCTTGTCCGGTCCTTTGCTGTCCTTGTCCATATATTTGTGTTGCCTACTGCCTTCTTAATCTCGTCTGCCCATCTTCTAAACGGTCTCCTTCTTTTGCGGTTCCCATCCCTTGGATACCACTCTGTCATAGCTCTACTCCACTTGTCCTTTCCCCTTATGGTATGACCTGCCCATCTCCATTTTAGCTTTTTCACTTTAACTATTAAATCTTCAATTTTGGTTTTCTTTCTGATTGTTCTGTTCCTTATCTTGTCAATTTTTCGTTTGTTCAGCATGCTCCTTTCCATGGCGACTTGGCAGACTTCTAGTTTTTTTTTTAAGTTAGACTTTGTTAACGCCCATGTTTGGCATCCATATGTAAGGTGGGACCCCTTACACCTCAGTATTTTCCAAACTAAATTGTATGGTATTTTTATCGTGCATACTTTAACCATTTCTGTGAAACATTTCTTTCTCAGGGCCGGTATTTAAGCAAAATTTGCTATTAAGGTTCTGAACGTAGAATGATTAAGTATTTTCCATTCCACATTTTCTGGTATTTTTTCATAAATACTTAAGCCACTTCTGTAAGATATTTTAAGTCTCATCCCGGGTATTATAACGAAATTTTAACGAATTCGGGCATTTTTAAGTGTGGAGTCAGCATGATTTTTCCATACCACATTTTCTGTAATTTTGTCGAGGATACTTCAGCCATTTCTGTGAGATTAGTCTGTCTCAGGGCGGGTGTTTTTACGATATTTCTAATTTTTTATGTGGTTGTAACAAGTATATTCCATACTTCATTTTATAGTATTTCTTTGCAATTTTTCTGTGTAACGGCGGATACTTTGACGAAAAATTCTAAATCGGGTATTTCGGAGTGTGAAATTGTGAGATATTTTCCATACCACATTTATTTGGTATTTTTATCGTGGATACTTTAGTCATTTCTGTGAGATTTTTCTTTCTCAGGGCGGGTATTTGACCGAAATCATTGGAGAGTTGCAGTCCCAGAAATTCTGTGATTCTGAAGATTCTTTGAGATTATCGTGGATACTTTAGCCATTTTTGTGAGATGTGTCTGCCTCATGAGACAGAAAAATCTCACAGAAATGACTAAAGTACCATTTGGGTTTTTTCAAGTGTGGTTTTGTCAAAAAAATATTTTGATTTCCGGAGGATATCTTTTGAATATTTTCTTACGTACATAAATCTGTGAGATAGGTATGTCTATCTCCCTTTCTTTATTTTAATCCTCTTTTTTTGAGCTAGTGTAAAACCATGCTGACAGCAAGAAAAAAACATGTATCAGTTTTTTTGGAAACTTTACTTCTAAGGTGGTACCTATAAATAGGGTGTGTAAATTTATATTGGAAATCACTTACTATTAACACGACACGGTTGGCGCAGTGGCTGAGCGATCGACTGCTGCGCAGCGTGTTGCGGGTTCGATTCCCGCCCAGGGTAAATATTTGTGTGATGAGCACTTGTGTTTGCCTTGTGTCTGGGTGTTGTTTATCTATATATGTATGTATTTAAAAATGTATTTGTGTATGTATATCAGCTGTCTGACACCCATAGTACAGGGTCTCCCTAGTTTGGGGTCAGATGGCCGTGTGTGAAATGTCCTCACATATTATATTATTAAAGTTAGAATCATGGA
This sequence comes from Charanyca ferruginea, assembly GCA_947361185.1. Taxonomy (NCBI): domain Eukaryota; kingdom Metazoa; phylum Arthropoda; class Insecta; order Lepidoptera; family Noctuidae; genus Charanyca; species Charanyca ferruginea. The sequence continues at coordinate 1,984,681 of OX376055.1, read as the reverse complement.
AATTGGTGAAAGCTTTAACCGCTAATCATAAAACAAACCCTGTTTCGGTGTTCTTTAGATAATCCGTAAGGAGGTTAGAAGGGTAAAATGCTGTCTTGTGGAAAATCGAAACAGTTGAAGTTACAGATGTCAAAGTTAACATTTTTAGTTATCTAGAGACAAAAAAATATTTATACTGTGTTATTTTTTGTTCCGGGGTGGAATATCCTCATGGATGTCCTTTGCGCTGGGGCGGGCGGAGGGGTCTGTCAGACTCTTACTGACTAAAAACCACCCCGGTGTTCCATCTCACACCTACGTCGAGGGTTGCAGGAACTGGAGATACTTCCGCAACCCCTGACATCTATTTCTCTCCTTCTGTTTCACTGTTTGTTTGCCTTTTGGCAAAGGCCTCCTCCACCTCTCTCCACCTTGTACGGTCCTTTGCTGTCCTTGTCCATATATTTGTGTTGCCTACTGCCTTCTTAATCTCGTCTGCCCATCTTCTAACCGGTATCCCTCTTTTGCGGTTCCCATCCCTTGGATACCACTCTGTCATAGCTCTACTCCACTTGTCCTTTCCCCTTATGGTATGACCTGCCCATCTCCATTTTAGCTTTTTCACTTTAACTATTAAATCTTCAATTTTGGTTTTCTTTCTGATTGTTCTGTTTCTTATCTTGTCAATTTTTCGTTTGTTCAGCATGCTCCTTTCCATGGCGAGTTAGCAGACTTCTAGTTTTTTTTTAAGTTGGACTGTGTTAACGCCCATGTTTGGCATCCATATGTAAGGGACCCCTTACACTTCAGTATTTTCCAAACTAAATTGTATGGTATTTTTATCGTGCATACTTTAACCATTTCTGTGAAACATTTCTTTCTCAGGGCCGGTATTTAAGCAAAATTTTCTATTAAGGTTCTGAACGTAGAATGATTATGTATTTTCCATTCCACATTTTCTGGTATTTTTATCGTAAATACTCCACACTTAAAAATGCCCGAATTCGTTAAAATTTCGTTAAAATACCCGGGATGAGACTTAAAATATCTTACAGAAGTGGCTAAAGTACCATTTGGGTTTTTCTTAGTGTGGTTTTGTCAAAAAAATATTTTGATTTCCGGAGGATATCTTTTGAATATTTTCTTACGTACATAAATCTGTGAGATAGGTATGTCTATCTCCCTTTCTTTATTTTAATCCTCTTTTTTTGAGCTAGTGTAAAACCATGCTGACAGCAAGAAAAAAACATGTATCAGTTTTTTTGGAAACTTCACTTCTAAGGTGGTACCTATAAATAGGGTGTGAAAATTTATATTGGAAATCACTTACTATTAACACGACACGGTTGGCGCAGTGGCTGAGCGATCGACTGCTGCGCAGCGTGTTGCGGGTTCGATTCCCGCCCAGGGTAAATATTTGTGTGATGAGCACTTGTGTTTGCCTTGTGTCTGGGTGTTGTTTATCTATATATGTATGTATTTAAAAATGTATTTGTGTATGTATATCAGCTGTCTGACACCCATAGTACTCCCTAGTTTGGGGTCAGATGGCCGTGTGTGAAATGTCCTCACATATTATATTATTAAAGTTAGAATCATGGAAATTGGTGAAAGCTTTAACCGCTAATCATAAAACAAACCCTGTTTCGGTGTTCTTTAGATAATCCGTAAGGAGGTTAGAAGGGTAAAATGCTGTCTTGTGGAAAATCGAAACAGTTGAAGTTACAGATGTCAAAGTTAACATTTTTAGTTATCTAGAGACAAAAAAATATTTATACTGTGTTATTTTTTGTTCCGGGGTGGAATATCCTCATGGATGTCCTTTGCGCTGGGGCGGGCGGAGGGGTCTGTCAGACTCTTACTGACTAAAAACCACCCCGGTGTTCCATCTCACACCTACGTCGAGGGTTGCAGGAACTGGAGATACTTCCGCAACCCCTGACATCTATTTCTCTCCTTCTGTTTCACTGTTTGTTTGCCTTTTGGCAAAGGCCTCCTCCACCTCTCTCCACCTTGTACGGTCCTTTGCTGTCCTTGTCCATATATTTGTGTTGCCTACTGCCTTCTTAATCTCGTCTGCCCATCTTCTAAACGGTATCCCTCTTTTGCGGTTCCCATCCCTTGGATACCACTCTGTCATAGCTCTACTCCACTTGTCCTTTCCCCTTATGGTATGACCTGCCCATCTCCATTTTAGCTTTTTCACTTTAACTATTAAATCTTCAATTTTGGGTTTCTTTTTGATTGTTCTGTTTCTTATCTTGTCAATTTTTCGTTTGTTCAGCATGCTCTTTTCCATGGCGAGTTAGCAGACTTCTAGTTTTTTTTTAAGTTGGACTGTGTTAACGCCCATGTTTGGCATCCATATGTAAGGTGGACCCCTTACACCTCAGTATTTTCCAAACTAAATTGTATGGTATTTTTATCGTGTATACTTTAGCCATTTCTGTGAAACATTTCTTTCTCAGGGCCGGTATTTAAGCAAAATTTTCTATTAAGGTTCTGAACGTAGAATGATTATGTATTTTCCATTCCACCTTTTCTGGTATTTTTATCATAAATACTTAAGCCACTTCTGTAAGATATTTTAAGTCTCATCCCGGGTATTTTAACGAAATTTTAACGAATTCGGGCATTTTTAAGTGTGGAGTCAGCATGATTTTTCCATACCACATTTTCTGTAATTTTGTCGAGGATACTTCAGCCATTTCTGTGAGATTAGTCTGTCTCAGGGCGGGTGTTTTTACGATATTTCTAATTTTTTATGTGGTTGTAACAAGTATATTCCATACTTCATTTTATAGTATTTCTTTGCGATTTTTCTGTGTAACGGCGGATACTTTGACGAAAAATTCTTAATCGGGTATTTCGGAGTGTGAAATTGTGAGATATTTTCCATACCACATTTATTTGGTATTTTTATCGTGGATACTTTAGTCATTTCTGTGAGATTTTTCTTTCTCAGGGCGGGTATTTGACCGAAATCATTGGAGAGTTGCAGTCCCAGAAATTCTGTGATTCTGAAGATTCTTTGAGATTATCGTGGGTACTTTAGCCATTTTTGTGAGATATGTCTGCCTCATGAGAAAGAAAAATCTCACAGAAATGACTAAAGTAGCATTTGGGTTTTTCTTAGTGTGGTTTTATCAAAAAAATATTTTGATTTCCGGAGGATATCTTTTGAATATTTTTTTACGTACATAAATCTGTGAGATATGTATGTCCATCTCCCTTTCTTTATTTTAATCCTCTTTTTTTGAGCTAGTGTAAAACCATGCTGACAGCAAGAAAAAAACATGTATCAGTTTTTTTGGAAACTTCACTTCTTCACCTATAAATAGGGTGTGAAAATTTATATTGGAAATCACTTACTATTAAAGTTAGAATCATAGAAATTGGTGAAAGCTTTACCGCTAATCATAAAAGAAACCCTGTTTCGGTGTTCTTTAGATAATCCGTAAGGAGGTTAGAAGGATAATATGCTGTCTTGTGGAAAATCGAAACAGTTGAAGTCACAGATGTCAAAGTTAACATTTTTAGTTATCTAGCGACATAAAAATATTTATACGGTGTTTTTTTTTGTTCCGGGGTGGAATATCTTCATGGATGTCCTTTGCCCTGGGGCGGGCGGAGGGGTCTGTCAGACTATTACTGACTAAAAACCACCCCGGTGTTCCATCTCACACCTACGTCGGGGGTGGCAGGAACTGGAGATACTTCCGCAACCCCTGACATAGCATAGATGCTGACCCAACTTTTAAGAAATATTTTTGCAGAATTTGAAGAGATTCTGTCCCGTAGTTTTTACATTATTCTGGAACTAAAAACTATTATTATTTTTGGCATAAGTATCGATCCCAGAACTTCTAGCAATTACCTACTTATTTCAAAGTATTCAATGTACAGTTTTGATTTCGCTTCAACCTTATTAAAAGTATTATGAATAAATGGATATCGGAATTTATTTGGATCTCTAAAGTGTGAAGCTGAATTATAATAATGAACCCGCAGGGCAGCTTGTGGCGAGCTGTTGGGCAGTAGCGACCCCACGGACCTGATCTCCCGGGAGATGTCTTGTTCTTCATCTCTGGCTTGCCTTTATTGGCCGGCAGGAGTGAACACTGACGAGGAACTGAGCTCCCACCTCTTCCTAGACTTTATTGGGGGGTTTGAGAGAATCGCTAGAGTAAAAGTACTCGGGGAAGGAATTATTCCATATTATCCTGTTAGCCATGGAATACCTCTCCTCTCCTCAAGCATCTCAACATTATGTTGTCCCCTTGTCGCTACATCACTAAATGCTAGCGACAGTTTTTGGGGGCCCATTTATTGAGTGTGCAAGTCACCCCCTGCCATTCTTCCGTGTCATCCAAACTTGACCATGCAGGGGCCATAGTTCCAGGTAATTAGTCTACTTCAGTTAAGTGTACGTTAGTTGACAGTGCACATATATTGTTGACTACATCGTAAAGACTGTCTAGTTTCCATAGCCACTAGATTTATTTATAGTATTTAGCATTTATGGAATTAATTAAATATAATATATAAGTATGTCTGCTCAATAGTAGCCGGTTCTGCTCATTCCGGAGCGCCCATTCACACAACACAGAACTTCCATGAGTTTGATATCCGTCTTGTGTTACCTGTTTAGTTCTAATGTTAAATATCCAGGCTTCCAAAGTTAAGCTTTAATACTGCTAAGTTTGAATAGTAACCAAGTTAATTAGGATTACCAGTCCTATGTTCTTGGCCGGTGGCGGCAGCAGCGTCACCGGCGGAGTAGGACTGGACTACTGCTGATCACTGAGACCCTATCCCTCGTGATATCCTTTTTAATTTGTTGTTTTCTTCTATTATTTGTTGTTAATTATATTTATTGAATACATTCCCTTTTTATAATAATGATTTATCCTTGTTTATGTTTTAATTTTTCTCAGTTTTTAACTTTTTCTTGTTTGGTTGTCATGTCAATTTATTTATCTCGCGTTATGATCACCCCCATCTACATCTTTTCACATTTCGCTGCATCATAGTAGTTTTAAGAGTAACCCGGTTGAGATCTTGAACTGGTTTACTGTACGGGGACAAATACCGTTTAGTTAACTAAACTTTCGGGATTTGGAGGACAGACGGGATTTCAATCGGGCAATATTGGAATTTAGGTTATAAGCATAGGTTAGGAATGACTGTCATCATGAAGATCCTAAGTTTACATCCACATATACGTTTTAAAAATCAGATTCATGTTTTTGTTTATATGAGTTTGCAGTTTATGATAGTTTATTGAATTTATAAGCTTTGGACATTATGTTATTGGTTAATTTTAGGTTGGTAAACATTTAAAATTGTTATCAATAGTAGATTCGCATGGACGTAGGATATTATTGGGAACAAGTCGCTGTGACTACCTATTTTACCTGAATTGCCTGCGGATATAACACGCGGGCATCATTTGACATGACGGTACGCAGTGCAATGTGCTTTTCAGTCCATCCAGGCGCTAGGGGGCGGTAGTCACAGCGGCCAGTGGAACCGCAGAAAACGAAACTGTTGGCAGTAATTGATATAACCTTGCAACATCTTTGTTGTCTGTTATGAGTGTTATGTTGCAATGCATTATCATAATTACTGTTAATTTCATAAAAAATGGATGTTTGATTTTGCCATCAAACGATAGCTGTTTTTGGAACCCCATCATTGTTTCTTGTTGTACGGGTTCAAGTTGAAAGGAACAGATTGGAGATCTGCTCTTTTGGAAAAATAGTGTGAAATCAATTGAGTTGTGGAAGTGGTTTTTGATAACAGACTACGTTTCCTATTGGCATTGAGCTCGCCATGCAATCACCAATTAATTATCACAATAGCAAAACATTCATTCATTCATTCATTTAATTATAGTCATTTTTATATCAATATTGTATAACCCACAAATGGACTGGATTTAGACTATTTTAAAACTGTCAGCAGAGCTACGATGCATATTAATTTGAACCACCCTTGCTGGCTTTATCTCAAAATACAGTCCGTCTGTTATGGACCTTAGTCTGTAATTTTGATCATTCTGTAATAGTATGTAAGTCTGGGACAGCAAAGTTGTTATTAAACACTAATGGTCCGTCAAAGATTAAGTATACTTGTAACGAATTGAATGTATTAGTGATGACAGCGTAAGGGAACGGAAAGGAAAACTGCTTTTAGTTTGACGTGCAGCTCAATACTATGGTTCCGTTGAGGAAGTTGTAGTCACAGGAGGTTCGTAGAATTATATAGCCGCACATAGATAGCTCAAATTAGCATAATTTACGGTACCTTAACATAATGGGTTTGGAAAAAGAATAGCGTTCAGAACGATTATGTCAAGGTCCTATAGGTTTAAGTGGAAAGGGTTGGGTTGAAGAATGTCCAAACCATCAGTAGCGACTGTACTGCCTTTGCGTTCCATTGCGTTTGGTAATAGAAATTGTTGGCAAATTATGAAAAGCAGAAATGTATTATGATTGTTTTATTAGTGTTAAGTAAACATTTTGTCATCTCAATATAATTAACTCACCCTGCTTCTCATTAAAAATCATTCATCCTAATGAAATGGGTTTTATTTGTTTCCTATTAATTGTTGGTTCCCTTTGTGTTTACTGCCCCATTGGTCTCATGGGGTCCTGGATTGGATTCCCAAGCTGAGCTAAAAATTTTATAGAGTTTTTCCGTTAAGTATTTCTCAGCCCTTAGTTTGAAAGTTGTTGTATATTATAACCTCTTTGTAGTACCTACAGCTATTTGTGCTGAAAATATTCATCAAGAATAATCCAGAGGAACATCGGGAGCTCAAGGAATGAGACTCAGGTGTGTGTAAGTATGTAAGTATTTCTTATATTCTTTGGATATCGACAAAGTTGCAGGCAAAAGCTAGTAATATTATAAATCATTGCAAACCCACCATACCACTGGCCAGTGGGGTGAACTCTTCTCCTGATCGAGATATAATATATTCTTTCTGGACCATACCTGGGCTACCTTCTGAATACAGACATTAATATTGAAGATCAAAGTTCTGACAATTTTTACGAGAATAAGTTTTATTGTTTAACTAAACTTTAATGATGGATGATCTAAAGATCTCCCTGAATCGAAAACTCATCGACATGACGTGTATCTTGCCCGTCTTAACCTACGGTGCATAGAGCTGCTCGCTCACCGAATCGCAAAAGAGCAATGGAGCGCAGCATTCTAGGTTGTAAAATGACCGAACAGAATCGGAAACACCACGCTGCGTTCTAAAACGGGCATCTATACTAATATTATTAAGAGGTAAAAGGAACATGGCAGGCATGGACAAAAAAAAATTAAGATGTTTAGAGAAGTGGAAATTCTAATTCTTATACTCTTGGGTATCTGAAGAGTATCTTCACGCGTTTACAATATTTTTAAACCCCCGCAATAAAAATGGATATTTATGGTGAATAGTTTAACGAAACCACAGTAAAGATATCTAACAGTATTGTCACTCGTTTAAGGTCACGCGCTTAAGTACCTACGGCTCGCTTTCGTTCGAACGTCCAAAATCCAGTCGGGTTGCCACGCGCTCGCTAAGTGTACGAATACCGCAGAGAATTTTTTTCTGATACAGTTTAATTAATAGTTCCGTACGATACTGCGACCGCAGCTTTAATAATGGGTAGTCGTGCAAATTGCAGTGTAGACGACTGTCGAAATAAAATAACCAACAAAAGTTTATCCTGTTTTACATTACCTAAGGAGGAGGAAAGGTAAATATTTTGTATTTTTTTTTTGTTGATTCTTTTTTTGTATAATAGAGAGTTCTTTGTGTAATGTTAAGAAGAAAGTTTTATAATAGTACGTAATTATAAGTAAGGTACCTATTGATTTGGTTAGATATTTTAATTAGGTACTTATTATTTTACAAAATATACACACAATAACTAGTCAACTGTAAAAAACAAAAATGTAAAAACTGTTTTTTATTCACCTATTCTTTTGTGTAATCATTTCATAACATAGACAGCCCTAGCGTTGCGTAATTTGACGCAGGTAATCGCCAGACACCACGTCAGACAACGTAGTAGATACTCTCGAGCGTGTGCGTAAGGTACATTTTAGCGCGCACGAACGGCTGTAATATTTTTGTAGGCAGTTATAGCGTTAGGTATCTATCTTTTTCTATGGAGTGAACTATCTGTTCCAAAGGAACTATTAGTTAATCTGTGACGAAACACTCATTATTTCAGTACGAAGCGGCGGCTGACAGTAACAATTACACTGACAGCCATCGTTTCGCAGTTCTTACACTGAATTGCATCGTTTTATGGAAAATAATGTCACCTGAAATGATTTTTTTTTCCACACACTTGTCACATCACTTGTCGGCCAATTTGATAGATCCGTTAATGACGTCACTTGTCACTTTATTTTTATTATAAACATAAAATGGGCAACGAGATGAAACGAAAAAGAAGAAATTACGAAATATTTTAATTATGCGGGGGTTTAAAAATATGGTAAGTATATCCATCTACTCCTGGTAATGTTTTCTTCACATTGGAAAATATTACCCTCTAAATGTTTTTTTTTTTTCATACAAATGCATGTATGGATCTCACCATGATTCTTTGTTAGTTACTTTTTAATCACCGAAACTACTTATCCGATTTCAAAAAATCTTTCACCAATAGGAAGTTATCCCTGAATGCTATAGGCTATATTTCAAATTAGGGATCCTTGAGAAAATTCAAAAGGCAATAAGGCTACCAGGTCTAAGTGGAATTGGGCCGGTCACGTCAGCCGCATGCAGAGTGACCGTTGGGCGAGTCTTCATGCAATGGGTGCCTGAAAACGACGACGTCGCCGAGGACGGCCAGGAAAAAGATGGCGAGTCGACCTGGACGCGTATCACAATAGCTGGTTCGAGGTGGCCTTGGATAAAAGTTTCTGACAGAATTTGGGTCAGCAGTAGGACAGAATAGGCTATTAAAAAACCAAATAAAACTTTAAATAGTCCTTGTACTGCTAGATACACACTTAAGCACAATGTTTTGCCTGCGTTAAATTGCAATAGGGTGTTACCAGACCAATCGATCGATCGTCGATCGACGGCATCGATCGATGGCAGAATGGATTAGTCGTCGAACGTCAATCGAACTGCTTGATTAGGCGCACCGTGCGCCGTCCGCTCCCCATTATCTGCCCGCCTGCGCCCCGCGCGCTAATTAACTACCTGGCCTGCTTGTGTTTATGTGTCTTCTGCGTTTGCGTCTCCGTAATAATAGTACGAGCAATATCGAACTGGCCGATGCGTCCACTTGTGAATACATTTCGAAAGAAACTGATGGAATATAGCCGGGGTTAATAGATCGACGACCGACGACGATCGACATCTTTGTCCGTATGGTGTCGGACGTAAAGAATAGCACCATCCCATATCTTCCCGTGGGTGTCGTAAGAGGCGACTAAGGGACGTACCAGAGAATGGGCAGCAGCGTTCTTTGTGCATTTGTAGCAACCATACTGCATTATGGCAAAACTCTCCCTTGGAGGAGGCCTATGTCCAGCAGTGGACGTCTTTCGGCTGAAAATATGAATAGATCGACGTCGACCGGTAATCGATCGACGTCAACCGGCAATCGTTTGACGTCGACTGGCATTCGATCGATGTTAGTCGACCGGTATGCGTCGATCAATTAAAGCTACCACACCAATCGATCAACGTCGATCGACGTCGACAGATGGCATCAATCGATGATCGATCGATTGGTGTAGTTACACCTTTAGGCGCTATCCTAAACAGTGACTTTTCACACCGATATAAAAGTAGATTTCAAGCCATATATTTTATTCAACTTTACTTAGTTTGATGAGCAGTAGGTTTAGCAGCACGTGATTAACTTCGAAGAACTAAGGTCATCGACATAGCTCTCAGAATATGCAAGTTGAAGTGGCAATGGGCAGGCCACATCTCTCGAAGAACCGATAACCGATGGGGAAGAAAGGTAGACGCAGCGTTGGTAGGTCTCCCACCAGATCTACCGACAACCGGTGGATGCATGCGGCAGGTTGCCGCTGGTTATGGGGTTCTATGGGGGAGGCCTTTGTTCAACAGTGGACGTCTTTCGCCTGATGCTGATGATGACGTGGTTAACGGCTGTAGCATATGATGTGGTGGTGATATAAAAAAGGGAAAAGAAAACCATTTTGGAACACATAGGTACTATTTTATTTCTTTTACAGCTAAACATTGTCATTGAACACTACGGTATTAAAACAGGAATCATTTCAAACATGGTATATATATAAATATGATACATACATATATCTTGGAACATTATTATACTCTTCAAAAAAAATTGAGCAACATTATTCCTGCAACTTGGTTTTGTTTTACAAAAACCTCGTTAATCGTTCATATTGGTGTTGTAGATTGTGGAGGACCGATCGTAAGCAGTTCATTTATATGTTTTAGTATTATGTTGCTGACAACAACTGATGCTCATCCTTTATTGGCACAAGATTTACACATTTTACAACACACTTAAGATTTAAATTTAACAACATGTATCTTGAAACGACTATCTTATAATTCGGTACTTTATGATATGTAGTAGGGTTAGCTAATGAGATTTACAATAACTTCAAAAGAGTCATAAGTTTAAAAATATTCTGCTTGCTTTCCCACTATTTATTTGTAACGGTAATTATTAAGACAGATAATGTCAGCCATATAAACAGACATTATAAAAAAACTCATTTATTTAAAAAAACCCTTTTTCTTATTCGGGTAAAACAGAAGTATCAAATCGAAACTGTTACAAACGGGAGTGACAGAAAACCGCTACAAAGACGAACATCTAAGATATCATCAGTTGGTATATTTTATTCTACTTCCTACAATTATATACACGAAAGTTTGTGAGAAAGGATAGATGTTTGTTACTCCAAAACACACACCCAGACCTAAATGGCTGAAATTTGGGACACGTATAAATAGATGTTGATCAAACTTAACACATATAGGATAAATTTATCTCGTTTTATTTCCCATGATTATAATGATTATAATATTTAGGACTTTCGCTTAATTCTGAAATAAACAGAGGCGAAATCGAGGGCCGAGGCTAGCATAGAATATACATAGATACCTGATAGCCTGGTTAGCTATGTTTATTATTTTTGTCTATTGTATTTTCTCAGTAGTATCAATGGCAAAACTTACCCCTTGACATACAGGACTTATGCATACTCAATAACAAAATGTGAGTGCTTAAAACGACTCTACCTCAAAGTTGCGACAAATAAATATGCGACAACCTTTTCTTTGTCGCAACTTTGAGACAGTGGTGCGACGATACATCAGTTCCACGTACGTTAGTGCTAATCATATCTGCCTTTTTTTTTTTTTTTTTTTTTTTTTTTTTTATCGTGGAGAAATCCTCATGGACTGTCTCCCGTCTGGGGAAGACGGGAGGGTGTGCCGGACTCCTACCGGCTAAAACCACCACGGTGTTCCTCGACTGACCTATGGGCGGGGGTACGGGATTCGCTCGCACATGCACCGCGCCCCCGCCAGGCTATGATCCGCCTCTAACCCGTCAGAAAATGCAGCCTGATGTTATATTTTATTAATATGAATATAAGTAAGAATTTATTTGTCTCGGTAAATAAAATAATATTAACATGTAACTTTTGTTTCATTTCTTAGTTACAGTTTTATTAGGCGCATGTGTGTGCCGATAACAAGATTTTTTTAATCTCAGTATACATAATATATGAATGAATAAATCTTATTACAAACTAGCTGTGCCCGCGGCTGCGCTTACGCGGTCCAAGTGTTACATATGAAAATATGCACTGAATTCTATTGCAAATAAAAACTTTTGCTAGTATTATAACTACTTTCAGTAATATTTAATACAAACGCTGTTTATGGAAATACTTCTAAGCCCGTTCTTCCAAGAATGTAGGTATAGTGGATAAAATAGATATTTCTTATTCCTTGTTTTTTATACAAAATAGATGTTAAGAAGTTCTTCGAAATATAGAATAGAAAAAATATTTGTTTATTATTCGTAAAAATGTTCATAGGTAAAATAGATTCTGAACCATTCTTCCAATACTGAACAGTAGATAGGTAGGTACAAGAAATACAAATCGTTTATTTTCCTTAAAGTTAGTAAGCAAAATAGATTTTAATTCTAGATCAGTCATAGCTCTCTTAACAAACCAAGTTGAAACTACAGCACAGAGTAAAAAATAAATAAATGTTTTATTTCAGTATTTATCAGCCTTAGGTACTTAAGTTGTTCAGACAATTGTTAGCCACAGAATTATTTATTCTGTGTTTATTAGTCGCCAATTCAAAATAGTTCCAAAAAAAAGTGGTTGAAATACAACCACTTTGATTAATTCATTCATTAATTAATCTTTTATCAATTTGATTAATTTTTGATTAATCGGCGGCTAATTTAATGGTAAACTGCTTGGTGAAATGTATGGGCCACCTTTGCGTTGTTAGTTTTTTAAATATTTAGGAATACCGAGCGACCAAGGAGCGGTGTCCATGGCATTCTTTACCATCAATATCACAAAGCTGCTAGAACCATGGACATTTTGAATACCTCGGAGGTACAATTGTTATCCCATCCTCCGTATAAACCAGACTTAGCTCCATTCGTGGGCGAAATTTTAATACTGCAGACGATACTGTCGAAGCATTTCGGCGGTCATATTGCAAATTTTTCGTTTTAAAAAAAATTTAAGCTGGTTTACCATTGCATTTTGTATTGGGGTTGGAGGAGCATATTTTGACAAGCTGTGAATACGAAAAAAAACCTTATTCTAACTATTTTTAATTTCGCTAACTATTTTTGAAACAGCCCTCGTAACTTAGAAGGCCATTTACAACAATGGAACACTGTAACATTCATAATATTTTATGCTCTGTGAAATGTAAATAATAATGACTTTAATACAATAGAAATTATAAAACGCGTAAATATTTTTTATCAAACCGCAACAAAATGTTGAACGCTATTTAACCCGCGGTCGGTCACTTAAGGTCTTTGAAAGCCCAGAGTTTGTAAAAACTAACACTTTATTTATTGTAGCAGATTTACGAATTTATTCTAAAGATAAACTGATAGCAATGATTGTTATTAATTAATTACATTTTCTGTTATTAAGAAGCAATAGTAAAGTGATCTCAGTTTTGTTAGTTTTCATTTACTTTCAAAGAAAATATAAAGTTTTAAAATAAGTAAGGCATTCCAAAAATGCACCAAAGTTCAAACGTTGCCTCTAGATTATAATTTTTGGAAAATAAAAAATGCATTGAAAATTATGACTTTTACTAGTTATTTATTTATAATGATACATACATAATCAATAAATAAATAAAACAAGTTTAGAAGATATATAGCATTCAATAGAACTTGCAAACACCTCACGTAACCGATGACTTTACAAAAATATGCGCGGGTTAAAGAGATTAATATCTCAAATAGAAATTCAAAGAAATACCGATCTAAAATACTACATTATTATTTACAAGAGACAACAGTCGTAAAGGGAGTCTCATAGTCTCATATTACAACCACATTGAAGTCACAAAGAGTCTACAGGTATTGAGTCCACATAACTACTACAAGCATAGAGCCTATGCCCAGCAGTGGACGTCTAAAGGTTTTCATGATGATGATGATGAACTACTAAATAGAAAACCGTGGAATGTATAATTAATTGCATATAAATATTAAGATATGGACTGCGGTCGATTGACGTCTGCTAGTCGATATCGATCGGCTAGAAATACAATTCATCATCGATCGATGAACACAATCGACACACACCTTTACAATATTAATAACACAGATTATTATTGTCTCGGTACTACTAGTGCCTTAAAAGGTGCCGCCGAAGGCGTTGCTCCGTCTACATGATCAAGAGATGGCAAAGGCTCTCCAGGAACCGGTAAGAAAGAGAATCTCTGTAACATTGATGTAGTAAATATAAATATATTAGATTTGGCTAAAATATCGCCCATACATCGATGCTTGGCTAGACCAAACGGAAAATAGTGTTCGGGTAGGCAGACTTTTCCGTCGGATAAGAAACGTTCAGGCTTGAAAGAGTATGGATCAGGGAACATCTCTTCATCCATCAAGATGTTAGTGAAATTGCTGACGACCATCGTATCCTGAAACAAAAAGATGATGGTGAGGCGGTTGGCAATAAACGGACAATTTCCAGATAAACTAGTTTATTGAATGCTCTCGAGGAACCGTTGTATAAAATGTGGTGATGTGGTACATGTGATAAAATTCAACCATGGAATTAAATATGGAAGCCGTTGAAGAGTAAGCGATATAGTTACTCTTTGGGTGAGTGTGTATATGTTAGAACGATCCCATTCTATTTGCAGCATTCTATTTGTAATTTTATTTTATTTGCTATTTATTGCCTTAATCAGTCAACAAAAGTCCCTAATTCACACGGGTTTTTGGCAAGTTTTTTACAATTATTGCCGTGATAATTAGCAACTAGATCTTGAACAGTTTTAATTATGGGATTGACCTACTTGTTTTTAATATTGATAACATCAAAATTTATTTCAAATAAACCATTTACAGGCACTTTTGAATTGTCAAGGAGTCAGTCATTTAGAAAGTTGAGGCTAGTTGCTCGTTCGAAACAGTAGGTTTCTATGGAGAAGAACGAGCAAGAAACTCCATGAATACTCTTTTAAAATTAATAGAGTATTACAAATTTAGGTTACATCACTCATGTTGAATTTACGGGACACAAATATGAGAAAAATGTAACAAGTTGTGCACGTTAAAAGATGTCTAGAGACAATCATAAACAATTCAAAATTAATTTATACCCGAGGCAACTACGAGATGATCAGTCCCGACTGACGGCGCCCGTTCACGAACATGACGCATGAATCGGCACATCATGAAAAAATGCTAGCGATGTGTAGCACACCAGCGTTATCTTGCATTATTGTGTACACATAACATAAAATATTCAAAAATATATGTAGGATTGTTAGGTAACGTGATCATACGTCCCGCTTTGGAAGGGATCGTCCCACTTTTAGGATCTCTGTCCCGCTATCCCCAGTTAGAGGAAACATCGATTTTGAATTTTGGTGATTATGTATTATTTTGATACTCACAACACATTTTTAGTTTCGCCACAAATACAAAACCACTGCCTAGACAGTTGAAATCATGTCACTAGGTCTTAGTTACTCTTGTAATCCAGCCTACTTATGAATCCTGTTCTTCGTCTATGAAATATTTTTTTTACATAATATTTCCATAGAAGGCGTCCCGCTGGGACGAAAAAATAAATGGTCATGTTAGTTATGTGACACAATAGAGATGAGGGAATGTTATAGGATTCGTAGATACCAGTGTGTGAGTGAGAGTATGCCGAGTAAACACACAGGAAAGAGATAGGTACCAAGTGAGACAGGGATGAAGTTGGACAAAATTATATGAGTTTGAGGGTCCTGATTGGTTACATGTAAACCCAAGTTACCTCGTAACTTCTAAACGTCAATTTCGCAGAACGTTGGTCTAACCACTAATTAGATTAAGAAACATGCCTGTGGTCTGTGCTATATCTACTTTGTCATAAAATGTGGTTAACAAAGTTTGAGTCAGAGCCAATTCAAACCTTTTACCTACCTGTATAGCTTTGGTTTGCAAGACTTGTAATTTAGTATATAAGATTTTTCTTTGTATTTGTCTGAATAAAACATTTCATTATCATACGTGTCTTCCTTTGGAAAATAAATACCTAAATCAATCGAATCTTTAATTCACATTATCCTACATAATATATTGTCTCCCAACCGAACGAGCACGTTGACGAATAAAAAAGAAACAATCTAAAATAATGTTATTATGTCATTGGCAGTCAGTGCATCTAAAGTTATTTAATGTAATAACATTATTTTAGATTGTAAATCAGTATAAATACTGATTTCCCAAGTAACCTGTAGGTCAATCCTGTAAAATTCCAACAACAACTCGCATCTCACATCGCTATTCACTCTCACTTCGCATAAGGTTCAAAATGACCTTGATATATTTGACACTTTAAATCGGGTTCGAGTGCGAAGTGAGCGTCGAAGTGACGCGGAAATTACTGAATGTTACTTCTTACGTCATCTCATACTTTATCAGTCAAAATCTCCCTGTCAATTTGGTTCAACTCGCTGACAAGCTCGCAAGGATGGCGCTAGTGTAAATTTGAATTATCAACCGGGTTTTTAGAATGCCAATCAAGAAACTGACAGCGGATTCAGATTCGAAGTAAATGAGGTCTTACAGAATCACATACCTGGAGTCTGGTAAGTTTTGTAAGTATCTACCTCTCAAATCCTATTACGGTTGGCGTAGTGGCTAGCGATTGGCTACTATTATGTGTGTAGCGGGTTCGATTCCCGCACGCAACATATATTTGAATAGTCTAGGTACAGGTAATTGTTTCGGGTCTGGGTGTTCGTGTGAGTTCAAATGTTAGTAAACGCAGCCACGGCACAGCAGAACTCGATAGTGTGCGGAAATGTTTAATTGAAGAAAAAAAAACTACAAAACACAAGCAACAACATGCTTTTCTTTACAAACATTACTGAAGAAGGACATAACGAAAGTTTCATCTTATTTCCAAAATTCAAACTAATATTATGAAAGCATAGGTAAATTGGCTCATTTGTTAGGATTTTTTTAATGTAAGTTGGTAAAGAATAAGCTTGACCCCCAAGAGTGAACATGGATTCCTTTTTAATCCTCAACTTCATCTGCATCAGCGATAACCGACAATAGTAAATAAGGAAATATATTTTACCTCTGGTATAAAGTAACCGGCCAGCCACGTATCTCTCAAAGCTCGATGTGGCACTCCAAATGTTCGTCCCATGAAATGCCGTACACTTTCGTGGACTATTGCCTCGTTGTACGGCATACTGAAAAGGAAAGAAATTGTAATACAGCTACCTTTTAATTCGGATTCGAAGATTTTTGAGAGCTAACCTGAAATAAGAAAAAAAAAGACCTGTAGGTGGATTCTGTAAAATTCAAACAACAACTCGCATCTCAAATCGCTATTCACTCTCACTTCACATAAGGTTCAAAATGACCTTGATATATTTGACACTTTGAATCGGGTTCGAGTGCGAAGTGAGCGTCGAAGTGACAGGGAAATTACCTCACAGAATGCCACTTCTTACGTCATCTCATACTTTATCTGTCAAAATCTCCCTGACAATTTAGTTCAACTCGCTGACACGCTCGCAAGGGTGGCGCTAGTATAAATTCGAATTATCAACCGAGTTTTTAGAATGGCAATTAAGAAACTCACAGTGGATTCAGATTCGAAGTTTAGAATGAGGTCTTACAGAATCACACCCCAGTTCACTATACATTCAAATAGGTTTGTAGAGTATTTTTGTTGGGACCCGTTAATATTGGTTTTTCAGATTTTAAAGTACACTACAAAGTACCAATGTGACGTTCATATGTACTTTCTAAGTTTATCTTGGACCTGACTGCGGAAGGAAAACATAGTGAGGAAATCTGGACTGGAGTAAGTTATAATTCGTCATCATCATCGTCAACAGAAGACGTTCCCTCTTAAACAAAGGCCTCCCCCACAAAACGTCACAACAAGCAGCAACCTTCCGCTTGTATCCACTCGTTACCCGCGACCTTGACGATGTCATCGGTCCATCTGATGGTAGGCCTACCAACGCTGCGATTTGCGGTTCGCAGTCGCCACTCGAGAACTTTTCTTCCACATCGGTTATCGGTTCTTCGAACGATCTGGAATGCCTGTTGTCACTTCAACTTGCTTATATAATAAAAATATACATTAAAATCACACACGCATACACACACACGAACACAAACACACACACACACTCACATACCCACACAACCACACTTACTTTCCTCATCTATTTTTTTTTCTTTTATGTCACCAATAATAATAAAATTGTAGTAGAAGATTAGTGTTAGCCACATATTGTGTACAATTAATTTAAAATACCCAATGGGGACTGGTACTGTACTCCCTTATACAGGTTATTCGATAACTTAGCTGGGAATGCAGCACCTCACCACCATTTTAGTTGTAGTTTTAGTACACTTAATATGTCAACCCTGTAAATTATCATGTAATAGAATGCTGTTTTGATGAATGAACAAATATGAATAAAATATTATTATTATTATTATTATATTCTGAGAGCCATAACCAATATGTCTGAAACTGCCGATATGCCTTGAACATTCGTGGTGATCATTGCTGGTGTCTTCTCTGTATAAGAAGAGGCCTTTGCCCAGAAGTGGGACTAATTATACACAAATTTGAAAAATAATAATAAGCCTATTAAGGCTAGTATTATTATTTTTAAAATTAGTCTTAAAATCTATTGACCGCCACGTCTTAAAAACAAAAATGGGCCCTCGGCGTAAATCTACAAATAACCATGAAAGTACGTTTCTAAACGTAATACCATAGAGTAGTAATTCGTCTGTCATGTATTCATGACCGTGGTGTACAGGACACGCGCTTGCTTGTCACGTATTTGTGACAATGGCTTTGAAAAGGATAACATTGTTTTTTCTAATTTATGAGTACTTACTTATATCCCCGAAACGATGGTTAGTCAATTACAAGTTAACTTATAGGTATACAAAGTGTCAAAGAAGTCAACATAAGATTGCATTTTAAATAATGATTAGTTTGGCAACAAATTGGTTAATTACTTGGTTTTCGGTAATTAAAACAACAATAACAGAAGGAACCGAACAACAAAATTATAAGAAACGGTAATGTGACTTATAAACATTCTTACTAGGTTACTTAGCTCAACTATAGATTTCTTAATAATAGGGTCTATTTAAGTGCTTTTGAATGACTTCAAAAAATCATTCCGTCTCCGTGTGGTGCCGGCCACGAATATCACCACCCCGTTTTTCCCCGTGGGTGTTGTAGAAAGCGACAGACGGATATTGACCAGAGGATGGACAGCAGGCGTTCTTCTGAGTACCATAACACGTACTGTGATCAACATGAATCTGCCAAGCATAGCGATTACGGCTAAACTACCCCTTGGGGGAGACCTATGCCCAGCAGTGGGCATCAAAAGGTTGACATGATGTTGATGATAAAAATATCTCTGAACCACCATAGATAGGTTATCTATTTAGTTTAGACACTTTCGTTTTTTAGTATTTAATGACATAAGACTACTTACTTGGAACGATCATCCAAGTTAGGCGTCCGATCTTTGCCTACTATTCTATCAATCTCTTCCTGAGCTTTCTTCTGAACCTCCTGCTCCCTCACCAGATAACAGAAGCAGAAGCTCATACTCTTGCTGGTGGTCTCCGTGCCAGCCATGAACATATCCATGCACATTGCCACGAGTTGACCTTCAGAATACGTATCCACTTCTCCTTTCTCTTTCAAAACTCTAATATACACATCCATAAAATCCCTATCCTCTTGAGAAGAATCAAATCGATCTTTATGTCTCGCCAACTCCTCCCGAAGAAACTTCCAAATTCTTCTGTGCGTCCTCATAAAGTCTTTGTAGCCGGAGAGAGTGGGAGTCACAATGCTGAGAATGGGAAAGTGGCTGAAGACAGTGCCGACCATATCTATTGCAGCGAATAAGTCAAATAGAAGACTTTGAAGTACCTTCATCTGAGGATCACTAGGTCTGTACCTTAATCCCGCCATCATCGTCCACAGAGTGTTTAAAATGTATACGTTAAAGAAATTATGCATTAGAATTACGGCTGATTTACCATCATTGTCACCAACAATATCTAAAACGTCGTCCACCATATGTGAAGCTTCTGACCGCCCAATGTCCTCCATCCCTCGTCTTCCGAAGCCGAACTCCTTCAAATGCTTTATTAGAAACCTCCTCTGTTCTTTCCATAGCTCTCCGTCAGTGAGTAGTACTCCTCGTCTTTCTCCCCAAGTTCGCGTTTGGTAGAAGATTCCTTTCGGTCTTCCATCGAAATCTTCATTGTAAAGCATCTCTTTAATAGATTCCAAACTGTTTGCCATCACGATTCTGTCCTTACCAATTCTAAGACCGAGTACGGCTCCATCTTTGGAGTAAGCTCCAGAGAGTTCCTTTACGGCTTTATACAAATAGCCTGTTTTTTCTCGAAGTTTGTACACTTCGCCGGCACTACCAAGGATTGGAACCCATTTTGGGCCTGGGGGGAACTTTTTAGGCTTATGAGTATCATAGTATAGGTACAAACAGACTGCAACTACTAACGTTAACGCTGCCAGCCACATCTGGAACAAAAACAAACAAAAAATAGTTTAGAAAATACACATCTAAAAAATTTGAGTACGCAAAATTAATGATTGAAAAAAATATCGCTTCAAATGATGATTTATACAAAAATAAGCACATTTAATACAATATTTGTCAAATATCTTTGTAGAATAGACGTCAGTTACCAATAATCAATGTATTATATCAATGCAAAGCCACTCGCGCTCAGCTATTTTATTTATCTAAAGTAATGCTTCAATGTTAATTTTGTAACGCACCATGTCGACTTTGATTAAGTAACTTGATATGGGTACCTAAGCAGGTACCTCGGTTCAATCTCAAATCATTTAGTATTTCAAATAAACCATTTATAGGTTTGAAGCCTTTGGAACCCAGACGTAATGGGTAGGTAGGGAAAAATGTGCAAGAAACTCTATGGACACACAACATAAAAATAAAAATTTAGGTAACGATGTCAGAACAATATCGTGGTAACAAAGGAGGTAACAAAGAGGTATAGAGTAAAAGAAAACATTAAAAAAAACAATTAAAAATAGACCGTAAGCCCGTAGCTCTGAGATGACTAGTTCTATCTTAAAGCTCCCGTTCACGAACATGACGTACGTTTCGCAGAGAAATGATACTAATGGACATTTGGTTTAATCATTGAAGGTATTGAAATAACAACGCCGCTGTGGTCATTTCTCTTAAGAAAGTCAGTAATTTGATAAAAAAGATTTTTCTAAAAAAAGAAAACCGCCTTCAAAAACTAAAAAGTGATGGTGGTGGCTTTGAGTTTGTTGTTTTGTATTGCCTCCGACTTCCGAAAGTAAAGTAAGTGTGTTCTGTGCTAAAGTTATTTATCACTTTTTAGTTTTTGAAGGCGGTTTTCTTTTTTTTGGATAAACTTTTTATTTTTCGCTTTTTACTATTGTCGTAACATCCAAATCCATTAAGACACGGCGACACATTTAAAAGAGATTGTAAGTCCTCCAAAGATTGAAGAAACTAAAACGTATTATTTTTGGGATTTTGTTGATTTTCTCAAAAAGGGCAGGATAAATTTTAGTAAAATTTATATGGGACCATTTCGAAAGAAATCCCTTTCGAAAAAAAAAAGAATTTTGCAAATCCGTCTACATATGACAGAGTTATGCCCGAAAATACATAAAAAAAAAAATATACAAACATCCGAATTGATAACCTCCTCCTTTTTGAAGTCGGTTAAAAATTCCTAAACTATTTTAGTTAAATGATGAAATAATCAAGTCAAGATTCGCACAGCTGTATGTCAATCACTGATTTGATCAAAACCCTAAACTGATCGATGAAATAATATAAGTATGAGAGTATATTTTATTTAGTTAACCATGCATTATTAAATGTAGAGTAGGTATTTTTTTTAAAACGTGGTCCCGAACTAAAATTTTCTTTTGTATCGTGGGTATGTTTACAAACATATAAACTTACATACACATACAGCCAGACCCGAAAGAACTGGGTATCTGAAGGCCATAAAAATATTACTTCCGTGCGGGAATAGAACCCTCGACACGAAGGGCAACAGTTAATCGCTCAACCACTGCGCCAACCGTGTCGTAATGCAACAATAGTCATTGAAACACCAATTACTTATTTGAAACGAATTAACAAAAGAAATAGGTACTCTTTCATTTTTTTATTTAAACAAATCAAACCTTTTCCTATCTACGAGTATGTTGGGGTCGGCTTCGGCTTCCAGTCAATACGACCGCCTATCTGACCCCCACAACCCAGTCGATGGGTAACTCTATACCCCTTGGTAAGATTGATTGTCAGATTTTTCTAGCTTCTGGCTACCTATAACGACATATGTAGTACATGTAGTTAATAAATAATAGTCACCACAACCTATGAGGATGCGAATGCCCTCTTAACATCCCATGTTTTACTCACTTGCTACCTTGTTACCCTAAGATACATTCAAATCATAGTGTTTACTATGATTTGAATGTATCTTAGGGTAAGTGCATTTTGTGAATTTGTATGTTCTATAAACATATTTGGAATTGAAAATTGAAATTGACTCACTTGCTAACTTGCTCTAGCTCAGAAACAAGACATATACCTACACTCTTCCAACACTCTTAAGTATACCTACACCAGCTATCCTTATAATTATCGGGCGAATCACTTAGGGCATTCGAAATCTATGCTTGATCACGCGTTCGTACGAAGTTACTTCGCGCGAATAGATAACAACGCGAATTTCAATTCAACGTCAAATCATTTATTTCAATTAGTACATTCTAGGGCACTTTTGAACGTGAAATGAGAAAAATATGATTCTATATTGCCCATTCCAAAATATAGTTTTGTATAGAAAAGAATGGGAATGAAACTCCGTACTTACTCTTTAAAAAAAGATGTTTACAATATTTGCATTTACAGGAATTAGAGGACACCTATTTCACCATATGCTTGATCGCGGATTCGTACGACTAAAACCGTTGGCCATATGGACATTTGAGCTCATAGTCGCGTTCAACCTATTAGGACAACTCACACATTACAATAAGTACTATATAAGTACACACTACTCTCGTTTACAATAAATTAATTATGTATCTATGTTCTTTCTAATTCGTAATCTATCCTTTCTAAGCATGTAGTCGCTTAGCTTATAAGTTTTTTGACCTGGCTGGAGGCCTTAAATTCTCCCATCTCTTTACCGTATCACAGGAAAGTCTGGTCAAGAAGCCGATAACCTCTTAAGTTGACCTGCAATATGCCATTCAGGAAAAAAAACAACCAAGTCAATCGCCAAGCGCAATGCACTGCGTAATGTTACCACCCAGGCGTGTCCACCAACTAGTGCGTAACGTAAGTTACATGCATGTTATGTGCATTCGCGTGTCAAGACACTAATAACAACTATTGGTTACTAAGAATGGTAACAGGCACGTGTTTGCAAACAACACACAATTTTTTAAACGTGACCGTTAGCGTAGCTGATAGAAAAATGGGCTAGAGTCACATTATTAAAAGGACAATGCCAGAAACTCTATAGAACTTTGCCCCACTCAACAAAAGTCATGTGCAATATGTAGCATCTTACTGTTTATTTATTGCTGATAACTAAACATTAGTCTTAGTGACTGTAGAATTTGCGGTTTCTGTTTAAATCTAAAAACAATAATAACATTGATTATAGGTTAAATTGTATTTTAGGCAAAATGAGTTTGTATTTTGTGGGTAGGTATTTCGTAATTCGCAAGTTCTAAAGAAAAACAATTTAAAAGGTTCTATATTAATTACAATTATTTTTATTAATTTACTTTTCTTTACATGGGTTACTTTTTCTGTACATGGGTGGGGCAGGATCTGGCATTGTCATTTGTTAGTAACTTACCTTATATCTAGTGTTAGTACATAAATTAAAAACATTTTGAGTTTGAGAAGCATTTTACACAGATGAGCAAGTTTATTACTCGGTCATCTTCTCCACAAAATACCTCAGAAAAGAAGAAGATACACTCTCGCCACTGTTTTTGGAATTCTGTTACTACTGGGGTGTGATTCTGTAAGACCTCATTCTAAACTTCGAATCTGAATCCGCTGTGAGTTTCTTGATTGGCATTCTAAAAACTCGGTTGATAATTCGAATTTACACTAGAAAGGGTGGCACTTACGAGCGTGTCAGCGAGTTGAACTAAACTGACAGGGAGATTTTGACAGATAAAGTATGAGATGACGTAAGAAGAGGCATAAACATTTCTTACATTTTTAAAAACAACATTTTGCACTAATTTGTACCTAAATGCGAGATTTAAGTACAAGTTAGTCCTATCATTCCTATCAGGATTTGTACAAAAAAATAAAGATGTTTAGAGAAGTTGAACTTCTAATTCTTATACTCTTGGGTACCTAAAGAGTATCTTCAGGCATTTACATATTTACAATAATGTCTGTACTGTCTCAATTATTGTGGAAAATAAACGATTTTTACTTTACTTTACTTTTACTATTTACAATACTTTGAAAACCCTGCAATAAAATTGGATGTTAAAAGTGAATAGTTTAACGAAAAGGTCATTATTTCAGAACGAAACGGCGACTGACAGTAACAGTGACGCTAACAGCCGCCGTTTCGCATTTCTTACACTGAAATTGCATCGTTTTATGGGAAATGATGTCACAAATTATGATTATTTTCATTTCGAAATATTGAAATTATGTATTATGCGGGGGTTTAAAAATATGGTAAGTATATCAATCTACTCCTGATAATATATTCTCCACATTGGAAAATATTTGAAAGCCTCTAAGTATTATTTTTTTCATACAATTGAATGTATGGATCTCGCCATGATTCTTTCTCATTCATCACCCATACCTTTAATTACAAACCTATCCCTACTTAATACCTATGTAAATGTACCTAATCTAAGTATATACTAATTTATGAAGTAAAGTTTGTTTGTTGTTTGTAATAAAATTGTTTGTTATAAAGCAACTCTATTGCCACAGCTAAATATATGTTTATTACTTGACTTCCTTCTTTGACTAATTAAATGAAAACTTTCAGTTATATTACGCCGCGCGGTTTAGGTTCATGTTGGAATACCTACTACTATGGTACTGGTATTTACTTGGTATTTCCATTTGTTTGGTATGTGTTTTCAATAACTTTGAGCATTTGGGCGGAGCAGAATTTGTGGACGAGTGCGGGGGTGATGTGGACGCAGTCTTTAATCGGACGCATATTTGTAAAAAGTAACAAAATCAAATCATTTTCCTTTGTATTGCAAAGCAGTAGATATATTTTTTTATACCTTTTTGATAAGAAATTAAGGAATACAATGGTTTCATCTCAATGATTTGAAGGTGATTTGACATTTTTTTTCTTATTATGCGATACCGATAGAAAAATTGTGGCTAAACCAAATTACGTATCATATCATGTAGATTACTAACAATTTCAGATGTAATTTCTCTGTAAATGCCGACGAAACGTTGCTTCATCTGCATGCTTCTTTCAAGCTTTTTTCGAGAGAGCAGCCTTAACCCAGCCACAGTCGGGCCAAAAAGGTTGAAGGCCAAACCTTGAACTCGACAGTCAAGCGGTTAACCATGGCAAAATCTGCCAGCTCTAGCTGTCTAACATGTTAAACAGGTTCAAAAATTGTGCTACAAAAGTCTCCTAACTACCAGCTGTTTGTGGAAAACGAAAACCTACCCTGAAAGTACTGTAGAGACTTGGTTGTATTACTTGAAACCAGACTGTTTCAAGTAATACAACCTTTTTTGATTTGGTTATGGTTTTGATATGATGAAGTCTTCTTCATCGTTACATAAGTACAATCACAAAATATAGAGATTACGCGACGCAGCCTTACTTTGTGGTATAATAGTCTTATATATAAAAATTTTCTGTGCGTGTGTATGAAAGTGAACTCCTCCTAAACGGCTGGACCGATTTTGATGAAATTTTTTGTGTGTGTTCCATTGGATTCGAGAATGGCTTAGATTCACAATTGAACCCGGTAGGTGACGCTGCAGTCCAGTTGTAGGACTTTTTTATTTTTATGGCAGGTTAATATATATTAACTCCCGTACACCTAGATCTTTTAAATTTCTCAACGGATTTTAATGCGGCTTTCGTCAATAGATAGAGTCATTTAAGATTAAGGTTAATACGTATACCTATACTCCATTTAAAAGGTTATTTTTAATGCACACTTTATAACAAAAGTACAATAAACATGTTACGATAGACGCCTAATTTATTATAATCTATTTTTACAGCAGCTGTCGCACTTAATTATAACCATTTTAATAATTTATCTTATGAAATTATTTGCTTTTGCCCGCGACTTCGTCCGCGTGAATGTCTGTTTTCGCGGATGCAGATGAAGTCGCTGATTAAAAAGTAGCCTATGTCCTTCCCTGGGGTTCAAGCTATATACATGCCAAATTTCATCAAAATCGCTTAAGCCGTTCCATCGTGAAAGCGAGTTACTTTCGCATTAATAATATTAGTATGGATGTGGCTTTCATTTAGTTGTATAATTTTGATTCCAATTTAAAATTAGTGTCCATGATAAAAAAACCTAAAAGAAGCAGGGATGAACAATACCGGGAACGTTAATCGTTTCACTAGAATTCTACCAAAATTAAAATGTTACATTATCTTTAATAGTAGATTATGCACCAAGGGGATAAAGTAGTGTCTTATATAACGGGCACCGTATTGAATCACGAGCAAAACGAAGGATTCTAGCTAGGATTTTTAGAGTTAACTCCCGAGCAAAGCGAGGGAGTTAAGACAAGAATCCTGAGTGCATCGTCGGATTCAAGGTCGCCCAAGACGAAGACACCTTTATCCCCGAGGAGCATACTATACTTTTCACACCATTTACGAGACAATAAAAAGCAATAGTACTAAAATCAAAGTAAGTATTTATTTTTCTTTTATACCTATATACTCTACTCGCGGTGGCCAGTTCGATTTTCGAACACATTATTTTTAACCCCCGACGTAAAAACGACGGGGTGTTATAAGTTTGACGTGTCTGTGTGTGTGTGTGTGTGTGTGTGTGTGTGTGTGTCTGTCTGTGGCATCGTAGCTCCCGAACGGATGAACCGATTTTGTTTTTGTTTTTTTTATTTGAAAGGTGAATTAGTCGGGAGTGTTCTTAGCTATGTTTGATGAAAATCGGTCCAAGATGGCCGCCGCTACAAAATAGCTAATCACATATTTTTTCACAACTCCATCAATATGGGTATCAAATGAAAGGGCTTCACTAGTAGAATACTTTACACTATGATACATTTCAAAGCCAAGATGACCGGCACCACAAAATGGCGAATTATATATACCAAACGCATTCTCAGGGTGATATCTTTAATATCAACAAAGATCCATGTGACGAAATACAACTTTAGACGTATCTACAACTTCTCAAAACCAGACTAAATTACATTTAAAAACTTTCAAATAAAAATTAAATTAAAAATTTAAAAAACCCCCAACGCAAAACATCAAAGCAATTATTTAAAAAGTAAAAAATAATCTCTTTTGTTGAGCCATCAAATGTTTGTTCGTTGAAATGGCGCTATAATATCGCGGCGGGGTACCGCTAAGTCAGCAATAGCTAAATAGGTAAAATAGCGAACTCATGGATTTGCAATGAGATTTGACTTACGCGGTACCCCGCCGCGGCATTATAGCGCCATTTCAACGAACAAACATTTGATGGCTCAACAAAAGAGATTATTTTTTACTTTTTAAATAATTGCTTTGATGTTTTGCGTTGGGGGTTTTTTAAATTTTTAATTTAGTGCAGATTTTAATGGTGAATGCCTCAGATTATGAAACAAAACGCAGATACACCGCGCAGAACACTGAGAGTGAAGCCAAAAAAGCTAATACAAATTCAAAATCGAATACCTACAACGCGCTTAAAAAAAAAACTGCTTTTATTTTGTTACACAAATAAAAATAAAATTGTTTTAACTTATCTTTGAAATAAAATGTTTTGCTTTCCTGCTTTTACGAGCCTCTTTTTTCTAATGCTATTTTATATGGAGTATAGTTTGATCTAAGTTGCACATGTGCAAAGTTGGGGCGGATTGCAGGAAAGTATAATAAAAAATAACTGATCCACTCTCTCTCACTAACTAATCCAATATAGGCAGAAGACCTAAAGTATAGTTTATTGTGTGTCATTAGTAGATACCTCTCCCGGTCCTCACAGAACCTTGCTAATGATCAATAACAAACTTGGGACCTTTCCGTATCGTTTTATTTTCATCGTGCTTAAAGTGACTTTACATAGACCTTCGTTGTCTAACTAAACCTACCTAACTCAAGCTATGAACCGCACATCCCATCATAATCTCTTAAATCAAACTATGTAGGTAAGGCAAAATAAAATTATTGTATCAACGGAATAAAATTTCATGTTATTGATCGACCTAGCACCCGTATTATTTTCCATTTCCACCACACAAAATTGAAAACAGTGCCATCTATCAGACACCTTATGAAGTTCAAACTGAAATACCCACCGTTTTACTTCAAACGAAACCTTGATGACAAATTGGGTCGAGCTTTAGAAACTTCATTTAGTTAGGCTAAAAGCAAATAGATGGCGTTGGCTATAGTTAGCTTATAAAAGCAATTTTTTAAATCAAAATCTTAAGTTTTTCATTTCGTTTATTACGTAATAACATTTTACAGTTGTGATATAAAATAAGCCATACGTGTTATTTGTATATATTTGACCTTTTTATGTATAGATATGAAGTAACTTTCGCATTTATATTAGCATGGATTACAGCTTATTTTTTTTTTATTTCACACGTGGGTTTAAATATGTTAAATAGGATAACGTGATAACGTCAAAATGGAGGTTTTTTTTATATGTATGTATGGTATGAGCAAGGTTTCAGACACGTCTCCGAGAAAATGTAGCAAAAAACAAACATTTTTATTGCACTCCACTCATTCCTAGAGAGATATTGCTGTTATTTCAAATGTCTGAAGTTGCGATGTCTGAAGTTAACCGTATTTAGATAAAACTGATCAGATCTAACCACTGAAAGCAGACCATGTGAAAAAATATGGAAGAAAAAGGATCACCAATCCTCGAGCAAATCGTAAAACGAATGTGGCACGTATGACTACGAGTATGAACGATGAAGAAATAGAAGTTTCCGAAAGGGCAGGTGGAGGTTAGCAGAAGAGAACTTGAAAGGTCGTTGGCCAACCAAAAAACCAAGCCTCAAGCCATGAAACAGAGACGATTGCACTAAGCCAGTAAGGCAGTATGACTGTTGAAGACTATAGCGTAGGGTAACAAAAATATTTTTAAATAGCAGGTACAATTAGAACGTTGTTATCAACACTATATTGTGGTTATGTTAAGTTTTTCTGGTTTGCTTCTCCAATGAATCGACGTCTCATTTAATGGCTCGACATTTACAATTTTGATCCAACCAATCCCTACTCTGAGTAGTTTAGGACTTTTTAAACAATGTCAGTTTTCGTTTTTTATGATATTGTCGTTTAAGTTTCTTAATAAGATCAGAACAATATGTGCGAACACGTTTGTAAATTATGATCAAAATGACGTTATAAGGGTCTCTCATCTTTTGTAGTTGCAATTCATTTGTAAACTTAATACATCTTATCTACCAGCTGATTGACTACTTTATTACAGGCACAGCTTCAGCAGAATGCTAAAATATATTTAGAGAACATGCTAAGTCGAATAGAAGCTGTCAATGATATTATTATAATATCATTGGAAGCTGTCATTAAACTTGGGTACACAGTATCTTCAGGCATTTACAATATTTTTAAAACCCCGCAAAACATAAGTTATTAGTTTAACGAAAAGCTCATTATTTCAGAACGAAACGGCGACTGACAGTAACAGTGACACTGACAGTCGCCGTTTCGCAGTTCTTACACTGAAATTGCATCGTTTTGTGGGAAATAAAATCACAAATAATGATTATGTTTTTCCACATACTTGTCACGTCACTTGTCTGCCAATTTGATAGATCCGTTACTGTCATTTCTCTTTTTATTTTTTTTATAAACACTTAATGGGTAACGAGATGAAACGAAAAAGTGTTATTTTCATTTCGAAATATTTTAATTTTGCGGAGGATTAAAAATATGATAAGTAAATCAATCTACTCCTGGTAATGTATTCTTCACATTGGACAATATTGTAAGTTCTCTAATTTTTTTTTTTCTCATGCAAATGAATGTTTGGATCTCGCCATGATTCTTTGAACTAATCATTTTTTTATCAATTCCACGCACAAGTTTAAAAGGAATATGGCTGTCTTTGGTGAAGATTAACGTAACATTTTAATTAATAAAGTTACTAATATTGCTTAGTTTGACGCACTTTATTGAATGGTTAAATAATTGTGGGTTACATTGGTTTAGCAGTAGTAAGGTAAGATATAATCATCAATTTCTAATTATTGTAAAAGACGACCCTTGTTTAAAGAAGATGTGATAACTGATCACTCGTGTATTCAATACCTAACCGGTGCACTAGAACATTAAAACCTAGAGATTTGAAACATGTTGAGAATCACTTAATTCATCTTACACTTAGGACACCCACACTACTTACTATTTATATTAAAATAGCGACCCACCGACGGTTTAAACAATTATCGACATATTTCAACAAATTAACACAAAACAACATCCAATTATACGTATAAACCTTCCTCTTAAAACACTATCTATTTTATGAACACCGCAATTAAAATCTAGATCTTAGAATGTTGCTATGAAGGCGGGAATGCGACTTTGTTTTACACTATGTGGAGATTATAATAATAAACAGAAACACAATGATTCAACAAATGCTCTGCCGAAAAAACAAAAAACTTTCGAAAATGGTAAATGCATTTCGCGTTGCACTAAAGTGTTATATAAACATTATTTACCTTGTGCGCGGTCGGTGTGCAAGCTTTCACTGTACCGTGTCTAAGAGTACACATAGTAATAGTAGTATAGTATAGGCACACCCCGCCAATTGCAGCGGTACAGTGGATGCGTCCTCTGCTCACACCAAAGCGTAACAAACGTTGGTATTGTAGACGAACGCTGACACATTGTGTATTCGATTGGAGTTGAAAGCGCGGTGGACCTTTCGACATTGTAAAGTAATTCCAATGTAGTAGATATTGTGAATAAAATAATAAAACAGCGAACCTTTTAATTCACTCTGTATACATTCCTGAGCACATTACACGAATCAACAAAAGTAGACGTTTTATTGCCATTTTCTGCTCAGTATTTGATGATATACCTATGTATTTTTTATTATATGGAAATAGTAGTGAATTATGTCACTTTGTTGCTACCTACCTCATTAAGTATATAAAAGTAATGTGTTTGTTTTGAATACAGAACATAGGTGTAGGTATCCTTTTGAATTTTGCAGGCCAATGTCTGTACCAGAAGGTAAACAAATGCTATATAATTATTCTGTTACTGTTATTGAACAAGTAAAAACAGTACACGTTAACAGTTGAACTACTTTATTTGTAGAGCCTAGTTCAATAGCTACTTGTTGCCTAGGTCTCTAGGTGAAGTAGGGTATTCAGTTCCATTGTGTCCTCTAGTTGCTTTGTGCAACTGTGTTGTGCAATATCTGGATCACGTCAGCGCGTAGAGATAAAACCACAAAACAAAAAAAAAACGGCCGAAACCAATTACACTATAACAAAATAATATAATTTATTTAACACAGTCATGCATTTTTCTCGCAAAAAAATTAAACATTCTGGCAGTATCGTTATCGATTCATCCGCAAACATATCAAGATCTGTGTTTGAGTTCAGGAGAGCGTTAATAGCGGCTAATGTCCGAGGAATAGGTAACTTGGAGAGTGCAACAGTACAACGACTTGGAACAGACAGTAAGCGGTGTTTTCTGCTACGACTATTATTGTCTGGGACAAATAGATTGCAGATAAGAATTTTAAATATTACAGACATCTGATCGCGCAACCATCTAACTTCTAGGGATTTGAAACCAAAACAACCCATCAATTTAATTAATTTAATACTTTTATATGAGAACAAAGATAATGTTCAAGTTTTTATTATCTGAGAAAAACTGATTAACCCACTGTGAATGTAGTAGGTTCGTCCGACTAGTTTTGATGGCATACGACCACCTTTTTCAATACTCCAGTATAATAAAATATTCCAGTTTTGGTTTTATTAACACATTAGCTACAAACCTTTTTAAACTATGTAAGTAGGTACAGTCCGTAAAGTCCGTGTGGTGTCGGACGTAAACAATAGCACCATCCCATATCTTCCCGTGGGTGTCGTAAGAGGCGACTCAGGGATTTACCAGAGAATGGGCAGCAGCGTACAGAGAACGCTGCTGCCCATTCTCTTGCCTTTGTAACAACCATACTGCGATCGCTAATCCGCCTGCCAAGCGTGGCGATTATGGCAAAACCCCCCCTTGGGGAGGCCTATGTCCAGCAGTGGACGTCTTTCGGCTGAAATGATGATTATGAAGTAGGTACAGGTTTTCAACATCTTTTTTGATGATTACCTTTTTACATAATGTTATACAAATTGAGAAATTCATATAGATCATCATCATTTTCGTACCCTTTTCCCTATTAAGCTGGGGTCGGCTTCCTGCCTAACCGGAAGCAGCTGAATACCAGTGTTTTACATAAAGCGACTGTTGTCTGACCTCCACAACCCAGTAACTAGGTAACACTATACCCTACGGCAGACTTTCTGACTTCTGACTACCCATAACGGCTGTCAAAGATCTACGAATGATAGACGGAACCAACGGCATTACGTGTTTTCCGAGGCACGGAGGAGGATTTTTCTCGATATGAAATGGATGCGCAACTAACATTGTTAAAGTCCTCTATCAACGACGATAAGGTACAGTAATCCACACGGCCATGCTGTGTCCTCTTAGGTGCTTTGCACATGGAGCAACTATTGCAGCAACTGGCAACTGGTAACTAGCTTTTTACATAGGTATTATCAAATGGTCTATTTCGTTGTAGCAACTAGCAATTTGTAAAGTAACCTTTCAAAAAGTTGATAGTTGCCTCAACTAAAGTTGATCCGTGTGCAAAGACCCTTATTGGCCGACGCAAGAAGCTTATACTACAGTGCCCAGTCTGGGCAGGCACTAATAAAGTTCTAGATCCCTTGACTGCGGTAAGCGTAGCTTCATCATTTCCAATCGATTCGTAAGATGTCTCTTAGCCACGAGAAAAATAAAATATAAATTTGTGATAATTATGATTATATATTGTACTGTTGGATGGGATGGGAGGATGGGCAGCAGCGTCCTTATGAGTACCATAACACCTATTGCGATCGCCAACATACATCGGCCAAGCATGGCGATTACAGCCTCCCACAAGGGGGGTCCCCTTGTGGGAGAGATATGCCCAGCAGTGGGAGTCTAAAGGTTAACATGATGATAATGATGATGATTGAATTGTTGAACTGTTCGCAGTTTTAAAACTTCCAGAGTAGACTCAAATCGGTTTGAAAATATTTGGACTTTTTTATATTGAGGCTTGCGTTTGACCGCAACTCACCTGTTACAGGCCTACAGTAGGCCTAGCCAAGTTACAATCGTTTTGTATCGTCTCTCTTTCTACAATAATTAACGCCTCGTCGTAAGCCATTTTTCATTTTCGATCACGTGAGTTATCGTTGAGATGACGTCATTCCCATACATTTGATCTTAAGTGATGATGCGGATGCTAAGATAGATGTTGTTTGAATCCATAAAAAACAGGTTTTCCACGAATACACACATATGATAAATTTTAATGTATGAAACGTAAAAGAATTCACTTTATTGTCACATTTCGGTGTAAATGCAGCCTAACGTTGCGAACTGTGCAAGCGACGCCGATACCGCGATGTGCAGTGAACTGTCCTAAGTTCGATTTCCGGATGATGTCGGAACCGACCACGGATGAACCGACAAATTCTAAATTCTTACCTGTTATTTCAGTCATCGTAGACAATATCTAGATTTTACTAAAAGTTTTAATCACTTTATTTTATTAGCGTAATTCTAAAAAGGAGGCCGTTATTTTGTGCTAGGATTGACACCATAGATATCCGAGACTGACACTAAAAGGTGCAATATTACTCGGATATCTATGAATATTACTTACGGATTTTTTTTCAAAAATACCGAAACTAGATGTACTTATATATTTTTTCCTTCAGCCTAATGTTTACTGATGGCCACAAACTTAGGTACCAACTTAATTATAACTCTTAACGCTTAAAAAATCCCATACAAACGCTCTTACGTGTTATTGCGTTTTTACAATGTTCCTCCAGATATTTCGAATACACATTAAGTATCTTGTGCTTCATTACTATAAACCTAGATGGTTTCTATGGTTTCTTTACTTTTTCCATATATGAGTACAGTCAACAGCAAAAGTAGATGATCAAAATAAGAAATCCATTACTAATGAACGGAGTTTGCGTCAGAACTGTGTGGCATCGAAGTGATTCAAAAGTATGTGTGTGGCAATCACATCATTTAATAAATAAACTATAGAAATTAGTGTTAGTAAATTAGTATTGAATTTTTGATTTTGATCATCTACTTTTGCTTTTGACTGTACATTATGAACTGTTAAAGTTTAGACCTTTGTACAAAAAACTGATTTTCAGACGTCTATACTGAATGCATTTCTAAAAAAAGAAGTTTATTATTTCTTAGATAGAGACCTAGATCATATAAAAAACAAGAAACCTGTGTGTTCAAAATATCTGGAGAAACATTTAACACCATAATCACGTACGAGCGAATTATGGGCGCCGTTAGTTGGGACTGGTCATCTCTTAGCTGCCTCGGTTATTCTAAATTTATTTTGAATTGTATAATATGATTATATTTTTATCTTAACCTTTACTTTTAACGTACTCGACTTGTAACACTGTTCTCACATTGTACCCTAGATTCAATATGAATGATGTAACCGGAATTTGTAACATATTATTGATTTTAAAAGAGTGTTCATGGAGTTTCTTGCTCGTTCTTCTCCATAGAAACCTACTGTTTGGAACGAGCAACTAGCTTCAACTTTCTGACTGACCGACTCTGACAGTCCAAAACCTGTAAATGGTTTATTTGAAATAAATTATTTTGAGTTTTGAGTTTCTTGAGTTTAATGACAAGTTATCCGCTCTAAAGTAGGTAAGTACCTAATGGTGATACCTGCCCCCCTTGCCATATTATCGAAATTGTCAATCTACAATCTATAACGCTAATAGAAAAACTAATCAAATGTTTATTTTATGACGACGATGATGAATTGCAACGAAGCATTAATTTATTGTTATTGTAGAAAGAGAAACGATACGAAACGTTTGTAACTTAGCTAGGGGGGGCAGAATAAGGGAACAATATTGAAGCTAGCAAGCAGCTTTCCTGATCACCAATTTTCAACAAAGCGCTACCTATTTTGTTTTGTAACAATTTTCAACCTTTGAGCAGCTCAAGTTAAAGTTTACTGAAAGTTGTACTAGATGGCGCAGTGAGTCCTGATACATTTCGTAGTTGTGCGTGTACCTGTGTGTTTGTATCAGTAAGTGTATTGTTGTATGTGTTGTTATATTGATTTAATTACTAGTAAATAAAAAGTCCAATAAAACATTTCAGTACTAAAACATTTTCTTGTGTTTTTGTGAAAAAAAAAAACGCGATTTTCAGTTAAAACGCAGGTGGGCCGATTTTTTTGATGACCTGTGTACTGAGGCCAGCAGAGCAAGCTACAAGAATCTGTAATTTTTTTTTTGTATTTTCAACTTTATTACAAATGCGTGAGGTTCATATTTAATAGGGAAAGTTTGACAATTTGGTATGACTTGACTCTGTACAACTGGAGTAAAAGGGGCTTCGTATAATTTTATTATGAGGGATGAATTGATAGAGGGTCACGGTACAGAGGGTTCAATCTACTCTCGATTGAAACTTTTTTTTTTTTTTTCGGATTGGCATTTCGCAGGTCAACCTATGAGGTTGTCGGCTGCTTAACCAGACTTTCCTGTGGTGCCTTAAAAAATATTATTTTTAGGGCCTCCAGCCAGGGCAAAAAGCTTACAAACTAAGCGACTACACGCTAAGGGTACGAGCCTCGGCTTAGGGCGTCGCTGGGAGAGGACAGCAAAGGGACAGGCTGGATCGGATTTCCATTATTTAGGGACGAATTTAAAACTACAGGCTCAGCGGCGCGGGCTGGCACGAGCAAGGGTCGGGGAGGGATTGAAACATACGAGTATTTGAGCTTATATACGGTGAGTGGTAAAGTCTTAGGGCCCTTTTCCTGTCATGCGTGTTTTCGTCCGCACGCAGATCTCGTCCGCATGCAGGCTGCCCGTATTCTGTCATTTCATACATGTTTTTCCTATCATGCGGGCTTGGATTGGCTGCGGGCGAGCAGCCCGCATGCGTTCTAACTGGATGCGGGCGGTGTTCTTCCGCATTCAGTGTTGTTTTTATTGTGACGCGGGTCGCACGCACGGACATAGTACGCACGAGTTTAGTCACTGGCGATACGCACGACACTGCAGCGGCAAACGAAATCCTTGTCCTGTACGCGCGCGGGCGAAAATCCGCATGACAGGAAAAGGGCCCTTACTTTAACCACATAATACCAATGAAACCAATTATTAGAACCATTTTTATCTACTAACTGCCATACTCAGTGATGTCACTTAATAATAATGAATCATTAACTTTAATCAACCAACCCTCATTGGAACGCTGTCAGTCAAAAATATGACAGATTGAGAAGCCGAGTTATATTGGTAAATTAAAGTTCATTATTTAGTTCATTATTTTTTAGTTTATTTTATTATTACTAAGTGATGTCTCTGAGTGTGGCAGTAAGACGCTCATTAGAATCCGCTGGCTTTAGATATTTATTATTTTATTTATTTAAGCCTCTTTAATTCCTAAGGAATTACTAACTTATTTGTGTTACTAAGGTAACAATAGCAGTTTTTGCCTTTTTTGCGTTTTTTTTGCCTATAGGTCTTCTCCACCTCACTACCGGTTTTGAATATATAAAAAAAAATATGTAAAAATTAAGGGAATAAATATAATGACAACCCGGTTGACGACACGGTTGGCGCAGTGGCTGAGCGATCGACTGCTGCGCAGCGTGTTGCGGGTTCGATTCCCGCCCAGGGTAAACATTAGTGTGATGAGCACTTGTGTTTGCCTTGTGTCTGGGTGTGTTGTTTATCTATATATGTATGTATTTACAAAAAAAAAATATGTATTTGTGTATGTATATCAGCTGTCTGACACCCATAGTACAGGGTCTCCCTAGTTTGGGGTCAGATGGCCGTGTGTGAAAATGTCCCCACATATTATTATTATTATTATTATTAACCAACAAATACTTTAGAATACCAAATGCAGTAAATTATCACCAAATCTTAATAACCAAAATCTTTTTGACCCTTTAATCCACCCTGGGGTGGATCCTACATGGTTAGATTAGGTTAGAACTGTGACCCCCTACGAACCAACTCGCATTTTACAGTCAAACTCATAAAACTTTGGTGATCATTTACAATTTTTTTGGCGATCATTTACTAGATTTGGTACCAATTTATGACAGATTTGCTCCATTTTTCAGATCCTCTTATAGCATGTCTTGTCCATCTCCATTTGTTTTTGCGTACCCCATAAACAGGAAAAGAAATCGCGGAGGCCAATTCAAAAGATGGAAAGACGACATATAGGCCGTCGCAGGAAAAAAGTGGTCAAGAATCGCCAGGGAAAGGAACGATTGGCAGAAGGTGAAAAAGGCCTATGCCAAAAAAGGGCAAACGGATACGATTGTCGATATATGTGGGGACTTTTTTTTTTTTTTTTTTCACACACGGTCATCTGACCCCAAACTAGGGAGACCCTGTACTATGGGTGTAAGACAGCTGATATACATACACAAATACATTTTTTTTTTTTGTAAATTCATAAATAATATAGATAAACAACACCCAGACACAAGGTAAACACAAGTGCTCATCACACAAATATTTACCCTGGGCGGGAATCGAACCCGCAACACGCTCCGCAGTAGTCGATCGCTCAGCCACTGCGCCAACCGTGTCGACCAAGTATAATTAAGTCCGTGTCGATGAAGTATAATTAAGTTAGATATAAAGAAAAAACTGTTAAAACTATCCGAAATAAAGGCTATTATTATTATTATTATTACTAGATTTGGAGGTTCGTTAAACATAAGCCATAAATTAAAGACCTCGTAAGTGATCTCGAAAAGTATTGTACGAATATTCATAGGTATCGTGTTCACTAAAAGAAGGAGAAATTGGCGCCGATTCCCTTATTCACAAACTAAACTAGAATAAGACAATTGCTATCTCTTACTACTACTTCTACAGGCAGCTGAAGAAAAGGACCGCCGTCCTTTTCTTCAGCTGCCTGTACAACAGATAAGAACTAAGTTAGAGATGTCAAATTAGTTTATTCCTTGAACTTCGCAGTGTTTTTAATCAATACGTTCGTGACAACTATAATTGTATGAACATTTTGAGTTCAACTTAAATTGATAGCTCTTATTAATATCTGTTTCTTTTATGTTTTATTTAAGAGAAAGAGAATAGCTTAAAATAAGTTTCGCCCGTACACAACTTGAAGAATTGACACCATTATCTAAAATAGTAGGCGAAATGAGTGCTACACCTCCGAAGCCGAGGCGAGTCACTAGTGTTGTACAGTCGAACAAGCTATTTGGTATACAGGCAAAAATATTCATCTTTCTACTACACACACAATATTTTATTTATTTGCTTTATATTGAGCATGTAAGTAGCTACAAGGGATACCTACGTACTCGAGTAAAAAAAATCAAATGAAATAAAATATTGTGTGTGTAGTAGAAAGATGAATATTTTTGCCTGTATACCAAATAGCTTGTTCGACTGTACAAAACCCATGTTTTGTGCCGACACTAATTGGGTAAACTTTGATATGGAAAGCGTATAGAATTAATATTATTATTGCAGATTGCCGTTTGACCCTATTTCCCTAGGCCTATAAACTTTTATCAGCAATTAAGTACCTTCGATAATTTCTAAGACCCTGTATCCGATTTCTGCATGGTTCAGACTGGGAGTAAGCAAAGACTATAACTATGGTGGTCCACGATACTAGAGTCGCCGTAACTAAGTAAGTATTTAGAAGATACTTAATTGTCTACATACTACATACCCATTCGATTTTGCCGCTTTTAAGATTTATTTTTTTACATACAAACAGAAATCTGAAAATGACAATGCCAGATCCTGCCCCCACCCATGTACAGAAAAAGTAAATTAATGAAAATAATTGTAATGAATATAGAACCTTTCTATACCAAATTGTTTTTCTTTAGAACTTGCGGAATACGAAATACCTACCCACAAAATACAAATTCATTTTACCTAAAATACAATTTTACCTATAATCAATTTCATTATTGTTTTTAGATTTAAACGGAAACCGCAAGTTCTACAGTCACTAAGACTAATGTTTAGTTATCAGCAATAAGTAAACAGTAAGATGCTACGTATTGCACATGACTTTTATTGAGTGGGGCAAAGTTCTACAGAGTTTTTTTTAGAGTCATGTAAAATACTGGTATTCAGCTGTATCCAGTTAGATTGGAAGCCGACCCCAATATAATCTGGAAAAGACTAGGCCAAAGTTGGGGTTTTTCTCTTTTAGTAAAAGCATCCAGAAAGATCTAGAATCATAATTATGTACTTACTGTATACATGGCATCACAATAGGTATTGTAGTGACTTTGTAAATATCAATGTACAAACACATTTTATGATGTATTTTATATCTTCTTATATATAAAATTCTCGTGTCACAATGTTCGTTCCCGTACTCCTCCGAAACGGCTTGACCGATTCTGATGAAATTTTGTGTACATATTGGGTAGGTCTGAGAATCGGCCAACATCTATTTTTCATCCCCATAAATGTTAAGGGTTAGGGTAGGGTAGGTGTAGGGTAGGTGTAGGGTAGGTGTAGGGTAGGTGTAGGGTAGGTGTAGGGTAGGTGTAGGGTAGGTGTAGGGTAGGGGTAGGGTAGGCGTAGGGTAGGCGTAGGGTAGGCGTAGGGTAGGCGTAGGGTAGGCGTAGGGTAGGTGTAGGGTAGGTGTAGGTAAATAGGCAGGTAAGCAGGTCGATCGGGACAGGACAACGTCTGTCGGGTCAGCTAGTGTAAGTATATAATTTGTTCATAGACATTCAGCGTAACTATGACAACAAAAAAAATCAGGTCTGTCAATATAAAGAAAATCGAGAGACAATCTATTTAATTAAGTTAACTACGTCTACTACTACTGCGTTAGCTACGCCTCGCTTAATCTTTATCGTGCTTTTTACTCTTTCTTCTTCTCTATTGTGAAAGCAGCATTTCATTCAGTTATAAAATTAAATTTCATCATTTCAAGTACCTTCCCGTACTTTTTTTTTACTTCCTGTTTACTTTATTACATACTCTTAAACGTTCTACAGTATCATTAATTGCTATCAAACTAATTTAGTACTGAAATCGACGACATATTATTCCAATGACAAATCTCCACGGATATCTATGCAAATCTCCTATAGTTTATTTCTCAGTTCATTGACATCCACAATGGAAGATTATTTATAGCGTAAAACGTGTGCTTAAAACCTGATTTAGTTTTCGTATTTACAGATATTTCGTCATATAATTTTCCTAAAATGTATTGCATAATAATTTAAATAGCAGGATCGTAAAATAAATGGGACCAAATGACCAAATCGTTATCAGTATCAAATGATTCGTTTTATCACCTCCTTGATAATACTTTTCGTTTTCCTAGGACTTTTTTATTAGTAATTTAATTGGTAGACTCTTAAAAGATTGGCAAAATAGTGATAATACCACGAAGTAATACGCCATAATACTTATTAAAATGTAATTACAACTACAATTTTGAGGATAGGTATATGTATACAGGGTAATTGAAAAAATACCCAAAACCTCTTAATCTGGACTTCGCATCATCACCCTGAATAACAGAATAAGTAAAAAACTAAAAAGTGATAAAAGTGATACTTAAATAACTTTAGCACAGCACACACATGACTTTAGTTTCGGAAGTCGGTGGCAATACAAAACAACAAACAGAACAAAGCCAACGACAACATGTGTGTTCTGTGCTAAAGTTATTTATCACTTTTTAGTTTTTTTTTAAGGCGGTTCTCTTTTTTCAAAAAAGTTTTTATTTTCCACTTTTTATTGCCTCCTTATCACCCAAATCTATTAAAGAACGGCAACACAGTTAAAACAGAGATTAAAAGTCCTCCAAAGACGGAAAGATGAAGAAACGAAAACGTCTTCTCGGTTTTTGTTGTTTTTTTCAAAAAGCGCTGAACAAATTTCTGTTTTTTCTATAAGTACTAAAACCTCTAGAATGTAACAAACACTTTTCTGAAAACCGCATCAAAATCGGTTCAGCCAAACGGGAGATCATCGCGGGCAAACATACGTACATACACAATAACATCTACCGTCGCAATACATCGTTATTATTTTTAGTAAACACAAAAACCAATAAATTCTAGCTCCGAATATCGCAATATAACATTAATTTCAAATGTTCAAAGTTGAATTATTGATGAAACCATCAAAGTTAACCGGGCTGTGGTCATAATCCGCTGGCATATTTAAGGATATCCGCAAACCAACCCGGCTTGAGTGACGCGTTGACTCGGTACAAGAATCTAAAATTCTATCGCAATTTTCACCTGGATTTTAGTTTTTAGTAATGTATTTATTAGGGTAAATTATAGGGATTAACAGATTGCTATATTTATTTATGCGGGATGTAAAAAGACACACAAAGTACTAGTATTATAGGGTGAAAAAGTTTGTTAGTTTGTAAGATTTTTAGGGTTCCGTACCACAAAAGGAAAAAACGGAACCCTTATAGGATCACTTTGTGGTCCGTCTGTCTGTATATCTGTCAAGACCCTTTACCTCGGGAACGCGTAGAGATATCGAGTTGAAATTAAACCCGTATAGTCCACGGTCCCTTGAAGCTGTGAAAAATTCAAACTTCTAAGTTAACGTGAAAAAAAGATACGGCCGTTTATGTGGCAAAAAAACGTACATTTCGACACTCAAGGGAATCAAAATTTGTAGGGTACTTTCCGTTGACCTAGAACTTTGAAGTTTGGCAAGTAATATCGTCTTATACTAAAAATACAGGGAAAAGTCTGAAAACTATACATTTGTTATTAAAACATAAAAAAAAATATTTATAACGAGCTTTTACCGTGATTTGGTCCGTATGAATGTGAGTTACCTATCGCGGATGCAGACGAAGTACCGGATTAAAAAGTACCCTATGTGCTTTTCCAGGGTTTAAGCTATGTTCATGCTAAATTTCCTCAAAATCGGTTCAGCCGTTTCATCGTGAAAACGTAACAGACAGAGTTTCTTTCGAATTTATAATATTATATTTTATTACTAGCTGACCCGACAGACGTTGTCCTGTCCCGATCGACCTAATGGGGGATGAAAAAGGGGTGAAAAAAGGGGATGAAAAATAGATGTTGGCCTATTCTCAGACCTACCCAATATGCACAAAAAATTTCATCAGAATCGGTCAAGCCGTTTCGGAGGAGTACGGGAACGAAAACTGTGACACGAGAATTTTATATATTAGATTATTATTTATTATTTATTTTTATTTATTTTTTTATTTCTTTTGGAAGTCATCATCATCATCATCAACCTGAAGACGTCCACTGTTGAACAAAGGCCTCCCCATAATCAACGTTGAGAGCACTCGTAGGCACAATGTTTGCATAACTAACTTTTATATAAACTCGACCTCCCACGATCCTTGCACAATAATACAGCGGGATATTATGTGCGGGCTTTCTAAAGTACAGTTACATCATTTAAAACTTCTAGTTAAAGAAGTTGTAAAGTTGGAACTCGGATTTTTAGTATCTTTATCAACAAAACTTCCCAGACATAATAATAATAATATGTGGGGACATTTTCACACACGGCCATCTGACCCCAAACTACTAGGGAGACCCTGTACTATGGGTGTCAGACTGCTGATATACATACACAAATACTTTTTTTTTTTTTTGTAAATACATACATATATGGATAAAGAGAGTTGAAACATGATGCAGAACAAATATAAACATTGCAGTTGTTTTATGTATTAGTTATTTTTAGATTGTTTTGTCTCAATGCAGGGCAAAGACCTCCCTTTCTTCTTTCCAACCCTTTCTGTCTATTAATATCGAAATGTTAGGAAAAATGTAAGTTTTTGTTTCGTTGAGTGCTTTTTTTACACCATATAAAGGTGTGTAACCCTACTGTGCATGGGTGTGTAATATATGGCATAATAACAGGTAGTATGATATCACTTGAAATAACGTTCACATGATATAATTTTCACATGCTATAAAAACAAAAAACCTAATTTCATGTGATCGAATGTTATGTTTCATATAACCTTCTTTTGCTCTAATAACATTTAGTATAACGTTCATTTCATATAATTTTCAATTTGTATAATGCTCTTTTTATATTACGTTCAGTTAACCTAATTTTCATTTGACCTAATTTTGATATTAATAACTAAATTCAAAATCAATTCAGTCAAAATTCTGTATGTATAAGTAAATATCAGGAAACTTACTGTTATAACCGTATATAAAGATGTATAAAAATGGAGGTCTCAGTTCTAACCAAACCTAATGCGCGTGCGTGCAAGCAAGCATGCAGCGTGCAAGCAAGCAAGCAAGCATGCATCATGCAAGCGAGCATGCAACATGCATGCATGGTTTCTGTCACGGCTCCGGCAATGCGGGGCTCCGGCGGTCCCACGCGATCTTGTCGTCGCAGATGGTATTCACGCTCACCACCGCAGCTTCGGCTTACTGGCTGGCTTCGCCGGCGGAATTTTGTGTTGTCAAACAACTACATCATCAAAAATCATCAAAGTCAAAGTCAAAGTCAAATCATTTATTTCAATTAGACCATTATAAGGCACTTTTGAACGCATCAGTCATCAGTTATAGTAACTTTTTAACCGTCCGTATGTAACGTTACAACACATCAACTGTTTACACAACAACCCGCCCCTGTACTTCTAGTTAGTTAGTCTTCATTTCTTCTTTCCTTTCCATTCCATTTCTGCCCGCGTGGAAGTCGCAAGCGCAGGTCATTTGATGGTAATTTTGTGAGTGTACCGTATACCTTGCCATTTAAGTTAAATTCACGTAGATACAATATACTGACATTATAAATTAATTTA
Source organism: Charanyca ferruginea (assembly GCA_947361185.1). Taxonomy (NCBI): domain Eukaryota; kingdom Metazoa; phylum Arthropoda; class Insecta; order Lepidoptera; family Noctuidae; genus Charanyca; species Charanyca ferruginea. The sequence goes on along the minus strand of OX376055.1, from coordinate 1,940,477 downwards.
TCTTGATCTTATCATTGTCGCCATTATGTCTTAAAAGCTAATCGAGCCAATCTGCTCTTTTGATTTACCTTCAAACATTCCAAAATGACTCTCACCAGTAACGTAGCTTTCTATCACTGAAATAAATATGTTTTATAATCCAATATTTATAAGATGTGTTAGAAATACAATCGGAATTAAATTTTTGATGTTATTATCTGGTTTCTCATATAAATAGAGTAGGTAATAGGAATTTGCGAGTCACAAGTCAAAGCATTTTGAATGTTAAATAGTCAGTTAGTTAGTCAGAAAATTGAAGCTACTTGCTCGTTCCAAAACGTAGAGTAGGTCTCTATAGAGAAGAACGAGCAAGAAACTCCACGGACACTCTTTTCAATCAAGCTTTTACAAAACCTGGGTTACATTATTCTTGTTGCTTTTATATGTGAAACAACGTAAGTGAAAAGAAATCCAAAACATTTTAATTAAAAATAAATTAATATAAAAGCTATCAGTTAAGAGGTGACCAATCTCAACAGACAACATGACAGCACCATTTAGCTCAACCATTTTGAAGGGAACCGAATGATCTAACCCACACGCCACCATCAGCGAGCCATCGACAATGATCTCAACTGCCATGCTCATTAATGTCAAACACATTGAATAAATAAATAGCTCCATAGTTCTCACATTTAGATAATAATGTACAGTAGAGAGAACTTCCTTTCCAGCGGGTCCTCCAATCCAATGATTTAATTGGTATTACACCGTAGCACCCTTAGTGATTATATTGGGTGATATTTATCGGATTGGAAGACCGGGACGTTCTTAGAAAAAACTTAATATTTTATTATTGTACAGGATGTTATGATCTGTGCAGTCAAGTGTTATTTAAGCTAATTAATGTCGGGGTGTTATTAGATATTTCTTACTGCTATGGAACGGGATGTTATCTATACTACATATAATAAGAATCGTAGAGACGTCAAAATAGTATATTGAATATTTTTGAAAAAAACAATGCTAGGTGTTTTAAAACGATACTGATATCATAGCATTCCCCGCTTTATGGGGAGGCTGTTGTTCAGTTTCAGTGGACGTCTTCAGGCTGATGACGACGATGATTCGCGTCATATGCTACGGGATATATTTTCACGCTATTTGCTTAAGGGGATGAGCAATGTTGCATTATGTTCGTTTTCTTCTATTCTATTCGCGGTATTGCTACATAACCAAACAAATGTAACAATACTGGAGATTTGATATGAAATCCTCTGAAATCAAAATCATGTATGGGAATGTCTATTTTATAACGCGATATACTGACTATTCTTTTCCGCACAGATGTGTTCGATCCCTAATGGTTGTTTCCATAGATATCCCAGTTGTTACATTGTGATTCTTTTAATAATATTATGACTATGCATTTTTCGATGCAGTATGATCTCAAAATTAAAGATAGGTAAGCGCGTGTTAGTAAGATTTTAGACGTTAAGTTAAGAGTAGGTCGGGACGGATGACAGCTCACTTCACCTAGGTGTTCACCGAGGGAGATTGTAACAGAATAGCTCTACAGTTGTTTACATGGAGTGGCTACCTGTCTGACCTCGTAAGACTGGTAGATAGCCTTTCGGGCATCTGACTATCCATATCGCGTTTGATCGCCGTGTGGTGCCGGCCGCGACTAGCACCACCCAATTTCTACACGCGGGTGTCGTAGAAGACGACAGAGGGATATTGACCAGAGGATGGGCAGCAGCGTCCTTCTGAGTACCTACTACGATCGCCAACAAGCATCAGCCAAGCATGGCGATTAAGGCTGAACCCCATTGAGAGAGACCTATGCCCAGCAGTGGACGTCTAAAGTTGGGACCGCCGCGCTATTGTAGTGCGTCCACTATGTTCGCATTTGCGCATACCGATGGATTTTACGCCATAATGCGCAAAAAAAATAATTCCATCCTGTCAAGAGCGCGGCCTAGTTCTAACAGCATCCTAAGTATGTTAATAGAAAAGTACGACTCTCCTTGGTTGTCGCATGCTGTGGATGTGCTGGTTAGGAGACACCACGGCTAACCGTGCAATTCTCTTTTTGTTTTCTGTTTGTTTACTAACAATAGTTTTAAGAGCATTGTTACTAACAATTGGGCCTAGTTGCCATAAATAAACAAAATATTAAATACTAGCTTCTGCCCGCGGCTTCGCCCGCGTAAAAAGAACGATTATCCCAAGGGAACACATTACCGGGATAAAAAGTATCCTATGTGTTAATCCAGGAAATGGTCTACCTGTGTGCCAATTTTCATGCAAATCTGTTCAACGGTTTACGCGTGATTGAGTAACAAACATCCAAACATCTTCACAAACTTTCACATTTATAATATTAGTAGGATAAAGGTTGACATGATTGACCGGCTTGAACAGTCTTAAAACGTCAAAGGGAATTGCATCATCAATTTTGATTTTCAATAAACCTCATATGAAACAGGAACTCATCAATTTTAATTATAAATATTAAAAATATGCACAGTTTTGCAAAATACAACGATGAATACTTAATCAAAAATAACATACTATAATGAAGTGTGTTTTATTGGAAGAGCGAATGGGACATTGTAAAATTGGTTAGGTTACACGAAATAAGTTTTGATCTTCTTATATATCTTATCTTATCTTAACATATTATTATCTCTCTACAGGTATACTAAATAGCAAGATTAATTTATAATTGATATGATAGATGATATAATTCTTCTGTACGTGTGTATGTGACTGAACTCCTCCTAAACAACCAGACCAATTTTGATGATATTTTTTGTGTGTGTTCCAGTGGATTCGAAAATGGTTTAGATTCACAATTGGACACGGTACGTGGCGCTGCAGTCAAGTTGTAGGACTTTTTTATTTTAAGGGTAGGACAACGTCTGCCCGGTCCGCTAGTATACAAATAGAGAACCTGACTGACCGGCTAACGTATCAACGTACATCCAATATCTACTGGAACTAGGAACGTTAAGAATCACGGCGAGATTCATACATTCATTTGTATAAAAAAAAAGAAATCATTTAGAGGGTTTCAAATATTTTCCAATGTGGAGAATACATTACCAAGAGTAGATTGATAAACTTACAATATTTATAAACCCCTGAAATGAAAATAACAGTTTTCGTTTTATCTCATTGCCCATTTTATGTTTATAAAAAGAAAGAAAAAAAAAGTTAAACTATTCACTTTTAACATCAATTTAAAAAAAAAATCAATTTCAAAAACTTCTTAAAACATCTTTATTTTTTTCGTACAAATCTTGCCATGATCCTTTTCGGGTACAAAAGGATCATGGCCTAGGTTCTTATATGATTTACGCACTAAAGCTTTTTAAATATTCAACACTAAGTCTGCGGGCCAAATTGAATGAAAAGGGAAGTTGGAGTATGAAAAACATTATTACTTGTTAATCAAGTTGAAACTACACAGTAATGCCAACAAACAAGTCAATCATATCTTTTGAATGGGATAGATTCGGCCTAGAAGCATATCCTTTGAATGGGATAGATCCGGCCCCCTCCTAGGGGATGTTGAGTTTATAGGGAAAGTACAAAATCTACGCGGATGAAAACATGGGAAAAGTGCTAAATAATTAAAAATGACTTACGGCATGTGTGAAAGATCTAGAGCGTCACTTGAGAACAACTATGGCTAATTTTTGTTGTTGTCTGCGTAATTGTCATGAAAAGGATTGTGCCATCATCTGCCTAGCATTTTCCCAAATATAGTACCTATCACCTAGTATTCATCACAAAGCACTGTATTTTAAGAGATAAGAGGGTTCTTTTTTTGCGAGTTGGACGTGCCCTAAAACTTCGCTTGTATGTTGAAGTCGGCTTCCAGTCTAACCGGATGTTGCTGGATACCTATGTTTTACATGGAGTGACTGCCTAATTGACCTCCACAACCCAGTTACTGGGTAACACGATACCCCTCGGTAAGGCTGGTTATCAGACAGACCAAAGCTCTATCCACACACATCAGGGCCGTGGCCGTGCTAAGACCGTGCATCCGAGTCCCGTCAGGGACTTTTAGTTCCCACACGTCAGGGGTATGACCGGACTGTGGACAGGCCGTGACGAGGAGTGCACCGCTCGTTGCCCGCCCCCGCGCCGCTGCCGCTTCGCTGTTTTCGAGGGCCGGTCCATTTGATTTTACGCATTAGGTCCTGCCGCTGCCGCGCCGCCGCCACTGCCGCCCCGCTGCCCGCAAGATTCGAGGCCAAGGCCTTATAGATCTACGAATGACAGCCGGGGCTAACGGTTTTACGTAGCATAACATTACCATAATCAAGCAATGTAAAGCAAGGGAAGGAGAAAAGATTGTGTGTAAAAAAAATGGAAACCCACCGGAAAGCTCGAAAAATTGTATGGTATTTTTATATGTAAATTTCTACAGAGAATATGTAATGATCAGTTTAAACTTCACTTGTGCAAAGCCAGCTCGTCGCTCACAAGCTGATTATAATTATGGAAGTTGTTATTAGCTTTGTTCTGCACTTCGTTAATATCATACATTATTTGCCTCAGTTCATGTTTTTAATAACTTAATTAATGTCAATTTAAATTGTACACGAAATATTTTTTGAAGTGAAATATATATCATGCTAGTAACGGAAGGGAAACTGAAACGAATATTGAAGGTAAAATAATAACAGGTAAGTAATAGTTCATTATTATTTCACGTGCATTTTATTGTTTGTTAAAGGTATACTTCATCATCTGCCCAGCCTTTTCTCTTTAAGTACTACAATGCAACATTTAAGACGAATCATTTGTTCGATATTTTTAATTATAGTAAAAATCTCAAAAGTGGAGCTCGTGGCCAAGTTAAAGCTGTACAGATCGATCAGTCAAAGGTTAAGCTACGCTAGCCGCGGTCGGTCTTTGGATGGATGATCATCCCTTTCATACCGAGTTCCGCCCGTGCCTCGGAAAGCACGTAAACCCGTTGGTCCCGGCTGTCATTTATAGATCTTTGGCAGTCGTAGTCAGAAAAAAGCTTGAAAGTCTGACCACCAGTCTTACCAAGGGGTATCGTGTTACCCAGTAACTGGGTTGTGGAGGTCCGATAGGCAGTTGCTCCATGTAAAACACTGGTATTCAGCTGCATCCGGTTAGACTGGAAGCCGACCCCAATATAGTTGAGAAAAGACTAGGCAGATGATGATGATGGTAAAAAAACTTATAACAAAAAAGAGAACCGCCTTCAAAAACTAAAAAGTGATAAATAATTTTAGCACAGAACACACATGACTTTAGTTGCGGAAGTCGGTGGCGTGAACGTGTGTTCTTTGCTAAAGTGTTGACAGGCCACTTATTTATTTATTTATTTATACTTCATCCACAAACGTACAAAGGTGGAGTTTTTGAAGACTGTTCTCTTTTCTGTAAAATGTTTTTTTTTTCACTTTTTGTTGCCTCCTTGTCACCCAATCCATTAAGAAATGGCAACACAGTTAAAACCACGGAACAGATAAATAGAGTTTACTCTATTTACATGTTCCATGGTTAAAACAGAGTTTGAAAGTACTCTAAAGACGGAAGAAACGAAAACGACTCGAAAACGAAATCGGAAACGTCTATGTAGAATTTTTTGGTTTTTGTTAATTTTTTCAAAAAGCACTGAATAAATTTCTATTTGTTGTACACTAAAATCTTCTCCAGAATGTAACAAACACTTTTCTGAGAACCGTATCTAAATCGGTTCAGCCAAACGGGAGATAATCGCTATACATACATACAAACTGAGTACCTTCTTTTTTAAGTCGGTTAAAAATCGCAAAACACCGTTGACATGAAACGTGAATGAACAAACAAAATAACCAGTGACAATCGAACTCCACGTGAGTACCTAAAAAGGACAGAAAGTTAGCGTCAAAAAGAATTTAGACATTTATTGTGCGAACTGCCAGACTGTGGAATTCACTGCCCGCCTCTCTATTCCCCGATACATATAATCTGGGTATCTTCAAGGCACGAGTGAACCGGTTTATTCTAGGCAAGCGTGCTCCACCTTAGGCCGCATCATCACTTAAGATCAGGTGAGTTACGGTCAAACGCAAGCCTATAACAATATAAAAAAAAAATACCCTTTTAATGAGCTTTTTAAATGATTCATTCCCGATACTTTATTAACTGAATATATTTGGGTCGGCTTGGATGCAGCTGCCAGTGCTAGTCTGAACTCCACAACCCAGTCACTGGGTAATACGATACCCCTTGGTAAGACAAGTTACAGATAATATAGTGCCTATCTAAAGTAATTCATCTTCATCAAAACAGGAGCAAATAAAATTTAAACAAAAAGCAAGTAACTAAGTGAAATTAATTAGTTAAAGGTTTTCTTTTTTTATGCGTGTAAACAATGTAGGTAGGTATACATATAAATCAATTAAATAAACATTGTCTACCTATGACTTATTTCTTTAAACATCATTTATTTGTTGTTCGATGTATAATCATAGCGGTTTAACAGCATTCGTACAGAAAATATTAAGTTGTAGGTAGTATTTATACTTCGAATAAAAATTTTCCGGCTATTCAAAAACAGCTCTAAGAAATATAAAATACTATGAACATAATGCTGGCTACGTGCTAACGCATACTAATTTATGCTTTTCTCAAATTTCTTAAATTGTTCAACACTCGAGAGAAAATTGCTTTTGGATTTTACTCGAGTGTGTGGATATTGTACACACGTTTGGAAAAGCTGAGGTAAAAACATGCAAATCAGTGGCAAACAATTATATGAATTTGCATGTCTGGAATTACCAGAAATAAATTAAGAAAATACCAGGGGGGCAATAATTGTCGTATTATTTAAGAACGTAGGTACGCATTCAAAAGTCAACGTCAAAGCCTTAGATTTGATAGGTCTCCGCACGCACCTACTAAATCATGAGGCAATGCTCGTATATCCTGCCGACTACAAGAAAAGAATAGACAAATTGAAATCATTAACAAATTAATAAATAAAAATTGTCTAAGTTAATAATGTAGGTGTTACAGTCAAAACTCTTTAATGTCCTCTATGGTGCAGGTGTAGGGGCACTTTGGGCACTGTAGTAAGTGGGCCATTGTCTGGTCAGGATCACCGCACTCACACTGGGTGTCGGTGGGATCTATTATGCCCCATTTTGCTAGATTGTGTTTGCAGCGGCCTACCTGGGTGCGCAGTCTATTGAGCGCTTTCCATACAGGCCACTGCAAATCACTTCCGAGTGGCAGGTGTTCCTTGGGATGAACGAAGTTGGGTGGTGGTGGATGGAGGTTCTCCCACAACTTACGTCTCACCGTACGCGGACGGTCCTGGATGGCCTGTGTGCTTCGAAGAAAACTCTTCCGACTCTTAAGTCTGCCCGGAGCTGTTGTGTAATTGTAGAGGGGATGTCGGGAATTCTTGGTATTTCTCAAGCGCGCATGCGACATCCCTACGGACGACGGGTGGTTACCAGCCAACGGGTAGAGCTTGCACTGATGCTGCGATAAATGTGGCTACCTACTGGGCCCAAGTAGTCTAGCATAAAGGAAAACCATCGATTCGAAAAGAAGTCAAAATTCTTAACCAGTCAAAACTACTTTTCACTGGGTTCAATCAAAAGCCTTAATAAAATAAAACGCGTTAAATCAAAAATAGGGAACGCCTTAGTTATAAGAATCACTACAAAACCTATGTTTAAGAAGGGTCACAAAAAAACCTAACCTAACGGGTTTCTAAATATTAAGGACTAGCGACCCGACCCATTTTCGCATGGGCCTATAGCCTTCCTCGATAAATGGACTATCCAACACAAAAATATTTTTTCAATTCGAACCAGTAGATCCTGAGATTAGCGCGTTCAACCAAACAAACAAACTCTTCAGCTTTATAATATTAGTATAAAAGTATAGATAAATTTAAACAGTTCAAAAGTACTTTTGACCGATGTTTGTAGTCAAAAGTAGTTTTATTTTATTTATTTATTTGATTCTATAAATTTTATAAATTCACATATTTAAATCTCAACCACAAGAACTTGATTTTTGTGCGGCAACACTGAATGGTGTTATTCATATTTTGTGATTTACTTATATACATTACATACATAGATACATGTTACATTCGGCGGTATCTATACTCCATTTACAATAGCATTAGACAGAAGTTAAAAAAGGTTATTTTTAATGCACGCTTTGTAACAAAAGTACAATAAACATGCCACAGTTACGATAGATGCCGAATTTATCATAATCAATTTTTACACCAGCTTAATTGTAACCATTTCAATAATAAATCTTACGAAATTTTATATATCTCGTTTAGTTGTATTAAGTCATTCAAATTTAAAATTAGAGTGTCAATGCTAAAAACCTAAAAGAAGCAGGGGTGAACAATACCGGGAACGTTGTTTCTATTTGTTTCTTTATAATTCTACTAAACATAAAATATTATCTAATAATAATAATATTTGGTTTCGTATTTAATAAAATTAACTCTTATTACAGAGCAACGCAATTGATTATTACACAAATCCAAAAGAAATATAAAATCATATTATAAAAGTCCTGCACCAACCGGGGGTTGTCCTTGAGTGCACTTGCATAGTGCATACAGGGATAATCGTCGGTTGGTGTCTTATTTCATATAAAGCTACCTAAGGGGCCTCTGCGAGCTGGCTTCGGCTCCTCGTACGCCTTACAAAGGCCCGGGACCTCTGGGTCCCGAGATACATAAAGTATATAAAATATAATAATAATAATATGTGGGGACATTTTCACACACGGCCATCTGACCCCAAACTACGACCCTGTAATCTTTAAAAGACTTTTATTTTGTTTTTGTTATTATACGTCCATATCTTAGATCAATTTATCAAAAAGTTATGTCAAAATAATATTAACTAAAATTGTTTTAACTTTTTTTGAAATAAAATGTTTTGCATTCCTGCTTCTACGAGCCTCTTTTTTCTAAATGGAGTATAGTCGGAGACCTATCAATAATCTAGGATCAATCAGAGGTCTAGGGTATTTCAATTACACCATCTACAGGCACTTCTGAATTGTTAAATAGTCAGTTAGTTGGTAGTAGGTCTCAATGAAGAAGAACGAGCAGCGAACTCCATGTGCACTCTTTTTTATCAAGTTTTTACAAAATACTGATTGTTGTACTTACATTAATCTTGATGCTTCTAAATGTGAAAACAATGTAGACAAAGAGCAATACAAAACAATAAAACAAACGAGATAAAAGCCGTGGCGATGGCAGTTAAGAGAAGAATAATCCCAACTGACAGCGCCCGTTCACGAACACGAGCGTGGATCAGCACCATTTAGCTCAACCACATTCAAATCTCAGTCAATCTGCCAAAATTGAGAGACATTTTTGACATTGATTGTCATTGAGATAAAATTGCAAATAGATTTCGAACGTTTTAATTAGTAGAATAAGCCTCCTAGTATTGGAAGGGCATCAAAAAACTCATCCACATCGCTGGCTTCGCAGGGCATTTAAGGAATACATATTTGAGCAGTTTGAGGATTTTGGCTCCTACAGCAACAGCAGTACAACATGTCGTGCTGGGTAGATGAGATGGCGCAATAGTGTCGACACAAGTTGCATCCCACACCAAAGGCGTACCCAACTTCCAAGGCATAAAAATTAAACTTCTATCAAATTTATACGAAACCCACAGATCTGTCGATCGGAAAAGAAATCACGACGAGCGTCATCATTACATTAAGAGATAGTAACCTTGAACACTATAGGAATGTGAATTACCATACCTACATATCTATATCTAAATATTATACATAATCACTGACCGGTTCTATGGGGAGCAGGCAATTTGTATGTTGAAGACTTAGCCTTGAGACAACCTTGAGCCTGTGTTGCAAGGCGTTCGGGTAAAACCGGACATTGTTAGCTTTTTGGGTGCGTGTCCGGCCAAATGAGACAGTAGGTATTCGCCTTGTCCGGGATTATTAGGTTTCATAAAATTTACCAGACTCACGCGAGGTGAATTTATCTTGAATTTAGAGAGAAATGGTTACCTATGTGTAATTGATTTATTGTTTTTATTTTTGGTCTCTGATGCCTTTTTGTAATTTAATTTACTCTTTTTTATCTAATTTTGTATGATGTAACTTATAGCCAGTGATTTTGTCCTTGTAATTTTTTATTTGTCCATAATTTTTGATATAAAAATATAACCTACCTACATATTAAGACATGTAGTTTTGAAGATTTGCGCGTTCAATTTAAAACAAACAAACTAAATTATATTAGTTTAGATTAACCGGTGTTAAAAAATAATTAGTGTAAGTAAGTACCTATCTATCTATCGTTTTTTCGGAGACAACATATTTTTATCATTCTTTTTTTATAATCAAAGTTACTTAAAGTAGGTAGGTGCCTACGCAGTAAAAAGTATAAAATCCAAAAACAAACAAAGGTGATAATTATTTTTTCAACACACTTGCTCATAAAATGGCTCTAATTTCACCGCAATTAGGCACATAATGGCACCTGTAATCAAACTGTGACTTTTTCATTGTTATTATTCACAAGTGAGTTATAGGGTTTTTTTTTATTATATTGGTTGAGTTGCTTTGTTCTTAAAAAAGTTTCGATACAAATAAGATCGTGTTCAATAGTACAAATAAATTAATGTACCTATTGATTGCTCATTTCATGCAACTTCGCATAGATAATTTCAACTTGTACGTTTTCAATAAATAAAACTTTCACTCAAATATAACTTTTGTTTTCTCTGTTATAAAGAAAACTTTGAATTCCCCATTTTGTACGTGGCTAGAACGCTACCCGCCAAAAGACAAAAAAAAGAAACCTCATTCTTTTAGTCTATGGCCGATCGCCATTATTTGATGCGCACGCATAGGAAAACTGATTAATTTTTCCCGCCATTGCGAAAAACTTTTCACAACTCGTTTTCACTGTTGAAAATATTTTTTTAGTATTATTTTCTTCACAAGTGTGTTGAAAAACGTCGTATGATACACGTGTGTATTGATGATTACCGTCCTCGGCTCTCTTAAGACCCTCACCTAACGGCTCGTCTCAATGGCGCCTCAGCGGTAATCACCAACATTACACACTTGTACCATAATGTACTATTAACTCCCAAAGTAAATTGCATTCTTTCATACAAATCGCGCATCGAACAGCAAGCTGTTTTTGAACACGTTATGCTAAACATATTTCTGGTCGACCCTGACGCTTTTTTTGTCAAAATAAAGAATTTCGAGTTCACACTCTAGTAGTACCTAAAAATTTATTTGATTGTACTCAATATGTTGGTTGATACTCTGACTTCAGACAACTTAATTATGGTCTCTATGTATAATACATTCTCGTAATAAATTTTAATAGGCTTGCATTTGCCGCAACTCACCTGATCTTATTTAATGATGTGAGCTAAGGTGGAGTCTTCTTATCAAAGAGGTTACTAATTAGGGATAAATTAAAAAAAGCGGCCAAGTGCGAGTCGGACTCGCCCATTAAGTTGAAGTTTATGTAAGGTAAATTGCGGTTTACGATTTATGACGTATTAAAAAAAAACTACTTACTAGACCTCGTTCAAAACAATTTTCGGTGGAAGTTTATATAGTAAGGTACATCATATATTTTGTTTATTCATTCTCTTATTTTAGAAGTTACACATTTTAACAACTTTGGAAGTGTCTCTAGCGCAAACTATTCAGTTTAGAAAAAAAATTTATAAGAAACTTCAATATCATTTTGAAGACCTATCCATAGATACTACACACGTATGAGTTTGATGAAAACAAAATTTTGAGTTCCAGTTCTAAGTATGGGAAAACCACAATTTTTTTTTTCTGTGTTGGTGTGAAAATCTTAATGCGGTTCACAGAATACATCTATTTAGTATATCTATAGTTCTTATAGTTTGGGAAAAAAGTGGCAGTGACATACGGACGGACAGACAGACATGACGAATCCATAAGGGTTCCGTTTTTTGCCATTTGGCTACGGAACCCTAAAAATGTGCTTGTCGTAAAAATGAATCCAAAATGCAATAAAATAATCGTATTTCCAATTTTAAAATCGAACCGAATCCTATTTATCCGTTCGCGCGCTCGTGTTTGACCTGAAATCGTAAACACGTGGGACTAGCGTATCGATCGCTACTCATTCCTTCTCTGTGTCAGAAGGAGAGGTCGTTGACCGACTTGCAGTACAAATATTACAAATGATATTTTCTTCTAATTAGAAGAACTCACAAAAACGATGTCTCCGATCAATGTTTAAACTAAAAACTACACATAGTTGCAAGCCCTATTTTAAGCAATATATTTTCCTTGAACTCGGCAACACCAACTAAGCCACTGTAATTAAAGAAGGCAAAAATTCCTAATGAGGAATACCTTCCCCTGCCACTGACATTCTTACACCACATCTGGGGGCCAAGTGTGCTATTTTTATAATTTCGTCATTCCAACCCGATCCCATTGTCATTTTGCTAAAAGTTCGTAATCTGCTAAATTCATAATGGTCGGTCATTGGTCGGTCGAATTAAAAGCAATGATCAAAGGAACTGTCAAAATTTTAGCAGATTACCGCCTAAGTCCAGTTATTCATTCAGTTATTCATTTGTCATTTTGTACGAGATTACCATTCTATATCATTTCTTTCAATGGCGTGTCAGTGGTTGACCATTGGAAAGTCATAATGACACCATTATATTAGTAGATTACCAAACTTGTCAAAATCAACAATTATGAAATCAATGATAGACCATTCTGACACTATTGTAATAGCAGACTTGAGGCCCTGCTCATAGTCATAAAGACTGATTGCAAGATAAAGAGAGAAAAAAAAATAATTAAGCAATACAATATATTGACACTTGCCAGTATTTATATTTTTGAAGTAGCTATGTTTGTAAAGCAAAATCCAAGTCGTTTTGAACGCCTAGCTGATATATTCCCAAGGAAAAGGCTTGATGCTAGCAAACTATGTTAAGTATCATGTCAACATATGTTAAGTATCATGTCAACCTATGTTAAGTATCATGTCAAACTATGTTAAGTATCATGTCAAACCGCTTTGAAGCGCAACAATGTTTATTATAATAATAATAATAACAATTGATTTTCAGACCAGGGCCCATAGTTACAAGATATAAATTGATATAATACACACATGCATAATAAATGAAAATTACAATTTATGTACAAATTAGAATAATACTTAAAACTAAGTGACTTTTAAAATTAGAATAAAATAAAAATATTGAATTAAAATAAATAATAAATAAAACCAAACACAATTGCAATTAAAATAAAATAAATTAAAATAAAACATTACAATTAATTAAATCTAAAAATATCAAATTACAACAGAGCAAACAACTCAATCCACGTAACTGGATGACGCTGGATGTGTCGTCATCCAGTGCCACATCACACATTGCATGCATTGCATCACATTATTGCATGGCCCCAATTATTTATAATAAATTATAATAATAATAATAATTATCAAGTGGTTGTATAAAAAAAAAATACAGTGCTGTTTAAGAGTAGTCTAGGTAAGTACGTAAATTTTTTAAAGGTAAAACGTACTACAGTATATCTGAGTTTCTGACAGAGAAAAAAATATTTGATCCTACTTCCTACTATCCTACTAATATTATAAATGCGAAAGTTTGTGCGGGTGGATGGATGGATGTTTGTTCCTCTTTCACGCTAAAACAGCTTAACGGATTTTGATAAAACTTTACAGAAATATAGTTTATACATCAGAATAACACATGGGCTACCATTTATAAAGATTTTATGAAAGGCCATAATATTAGGATTAGTATCAAGTAAGTCGGAAAAATATCTGCCCTTTGAGAGCTATCTTGGCGTGCGCTGGACCGTTGGAGTTACACAAAGATAATGTATTAAAGCATTGTTTATCTTAAGTCCTAAATAAAAGTCCGCGACATCATATATCTACCTTTTATGTGGAAGCCAATATATCCCAAATTATGAGCTATAATTACATTTGTATGTTTCACGGCTAATCGGCTGAGCCTTTTGTGATAAAAGGACAATGCCAGAAACTCTATAGAACTTTGCCCCACTCAATAAAAGTCATGTGCAATATGTAGCATCTTACTGTTTATTTATTGCTGATAACTAAATATTAGTCTTAGTGACTGTAGAACTTGCGGTTTCCGTTTAAATCTAAAAACAATAATGACATTGATTATAGGTTAAATTGTATTTTAGGTAAAATGAGTTTGTATTTTGTGGGTAGGTATTTCGTAATCCGCAAGTTCTAAAGAAAAACAATATACTATAGAAACGTTATATATTTATTACAATTATTTTCATTAATTTACTTTTTCTGTACATGGGTGGGGCAGGATCTGGCATTGTCATTTAATATGAATAGTCTGAAGCCTGGGGAATGATATAGGCTACTATTTTATCAACAAACCATGCGGGCGAAGCCGCGAGCGAATGCTAGTCAGATATAAATGCCTCTTTCATTATTTAAAAACAGGCTCCGAAGCTTTTTAACCCATAAAGCATACTGTTAGCGAATTCCTTACTGAGAAAGAATTTTGAACAAGCATTGTCTATCTTTATACTTAATATTTAATTGTGTTCATCATCATCATCATTTCAGCCTAAAGACGTCCACTGCTGGACATAGGCCTCCCCATGGGGGGGTTTTGCCATAATCGCCACTCTTGGCAGGCGGATTGGCGATTGGCGATATACTGTGTTACAGTGATTTAAATAAGTTTTGTTGTTGCCTTTATTGTTTTAGTCAAATTATAGTTTGCATGCCTATTGGCAAAATATGGCTGAACCTACCTTTTATCTGTTTTCACCATGTACTGTACCCGTATTTGCAAAATAAATGACTTACTTACTTACTTACTATAAATAAACCCCCTGTATAAATACCACAAATTACATATTAAAAATTACATATTGATTTACCAAAAATTTTTTGCCATTTTCATAGATTTTCCATTTTGTCACCGGTAAATGATTCTAACAAATAAAAATTATCAGACACGCCATTAGGCTGCACGCTTGCTGTCACTGCTGCTTCATGAAACTTCTTCACAAACTTCCCAGCCGATGTTTTTCTTCGTCAAGTCTTTGAACAACTTGCTTGAAAATAAACTTATTCTGTTGTTTCAGTCTTAATTACCTCACAATATGTCATTGTATAACTTTATTCATTTAACTTAGCAAGTAGGGTGTGATTTCAAATAATTAGCATTATATACCTACCTACCTGTTAAAGGAATACATGCACGAGAATCGATTTAATTATGACGTCTGTCCTTCGCGAATGAAAATTACAAGGCATAATTCAATCATGAAAATAACACACAACTCGGATACAGTATTCATAATCCAATTAGGGTACAATAAAAAGCTTTTTACAAAAAGGACAACCGCCTTCAAAAAGTAAAAAGTGAAAAATAACTTTAGCACAGAACACACGCGGTTGTCTTTTTTGTAAAAAGCTTTTTATTTTCCGTTTTTTAGTACCTCCTTCTCATCCAAATCTATTAAGAAGAGATTGAAAGTTAACTACTACAAAGATTGGTGAAACTAAAACGTCGTCTATGTAAAAATTTTGGGTATTTGTTGATTTTTTAAAAAGTGCTGAATCAATTTCTATAAAATTTATATGGGACCACCCCTGAAGCATACCCTATCCATAAAAAAGAATTTTCAAAATCGGTTTACGTTTGCCGGAGAAATCGCGTAACAAATCGCGCACATACTTAATGCAAATTTAAGACTTATACGGTTTTCTCATGGATGCCATTGTCAGAACTGGACCAAATTAAAATGGGACCACACGGGAAGCACTAGCTTTCAAATAAAACTAGAAAGAATCATCAAAATCGGTTCACCCAGTCCAAAGAAATCAGGGTAACAAACATTAAAAAAAACAAAAAAAAAACAGACGAATTGATAACCTCCTCCTTTTTTGAAATCGGTTGAAAATTAGTACCCAGTGGCTGTAGTTCAAACATTTTAACTTTTACGGCTGCAACAGCGAATTAAACTGTTCAAAAATGAACAATACAGTGGCAACATGTCCGCACTATACTTACAGTCAGAAAGTTGAGGCTAGTTGCTCGTTTCAAACAGTAGGTTTCTATGGAGAAGAACGAGAAAGAACTCAATAAACATTCTTTTAAAATCTATTACACAATATTACAAATCAAGGTTACAACGTTCATGTTGAATCTAGGAGTACAATGTGAAAATAATGAAACCAGCTGTGCAGTTGTACAGAGGTCATAAGCAAAATATATAAGTAATCAACATTGTTTCAAAGGAGTTGTTTCAAAATGTATGGAGCCTGGGCCCAGTCTTGTACACCATACTTACAAATTGGAAAACACATTTTAAATAGTTCTCAATCGTCCAATTACTTTAAAATGGCTTTATGAGCAGGTAAAACACAAGAAATTGCACTTGAAATTGCAACACAACCAAAAAAATAGTCATGGCGGTAAACTGTCATTTTGATTGATTAATGACGTTTGTCATTTATAATTTTGATTTTGTGCGTCGATTTGTGGATAACCAGGTAAACAGATGGGATAGAAACGGCGTTGAATTAAAAAAACGAATGGAAGGTTGTTAAAAAGAACTCCAAAAACTAGAAACAAAACAAGACGAAAGCACAGAACATACGGACGAAAGTGTCACTGTTGTAACACTGACAGCTGACAGTTCTCTTTCTATGATCAATGGTCGATCTATGGTTTATAGAGTAGCTAAATCTGAGTGACGCCATGTTGAAAATCCATAAATATAATTGTTAATATCAATTTACTACCACAACAATATACATTGAAATGAATTATCTGTATTTTTCCCGGATTCTACGGATTTTTCTCTTTTTTTTGAAGTGGTGTACATAGACTGGTCCCAATATGAAACATGTCCTTTAAAATAACCGAGGTAGCTACCATTCCTAATCTGTAGCCACGCGTTCACGAACCGTACCTACCAGTACCTACTATAAATAGGTCACCAACTACGGAGTATACATTTAGCCAACTACTAACCCCTTTGACAGAAAGGATCGGCTACCCGAAGGAATGGTCTCGAAACACGATTCCACTGATCCTCAAAGGACTCTATGTAATAGTGTATTTGAGGCCTATCCTTAGAGACGAGATCCCAATTCTTTTGACGTCTGTATTTTTAGCGGCGAAATAATCAGTAAACAACGAAATAACGCAAGGTATCGGAATCAGATTAACAAAAGGGGTTATGAAAACGAAAATTAGTTACACCTGCTTTTTATAACTGATAATGTTTCTCGAAACTCTTCTTCTTCGCACTTAGTACAATCATATTTTTTTTGTTCTAAAAACAAATATTTTTGATCAAAACTGAATGCACAGTACATTTTGACAACTTGAATTTAAATACGAGTGTAAGTTTTTTTTTTAGGAAGCTTGCGTACTCCCTTATTTACTTACGTCCTAATTTAAAAAACATTCCTAACTTAAGTGAATCTCCTAAGATTTCTTGTTCTATCTATTCGGTTCCAGCAGTGCTATTATGTTACAATCTCCCTGCGTGAACACCTAGGTGAAGTGAGCTGTAATCCGTCCCGATGCTAGGGATCGACAAAGCAGACGGACTGATGACAGCTCACTTCACCTAGATGTTCACCGAGGGAGATTGTAACAGAATAGACATACTGTTTGGTAATATTGAATGCAATAGCGCAGGTACGACGCTGCCCTCGTAATAGCAAAATGCTGTAATCGACATTTTGACGATTTTCCGTTTTTGACAAAAATGACATGTTAGGACTTTAAGCTATAATGTAGTTTTTTTTATGGCTGGAACATGGTGAAATGATAAGGAAAAATGCAGCATTTTGTGTGAAATTACCAGATATTGTTAGCATGAATGCAGCAATGATCATACTCTAGATTAAAATACAGTAATCACGTATTTAGTACCAAGTTAGAATGCAGTCATGTAAATACTAGTAAGAAACGCAGTACTCGCATTTTGGCTGCGTTTTAATTTTGTACGTTCGTATATTGGTTCATTACTATATTGTCTAAGGTAAAATGCAGTAATGTTTCATACTGCGATTGATTCTAGTATCATAAAAGAGAATAATATGTAAAATATAATGTGTTGTTATAGCGTATACTGCATTTTACTTAAGCGCATACTGCATTTCACCTAAGTGCCTCAGTCTATAATGATATGCTATCACAAAAGAATACTTATTTTACTACTTTGAAAAAGAAAACCAAAAGATAGAAAGCGGCATAATATTATTTTTAATAACATTATCACCAAGAAAATGATCGCCGCATATTGGACGCTTTGAATAAACCGCTTAATGCACAAACTGACAAACAAGGGAAATATAAAAACAAAAGATAAGACTAGCAATGTTACAAAAAGCAAGTTATTTCGAGAAACTTTTGTGTGCGATATATGAACACAATAAAGATTTTTTTTTTATGGCTTCAAAATTGTGTACTCATTTGTAATAAACTCATTTTATAATATAAATAAATAAATACATTTCTTTAATCTTTTGTTTTTATATTTCCCCAATGTTTGCAATAACAAAATAGGAGAATATGGTTGGTTATAGATAAATACCACTCATTAAAAGTAAAGGCGGTCTTACACTAAAACATTTTCTTTCTTCATGTCTTTGTAGCATGCTAGTAGGTTTTTGGTGGCTTAGTAGTTAAATAGTGAAAAAGCCACGTCTAAACAATCGTAGACAAAACGATCTGACGGCGAATATTCCATAGTTAAAAAGTCCTGTCGTCGAAACAAACAAATGTGAACCATTCTGTCAGCGAAACATTCATAGGTGAAACCGGTGAAACGTTCTATCGACGAATCTCTCAAAAACGAAACGTCCTGTCGGTGAACAGTCCAAAGGAGAAACGACTGTCGGAGAATGCTTGTAGAATCTTCGTTCTTACACTGTCCAAATAATACCACACAACAGATTACCGTTTTGGCAAAACCTCCACATCAATGATTCTTCGACTGGTCTTGTGAATATTTAGATTAGAAGTAGAAGACTATGATGAAACATGATACAAAGGCTGCGAGACATCATTTTAATTACTACTAAAAGACTGCTACAGTGTCATTATTGATTAAGACTATTAATTTTAGAAATATAGGCGAAAACGATTGAAAATTTATCAAATTTATTTTATGTTACTAAATCACACATGATGTTAATAATATTATCCATAATTTTATTTTGTGCAATATATTTTGTTACACAAGCCAACTGTAAATTATAATATAATATTTTATTAAATAATAAATCATGTATTTACTTTCTTTTTCTATTTAAATGCTTTAACTACCTACTCGTTTATAAACTGCATTATGCCTTTGATTCTTCATTTAATCAGTAATTAACTTTGCTAGTGCTTAATGCAGTCAGTGTATTCCTAGATATAAATGCAGTAACAAACACGAGTACTGCATTTCACTTCACTACTTTGATGTATTACAAATTATACACAAGGTTTAAGTGCAGTATTCAACTTTCTAAAGACCTACATAAAACAAAATTACTTCATCACTAAACTAAACGATGCTTTGTATTTTTATATACCTTTTCCGTAAACATATAAGTTTTATATCAGTAAAGGAGAGATTAAAAAAAAAACTCTTAACCGCGTTTTTCTCGAAACCGCCATTTTGCGAGTACTGCATTTGCTATTACGAGGCCGAGGCCAGCGACGGTGACCGCATTTAATTTAGTTTATTAACTTGAAGTGCCGAGCTGCGACGGTCACTAGGATTACGTCCGATAATTGTCAGTTGGTGATATACTCGCTTCAAAGAGACTTTTATCCAGTCTTTGACTCGCTTCCAATATTAGGTGCTAATAACTATAAGGTTTGATAACAGGCATCTGGACCATAATTGGCTTTTAATTTGATTATTTTTACACATCATTTGCAAAGTCCCCCCAACTCAGTTGGATTCGGCTACTAGTTCGGAACTCAAAACCATTTAGAGGCACTTTTGAAATTTCAGGGAGTTGGCCAGGCAGAAAGATGCTCGTTCCAAAGAGTAGGTTTGAATAGAAAACAGCGAGCAAGAAACCCCTTGAACACTATTTTAAATTCAATAAAATAATACTTTATGTACCATACAGAGGTCTGGTTAAGCTGCCGACCTCCTGGGCTAAAGTGCTAGATGCCGTCCGGAATAAGAAAAAAGAGATATTAAGTATCCAGTATAACTTGCAGTGATATATTTCTAACAGGCTATGTATTTCCTGCTTGATTTTCATGATCTTAACATTTCAAACCCAACTTTCAAACCTTTTAAAATATCGTGAAGGCGGACTGTACTTGATTTATAAAAGTTATAATGAATTTATAATATGGCCCGTGGGGTGTCTGGGCCAGGCCCATGAAGTGTCAAGGCCAGAATAGCACCCCCCCATTTCCTACCCCCATGGGCGAGGCCATTAAAAATAAAATAAAAAAATTCCTTTATTTTCCCACAATTTTAAGAAACAATTTTATACTATGTGCCGACAATTCATGGGTGGACTGGAGCCTAACCTAGGGACTCCGGTCATTCGCCTACTGAAAGATATGAAATCTTTGTATAAAGAGTGGTCGGGGATCATGTTTGTAGGTGTGAGTGTTTGTGTGGGGGTGTGTTGGAGGGTGAGTGAGTGTGTGTATGTGTACGTGTGTGTGTGAGTGTATGTGCGTGTTTAAGTGTTGGTGTGTTGTACTGCTTACTTAACAATGGTTATGAGAGATTCGGTGGCTATGAAGTTTAAGTTTAATAAGCAAGTTTTGATCATCCACTAAAAGTTTTGGGATATTTATTTAAAAGGGAGTTAATTTTGTCGTAGAGGCAAGGAGCGAGCAAATACGATTGTCTTCGGAAGAAGGCTGTGTGATGTGAGACGGAATCACAAACCCTGTTTCTTCTACGTGAGGAGTAGTTGAACCTTGGTGTGTTTACGGAGTACAATGTGGAAGACAAATCACTGTCTTACCGCCAGAATTCATGATGAACGGATTCATTGTAAAGTGTATGTGTAGGGTGTAGATAGGGTTTTCTTAGCATTACCTTATGCAACGATCTTTGTGCTCGTTCGACTAAAATTATTTTTGTCTTATACAGTACTGTATGATCGACTGAACTAGAGCGTAGTAAACGGTTTTGAGCAAAGCTGGTTTGACTACGTTTCGGATTTTTTTTAAATATCCAAATCGTCTTGCGTATTCTTGTTGCTAAAAGGTCCAGGTGAGCATTCCAGGCGAGTGTATCTTCGAGTTAGACGCCTAAGTACCTTATATTATTGGTTCTCTCAAGGGGTGGACAAGAACAAGTCGTTAAGAGCGCCCGTCCTGTCATATTTCCCATACAAACGCTCGTACGTGATTACGGCGTCATAACAAATTATTCTCCATAAATTTTTAACACACGGGAATCTTGTGGTTTAAATCTAGGTTTATATGAAGCCAAAAATAAACTATTTTGAGAAACATATTCAGTAACCACATCTGAAAATCAGCTTTTTTGCACAGTTTTTAACTGAACTTTGGCAGTTCATAATGCACTCATACATTGGAAAAAAAAAAACATCTTCATAGAAACCTTGCACATGTAATGCAGATTCTAAATTACAAACATTATTACCAAAAAATTGTAAGGTTTTTTCAAAAACACGTATTACCTGGAACAAGTTTTGTGAAATCTCCGCATACCAATTTTCCTGCGATGTTATCGCGTTCTCACTCACTCGTTTGTTTTCGAGCTTTGCGTTGGTTGAAACAAAAAATTTTTCAATCACGCTCTCGTCGAAGTTTACTCGATGCTTGCTCTTATTTAAAATTTATACTTTTCGAGTCCTGGCGACACTCTTGAGTCCGGCAACCAGGTATCCAGCCACCCGACTTCGAAGCTTGTCGAATATCAAGCCAAACTACCTACTATTCGTTTTATCTCAACTCAATACGAGCTGCAACAACTACAAATAAGTTTTAAAGTACTACCTTTATACGTACAGATTATGAGAATGTTGCTGTACTCTAGTAGTCTGACTTTCACAATAAGCCCAGACAAAGTCACCTTTATGATGAAAGATTAACTTTCTGCTAACCTATACTCCATTTATAATAGCATTACAAAAAAGAGGCTCATACAAGCAGGAATATAAAACATTTTATTTCAAAGATAAGTTATAACAATTTTATTAAAACTGATTTTAACATAATTTTGATAAATAGATCTAAGATAGTACAAAATTTGGACGTATTATAATATGAACAGAATAAAAGTCTTTTATAAAAAGATTAGGTAACAATCTAAATTTGGTACAATTACAGTAAAACGAATAACGTTCCGGGTATTGTTCATCCCTGCTTCTGTTTGGTTTTTAGCATTGACACTGTAATTTTAAATTGGAATTAAAAAAAAAATACATCTTAATGAAAGCCACATAATTTTAGAAGACAAATTATTAAAATGGTAAATACGGTGTCTATCGTAACTTTAACTGATTTTTTGTTACAAAGTGTTCATTAAAAAGAACCTTTTTTAACTTCTGTCTAATGCTATTGTAAACGGAGTATAGAAGACTAAAATATATATAATTGTGAATGTACGAGTACCTATGTTGTTAAATGACGGTGCTTTTTTTATATACTGTTTTCTATAACAACAAGTTAAAGTATTTACCTATAAGCAAGCTTATCAGTATATAATTTCATAGTAATATTGTAGAACTTGTGTGGTATCGTACGTATAGAATCAGCACCATCCCATATCTTCCCGTGGGTGTCGAAAGAGGCGACTAAGGGACGTACCAGAGAATGGGCAGCAGCGTTCTCTGTGACTTTGTAACAACCAAACTGCGATCGCCAACCCGCCTGCCAAGCATGGCGATTATGGCAAAACCCCCCATTTTGGGGGAGGCCTATGTCCGGTAGTGGACGTCTTTCGGCTGAAATGATGATGATGATCATTGTAGAACTGAAAAGTTTTTTTTTGTTTTTCGATCAAACGCGCCGTCCTGGTCATCATCAACCTGTCGCCGTCTAGTGCTGAACGTAGGACAAAGATCGTAAACCAACCCGTTCTTGGACAGCAAGCACCCATCCGCTGCCAGCCATCTTCTTGCAATCGTCGCTCGCAGGGCGTCCCACACTACACTTGCCTAAACGACGTCTCCACTATAAAGCGTCTCTTCTCCATCTATCGTTTATCCTGCAGACATGGCCGCCCTACTTCCACTTCAGCGATCTGATTCGACGCGCAATGTCAGTGTCTTTATTTCTCTGACGACTGACTTGATTGCGAATTTTATACACCAGAGGAACCTGGAAATTTCTGGTTAATCTCCGCTAGTATGAAGCTACTTTATGCCTGAGTGTTATAAACCCTATATTTCATTCAACAAAAACTAGTCCAGAATATTAAAAAAATATTGCTTGAGCCGATCGTGCGTCTCTATCGCTTGTTCCGCGATCTCACTTCCACGCTCAGGCTCAGGCGGAACGTGACACTTTTTTGTGCGTGCAACCGTTCATCGATTTATAAGACGTTATCACGTCAAAAAGTCCAACCGGTCTGTCAAAATCTCACTCTGTGATTTTGGGTGAAGCGAGCTTGAGGTGAGTTATATACACGATGGTTATACCCCTAGCTCATCATCATCATCATCATCAGCCGGACGACATCCACTGTTGAACAAAGGCCTCTCTATAGAACGCCACAACGAGCGGCAACCTGCCGGTTGCATCCAACGGTTACCCGCGACCTTGACAATGTCGTCGGTACATCTTGAGGGAGGCCTACCAACGTAGTTGACATCGCCTAATCTCACAAAGGAGTATTTAACAGAGTAGTACTGTAGGTTTTTTTTTCGTCCGGTATCTTCATATAACTCATAGTTTAATCGGACCTCACTTATGTGACCAAACACAATTTTGCATATTAAATAACTGCATCAAAGAATCATGGCGAGGTACATACGTTCATTTGTATGAAATATAAAAAATAATTTAGAGGGTTTAAAATATTTTCCAAAGTAAAGAATACAGTACCAGGAGTAGATTGATATACTTACCATATTTTTAAACCCCCGCATAATTAAAATATTACGAAATAAAAATAACCCTTTTTCGTTTCATCTCAAAGCCCATTGTGTGTACATAAAAAAAAGAAAGTGACAAACGACGTTAACGGATCTATCAAATTGGCAGACAAGTTATGTGACAAGTGTGTGGAAAAAAAAAACATTATTTGTGACATTATTTCCCAACGATGCAATTTCAGTGTAAGATCTGCGTAACGGCGACTGTCAGTGTCACTGTTACTGTCAGTCGCCGTTTCGTTCTGAAATAATGAGCTTTTCGTTAAACTATTCACTTTCTTTTGCGGGGTTTAAAAATATTGTAAATGCCTGAAGATACTCTTTAGGTAACCAAGAGTATAAGAATTAGAATTTCAACTTCTCTAAACATCTTTATTTTTTTATACAAATCCTGCCATAATTCTTTGGAAACAAACTAAGGTCATCCTAGTTATAACTAGATCGTCACATTGTCACAAGATCGCTACTTTATTCTACCAATTAGTGGTACATACGGCGGACTGCACACAGTAATTAATGTTTCATCTGTCGGACTGCACACAGTAATTAATGTTTCATCTGTAAACCGCGGATAGCTTACAAAACCAATTCCTATCCATTCAAGTCTAGATACATGAATTGATATCGGTCATTAATTAATTAGACAGTGGTCTGCTTGCCTGAACGCAACAATCAACTTCTTAATTTCTTAGAAGTTTTTTAATCTTCTTAGTGTGTCGATGGTCAGTATATTTTCTTTCCGACTTCAAAAAGGATCTTCGGGCATAACTCTGTCTTAAATTGACGGATTTGCAAAGTTCTTTTTTGTTCGAAAGGGGTTTATTCCGAAATGGTCCCATATAAATTTTACCAAAATTGATCTAGCCCTTTTTAGAAAATCAACAACTTCCAAAAAATAATACTTAGACGACGTTTTAGTTTCTTCAATCTTTGGAGGATTTACAATCTCTTTTAAGTGTGTCGCCGTTTCTTAATGGATTTGGATGTTAAGGCAACACTAAAAAGCGAAAAATAAAAATGTTTTTTTATAAAAAAGACAACCGCCTTCGAAAACCAAAAAGTGAAAAATAACTTAAAAACAGAACACACATTACTTTACTTTCGGAAGTCGGTGGCAATACAAAACAACAAACTCAAAGCCACCGCCACCGACTTCCGAAAGTAAAGTATTTATCACTTTTTAGTTTTTGAAGGCGGTTTTCTTTTTTTTTGGAACGAAGTTCCTTATCGCGCGTTGTGAAAAGGGGCTAGACGGAAAAAATTCTTACGAAAAGTTGTCACGACATGCTATAATAAACTAAATTGAATCGTTGGAACTGTCAAATAGAGTTCATTATTAGTTGAATGGCGGCTTTTCTATGAAAATATTGGAGCGAATTAAAACCTTATTTTTACACATTAACCGTGAAATTCGGTTGCACATAGCTCCTATTGTCCGGTCGGGCACCAGCCTATACGTTTCTCAGAATAATTTTATCATACCTTTTTAGGTAAAATTTCAATTTTTAACCGTTTACGTTTACAAAATAAAGTCCGAATTCCCTTCTCGTAGAATATGTTTATGTATTTAAAGGCGGCGCGGCGAACTCTTTGAACTAGGTACCTACGGCGATATGTTTAGTACCTAAGTTTATTCGCTCAAATAGTGGCGGTACCTACCTCAATGACATCGGAATTATCATTGCGTGATAATTCCGATGATAACGACCTACGAGATAAGTCCACCTTTCACTGTGAGACTGTGTGGATTGTGAAAACGAGTGTAAATTTTAAGTCGATAATTAAGCCATAGAATACGTAGGTTAGGTAGGTAGGTAGTTACTGTACCTACTTCTATGTTTTGTTTAGTAGGTACCTATTGAAAGTTTGGGTTTGGTAATCATGAGCTTTCTATCGGTCGCGGTCGTCAGTAGGTAACCACTGCACCTTATCGCTCTAGGTCACAGAGTACTTTTCTCTAGGTTTTACTAGCGACAATAATATTTTTTTTTGATTCGATTAAAATGTTTTGGTTTAAATTAAGCCAGTGGGAGCTTAGGTGGGTACCTAGGTAGGTAGTGGTACTTACTTTTATCATTGGCGAATTATTTGTAGTTGTAAGTAGGTAAGTGAGTAGGTACCTACTCTTTTGCTAGAAAAAGAAAGGCAGGCAGGCGTAGGTACCTATAGGTGCTATAGGTAACCTATTTAAATAAATTAGAGCTATTCACAAACACAGTTTTAATCAACTTTGGCTTACTTAATTAAAAAACTTACCTATTAGGTATAAAATTTACACTTCCCTGTATCGAAGCAACTGCTCAATATGGAGTCCATTTCGCTCGATACATAAACGGGCACGTTTAATTAAATTGTCTTTTAATTTTATTAATGTGTCTCTGTCACTTTTCACAATATTAAAAGCGTTCACTATCGCACTTCTTAAGTCATCTCGAGTAGTATACTCCTGGGTATAAACGAGCCTTTTAATCTCGGACCACAAATAAAAATCCAGCGGTGTCAAGTCAGGGCTCCTTGCGGGCCAAGGCACTGGGCCACCACGACCTATCCACCGCTCACCAAACTCACTATTTAAATGCGCACGCACTGAAGTAGCATAATGAGCGGGACATCCACCATGCTGCATGCATGAACATGCCGCGTAAGTATGCCAGAGGCACATCCTCTAACAACTCCGGTATGGTAATTTGCAGCATCTCCAGATAAACGAAAATTGAGCCTACTGATTAAGTTTATATAACATTATATTTGTTAATAATAAAAAAAAATATTATTATAACTTAAAAAAAATTAAATTTTATTACAATTCCTTCACTAATTAATCGAAAGGAACTTCGTTCCGGGTGTCCCTTGACACCTCTCAAGTTTTTTAAACTGTGTGGACCGACGGATCGTATATTATGCGTGTCCGTTTAAAACGGTCGTTGTATGAAAACAATGTGTGCGGCGACGCCGGCGTTCGGAAGCGTCAGGTGTTCGTCGCGTCGTAATGAATTTTTTTAACTTTTTTGGTAAATTTGATTCATGTTTGATTAATTTGAATTATGCCGTGTGGTGCAAGCCGCGATTATCATCACTCCATTTCTACCCGTGGGAATCGTAGAAGGTGACAGAAGGATATTGACCAGAGGATGGGCAGCAGCGCCTTTCTGAGTACCATAACACCTACTGCGATGCAACAACAACATGCATCGGCCAAGCATGGCGATTACGACTGAAGGGAGACCTATGCCCAGCAGTGGGCGTTTAAAGGTTAATATGATGATGATGACGAAATTTGATGAGTCAAGTGTTCAGCTGCGGCAACTCCATCCGCTGATTTAATCATTTAGTCCTCAGATGTACAGGTAACAAGGCATGCGGCCTCTCAGTGAGCAATGGTCTGCGAGGAAACGCAGCATAGGGGCTGAAGATCGTGTCATCTGAGAACCTCCACCTGAGCAAATTCTCTTTGCTGCGGCCGACTTGGGTGCAAAGGCTATTTAAAGTTTTCCAGGTCGGCCAAGGTAGTGCGTGTCCAGGCGAAAGTATCTCTGGTGGCTCGACGAAGTGTTCAGGAGGTTGGAGTTCCACTATCACTACTCGAAGGCAAAGCAAGTGACGACAAAAGCTTTTAAAATTAAATCAATATCACGTCACCTTTTTTTACAAAAACGTTTTATACATAAATAACGAGAAGTCTTCCCACAGCTACTCAGAAAATGAAGCGCAGTAAAAGCTGGTAAATTAAATGATTTAATGTTCCAGTTTTCCACAGGTATTTATATAATGAGCACGCAGCAAAAGCTGCTTAATCAAATTATTTTAATTAACAGATTTTCCACAGCTTCTAAACAGCTCTTCAGTAAATTAATTAAAATATTTTCCTCCAGGCTATGTTAAAGCGAGATCACAGACAGGTAAAAGTTTTTTTTTTATTCGCGAAAAGTGATAACAAAAATATAGGTACCTACACCAAACTGCAAAACTGCTGTACAGTTTGTCGGCAGTGTTCTCGTGAATACATTATTGCGATATCCAAGTACCTAATCCACTGAAAAAATCAAATAAAATAAAACAAAAAGAGTACGTTGTTTGCCGCGGTCGGTCTGTTGATGGGTGACCATCCATTTCGTTCTGCCTTCCCCCGTGTTTAGAAAAGCACGAAGCTGTTGGTCCCGGCTGTCATTCGTAGATCCTTGACATTATAGGCACAAAGTACACATGGCTGCGGCGCGCCCGAGCAGAGAGACCACTCAGGGGGCCAAGTCTGCTATTTGTTTAATTTCGTCATTCCAACACGATCCCATTGTCATTTTGCTAAAAGTTCGTAAACTGCTAAATTAATAATGGTCGATCATTGGTCAGTCAATGATTGCACAATGACGTTGTAATGGTAGGTCACTGATCAAAGGAACTGTCAAAATTTTAGCAGATTACCGCCTAAGTCAGTCATTCAGTTGTCATTTTGTACGAGATTACCATTCTATATCATTTCTTTCAATGGCGTGTCAGTGGTTGACCATTAGAAAGTCATAGTGACGCCATTATATTAGTAGATTACCAAACTTGTCAAAATCAACAATTATGGAATCAATGATAGACCATTCTGACACTATTGTAATAGCAGACTTGAGGCCCAGATCAAACCGCCATTTTTAGCGAATCATTTTTTGCCACCGCCATTTTTTGTCGATCGAATCAACAGCGAAATATCGACTGAAAGGGGCAATGGATGCCGCATCATCCGCCGGCGGCGGTGCCGTACCGTTGCACGCTAAACGGCGCCGCACCGTAGACATGGGTCCACGCCCTTAATGAAAATACTTTATTTTACCTATTCGGACTTTTCAAAGAAATAAATAAAATAAACAATGAAGTTCGAACGTTCGGTGAACGTTTTGGGAACTCATTCATTGTGCGTACTGCTAAGGAGTGGAATTCCCTGCCTGAGTCTGTGTTTCCTGATAGCTACAACCCGGGAGTCTTTAAGTCAAGAGTGAATAGGTTACTTCTAGGCAAGCGTGCTCCATCTTAGACCGCGTCAACGCTTCCCATCTGGTGAGATAGTGGTCAAACGTATGCCTATCAAATGACAAAAAAAAAAAGTTATATGTTTTACTAATTTCAAACAAAGAAGAGATTCTCAATTCGACACGGAGGTAGACCGCACATGTTTTTTTTATGTTTGACCAGGCATAACTGTTTACAGTGTAGACCCATTTCTATGATTTTTTTAAAATAAATAGTGTATAACTCAAACTTAGTCCCACATTTTCATGAAAATATTTAACTTGCGTGAAAAATTAAGAAATGACTTAATTTGTTTGATATTACCGTTTCTTAATTAATTTGGTTGATAAGAAGTAGGGACTAAAAAGCGAAAAATTAAACTTTTTACAAAATAAAGGTCTTAAAAAAATAGCTAAAAAGTAAAAAACATAACTATAATTTCGGAAGTCGGTAGCAAACTACAGACAGAACCAAAGTTGATTTACGATATAAAAGTTAATTTTTGTAAAAAAAAAAGTATTTTACCACAAATAATACTTTATTCGCAGATGCTGTAGTTAATTTTTTTACCTTAGAAAATAAATATAATTTATTTGCATCAAAAAAGGCGGCAACCCTAGTTAGAACACACAAGAAGAAATAAAACCATACGAGTAGGTAATAGGTACGTGTAAGTAGTTAGTTCCATTTAAATACCTCGTTGCAACAGAAAGGCAAAAAGTGAACTTAATCCCGTTTCTTTTTCCTTTTCCGCAACCCTAAAAACACCATTATATATGATGGGAAATACCGTTAATAAAATTCATGGTCTTCCTTTTATTTCTGACACTATGTTATTTAGCAAACAATAATCCTTATGATGAATCCTTTCGATCGGTATGATAAAGCTACAGGCTGATTTAAATAACATTGTGTCATTAATAAAAGGAAGACCATGAATTTTAACATTTTCATAATCAAAAGAGTGCGACTTTGTATTCAACAGGAAGGGACTCATTTTGAGCATTTGATAAATTGATTAATTTTATATTCAAAATGTTAAAATTCATGGTCTTTCTTTTATTTCTGACACTATGTTATTTAGCAAAAAATAATCCTTATGATGAATACTTTCGATCGTTATGATAAAGCTACAGGCTGATTAATTTTCTCGTGTAACGAGATTCGACTCCCGTTTCAACCATGTAATTATTTAAATATCTATGAATGCAGTTTAAATGGTTTTTTAAATTCAAATAAAGTCTTCTTTCAGTAAAATGTTCCATCTACAATATTCAAGGTACTTTCCCTCCATGTGGCATATCCGTGGGACGCCCTTTAGGTGATATATGAATCAATATTGAACTATCATAACCGGTGGTTAGTCCCAGCCTCATATGCGTTTTTGCAAACGACCAGGGCCTCAAGTCTGCTATTACAATAGTGTCAGAATGGTCTATCATTGATTTCATAATAGTTGATTTTGACAAGTTTGGTAATCTACTAATATAATGGCGTCATTATGACTTTCCAATGGTCAACCACTGACACTCCATTGAAAGAAATGATATAGAATGGTAATCTCTAACATAATGACAATTGAATGACTGACTAAAGTTTCGAACTTCTTACTACTTCAGATTGCTTATAACACTTATACTTATATGTAAAAATATATATAAATAAAATCTGACATGAATAAATGTTCAAATTTAGTAGTAGTTTTTGGAAAATCATTTCTACTAACGGGTTTCATAATAATCCATTACCATTGACCGACCACTGATCGACCATTATGAATTTAGCAGATTACGAACTTTTAGCAAAATGACAATGGGATCGTGTTGGCATGACGAAAATGTAAAAATAGCAGACTTGGACCCCTGACCCGATAAGTAGCAGGCGAAATGAACAAAGACGTTTCACACTGACTTCTCGGAAACGCAACGCGTAACGATGCGGCCTGAATGAACTACTACCCTTAACACTCGGTTCTCGGTTACCTAACCTAACTGCATTCTATTGGCAAGACAGCTCAGTTGCTAAATTGATTTGTCTGTGATTCTGTAAAAGGTGTGATCCCCTTTCTGATACCATCGTGTACAGCACTTACATTAGCCGTAATGAATTTGGGTGCCTGCTCTGTTCTCTGAACTCTTTTGGAAGTTTGTTAATTCAGTGAGAATAAGTGAGAATACTAGGGGAGCCTGAGGACACTTGATCCCTGAGCCATGACTACAAAACTACAATATTTTTTGTAAATTTGATACATGCAATACTGATCATTACAGTCATGGTCAATGGACCAAATGTCATTTTGAAAGTTAAATATTTACAATTTCAGAGCAGTGGCGTGGTTTTGTTTACAGCGTGTTGATATTTATTTTTGTAAGTATTTTGAACGTTATTTTCAGATATTCATATAAATAAATTATAGGTTACATTAAAAACTGTTTACACTTGATATTTTAAAGTGTATGATGTGTTTACTTTGATTAGCATTTCGTTTTAGATTAAAAAAATATATTTTTGTAAAATTATGGTCCAGGGTACACTTGATCATGGCGAACACGAGTAGACTTGATTATGGGATCAGGTGTCCCCTGCATTCTTACAAGAGATTAGTTTTTGTTTTGTTTCTTAATATGGATTCTAAAATGTCTAGAGCTTTCAAAAAGAAAGAATGGGTGAAATACGCCAACCGGGAGACAAAATAAAACTGAAAGCAGTAGTCAAAGCTGTCCTAGAAGGTAATAGCATAAAGGGCATAGCCAAATCCCTCAATGTGCCAATAATGAAGCTGAAAAAAATGACGTTGTCAGGAGATTTTTTTCTCTGAGAAGCCCTGACCACCGGTAGCTTGGACCCTGGTTCCGATACCGGTGGGCTACTATTTTTAATATTTTTAAATGTTTTCTATTTATTACAAAGACAAAGTCAAAGTCAAATCATTAATTTTAATTAGACCATTAAAAGGCACTAATGAACGTCATAAAAAAAAATGATGATTCTAGTGGCAAAAGTCTACAAATATTTAAAATGTAATATTATACATTTATTTAAAATAAATAAATGAGAGTAGGTAATACTCGCCAACTAAATACGAAAATGGACCAACAATATCGCCACATACGACTAGATTTACGGTTTCAGGAATTCAGGCGCAGTTATGAACCTTAACGACTACGTGCGTTTTATTTTTTAAATGCGTTTTCTAAGAACAGAAGGATTACAAAAACTATTAGTTACCAATGGCGTAATTAAAATATGGACAAATGGTAAAAATTTCTAATGAATTAAGACCCATTATTCATTCATATCATGCATTGCGGTACACTTATTCCCCTATGATCATATCTACCCCATGCCATGATCAAGTGTCCCAGATCACGGGACACTTGATCCTTTTGAAGTCTTCAGGGAAAACGAAAAAGAAAACAGGTTAATTTGGATAAATTTTCTAGTCAACCATAAAAATAAAATTCTGCATATCTTTAATATTTTTGGAGATATGAATGGAAAACCAAAATAGGGATCAAGTGTCCCCAGTCTCCCTTAACCTAAAGAGCAAGTACCAATGTGCCTTCATCAAGTTAATATTGGACATCACTGACATTGGCGAAGGAAAACATCGTAAGGAAACCTGGACTAATATTTAGTAGTTATGAAATCGCCAATCGCCAATCCACCTTGCGCGCACGTGGTGATCAATACTCTTGCCTTCTCTGTATGAGAAGAGGCCTTTGCCCAGCTGTGGGACCATAATAGGCTGCTATTATTATTACTATAAAGAAACATGTAAAGGAAGATTTTTCAATGATTTAAACAAGGATCTAAATATTCTGGTCACACAGTTCTTATTACATTTTTTATCTTTGCATTGGATGCTCTATTCACATCTATTCATTTACACTGATACTGCTTAGCATACGTACACACGGCTACACATCAAACTATACATTTCCAGTATAACCTGATCGCGCATTGTATAGAATTTCTATACATTGAGCTGGAAATGTATAGCTTGATGTGTAGTCGTGTGTACACTATTTAAATAACATTATTGTTTTACATATACTTTTTAATTGTACGCGATCGTCTACGGATCCACAGGACCAGTTCTGAAGATTCTTTATCTAATAGGAACCTACGTTATCTCTGAGTTACAGGCTGTATTTTATTATATGAAAAATAGGATCTTTAAGAAAATTCATACGGATGAAGCCGCAGGAAAAACTTTGCAGTTTAACTTCTTATTCCAACGTCCGACTTAGCGTATTATTAGGTCTTCAGTTTGTTTCTTTATTCTAATATTACATTTATATACTCTTCATTCGTACAGACAGCGTCATCAACTGCTAAACGCGCGGGGGGTTAGCAGTTGATGACGCTGTCTGTACCAATTCATTACCAGCTTTTTATTAGCTTCACCTGTATGTTTGTTTGTAACCGACTTCTTTGGGCGCGATTTTGACCCACTTTAAACGGCCAGATTTCGTTCAAACTTTGTAGATTTATCGAGGACCGACACTAACTAAGACAATACACTAATTTGATAAAATTATTAAAAAAAACAAAAAAAAAAACATAAGTCGTTCAAAATTAGTTGCCGAAAAAACAGCTATTATATACTAGGATGGTACTGCACAAGCGCCCCTGGTAGAATAAATGTACATAATATTTATAGATATAGATATAACCAAACTAAAAAGTAAAAAATAAATAATAGTTTAAAAAACCTAAAAACACGCTTTTTATAGAAAACCAAACTAAAAAATAGAAAATAAATTTTAATAAATTATTTTATTTTAAAAAAAGCGTGGGGTGCATGGTGTCAATAGTTATAAATATTTTATTGACAGATATGAAGTGATTATCATTTTGATAATATCTTAAACAGCACCCCACACTTTTTTTAAAATAAAATAATTTACCTATTCAAATTTATTTTCTATTTTTTAGTTTGGTTTTCTATAAAAAAGCGT
Source organism: Charanyca ferruginea (assembly GCA_947361185.1). Taxonomy (NCBI): domain Eukaryota; kingdom Metazoa; phylum Arthropoda; class Insecta; order Lepidoptera; family Noctuidae; genus Charanyca; species Charanyca ferruginea. The sequence continues at coordinate 1,906,343 of OX376055.1, read as the reverse complement.
GTTTTTAGTTTTTTTTAAACTATTATTTATTTTTTACTCACTTTTCTAACCAAAACATGTGTAATTGTCATCAGTCGACCGAATCGCCCTACAAATCCTAGCGCGTACCACAAAATAACGCTGACAGACGATCGAACCGTCCGCCTGACAGAGGGAGACAGTATCATAATAAATGCTAGAAGTAATAAGGCGTACAAATTCTCTTTTTGACGCACAGCGCGGTCTTTCTCTTTCCGGCGGAACGGTTCGACGGTATGCTGGCGTCTGGTACAATGACAAAACATACTACAAAGCGTAGTAATAGTCTGTTATTACCAGTTAGTGGTAGTAGTGCATAAAACAAAGGACTATTGGCTACACTGCCCAGCCCGGAAACACGCAATACAATATGAATAGATTTAGGTAGGTACATGTAACGGTCACCGCGAATATTAGGTGTACGTGTAGGGCTACCATACTTCAGAGATCCCCGGATTTGTCCAAATTTTCTTACTTATTTGCAAAAAACATGGTACACAAAGGCATTAGTTACATGAGATATAGATGAGATCATGCAAAGCGTGCAAAATGGTTTAGACGGCGTCCAGGGGGCCAAGTCTGCTATTTTTATAATTTCGTCATTCCAACACGATCCCATTGTCATTTTGTTAAAAGTTCGTAATCTGCTAAATTCATAATGGTCGATCATTGACTGCACTATGACGTTGTAATGGTAGGTCACTGATCAAAGGAACTGTCAAAATTTTAGCAGATTACCGTCTAAGTCAGTCATTCAGTTGACATATTGTACGAGATTACCATTCTATATCTTATCATATTTCTTATTAACTTGTATTTCTTATATGTAAGTGACTTGTATTCTTTTTTTGAGAAATAAATGTCTAAAACCTTATATAATTTCTTTCAATAGCGTGTCAGTGGTTGACCATTGGAAAGTCATAATGACGCCACTATACTAGTAGATTGCCAAACTTATCAAAATCAACAATAATGAAATCAATGATAGACTATTCTGACACTATTGTAATAGCAGACTTGAGGCCCAGGGTTCGCACGGTAGGGATATTCCCGGTTTCCAGGGGATTCCTGGCTAAAAACAATTAATTTGAATAATAAAGAAACGATATTTTATTTTTACAATAGAATTATTTTTGTCTGGGGCGTCCGGGAAAAAAACTTAATATCACTCAAATGTTCGGGTCTTTGAAGTTTTTGTCCGGTGTCGGCCATTTATGTGATACCAGTTCTATACACGTGCCTTCATTTAGTTTTTTCCCGCGTTCTCGTTTTGTTTGTATTCACATATTTTATGAAGTGGTTAGCTAATTCAAGGAAACTAAACAAATTTTTTTTTTGAGATTTGTAAGTCCACAGTAGGGTATTTTACTCTAAACGAGAAAAAAACTATAAATATGTTATTGAGACAGTTTAGGCATAAAGCAGTCGGAAAATGTAAGTTTTAGTTCATAAAATAACAAAACAAATTTTTAAATTCAATTGAAAGTTTTCAGTATGTTTAATCTGTTATAAAACACCATGAAATAGTAGCGGCCATGTTATTACGCCGTACGGCTGTGTAAACAAAAAATTGTCAACTGTCAGTCAACCGATTGGCGTAATATACTTGTACTTTTGCATGCTTTGTACTTTTATTATTTTCGTAACAAACGTAATTTTTTCATTATTACACCTATTACAAAATATGCTTATTATTACTGACGTCATTTACGCTGAGCAATATGGCGTCCAGTAAGAGGCGTTTTCGTCGAAATACGCGAGAAATTTGAAAATTCAAAATTTAGATGCATTTTTATGGCACTTATCGTTTGAATAAAAATGTTGTGTTTTTTTGTGGCATATTAGCACTACAGAATTTCATTGACACACTTTTCAAAAATGGGTGTAATATATTAATTACTAGCTCCTTCATTGACACACTTTTCAAAAATGGGTGTAATATAATTATTAATTACTAGCTCCTTCACTATTAACTCTAGTAGGTACTTAAATAATTATTCTACTTCTAAAGTTCAAGATGATTTAAATAGTACATTATGGTACAAGTGTGTAATGTTGGTGATTACCGCTGAGGCGCCATTGAGACCCGAGCCGTTAGGTGAGGGTCTTAAGAGAGCCGAGGACGGTAATCATCAATACACACGTGTATCATACGACGTTTTTCAACACACTTGTGAAGAAAATAATACTAAATCATCATTTTCAGCAGTGAAAACGAGTTGTGAAATTTGTTTCGCAATGGCGGGAAAAATTAATCGGTTTTCCTATGCGCGCGCATGTAACAATGGCGATCGACCATAAACTAAAAGAATGAGGTTTCTTTTTTTTTGTCTTTTCGCGGATAGCGTTCTAGCCACGTATAAAATGGGGAATTAAAAGTTTTCTTTATTACAGAGAAAACAAAAGTGAAAGTTTTATTTATTAAAAACGTATGAGTGAAATTATCTATTTAAATACGAAGTTGCATGAAATGAGCATGCAATAGGTATATTAATTTATTTCAACTATTGAACACGATCTTTTTTGTATCGAAACTTTTTTTAAGAACAAAGCAACTCAACCAATAAAATAAAAAAAAAACCCCTATAACTCACTTGTGAATAATAGCAATGAAAAAGTCACAGTTTGATTACAGGTGTCATTATGACATGGTGACATGGTGTCATTGTGGTGTCATTAATTGCGGTGAAATTAGAGCCATTTTATGAGCAAGTGTGTTGAAAAGTAAATTACACAACTTCAGGACGGATTTGTATAACTGCTTAAGTAGTCAGTTTGTTAACTAACAGCGGCATAAAGGAAAACGAGGAAGAGTGAATAGGTTACTTCTAGGCAAGCGTGCTCCATCTTAGACCGCATCATCGCTTCCCATCAGGTGAGATAGTGGTCAAACGTATGCCTATCAAAAGATAAAAAAAAAACGAAGTATATTGAATAAGAAAACTTTAAAGATACCAGCCCGTTAGCGAGTTTCTTGTAAACAGAAGTTAGATAACAAAATTATCAAAGACCTGCAGTTCTGCTCAGTAAAAAAAGCTTCAGATGAACTGTTTATCATCATCTGCCTAGTCTTTTCTTGTATTAGGGTTAGTTTCCAGTCTAACCAGATTCAGCGAAATACCAGTGTTTTACATGGAGCAGCTACTGGGTAACACGATATCCCTTGGTAAGATAGGTTGTCAGAGTTTCAGACTTCTGACTGCTCACAACGTCTGTCAAAGATCTACGAATGACAGCCACGACCAACACGATCTTACGTGCTTTCCAAGGCACGGAGGAAGTCTAGGTATAAATTGGATGGTCAGCCATCCACGCATTGACCGCGACAAGCGTAGCTTACATATCGTACGATCCGTACGGCTTTTATTTAGCCACGGACCCTCTGTAATATTTTAGCTAACTTCACCTAAGTTCAAAGAAGATTTATAATAATAATAATAAATAATAATAAAAATCTTTATTTTAGACCATACAAGATCCATAAAAAAAACACAACTAGATAAAAAAAAATTACAAATCAATAAAAAAATACAAACAAAAGATTAAATTAAAATAAACTTTAAAATTCATTGATCAATAATATTAAGAATAAATAATAAAATAAAACAATAAAATTCAAAAGAAAATTATAATAAAAATCCGATATCATTTGAAATTCAAAAGTTAAAAAAAAAATACAGTAAAATCCATTAATAAAAAATAAATTAAATAAAAATAGAGACATAAACTTTACGCGGCTATATCTAACCACCGCTTGTAGGTCTTGGTAGCATACATCCTGTCAGCAAGTTCCTTAACTATACTGTTTCGGTTTTTATAATATACCGGCTGACCGAAAATATCCATTATTACTAGAGAACGATGGAGTCAAAGTCAAAGTCAAATCATTTATTTCAATTAGACCATTAAAAGGCACTTTTGAACGTCATAATAAAAAATATAAGGTAGTTGCCCATTCCAAAAGGTAGTTTCGTATGGAGAAGAATGGGCTAGAAACTCCATACTTACCTACTCTTTAAAAAAAATGTGTGCAATATTTTGCATTTACAGTTTACAGTTATATAACTACGTACGTGAATACGATGGACCTTGCATAAAAACACTATATTGAAGTATGTACAAAGTATTACAAGATAAAGAATGACAACTCAGTTGTATACATAGATAGGTACATAGTGTTCACATATTATTATTTACAATTATCGAAAAAGTAGACAACCACTCCATACATTCCAACAAACTATGAACTAGTGTGTGTACCAAAGCAAGAATTAAATATAATGTATATACTAAGTATAAATTAAGTAGTTTTAATTAGCAATCAGTTTGATTTTGTCTAGACTGTAGATTGTCCTATGGAGCCCGGACCAGCTGCATGTTTCCAAGCATTCTTATCATGGATATAATCCTCTAAACTGTAATATGCTTGTTTAAGAGCGCCCAACCCGTCATATTTCCCATACAAACGCTCGTACGCGATTACGGCGTTAAAACAAATTATTTTCCAAATATTTTTAACACACAATATCTTGTGTTTTAAATCTAAGTTTGTATAAAGCCAAAAAAAGAACTTTTTTGGGAAACAAATTCAGTAAACACGTCCGAAAATCAGTTTTTTTGCACAATTTTATCTGAACTTTGCACTCACACAATGCACTCATACATTGAAAAAGTAAAAAAACAGCTTCATAGAAACCTTGCACCTGTAATGAAGATTCTAAATTACAAACATTTTTACCAAAATCTTGTAAAGCCTTTTCAAAAACACGTATTACCTGGAACAAGTTTTGTGAAATTTCCGCGCGCCAATTTTCCTGTGATGTTATCGCGTTCTCACTCACTCGTTTGTTTTCAAGGTTTGCGTTGGTTGAAACACAAAATTTTTCAATCACGTTCGCGGTGAAGTTCGTTCGATGGGGATGGGCGCTCTTAAAGGGGGAAGAAAGGTTCTCGAGTGGCGACCACGAACTGGAAGACGTAGCATTGGTAGGCCTTCTGCTAGATGTACCGACGAGATCGTCCAGGTCGCAGGTAACCGGCCGATGCAAGCGGCAGGTTGCCGATCGTTGTGGCGTTCTATGGCCTCTATGGGGGAGGCCTATGTTCAACAGTGGACTTTTTTCGGCTGATGGTGATGATAATGATGATGATGACTAAAGAACCGCCTAATTAATGTGTATGGTACGTGGGGGGTTACGGGTGGTAACCCACCCGGACGTACAGGGTGACCATATTATTAGACAATGTATAGTTTTTACTATTATCTAGTTGAAATTGAATTTTCAGGAACGTGATAGTATAAGTACATATCTTTCAGTTAGACAAATTTCAAAAAGGCCATTTTTCCATACCTATGTAATGAATACATTCGCGTTATGGATACTAGATTCCCCGAAGGCAAATACACTGTTGTACTTCAAAAGTTCTGGGTAACGCAACTAGGAGCAAACAACAGAATCGATAGCACCGCCCAAATAATAATAATAATCGTTTATTTTTGGAACAAAAACAAGTACAGTAAGTGGACAAAATTTAAAACGATGGTAGCTGCAAAAGTTAAAAACTGTGGCGCAGCTACCAACGCCCGACTCCAAGTGAGAGGGTAAGCTGTTCCAGGTTAATACATTACAAAGACATTTTAACAAAAGTGGGTAAAATAAGAGAAAAAACTAAAACAAAAGTAAAATGTAGAGTAAAAAGGAGTTAAATTGTGTGCCGTGAGTAGAATGTGGAGTTGGGGATGACGGTGAGTTCGAATGTTAAGTGTGGGTGAGTAAGTGAGGTGCGAGTAAGGCGGGTGAGTGTAGGAGTGTGAATGTACGAGTGTGAGTGTAGTTTTACCTAATTGTGTAGTGAATGTGAGTGTTTATAGATATTTAAACTTCCACGAGTTTTTCAGTTGTATCATATGTGAGTGATCTTAGCCAAGTGTCGAGCTTTTCCTTACATTTATGCCTAGTATATATTTATGATTTTATTCATTCTGTTGTACATTTTACAGCTTATGTAATTAAAGTGGCGACGTGTTGCAACAGTTGTTCGAGGCTCAATAATACAAATACGATCAGAACGACGTCTGTTGCTAGATATGTCTGGATTATATTTGAGTTGGGAATGTTTACGGAGCACTGTCTGAAAGATGAATAACTGTCTGACAGACAGGACCTGGCAAGGGGAGTAAATTGATGTGGTAGAAAAACGGGTTGGTTTCTTCGCAAGGACCTTTAAATAACGGTCGGACGCTCTGATGTGTTTGCGATTATGTAGCCAAAGCATAGGAAATACTTCATTGTAAAGAGAGCGTAAGGTATTGTTTACAATTACCGTAGAGCGATGACTCATTTTGGTATGAACATGATTACGCATTGACACAGTATTCCTTCAAAAGTAGGGACTGGTGACCGACTCAGCTGTGTTGGCGTTCGTAACCTGTCACCTCTCAAGTTACTCTGTGCTGCTGGTCAAAAGATACGTCGATTTATAATTTAATCCTCCCCCCCCCCCCCCCCTATTTCCTTTTTTACCCTATGTTTTGGAACAACCTACTAGCTTTAACTTTCTGACTAACTAACTGACTCTTGGACAATTCAAAAGTGTAAATATATTTTTTAATGATTTGGTTAGTACTTACCTTTCAAACAAAAAAAACTAAATTGAAATCGGTTCAGTCGTTTTGGCGCTATGATGACGCACACAGATACACACGCCAAAGTTATCCCACGGTTTTCGTCAGGAGTTAAAATAATAAGACTAGGTTTAAAAGTTACTGTGTAAGTGTTACTTTGTTCAATCGTTGACTACAAAGAGTATTTATAAATCTATTATAAATAGTTACTGAAACTAACAATACCTGATTATTTGGTTCATGCTAAAACCTACCTAGGCACCTTTTAGCACCCATTGTTAATATTAAGTAGTTAAAATATAAATACAAATTTTATCGAAACTCGCAACTTTTCATAAAATTGGTATTTACGTTATAAGTAACTATTTCAAAAACCGTTCCGGTAGCGTGAAGTTGATACCGAAACGGTTTTTGAAATAGTAACTATTTCAAAAACCGTTTCGGTATCAACTTCACGCTCACAGCGATGCGCTGTCGATTCGATGAAAATTAAAAAGAAATAAGAGGTGTGTCTCTACTTAAGTACTTATGATATATTTCCTCTGGCAAGAAAAGTTTTAAAAAATATTCTTTATGAAGACTTGCTAATGAACAAACTATCGGTAACAATATTGCTTTTAGGAAAGAAAATTAATGGAAAACGAAGGTATTACAAAAAAGGTATTGGAAATTTTCAGAAATACCCACAATAAAGCTTGCATATTGTAGTTAAAGTTTTGAATGGAGTAAGCAACAAAAGGCGAGGCAAATAAACTTAAAATTATACAATAACAAAAATATTATTACCAAGAATGGGGGTATATTAGTTCTAACCAAACCTACTACTTGTATACTGCAAGCGAGCATGCAATACGCAGCTGGCATGGTTTCTGTCACGATTCGGGCGGACCCATACGGACCCATACGCTCCTCCGCGCCTACGCGGACCTAAATTTCATTCTAGGCAATGATATTATATTAAACAGATATGTTATGAGCGCCCAATTTTGAAGATTCAAAAACGTCCTAATTGGGACGTATTGCCCTTAATCTGCGTCACGCATCATCACGCATGGTGACGAGCGATACGCTTTGTTAAAGCAGCTAAAAAAATAAAAAAATGCTATTTTGTGTATTTAGAAAGTGTACCAATTATGATAAATAAATTTAATAAAACACAAGGGATCTCATACCACATGTAACTACGCAATATACATCGATTTATTTATATATTTCAATTATTTTCCTAATATTCTTATAATTGGAGGTTAGAAAAAAGAAAGAAATGGAAATATATTTTTTTACGTGAGTAAGAAGAGGACGCGTTCACTCCGGACATAGAAAAAAAGTACAGATGCGATATCGTAGGCAGTAAAGTCATTGTTTATCCACAGTTCCGTGTTTCTTTTTTCTAACCTTGTAATATTTAATCATTTTGTTTGATTTAATCATTTATATACTTACTTAATTAGAAATAAAACAATGTGACAACAGATATTTATTATCCTTTCTTCGTTAAGGTTATTCAATGAGATCTGGCTTCAAGAATGGAATGCATTTGTTCATAAACAAAGAAATGAATTTTATTACAAAATAAATATTTTCTACTCTATATATTATTATATATATTCTATTATACCTTTATAATGTTTATTAGTTGTTATACCAAACCGCGTGTATAATTGTACTCGCGGTTTGTACCTTCTGTCTCGTTAAATTTGTTAGTCTATGATGCCAAGACGCGGTGATTGGTGGCCAGGATAATGTTTGTTTACATTCAAGCGCAATTGACAACACTGTCTCTTTTTTTCTTGTTGGTTTTTTCAAGCCATCCCTTTTCAACATTTTGACTTGTAGTGAATTGTAAAATGAATGAAAAGTGTGTATGTGTGCAGCCGCTGCTGCGCGGAACACTTTTTTCGGTTGTTTTGTGAGTGTGTAACATATCTGTTTATTAGAATATCATTGATTCTAGGTGTAGGGCAGACAAGACTACGTTGAGTCGGTTTTCCAGCAATTCGTTTCCGTCACTAACTTTTATAGCACAATATATTTTTGTTATTGTATATATTTATACATTTTCGTTGAAAATAATACCATGGAAATATACACCGATCAGACAATATTCGTTAAAAAATAATTCTACTGTTTGAGTCAACAATATTTTTATTAAAAATACATTGAATTGTTTTTCATACAAGTAAACAGTCTTTGAAACAATAATAAGTATTCGAAATAAAAATACAAGGACCAATTAATATTAATAGGAGGTACTATGGGACAAATTGCAGAATGAGACAACACTACCAAATGAAATTACATCCTTATTTCGCTACTGGTACTACAACCAGAGGAATAGTGTTCGATGGGCTGAGGCTCAATCAGATGAGTATGAGCTGGAGTGCGGGGCAAGACAGGGAGGGTTAAGTTCGCCCCGCCTCTTCAACTTATACATAGACCGTCTGATCGGTGAACTCAGCAGCACCAGAGTTGGATGTCATATTGACGGCGTTTGTATGAATAATATTAGTTATGCAGATGATATGGTGCTGCTGAGCCCATCGATTAGTGCTTTGAGGAGGCTTGTGGCGATTTGTGAGTCCTATGCAGTGGCCCATGGGCTCAGGTACAATGTCACGAAGAGCGAACTGATGATGTTTAAAGCGCGTGGCATAAACTATTCAGATATCCCCAGTGTCTCGCTCTGTGGCGCTCCTTTAACATGGGTGACTCAGTTTAAGTACCTGGGTCACTGGGTCACTGAGGATCTTAGAGATAATATAGACATAGAGAGGGAGCGCAGGTCGCTGGCTGTTCGATGTAACATGCTGGTTCGAAGATTTGCACGTTGTACAAATCAAGTAAAGGTAACTCTTTTTAAAGCTTTGTGCCAGTCTTTTTACACGTGCAGTCTTTGGACCAGTTTTACACAAAGGACATACAAGCGATCTGCGTGTCCAATACAATAACGCGTTCAGGATACTGTTGGGGCTGTCGTGGCGCTGTAGTGCGTCCGGTATGTTTGCGGAGGCGCGCACGGATGATTTTTACGCCATAATAAGAAAAAGGACCGCATCCATGGCCGGCCGGCTGCTCGCCGCCACTAATAGTCTCCTGAGCGTGTTTCGAGATCGGTGGGACTCCCCCTTGCTGCGCCACTGGGTAAGGATCCACACCAGCTTAGGATGTATACCCATTTTAAATTACTAACACTAGTTTTTAAGTAATTTTGTTATACTAACACTATGGACGTATGTCTGAATTAAAGAATTTGAATTTGAATTTGAATTTGAATTTGCATTTGAATTTGAATTTGAATTTGAATTTGAATATTATATGAAACATTTTCTGGGACACCAAATTCTATGAAATTTCTGTCTGCGAAACAAGGGGGCACTGTTGTACTTACTTCGTGGGGACACCCCACCTACTGCTATGCTTATAGGTATTCCTATATACCGTTTATCGACTGATACTATCAAGTCAGACGGACATGACAACAATGGCACAGTAATAGATATCTTTACTGTGACAATGGTTGATTACTAGCTAAACGGCATCTTCAATCTATGCGGGTCAGGATGTATAGGTCAGTAAATACTGTTTATCCGTCTTGTCATCTACCTTATAGAACGTTTGCACTTGTACTTAGGTATATTATATACCTACAGTCGACACTCTTTGCTTTGGTTAGCTTTAGCTTAGTTTTGTTGAATTTCAATAGGTAGGTGAGCAGCTCTCAAAAAGCAAGTGTATTAGCACAGACTTTTAATTGAAAATTAGGTGTATCTAATATTGGTATTGTGTTATTTAATCAATGATATCGATATATATCTACAGCATAAGTGTAAACGCAGTTTTTTCTGGACATGGTTACTATATGTGTTCAATTTTGTTACTTTTTATTCCGTCAAAATGAGTTATTAAAATAATGATTTTACGTTCTGTATTAACATTAATGCAATTCAAGAACAATAAAGTTATGTATAAACCAATATAAACTTCATAAAAAAATATTAATTTCAAAATTAAACTTTGATTAGATTAATTTTGATACTTAGTTAAAAAATGAAACCTTATTTTTATAATTAACCTTAAATTTTATTTACGACACTAATAGATATCATGGTCATAGTCAAAAATTATCATTTTCTTTGAAATATTTAATGAGTTAATAATGATATCTAGAAACATAAAATTTTTAGAAAAGAAAACCTCTATAATTATTTGAGGATAGTAACAAAATTGAGTGCGATTGGTAACCAATGAAAAAGTAAAGACTATTTCATACTGAGGTAAACATACTTAGTAAATTTTTATTTATTTATCCCTGACCTGAATCTAGAAATGAGTTCAACAATGGTTATGTAGGTACATTGAATAAAATCAGTTTAGAAAGAAAGCATTTCTTTTATTTCTACAATAATAATAAACGTAATAATATTTTAACAATATACTTTACACTTGCTACACAATGAAGCTCTTAACTTGATTGCTTGTTAGAAAAGAAATATTCAGATATAGAGAAGAAAGATTTAGAGACCTATTTAATCTTAGTGCCTTTTAATGGTCTAATTGAAATAAATGATTTGACTTTGACTTTAATGAACATTTTATACTTTACATAGAAAAAATAATGTAAACGTTTCCTTACAATTCAATTGTGTTACCAACCAGATCAACTTTTACGTTACTGTTAAAAGTAACAAATTTGAAGTCACAAAATTTAGAGGTTAGGCGATTCACAAAGCGCTAAAAAATCCACAATTTAGCGTATAACTCTCAAAATTGCCGAGGAAGTAGCCTTACGTAAGCAGTTTTTATTACAACATTTAACATAGAAATGAATTATAATACTTACCAGTAAATCGAGTCCCAAATTTGAGCACAAGCTGGTACCACAACCTTACGCACGCGCTTGCTTTGATTTTACTCTGACGTGTGACAACCAATTTTTAATGGAGTAATTTTGTATATGGAATGAGAATGTTCCTATCCTTAAAATTATACTCCCGTTAAAATATAGTTTTTTATCCTTGGGAATAACACGGTAACAAATTTGAAACTCAAAATTGAGTAATAGACAAGACAGTTTTAAAAATATTTTTTATCAAATTAATTTAATTGAAAGAATGTTTAGTCAAAGGTAAATTATTTAACTTGTAATTTAAACAAACCTGACTTAAAAAAAATAAATAAAAATATAAACCAAAACCTAGTAAAATGAGTTTTCTAATTGTATGATTGGGGTAGGACATCGAAAAACCCATACATTGAAATTATCCAAGTTTAAGAAATTAAACATTTAATTATGTTGTGTCCTTTCTAATGGTACTTAATATCATCAATATATTAACTGTACTACTCAAATACTAATAGAAACGTTTTGGTACAGAATTGCATTTGATTAATTGTCTTAAATTAATGTAGAATGTGAAGGACACCTATTTTCAGTCAGGTACAATTTTATTGAGAAATGCTCAGGTGTCTCTTTGTGTGGGTGGTATCCTCATAGTTACTTTTATGGGGTAAGTCCACCATACTATTCCCTAACCACTATTACACAGCAACTATCATCATCATTATCATCATCATTTCAGCCGAAAGACGTCCACTGCTGGACATAGGCCTCCCCCAAGTGGCGCCACATTGAACTATTGTAAGCCAGAATCAACAGCAGTTACCACTAGAAAATCGCCGAGGCAATGAAGCTCGACGAGCCCCGGAGAAACGATTCGACACTCTTCTCTGGATCTCTCGGATTCTTCAACGAAAGAATAGAACCGCGGAGAAATAAGAAAAAAAACATATTTTCTACTTCCCTCAAACAAAAACCCATCTTAGTTACGAGTACCTACCCTTCGTCTTGAGAGAATTGAGTGTTATATTGAACTCTTTCCGACTAAAATCCCACGGTTCCTTCTGTTACCGTGTGTCGGAGACCCGGAATTTGGTGCAGCCCATTGACATGGGCATTGCATTGTCATAGAAATTTTGATGGGGCCCATCAAAGTATCTATGCCTACCAAACACAGGTGGATTCTTCAAACATCACTTGTTTGTTACACTCACACACACCTTCGTGAAATATTACAGTAAGTTGGTACCTACCTACCTTACCTAATAACCATTTTTTGGTATGTGCCTAATATTTCAAATAGGTACTTTGGTACTTTCTCAGGCAGTAGGTATTTTACATAGGCACACTAATTTCTAAAAATGGATCCCTGAAAAAAGGAAGAACTTTTATCATGTCACCAACCAAACCTAAAAAACCGCGCCATCGAATGTGAAGCACCCTAAGTAAGCCAGACCGTTTGTACAAACATGCCTCACTCATCATAGTCACGGACTAGAAAACAGGGTTCCGCGCCGAAAGTACCTACCGACTACCGACCGTCCCAATCTATGTGTACGTCTCGGTACAATACGGTCAACGTAACTTGGCGCGTCTGAAGTTAGCTGTTTGGCTGCGCAATGGAACTTTTAGGAACGAAATTGTCTACTGCGCAGCTAATCGGCTAACTTCAGACGCGCCAAGTTACGTTGTCCGCACTGTACTTTAGGTGCTTCACTTTTGATATGCGGGGCGTGGAGTCCTTCTTTATTTTCTAGTCCGTGTCCGTTTAATTATACTCGTATAATTTAAGTTCACATAAACGGTCAAATACTGTCTGCTGATAGGTATGTAGCAGGAGTATGTAGGTACAGCGAAACTGGATAAACCTACCTATTATCTAATAACTACTTATATAAAATTCGCGTGTCACAGTGTAAAACGAAACTCCTCCGAAACGGTTTCACCGATTCTTATGGAATTTTGAGTATATGTATATATATGTATTCAGTATGTCTGAGAATTGGACGTCGGGTATTTCTTTTAGGGTAGTGTAGTGTAGATATGGTAGGTAGGTAGGGTAGGGTAGGTAGGTAGGGTAGGACAGGGTAGGACAGGGTAGGTAGGGTAGGGTAGGGTAGGTAGGGTAGGGTAGGTAGGGTAGGTAGGTAGGTAGGTAGGTAGGTAGGTAGGTAGGTTAGGGTAGTTATGTAGGTAGTTTGGCAGGGTAGGTAGGTAGATTAGGGTACTTATTTCACCCTGGAACGAGAAATAAAATGGTAAAAAAAAATCCTTTGAGTTACTTCATACCTTATTTTTTTGCAAACAAAGTCACATTTTCGAACCAATTATTTTTAAATACTTAATTGAGTGTAAAAAAAATCGTTTGAATTTTATTCCACCAATAGGGGATAGCGATTTGACCAATAGGTGTCATACAGAATAGACACATCAACAAATCAAACGTTGCACTGAACTAGTTAGGAACCAAAATAATATCCCACCAAACAATATTAAAACCAAGCGTGTAATGTGAGTACTTTTTGTAGTGCCTAATTCCCGAACGAAAGTTCAGTAATGCGCAAACCTTCACACACAATTAGGTACATGTTCCTTTAACTATTGTCAAAATTAAAGCCATCAAGTCTGGCGACTCTGGGATTTTCGACCATCAATAGTATTTTATTTCATTATTTCAAACAGAGCTGAACAAACGGGCTCAAAAGACAAAAACCCAACTCACACAAAACATCTGTGTGCTGTGTATCAAAGTGACAGGTGACAGGTAGTCGGAACGCGAGTAAAATATATAATCTGTTGCGCATGCGCGAAATTCTCTCAAATCCCAATTCAATTCCCAATCTCAAAAGTGTTAATTTCGAATTACCTAAACCTATCAATTCAATACAGTGGTGAAGTTATTTGCTTAAAAAAAAAACTATAAAAGTTTTCAAGCTGTCGGCCAAAACGGGAAAAGAAAAAGACATGAACTTTCATGACTTTGGCCCCGATTCAGGGGGCAGGCTGAAGGTAATCTTGTACAATTTGTTTTTCGACTACAAAAATCCTTTGTTGTTTAGTCAAATCTTGAAGAAATAACCGGTATCAATGCTCTAGTGAACTTAAGAAATCCCGTGTGGCACAAATTGATATTAGTAGCGTAATAGTACGTGCTAAGCTAATGTATTTTAAATATTATTCCGCATCACCGGCTGTGTTATTGTAAATTTTATCGATCTACCCGGCTACCGGTCCGAAGTAATCGATACCCGATAATCTTTCTGTACTACATAAAATACATACGTACTGAAATTTCAGGGTTTAGTGGTGGTTAAACCCATAGTGTTTGGGAATATAGCAAGATACTTTGGGAAAAAACGTGAAGAAGATGGTCATACCCATCAGTGGACGGTGTATGTAAAGCCTTTTGCCAACGAAGACATGTCTATGTACGTCAAGAAAGTTCATTTCAAGCTTCACGAGAGTTACTCCAACCCAAACAGGATTCTCACGAAGATGCCATACGAGATAACGGAGACGGGTTGGGGAGAGTTCGAGATTGTCATCAAGATATATTTCTTGGATCCTAATGAGAGACCTGTGAGTATTTTATGAGTTGTATGAAAATTTATCTTATGATATAGGTTTCAAATACACAAATACAAAAAACAATAATTATTTTGTCTGCACCCTGTCCATTGGGTTATTAGTTTTTTGACAGCTGCCTTAGAATGTAACTATTCCTGATTACTAAACTAAAAGTTAACTTTAAAATATGTTATAAAATAAATATATAAACTGCCTTATGATAATGGATTATCTTATTTATGACTTCTTACAGACATTATAATACAGTATGTGTATCAGTTTTTACAAAAAACAAAGATTGTTATGCACACGAAATATAGTAACACTCGTATTGTACTCAGTAATGGGATTATTCTATATAATAGTACTCGCTTCAAATTAACAAATCTAAAGTAATACTTTTATATTTATGTAATCCTAAAAACCTAAATATTTTGAAAATAATCCATGTTTATATTATGGATTTAAATATCAAAAATGAAGTACTTAACGAAATCAATATTTTAAAGTTAATTTTACATTGTTATTATAAATAAATCAATCAATTTTTTATTAATATTAGCAACACATTATATTGTAGGTAACCCTGTACCACATCCTGAAGCTTTTCCAATCACCACTAACTGTGGGTGGCCCTCCACAAGCGGGGCGAACACTGGTCAGTGAGGCGTACGATGAGATTGTGTTCCACGAACCAACACAATTGATGCAGCATCTGCTGAATAGTGTAAAGCCTATTACCAACGGGCCTTGGATCCACAATACTAATTGTAAGTTTATTCCTATTAACCTTGTACAGATTGCACATGGTCAGGTATTGTATAACGGGCTGGTGTCCTACAACTCCATGTTTCAGTGTGTATTTTGCATACAGAGATTGCTCATTAAAAACAAAGCGAAAGTGAACTATTTAACTAGAAGTCTAGAACTATATAAGCTTATGCAGTTTGATTGCAATGCGAGTTTTAATTTACAATATTAATAGATCTTTCTAATAAAACTGTTTAAAAAAAAAATGTGAGCCGTCACGGGACACCTGGCAGATGTGAAACGTCGACATTATTTTGTAAAAGTAATATGCAGAAAAGAACAGATTGTGATAGGAACTTGTTTTGTATTGCCACCGACTTCCGAAAGTAAAGTAATATGTCATAATGATAAAATAAAATATTACGATTTTTTTTCCAGATAACGATGACTATTTATTGAATAAACATTTATTTTCATTAAATACAAAAATTTACGAATTTATTTCAAATCGTGACTATTTTATTCGTTTAATCAGTGACTTCGGTAATCGCACAGTCGATTGCGCATGGCGACGCGTCGCCACACCGTACGCACTACTGCATATAGACTGTATATATATACCATCATATAGCATAGGCATGCGTCGCCACGCCAGAAATCGGTTTTACGTGCGGCTATAGATGTTTCACATCAAAAACAACTTGCATGGTGAAACTGTAAGGACCGTTATTTTATTTATTATGATGATTATGATCCTAAACATCACTAATATTTGATGATGTGATGTTGATGTCGATTATTTAAGAAAGCTGAGCGAACTATAACACAGTTTTTATACTACTTAAGTAGACAAGTTCTGCGAATATAGGCATCATAGGCAAATTTTTCTTCTTTGTTACAGTTGAGGAAAAAAAAGAGAAAACTCTTCAAAAGATAGTAACAGCACAGCCGAAGGTCCGCGGTGAAATAGCTGAACTGAAAGAGAAGCTGGAGCTTGCTAAGGAAACCATAGCGAAGTTTAAGGAAGAAATAGCCAAAATACAGAATGCTGGCACTGGTAGCATATTTGACTAGTGTATGAAGTTGATAGCTTTTCCAGAATCTGATGTCAGCCCGTAAGGCTGGAAACACTACATATTATAATTTAAAGTACCGTGCCGCGCTCGTAATGTCAAAATCTATTTTATGGATTTACATGATATATTTTTAGTAATAGAAAGTGGAATTCTCTAGGATGGTTCTATGCTATAATTTATAAACACATTCATAGGGACGAAGTCTCAGGCTAAAACCAAGTTTCCTTTACAGTGATTTGAGTATTATTAGGCTCTATTACCATTCATATGCTTTTATAGCAGATTATCAGTATTCATTCTGAAAAGAGAAATCGTTAGCATTAGCAAATTCATTTTCAGGTACATTACAAGCTGCAGTGAACACCTATAAGAGACCACATGTATACATTCCCAAAGCAAACGACTACGTACGACAAGACGATATAATGCAACTAAAAACATCTGTAGGAGACTACCCTCAATATTGAGGATCGTGACTCCCCATTTTCTTTATAGTGCATCTTCATTTCCATTTGATGGAGTGCCACTTTCCCTAGCAGTTTCAGGTGCTCGAACATCTGGATTTTCATTACTATATCTTTAATAGTCATTAGTGTCACAATTAGTATCATAATCAGTGTATATAGCAGCCAATATGGCCAAAATATTTATTGAATTCATGTATTTTAAGATAATATAGACTGTAGTGATCAATGTTGACGAATTTATTCATGTACCTATTATGTATTTGGTACTAATCTTATATTCTAATGTACTGAGTGGTTGATGTATTTATTAAGCGACTGCGAAATTGCGAATGTTAAAAAAATGTGTGTGTTGACGCGATAAAAGTTTAAATGGTATCAAATATCTCACGTATAAACTTGTAAGTTATGAATTAACCCCGGATTTAGAAAACTGTCTATCACCTTTATTTAGGTCCACGATTATATTAAGAATGGAATAGTTCATTATCTCATAAAACCATGTTATTACTAAGAGAGTAATAGCACACAATATAAACATTATTTTCTATGACCTTTTTCTCTTTTACACTTTAAAAGTTAATTTATAAGTTTCAGATCTCTCGATATCTCATACTTTTAGTGGTTCTAGATAGGCAACTTTTACTTTATTTAGTACGTTAAGTTAGACATAGTAAGAACATTCCAAAAATTGGATACTCATAAGTATAAGCTTTTTCTGAAATTTTAATAAAACATTATAATGGAATTTGCTGTTTTATTACTGTACCTCCAGACTGGCGTTGTACGATATAACGGGGTGAATAGGGATGCAGGGGTGAATCGGGACGAAACTTTAGTGTGTTTTTTAACATTGAAATAATATAGCTTGTTGCCAACAAGGACACTAGGAAAAAAAAAATATTATAGAGTCATTCATTAGAGTCATTTTTGTCAACAATCTATATTATTTCAACGGTAAAATCCCCTTTAAAGTTTTGTCCCGATCCACCCCTGCATCCCTATTCACCCCGTTTTGTTATATTTATAGCACGAACTAAGGTAAATCATAAGGTTTTCCAGTAAAACTTAAAATTTACGTACTCTTAATGGTAAAAGTCCGATATTATATGTTCTGTGATCATCACATATTTTAAACTCTCTTAGGTTTTACTTCATGGACGCGGTAAATGTCGAAAAATAGTCAAGAATTCAATTTTTTCAAGTGACTAATTAGTCCAAGAGTATTTGTTACATTTGTGTGAAAAAGATTTTCGCGGAATAGCTACCCTACACTTACGCGAATATATTCCGCGAATGGACTTTTGCGCATCTACACATTTCCGCGAATAAACTGTACCCAAACCCACTTGCGCGACACATTTGCGAGATCACAAATGCATGCGAGATATTTATTTTCGCATAGGATATTGAGTAAATCCGAGAAATAGGATTCCATACAGACATACCTAGGTACATAAAATGACGCCTGTATTCTCTAAAGAGTAGAGCAAGTACTTTCTGTCAAGAAAGTACCGGGAATGAATCATTTAAAAAGCTGATTTACTGTCAAACAAATAATTCGTCTTAAAATGTTGCATTGCAAATAGAATTTCGTGTGCAGAAACACTGAAAATGTTACATAAGGCTTGCAGTGAATCGACTTATCAAAAAAACGTGAGTATGAGTGTTATACTGCATTTAAAATGTAGTCGAGATGTGGTGTAAGATTTGCCTCGTTCTGGCCAGCCATCAACGTCTTTCACTGAACTAACATCGCATCGAAATGGTGACTGAAAATCCTCGGTTTAGTCTGAGAGAGACAGCTGCTGTAATCTCTGTATCTCAAGAATCAATTCTTACCGATTTAAACGATTGTTTTGGCATGAAATGCGTTGCCGCTCGACTAGTATTGAAAGATTAAAATCGTCTGCAAAATCTCGATCGCGTAAATGTTGCTAAAGACGTGTTACTTAGAAAGAGTCAATTCCGACCCCCACATTCATAAAACGCATTGTTACTGGTGACGAGACATAGGTTTACGAGTTTGACATGCAAACCATTCAACAAGAATCGGAATGGTGTCTTCTTACTGAAAAAAGATGACGTAAAAGAATATTCGCGGCAACCGAATTCAATTCCAAAAAATGTCTTGAATATTGGGTTATTCGTTGGCATTAGTGTATTATTACGGAATGGACCTACTTTGAAGGCGATACAATAAATTTAGATATTTAATACTTACATATTTTGATTTTTATTGAATAATTCCCGGGACTTTCTTGACACAGTAGTATAGGTACAGTCAGCAACATAAGTCGATTAATACTGTTAAATTTTCATATCGTCTAAATAACATAAAATAAAACGATTTAATACTTTTTAATATTTAAGGTCATTGCCAAGAGTTTATTTTATATTGATTTTATTATACTTTCCGCATTTCCTTTAATATTGTGCTGAATATTAATGATTTAAAAATCTGAAGTGGTAATCGACTTTTGTTGCTGACTGTACTAAGTATGTATAGTACACCCATGTTACGTTATCCAGATAATATTAACAATGACTATTTTAAGTTGTTTAAAGTTATATTAAGCAAACCCCACAGGTACTATCTCCCTCCCGAGGGTGTGGGCGGTACGGATTATGCGTCATGGGTGTCGTTTCCATCGTTTTCGGGGCCACTTATGACAACAATGAGGCCAAAGTCAAAATTCAAGATGGCAGCTGCGAAATCATTCGCGGCATCAGCGCTAGGGAAAAGATGGACACTGCGTATTTTCTGAAAAATATATATCCCTGCCTTGCCGTCATCTTGACCACTTCGCCCTCCCTTTCGTCATTGGCGCCCCCAAGAACAACAAACAACATTCGATATCCGTGCCCATGACGCACATTTTGTACAATTACGCAGCCGCCATCTTCGATTTTGATTTTGAGCGCACTCGGAAAGCGTGTGGGACCTCATAACACAATTTCAAAATATAAAAGTCTTACTGTACCCCACAGTCACATTGTTATGAACAGGCACACGCATAATATACATAATTTAGACCACACCCTGTCGACGTGTCTATAATATCCATGTCGTAACATTGTCGATTGCTTGGCACCTAAGCGTGTATTTTTTCCATTTGTTAAGGGTTGAAGGTTGAACCTCCCCTTGGCGGAGACCTATGCCCACCAGTGGGCGTCTAAAGGTTGACATGATATAGGGTTGAAAACGATTCGGTCTACTCCAACAATGACTAGGACAGCGTCGTCGTCCAACTTAGAGTAAATTAATAAATTAGCGTTTCGCTCGCTCTTGGAACAACTAGTCAGTAGAGGAAAAGGGAACCGTGCTTCGAGAACCGTGTTAGAAATTTATATTTTTCGACCGCGTCTCTGAGGTAAAACCTTAGATTTACCGAGTGAATTGTGAAAGGTCGAAATGGATGATGATCAAACAACATTTGGGACTTTAAGAGTTGGTAAATCTTAGGTTTTATCGTAGTTCGGGATCTTACAGTAACACATAATATATATTATTATATATATATTTTTTATTTTAGGTAGCTACAATATTTCTAGTTTGGATTCCCGATATTGTTTCGTCAGGCATGTGTGAATTGTATACCTGAGGATAAGAGGTAAGTTTGGATCCTATCTGGATATCTTTCATATACAGGTCGTCCCACGGTTAAGCCACATGAAGGGAAAGTACCTTGAATATTGTAGATGGAACATTTTACTTAAAGAAGACTTTATTTGAATTTAAACTGCATTCATAGATATTTAAATAATTACATGGTTGAACCAGGAATCAAACCCGTTACACGATAAAAATAATCACGCTGTAGCTTTATCATACCGATCGAAAGGCTTGTTCAAAGTGTGATGCACAGATGTCTCATCGCTGACATCGTAAGAATCCTCTTCTAATGGCGATTCAACATTGGAGCACGATTAGCCTCGACAACTGCTACCTACATGCTAACGAACAAAACAATCCAACTTTTTTGCAGCCGCATTTATCATTAGTTACACCCATTTTGCAATTGCAAAAAATTGTATTT
Source organism: Charanyca ferruginea (assembly GCA_947361185.1). Lineage (NCBI taxonomy): Eukaryota > Metazoa > Arthropoda > Insecta > Lepidoptera > Noctuidae > Charanyca > Charanyca ferruginea. Next base: position 1,884,966 of record OX376055.1, on the reverse strand, counting down.
AGGAGTTTTTCCTTTGCAGGTGGGGGTAAAGTCTGAACTGGTTCCAATATCAATTAGCTCCAACCCAAGTCTTCCAGGTCTAGTTTATGACAAAGCCACACTTGAATTTGATAATATACCCGAAATAGATGTTGATGAGCAGAAGCAGAGGTAGACCAAGAAGCCCCAGTTTTCTGCGTCTTGTCTGTATGTATCAGTTGTCGAGGCCAATCGTGCTCCAATGTTGAATCGCGAAGAGGATTCTTATGATATCAGCGAGGAGTGAGGAGACATCATCGCACTTTGAACTTTTTATTTGTACCCCGCAGGAAGAAGAAGAAGATAGTATGCTGGATGTTCCATTAGATGATTATCAATCAGACGAGTAGTTTTTCCAAACTCATAACATAACTTACACCGCTTTCATAATTTCCAATAGTGCTACTTTTTTTTATATAATATTTTAAACGCAACAGGACCACAATAGATCGTGGAATAGGCATACCGCAGACCCCAAGTTTAAAAAAAATGCGCTAAGTACCTCACGGGTGGGCGGAAACGTGTACATATTATGTAGAACACACCTTTTTTAACTTTTTGCATCGCTATATTATCTCCGAAATGGTGATTCAGGGAAAAAAGTGTAAAATCATCAAAATTAAGTTTAATTAAAATCAGTTAATTAATTTCTAAGATTTTTTACTTACTGGAAAGTTTGTAAGACATTGATGATGATGATCATCGTCATCAGCACCCTCGAAATCCATGGAAATGATACCCATGACGACTAGGTAATTTACTTTACCGCTGTGTGATTTAAATGTGTTAAGGCTTGTATACATGCCAATAACCTTGAGCATTTGGCCTGTACTGAATTTGTGGACGAGTGCGGGGGTAATGTAGACGCAGTCTTGAATCGGACGCATTTTTAATTTATTGTAATAAAAATAATACATATTTGTAAAAAGTAACAAAACCAAATCATTTTCGTTTGTATTGCAAAGCAGTAGATATTTTTTTATACTCTTGATAAGATATTAAGGAGTAAAATGGTTTCATCTCAATGATTGGGAGGTGACTTGACATTTTTTTTCTTATTATGTGATACCGATAGAAAATTTGTGGCTAAACCAAATTACGTATCATATCATGTAGATTAAGTACTAACAATTTTTTTCAGATGTAATTTCTCTGTAAATGCCGACGAAAAGTTGCTTCATCTGCATGCTTCTTTCAAGCTTTTTTCGAGAGAGCAGCCTTAAATGACGCAAAAGTTTTCGTGCGACCGAGCGCAGTACAGTAGTTGAATGAACAGAGTGCGCATATTGCGTGGCGGTGGCGGCTTGCACCCCGGCCGCCCCGCCTCCCAGCCGCCCGCGGTTCAAAGCCGCGGTGTCTGTCGGTAACTATTAGTTAATCTGTGCTGTCGGCGCAAATAAACGAACCCCAACCTACAGATAAACCGTCCAGTTTGGGGCTCAATGTAACCTAGCTTTATATAATGTTTTATGCTGCTGAGTAGGTACCCGCCCGAAAACTGCCCTTTAGTTCTGCCTTGCTTTAAGCCCCAAGGTTTGGTTTTTGCCCCAAGTCTCATTTTTATTTATTTATACAAAGGCGGAGTTAATGCCTTGGACATGTTTTATCAATCTACCTTAGGGTGCAGAGACAAAACATGGTAGGTTTTTTGTAACTTTTGCCTATAACAGAAACTGCATATTGTTTAATTCAAGCTTATTAGTCTTGTCATTGCTTCATTGGGCCGCTTGCGGGCAACCACGTGTGCATGAGACCGCCAGTCAAGCCAGAAGTGAATGTGCAACGTCCTTATAGAACACCCCCTACAAGCCCCCTCTACCCCCTTGGAAAAGCGTTGCCGACGCCGGCCGTGCCGCCAAGCGCCCCCTGCATGTGTGTGAAAACAGCGGCAGTGCCGCCGCGAATGCACTTCGATGCAGACGCTTACGCCGTGCTGAGAAAATTATGCCAATGTAAGTTTTTTCGATATCATATTTTTAAAGTATTTTTTCCTTACTCAGTTTTGGTTAAAACGTTTTGTTAGAGTTATAGCAGACACGATACCCGTTATTCCGACTATATCGATGCTGCAAGGTGCCAGGGTGTGTCCGAGGGTGTGACGACCCTTCGCGTTTGACTGTACCCACCAAGCGGTCGGCTGTACCTGCGTTCAGACATAGATATTCGACTCGTAAGGGTTGGGGGTAAATTGGTAATGAGTTGACAGGTAATGCCGTTGAGCAGTACAAACATCGGGTCGCTGTTACCAAATTAATAGTCCCGTATTGATTGCGTTTGCCATGCTGCCATGATATTTTGATAGTTTTATTTATAGCACTAACGAGAATTTTGAACTTTTTCGATGATCCTTACCTAAAGGTAAGGTTGCAAATAGGCAAGAAGGTTGTATTTTTTTGAGGAGAGTTTCAAGCAGTCACGTAGGTATTTGCCCCCGAAAACTTTTTGCTTCCTTCTTCGCAAGTGCGACTGCTAATTTCGATTTCCAAGTTGGGCAAAAGGTTATTGAGGATGGAAATTTCTCTGTAAAGCATAAAGTGAAGACATTTTTTCTGCGTCTAATCTCTCCCAGGTCGGACTCTAAGGGCGAGGGAAGGGTAAGTGTAGGTACCAATTTGCGCACACATTTGTGCACTACAATATTTCCTGCTTACTTGGCTGGTGTCCATTCCAAGAGGAGCTCGTGGCTAAGTTAAAGCCGTACAGATCGATCGGTCAAAGGTTAAGCTACGCTAGCCGCGGTCTGTCTGTGGTTGGGTGACCATCCCTTACATACAGAGTTTCCTCCGTGCCTCGGAAAGCACGTGAAGCGTTGGTCCCAGCTGTCATTTTGTAGATCTTTGCCAGTCATTATGGGTAGTCAGAAGCCAGAAAGTCTGACAACCAGTCTTACCAAGGGGTATCGTGTTAACCAGTAACTGGGTTGTGGAGGTCTGATAGGCAGTCGCTCCATGTAAAATACTGGTATTCAGCTGCTTCCGGTTAGACTGGAAGCCGACCCCAATATAGTTGAGATAAGGCTTGGCTGATGATGACTAATATAATCGATCGGGAGGAAATTATCAATATCAGCAGCGTATTAAAGACCATTGCGGAACCGGGCTGAAAAGGAAAAGCAGTCTTTTTTGTCACATCTTTCTCTGGAAGTATGTATACTTACTAATCTGATTTCTAAAATTCTTCCACTGATACTTAGCTACATTCTTGAGTAAAACAGAATGTGTTTTACTATAAAACAGAACGTGTTTGACGACACGGTTGGCGCAGTGGCTGAGCGATCGACTGCTGCGCAGCGTATAGCGGGTTAGATTCCCGCCCAGGGCAAACATTTGTGTGATGAGCACTTGTGTTTGCCTTGTGTCTGAGTGTTGTCTATCTATATGTCGGAGACAGTTTATTAATCACATTGTGGGTGTTAGCTAAATTTGTTATGATTTGTGTTTTTTATTGTTAATTTATGTGATTTTACTATCAATTATTGTCTATTAATTCGAAACATGATTAACAGTGTGTGCACACTGATTTGTGGTTACTTTATTTCGATAATTATTATCGATGGTTTTATTCAAAACAATGGTTGACACGTTACTTTGAATGTAAAACGAATTACTTTATGAAATCACTATTGTTTATTCATGACAATTATCATTGTGTTATTTGATTACAGATCTTATTAGATTCAGCACATTTTAGTGTTTTGTATCAAGTAAACGCGTGACGCACTTCCGTGCGCATGGACAGACTTGTATGGAGAGGTTGCAAGGTGGGGGGCATCGCCTTATAAAAGAGCGTGCACTCCGTAAGTATGGCAGTCGATCCTCGGATTCGACTCAGTAAAGAGTTCCTGCTCCCGACAATACTGTCGGTTTACCTGGTACAGCGCTGCTGTATATCCACATAGCTGTATAGGCTTGCTGCTAGCGAGCGATACACTTTGTATTTGAGTGGCTTATGCTACTGTACGAACTATAAACCTTAAGGGTTTGTTCGTTTATCATTGGGTGGCTTAGGCTGCTGTACGAACTGTAAACCTTAAGGGTTTGTTCGTTTATCATTGGGTGGCTTGGCCACTGTACGAACTGTGGGACCTTAATGGTCTGTTCGATTAACTGTATTGTTGCTGTACCTTTAACTTACTTTATTCTTGTTACTGATTACCATTTGTATTGTGTTTTCTTTACTAATAGTGTGTAATTGTTTTTACAGGTCTTGTTTAACCCTAATGGGATAATGGGAACGCCCATACTCCTGACGATGTACTATACCGCTCGGCACTCCTCCTCGATCACTCAGTGACGATCCGACATATATATGTATGTATTTAAAAAAAATGTATATGTGTATGTATATCAGCTGTCTGACACCCATAGTACAGGGTTGTAGCTATCAGGAAACACAGACGCAGGCAGGGAATTCCACTCCTATCCAAAGGGTAAAAACGTAACCCTATTACAAGACTCCACTGTCTGTCTGTCTGTCTATCACCAGACTGTATCTCATGAACCGTGATAGCTAGACACTAGGCGGTTAAAATTTTCACAAATGATATATTTCTGTTGCTGCTATAATAACAAGTAGTACTAAAAACAGAATAAAATAAATATTTAAGGGGGTCCAATACAACAAACGTGTTTTTTTGCCGTTTTTTTGCAACAATGTCTAATCATCATCATTCTGCGTCGCCTTTTCTCAACTATATTGGGGTCGGCTTACAGTCTAACCGGATGCAACTGAATACCAGTGTTTTATATGGAGCGACTGCCTATCGGACCTCCACAACCCAGTTACTGGGTAACACGATACTTACCCCTTAACGACTGCCAAAGATCTACAAATAACAGCCGGGACCAACGGCTTTAAGCGCTTTCCGAGGCACGGAGGGAACTCGGTATGAAAGGGATGGTCACCCATCCACAGACCGACCGCGGCTAGCGTAGCTTAACCTTTGACCGATCGATCTGTACGGCTTTAACTTAGCCACGAGCTCCTCAAAATCACGCAACGCACGCTCAATCTAATATTGTATAGATAATGGTACACACGGCTCTCGCATTGCATAGGATTTCCGCACAACGCGAGGTCAGCTTATACTGGAAATGTATAGCTTGATGTGTAGCCGTGTGTACGGAACCCTACGTGCGCGAGTCCGACTCGCACTTGTCCGATTTTTTAATATATAAATGTTGTTTTCAGGTACAACGGTCCAATTCATTTTAAAATAAATAGCTTTGACGTCACAAGCATAAATGGAGATTTAATTTTGCCTTTTGATCGTACAGTTTCAGAGGAAAATTAAATTAATTTTCAACACATTTGCCCCGTAAAGTGGTTCATATTGCACCGCTTTTTGGTTCATAAAGTAGCGGTAATGGCCTTTTGTTTACCTCAGCAGTGTTTTGATCGTTTTTATTCCTAAATATTTTGTGAACAAATAAACTTAGTAGGTATACTGGTTAATCAAATTTGATTTAGACTGAAGATGCAGCACGTTGTGCGACGCAAGGCTCTTTGTGTTGCGCGTTGTTACTATGTAATGTAGCGTTGCTTGCTGTGAAGCACGCAGCGGACAGTGTTGCAGCACTCGTGGCGCGGTGTCTTGACGCGGAAAGTTGCGTTTTCTTTCTATACAAGTAGGCAAAGTCATCTCATAATCGTCTTTTCTTTTTTGTATCATTGTATATATATATATTTATGTATATATATGTGTATATATTATGTTACTTATGTAGGTATATTTTTTATATTCAGTTTACTTAAGGCGACGATATACGACTTCTACAGATTTTAAACTGACAATCACGTCAAAATGTGCAGTGTAAATGATTTGAAAAAAATATATGTTAAACTAGAACATTCTCTTAATCATATAGAAAGTGAATATTTTTGATTAAGTTCATATTAAATAGTTTAATTAACTCGTGAAGTTGTGTCTGACGCGGACAAAACATTGACAATCACACAAAATCTACCAGGTATAATTATCCGAAACCTACACCATCTTACAGACAATTTTATTATCTATCTTTTAGTATACGCCTTTTTTTTAATTTTGAAAGAATACCAATTTTTGTTTAATTTTTTCGACTAAATTTTGAAAGTTTCGGACGCAGACTGCGTCCGTTCTGCATCAGTTTTGCGTCCAAAACTCTCAAAGTTTCGTTTAATTATACCTGGTAGATTTTGTGTGATTATCAATGTTTTGTCCACGTCAGACACAACTTAACGTGTTAATTAAACTATATAATATGAATATAATTAAAAATATTCACTTACTAAGTGATTAAGAGAATGTTCTAGTTTAACATATATTTTTTTTAAATCATTTACACTGCACATTTTGACGTGATTGTCAGTTTAAAATCTGTAAAAGTCGTATATCGTCGCCATAAGTTGTTTTTGTAACTATGCACCGGCCATGTTATCTCGTCACCACCCTTGGTTGACTGGTAGAGAATGCCTAAGGCATTAAGTCCGCCTTTGTACTGTGCATGAGAAATATTCGCAGAGGCGCCCGCGGGTCCCGTCGTTTCCGCGGTCTCGCCACGTTTTAGGCTGCATTTCCACCAAAAACGTGCAAGGATGTGTAACGAGAGGCGTGTGTGAAACTAGGCAATTACAACGCTAGCTTAGTACAATTTATGACAATGAAGTGGTAAATATCTTTGGTAATTATCAGACACATCCGTCGCTACGCATCCACGTGCATCTCTGGTGGAAACGCAGCCTTAAGCCTTATATCCACTTAAGTATGGCCAGGCGAATGAGCGGCTCATTTGTTCCGAGTCGCTCAAGTCAAGTGGAGACGCCTGAGCATGCTCGGCTCAGGCGAATGAGCGGCTCATTTCTGCTCAGGCGAATGAGCGGCTCATTTGTTCCTAGTCGCTCATGTGGTGACGCCTGAGCATGCGTGGCTCAAGCGAATGAGCGGTTCATTTCTGCTCAGGTGAATGAGCGGCACATTTGGCCGAGTCGCTCAAGAGGCTGCTCGGCTCAGGCGCCTCCATTTGAGCGACTCGGCCAAATAAGCAGCTCATTCGCCTGAGCATGCTCAAGTGGACTAAGACTTTACGCTTCGGCTTTTCATGAACTGAATTGTTAATAAACGAGCCCTTAGGCACAGTATAAGTATTAGTAGTACTACCTTAGGATTCAAAGTTCAAATGCTCCGCGCTCAATATTTCACAATTTTTTGTTTAAAATACTGAACTTTCTGAAAGGATACTGCTGGATGTGTATGAATCAACAGCAATACGGTGGTGGTTTTTTTTTGTGTGGATACTTGAACTATACCGTCGTGCAAAGTGAAATCTAAATCTGGTCTAGTATTTGGCAAATTAATAAGTTCTAACGTTTTTTCATCATCATCATCATCATCATCAGCCGGAAGACGTCCACTGTTAAACGAAAGCCTCCCCCATAAGCTTGGGGGATGCCATAATCCCCGCGCTTGGCAGGCGTCTCGGGGATCGCAGTGAAGTTGTTGAGTACACGGAAGCCGCTGCTGCCCGACTTCCAACTTTTCCCTTAGTCGCCTTCGACGACACCCTCGGGATGAAATGGGGGGATGCTATTTTAGCTGGACACCCCACAGGGTGGGGGGTTTTGTTTTTAAATTCTATAAAAATTTTGGTCGCTTAGATTAGCGTCAGAGCCCTGCCTCATTAGGATGCCATGGCGACGTCGCCAGCAGCGCAGGCCTGGCTACTTCTGGCATCCGAACGTCGCCAAGTCGAGTAGCCATGGCGTCTCGACAAGTCGACAGTCAGTTTACGTCATCAGAATTGTAGAAGAAATCGCACTTCTTTGTTATCTACGTCGCAGAAAAATGGAAAAAGAAAAGAAGAAAAAAAACTGGAAAGGAAACTGTGGGTTCATCCTTTTATATCAGATAAAACTTAGCCAAAGTGGTATTTTTTTTAAACTAAGTATATGGAGATTTACGAAAATATCCTGTTATTTTATTATTATTATTATTTATCATTATTATTATATATTATTACATATTGCACATTACACATTACTCATTATTTACAACAAAATCAACTACTATATTCCGATCGAGCGTCAAGTGCTCATCACACAAATATTTATCCTGGGCGGGAATCGAGCCCGCAACACGCTGCACAGCAAAAAAAAGGAATCTTGTTTATTGCTGAATACTTTATGACTTTACTAGGAATTCTTAACATACTCGTATTTTCTAGTTAGGTTTTTTTGGATTTGGATGATATGAAGGTACTAAAATGCGAAAAATACCGATTTTTTTCTTTGTAGTCTTCAGAAACTACAAAGTGATGATGATATAGTCTAGTTTGTAAAAAAAAAATTAACAGTATTTATCCCATAGGAATATAAACATGGTCTATAACCATGCTTATATTTCAATTTTTTTTTTTACAAACGACAACTTCATATTCACTTTTACACCAAATTTCATCAACATCGGTTAAGTAGCCATAATACATCAAGCGTACTTAAGTTCACGCGAACTTTAGTAGTACGAATCCGCGATCAAACATACTGATATCGAATACATTGGTGTCCTAATTGGCATACGCGCGATGCGGCGACTAAAACATTTTTGATCTACTCGTATTCGCACGAACTAAGTTCGTATGAACACGCGATCAAACATTGATGTCAAATGGGTGTCATAATTGAATTTACGCGATAATTGCGTCGCGTCGTCGGGGAGCGGGCGCAGGAGATGATTTAGGATCGCGTTCTGTTAGGACACCAGGCCCCTTATTCACAACCATTCGATACGTTTCCGTGTCGGTAAGATACCGTATTCGACAATCTCATTTCCGACTTCAGTCTTCGTATCGAATTTGAACTGTCAAAATTATTCGTGTTCGGATTTGTGAATTGCGTTTGAAGGACATCTTCGATATCTTTTGACTTTCGATTCGGTACGGAACAGAATCGAATGATTGTGAATAAGGGGCCTGCAGTGCTATTCTGTTACAATCTCCCTCGGTGAACACCTAGGTGAAGTGAGCTGTCATCTATCCGTTTGCTTTGTCAATCCCTAGTATCGGGCTAGATGACAGCTCACTTCACCTAAGTGTTCACCGAGGGAGATTGTAACAGAATAGCACAGCTGGTCCCTTATTCACAATCAATTCTTTTAGGGCTCATACGCACTATGCGGTTAGCCGCAATGCGGCTAGCCGTACGGCTGACCGCAAGCACAATTATGTTGGTAATATTCATTTTTATGCGCACTGCGATGCGGCTACCCGCAGACCGCTCCGGTCGCTCGGAGGGCTGCGGCCCGAGTGACGGCCAGCCGCAGGGTTGACTGGGCGGTTCAGTCTGCGGCTGCGCGCCAGTGATTGAGAGCGTGCGCACGTGGTATGATATGATTTACATAAAATGGAATTCGATACCGAAAAAATTATCATCGAAATCCAGAGTCGGGCAGCATCTTTGAAATGGCTTGATCAACCGCAAATCGCAACGGTTCTTCAACCACACGTTGGGGTTGCGAATTCGGCTGTCCGCGATCCGGCTGGCCGCATTCACAACCGCGTCCTGCGGTCAGCCGCACGGCTATAGTATATAGTGCGTATGAGCCCTTAGTGTAGCTGGCATCCGTCCATCTGCTTTGTCAATCCTAAGGACGGATGACACCTCACTTCACCTAGGTGTTCACCGAGGGAGATTGTAACAGAATAGACATACTGTTTTTAAATCGCGCGACAACGTGATTGTGGTTTACTCGCGTGATAATCGGGTAGTCGCGTTCTACTATTAGAACAACGCATAGAAATGGGGCAGCGCCTATGTTGTCGTATAATGTTTCGTTGGATCAATATGTTATAATTATATTACTATTCTAAATTTTAAGCTTAATCACTGAGCCTTTTAAGCGTGGCAGAGAAAAACATCCATTGATCGTCACAAACTTTCCCGTTTATAATGTGGTACACACGGCTGTTCATCAATTTATACATTTCCAGTATAAGCTGACCTCTCATTGTATGAAAATTCTATAGAATGCGAGATCACTGGATACTGGATGTGTATAGCTTGATGTGTAGTGTTGTGTGTGTACTACATTTGCCCGCGACTTAATCCGCGCGAAAGTAGGTTATCGCGAATGCAGACGAAGTTGCGAATTACAAAAGTAACCTAAAAGTAAAGTAACTCTTTTTGGGGTTCAAGCTTAGTCTGATACGTGATCTGTACAAAATGTCAGAAACGGTTCAGTAGTTTAGCTTGTAACAAACTCACTTTTTCGTATTGACGAACGTATCTTCGATACTCTTGCGCCATCCTATCTTCCTAGTTCAGCGTGTTGTGCTGGTGCTGCTGCTGCGCCTGCAGACTCAAACGTCGAAAGTGTATAGTGTCCTCGGTGATAACTTTATTTCCGATCCGTTTGGGGCTAAAACCCTCGGGTAGTGCAGTCCTAGTGCTCGTCTACTTTTGAAGGAATTTCCCAAAAAGTTGGTCGACACTTTCCTTGATCCAAGAGCTGGTTTTTACCTAGGTATCAACTAAACCAACCTTTAAGCATTGCCATCCAACGTGGCAATTCCGCCAGTCTCTTGGACACGTTCCCAGATGACAGCGATATGGAGGAATTTTTTGATGCCTTAATATTCGATCAGTTGTCGTGCCCCCAGCGCCCGGAACAGTGAATAATATAAGTAATTCATCTAACTTCTGACATTATTTTTAGGAAATCTAATTAAGAGACTAAAGTGTATTCAATTGTAAATGATTACTTAATTAACTATTTACCTAATATAAACAAATTCTTGATAGAATACAGTGTAATTAAATAAAAACAAAACGAGCTGTGGTATGTGGTCGGAAAAATACGACGCTGGCTTATTGAACACAAAAATATTTGTCGAATTAATCCGACGTAAGCGGTTAAAGGGTTAACAGTTACTCGTGTTACCTACTCGTATTGTTTATAAAAAAAAAAAAAAAAAATAAATGTGACCTTTCGTTTGATTACAAATAATATTAGTATGGATAGTAGGATTTTCCCAGTACAAAACTTGACCAATGCCCAACCCTTGCAATGCTTGACCTTTGATTATTGTTAGGTCTCCGCACGAGCGGGCGGAAACCTATCAATAATTCTAAGACACTGACATTTTGTACGTTATTTCGTTCACAAAAGAGTTCATAATGTTACCAGTACTTACTTGGAAGAGTTAATATTTACCGCTTGACTGTTAGCCACGACTGAAGTTTCCAATTGGGCTAAAAGACCAACTTGTACTGCGGACTTACTCTCAGTTTGCTAAAGTTTGTTTAAACTTTCCGAAACGGTGAATTTTGTAAGAACCGAGTATCAGCAACAATTTAAAATTGAAATGGTAAAGCGTGACCAATCTATTCCAATATACTTTGTTTGTGAAGTCTCTGGAATTTCTGGTTTGGTCACAATAAATCTATCAAAGTCAAAGTCAAAGCATTTATTTCAATTAAACCATTTACAGGCACTTTTGAATTGTCAAGGAGTCGGTCAGTTAGTCAGAAAGTTGAAGCTAGTTGCTCGTTCCAAAACGTAGGTAGGTCTCTATGGAGAAGAACGAGCAAGAAACTCCACGGACACTCTTTTAAAATCAGGTTTTTACAAAATACTGCTTACATTATTCTTGTTGCTTCTATATGTGAAAACAATGAAGGTAATCTAGAAATACAAAACATAAAAAATAATCAAGATAAAAACCATGGCAGTTAAGAGTTGACCAATCTCTACTGACAGCGCCCGTTCACGAACATGACGCGTGAATCAGCACCATTCAGCTCAACCATTTTAGAGGGAGCCGAATGACCCAACACACGCGCCACCACCAGCGAGACATTTGAGTGAGCATGACAATTCTCAACCGCCATGCTCATTTAAGTCAAACACATAACAATTTACTTAAAATATGGCTCCATGGTACTCACATTTACAAAATTGAAATAATGCTGCTAAATTATACAAAACTAAGGTTTCCAATGTTTCTAAAATGTCGAAAAAGTAATTAAAATATATATTTGTGTATAATAATAACGATACTCGTTACTCATGTCAATAAAAAAAAAAGGGGTAAGAAACAACATTCCTCCAATTAGGAAATACCCTAAACTGCCTGTGGAGCAGGACCAGCATTTAGCCAAGCATTTTTATCATTGATGTAGTCTTCTAATTTATAATATGCTTGTCTACACAGTGTGCGTTTAATACATGTTTTAAATTGTCTTTCATTTAGTTGTAGAATATCAAGAGGTATTTTATTATAAAATTTTACACAGTACCCCATAAAAGAAGTATGAACTTTTGACAATCTGAATCTTGGCTGATCTAATTTGTTCCTATTTCTAGTATAAACACTATGTCTGTCACTTATTTTATTAAAAAGATGAAGGTTTTTTCGAACATGCATAATGTTTTCATATATGTATTGACAAGGTACCGTCAAGATGTTAATCTGTTTAAACAATTCTCTTAGAGACTCGCGACTGCTGAGATTATAGATGGCTCTGACAGCCCGCTTTTGCAGAATAAAAATAGAATCAATATCTGCAGCCCGCCCCCAAAGCAAGATACCGTAGGACATGATGCTATGAAAATAACTAAAATATACTAGCCTAGCGGTATCCACGTCTGTCAAATGCCGGATTTTTCTGACAGCGTAAGCGGCCGAACTCAACCGCCCTGCAAGAGATGTTAAGTGAGGACCCCATTGCAGCTTTGAGTCAAGCGTAATCCCTAGGAAAACAGTCTTTTCGACGAATTCAAGTATATCCTTATTCAATACAACGTTACATTCACTACTTTTAACATTCGGTAAAGCGAATCTTATGCATTTAGTTTTCTTCTCATTTAATACCAAATTATTTACAGTAAACCAATTATGAACCTTAAGCATAGCGTCATTTACGTCGTCATGGTGCTGTGCCCGTCTATTAACTCTAAATATCAAGGAAGTATCATCAGCAAATAACACCATTTGTGGTTGATTTTTCAGTAAATAAGGTAAATCGTTTATATAAACTAAAAAGAGGAACGGACCCAATATTGAGCCCTGCGGTACCCCCATTTTTACTTTTAAGACCGATGAATTTACACCGTTTACTTGAACTTGTTGCAGTCTATCAGTCAAATATGATTTTACTAAGCTAAGCGCTAGTTTACCCAGTCCGTAATGCTCAAGCTTTAAGAGTAGTGTTTCGTGATTCACGCAATCAAATGCTTTGGAAAGGTCGCAAAAGATACCAATAGCATCTTCAGAATCCTCCCAAGCTTTAAATATATGCTTGATTAAGGTGACACCGGCGTCAGTAGTGCAACGTCCTTTGGTGAAACCATACTGTTGATCATGTAAAATTTTGTGACAGTTAAAATGACTGAGCATTTGATCAAGCATTACTTTTTCAAACACTTTGCTAAAAACCGGCAAAACCGAAACGGGTCTGTAATTATTAGAGTCTTTACAGTCGCCGGATTTAAAAACTGGTATAACTTTGCTGAACTTCATTAGATCCGGGAAAACCCCTTGGTCTACACACAAATTAAAAATGAAAGCTAAATAGGGCGCCACTGTCTCAATAATTGATTTACAAACATAAGTAGACATCCCCCATAAATCTTCAGTACCCTTGATCTTGAGTTGTTTAAAAGCTTTAATAACGATTGCAGGGTTTATATGTTTAAATTTGAATTCCGTGGGACATGCTGAAACATTCGAACTTAGTAAGTTTAAAGCAAGTGAGGGCGAAGAATCTAAAGTTTCAGTAGTTTTAATAGGAATATCGGTAAAGAATGTTGCAAATTCCTGAGCAACTTCTTTATTAGTACTTAAGAGACCACGGGAAGTCTCCAGAGTGTAATCAGTATTATGTTTTTTGTTCCTGTTTGTTTCATTATTAATTATTTTCCAAACAGTCTTAATTTTATCATCAGCTGATTTAACTTTGTTGCTAATGTATAAGGCTTTCGCTGCTTTACAAGCAATTTTAAAAGTTTTAGAATAAGTCGAAACATACTTATTAAATGTTTCGGTGTTAATATAAGGCTTAAGGCCATACAACTCAAAAAGCCTTTCTCTACTTTTCCTGATACCTTTAGTTGCCCAGTCACTAAATAAAAACTTAGGGCAAATAGTTTTCGTTTTTTTCTTAAAAATATTATCAAACTCTGTTTGCACAACTGAAAAAAAAAAATCTATCACTGATAAAAAGCTGTACTTTTATATTTTTAAATATCTTGGGCAAAAACGACAGCTTCTGAAGACCTACGTGACGATGAGAATATGAACAGAAGGCACAGGGCTCTTGTGATCAGAGCAACGTTAACCACCCCACATGTTTAAACGTAATCCTCGAGTTAAAATTACACTTTTGATAGTGACACTTTTGGTAGAAAGAAAATTTAAAACATTAAAAGTACACTCTGTAAACAAGCATATTACAGTTTAGAGGATTATATCCATGATAAGAATGCTTGGAAACATGCTGGTCCGGGCTCCATATGACAATCTACAATCTAGACAAAATCAAACGGATTGCTAATTAAAACTACTTAATTTATACTTAGTATATACATTATATTTAATTCTTGCTTTGGGTCACACACTGGTTCATAGGTTCATAGTTTGTTGAAATGTATGGAGTGGTTGTCTACTTTTACAATAATTGTAAATAATAATATGTGAACACTATGTATCTATGTATACAACTTAGCTGTCATTCTTTATCTTGTAATACTTTGTACATACTTCAATATAGTGTTTTTATGCAAGGTCCATCGCATTCACGTATAGTTATATAACTGTAAATGCAAAATATTGTACACATTTTTTTTAAAAGAGTAAGTATGGAGTTTCTTGTCCGTTCTTCTCCATACGAAACTACCTTTTGGAATGGGCAACTAGAATCAACTTTATATTTTTTTATTATGACGTTCAAAAGTGCCTTTTTAATGGTCTAATTTAAATAAATGATTTGACTTTGACTTTGACTTTGAGTGCCATTTTAATAGTTATCCAAATACGTCCACCGCTAACACCGCCGCCGCTGCGGTCGCAGCTAGTCGTGCTTAGGCATAACACCGCAAATCGCGCCGCCCGCTGCGCCTTCAACCGCAACACGCTCCTCACTGCCAGAGACTGCTTATTGCATTCAACAGGCAACTAAATTGCATCGTATTTAGAGCTTACATCTCGAAATTGCCAAGCATTCATAAGCTGTTTCTCCACGCTTTTAATATTGTTCTTTCTTTTTAGTGCAGTACCTACGAAACCGCGTTTATTTATTTATTTATTCAATTGATCTTACGAGCTAACAGATTTTACATCCAAAACGCTCATACGATTAGATTACTTACAATTCAATTCAATCATAACTTAATTACACATGCTCGTCACATTATACAATAGAATATTATAAAATAGTAATATAACCAAACCCCCCCCTTTTTAACTATCCAAATGACAATGCCAGATCCTGCCCCACCCATTTACAGAAAAAGTAATTTAATAAAATAATTGTAATGATCATACAATCTTATTATAATAAATTGTTTTGCTTTAGAACTTGCGATTTTGCGAACTTGCGTTCTTGGTTTGTTTCCACGAGACAGGCTCGAGTGTGGAGTTGTGTGGAGTTCATTAGCAAAATGCTTCCTTTGTGTCATATATTTGCTTTTTTTTTTTGAGAACCTAATTGATAATGTAGACTATTGTAAATTATAAGGAAATATAAAGAACTTTTTTGTTGGCAAATGAACAACATTATTATTATTACTTGCGGATTACAAATCAATGCTAAAAGGAATGCAAATACAGTTTTTTGATTTAAACAGAAACGGCAAGTTCTGCAGCCATTAAAACTAATGTTTAGTTATCAGCAATGAATAAGCAGTAAGATGCTACATATTGCAAGCTTGTACATGACTTTTATTGAGTGGGGCAAAGTTCTATAGAGTTTCTGGCATTGTCCTTTATAACAGAAAAACACAGCTGTTACATCGTGCGTTCTGAATCAATTGCGTAGACACGTTCTATTGGACCAATATTACGTATTCGGATGACCTAAATACTGAGTAAATAGTCCAAACCGCTGTGCGATGGTCAGTGCGAGTCCGTATGTGCATACACGAGCGTAATTAATAAAAACGTTTTCAAATCAAGCACCGAGCATTGGATAAGCTTAGTGCTAGGTTTTACATTGAAAGCGTTTTTATTTACAAACTCGGTAACTACCTATTGTATTTCTCATTTATCTACGCCACGGGAGGGTTGGAGATGAATTAATTAATTTATTTTTATTTATTTATTTATGAAGTATGGAAGACTTACAGCTAAACAAAACAGAATCAAAATGGTGAACGAAACAGACAGCCAATTACAAGTCTTCACTTATAAAAACAGACTGGCAAAGATGGTGTCAACAACACAGTACTGCCCACACAAAAAAAGAAAATAAACAGAATAATATCAAAGCTTAAACTTAAACATACTATACTACTACACACTACTACACTACTACTCTACTATATTTATTATTACACCATATATATTACTAACTGCACTATCTTTAAATACAAATATTTCTGAACAATCATTTGTAAATGGTTAAAAATGTACTTACCTAGTAGAAAAAAAATGCCCTATGTTTAAATGCGTATCTACGGCATAGACAAGAGGAAGGTTGTGATTTGTAAAATCAATGTATCTCATGTGTTAGATTCCGACTAGCGTGGCTCGCGACTTGAGCCGAAAGTCCCGGGACTAAAGATAATTAAATCTAGAAAAGTCTTGGTGGTGAGGCCTGAGACACTCCGTGACCTAAGCACTAGTCGTAACGTGACATTGGAATCAGAAATACATTTTCAACTTCTAGTTAATGTATAGGGTTTAATGAGGGAGAAGTAGAGAGACTCACTTATGAGCCAGACGCGCCATTGTTTGTTTCTTACGAGTAACTAGTTTCAAACTTAAGAAAACCGCGACCGGAGAGAGAGCCAACGGACGTGTGATCGGTTGAGCGTAATTAGTAGCGAAAAAAGTGTATTTCTCAAATAAATGGTTTAAAAATGTAACGGTTGCGATGTCGTAATAGACGACATTTCGTTCATGAAATGTGCTAGAGATGAATGCAGAAAAGAGTACCCGGAATGTGTTTGCAGTGCTCCGAAGCAGGATAATTCGGACACACCAGTTCGAGGTAACCAGAATGTATTGAATAAAACTGCAACTCCTTGCTATGTAAACACAGACCGAGGCAATAGGAAAGTTCCAAAAGAAGTGATAGAAGTGGATATCAGTAGTAAAATACTGCAAGAATTACAAGAATTCCGGTCTGAGATGAACCTGAAAATAGACAAATTCTTTAGTATACTTAATTTGGTCAAGGGCAAATTTGTAGACACAGAAAAAGAACTGCATGAAATACGAGACATGATAAAGATAGTGCAGAAAAAAGAGAGTAAAGTCGATGAGTTAGAAACACAGATAAAACTTACATAAAAATTTGATATTATATTATTGTAATTGTAAACAATAATATTATATACAATTCCAAGAAAAAGGCAGGGAGCTCAAAGGGCATCAAAAAACTCGTTCACATCGCTGTCAACGGGACACGTAACCAACAGGCTGGCAGCATTGCCACGTTGTATAGCAATGCTGGTTCTTTGACCCAAGAATAGGCCAGCCTTCGGGTAGCGTGAAGAGTTGACCAGTCGCCAGTCGATGTCACGAAAAACAATTATTGTGTGAAATCCTAAAAACCAATTTATAAAACTATACCTACCTACAATGGCGTCAACGTGGACCCCGCATACAAGATAAGTACGTGCGATTCGTAGCTGGCTCCAAACCAAAGTGAACGAGACGATTGCTCGTTCCCCATTATCTTACTTTGACAACTTGCCAACCATCACCGCTTGGTGTTGCCACGTAAAATAATTGTTTGCACGCGTGAGTTTCTGAGTTTATAAACGCACTCAAAGTATATGAAATTCCTAGAGAGGGGCAACGTTTTAAAAAGAAATGGATATGACTGTAAAGCCGGATTAAAAAAATACAAAAATCAAACATAACTTTAATCAGGGGTAATTTTTGTAATTTTAATAAACAATGTTATTATATGTGCGTACCACCAACAAAATCAAAATTTTTTTTTTTTTTTGCAATGAATGCGGGTACAAAGTAAGGTGTAGACAGTAAATTCAAATAGAATCTACTCATACGTTGATAACACATACCTTTTGGCAAGTAGCGTCTTTATTGTACCTGCCTGTACCTGCTATACCTACGGTATGTCAATTATCGAAAGGCCTTCTCTTTAAGCGGTAATATTACATCGTCCATACAAACAAAAAAAGTTTTTAGTTTTGTAATGTCATACAAAACCGGATACGCAAAAGAAACAATGTACATCTTTGGATTATTTTAATATTTATTTCTATGCAGATTTTTTTTTTAACTATTGTCGACGTAGAATTGTATATTAACGAGTTTAAGAGTACGCCCTCTGTCATTTTACTTACCGTGTTATGAATGTTCTGGATTTAAAACCCCTATTTTAAATCCAGAACATTCATAACACGATCGACTTTCCGAAATTGAATCCACTCTTGCATACATTTTCATAGTGTTGTGGTTCATAATGCATTTTATTTTATAGCGTATTTTATTATTTGTGTTGCAAAGTTGGTTCTGTTATAAAAGTAGCTCTTATTCGTGAGCCGTCCAAAAAGAATTATATCTTTTATGTAGACACCTATGTTTTACTAACAATACATTATGCACAACACAATTATGAACAACACAATTATTGTTGTTCGGTATCCTGTTGTTCGGTTCGGTATCCTATTCTGGTTTGTTTAGATGGTGTTGTGAAATTCAGATGACATCAAATTTATCCAATAAAACAAGCACACTGACAAGCCCTGTTTTTTTTTATATTTCTAGTTTTTTCTTTTTCAATGTATGAGTGCATTATGAACGGCCAAAGTTCAGATTAAAACTGAGCAAAAAAGCTGATTTTCATACGTGGTTACTGAATTTGTTTCTTAAAAAAGTTTATTTTTGGCTTCATACAAACCTAGATTTAAACCTACCTGTGTAACCTGTGTTTAAAAATATTTGGAGAATCATTTGTTATAACGCCGTAATCACGTACGAGCGTTTGTATGAGAAATATGACGGAATATGCAAGCTGAAATCCAGAGTTTTACACGGAGCGACTCCCTAGTGCTTATCTGACCTCCACAACCCAGGTTACTGAGTAACACGATACCCCGTGATAACACTGGTTGTCAGACAAAGAGAATTTTATAGTCTTTGTTGTTAGACTATCTGGCTTCTGAATACTCATAACGACAAAGATCCTTACGTGCTATCCTGGAGGGGTCTCGGTGTGAAACTACAGCAAGCGTAGCTTAATCATGACCCATCTATACACGATATGGCTTTTATTTATGCTGTGAGTACATATATCATCATTTTAGAACGGTTCGATCAATTTGGATGGTTATTTTTATTCGTGTTCGTAATTGTTAAGATAAGATGACAGTTGCATGAAAGAATTGCTATACTTCGACTTTTAACTCTATTTAGTAACTTGACAGTTGATGGGATATCAGAAACGGTAAAAAAAGGTGGGTAGTGAGGTGGTATAAGAATGAATTAAATTGAACGAATTTAAATAATGTACTTATACGCAAACTTTTTATTTTAAATTTTATAACATGTTTTAAAAACACTATACACAAACTTTTTATTTTAAATTTTATAACATGTCTTAAAAACACTATACACTATAAAAAATCTATACACACACATCTATTTATACACTATTAAAACGACAACATTTTCTTGTTCGTCATGAGATGTCAATGTCTCATAATTATTCATTTAGACAACACGTGACAGTCGAGACTGAAGACTGCTTGAAACTGCTTGAGAATGCCTATAAAATTAATGTCAATGTGTGCGTGACAAAAATGGCGGTTTGTTCTGAGTGGTCTCTCTGCTCGGGCGCGCCGCAGCCTTACGTACTTTGTGAAAATACGGAGCGCCCTATTTATAAGTATCACTACAAAACAAAAGTTAAAAAGGGTCACAAAAAAAAACCAACCTAAAGGGTTTCTAAGAATTAGGAATAAAATTGAACCGTTGAAAAGTAGTTTTGACTAGTTTTTGTAGTCAAAAGTAGTTTTGACTGGTTAAGAGTTTTGACTGATTCACAATATCCACAGCTCTTTGAAAATTCATCTTAAAATATAAACTGATCTATTACAGCCAATTAAGGATTTATAATTAAATAGCTATAAAATATACGCAACAGAAACTGCTAGCGACATCTAAACATTACTAAGTATACAGTGTATGACAAGTTGCAAGTGGATGTGTGAGTGCGTTGTGGTGGTGTTAGGAGATTGTGTGTACTTAAATTGGAATTATAGACCTATTTTATTATAGAATCTGAACGAAATAGAATGAATGGTTTCATCATTTCAGCCGAAAGACGTCCACTGCTGGACATTTATATAATAATAATAATAATAATTCTTTATTATCAGGCTACTAAGGCCCATAGAAAAAAATACACAAATTAAATAAACAAAACATAAACTAATACATAATTATTAACCTAGTTTACAAATCTATTTACTACGTTGGATCGGCGACGTATTGCGCTGAGTCGTGGTGTCGGGTAACCTTCCGCGAAAACGCCGATACAAGACACCCGACGGCCAAAATTCTTCCTTCATGAAGGTCTCTAGGTGATGAGTTGGTACTCGCACCACAAAAGATTTGAAGTTAATTTTGTGACGCGACTCCAACCACTCCACTCTCAAGGTGAATTTGGTCTTCATCCTTATATACTCCACAACATCCTCTACCTTCGTAGTGTGGTGCAGACGTGACACGTACAGCTGCGTCGACGGAATAGCGGGACGCAGCAACATGTTCGGTTCGGTCAACGCGGTACCGCACTGATTGCGACGAGTAGGCTTCTTCTTCTTCTTCTTCTCCACACGAATGAAGCCTTCTTTATCGGCCTGCCCTTGGCTTGGTCCCACTGGTACTGCGCTTCGGACGAGATCGGAGGGAACCTGGGCGTCCCTCGCTAGTTTTGATTGCATTTGCCTCCCCCAAGAAATGGATGGTGAGTCCCTTAGTCGCCTCTTACGACACCCACAGAAAGATATGGGATGGTGCTATTCTTTACGTCCGACACCATACGGACAAATGAATGAATGGTTTAGAAATAAATATTTTTGAATACCTGGCTTGCAAGAAACATTAAAAAAGTAAACACAAATACAAACTGGATAATAAACGTCTTTCCCCAAGAGGCGTATGTAATTATAAGACACTTGGAACCAATTTCCTGCAGACTTCCCTCATGCAGATGAAGTCTTTTAAAATAGAATACCTATATAAATTAAAAATCTTACTAGGTAGGTACACTATTTTCTCGCACTGAAACCGACAGCAAAGATAAAGAATAAAAATAAAATACAGCTATATGAAAAAATAAAAAAGCGGTAAAGCTTTCCTCCAAGTCCAGATAGTTATTTTCTTTTACGAGGAACTTGTGAGAAGAGCTTGTTTGAAGCACTAAAGAGGCGTTTAATGGAATATTTTTATCACGTTACGGTTAATTTAATGGTTGGGAAATGTAAAGTAGGTAGTGTTCCTGAATAATATAATGTAGTTTTTTTTTTCTATTTCTGTTGTAAGTAGCTACTTCAAATGTATATCTGCAGCAGTAAAGGGTTATCCGAGACCCATAATTTTTTTTTACCATAGCATTTTATGTGATTAGGTATTTAAAGGTCCTTTAACTAAAGACCAGGCGACATTAAACAGTTTTGTTTCTAAGTTTTGTCTTACAATTTGAATACATTTGCAAAAATAAAATGTAAATATCGAATTTCTAAAGTCAACGGTGCGGATTCCCTTGTTCGCAAACTAAACAAAAATAAGGCATTTGGCATCTCTTACTACCAAGCAGCTGAAGAAAAGGACGGCGAGAGACAAGGACTAATTTAGAGATGTCAAATTAGTTTTTTCCTTGAACTTCACAGTGTTCTTAATCAATACGTTCAGAAATGACAACTATAATTGTATGAACATTTTAGATCAACTTAAATTGACAGTTCTTATTAATATAATTATGTCTCTTTCTTGTTTTATTGGTGAGAAAGAGATATAAATAGCTTAAAATTAATTTAGTTCGTGCACAACAGAATTGGCACCATTAATATATAATAATAATAATATGTGGGGACATTTTCACACACGGCCATCTGACCCCAAACTAGGGAGACCCTGTACTATGGGTGTCAGACAGCTGATATACATACACAAATACATATTTTTTTTGTAAATACATACATAATTATATAAATAAACAACAGCCAGACACAAGGCAAACACAAGTGCTCATCACACAAATGTTTACCCTGGGCGGGAATCGAACCCGCAACACGCTGCGCAGCAGTCGATCGCTCAGCCACTGCGCCAACCGTGACGTCAAGGGAGACCAATGTCAAATAAAGACATGGAAAACTAAAGTACCTAAAGTAGGTAATTTTTTTCGCGCCTAATATTCAAAATCAAACAAAGCGGTATTTTAGGTAAAAATCTGCACATAGATGTGAGTTATTAAGGGCGGGTTGCTTCAACTAACCATTACTGACCGGTAATAGTCAAAAACGGCGCTAACTATCGTCAAATCAAAAAAATGGGTTGTTTCCCAAATCACACGTCAAAAAGTTACTATTACCATGACCGGACCAGTCATCGTAATTTTGTGTTGTCAAACAGCTACTTCAAACATCAAAATATTATGGAATCTATTTTTGAATAACTTTAACTGACGGACTTTTATGTCATGAAACAACCCGTTACATTTAACGTACCTACGTTAAACATCGCACGTCATAGTAACTTTTTAACTGTCCGTATGTAACGTTAACCGAATGTTTGAAACAACCCCCCCTAACCCGTTCAATGCGGCTACAAATTTTGCTCTCACTATCCAAATCTCAATAGCCAAAAAAACTGACGACACGGTTGGCGCAGTGGCTGAGCGATCGACTGCTGCGCAGCGTGTTACGGGTTCGATTCCCGCCCAGGGTAATCATTTGTGTGATGTGCACTTGTGTTTGCCTTGTGTCTGGGTGTTGTTTATCTATATATGTATGTATTTAAAAATGTGTTTGTGTATGTATATCAGCTGTCTGACACCCATAGTACAGGGTCTCCCTAGTTTGGGGTCAGATGGCCATGTGTGAAAATGTCCCCACATATTATATTATTATATCATATTATTAAATGCGGCTCGTTTTTAACGTAAAAGTAGATCGACGTGAGTCGCAATTGATGAATAATAAAAAATAACACGCCAATCGGCGTTTTCAGCACATTGTTATGAATTTATATTTTTAAGCGACCAGCAGAATTCATTTAATTACGCCAATCGGCTGTCCCGAATCTGAGTATGAAAAAATTATACGCCGATAGTCGTGCGCCGCATTGAATCTATACTAATATTGTAAAGCTGAAGATTTTGTTTGTTTGTTTGGTTGAACGCGCAAATCTCTGGATCTACTGGTACGAATTGAAAAAATCTTTTTGTGTTGGGTAGTACATTTATCGAGGAAGGCTATAGGCCCAAGCGAAGCCGGGTCAGATCTCTAGTGGGTTAATAAAAATGGTTAAGTCAACTGATCCAGGAGAACAACAAATGATGTCTCTTATTTTAAGTGTAGAATTACAAATTGCTTGCATATTAATTGAAAAAATACCTTTCTATGATGAGCTAAGGTTTGTTGAACGGACTGTAAAAAAGGTTTTTGTAAATGTCTAATCTTATTGTGAACAGGGTATAAAGTGACTTTAAATAATTAAAGAGCGTTTCTGCTACTGGGCAAAAGTGAAAGAGTAACAACCACAGATTACATGATGATAATAATAGTTTTATTCGTGTCAGTAAAAAGCTATGATTCAATCGCAACGAAATTAGTAAATGCAAACGGAACATTGGAATTCACAGAATCCTTTCTGGTAAATTAATCGGGTTTATCGCTGCGGAAATTGTACTGACTGAATTGCGGTGACTGTCAGGTAATACCAAAGCTACATAAATATACAATAAATGTGATTTAGAGCTTGGTTTATAACTGTATTTGTCTGTAAAGGAACGGGGTGCAAGGGGATGGCAAATAATAATAGTAAATAAGGACTTTGTACTTATTTATTTCTTCAATAAAGTACACCAACTGCACATAACTACATCCAACATTATAATTGTGTTTGTTATTAAGAATCGAAAACTATTTAAGACAGCTAATGATTTGTGTCCTCGGAACAGGACAGGATTATGAAGAAGTTGATTCTGTAAGTATGTGCACCGTGCTCCGAAGCAAAACAAACTAGATTTCCGTTTACACAGTCGAATTCTAGAGCAAATTCATTGCTAGAGATACTTGTGGTCCGATGGAGACACCTTCCGCTGGAGATGGGAAGTACTTCATAACCATATTAGTGATTATTCTAGAAAAGTATATGTGTATAATCTAAAGAATAAGATGGATATAAAATCTGTGCTTATGAAGCTTTAAGAAGAGCAGCCTCTGGAATCAAGCAAGCACCAAACCAGCGCTCTGTACACGCCAGACCAAAATGGGCTAGCGGAACGGATGAACAGGGGGCCAAGTCTGCTATTTTTATAATTTCGTCATTCCAACACGATCCGATTGTCTTTTTGCTAAAAGTTCGTAATCTGCTAAGTTCATAATGGTCGATCATTGGTCGGTCCAATTAAAAGCAATGACTGCACAATGACGATCTAATGGTAGGTCACTGATCAAAGGAGCTGTCAAAATTTTAGCAGATTACCGCTTAAGTCAGTCATTCAGTTGTCATTTTGTACAAGATTACCATTCTATAACATTTCTTTCAATGGCGTGCCACGGTGTCAGTGGTTGACCATTGGAAAGTCATAATGACGCCATTATATTACTAGATTACCAAACTTGTCAAAATCAACAATTATGAAGTCAATGATAGACCATTCTGACACTATTGTAATAGCAGACTTAAAGCCCAGAACGTTGGTCGAGCGTGCCAAATGCAAACCTTTGAAGAAGCGCTTACTAAAGCCATTTCACACTCTAAGCTGGCTTACTGTTCGTCGAAGATGGGGTTATGTGTAAGGTAGGATGTTGGAATAATAAACACGACCTAAGCCTAAATTTAAAAAAGTAGATATGTTTCACTTGGAACTTGTTTTACTCTTGTCAATATACGTTTAGTAATTTATTCTATTTTCGGTGTATTCATTTAATTTCCTCAGTATTGTTTGTTTTGTATTAGTGTATCAGAATTTTTATTAGTAAACATAGATTACAAAGTGTGTTGGATATTACAATATATAGTTTCTCTATGCTTTGCCATTAGGCGTACAAATATTATTTTCAAAAAATAATAATATGTTGGTTCTTTCAGCCGACTTTTTAAAGTTAATAAAAATTAATTTTATTGTGATTTTTGTACAGTTTCGATTTAACAGTTTCTAACTCGATTTACAATATAGGACGGTTTAAGGCTGCTCTCTCGAAAAAAGCTTGAAAGAAGCATGCAGATGAAGCAACTTTTCATCGGCATTTACAGAGAAATTACATCTGAAAAAAATTGCTAGTAATCTACATGATATGATACGTAATTTAGTTAAACCACAATTTTTCTATCGGTATCACATAACAAGAAAAAAAATGTCAAATCACCTGCAAATCATTGAGATGAAACCATTTTACTCCTTAATTTCTTATCAAAAGAGTATAAACAAATATCTACAGCTTTGCAATACAAAGGAAAATGATTTGGTTTTGTTACTTTTTACAAATATGTATTATTTTTATTACAATAAATTAAAAATGCGTCCGATTAAAGACTGCGTCTACATCACCCCCGCACTTGTCCACAAATTCAGTGCGGGCCAAATGCTTAAGGTTATTGGCATGTATACAAGCCTTAAACTGACTCGTCGGGGTATTAATGTGATTGCGGACTTGGTCATCGATAAACGTTGCGGGCAGGCATCGATTTTCAGATCAGATTATAGAGTAACCGGCCGTTAATCGGATTGAAATTACGAATGAATACTTTGTAGGGTTCCGTACCCAAAGGGTAAAAACGGGACCCTATTACTAAGACTACACTGTCCGTATGTCTGGCTGTCTGTCACCAGGACCGCCTGGTGACAGACAGCCAGACATACAGACATAAATGTATCTCATGAATCATGATAGCTATACTGATGAAATTTTCACAGATGATAGTGTGAAATATTATACATTATTTATAATTTATTTATTTATTTCACTATTTATGTACACACAGTAGACAACACAAGGAAAAAACATTATAAAATATGAGGTCAAAGGTATGGGTTTTTCTAAGAAAAAGAAAAAGTATATATGTGCCTTATTTAACTAACCTATAATATTAAAGAATAATACACAATACATTTAAGTAAATATTAATATATACTTATATAAATACATAATGCTAAGATATATAAACTAATAATATATATATAATAAAAGCAAAGCAAAAAGTAATAGCAGCGAAAAGTAATATAATATAAGTAGAATGTAAGTAGTAGTATATATAATATAAGATAACATATATATAATGTTGTATAAATAATGGTACGGAACCTTTCATGCGCGAGTCCGACTGGCACTCTGAGTCTCAGTCTTATTACGCTGTTCACATTTTATTTTGTTCTAACTACCGCCCTGGCTTCACACAGATAGCACAAAATTTATTTATTTATTTATAGTTAACTAGGTTTTGCCTGCGACTTCGTCCGCGTGGATGTCGGTTACATCGGAAACAGATGAAGTCGCTTACTAAAAAGTAGCCTACGGCTGAACCGATTTTGATGAAATTTTGCATGAAGATAGCTTGCGCTCATACTTTCGCATTTATAATATTAGTATAGATTAAAACGGTACAATACCAATTATATTAATTAACTTTAAAATTATAGCCGTCCCGATGCTAGGGATTGACAAAGCAGACGGACGGATGACAGCTCACTTCACCTAGGTGTTCACCGAGGGAGATTGTAACAGAATAGCACTGCTGGCTGATGAATATGTTCAGTTTTTATACCACGGAATAGAAAAAACAAGTGAAAGTACCCACACAGTTATCCCACGCGTGTCACAATTATGCGGAAGATGTGTAAAATAATATTAACAATCTTCGCTAGTTGTAACAAGTCCAAATTTTGTATAATAATAATATGTGGGGACATTTCACACCTAATGATCTCCTAATTTATCTTTGACGAAAAGTTTATTTCTTGATCATACAAAATTAAGACTTCTAACTGGTTATTATTTTTATTCTAAGGTTGTTCTTATTTTACATATTTTCCGCATAATTGTGACACTTCTACTTGTTTTTTCAATTCCTGTTTTATATTGTTCACACTGGTACCACTTCTACCTAATGCCGTACGAGTTTCAGCCTTCGTAGTTATTGTTCATTTTTTGCAACTATTACTCGCCTTTGAGCTGCGATACCTAGGGAGTGATTCTGTAAGACCTCATTCTAAACTTCGAATCTGAATCCGCTGTGAGTTTCTTGATTAGCATTCTAAAAACTCGGTTGATAATTCGAATTTACACTAGCGCCACCCTTGCGAGCGAACTAAATTGACAGGGAGATTTTGACAGATAAAGTATGAGATGACGTAACAAGTGGCATTCTGTAAGGTAATTTCGACGCTCACTTTGCACTCGAACCCGATTCAAAGTGTCAAATATATCAAAGTCATTTTGAACCTTATGCGAAGTGAGAGTGAATAGCGATGTGAGATTTGAATTTTACAGAATCGACCTACTAGTTAGTCTTCAATGTGTGTCTACAGTCACATGTGGGCAGACCGTCACTATTCTAACCAGTAGAGGGCCCTTCACCCAGAAAATACTGTTTCTGCCTTCCTAGCGATAGCTAGCCGAAAGTACGGCTGTCTCTTTTACTATATGGAGGACATGAGAAACGCCACAGCGATAAACGTGGCTACCTACTGAGCCCTCAGCCCCATCTACTATAACTCAAAAAAAAACTATTACTATCGATTCGAAAAATATATGAACATGATTTCGTCTATCTTAGGTTGGTTAAGGAAATTATATAATTTTGTTCTCAATTTGTCAGCCATGCATTTATACTCAGAACAATTGCAAGTGCTTTATGGTTTATCACAAATGCTGACATACATGGCAACATGCAAATGAACACCGTGAAAGAAGAAATCCGATGCAATACTGAAACCTACAAAACGAGGCAAGCAAACCATCCTATTGATCTTGCTGCCCAAACTAGGCATGAAACGCGTTTGATATGGCTTGTGATCCTGGGACCAGAGTGGACCAGGTTTAGCCATTTATGATGAGGAGCTGCCTCCACTAGGAGGCACACTCGGCATGACACAACGCATACAACAAAGCTTATAATCTACGACTGATTTCAAATAAACACAGAGAAGAAAATATGACAAACATGTCTTACCCGTGTTACCTAAAAACTGGGTTGAGGAGGTCAATCAACATACCTAGTTTGGAAAAGATAAAGCAGATGATGACTTTTGTTACCGACAAACTCATTACCATTTTATTTACCAGTTAAGAAGCCAAACAGTCATGTCAAGCATTATCCTGTAAATATCGACAAATCGCTATCCGACACGTTCCGTCATAACCGCTACCGAGATTGTTGACGCGGAAATAGGACTGTAATGTACAATTATTATCCTTTAAAGTATAGAGAGAGAGAGAGAGATAATTAAAACATTAAATGCTTCTTTTAAAATTGTAAAATTGTATGCATTTTGTAAAATTGTATGTAATTATTTTTTTTTTTTGTTAAATTCAATTTCATATTTCTACACCGGCAACGGTAGTATATGTGAAGCTAAATATATTAATTCTAAGATCTCAATGTACCTACCATATACTCAAAAATAAATGATATTCTATTCTATTCTATTAACCGACTTCAAAAAGGAGGAGGTTATCAATTCGGATGTTTGTATTTTTTTTTTTATGTTTGTACGGGCATAACTCCGTCATATATCGACGGATTTTCAAAGTTGTTGTTTTGTTCGAAAGAGGTTTATTCCAAAATGGTCCCATATAAATTTAATCGAAATTATATCAGCGCTTTTTGAATAAATGAACAAAATCCCATAAAAAATATATAGATGACGTTGTTTCTTCAATCTTTGGAGGACTTTCAATCTCTTATTTAACTGTGTCGCTGTTTCTTAATGGATTTGGATGTTAAGGCGATACTAAAAAGCGGAAAATAAAAACTTTTTTCAAAAAAAAAAAAAACAACCGCCTTCAAAAACTAAAAAGTTATAAATAACTATAATAGCACAGAACACACATTTCTTTAGTTTCGGAAGTCGGTGGCAATACAAAACAACAAACAGAACAAAGCCATCGCCACTGACTTCCTAAAGTAAAGTGTGTTCTGTGCTAAAGTTATTTATAACTTTTTAGTTTTTGAAGTCGGTTGTTTTTTTTTTGTAAAATGTTTTTTAAAACATCTACATGTTAATAAATATGTACACATACACACACACATGTTAATGTTTTCTTTTACTTACGTTATCTTTTGTCTAAGATGGTTACGCAAATTATAACCCGCCATTTATCTGATAATTGTAATAATACCTACAAGTCTATATTTGTAATAATACCTACTAGTCTATATTTGTAATAATACTAGTCTATATTTGTAATAATACTAGTCTATAATTGTCCCACTGCAGGGCACTAGCCTCTTCTCATACAGAGAAGACACGAGGATTGATCACCATGTGCGCTTAAGGTGGTTTGGCGATTATACACTTATATTATTTTGAACTCCAGGTTTCCTTACGATGTTCCTTTGTTTCCTCCATTTATCTAACATCTAAATTACTGCTTTAACGTGACTACAATTCGCTCATAGGTGACTTTGGTCAGTCGTGAATTGACCATATTGTTCTTGGAGCTAAGAGAAGGATATAATAATAATAATATGTATGTGGGGACATTTTCACACACGGCCATCTGACCCCAAACTAGGGAGACCCTGTACTATGGGTGTCAGACAGCTGATATACATACACAAATACATTTTTTTTTTTTGTAAATACATACATATATAGATAAACAACACCCAGACACAAGGCAAACACAAGTGCTCATCACACAAATGTTTACCCTGGGCGGGAATCGAACCCGCAACACGCTGCGCAGCAGTCGATCGCTCAGCCACTGCGCCAACCGTGTCGTCCAAAAATGCCGGCTCCATAGGACAATTTACAGTCTAGACAAAAACAAACTGATTGCTAATTAAAACTACTTAGTTCCAGCAGTTTTGGAGCCCCACGGCTTGGAACGCGATGATGGCAAGAGACCGGACGGCATGTCAGTATTTCCATGGAAGTTGGGTAGGCCTTTAGTGTAGGACGCTACGTGCGTCGATACTCTTGCGCCATCCCATCTTCCTAGCTCAGCGTGCTGTGCTGGTGCTTCTGCTGCGGCTGCAGAAAGCCTCAAACGGCGAAAGTATAGTATCCTTGGTGATAACTTTATTTTCGAGCCGTTTGGCGTTGAAACCGTTGGGTCGTGGAGTGCTCATTTCCTTTTTAAGGAAATTTCCAAAAGGTTAGTTGACACTTCCCGTGATCCAAGAGCTGGTTTTTATATTGGGCATAGGTTAAGCATTGCCATCCAACGTGGCAATGCAGTCAGTCTCTTGGGCACATTCCCCGATGACGGCGATGTGCAGGAATGTTTTGATGCCTTATTGTATTAGTAATTTTTTTGTTTATAGATATAGGTTTTTCTTTTTTTATTGTACGTGTAAATATTGTATATTTGTTACTTATAAATAAAAATATGTTTATACTTAATCTATACATTATATTTAATTCTTGCTCTGGTTCACACACTGGTTCATAGTTTGTTGAAATGTAAGAACTGGTTGTCTACTTTTTCAATCATTGTAAATAATAATAAGTGAACACTATGTATCTACTCGTATGTATACAACTTAGTTGTCATTCTTTATCTTGAAATTTATATGTTCGAGTTAATCGAACACTCAGCGAAAATGCATAATTGCATCGAACGCAAGTATGCACATTCGCTCGTCCACCAAAATGTGAGTTCAGTTCGCGTTAGATCTCGCTAGAGACACCTCGTTCTCAAACCATTACCATTACCATAACCATTTTACCAATTTAGTAGTTATAGTTTACCATTTTTTACCATTTCATATTACTGTGTTATAGTGATTTAATATAGCTATTTCCCTTATAATTTGAGACTTTCACTTTACCATACATATCATAATATTAGCAATACGAGAAAGGAGTGGTATGCTACCATAACGTCGAGCGCTAATTTCTACATTATATATGTACTTCAATATAGTGTTCTTGAAGCAAGGTCCATCGTATTCACGTATAGTTATATAACTATAAACAAATATTGTACACATTTTTTTTTAGTGAGTATGTTTGGAGTTTCTTGCCCATTCTTTCCTATACGAAACTACCTTTTCGAAGGGGCAACTAGAATTTTTTATGACGTTCTTTAAATTGAAAATTCTAATTGAAATAAATGATTTGACTTTGACTTTGCCGATATAACTCACTATTCTGTGAGTTTTGAACTCTGAGCCTGCAGCCCTTTAGGTACTGTTTTTTTAAAACAAAATTTTCAGTGTTTCGTATAGGAAAGAATGGGCACGTGGTCTCGTGCCTTCGACTCTACCCTGTGTCATCAGACGCTCTAAGGAATCATTGTTGCGAGTAACTACGTGTCCAAAGAATCTAAGAATTCATAATTGCACAAGCGACAACAGTCTTTGTTTAGTTAGCAGTTAGATTTTTTTAGTAAGAATCGTTTTGTAAGACACTGCGCTGCATAACTGAAGTGGCAGAGACAAAACAGTCAAGCCGAAGTGGGAGTTGGCCGTCCACGTCGCGCGAATGCATCCCGAGATCACACAAGATCGGGAGGTTTGGAAGGAAAAAGGGGAGGCCTTTGCCCAGCTGTGGGACATATAAAAAGTAGGCTCTATATATCTTTATACATAAAAATCTTCTGTGCGTGTGTATGAAAGTGAACTCCTCCTAAGCGGCTGGGCCGATTTTGATAAAAATGTTAGAGTGTGTTCTAGTGGATTCGAAGATGGTTTAAATTCACAATTGGACCCGATAGGTGGTGGTGCAGTCGAGTTATAGAACTTTTTTTTTATTTTAAGGGCAGGACAACGTTTGCCAGGCACTCTAGTAGGTACACAGGGAAATTGAAAAAATACCCAAAACCTCTTAATCTGGACTTCGTATCATCACCCTGAATAACATTTGTTATACGACTTTGACCTCAACTAAATAACGTAGCCAAAAACAATTTGTTTTTGGCTACGTTTTATTTGAAGTCTGTAAAATTTACGTAAACTACGCGCGCGCGCACTCGTATGATAGCGAATATGATGTAGGTAGTAGGTAGTCTAATGTACAGCCACAGCTGATTGCAGGCCTTTCGTCGACCGTGTCAGAAAAAATATATTATGCAAAATTTAAAGTGTGTTTATATATTTTGTATGGAAAAAAAAATGTATCGAATTTTGAAAAGTCGTAGAACAAATGTTGTTCAGGGTGATGATACGAAGTCAGGATTTGGGTATTTTGGGTATTTTTTCAATTACTCTGTATATAAAAAGAAGGATTTATTCATATGAACAGTTAATACTGTGGTAGTTGTTTAAAATTGAACTAACTGATTGCTATCGAACCCCAGATCTGGTCAGTATCGGGTCGGCTGCCCACAGGTACGGTAAACATTTTCGTCTGTGTTTAAACGGCTCGGGATACCACGAATCAACGTCCAATATCCAACTAAACCAATTAAATTGGCTAAGTGGAACTTCCCGAGTGTACGTGATGGAATATTCAGTGTCGTGAATTGGAAATTGTGGACAGTGGACTTGTTTATAATTGAAACGTAGTTCTGCGAAATGGGTCTGGGGTGGTTTATTGAGCGGCTTAATTCATTGTTCCAACACTCTTCGGCGGTATGCTGTAGATAGAAATCTTTAGTACTTACATTTTCTTTTTTGGATTCCACGTTACCTGAACAAATATCCTGTATCGTAGGCATTTGTTGGTGCGTTGACGAGCATATAAACTCACATAAACAAACTACCAGTCTCTGAACAACTGTTTGTAAGAGCATAGGCCATAGGTATATTTATATATAGGTATAAATGGAGCCAACACTTAGAACAAAAGCTTGAAACCAACTGTGGGCTGATGCTCTCTTTCTGAATGCATACATAAGAACGAGACAGTGATATGTGTTTTCTTTATCTTATGTATGCATTCAGAAAGAGAGCGTCTGCCCACAGTTTGCTTCACTTAGGTATTTAGAGTGTTGCCTCCACTTTTACCTATAAGCTTCTTGGCCATACCTTAGTTTCGAAAACAGGACACGGTAGCCCAGTAGTTCAACCCTACAGCCTATCCACTGTGCCAACGTGTCCTTAGAAATGGTATCGAATAACTCATTTAATTAAGATCAGTCGAATTAAGCTGGATTTACTATCTGTCGTAACGATTCGCGATGGCTTCAATTCACGTCGTGATTAGCAAGACACGCTTGCCGGTGTCGTTCAGTGGATGGGTGACCATCCGATTTATACCGTGACCCTTCCGTGCCTCGGATTGCACGTAAAGCTGTTAGGCTAAGAACTATAAGTCCAGTGCAATGCGCGGTCGAGTGCTGTCGTGTTTGCGCTGCTCGATACGAATATTATATTCACGTGTTGCGTGGCTATAGCCGTTGCCCGGTTTACGTCGCTATGAGTTCACAACCGCTCATAGCCAACGAGGTCTTGGCATTTATCAACCATGCCATCGACTACATGGACGAGGTCAGCATCTTGCAGATCTGCAAGACCAGCTTCAAGGAGGAGGAGGTTAGCAGTGCCAAGTTGCTGCTGTTCCAATCGCTCGGCAAAGTCGAGCAGATGCAGTCCCGCCGGAGGGATGGTGGCCAGAAGTGTGTGCAGGACATCATCACATTGATGAAGAGCACCGACCCGGACGACGTGCCCGCTTTTGTGGCGAGGGAGCTACATAAATTGCCTCCTGTCACGTTTGACCACGTCGACGTCACCAGGTTGCTGAAGGACATTAGATCTCTGAAGGCGAGCCTGGCCGTGGTACAGTCCAAGTTGGAGGTGTCGAATAACACCATTGGTGAACTACGTGCCGAAGTAGAGTCGTTGCACAACGCTTTTAAGGTAAATAGGTTGCCTGATGCATCCAACGTTGGCACACGTCACGAAGCGGGAAATGCTAGCGTGGGCAGTTTTGAGTCGGCGAGCTCCACTGCGTCACCCGCCGCTGAAATTGCAGGCGTTGCAAAATGCGCCGCCGCCGTCGCTGACTCGACGCCGGTCGAGGTTGTGACTTGTGTAGGTACGTCGACCCCTAAACGTGCCTACGCTGATATCGCCGCCACGGATAAACCTGTGTCGCAGACCAGGAAGGGGGATAAAAAGAGCTCTTGTGTACCTGTTAACAAGGGTTCGAAACAGCAAGGCCCAACGGGCCCGTGTGACAAGGACGGCTTCGTGAAGGTAGAGAAGAAGAAGAAGAAGAAGCCTCCTAGTCGAAACCAGTGCGGAACCGCGCTGGCAGGACCCAATATGCTGCGTCCGGCAACACCTACGACGCAGCTCTATGTGTCCCGGCTGCATCACACCACGAAGGTTGAGGAGGTCGTGGAGTATGTTCGAGCCAAGACCAGCTGGACCTTAAGGGTCGAGAAGTTGGAGTCGCGCCACAATACAAATTTAAAGTCATTTGTGGTGCGAGTCCCGACGCATTATATTGAGACCTTCCTTAAGGAAGAGTTTTGGCCGAAGGGTGTCGTGTATGGGCGATTCCGCGGAAGGCTATGCGACACCACGCAGTGCAACACGACGCCGTCTCTTCGTGTACAATAATAGTTTAGTAATATTTTTGTGGTTTTATATAAATATGTATGATAGTCTGTAAGGTATTTAAGTTATGGGTCTTTTGTTACCCGAAATAAATGATATTATTATTATTATTATTATTATAAATAAGGCTATAGCCTGGCGGGGGCGCGGTGCATGCGCGTGGGAATCCCGTACCCCCGCCTATAGGTCAGTCGAGGAACACCGTGGTGGTTTTAGCCGGTAAGAGTCCGGCACACCCCCCCGTCTTCCCCAGACGGGGGACAGTCAATGCGGATATCCCCACGTTAAAATAAAAAAAAGAACTCAACAGGCGGTTTTCACCGCCGCGGTTGCGGGTCCGCATCTTCTGTAGAATGCAGATAAATGTAAAAAACTAAAGCATTTCACGACGCGGTTTACGCCCGCGGTGTGCGCGGTTGTCTGCAGCTCCCGCTGCTCCGGCGGGCATCTAGTAGAATCGCTCCCGCAGCCTCGGCGGGTTACACCCGCGAGCTCTGCGGTCGGTTGGCGGGCGACCGCAGTGGCCAGCGGGGGTACAGAATTCCGACGCCATTTTGCAGTGACATATTACTCGTGCCGATTATGGAGTCGGTATAAGATTTATAAGATAAACTGTACATTTGTTTTGAACTTTCTTACAGAATCATACAAGGTGTAACGTCAAATACGCAAAACCTGAAAATAGTTTGATTAGAATAACGAGCAGAACCAATTGAACCACTTTTTAATATAGGTCACATTTTTCAAAAAATCTTCATTAAACATGTTGCCCTGTCTATTTATTAATAAGTCAAGCCATCACGTGCGCAAACCTGCCAAAATAGGTAAACAAACACAAATAGTTGTCGTCTAATTTAAATTTTCTCATACGCGTGATAATAATAGTTCTTATTTCAATGCAAATACGAGTCTTGGTAAAACTAAAACAGTACATAAAATCTTTAAATATTATTTTATGATTTTTTTTTCTCAGAATTAGGTACATTGAATAAAAAATTATTTGGGGTGTCTGAGGTATTGCGTGTTTAACGTTACACCTTGTATACATTACATTGACACATACATGTTTTGACGAATTTTAGGAGATGGCAATACAACATGAGTTTTAATTCACTACGGGTTTTTTAGGAAGTGAAAGAACCCATGATTTTATTTACAAAAAGTACAACTGCTTTCAAATACTAAAAAGTAAAATATAACTTTTAATTTTACTTTTTGAAGACGGTTGTTATTTTTGGAAAATGTCGCGTTTTTTTCGCTTTTTAGTTTTAGTGACGATTTAATAATATAATCGAAAAAAAATTAAGAAACGGTTATATGAAACCATTCCTTAGTTTTTAGTTTTACGATTGGAATATGTTCATGAAAGTTACATACCTTAATTGGAACCAAATTTGAGAAACAGAAAGGAACGAACGGTCAAACTTAAAAAAATACACGTGTCGAATTGAGAAAACCTCTTTTCTTTTTAAGTCGATTATACGTCACTTCAATAACTTATTACGGGAGCAACTCTTAAAATATGAAAAACTAAATTACCTGTTAGAAATATTCGTGTTGTATTGCATTTTTGGCAACGAGGAAATTCGCTGAACAAATAAGGTAACTGACATAACTTTCAGAATATGCAAGTTGAAATGGCAATGGGCAGGTCACATCGCTCCAAGAACCGATGACCGATAGGGAAGAAAGGTTCTCTAGTGGCGACCACGTACCGGAAGACGCAGCGTTGGTAGACCTCCCACCAGATGGACCAACGACATCGTCGAAGTCGAGGGCAGGTTACCGCTCGTTGTGGGGTTCTATGTGGAATCTAGGATGCCTTTGTTCAACAGTGGACGTCTTCCGGCTGATGATGATGATAATGATGATTGCATTTTTGTAAGGAACACCTGTTTCTTAACAGTCTGTAGAAATAAATGTGACTTTATTATAATTAATTTTATTGCAAACGCATAGTTTTCAGACTTTTCCCTGTACTTGTAGTATAAGACAATATTACTTGCGAATTATCATAGTTCTATATTCTGTTCACAATAAGATTAGACATAAACACAAACCTTTTTTACAGTCCCTTCAACCGATTTTGACTTCTATTCCGTAGGCTTAAGGATGACATTAGAGGCAAAAAAGTGGTTACAATAACAACTGTTTACTGCAGTTGCCATTTGTCATGCCACCAACGCAATATGAGTCAAAATCGGTTGAACGGACTGTAAAAAGGTTTGTGTAAATGTCTAATTTTATTGTGAACAGGGTATAGGTCAACAGGAAGTACCCTATTAATTTTGATTCTTTTGAGAGTGTCGAAATATACGTACCTATATAAAAACGGCCGTATTTTTGTTCATGTTTACTTTGAATTTCGAAATTTTTACAGCTTCAAAGGACTGCAGACTACAGTAATTTTTATTTTTTTAATTTCGACTCGATACCTCCACACGTTCCCAAGATAAAGGGTCTTGACAGAGTGACGGACAGATAGACAGACAGACGGACAACTTTTTTCCTTTTAAGGTACGGAACCCGAAAACAAAAATAGTACATCAAAAAAAACAAAACAAGGATTATAATCAGCCTTTTTTCCAGCTTTTTATTAGCTTCACCTGTATGTTTGTTTGTAACCTTTGTCGGTTACTTCTTTGGGAGCGATTTTGACCCACTTTAAACGACCAGATTTCGTTCAAACTTTGTAGATTTATCGAGGACCGATGACAATACACTAATTTGATAAAATTATTAAAAAAAAAACAAAAAAAAAACATAAGTAGTTCAAAATTACACGCCGAAAAAACAGCTATTATATACTAGGAAGGTACTGCACAAGCGCCCCTGGTAGAATAAATGTACATAATATTTATAGATATAGATATAACCAAACTAAAAAGTAAAAAATAAATAATAGTTTAAAAAAACTAAAAACACGCTTTTTATAGATAACCAAACTAAAAAATAGAAAATAAATTATTTTATTTAAAAAAAAGCGTGGGGTGCATGGTGTCAATGGTTATAAATATTTATTGTATTTGTTTTTTGTTGTATTTGTGTATGTATATCAGCTGTCTGACACCCATAGTACAGGGTCTCCCTAGTTTGGGGTCAGATGGCCGTGTGTGAAAATGTCCCCACATATTATTATTATTATTTATTAGATATGAGTAGAGTGATTATCATTTTGATAATATCTTAAAAAGCACCCCATGCTTTTTTTTTAATAAAATAATTTATTTTCAATTTTTTAGTTTGGTTTTCTATAAAAAGCGTGTTTTTAGTTTTTTTAAACTATTATTTATTTAAGATACTTTTTAATTGAGTATTACATTTTTTTATTACGATAATCTACGTAATTTGGTGGAGCTGGCTCACTTCAACAATACATGCGGTATTGTTGAAGTGAAGTGCAACAAATGTCTATATTTTCATCGTGTTCAAGATGTCTGCAAAGTC
Source organism: Charanyca ferruginea (assembly GCA_947361185.1). Classification (NCBI taxonomy): domain Eukaryota; kingdom Metazoa; phylum Arthropoda; class Insecta; order Lepidoptera; family Noctuidae; genus Charanyca; species Charanyca ferruginea. The sequence continues at coordinate 1,846,429 of OX376055.1, read as the reverse complement.
TCGCAATTGGGGAATTAGAACCGGAAACAGTTTTACGGAATGTGGGATATACTGTAATAGTTTGATAGGTTTACGTGGACATTTATGGGGTAGGCAGAAATGTAGAGACCTACCTACGTTTTGGAACGAGCAACTAGCTTCAACTCTCTGACTAACTGACCGACTCCTTGACAATTCAAAAGTGAAATGGTTTTATTGAAATAAATGCTTTGACTTTGACTTTGTAGCTTGCTTACTTAATTGCGGGGTCGATTTTACTGTAAATATATTTTTACATACCTACTTCATTAAGAATTGAGCTTGTCATTCGGTAGACGCTTATACTAGGATCAATGGAGAACAATGACAGTCAACATGGTTATGATTTTCAGTAGAACAAAGTATAATATGAAAATAATTTTCTTTGAGGTTGTATTAACTAATAACTGCGCATATTAGTGTTGTGTTAGCCCAATGGTTAAGTCGCTCGCCTCTCATCGATAATGTTACAGGTTCGATATCGGGCGAGTCCCAAATTTTATTTTTTTATTCAATTCATTGGAACTTTCTGAGCCATAACGTAGATATTACTGACCTCAGTGAAGAAAAATCATCGTGAGGTAACATAGACTTTTAATAATAAAAAAACCAGACAAGTGCGAGTCGGACTCTCTCACCGAGGGTTCCGTACAAATTTGAAGGTACATAATACATATCCATACTTCCAAACTAATATTATAAAATATTGAGAAAGTAACGTATGTACGTTTTTTGCGACATAAACGGCCGTATCTTCTTTTCACGTTAACTTAGAAGTTTCATTTTTTTCACAGCTTCAAGGGACCGTGGACCTAAGTGTATGGTTTTAATTTCAACTCGAAACCTCTACGCGTTCCCGAAACAAAGGTCTTGACAGACAGATGGGCAGACAGACAGACAGACGAACTTTTTCAATCCATTAGAACTTTCTGGGTCTTATCTTAGATATTACTGACAACGGTGACGAAAAAGCATCGTGAGATAACTTAGAATTAATATAAAAAAAACATCGTGAGGTAACTTAGACTTAATATAAAAAAAACATCGTGAGGTAACTTAGACTTAATATAAAAAAACATCGTGAGGTAAGTTAGACTAAATATTAAAAAAAAAAACATCGTGAGGTAACTCAGACTTAATATATAAAAAGAACATCGTGAGGTAACTTAGACTTAATATTAGACTATAAATAAAAAAAATCATCGTGAGGTAACTTAGACTTAATATTAGACTAAATATAAAAAAAATCATCGTGAAGTAACTTAGACTTTATATAAAAAAAAACATCGTGAGGTAACTTAGACTAAATATAAAAAAATCAGCGTGGGGTAACTTAGACTAAACATTAAAAAAAAAACATCGTGAGGTAACTTAGACTTAATATAAAAAAAAACGTCGTGAGGTAACTTAGACTTAATATACAAAAAGAACATCGTGAGGTAACTTAGACTAAATATAAAAAAAAAACATAGTGAAGTAACTTACCTTAATATAAAAAAAAACATAGTGAGGTAACTTAGACTTAATATAAAAAAAACATCGTGAGGTAACTTAGACTACATAGGTATATAAAAAGAACATCGTGAGGTAACTTAGACTAAATATTAAAAAAAAAACATCGTGAGGTAACTTAGACTTAATATATAAAAAGAACATCGTGAGGTAACTAAGACTTAATATAAAAAAAAACGTCGTGAGGTAACTTAGACTTAATATTTAAAAAGAACATCGTGAGGTAACTTAGACTAAATATTAAAAAAAAAACATCGTGAGGTAACTTAGACTTAATATATAAAAAGAACATCGTGAGGTAACTTTGACTTCATATAAAAAATAACATCGTGAGGTAACTTAGACTTAAGTGAAGTAACTTAGACTTGTTATAAAAAGAACGTAGTGAGGTAACTTAGACTTAATATTAAAAAAACATAGTGAGGTAACTTAGACTTAATATAAAAAAAAACATCGTGAGGTAACTTAGACTAAATATAAAACAATTTAGGTAAGTACCTAAGTCTGAAATTGCCAATTCGCCTTGAGCAAGCGTCATCATCATCATCATTCATTCATTCATCATTCATTCATCATCATCATCAAGTGTAGTGTGTAGTGATCATTGCTCATTGCTCGTGCTTTCTCGCAGTGGGACAAGTAAGTACTGATTTTACTATTACAGTTGTGCTTTCGTATTTAAATAACCCTAAAATGGCTACGAATATAACAAACGATCCGCGATAGTAAGGTGCTGCTACCGGGTAGAAAGATGATGGTGTCTATCATTTTAACGTTGCCAAGGCGTCTTTTTGATATTCCTGCTTTTCCGGAAATTCTTAAAATGTTTTTTTTTTATATTTCTAATGAAGGCGTACAAAATATAAGTACCTACCTACTTATCACAGTATGCTCGCATGTATATTTCAATGGGCTCTTCTTATTTTCATAATAATGGCAAAACAATATCACTTCTGGAATATTTATACCAATTAGGAACGATCAAGTAGGTACTCAACATAGAAAGCAAAATGTTCATACTTCTTTAGAAAAAATATGGTGGAAAAGAATTTAACCTGCAAGTTTTCTTCCTGAGATTTTAATTTTCCTTTGAGAGGATTTAAGCCGTATAAGAGGTTTATTTCCGATGAAGTACTGTGATACAGAGGCAATGTTTGTGATATTTTTAAAAACATTTTTATTCCACTTCGTTCTTTTATGGTATTAGTGTTAAAGTAACGAGTGTAGTGAGCACAGCTTATAATAGTTATGTACCTATGTATACGTTCCTAGTAATTAATTTACTGGATGAAACATTTTATTTTATCCATACTTAATCTGGAAATTACATGCGAAAGTAACTCTGTTACGTTTTCACGATGAAACGGCTGAACCGATTTTAATGAAATTTGGCGTGAAGTTAACCTAAACCCTGGGGTAGGGCATAGGCTACTTTTTAATCCTAGACTTCATCTGCATCCGCGATAATCGACATTCACGCGGACGAAGTCGCGGGCAAAAGCTATTTTCAAATAAATGTAGAAGATAAATGATTATATACGGTCGGCCATGAATAAGTTTCAAAATAATCAAATAAAACGAACAGGTTTTAAACTAGATATATGTAAGTTTTGTTTCTGTAAGTATCTTAACACATTTCTTTTAATAGTCTCCGGCAGAATGTAAGTCTGAAAAATATTATTTGAAGTCCCTCTTTGATTGTTTCCCAAAATCTAGGCATTTTCAGTGATAAGCAAGGTCAAAGGTTAGGACTAAAAGAGAAAGTAAGGTTTCAAGGCCGTTGGGATGTCAATAATGATTGCTGGCGGCCTAAGCATTGCTAGACAATACATAGAGATGCAGTGAAAATTCATAAAATAACACAGCAATTTTAGTTGCTAAACTCTTTTTTATTTGTGTATTATATCTTACCTTATTAAACAGTTACAGACTGAATAATCTGTCCGTGTGGTATCGGACGTAAAGGATAACACCATCCCATATCTTCCCGTGGATGTTGTAAGACGCGACTAAGGGACTCACCAGAGAATGGGCAGCAGCTTCTTTGTGGATTTATAACAACCATACTGCGATCGCCAACCCGCCTGCCAAGCGTGGCGATTATGGCAACCCCCCCCCCCCCCCCTGGAAAGTGGAAAGACCTATGTCCAGCAGTGGACGTCTTTCGGCTGAAATGATGATGATAAGACTGAATTTCTAACATAGGTACTTATCAACATTTGTGAATATTTGCTTTGTAAATTTAGTATTTTTTCATTCAATGCCTAAGTTTAAAATGGTACAAAGTAATATTAAAGTTTTATAAAGTTTTTGGCGCGAAATTGTAGCGTCCATTCAGTGCATTGAGGTCTAGACACAGATTATTATTTTAAGTGGCAACATTGTAGAAGTTATGAACCGCCAGTATAACAAATCAAACATATAAAATACCTACGAAAAATAATTATTTTCAACATGTTTTATTTATTTTCTTAGAGAACGGAATTTTTGTTTCTCTTCAATTAATTAGGGGCCGTAAAATGGAGGCGAAATACCGAAATCCCAACTCTCCTGAGACAAATCGATCCGTCATCGCCGAATTATAAAACAAAAGCTGTCCTATTTAGTTAGCGGCTTAAAACCTATTACCAAAATAAAAATAATAAAAATTGGTCAGTGACGTATAATACCTGTAAATCTCGCTGGGGCCCTGTCTTACTACTTACAAATTTATCCTGGTTGATCAGAACCAGAATAAAGGATGAGAAAAAGAGAAAAGCGATGCCCTCTCTGTTAGACACACACGTTCTAGTCTTTGTAAAGAGGGGGCGGGCGCGCGGGGCAAAGTTTGTAGAGCTGTTTTATCGCGCGATGTTCGCTTCGCTACTCGCTAGTCAGTCGTTCGTATGCCACGGTAGGGGTACGTCGCGCGGCGCGTTGTTTTTACATTCGATCGGCATCACATGTAAGTGCGATGGACGTGCTACCAAGCGGTAATTTGTTCCGCGAACTGCAGGACGTCACCGACACCGGCTACTTCGAGTGGAAGCTGTCTTTGGAAGACTACTGGCAACAGGTGAGGGCTGAGCGGTCTTAAGTCACCACAGCACCGCGCTAAGCTGGCGATCCCGTCGACGCTGGGCGCGATAGTTTGACAGTCTGACTCAAGTGACAGCAAAAATAAAATGGTTTCGCGCCTGCGTATATGTGGGGGTCGATTCTCAGAAACGTCACCTGAAATCTTCGGATAGTTTAAGGCTTTGCGCTTAATAAATCGTTTCACTATTATTAACATTCCTAGCCCAGTTACGCCACGACTAAAAATAAAGTGTAGAGGTGGGGAAGTAGCGGTTGATAGTTGGTCCTGGCTCGTGGATAAAACTTCTGAGTGACTTGAATAAGTTTGTAGTAGGTCGCGAGTGATTCCTGGAAGTTTGGTGAATGGAAGCGGGGAGTGCAAAGTTGTAGTAGCGTCCCATGTAGGGACGTTCACTCTCGAATCAATCGATATTATTCAGTTTCACTTTCTTCCTCTATATTTTTATCATCGCTGCATTCCTTAACCGTTTATTAATAGTTTGTTTACGTTACAACTGGTGTTTTGTTTTCGTTTTTGTTTTTGTGTTGATAACTGCATTTTATCTGAGTTTTGTGTTTATGTTACTGGCCGGACGCTATACGATGCAATGCTAAAGTTTAAAAACTTTTTACAAACTGTGTTTTGTTAAGTTTAAGTTGTTTTTGGAGTTCATTTTATTTTATTTTGTGTTTTGTGGATAGAACGATGTGTTTTGACGGTTGCCAAGTGAATCGTTGTGTTCACGAGTTACTACGTGTCTAGACTATTAATAGTAGACTAGAGATATAATGGAGTAGTCATTTTCCTGGTTACGACAGATTTTTTTTTAATTATTATCGTCAGGGAGCTCGTTAAAAGGAAATTGACTAATATACAATTATTTTTATAAACTGCTACACATTTTGAATTTCTCCTACTTATATCGTGTGTGTAAACTCATATACGTAAATAACCTTGCCAAGAAAAATTACTTTGGTGCTACTTTGGTGTTTGGTGTATTCGTTCCGCGCGGGAAATGAGCCCACTTCACGCAGCGCAGCAACCTATCGCTCAACCACTACGCCAGCGGTGCCATCGAATTGTCAGTAAAAGGCCTTTTACACTATAAAATTTGTAGAAAATCTATTTATTAAATCGGCAGGTGTAATCGCAGTTAAAACAGACTGGATCCGATTTAGTGGTTTACTAAATTGAATTCTAATTGGTCTAGTTTAGCATTCAATTTAGTGTAGTGTGATCACTAGCGAACAACTTTGGTTCCTAAATAGATTTTCTACAAATTGTGTAGTGTAATAAGCCTTTACTGTGAAACCATGACAGAACTCCATTTCTTGTTAGTATTATGAATTATCTACATAGGTACAACACGGCGAAGTGACGAGTGTAAATCTACTGAACAGACAAGTTTCCCGTATACTGACACTTTATCTGGTAGGTATTTATTTAGATATTAAATGAAAATTATCATAGGTGTTAAACTGTTAATCCTATACCTAATCACAATGCGATTCCCGGTAAGGCAACCATATTTAATCTTTTGATTCTCACAAATATAGGTAGGTAGGTAGGTACTACATGCAGAATCAAAAATTAATAACCAATGCAGTAGGAGTGTTGGTACAATTTTAATTTACGGATTAATTCCTGAATGAAGCTGAATATTGCAACTTTTATTTAAAAAACCGTTTATTTTAAAATAATAGTAAAGAGGAAGGTCTGGTGTAATGATAACCATGTTTTATCCTTTCATGGGAAACGAATAAATACGATCAGAATATTAAATGAAACAATATTCGTTGAGCCATTGAGATATTTTTGCAATTGTAATATTTTAATCGGATATGTAATTTAAAAAATTTAAAGCTCTCTGAACGGCGTGTAGGTACCTACTCGACGCGTGTCAGTAAGCTGGTGTTACCAGCTTTAATAAAAGCTTCATTGCAATTATTTAAACAGATTTATTTTTGTCGAAACGAAAATGAATTAATAATATCAGAGTATGATTGTTCACTGCAGGGCAAAGGTCGTATTGAATTATTGATTACCATGTTCGTTTAATTCATCGATCGAGGACCCTGTATACAGGGTGGCGACGGCAATAGAACAAAAAAGCACAGATATAGATAGACCTAGATAACGCAAGTAGGTATCACGATCTGTATGAAAACCAAGCGTGCCATTTTTTGGACGTCACCATACGAATGCTTTGTTTTTCCTAAATTTAGTATTACCAGGTATTACTGAGGGTATTAGATTAAAAATAATTGTTTATTTAATTAATTACGCATAATATTAATCACAAAATGACTTACCGATGGAAGGAAACGTTTACTTTTTTTACTTACGATTTTTTATCGTAAGTTAGGCACGAAAATAGGCACGCGAAGTAGTTGCTCTTGCGTTATCTAGGTCTATGTATATCTGTGCAAAAAAGGATCATGGCAGGATTTGGTAATTTAGGTGTAATTGTGTTTATTGAATAATTTAATAATACTAAATTATGGCGCCACACGTTGCCGGTCCTTGGGGGAGATCTATGCCCAGAACTGGGCATCTAAAGGTTGAAATGATGATGATGATGATAAAGTTGCCGCTCTTCTCACAAGTTAGTAAACCAATATTTTAAATGGTGTTCTATTTTGGTTCTATTTGGTTTTGGTTATAGGATTTATTTGATAGTTTCAAAATATTCTTATGAACTGGTATTACTAATAGTAAATTCATTATTTGTCGTATCGTCGTCCCCACCTTTTATTCCTTGTATATCCCCACCTTGGTTTCCTTTCGATGTTTTCCTTCGCCGATGTCAATGTTGTTCAAGATAAACTTAGAAAGTACATAATTATGACACTCAGATTATGAAACAAAAGGCAGATAGACCGCGCGGAACACTGAGAGTGAAGCCAAAAAAACAAATACAAATTCAAAAGCGAATACCTACCATCTCGTGATTGTATTCGCTTTTGATTTTGTATTTGTATTTTTATTTTTTTTTTGTTAACGATGCGACGTTTCGTGTTATACTGACTCGTGTCAGTACAGCACGAAGTGCGTTGTAGGTATTCGCTTTTGAATTTGTATTTGCTTTTTTGGCTTCACTCTCAGTGTTCCGCGCGGTCTATCTGCCTTTTGTTTCATAATGAAACACAAGTTATGTTTAAATAAATCTACGACTCCTGTACACGTAACTAAAGAAGTGCTGTTGCAGCGCAGTTGCAGTTAAGTTTTTATCAAAACAACGCTTTTCGTATTCTCGTGCGTACACGTGCTTGGTGCTTACTTCGGAAAGCAACATAATCGGTATTATACTATTCGTTTGACGTCCCAAAATGCCTGTTAAAAAGCACTAAAATCTGTACAGGGGTATTATTTTAATATTATAATAACGTCATATTTAGTGACAAATATCTTTTCTGTCATGTGGCTACACCATAAGTAAGTTTGTTATAGTTTGGTTGTCGTACAGTTGACGTACAGTTCACGCGCAGCTTACATGCAGTTCAAAGATTACAAGAATACAGTTTATCACTCAAACTTGAACGTAACTGCAACTGCACTACAACTTTATCGGCGCGTCATTAAAGTACGTGAATTAGACCTATGGAGTGTTGCATACACCCGATTTTTTTTCACCAGAATAAAAGCGGTTTCCAACCACTAAAACTATTGCAAAAATAAAACTGCAATAGAACAGTTATTAATTCAAGAGAAAGATAAAAGAAAAGTTCGGTTTGTATTCATAAATTAATTGATAGTGTATAGTTTTTCCTATAGCGCTAAACATTCGAGATAATGAGTGATAACGCGGCGGCACTAATTGTGCTTGTCGCGAAATTCAAGCATGCTTACGCTTTTGCAATTTTCAGCTCAATATCTAGTTGTAAAAAACATTATATACGTGACAGAAACGAATATGTACTAAGGGCGGGTTGTTTCAAACAGTCGGTTAACGTTACATACGGACGGTTAAAAAGTTACTATGACGTGCGATGTTTAACGTACGTTAAATGTAACGGGTTGTTTCATGACATAAAAATCCCTCAGTTAAAGTTATTCAAAAAGAGATTCCATAATATTTTGATGTTTGAAGTAGCTATTTGACAACTCAAAATTACGATGACTGGTCGGTTATGGTAATAGTAACTATTTGACGTATGATTTTGTGAAACAACCCATTTTTTTGGATTTGACGATAGTTAGCGCCATTTTTGACTATTACCGGTCAGTAATGGTTAGTTGAAGCAACCCGCCCTTACTCAGACAATTATAATAATTAAAATCATTAACATAACTCACCAAGTTACAATAATCTGTAAATGTCATGTTTTTATTAGCCTAATATAGGTCCACTGATAGACATAGCCACCTCCATGTTTTAATTATACATTATTATACACTAGCGATCCGCCCCGTCTTCGCACGGGTGCAATGTATATCAAACTATGCGTATAAACCTTTCTCTTCAATAACTCTATCCATTAATGAAAACTGAATTAAATTTCGTTGCGTAGTTTAAAAGATCTAAACGTACATACAGCGGGAGCGACTTCGTTTTATACTATGTAAAGATATAGGCCTTTTACAGATTAGTGTCGCGTCTTGTTTCTTTGATATTGAGCTGAAACTTGCAAAAAAAAATGTATGAATATTTGGATCCAACTGACGACTCTAGCACTTTTAAAATAGTGGTGGGCATTCGAATCACTGCGAATACCCACCACTTTCGTATCGAATTCACTGCTGCACTCATGTATGACTCCTTTTACTGTAAAGAAGAGAACAAGAAAATACTTCTTTTGTTAAGGGCAGGAAGATAAGACTTATTCTCAGAGCACTATTCGATACTATTCGAAGTGTGAAAAGATTTTTTTTTTAAGTTTCTAGACACATTATGTTAGAAGTACAGCGACTATTTCTAGCAATTTACGACGAGTTTAGTGGCGTTCGAACCGTGTGAGCCAAAGCCATATGTATAAGTACCGGAAACGCTCCGTAAACATAGTTATTTTTAAACTGTGTTTATAGGTAAATAGTTATTGTTTGGACTGAGAGTTAGTTGCGGTCTTCACGGTCCATTATGGCAAGTGGGACGGCAGAGCATCAAGGTCTTCGCAAGATACGTAACGTGTTGAATATATTTTGCAGATAGGTTTACCTAAGTAGTAGAAAAATAAATAAGACGCACAACCCATGAAGAATATCATCATCATATCAGCCTATTGTCGTCCACTGCTGAAGGCCTCCTCCAGAGATCGCCAACCAACCCGGTCTTGGGCAACCCGCATCCATCCGCTGCCAGCCACCCTCTTTAAATCGTCGGTCCATCGTGCTGCAGGGCGTCCCACACTACGCTTGCCCAAACGCGGTCTCCACTCTAGAGCGTGTCAGTTCCATGTACCGTCTGTCCGTCTGCAGACATGGCCGGCCCACTTCCACTTCAGCGTGCTAATTCGATGCGCAACGTCGGTGACTTTAGATCTCTGGCGAATTACTTCATTGCGAATTCTATCCACCAGAGAAACCCCGAGAATCGCTCTCTCCATGGCACGCTGAGCAACCTTGAATTTGTGGACCAGGCCCACGGTGAGATGAAGAATATACAAGATAACATTCAAGCTAATTAATACTTTGACCATGACAAAATAAGAACGAAAATCAAAACGTAAAATCAGTTAAATGCAATCCGTATGGATTGATTACTGAATAGAAGCTAAACCTATTAGATACTCTATGGCACCACCAGAGGTTTATGTTGTAACGTTTCCGAAGCATAGAACACCAATTTTGCAGTCATTTAAGCCAAGAGAACAACGTAAAGCGACTGTAAGCCTTGCTTAGGGCCAGTTACAGCACCTATCTGTTGTACACTACACCAAATTCCATCTAGAAATTCGCAGTAAGCGTTTGTGCTATCAATAACCTAACCGGTCCTTTGTGTAACGTAGGTCGCAACTCGGATGTGTACACAAGCCGTATGTTAACCAAGCTATTCAAACAAGATCAACAATATTCTGTATCATTACACTTCCATAGAAGCTCTACTCCATTCATTACAATAGTAGAAACATACATATACGTTTATATTGTTAAAGATCGAGCAGAAGATGCGTTATTTCAATCATTATCATCATCTTGGGGTCGGTTCCCAGTAGCTAAATACTTGTGTTTAAAATGGAGCGACTGCCTATCTGACCTTCAAACCTCAGCTACTGGATAACACGATATCCCTTGGTAAGACTGGATGTCAGACTTATTGACTTCTAACCACGAAGTAACTTCGTGCTTCTGACCCTATTATTACTGTCAAAGTTCTACGAATGACAGCCGGGACCAACGGTTTTGTGTTCTTTTCGAGACACGGAGAAGTCTCGGTATTATTAATATTAAGCTTGTCATAAAGCTTTGATATTTCACGATAAATACAAAGAAATATCCCATAACACACTATAACACTATCACAAAACATCCCAAACATTTCCCACACACACAATCATCAAACATTTGCTCTTATAGAATTCTCTCTTCACTTTCTCACTCTCCATTCTCTAATACCATAAGATAAAAATGCACCCACTTGACACAGTCCACTGGCACGTCTGCCACAATGTAATTATATAAGCCTAACCTATGGCCGGACACTGCCCCCTAAGATACAGGCCTAGCCTAGTTTAGGGGACAGGGTTGAACCTATTGTACTTTTCTAATGCTAAATTAAGAACACTAATGTGTTATAGTGCAATGTACTTGAACTTTGCGGTAATAAACAATTTATTTATTTATAATATAAATTAGTAGCCATTTAGGTTTAGGTTTAAATACTTTATTCTCAAAAAAGACAAAAGAGTCACTTACATGAGAATATAAGGTAACATTGTTATACATTTTCTAAGTAACGGTCACCGATACATTGAAAAAAAATAAAAAACAATACAATAATAACAATAATTAATCGTTGGATTACACTTTCAACGGTTTTATTACTAATAAAACTAGTCGGTTGGTAACATTTTTTTTTTTTTTTTTTATTGGCTGGTTTCCATTATGTACTGTGATAGTCGTGATTTAAAACCGCTGAAAGAGCTTACACTTTTTATATATGATGGTAAATTATTATAACATTGCGCTCCGTCATATGTGATATCCCTTTTCGCATAATTTGTACGTGTCTTTGGTATGACAAGTAAGCTAGGTCGTCGAAGACTGCGATTACTCACTTGAGATTTTTTGACAAACTTTACGTTTGTGCGAATGGTTCCATCCATAATCTTTCTTATCAGAATACAGGTGCTATACATATAAAGTTGTCTTATGTTCATTAGTTTTGTTTCCTTAAAAATTGTGTATGTTGGTGTCAAATACGGATAGCGAAACAGTGTCTTAATAATCTTGTTCTGCATTCTTTGCAGTTCCTGTAGCTTTGTTTTACCGGCGCTGCCCCAGATCTCTATGAGATATAATAAATGTGATTTGACAAGTGAATTGTAAATATTTAGGCGCAGTTTTTTGGGTATACATTTATTTAGATTTCGAAGTGATCCAATAAGTGACGAAATTTTATTCTTAATATAATCAATTTGTTTGTTCCATGTTAGACAATTTTCGATTCTGAGGCCAAGGTATTTTTCGTAGGTTTTTTGCTCTAATGGGATGTTATCAATAGTTAACGGATTATGAGGTGGAATTTTTTTATTTTTAGCTTTAAAGATAATGTAACATGTTTTAGCAGTGTTAACGGTTAGTAAATTATGTTGGAACCATTGGAACAAAGTTTTTAAATCTTCTTGGGCTCGCGAAACAGCTTCATGAACATTTGTTCCAAAATAAAAAAGACATGTGTCATCTGCGTACAGGGTTAAATGGCCATGTAGCCCTAGCTCTGTTATTTTATTAATATATATTAGAAATAATAATGGTCCCAATATGGATCCTTGAGGGACTCCATATGTGATAGGTAAAGCACTACTTTCGACATTATCTATTTTGACTACTTGGAATCTATTTGTTAGGTAAGATTTTAACATTTTAAGTGCATTACCTTTGATACCAACGTTTTCTAGTTTTTCTAAAAGCAGTTTGTGACTAACGGTATCAAAGGCTTTTTTTAAATCGATAAACACACCCAACACAATTTTTTTCTTATCTATATTTTTTCTGATTATTGTTATTAGATCAATAGTGGCTGCAGTGGTGTTATTTTTAGCTCTGAAACCATATTGGCGTTCCGATATAAGATTAAAAGAGTCCAAATAGTGTAACAGACGACTGTGAATTATTTTCTCTAAAATTTTAGACATTACCGGCAGCACAGAAATCGGGCGATAGTTTCCGGGGTCTGTTTTCGGTCCAGATTTAAAGATCGGTGTCACCTTTGCAATCTTTAGGCTGTCTGGAAATTCGCCGTTGGTCATGAGTTTATTAAAACAGTTTGCTAAACTTTGCGAGATTAGATTTTGAATGCTTTTTATGACTCTTGTGCTTATTCTATCTATCCCACTACTTGAGTTCGGGTCGAGATTATTTATGATTTCAGCAATTTCATCAGCACTACATGGGTTCAATGTCAAAAGTTCATGTTTATTGTTTGTTTTTTGGTAATTGGAAACATATTGTGTTGAGGTGTCATGATATTTTTTTGGTATTTTGTTTGCCAGTATAGATCCTATGGTAGAAAAATACTTGTTAAATACCTCACAAATTTCATTTGTGTTAGTAACTATATTGGAATCAACTAAAAGCTTTGAAGGACCACTATTTTGTTTTACTTTATTATTAGCTAATTTATTAATAAGTGACCACGTTTTTTTGGGGTTGTTAGCACAATTTGTAAATAGTTTGTAGTAGTATGAATTTTTTGTATTTTGTATTAATGTAGCAATTTTTTCCTTCATTTCTTTAAACTTCTTTTCTAATAATTCATTTTCCTGATCATTTTTGTGTTGTATCCATATGTGGTTTCTTTGACTAATTCCGGTGATTATGTCGTTGTTAACCCATTCCTTTTGGGGTGGATTCAAAACTTTTGACTTCAATACTTTGTTATCTTCTACGCACTGCTTTATCTTTGATTCTAGTTCATTGTAGTTTATTGATATGTCGTCCATTTTACATGATTCCATCGAAGTATATAGTTTCTTGTAGTCTATTATTTCGTAAATTAGGCGTATTTTAGGAGGTGTTTTCATTTTGTTTATCTGTAGGTATATTTGTTTATGATCTGACATAGATGAATTTATGATAGTCATATTGAAATATTCATCTTTTATATTTGTATTGACGTGGTCTAGGATAGATTTCTTTGTGTTAGATTCTCTTGTGCAATAGGTTTTGTTGATTTTGTTTAATATTCTGTGTCCTGATTCATTTAATATTTGTTTGTACTTTTTTAGTGTTTTATCTCTTGTGAGCAGATCAATGTTAAAATCTCCAAACACTATTGCCCTCTTCCGTTGTTGTAATTGTGTGTCATATGTATCCAGGAACCTTTCAAGGTTTGTGTTACCAGGATTGTAAACGACGCCAATATCTAGCGCAAGTTTATCAATTTGCACCCACAGATAATTGTTTCCATCTTGATAAATAGACTCAATAAGGTTATGTTTTAAATCATTATGTATGTATGCTGACACTCCTCCGCCCCTTCTGTCAGTTCTATAATTGTAGTAATGTGTATAGTTATCTATCTGTAGTTGTAAGATTTGATTTTCATTCTGTATCCAAGTTTCCGTTAGCAAAATAATGTGTACAGTTGTAGGTATAGATTTGATAATACATTTAAGTTCATCTAGTTTTCCTCTCTTTCGTATACTTCGTATGTTTAAATATAGGAGCGATAGGCGCGATTTGTCACATTTTAGTTGTTGGTAATCGTTTACTACTTGATGGGTTATGGTGGGAGTCCGGCTATCGTTTATTGTTGGTGTGTGGAGTTTTTTGATACTTGTTTTATGATACTCGGTACACCATTGATGTATTTGATAGTCAAATCACTTTCTCCAGATTTTGTTCGCCGTGTTAGTTCATCTTTTATAGTCAGAAAATATTTTTGTTGCGTTGGTGTCTGGTCTGAGAAAATTTTGATGCCCTCAGGTAATTTTTCTTTATTGCGAAGTAGAAGTAGTGCTGGTTCTGGCTTATCATAACATACTTTGATTCTACGTGTTTTGCTGGCATTGTATTTGCCGATACGATATATTTTATTCGGTTTTGGTATGTTCTCGCTCACTTGTGAGGTAATATTTAAAAAGTCAGATTCGTCTTGAAGTATTCTCTCCTGGGTACTAGTGGAGCATTGCTCAGGTATGCCAACTACAATAATATTGCTTTCCCTTTTTTTACGGTCTTGAAATTCGCGAATAATATGTTCGTTAACGCATAGCTGGTTTATTTCAGTAGGTTGCGGATTTAATTTCAATTCCTTGTAGTCGGTTTCAAGCATCATTATTTTGTCTTCACTGTTGGATACTTTTATTTCTATCTGGGATAACTGACCTTTTATTTTACCATGTTCCGAGGTAATTTTTGCCGTTGTGGATTTGATATCTTGGATTTGTACACTAACGCTAGCCACGTCAGAAGCAATTGAACTTCTTGTTTGTTCATGCGAGGCCTTAAGATCAGCCATCTCACTTTTCAGCTCGATTATACTCTCATTCATTTTTTCCATCATCTGAGCATTCTGACTAGTGTAATTTTCTAATAACGAGGTAATTCGCGATAAATCATTTCTCATTAGCTTTATTTCATCGGAGCATACACATTCCGAAGCAGGTGGTTGTTTACGCTTGCGATAAGTGATTTGCGCCTCGTTCAGTTCATCGCTTAATTTTGATAAGTCCGGTTGGGATCCGGTTCCCGCAGTGTACTCAGTGGCCTTAGAACATTTACTTAATTGTTGTAGAGAGGAGGCAGCAATTTTTGGTGGGGAACGCGTCACACTCATTATTTATTATTGTTTGTACTTTAACGTTGTTTACAATTATCCAAAGTATTATATAGCTTCCGTATTTTATCACATAAAGCGTAGGTAGATGGGTTATATGTTGATTCACTATCGCGCAAGCTCAAAATTAGTTACCGAAACCGAAACGCAGGGTCACTGTGCGAGCGAGTTAAAAAATATCGTCCGTACACCGTACTCGTTCCGCGCGGGGTCGAAGCGCGTCGTCCCGCTCGCTGGTAAGCGCAGTGTTCACTATCACTCTTTATAAAGTCATAAATTACACAGAACAGTTCACACCAAAGTGGTAATTATTTCCTTTTAGTAAAAGCAACAGATTTGAGGAGCACTATTCATATAAATTTCACAAAAACAAAATATGCGTCTGCACTGGTTAGTGGTCGGCGACGATTATATTTACATAAAAATAAATATCTGCAGTAGTTGTTTGGATGCGGTTTGTCTAATACTACAACAAATGGAGGGTGCACGGCGCAAGTTTCTTTTTTTATTATGTTTTGTATCGCTAGATTACCTTCATTGTTTTCACTTAAAGAAGCATCAAGAATAATGTAACCAGGACTTTTAAAAATTTGATTAAAAAGAGTGTCAGTGGAGTTTCTTGCTCGTTCTCCTCTATAGAGACCAGATTCTACGTTTTGGAACGAGCAACTAGCTTCAAACTGACCGAATCTTTGACAAATGGTTTGATTGAAATAAATGCTTTGACTTTGATAATGAAACGACAAAATGTTCACAAAATGAACACTAACGTACCTACGTGTGTTAGCAACCATTTCAACCAATTTCCTTTAAACGGCGTGGGAAGTAGGTTTCAGAGTACTTATTACTTAGTAACACTTTGCTATTATTAATAACAATGCACACGACCCAGCCTGAGTGTATGATCAATGAGTCAAGTTGTTGTAGTATACAGACATTGTGTCACTTCTAGACAGACTGGTCTTACGGGGTGGCAAGCAGGGCAACCGCCCACGGATTCGCGCCACAAGGGAATTACGTACTAACAGTAGCATCATCTGGGAGGAGCTACAGATCGATCGGTCAAAGCTCAAACTACGCTAGTCGCGGTCGGTCTGCGGATGGGTTACCATCCATTTCATACCGAGTTCCCTCCGTGCCTCGGAAAGCACGTAAAGCCGTTTTTCCCGGCTGTCAATCGTAGGTCTTTGTACTGTCACTAGGGGTACTCAGAGGCCAGAAAATCTGACAATTTTTTTTTACCAATGATAGGCATACGTTTGACCACTATCTCACCTGATGGGAAGCGATGATGCGGTGTAAGATGAGCACGCTTGCTTAGAAGTAACCTATTCACTCTTGACTTAAAGACTCCCAGGTTGTAGCTACCACAATCACAAATCACAATTAGTCTTAATAGAAGTCTCATTAGAAGTACCTACTTTCGATTCACATAAATTACAAGGACAAGTGCCTCGCCAAGATCATCCGCTCCGAATCTCGCAACGGTTAAGGCCGGCTCTACTCCTCTGCTCCTAGACGCCTAAAGAAAGAAAAGGAAGATCCTACTACATCCGCTTAGCTTAGCTTAGCTTCTCTAGGCTGTCAGGGCTTCTACGAGCAATGTGTCCAAAATATTTAAATATCCGCTGGAAACAGATAGTTGATAGCCTTGTGGTTATTTAGAGGTCCTTCAAAATGAATTCGTTGGTACGGCGTGCGGTCCAGGGAATGCGCAACATCCGCCTCCAACACCACATCTCAAAAGCATCGATTTTTAATCTATCCTTCTGTCTTCTGTTATAATAGGGTATTACACCCATTTTTGAAAAGTGTCTTAATGAAATTCTGTAGCGCTAATATATATGCCACCAAAAAAATTTTTAAATTTTTATTCAATGGATAAGTGCCATAAAAATGCGTCTAAATTTAAATTAAATTTTAATTTCGCGCGTAGTTCGACGAAAACGCCTCTCACTGGACGCCATATTGCTCAGCGTAAATGACGTCATTTCGTTTTGTATCAAATGAGCTCATATTAAATATGATAATTTATTGTATATCATTTAAAAATAATTAAAATCATACTTTGTAATAGGTGTAATAATGAAAAAATTACGTTGGTTACGAAAATAATAAAAGTACAAAGCCTTTATTACGCCAATCGGTTGACTGACAGATGAGAATTTTTTGTCACAGCCGTACGGCGTACTAACATGGCCGCTACTATTTCACGCTACTGTTTCACTGTTTT
This sequence comes from Charanyca ferruginea, assembly GCA_947361185.1. Taxonomy (NCBI): domain Eukaryota; kingdom Metazoa; phylum Arthropoda; class Insecta; order Lepidoptera; family Noctuidae; genus Charanyca; species Charanyca ferruginea. The sequence goes on along the minus strand of OX376055.1, from coordinate 1,828,669 downwards.
ATAACAGATTAAAAATACTGAAAACTTTGAATTGAATTTAAAAATTTGTTTTGTTATTTTATGAACTAAAACTTACATTTTCCGACTGCTTAATGCCTAAACTGTCTCAAAAACATATTTATAGTTTTTTTCTCGTATAGAGTAAAGTACCCTATTATTATTGTCCAGGATTCGGCGCCGTAAAAGACGATTGAGAAGACCAACGTACGCACCAGCCTCTCTTTAGTTTTCCGGGATATATTACTACCTACTCTCCATATTACTATTATTCTAGCCCATGGTTGTCCCAGTGGAAGTATGCCCTCTAACAATAAAGATTGGATTTACTTATCATCCTGGTAATAAGACTTATGTTCCTTATGATGATATACTTCACCGAAGTAAATGATGACCAAGATAAACGTATCAAATACCTACAAGAACCACATGAGTACTCGCTCGAACCCGGATTCCAAACAGCCGTCCAATTCTGTAAGAAATCACCCGAGAATTCGAATGTTATCTCTTTTCCAATTTCGGTTATCTGAAGTAAAGAGTATTTGGTATTCGCTAAAATACTCACGTAAATAGTTCACTTCACCTAAGTTCACAATAACTGGCACTCGTCGTAGTTTTTATCGAGTTACAGAATACATAAGAAAGTTCACCGGTGAGTGAGTGAGTTCTTACAAAATAGCATTGCTGGGCCATCTTGACACCCCGACCAATGCCAACAAAATAAAATTTAATATGTTCACAGGTACCTAATTCTTTTATCAGAGACTTAATGGCCTACTGCATAAGGGACATCTATTTCTGTCCATCCTACAAACACGCCCTATTTAACACACCTGCAAAACACTGACCCCGTTACTCTACACACCCAAAAAAAAACTTTTTGAACTCCGACCCTCCATGTGTAAAACAACAAAAAATAACTGTGAATGCCTCTTACAACGCCGCTTGGCCGTGCCTACTGAGCAATGTTAATTAAAGTAAATTGGTAACAATTAGTACTATCACTAGGGTAATAGTAAATAGGTAATGTTGATTTTTGAGGTGTTGAGTAAACGTTGTTATGAACTGGGATAGAAAGTTCTAGGCTCTTGTAGAGCTATTCTGTTACAATCTCCCTCGGTGAACACCTAGGTGAAGTGAGCTGTCATCTGTCCCGATGCTGGGGATTTACAAAGCACTATAATTTGATGACAGCTCAGTTCATCTAGATGTTCACCGAGGGAGATTGTAACAAAATAGCACTTCTGTTGGTTTTGATTTTCATTTCAATTATGTGATGTGTGTTTGACATGAATGAACATGGCGGTATTGTCATGCCCACTCAAAAGTGGCACGTGTTGGATCATTCGGTTACCTTCAAATTTGGTTAAGCTAAATCTTAACTGCCTTTGCTTATATTTGTTGTTTTATATTGCTCTATACCTACATCAATTACATTTTGAAAAAATAATTGAAATTAGTGTCCGTGGAATTTATTATTCGTTCTTCTCTATAGAGACCTACCTACGTTTTGGAACAGGCAACTAGCTTCAACTTTTCTCACTAACTGACCGAGTACTTGAGAATTAAAAAGTGCCTGTAATGGTTACCGAATCGAAATAAATAGTTTGACATCATTTGTTCTTCGTAGGCATATTGCAATCAATTTCATCTATAACCGACTATCCATTCTGTTCCAGTTCTTTGCTAAAACAAACTATCATTAAATGTGTACGTTTAGTTCACAAGTTAACAGTTTACACACGAGATCGGTTGTTGGTTTGTTTTGTAAACACGAATGAACGCAACATTCCATGGGTGGGGAATGAAGGAAAACATTGTAACAGACGCCAGCGTTGCCGATGACAGCTTTGCTTTGTGTACGTTTATGTAGAGAGAAATACCCACGAAGTAAGTGAAATACCTTAATGAGCTTAAAAAAAAGATACCATTGCTTCATATCTTTTTGTAGGAAATTGAACAAGGTACTATTTGTCGGTTTCATATGTAAAGTATGTTGATGAATATAATTTTGGAATTTAACAATAAATCTTTGTTTCCGTTTTTGAAATGAAGTTAGAAGATGTAGGAGAGTCAAACATATTGGACACATTTAAAACAATTTTTCTAGTAAATCAGTACGGACATATTTCATTATTACTTGACGAAACGCAAAAGGTAGTGAACCACTTCTTATACGTTATTGAGATAGGTTTACGACACGACGGCGACGTACGGTCACCAAAGGAGATAAGTATCCATGTCGCCGGAAACAGTTGAAGTTTACTTAGAAACCGATAGGTTTTTATGAATAAATTAAAATACAATTTATAGAGAATAAACAGTTCAATGATTTCATAAAATTTCATTTGAAAGCCCCCATTGGTTTCTAAGAAATCTTCAACTATTCCCGACGACATGGATACTTATCTCTTTTGCGTACTGTACCTAAGTGTGAGATACGTCAATTTCAAAATGAAGTGGGATAAAGAAAAATGCTTATAAGAAACTAACAGGTAGGTTAATGGCCAAACACTCAAACGCTACTAAATTTTAAGATGACAGTTAAGGGCGGGTTGTTTCAAACAGCCGGTTAACGTTACATACGGACGGTTAAAAAGTTACTATGACGTGCGATGTTTAACGTACGTTAAATGTAACGGGTTGTTTTATGACATAAAAATCCGTCAGTTAAAGCTATTCAAAAAGAGATTCCATAATATTTTGATGTTTGAAGTAGCTGTTTGACAACACAAAATTACGATGACTGGTCGGTTATGGTAATAGTAACTATTTGACGTATGATTTTGTAAAACAACTCATTATTTTAATTTGACGATAGTTAGCGCCATTTTTGACTATTACCGGTTAGTAATGGTTAGTTGAAGCAACCCGCCCTTAATAAAATGCAGAAGACTAGAGGAACATGTCGATAATGCAACACAAGACAACTTTTCTCATGTGGGTTATTCTGGTAACTTTAAAAATCTGTCAAAAATATTTCTATTTGATTAATATTTTTGTCAAGTTCTGAATCTGTTTTGTAAAAACATTACTTACGACGTCTACTGTGGAACAGTAGGTCGATGTAGGTAAACCTATAAAAGTCTACTAAAAAACTACTCAGCGAGAATATGGGAAACGGACTCCAGACATGCAACACTTAGCTGATTATTATTTGAACCATGAACTTGCTTGTACCAGAAGCCATTAGCCAGAAATCCATGAGCTGCCAAACCACCGTCATTGTAGCATGTCTGAAATTTGATTATTGCTAAAAATTATAATGCTATATGAGCTGTCGGAACCAGTGGCGTGCCTAGGGGTCAAAGTTAGGGCAAGCCCGACAGATGAGATAATGATTCAATACCTACTTAGAGATATTTTATTTTTGTGCTTTTCATGTTTTTTTTTATTGTCTCGCAGTATTGATTGCAAGCCTGGCTTTTGGGCTTTAATGGAAGGCACGCCACTGGTCGGAACTATATATTATTCTATCGTCAGGCAGAAGTTATCAAAGTCAAATTCAAAGTCAAAGTCAAATCATTTATTTTTAGACCATTATAAGGCACGTTTAAACGTCCAATGAGAAAAAAATTATTCTAGTTGCCCATTCCAAAAAGTAGTTTAGTATGGAGAAGAATGGGCAAGAAACTCCATACGTAGGTACTCTTTATTAAAAATGATGTTAACAATATTTGCATTTAAAAGAATTATACAATATACGTTAATACAATTTACCTTACATAAAAACACTATATTAAAGTATGTACAAAGTATCACAGATTATGGAATGACAGCACATAGTGTTATGGACCATGAATAGTGTTTGAAGATAGCTCGCAAGTAAATTCTTATCGCCAATAAATTCTCAAAAAAATTTAGATCATGCTAACGTAGGACAATGGAAATTTGGACCACAAAAGTCTACAGATCTTCCAGTCCCTCAAATAATCGTCTAGAAGTAGCTCAAAATCTTGTCTTATAAAAATTGGTTGTCTGAAAAGTCGGTTTACGGACGATAGTTTTACGTGATAACGTCATAAAGAAACATGATGGATAACATATATAGCGACCCGGCCCCACTTCGCATAACTATAGCCTTCCTCGATAAATGGACTATCCAACACAAAAAGATTTTTTCCATTCGAACCAGTAAATCCTGAGATTAGCGCCAAACAAACAAACAAACTCTTCAGCTGTATAATATTAGTATAGATAAGCAAATAATGGTTTCGGTCGAGGTGGGCGGAGCTTATTGCTTGGGCCGATCGTGCCTCTCTATCGCTTGTTCCGCGTTCTCGCTGGCACGCTCAGGCTCAGGCGGAACGTGACACTTTTTCGTGCGTGCAGCCGGTGTTCATCGATTTATAAGACGTTATCACGTCAAAATCGTTTAAAAAAATTAAACTGACTTCCAAAAAAGCTAATCGGTTATTGAAAACGTTCAGAATCTCATCTCAGCAACATTGAACGCAAAAGCTTGTTTTGGTAAGATTTTAGAAAAAATAGTTTTTTCATATTATGAATTTGAAATTGAGATTAGATGCGGTTCATTAGTCCTGCCTTAATGATGTGCCAGAGAGAGCAGATATGGTCGCATCGCGTTTATAATATTTGTGTGGAAATTGTATCTGTTGTAATTGTATCCAGTGGCGTGCCTTCCATTAAAGCCTAAAAGTCAGACTTGCAATCAATAATGCGAGACAATAAAAAAGGCATAGAAAGCACAAAAATAAAATATCTTGAATCATTATCTCATCTGTCGGGTTTGCCCTAACTTTGACCCCTAGGCACGCCCCTGATTGTATCACGTACATAGATTATAGCGCGTGCGCTATATTCTATCGCCGTGAACATATTCTATTGCAACTGATTGAACAAACACCCAAATGAAACGAAAGTGAACATGCCTTTGAAGTACCTCAGGTATTTGCTAACGTTGAGAAGTAGCTCAAAGTTTAGTATCAAAGATCATTTAGAAACAAACTAGACCTCAAAAAAAAGGAAGGCAAATTCTCGTAAAATTTGTTGCAATCTTATTTAATGTCAAAAACTTGAATTGAATTGGAACGTTTCTTAAAGTAACTAAAATTGCTCCCTTGAATCTCAAGACTATTCAAAGTATATCCGAGTAGAGTAGGTGCATAAAAAAAAAGAAAAGAACAAGTGTACATAATGAAAACCAACAGTTTGAATTTAGCACTAGCCTAAGTTTCAAAAGACTTCCACACAATGTGACGAGAAAGCCTGAAGCATTTGTCATGGCCAGACACAATAAATTTCTCTCACAATAGCAGCCTCGCATGCGCTGAAAACTTATAATAGCATTTGACTGGAACGAGAATCATCCCTGAACAAACACTATTGTATATAGGTACCTGGTACATATATTGTCGGCTTTAGGAAGGTGCAGGACCCTATTACTAAGACTCCACTGTCCGTCTGTCTGTCTGTCTGTCACCAGGTATCTCATGAACCGTGATAGCTAGACAGTTGAACTTTCCATAGACGATGTATTTCTGTTGCCGCAATAACAACAAATAAATACTGAAAACAGAATAAAATCAATATTTATGGCGGGCTGCCATACACCAAACATGATTATTGCGGTTTTATTGCTCGATGTCTAATATTGTATAGGTACAGTACGCAAAGGAGATAAGTATCCATGTCGTCGGGAATAGTTGAAGATTTCTTAGAAACCAATGCGGGCTTTCAAATGAAATTTTATTAAATCATTGAACTGTTTATTCTCTATAAATTGTATTTTATTTTATTCATAAAAACCTATCGGTTCCTAAGTAAACTTCAACTGTTTCCGGCGACATGGATACTTATCTCCTTTGCGTACTGTACATAATACGCACTTGGCCAGTTTTTTTTAGTTTCAGCAGCAACAAAAATTCTCTTCTTTATTTTTCTCGTTATTTTGAATATCGGTTATCGCGGGCACAGATTAAATGACGGATTAAAAAGTAGTGTATGCCCTTTTCCAGGTCACCAAGCTACTGCCTCCATGTTAAAATTCATCGGTTCAATGGTTTTGCTTTAATGAGTTAACAGACAGGTAAACAGGTTTATGTATAATTTATTGCATCTGATTTCTACATAATCATATTGTCTATCGCCGTGAGCATTATTTACTGCTGATTTAACAAATAGGTACCTGAATAAAACGAAAATGATATTGGTTTTTAGCAGTGATTTTAGTAGTTTTTCGTATTTATGATTTAATTACTAATAATTAAATACGATATATACAAAGCTTAAAAATAAATACATATAAATATATAATATGTACAATCCTCCATTGTACATATTATATATTTATATGTATTTATCGCTCACAGGGCATCAAAAAACTCGTCCGCATCCATCGATATATATGTATATCTCCGCACCGCTCTCAATGGGTTTTTCTATATATGTAAACGAATGGCAACGCAATCATCTATTCCCCGATACATATAATCTGGGTATCTTCAAGGCACGAGTGAACCGGTTTATTCTAGGCAAGCGTGCTCCACCTTAGGCCGCATCATAACTTAAGATCAGGTGAGTTGCGGTCAAACGCAAGCCTATAACAATATAAAAAAAAAAAAAAACAGTAGGTACTGGTTTGGACTCTCCCCTCAAAATGATGAGGATCACACAAACAATGACATTGCACTGCTGAATTTTGTGCCAAATTGTTGACACGCAATCGAATTGTAATTACACGGACAGTGGACAAAGTAAATACAAAATTGTTTGATAGTTTATTTTAGAGCGAGCCAATGACGTGACGTTGACAGAAGTTGTTATGGTTGCAACCTGCAACGGTTTAAAAAAAAACGTTTTTCATTCAATTTAGTGAGTTGATAGTTGTAACATACCTGTTTCGTTTAATGGCCATCATTGAGATTTTATTTTTGCAACTGTTCGATTAAACTTGATACAAAGTCAATTTTATTTTTAATCACGCAGTTATCCCAGGGTTGTTCCAGGTATGCACTGAAAAATGATACTTGTTCTTTATAGTAACGATTTATTTCTTTTTAATAATTTGAATGCTACTTACAAAAAGATCATCAAAGTCATCTGAAGTGACCAAGTGACTTTTCCGAGGGGTATGTCAATTCGTTAATCTCACTGGCCATAGCAAAGTTACTTGACAATGGCCTTAATTTGCATCTTAATAGGTATGTATGATGCCCAGTTCGATTTTCAGACAAGGCTGTCAACGAAGACGGCCATTCTCAGTCTGAAGCACGCGATCAAGTACACGGATAGACTAACATCAGTCTACGCGGTTTTTCTGGACCTAACTAAAGCCTTTGACCTTGTCTCTTATGATTTATTTTGCCAGAAGCTAGGATGTCGCATCTCTCTTCAAAGACTGGTACAGTTAACAGTAAAAGTAGATAATCAAAATCAGAAATTCAATACTAATGAACGGAGTTCGCGTCAGAACTGTGTGGCGTCGAAGTGATTCAAAAATATGTGTGTGACAATCACATACTTTTAAATCTCTTCGACGCCAAGGAGACTCGGTTGATACGGGCAGGGGAGTTTTCGGAGCCCTTCAGGTCCAAGTATGGGATGAGACTATCCGGTCCCTCCTTTGTTACTTAAAGGTCACACAGTAAATAAGGTGTATAAATTGAAACACTCAGAACATCTGGTAACAGATGCCATTAAAGACGATATAAATTTGGAAAGGGAGCGCGGAGCAGTGTCATTCTCAATGTACAAGTCGCAGTTAAAATAGCCCTTATTAAGGCATACTGCACAACACTGTACTCGAAGGCTATATATAAGTTAGGATATAGGAAATATACCCAAAGGGCTTACAATGCTCTGCGAACCCAATATAACAATGCGTTTAGGGTGCTGTTGCGACTGCCATGCTTATGTATTGCGTTGGCGATGTTTGCCGAAGCGCGCACTCACTGCTGTATCGCAATATGGAGCTAGGAATTTGCCTCGTAACTTCGCAGGCTGAGTGGCAGTCCCAACATTATTCTGCACTCGGTAACCGCACGGGTAGGTAGCCCGTTTGTGTGGGCGTTAGCTGATCGAACCAGATCCTTTCTAGTTACTAATGCTAGGGCAAGTAATATTGTTACTAACACGGTGGACCACATTTGTACTCTATAATAAATAGGGTTGTGTTAATAAATTCTACACGCAGGAAAAATATTCTCTCATTTATTAGTCTGACTCCATGTTCATGGAAGTCATATTTGCGATAATGAAAACACATTGCATCTCCAATATTGTGGATGGTATGGCAATTAATTGTCTTTGTGATGTGTAAAATGGTTAACTATTACCGCAGCTCTCTCCAATTTAATGGAAAATTCAAAATTAGTTAATGGAAATTATTTATTTGACACCAGCTTTCAATTAAACCAAAAATCCTTATGTTTATTTCTTCGAATTGGATCGAAATTTCACGAAGTGGCTCTTTTATGCTCTGCCACCGGCTATCCATAGATTTGTAACCGAAAAAAAATTATTTGATCTTATAAATCCCTAATGTTTATGGTTAAATAATATTAATAATATATTACTTATATATCTTTGTACTTAAATGTAGTTTACTTATTTGTTATCTTTTAACGATGCACCTGCCATAATGCCATGTTATCTCTTCACCACCCTTGTTGAACTGGTAGAGAATGTTTAAGGTATTGACTCCGCCTTTGTACCTTTGTGTATGAGGTATAAATAAATAAATAAATAATGGCTATAGTACTCAGGAAGTTTTTATGTGAACTTTCGTTGAACGTGGATGAATTTTCAGAATTTTCGCGTTTAAACGAGAAAAAAACAATTATTCGCTTCAGCTTCATACTTCTAGTATAGATACAAATAAGCTCAGATTATGAAACAAAAGGCTGATAGACCGTGCGGAACACTGAGAGTGAAGCCAAAAAAGCAAATACAAGTTCAAAAGCGAATACCTACAATCTCGTGATTGAAGAGAGAAAAGCGATTGCTTTTGAATTTGTGTTTGTATTTTTATTTGTTTTTTTTTTTATACGGGTTTTCCTGCTAAACATCCAGTACAGCACGATGCGCGTTGTAGGTATTCGCTTTTGAATTTGTATTTGCTTTATTGGCTTCACTCTCATGTTCCGCGCGGTCTATCTGCCTTTTGTTTCATAATCTGAGCAAATAAGCTATACAAACAACAAAAAGCAACTTCACATGTTGTCGTAAAATAAAAACATAAGGCCATATTGGCGTACCACCCGCAGGCTACAGGCTAGAAAATGGAAGCTTTATTTTTTAACGTCAAATTCGACGTCACAATATCGTTCTAGCGTGGCGCCGCCGGGTGCGGTCAAATATTCGTGCACCTTTCAATGTCCGATACTTGCCAAAAATGTATTTTGTGAATGATATTGACGACCAATGTTGCTGTGAAAAGCTCATTTTATGTTATTATTGAAATTTCAGCGTAAATATTGAAAGTAAGACTGATATGGCATATTTTCCATGGCCCCTGAATGTCACCGGATAATTGAAAAATGCAACTTTTTATGTTCTTGTCGTTTTCCTAAAACTATTATCTATTCAGTGCAGTCGTTATTCCGAATGTCTGAATTGCAAAAGTTTAGCCTGAAATCTAGTTATTACGCAAGCGGACACAATTGTTAAAAGACATAGTAATGTGCTATAATATCTTTAAACTTTCGTTCAAAGGCAGAATTCTCAAAGTCTTATGAAAATAGTTCAAGTCCACAACTCCTGCGGCAGCTGAATGGCGTTTACATGGCTTCTTTAAAGAATTTAGAAGTTGGAGTTGTATTTAGCTTTATCATTGTATTAGCAGGGGCAAAACCATCTAGTTACACAACATTCTAATTATAATCTTTTAAATTAAGATCAAAAAAGCCTTTCGAGAGTTTCGTAAAAAGGAAAAAGAATTTTCTTTTTCAAAAGATTGAAACTTTTCACTACGTATTATAAAGTCTTTTAGAAACTACTGTACGTGTTGTCAAATGGTTTTCCACCAATAAAAAGAATATTTATTGGCTATAATATTATCTATTAAGAGCGCGTATTCGATTCGTGACGAAAACTTCATGTTTTTGCGTTTTGCCCAGAGCAATATCGTAATTATGTGAGCAGATTATTTAAAGACAATTTACAGTTTTAGAAAGATCTAGTCTTGATTTAGACAGCTACAGAGTAAAAGTATAATTTTTAATTATGGTTTTTTAAAGCGAAGACATGTCTTTTATATCGTTTTACGAAAATAGACGTCAGAGTTAACTTTCAGGACGAATACAACCATTACAATATGCCAAAATATTTTGTTTTATGCGTTTTTCAACAGTATATACAGTCATAAAGACAGTTACAGAGCCAAAATTACGAAAATAATACTATTATGTATTAAAAAACTATGTTGAAAAAGTAGAAAATCGGTTCACTTTAACAATTTTTTTTCACCAGTATTTGAATAAAAACATGACTAATATATTTATTTTACGAAAGTAAATGTTATGTTTAATATACAGAATATTTTTCAGTCCGTTAAACGAGCTCATTTATTTTAGACAATTATTTTAAAAAGCACTGTAAAGCATCGCGCGCTGTCGTTTGCCGATCAATTTCAATGATTCGTGCTTATTTCGTGCATATTTTTTTTTCTGATGCACACAAACAGACCATTGTATTGTACTAGTGTGTATCAATGCTGCTACGCCGTTCTAGCAATCGTTTAGATTTTGAGTAGCACTAAATCGAATACGCGCCCTTAAGTATAATAAAAATGAATCGTTGTTCGTTAGTCTCGCTACAACTCGAGAACAGCTGGAACGATTTGGCTAATTTTGGTCTTGAAATATTTGTGGAAGTCCAGGGAAGGTTTATGCGGTAAAAACATTGAACAATCAATTGACAGGACAACGTCTGTTGGGCCAGTTAGTTAACAATACATTTGAGCGCGGCTAAGGGCGGGTTGCTTCGACTATACTTTACTGACGGGTAATAGTCAAAAATGGCGCTAACTATCGTCAAATAAAAAAAATCGTACGTCAAAAAGTTACTATTACCGTAACCGACCTGTCAACGTAATTTTGTGTTGTCAACGTCAAACATCAAAATATTATGGAATCTCTTTTTGAATAACTTTCACTGACGAATTTTTTTGTCATGAAACAACCCGTTACATTTAAACATCTCACGTCATAGTAACTTTTAACCGTCCGTATGTAAAGTTAATCGACTGTTTGAAACAACCCGCCCTAATACAACGTAGGTATTCGAGTAGATTCTAATTTAGCCAATTGTATTTGTGCATAGAGAGGCAAGTAAATATTAGTCGTCTTACTGAAATTACTTCCCATTCTATTTTATATATGTAACAACGATAGAGTAACACGGAACACCGTGTTCCGCATTACTCCATGGTTTCAACCGATATGTTTAGCAACCGAGTCAAAATTACGCTCAAAGAAATCTCGAATATACGATTTTTATAAACAGATCGCGAGTTTCTCGTTCCTTGGCGCTTCGAAACTAAAATTAGAATCTTAAAACCATTAGTTGATTAGTCTAGACAAAAATGTAAATACAGAAGTTTGTTGTACCAATGTTAAATATGTAATTATTTCGTTCACTTTGCGACGATGTCCTTCAAAAACATTAGTGGTACTACAGAACCTAAAGCTCGACGCTGCGGCTGCGGCGCGTTGCATTAATTTGCGCCACGTGAATACCCAACCGACCGCAGAGCTCGCTGGTGCAACCCGCTGAAGCTGCGGGAGCAATTCTACTATTAAAATCCGCAAAGGATTTTAATGCGGTTTCATCAATAGATAGAGTGATTCAAGAGGAAGGTTTATACGTATAGTTAGATCAATATTGCACACTTGCGAAACCGGAGCGGTATGTCTATTCTAGTGAACACCTAGGTGAAGTGAGCTGTCATTCGTCCCGATGCCAGAGATTGACAAAGCAGACGGACGGATGATATCTCACTTCACCTAGGTTTTCACCGAGGGAGATTGTAACAGAATAGCTTTATGGGTCGCTAGTTTGTTAAAAGGTTGAAGTTTTTTCTCAGAAATTTTAGCACATTGTTATTGCTTGAAGCGCCGGCTTCTGAACGGTCGAATAAGCTCCTATTTGGTTTACAGGTTTAATAATATTCATCTTTCTACTATACTCACTATATTTTATTTTATTTTATCTCAAGCACGTAAGTTACCCTGGTACCTACCTACATGCTCAAGATAAAAATCTATACTAATATTATAAAGCTGAAGAGTTTGTTTGTTTGTTTGGTTGAACGCGCTAATCTCAGAATCTACTGGTTCGAACTAAAAAAATATTTTTGTTTTGGATAGTCCATTTATCGCTAGTTTAAAATAAAATACTGTGAGTGTAGCAGAAAAATGAACATTTTTGCCTGTAAACCATCGATCACTATAGTGATCGATGCTGTAAACCAAATAGCTTGTCCGACCGTACATGTGTATTGTACCTATATAGGGTGACTGGTAATTAGTGTACGATACTTTAACACGTGATTGTGTTCATGATAACAAACAACTTTCCCGAAGAAAAAATGTTTATTGTACTGGTTCACTTTTATCACAATAACACAACAGCCGTATGAAATTCACGCGCGCGCACGCCTGTGACCTAAAGTGAACCAGTGCAAAAAAAAATTTTCTTCGGGTAAGTTGTTTGTTATCATGAACACAATCATGTGTTTAAGTATCGTACACTAATTACCAGACACTCTATACACATAGATATAATAGGTTACACCCTCTACATACACAGGGATAGTAGGTAGGTACTTATGTAGTGGCGTAAGTTCCCAAGGGGGTGTGGGGAAGCGTTAAGCAGAAGCCGGTCGATACGAGTAGTCGGCTGATTTTATTTGTGCCGAAGATTGGGGTCGGGCAAATAGACACAAATTTTATTGAATTACTTGAAATAACAATGGCTTGTATGTGCCAGGTAGATATTCAAACAGTTATGTGATTGAGTAGTTTTAAGGTATATTTTTAGAGTTCCGTACCTAAAGGGCAAAAACGGGACCCTATTACTAAGACTCCACTGTCCGTCTGTCTGTCTGGGTGTCTGTCACCAGGCTGTATCTCATGAACCATGATAGCTAGACAGTTGAAATGATAATGCCAGATCCTGCCCCACCCATGTACAGAAAACTAAATTAATGAAAATAATTGTAATGAATATAAAACCTTTCTATAGTAAATTGTTTTTCTTTAGAACTTGCGGATTACGAAATACCTACCCACAAAATACAAACTCATTTTACCTAAAATACAATTTCACCTATAATCAATGTCATTATTGTTTTTAGATTTGAATGGAAACCGCAAGTTCTACAGTCACTTAGACTAATGTTTAGTTATCAGCAATAAATAAACAGTAAAATACTACATATTGCATGACTTTTATTGCGTGGGGCAAAGTTCTATAGAGTTTCTGGCATTGTCCTTTTTCACAGATGATGTATTTCTGTTGCCGCATTAACAACAAATACTAAAAACAGGATATTATAAATATTTACTTTCGGGAGTGGATGGCGGTGCCTTTGTGTTTTTTCTATTGCATTGCCACCGACTTCCGAAAGTAAAGTAATGTGTATTCTGTGCTAAAGTTATTTATCACTTTTTAGTTTATGAAGGCGGTTTTAGGGGGCTCCCATATAACAAACGTGATTTTATGCCGCTTTTTGCTCGATGTCTAAGGTTGTACCTATAGATAATGGTACGGAACACTTCGTGCGCGAGCCCGAATCGTACTTGGCCAGTTTTTTATCTAAAAAAAGCACTAAAAAAACGAGAGTTTTTAGTGACTTTCTTCTTTCTCTCTTTTCAGGATAAAGTCGTTTTAAAGCCAGTTGCCACCAACGCCATTGAATGGAGTTTTCTTTTAAATATTACGTTTTTTTATCAAAAACTCTCAGAAATATCGCCCCTCAAATCCATCACAATCTTTCTATTTGATCATTTCATAAATCCATTTTTATGGTTCCGTTGCCAAATGGCAAAAAACGGAACCCTTATAGATTCGTCATGTCTGTCTGTCTGTCTGTCCGTCCGTATGTCACAGCCACTTTTTTCCGAAACTATAAGAACTATACTGTTGAAACTTGGTAAGTAGATGTATTCTGTGAACCGCATTAAGATTTTCACACAAAGATAGAAAAAAAACAATAAATTTGGGGATTCCTCATACTTAGAAATGAAACACAAAAATTTTTCATCAAAAAAAATTGGGAAATTATCATTGTGGGATATATCTATCTATGGATAGGTCTTCAAAAATGATATTGAGGTTTCTAATATCATTTTTTTCTAAACCGAACAGTTTGCGCGAGAGACACTTCCAAAGTGGTAAAATGTCCCCCCCCCCCTGTAACTTCTAAAATACGAGAATGATAAAACTAAAAAAAATATATGATGTACATTACCATGTAAACTTCCACCGCAAATTGGTTTGAACGAGATCTAGTTAGTAGTTTTTTTTTTAAAAGGTCATAAATCGCAAACCTCAATTTACCTTTCATTAAATCAACTCAAATATAAAAATAAAAAAACTTTTATATTATGTTACTTGCTGCTACGGAACCCTTCATGGGCGCGTCCGACTCGTTTTATCCTAATGACAAAATGAATAACATTTATTCACACATGTCACTAACCACAATTGTTTGCGTTAGGGAAAAAGTAATGACTGAAAAATGGTCGGAAAATATCCATAAAATTCACCGCTTTATATTGGCTCTTTTGTGCCAATTTCCAATAATTGAAATAAATATGTGAGTTATGCCAGTGAGGCGGGCAACGATCAAAAGCGTTCACAATGTACAATACAGAGTCCCTGAAATTCTTTGTGGATAAATATCGAGGATTCAATTACTCACCTCGTGTACCATTTTATATCGAAAATGTTTTCCGTAAATGGTGGAATTAATTTATATTATTTTCACCATTTATTTTATCAGACCAAAGCAAACACTTGAACCGGTTTCGTCAATATTTTGTATGAACATTAAAGACATTGGTGACGTGTTTAAAATAACAGTTTTGTCTTTATTATTATCTATGATTATTATTATAATTACGTTTCATTTTCGCGTAGTTGTAATAAATGTTGAATACAATAAAAACTTTTTTTTAAAAAGAGAACCGCCTTCAAAAAAAAACTCTAAAACGTGATAAATAACTTTAGCACAGAACACACATGACTTTAGTTTCGGAAGTCAGTAGCTTTGTTCTGTTTGCTGTTTTGTATTGCCACCGACTTTTTAAAAAAAGTTTTTTTTATTAAGGAACGGCAACACAGTTAAAACAGAGATTGAAAGTTCTCCAAAGAAAGAAACGAAAACGTATTCTCGGTTTTTGTTGGTTTTTTGAGAAAGCGCTGAATAAAGTTCTGTTTGTTGTATACTAAAGTTCTGTTTGTGTAACAAAACACTTTTCTGACACCGCATCAAAATCGGTTCAGCCAAACGGGAGATAATCGCGGACAAACATACATACATACATACATACAAACATACGGGTCGAACTGATATCCTACTTTTTTTTTAAAGTCGGTTAAATAATAAAGGCGATCCTGTATGTGTATTTTTACACCCCAGTTAGTCAAAAAAGGTCAGCAGTTCCTTTACGTTGTTGGCGATCTCTCGAAGGGGACCCTGTCTGTCATCGAGCTGTATTTTTTGGCCCGTAAAAGCAGAACCTTGAAATATACACAGAGTGTGTATTGCTGTAACCGCAACAACAAACCCATACAATAATCATGTTTTATTCGGCGATTTTATTTAAATGGCATCTCGCAAGTGAGCCTAGAAGGTTGTCGGATGCTTAACCAGACTTTCCTATAGTACTTCAAAAATGAATTTAAGGCCTCCAGCTAGGCCAAAAAACTTAAAAACTGAGGTTACACGCTAAGGGCACCCCTGTGGGGTTCGGGTTTTCGGCTTAGGCCGTCGGCGTCGCTGGGAGAGGGCAGCAAAGGGACAGGCTGCATCGGATCTCGATTATTCAGGGAGTTACAGGCCCAACGGCGCGAGCTGGCACGAGCCAAGGTCGGGGAGGGGACGTACGCGGTCGTCGCGGCGTCTCGGCGGCGAGAACGGAATAACGGCGGTCTATGTGAGAAAACACGATTTTCTGACCGTGCTAGAAGCCTTGTTCGGAGATTGTTAACTCATAATTTTTCCTTTTTCTGTATTTTTGCTCTTTTTCCATTATTATTATAATGTTGAATTGCACTCATTAACAACCCTCATTTATTATTGTGTGTATTTGCATTCTTGATCATTGTGTTTGTTCTATTTTAATTGTATTTTGTTATGTCACGTGTACAATTTTATTAAAGTTAGTGCAACGTCTTAATATGTAGGTAAGTTCTGTGTATTCCTATAAGTGACAAATCCACCATAATCCTAACGAATGGTCGCCTCAATAAGTATGTTATGAGTGGACACGTCATTGGAGTTCCCTTGAATAAAAAAAATATAAAAAATTGCTTGATCTTTAGGTATTTATATTGTACGGAACCGTATTCGTGATTCGAAGTCGTTACTCTGCTGGTTGTTGCATACAAGCGTAAGTTGATGAGTTGATATATGTAGGTATGTAGGTTATTACCTCAAAAACAGAAAAAAAAGATCAGTCATCGTTCTCCGATTGTTATGTTATGATCTAATAATAAAGAGAAACAACCCGCCACCGCAATCAGCTGATTACTACATCGCCTTATCACTTTGATAAGAAATGATAACGCAACGAATATTTTTCACGATAAGTGTTTGTGTTCGAAATGCATGTTGGCACCGAGACCGTTATCAAACTGTGTTATATCAATAATAAATAACAATAAACTTGGCTGACTGATGTTAGGGTTAGCGCAACATTGGCTTAGATATTATTAATAGGCAAGGTATACCAATATGATTTATTAATAATACATAAACTAGCGACCCGCCCCGGCTTTGCACGGGTACAATGTAGATCAAACTATACGTAAAAACCTTATTTTTTTACGTATAGTTATCAATTCGGATGTTTGTATATTTTTTTATGTATGTTCGGGCATAAATAACTCCGTCATATATAAACGGATTTACAAAATTCTTGTTTTTTTCTAAAGGGGTTTATTTCGAAATTGGGACCATTTATATATATTTTATCGAAATTGATTCAGCGCTTTTTGAAAAAATCAACAATATCCCATAAAAATGACATAGATGACGTTGTTTCTTCAATCTTTGGAGGACTTTCAAACTCTGATTTAACTATGTCGCCGTTTCTTAATGGATTTGGATCACGGTTTGGATGTTAAGGCGATACTAAAAAGTGGAAAAAAAACTTCAAAAAAATAAACAACCGCCTTCAAAAACTAAAAAGTGATAAATAACTTTAGCACAGAACACACATTGGGTACTTTAGTTTCGGAAGTCGGTAGCAATACAAAACAACAGAACAAAGCCACCGCCACCGACTTCCGAAACTAAAGTAATGTGTGTTCTGTGCTAAAGTTATTTATCACTTTTTAGTTTTTGAAGGCGGTTGTTTTTTTTATTTTTATTTTTTTACTATCAAATAGGCTTGCATTTGACCGCAATTCACCTGATCTTAAGTGATAATGGGGCCTAAGTTGTAAGCTAAACAAAAATAGCCTACGAAATATTCTCAGACCTACCAAATAAACACAAAAGATTTCATAAAAATCAATGAAGCCGTTTCGGAGAAGTTCTATACCAAGCACTATGACACAAGATTTTCATATATTAGATTACTAGCTCCCGACCCAGCTTCGCATGGGCTTAAAGCCTTCTGAAGGTTGAAAACCACGCAGTTCAATACCAGTATTATGCAAGCGTCAAAAGAAATACTGCGGCCTCTACTCATGGTACAGTTAGATTCAAACGTACGTAATGGCGGCTGTGAAGTGCGCTACGGACTGCGCCGTCCCTCACCTCCGCTGACACGTGAAATTGTTACTGCACAGCCACTCGACTCGTGTTCAGAGCCGCCATAAAGTTTGAATCGTACTGTAGCAAGAGTAACCGTGGGGTTTTAATCGGTAAGAGTTCGACATGACCCTCCGTTCTCCCCAGACGGGAATCGATGAAGATTTACCTACGAAAAGAAAGGTTGAAATCTACCACATGGAATAAACTTTATCAACGTCAGCTAGCATTTTATACATCTGTATCTAATCAAATAGGGTCGCTATACATACATACTATAATGCTGGTACTTCACATGGCGTATTTGTGCAAATATTCGACTTATTTGGACTTTATTTCAATAACCATAGGGTAAATTTTGTAATAAGGCGAAATACGCTGTGTGAAGTGCCAGAATACGCTGGACTCAACATTAAGTTTGGCATTCTTTAAACTAGAAAAGCATCCCTTAAAAGACAATAGGGTATTTTACAAAAAAAATCTAATTAGTCCGTCAGTTAGATTATCGAAAAATATTGGAAACGTATTTTTTTGTTTTATCAAATCAATTAAAACTGACGAAGATAAAACGCTTCAAAGATCATGGAGGTTTATGACGTCACTTCGCTAGTAAAACTGTACTGACATAGTGATGTCACACGAGTTTTCGATGCACAGTATCGTCTTCATTTTTTGTTTACGTGAAAAAAGAAAACACACGTGTCCAATATTTTTTGGAAATCTATCTGACGGACTAATTAGATTTTATTGGTAAAATACAGTAATTGAAATTCTTCAGTAGCAGACGTAGTAGTGAAGACACAAAACAAAAGTACATAAACGAACCACTTGATACTTTTCAAGTTTAATTTCCTCTGTTAAAACTTTGAGAGAAGTTTTGTTTGAAAGTAGACGTGAACGGCTCCGATCTTCGAGGAAACGAATTGATTCGGAGAAAAAGTATTATTAATATAAAAACTACTTTTTAATAGCCGTTTCGGGTGGAAACTCTAGGGTCATGGGGTCGACGTGCCCAACTTGTATTTCGGGACATTGCCAAGCGGCTGATCGACCCGAAGGCTGGTCTATTCTTGGGTCAAAATATCAGCATTGCCATACAACGTGGCAATGCTGCCAGCCTGTTGGGCACGTGTCCCGTTGACAGCGATGTGGACGAGTTTTTTTATGCCTTTTGCTCCCCGTCCATTTTTCTTGGAAAACGTAAAACTCTTTAGTTTTAAGGCAAAATAATGAATAAGCCAGTATTAATAATAGTAATAAAAACAAAGTCCAATAGATAACTGTTCACTAACATGACGTGCGGTCGACACCATTTAGAAGGTAACCGAATGACACACACACACATGCGCCACTTTCAGCAAAACATTAGAGTGTGTATAACTGATGATGACATACCTAGTTACCACCGCCAGGAAAAAACTATAGTTTAGTAGGTCGTGGTACTTACGGTCAGCAACAAAACTAGATTAACACTATTACATTTTCAAATCCTCTAAATAGACACAGAAACAAAATAATACGATTCAAGTAATACTTTACAGTATTACAGCTCATAGTCAAGAGTTTATTTTATCTTGATTTTCTATTCTGTCCGTACTTCCTTCTGCTCAAGATATATTATTTAAAAATCCGAATCTTGTAAATGGTAGCTTTAAAGTAATTATATAACACTAATGTTTGTATGTACAATTACAGATTATATTATCAAACAGACTGACAGTCAGACCTACGGAAAGAAAGCCACCAGACAGATGATATTAAAAAAAAAAATAAGCTTCCTGTAAACTTTTCTTTTAAAAAGCTGTTATATTGAAATTATAGAACAGACTCTTCAATTTATTTTATTTGTATAGATTCATTTTGGTTCAGTCCGTGCTGAGTGTAGGTAATTATGTCTGCCTGAAAATATCACGTAATGTGTATCTGTGTATGGAGTATTGATTCAATCAATACTGAAGTAGTTTTAATCGATCTTTCCTGTTCATTGTACGTACCTACTAATAGTAGTTGAATACATTTTCCTATTGATTGTTGTAAAGGGAAATATAATACGTTAAACCAATGCAAATACTTAGCCTTATAGTACTGACAATAACTTAGTGATTGTGGGTCTTTATCCAATTTTATTTATGATTAAAAGACCGGTCAGCGCAAATGCATGTTCTCATTCTAATACTTATAAATGAGCAATTCTTGTATACATATATTTATATATA
This sequence comes from Charanyca ferruginea, assembly GCA_947361185.1. Taxonomy (NCBI): domain Eukaryota; kingdom Metazoa; phylum Arthropoda; class Insecta; order Lepidoptera; family Noctuidae; genus Charanyca; species Charanyca ferruginea. The sequence goes on along the minus strand of OX376055.1, from coordinate 1,808,509 downwards.
TATAATATACAGGGTTATTTTTCAGTCACCGTCCAAATTTTTCAAGGTGATAATATCCGTGAAATTAAACAACTTTCTCCAAGAAACATGGGTCGAAATATGAAAAAAAATACAGACCTCCAATACTAAATCGATCAATTGATTTTGTATATGGAGGTCTGATTTTTTTTGGTTCATGTTTCATGAAATTTAGTATGCAGGGGGTTTCGGGAGCGGGTTTCGGGGGCGATAAATCGATCCAGCTAAGTTTCATTTTAAAAAAACACTATTTTCCAAAAAAGAATACCGAGCAAAGCTCGGTCTCCCAGGTAGTTCAGATAATTCATGATGCTGGCACATGGCGCATGTGATATGTGAAGATATTCGCCTTATTTGGATAATACAATATGGACTTTATCGTCAGCTGCCTAGTCACTATATTGGGGTCGGCTTCCAGTCTAACCTAGCCCATTATTCACAACCATTAGATACGTTTCCGTGTCGGTAAGGAACCGTATTCGATAATCTCATTTCCGACTTCAATCTTCATATCGAATAAGAACTGTCAAAATTATTCGGTTTCGGATTTGTGAATTGCGTTTGTAGGACATCTTCGATATCTTTTGACTTGCGATTCGGTACGGAATCGAATCGAATGATTGTGACTAAGGGGCCAGATGCAGCCAATGTAAACGAACATGGAGCGACTGCCTATCGGACCTCCACAACCGAGGTACTGGGTAACACGATACCCTTTGGTAAGACTGGTTGTCAAACTTTCTGGCTTCTGACTACCCATAACGACTGCCAAAGATCTACAAATGACAGCCGGGACTAACGGCTTTACGTGCTTTCCGAGGCACGGAGGGAACTCGGTATAAAAGGGATGGTCACCCATTCACAGACCGACCGCGGCTCGCGTAGCTTAACCTTTGACCGATAGATCTGTATGGCTTTAACTTAGCCAAGAGTTCCACAATATGGACTTTATGTTAATAACAATAGGGTAAATTTTGTATTATCCAAATAAGGCGAATATTTGTACCAATACGCCGTGTGAAGTGCCAGCATGTGCATTATTCAACGTAAGCTGTGTAAACTGTAACGCAAACTCTGCGTTTGGCCATCACACAAGCACTTAACGCTCTCCAGCAGCTATCGAATTTACGTGAACACAAAGGAACTCGTGGACCGTGAAACTCGATTTGAGTTGAGCTTGTGTGTCGACCACATAGACACCTAGTCACGTTACATTACACAGATCTGAGGGCTAATTCACGTAATTTTATGACGCGCCGATGAAGTTGTAGTGCAGTTGCAGTTAAATTCAAGTTTGAGTGATAAACGATATTCTTGTAATCTTTGAACTGCGCGTAAGCTGCGCGTGAACTGCACGTCAATAGTACGACAACCAAACTCTACCAAACTTACTTAGGGCGGGTTGCTTCAACTAACCGTTACCGACCGGTAATAGTCAAAATTGGCGCTAACTATCGTCAAATCAAAAAAATGGGTTGTTTCACAAAATCATACGTCAAAAAGTTACTATTACCATAACCGACCAGTCATCTTCATTTTGTGTTGTCAAACAGCTACTTCAAACAGCAAAATATTATGGAATCTCTTTTTGAATAACTTTAACTGACGGATTTTCATGTCATGTAACAACCCGTTACATTTAACGTACACAAAAAACAAACACAAAACAAACACCGCACGTCATAGTAACTTTTTAACTGTCCGTATGTAACGTTAGCCGACTGTTTGAAACAACCCGTCCTTAGCCACATGAGAGAAAAAATATTACTCACTAAATAATCGAATAGAATGGATTACATTTCAATGAAAATTACGTTATTATAATATTTAAATAATACCCCAGTACAGATTTTAATGCTTTTTAACTGTCATTTTGAGACGTCAAACCGATCATGTTGCGTTCCGAAAGCACGCACCAAAGACCCGCATCAGTAGAATGCCGTTATTGCGGTCGCGTGTCGCGAACTTGACGCGAACGTGTCAGACGGCGCTAGAGAATACGAAAAACGTGGTTTTGATCGAAACTTAACTGCAACAGCACTTCTTTAGTTACGTGAATTAGCCCACTGAACCTCGCTTCTGGTATCCACTCAAACTCAAATTCAAATCATTTCTTCCCTACATAGTATAAAACAAAGTCGCTCCCGCTATCTGTGTGATTAGATCTTTTAAAGTACGCAACGAATTTTAATGAGATTTTCATCAATTGATACAGTGATTCAAGAGGAAGGTTTGTACGTATAGTTTGATCTACATTGCACCTGTGCGAAGCCGGAGCGGATCGCTAGTTTCAAATAAACCTTTTACAGGCACTTCTGAGTTGTCAAAGAGTCAGTCAGTAAGTTGAAGCTAGTTGCTCGTTCCAAACAGTAGGTTTCTAAGGAGAAGAATGAGTAAGAAACTCCATGAACACTCTTTTAATATCTTTAAAATATTAAAAATTTAGGTTGCGACGGTAGAATATGGACGACTTTATTATGTAAAACAGAACATCTATGTACTAATTACCCATGTTTGCAAATTAATTAATGATTTGATTTGATTTGAATTTTATTTACGGGACACTAATTTGAGAAAAATGTAACAAGTTGTGCACGTTAAAAGAGGTCTAGCGACAATCATAATAAGCAATCCATACTTCTATAATCCATGCTTCAAATCTAATATTATAAATGCTAAAGTAACTCTGTCTGTGACGCTTTCACGTTGAAACGGCTGAACCGATTTTAATGAAATTTGGTATGAATATAGCTTGAACCTTGGGGAAGGACATAGGGTACTTTTTAATCCGCGACTTCGTCTGCATCCGCGATAACCGACATCCACGCGGATAAAGTCGCGGGACTACTCGTTAATCTGTGGTCGCAGGCAAAAGCTAGTTCAAAATTAATTTAAAATAACCAAAGCAGCTAAGAGATGACCAGTCTCAAGTGACGGCGCCCGTTTACGAACATGACGCACGGATCGGCACCAATTATACCCTGTCTATTTGGTTATTAGTGTTTTGACAGCTCATACATAACATGACATAACTATTCCTGATTACCTAAAAGTTAACTTTAAAATGCGTTACAAAATAAATATACAAACAGCCTTATCTTATTGGATTATCTTATCATGACCTCTTACTGACCAGTATGCGTATCAGTTTTTACAAAAAACATAAATATTGTTCACTAGTTCCAGCTGTCAAAACGGTTAAACCAGCGGACAGAGTGTAGCTCAACCATGAATGAGCAACAAGTCTCATAAAAAAAAACGAATGTCAGAGGTCAGTTGCAGTATTACAGAAATGACCTTAGATTATATTATTAGTAAATGATTCACTATGTGATAAAATAATGTCTTTATAATAAAAACTCGAATGTGCTAGCCATTAGGAAATGCTCTCGATAATAATGTTTGTGAGTCAGCCTGTGTGCAGATAGGTAGGTACTTAGCATAGTTATGTACATAACGGAGATGTTTGCCTCGTTTATTGGTGCCGACAAACTTGCCAAGAGCGCAAACGAAATCATTTAAACCATTAGTAAAGTCAAATGTTTATCTTTCTTGTTTTCATAAGAATTGATTTTAATAAAATACATTATTTATGTGTTCGGGAATTTGTCAATAATATATTTTGGAAACATTTATGAAACGATAGTTTCTGTGTCTGAAGGTACCTAATGAGTTTATATTCTACATAAGTATTATCCCACTGTAGTGCTGGTTTTTAGATTGCGTATTTTTCGATGAGAAAGTAGAATTTTGTATTAAGGTTTAGTAGGCAAGGTAGATAGTGCAAGCGTGGTCAACGCTCTTGCCTTCTTTGTAGATAAGAAGAGACTTCCTGCTGTCGGACAATAATAAGCCGGTATTAATAATTATTATGGTAAGAGAACAACTAAGTATTTGGTACCTACCTAAAGTGCTTAACAAAATAGATTTATTAAGGGAAAAAGTTAAAATTAGTAAAGTATCACTTAACACGAAATTAAAAGAATATCATGCAGGATCTTTGCAAACAGAACTAAATACAGTGTACAAGATTAAACCATAACAATAGAATATATAAGTAGTAGGTATATATGTACATAAGGTGGTTCATTGTTATGTAAATGAGCGCCTTTCGCCATCAATTCTGTATTATAATTTCATAAAATAAAAGTAAAAATTGTTTTAAATAGTTTTAATTTAGACGTTAACATTTTGTGGTTGAATTACATTCGCCGCTGTCAATTGAAAGCAAAACCAGAGTGTGACGAAACTTTGTTAATGTAGCGATGAAACAATAGTTTGTCGCACTGCGTAGGTATTGTGTTACTACATAATTATAATTTGTTGGAAACCCTAACTAGCAGATGAGGGAGAGGACAATAGTTCTATGAAGTGGTCAACAAAGAAACAACAGCATTTACTATGAACAAGTATTAATTGGGAATTAACTGGTGACACACAATGAACGCATTATCATTCACTAGCCTTGAAACCCCACAGTTTACAGCCATGAAAAGATACCTCTGTATTTTTCTACCGATCGTTACAGGCACCTAGATGATACCTATTGTGCACTGTATTATTATTGACTTATGAAGATTTTTTTTTTTTTTTTTTTTAATCTTTATTTATTTGCGGGATTTTTTCTGTGTAGAAAACGTGATCCCGATGAATGCATAGAAAATTAACCTAAAAAACTAAAATATATTAGTCTACCCGCAACCTTATACCTATAATAAACCATGACATAGTTTATAGAACACATAAAACAAATAAGACAACTACAAAGTAAAAAAATATAACTTTAATTTGGCAAGTCTGCGGCTCTGGTTCTGTTTTGTGTTGACACCGAGTTCCAAAATTAAAGTTATTTTTTTTCGCTTTTTAGTGCCTACTTCTTATGGTCAAAAACAAAAATAAGCAACGGTTACATTAAGAAACACACAGTGTAGCCAATTTCGTCTACGTGAATGACATATATATTTTAAATCTATTTACTATCATCATTGATGAAAATTAAAATACGCAAGACTTAGCAAACCTGACATAAAAATTAAATCAAAATTAACTAACTTAAACTTTAAAGATATTTTATAATCTAACGACTTATAAAATATCTTTAAATGTTTCGTGAAAACGAAAAAAAAAAACAAAACCGTTTCGGGTTAGGTTTGGCAAATTACAAGCTTTGATAACGTTGTTATGAAAATGAACCGAATTTGAATTATTTTCCATTTTTGTGTACAGCGATTGGCTAATGACCAGACAAACACGGGCCCACCGTAGGTATAATGATAATAAATTATTAATGTTGAAATTGATATGAGGCTGCGTCAATCTTGTATTATCTATAACCTTTAATCATTATAGGTGCATGTCAGCTTCCAGTATAGTATAATGGAAGCTGACATGGTTATTGTTTCGCTACTGAAAGCAAATTTTCATGAGAGGGAGCATTGTATATTAAGAGCATTAACGGCGTGCATGTTGGCAGAAACATTTGATAATAAACATTGTTTTGAACTATTGTTATCTAGCTTTGTACACGTGGATTTTTTTTTTACGAATTCATTTATTTGTTATAAAATAAAGCAATAAGGGAAATAATGTAGCTTCATATTAGCGAAAGAATTTTAAAGATTTAAGAAAGAGTATCCCGGTTTTGAACCGTTATTCTGCTATTCGGGGAGGAGACAAATTCAAAAAATCAAAAATCATTAAAATCGGTCCATCTGTTCTCCTGTTATAAAAGGTGTAACTACGTGTTACTAGACAATTAATAACATGAAAGTTGTTTTATATAGATAGATTAGATAGATATACAGATTAGCTCGCCTCTCTATTCCCCGATACATATAATCTGGGTATCTTCAAGGCACGAGTGAACCGGTTTATTCTAGGCAAGCGTGCTCCACCTTAGGCCGCGGTCAAACGCAAGCCTATATCAATATAAAAAAAAAGCTATAATATTACTCTAATAATAATAATTAATATGTCTAAAATCGCCAATCCGCATTGAGCAAGCATGGCGACTGGTGATCAATGCTTATGCCATCTCCGTATAAGAGGAGGCCTTTACAATTCAGAGAAATGGTGTTCAAAGCACAGAAGAAATGCGTAAGGGCAATAATTCAAAGCACAGACGATTGTAAGCCACATTTCCAAAGCTTCATCTATTTACACTTCCCTGTCTCTACTTAAACGAAGTCTTGTAGCAAGCTATGTTAAGGCAAATACACACCTTTACAATCACCCAAAGAGTTTACGTCACAAAAATTAAACATGCACAATACCACATAAAAAGCTATTTTTAATAAAAAAATTCTTGGTATGGCACACAAAATCTATAATAAGCTACCTGAACACAGAAACTAAAAATATGGATCAATTAAAAAGAAACTACACGATTTTTTTGTTGCGAAATGCTACTATCATATTAATGACTGGCCATAATAGACTGATACTATTCGTCATCATCACGTCAACCTTTAGATGTCCACTGCTGGGCATAGGTCTCCTCCAAGGGGGGTTCAGCCGTAATCGCCATGCTTGGCCGATGCATGTTGGCGATCGCAGTAGGTGTTATGGTACTCAGAAGGACGCTGCTGCCCATCCTCTGGTCAATATTCCTTTTACGACTCCCACAGGTAGAAATGGGGCCGTGGTGCTATTCGCGACACAGACAAATATTATTCTTGTCATATAAATTACAATTTTAAAATAAAAAGAAAACAAATTCAAAACCACGCTTTAGATACCCTAACGGTACCTGTACTGTTTATCCGGCTGTGATAAAACCGTCCCTTTCCATTACCATTCCACATTGAAATGTTAATTTGCCCCGCACGAGACAGTTACAACACGCTCTTGGTTGAAATCAAACAGTAGGTAATACTCATAATGAACGAGTATGATTCAGTTAACTGATTCACTGTCCGAGCATGTATTTACAGATAAACATTCGATGTATATTTATGTCCTGTTCCAATGTCAAATAAAGGATAAGCACGCACTTGTAATGTTAGTTTGTATTTGTAATTTTATTGCTTACGAAATTGTATTGTGTGTGTTAGCTTGTCGTGTGGTTATCAAACTGGGTACACTGTACAGACGCCAACATATCAAGCGATACCAAACAGTTAAATAATGTCAATTGAATTTGAACTTTATTCATTTGTTATAAAGTTGAAAATTTATCAAAGATATTTAACAGATTGGTGTAACTTGATGTTCTGACCTCTGTACTAAGTTCTTATTGTTCTGTTGTTATGTTCTGGTTTCATCTACCATACTTATTCTTTACCCGTAAGATATCATAAGTTCCCAAAACATTTCTAGCAGGGTTTGAATAAAACGCACGCCTGGGCTCGCGGTTTGCCATAGAGCTATGGAACGGAGTATTCTGGGTATAAAACTTCAAGACTAGGTTAGGCATACTTAAGAGGCTTATAGGTAACAGTGGAGGCAACACTCTGAACACCTAAGTAAAACCAACTGTGGGCAGACGCTCTCTTTCTGAATGCATACATAAGATAAAGAAAACACTTATGATTGTCTCATTGTTATGTATGCATTCAGAAAGAGAGCGTCTGCCCACAGTTGGTTTCAATTAGGTATAGAGTGTTGCCTCCACTTTTACCTATAAGCTTCTTGGGAATACTATCATCAGTTCCATCACAAAAATATCTAACGTCACTCGGAAAGCTGTCACGCTGAAGTGGAAGTGGGCTGGACACATCTGCCGCATGTCAGACGATCATTGAGCCAAATGCGTACCCAATGGGTCCCTTTACATGGCAAGCGACATCGCGGCAGGCCTAGGCAGAGATGTCAGGATGATCCAGACTCCTTTGACAAATAATGGTTACAAATAGCTCTTGACAGAGAGAAGTGGCAATAGAGTAAAGAGGCATTTATATATATATATATATATATATATATATATTTGCACTACAGTGGGAAATAGAGGCAAAAAAAACCAACCATTTCACTTTTATCGCGTCCTAAGCGTATAAACTGATTTTATTTTGAGTATTGCAGTTACAGTTTTAAATTATTATTTTAATTTAATTCTTATTTTTAATTTGTTTTTGATTAATTTTAAAACCTATTTTAAAACTTATACCTACAGTTTTAATTGATATGAGTACTTACTATGAATATATTTTAAATATTTACAATTTTAAATGTTACGAATTTACAATTACAATTATTATTACAATTATTAAACTGTTATAATCTATTACAATTATTATAAATAAATTTGAAATATTGAAGTATTGCAATTATAAATTATTGGGTATTGACTTGATCTTACGTGAGGACTCGACGTGTAATTACATGACCTAGATTTAATAAACTAAGATATTGATAAAGAAGTTTTACATTGCATGTATACTTATTATTATTCTAAAATGTCAATGTTCTAAATTATTATTTGAATTTTTTGACTGAACATTTGCACGACGGAAAGGTTGAATATAGTGTAACAAATAAATTGTATAACACCTAAGGTACATCCTATGTTCTAGCAAATAAAGGTATTATTCATACATTCATAAGTTTTTTTAGTACCAAAAACCCAGATACTGACTCAAAATTGCTACAAAAAAGTAAGAGTATTTGAATTTCGCAGACCACCCTAACGTTTTCATGTTAATCTATACTTTAAGAGGTTGTAGGTTGTTATACACAGGTCGGCACATCGTATTAGGTTTAGCATGGCGATGGTAGCATTCCGAACCCGATTCGCTTATGCAACGACCGTAAAAGGAATCTCTAGTGTACTGCTCCGATTTCAATAACTCTTTGATTGCTACATCGTTCCACTAATGCCGAGTGTCATACGATATGTTTTACTATAAAAGATTTCCACGCGAACGAAGTCCCAGAAGCTAAGTATATAGTGTTTAATAGATCTATTTAAAAATCTCTTGAAGATCGTGCTTACATAAGTTTTAAAGAAATCAATAAGAACCTTGTAACACTAACGTTGTATAGTGATGACAAGAGTTTCATTTCAGAGGGTCTAGTGTGAATTTTTATTCGAACTCGGTCATCACCATCGTCATCAGAAGGAAAACGTCCACTGTTGAACAAAGGCCTCCCCAGGGGAAAGGGGGTGTTGCCATAGTCCCCACGCTTGGCAGCCGTCTTGGGGATTGCAGTGAAGTTGTTAAGTACACGGAAGCCGCTGCTGCCCGACTTCCGAATTTTCCCTTAGTCGCCTTCGACGATACCCTCGGGATGAAATGGGGGGTCCTATTCTAGCATGGACACCCCACGGGGAACGAACTCGGTCACGTTAACGTAAAAGTTAACTTAGAATAATAGGGTATTTTACCAAAAAAAATGTAATTACTCCGTCAGTTAGATTATCGAAAAATATTGGAAACGTATTTTTGGTTTTATCAAATCAATAAAAATTTACGAAGATAAAACGCATCAAAGATCATGAGTGGGGGTTTCTGACGGCACTTCGCCAGTAAAAGTGTACTGACAAAGTGATGTCACACAAGTTTTCGACGTACTGTATCGTCATCATTTTGTGTTTACGTGAAAAAAGAAAACACACTTGTGTAATATTTTTTGGAAATCTATCTGACGGACTATTTAGATTTTTTTGGTAAAATACGTTTGTAGTTTACGTTAACACGATCGAGTTCGAATTAAAACGCACAATAGACCCTCAGATAACGAGGATCGTACATAAAGCAAACGAAAAGCAACACACCTTCCTTCATTTTATTTCATTGAACGTTATGCCCGTCTCATCTCTGCAGTTACAGGTGTTAATTAGATGTTCGTTCATCCAGCATCGAATGTACCTACCTATTTTGTTTTCTGTTTCATGAATACACGTAAAAATAGGTCAAAGAGTGAATTAGTCCAGAGGACCCAGCAATGGCGCTCGGAATTAAAGTAACGTAAAAATTCGGTCGATTTTTAAATTGCAAATATCCGTTTCGCACAAGATAAATATTCAGTTCGACTGCTTATATTCTTATCAATGGGTGACACTAATTGAGCGTGACGTATAAATTAAAACTAACATGTTGTGGGTTAGTCGTATTTTTTATTCAAATATCACCTCGCAACCAATTCTTTTACAACGATTCTAGGACTTGTATTTAATATCTCCAGAAGCTGTGTTTGCAATGCAATTTTGTATAATATATATAATAGTTAATAGTTTTATATAATGTAGTATAATAGTTTTATGTAATGTAACATACCTACGGCACATTCTTCTGAATCAACTAATGACCAGATACTCAAACGCTAGGTACAGTTCGATCCAAACTTAATGGCGGCTGTGAAGTGCGCTACTGGCTGCGCAGTATCCCGCCCCTCACACCCTCTGACACGTAAAATTGTTACAGCGCAGCCAGTCGACTCGTGTTCAGAACCGCCATTAAGTTTGAATCGTACTGTACTCAATTTTAAGATGCCGCTAAGTCTCGTGCTGTCTCTATTAGTTTATGTCAAAGTGAATGAAATATTTTATTCAATGTTTTAAACTCAGCGGTAACGTTTATCAAAAATCATCATCTGCCTAGCTTTATCCCAACTATGTTGGTGCAGTGTAACCGGATGCAAATGTATACCAGTTTTTAAAGTTCCTTACCTCAAAAGGAAAAAACGGAACCCTTATAGGATCACTTTGTTGTCCGTCTGTCTGTCAAGACCCTTTATCTCGGAAACACGTAGAGGTATCGAGTTGAAATTAAAACCATATACTCAAGTCTACGGTCCCTTGAAGCTGTAAAATTAACCTTCTATGCAAACGTGAAAAAAAGATACGGCGGTTCAAAAAAACCGTATATTTCGACACTATCAAGGGAATCAAAATTTAAAGGGTACTTCCCATGAAGCTAGAACTATAAAAATTTGGCAAGTAATATCGTCTTATACTACAAGTACAGGAAAAAGTACGAAAAGTATACATTTGTAATTAAATCATAAAACATGTAGTCTTTATTTATAACTAGCTACTGTCCGCGATAACGTCCTCGTGAATGTCGGTTATCGCGGATGCAGACGAACTTGCGGATTATAAAGTAGCCTATGTCTTTTCCAGGATTCAAGCTATTTTCATACCAAATATCATAAAAATCGGTTCAGCCGTTTTATCGTGAAAGCGTAACAGAGTTACTTTCGCATTAAAATATTAAAATAAAGTTTTAAAGTATGGATTAGTATGGAAGTATGGATATGTACCTACAAAGTTTTACGCGAGCAGTGTTAGGTCAGACAGGGAGCGACTGCCTGTCTGACCTAACACTGGTTGTCAGACTTTCTGGCTTCTGAATTCCGATAACGACTGTCAAAGATCTACGAATGACAGCCGGGGCCAACGGCTTTACGTGCTTTTCGAGCCACGGAGAGGTGATGTCATAAAATAGATGGGTGGTCATTCATTCACGGACCGGCAGCGTCAACCGTTGATTTACTTACTCAAGTCCATGAAGTTCATCAAAAATAGCCATCATAATTTTAATTAAGTACGCCGCCGTACGCGGTGCTAACCGCAGAAAGTGATTTCATTCAAGAAAGTATTGCTGTGTATTGTGTATTTGTGTATCCTCCAACGTTTGCTTGTACCTATTATATTGCTCTACTGATACTACAAAGTAGCTAACGCGAACGCGTCAACGTTGATGTATTCGATTTGAATCGATTTTAAAATAGGAAAAGCAACTTTTCTATTGCATTTTTAAACCGTGACGAAAACGTGATGTGATAAGTTTAATCACGTCTGTCTGTGTACTAATCGATATGGACGCGCTTTTTGCAGAAAGCTGATTCTAGGGAGAATATTCTTACATGCTACGAAGATGGGCTAAATATAAGTAAATCTGTCGATTTAAGCATTCCGAGAATTTTTGACACAAATGTCGTTATTCTAGGTATATTATGAAAAAAAAAAAAAAAATACATTTATTGCAGACTATTTTTGTCCATATTTTGTTAGTAACAAAGGTCTTAATAACTATGTTAGTGCCATATGAATAATCAAATAAATTAACAATCAAATAAATTAATAATCAACTAAATTAGACATCAAATAAATTTATAATCAAACAATTCACATTTTAATAACATTAATAACATTTCATTAGATTAGGTACATGTAGTTTAATATATTTATTGAGTACACTACACGACTCTGGTTTGCCCGCAATCATACTTATGATCCCGTTGCTGCTGCCTCGAATTCGGCGTACCAATAAGGATGATTATTGAACTGATTACTTTAATTAAAAGTATTTACGCTGTTCAAAAATTTAGAAATCCACGACACAATAATACTTGTAAAAAGTAAAAAAAATGTGTTTGTTGGTCCAGAAATTGGTAGATAGTTGAAGTAAAACCTGGTCAGATCAGTGAGCTAATTATCGGTAGATATAATTATAGTAAACTGATGCTTTATGTGTAAGTACACATTTACATAAAAGCGCTGCCTCCTGAACTAGGTCCTTAGCCTGTAAGTCAGGAGACAGTCATCATCATCATCAGCCTGAAGACGTCCACTGTTGAACAAAAGCCTCCCCCACAAGGGGGGGGATGCCATAATCCCTACGTTTGGCAGGCGTCTTGGGGATCGCAGTGAAGTTGTTAAGCACACGGAAGCCGCTACTGCCCGACTTCCGGATTTTCCCTAAGTCCGGAGACAGTACGACAGACGAAATTTCAGTTCTTGTAGAACTTAACTTGGAAGGGATTCCAAGTTAGTACAAAAATTTATAGATTTCGGCGAATGGCAGTTATTATGTTCACAGCTACATATTAGAGGATAGAAAAAAGAATCTGAGCTGGAATTTAACAAGGTTATCGTTATAGTTAACTATTAGATTGCCATTTCCTCTCTAAAGTAAGTAAATAAACTTTGTAAATTAAATAGCTTCTTAACCTATTCAATAATTACTAGTTAGCTAGCTCTCTATTTCATTACGACAATTAAAAGTATTAAACAGAGCCATTCAACGTGGTAATGCTGCTAGCCTTTTGGGCACTTGTCCCATTGAGAGCGATGCGGACGAGTTTTTTGATGCCCTGTGAGCATTGTACATATTATGTGTTTATATTTATTTTTAAGCTTTGTATATATTATATTTAATTATTATTTATAACTATTGTATATCTATAACTTACCTAGTATAAGATTTTAGTGTATAACTGTTTATTTTCCCAAAAAAAATAAAATTAAACAGAGAAAATCGCTCAAATGGAATATACTTAATCCTTTAATAACAAATATCGCAGAATTATGAAAGGACATCATGCATTTAACTGAAAACTAACCTAGAAATATTTTGGAACCAAAAATGCAAAACTGTGAAAGTGTTAACGAACATTCGCCGCAAACCTCTCAAAGTTAAATATGAAAATAGAAATCGGGTCGTGGAATTAAATTGCTGTAAATAGAACGGCGCCGGCGTAGAGTTACTAACGAGAAATATTAAAAAGAAAAAGTGAAAAATAAATCTCTCTCACGATGTTTTTATTTTATAACAAACACACGACGTACACTGCGTCAGATTTTGTTTCGTGAATTTTTCATTGAAATATAAAGTAACGAACATGATGTTGGTCATAGAGAGTGTTAAGTCCCGTATTGAAATAGGAAAAGCAGAAATCCTCGTTGAAAACTGTTCTAATACCTTTGAAGTTTTTGTTGTAGGAATGTCGTTGAAAGGCTTGTATCACTCAGTGAACACTAGCAAATTAGTGATTATAATAAAAGTTTCTTTTCCACAGAAACCTACTGGTTGTTTGTATACCCAGCAGGTTTTTACGCTAGAGCGTAGACTCACTGACCAAATTCAAATTCAAATAGTTTATTTCACAATTATCATATTACATATTAAGACGTGTTTGGAGCCTCCCTTTAGGCAAACAATGCCTGTATTGGAAGACTCCGCTCTTCCATATTATTGCAGTTTTATATTATACTAACTGTGGGTTACAATACTATAACCAAGGCTCATTTGAAGCAAACGCTAAGTTTGAGAGTCATTTGGATGAAATATGTAGAAGAAAACCTGTGTGTAAATAAATACGTTATGTATGTACTATATTTACCGCATAATAAAAAGTTTATTTACAAAAAAAACAACCGCCTTCAAAATCTAAAAAGTGATAAATAACTTTAGCACAGTACACACATGACTTTAGATTTGGAAGTCGGTGGCAATTAAAGACAACAAACAGAACAAAGCCACTGACTTCCAAATCTAAAGTCATGTACTGTGCTAAAGTTATTTAGCACTTTTTAGATTTTGAAGGCGGTTGTTTTTTTTGTAAATAAACTTTTTATTATGCGGTAAATATAGTACATACATAACGTATTTATTTACACACAGGTTTTCTTCTACATAATTATTTCTTCTAAAGGTCAGTGTAGGTACCGCCAAAGTTGTGAAAACAGCAACCGCAAAACTCAAGGGTTTGAACTAAATACTAACATTCAAATACCACTTGACACGATTAGATTGCATGAATAGGATTCCAGAACAGATGGTTTGCATATAGGTAGGTATTGGTAACACGCCGGTCGGATAAAGCTTAATTAGACCTGCCAAGTGCCAACATACAACGCCACTCAGGCGGAAACTGTTCTCCGTGAACTATAAAGCCCTCTCCACACATGAGCGCTATTATCTCCAGGGTAGTATTGAGATATATCGCGATTGTGCTATTATCTAAGTCACACAACCTAAAGCTCGACGCTGCGGCAGCGGTTTTTTCGTATTCACTACCTGTGCCGTAACGCTAGCGCCATTTGAATTTGACACTTTTGACAGTTCATAATATGAAAAACTATATTCGCTAAACGATTTCACGGCTGACACGACATCGAGTTCGCCGTCGAGCACGGCCACGATTAGTAACGTTAGAGAATAGCATAGCATTTGAGAATAATCCGTAGAACAATTTCCATAAAGGTGGTTACTGTTTTTTAGAACAAAGTTCCATAACGCGGCTTACAGGTAGTGCGAAATAGTAGTAATCGTCACGTAACGAAATGCGTGTGTATGTGTGCGTGTGTCGAGCCGCTGCTGCGCGCACTCGCCTGCTCCTGATATAATTATTTAGGTACTAGCTGACCCGACAGACGTTGTCCTGTCCTTATCTACCTACTTACCTGCCTATTTACCTACCCTACACCTACCCTACACCTACCCTACAAAGGTCTTTTTTTTTTTTTCTCTCCGTAAGAACCATCTTCGTACTTCAAGGAATATTATAAAAAAAGAATTATGCAATTTGGTCAAGCGGTTCGCAAGTTATGCGCTTACCAACACATTTAACGATTCATTTTTATATATAAGAAGATTATTATTTTTTTCTAAAAAATGCCCACAGCCACCAATTTATAGTATAAGTATAGATTAAACATTATAAGATTTATTCATTGTAAGAGGAAGAGAGAACACCATAGATAGAAAGATAGAAGAGACATTATAATCATTGCATGCGGGCGATGATGTCACAGGGGGGATAGCCGATTGTCAATTGTGACTCATTGGATAAAACGTTGGTATTAGACGTTGGACGGCTTGATCAAATGCCCAACACAAGCATGGAACGACGGGAGTTGATTCCAATTTAAAAAAAGGTGCGTACAGATTAAGTTACATGTACATCTTGTAACATTGTTTTTCAACTTTGCAACATAAAACAATACTGTACACATTAAAAATACAATGCAATATAACAATGTTATATGACTTTGTCGTTTGTCGCTCTCCATTGCTGTTCAATTATAAGTTATTGTTGTAAATATTTATAACATGTTGAATAAAACGTTTACCTACGTTTTTTATTCTGCCTCGACATTACTAAAACATGTTACATTTCAACGTTTTATAACATGTTATGATGATTAAAAATTGCTGTAGTTTAAGTTTTACACAGTGATCAAATTCCTAAAACGACGAGCAGAGCGATGCTTTTCCTGAGGGCTTAGAACGAACGCTCAGAGTAAAAGTTTTGCAATTGGTAAACTGATATTTCCTAAATAAAATATTTTTATTTAGTTTGTAAGCTTTATTTATATTAAGGGCGCGTATTCGATTTAGCGCAGCTCAAAATCTAAACGATTGCTAAAACGGCGTAGCAGCATTGACACCCACTAGTACAAGACAGAGGTCTGTTTGCGTGCATGAAAAAAAAAATACGCACGAAATGAGCACGAATTATTGAAATTGATCGGCAAACGACAGCGCGCGATGTTTTACAGTGCTTTTTAAAATAATTGTCTAAAATAAATGAGTTCGTATAACGGACTGAAAAAAAATCTGTGTATTAAGCATAACCTTTATTTTCATAAAATTAATATATCAGTTATGTTTTTATTCAATACTGGTGAAAAAAAATGACAAAGTGAACAAATTTTGTACTTTTCCAACATTGTTTTTTTAATACATAATAGTAATATTTTCGTAATTTTGGCTCTGTAGTAGACTTTAAGCAAAATACGCGACCGTAATACGGTCGCTTGACAGACGAGGGGATATCCTGTTGGAAAAACGCATAAAACATAATATTTTGGCTTACTGTAGTGGTTGTATCCGTCGTAAAGTTAACTCTGACGTCTATTTTCGTAAAACTATGAAAGGATTGTCTTCGCTTTAAAGAAACCATAATTAAAATGATACTTTTACTCTGTAGTTCCCTAAATCAAGATTTAATCGTTCTAAAAATGTAATTGTCTTTAAATAATCTGCTCACATCATTACGATACTGCTCTGGACAAAAAGCAAAACCATGAAGTTTTCGTCACGAATCGAATACATGCTCTTAATTGTACTTCTTTAATCGATATCCGTGCATAGAATAAAACAAAGTCGCAAATGTCGTTCCAATTCCATTTTCTCATAATACCAATCTGAAATGTTAGATTAAACTTTGGAACTATTATTTTAAAGGGAACATTTCGTTTCTATTCGAATAGGTAGGTAGGTTACCTATTGTTGAGCTTACTGACAACGAGTGAATTTGTGACATTCAGAGCATAATGTATTTAGTAACTACGTTAAGTAGGTTAGATACTTACACTGTCAATGTAAACGTACGTGTGTATGGACGGTGTCATCAACTGGTTACCCCCTATCCGAAGAAGTTTTGAATGCGTGGGGAGTAAACCACAGCACACACACAAACACACTTTCACCACTTCTGGTTACCCCCTATCCGAAGAAGTTTTGAATGCGTGAGGGGTAAACCACAGCACACACACAAGCACAACACAAACACACTTTCACCACTTCTGGTTACCCCCTATCCGAAGAAGTTTTGAATGCGTGAGGGGTAAACCACAGCACACACACACACACACTTTCACCACTTGAGGTTTTCTGCAGCCACAGCAGCAGTACTACCAGAGCAGGCTGAACTAGGAAGATGGGGTGGCACAAGAGAGTTCGACGCATGTACTTATGTAGCGTCGTACACTAAAGGCCCACCCTCATCATTACAGACGTCCACTACTGGACATTGGCCTCCCCACGGGGGGGGCCTTGCCATAATCGCCACGCTTGGCAGGCGGGTTGGCGATCGCAGTATGGTTGTTACAAAGGCACAGAGAACGCTGCTGCCCGTTCTCTGGTAAGTCCTTTAGTCGCCACTTACGACACCCATGGGAAGATATGCGATGGTGCGACTGGTGATGATGGTTCAATGATGGTGGGAGGCCTACCCTACTTCTTAGGAAATAGAGATAGTTTCTTGTCATCACCGCGTGTCAAGCCGTTGGCCTGTGTGTTATATGTACGTGACTCATGTCTCTCCAGAGGGCCTAGTGTGAGTTTTTATTCTCACTCGATCGCGTTAACGTAAACTCTAATTTGTATCGAAACTAGAACAGCGCAGTCTATTGGCAACAATAGGAACCACAAACATTCCATACGAAGTGACATTTAAAGAGATAGTTTACGTTAACGTGATCGAGTTCGAATAAAAACTCACACTAGGCCCTCAGTTGATGACACTGTCTGTACGTAAGGTAATCATGGTCCTTTCAATTTCACAAGTATCAGTATGAAATCGTTTAATGTTTTTTTTTTTTTTTTAATCTTTTGATAGTCATACGTTTGACCACTATATCACCTGATTAATGAATGAATATAATTAATTTGCAAGAAACACTGTACCTACATAAGATGATATTTAAAATATTTGGTTCAGCAAGTTTCGCCGACATAAAGTCTCGAAAATCTGGTGTTTTTTGGAAGTAAATTCTTTAACGCGGCTTTCTATTGGCGTGAATCGGCAGAAAAAGTAACGTCACATAAAAGTTTAACGTCATACCCCATTCATACGCTTTTCTATTACGTGTATCGGTGTGTCGTTGTCCTAACAAAGGGGTAATTCACGTAATTTTATGACGCGCCGATGAAGTTGTAGTGCAGTTGCAGTTAAGTTCAAGTTTGAGTGATAAACGGTATTCATGTAATCTTTGAACTGCGCGTAAGCTGCGGGTGAACTGTACGACAACCAAAATACCAAACTTACTTATGGTGTAGTCATATGAGAGAAAAAAATATTACTCACTAAATAATTGAATAGAATCTGAATACGACGTTACTATAATATTAAAATAATCCCCAATACAGATTTTAGTGATTTTTAACTGTCATTTTGAGACGTCAAACGAATAGTAGAATACCGATCATGTTGCGTTTCGAAGCACGCACCAAAGACGCGCAACAGTAGAATGCCGTTATTGCGCTCGCGTGACGCGAACTTGACGCGAGCGAGTCTGACAGCGGTAGAGAATAATACGAAAAGCGTTGTTTTGATCGAGACTTAACTGCAACTGCACTGCAACAGCACTTCTTTAGTTACGTGAATTAACCCACAGAACGCGACAACGCGATCATTCCCTCCGCCCGTTCCTCGACGACGCAATGCAATTATCGCGAGAATTCAATTAGGACGACATTAATGTGTTTGATCGCTCCTTAGTACGAACTTAGTTCGCGCCATTAGATAACTAACTGTGTTAGTCGTGCGACCGCATCACGCGGATGCCAATTAGGACATCTATATTAGTCAATTACAATATGTTTAATTGACATTCATCATTTGCCTAGTCTTTTCCCAACTATATTACGGACGACACGGTTGGCGCAGTGGCTGAGCGTTCGACTGCTGCGCAGCGTGTTGTGGGTTCGATTCCCGCCCAGGGTAAACATTTGTGTGATGAGCACTTGTGTTTGCCTTGTGTCTGGGTGTTGTTTATCTTTAATATGTATGTATTTAAAGGGAATAAAAAAAATGTATTTGTGTATGTATATCAGCTGTCTGACACCCATAGTACAGGGTCTCCCTAGTTTGGGGTCAGATGGCCGTGTGTGAAAATGTCCCCACATATTATTGTTATAAAAAAAAAAAAAAAAACTATGTATATTAGGGTCGGCTTCCCGTCTAACCTGATGCAGCTGAATACCAGTGTTTTACATCGAACGACTGCCTATCGGACCTCAACAACCCAGTTACTGGGTAACACGATAGCCTAGCCTAAAACTGGTTGTCAGACTTTTTGGCTTCTGACTACCCATAACGGGACCAACGGCTTTACGTGCTTTTCGAGGCACGGAGGGAACTCTGTATGAAATGGATGGTCACCCATCCACAGACCGACCGCGGCAAGCGTTGCTTAACCTTTGACCGGCTTTTACTTACCCACAAGCCACTCCGTTGATCGCGGGTTCGTACGACGAAAATTCGCACGAACATGCGATTGTCGCATAGTCGCGTTCTATCAGGGCTACGCTTGGTCTATGAACAGGCATATAATGTACAGAGACCAGCACAACAAGCTACACCAATCAGTCAAATTTCTTAGATACATTTTCAACTTTATTTTCAAAATAATAAGGTTCATAATTATTCAATTAAGTAGGACAATTTTACAGTTTGGTATGGCTTGATGTGCATTGCGAGCTCTCTCTTTCTCATTCTAGTGTATGTGTGCGTAGGATAAAAATGAGTGAGGAGCCTCGTTTCTGACGGAGGCCAGCGAACCGCAAGGGTTTCAAAAAGAAAAAATTGTGTGTGACGATACGTATTTGTAAAAAGTAACAAAACCAAATCATTTTCTTTTGTATTGCAAAGCTGTAGATATTTTTTTTGTACTCTTTTGATAGGAAATTAAGGAGTAAAATGGTTTCATTTCAATGATTTGGAGGTGATTTGACATTTTTTTCCTTAATATGTGAGTCCGATAGAAAATTTGTGGCTAAACCAAATTATCATATCATGTATATTACTAACAATTTTTTTCAGATGTAGTTTCTCTGTAAATGCCGACGAAAAGTTGCTTCATCTGCATGCTTCTTTCAAGCTTTTTTCGAGAGAGCAGCCTTAAGCTTGACAGCAATACCAACAAATAGGTATCAACCAAATTTGAATAACTTTACCGTGTAACATTGAAAACCAAAGCCATAATCCTTGCACTGCAGAGCACAATCTCCACTTAACGATATTACAAAAGATATCCTCTATTGCTACATCAGTTTCATCAATGAGCCGATCGTTCACACGAGTACTTATCCTCAATTTATGTAACAAATTGGAAACTCACACACAATATCCATCTAAGCAATAAGTACTTTGGCTGTTTTTAGGGTTTCGTAGCCAAATTGCAAAAAACGGAACCGTACCAATGTTCGTCATGTCTGTCTGTCTATCCGTCCGTATGTCACAGTCACTTTTTCCGAAACTATAAGAACTATACTGTTGAAACTTCGTAAATAGATGTATTCTGTGAACAGCATTAAGATTTTCACACAAAAATAGAAAAAAAAAACAATACATTTTGGGGGTACCATACTTAGAACTGAAACTCAAATTTTTTTTTCATCAAACCCATATATAGGTAGGATAGGTCTTCAAAAATTATATTAAGGTTTTTAATATCATTTTTTTCTAAACTCTCTTTTTCAATTGAATAGTTGTTGTGTCGTCCCCCCCCCCCCGTAACTTCTAAAATAAAAGAATGATAAAACTAAAAAAAAATACATGATGTACATTACCATGTAAACTTCCACCGAAAATTGGTTTGAACGAGATCTACCAAGAATTTAGTTTTTAATACGTCATAAATCGTAATCCGTCACTTACCTTTCATTCAATCAACTCAAATATAAAAATAAAAAACTTTTATACTATGTTACTTGCTGCTACGGAACCCTTCATGGGCGAGACCGAGATAAATTTTCAGCCGACTTCAAAAAAAGAAAGAGGTTCTCAATACAACACGTACTTTTTTTTGTTTGACCACGCTTTACTTTTCTTTCAAGAAGCAAAGCAGAAGTCATTTTTTTTTTTTTTGTAAAAAAGTTTTTCTAATGAATTGGGTAGATGACATCATTAGCAAAATCATTCCAAGACAGCCCTTCTCTAAAAACACTTGATTAATAAGAAGATTTTTAGTTGTTCAATTGAGGTGGCAAATGACGTCAAAAGTATAAATTGACATACAAAATCTATGGGGAACCGCGTTTTGACAGTCAATAAAAAATGCGTCAATTGATTGTTAGTATCATTTACCCAATTGACGTATTTTCTATACAAAACCTGTTTGTTATATTTATTCTTCAAATAGAAGTTATGGATATGAATCTAACAAAATAGGTAGAGTAAATAAAATGCACCTGTTATAAAATTGGACTAACAGCCACGCTTAGAGACGTCACTTAATAATAATGAATCATTAACTTTAATTGATCAACACAACTTGGTACATGTCAACAACATTAAAATTTTCTTAAGGCGCGACCCTGTGCAAAACGCAGCGCTAGCCGTTTTTTGTTCAGTTTTCGGACCTAAATACTCTTTATCCAAAAGAAATATCAACAAATAAAAAATTGATTAAATTTCTACATAATCTTGACTCCAAAATGGTAGATCTGATTTTTGTTTACGAAGTATAGTATTTAACTAATCTCCTCACAACGAAACCACAGAAATGAGAAATAATTATTGAAAACATGCATCTTCTCGGCAAGCAACCATTAATTCAATTTTTTACTAACACTAATGGATAGGCAATTTATTCATGAACATTTTGGTAGAATTCTTTTTTTCAAAATCCCAATTTGTGATTTTATAAAGATTTAATTCTAAAATCTGAGCTTATTTTGCTACTGTATCTCTTGCGCGGCGCAAAGGGAACGAATGCTCAAGGTTGTTTGCTCAGGGTACCGCCTTAATCTGTTATATTTTTGACTGCCAGCGTTCCAAATTATGTTGGTCAACTAAAGTAAGTATGACAGTGAGACCTGTAAGTTGTGCAGCCTCTTATGGGCCTACCACACGCGCAAGCTTCACCACAGTTTTGCCTGCGCAGGCAAAACTGTGGTGAAGCTTGTGCGTGTGGTAAGCGCTTTAGGTTATTGATAGGTCTCCGCCGCGTGCTCCAACTAGATACTACACTACCTAAAAACAATACCAGCAACATTAAAGGACGTAATAACCCATAAAAACATAAAATACAAATTAAAACAATACTTCCTCCAAAATTTTAATAATTAAACTAATATTAATCAAAAGTAAAAAAATAAATAAAAAAACACCTATTCAATCATAATAATACTCGTATATCGTATTATAGCATAAAGGAGCAACCTGTATCTCCAAATACATTCCTCAACTACTAGTCTATAGTGAGATAAGCGGTCACTAGTCCGCTTGGTTGCCGATGTTCGCCCGCCAATATTACGTACCAGTACCTGTAATTTGCTTATACCCTCTATGAGTAAATATTACCTACCTATGTTTTAGTTTTAGCTCATGTAGTCGATGATTTTGATGCACGGTAAAACTCTAATGAGTTTATGTTTGCATCATCTCAAATATGTAATACCTTTATGTAATTTTGATTGGCAAATAAATAATAAAAAAAAAACAATAGCTCCGTGAATGAGACTCAATATTGTAAGTGTGTGTAAAACAAATTGCAAGGAGGTTAGTGTGTGAGAAAAATACTCTGTACCTCCACTTGACATATTGGTTACTAGGAAACAGGCGAATCCCTAGCGAATTTCCGCTAACTATTTGTTGCTTCATTTGTCAAGTACATACGTCGACGGTATCTAGCGTAGCGTCGAAGACCTATATCAATAATCTAAGTGTGCAGCATTTTTTTTGCTCCTCTCTCGTCACGCGATACTTGCATAATAGCTAGTACTCTCGCTTACATTTCTCGGAATGAAACGCAATATGAAGGTCTAGGCTAAGCGACGACGTTATGATCTTGACATTGCCTTTACTTGGAATTGGCTTAAGCGTTCGTCGTCACGTTGGTATTATCTTGTCTGCGTTCACTTTCAATGAAAACATTTACGTTGAATTGATGTAGATTAATAAGAAGACAGATTAGTTTAGGGGCACGTCCTTGTTTATTCATGGTGAAAAAATGGTGGCCAGTACCGTACAAACCGCATACAAAATAAAAACATTTTTTAACCGACTTCAAAAAGGAGGAGGTTAACAATTCGGATGTTTGTAATTTTTTTTATGTATGTTCGGGCATAACTCCTTCATATATAGACGGAATCTTTTTTTGTTCGAAAGAGGTTTATTCCCATATAAATTTTATCGAAATTTAATCAGCGGTTTTTGAAAAAATCAACAAAAATACAAAAAGAATACATAGATGACGTTTTAATCTTCAATCTTTGGAGGTCTTTCAATCTCTGATTTAAGTGTGTCGCCGTTTCTTAATGAATTTGGATGTTAGGGCGATACTGAAAAGTGATAAATAACTTTAGCACAGAACACACAATACTTTAGTATCGGAAGTCGGTGGCAACACAAAACAACAAACAGAACGCCACAGACTTCCGATACTAAAGTAATGTGTGCTCTGTGCTAAAGCTATTTATCACTTTTAGTTTTTCAGGCGGTTCTCTTTTTTTGTAAAAAGTTTTTTTTTACTTTCTACAAACTGTACAAAACTAGTCTAGGCATATTGTGGCCTATGGGTAATTTATGAAAAATTGTAATAGCATAATACTAGGTCTTCTTCTTCGTATCGCTGGCATGACAGTCTTTTAAAGGACATGTTATGAAATGGGCTTAAAATATTTTTTTTTTCGAACAGCTATCATGTGTGGTTTTTCTGATAGAGAAAATTATTTAAGCTGGCCTAACAAAAACAAAAAGAAAATTAAAAGCACCATTATTTAATAAATAAATATTTTAAATCCAGATATTTTTTTGTATCGTAATATTATTTTTGTACATTGAAACAAAGAAAAAAGGGTTAAATATCATTTTTAAAGTACATTAAACACCTTATTGTTATTTAAAATATTTTTAAACATTATTAGATGGCTATAAAACCGACGAACTATCTCCATGATTTGTATGCATGGCATTGATTCCGGAATCTATGAAAACATTAACTGTGTTGTGTCAGTAAGGTTGTCAGTGTCACACCACACATGTCAGTTGTCATGTCGATCGCTTGTCAAGCCCTTGTCTCATTGTTAGAATCGCTATTTTTCAGTTTGCTTATGAATATTTAGGTTTAATATTTGTAATTTCTACTTGGTATTAGTAAAATCATCATCTGAGGTGTGTAATCCCCGCACCAGGCCAGCGAGGTGGACTAAGGCCTAACCCTTCTCACTCTAAGAGGCCCGTGCCCAGCAAGGGGCCAGTAATGGATTGAATTTATTTTTTAATAGCGAAGTTGTATTAACGCAGAAATGCTATTATTTTCAATAACAGTAAATGGTTTATGATAAGGATAGGTAATGAATTTATATAAACTTATATTGTCACATAGGGGATATCTTCCGTGATTGTTCATTGTTTTGAACTCCCGATATTTCAACGCTGGCAAGCGCCATGATCGCGTATCACGGAAGATATCCCGTGTGACAATATAAGTTTACTTTTAAACCGTGAAAGCTTAAAACAGTGTATGAATTTATTTGTATCAAACATCCTTATTTTCTCCTACAATTTGGGACTTTATGACTTTATCATCATGAATTCAGTAAATTGCAAAATGATTACTGATGGTTTTACGGCTCCTCCAAGGCAGGCCAGTAAACCAAACAGTCCAGATACAGACAGACTTAAATGGATTGGACCTGTTCACCTTTTGTAAATAGTCGCTCCAGCAGGTCAGAATAGGTGAACATTTTTGTGTATTAGGTAGAGAAATAAAAGTAATGCATTTATTTATATTTGACTGTATTTTATTCTACCTCTTAATTTTCAACATCATCCCTTATAATTATATTATCAAGAAACTGTGCAGGAAAGAATCCAAATTAAAAGCCAGGTCAAATAAAGATAATTTTGAAGATTACAAGAAACTTGAACATCAATAACACAACAAAAACAAAAAAAAAACAAATCACTTGTGTCCGTTCCGTTGTTGTAACGCAAATCACAGACGCATTCGCAGAGTATATTAATAATAGGGCGCGCATAGGTACGCAATTATAATTGAATTTGACACTTGATTGACGTTTACACTTTTTATAATGACAATAATGACATCCAACCGAAAAGTGTTTCCAAAATCAATAAATACCGAGGGTTGCAATTTACTTTTAAATTACAATTAATTAAAAATATAATAAAATAGGAAGGGTGCTTTTAAAAAAATAAAAAATATACAAAAAGTAGTCTTAATTTATGTACTTTCATAAAAAAAAATCTCTTCCCTGTTCACAGCAGCTCCGAATTAAAGCCCAGCCTCCATACAAAAACCTAACATGTCCTTTGTTTGGCCCAAAATTCAGCCACTTCCACGGCGTCGTCGGTGGAAAGCGCATAATTCACTCCGATCGCATGCTTTGGGGCACAAAGGACATGACATGAGATGCGGCATGGTTTGCAACTCGGCGCCACATGTACACCCTGCTGCTGCTCTGTCGAGGTAGCCCCATTTTGCGAGATTGGCGTTACACCTTCCCACTTGGGTCCTTAAACGGTTCAGGGACTTCCAGATAATAATAAAAAAATAATACTAGGTACATTGTGATTACTAATTTTCCCGCCAAATACCTACAAAAATGAAAAATCGTAACTCAAAATGTCGTAAAAGACAACAGCTGCCCAAAGTCAAAGCATTTACCTATTTCAAATAAACTATTTACAAGCAAGTGCCTTAACTTTTCTGACTCTGAATGGTTACTTAGTCAGAAAGTTGAAGCCAGCTTGCTAAATAAGATAAAAGAGTTTTGAAAACTTGTCGGAGATTGAGGGCGATAACCGGAGATTGCTGGTCTCAGCCCGGAGATTAGCTACTACCAATCTAAAAATAAAACTTACATCTCTACAGCTTTATAATATTCAAGTATCTGATTAGGCAATATAAAAAGTAAAAAAAAAAAAAAAAAGAAAATCTTTGTTGTGTTTGTTGTTTTGTATTGCCACCGACTTCCGAAACTAAAGTAATGTGTGTTTTGTGCTAAAGTTATTTATAACTTTTTAGTTTTTGAAGGCGGTTTTCTTTTTAAAAAAAAATCTTTTTGTTTTTCACTTTTTAGTATTGCCTAACATCCAAATCCATTAAGAAACAGTGACACAATTAAAACAGAGAAAGTCCTTCAAAGATTGAAGAAACTAAAACGTCATGTAAGCATGTTGCCATTTTTCGGACACACTACATTTCCATAAAACTGCCGAGCTTGTGGATGGGTCAGACGTTCTAATATTAAGGCCACCTCCGACGGTTCTAACGAGACAGGTGAACTATGAAGCGAGTCGTGTTTCGTGTGTTCGTAGTTGACACGCTACACACAATATTGATGAATGTCTGGTTAGCATGCCATTGCAGGTGATCTGTAGAACCGTGACCCACTTTCTTTACTTTTTCAGTTTATCTCATTTGAGTTTCGTATTGAAAATAATGTACCTATTGTTTTTGTTATTTTTTCTGTTAAATTTTTATTGAATGTTCAAAGTTGACCTCGGTATATTTTGTGGTGTTGGAAATGGTAAATAAACCTACTTTTTCTTTGATTTTTCATGAACAGTTTTTATAACTTAAATGCTTTTATAGGAATTAACTTGCATTGAGTAATCTTATCTTTTCATTTAAGGTGAATTTGGCTTTGTTAACGATTGCTCACTTTTATCTATTCAACCGAAATACGTTTTTCTAAGAAATGGAAAAAATAAATGTACTACGTTCGTAAATGTATTGATCTTTCTAGGTTGACAAGTACCTAAGCTAAATTCTCCATTAAGTACAATCCATTTACATACAAACGGTCATAAAAATATGTCCAAGAATGACTTAAATAAACATTAGTCATTGAGTGTATGTTGGCATTTTGCAACGGACTGAGTCATCTGTACCTGCGAACGTTTGCCTCATTTTAACTTAAGATATTTTGTATATATGTTCAAAAACGTCCTTTGTGACCCTATACCTGTTATTATTGTAATTGACTTTAATCCATACTTCCATTATTAATATTATAATGCGAAAGTCACTCTGTCTGTTACGTTATTAACACGAAACGGCTGAACCGATTTTGATTAAATTTGGTGTGATGACGACGAACCCATGACGAATCGTCGACCAACCCTCTTATTGACTAAGTATAAGCTCGCGCTGTGTTTTTATTGACTTAAAAAAAGGATAAGGTTAGTTCTCAATCCGTCGGTATCTTTTTAATGGGTAACATTTTCAAACACCCAAACAATTCCAATTGGTACGCACATAAAGAAGCAACAAAAATCATGTAACTAGTAGGTATTTTGTAAAAAAAAGCTTGATTTAAAAGAGTGTCCGTGGAGTTTCTTGCTCGTTCATATCCATATAGACCTACCTATGTTTTGGAACGAGCAACTAACTTGAACTTCCTGACTAACTGAACGACTCCTTGACAGTTCAAAAGTGCCTGTAAATTGTTCAGAAATAAATGTTTTGACTCTGACTTACGAACTGGTTTAAGGATGAAAGATCGCAGCAGCACAGTCCTGCTAAGTTATCTATTTGTGAAATGAATGATGGTGCTGTTGATGCTGATGCGTTAACTAGCATAAACGCTCATACTAAAGACGACCTGGATCTCTGTCTTTTATGCTGGCACTTCACATGGCGTATTTGTTCAAATATAGGCCTTATTTAGAGAATACAAAATTTACCCAATAATTATTGAAATAAAGTCCATTTTGTATTATCCAGACAGAACGAATATTAGCACAAATACGCCATGTGAAATGCCAGCATTTCAAAGTATTCGTTGCAAAAACTACCTTTACGCTGATAAGTTGGTGTCCGTTTATGTGACTATCTTTCAGTTTCTGAAAACTGCGATAGTGATTAGAGAATCAGCTGTGCTATTCTGTTACAATCTCCCTCGGTGAACACCTAGGTGAAGTGATCTGTCATCCGATCGTAGTGCTTTGTAAATCCCTAGCATTGGGACAGATGACAGCTCACTTCACCTAGGTGTTCACCGACGGAGATTATAACAGAATAGACATACAGGTCTCTTCTCAAGTATGTTCGGAACGGAATTTCCCTTTGAAGTAAAATCTTTGATTCTTGAATTATTAAAGACATAAATCGTAGATAGTTGGAAGTTTAAAACTCGCCGGCGCCGACTAGTTCATAAACTATTCAACCTTATGACTCTTTGATAGATAGCTGCGCGATAGCCTAGACTTGGTGTCTGTTCAATTATTACTTGTTTCTTTTATTCATTATGCATCTTTTTTGTACCTACAGGTAAGACTTGATCGCTGGGTCGCCCAGGGGTAAGTGAATACTTTATTTTATAAAAACCGCCTGCGGGACTATTTTTAATCGACTTCAAAAAAAAAGGAGGTTATCAGTTCGACCCGTATGTTTGTATGTATGTATGTTTGTCCGCGATTATCTCCCGTTTGGCTGAACCGATTTTGATGCGGTTTTCAGAAAAGTGTTTGTTACATTCTGGAGAAGGTTTTAGTATACAACAAACATAAATTTTGAAAGCGCTTTTTGAAAAAAACAACAAAAACCGAGAAGACGTTTTCGTTTCTTCCATCTTTCCATCTTTGGAGTACTTTCAATCTCTGTTTTAACAGTGTTGCCGTTTTTTAATGGATTTGGGTAATAAGGAGAGGCTAAAAAGTGGAAATAAATACTTTTTTGAAAACTGAGAACCGCATAAAAGGCGGTTCTCTTTTTTCAAAAAAGTTTTTTTTAATTTTAATGCTCACTGTTACTTCAATATAATTTTTAATTTAGATTATACTGTTGGCTTGGTGTGAATGAACTCTTACACTTTGTTTATGTCCAATATTTACACGAATAATAAAAATTATACCCTGTAACTATTGAAATAAAAAAATCTAATACAATATAGCATACACTGCCTCGTTGGATGGCAATGCTTAACCTCTGACCAAGGTAAAAACCAGCTCTTGCGTCTCGGGAAGAGTCAACCAATCTTTTGGACATTTGCTGAAAAAGAAGACGAGAACTCGAACCCCACGACTCGAGGGTTTCAACCTCAAACGACTCGAAATTAGTTATCACAGTGAGTTAAACCGTTTTTCTCAATCTATAATGTTATCACCTCTATTAAAATTGTTGAGAAAAGGCAAAGAAAGCTGATGAAGGGCATACTAGACGGGTAATGCTATAGTTTTGTATGACGGGTGTAAAAAGACATACCACGAAACCGAAAGTTACATGTAGTTTCAATCATTGCGAATATTTCTTTGCTCTAGATCATACCTAGAAATATTCTGGTTTGGAAGATTCTAAAGCACGCAACGGAATTTGATACGTGATTGATGATTTATTATAATTTAGAGAATTTCTTTAATAGAGAAAAGCCAACAATGTTATGATGTTTAAGGCCTCGAGGGACTTTTGTCCGCAGAGGATAAAAGTCCGAGAATCGTGAATAAAATGTCCGTCGACAAGTTGCCACAGACTCAACCCACACGGTGTGCGATCATTTCGCTCGGAAATTTAGTGAAGCGGACGCTATGACAGCAAATAATCTCAGATTACGTAGTGATGTTATAACATGAAGTTTAAAAAAAAGAGAAGACGTTTTAAAATGGATATTTTTATGCTTTCAACGAGGACAAAAGTTCACTGTGTGTGTAGATCCGTCTTATGATACTGTGAATGCGATTAGACTTTACTGAATTCAATAGAGACTTAATTTAGCCCAGTGAAATAAGGGCAGTAAAATTTTTTCCTATACTTTTGTCCATCCGGTCTATCGATGACCTCGGTTGCTTGGGGGACTTTTCTTCCGTAGAATCTATTGTGTGCGTCGTCAATACAGTTGTAAGGGATCTATTTTGAAGGACCAAGAAGTACTTTTTGAATGGAATGATATCCAAATATCCTCAGTTATTCCGAGCTCTTTTACATCCAAGTACTAGGAGTGCATAACTAATTAGTATTTCTTTGAGAACTTTAACAATCACCATAGACAACCGCCTCATTTGCTCTAGTCTAGATGTTACTACGAGATAAACTGTGTTAGATTTAGGAAGAATTTGACAGTTGTCGTGCGAAGCTTCGGCGGGTCGATAATAATAAATTTATAATGTAACGGCCACACTCGTTACATTGTTCGCTATACCACAAGATGTAGTGATAAAAGTCGTTTCCCAGACATAATCTTAACTCAATGTGAAGTACTTGGTTTGATGGGCAAGTTAACGGCCATGTTGTGTCTTTTTACATCCCGTATTTCATCTATGTAAAAGCAGCTAAGGTAGGTAAGTGAATATAAAGAAGAATATACATTTCCAAAACAATAAAAACACAATAGGGTGTTTTACCAAAAACAATTTAATTAGTCCGTCTGATAGATTTCCAAAAAATATTGGACACGTGTTTTTTCTTTTATCATGTAAACAAAAAATGAAGACGATACAGTGCGTCGAAAACTCGTGTGACATCACTATGTCAGTACACTTTTACTGGCGAAGTGACGTCACAAACCGCCACTCATGATGCGTTTTATCGTCAGTTATTATTGATATGATAAAACAAAAACTACGTATCCAATATTTTTCGATAATCTAACTGACGGAGTAATTCGTTTTTTTGGTAAAATACCCTATTCTAGTAGTTTTGTTTGTTTTTAAAGTTATTGTGTGTTTATACAGAGTGAAGTCTCCTTATGAGGTTGCCTAACCTGACTTTTCCGGTGAGTCCCGGAACACGTCATTGTGGTTGTTTTAGCTTATGATCCGTTCCGAAGATGTGGCCGGCCCAGTCCCACTTAAGCTAAACGTAGTGATTATATACTCTTTGGTTAAGCTGGGCTGCTTTTTAAGTAACGTCGATTTGTGTCTTGGAGCGCAGCACTGTATTCCTAACGCGGTCCATTAATTTGACTTCCAGAATGCTGCTGTCCATCGCTCGAATTTAACTCCTATATCCCAAAGCTTACTTTAGACGTAAGGTTTAATATTGTATGATTTTCAGTTGAATACCAAAAGTTTGACGTCATCATGACGAACCGAAGAGATTAGATTTTTATCTAACAAAAACACAACACCGAATAAGTATTTTATTGATCACACCTGGCAGATGTGAAACATTAAAACTATTTTGTATAGAAAATTTGCATGATTATTAAAAAGTTTTATTTTAAAGAAAATCCATATTGGTGCCAATTCTGTTGTGCACGAACAAAATTAATTTTAAGCTATATCTCTTTCTCTCCAATAAAACAAGAAAGAGACATATTATATTAATTAGAGCTGTCAATTTAAGTTGATCTAAAATATAGTTGTAATTTCAGAACGTATTGATTAAAACACTGCCAAGTTCAAGGGAAAAACTAATTTGACATCTCTAACTTAGTCCTTGCCTATCGCCGTCCCTTTCTTCAGCTGCCTGGTAGTAAGAGATGCCAAATGCCTAATTTTAATTTAGTTATCCACACCATTAACGCTTTCACGATGAAACAGCTTAACCGATTTTGATAAAATTTTGTATGAATATAGCCTGAATCATAGGCTATATTTTAATTCACAACTTCTTCTGCATCCACAAAAACCTAGTAATATAGGTATATAAACAGCCGGTCTGACGGTAGATGATTCACATAAAAAAAACATAGTTTTGGAATTTAAGCATGCTCAGTAAAATCGCGAGAATACCGGTCACCTTCATTATTCAAATCAGTAAGCCGTCGAGAATGACACAATCCATGAAGTTTGAAACCCGATCATAGTTATTATTTCACCCAATACATACTGGCTGGAACACTTTAACATTCAACCAACTTAGAAGCTTAAAATCTTTGGGACATGGTTGAGATTCGCTTGCGTCAAACATGACAAATAATCGCGATACAAAAATGCATTTTTAAAAAGTTGGCATAGTGTTGCGCTAACCTTGACGGTTCGTCATGCAGTTTTGGTAGTAAAAACGGTATATGACTAACAGACGACCATGAAACACTTGTCTTGTTTTAAATTGTGTCTGTGTGTTACAAATGCAATAAACATCGTTTTGGTAGTTGTAGTTAAAAAAATCCTGAATTTATGCAGCAATTATGAGGTATCTTTTTCGATACTAAATTGAAAACATTAATTATTGTAGATATTATGTTATAAAGATTATTTTGAAGTGTTTGATAGCATCAACATTATCTAACGGCTAATCTAAAATAGAAGATGATTAATTTAAAACCAGTTTAAATATTATCGAATTGAACTCACTTTCAAACCGTCTCACGCATACACGTTATTATAATCTTACAGGTTTAAAATTCGTGAAAAGAAAAATCGAAATTCTCTGCACGTTCGTAGCAATCTTAAAGATATCAACTTCGATGTACACCCTCGAATGTCGGTGGTAGACCACTTTTCACCCTTACGCCTTAGAAATAAGGTTAAAAGTGGTCAGACGTTCGTATACATATATGTGTGTATCTATGTTTATTTACAAAGACGCGTTGAGACGGAGGTATGCGTGGGACTGGGATGACAATAGCACGAGGATATCCCGTTCCATCCAACTTCCTACATCTCAAGTCGTAATCTGTATTTCTCACAGATCTCATGTTCATTTACAAATCAAGATGTTATATTTACTCAAATAGAAATCTATTTAGGGTGATTGTGTTATGTAAAACGCAGCACAACAAACAATAAAATATATTTTTAAACAACACGTTCTCAAAATTAATAATACTCTAACACACTGTAATGTCCTGCATCTAAGTATCCAGAAAATAAAAGATGCTTCACATGTCTCCCTCTGCCGTAGTCTATTGTTTTGGAACAACTGTCTCTGTGGATTTTGAAAGTGTACTCCGGGTAGAGCTCACTGACGCAGTGGAGTTCCACATGACCAGCGTATTCTCCATCCCTCGACATCAATCTCCTGTAGTCATGCGCACTATACATAAAGAAACCGTAGGATCGATCCCCGATGATAAAGTCCTTATAGCGGTGCCAATGTTCCACAATTCGGTCTACAACATGGAGACGAATCTCTCGATGGCGATCTTGAGTTCCGTAGATAGAATACGAAACAGAACGGAACAAACAATTCCCATCACCGCGGATAGGTATCACTCTTCGTGCCATCCTCTTCCTTTTTCGTCTCCTAAACAAACTTGTCTTCGATTTTTTCCGGGTGTAGTTCCGGTATCGGTACCGACTCATTGGTTTTATTGCACATCACTAGTCGGGGTTGACAAACATGGCGGGAGTAAATATTTTTTGCAATCCGTCCGTCTGGTATCTTTTGAGGCCTCCTTGATTAACGTTTTATCAAAGGTATGGGTAATTTGAGAAAATAATGTTTAAGAAATAATACGTCTAAAATTTATCGACCATAATGAAATCTTCTGATTCGCTATTTGCATTTTTATGACGTTGCGGACAAGTTTTGTGATTATTCATGTCAGAGCATTGACATTGGCTCTTATATCTGTCATAGTTAAAAATGTCAACGGAAATCGCGCCAAGTGTAAAGTCGCAGCAAGTAAGTATATCATAGTGTTTTGAATTAGGTTACAAATCATACGTTTCCTGTGATACAAGGTGGAAAAAACCATTTACCGAAGAACGTATTTTTTGTGTTAGTTAATAAATTAAGAGGTACGAATCCCTTTTTCTTAGTATTTGAGGCTGACCTCATCCGCGGTAGCGAGACCACAACCCGTATAGAACGTGTAAATGTAAGAAAAAGAGTAATCTTGTGATCTACTATCTAACATACTCAAGCAGGGATTATTAGTAAATCTATATCCTACTAATATTATAAATGTGAAAGTTTGTGAAGATGTTTGGATGTTTGTTACTTAATCATGCATAAACCGCTGAACAGATTTGGATGAAAATTGGCACATAGGTAGACCATTTCCTGGATTAACACATAGGATACTTTTTATCCCGGTAATGTGTTCCCTTAGGGTAATTCTCTTCTTCTTCTTTCTACGCGGGCGAAGTCGCGGGCAGAAGCTAGTATAGTATAAAATAAAGTTGCTTCCCGCCGTCTGTACGGTTAGATTTTACAAATTTTGCAACGTATTTAACCGACTTCAAAAAAAAGGAGGTTACCAGTTAGACCCGTATGTTTGTATGTATGTTTGTCCGTGATTACCTCCCGTTTGGCTTAACCGATTTTGATGCTGTTTTGAGAAAAGTGTTTGTTACATTCTGTAGAAGGTTTTAGTATACAACAAACAGAAATTTATTCAGCGCTTTTTGAAAACAGCAACGAAAACCAAGAAGACGTTTTCGTTTCTTCCATCTTTCCATCTTTGGAGGACTTTCAATCTTTGTTTAAACTGTGTTGCCGTTCCTTAATGGATTTGGGTGTTAACGAGGCTCTAAAAAGTGTAAAATATAAACTTTTTTGAAAAAAGAGAACCGCCTTCAAAAAGAATACTAAAAAGTGATATATTCTATAAGATCTATTTATCACTTTTTAATTTTTTTTTGAAGGCGGTTCTCTTTTTTCCAAAAAGTTTTTTCATCCAGTTTTCTTCAATAGATAGAGTGACTCAAGAAGAAGGTTTATACGTATTTGTAGTTTGATCAACATTTCACCCGTGCTGATGCCGGGTCGTTAGTTAATAATGAACCTAAACACAGCTTAAATAGAGCTCGTAATATCTTGCACATCTTTTTCAGGTCTACTTGTAATCGTGTACTATAGTTTATCATCTTTGGCCCGCGATCGCCGTCCGCGTAAATGTCGGTTATCGCGGATGCAGAGTCAGACAAAGACGCATTAATAAGTAGCGTAAGTCCTTTCTTGAGTTTTAAGATTAGTCTGTAGGTACCAAATTTCATCAAATTCTGCCGAGAAAGCGTAAAAAACAAACTCTTCGTCTTCTTCTTCTTCATGTTCATCTGCCGAAAAACGTCCACTGTTGAACAAAGGCCTCCCCCAGCGGGGGGGGGGGGGAGGTTGCCATAATCCCCACTCTTGGCAAGCGTCTTTGGGATCGCAATGAAGTTGTTAAGTGCACGGAAGCTGCTGCTGCCCGACTTCCGGATTTTCCCTTAGTCGCCTTCGACGACACCCTCGGGATGAAATGGGGGGGGGTGCTATTCAACGCGGGCGAAAAAAAACAAACTCGCATTTTTAATATTATAGTATAGGTATAAATAAACCAAAAATAGCCTACAACCTATTCTCAGATCTACTTAGTAAATATACACAAAAAAGTCGGTTCAGCCGATTTGGAGGAGTTCGATAACACACACTATTACACGAGATTTTTATATACCGGTAAAATACTGTAACATTACCTACATTCTCAACATTGCCTTCATTCTATAAAGTTAAATTATTGCCGCTGAAAAATGTTTTTTTGCCATATAGATAGCCGACTTGCTTTTAGTAATACCATACACAGCTAAAACATTTCTCAGCGGCAATAAATTAACTTTTTAAAATGTAGGCAATGTTACAGCATTTTACGGTATTAGATTGCGCTGACACGTATACTATGAAAGAACTTAAGACGGTAAGTTTCTTAACCTGGAACCACCTCACTTCTGGATACGCTATGCCTGCTCTTAGCAGCAAAACAATGTAAATTTTCAAAACCATGACCATGTTTTCCACGCAAACGAGTGAACACAATCTGTTTTCACAGCAGCTCAGTCCCTTAAAACCATCCCCACCTGTTATGACACCCGAGGGAGAAAAAGGTGAAAAGATGCTATATGTCTATTTTACTTTGCCTTTGTAAGTTCTGTTACGCCGCAAGCTTCATGTTCCACGCGGTCTGAGGTTGCAGCAGTCTGACCTTCACACCCCTGAGGATAATAACCTCGTCACGCAGGATAATCCACTTACACCCACTACGGCAATCCTCGATAAAATTCGGCATATCATATCGTATTTTACGAGAGTGATTTTAATCATTATATTGATCATATTGGCGTCGGCATTATAAAATTTAAAAGGATCATCATGGCAGCATTTGTAAGATTTTAGAGAAGTTGAAATTCTCATTCTTATACTCTTCTCTTTAAAGAGTATCTTCAGGCATTTACAATATTCTGAAAACCCCGCAATAATTTGGATGTTAATATTGAATAGTTTATCGAAAAGCTCATTATTTCAGAACGAAACCGCGGCTGACAGTAACAGTGACACTGACAGCCACCATTTTGCAGTTCTTACACTGAAGTTGCATCGTTTTAAGGGAAATAATGTCACAAATAATGTTTTTTTTTTCCACACATTTGTCACATCACTTGTGTGTTTCTTTGATTTATAAACACAAAAAAGGCAACGAGATGAAACGAAAAAGTGTTATTTTCATTTCGAGATATTTTAATTAAGCGGTAGTTTAAACATATTATTATGTTATATCAATCTACTCCTGGTAATGTATTCTCCACATTGGAAAATATATCCCTCTAAATGTTATTTTTTTCATACAAATGAATGTATCCATATCGCCATGATTCTTTAGAGCCGTTAAAATTGAAGATTTCAAATCTTGGAATCACAGAACAGAATCAACAAAGTATTTTTTTCTCGCAACCAACTCACAACATAATTATGAAAAAGGTTATTCTTCAACCTAGTCAATACCTAGAAATAACACATTGTTAGTCTTATAACTCCGTGCTGGCCTTATAGGCTTGGTGCTTAGTCCTTATTAAATCATGATAAAAGAAAAAATAATGAGCCCATATTTAAACGGACTGGCGTCCATTGTGCACGGCCGTTTCTGTTATATAATAGGACGTTACGCCATAATCTACATTATTTAAATCAGACTGCGTGTGAATGAACTTAGCCTCTCAATGTCATTCGCGAAACTGGTCGATACGGATTGGCAGTGACCTACCGAACAGTGATAATGTCTTCGGCAGAGTTCGGTAACGTTCGGCGTGGGCCGAACACCCACGAATGCAAGTTTGGAGTTTGAGGCAATTTCGGTCGTTCGGGCCGCGTGTACTACAGGAGGTCGGGGAGGTTCGGGCCACCGAGCGCACCCGAATTAAAGTTTTGTAGGTACCTATTTAGTTCGTAAAGTAATAAATTGTAGTATGCGTGTGTGTGTGAAATGTATTGGAATTTCTAGCGTAAGAAGACTGGTAGATTTTATTATGATATAGAGCTTGAGACAATATTGATTTAGGGACACAAAGGAGAATGTAATAGACTTTATGTACTTATCATGAATAGAACACTTATTAAAGCGTCATTACCAGTTGGATTTCAACTTACAGCAGTGATAGCAAGACCTACAATGATTACAATCTGCCTGATTGGCGATATTTTTAACCGACTTCAAAAAGGAGGAGGTTGTCAATTCGAATATATATATATTTTTTTTTTATGTATGTTCGGGCATAACTCTGTCATATATGGACGGATTTGCAAAATTCTTTTTTTGTTCGAAAGGGGTCCCATATAAATTTTATCAAATTTGATCAAGCCCTTTTTGAGAAAATCAACAAATTCCCAAAAAAAAAATACTCAGACGACGTTTTAGTTTCTTCAATCTTTGGAGGACTTACAATCTCTTTTAAGTGTGTCGCCGTTTCTTAATGGATTTGGATGTTAAGTCAACACTAAAAAGCGAAAAATAAAAAGCTTTTTAAAAAAAAAGAAAACCGCCTTCAAAAACTAAAAAGTGATAAATAACTTTAGCACAGAATACACATTACTTTACTTTCGGAAGTCGGTGGCAATACAAAACAACAAACACAAAGCCACCGCCACCGACTTCCGAAAGTAAAGTAATGTGTATTCTGTGCTTTTTTGATGCAATAATTATGTCAACTGTCATAAAAGTGCGTCTAAACTGCTATGTTGAAGCTAAGTCGCAGTGTAAATGGAGAGCGACTGGGCGGCTACATAGTCCCTTAGGAATGACCGATAATCGAATCATTCAATTTTCTTCAATCAATTGCATTTCCAATAGGATAATATCATGTCATTTGATTGAAGCGGCTGGCATACAATAGTAACCGCTAACTCAATCATCTTGAATCTTGTTACCCGTGAACTCATATTATGAAACAAAAGGCAGATAGACCGCGCGGAATACTGCGAGTGAAGCCACCAAAGCAAATACAAATTCAAAACGAATACCTACCAACCATCTGTTTTAGTTCATAAAATAACAAAACAAATTTTTAAATTCAATTCATAGTTTTCAGTATTTTTAATCTGTTTTAAAACACCGTGAAATAGTAGCGGCCATGTTATTACGCCGTACGGCTGTGTAAACAAAAAATTGACAACTGTCAGTCAACCGATTGGCGTGATATAGGCTTTGTACTTTTATTATTTTCATAACCGACGTAATATTTTCAATATTACACCTATTACAAAATATGGTTTTCATTATTTTTAAATGATATACAATTATCATATTTAATATGAGCTCATTTGATACAAAACGAACTGACGTCATTTACGCTGAGCAATATGGCGTCCAGTAAGACGCGTTTATGTCCAACTAGGCGCGAAATTTGAAAATTTAAAAATTTAATTAATAATAATGCATCTAAATTGATGCATTTTTATGGCACTTATCGATTGAATAACAATTTTGTGTTTTTTTTTTGGTGGCATATTAGCACTACAGAATTTCATTGAGACACTTTTCAAAAATGGGTGTAATACCCTATTGTAGGTATTAGTTTTTGAATTTGTATTTGCTTTTGTGTCTTCACTCTCAGTGTTCTGCACGGTCTATCAGCCTTTTATTTCATAATCTGAGCCTGTGAAGTTATGCGGGCCAATTTCGCTCGATCACAAAACCGAGCCTATATTTTTCATCTTCCGACTTATCCACATAAAAAAGAACAGAAACTCGTGAAGCGCGCCTATCTAACAAATTACCAGATATACACGCTATACCAAAAATAATGAAGTAGTCCGTAGTCCCCAAACCGGTACGAATCTCCCATCTCTTTCTGCCTCACTGGATCAGAATGGGATGGAGCGCATCGAACAGTCCTACGCTTTGGGTGAACGATGAGGTAACCTCTAGTAATATTTACCACTCGCTCACAGATGGTTTGTGGTCTTTACACTGTATATAAAGTGGGGTATGTAGAAATGTAGGTCAATTACCACTGTAATGGTGGAAGAAAAATTGATCTGAAAATGTTAAAATGGAGGCGGATTGATCTTCAAATAAACAAAAAGCTGTCGCAGAGTTATGTGTCAATAGATAATCGCTGTGGTAGGTACTCCTAATACGTAGCTATTTAGGTCGAATTTTCCTTGTTTCAAACATTTATGTTGTCACAATACGTGATGTCAAAGAATCTTTAAAATATTTTTTCCGGTGAGGGAATAAATTCTACCAGTAATAACACATTTTCTTTTATTATGCATCCCTACTACACACAGCACAGTATATATGAATACTCTAAAAGGAAGCATTCAATCATAGTTTAACTTCATACAACAGATTTTACCGCGTACAAGTTCCGATGACCACACAATCGGTCTAAAGGCATTCCACACGGCATGACTCATCGCTGCTAAATACTCGTATTTATATATTTTGTCCGTTGGCATGTCTTGATAAAAAGTTTGATATCGTGTTGAAAAAAAAACACAGGTTAGTATCATCCGTTGGGTTTTAAATTTAAATAATACTTTGAGCTTGCTTTCCTTAAAATGGTCAGCAGTATTGTTTGTATGACTGTGTTTATTCACTGCCTTGTTGGTTTCGGGTTCGATTTTAAGGTGTTGCAGAGTAGGCAGTTTCTGGCTTTTTCTATCAGGAATTTCTCAGTAGCAACACATGAAACAATAAACAGAAAGTATAGTATAGTATTCTTAACTTAAGAGAAAATATTGAATTAAAACTAATGATTGTCTGAGCTGTCTGACATCCACAGTCAAAGGATCTGCCTAGTTCGGGTACGTAGCAGTCCGAAGTTAGGAAGTTGGCGGTGTAAAACCCACGTGTCTCGGAAAGCACTTTAAGCCGTTGGTTGGTCCTGCGCCTGATTTCTCTCCGGTCGTGTCAGTTTACCGTCCAGTTGGACTGTGAGGCTAAGAACTCACGATGCGGTTTTCGCCCGCGCCCGCTGCGGTGGAAGACTAGCCCAAACTTTGCACCAAAACTTGCGCCAAAATAATTAATAGATTGACTTCAATGTACATTTTGTAAAGTTTGTTGACAAATGTGCACAGACACGTCACAACGCTACGAGTAGTCACAGCAAAATGGCGTCGAATTTCTGTACCCCCGCTGGCCACTGCGGACGCCCGCCAACCGACCGCAGAGGTTGCGTGTGTAACCCGCCGAGGCTGCGGGAGCGATTCTACTAGTTGCCCGCCGGTGCTGCGGGAGCCGCAGACAACCGCGCACACCGCGGGCACCGCGGGCGTAAACCGCGTCGTGAAATGTGTTTCAATTTTTTACATATTATATCTACATGCTACAGAAGCTGCGGGCCCGCAACCGCGGTGGACGCGGGTGAAAACCGCATCGTGAGTTCTTAGCGTGAGAGTAAGGGCAGAGGGAGAGGACCTGTGTTTCGCACACACTTGTGCACTATACTATACATCCTGCGTACTTAACTAGTCTACATTACAATTGGCCTCAGTGACCAAAATTCGGTTGGGAGAATTATAAATGTACATTTTGATGATGCGATATTCCACTCCCATTGACCTCAAACGATTTACCGCGATCCAATTGCCGAATTTTCGGTAACAATTCCAACTTCAAACTAGGTATTCGATTTCGGTACAAATTGTCATTGATTAATGGCGTTCTATGACGGTTTTTCATTATACAATATAGATTATATTATAGAATTTTATTATACAATATAGGCCTTAGTACTCAGGGTTAACGTAGCTTTATATCGGTGATAGAATTTTACTCTGACATTCAGAGATACCTCTTACCAACGCTAAGATCTTTTAAACTTCGCAACGGATAGAGTGATTCAAGACGTAGGTTTAGTTATACTACATTGCACCCGTCCGAAGCTGGCGCGAATCGCTAGTATTAGCACAGTATAAACATTAATACTACCGTACAGTAGCGATACGCTCCGCCTCCCTCTGAAACCGTTCCTCACCTCTCGCCGCGTCGAACGACTGCTCTGGAAATTGCGTTTTTGTTCGAGCGGCGCATAGACACGCACACACACGCACGTATCTGTACAATCTGTTATTGTAGTAGTAGTGTAGGCAATTACATCGTTTCGTTTCTATGGAGTGTCGCGGGTATGGTATTAGTATAAGTACAGATTAACAAGTACTCAATCAGGTTCCAATCTACATTCCCTGTCTGTCGTAGAATTTGCATATAGGGTATCACTGGATGCTTAAAGGCTTTCGAATATCCCTTGGTGATTTTACGTGGTAAGACCGATTTGTGCTTGAATAAGCGCTACGCTTCGTCAGTCTGGTCTGGTTCCCACGACGAACAATTCATGTTTTGTATACGATATACCTAGATGTGGAACATGGGATTGATCCGTTTCCGAGATAAACCATCTTAGTGATGGAAATAGTGTTTTCATAAACCTTTATCGTACTTTCATCTTTATTTTCGTGAATTCACGCCTGGTGTCTAAATGATGAACGAAATTATTTTGAGAATTATCATGAAAATACCAAGTGTGAGTCGGACTTGCACACGGAACCTTTAGTTAGTAGATAGGTACCACTGTATAGGTATAGGTTGGTACCTAAAGATCGAGTCGAAAACATGTTTCTTGGAAGAAAATAAAATAAAGTTCAAAATCCATAGTAATTCTGTGAAAAGAATCATGGCGAGATCATTTGTATGAAACTAAAAATTGAATTGAAAATTTAAATTAGAACTCTTTAAATGATTTTTAGTTTCATACAAATGAATGTATCGCTCGCCATGATTGTGAAAGCAAAAAAGTTTTTTCAAAAAAAAAGGAAATTGCCTTCAAAAACTAAAAACTCGTAAATAACTTTAGCACAGAACACACATTACTTTACTTTCGGAAGTCGGTGGCGGTGGCTTTGTGTTTGTTGTTTTGTATTGCCACCGACTTCCGAAAGTAAAGTAATGTGTGTTCTGTGCTAAAGTTATTTAACACTTTTTAGTTTTTGAAGGCGGATTCCTTTTTTTTTTGAAAAAACTTTTTTATTTTTAGCTTTTTAGTATTGCCTTGACATCCA
This sequence comes from Charanyca ferruginea, assembly GCA_947361185.1. Taxonomy (NCBI): domain Eukaryota; kingdom Metazoa; phylum Arthropoda; class Insecta; order Lepidoptera; family Noctuidae; genus Charanyca; species Charanyca ferruginea. Next base: position 1,765,920 of record OX376055.1, on the reverse strand, counting down.
AATCCATTAAGAAACGGCGACACACTTAAAAGAGATTGTAAGTCCTCCAAAGATTGAAGAAACTAAAACGTCATCCAAGCATTTTTTTGGGATTTTGTTGATTGTTTCAAAAAGGCTAGATCAATTTTGGTAAAATTTATATGGGACCATTTCGAAATAAACCCCTTTCGAACAAAAGAAGAATTTTGCGAATCCGTCTATATATGACAGTGTTATGCCAGAACATACATAAAAAAAAATAGAAACAACAGAATTGATAACCTCCTCCTTTTTGAAGTCGGTTAAAAAGCAAATGTGTTATTTTCGTTTCGAAAATCTAAGTTTTTTTTCATATAAGTACGTGTTCCAAGTGTCATATGATTGTCTCTAGACCTCTTTTACATGCACAACTTGTTACATTTTTCTTACATTTGTGTCCCGTAAATACAACATGAATGATGTAACCAAAATTGATTGATTCATTGAAAATTCATTGATTTTAAAAGAATGACGAGTTTCTTGCTTGTTCTTCTCCATAGAAACCTACTGTTTGGAACTAGCTGCAACTTTTTGACTGACTGACTACTTGACAATTCAAAAGTGCCTGTAAATGGTTTATTTGAAATAAATGATTTGAGTTTGTGTTTGACTAAGTATCAGTCACCTCATATACATAACAAACAACACAATTCATGCAGATAAAATGGCCGCGTCACTGATGATAACTGCTGTCTCGAAACGCGACCGCTCGCGATTCTCATCAAAGTGAAAGTGTACCCAAATAGTCGTTATCAACCGTCATCTATTCGTCTGAAGGTCATTGGCATTACGTAATGGTGCTGTCACGTGGTGGCGTGTGTTATTATCTGTACAGCACGCGTAGCATGACCACGCTATGCCTACGGAAGAATAGACATACTGACAGGAAGAATAGACAAATTGTACTGGTTTGTTTTTGAAAAGTATTATCGCTAATAAGAACCTACCTAATACCTAAGTGCTAGACTTTAGCATTAAAACATTTTTTAACAAAAAAGACAAGCGCCTTCAAAAAGTAAAAAATAACTTTCAATTCGCAAGTCGACGGCTTTCGTTTTGCTTGTTGTTTTGTATTGCCACCGACTTGCGAATTAAAAGTTTTTTTTTACTTTATGTAAGCGGTTGTCTTTTTTGTTAAATAAAGTTTATTTTCGCTTTTTTGTGCCTACTTCATATCATACAAATTAATTACGAAACGGTGACACCAAAAAAAATCAGTCATCCCTTAATTTTCTACCCTTAGGGGTGGAATATTTTCTTGAAATGTATATTGGACCAAATTTGAGATATACACTATCATTTAAAAAATGAATCATCGAAATAGGACTACACTCAAACAAGTTATGCGTGGTCAAACATAAAAAAAAGAAAATGTTCATAAAATTAAAACTACTGGGCCAATCTATGTTAAATTTTGTATGGGACCAAATGGCAACTATTCCGCATCAAACTAAAGAAGAATCACGTAAATCGAATCATAAATCTCAGCGTAATCGGTGTACATGCATAAAAAATACAAATTGAATAGAGAACCTCCTCCGTATGAAGTTTCATACGGACGAATTTAGTTTCTTATAATATTCAGCATGACATTGTACACCCGGCTACATACCAAGCTATATAGTAGATGTATAGCTTGTTATATAGTTGTGTGTACAGCTAGCTGAGGTATTCAGCAAGCGGTTGCTATCTAGCAATTGTTGTCATCTGATCTTCTTAAGGCTTGTATACATGCCAATAACCTTGAGCATTTGGCCCGTATTGAATTTGTGGACGAGTGCGGGGGTGATGTAGACGCAGTCTTCAATCGGACGCATTTTTAATTTATTATAATAAAAATAATACATATTTGTAAAAAGTAACAAAACCAAATCATTTTCCTTTGTATTGCAAAGCAGTAGATATTTATTTATGCTCTATTGATAAGAAATTAAGGAGTAAAATGGTTTTATGTCAATGATTTGGAGGTGATTTGACATTTTTTTTTCTTATTATGTAATACCGATAAAAACCAAATTACGTATCATATCATGTAGATTACTAACAATTTTCAGATGTAATTTCTCTATAAATGCCGACGAAAAGTTGCTTCATCTGCATGCTTCTTTCAAGCTTTTTTCGAGAGAGCAGCCTTAAACTAAGTAATTTTGCTGATGTACTTTTATGTATGTATATTAATATTGTTTAATACTACTAAGTGCAGTGGTAGAGTGTAATCAATCTGCCTTGAAATCTGCATGAAAACCACAGGAATCTTGCTATTGAAACAGGTAATTACTCAGTATGTAATTAAGTACATGAGAATCCTGTGATCAATCGTATTGGATGCTACCACGGAGAGTCTGTATCAGAAATACATCCTTATTGGCTACTCAACCGTGCAACTCACAAATCGCGCAATCCTTACTAATATTATAAATGTGAAAGTAACTCTGTCTGTTACGCTTTCACGATGAAACGTCTGAACCGATTTTGATGAAATTTGGCATGAAAATAGCTTGAACCCCGGGGAAGGACATAGGCTACTTTTTAATCCGGGACTTCGTCTGCATCCGCGATAACCGACATTCACGCGGACGAAGTCGCGGGCAGAAGCTAGTACTCAATATTTTCGGAATATAACCTCCCGAAAATAACACTAGATTTTAATAAAACTCAAATAAGTATTTTCTCAGTAAAGGTTTTACAGATGATGGATAGAATATTCAATCGGTATTGTAATTAAGTCACCTGAGTATATTTAAGTACATAAGTAAATATTATTAGGTATGGGTGTAGGACTACATCTTTTTAGGGTTCCGTACCCAAAGGGTAAAACTACCTTACCCTAAGGGTAAAACTGTCCTTTGGGTACGAAACCCTATTACTAAGACTTCGCTGTCTGTCCGTCCGTCTGTCTGTCACTAGGCTGTATCTCAAGAAGCGATAGCAAGACAGTTGAAATTTTCACAAATGATGTATTTCTGTTTCCGCTATGACAACAAATACTAAAAAGAGAATAAAATAAATATTTAAACGCGGCTCCCATACAACAAACCTGATTTTTTGCTGTTTTTTTGCTTGATATCTAATGTTGTGTAGATAATGGTACGGAACCCTTCGTGCGCGTGTCCGACTCGTACTTGGCCAGTTTTGTTTTATTGACGCATCGAGTTTTACGTCTAGCACATAGAAAAGGTCGATATAGCAACAGTACTAAAGCTCAAGGCAATAACGACACTAATGACCTCACTACAAGTCTATATCCAGGGCTGTCTAGGTTAGCTGGGTGGATGACCTGGGCTGGCGTAATAACATAAATTTCGATAGACGGGTTCATTGGCTTGTACCAGTATTTTTACAGGGTAGAAGCGACATTGACGGATAACATTGTTATCATGAAATCAGTGATCAACCTATGATTTTATACACCGAAATCTTTCGAAATATTTGGTCGAAATTTTTCACGCCAAGTCTGCTGTTCAATTCTAAGATGAAGATTTTATAAGTGTACTGGGAATAGGTACATTGCACACTTGAAAAGGTTCAGATCATGTTTACGACATATAAATTATAAAGAATCATGGCGAGATTCATACATTCATTTGTATGAAAATAATAAGTAATTTAGAGGGTTTAAAATATTTTTAAATGTGAAGAACACATTACCAGGAGTAGATTGATTTACTTAGCATATTTTTAAACACCCGCATAATTAAAATATTTCGAAATGAAAATAACACTTTTTCGTTTCATCTCGATGCCCATTTTGTGTTTATAAAAAAAGAAAGTGACAAGCGATGTTAACGGATCTATAAAATTGGCAGACAAGTGATGTGACAAGTGTGTGGAAAAAATAATCATTATTTTGTGACATTATTTCCCATAAAACGATGCAATTTCAATGTAAGACCTGCGAAACGGCGACTGTCAGTGTCACTGTTACTGTCAGTCGCCGTTTTGTTCTAAAATAATGAGCTTTTCGTTAAACTATTAACTTTTTTTTTGCGGGGTTTTAAAAGTATTGTAAATGCCTGAAGATACTCTCTTGGGTACCCCAAGAATATAAGAATTAGAATTTCAACTTCTCTAAACATCTTATTTTTTTTGTACAAATCCTGCCATGATTCTTTCAGTAAAAAAGTATATTTCAGTTTTTTTTTTACATTTCCTGTGTGTGGCGGATTTGTCAACTTCTGAAAGCAAAAATCGTGAAAAAGAAGAAAAGTGCCAAGGCAGCCAACTTGACGAAGAAGGAACAGAACGAGGTCAATTGACACAAACGACGTTTACAACTGGGGAAACCCTATTTGTAAAGCACCACGTATTACAATTAATAAGTCCTAAAATAAATAAAATAAATAATAAATTCTTTATTTTCTCTTCCACAAATAAAAATTACAAAACACAACATAAGACACCAAATTCCAACTAATAATAAAAGGAACTCAACTCACAAAGGGCAACATTGAGAATTTGAGAAAGGTGTTACAAAGGTGAGAATATTTTATTCGTGGGAGACTGGTGCCTAAACTAAGGCGAAGCCTGTATTTCAGGACACCAGGTGCCCCCACCAAGAAGCTAATAATTATTAATTATGAAGATACAAAATAATAAACTGGGTACGTGACAAAGTTACAATCAGATTCGGTTTAGAAAGAAAGTGGAAGAGTGTAAGAGTGTGTGAAGTGAACATTGAGATAATGTATCTATGTGTGTTGTGTAATGAGTATTATATGGGAGAGTATGTGCGATGTGTGTGCGGTGAGTGTGTGGTGTGTGGTGAATGTATGTTTATTGTTTTAGATGTCAGAAATGAACTACAAAAAAAAAAAGAACAATTCAATGTGAGCGTTATATTTAATGCCAATAAATGGTATGGCAAAAACGTAAGTAACATATGGTAAATAATCGATAAACCAATTGACTGTATTATTTGTTACATTGGCTGCCCGATTTACTCAGGCATATTGGTGGAAACCGATCCCAAAAGCGGTGAGTGCTAACGAACCGGCTTTGACGCGAATGAATGCATCCGATATTCAACGTAAATATTCACTAAAACGTTATTCGTTTTTACAAAAAAGTGCTGATATTTTATTTAAAACCTCTTAATAGTTATACCTAGTTAGCTAGTTTGGCCAAAATCACACATCAAAAAGTTCTTATTTTTCAAATTGCAATGATTTCGGATCTCATCATCATATCAGTAGGTATACGTTCCTAGGGGAGCCCTCAGAACTTAGGATTGCCTCAGAGATCGCCAACAAACCGCTCAGGCAGCCCGCGTCCATCCCCTGCCACCTTCTTCAAATCGTCGGCTCATCGTGCCGCAGGACTTCCGACACTATGCTTGGCCAAACGCGGTCTCCACTCTAAAGCATGATGTACGCTTATTAATTTATAATCTATTCTAAGCACAGATATAGATAGACCCTAGATAACGCAAGTATCACACGATCTGTATGAAAACCAAGCGTGCCTTTGACTACCGATTATGAGGTCACAATGTTTTGTTTTTCTTCAATTAGGTGTTACCAGGTATTACTGAGGGCAGAGCTGGGCAAAATACATGCTTTGCTTTAATTAAAATACCAATTACAAAATACTATCTCGCACGTATTTGAAATATAAAATACAAAATACAGTATTTTAACTATTTGTATTTAAAATACAAAATACATAATTATAGGCTGTACAGTAGTACCTACCTACCCTACCTACCAACCCTACCCCACCTACTTACCCTATCTACCTACATACCTACCCTACATACTTACAATTTTCTCTTTTTTGCGGTGCAGTGTAGCCAACTTTTAAGATTGACATATTTAGCGGTAGCCCTCAGATTATGAAACAATAGGCAGATAGACCGCGCAGAACACTGAGAGTAAAGCCAAAAAAGCAAATACAAATTCAAAAGCGAATACCTACAACGCGCTTCGTGTTGTACTGACACGAGTCAGTAGGTATAGCACGGATCGCCGCATCGTTAAAAAAACCAAATAAAAAACAAATACAAATTCAAAAACGAATACAATCACGAGATTGTATCTATTTGCTTTTGAATTTGTATTTGCTTTTTTGGCTTCACTCTCAGTGTTCCGCGCGGTCTATCTGCCTTTTTAACCCCCGACGTAAAAACGACGGGGTGTTATAAGTTTGACGTGTCTGTGTGTGTGTGTGTGTGTGTGTGTGTGTGTGTGTCTGTCTGTGGCATCGTAGCTCCCGAACGGATGAACCGATTTTGTTTTTGTTTTTTTTATTTGAAAGGTGAATTAGTCGGGAGTGTTCTTAGCTATGTTTGATGAAAATCGGTCCAAGATGGCCGCCGCTACAAAATAGCTAATCACATATTTTTTCACAAATCCATCAATATGGGTATCAAATGAAAGGGCTTCACCAGTAGAATACTTTACACTATGATAAATTTCAAGGCCAAGATGACCGGCACCACAAAATGGCGAATTATATATACCAAACGCATTCTCAGGGTGATATCTTTAATATAAAAAAAGATCCATGTGACGAAATACAACTTTAGACGTATCTACAACTTCTCAAAACCAGACTAAATTACATTTAAAAACTTTCAAATAAAAATTAAATTAAAAATTTAAAAAACCCCCAACGCAAAACATAAAAGCAATTATTTAAAAAGTAAAAAATAATATCTTTTGTTGAGCCATCAAATGTTTGTTCGTTGAAATGGCGCTATAATGTCGCGGCGGGGGTACCCCGCTAAGTCGGCAATAGCTAAATAGGTAAAATAGCGAACTCATGGATTTGCAATGAGATTTGACTTACGGGGTACCCCGCCGCGACTTTATAGCGCCATTTCAACGAACAAACATTTGATGGCTCAACAAAAGATATTATTTTTTACTTTTTAAATAATTGCTTTTATGTTTTGCGTTGGGGGTTTTTTAAATTTTTAATTTTGTTTCATAATCCGAGCGGTAGCCACTTTGCTTAAGAAAATTATGGAGCGCCATTTTCTGCAAAACGCACCTATTATTAAGATCGATAAATGTATTTATGTTCAAATGTATTATGAAGCCATAAGTATTTAAAATACTAACTACAAAATACCTCAGCGTCAGGTATTTGAAATACCAATTACAAATTACTTTTTTAAGAAGTAATTGAAATACAAATACCAAATAGGTACGTATTTGTATTTTAATTACGTATTCGAATTACTTGTAAATCAAATATTGCCCAACCCTGACTGAGGGTATTACATTAAAAATAATTGTTTTTTAAATTAATTACGCATCATATTAATCACAAAATTACTTACCGATGGAAGGAAACGTTTACTTTATTTTTTTAGTTACGATTTTTGTACGTAAGCTAGGCACGGAGCTAGGCACGCGAAGTAGTTGCTCTTGCGTTATCTAGTTCTATCTATATCTGTGATTCTAAGCTTAAGTTTGTTAATAAGTCATATTTAATAACTGTGTGACGACATTAATATTGGCAGATGTAATCTCAATTCAGACGTTCACAGAAGTTGCTATAACCTGTATTGCAGCTGACCGTCTGACATTCTTCCTTGTGTTATAATAATAAGTAGGTTCACAGCCTAAACTTTAAAAGTTAGTCAAAGTATAATATCGTTATTATGTTATTGAAAATGAACGTTTTTATAAATAGCTTGTTGTCGTAATGCAGCTTCAACGTGCGGCGGGGACGGAAGGCCCCGCGGAAGTCTGTCGTACGTCGTACATTCATTAATGAAAATGTTTGAATGAACGCCACAGAGTACTTTGAAGACACGACACTTCTTTAATAATTTATATTTTGAATATGAAATATACTTTTGATTCTAGTGATATGAGGTAATATCTATGTGGGCGTGGGTATAGAAAGAATAAAAATTACTAAAAGGAAAAAAAACTATTTAGAATGTGTAGGACTTTGTCTAAATAAACGTTTCGTAATTTAGGGTTCTTTTTGTATTTATTTTTTACTTTTTTAAGAAAAGCAGTTACGACTGCTGTTTTAGACGTAGTTAAAGACTATTATCACAATTATTAGTACTACCGTACAGTAGCGACACGCCCCACCTCCCTCCTCAACACTGTTCCTCACCTTTTCCCGCATCGAACGTGCTCTCGAAACTGCTTTTAGTTCGAGTGGCGCATAGACGCGCACACACACGCACGTATTTGTACAGTCTAGTATTTTGGTTGTAGTGTAGATAATTAAATCGTTTCTTTTGTATGGAGTGTCGTAGGTGTGCTATTATGATGTACTTTTTATATTCTTTCTTTTGTGTCATATGCATAGATACTGTAAATGCCGGAAGTTTTTGCCCTGTCGTCGCTTTAGTCCATTCCTTCCATCGGTCTTGATCTCGATTTTCGGTACGTCTTGCCAAAAGGGTATTACACCCATTTTTGAAAACTGTCTCAATGAAATTTTGTAGTGCTAATATGCCACCAAAAAAAACACATAATTTTTATTTAATCGATAAGTGCCATAAAAATGCATATAAATTTCAAATTTCGCGCGTAGTTTGACGAAAACGCCTCTTACTGGACGCCATATTGCACAGCGTAAATGACGTCAGTTCGTTTTGTATCAAATGCGCTCATATTAAATATGATAACTGTATATAATTTAAAAATAATTAAAAGTATATTTTGTTATAAGTGTAATAATGAAAAAATTACGTTTGTTACGAAAATAATAAAAGTACAAAGCCTATATTACGCCAATCGGTTGACTGACAGTTGACATTTTTTTGTTATTGTGTTGTGTTTTGTTGTTGTGTTTACACAGCCGTACGGCGTAATAACATGGCCGCTACTATTTCATGGTGTTTTATAACAGATTAAAAATACTGAAAACTTTGAATTGAATTTAAAAAATTGTTTTGTTATTTTATGAACTAAAACTTACCTTTTCCGACTGCTTTGTGCCTAAACTGTCTCAATTACATATTTATAGATTTTTTCTCGTATAGAGTAAAATACCCTATTCTTAAAGCGACGATATACGCCGGCGACCTTGAGCGACCAGAGAATCGTATGCGCTGCATTCAAAATTCTCAAAGTTTAGTCGAAAAAATTAAATAAACGATAGTATTCTTTAACTTAAAAAAAGGCAGTATACCTACTTACTAAAAGATAGATAATAAAATTGTCTGTAAGATTGTAAAAGTTTCGTTTAAATATTCCTGGTAGATTTTGTGTGATTATCAATGTTTTGTCCGCGTCAGGCACAAATTCACGATTTAATTAAACTATTTAATATGAACTTAATCAAAAATATTCACATACTGAATGATTAAGAGAATGTTCTAGTTTTTAACATATATTTTTTTCAAATCATTTACACTACACATTTTGACGTGATTGTCAGTTTAAAATCTGCAAAAGTCGCTTGTTATTTGCTCTTATTGCCTTAAGGAAGCCGTCCAAGACGTCATCTCTTTTGTGGTCTCGCCGTTTCGCCATTTCGGAGCACCAATTTTTTCGCGGCCTATAAGTGGTTCGGCCTGCAGCAAACATTTCCAGCCCAGTTGAATCCCATTTGAATAAGCCCAGTCCCATTTGAATACCAACTTATAAACCACCGGTATTTCCGACAAAGGACAATGCCAGAAACTCTATAGAACTTTGCCCCACTCAATAAAAGTCATGTGCAATATGTAGCATCTTACTGTTTATTTATTGCTGTTAACTACACATTAGTCTTAGTGACAGTAGAACTTGCTGTTTCTGTTTTAATCTAAAAACAATAATGACATTGATTATAGGTTAAATTGTATTTTAGGTAAAATGAGTTTGTATTTTGTGGGTAGGTATTTCGTAATCCGCAAGTTCCAAAGAAAAACAATTTAGTATAGAAAGGTTCTAAATTCATTACAATTATTTTCATTAATTTACTTTTTCTGTACATGGATGGGGCAGGATCTGGCATTGTCATTTTACTTATACATGGTTCAAATACTCATCAATCTCGGTTGAATCAGTGGCCAGTGGTCTACGGGTGCGGTTAGTGTAACTAAACTGTCATCTAATTGACTGATTGGGCTATGTAGCCGAGAATCGCACTGGGGTTGAAGGACCGGGATAGTGTAGGTACCGGTCAACTACTGTAACATTGCCTACGTGCTCAACATTACCCACATTCTAAAAAGTTAAATTATTGCCGCTGTTAAATGTTTTTGCTGTGTACGGTATTACTAAAAGCCAGCGGCAATAATTCAACTTTTTAGAATGTAGGCAATGTTGAGCACGTAGGCAATGTTACAGCAGTTGACGGTACTAGTATAGATAGACATTTTTGGCGCTGTGTCGCGGGTTCGGTTCTCGCGATAACACAAGTGTGGACAACGGTTAAAAAAAGGAATAGGAAAAGAAAGAAAGTTTACGTCACTGTTTAACAAAAATATATTCAACGTTCAAAGTTATCCTATCTATCTACACTACCAAACTACCTGCCTACCCACTCTACCCTACGCTACCCTACCTACCTACCCTACACTACCTACCTACTCTACCTACACTACCTACCCTACCCTAACTACCTACCTACCACCTACCCTACCTATCTAAAATTTTCTTTTAAGTATACAAACCTTTTCCTGACAATATAGAACTAAAAAAACAAACCAATTATCCAATTTAATCCAGCCGTTCGGAAGTTATGCGCTTACATACATCTCGGCGATTCATTTTTGTATAAATAGATTTTCTTAGAATGAACAACATGTTTCCTGGAAAATTCACGACCCACGCTCTTAGGTGCACGTTATTTCTTATTGTAGCATTATTTTTCCAACACATGTAGGGGTTTTTACTGCGACTTGATTTGTTAAGTCTGTCTTTCCGCGACTTATTGTTCTCTGTGGGCAAAAGCCTGCACCATCTTTTCTATTTCCTTTTGGTTTAAGAGCGCCCATCCCGTCATATTTCCCATACAAACACTCGTACGCGATTACGGCGTTATAACAAATTAACTATTTCCAATATATTTTTAACACCCTACCTGGGTGTTAAAAATATTTCTTGGTATACGCCTTTTTTTTAATTTTGAAAGAATACTACTTTTATTTAATTTTTTCGACTAAATTTTGAAAGTTTTGGACGCAGACTGCGTCCGTTCTGCATCAGTTTTGCGTCCAAAACTCTCAAAGTTTAGACTGCGTCCGTTCTGCATCAGTTTTGCGTCCAAAACTCTCAAAGTTTAGTCGAAAAAATTAAGTAAAAGTAGTATTCTTTCAAAATTAAAAAAAGGCGTATACTAAAAGATAGATAATAAAATTGTCTGTAAGATGGTGTAAGTTTCGTTTAATTATACCTGGTAGATTTTGTGTGATTGTCAATGTTTTGTCCGCGTCAGACACAACTTCACGTATTAATTAAACTATATAATGTTAATATAATTAAAAATATTCACTTACTAAGTGATTAAGACAATGATCTAGTTTAACATATATTTTTTTCAAATCATTTACACTGCACATTTTGACGTGATTGTCAGTTTAAAATCTGTAAAAGTCGTTTAATAGCCCCTTAATTAAGATAATCGAATCGTACGAGGAAAATTGAATACGTTGGTCATACAAAAATAAACGAAAACGTTTATTTCCAACGATGAGAGTGGAGTTTGCTCCTCCCAGCCTGAATGAAACACAACTCCAAACAGAAAACAGTTCCATTGCAAAACATTTCAGAAAATTAAAATACAAATGCGACGCTGCGGTACGAGTATTGTACAGTGTTTTCATAAACTCGGGCGTGTTCGCGTACAAACTTTGCGAAAGTAGAATAAAAATGGTAACGTTATCATTCAGTTCTCTGAACAGTGTACCCCTTTTGGGTAATCGGCAGGGAGCAAATTGCATGCACTCTCGTCGGATATCTATGCATGCACTCTATTTAAGCGTCGAAATGTTTGGTTTGAAATCGTCCTTTGACATTTTAGAAAATACCTGTTTTATCAACTTGCTAGCAAACATAGTCGTTTGTCTATTGTCTACTTATCTTCTCGTAGTTTGTCTATTTCTCTGCATTCTGTCTCCAATATAGTATTTTTTCAGAATAACATTTTAAGTAAATAATCAAATCACGGAAGATAATATAATAACAACGCTGTTGGATCATTTTCCTAAAGAAAATTAGTGATTTGATCATGATTATGATAGATTCCTGACTTGTAAATTTCATAATTTCACTAAATCAGTTTAGGGATTTGATCAAATCACTAACTTTCTTCAGGGGTATAACCCAACTGAATTGTTAATGTATTATCTGCCGCGATTTGACCAAATCTAAGGTTCGCCCCCCGTCACAGCATACTTTTCCTTTTCTTTCGTGAGGTGGAATTAGTTCCACAGCGCTCGACATCCATTCTCGTAGGTTCCTTACTTAGCCAAAACTCCGAGTCCTCGCATTCCTGGTAATTTTCCCATCATGATAAGTTATTTACCAGATTCCAATATTTTGATAATATACTCATATGATTTTCACAAGATACTCATTCATAACATACATCAGAATATATAATTTCATTCGACAAAATTACCAACGATAATTGCTCTTTTGATATGTATTTCAATGGACCAAAATTGCACGGAATAAATTGCCTCTCTAATTGGATTTAAATTTTAATTAGTGAATGCAAACAAACAGGAAATATTAAATATTCAAACTGTAAAAGATCGACTTACTATACGAATAGACCATTTTCATGATATTTTGTTGAATAGCATTCGGATTCTCATAAAAGAAACATTTTGTCATAGGATTGGTACTTTTATTAAAATTTTGCACACAATGGTTCTGTTTTTGTACAATTAAAGGGAGTAAATGAATTAACTGAAAATCCGGAACGGGGTCATTGTACTGTTTGTTTTGAACAACTTTTTTCACAAAACACAAAATATGTATTATGAAAAACATATTGTGTAGCTTCCGAGCACCGTGGGAACAAGTCTCCCAATGGCTAAGACTGTCCCATGAACATAATACAAAACTCATAAAGTAAGAGTTTTAAAAAATCCAAAACAATACGTAACATCAAAATTAAAACAACCCTTTTGTTGCTAAGTACTACAAGAATATCAATATTATAACCCTCGATTTTCATGTCCGACATAATTGTAACTAGGTACCTACTACCTACTATAAACACTGTAACTGGAGACCCTTCAAAGGGTGGCGTACTTGATTTTATAAAAGTCCTTAAATACAACCATCACGCTACTTGCACTTAGGGTAAGGCCAGCCCTATTTATGGCAGGAAAACGTGAGGGAACGGCGTGCGTGACCCTTCTACCTACACCATGAATAAGTAAGGGGGCTTTCTGCCTTTCTGACTAAGCCTTTTCAGCCGCTATCAATCAGCACGTTTATTTGCACCTACTAAAATCTAAATCCTTTATCTCGTAAAACTTCCAATAACGTAGAGATTAGTACAATTTGGTTGTAACTATACTCCGTTCACAATAAGATTAGACATACACACAAACCTTTTTTACAGTCCCTTCAGCAGATTTTGACTTCTATTCCGTAGGTTTAAGGATAACATTAGAGGCAAAAAAGTGGTTACATTAACAACTGTTTTTTGCTGCCATTTGTCATGCTACAAACGCAATATTATAAGTCAAAATCGGTTGAACGGACTGTAAAAAAGGTTTGTGTATATGGCTAATCTTATTGTGAACGAAGTATAGTAGTTTCAGTTTTATCGTAACTAGAGATGTGCCGATTATGACTTTGGCCTATTAGAGTAGTTTTAGAAACTGATTGCCAAAGGAAAAGTTGCTTTGCTTTACATTACAAAATGTATATGACTGATTATTACATAATTTTTTTAATAAACATTGTGTATTAATATTTTTATTTTATAATCATTTCATCAAGTATTTATCCCACTACATACATTTTATTGAGAAATACATACAAAGTAAGAAGCGGCGCGTCAAATCGGCGCGCTTTGCCGAAAAGTCGCCGACTACGATAGTGACCGAATAATCAGCTTTACCGACTAGTCGGAACATCTCAAATTGTAATGCCTCAGCCATTTTCTATTAGGAGAAAATCGTTCATATTTAAACGTAGTTACGTCGTCGGTTGGGAATTTTTTTTTTTTTTTTTTTTTTTCGGATTGGCATCTCGCAGTTCAACCTAGGAGGTTGTCGGCTGCTTAACCGGACTTTTCTGTGGTGCCTTAAAAATTATTATTTTTAGGGCCTCCACCAGCGACTACACGCTAAGGGCACCCCCTGTGGGGTACGAGCCTCGGCTTAGGGCGTCGCTGGGAGAGGACAGCAAAGGGACAGGCTGGATCGGATTTCCATTATTTAGGGACGAATTTAAAGCTACAGGCTCAGCGGCGCGGGCTGGCACGAGCAAGGGTCGGGGAGGGGACGTACGGGGTCGTCGCGGCGGGCCTCGGCACAGAGGACGGAATGACGGCGGTCTGTGTCTGTGTTTGTTAACTGTACTGGTGGCCTTATTGCTCTCCTGGAGGAGAGTAATAGCATCGTCAGGGTCGGTCAGATCGGTTGGGAAAGAAAACGAATTACCGTATATTGCAATGATTTCTAAATATTGTTGGTCGTACATTAAAATAACAAGACGACCGCTGTAGGTTTAATTAACGTCCACTTACGGACGATATCTGTATGTCTATTCTGTTACAATATCCCACGGTGAACACCTAGGTGAAGTGAGCTATCATAATAAGAACTTTCAACGGACAGCGAGCATACTGGCAGAATATATATTTAACCATATACAACGTTTTTATATTTTATTTAAGTATCATTAATGCATTGGTACTTCTATTAGAACCAATGCATTTACCAACAAAGTTTGGATTCATGTATAAATGTAATATCAGTTTGGGACCTTTTAAGCAAGCGTTTTTACGCTTCAGTCTTAGTTTATCAAAGATATTCGCTCGCTGCCGATAGTGTAGTAAATCAAGAAATTTATTTATTTATTTAAGAAGCATGGAAGACTTACATAGGTATCAACTGCTGTTTAATATCTAAGTGAATCTTGTAGAAACTAGAGCTAATTACCGTGTGTTCAAGCGTTTATGCAATACCTTCATCATCATAATCATCATGTCAACCTTTAGACGCCTACTGCTGGGCATAGGTCGCCCACAAGGGGGTATCCGTAATCGCCATGCCAGTAGGTGTTATGGTACTCAGAAGGTTAAATACCTTATTGGAATCTAATAGCTTACATTTTAAGACATTAATTAAGTTTATTGTTATCCGTAGTGCTTGGCAACTGGGTTCACCCTAGTTGTAAACGTCCCTTTGTACCTATTGACCTAGTTCTGTTCTGTCTCCTGCTTGATTTGGAGGGACGTGGAAAATGTTTTACGTTGTTTTTCTTTCTTCTCCGATGACCATTTCTGATAAATTTAGTTGCAGGATCCAAGACAGTTGAATCGTTTCTCTGAGACTCGTCGGCCTTAATTGTCTCAGCGCTTTTCTGGTGGTCGCCCCTGTTCATTCTGGCTTAGAGGTGTTGACTTCAAAAGTTAGAAAAGCTCATATTTTCACTAAATAGACACATTTTCGAGCTTTCCTAACTTGAATACTTTCACTGGGGTCTCTTTGCCTTTTTGTGTTCAATTCAGCTCAAAATGATCCAATATCGTTCAGTTGACGCAACTGTACGGATTTTCAAGACGTCCGTTCGACAGATAGTTGAGGTGAACATAGCAATGGACAGCCAATTCCAAAGCTAACCTCGGAATTCAGCAAATAAACGTTGCAAGTCTCCATTTTGAAGTCTTCAGGCAATGCGGGGCATTTTGCAGACGGTTTGTTGAACCATAGCTCAATAACACAAAACATACATAGATATACGTATAGGTATATCTGGCTTCGTATTATGGAAAAGTGTGTTCCAGCTTAACAAGTTTGACCACAGGTATTTTGATGTATGTTTAGATACTAAGATAATGGAATACGGTCTCTATATAGGGTGACTGGTAATTAGTGTACGATACTTAAACACGTGATTGTGTTCATGATAACAAACAACTTTTCCAAAGAAAAAATGTTTTTTGTACTGGTTCACTTTTATCACAATAACACAACAGCCGTCTGAAATTCACGCGCGCGCACGCCTGTTACCTAAAGTGAACCAGTACAAAAAACATTTTTTCTTCAGGAAAGTTGTTTGTTATCATGAACACAATCACGTGTTTAAGTATAGTACACTAATTACCAGTCACCCTATATAATTATTGTTGCTTTAAACTGATATTCGTTCACAACTGTTTGTATTCTGTCGTTGTAGACAAATTCACTATATTCACTGTAATAAATCTTGGTTTCTGGTAACATCAGTAAGAACATCATCATCATTTCAGCCGAAAGACGTCCACTGCTGGACATAGGCCTCCCCCAAAGGGGGGGTTTTGCCATAATCGCCTCGGGCAGGCGGGGATTTGAGTAACTGCTTCACCACAAACCAATAGACATTCTTTTTATGAGCTGTAAAAAGACGTCCACTGTTGAACATCGACCACCCTCATAAAGGGGGGGGGGGGGTTGGCATAATCACTACCACCTATCTCTGAGTACTTTATTAAAAAAAAATAGGATTCTGTAACTAAATTATCACGGAACTAGTTCCAGGCAAAAGCTAGTTACTCGATACTAGTCTTTTATCAATAACCACCACAATAATTATGTGGGGACATTTTCACACACGACCATCTGACCCCAAACTAGGGAGACCCTGTACTATGGGTGTCAGACAGCTGATATACATACAAATACCTTTCTTTTTTGTAAATACATACATATATAGATAAACAACACCCAGACACAGGGCAAACACAAGTGCTCATCACACAAATGTTTACCCTGGGCGGGAATCGAACCCGCAACACGCTGCGCAGTAGTCGATCGCTCAGCCACTGCGCCAACCGTGTCGTCAAACATTATAAACTAAGAATAGAAATGGACCCAATATTGAACCTTGAGGAACGCCTATAGTCGTTTCAGACCCTAATGAGTTCACGCCATTAACCTGTACTTTTACCCGTCTATCCCTCAGGTAAGGTCAGTAAATCAAGAGATGTTTTACTACACAATAGGTACTAAAAGACTTTAGTTAAGTAAGTTGGAAGTTGGTACTTTCTTTCTCATTGTTTCTCTGAACAAGAAAATAACTTTATAGGAAACTATATACTGAAAGTTAGTGAAGAATACCGTAAGTTATTGTTCACTGCAATCTCGCCAAGTCTTGTTATTGATCCACACACAGCACAATTTCATTCACTGAGCTATATTGCGTTGCTCGCCTCACTTAGCTGACTATACACTTAGATTGCTCTTATTGCCTAGTACAGCTTGTGTGAAGTCGTGTGATGGCGAAACGAAATTTATTGAAAAGTTTGTTTAGAGATATATTGAACGATATCTACTTGTTTTATTTTGGGATACTTTTATTACAATATTGGGACCTTCAAGTATTATTGAAGCACCAAAGGGGGTTAAGGAGGGGTCTTTGCTGTACTTATTTATGAGGATATGGGGGTCTAAATGGTGATTACGTGAGTAATATTTTTTCTGATGTTTCTGTAAATATAGAACGTGGACAAAGTCGCGGACTAAAGCTCGACTGAACTTCTACTTAAATTGTCATTTATTTCTTTCTTAAAGTCAAAGTCAAATGCATTTATTTAAATTAAACCATTTACAGGCACTTTTGAATTGTCAAGGAGTCGTCAGTTAGTCAGAAAGTAGAAGCTAGTTGCTCGTTCCAAAACGTAGGTAGTCTCTATGGAGAAGAACGAGCAAGAAACTTCACGGACACTCTTTTAAATCAAGTTGTTACAAAATATTGATTACATTATCCTTGTTGCTTCTATATGTGACAACAATGCAGGTAAGAACAATACAAAACATAAAAAAAGAATGAAGATAAAAGCCATGCCAGTTAAGAGTTGACCAATCTCTACTGACGGCGCCCGTTCACGAACATGACGCGTGGATCAGCACCATTGAACTCAACCATTTTGAATTGAGCCGAATGATCCAACACACGCGCAATCCAACTTAATATTTAGGTACCCTACGTCATCGTTAGAAGTTTCCTATTTTTTTTTTTTTTTAGTAGCCCGTTGTGTTCCACTGCTGGGCAAAGGCCTCCCCCGAGTCTTTCCAGTTATTTTTGTCTTGCGCTGCCTCGACCCAGCCCCCGCAGTACGCGTCTAGGTCATCTCGCCACCTCTTCCTGGGCCGGCCTCGGCGACGCCGACCATGTTCCGGCACCCATTGCGTGGAGACCTTTGCCCAGCGGTCGCTGTGCATGCGGCTGACGTGACCCGCCCAATCCCATTTGAGCCGGGCAGCCTTTTTGCTCACGTCTAAGATCCCTGTTTTAGAGCGTAGCGTGGTGTTTTGTATTTTGTCTGTTCTTTTTACACCCAAAATGCTGCGCTCCATTGCTCTTTGGCAAACTCCAAGGCGAGATTTTTGAGACTCGGTGAGCGACCAGGTCTGAGCACCGTAGGTTAGGATGGGCAGGATACACATATCGATGAGCTTTCGCTTCAGGGAGATTGGTAAATCGCCCTTCATTAGCGTCTTCATGGACCAGTAGCTTTTCCAGGCGTTTTCGATTTGGCGATCCTATATTTCATGTTTTTTTATTTTCAAGTACATAAACAACATGAAAACAAACTAAGGTTACCTACCCACGTATCTGAAGTTCTCTTACAATAAATTACTACCCCAACAATAACCATTAGGCAGCGAAATTAAGCTTATTACTTACATTTCACAAATTGTGGTGTAGACTTTCTCTTTTCAAAGGAAAAACGCTTTTAATTCTAAAGTCTTAGACAAAAAGTGGTAAGGGATAAGCACTAAGGTATCTAAGGAATTCTCGAGGAAATTGTCGCTTTCAGCCACTCTGCAAAGTGCCCGGAAGCCTTTTAAATCCGCAAAGTTCCTTGAATGCATCCAAAGAACTTCCAAGAACTTAGGTAGTACATGAGGATGAAGAACTTAAATGCATTCAAAGAAGCTCAGGGTGCTTTAGAGAAACTATTAAACATTCTTGTATCCCGCTACCTCAGATTATGAAACAAAAGGCAGATAGATCGCGCGGAACACTGAGAGCGAAGCCTAAAAAGCAAATACAAATTCAAAAGCGAATACCTACAATCTCGTGATTGTATTCGCTTTTGAATTTGTATTTGTATTTTTATTTGTTTTTTTTTTAACGATGCGGCGTTTCGTGCTATAATGACTCTGACTCTCAATGTGTCAGTACAGCACGAAGCGCGTTGTAGGTATTCGGTTTTGAAGTTGTATTTGCTTTTTTGGCTTCACTCTCAGTGTTGCGGGCGGTCTATCTGCCTTTTGTTTCATAATCTGAGCCCGCTACCTACTAAATCAGTTTAATACAAAAAGACATAGGTACTGTAACAAGATAGTAAGAAAAACTGGTCAAGTGCGAGTCGGACTCGCGCACGAACGGTTCCGTACCATTATATATACAACATTAGACACTATATTTAAAAAAAATAGTTTGTTGTATGGGAGCCACCCTTAAATATTTATATATTATTTGTTGATAAAGCGACAACAGAAATACATCATCTGTGAAAATTTTAACTGTCTAGCTATCACGGTTCGTGAGAAACAGCCTGGTGACACACAGCCAGACGGACAGTGGAGTCTTAGTAAAAGGGTCCCTAGTAATAGGTTTTTACCTTTTGGGTACGGAACCCTAAAAATAAAAAAATATTACGTCTTTCGTGCAGAACTGCATAAAATTATTAAGCTAAAACAGCGCTGCATACGGTTAGTTACAGCTTTTCTCTTTATTGACGCGTCGCTTTTATACGGAACGCTTTTCGACGCTTGCTGGCGTCAAAACCAATAGAATAGTTTATTATAGAATAGTTTATTTGTTTGTTAAACATAGGTATATATATAAAAAAGATCTTAAACATTTAAATAGTGCGCTATGTTTTGCCAATAATGACATACAACTATTATTATTTTCTTGCATTATATTACATATCTATACAATTATAATTAGCTAAGGTAGTACGAAGTGTTTTAAATTATTACCATTAACACCAAAACTATTAGACATTCTATTAATTATTACAATAACGACAATATTACATTATTATAAGCATTATTACATTAAGATAATTATTATATTTAGATATACATGTTTGATAATTATTACATTTCAGATTAATTATTAATTCATAAATAAAATAATGATCATCAAGTAATGATACAGTACATTGATTAATTATTTCAAATTAGAAGATTAGTTTATAATGCAAAAAACAACAAAATATATTACAAAGATTTGTCATTAAGGAACTCATCAAGAGAGTTATAACATTTTTCAATCAATAACCCGTTAAGTGATTTTTTGAATTTATGTTTTGGCAAGCATTTTATTTCCTCGGGTATTTTATTGTAAATTTGGGGAGCAATTCCGAAGAAACTCTTTTTCATTAAGGCAGTTTTACAATATGACTTAACTTGAACTAAAAGCCACTTTGTAATATAGGTAGCCAACGAGCACTTTAAGTGAACGGAATTGTGGTACCTAATGTCGGTTAAAAGCCTTGTCGCTGAGCGGTTTTGTGTCGCTCATTCTTGGTGTTTAAGAGGATTGTAAGGTGCCAATACGCGCCGAGAGTAGGTATTTTCATAAATGCTATCAGTTTTATATCGCTCGCTCTGCCTCCCTCCGGGTGAATAGTACGAATACAATATGGTCCTACCCCCGACCCGTATCGTGCGATAGAGAGAGTTGCAAGTCTAGGAGGCAATTACCTACATTTCCTTTTTGAAATATGGTTTGGGCGATAAAGTTTTTCTCCCCTAAAACCTTCACACAATGAGACAATTTTGGTCTCATTAGCTTCAGTACACCTCAATCTAGGTCCGTAGCTTTTTTAAGTAATTAAGTATAGTTTAATTCAAAAAAAAAAACGCTCGAGGAAGTTTTTAAGTCAAAATTGTAGATATTTAGATGATAATTACTTCTATTATACGCAATATTTCTTTACAATCAAAAAGACCACACAGACCTAGTTTTTCATTATATCTAAGTACATTATTTCCAAAAAAAAAAGTTGGACTATGTTTACGGGGGTAAAACGTTATCGCTTTTTGTATGAACATTTAAAGCCTCACAATGCTCTTAAGACTTGATGCTGTGTACGTTTTGATAGAAGGATGAACATACTGTCTTTGACCGATCAGTGAAGATAATGTCGACAATAAGTGTATAAACACACTATGCCGAAGTTACGCGACCTAAGTTCGGCGGCTGATTTTACGTTCCGACGTATTCGGCTGATATGACACACCGTAAGTGCCGAACTAACGCGGCAAAAATTCAGTTCCGCAACTTTGTGTGTGTATTCAGTGTCTCGAGCGCTGTCATGGCGTCGTGTCGTGTTATCTACACAAAACAAAGTGATCTTGTTATTAATGTGTGCTCACAGAATAAGTTGCCGCTGAACTTACGCCCGACCGAAGTTAGGCTGTACGCTATGACGCGACTTAGTGTCGTCAGTAATTCAAATAGCATTGCAGGCGTAATTGTGCTGAACTTCGGTCGCGTAACTTCGGCATAGTGTGTTTAGACACTAACCCGCGAACCCGCGAACCCGCTGCGTCCTGCTGTTCCAGTGACGCTGCTGTATGTGTCTCGACTGCACTACTCTACAAAGGTTGAGGAGGTTGTAGAGTACATCCGAATTAAGTCAAATTTTACTCTGAGGGTCGAGCGGTTGGCCTCGAACCACAATGTGAACTTCAACTCCTTTGTGGTGAGAGTATACTCGTACCAACTCAACATCTGTCGACCTTCACGAAGGAGGAATTTTGGTCGAAAGCATTAACGACCGTATCTTTTTTTCACCTAAACTTAGAAGTTTGATTTTCACACACAGCTTCTAGAGAACGTAGACCTAAGTATACAGTTTTAATTTCAACTCGAAACCTCTACGCGTTCCCGAGATAAATGGTCTTGACAGACAGACAGACGGACAACAAAGTGATCCTATAAAGGTTCCTTTTGAGGTACAGAACCCTAAACGGAGGAGTTTGATAACAAACACTGTGATATATATATACGAGATTTTTACACTTATATTAGGTAAGTCGACGAGGCAATTTCCTTACAACCTTTTCCTTCACCAAACCTAGAAAATTTATTAGATATTAATATAAAGTCATTGACGATCCTGTACCAAATATGTTGCATGCATTGCATGTCGTATTGCTGTTGATTATTATTTTAGCGGAACGTTTACTAGTGCACAAGCAAAACGTACATTAAAGCTGACATCAAGCATTAATAATTTATAATTGCACCATGCTACCTGAGCTCTGGCGCTATGCTAAAAGCAACGTAGTTTATTTATGCCATAACCAACTATGTTGAATGAATATAAAATGTGTTGTAGGTAATTATCTATTTTTTTTTATTAGCCTAGTCTGTCCCACTTCTGGGCAAAGGTAAAGCATAAATGGAAGGCATGGAGGGACCATGCCTCCCATCTATCCTGAGCATGGGCTTCATCACACCAGTTTTGAAGGAATTCGTCCAGTTCGTCCGGCCATCTCCTTCATGGCCTGCCGCGTCCCCGTCTTTCTGTCTCAGGGCTCCAGTTCTGTGTCATCTGAGCCCACAATTGGTACGGCATGTGGCAGACATGTCCTGCCCAGTCCCATTTCAGCTGGGCAACCTTATGAGTCACGTCTGCTATCCCTGTTTTGTTTATCTAATTATTGAATTGAAAATACACAAGAGTCTGTGATTGGCCCTCGACAGCGACGGCGTTAAGTGTGAAAACGCAATTAACTCGGCAATCACTAAACTAGGTGCCACTTTAAATTCCAATAATCATTGGTTGTGAAGCTATCATCGGAAATGTGGAAACCAATTAATTCTCGTACACGTCAATAAACATTCTGGTTTGACACTTCAATTTGGCACAATTTGGTATCTGTCGATATTACGCTGTACTGTAATGTAATGTAATCTTCTGACCGGATTTCGGTCACGGCGGCCAATCTCAATGGAGATCAGCCAAGTACGCAGAAGATATTATAGTGCACAAGTGTGTGCGCAAACACAGGCGCACTATCTCTCCCCTAACTCTCATATTCCGGTGGGACGACAATCCGACACGACCGGAGAGAGATCAGGCGCAGGACCAACGGCTTTACGTGCTTTCCGAGGCACGGGGGTGTTACACCGCCAACTTCCAAACTCCGGGCTGTTAAACTGAGAAATTCTTAATAGAAAAACCCAATAACACTTTGCCCGACCTGGGAATCGAACCCAGGACCCCACGCTCAGCAGTCGCGCTTGCAACCACGAGACCAACGGGGCAGTCATTACGCTTTACTATAATAGTAATGAAGCTGGAAAGCTTTTTGTTTGTTTGTACGCGCTATACCCACCGGCTACGGAACTGCTGGTCCGATTCTAAAATCATTCGCTTGTAGGAACGATAATTCCCTGAGTGCTAAAGGCTATATTTTACTATCAACAAATATTATACTTACAAAAGACTGTTGTACTAGACTCATATTAGACTAGGCGACGACACGGTTGGCGCAGTGGCTGAACGATCGACTGCTGCGCAGAGTGTTGCGGGTTCGATTCCCGCCCAGGGTAGGTAAACATTTGTGCGATGAGCACTTGTGTTTGCCTTGTGTCTGGGTGTTGTTTATACGTATATGTATGTACGTTTTATACGTTATATGTATGTATTTACAAAAAAAAAAATATATTTGTGTATGTATATCAGCTGTCTGATACCCATAGTACAGGGTCTCCCTAGTTTGGGGTCAGACGGCCGTGTGTGAAAATGTCCCCACATATTATATTATTATTATTATTATATTATTTATAAGTCCAGTTTTTCTCGCGATGTTTTTATTCACCAATGTGAAGTTCAAGTTAAACTTAGAAAGTACATGAATTGAAAAAGTCACATTCTTACTTGTTCGTTATCGATCCTGCAATAAGGTATTAAATTCGATGAGGTATACATATATAGCACTACTTTTACATGGAGCTTGTTGTCAGTTTGTCAATACAGTCTTCTTAATACCACCCAGCCTTCATTGTCCCCTGACCTATAGTCATAAGTCTAGGCTTCCCCACAATGTGATCTTTGGTCAACCCATGTAAACAACACCTATGATTGGGTCCTATCCCTAGTATAGTAATTGAGTCGGTTACCTAGCACAAAAGTTTGCAATTAAGTAGAATCCCAGGCAGGCGATTGTAAACTGTCAGTGCCTATAGACGTGTTATTAATGAGTTAAATTGCTCTGCACGGGTCGGTATTACAACTGACATGAATAACAACAGACAACTTTGAGCTTTCCTAATGGTAGGTAGGTATACATTGCATTTGCTTCTAACATAACATCGAGCCGATCTAATGTGTCACCGTCTCACAAACCGAACATTGAAAACGACATTTGACGCTTTTTTATAACTTTATTTTAGAAATCAACGAGCGAATGCATGTTACATATTGTTAGACCTTTTTTAAGAACTATACCTATATATTTTTATAATGATGTTTAGACTTTTCGAACAGAAGAAATGTCGGTGATTGCCTTGTATAAGTGTTTCCATCATTCTCCAATTCTATCAAATACCTACAGTTCATATGCTCACCAACACATCATTGAGCAAAGATAAACCAACAGATCCAATATTTGAACTAAGACTAAATGCAAAATAGAAAGGGATGTAAAGGTAAATGCCCACTCGCCTAGAGCATTAAGTCGATTATAACGTCGAGTATTCGCAAAAAAGTTAAATTAAATTGAAATTTCGAAAAAGCTTTACATGGGGCGACTGCCTATCGAACTACACACACAGACACATCGTGTCAGAGATATCGTGTTCTGTACAGAGTACAGAACACGATATCGATCGATATCTCTTGATAAGATTGGTTTAAAAATTCTGTTAGTTAAAAACAATCTCAGCGACAGTCAATGTCAAAAAGAATCATGGCAGGATTTGTACAAAAATAAATAAAGATGTTTAGAGAAGTTGAAATTCTAATTCTTATATTCTTGTGTACCTAAAGAGTATCTTCAGGCATTTACATTATTTTTAAAACCCCGAAAAAAAAAGTAAATAGTTTAACAAAAAACTCATTATTTCAGAACGAAACGGCGATTGACAGTAACAGTGATACTGACAGCTGCCGTTTCGCAGTTCTTACACTGAAATTGCATCGTTTTTTGGGAAATAATATCATTAATAATGATTATTTATTTCCACACACCTGTCACATCACTAATGTCTGTCAATTTGATAGTTCCGTTAACGTCGGTTCTAACTTTCTTTTTTTTATAAACACAAAATGGGCATCGAAATGAAACAAAAAAGTGTTATTTTAATTTCGTAATATTGTAATTATGCGCGCGTTTTAAAATATGGTAAGTATATCAATCTACTCCTGATAATGTATTCTTCACATTGGAAAATATTTCAAACCCTCTAAATTATTTTTTTTTTTTCATACAAACGAATGTATGGATCTCGCCATGATTCTTTAAATATATAGAAGCGCTTTTATGAGACCTGAAAAGAGCATGAGATTTGAATGCGAACTTTCGTGAACTTTTTGAAGTTAGAAGCATTGCCCCTCGATCACCGTTCTTGCTCACGGCGAGTTCACGATTTAAGACCTATGTCTTTATCTTTACATAGTATAAAACAAATTCCCGCTCTGTGAACGCTTAGATCTTTTAAACTCCTCAACGGTTTTCATCAATAGATAGAGTGATTCAAGAGGAAGGATTAAACGATAATTTGCAGTTGCACTCGTGCGAAGCCGGGGCGGGTTGCTAGTTTATTGTAAGTCCAGGGCCTCAAGTCTGCTATTACAATAGTGTCAGAATGGTCTATCATTGATTTTCATAATGACGCCATTATATTAGTAGGTTACCAAACTTGTCAAAATCAACAATTATGAAATCAATGATAGACTATTCTGACACTATTGTAATAACAGACTTGAGGCCCAGGTTTGTACACCAGAAGAGAATATATCAAAATATAAAAAGTCGCATTGGTAACTTTTTTCATTAACATTATTTTTTCGTAGTATTCATAATGTTTGTAGATAAATTCTACGATATCTTTATTTATAAGCAGCGCTTAATGGTAACACAATATTCCTGTGCATATTATGAGGTTTTTGATGGAACCACGAGCTTTTAATTAAATGAAGCATCATGGCGGCAACGCGGTTTCCAACTCCACGCCTTCTCCATTAAGTTAATAAAGTTATCTTTTCCTCCATGAAATCAGCTCTGACTGGTAACATTTAAAGTTTCGATGTAATAGTGGTCGTTCCGTGATTTACGTCTATATTCAATTAAAGTTTTGAATTGTACAGTGTTAATAAAGATAAAAGATAAAGATAAAGATCATTTTATTTGTCAAAACATGCGTATACATGCAAATTAAGCATGCAGGATGACACAGTATTAATATTTCGAAACGTACATGTTTCACCCGTAGGGCGTACAAATTATGACATTGGTTGGTATGTACTTGCTTTACCGATTTGGCATATGAAGTGGGGTCAAATAATGCTTGACCCCTCTATACCAAAAGGACAAGTACTTTTGTTAATATTCATCACAGATATTATTTATGGGTACAATTTTAATGCTCAGCAAAATATTTTTTAGACTCTTTCTTTCTTTTCCTTACCAAAATAGATAAGTCGTGGTAGGAAAGTCGATTTAGCAATGAAAAAAAGGGGTTAAATTTCCTTTAAAGGAAAAAGGAAGGAGGGAGGGAAGATCAGAAGGAGTACCGAGTGGTATATACAATCGTCAGGACTTTGGCGTTCCCAATAAATATTGAGATAAAGAAGACCGTATAAACAGTAACAGGGTTTTGGTTATAACACTAGTTACAGTACATACAGAAAACACAATACAAATGGTAATTAGTAACAAGATAAAGCCGTATGGCGTAGGACGTAAAGAATAGCACTATCCCATATCTTCCCGTGGGTGTCGTAAGAGGCGACTAAGGGACTCACCAGAGAATTGGCAGCAGCGTTCTCTGTGCCTTTGTAACAACCATACTGCGATCGCAAACCCGCCTGCCAAGCGTGGCGATTATGGCGAAACCCCCCATTTCTTGGGAGAGGCCTATGTCCAGCAGAGGACGTCTTTCGGCTGAAGTGATGAACAAGATAAAGTAAGTAAACGGTATGGTAACAATACAGTTAATCAACCAGACCTTTAAGACCCCACAGTTCGTAAGTAGCCAAGCCACCCAATGAATATGCGTGATAATGAAACAAAACCTTTTGGTTAAAGTCCGTACAGCAGCCTAAGTCACCCAATGATAATCGAACAAACCCTTAAGGTTGCCGTTCGTATAAGCCACCCAATGATAATCGAACAAACCCTTAAGGTTACAGTTAGTATAGCAGCCTAAGCCACCCAATGATAATCGAACAAAGCGTTAAGGTTACAGTTCGTATAAGCCACCCAATGATAACCGAACAAACCCTCAAAGTTACAATTCGTACAGCAGCCTAAGCCACCCAATGATAATCGAACAAACCCTCAAGGTTATAGTTAGTATAGCAGCCTAAGCCACCCAATGATAATCGAACTAACCCTTAAGGTTACAGTTCGTACAGCAGCCTAAGCCACCCAATGATAATCGAACTAACCCTTAAGGTTACAGTTCGTACAGCAGCCTAAGCCACCCAATGATAATCGAACAAACCCTTAAGGTTACAATTCGTACAGAAGCCTAAGCCACCCAATGATAATCGAACAAATCCATATGGTTACGGTTCGTATAATAGCAGCATAAGCCACCCAAATACAAAGCGTATCGCTCGCTAGCAGCAAGCCTATACAGCTATTTGAATATACAGCAGCGCTGTACCAGATAAACCAACAGTATTGTCGGGTATTTTTATGGCATGGAATAAAAAGGAAAATAGTTTAATTTCTACAATACTTCATGAAAAACTATTTGGTGAGCATTTATCCAATCTGGCAGGTATTTCGAATTTATTGGTAGTCAAATATTTGCTTATCTGGTACGCCGCGTTTACACACAAGCCAATATTTATTGTGGGATTCGTGACTAAATAAAAGTGGCCTGGGCCGATCAAAGTTGAGTAACGATTGCCGAGGCCAGTCTGTGGATGGGTGATCTATTTTTAACCGACTTCAAAAAGAAGGAGGTTTTCAATTCGGATGTTTATACTTTTATTTTTTTTATGTATGTCCGGGCATAACTCTGTCATATATAGACGGATTTGCAAAATGTTTGTTCTAAAGGGGTTTATTCCGAAATGGTCCCATATACATTTTATCAAAATTGATTCAGCACTTTTAGAGAAAATCAACATAATCACAAAAAAAAATACATAGATGACGTTTTAGTTTCTTCAATCTTTGGAGGACTTACAATCTCTATTTTAAGTGTATCGCCGTTTCTCAATGGATTTGGATGTTAAGGCAATACAAAAAGCGGAAAATAAAAAGTTTAAAAAAAAAAAAAGGAAACCGCCTTCTAAAACTAAAAAGTGATAAATAACTTTAGCACAGAACACACATTACTTTAGGTTCGGAAGTCGGTGGCAATGCAAAACAACAAACACAACAAAGCCACCACCTACACATTTTGACGTGATTGTCAGTTTAAAATCTGTAAAAGTCGCTTGTTAGCGCCTTAAGCTAAGGCTTTTGGGGCGATAATGTGTATACCTATGTCATATGTATATGTAAATTGCTCATGAATACCAGTGCCTCATCCACTCGCACACTAATGTCCAAGGGGTTTAATTAAACCTCAGCTTACGAACCTAACAGTTATCTCATTATTGTGGTTGCAGACGTTATTACACCTAGTAATTAGATTTAATTACAGTAATTAAGGAGATGCCATTCAGATAGTTTCTAAGGGTAGGTTGGGAAATAGGGAGACATTAATTGCTTGTTCGATTACTAATAGACTCGATTCGAATTAAAAGCTAAATAGACATGATGATTGTGCAAAAGTCTCACAATAATCTATGAATTTGCAATAAAATATAGAAAAGAAAAGGCGAACGAAACAAAAAAACAATCGAATTAGTCATCATTTCAGCTGAAAGACGTCCACTGCTGGACATAGGCCTCCCCAAGGGGGGGGGGGAGGGTTTTGCCATAATCGCCACGCTTGGCAGGCGGGTTGGCCATCGCAGTATGGTTGTTACAACGTCACACAGAACGCTGCTGCCCATTTTCTGGTGAGTCCCTTAGTCGCCTCTTACGACACCCATGGGAAGATATAGGATTGGTGCTATTCTTTACGTCGATCGAATGAGTAAAACGTCTCAAAACGCATTAAAAACTAATATTTTGTAAACCACTTTTCAATTTGTGTATAATACTTTTTCTAGTATTCGCTAACAAAATAAAATAAAATTTAAAAAGCCCTCGTCACAGTTCACGTACATTTTTATGATGTCATTAATAAATAATAATAATACTACTATAATAATATAAAGCGTTTATTGTCACTACACAAGTTATGTACTTAATGCACAATAGTGCACAAACAAGGAGCTAATTTTGTGAGGGACTGGTGGCACAGAATTAAGTATTAGTACTACCGTACAGTAGCGACACGCTCCGCCTCGAAAACTGTTCCTCACCTCTTCCCGCGTCGAACGACTGGTGCTGGGAACTGCTTTTAGTTAGAGCGGCGCGTAGACACGCACGCACACGGACGTTTTTGTACAGTTTTTTTTTTTTTTTTTTTGTCCACTCGCAGCGCAACAACTCTCTGAGGTTGATGCTGCTTAACCGGACAAGCCTGTGGTGGCCGAAAATTACTTTAAGGCCCCCAGCCAGGGCTTACAAACTAAGGATATTTATTAAATGAACAGACACTAAGGGCACCCCCTGCGTGGTTGTACAGTTTTGGTAGTTGTGTAGGCAATTATATCGTTTCGTTTCTATGGTGTCGTGGGTGGCCTAGTGGCCTGAAATAGGTTTATATACCTACAATTTGTATTACAGGTCACCAGGGCCTACCCGCGGCTAGATGCCTGTGATTTGGACCATCATAACAATGCAGTTTAAACAACTAAAGGTTGAATTAAGAAACAAAATCCATACTTATATTATACATAATAATAATATATATATATATATAGTATCTTGACTTGGCTCGCGAGGTTGTCGACATGTGGGATGTGAATACAGCAGTCATTGTGCCGATAGTCGTTACGGCCAATGGACTCATTTCCAAGAGCCTCGACCAACACCTAAGGAGGCTCTCGTTAGGCAGCTGGATCAAGGGGTTGATACAGAAAGCGGTACTCCTGGACACGGCGCGTATAGTCAGGAGATTCCTCTGACCACCGGTAGCTTGGACCCTGTTCCCGATACCGGTGGGCTACTATTTTTTATATTTTTGAATGTTTTTATTTTTTTTTTTACTAATATTTAAATATAATGAAATATGTAAATAAATGAATAAATGAGAATTATAATGGAAAGGAACTCTGTCTGTTACGATGAAACGGCTGAACCGATTTTGAAATGAAATTTGGTATGAAAATTACTTGAAACCTGGGGAAGGACGTGGCTACATTTTAATCAGCGAGTTCGTCTGCATCCGCGATAACCATCATTCACGCGGACGTAGTATCGGGCAAAAGTTAGTATAAAAAAAGACAACCGCCTTCAAAAAGTAAAAAATAACTTTCAATTCGCAAGTCGGCGGCTTTGGTTTTGCTTGTTGTTTTGTATTGCCACCGACTTGCGAATTAAAGTTATTTTTTACTTTCTGAAGGCGGTTGTCTTTTTTGTTAAATTTTTTTTTTTCGCTTTTTAGTGCCTACTTCTCATCATAGAAATTAATTACGAACGGCGACACCAAAAAAAATCTGTCATCCCTTAATTTTCAACCCTTAGGGGTGGAATATTTTCTTGAAATTTATATGGGAGCAAATTTGAGGCATACACTATCAATTAAAAAAAAATCATTGAAATCGGACTACATTGAAAAAAGTTATGCGTGGTCAAACATAAAAATAAATATATAAAAAATAAAAAAAAATTCATAAAATGAAAACTACTTGGCCAAACAATATTAATTTTTAATGGGCCCAAATGGCAACTATTCCGCATCAAACTAAAGAAGAATCACATAAATCGGATCATAAATCTCAGAATTACTCTGATGTACCATAAGAAAAAAAAAACCAACCGAATTGAGAACCTCTTCCTTTTTGAAGTCGGTAAAAAAAAAGAAAATAGAATAAACTATTGGAAATACATGATTGTGTATGAGTAACTGGAGAAAGTGAACAAAAGATGTGACAGTGTGTGAGTATATGTGAGGATGACATTGCCGTATTCGCCATGCTTGGCCCCTGCCAAGCCTGCCATGGCGATTATGGCTTGGGGATTGCAATGAGGTTGATAAGTACACGGAAGCCGCTGCTGCCCGACTGCCTGATTTTCCTTTAGTCGCTTTTTACGACACTCGAGATGAAATTTGTGGGTGCTATTCTGGCACGGACAAGTCACGTTTTCTGTCATATTTACATACAATAATCTGATAGATGCAACTTTGCGTACATCGCTCAGTAACGATGTTAGTATAAACGAGTTTCCAACGTTTAAAGGGTGGAGGCGTAATTGAGAGGATACTGGCTGACCCGTGTCTTTAACAAGTTACCTAAAAGCCCTGTCAACTGGATTTTCCGAACAGCATGCTCGATACAGAAGTAGTCTTGTCTTATTATTATGAGAAGTTAAGAAGATCTAACCATATTTGCGCGGCAAACGTGGGCAGAGATCGTACAAGATCAAAAAGTTTGGAAGGAGAAAGGGAAGGCCATTGCCCTGCTGTGGGACACAAAAAAGCTAGATATCGTAATAGATATAATTCTTCTGTACGTGTGTTTGTCACCTAACTCCTTAACGGCTGAACCGATTTGGATGAAATTTTATTAAAATAAAATACAATTGCACCCGATAGGTGGCGCTGTTGTCGGGTTGATGTAACGAATTTTATTGCGCTTTTCATCAATAGATACAGTGATGCGAGAGGAAGGTTAAGGGTGTTACTGCACCAGTCGATCGATCATCGATCGATGCCATCGGTCGACATCGATCGGCGTTGATCGATTGGTGTGGTAGCTTTGGCTGATCGACGGATACCGTTCGACTAACTAATGGATCGATTGCTAGTCAATGGCATCAGTCGACGTTGATCGATTAACTCCGGCTATAATCCATCACCAATAATAATCAAGCAGCTCGATCGACGTCGATTAATCCATTCTACCATCGATCGATGCCGTCGATCGACGATCGATTGATTGGTCTGGTAACACCCTTATACGTATAATTAGATTTTGTTTTGTGTTAATTTGTTGAAATATAACGATAACTGTTCAAGATGTCGGAAAAAATCAAGCATTGCACCCGAGCGAAGCCGGGGCAGATAACTAGTTGGATATTAGAGCTGAAGCGCTGACTGTAAGCGGTGTGTCGTTTTGGTGATTGGCACATCCTACAAGGGTCAGTATTTTAGCAGATGGTAAAGGAGTACAATGAACCAGGGGGCCAAGTCTGCTATTTTTATAATTTCGTCATTCCAACACGATCCCATTGTCATTTTGCTAAAAGTTCGTAATCTGCTAAATCCATAATGGTCGATCATTGGTCGGTCAATGGTCTCGTAATAGAATTGTGTGATAATGACATTGTCAACAAATTTGAACATTTATTCATGCCAGATTCCATTTATATATATTTTTACATATTATTTAATAAGTGTTCTATGCAATCTGAAGTAGTAAGAAGTTCGTAAACTAAGTCAGTCATTAATTTGTCATTATGTACGAGATTACCATTCTATATCATTTCTTTCAATGGAGTGTCATTGATTGACCATTGGAAAGTCATAATGATGCCATTATATTAGTAGATTGCCAAACTTGTCAAGATCAACAATTATGAAATCAATGATAGACCATTCTGACACTATTATAATAGCAGACTTGAGGCCCTGTTCACTAGTCTCTTTGTTAGCCATAACATTGATTAAAAACTGATGCTGTTGTCTAGTACAGACATTTTTTTTTAAATATTTTGAAAAATAATTAGTGTACGGAATGTAAAAATGCACTTTAGATAGCCTTTAAGACCTACGCATTCGGTCCACCAAACTAGGTAGATGACATAGAACAAAATAAATAGCTGTAAGCTTTCTCGAGCTGACGCCCGTATTTCTTGAGGTGACAGGGTAAGCTGCGAAATTCAGATATTCTTATTTTTTTTCCAATTTTCCAATAGATTACAATCATCAGTATTGCACTTCAAGTTAACACTCGTAATTGACAACTTTTAAATTTTTTAACGTGCATTTATTACGTTTTTACGATACATTATTATCATTACAATATTACGTTAAATAAAAGCAAATAAAAACGTAGGGCACCCGTATATTTCCGTTTTTAGAAAATTATGTACTTTTCATTAATAATTTCAACTTTGAAATTAGGTGTATTCTAAAGAGATGTTAGCGCCAAATGACGTCATGCTTACGGTGGAATAGCGCTCATTCTTTGCTTTCACTGTAACCAGTCAAAAAGCTATTATTATTATTATTACACTTCATAATTATATGTGACATTGACATGTGTCTTACTTGACGTTAATGTTTTCATCTAAACCATTGAAATGCTTATGCAAAGGTAACTGTAACCTCGTTCCACCGTTTATGTGACGTCATCACATGTTTTTTGAGTTAACTTATTTTATTCTCAGAAATGTAAATTAAAAAAACATATTTGGACTCAGGATACAAAAATAAAGAAATGGTATTTTGTTTTAAGGTCGTGTCAGTTTTGAAATGTTGTCAATAAATTGTGCCTATTCAATGAAAATATGACGTTAATGTAGTATTTAGTAGGCTGTAAATTGCAAAGAACGTAAGAAAATTTTAATTTCGCGCGCTACCTTACCGATTTTCTGTATTAAAACATTTATCCCCTTGCCACAGCCAAGCGCGGTGCGAATTGCGGCGCGGTGAGCGCCGAAAACAAATGGTAGACAACATTTATGAAGTATGCCACAGCTACCGGCGACGCGAATTGCGGCGCGATTTGCGGGGCGGTGAGAGTCGCGCAAATCGCGTCGGCGACGACGGGCTGCGCGACGCGCGAGTGAAACAAATGTACTATTAGTTAGCGAGTATCGGGCTGACCACAGCTCACAGCGGCGCGCGGCGGCATCGGTGGACGCATTTGGATTCGCGCGACCGAAACAAATAATTTTGTTTTTATTGCGCGTTGAGCTTATATAAATAATGGATACGGATCAATTTATTACTAAAATACTGAGTAGACCAGCAAAATATAAATATAGGCATGTTATAAAAAAAAATATGGGACGAAATAAAGGAACAATTCATCCGAGTAGTTCCTATATTCATAATAAAGATTGTGAAATTCGTCAAGTTCTCTCCTTTTCTGGTTAACTGGGTGCCTATTCTTGACTGAATAATATCTTGAGCCAAGAACGCACTTGATTCAAGACAATACCGTGCCACTTTTCGTAGGGCCATTTTAATTAATGGTTTAACCGTTCTCTCAAATACGTCCACCGCTGACGCCGCCGCGGTCGCAACTAGTCGAGCTGTGGCATACCATCGCAAATCGCGTCGCTCGCCGCGACTCCAGACGCGCCGCAATTCGCGTCGCTGTGGCCAGGCCGTGTGCGCTTAAGGCGCGTTTAACTTCTGCCGTCTGAACGCTGCCTTAAGACTTAATTTTCTAATTATCCGGCCAAATCCGGTTAGTAGGAAACTATCCGGCGCCCGACCAATAAATGGGCCAGATTGGCCAGATACCAAATAGAGGCCGCGTATCTGTTGCATCTCTAGTTTTAGTTCAATATTAATTAAACAATGAAATTTTCGAGCATATACTACCCTGAGTCTTCACTGAGTCCCTGAGTCTATAACATCGGGTAGAAAAGGACCTGTGTCTTAGGGCGGGTTGCTTCAACTAACCATTACTGACCGGTAATAGTCAAAAATGGCGCTAACTATCGTCAAATCAAAAAAATGGGTTGTTTCACAAAATCATACGTCAAAAAGTTACTATTACCATAACCGACCAGTCATCGTAATTTTGTGTTGTCAAACAGCTACTTCAAACGTCAAAATATTATGGAATCTCTTTTTGAATAACTTTAACTGACGGACTTTTATGTCATGAAACAACCCGTTACATTTAACGTACGTTAAACATCGCACGTCATAGTTACTTTTTAACCGTCCGTATGTAACGTTAACCGACTGTTTGAAACAACTCTTAGGGCGGGTTGTTTCATGACATAAAAATCCGTCAGTTAAAGTTATTCAAAAACAGATTCCATAATATTTTGATGTTTGAAGTAGCTGTTTGACAACACAAAATTACGATGACTGGTCGGTTATGGTAATAGTAACTTTTTGACGTATGATTTTGTGAAACAACCTATTTTTTTGATTTGACGATAGTTAGCGCCATTTTTTACTATTACCGGTCAGTAATGGTTGGTTGAAGCGTCCCGCTCTTAGTCACCGCACGGCGCATAGATCAAAGCGGTGTGGTGCAACCAAACGGTATGAATGTCAAGTGATGGCATCATTTAAGAATCATGAGTAATTGCAATCTTGGGAGCAAAGATGAAAGATCAAGGTAGGTAAGTAACTACATTTGTTAGTGAGTAATGCCGGGATAATAATTATAGTTCATTAGAAATAAGGATCAGAAGGAGGATTGGCTCGTGGTTAAGTAAAAGCTGTTCGAATCAATCGATCAGCCCAAGAATGGGTGCTCATCCATTTCAAACTGAGACTCCGTGCCTTGAAAACACGTCAAGCTTTTGGCCCCGGCTGCCATTCGTAAATCTTTGACAGTCGTTATTAGTAATCAGGTTCACGTCACGTTATGACGCGCCGATAAAGTTGTAGTGCAGTTGCAGTTAAGTCCAAGTCAACTGTACGACAACCAAACTCTACCAAATTTACTTATGGTGTAGCCACATAAGAGAAAAATTATCGATCATTTCAATGAATATGACGTTATTATAATATTAAAATAATACCCCAGTACAGATTTTAGCGCTTACTATTGACGCGAGCGCGTCTGACAGCGGTTGAGAATACGAAAAGCGTTGTTTTGAACTACAATGCAACAGCACTTCTTTAGTTACATGAATTAGCCCACAGACGCCACACATTCAGCCCCCCCCCCCTAGCCATATTACCCAAACTGACAATCTACCATCGATAACGCTAATAGAAAACTAATCAAAATATGTATGGGAATGACATCATCTCAACGATAAGTCACGTGATCGAAAAACAAAAATGTATTACGAGTACGACGAGGCGTTAATTATTGTTGTTTATTTTTAAAGCATATTGCTAATCTTTTTACACCTGCAGCCTGTAGGTCAGTTATACGCAGTGGGTGTACAGCGACCTGCGTGTCCAATATAACAATGCACTCAGGGTACTGTTGGGGCTGCCATGGCGTTGCAGTGCGTCAGGGATGTTTGCTGAAGCGCGATGGCTTCGCCGCTATCATTCGAAAAAAAAGCTTTTTACAAAAAAGACAACCGCCTTCAAAAAGTGAAAAATAACTTTAGCACAGAACACACATTGACTTTAGTTTCGAAATTCAGTGTTTTTGTTCTGTTTGTTGTTTTGTATTGCCACCGACTTCCGAAACTAAAGTCAATGTGTGTTCTGTGCTAAAGTTATTTTTCACTTTTTGAAGGCGGTTGTCTTTTTTGTAAAAAGCTTTCTATTTTTCGCTTTTTAGTACCTCCTCCTCATCCAAATCTATTAAGAAGAGATTGAAAGTTAACTACTGCAAAGATTGATGAAACTAAAACGTCGTCTAT
The DNA here is from genome assembly GCA_947361185.1 of Charanyca ferruginea. Lineage (NCBI taxonomy): Eukaryota > Metazoa > Arthropoda > Insecta > Lepidoptera > Noctuidae > Charanyca > Charanyca ferruginea. The sequence goes on along the minus strand of OX376055.1, from coordinate 1,728,935 downwards.
GTTATTTTTTTGGGTATTTATTGATTTTTCAAAAAGTGCTGAATCAATTTTGATATAAATTTATATGGGACTACCCCTGAAGCATACCCTATCCATATAAAAAAGAATTTTCAAAATCAGTTTACGTTTGCCGGAGAAATCGCGTAACAAATCGCGCACATACTAAATGCAAATTTAAGACTTATACGGTTTTCTCATGGGTGCCATTGTCAGAACTGGACCAAGTGGGACCACACGGGAAGCACTAGCTTTCAAATAAAGAAAGAATCATCAAAATCGGTTCACGCAGTCCCACGAAATCAGGAAACAAACATAAAAAAAAAAATACAGACGTATTGATAACCTCCTCCTTTTTTGAAGTCGGTTAAAAAATGCGCCTCCCTGCTCACTCGCGTTCGTGGCAGTACCAACACTAAACTGGGTGTTTTTGCAGATCGGTGGGAGTCCCCCATGCTGCAAAGATGGATGCGACTTCATTTCGCGGTTTAAGTGTGCTGTGTACTATGCATACCTACTAACATTAGTTTTTTTTAGCGAATTGTTACTAACAGGAATATGGACTTGGTCTGAATGAACTGTTTAGTATTGTTATTGTAGAAAGAGAAACGACACGAAATGTTTGTAACTTGGCTAGGGGGGCTGACTACCAGTGTTTCCAAGGGTTATCGTGTTACCCAGCAACTGGGGTGTGGGGGTCAGATAGGCAGTCGCTCCACGTAAAACACTGGTATTGAGGCGCATTCTTTTAGTTAGACTGAAAGCCGGCTCTAATATAGTTGGGATAAGGATATGATAAATGCACAAGAATGTAATAATCTGTTTTATGGTATTGTGGAAGGTACAAACCGCATTGAGCTTAGCATCAGTTTTCAGCTTTTGAGGCGACGATATACGCCGGCGACCTTGAGCGACCAGAGAATCGTATGCGCTGCGCCCAAAACTGCCAAACTTTAGTCGAAAAAATTAAATAAAAGATAATATTCTTTAACTTAAAAAAAGACGTATAGTAAAAGTTTCGTTTAAATATTCCTTGTAGATTTTGTGTGATTATCAATGTTTTGTCCGCGTCAGACACAACTTCACGATTTAATTAAACTATTTAACTCAACGAGTGTCGGGCGAAAGTGTTGCAGGTCAAACCTCCGCTGCTTATGTCGGACTGTGTAATATAAGACATTCGAAAGGTTAATATGAACTTAATCAAAAATATTCACATACCAAATGATTAAGAGAATGTTCTAGTTTAACATATATTTTATTCAAATCATTTACACTACACATTTTGACGTGATTGTCAGTTTAAAATCTGCAAAGGTCGCTCATCTCGAAGTTGATGATACGAATGAACACGTATCAAAATCAACGCGTAGTACGAAATCTAGTGAGTAATTAAAATACCTGCAATATAGGCCAATACGGGCGCCAATTAGTGTTTCCCAGTAAATTCAAAAGCAGTAGCAGTAGTTGTAAATTGTGCTCGAAATATTCGCTTGCAATATTGCAAGCGGAATTCTCGAGCAAATTTCCAACGTTTCAATAATTTTGCTCACCTGTGTTATCGTGTTACTTATCCGTAATTAATGTTACATCTCATTTATGATACATGAATGTGTGCCAATGAAGGTTGTGTTACGCTGCAGTAACTGACGTGATCGTGTATGATATTAATTACTATAGATGTTGATTATGGTGGATAACGGTTATTTATAGTTTGTTAGCTTAATTACCTTCATGACTATGTCATAGGCCTGATAGTCCGACTAAGTAATTAATTACAAATATGTATAGATAACAACGGTTGAGTCATTTATTACAGATGGTAGATTTAGCTGAAACTATTTTTTTTTTCAATTATTTCGTTATTTTATCAAACTCAAACTCAAACTCAAAATCATTTATTTCAATTAAACCATTTACAGGTACTTTTGAATTGTCAGAGTCAGTCAGTCAGAAAGTTGAAGCTAGTTGCTCGTTCCAAACAGTAGGTTTCTATGGAGAAGAACGAGCAAGAAACTCCATGAACACTCTTTTAAAATCAGATAAATTTTACAAATTTAGGTTGCATCATTCATGTTGAATCTAAGTGTACAATGTGAGAACAATGTAACACGTCTTGCATGTTAAAAGAGGTCTAGAGACAAATATAGTTATAATAACAATTCAAACCAAAATTTAAAATAACCGAGGCAGCTAAGAGATGACCAGTTCCAACCGACGGCGTCCGTTCACGAACATGACGCATGGATCGGCACCATTTAGCTCAACCATTTTGAAGGGAACCGAATGATCCAACACATGCGCCACCGGCAGCGAGACATTCAAGTGAGCATGACTCTCCCAACCGCCAGAGCATATTCAAGTCAATGAGAGGTATACCTCGTAAATGGTAGCTTTAAAGAACATAGTGCTCACATGTATCGTGAGTATTGTTACACATTATAGATTGAGAACAACGGATTAACTCACTGTGTTGTCGGGTTCGTCCGACTAGTTTCGATGGCATACGACCACGTTTCTCAAGGAGTTCCACAGAATGACACACCGCCCGTCGCGTTCCTGCAGACACAGTCAGACGAACCCGGCAATACAGTGAGTTAATCCGTTTTTATCAATCTATAATATTTCATTATTGTTGTCAAATGCCTAGCTCGGACTATCGTATGGTAAATTCAATCGATTATCTATTTAGTATGAAGGCTTTATAAAATTTAAATTTAACTGCGCTTGTATAAAATTAAAACTAAAATCTTTTTCTCCCTCTGCAAGGTCTAAGTGTGTATTTATGCTCCTTTAGCCAAAATGATATCCCTATCTCTCATATTCTTTCGCCTCTACTCCAGGACCTCGCATCCAAAATAATAACATGATGATTGACCTTAAGATTTGCTCTCAATTTCGTGGGGGTACCAATTACCGGGGCCGGGAGCGAGTTAGCGACAATCTTGTCGGGTCGCGACCTCACCAGTGACTCACAGACACACAGATATGAGTGTACAGGGACTTGACGAAAGTTCTTGAATAACATGTGGCTCGGTTCGTGTATTAAATCTTGAACGACGCGGAGAGATAAGACTGTTGTTTAAATAGGAATTCTGCTCATTATTATATTGAGTTTGGTAAGTATTATAGTACTGTAAATGTATGTGAATGATTCATTGAATTTAGACGTAGAAATATCACTACACGATTTACATAAATTACTTAAAAAAATGGCGTTCAGATATCGTAACCGAATATCTGGTAAAATCAAATTCTATAGTTATATCAACAATAGAATCTTCAGTTAGTTCCGTGATTCAACATCTCAGTGCGAGCGTGGTGATCCTGAGCTGACGATGGCCCATTTCTGTGTCCCTACACCTGCACTTTAAACTGATACCGCGATAAACGTGGCTACTTATTGAGCCCAAATAACCTAACGTAAAAAAAGAATTTACTGCCAACGTTTCCAAAAGAAAAAGCACCTTTAAATATTAAACTTTAGGGTACACTTTCACACACCTGCCTATTAATAGTGAGGGAACACACGATCGCAGTGCCAACAAAATCAACTCCCGACTCGAGCGGTCAAGTGTAATAGGCCACAACCTCTGATAATACTGACAGTTTGGTACATAAAAACACATTTTATCTTTTAAAAACTTGTGGGTAAGGTTTCAAGTGCAATGTTTGTTTTCAGTTCAAGTTCAATGAGGACATTTCTTTTCATGACTGTTTTCAAATCGGACGTATTTGTTTTTTTTTTGTATATACTCCATTTACAAAAGCATTAGACAAAAGTTAAAAAAAGGTTCTTTTTGATGCACACTGTAACAAAAGTGCAATAAACATGTTAAAGTATTACCGAATTTATTATAATCTATTTTTACAGTAGCTGTCGCGCGTATTAGTTACACCATTTTCATAATTTATTTTCTAAAATGATGTGGCTTTCTTTGTAACCATTTTCATAATTTATTTTCTAAAATTATGTGGCTTTCATTTAGTTGTACATTTAATTCCAATTTAAAATTATAGTGTCAATGCTAAAAACCTAACAGAAGCACTGTAATTCTACCAAGTTTAAAATGTTACCTAATCTTTAAAAGACTTTTATTCGGTTTAAATTATTATACGTCCATATTTAATACTATCTTAGATTTATTAATCAAAATTATGTCAAAGTCAAAATAAGTTTCATTAAAATTGTTTATCTGTTGTTTTTTTTTTGTTTTTTTTATCTTTGAAATAAAATGTTTTGAATTCCTGCTTCTATGAGCCTCTTTTTTCTAATGCTATTATAAATGGAATTATAGTTCTATCTAAGTACTTACGTGTACTTTAAAAAATTTAAATGATTTAAATTTTAACGTACCGTAGGTACACCGAATTGATTAATAGTTACAGCGGCATTTATGCTGAGCGTAAACTTTATTAGAATCAACTTCTGAATGAAAGGTTTTTCTTTCTTTCATGCTTTTAATATTTTGTAACCATCATATTTCTACCATTGAAAACTATTCTCGATACTTCTAAAACATTGCATTCATATATGATTGTACGACTATCGTGGTACTATATCTCTACAAAGATAATGACAAATTGTAAAGATAAAATGATAGTAAACAAATATAATATCGAAGCCATGACTCAAAGTGTACTAGTGAAACAATTGTGTAGGTAGATACTTAATCTAAGTACCATTTATAAAACAAACGTGAAATTACTTGGAAAAAAAATGAGTTTAGCTCCTTGTCTATGATGAATTGTTGTTGATTTTGAATCACTACTAGTACATAGTACTTACACAACTTATTAATTTACCACAGATATAGTATGGAGAATGGTAATCCACAGATATGAAGAGTGATAACGAAGAGTGATAACAAAGAGTTTCGCCTCATTTTAACCGTTCAGTTAAATCAAATCTGGGTCGACAGCTTGACTGACATTGTAGTTAGCCAAAATACAAACAAATATGCCATATTTAGCCATCTTGATAATAAAATCAATCCCAGAACAGTACCAAAGGTCCTTTTGATATGTATTTAATGGACAATGATGGGTATAAGATAACTTTTCTGTTAGTCTATTCCATGCGAAAGTAGTCTAAACAGATTCTTGGACAAAAATGTTATTAAGCTTGATGAAATTTTGCATGTAGGATAAGCATTCTAATATTTAGTTCGTGGTTAGGCAATCCGTCAAGTTACTTAATTTAAATGATAAGTAATATAACTACGTACGTAAGTTACGATTAAAAAATCACTATCAATTTAAAACCAAGTTATTTGCGACAAACTGATGCACCACAATCCTAAACATTAGTGTCCCTTGCTATAAACAAAATATCGCACTACATTAATTTCGAGTGCGTTATCGGAAAAGTCATTTGAACTAACACCAAGGGCGAGGGAATGGACACAGTCGATTCGTATTCTATTTCTAGATGTACCTACCATTCTCCATTTTGATATAAAACTAGCACTTACCAAGAAGTTCTTGTCGGTGGAGGGAAGTCCGGTTGTCGATGACAATGTTGAAATGAATGATGGCACTACTGATGGCGATGATGGAACACACACACACAGCACAGATTAATGCCTGCTGCGATTTTTCTCATGTATGTACTCGACGTACCGTATAATTAATTTTTGTATAGCCTCGTTATGCTCATCAGGGATCAACGGTTCTTTTTCTGGATCCGAACGGAACCGACGCCATGCTTTGCGCACTGAATTCATGAGTCGTGTCGTGCTCTTAGTGCTAATGATTGGGCGTGAACCTGGCATTTTCTGATTTTTATTCACTACGCGTAAAGTTTTCGAGTTCTAAGTCTGTGGACAAAGAAAAGTTGTGGTTAATAATATGGCACATACAGTTTTAGTAAATCAAAAGAGGTAAATAGTACTTTATTCATTTATTTTTAGCCTATGTTGTCTCACTTCAGCCCAAAAGGCCTATCTTTCTCCTTTCCGATCCTGTTTGTCCTAAGCCAGTGTGGGCCAATTCTTACTGTAAGCGTCCAAGCTCAAACAGTACATGTAAAATTAAATAATAGATTGCTGTTTATGTAAGCAAATCACGGTATTCTACGTTTGTAATCAATATCTTCCTTGAACATCTCGTCTCGAATACGGTCCTACCACCATGGCAACTGCTTAAAGGCTTTTTTGAATATTCCAAAAACAATATAAACTCATATTCGACTCAGCATACTGAGCACCCACTGTCGTCCATAATTTGGATAAACCCCATAAACTTCTAAATAGACACTAAAGTGCCATAGAAATAGATTTTTAATGCCACTAAAAACAACATGTGACGTTGTGGCACTTGGATTGAGTCAAAAGTGCCAATAAAATTGTATTAGCGATGGAATTTATGTATATAATACATTCCACCCGCGACTTCGTTCGCGTATTTTTTTTACAGATCCGAATTTTCTTTTTTGGTAGCTTATGGCCAAAAAAGTAAAAGAACAAGCGAGTTAGTCTACTTAAATAATTACAACTATTATTTATAATAGTTGTAATATTGGAATATTGTTAAATATACGTGGGGCTGAGCAGAAAATACTTTTATGCATAAAATGCGTCTTACTAGGAACTACTTCCAGTTTGTCTTGATGCCGTATACGCGTTCGATATTTGAATAGGTCAATATTATTTTTCACTGCTCTTGCTCAAAAAGGCCGTCATTGTAGCATACCAGAGCGGGGATAAAATAGCATTTCATCCTCTAGGGGAAAAAGTTTTATTTTTTTATTTTTGTGTGTCAAATATGACAATGAGCCTACAAAAACGAAAAAGTCTTTAGTCATAAGTAGAATAATCATGAATAAAGACTCGACTTATTACTGTTTCATAAAAAAAGAACCTCATTTTAATTTAAAAAGTGGAACTAAAATCGGCGATCTCTGGTAGAATGCATGCAATGTGTTGCGGCTACAGAAGAAATAAAAAAAAGACATTGGCGCGAAATCTTTATAATTTTCCTCTAATTGCAAATTGAATTAGTAGTGACCGTAATTAATATCTCGCAATCGTAGTGAAAAGTATAGTGTAACACACGGCGCTAAAACCCATTCAAACTCGGTTTCTATTTACTCCCTCGCTAAAGCTCGGGAGTAAAACTACCTCGTATATAATGGGTCATTTTAGCTCCTTTTATAACATCTACTATTTAACAAATACTGCGACCTCAAAAAATAAAAAAGGAACGTTAATGTGTTAAATTTTTTTAAAGTTTTCATCATCTTTACATCATCATTATCATCATCATCGTCATCTTTTCAAAAAGATTTTGATTTCCTGTGTCTGTATTTTTGTCTCATATGGTCGCACTATTGTTCGCGTTAGATCTCGCCAGAGACACCTCGTTCTCAAACCATTACCATAACCATTTTACATTTTATTATTTTTTGTTTCTTTTTTATTTTTTTTTTATTTCATTTAAATTTAGTTGTTATAATTTATCATTTTTTACCGTTTCAAATTATTGTGTTATAGTGATTTAATAGGTATAGCTATTTCCCTTATAATTTGAGACTTTCACTTTACCGTACTACGTGTTAGGCTACCATAACGCCGAGCACTAATTTCTACAATAGCAACACATAATCAAATGATACATAGCCGAAATGCGATCGCCAACCCGCCTGCCAAGCGAGGTGGTTAGGGCAAAACCCCTCCTTTTGGGGGAGGCCTATGTCCAGCAGTGGACGTCTTTCGGCTGAAGTGAATGAGTTAGCCTATACCACTCAGGGATAATGTAGCTTTTGGACATTTGCCCGAGCGGACACAATCTCAACTTTCATTTATAATATTATGTAGTGATGATACCTACTCACACCATTGAGCACGATTCCAATCATGTATTTCGGTATTTTCATGGACATACTTTGGGTTAATTAATACCATTTCGATTTAAATGTGAAGCATTAAATATTGAGAATAAATCTTGCTGTTAAAAAGGCATTCTTCAAATTGCATTCTGTTTGCTTGCACCCACAAAACACGTAAATAAATAGTGAGGAAAATTTCCGGCTGAAACCGAATTACCACTGGAAAATGAAATATATAATTACACTCCGATTTTGACAAACGTCCAGGCATTATCAGCTGTTAATGATATAAGGTGCTATGTAGCTTCTTTGAATCAAAGTACAAGATTTTCAATTACAAGATTTTCAACATAATTTATTATGTTGAAAATCTTGTAATTGCTAATACATCAAAATCTTTCTATCAAACCAAAATAAGTGACTTCTTTAAATAACGTAATTATAATTACACTACGTATTTTACTTAATTTGTATAATTTAATACCTAGGTACATATATATGAAATTAGAATATAATACATAATATGTAATAATACGTTTTATTTGCCCTATCCCGCATAATACGCTTAAGACGCGTTTTTTGTTGGGTCCCTGTGAAATCGTCTTAAACGGATTTTACTGTACCTATATTAAAACGGTGTCAGTAAAAATCGTGTAGACAGAAGTATCACAATATTATTCACCGTACAATTAATTGTAAGCAAACCTTCTGTCACACTATTGTCGATGCACAAATAAGCTTAATAATCCTTAAACGATCAATCAACACATCTGCGTCCAACATGGATATTAATGTTCCAGCGTAACAAGCTGTAAGCTCTGGAATATTAATGATCACGTGAATAAGGCTATAGTTTCCACGTACGGTCAGCAAAAGAGATAAGTATCCATGTCTTTGGGAATAGTTGAACTTTACTTAGAAACCGATGGATTAATAAAATAAAATACAGTTAAAAGAGAATAAACAGTTCAATGGTTTAATAAAATTTTATTTAAAAGCCTCCATTGGTTTCTAAGTAAATTTCAACTATTTTCGACGACATGGATACTTATTTCTTTTGGTGACTGTACCTCAGGTATTTGTTGATTTTGATACAGAGTGGCAAAAATAGCCGTGTAGTATCTTGGTAATCGTAACCATTACTTTCCATTATTGATGGAGGTTACTAATCTTAGACATTGGCAAAAACTATTTTGAGGCCAGTTTCAAATAGCTAGTTAAATTCTAATATATGATTATAATAATATCAAAAAATGAGAAGTCGGCCGTTATTGAAACACTTTTAATATTCATCAACGGTTTTCTTTGGATACACATTTTACAGGCGCGGATCTAGCCCTCAAAGAACGTTGTGGTCACCACAGAGTTTTTTGAGAGCACCTTTTTTATTGCTTGAAATTCGGCAAAGTGTGAGTCGGACTATGGACGCACGGTAATCATTGAATCTCTACAAAGAAAAATTTTACAAAATGTATGTCGGTCCGGCCAAGACTTTATACATTGTACCTGCGGTGGGCAAAGCAGTGGGGCGAACAGTAGTAAATTAACAATTAGCTTACAAAAATTAGAAAGGCTGTCAGGCCAAAAATGTTGAAGGTCAAACCTCCACTGCTTATGAACGATATCATCTACACTCGAGAGGTATAATATAACCTGGTATGACACATTCAACCAAACGTTCCTTTTTCGTGAATATTAGAGTTGTGGGCATGCTCACCGTGCCCGCAACGGTGGATCCGCGCTTGACATTTTATTATTACAATAGAATTCTCTTTAGGAAGGTAGAATCTACTAAACAAATTCTTAACCAGCATTCGTTAGTTACTCTATCTTCTAATTTGCAAGTCTACCATTTATTTTTATACCTTCTGTTTGAGTTTCATGAGCTGTAATTTCACCCTTGTTTTGTTACAAAATGTTGCAATAGTACAAAAATCCCAGTGTTCAAAGATTAAAATATGTACGGTCACGAAAAGAGATAAGTATCCATGTCGCCGGGAATAGTTGAAGCTTACTTAGAAACGGATGGGTGTTTATAAATAAAATAAAATACAATTAATAGCGAATAAGCAGTTCAATGATTTAATTAAATTTCACTTGAAAGCCTCCATTGGTTTCTAAATAAACTTCAACTGTTTTCGGAGACATGGATACTTATCTCCTTTGGTGACTGTACTAGATTCAATCACTCGTTTAGAACGTTCAATCATTCAGCCGTTATAGCAGTCGTTCAATAACCGTTGATGTTTTATAATATGAAAATATTCAGTTACAATAAATCCGTCTCGAACAGTGCATGTAGGTATCTTAATTTTCTCCTGCAACCCATTTTCCTACAAAAAAAGGGTTCACAATGAAAGGGAATATAACATATTACTGTACTAATAACCAATATGCCTTACTTAAAAAAATAATTACCTAGTATATCGACGTCCCTTGATAGTTTAAGGGTAAGAATTTGCTAGAGCATATTTTTCCTCCGAAATTACGTCATAGGTTCTTCGGAATGCTTTGATAGGATAAAAATCTTCAACAATACCTAAAAGAAATAATAACCTACTTACCTTTTATACAATAATTGCACACATTTTATTATCATATAATATTAAATTAAATTATAAATATGTTATGAAAATAAACTGTTTTTACGATGACTATATTCTACTTTGAGGAAAAATATTTAGTATTAGCGGATGATATGAAATGTCCAATAATAGTACATTACGGTATTTGTGAGGTAAGTCTGTCATTACGGTCGATGCTGGACTGCAGTCCGAGCCGAAGGGTAGGGCGTAATGGAATGGAGAGTGCATGATGAAATGCTCATTTTATACGACGTTTTTCAAGGCACTTGGGAGGAAAATGCATTGCTATGAATGATATTACTAGTAAAAAGGTTACTTACACAAGATTCAAACTTTAAAAATGGCACACATACACACAACATCCATACTATGTACTATATCCATACTAATATTATAAATACGAAAGTAACTCTGTCAGTTACGCTTTCACGAAAACCGATTTTGATGAAATTTGGAAAACATCGGGAAACGTAATTTTCAGTTGTATTGGAGCATATTTTGAAACTCAAGACACAACACGCTTCCTGAAAAACTGTTGGCAGAGTTTTAAAAAACGCTATTACCACACTAGTGCTGTAGCGTAACGTAAAAAGCACGCGTGCGTAAAAAACTCTATATTTCGAACCTAAAAGCGGTGCAATATGAGCCAGTTTACTAGCAAGTGCTATAAAAATATTATATTGTTACATTGGTAATTTTATTTGTATTCTCCCGGGTAACATAAATCCGGTAGATGTGAACTATAGGTATATCCGGATGTGAAATTCATTACGAAATATAATATGAGTTGGTAATAAAAGCCCAGTAATATTAATGTTACAGATAATAAAATTATAACCTGTACATAACCTACCATACTCATATTAAAAATGCCAAAGTGAGTTTTTTTTTGTTAATTTGTTACTTATTCTCGGTAAAACTACTTAACCAATTTTGCGACAAGCCCATTGGAAATAACAATGCCAGATCCTGCCCCACCCATGTACAGAAAAAGTAACCCATGTACAGAAAAGTAAATTAATGAAAATAATTGTAATGAATTTAGAACCTTTCTATAGTAAAATGTTTTTCTTTAGAACTTGCGGATTACGAAATACCTACCCAAAAAATACAAACTCATTTTACCTAAAATACAATTTAACCTATAATCAATGTCATTATTGTTTTTAGATTTAAACGGAAACCGCAAGTTCTGCAGTCACTAAGACTAATGTTTAGTTATCAGCAATAAATAAACAGTAAGATCCTATATATTGCACATGACTTTAATTGAGTGGGGCAAAGTTCTATAGACTTTCTGGCATTGTCCTTTTCTTACGTTCTTTGCAATTTACAGCCTACTAAATACTACATTAACGTCATATTTTCATTGAATAGGCACAATTTATTGTCAACATTTCAAAACTGACACGACCTTAAAACAAAAATACCATTTCTTTATTTCTGTATCCTGAGTCCAAATATATGTTTTTTAATTTACATTTCTGAGAAAAAAATACGTAAACACAAAAAACATGTGATGATGTCACATAAACGGTGGAATGAGGTTACCCTTGCATAAGCATTTCAATGGTTTAGATGAAAACATTAACGATAAATAATCAGTAAGATGCTACATATTGCACATGAGTTTTGTTGACTGGGGCAAAATTCTATAGAGTTTCTGGCATTGTCCTTTAGAAACCTTAAAGTCTGAATATTATCAGGGATCTCACCCCAGGAACTGGGTTGTGGGGTTTAGAAAGACAACATTGGGGTCGGCTTCCAGTCTAACAGGATGTAGCTGAACACCAGTGTTTAACACAGAGCGACTGCGTATCTGCCCTCCACAACTCAGTTGCTAAGTTACAAGATATCCTTGGAAAGACTGGTTGGCGGACTATCTGGCTTCTGAGTGCCCATAACAAAGTCAAAGTCAAAAGTCAAAGTCAAATCATTTATTTAAATTTGCCCATTATTGCACTTTTGAACGTCAAATGGGAAAATAATTATTCTAGTTGCCTATTCCAAATAATGGGCAAGAAACTCCATACTTACTCTTTTAAAAACAGATGTTTACAATATTTGAATTTATAGGAATTATAAAATATACGTGAATACGATGTCTTGCATAAAAACACACTATATTAAAGTAGGTACAAAGTATCACAAGTTAAGAATGACAGCAAAGTTATGTACATTAATAGATACATATTGTTCAGCTATTAACAAATGTTGGCAGTAACGACTTTCAAAGGTCTATGACTTATAGGGAACCAACCAATGGCTTTATGTAATTTCTGAGGTACGTAGGAGTTTCGGTATGAAAAGGATGGTCACCCATCCATGGCCTAACCGCCTCAAGTGTAGCTTAACCATTACCATTCTGAAAATACATAATGAATCATCATCACCATCAGCCTGAGGATGTCCACTGTTGAACAAAGGCCTCCCCCACAAGTGGGGAGCGTTGCAATAATCCCCACGCTTGGCAGGTGTCTTGGGGATCGCAGTGAGGTTGTTAAGTACACGAAAGCCCCTGCTGCCCGATATCCGGATTTAATTGATACATAATGAATGTTAAAGACTAATCGTATCATTATTCTACAAAAAGCTTTCATAACTTAAAAATTATGATTCTACTGATCCCGTTAATAAAACTTAAAGATATACAAGTGAAACATAATTATAATTTCGTTGCGTAAAAATTTACGAACCTTTAGAATTGCTAAGAATTTTTATAGGTATTTGAACTTGTTATTTCCATCTTGCAAGTTATGCTAAACCCCACAAAGGCGAGGTAACCGTGCGATACCCGAAGCACGGCGGTATGTCGTCAAGCAAATTCCTGGCCAACTCAACTATGCAGAATAATGTTTTGAACATTTTGTAGTTTAAGCAGAACTTGATTTAGGTACTAATAACGAAATATGTATATTTTATTGTACCTATCAAAATACATCGATTTTCATTTCACGGAAATCTATGCCACGACACAAATGTCCTTTAAGTTGCTAATTTTAACTCTACATTACCACAAAAAGACTTTGTAAGATTTCTGTGCATACACTTGGATCGCCGTCTGACATGGAACCAGCATAGCAAAAGCAAGAGAGAAGAACTCAATATTCGGCACAGATAACTTTACTGGATGCTGAATCGCAATATCAAGTTATCGACAGATAACAAGCTCCTAATTTACAAGTCCATACTAAAACCGACTTAGACATATGGCATTCAGCTTTGGGGCAGTGCAAGCATTACAAACATCGCAATATTGCAAAGAATGCAGAACGCAATATTAAGAACAATAGCGCAAGTTCCGTGGTCTATTACTAACTCCGAAATCCACACACATCTAAACATGACCACTATAAAAGAGGAAATTGAGGCTTCATCAAAAATATATCAAAAGCGACTTCAAAATCATAAAGATGTACTTACAGCGAGTCTAACCACTCGCAGCTACCAAAAACGTCTCAAGAGAAAAGACATACTCCAGTAGAAATTACGGATCATGACCTCGAAAATTACAAAGAGTATCTGTCCTCGCTGGAGGAAACACTTGACCTGACCTTAACCTCACAAACTATCTGCTTATAGTAGATTACTGATAGCAGATTAGCAAAAAAAAATTAACTACCATTAGAAAAAGACGTGAGGAAACCTGTACTTATAATTAATTAGCGGGTCAAGCAGACGTTGTCCAGCCCTTCAAATAAAAAAGTCCTACAACTTGACTGCAGCGCCACCTACCGGGTCCAAATGTGAATCTAAACCATTCTCGAATTCACTATTTAACGGTATTATTATTTTTATTATTTAGTTATACCCTTTTTGATAATTAAATATACCAAAAACAAGTGTGAGTCGGACTCGGCCATGATGGGTTCCGTAGCAGCAAGTAACATAATATAAAAGTTCTTGTAGTTCGTTGTAACTTTGATCGATGTTTTAATAGTAAATTGCGGTTTACGATTCTAGTAAGTACTTTTTTTTTAATACGTCATACGTATTAAAAAAAAGTACTTACTAGATCTCGTTCCAACCAATTTTCGGTGGAAGTTTGCATGGTAAAGTACATCATATATTTTTTTTTAGTTTTATTATTCTCTTATTTTAGACGGAGGGGGGGGGGACACATTTTACCACTTTGGAAGCGCGTTAAAATTTGAGTTTCAGTTCTAAGTATGGGAAACCCCCAAAATGTATTGTTTTATTTTTCTATTTTTGTGTGAAAATCTTAATGCGGTTCACAGATAGTTTCGGAAAAAAGTGGCTGTGACATACGGACGTACAGACAGACAGACATGACGATTCATAACTGCAGCATTACTTTGTTTTTTAGGGTTCCGTAGAAAAATGGTAAAAAACGGAACCCTAAAAAACAAAGTAATGCGTAGGCAACTACAAGTTCATAAAAAAAGATCGTCAAAAAAAATAGTACCGAAACACTTTGCTCATTTATTTATGTCCACAAAGGTTTCCACAACTAAAACAAACAACTCAAACACAGTCATAATTGTTACACAATTGATAACGTACTCTTATCAGGGATAACAGTATCGGTGTGACGTGAGTACGCGACTCGTGAAAGTATTCCGGAACTCGCACCGCCTGGACCACTCGTACAGTCAACAGCAAAAGTAGATGATCAAAATCAAAAATTCAATAGTATAGTGATTCAAAAGTATGTGTGTGACAATCACATACTTCTGAATCACTTCGATGCCATACAGTTCTGACGCGAACTCCGTTCATTAGTATTGAATTTCTGATTTTGATCATCTACTTTTGCTGTCGACTGTACTACGTGTGCTCGTGTACTCGATAATGAGGAAATATCGAAATACTCGGAAAATAATCATGAAACTATTTATCACTAGCTTTTGCCCGCGACTTCGTCCGCGTGGATGTCAGTTATAGTGGATGCAAGCGAAGTTGCGGATTAAAAAGCCTATGTCCTTCCCCGGGGTTCAAGCTATTGTCATACCAAATTTCATCAAAATCGGTTCAGTCGTTTCATCGTGAAAGCGTAACAGACAGAGTTACTTTCGCATTTATAATATTAGTATGGATTTTAGCTTACTATTGGTCCACTGTTGGACATAAGCCTCCTACATGGTGCGCCGATTCTCCCGGTCCTCTGCCTTCCGCATCCAGCCACCGCCGGCTACCTTGATCAAGTCATCGGTCAATCGGGCTGAAGAACGTCCCACACTGCGTCTATCGATTGGCGGTCTCCAGTCTTGGTCAAGTCTGTTCCATCAGTATCGGCAGCATAAGTCAAAACAGCCAGGACACACTAATCAAAGTCTTCAGACTCTGAAGTCTGCAGTGAAACATGAAACTCTTACCTATTACGAAGGTGAAAAAAAATTCATGGATTATTAATTAATGACGTCAAATTACTTCAGTACCGTATGTCATATATATTACATTACTATCCTGCAACGAAAGCTCAATATACATCCTTAAAATTAAACAGCGTTGAATGTCCAATTACTTCAAAAGATGGGAGAAATTTTGTCTTTAGTCAAACTAGACCCAATTCTGTGCCTACTTTCAAAAACCAACTCTATCAAGCAAGCGTGCTCCATCTTAGACCGCATCATCGCTTCCCATCAGGTGAGAAAGTGGTCAAACGTATGCCTATCAATAGTTGACAAAAAAAAAGAAAATGGTAAGGACTATTCTAAACACAAGAAATCGGAAGCAGGATGTTTTAAAATGAGAAACATCATTCTCCATTCAACAACTATCGAAATTTAAAAACTACATTTTATTAGATATATTTTTGGTGCTCGGTGGAAATCCTCGTGGAGTTCCTTTATCGTGGGGGTAATAGAGGGGCCATGCCGGACTCTTATCATTTAAAACCACCGCGGTGTTCCACCTCTGCCTATGGCCGGGGGTGCAGGATTTCTATAAGCATTCACCGCTCTCGGCAATTATACATACCTTTCAAGTTCCTTCCTGATTTTCTTCATAGGAAATAGTACAATGGGATAGGAATTTCTTAGTAGTAGCCGGAGTTTGGAAAATAGTGATAACTCCCGCACCTCGGGAAGCACGTTTAGCCGTTGGTCCTGCGCCTGATGTCTCCCCGACCGAGTCGGATTGCCGTCCCACTGGACTATGAGAGAGAGAGGGAAGTGGGATTGCACCTGTGTGTGCACGCTCACATGTGTACTATAATGCTAATATGGAACATTATTCCTCTCTCTAAGAAAGAGAAACTCGGCGCAGAGGGCGCCACTAGCACATACAGTAAACAAAACGCCATAGAGCAAAACCTCTGTCTGTGTTATATTATGTTACTAGCTTCTGCCCGCAACTTCGTACGCGGACCCTGTTGCTTTTGCCAGCGACAACGGGGTCGGCAAAATCGAAGATCTGAAACTGTTACCGCCCTCACCGCGTGGAGGTACTCCCAGCTTATGTTATTTTATAAGATACAGTAAAATTAGTGATAGCTTTGATTTTGACATCAGATGTTTCTGATCTTCGATTTTTAGAAGTCAACAGGAAATGCCCATCAGACCGAAACCCTTTTGCTAAGACGTCATTCCTATATGTGTCATGGTGTAGCTGGGCTCTTGGAGTTCCACATCAGGTGTTCCAGATCTTCAAATTTATTCTCTCAGCAGAAAATGCTCATCACGTGGAACAATTCTTGCTATGGTACCATTTTTGTATCTCTTATAGTGTAGCTGGTCTGTTGCGGTTCTGCATCGGGTGTTCAAGTTTCCAATATAAATTATAGCCTATATGTTGCCCAGACTTAATACCTATACAACAAAAGAAAAATCATTCAAATCCGCCCAGTAGTTCCGAAGATTAGCGTGTACAGACAAACAGACAGATTTTTTTTTTGGATTCGTGCTCTATTACTGTTCCTAAACCCCCCTCAATTATTTATTTTTTAATATATTCAATGTACAGACATAGTTTTGTTACTGTTTTATTATATGTATATAGATATAGATTAATTGAAATATCTATATACGTATTTTGTGAAAATATATCAAAGTTTTAATTAATCTTACTTACCTAACTGTACTTTAACTATATTATAGCATCCTACGGGCATTTGAAAGTGGATTCTAGGTTTATGCTCACAATAAAATCATATTTGGTTGTCTTACATGATAAAAGTGAATGCGACTATCTCACCTGAATACTTTCCAATTTCAATGAAATCTTCGGATTTAAAATGTGCCGAACATATTTTGAGTGTTTTTTTAGCTCGAAAGTTTTTACAACGTGTTGCTGTTTTCCATAGTATTTTTCTTCTTTTGGAAATGAATGACTCCCTTCATTCCTACATCAAAATACACAGCACTGATGCATTATTGTATAATATTATACACTTCTCAATTTTGAACTCTATTAAAGGCAGAATTTCACAATTTTCATCACGCTTTGAACGACTCGTCGGAAAACTGTTTACTGTGTACGCTAGTGCTTCACTCTGGCGTCAGAACTTTGCAGTATTATCGTAAAAAAAAAAAATTTGCGGGCTACCCTGGCTCATCCCTCTTTAGCTAAAACCGTATTCCCCCGTTTAGCTATAACCGACATTCAAATAGTTAAATACCTGGCACGACACTGCATTGTTTAGCTTCAACGCCAGTGCTGGGCATTCCCTACTTTTTCGTACCTATTGCCGCGTATTTGTAGCGTGTACGCCGCGTGTCCGTTAGCGTACGAACTGAATAATATGTCCTATTGGCTTGTTTACGATAAAGATAATATTAATTTAATTTTAATAAAATTATCTTTATCAAAGGATGCCAAAAATTATAGCAATGGGAATATTAAGAAGAAATTCGGGTTGGCATTAAGTGAAACTCCTTTACAGCCTTTATTTACAAGTAATATATTGATCTAATATCTATTGAGATAATACGCTTCGATTTACGCCTTAAGGCAGTAGGCTGGTTTTTTATAGCGCCTAACCGCAATTATAGCCCATTAAATATATTTGGAAACATTATAATATATTTAAAAATAAAACTAAAAACTATTACAATTATTCCATACAAATTGACATAAGCGAACGTTTACGTTAACGCGATCGAAAATTAAAAACAAAACTCACACTTGTTGCCTAGTGTGAATATTTCAGTTTTTGACAACTTTTGTGTAGTATCTTTAAAACATTAATCATGACTATTCTTCACAAAGTACGCTCTACTAATAAGACAAAAGTTAAGTGTGAGTTTTGATAATATAAATAAATATTATAGTCGTTTTTCTTTTGTCGATTTATTTTGATATCGAAAGTCTAAGTCAAATCATTTATGCTAATTAGACCATTAAATGGCACTAGTCCCTTCCAAAAGGTAGGATACCTAATAATAATTCTCTTTTTTTGGTTGCAGGTAAAAAGAACTTCAAATAAAATCTTTTCATTGATTAGAATCATGGACAATACTGAAAAAATTGAAGGAAAGAAACATCGGGATAAATCTAAAAAAAGTTATGATCCAGATTATTGGTCGCTTAAAAAGCGACGTAATCATTTTTTTTGGGATAAGGAGGATGATCCAGATTATGATCCAGGTAATGAAATAAGAAATGATACAGATAATGTCACAAATAATGATACAGATTCTGAGAATAAAACGATAAACCAAGGAGATCCAGATTATTGGGAGAAACGTCCAGATTATAATCCAGATAATAATTCAGATAATGATACAAATAATAGAACAGATAATGATTCAGATCATGATCCAGTAAATAAATCAGATACGAATCCAAATAATGATCCAGAGTATGATCCAGAGAATGAAACAGGTAATGATTCAGATTATGATCCAGAGAATGAAACAGGTAATGATGCAGATTATGATCCAGAGAATGAAACAGGTAGTGATTCAGATTATGATCCATTTAACGATACAGGTGATGATTCAGATTATGAATTTAAACCGAAAAAGCGGTATGTTCCAGATTATAAGTATAAGCTACGGAATAATCCAGAACATGAGTATAAACAGAAAAACCTGGATGATCTAGATTATAGGAATAAACTGAAAAAGCTGGATGATCCAAAATATCAGTATAAACCGAAAAAGCAGAATGATCCAAATTATCGGAATAAATCGAAAAAACGACATGATTCTGATAAAGATAAACCGAGAAATAGGCGTGTACCAATAGATTTAACCAAATTAAAGCTGCCAAGGAACTGTATTATTTTAGGTTCAAAGTTAAATAAGGTAAGTAAGTTGAACCTGTTTTTTTTTTGTTTGTGACGCCGTGTATTTTTATAATATCTCTTAACTGATCAAATTTCGGTTATGGCGTGCAATTTCAATCGAGGATAGTCAAATACCCATGACATATTATAGTGCACAAAGGTGTGCGCAAACCGGGCTGGAGAAGTTCCTCTTCCCTCACTCGCATATTCCAATAGGCAATCCGACCTAACCGGGGAGAGATCAGGCGCAGTACCAATGCTTAACATACTTTCCAAAGCACGAGGATGTCATACCACTAACTTCCAAACTCCGGGCTGATACTGAGCTGATCCTAATAGAAAAATTGAAGCTGATCCGAATTTTAAATTTTGTTCGTAAGCTTTTTTATCAAGTGTTTTATATTCATAGTACCTAAACAACAAAATGTTTCAGGACATAATATTTAATCACGTGTGGTTTACATAGTCAAAGTCAATGCATTTATTTCAATGGAACCATTTACAGACACTTTTTAATTGTCAAGAAGTCGGTTCATCATTCATCATCATTTCAGCCAAAAGGCGTCCACTGATGGACATAGGCTTCCCCCAAAGGGGGGGGGGGGGGTTGCTATAATCGCCACGCTTGACAGGCGGGTTGGCGATTGCAGTATGGTTGTTACAAAGGCACAGAGTACGCTGCTGCCCCTTCTCTGGTGAGTCCCTTAGTTCCTTAGTTGCCTCTTACGACACCCACGGGAAGATAATTATCGGATGGTGCTATTCTTTACGTCCGACACTATACTGAGGAGTGGGTTAGTTAGGCCGAAAGTTGAAGCTAGTTGGTCGTTCCAAAATGTAGGTCTCTATGGAGAAGAGCGAGTAAGAACCTCTGCGGACGCTCTTTCAAATCAAGTTTCATAACCAAGATAAAGAGTTATTGATCTGTAAAAGGCTGCTCTCCCCGTTCAGTGGACCCATTGGACCATATGAAACTCGGTACATACATCCACACTATATACGGCTGTCTGCTTGCCTTACATAATATTATCTACCCTTATTTTTCATTAACCGTCGACAATAAACTTTAACTTTTACTACTGACATAAAAAGAATTGAAATGATTTTTCAGGCATATACGGTGCATAGTAATCATGTTGAACAAGAGGAAAATTGTCGTGTTTCTAACGTTTTCATTCTGTGAGTTTCTATTGTATAATTTACTACGTGTCTTTTTATAATAATGGATGGGTCTTTGTGCACAGATTTTGGCTGCATTCCATGTTGATTATCGCCATTGTAAAACAATTTCGGCAAATTCAGTGTAACTCCGTGCGTGTTAATTCTTATTTAATTATCACAATAAAACCACAAGTGCGTTTTTCAACCTCTCAATCAAACAAAAAGGTATCGTATACTGTTTATAAACTGGCACAGAACTAACTCGAAAAAAAAACAAATCTTGAATTAAAATCTGCGTCATCCAATCGTAACACATCAAAAGGAGACATAGGTCATAGGTCATAGGTTTGTAGCAGGCAACCTCAAATCAGCATTTAAAAAAACATTTCTGAAATCAAAGTGTGGTTTTATAAAACTAGCATTACTTGATTTATTGCTCAACTTGTTCCACCGTTCGTTACCGGTAAGGGCGTATAATATTTCACTGGGTGGCGCAACCAGTCGCCGCCACCAATAACAAAACGTATGCCACTCTATAGAGAGTATCTTACCTAGTGTCCGCTCGGTTGCGCCACCATGGTCTCCCAGTAAAATGTAGCCATTAGTGTGACATGTGCTATACATTTTTCATCAGACAAACTAAACATTAGACACGTGTTCACACGCCTGCAGTCTGTCCAGACCTAGTCTTGATTTCACGAGAATAGTAATCAATACATCTTGCTGTATAATCTCCTTGCGCCCTCTAACTATAATTTTCTGTACAGATACAATTTGCGGCGCTTATACCGAAACCCAAATAGCGGACTCCGACTACTTCAGTCTTCTACCTCATCAATTGCAAGAAGCAAATGTACAGAACTATGCAGGACTAGACGAAATTGTAATATTCAACAATGACTCTGTCCTATTTGATACGTTCGTTAGCGTTTTAATTGAATTGTCCACTGAACAACTAAAGAAAATAAGGCACAATGTTATGAATGATTATGATTTGTATCCTACTGATATAGCTGACGTCAAAAAAGCATTCAATAACATTGAAGAAAAGTACACAGAGATTGTAAATACTAAACTAAAGGCCATGTTAGAAGGAAAACCCATCAATATTACAGATCACTTTATGATAGATTTTATGGATGTCTCAAATTATATATTGGAGAAGGTTGTGAGGTACCACATAAAAAAGATAAAGGGGAAAATGCTTACACCGTCAAAGTGGAAGCAAATGACGTTGAAAGACAAAATTTTGAGACAACAAACTAAAATATCTTTAAATTTTATAGAAACCAACATTTGCGAAACTCTACAGATTTGTAGAGACAGATACTACTACAGTGACTATTTGACAGATTGGTTGCGTACTTTAATGAACGTAGCGCCACGAGACTTAAAACGATTCTTTATCCCAATTACAGAGGTTTTGGAAAACTACAAGTTTTTTATAAAGTCTAACATAAAGTTTCGACAAACTATAAAATACTTAATCAATTCGGAGCCCAGAGTTAAGAGGGACACTTTGGACTTTATAGACGAAATTTTAACAAATCCTGACAAAGTTTTAAAAATAGCACCAGTTTCTTTAAAACCAAGTGTGACGCTTCTGCGTGAATTATTTATTATTATAGATGGAGTGTACGACGTAAATGGTCAGAACATAGAGAGTTTAGAAAACATTACAGAAATGTTAAGGGATTGGACAGAAGGCAAAAATTTCGATGTTCATAAAGTACTTAATGGAATAGTGGAAAACATGAAAATTAATTTAATAACATGGCCTTTAGAGATTCAAAATAAAATTTATTATGTGTGGTCCAAAATCATAGATTTGTAAATAAATATTTTTATAGGATTTTTTATACAAATTTTATGAGTTATAAAGGTTTCCATTAAATACATACTAAAAGTGCATTTAAAATTATATTTTTGGTCGTTATCCAATACTAGTTATATGTATGTATCATACATTGTTGACTAAGTTGTGTCCACAGTGCAAGCGTTATGCTGTTGAGACGAAAGGGCGCAAACAACATTGAAACCGCCGTTTCCATCATTACATCAACCACGCTAACATTGCACTGTCGACCCAGCCGTAAGTTTACATCAAAAAGTTGTAAATAAAAAATATTTTACTGCAGATAAATTGAGGTATCGAGACTACGATTTTCTTTCCGTGAGGGCGTGAGTGCGATTAAAACTATTAGAATATTGCTACTTACATTTCTTATCGGCTTGGAATTGTGGTTTTATTCTTCATGATTAAAAGTTTTCCATTTATTATTCTGCAAATGGAGATTGTGGAAAGTAAATAAAATTTAATCTTCACCAATAGCTGATTATTATTATTTATGTTTTTATACCAAGGTTTGTATTCGATTTATCTTGTCTACAAGCACTAAAGTAATGGTAAACGTGTAAATAACAAGTTTTCAATCCGTCAAATGTTCTGTCACGGATGTCGCAGCGTGCCAGGTGAAGGCAAAAAACCCAAATGCAGCGTTGGTACGAAAGTTTCTTAAGAAACGTTGACATTATACACCTAACCATCTTTAAATGAATCACACCACGGGGTCTTGTTGTGAAACGCTGTGAATTATTTCAACAGCTGGTATCGTTGTTGTGGCATTTTCACTCTTGTTTTTAAAGAGTGGAAGGTGGGGTTAAAAAAATGGGTCTTTACAGACGTAGGGATCATTAAGGGTTCTGATCAGTTTACCTAAATTCACAGAAGGATATTAATATATGCTTCTGTAAATTTAGGTAAACATTTCTTAAGGTGAGCGATGGTGATTCGTATTGAGATCAGGCGGGGGACATCCGAGCCGAGGTATCCCCCGCCTGATCTTAAAACAAATGCACTTATACAAACTGTATTACTATGCTAGACAACAGACGTGCTTTCGTTATGAAGTTCTAGAGTAGCTATAGGAAACTTTAGCACACGTTTTTGTCTTTGGTCCGAGAAACGATCGTGGGAAATATCCAACTCTCAATTCAACTCTTCAAATGTTACAAAAGACAGACACCATTATACGCCATATACCCATTCAACATCTGGGAAGTTGAAGAAGCCATAAGTTGTTCCAGTCTTTTGTTCCACATCAAACTTTGCTACAACTTATGACTCCTTGTTTTGCTTTAAGGATTTCTTAGCTAGGAACTAAGAATATTTCAAACAAAACTACAACGTAAATGCCTTAGATATAAAAGCATTTTCTCATAATATTATGGGAAAACAATGAGTGACATCACCGCAGTTTCAGCGTTATACAACACTTCCTAGTCGTTACGGTAGTATAACATCTTATTACGTGTAAGTAAAACAAGCGTATGCTGTTTTCACATCCTTATATGTAAGTTTTACTCTTTTTCAATAGTAATACGTGCATGACCAATAGAACAAAGATGAAAGGACATTAGGACAGATTGTATAAAGATGTACAATTATAATTACAATGAAAAAAGTGATGTATCGTAGCTCTCAGAATCATCATCTGCCTAGCCTTTTTCCAACTATATGGGATCGGCTTCCAGTCTAACCGGATGCAGCTGAATACCAGTCTTTTACATGGAGCGACTGCCTATCGGACCTCCACAACTCAGTTACTGGGTAACACGATACCACTTGTTAAGATAGGTTGTCAGACTTTCTGGCTTCTAACTATCCATAACAACTGCCAAAGATCTACGAATGACAGCTGTATGTCATTGCTCTAGCCAGCCTGCCTCTGCCTTTTTTTTAAATAACGTCTTTTCCTGTTCGTTTTCTTTTTGTCTCTTTCAACACATTGTATTCTTAGTTGCATCTCCCTCGTGCTATCAAAAAATAGTTTCTAACATTCCCACTTCATTATGCAAACTTCCAAACACTTGCCTTCCTGACGTACCAATAAACTTCGTCATTGAAAACAAAAATAGACACTACTCAAACAAAGTTGTAGCTAGCCCTATAACTGGCTAAAGAATTCCAACTTTACATTCATCATATTACAGTTCAAATTCGTCAGTTCCGTCATCTACAGTCAAATCACGTCCGCGGCATACGATAGCAACCATTTGTATGTACCTGTTTGGAATGTGCTTCATACATCCATTGTACAATATGATTCAGGCTATTCCTAAGTAATTGCTGCGATAACCATCATTTGATTGTTGAATCGAGTCGTTGCCCTTTGGTTGATGTTATGACGTGATAAAATCTAGCCAGAATACACACCCAGTTTCAGTACCTTGTTGAATTGAGCTGAACAGTAAATGCACAGTCTGTGCTGAAGTGATTTGATGTCTCAATCGCACACAGCCAACAGCTCATCAAATTACCTGACAGATGTCTGGAAACAGATAAGCTCAACTTTTCAAAAGCTTATAGAAAATTGTTGATACATTTAAATTAGTAAGATTAAACTTGGCATTGATGTAGTCGGCTTAAGACCCATAATGTCTATATTTTTGATTACGCCATACACAACTAAATTGATTATTGATTAGGTACAAACTCTTTCCGACTTGCGTAGATATAAAATCTGATTTCCGATTTATAAAGGCTGAAGTTTCTGAAGATATATGGACGCTTGTTTGTTTATATGCTACTTTTTCACGCTTTAACAGCTAAATGGAATTCGTTAAAACTTAGCGGTCTAGATATTCATCTACCAACTACTAAACATCTACTAAACATTATATATACCGTGTTTGTGCTCACTTTAGTACTTCGATTTTAATTCTGAAGAAGAAAAATAAAGCAAAATGTAGTCTAATCTATTATCTATACTAATATTATAAAGCTGAAGAGTTTGTTTGTTTGGTTGAACGCGCTAATCTCAGGATCTACTGGTTCGAATTGAAAAATTCTTTTTGTATTGGATAGTCCATTTATTGAGGAAGGCTATAGGCCCATGCGAAGCCGGGTCGGGTCGCTAGTCTTAAAAATAAATGCCTAAGGCATTAAGTCCGCCTTTGTACCTTTGTGCATGAAGTATAAATACATAAATAAATGCTTAGATTTTTTGTATGTTTGATTATAATATGAATAAACCCAAAAATATATATGGATTTTATAAATTCTTTCACCAAGTAGAGTACGTTATCACTGACAGCTATAAGCTATAGTTTTACTATAAAAAAAATAGCATTCACGCGATCAGTGCTACTATAACATATGCCATTACTTCAGTAGTGGAATGCGCTTAGCATAGGTTAGAGATGTTAAGATGGATTATTTAATACCACTGTAACACAGGAACGTGAGGTGACGCGCGCTCTTTACTCCATGGTCTAGCCGGGGATGGTTGTCATAGACTAATATATAGAATATCACATGGTTGTAAGACGCAGAAGCATGTAATTTATATGAAGTGTTACTCTAAAACTTGGTTTTAATATCTACAGTTAGTACTTGGTATCCTCGGGTGACAACTAGTGACACTTAAAGCACCTATACGTCAGGGAGTCGGTTTACAATTAGTGCAATAACACCCACTCTCCTTATTACTGGAGTTGTGTGAACGACACTACATCTATGTATTAGGTACTTACTGATATCAACTCCTGGAGCAGAGCTATATTTAGAAGTGATCGTCAAAGTTCTTTTGTTGATATGATTGTAATATAAATGTCTTGGGCGGACACACTGGTGATAAAGAGTTCAAATTCTACCGTAGAACTTCCAAACGAAGACAAGGTTAAGGTTCAGCTGGTCTTGGCTCGAACATACTCCACGATCTCCTCAACCTTCGTGGTGTGATGCAGCCGGGACACATAGAGCTGCGTCGTAGCGTAACGTTTCTGCCAGGGTAGAAGAGAAAAGCAGTTATTTTGAACAGACGCTTTATGTCGCGCTAAGAATTGTTTCAAAGCGCCTTAAGCTCATTTCAGACTACGCTATAATAAAATAAATGTATGGTGAGCGATATTGTTGTGCTATGAACTATATGCTACAAGCTAGTATATTATAGCATAGCCTGAAATGAGCTTTAGAAGCCATTCTTCTCAATCCAGCAAGCCTGCTGAAGATACTATTGACTGGATTATTCCCGCATATCATTTGAGCAGGCGGGATTCCGGTATTTCAGGATGCCGGTATTTTGGGATCCTGGCATCCCTTTCTAAGAAGAAGGAGGATGCAGAACTGAGGTAGATTCTAATTGCTATTTATAACCGACTACAAAATTAATATTTACATACCTGCTTGCCTCAACTTATACTTTTGTTAATACAAAAAAGAAATACCAAAAGAACATAAAAACATTCGCCATTCATATTTTTTCTTTAAAAAACGAACATCTGTTGCCGCCAATATATAAAAAGCAAAAACTATTCTAAACGAGTACAAAAATAAAGCAATATGGTTCGTGATATAAGTATCTAATAATAATATAATCGTATTGTTTTTGCATTCAAACTTGACACGCGACATTCTTGTACGCTGTGGTTACGTCACTGACCGTTTACCGGTAAGGCAGGTTACACACCAACGATTAGAAACAATTTAGCATGATAATCGGCAATCGTTTTATGCGATAATAGAAATCGTATCATGAACTAAAGCGGGAATGGTTTGGTTTGATTTATGTAATTATCGTATCATACATTGAATGTAATTTAAGTAATTAATGTTATTATTTTATTGGCAACTGGCATAAAACATGCCTATGGCACTCAGGGATTAAACTCAAACTCAAAACTATTTATTTCAAATAAACTATTTACAGGTACTTTTGAATTTTCAAACAGTCAGTCAGTCTGAGAGTTGAAGCTAGTTGCTCGTTCCAATCAGTAGGTTTCTATGGAGCAGAATGAGCAAGAAACTCCATAAAACAGTCTATTAAAATCAATAATATCTTGCAAATTTTGGTTACATCATTCATATTGAATCTACGGGTACAATGTGAGAACAATGTACCAAGTCGTGCACGTTAAAAGAGGTCTAGATAAAAATAAAATCATAATAAACAATTCAAAAAAGTTAAGTATAACCGAGGTAGCTACGAAATGACCAATCCCAACCATCGGCATCGGCGCCCGTTCACGAAAATGACTCACGGATCGGCAGCATTTAGCTCAACCATTTTGAAGGGAATCGAATGATCCAAAACATGCGCCATCAGCGAAGGAGAACATAGCTTTCTATTATCTACTTCTCAGATTATGAAACAAAAAGCAGATAGACCGTGCGATACACTGAGAGTGAAGCCACAAAAGCAAATACAAATTAAAAAAAAATTCAGTGTGTACTTATGTACGCGCGTGAGAAGTTATACTTCTTCGAGTCACAAAATAGCAACGAAGGCAGTAAGTAGTTCAGCATGTACGTCAGAGATGGCGTTGTTTACAATTACTCCCGTGAGAATTTTGTGTGACGCTGTGCGCGCGCATCGTAAAATTTCACTCTCATCATTTTTTCATAACGCGCCTAAAGAAGTATAACTTCAAAAACGAATATCTACAATTCGCTTCGCGCTGTACTGACACGAGTCGAATGACGAAGCGAAGCATTGTTAAAAAAAAACAAATACTAATACGAATAAAAATTCAAAAGCGAATACAATCACGAGAATGTAGGTATTCGTTATTGAATTTGTATTTGCTTATGTGGCTTCACTCGCAGTGTTCGGCACGGTCTATCTGCATTTTATTTAATTTTGATAATCTGAGATCTACTTACTTACCTACTTACATCCGTTTTATAGCT
Source organism: Charanyca ferruginea (assembly GCA_947361185.1). Classification (NCBI taxonomy): domain Eukaryota; kingdom Metazoa; phylum Arthropoda; class Insecta; order Lepidoptera; family Noctuidae; genus Charanyca; species Charanyca ferruginea. The sequence goes on along the minus strand of OX376055.1, from coordinate 1,700,484 downwards.
AACAACGTCCAAAATAAAACTGTCACATCATTGACAAGTGATCATAGAAAAATCGTTTTAGCCTTGGAATAACGGTCATTGCCCTCTTATTATCTCTTCGTAGGGAATTACACAAAAAACTATTTACCAATTTACATTTGTAAAATATGTTGACGCGTTCATAATAGGGTATTTTACTCTATACGAGAAAAAATCTATAAATATGTTATTGAGACAGTTTAGGCATAAAGCAGTCGGAAAATGTAAGTTTTAGTTCATAAAATAACAAAACAATTTTTTAAATTCAATTCAAAGTTTTCAGTATTTTTAATCTGTTCTAAAACACCGTGAAATAGTAGCGGCCATGTTATTACGCCATAAGGCTGTGTAAACAAAAAATTGACAACTGTCAGTCAACCGATTGGCGTAATATAGGCTTTGTACTTTTATTATTTTCGTAACCAACGTGATTTTTTCATTATTACACCTACTACAAAATATGCTTTTAATTATTTTTAAATGATATACAATTATCATATTTAATATGAGCTCATTTGATACAAAACGAACTGGCGTCATTTACGCTGAGCAATATGGCGTCCAGTAAGAGGCGTTTTCGTCAAACTACGCGCGAAATTTGAAAATTTAAAGTTTAGATTCATTTTTATGGCACTTATCGATTGAATAAAAATTTTGTGTTTTTTTTGGTGGCATATTAGCACTACAGAATTTCATTGAGACACTTTTAAAAAATGGGTGTAATACCCTATTTCAAAAACGAAAATCGTCCTAAATTTGATATCGATAAATATAATTCGTTTTTTAATTAAAAATGATATCTAAAAGGTACTGGTAAAAGGTGACTCACCACTTTTGTCTCGTTAAAACGATTTTTCTGTAGTGCAATGTGAGTATAAAAGTGTCAACGTTTTAATAAGGTCATTGTCCGTGTTCGTATTGCACGGGAAACCTCGGGACAGTTTGCATCCGTGCTCGAATGAACATACATCTCTTCAAGAAGCGTGACGACACAGTTTGTTTGTGTAAACAGAACAAGCATCGATACTGAGAAAAAATACTACTCAGACAAACGTACAGTAACTAGACGTGCGGTAGATGTTTGACAGCGACTATATTCATAAGTAAGGCGATTCGAATTCAGTAAGGGCGATTATCGTAGTTCAAGTGTTAGTATTGTAACAAGGTGCAATGCACTGCATTGGTGCTCGCGCGCCATACGCAAATCTCCGCGATGAATTAATGTAGGTCATAAAACCATCGCAATATTTTTTGTAAGCATTCCTCCGGATTTTTTAAATGGCAACTCTTAAGACAAATGTCACTTTTTAAATGGTAGTACATACGCAAATGTCACTTGCCGCTCACTTATTTTTTAAACTTTACGATGTTTTTGCAAAGGAGAAAAGTTGTGTTCATTATTATTATTCGAATTCAGGTTAATAATCTTTGTTCAAACACTAAATCAACATTACAGTTCGTCTATTTATATTCCAAACTAACATACATCATGTGCCAATAAAATTCATCAACATTTAACCAACACGTAAATAAAAGTCCCTCAATTTCGCTTCTGGTAGCAATGTCCGCTTTGCGAGATTGCCTATTTCCATTCAATCAAAGTACTAAACGTAGAAGAGCTCAATATAGAACTCAATATAGAACTCTGTTACTCACTGAAACGGCTTTTTCATAAAGTTAGTTATCAATGCTGTGATGAATGGACTGCCGCATCATCGGATGGCAATACAAACAGGATTGAAACTCTCCAATCCGCATTTGTCAGTTGCACAGCAGCACAGCCTTTCATACAACTTTGTATACGTATTTTCGACGTAGTTCTGTTTATAAGAAACTTATTGCAGCTCCACCTTCATTGTTGTCATGGACACGTAGCAGGCTAACTTACTAAACTAACTTTTAATACGTAACTTTGACGTAGTTCTGCTTTAGAGCAACTTATTGCAACACCACTATTCATTGTTGCGATGGACACGTGGTTACTATAAATGGATAAAAAACTGCAGGTAAACCGTAAAAGTAGTAAACAAGACTCAAATCGGCTAGAAAAACTTTTGCCGAAGTCCACACAAAGCCACTTAACACGCTCATTTTATATGAATAACCGCTAAGTGACTTGCGATTAAATATAATGACCATCAAAAAATAATTTGAGTTTCTGGGCTCAAAAGCGTACAATGATTATTATTAGTTACTTACAGTACGGTCATCGTAACTTGGCGCGTCTGAAGTTAGCCGATTAGCTGCGCAGTAGACAATTTCGTTCCTAAAAGTTCCATTGCGCAGCCAAACAGCTAACTTCAGACGCGCCAAGTTACGTTGACCGTATTGTAGATTACCGACAGTTATAAGTGTGCATATTTAAAAAAAAATTAGATTCGTTTGCTTAATGGAAAAACTAGATGTAAAATTTGACATAAAAATGGAGTTTCAATTTTAGTGATCATTTACTATTTAATACGGTATTGTACCGTACAGCTTCTAAAGTCAAAGTCAAAGCATTTATTTCAATTAAACCATTTGCAGGCACTTTTGAATAGTCAAAGAGTCAGTTAGTTAGTCAGAAAGATGAAGCTAGTTGCTCGTTCCAAAACGTAGGGTAGGTCTCTATGGAGAAGAACGAGCAAGAAACTCCACGGACACTCTATTCAATCAAGCTTTTACAAAATCCTGGTTACATTATTCTTGTTGCTTCTATATGTGAAAACAATGTAAGTGAAGAGAAATCCAAAACATTCTAATTAAAAATAAATTAATATAAAAGCCATGGCAGTTAAGAGATGACCAATCTCAACTGACAGCGCCCGTTCACGAACATGACGCGCGGATGAGCACCACTTAGCTCAACCTTACTGATAGGAAGCTATGATATTAAATGATACGAGTCCTTAGTAAATGAAGGTTCAACAGTTTATTACACAAAATTAACACCTAAGTTCAAATAGAATAAATGGTAGAAGATACTGATTGATATATTATTATGATATTGATACGTGAGAATACGAGGTGCGTTCGAAGGCCGGTAGAGAACTAAACTGTAAGTGAAGATGAATTATTAATGTTGGCGGATATGCTGACGCGGTATTACAATAATTCCGCAATGTACAGTTGCACCGTACACTATTTATGGAAATGTAAAATACTTAAGTTATATTTTACTACCTATATCTAGTGTTAAGCTGTTTAGCTATAAAATTTTAGAAGAAAAACTATCAGGGCCTCAAGTCTGCTATTACAATAGCGTCAGAATGGTCTGTCATTGATTTCATAATTGTTAATTTTGACAAGTTTGGTAATCTACTAATATAATGGCGTCATTATGACTTTTCAATGGTCAACCAATGACAGTCCATTGAAAGAAATGATATCAATGGTAATCTCGTACATTATGACAAATTAATGACTGACTTAGTTTACGAACTTCTTACTACTTCAGATTGCTTATAACACTTTTAAATAATATGTAAATATATATATAAATTAAATCTGGCATGAATAAATGTTCAAATTTGTTGACAATGTCATTATAACACAATTCTATTATGAGACCATTGACCGACCAATGATCGACCATTATGGATGTAGCAGATTACGAACTTTTAGCAAAATGACAATGGAATCGTGTTGGAATGACGAAATTATGAAATAGCAGACTTGACCCCCTGGTCCTTTTATCAACGATTAGGCAGACAAGAATATTCAAGTGTGGTGGTGGTGCCACGGTCTAGAACGAATTTACTTAAGTTTGCTCTATTGTCAAGGCCGCCCTGTTTGATAAATAATATATCACCGGAAGATATATTCATAGCCTGCCGAAATTTGTATCAGGAGCGCAAAAGTGCATGAAGATAGGATACAAATATGACTGACGGACTGACTATTGTTATTGTTACTGTTGATTATTGTTTAAGGGTATTTATTGTATGAGGGAAGCAGATATACAGTGTATTTATTATGTGCTTAATATGTGTCTATGACATCGTGTTGGAATTATCTGTAAGATGTTGTAGGTACTTATTGTCATAAATAAATAAATAAGTTTGCCGACATGCTCAGTGTTAACGTGTCATTATTTCAACCACGTGGAAAGGATGTCAACAATATCTGCCCAATTTAGTACAGAAGGTACACTTAGTGGCATAAAATACACTCGATTACACTGAATAATATTGCACTCTTAAAATATTCATATAGTTGCCAGGGGAAAAGAATAAAATAACTTTTATCGTAATAAAAAGGACGCCATTTTAGTACTCCATCAAATAACCACCTTACTTATTAAAAAAACAAGTGTCAAGTTTCTTCTTTCTTCTGTCAAACGCAGAAATGAACGGAATGACATTTGTGAAGTGTCAACAAAACAAAAAAAAATGACATTTACGAAATGTCAACCCGAGTGACAGCCAAATAAAACGCAATCGTGCTTTCATAGTTGCCACGTTTTAATTGTACTATAGGTTATTAGATTATATTTTAATAATTAGCTAAAAATGATTTATGAATAAAAGTACAATTATTTTCGAATTCCTCTATTTTTTCTCTACGCTTTGGTGCACGTGTACCTCGAAGCACATATTTGGGCAAAGTTGCATGGGATTTTGTTAACCTACTTTTAATGGTATTTACTTTCATAAATAATATCAACCTATTATTGTCCCACCGCTGGGAAAAGGCCACTTCTCTTAAATAGGAGGCATCAGCACTGATCACCACGTTTGCTCATGGCGTATTAGCGATTTGAGACTTAAACATTACTCCAGGTTCCTTACGATGTTTTTCTTCATCGATATCAATGATCTCTTCTTTTTCTTTGCCTCTTCCTCTTTGGGGTCGGCTCTCCTCGTTACTCGGCGCCAGGATGCTCGATCCTGGGTTGTCTGATTGTCAATATGAAGGGTCTTCAAGTCACGGTCACAGTTGAGAGCCATGTGGCGGGCGGTCGGCCTCTGCCACGCTTTACCTCATGAAGTAATGCTCGATTCACGGTATGGTCGGGATCTTTTCTTTTTATGTGTCCATACCATCTCTGACGACTTTCTCGGAGCTTGGCTATATTAGGGCGGCTTTAAAACTTCCTCTGATGTACTTTTATCGTATTTTATCAAGTCTAGTTTCTCCACCGGCCCATCTAAGCATTGTCATTTCATTGGCGTGTAGTTTCTGTTGGTGTTTAGCATTCATCGATATCAATGATGTCCAAGATTTAAGAAAGCACATTTGTAATGAAAAATTCTCATTGAGTTGGTCGTAATTTCATGCATGAGGGGCGAGCATTTTGTGCCACCATTTTGTCCACTTCAACTTTCATAAAAAGGCATAAAAACAATTTATTATATTGGAAAAACTTTTGGCTTAATATTGATTTTATATTAATATTTTCTGAGTACAAATAATACCAATAAATCGTCAAATATATTTCGGAAAAGCTGTTTATCTTTTTATAATATTTTATGTCCAATTTTCTCTCTCGTAAAATAAATTATTTTAACAAGGCAATCCGTAGGTACTGTTTATGTACGTCTGCACTGGATTGAAATTGCGAATTCCATTTAAAATAAAATGTTATCTTTTAGTATTTTCATGGAAAATAAATATTTTACTCGCATTTTATTTACGTTTTGTGTTTGTGTATTTACGAAAATATACATTTATTTAATAATGTCTGGCAGGCATTATATTTTAATATTGACACGAGGAGCTCGTGGCTAAGTTAAAGCAGTACAGACCGATCGGTCAAAGGTTAAGCTAGGCTAGCCGCGGTCGGTCTGTGGATGGGTGACCATCCCTTTCATACCGAGTTCCCTCCGTGCCTCGGAAAGCACGTAAAGCCGTTGGTTCCGGTTGTCAATTGTAGATCTTTGGCAGTCGTTATGGGTAGTCAGAAGCCAAAAAGTCTGACAACCAGTCTTACCAAGGGGTATCGTGTTACCCAGTAACTGGGGTGTGACACGATAATAATATGGACACAAGGTATATACTAAACAAAAGCCAAAAGCAACCCTTAACTGCGCATTATGTCTTCTTGTAACTACAAACCGTGTCTACGTTACTAGAGGACAGCGCAAACAATAAAATTGAATGAACCAACAATTGCAGTTCACCGGGCCGCCCGGTCGGTCGTCAAACTGCACCTGTCATTCACATGTCATTCGTTTGTAGAACGTGACAAGATCACTCATGAATGACATTCCTCGTGCCGATTACACAATTGACAATCCGTTGATTGTAGACGTATTGATTTTAGATAGTACTAGTGGAATATCGTATCCGAGAATATTGTAATGCGTGGGGGGTAAACAGTGATGACGCTGTCGGTACCTAATATCTATATCTATATATGTATATAAAAGAAAGTCGTGTTAGTTACACTATTTATAACTCAAGAACGGCTGAACCGATTTGGATGAAAATTGGTGGGGAGGTAGCTTAGAACCAGGAGACGGACATAGGATACTTTTTTTTTTTTTTTTTTAGGTCTAGGGTACGTGTAGGGTAGATGTAGGATAGGTGTAGGGTAGGTGTAGGTCTCGACGCACTCGACGCAGTGGGCGCCACTTGCACATACGGTAAAGAAACCGCCATGGAGCATAACCTCGTATTCTTGTTATATTATGTTATTAATTGTAATAACTAGGTATTGTGTGAAAATAAATCAATGTTTTAATTAATCTTACTTACCTAACTGTACTTTAACTATAATGGCATCCTACGGCCATTTGAAAGTGGTTTCTGGGTTATTCTCAGAATAAAATCATATTTGGTTGTTTTAAATGATAAAAGTGAACGTTATTCTGTAAATGCGACTATCTCACCTGAATACTTTCCAATTTCAATGAAATTTTCAGATTTAAAATGTGCTGAACATATTTTAGAGTGTTTTTTAGCTCGAAAGTCATTACAACGTGTTGCTGCTTCCTATAAGTAGTTTCCGAACATTTTCTTCTTTTGGAAATAAATGATTTACTTCATTCCTACATCCAAGTATACAGCACTGATGCATTATTTTATAATATAATACACTTTCCAATTTTGAACATAATTAAACGACTGTCAAAAAAAATTGAACTTAATTAAAGACATTAAACGACTTTGTCAAAAAACTGTTTACTGTTTACGCTAGCGCTGCACTCTGGCGCCAGAACATTGCAGTATTATCCCCTATCCAAACACCTAATGCAACATATTATTTACAAATCCGATCCAAAAGTTGTCTCATCATGACATAATTTACCTCCCGTTCCCCGCGTTGCAGTCCACTGCCCGGGATGGCCGGCAGTGAGCAATATTACTTTGTAATTGTTCTCCACGGAACTTCGCCGGCCTGTTGACCAAAGTCAGTGTCTCTATTTGTGTTAAAGTCCAGATTGGCCAGTTTATTGCACGTAGGTATATATACTACCGAGTGAAATGAGAAATGTTGTTGCAGAAACTAAGAACTGCTGCGGTTTTTCAACCGACTTCAAAAAGCCTTAAGGAGGTTCTCAATTCGTCTGTATGTTTTTTTTTTGTATATTTGCTACGCGATTTCTCCGGCAAAAGTAAAGCGATTTTGAAAATTCTCGTTTTGATGGATAGGGTATGCCTCAAAGGTGGTCCAATAAAATCATTATCGAAATTAATTCAGTACTTTTTGAAAAGACGAAAGCAAAAAAATATACATGGATGATGTCGTAATGTTGTCCAACCTTGTACTTTCAATCTATGTTTTGACTGTGTTGCCGTTTCTTAATGGATTTGGATGATAAGGAAGTACTAAAAAGAGAAAAATAAAAAGCTTTATTAAAAAAAAGATAACCGCCTTTCAAATCTAAAGTCATTTGTGTTACGTGCTAAAGTTATTTATCACTTTTTAGATTTAGAAGGCGGTTATCTTTTTTTATCTGCGGGGTTTTAAATCATAGACAAAAGTCAAATCATTTATTTCAATTAGACCATTAAGCCACTTTTGAACGTCAAATGGGATAAAAATGATTCTAGTTGCCCATTCCAAAAAGTAGTTTTGTATGGAGAAGATTGGGCAGGAAACTCCGTATTGGAACAGCGCTATAGGATCTGTGAGATACGTTGTAGGTACTCTGCATGGGGTGAAACATGTGCGGGAAATTATCTGTCCGACAGCAACTATAGTGAGAACTAGGTACATAGGTAACTAGTGTTTCTATCTATTTGAGAGTTATTGTTAGACAAACTGTCAGAATAATATCACGCAGGAGTTTACTTGCAAGTGGGATTACGGCTTTACCCAACACTAGGTGATATCTGTATTTTGTGACAACTATTAAAGGCAGAAACTAAACTCCTAAATGTATTTTAGGACCCTAAGGGTGTTACCAGACCAATCGATCGATCGATGGTAGAATGAATTAGTCGACGTCGATCGATAGTTTCTACCAGACCAATCGATCGCTCGTCGATCGACGGCATCGATCGATGGTAGAATTTATCAGTCGACGTCGATCGAGCTGCTTGATTATTATTACTAATGGATTATAGCTGGGGTTAATCGATCAACGTCGACCGATGCCATCGACGGGCAACCGATCGATTGGTTAGTGGAACGGTATCAGTCGAGCAGCCAAAGCTACCACAGCAATTGATCAACGTCGATCGATGTCGATTGATGGCATCGATCGACGATCGATCGATTGGTGTAGTAACACCCTAAGGTACAAAAAGGACCTCCTTTTTTACAATATTTCAATACAAGACGTAATAGTGAAAAACACAGAAAGTAATTATTATATCAAATGGTAATGAAGAAGAAGAAGAAGAAGCTTATTTGACCGATAATGATTGGGTGGTTGCCCTATATATCTGCAAAAATCCGCATGTTACACAATGACATGTATCACGTTTTAGGTCACACTACAGCGGCACTATGGTCCACATTATGTACAACGGCCAGCGCATCAGGCCATACCAAACTATAAAATTTTCTCAATTAAATATGAACCCTATTCTTTTTTAATAAAGTTGAAAAACTATCTAAGAAATTTGACAAATAGTTGTAGCTTAATGCGCTGGCCTGTGTACCTTCCGCGCTAAAATTAAAAAGAAACATTAATAAACAGATAGACACATTTATTGGTAAGAAAAATTACAAGTCTAATTTATTGGTAAATAATGAGAAGTCGTCGATGGCGCACATAAAAAAAAATTGATTAATCACTTGAAATAATTAAATTAAAAACTACCGCAAACCGCCGTAATAATTAAACTACCGCATTTTTTTTTGCCAAAGACTACAAATTTCTCCTTCTTTCTTCTCATCTATACTCCATTTACAATAAGATTAGACATATATATACACAAACCTTTTTTAACGTCCGTTCAACCGATTTTGACTTATATAGCGTTGGTGGCATGCCAAATGGCAGCTGCAGTAAACAGTTGTTATTGTAACCACTTTTTTGCCTCTAATGTCATCCTTAAGCCTACGGTATAGAAGTCAAAATCGGTTGAAGTGACTGTAAAAAAGGTTTGTTTTAAATTCTAATCTTATTGTTAATTGAGTATAGTTGATGTCTACCAGTTGTAGTATGTTGTGTTGTGGTGTATATACAATGTTTATATAATATGCCTTGTGTGTGTATGTTTGTGTATATGTGTGTCATGACAACCTTTAGTCGCCCACTGCTGGGCATAGGTCTTCCCCAAGGAGGGTTCAGCCGTAATCACCATGCTTGGCCGATGCATGTTGGCAATCGCAGTAGGTGTTATGGTACTCAGAAGGACGCTGCTGCCCATCCTCTGTTCAATATCCCTCTGTCACCTTCTACGACACCCACGGGTAGAAATGGGGTAATCATATATAGGGTGACTGGTAATTAGTGTACGATACTTGAACACGTGATTGTGTTCATGATAACAAACAACTTTCCCGAAGAAAAAGGTTTTGTGTACTGGTTCACTTTTATCACAATAACACAACAGCCGTATGAAATTCACGCGCGCGCACGCCTGTGACCTAAAGTGAACCAGTACAAAAAACATTTTTTCTTCGGGAAAGTTGTTTGTTATCATGAACACAATCACGTGTTTAAGTATCGTACACTAATTACCAGTCACCCTATATGTGTGTATGTGTGTGTAATATGTGTGTTTACTTTCTCGTGAATAAAAAGATTTTGTTTCTTTCTTTTTATGTCCACTGCTGAACATTGGTCTCCCCTATATGTATTCATAGCAGCCGGTCTTGAACCGCTTGCATTCAGTGCCTCCCTGTGGGTTTAATCAGGTCGTTTTGTAGTCTGTGGGCTCGCTACTGTGGAACCTTTTGTCCCGAAAGATTATCGCTTCGACGAACAAAGTGGTCTACCCATTGTCACTTCGGCTTGCTAACAATATGGACAATGTCGGTAACTTTTGTTCTCCGGCGGATCTCGTAGTTTCGGATTTTATAGCGCAGTGGAGCATAACTCTCTCCAAAGCACTCGGAGTTTATTTATAAGGCCTATAGGTCCATGTTTGGGTACCGTAAATCATCACTGGTAAGGAAAGAACTACTAAATATTAATTAAATGGGCCACCAACTTAATTAGTATTGGGTAGTCTAGACTAAAGAAAAGGCTTACTGAAGATTCGGACACAACATCAGCCCCCTTATTCACAACCATTCGATTCGATTCCGTACCGAATCGAAAGTCAAAAGATATCGAAGATGTCCTTCAAACGCAATTCATAAATCCGAAACCGAATAATTTTGACAGTTCAACGAACATACGAAGACTGAAGTCTGAAATGAGATTGTCGAATACGGTTCCTTACCGACACGGAAACGTATCGAATGGTTGTGAATAAGGGGGCTGGAGTATATTTGGAGTATCTGAAACGAACTTTTTTTAAAGGATAATTCGGACCCGCTTAATTCGGATAAGCTATGTACAGTCAGATATAAAACTTAACAAACTAACGAAATCCGTCTTCGGCCCAGCCTATAGTTGTAAAAAAGTGTTTAGCCGGATTTTATCGTTGAAAGCTTTTTATATGACTGTGTTAAACAGCTTTTTTAAAGGTGTCCGTATCATCAGTAAAAAAAAAATTGTTTCGGACATTGTGTCCGAATATATTGTGTTCGAATCTTCAGTAAGCCAAGAAACCATAGTAGAAAGTCGAAGTCGTGTACTCACTTCAGTGTTAAAGAGATTGATTACAATTATTTTGCAATAAGTATAAACTTACCTTCATTGCATCGTGGGAAAAGGCGTAAACTTATAGATTTAAATTAAGCAATTTTATTAACCAACAGTGGTGCCGATTCTGTTGTCCTTGGGCTAAACTTATTTTTAATTATTTATATCTCTTTCGCTCCAATAAAACAAGAAAGAGACAGGTACCTATTAATAAGAGCTGTCAATTTAAGTTGAACTAAAATGTTCATTTAATTATAGTTGTCATTACAAAAACTATTGATTAAAAACACGGTGAAGATCAAGAAAACTACTAATTTGACATCTCTAGCTTAGTTCGTATCTGTTGCCGTCTTTTTCTTGAACTGTCTGGTAGTAAGAGACGCTCAGTCTCTGAATATCATATTCTTAAAATATCATAATCGCAAATCATCATATTATCAGAATATCATATTATCAACACATCATATTCACACAATATCATAATCTCAAAACACCACATTCGCAAAATACAACATTCTTATGATACCACATTCAACGTACAGTCCTCAACAGCGTTGAGCTGTGCAGTTGGGCAAAATTTATTTGAATAAGAATTATTTTCCTGCTATGTAGGTTTAAAAACGCGTGTATAGGTAATTTTTGTTCAAAAAAAAAAGTTTACTAGTTTAAATAATGGGATAATTGGGAAAATAAGTGCAATTTCTACATCAAAAATTAAAAAAAAATACTGTAATTTAAACAAATGTAATGAAAAAGGAATTCGAGCTGAAGATTTAGGATCAAATCCACATTCAAAGGCTGAACATTTTTCGCGATCTGAAAAAGTTTTTTTAGATAAAATAATAGATAAAGATATTGGAAATTAAGAATTAAAAAAATATTTTTGGTATTAAAATTTTAATAAGGAACCAAAACGATACCAATTTAATTGTCTGATTATAATTTAGTTTGTGAACAATAGAATCGGGACCAATGTTCATAATTTTATCGCGCTAGAATAACTATTCTTCCCGTGGTGTGGCGGGTCAATGAACACCATATAGCAATTATCTCTCAATTTCAATATTACTTTATAAATTAATCTCCCGTTTTAATTAATACCAGCCCACTAAATTTACCTCGTTAATTAGCTTATTAACGAGGTAAATTTAGTGGGCTGATATTAATTAACACGTTCAGTATAGCTATACTGCGAATTAAATATCACGGTTTTATTGGCCAAATAAAGTGATTTGAAATGACAATGCCAGATCCTGCCCCACCCATGTACAGAAAAGTAAATTAATGAAAATAATTGTAATGAATAGAGAACCTTTCTATACTAAATTGTTTTTCTTTAGAACTTGCGGATTACGAAATACCTACCCACAAAATACAAACTCATTTTACCTAAAATACAATTTAGCCTATAATCAAAGTCATTATTGTTTTTAGATTTAAACGGAAACCGCAAGTTCTACAGTCACTAAGACTAATGTTTAGTTATCAGCAATAAATAAACAGTAAGATGCTACATGTTGCACATGACTTTTATTGAGTGGGGCAAAGTTCTATAGAGTTTCTGGCATTGTCCTTTTAGCATAGTTGAATTACTGCATCGATAAATATACTCACTAAACATCTAGAGCTCATACATTTAAACCATAAAATCTGCATGTTTCAGTAACTCAATGCTGAAATTTCTATTGGTTAATTAGTTAGGAATAGCAAATTTTTCCAGATATACATTTTTACTTTAATGTTTTTCATCCTCGATGCTGCATATTTACTGTGGGTTGTGCAATTTTACGTACCTATAGATAACTTTTTAAAAATTCGTAAGATCTTTGTCCTTCCCCAGGGATCAAGCTATCCTCATACCAAGTTTCATCAAAATCGGTTCAGCCGTTTCATCGTGAAAGCGTAACAGACGGAGTTACTTTCGCATTTATAATACAAGAATGGAAGTATGAATAAATAGAATTAACAATAAACTTCAGAACAGTGAGTTGACTTATCTTGAGTGGGTCTGGCTTCAACTACGAATTAAATACGTAAAACAGCCAAACAAGAGGATAAAAAACCTTTGTTAAAAAGTTAAGTTACTTCCTAAGCAGATACTTTCTTTCCGGTATAAGCCGTATAAGTGTACGTAGGTATGTAGGAATTAAACTTGTTGTGCTGACCCCAAAGGACACGGGACAACGACGGGCAGAAAGATGATGATTTATTAACGGAACGGAATTTATGTTTAATTTTCCGCTTTTTAATAGGTACTTTAATAGGTGACGACACGGTTGGCGCAGTGGCTGAGCGATCGACTGCTGCGCAGCGTGTTGCGGGTTCGATTCCCGCCCAGGGCAAACATTTGTGTGATGAGCACTTGTGTTTGCCTTGTGTCTGGGTGTTGTTTATCTATATATGTATGTATTTACAAAAAAAAAATGTATTTGTGTATGTATATCAGCTGTCTGACACCCATAGTTTGGGGTCAGATGGCCGTGTGTGAAAACGTCCCCACATATTATATTATTATTATTGGTAATAATAAAAATAATAATAAACTACTAGTACCTATTATTTATTTTCATGTAACAAAGACCCATAGATAAATACCTTAACCTAAGTATGCATATAACAATAGTGTTACCAAGAAAATAAACCTTAAAACTAAAGTTATTCATCATTACTATTAGTCCATAACTAAAAAACTACTAAACCGATTTTTCTTAAACTTGCACTGTTCAAAAAAATGGTCGCAATCCAATTAATAGTATCTGCGAATCATCGAACATCAAATAATATGAACTTTATTATTTTGAAATAAAGTTGAAAATCTGTCAAAGCAATTTGACAGCTTGATGTGCTGTCATGTGTACAATCAACAGTACCATGTATAAAAATATTCCTCAAACAACACATATTAACAAAATCATCCTGAAAATTAATAATAAACACGATTATCCTCAATTTTACATTGAATTATTTATCATCCTTGTATTACGTAGTTCTTTATAGACATTACCTACGAATATAATGTAATAAGCATTTTAGCGGCAAATGGTAGATGATCAGGAATACATCAAAATAAATAAGTTACATTATATTTGCATCGCATTATTTATTTTAATCATTAAAAAGATGGCAAAAAGTAATAAAATAGAATGTGAACGGTCAGAGGACCCACACAGGTACGATTGTTCTATTGTTCTAATAGAATCTCGATACTCGCTCACAGATATGTTAGAAAGGGAAAGAACGAGAGTATGCACTTGAGAGAAAGAGAAAGCCGTAAGGAGGGGTTATAACGCAAAAATCGTACGTGACGTTTACAGATCAAGATCATTCAAGATCACTATAATAAATCTAGCCGATTCTGACTTGAAATCCGACCTTAGAATAAGGAAAAACAAAAATGTAGATTTGTGTTATTTGTTTAGGTAAGTACTGTAATCCATTAAGTACTAATAAAATAAAGCTAAAAAGTATGTCTTTGTTTTTGACGTGATAACGTCTTATAAATCGATGAACACCGGCTGCACGCACGAAAAAGTGTCACGTTCCGCCTGAGCGTGAGCGTGCAAGTGAGAGCGCGGAACAAGCGATAGAGAGTCACGATCGGCCCAAGCAATAAGCTCCGGCCACCTCGACGGAAGCCATTATTTGCTTATGTTATATAGTATGTTAGCCATTATGTTTCTTTATGACGTTATCACGTAAAACTGTCGTCCGTAAACCGACTTTACAGACAACGAATTATTTTTTTTGAACCCGCTTGTCATCGCAACGAGTCGTCGGAGTCTAAAAAATTTATCTTTATTAGGATGCTACGTTAACCCTGACTGCTGAGGTACATTTTATTACCAAAAATATTAGGAATTTGTATGTAATAAAAATCATGCGACCGATATCAGAGGCAAAAGCTAGCGTTTTATAAACGTGTTTATTTAATCTATGTTTATTTGAACTTTTGCCAAATGACGCTGATCTTGGAAGTTCATTAATAAAAATAATTACAAGTCATTTTCTAGTAGTTTCTCTTACGTATACATATGTAAATGGAGTAAATATGTATTGAAGAGGCCCTGACGTGGGTAATCCGAGAGTGAATGGTCTGAAATCGCCAGGGTCAATAGGGAACATTACGCGAAACTCGGCGCAGAGGGCGCCACTAGCACATTCCGTAAATCATAACCTCGTATTCTTGTTATAATATGTTATTAATTGTTATAACTAGGTATTTTGTAAAAATATATCAAAGTTTTAATTAATCTTACTTACCTAACTGTACTTTGACCATATTACAGCGTCCTACAACCATTTGAAAGTGGATTCTAGGTTATGCTCAGAATAAAATAATATTTGGTTGTCTTACATGATAAATGTGAACGTCATTCTGTAAATGCGACTATCTCACCTGAATACTTAACCTGAACATATTTTAGAGTGATTTTTAGCTGCTTCCCAAAGTTTTCGAACATTTTCTTCTTTTGGAAATGAATAATTCCCTTCATTTCTTCATCTAAATACACAGCACTGATACATTATTGTATAATATAACACACTTCCCAATTTTGAACTCAATTAAAGGCAGATTTTCACGCTTTGAACGACTCGTCGATAAACTGTTTATGGACTAAGCTAGTGCTGCACTCTGGTGCCAGAACATTGCAGTAATATCCCCTATTCTGACAAGGGCGCTCAATGATACACCTATTACTTAACCTTGAACTGATAAATAGTACCATAGTAATGCTATGTGACTACTACTAAGGCCAAAACCAAAGCGAGCTATAATATTTTAGGGAGTAGCATAGGCTAGTACTTTTATTTTTGAATAAAAGTTTTTCACAAAAAAGACAACCGCCTTCAATACCTAAAAAGTGAAAAATGACTTTAGTTTCGGAAGTCTTGTTTTGTTTATTGTTTATTTTGTAAATAGTTTTATATTTTCCGCTTTTTAGTACCTTCATCATCAAATCGATAATGAAAAGAATCATCAAAGTCAATTCTTAATAATTGGCGGAGTAATCGCGTACGGAACATACAAAAAACGTACCTATAGTCGAATCGAGATTCTCCTCTTTAAAAAGAATAAGGCTTTCGCGCAAAAAAAAAACCTGCTGTAAACCGATTTTCACATGGATCAAGTCACACCAGCTAGTTAAAAATAAGCAATGCGTTGCTTGTGTCACTCATCGATATGTATAAAGCCTTTAAACTATACAAAACTATTTTAAATCCTTCTAATAACTAGAGCTTCCGATAATCCGATATGATTTACGTATTATGATGAACGATTCCCTCGATATTCATGCTTTCCTAGTGCGCTGCACTGCATCGATCACGAAGTATTTAGCACGAAATAATAACTAATTGAGCTCTACTAATGAACGGACGAACTCGTTAGCAATACGATTCGACAGTTAGTAGTTTCAAACAAATCATTTGGAGAGGGCCATGCTCGGAGTTCTCTCTGAGAGATCGAATAATAAATGAGGATATATGTAGACGAACCAAAGTTACCGATATTGCCCGATGAATCAGGGCACATTGCACGCAAAACATTATGAAGATGGGGTCGCAAAGTTCTCGATAGAAGACCGCGTCAAGCGTAGCGTAGGACGTCCACCTTCAAAATGGGTCGACAACCTGATTGAGACTGCAAAAACACGCTTGATGCTAGCCGCTTTGGACCAGTCCTTTTGGCATATATAGGGAAGGCCTATGTCCAGCAATGGACATCCTACAGATATGATGATGATAATAACGAATTTTGAACAAACAATGGCCCCAAAATCGGGGGGAAAAACACAGACGTAAAAAATGACAAAAGCTTTTGTCATGGCGTGACGTTCGAAAATTGAACGGATACAAAAGTTCCTTGTCAGGGCGGAAGACAAAACTTTTTGTTTATCCTAGATTGAGAAGGTACTTGCTGACCATACCTCTCTAGTTTGAAAACTATCCAAAATGATCGTCGACTTCGGAAGAATACTCTCCAATTATTTGACCAAAAAAGTTTCTGCTAGTGTTATGACCCTTTTTAGCTACGTGAATCGTATAAAGTTGTCTTCAATCAATAATTTTCCTAACAGGTTTTGGTGTTTGTATTTTTGTAGATATTGAGAGTGAACTTATGGCACTAACGGTCTAAGGTAATATGTTGGCCTGTAGATTCTGCCGATGTAGTGACCAAGTCAAGATCATCGTATTCAAGGCGTTCTGTCAGGGTCTGTATGCGGGGGGTCTATGGGTCAGCTACGCCAAAAGATCGCTAGATGCCTTACGCGTCTGATGAATAGTTTTTTTAGGATGCAGTTGGGACTGCCCCGTTTTCGTAGTACATCGCCATGTTGCAAGATGTATTCGCAATATCGAACTGGCGGTTTCCAGGCAGTGAAACGAAAAAAAGTTGCTTCATTAATGCATTGAACGTGGGTTAGTAATAATGGTATGCTGAAATTAGTGGCGAAGAGTCCTTATTCTGTTCTGATGCATTTTGCGGCGATTATGGTCAACTAGGTGGTGGAACGAATTAAGACATGAATTGAAAAAGAATTAGATTGGAGAATTGGTGTCCGGAGCTGTCATGTCTTAATTCGTTACCTATGTGTTAAACATTAGTTATAAGGTATTTTTCCACTATCAACATGGATTATATTGTTGTCCGAAATTGAATAAAGAGATAAATAAATTTCTTTAGCAAATGTAATATTTATTTCACCAAGGATGTACACCTTCCAGGCAACAGCACTCACGAGATTTCCGTTTACGAATTCATCCATTTTCTTTGACGTTGAAGGACATAAAGAAAATATATAAGGCTTAAAATAACTGACAAAGACAAAACGAGCGAACGACATTCGCGCCTACTGAATATTACACTTTCTTACACACGTGACATCAAATCAACCACAGACTTGTCTGTCTGTCCGTCTGTCAGGGAGCTATATCTTTTGAACTGTTACGAAAGAAATAGGTATGACACTTGATTTTTTTCCAAAATAAAATTAAAAATTTAAGGGCATCCCCATAAAAGAAACGTGTTTTTTTATGTATTTGATAAATTTTGTACGGTAACCAACACTTGATCGATTTTTTAAAACGTCCTTTAAAAAAGAGTTTCCCATTAATAGACCATCCCCTCGGCATAACATTGACCTATTTTCCGCTCCCCTGAATCCAAAATCCCTCAAAGTCCGCAACGCGATCGATACACAACATAAATAAATATGCCATCATTCCATAGGGTGACAACATTGACAACGTTCTCTTTCCGTTGTGTTATTGAAAGACTACGTTTGCATTAGGACACTGTTGCTTGGTTATTTATTATCCGTTTCATATTATAAAAAGTTTGTTTAATTGTTTGTCAGTAGAGGTAAACAAAAAAGTCTTTCACTGATAGAGAGCATTGACTCCCACGCGGACGAACTCGCGGGCAAAAGCTAGCTATGTATATTTTTAATAAAAGAAAAGAGAACATGATTTTCACGATAATCCGTTTTAAAACAGACTACAATTGGAGTTCCCTTGTTTTGCAGACAGAAATTTCATAGAATTTCGTTTCGCAGCAAATGATTCATAGAATATTTGGTTCGTGTTTTTATTTCGAATATTATTGTTTCAACGGCTTACTTGAATAAAATATTTTTTACGAAACACAATTGAATGATTTTAAAGCATATTTTTTTATTTAACAAACTTATAACTATATTTTTTTTTAGCGAATATTGTTTGTTCGGAGTATTTTAATGGTATTTTATTTCAATGAATAAGAAAAATAGACGTTAGAACTGCGACCCCACTAGCAAACGATCGCCATCAGAAACAAGCTGATAACAGAATCATAGATAGGTATAGGTATCATAGGTAGTTCCCGCAACCCCCGACGTAGGTGTGACATGAAACACCGGGGTGGTTAAAGCCGTGAAGAGTCTAGCATACCCCCCCGTCTTCCCTAGGCAGGGGCTAATCCACGAGGATTTCCTCGCGATAAAAATAAAGGTTAGAACTCCGACACCGTCAGAAATGAAAACTGTCACTCGATAAAATGTCTTTATTAGTAATAAGTATATCTAACTTAATAATATGAGTATATAGAATATTTGATAATAATTATGTTATTCCATGATACGAATATCAAAACATATTTTAATTGTATTTGTAACAAAATCAGTGTTTTATTTCTTTTCAAAGTCAGTGTAAGTGTATTGAAAAGAAATGATAATATGAGTAAAAATTTATGTGAAACAAAATTATATAAAACTGTTCTCTAAGTATACAACCACGTACAACCAGCTAAACGTACATTTAATGCATTATTCAGTGTTGATTGATTATTGGTATCACAAAGTCTAAAGCGCAAACAACGTTGATTTAGCGATTCTAATTAACTGCGTTCAATTATTTAGCCGCAGAGATACATATTATATGTTAATTACTCAATTCCCGACGGTATAGAGTGGCGTCTGATAATGTGCATCGCTGACATTCAATCAGCCGTGAATTGTAAGGTATACTGAGTTCTGTTACACCGTGACTGTTTGCAATGTTTGGGACATACATTTTGTAGAAATGGTAAAAAGACATAGCAAAGGATTTTGATATAGGTATGTTTTTGACCGAGTTCAATCGTCAGTCTGAAATTGCCAGTGCTCCTTGAGCAAGCGCGATGACCAATGGTCGCCTTCTTCGCCGATCGCCTTCTCTGTACGAAAAGAGGCCTAACGCTTGCAGTGGGACAAATTATAGTGAATATTTTAAAAAAGCTTTTTTACAAAAAAGACAACCGCCTTCAGAATCTAAAAAGTGGTAAATAACTTTAGCACAGAACACACATGACTTTAGTTTCGGAAGTCGGTGGCTTTGTTCTGTCTGTTATTTGTGTGTTCTGTGCTAAAGTTATTTATCGCTTTTTAGATTTTGAAGGCGGTTGTCTTTTTTTGTAAAAAAGCTTTTTATTTTTCGCTTTTTAGTACCTTCTTACCAATCAAATCTATTAAGAAACGGCAACACAGTTAAACAGAGATTGAAAGTACAACAAAGATTGGAGAAACTAAAACGTTGTGAATTTATATATTTTTGGACTTCCGTTTATTTTTCAAAAAGTGCTGAATCAATTTCGATAAAATTCATATGGGACCACCTCTGAGGCATACCCTATCCATATAAAAAATAATTTTCAAAATCGACTCATATTTGCCGGAGAAATCGCGTAAAGAAAATATAAAAAAAAACGTGCTGTCGAATTAAAAATCTCCTTCTTTTTGAAGTCGGTTGAAAAATAATCTTTCACTAATCAAGGTTCAAATCAAAGTTTAGTTATCCCTGAATTCTATATGCTGTAATCTTCTTCTAGCTAAAACTCTAGAACGACTGAACCTATTTGGCTAATCCTGGTCTTGAAATATTTGTGAAAGTCCAGGGACGGTTTATAACGGTAAGTAAATTGAAAAAAAAATTAACAAAAAAGATAACCGCCTTCAAAAAGTAAAAAATTGCTTTCAATTCGCAAGTCGGCGGTTTTGGTTTTGCTTGTTGTTTTGTATTGCCACCGACTTGCGAATTGAAAGTTATTTTTTACTTTTTGAAGGCGGTTGTCTTTTTTGTTAAATTTTTTTTTTTCGCTTTTTAGTGCCTACTTCTCATCATAGAGATGAATTACGAAATGGCGACACCAAAAAAAATCTGTCATCCCTTAATTTTTAACCCTTAGGGGTGGAATATTTTCTTGAATTTGGGACCAAATATAAGGTTTACACTATCAATTAAAAAAAGAATCATCGAAATCGGACTACACTGAAAAAAGTTATGCGTGGTCAAACATAAAAATAAATTTATAAAAAATAAGAAAATGTTCATAAAATTAAAACTACTGGGCCAAACAATGTTAAATTTGTATGGGACCAAATGGCAACTATTTCGCATCAAACTAAAGAAGAATCACGTAAATCGGATCATAAATCTCAGAGTAATCGATGTACATACATAAAAAAAAACAACCGAATTTAGAACCTCCTCCTTTTTGAAGTCGGTTAAAAAATCTATTGACAGGACAACCGCTGTCGGGTCAGCTAGTTTTAGATAAATAAATCTTAAAGAATACATGCTTGCTGCTCTTCTTACTGGTAATTCAGAGATTTGTTGATTAGCAGCAGTAGTTAAAGAACATTATAAAGTGACTTTCTTTCTTAAAATACTTAAAAGATAATTCTTATGTCTAATTGTCACGGTGGGTTCGTCTGACGCATAATGTTTATCAAAATGGGTTTAGTAATTACATAGGTTTTAGAATGTTAACAATTTGTCCGAAGATAGCTTTATCGGTGCCTAATGGAACAGAGAGTTCAATATTGCTTGCATTCATAGCATATACTTTAAACGGAATACTCGATATATACAGAGCGAAAGACGATAAAATAAGGTTTAAAATTGAGTGACCCTCTAATAATCCACCGGTGAAAATAAATTAAAGGTACCGGGAAATCATATTAGACTTTTCTACCGGTCGGTCCATTTCAATATAATAAGTTATTTAAGCTCTATCCACACATCCATCCATCAGGGCCGTGCCCGAGCCGTGGACGGTCCGTGGCCGTGCTAAGACCGTGCATCCGGGTCCCGTCAGGGCTGCGTCAGGGACTTTTTGTTCACACACGTCAGGGACGTAACCGCACCGTGGACGGGCCGCGAGCTTCCACCTGTACCCCTCAGTCACCATTTTGTTATATATAACTTTAGCGATTCGACCCAGCTTCGCATGGGTCTATAACCTTCCTCGATAAATTGACTATCCAACACAATAATAATTTTACAAACAAACTCTTCAGCTTTATAATATTAGTATAGATATATGCGTACCGCTTCTATTAAAAACTCTTCATTAAATTTTTTTAAATATACGCAAACATGCTTGGAAAATATCGTCAGTGCCCAGGCCGACGCCGTGACGTGCACGGGTACCTCACGACGTCGTAGCTTCGTCGTACTGAAGCTCCGTCGCCGGCCCGGACACGGATGTGTGTGAACGAGTTCATATAAAATGTTCACAACTATATTTTGTTAAGCACGGTCACAGTCACGGCCACGGACCGTCCACGTCCCGGGCACGGCCCTGATATGTGTGGATAGAGCTTATTGGAGGTCTAGCTAAGATGACAATCTTACAAAAGAGGATGTTTTATCAAGACACGGGAGTAAAAATATACTTTTCATATTATTTTCTTCTCATCATTGTAATAATTTATTAGTTCCTGACAAAGCAGAAAGTATTTTTTCGGTAAATATGATTTGGGAGAAAAAGTCAAGTCATGTAACATTTTTACGTATCACCCTCTCCTTTCTCTTTCTTTCACGCGTTCTTTCCCTTTCCTTCTCTTTCTTTCCCAAACACAACTATACAGATTCTTACATTACATTCGTGCGCCGCCGTGGAAATCCTCATAGACCTCTCAAAGTCAAAGTCAAAGTCAAAGTCAAATCATTTATTTAAATTAGACCATTATAAGGCACTTTTGAACGTCAAATGAGAAAAAAAAAATGGATTCTAGGTGCCCTAGATTCAACATGAATGAAGTAGGTAACCTAAATTTGTAATATTCTATTGATTTTAAAAGAGTGTTCATGGAGTTTCTTGCTCGTTCTTCTCGATAGCCCTACCCTACCTACTGTTTGGAAAGAGCAACTTGCTGCAACTTTTTGACTGACTGACTCCTTGACAATTCAAAAGTGCCTGTTAATGGTTTATTTGAAATAAATGATTTGGGATTCCTCCATCGTGGGGGAACGGAGTGGCATGCCAGACTCTTACCGGCTAAAACCACCGCGGTGTTCCACCTCTGCCTATCGCCGGGGTGCAGGATTCGCATAGGTTCACCGCTCCCTTTCGGACCCGTTTTTTTGGAGTTAAACTTCTTTACGCACCCTTGACTTGAGGAGCTAGTGAATGCGTGACGAGGGCGTTAGGAAAAGTATGATCGGGAGAAGCGAACGGAAGTTGAGAGGGAGATATAAGTTAGTGAAGATAAAAAGAGAGAGAGTTACGTTTCGTATATTACTGTAGGGGCAAGAGAGAGAGGTGCGAGCATGCATTTTCTTTCTCTCTTTCTCTCATAGCCAGTAGCAAACGGATACATACATACATATAGATGGAGCTTAAGAAGTTTTACTTCAGTCGTGTGGTCTAAAGCACACTCGTATTTTTTCAAGAATACATATTTTAAATGTTAGCTATAGCTTAAATAAATACTGCGGCTAGGATTCATAAACACACTTTTTTTTTCGAGCGTTAATTGAACATTACCCTAATAAATTACGTTTTCCAGCAATTTTATATTGCTTAGTTTGATGCGGTTATGTGATGTCTTTTTAACACAATTTGTTAACTTATATTGACCGTGCCTAGACTATTTATATGAAATTAGAGAAAAAGGAGTCAGCAATAGCATGTCTATTGATAGGACGAAATGGAAGAAGAAAACGTGTTGCGCAGACTCCAAGTTACATGGGACAAGGACAGAACTCATAGGACAGAAATGAAATAAAAACAACAAATAAAAAAAACAAACATATATACTCTATTTACAATAGCATTAGACAGAAGTTAAAAAAGGTTATTTGAATTCAGTTACGATAGACGCCGAATTTATTATAATCAATTTTTACAGCAGCTGTCGCGCTTAATTGTAACCATTTTAATAACTTATCTTAAACAATTACGCGACTTTCATTTAGTTGTATTATTTTATTCTAATTTAAAATTATAGTGTCAATGCTAAAAACCTAAAAGAAGCAGGGATGGATACCGGGAACGTGATTTGTTTCTCTATAATTCTACCTTTGAAATGTTACCTGATATTAAAAATACTTTTATTTTGTTAATATAAATAAATAATTATGCGTCCATATTTTGTACTAGCTTTGATCTATTTATCAAATTTATATTAAAAAAAAAAAACAATTAAATTAAAATTGTTAAAACTTATCTTTGAAATAAAATGTTTTTCATCTCACACGCCTCTTTTTTCTAATGTTAATATTATAAATGGAGTATAAATAGGTTTTAAATAATAACATTATTTATTTACTAAGTATAGATACTCAGGTCCAATTCACTGCACCTAAAATTATCATATTTTATAATTGCCCTATCCTTTGTCGCATATTTGTTTGTAGCAACTTTGAGATAGAGTCATTTATTTTCAGTCTAATATTTCATAAACTAAGGCCTCTTCACTCTCCTTCCAACGTTAAGCGGCGGAAAATGATGATGACGATGACCTACAATAAAGTTTTGGATCGAAATTCATATCTATCAGAAACCGCGTGGTAGATGAAAACAATCCAATTACATTGTGAAATTCCATCAATCCAATCTGTAGTACTCTCACCGGGCTTTTAGCATCCTTAAACAGAACATACGAACTGTTGAATCAATGGACGTGATTTCAATCAGGACAGATATTAATAACATAATAATATGTGGGGACATATCACACATGACCATCTGACCCCAAACTTGGGAGACCCTGTACTATGGGTGTCTAATAGCCGATATACATACACAAATACATTTTAAATACATACATATATAGATAAATAATACCCTATACTGCCCCCCCCCCCCCTGCTGCCCCCTATACTGCTATAGACAGTTATAGAATACCACAATACTTGTTATTAAGCACGATTAGGAATGCAAACAAACAATACTTCACAAAAATGATAGATCGATTTTTTCAACTAAATTTTCACCACATGAATGAATATGACAACCCGTCTATGAATTTGAAAGGTTTACACCTGAAATTGTGCAGAATTTATGGTATGAATTTCTCATCGACTAGTGCAACTGACAGCCCTTTGATAACTTTCGAACGCCACAAGGGTGTGACGGGTGTGGTCGATAAAAGTAGTAATCGAGTACCGCTGGGAATTCTGAGAGGTGTTTTTTTTAACGCAAACCAACTCTATCTCGACACGGGACTGTTATAGTGTAATGTTGTTCGTTTTAATAAAAGTAACTGTAGCATTGAATATTTTTATTTTAGACAAAATACTTAGGTATTTAATATTACAAACTAGTTTTCTGTTAATTGTGAAACGTCAGCGGCTTAGTGACAATCCACAAGCCAGAGAGGATGGGGGCTTGACGTCTCTCGTGACAGGAGGCCGGAGCTGTCAATGTCATCATTTGACATTTGCTTTATTTACAATGGATGCATTCCATTACATATAGGGTGTGTAATATTATATGAATTATTTGCAGGTAATACCTGCCTAAACAAGAGTAATACTCATGTTTTAGAATGGACAAAGAACTGCTGAAACTTGCATCTTTATCTGTACTAATATTATAAAGAGGTAACATTTGTTTGTAAGTTTGTATGTAGGGGGTAATCTCCGAAACTTCTTATCCGATTTCAAAAATTCTTTCACCAGTAGGAAGCTTCGTTATCCCTGAGTGCTATTGCATTACCAAAAAAATAGGGATCCTTGAGAAAATTCACGCGGACGAAGTCGCGGGCTAAGTGCTAGTAATAATTATATAATATAATATTTCATTATAATAATTTATTCACATAAAATACACAACACCGAGTCCCTGACTCCCGAGCTAGGTTCAAAGACCTGCGTTATAGGAGTTAGAAAATTGCGTAAGTCGTTCATAATAATTGAAATTTTATTTTAATCGATTAAAATAACATACTTGTAATCGGAACTAACCAACCGAGCGAATCAAATATTTCTGAGATATCTGATAGTAATGAATTTAACTATAAACAACTCTATTGCTTCTGGTTAGCCTTAATTTTCATCCGAAAATGGACATGAAACAAATACCTATTTGAATACTCAAGCAGACGAATACTAAAACTAATAGATCTTTGTACTGTCGAATTTACTACTTTTATTTAATTTTTTCGACAAAATTTTGAAAGTTTTGGACGCAAAACTGATGCAGAACGGACGCAGTCTGCGTCCAAAGCTTTCAAAATTTAGTCGAAAAAATTAAATAAAAGTAGTATTCTTTCAAAATTAAAAAAAAGGCGTATACTAAAAGATCGATAATAAAATTGTCTGTAAGATAGTGTAAGTTTCGGATAATTATACCTGGTAGATTTTGTGTGATTGTCAATGTTTTGTCCGCGTCAGACTCAACTTCACGAGTTAATTAAACTATTTAATATGAATTTAATCAAAAATATTCACTTTCTATATGATTAAGAGAATGTTCTAGTTTAACATATATTTTTTACAAATCATTTACACTGCACATTTTGACGTGATTGTCAGTTTAAAATTTGTAAAAGTCGTTTAATAGCCCCTTAAGTTTCCGTTTCGCACGGTGTGCTGAAAATTCCATAAAATATTTTCAGGTTCCTAATAGGTACCGTTTAAATTGACTGCATAAACCGGGAAACTGCTTCAGACGACTGCTACAAAACCCATTTCCCGTAATTGGCACTCTCAGACAGAATTAGGTAAAGAGGAAAATAATGTTTCCGCTTTTAGCGAGGCAAGAGGTAGACTCGACTAAATGGCGTTATTTGTTATGTGTTTGAAATACATAAGTTGCAAGGAAATGATACAATTAGGGATTTTGTCAAATCACGTCAGGTGATTATAATAACAACTCTATTGGGTCATATCTTTGGAGAAAGTTAGTGATATGATCAAATCTCTAAAGTGTTTTAATGAATTGATGGAATAAAGAAGTCAAGTGTCGCTCCATCAAATTTTGTTCAAATTATTAACTGTCGTCAGGGACATGACCCAACAGAGTTGTTATTTATATGATCTGCTGTGATTTGACCAAATCCTTGTCTGTACCATTTCTCTGCGACATATGCAAACACACCAACAGAAACCTGCATTGGGCTAAGTACTTACACCAACATAGCATTGAAGGTGTTTTTCTGCAGTATATATTTCTGAGTTTATACATTATTATGTGTACACAAACCTCAGATAATCAAACAAAAGGCAGATAGACCGTCCGGAACACTGCGAGTGAAGCCACTAAAGCAAATACAAATTCTAAAACGAATACCTACAATTCGCTTCGACTTGTACTAACACGAGTCAGTACAGCACGAAGCGAAACATTGTTAAAAAACAAATACCAATACAAATAAAAATTCAAAAGCGAATACAATCACGAGATTGTAGTATTCGTTATTGAATTTGTATTTGCTTTTGTGGCTTCACTTGTAGTGTTCTATCTGCCTTTTGTTTGATTATCTGTGACACAAACATACAAGCTGAATGAATTGACTGCGTATCTTTCAGGGGGTAAAAGCACTCATGAATACGTAGACCAGCTCAGAAAAAAAAAAACAGTTGTTCCCTACAAAATTGCTCTACAATATGATCATAATGGTTGTTTGTCGGATGGTAAACAAAGCAACGGCCATTTTGATATGAAGTGGGCACCGCTGCCTTGAAGATGCGTTGTTATCCAAAAAACAAAAGTGAAATGTCTCAAGTGCTTGTAATTACGTCGGCTTTCAAACCCTCGAAACAGGAGTATCTACTGCAACGTTGCTTTGTGACAGAAATGATGATGATAGTACTTCCCCAAAAGAGCTCCTTCGTGCTCTACTACTAAAATGTATGGAAGCGGACTTTTGACGTGATAACGTCTCATGAATCGATAAACACCGGCTGCATGCACGAAAAAGTGTCACGTTCCGCCTGAGCCTGAGCGAGCAAGCGAGAGCGCGGAACAAGCGATAGAGAGGCACGATCGGCCCAAGCAAGAAGCTCCGTCCACCTCGATGGAAGCCATTATTTGCTTATGTTATGTTATTTTGCATTTTGCCATTATGTTTCTTTATGACGTTATCACGTAAAATCGTTCGTAAACCGACTTTACAGACAACCAATTTTTTTTTCACTTTGTCTGATTTGATGGCTTTAGTTTACGTGTTAGGTAGGTATTTTTTTTTAAACTCGGTCTCGTTGTCCAAACCGTGTAATAGGCCAAAAGAGGCGATTCGCTCCACGTACCAACTTACTAGCACCGTAACCAAAATACCATTGTGACCCATCAGACCGAGAATGACGTCATCGCCCCTTTGAAATCCAACATTGTTTAAACGCATACCGAAGGCATATTACCGTAATATCACTACAATTATCACTAGCACTGAGGAGACCCTTTGTGCTCCAGTAGGGCTTTCAAATGTACATAATTAGCGTGTGTTTTGTCGAAGGCTGTGTATGTGTTCACACAAAATGTACCTATCATTTTCTATTTAATCGTCCGGACAGGAATTGAGCGTTTACCCAATATCGAATTCTATTATGAGGGTAGAAATGTGTGGGCGTACGTAAATAATAATAAAGAATTTTACTTTTACAATGTGGATATCAGAAACGGTTAACGGCGCAAATGTAACTACCTTTTTCTACGACGTAATTTTTTAATTTTATCTAGACGTAAGTATCTAGAAGCCAACATACTACATGGTATTGTTCATAATCACTTCGATTCCATTGAACTCACGAGTAAGTTATGTTATGTGGTATATGCAGGTACATTGTTCGCTGTAACTACCTGTCGGACTAATTTCGGATTGCGTTGCCATGTTCGTCGTATAGTGGAGTCTTATAATCGCAATGTGTTGTAAATTGAAATTTAAATCCAATGTTTTAAAATTATTATCTAATGATATTAAGAAATAATGTGAGTCCTTTATTTTGAATTTAATTTATTTCAAATGAATTATTTTTGTAATTTAATGTTAAATATTAATTTGTATTGTACCATCAATTCTTTTTTTATTAATCGTCATTCTTGTTTGTGTTGTTGAATGTTTCTTCTTTAATTTCTTTTTTAATAATTAATCAATTCTATTGTTTTTAATAATCAATTATATTTTATTTCTGAGTAGCTAATCTAGTAGCACTTTTTATCTAGTCTTAATTTTGTTAACATGCGGATAATGTAGTGGGCTGCAATATTGTTAATATTCCTAATACGCCCATATTGTTGTTATTTGTATATTGTAGCTGTTTATTGTCCCATAATAAATAAAATAAGCTAAATGTTTGAGCCATTTGGAGGTCCTTGACATACCAGTGGTCACATTTTTTTTTTGGGATATGCCTAAGGACTGACCTTTTTATGGGCAATGTCACTTGTCAATGGCAATGTCACTTGTCCCTAGGATATCTATGCTTGCCCATTGATCACTATCAATGCCCGCATCACTGCGGTCGTATTTTTGGATGCCCTATCAGCGCTCCTATTTATTTATTACAGTACAGAATATCATAAGTTTTGTATAATATTTCTTTACGGATTAAAGTTGAACAAAGTATTTAATAGACAAGCAGATTAAAACAACGGAATTATGTTTTTCCTGAACTAAAAATAAAAATGCGTGGGACGACTCACATTTGTTTGGAGCCATTATATCGTTGTGTTCTTTCTGATTGAACCCATGAATAAGGAAAGAGATGTTTAAAAAACTGGGCTTTGTATAGAACAAGCTATTGTTTTAAATCTGAGCCGGCCCTGAGTGCACTGTAGGTACACGCGAGTGATGGTGTTAGTTTGCGATGAGTAACCACGCAGTGACTCAGATAGCGAATGTAAACAAAGTAATGATTTGTATTGTTTGTTTATGCCTAATGCGCGCGGCCTCTGTGAGGACACGTACAGTGGAGTACAACTAGGTACTATATACATACCGTATGGTAATTAATGAAAGGCATTGATATCGTTCCTACATAGTAAAAAAAATATACCCTTTCAAAATAAAAAAATAAAAAATTACGTCATATTATCGGATACGTGAAAAAGCACTGTACATTTTTGGTCCTTCTTTGTATTTATTTTTATTCAGATATTTTTTTTAATGTCGATTGATAATGTAGTATTACAGTGTTATTATAATGCAGTAATGGAGTATTATAATGTTGTAATAATATAGGTTAATTAACATACTGGGGACTCAAAAGTTTGTAGATTTTTTTACGGTAAGTTTATAGGAGTTTTCAACTGACTAGGGTTCAAGTTTAAGGCATAATTGTTAAAAAAAGACTAGTTAGTAAATTCTACTGTTTCAAGAATAACAAACAAAATGATAAAGAATTGAGTGATATGGAATCTACCTTGGAAATAAAAGTGACTGAACAAATATTAGAGGTATCTTTTCTTCACAGATAGCTTTCTTTAAGAAAATATTGAGGGATTGTAAGATATTGATCGATGACAGTGATTGATTAGAAATAATAATAATAATAATATGTGGGGACATTTCACACACGGCCACCTGACCCCAAACTAGGGAGACCCTGTACTATGGGTGTCAGACAGCTGATATACATACACAAATATATTTTAAATACATACATATATAGATAAACAACACCCAGACACAAGGCAAACACAAGTGCTCATCACACAAATATTTACCCTGGGCGGGAATCGAACCCGCAACACGCTGCGCAGCAGTCGATCGCTCAGCCACTGCGCCAACCGTGTCGTCACAATTAATATATTGTAGAGATGGGCCGACTATGATTATGGCGGAGTAGCCGACTGGCTGACTAGGAATTATTCCAATCTGTCACCTTACTTTGTCCCCTTAGGGGTACAAATCGGGAAAAAAGTATAATCTATTCCCCTGTTAGCAACGAGGGGGGCAGTTCAAATTTTATTCACTCCTATCTGTCCAGGGGGACACTGTTAGAGACCAGTGACAGGAGACAACTTCTTTTTCGATCTGTCCTCC
The DNA here is from genome assembly GCA_947361185.1 of Charanyca ferruginea. Lineage (NCBI taxonomy): Eukaryota > Metazoa > Arthropoda > Insecta > Lepidoptera > Noctuidae > Charanyca > Charanyca ferruginea. Next base: position 1,669,604 of record OX376055.1, on the reverse strand, counting down.
TGAGGGGACAAAGCAGGGTGACAGATCGAAATAATTCCTTACTAGTCGGACACCGATCATTGCTTTCGGTAATTTTCGAATAACATTAGTGATTCGGTAATGTTCGTCGTACGTTCGCAACCGCCGCTTGCCCAAATAGGAACAGGTTTTGGTTTTGGTTTGCATTTAATTCTAGTAAACTTTACGTACGAGCCGGCCATTATTGGTTGTTATTAGGAAAAATTAACAAAAGCAGTAAGTTCGGCAGATAATAATAATAATAAAATGGCCATATCACGTTGTATTCAGATCGATCTATCATCACTGACAGGACTATTGTTGCCAATAAGCCTGACATAGTGGTGATAGATCGATTAGAGCGTTGCGCAATGATTGTTGATATAGCGGTTCCGGATGACGAGAACCTCGTGAAAACCGAGAAAGATAAACAAATTGAGTATCTTGACTTGGCTCGTGAGGTTGTCGACATGTGGGATGTGAATACAGCAGTCATTGTGCCGATAGTCGTTACGGCCAATGGACTCATTTCCAAGCTGCCTAACGAGAGCCTCCTTAGGTGTTGACCTAAGGAGGCTCTCGTTAGGCAGCTGGATCAAGGGCTTGATACAGAAAGCGGTACTCCTGGACACGGCGCGTATAGTCAGGAGATTCCTCTCTCAGGAGCCCTGACCACCGGTAGCTTGGACCATGTTCCCGATACTGTATATTTAAATAAATGAATGTGAATAATAATAATAATATAGCCTTTTATTCAGATCAATGTTACAACTATATGAAAAAGAAAAATACATTAAAAACTTAAATTTAAATCTTAATCTAGTCTTTTATTTGAATTTTACTTATTTTCTGTAGATCTGTTTGCCAGTCGGCAAAGGCTTCCTCCAAGCCTCCCTCAATCTTTTCCACTTCTGCAGCTATTCGCTGACTACAAATATGATCGGATAGTAGGCCACTAGTCGGTACATCCGTACTAATGGTCCCATAAATTCAGATATAGAAGTAGCTCAAGAATTTGAAACCTTTTTTGGCAACATTCCCATTAGAACCACTGAAGCCTTAAATTCCTCTCCCGCTCTCTCTGCTGCCTTACTTAGGAAAAATGTTAAGAAATGCCCTTTGGAGTTTAGGTTTCAACATACAAACCCCCAGGCTGTTATAAAAGCCTTTAAAGATCTTAAAATTAAATCAACAGAAGATCTTTGGGGAATGTCTGTAAAAGTCTGTAAATCTATTATCGAAACAATTGCGCCCTATTTAGCTCTCATATTTAACACCAGTGTAAACCAAGGAGTCTTTCCGGATCTGATGAAACACAGTAAAGTAGTACCATTGTTCAAATCCGGTGATAGTAAAGACCCCAACAATTATAGGCCTGTGTCGATTCTACCAGTTCTCAGTAAGGTGTTTGAAAAGTTAATGCTCAATCAAATGTTACATCACTTTAATAAAAATTCCATCTTTCATGAACAACAATACGGTTTCACCAAAGGGCGTTGTACAACTGACGCCGGTGTCACCCTAATAAAGAACATTTTTAGCGCTTGGGAGGAATCGCAAGATGCCATTGGAATCTTTTGCGACCTCTCAAAGGCGTTCGATTGCGTTGACCACGAGACACTATTGCTGAAACTGGAGCACTACGGGATTAGTGGAGTATCTCTTGATTTACTAAGGTCATACCTGAGGGATAGACAGGCAAAAGTTCAGGTTAACGGTGTGAACTCATTGGGGTCTAAAATGACTATGGGCGTTCCTCAAGGCTCAATATTAGGTCCATTTCTATTCTTAGTCTATATAAATGATTTACCCCAATTACTTCAAAACCTTTGCCGATGACACTTCATTGATTTTTAAAGTAGACAGACGGTCACAACGTCTTGACGACGTAAATGACGCTATTCTTCAGGTTCAGAATTGGTTTACGGTAAACAATTTGGTACTTAATGAAAAAAAAACCAAATGTATTCGATTCATTTTACCAAATGTTAGGAATAGCAATTGTGACATCATTCTGAATGGAGAGAAACTGGAATTTAATAGTCAAACGGTTTTCCTAGGAATCACGCTAGACGAGAAGTTGCAATGGGGACCTCACATAACATCTATTGCGGGGCGACTAAGCTCCGCGGCTTATGCTGTTAGAAAGATAAGACAGTTGACAGATCTAGAAACTGCGCGTATGGTCTACTTTAGCTACTTTCACAGCATTATGTCGTATGGTATTTTACTGTGGGGTCGGGCTGCCGACATTGAATCCATTTTTATCTTACAAAAAAGAGCTGTTAGAGCCATTTATAATCTACGTCGCCGCGATTCTCTTAGGGAACTATTTAAAAATATTAATATAATGACAGTGCCTTGCCAATTTATCTATGAAAATATTATGTACGTAAGAAAAAACCTACATTTATTTAATAAGGTTAGTGATAGACATAATATTAATACTAGAAACAAAGACAAAATAGCTCAACCATATTTTAGATTGTCTAAAGTTCATAAATCTTTTATGGGGTTCTGTGTTAAGTGTTATAACAAAATTCCTAGTGATATATTGCAACTAAATGAAAGAAAATTTAAAACATATATTAAAAGTACACTCTGTAAACAAGCATATTACAGTTTAGAGGATTATATCCATGATAAGAATGCTTGGAAACATGCTGGTCCGGGCTCCATAGGACAATCTACAGTCTAGACAAAATCAAACGGATTGCTAATTAAACTACTTAATTTATACTTAGTATATACATTATATTTAATTCTTGCTTTGGGTCACACACTGGTTCATAGGTTCATAGTTTGTTGAAATGTATGGAGTGGTTGTCTACTTTTACAATAATTGTAAATAATAATATGTGAACACTATGTATCTATGTAGGTATACAACTTAGCTGTCATTCTTTATCTTGTAATACTTTGTACATACTTCAATATAGTGTTTTTATGCAAGGTCCATCGTATTCACGTATAGTTATATAACTGAAAACTGTAAATGCAAAATATTGTACACATTTTTTTTAAAAGAGTGAGTATGGAGTTTCTTGCCCATTCTTCTCCATACGAAGCTACCTTTTGGAATGGGCAACTAGAATCAACTTTATATTTTTTTATTATGACGTTCAAAAGTGCCTTTTTAATGGTCTAATTGAAATAAATGATTTGACTTTGACTTTGACTTTGACTTTAATATATTAATCAACTAGCGGGCCCGGCAGACGTCCTACTCTGAAAAAAAATCCAACTACAGCGCCACCTACTGGGTCCAATTGCGAATCTAAACCATTCTCGAATCCCCTGGAATACACACAAAAAGTTTCAACAGAATCGATCCAGCCGTTTAAGAGGAGTTCACTTTCATACACACGCACAGAAGATTTTTACATATAAGATTAAGTAAAGTGAAAGTTATTCCGTTTGTCTGTTACGTTTTCACGACGAAACGGCTGAACCGATTTTGATGAAATTTGGTTTGATCATAGCTTGAACCCTGAGGAAGAACATCAAAGACTATCTCTTCGAAAAACATAGACTACGTCAGCATTCGCAATAAACGACTCTCACGCGGACGAAAGCGAGTCTCTAATGTATTGTAACAATGTACACACGGCTACACATCAAACTATACATTTCCAGTATAAGCTGACCTCGCATTGTACGGAAATGCTATATAATAAAAAAAAAAACTTTATTTCAGACCATACAAGATCCATAAAATAACACAAAAAAAACTTGAGAGGTGTCAAGGGACACCCGGATGGAACGAAGTTCCTTTCGATTAATTAGTGAAGGAATTGTAATAAAATTTAATTTTTTTGAAGTTATAATAATATTTTTTATTATTATTAACAAATATAATGTTATATAAACTTAATCAGTCTATTTGAGCGAATAAACTTAGGTACTAAACATATCGCCGTAGGTACCTAGTTCAAAGAGTTCGCCGCGCCGCCTTTAAATACATAAACATATTCTACGAAAAGCGAATTCGGACTTTATTTTGTAAACGTAAACGGTTAAAAATTGAAATTTTACCAAACTAGGTATGATAAAATTATTCTGAGAAACGTATAGGCTGGTGCCCGACCGGACATTAGGAGCTATGTGCAACCGAATTTCACGGTTAATGTGTAAAAATAAGGTTTTAATTCGCTCCAATATTTTCATAGAAAAGCCGCCATTCAACTAATAATGAACTCTATTTGACAGTTCCAACGATTCAATTTTTCTGTTCGAATTGTCTGCGTTTGTGAAGTAATAAAAATAGCAAAAATAAGGTTTTAATTCGCTCCAATATTTTCATAGAAAAGCCGCCATTCAACTAATAATGAACTCTATTTGACAGTTCCAACGATTCAATTTAGCTTATGTGACAACTTTTCGTAAGAATTTTTTCCGTCTAGCCCCCTTTCACAACGCGCGATAAGGAACTTCGTTCCAATTAGAATTACAAATCAATAAAAAAAATAGAAATAAAAGATTTAGTACCTAGGAATATATATACAAAACTTAAATCTAAATAATAATATTATGTACAATTGGTAGAAAAAGGCAAGGCCTTCTTGGAAGCTATATATTTGAGCCGTTTGGGGTGGAAACTCTAGGGCCATGGGGTCCGAGTGCCCATATTGTTTTTCGTGACATCGCCAAGCGGCTGGTCGACTCTTCACGTGACCCGAAGGCTGGTCTATTCTTAGGTCAAAGAATCAGCATTGCCATACAACGTGGCAATGCTGCCAGCCTGTTGGGCACGTTTCCCGTTGACAACGATGTGGACGAGTTTTTTGATGCCCTTTGAGCTCCCTGCCTTTTTCTACCAATTGTAAATAAAAGATTAAATTCCAATAAACAATAAAATTCATTAATCAATAATATTCAGAATAAATTAAAAAACTAAAAAAATAACTAAACTAAAATGCACGATCAGCATAAACTTGATATGTAGCCGTGTGTACCTACCTACTTTCTAAGCATCCAGCCTAATATTAAGCTTAGACACAGATTTTCTACTGTTTTTTAAAACAATAGATTGAATAGAAACATGAGACCCGTATGTCTATTCTGTTACAATCTCCCTCAGTGAACACCAAGGTGAAGTGAGCTGTCATCCGTACGTCTGCTTAGTCAATCCCTAGCTGCGCGATGGATGACAGCTCACTTCACCTAGGTGTTCACCGAGGGAGATTGTAACAGAATAGCACTGCGGTTTCCAGAGAAATATCAACAGAACACCCACATTCAAACATCCATATAAAATATAAATCAAGCACAAAAACAACAAAAAGAACCGTATCGAAAATATAACCACTTAACGCTTAGCGCAGACAGCATCAATTAAAATAGAATCGTAAATGCAACAGAAATAGCGTTGAATACTGCGTATTTACGTGTAAAATAAAAAGTGCTGCGCGTAATTACACCCTGCCACCCTGCATACAATTTTCAACTTTGTCATTGATTGATTTTGGTTCATTTTCAATTAATACCAAAATTGCTCGAGAATACAGCTAAAATATTCCGACTGACCCGTTTTGATACAAAGGCTTCTGAAGTCTACTCGTGAAAGTCTCTCGACAAACTATCTTTATTGATCCTTGAAAATTGAAATTGCATTTTCATCCCAACAAGACTCCAGTGGGATAAAAATGCAATTTCCTCTTCATCCCCTCTTTCATAAAAATATGTTAGTATTCAGTTCATCCTGCAACGGTATGAATGGGGAATTAACATCACTTTGACATGCAAATATGTCAGTTTCGAAACGTCAATGAAAGTTTAGATTCTCGTTTTGATTGCAGCTTGTTATAAACAGTGTTGCGTTTGTACTTAACAAACTTTGTGTATTTAACTTACCTACATTATCCACAAAAAAAAAACTATTGTTTTTGCTCCCTGGTTTAAAATTTGGCGAGTTTAGAATGAAGTCACACCTTTGTATTAATATTTCATTAACCAAATAAATAAAAAATGATAAAAACAATATGTATTTTGTTCTGTTACAGGTAATAGAATAGTAGGTGATTGTCCAAATGGAGTAAGTACCTATCTATATAGAGCTGAGCGGTTTTGATTGTTTATTATAAAGGCTCCCCCAAACAGGTGCGTTATTACCGCCGATAATATCGCATTGCGTTTTTGCGATAATGCGTCTCGATTCCTTGCACACAACTGCGTTTATCGTCCGCTAATTCTATTTTATATTCGTGTTTTTAATTGAATTTAAACCTTATTTTTTATAAAGTTGGAAATCTATCACAATATCAATTTGACAGTTTTTTGTAGCCTAGATACCGGCCTGCACCACATTTCATCCTTGACGTAATAACGATCTCGCAGGTATGTGTGGAATCGCATGCGTCTCAGTACAAATATTCTAAGAACTTTTATCAGAATATCGCAGGACGAAGGAACGCAAGCGTTCTACTTCTATTTCGTCGTTATTATCGCAAATGTACTGAAAACAAATATCGCAAAAACACCTGTGTGGGGGAGCCTTAACAGCACAGATATAGATAGACCTAGATAACGCAAGAGCAACTACTTCGCGTGCCTATTTTCGTGCCTAACTTACGATAAAAAATCGTAAGTAAAAAAATAAAGTAAACGTTTCCTTCCATCGGTAAGTCATTTTGTGATTAATAATACGCGTAATTAATTACGCGTAAGTAATACTGGTAATACCAAATGACAATGCCAGATCCTGCCCCACCCATGTACAGAAAAGTAATTTAATGGAAATAATTGTAATGAATATAGAACCTTTCTATAGTAAATTGTTTTTCTTTAGAACTTGCGGATTACGAAATACCTACCTACAAAATACAAACTCATTTTACCTAAAATATAATTTAACCTATAATCAATGTCATTATTGTTTTTAGATTAAAACAGAAACAGCAAGTTCTACTGTCACTAAGACTAATGTGTAGTTATCAGCAATAAATAAACAGTAAGATGCTACATATTGCACATGACTTTTATTGAGTGGGGCAAAGTTCTATAGTTTCTGGCATTGACCTTTAGGAAAAACAAAACATGCTTAATTCGTTGTGACGTCCAAAAAATGGCACGCTTGGTTTTCATACAGATCGTGATACTTGCGTTATCTAGGTCTATCCGTATCTGTGCTTAACAGTATATCTCCAACACAGCAAATGGTCATTTAAAAATGAGCTTTAACTCGTGTGGTATAAAATATTTTTTTAAACCAAAAGCGGAAATCTTGCGAGTGGCGTGATTACAGCTGTCAGCTGGATTTTAGAGGCTGGGCCGTTGCCGTGGAGGAGAAATGCTGTTATTCTTAGTTACTTAGTGATAAGCTGGATAAGCATTACCGTTCCACTGATCCTTGCTGAGCTGTGATCATGTTTTTGGAACGAAGTTCCTTATCGCGCGTTGTGAAAGGGCGCTAGACGGAAAAAAATCTTACGAAAAGTTGTCACGACACTTTTGTATATTTGATTTAAGAGCCATCTATTAACGTTATTGGCGCAACTGTGCTCTTCGAGATCGAATTACGAACGGCCAATAGATGGCGCAGAAATAATTTATTGGTCTTTCTATCTAAATAACTACGCATTGTACTAACATGTTAGAAAATGTTAATCTTTAAAATTACTTACTTACAATGTAAGCAGCCATAATAACTTTTCATTCCTCGCTTTTTTTTGCCCTGGCTTAAAGCCACTTAAATTCACTTTAACGCATCACATTAATTAGTGAAGGAATTGTAATAAAATTTTATTACAATTCCTTCACTAATTAATCGAAAGGAACTTCGTTCCATCCGGGTGTCCCTTGACACCTCTCAAGTTTTTTTTTTCGTCTTTATAATGCATAGGTTTTGTTTGTTAGCCCATTCTGTTCCACTCCTGGGCAAAGGCCTCCCTCCATGCCTTCCATCTTTCCCGATCCTGGGCTTACTCCCAACAATTTTGGAGGAATCCTTCCAGGGCTATGTCTGACAAAAATAATGATTTTTGGAGGCCAAATTGTTGTACTTACCTAATTTGTTTAGTTTCCCAGTAGGAATCAATACCTATACTCAAATGACAATGGACGGACATGGCAATGACATGGCATGGTAAAAACATTAGTTAAGTATCATGTCTCAAATACGTATACTTCATTTTATATTTATTACCACTGTTGTCAATTTTATTACTTTTAAAGTTTTTACTATTTTTACCACGTTTTTACATTTTTTTTACAAAATTGGCAATTTTATGATCTAAAAAAAAAAAAAATATTCCAATGATACCAAAGCTATCCAAATTCATATCATAGTATTTATGAGTACCTACTTTACTTATAGGTACAACTTAAATGCTCGCCAGAATATTTTATAGACCCTTAGTAATAGTAGTATAGTGGATGTCCGCAACTTCAGATCTCAGCGCGTATTTGCGTACAGAAACTACTTTCTTTACTTTCTTTTTTAATGACAGACCCTTTATTTATATTGTTTTTGATCACCAGAATGGATAAATGCTCACCAAATAAGTATTGTGTGAGCTCGGAACTTGGAGCACTCGGACAGGTTTGGTTATTAGAACCCTTCGTGTTTTTTTTATAAACACCCAGTAATAGGAGCTCGAGTCTTTCTTTTCCTTTGGGGGCTCCGTCGATTGGGCCTAATGGGAATCAACAATATTGGTAACATATATTCAGCGTAGGTATATATATTTTAATATTTGGTCTGAAATTAACGATAAAGGTGTTTATATATTTTTCGGCATAGAATAATAAAGAAAACGGCTTCATTTCTACAATACTTCATGAATCACAATTTGGTGAGCATTTATCCATTCATATTTTGATTTTTCATATTATACTTTTTGATCTCTTTGCTTTGTAAATGTAGTATTTGCCTATTAGTCATTGTATAACATGTCCCTAGCTTTTATTGCATTGTTAAAAATAATTATTAGCAAACCCAATAATAATAAATATCTAAGCATAACATGATCAATTTATCTACGTTTTAAATAGGATTAATAATCGTAACAAACAATTCCAGTTTTCCTATTCATTGTATTTCGTTTGAACTACCTTCTATTCTAATCTTAGGCATAATATACACAATTACACAATGTCCGTGTAGGTACCGAAAATTCAGACGTGATTAGAACCATGCACAGGATTATAGCGCGACTGAATAATCTAGAGCCGAAGCTCTAAATTATTCACTTAGTTCTATGATCCTAGTACTATCTATCACCGGCTTGCAAAGCCGCATTAGTTATGAATAATGCTTTTGTTACTCCCAAAAGGTATGCGTCCGACATGAACATACGGCTACACATTTCCAGTATAAGCTGACCTCGCATTGTACGGAAATTCTAAACAATGCGAGATTAGCATTAATTGGAAATGTATACCTTGATGTGTAGCCGTGTGTACAGAGACACATCCTACACTTGTAAATTCCAATACCTATTGTACGCTATTCTGCTCGTAATCATAGAATAGCTCATAATCATGGTGGTCGGCAACTGCACATAAGCCAGTCTGCAATGCTTTATGTTAAAACTCACTTCACACTAATACTTATACTGTGCTTCAGAGCTCACTTCTGATTCCGTGGTGAAAATTGTAATAAATATTCTGTAACTCAAAAAGACAACCGCATTCAAAATCTAAAAAGTGATAAATAACTTTAACACAGTACCCACATGATTTTAGATTTGGAAGCCAGTGGTTATTGTAAAAAAAGCTTTTTATTTATCACTTTTTGGTACCTTCTTATTATCCAAATCCATTAAGATCTGGCAACACAGTTAAAACAGAGATACTCCAAAGATTGAAGAAACTATGACAACGTCGTCTATGTAGATTTTTTTGGGATTTAATTGATTTTACAAAACGTGCTACGTCAATTTCGATAAAATTTATATGGGACCACCCTTGAGGCATACCCTATCCATTAGTAAAAGAATTTTCAAAATCGATTCACATTTGCCGGAGATATCGCGTAAAAAATATACAAAAAATAATACAACGATATACAGTCCAAGTGAGAACCTCCTTCTTTTTGAAGTCGGTTGATGAAAACTACGCTAGAGCCATTATTATAGAGAACATAGGTGAAGCAAACTATTTTCAACCGACTTCAAAAAGAAGCAGGCTCTCAATTCGACTGTTTTTATTCATTTTTTTTTGTATGTTTGTTACACGATTTCTCCGGCAAATGTAAAGCGATTTTGAAAATGTTTTAATGGATAGGGTGCGCTTCAGGTGTAGTCCCATATAAATTCTATCGAAATAGATTCAGCACTTTTTGAAAAAACTGCACAGAAAGCAAAAAAAATGACAAAGATGATGTTTTAAGTTTCTCCAACCTTGTACTTTCAATCTCTGTTTTGACTGTGTTGCCGTTTCTTCATGGAAAAAAAAAAAGTCAACCGCCTTCAAATCTAAAGAGTAAAAAATATTTTAGCACAGAGTACTCATGACTTTAGTTTCGGAAGTTGGTGGCAATACAAAACAACAAACAGAACAAAGCCAGCTAATTTATTAGCTAGATTTTGAAAGCGATTGTATTTTTTGTAAAAAAAAGCTTTTTGTACCTGACTATTTTAGCGAGTATCAAATACTTTTCACTTCAGATTTATAAGTGAAATCGGAAGTGAGATATGATTCGAAAGCACGGGTGATTTTTTACAGAATTGCACTGCTGATTTCTAGTTATTATTTATAATGTATTTATGTACCTATCCTTAATTTTAATTTGGATATGTGCAACTCAACAACTAGTTACAAAGTCAAAGTCAAATCATTTAGGTATTTCAAAAGGCACTTTTGAACGTCATTTACATGAGAAATTGAATGGAGTTGCCTCTTTCAAAAGGTAGTTTCGTTTGGAGAAGAAAGGCCAAGAAACTCTATAATTACTTACTCTTTTTAAATATATTTATACCTAATGAAAACAGTGTAAAGCTTACCGTTGAAAAATAGTAAGAAAAATACATTATTTATATATTATTATCGTGAAAACTACTTACGACTGTTTGAGTTACTGTGTCATTTGGAATTATTAGACGAGCAACTACACTAGACTAACTGACTAACCCCAGTTCAAGATTTTAGTTCCCTTATCCTCATTACAAAATTTGATTGAGTTTAGTTGGGTTCATTGACTTAGATATAAGTAGATTATGGTTGTATGGAGTAACAGCTTACATAATTCTAAGTACTAATGAAGTACCTAACTTACTATTACAATAAAGGACTTCATCAACCCTATTGAATGAAGTAACTCGAATTGTTTCTCCACAAAACACCGCAAGTTAATATAAGTTGGATAACATTTCGTAATATGGAGGATTCGTAATGGAGGCAGATTTCTATCTACACAATAAGTTTTATGATAAGCAGACGGGTTTGAGGTTGGATGGCTTTCTTTGATGTTTATTGTTATTTGAAAATACGTATTGGTATGTAGGGCCCGGTCTAAGGGTGGGCCAGCCAGGCCGAGAGCGGAAAAACGAGGGACGACAAAATTGTAGGCAATTTAGGGCTACTAATAAAGTAATATTAAGATCATCGTACCTACAAAAGTCATATTATTATCTTTTTTTTTTCGGATTGGCATCTCGCAGGTCAACCTAGGAGGTTGTCAGCTGCTTAACCGGACTTTCCTGTGGTGCCTTAAAAAATATTATTTTTAGGGCCTCCAGCCAGGGCAAAATAACTTACAAACTAAGCGACTACACGCTAAGGGCACCCCCTGTGGGGTACGAGCGTCGGCTTAGGGCGTCGCTGGGAGAGGACAGCAAAGGGGCAGACTGGATCGGATTTTCATTATTTAGGGACGAATTTAAAACTACAGGCTCAGCGGCGCGGACTGGCACGAGCAAGGGTCGGGGAGGGGACGTACGGGGTCGTCGCGGCGCGCCTCGGCGGCGAGGACGGAATGACGGCGGTCTGTGTCTGTGTTTCTTAACTGTGCTGGTGGCCTTATTGCTCTACTGGAGGAGAGTAATATCATCGTCATGGCCGGTCAGAGTCATGTTTTTATCATACAAGAAGCACCGTACATACCCAACTGTGGGCTGGCGCTCTCAAATTCAAATTCAAATGATTTATTTTGTGAACACAGGTGTGTTATGTATGTGTGCAAGGCGCGCGCTCCCTCGGGCCCCTTCCAGAACAGCGAGTCCAACTCTCGAATAAATCCGTTGCTAGCTAACGAGCGGCCGTTTCACTTGTGTACAGTACGGTCAACGTATCTTGGCGCGTCTGAAGTTAGCCGATTAGATGCGCAGTAGACAATTTCGTTCCTAAAAGTTCCATTGCTCAGCCAAACAGCTAACTTCAGACGCGCCAAGTTACGTTGACCGTATTGTACTACCCTTCTCCCGCAGCCGCGTACTTAACAAGGCGTTTTCAATAATAGATGTTAATTGTACAGTCCATGTCCCGCAGATAGGCATACAAAATCAGAAAAAAAATCATAATAAAATAGGGAAAATGTCACAACAGAATAAATAAAAATACAGAATGTCAGTAGATAGCATAACATAAAATAAATTAAATGATAATAACATTCAAAATAATCCTACTAATATTATAAATGTGAAAGTTTGTGAAGATGTTTGGATGTTTGTTACTCAATCACGTGTAAACCGCTGAACAGATTTGAATGAAAATTGGCACATAGGTAGACCATTTCCTGGATTAACACATAGGATACTTTTTATCCCGGTAATGTGTTCCCTTGGGATAATCGTTATTTTTACGCGGGCGCAGCCGCGGGCAGAAGCTAGTAAAAATTATAAAAATTGGTCATCCAGATACTCCTTAGCTGATTAATATACTTTTCATCCCACCATCTCGGAAAGAGTATTTTTAATCTTCAATATCTGAGTGGAAAAGCCGTTTTTATTCTCTAGAGGATAAAGTAAATTGAATTTAGAACATCGTGTGCACTAAGTTTGTGAATTAAAAAAAAACATTAAACCTATTTACTGCTACCTCTATGGTGCCGAATATATCATACAACTTTTTTTTAATTTTTAAAAAACTCAGACTTTGTAAACGTTTTTTTTTGCATTTAGTCATTTCCTCGCTGAGGTGGAATGAAAAGTTACGTGTTGCACTCGAGTGCAAAGATTTTTCACCTCGTGCTCTTTTGATTCCCTCGCTAACGCTCAGGATTCTAATTTTGAATCACTCGCTGCGCTCGTGATTCAATTTTAGAATCCTTCGCTTGCTCGGTCATGAAAATTGAACACGCGGTTAAAAAGCAACTTTGCACTCTTGTTACATAACAAATAACTATTGTCATTGAGTAGCTTAAAGAGTTTGTTTTTAAATTCATTGATATTCTTACTGTTTTTAATATGACAAGGCAGTTTATTATACAGCTTTGGTGCCATTGCATAGATGCTTTCTGAATGCATACATAAGAACGAGACAGGTATATGTGTTTTCTTTATCTTATGTATGCATTCAGAAAGAGAGCGTCTGCCCACAGTTGGTTTCACTTTGGTGTTCAGAGTGTTGCCTCCAGTTTTACCTACACCTTCTTGCATAAGACTAATGTGCTGTCATGTTGAAGGGTGACATGTACCTATTTTTTTTGCTTGGTGTTGCTAAATATTTTTGTCAGAACTTGCGTGGGTAGACTTTTATACCTATACCTAGAGTAGCTGTGTAAAATAAAATTCAAAGAATTTGAGCTAAATACCTTTGTTGACTTAGTCTTTGAAGTTCTTTGTTTTAAAACATTTGAAATAAAAGAAGAAGTTTTCAGAAGTTTTTCTAGCGGAATAATCTGCATTCAGATGAGTATTTCATTTTTAGGGTTCCGTAGCCAAATGGCAAAAAACGGAACCCTTATAGATTCGTCATGTCTGTCCGTCACTTTTTTCCGAAACTATAAGAACTATACTGTTGAAACTTGGTAAGTAGATGTATTCTGTGAACCGCATTAAGATTTTCACACAAAAATAGAAAAAAAACAATATATTTGGGGGTCCCCATACTTAGAACTGAAAGTCATTTTTTTTATTGCATCAAACCCATACGTGTGGGGTATCTATGGATAGGTCTTCAAAAATGATATTGAGGTTTCTAATATTATTTTTTTCTAAACTGAATAGTTTGCGCGAGAGACACTTCCAAATTAGTAAAATGTGTATCGGGAGGGATACACATTTTACTAATTTAAATATATAACTTCAAAAACAAGATATTGATAAAAGTAAAAAAAATATATGATATATATTACCATGTGAACTTCCACCGAAAATTGGTTTGAACGAGATCTAGTAAGTAGGTTTTTTTTAATACGTCATATAAATCGTAAACCGCAATGTACCTTACATTCAATCAACTCAAATATAAAAATAAAAATAAACTTTTATGTCATTATGTTACTTGCTGCTACGGAACCTTTCATGGGCGAGTCCGACTCGCACTTAGCCGCTTTTCTTTAAATGTTTTTACAAAATATTGAATACTAGCACTTTGCCCGCGACTTCGTCCGAGGCAATTATCTCAAGGATCCCTAATTTTTTCAATTGATAAATAATAGTCTGTTACTCAGGTATAATGTAGTTATTATGAAGTTTTTCAGTTTATTCGTTACAAAAATACAAATCTTTTCTCTTTATAATATTAGCTAGATGTAGATGAACTCTAGATTATGAAACAAAAGGCAGTTAGACCGCGCAGAACACCTAGAGTGAAGCCAATAAAGCAAATATAAATTTAAAAGCGAATACCTATTCGTGATTGTATTTGTATTTCAATTTGTATTTGTATTTTTATTTGTTATTTTAACGATACGGCATTTCGTGCTATACTGACTCGTGTCAGTACAGCACAAAGCGCGTTGTAGGTAATCGCTCTTGAAATTGTATTTGCTTTTTTGGCTTCACTCTCAGTGTTCTGCGCGATCTATCTGCCTTGAACTAGAAAAGTGTATTATTTATTTAATTTCAGTGTTTTAATTTGGCGTGTGTAGAAAAATATGTTTCAGAAGAACTATCTGTAGGTCTTACAAATATTGTTCCGGGCGGGAATAGTACCCGTCACACGCAGCGCTGCAGCCAATTGCTTACCCACTGCACTAACCGTATTGCGCATTCAATGCGTATTATTTCTTCAAATCCACAATAAAATAAATTCACTAAACTTCAATCAAAACTGTAGAAATCAAAATACAAAATACTGGCAACAATTTCTAGACATTAAAAATATATTTTCCCTGTCCTTCATATGACCTTCCTACTACGATTATATCTACAACGGCACTATTTCTCGTGAACCGATGCGATATGAAATGATTCATCGCCACGATTTCATTGAGTACAATAATATCTAGGAAACCCTGACTCACAGCATGGCGTCAGCTGATTGGAGGGAGTATGAAATAACAATTTATTTTTATTGTTCAATCTATTTGTGTAGTGAGATAAGCAGTTACGGGAGAGTGTAAGAATAAAGTAGTGGATAAAATGAATTCTTCATCTTTTCTGATATCATTTAGTTATAAAACTGTTTAAAAAATTTAAGAAAATGCATGTCATTGGATTTGGTATGTTGCGTTGGTCGGGAGGTGTTGCTCTACTAGACAAAGTTCGGAATGAGTATACCTGAGTTACAAGTTACAAAACTGCAGATATACATCATAATGCCTCCTCTACACAATCGGCCATGATCGGCACTCGTTGATCGTCTGTGATCGGTAACGTAATTGTCACGATCATCGTGCATGCATCCGATTCACACAATCGTCCGTGATTATTTATTGAGGGGCAAGCGTTCAAGGTGGACGTGGAGGTTATAGCTGCAGCTACCATTAATTTGATTTCATGTCCGTGTACAATCATTTTATGAATGTAGTTGAAAGAAAAGTGCGAATAAAAATGGAAAAAGAGAAGATGGTGGTGTTTGAGCATTCATCGTAACACGGAATAATAATTTTATATTAAAAGGAAGCCGTCAGTCAGATTCTCCTTTTAATATAGGAGATAGATGTGATCATTCCTAAAATACCCTAGGGACTTAGGCTGATATGTATTAGTAACATCATAATCTAGTTACATTTGTTTTAAATCAAATAAAGAAAAATATTTTTTGCTTTTATCCATACACATTTTGTCTAGTTATGCGAACATAATTATGGATTCACAGTTCGAAGAATGCCTGGAGAAAATAAATC
This sequence comes from Charanyca ferruginea, assembly GCA_947361185.1. Classification (NCBI taxonomy): domain Eukaryota; kingdom Metazoa; phylum Arthropoda; class Insecta; order Lepidoptera; family Noctuidae; genus Charanyca; species Charanyca ferruginea. Next base: position 1,653,436 of record OX376055.1, on the reverse strand, counting down.
TTAGTTTTAAATCTGCCTAGTCATTTATAAATATTTTTTTCCCTTATAGAATATACATTCTATCAAAATAATAAAAAATACATTATAAAAAATATACAGTATTTTTATAATATAATAATAATATAATAATAATAATATATGTGGGGACATTTTCACACACGGCCATTTAACCCCAAACTAGGGAGACCCTGTACTATGGGTGTCAGACAGCTGATATACATACACATATACATTTTTTTTTGTAAATACATACATATATAGATAAACAACACCCAGACACAGGGCAAACACAAGTGCTCATCACACAAATGTTTACCCTGGGCGGGAATCGAACCCGCAACACGCTGCACAGCAGTCGATCGCTCAGCCACTGCACCAACCGTGTCGTCGTCGTCGTGTGCAGTATTAAAATACATTCAATAAAAACACAATGAATGTCTATGATCGGCGATCGTGTGGGCACGCGCTCGCAACTACAAGCGATTCCCTTTGATGTGTGTCCAAAAAACCGACAAGTCGCCGATCGCCACAATCACGACGACGATTACGGGCCATGATGGGCGACTACAGGCGAGTACCCCGTCCACACAATCGTGCTCGTGTGTAATCGCCCATCATGGCCGATTGTGAAGAGGCGCCATAAGATACAGGAAGATCGGTTACGCTGGTATGGTCATGAAATGGGAAGAACACCACATGGCGAGATGAGTAATAATAATAATAATTGTGGGGACATTTCATACACGGCCACCTGACTCCAAATTAGGGAAATCCTGTACTATGGGTGTCAGACAGCTGATATACATACACAAATACATTTTAAATACATACATATATAGATAAAAAACAGCCAGATACAAGGCAAACACAAGTGCTCATCACACAAATATTTACTCTGGGCGGGAATCGACCCCGCAACACGCTACGCAGCAGTCAATCGCTCAACCGCTGCGCCAACCGTGTCGTCACGAGATATAGACGAGGGTAAGAGGACCAAAAATCACCCGTCAGCTACCAGGACCATAGATCGATCTCCAAGGACATTACGATAGTAGGCCTAAACGCCAGCAATTACTTAAGATCGTAACAAGCAAGAGCAAGATTTAGCATCAGGAGGGCTGACCCCAAGTAGGGAATGCGCCAGGGAATGATGTTTTAGTTACGAATTTCATAATTGGTTCTTAGTTCATATACCTATCGTATTCCATACATAACTAGGTCCGGCACATACAACACTAAGTCTGCGAAGACTTTATTATTATTATTATTATTGGAACGAAGTTCCTTATCGCGCGTTGTGAAAGGGGGCTAGACGGAATTTTTTTTTACGAAAAGTTGTCACGACACTTTTGTATATTTGATTTAAGAGCCATGTATTAACATTATTGGCGCAACTGTGCTCTTCGAGATCGAATTACGAACGGCCAATAGATGGCGCAGAAATAATTTATTGGTCTTTCTATCTAAATAACTACGCATTGTACTAACATGTTAGAAAATGTTAATCTTTAAAATTACTTACTTACAATGTAAGCAGCCATAATAACTTTTCATTCCTCGCTTTTTTTTGCCCTGGCTTAAAGCCACTTAAATTCACTTTAACGCATCACATTAATTAGTGAAGGAATTGTAATAAAATTTTATTACAATTCCTTCACTAATTAATCGAAAGGAACTTCGTTCCATCCGGGTGTCCCTTGACACCTCTCAAGTTTTTTTATTTATTTATTTCGGACAGAATCCATATAATGTGTTAGTAACAATTCTCTTAAATCTATGTTAGTAGGTACATAATGTAAATATGAGAAAATAAAACAACAATTACAATCATCCCGTCACTATTCCCACCCAGTGTGCCTGTATGGGACAGTCATGGCGGGACGCAATCATCTGCAGAATGCTGTTGGTGCTACCGCGCAGTCTTTGAAGTAATGACGCCACCTTCTTACGCATTACAGCGCGGAAGCAAAAATCCTAAATTGTCCCACGAAAAAACACAAACGGGATAAAAATTATCATATATCTAATCTATGTTAATCTAGATGTAAAAATAATTAAGTACAGTCGTTATGGGTAGTCAGAAACTAGACAACCAGTTGTATTAAAGGGTATCATGTTTAGCGTTGAAAATGCCGAAAAACACAGCTTGTGTTTTTTGCATGTTAAATGGACATATTACAGAAATAATCCTTTGGAAAGAAATATAATTCTTTTGAAATTTTCGCTTCATGTTTTGGTAAATTGAAAATTACAAATTATTATTTTTTTACGTATTATTAGTACCGATTAGTACGTACAGTCAACAGCAAAAGTAGATGATCAAAATCAGAAATTCAATACTAATGAACGGAGTTCGCGTCAGAACTATGTGGCGTCGAAGTGATTCAAAAGTATGTGTGTGACAATCACATACTTTTAATAAATAAACTAGTAATAAATTATTTAAATTAGTGTTACTAAATTAGTTTTGAATTTCTGATTTTGATCATCTACTTTTGCTGTTGACTGTACTATTGGAAAGAATTAATGCATAGATATCCTAAGTTAACTATATTAAGGAAGTATTTGATATATTTTTCTTTTATATTTCCTGGTTTTTTTCGAGTTTTTTCTATCAAAAACTTGAAATATGTGCTGGCAAATTTTCTTGAAACTTTCCAATTTGATTTTTCGTTGAAATCAGCCATGCGACCTCAGCCAAGAAATACTAAAACTCGATAAACTACGAACATCAAATCTTTATCTTTGCTAAAACTCTCCCTGTATTTTAATTAAAAGCTTTCTACTTTTAAAACGTATTAAGGCTGCGCCGAGCAAAATCATTCAAAACAGTCGTCACTGTTAAAGTGATATAATCAATACTTTTACCATAATTGCCATAAAAAATATGTAATGAATACCACAGTGAATGTGTTAACCGATTATCGTTGGCAAAAAATAAGAATACTGTTTAATTTAATAAACAAAAATACGTAAAGTTGTACAAAAATCTTTAAAAAAATCTCGTATTTAGTTGAGTTTTGTTAGTAAACTGTATTTTTTTTTCACAAACTTGAATTCATATTAATCTTTAACATTCATACTACAATTTGTAGTTTTTACATTTTCGAAATGTCGCTTAGTTATTTTGTTATTAATTTTTGTTTTAATTGACGCGCTGTTTTGAATCATACATACATACGTTGCGTATGATTCAAAACAGCGCGAAAAATTAATAATAAAATAACTAAGCGACATTTCGAAAATGTAAAAACTACAAATTGTAGTATGAATGTTAAAGATTAATATGAATTCAAGTTTGTGAAAAAAAAATACAGTTTACTAACAAAACTCAACTAAATACGAGATTTTTTTAAAGATTTTTGTACAACTTTACGTATTTTTGTTTATTAAATTAAACAGTATTCTTATTTTTTGCCAACGATAATCGGTTAACACATTCACTGTGGTATTCATTACATATTTTTTATGGCAATTATGGTAAAAGTATTGATTATATCACTTTAACAGTGACGACTGTTTTGAATGATTTTGCTCGGCGCAGCCTTAAAAAAAATCTTCCCTTTGAAGCCAGCGCAGTGTATAAAATGTTAAATTAAATATCATGTTTCAAACAATACTGCGCTGTAAAAATAGTTTGAAAAACTAAACTTACGGAAAGAAAACTAAAAAATATGTGTTTGTAGCTGATTGCACTAAAAAGCAAAAAAAGCATGGGCTGCTTTTATTCATAACAAATATTTTATGACTTAAGGTATGTAGGTGTTCAGAATTAATCCATAGGCTTAAGTCACACGGGAACACTAAAACCGGATAAAATGTCCTATGTGTTAAGCTAGATACATATCTTATAAATATATAGGTATCTCTTGTAATAAATATCTTGTGCTAAAGAATCATGGCGTCATCCATACATTCATTTGTAATAAAAAAAGATATAATTTAGAGGGTTTAAAATATTTTTTAATGTGCAGAATACATTACCCGGAGTAGATTGATATACTTAGCATATTTTTAAACCTCCGCATAATTAAAATATTACGAAATGAAATTAACACTTTTTTGTTTCATCTCGACGCGCAATTTGTGTTTATAAAAAAAAAGAAAGTGACAAGCGACGTTAAACGGATCTATAAAATTGGCAGACAAGTGATGTGACCAGTGTCTGGAAAAAAATAATCATTATTTGCGTTATTATTTCCCTTAAAAAGATGCAATTTCAGTGTAAGAACTGTGAAACGGCGGCTGTCAGTGTCACTGTTACTGTCAGCGCCGTTTCGTTCTGAAATAATAAGCTCGTTAAACTATTCGCTTTTTTTTTGCGGGGTTTTAAAATATTGTAAATGCCTGAAGGTACTCTTTAGATAGGTACCCAAGAATATCAGAATTAGAATTTCAACTTCTCTAAACATCTTAATTTCTTTGTACAAATCCTGCCATGATTCTTCCATCAGTTCAGCCGCTTGAGCGTGAAAGTTTAACAAGCGTCCATCCTCACAAACTTTCGCATTTATAATAGTACTAGCGACCTGTCCCGGCTTTGCACGGATGCAATGTAGATCAGCACTATACATATATAAAAAAAAAAAACAAAAAAAAAAAATTGTTTATTTTCAGACAACAATGGTCCATAGTGTTAGTTACATAAATACTTAAAAACTATGTTATCGGGTGACAAATTATTCACTGAATTTTTTTTAATGCACTTACACCTGCACTTTCAATTTCAATTTAATTCGGTTCAGTTATTCTCCATTTAAAGAAAGTGGTGGCACGCTATTTGGCCTTTTATTGTTTCCTATATAAACTCTCCTCTTGACTCACTCTATCTATTGATTAAAACTGCATTAAAATCCGTTGCGTAGTTTAAAAGATCTAATTGTAAAGACAGCGGGAACGACTTTGTTTTATACTAAGTAGGAAATCCCTATGAACTCTGTTCTAAATTAGAATAGAGTCAAAAGACGCACATACACATGTAACGCACACAACGAAACGACAGTACATGATTTTGTTTTGATTTATCTTCTAGGGTTGTCAAGTCAGGCTGTCAAACACCGGTTAGGCATAAAAATGATGCAATAACCTCAATGCACGACATAATACTAGGTGATTTTTTATTCACGTTCCAAATTTCTCAGGGTGATAGTACCCATGAAATTGAATAACTTTCTCCAAAAAACATGGGTCGAAATATTAAAAAAAAAATCGGACTTCCCATACAAAATCGATCAGCTGACTATTGATTTTGTATGGGAAGTCCGATTTTTTTTTTAATATTTCGACCCATGTTTTTTGGAGAAAGTTATTCAATTTCATGGGTACTATCACCCTGAGAAATTTGGAACGTGAATAAAAAATCACCCAGTATATTATGTCGACGTCAAAGACGAGCGGAACGGAGCGACGACATAATGGAGCGAACGAACAAGACAAGTGATCATCGCAAGCGCCACGGGTCACTTCCTTCATCCAACGGTCTAAGACAAAAATATTCTCTATCAGGTTTTTGTAATAATTTTGAATGGTAAAACCCAAATACACCATTAAATACAGTCCACTCGAAACCTTTTCCAAACATATACGCCAGCAAATTGACTTTCAATTAAATAGATTGAACACCCGCACCATCACTACATCCATCGGGGCGTTCGTATTCATTTTTCAGGTTTCAAATAGACGAAACGAACGTGCCGAAAACGATTACGGTTCCTATATAGGTCCTGAAAAAATAACAGTTTTTCCGAACATTTTTAACGCTGCACGTTCCGAGTACCGGCAAAAATGGAAAAAAAATCTGTGAAATCCTTGCGCAAACTACGTTAGATACACGATAAAAGGGAATAAAGTGTTTAATTTTTTTACGCTCACCTCGTAACGGAAAACTAGTTAGGATACTGTTCACACCATAGTATTACTCCACTTAGGTCGGTTGCATCCATTTTATGCTCACTCAAAGTGTGTCAGAGAATAATGCTGGAAAAAGTGGTTTGCATTTTACAAGTCATGGACTAAATCAGGGCCTCAAGTCTGCTATTACAATAGTGTCAGAATGGTCTATCATTGATTTCATAATTGTTGATTTTGACAAATTTGGTAATCCACTGATATAATGGCGTCATTATGACTTTCCAATGGTCAACCACTGACACGCCATTGAAAGAAATGATATAATGATATAATCTCGTACAAAATGACAACTGTTATTCGGTAATCTGCTAAAATTTTGACAGTTCCTTTGATCAGTGACCTACCATTAGAACGCAGAGTGCAGTCATTACTTTTAATTCGACCGATCAATGATCGACCATTATGAATTTAGCAGATTACAAACTTTTAGCAAAATGACAGTGGGATCGTGTTGGAATTATGAAATTATAAAAATAGCAGACTTGGCCCCCTGATCACCTTTAAACTATTATATTCTTGTTGCTATGAGTATTATTTGTTTATTTAGTTTTATCATTATTTGTAGGTACTTTATTAGATAATTTCGGACAAATCTGAGTCTGAATACGATTATCGTAAAACCACTATAGTTTACGTTATATATAATACCTAAAAATTAGGTAGATATTAGCAAAGTCAAAGTCAAATCATTTATTTCAATTAGCCCATTATAACGCACTTTTGAACGTCAAATGAGATAAAATTGATTCTAGTTGCCCATTCCAAAAGGTAGATTTCTATGGAGAAGAATGGGCAAGAAACTCCATATTTACTTAATAATTCTTTTAAAAATTATGTTACCAATATTTGAATTTACGCGAATTATATAATATATGTGAATACGATGTACCTTACATAAAAAAACACTATATTAAGATATGCACAAAGTATCACAGATTAAGGAATGACAGCTAAGTTATGTACATCGACACATAATGTTCACATATTTACAGATGTTGAAACAGTTGACGATCACTCCTTATATTTTAACAAACAATGAATCAGTGTGTGAGCCAGAGCAGTGTTTAAGTACAAAGAAGAATCAAATATTATATTTGATTCTTATCTTATGTTTCTATATATAAACATTTATACTAAGTATTAAGTTAGCAATCGGTTCGATTTTGTCTAGACTGTCGACTGTCCTATGGAGCTAGACCAGCATGTTTCCAAGCCAAATGTAGTATACTAATGAAAGTCATGACTTACCCACTCACTATTCACTGTTAGTCCAGAAGCTGTATCTGTAAACAAATAAATACAACAATGAATGCACAGTTTTCAAAACACAATAACACTTTTTATTTAACACTATAGTCCATTTAGGAATAATAGCATTAGAAAAAAGAGGCTCATGGAAGCAGGAATACAAAACATTTTATTTCAAAGATAAGTTAAAACAATTTTAATTAAACTTATTTTAACATAATTTTGAAAAATAGATCTAAGATAGTACTAAATATGGACGTATAAAATTATAAACAGAATAAAAGTCTTTTAAAGATTAGGTAACATTTTAAATTTGGTAGAATTACAGTGAAACGAACAACGTTCCGGGTATTGTTGCTTCTGTTAGGTTTTAAGCATTGACACTGTAATTTTAAATTGGAATTAAATATACAACTAAATGAAAGCCACATAATTTTAGAAGATCAATTATTAGAATAGTTACAAATACGCGCGACAGCTACTGTAAAAATAGATTTAATAAATACGGTGTCTATCGTACACTTTAGTAGGTATGTTTAGTACTTTTGTTACAAAGTGTGCATTAAAAAAATAACAATTTTTAACTTCTTTCTAATGCTACTTATTGTAAATGGAGTATAGCCACAGATATAGATAGACCTAGATAACGCAAGAGCAACTACTTCGCGTGCCTAGTTTCGTCCCTAGCTTACGTACAAAAATCGTAAGTAAAAAAATAAAGTAAACATTTCCTTCCATCGGTAAGTCATTTTGTGATTAATATAATGCGTAAATAATTTAAAAAACAATTATTTTTAATCTAATACCCCCAGTAATACCTGGTAATACCAGATTTAAGAAAAACAAAACATTGTAACCTCATAATCGGTAGTCAAAAAATGGCACGCTTGGTTTTCATACAGATACTTGCGTTATCTAGGGTCTATCTATATCTGTGAGTATAGCTATGTCCGCGACCTTGTCCGCGTAAAATTTCTCAAGTAAAAGTAGTAGTACTAAGTAGCTTTTTAAATGATTAATATAGCTTATGTTACTCAGAGGTAATGTAGCATACTAATGGTGAAAGAATTTTTGATATCTGACCAGTAGTTTTTGAGTTTATTCGTTACAAACATACAAAGGTTTCCTCTTTATAATTTTATAGTGTAGACTAGCTTTGGCACTCGTTTTCGTCCACGTGATAGTTTAGTATACTTACCATAAATTCTAGCCTGAAAAGTGTAGCTTTATGTTAGTAAAAGATTTTTTGAAATCCAGAGATAAACCTTTTACAAACAAGAAAATAAAAAAACTTCAGCTCTTTAGAACATAAAGTAAGTATATATGAAAATATTCATGCGATTCCTTATTGGAATAAAAATATAAAACAGAGAAAAATGTTTACTAAAAAATACTGGAATTATACTTACTAGCGGATTAAAGAAATGTGAAATTATAAATGTATCGAGACTTAATCCGCGTTCCGTTTAATCTAAAGAAGAACTTCTGAATTTGCAGAAATAGGTTTTCTTTATCTTGCTTCTTTTTTATGTTTTGTATTGCTAGATTACCTTCAAAGTTTTCAGATATGCTGCAACAATAATCATGTAACCAGTACTTTGTAAAAAAGGTCGATTGAAAAGAGTGTCCGTGGAGTTTCTTGCTCGTTCTTCCCCATAGAGACCTACGTTTTGGAACGAGCAACTAGCTTCAACTCTCTGACTAACTGACCGACTCCATGACAATTTAAGAGTGCCTGTAAATGGTTTATTTGAAACAAATGCTTTGACTTTAGTAATTACAGTCTAAATTTCAGTGAAGGCTGCTCTTATGTTTCTTCCTATGTAGAAAATGTAAAGTCTCTTAATAACCATTCAATTTCCGTGTAGATGAATACTATGAAAATGTGATTCATTGGACCGAATCAAATGTTCATTAAAGTTACGAGAAATGTAAGTCAGACATTTTAGAATAAATAAATGTAGATATCGTTAAATACTCAAAGGTTCGATATTTTTCAAACAAAGGCGTCTTTAATGAGCGTACCATCATGCATAGTTTCGCATACAAGAAATTATCTCGTACTCCTAGATATTGTATGTCAGAGCATTTTATCTAACGAACCTTACTTGTGAAATGAAGACTCTTTGATTATAATTTTAGTCTAGCACATGAAAGCTGACATTAAAACATGAAAGTCGAGTAACATACATTCATTAATGCTCACAATCTTAGGTATACGTTTATAATAGTGGTAGGAAGCAGAATAATAGAGGTTCTGCAACGGAAATTGCTAACGTTTTAAGTTAAAAAATAAAAAAAGCGGCCAAGTGCAAGTCGGACTCGCCTCGTAGGGTTCCGTAGCCGCAAGTAACTTATTAATATAAAAGTTGTTTCATTTTTATATTTGAGTTGATTGAATGAAAGGTACACTGCGGTTTACGATTTATGACGTATTAAAAAAAAACTACTTACTAGATCTCGTTCAAACCAATTTTCTGTGGAAGTTTACATGGTAGGTAATGTACATCATATTTTTAGTTTTAGCATTCTCTTATTTTAGAAGTTACAGGGGGGGGGGGACACATTTTACCACTTTGGGAGTGTCTCTCGCGCAAACTTATCAGTTTAGAAAAAAAATGATATTAGAATGAATTAGTCTCATTATCATTTTTAAAGACCAATCCATAGATACCCCACATGTATGGGTTTAATAAAAAAAAAAATTGTGTTTCAGTTCTAAGTTTGGGGAACCCCCAAAATTTTTCTATTTTTGTGTGAAAATCATAATGCGGTTCACAGAATACAAGATACTACGTTCATATAAGTAGATACTTACCAAGTTTCAACAGTATAGTTCTTATAGTTTCGGAAAAGAGTGGCTGTGACATACGGACGGACAGACAGACAGACATGACGAATCTATAAGGGTTCCGTTTTATGCCATTTGGCAACGGAACCCTAACAAAGTACTTAATATTGTAAAACTCTCGTAGAAACTGGTTCGAATATGACAGGGTTTTTAAAATGAGCAAATAATACAATAAAAAACTGGCAAAGTGCGAGCCGGACTCGCGCACGTAGGGTCCCGTACCATTATCTATACGACATTAGACATCGAGCAAAAAAGGGCAAAAAAAAATCGCGTTTGTTGTCTGGGAGACCCCCTTAAATATTTATTTAATTTTGTTTTTAGTATTTATAGCGGCGACAGAAATACATAATTTGTGAAAATTTCAACTGTCTACTTATCGCGGTTCTTGAGATACAGCCTGATGACAAACGGATAGACGGGCAGACACGAAGTCTTTGTAATAGGGTGCCGCTTTTACCCTTTAGGTACGGAACCCTATAATGTGTGTTGTATGTACTATTCCTTCTTTACCCACAGACTTCCAATTATTTCCATTTCAAATAAATGCAGAAATTCCGACCTTTCTTTGCCTTTCTTTGTTCTGTAACAATAAGCACTGGAGCGGAACCAAAAATATATTGCGCTCATAATAACAACGCATGATACGATGGCGAGATGAGAAGGTCTTCACGAGTACTCTCCAACTCGCTAATTAAAGCAATGCTCGCAAGGAATTGCGCTGGATTTTATGTTAGCATGATCTAAAAAGAGTAATGGACACAGTATTTTTAGCTCTGTTCATCAATTTTATTAACAATCTCCAATGTGTTTTTCTTTTTCATGAATATGCCAGAGGGGCAATTAATTAGTCAGTCAGTTAGATTATCGAAAAATATTGGATACGTATTTTTTGTTTTATCAAATCAATAAAAACTGACTAAAATAAAACGCATCAAAGTTCATGAGTGGGGGTTTGTGACGTCACTTCGCCAGTAAAAGTGTACAGACATAGTGATGTCACACGAGTTTTTGTTTAAGTGAAAAAAGAAAAAACACGTGTCCAATATTTTTTGGAAATCTATCTGACGGACTAATTAGATTGTTTTTGGTAAAATACCCTACTATATTTAAAAACGATCACGAATTTCAGTCTCAATTTGTCGAAAATACCTTTAGTATTTAGTAACCAAAAATTGGTTTTTAAAAATCTTAACTCCAAAAAGACCTTTACAGGCTGATTGATGAACTAAAATAAAAGCCGCACAGATCAATCGGTCAAAGGTTAAGCTACGCTTGCTGCGGTCGAACTATGGATGGGTGACCATCCATTTCATACCGAGTTCCCTCAGTGCTTTGGTAAGCACGTAAAGCCGTTGGTCCCGGCTGGCAGCGTAGATCTATGGCAGTAGCAGCAGAAACCAGAAAGTCTGACAACCAGTCTTACCAAGGGGTATTGCGTTACCCGGTACAGATAGTGCAATCCACGAAGACGCGCCCCACTATTCGTCCTAACCGTTTATAGTATATGTGTGCAAGCTTCCGCCAATGTTTGAGTGTTATCGGTACACACTAATTATATACCTACTAATTCTATTTCTTAGGTCCTAACTCAAGGTTCAAGGTAAAATCAATGTCACACATAATGGTTATGTAACTTGTTTGTTAATGACTTGAATTTAGATACCAGTGCCTCAAGTCTGCTGTTACAATAGTGTCAGAATGGTCTACCATTGATTTCATAATATTGTTGATTTTGACAAGTTTGGTAATCTACTAATATAATGGCGTCATTATGACTTTCCAATGGTCAACCACTGACACGCCATTGAAAGAAATAATATAGAATGGTAATCTCGTGCAAAATGACAACTGAATGACTGACTTAGGCGGTAATCTGCTAAAATTTTGACAGTTCCTTTGATCAGTGACCTACCATTAGAACGTCATTCTGCAGTCATTGCTTTTAATTCGACCGACCAATGATCGACCATTATGAATTTAGCAGATTACGAACGTTTAGCAAAATGACAATGGGATCGTGTTGGAATGACGAAATTATAAAAATAGCAGACTTGGCCCCCTGGTAGGTACACCCTGGTACACATGGACCTTCAATGATGAAAGCTTAGATACGTTGCATTGTGTACCTTACTACTGCTTTGTAATGGAACAAAATCGATTAACATAAACATTAATCACGTTGGATCGTACCCTGGTCCCTAGAGAGATAAGCAGATATACAGACTTTAGAACGGTTTATTTGCTCTAAAGGGAAAACGTGTTACAAAGACATGGGCTAATATTATTTAAGCTATCTGGTGCTGGCCGCGACAAACACGACCCCATTTCAAACTGTGGGTGTCGTAGAAGACAACAGAGGGATATTGACCAGAGCCTCCTCCTTTGAAGTCGGTTAAAAAGTCACTTTGATACTTGCGGGATACTACAACCATAACCTACCAAGAATCATATCATCACTAAATTTCCAGTCCCGTTATTTAGGACATTCATACAAAAGTGTGCTAGAGACAATGGTTTCACTTTAGCTAGATGGATTTGTCCTTACGTCTATAATGCTGTAATTGCAGACATCTATAGGTGCTTGTACAATCCACATAGACTCACATTTAGTTAGTACTAGTCAATGAACTGGCAACTTTGTGTAATCGAACACCGGTAAAATGATTTAGTATTTGCTCCAAATTTTGATTGAACTAGCTACTCGGCCCAGCTTTGCATGGGCCTATAGCCTTCCTCGGTAAATGGACTATCCAACACAAAAAGAATTTTTCAATTCGAACCAGTAGATCCTGAGATTAGCGCGTTCAACCAAACAAACAAACTCTTCAGCTTTATAATATTAATCATATAATATAATTATAATAGATATTTATAAACTATCAGTTTTTTTTTTTATATTGTCTTCCACTTGACAGTAGCTAGGTACACCGCAAATCCCTAAAACTGGTTTATTTTCAACCGATCAATGGTTTTTATTACAATTTCTTTCGTTATTCTTCGACCAAGTTCGTAACAACAAACAATAGAATGTAAAGAAAACAAAAGAGCGTTGTTTTTGCTATAAATTTGTTTGACGAGAACTTTTTTATTAATGTACAAGATATAATATGCTTAGTAATATAAATTGTATGGGATCTGGGTCCCGTAATCTATAGCCGTCTAACCCAACCTAATAATTTGAAAAGCTTACATTTTTTTTTAAATTTCTACTATAATCGAACATTGCAAGTTAGCACTAGGCAGATAAGGTCTTTGTGCAACTATCTCGTATTCGTGAAAATAACAAATAAACAGATAAACACATTTATTGGTAAGAAAATGACAAGTCAATTTTTTCTTTGGTAAGTTATGAAAAGTCGGTGCACATACAAAAATTGATTAATTAATTTAATCAATAAATAATAAATAATCAATCAATAAAATAATAATCAATCAATAATCAATTAAATCAATCAATTTAATTAATCAATTTATTTAAATAAAATTAAATTAACAACATTCAATAATAATAATACATGAAATATTCGAAATATTTGCATAATAAATAAAAATAATTTAATTACAAAGTTAAGCACTCAAAATTATATTGAGTAGATTGAATAATCAAATAATTGCAAAACCAGAAATAATTAAATTACAGACATAATTAAATAACAATAATAAATTGAATAATAACAACAATTGATTGATTATATGTCAATTTTCATTAATTAACTTCGTTAGTATCACTAGGTATCACTAGTTTTACTGTCTGTCAGCTCTTCTATGGAGTAAAACGCTTTTTGGGTCAGCCAGCATTTAAGTAAGAGGTAATACCACGGGCTAGAGAATTGAAAATTAGGTATTTGTAAAATCTATTGCTGTCGCGCGATGCCCGAACACGAACCGCAGAGCGCGATAGAGACAACTGCAGCTTTGACCGAAAATACCTATTAAAAGTACACAAAGTCAATGATTCGTAGTCCCCTGATTTCTTCTCCAAAACTTAACCGATTTAACTGCTTTTTTCATTAAAAAATAAAGAAAGGCTTTTGCCGTGTTCCTATGTTTTCTATTTTTTACATAATCAAGTCAAATTTGTTTTCTGAATGTTTGAACACAGCGGAAAATCATGCCAATTTTTTAGGTTTTTGAATATTCATATCTCTTTTAATAATAAATTTATGAGAAAAAGGAAAACATATGGACATGCCAATAGTAGCCATGGATATTTAAAAAAAAATAATTGATCTACTGACATTATCCAGGGAGGAAACAGGGGACTAAATTTGTATGGAAAAACGGTGATCTCGTCGTAGCCGAGGTAACTGACGTCGGCAGTTCGTTTAATATTTTAGGGCCTATAATATGTGTAAGCTTTCCGGATTTTGAGAGTCGATGCGGTACTAAATACGATACGAAATAACCATTTTGTTGTATACCTTGTTTTTTTTTTTATATTCGTGCATTTCTCACATTGATTCAGTTATTACGGATCGAAGTAGCAGTCAGAGTTAATATAAGGCGTTTTGTGGACTCACTCGTTTACTCGTGTTTTTCACGATTACTAGTGAGCGCGCATTCGTGAATTTTAGCGGAGAGCGCGGGGGAAAGGAGGGCACCGATCGATAGACGCGACCACGAAGCATAGTTCCAGGGACGATTGTATTTTCAAAAGGATCATGATACTTTTTCCACAACGAATCACGAATAAGTAGGAGTCGCACAGTGCCAATTTGAAAATTTCTAATAAGTTTTCATGCTGTTCGTAAAATACATACGCCTTTACAGTTATTTAGTAAAAAATAAATAAGCTTTTTTACAAAAAAGACAGCCGGCTTCAAAATCTAAAAAGTAATAAATAACAGTTATGATTAGAAACAGTAGGTACACACATGACTTTAGATTTGAAAGTCGGTGGCTTGGTTCTGTTTGTTGTCTTTAATTGCCACCGACTTCCAAATGTTGTTAAAGTTATTTACCACTTTTTAGATTTTGAAGGCGGTTGTCTTTTTTGTAAAAAAGCTTTTTATTTATCACTTTTTAGTGCTCTTATCATCCAAATCTATTAAGAACCGGCAATACAGTTAAAACAGGGGTACTCCAAAGATTGAAGATACTAAAACGTCGTTCGTCTATGTACCTAGATTCTTTTGGGATTTTTCAAAAAGTGCTAAATCAATTTCGATAAATTCATATGGGACCATCCCTATCCATAAGAAGAAGTATTTTCAAAATCGATTCATATTTGCCGGAGAAATCGCGTACCTAACAAATATACAATAAAAGAACATACAGTCGAATTGAGAAGACAAAGAGACTCCTTCTTTTTTAAAGTCGGTTGAAAGTATCCCATGCCGATTTCGACAACAGTCAGTTGCTTAGAATATAAATTAGAGTACAAAACAGTGTACGCGCAAACACAGATGAAATCTCTGTTCCATACATTCCTCGATCCAGTGGAACGGAAAACCGGTACAACTGAAGGTAGTCTGGATGCAGTAAGTAAATGGTGGAATGATAACTATTATCTGCGGTACTCAGGGGCGTCACTTAATAATAATTAACTTTAGTCGACCAACATAAATTGGAACGCTGTCAGTCAAAAATATGAGTTGTTGACATGTGCCAAGTTATGTTGGTCAATTAAAGTTAATGATTCATTATTAAGTCATGTCTCAGAGTGTGGCAGTATAACTTCTATCGCCGCCATTACGGCCTTTTGCTATGCTTATCTGCTTTGCGGCCAAGTATATGCACATCACGGATAGAGGTCATCTTAAGTTTAAGAGGAGTTTTTAGTGGTGGCAATCGACAGCCAGTGTCAAAATAATGAACATAATAATATTATTATGTTCATTACTTGATCTATACGTACTCATCATCATCATCATCATTCAGCCGAAAGACGTCCACTGCTGGACATACGCCTCCCCAAGGGGGGGGGTTTTGCCATAATCGCCACGCTTGGCAGGCGGATTGGCGATCGCAGTGTGGTTGTTACAAAGGCACAGAGAACGCTGCTGCCCATTCTCTGGTAAGTCCCTTAGTCGCCGTAGTACGTACTACTATATAGTAGTACGTATAGTCCGTGTGGTGTCGGACGTAAAGAATAGCACCATCCCATATCTTCCCGTGGGTGTCGTAAGAGGTGACTAAGGGACTTACCAGAGAATGGGCAGCAGCGTTCTCTGTGCCTTTGTAACAACCACACTGCGATCGCCAATCCGCCTGCTAAGCGTGGCGATTATGGCAAAACCCCCCTCTTGGGGAGGCGTATGTCCAGCAGTGGACGTCTTTCGGCTGAATGATGATGATGATGATGAGTACGTATAGGAGTACCAGCAGAAATAAAGTTAAAAAAAAACTTTGAAGTTTTAATCGCAGCAAAATTGCAAACCACTGACCCTGATATTCGGACGATCTTAATGTCACTTTCACATTAAGAACTTCCAATGAAATGAAAAAACACCGGACCAGAGCGAGTCGGACTCTCCCACTCGGGTTCTGTTCAAATTTCGTAATTTAGTCACTCATACAATTATGACCGCTCATACCTCATGATTGATTACGTACTTTAAATAAAGACTATATTTTTGATGATTTAATTACAAATGTATAGTTTTCAGACTTTTCCCTACACTTGCTGTATAAGACGATATTACTTGCCATATTTCATAGTTTTAGGTCAACGGGAAGTACGTACCCTATAAATTTTGATTCCCTTGAGAGTGTCGAAATATACATTTTTTGCGGTATAAACGGCCGTATCTTATTTTCGCGTTAACTTAGAAGTTTGTTTTTTTTACAGCTTCAAGGGACTGTAAACTTAAGTCTAAGGTTTAAATTTCAACTCGATACTTCCACGCGTTCCCGATATAAAGGGTCTTGACCGACAGACGGGCAGACAGACAGACAGACAGACGGACAACAAAGTGATCCTATAAGGACTCTGTTTATTCCTTTTGAGGTACGGAAATTGTGTAATTAATTTTGAAGTTCGCGATAATCGTTTGAGCAATAACGCGAACTTCTGTAAGGCTCGACAATATTCTCGCCTACCACTCTAAGTACGCGTGCTTGTTAATAGATGAGTACCTATTAGAAAAATTATTTACAAGATTTACTTTTGTAGGTAGTCAGTAGGTTGATCAAAATCATAGCCTTGTAGTCAGAGCGCGAGAGCAACCTACCGTAAAAGTATTACATTCAAGTCAATCTTCGAAGTGGAAATACGCGTATGTCTGAATTTCATACGACATACACATTTAGTACAGATTGATATGAATATTGCCTTCAAACTTAGTAAATATTGAGTGAGATACGGGCTTTTTTTTGGACAGCACGTAAAGTCGTTGGTCCCGGTTGTAATTCGGTAGACAGAAAAGTGCCAGAAAGCCAGAAAGTCTGAGAACCAGTCTTACCAAGGGGTATCGTGTTACCCAGTAACTAGGTTGTGGAGGTCCGATAGGCAGTCGCTCCATGTAAAACTCTGGTATTCAGCTGCATCCGGTAAGAAAGCAAAAAAGAGACAAAAAATCCGGAGAAGTTTTCTAGATGCGTGAGTCCATCTGATGACAACACCTCAAAAAGATGCGATCTTTCTTCCGACCCCAAAATACTTGGGAAAAGATTAGGCAGATGATGATGATTTTCTGTTAAAACGGCCATAGTAATACACACTCTGAAAATTGCAAACGTCTACTATTACATACGGTTCACAAGATACAGCCGTATGACAGACTAGGAATGGACAGACGGTAGTAGGACCCAGATTGGCACCCTATGGCCACTCATAGGGTGCCAATCTGGGTCCTGTCAATTAAAGACAACAATCAGAACAAAACCACTTTTTAGTACCTTTTTATCATCCAAATCCATTAAGAACCGGCAACACAGTTAAATCAGAGGTACTCCAAAGATTGAAGAAGCTAAAACGTCGTTCACGTAGATTTTTTTGGGATTTTGTTGATTTTTCAAAAAGTTTCGAATCAATTTTGAAATTTCTCTTTCTTATGGATACGGTATGCCTCAGGGGTCGTCCCATATAAATTTTATCGAAATTGATTCAACACTTTTTGAAAAATCCCAAAAAAATCTACATGAACGACGTTTTAGCTTCTTCAATCTTTGGAGTACCTCTGATTTAACTGCGTTGCCGGTTCTTAATGGATTTGGATGATAAGAAGGTACTAAAAAGTGGCTTTGTTCTGATTGTTGTCTTTAATTGACACCGACTTCCGAAACTAAAGTCATGTGTGTTCTGTGCTAAAGTTATTTATCACTTTTTAGATTTTGAAGGCACACTTTTTAGTTTTTTTTTGTAAAATAGTTTTTTTTTCTCAATAACGACTGATGTAGACGGTGAGGAGTAAATAAAACAGGAAATGCAAATGCGCCAATCAATCGTGAATATCGAATTTGCTGATACGAAAGAAAAATCCTTTGTACTCCTCTACACTTTGTATTCCGAGATTATCTCGGGATAACAAACGCGGGGGACAAACCGATCCCGGCGCTCGATGGGTGGAATTGCAGATAGAAATTCTTTAGAGACACTGATTGCGTAATTGTTAGCGTATCCTACTCTCGAATTCATCTTACTGAAACGTTGTTTAAATCAAAGAGTAATTGTGTTTACTCGATTCACTTGTTTTATTTTCCAATTAGCGAAGTTTGTATTCCACCTCGTCCTTCCGCAAAGGACTTGTAAATGTAAATTATGTGCTATAAAAAGTACCAACTTTTCAATATTCGCTTTCATGTCGGTCCGTTGATTCATTACAAAGAATTGATGTTTACAATATAGATATTGTGCTTAAATTAGTTCTGCCTTTAACCCAGTGCAAAGTAGAAACGATTATCTTGGATATCAAGATAAACGTTTAGTACGTGAAGGAAAACATGGTAAGGAAACCAAAATCTGGAATTGCCAATCTACCTTCAGCAAGTGTGGCGATCAATAGGTACTCATCAATATCAGTTTTATTGTAACTTGTCAAACGTAAACATTGTGTTCCGAAATAGTCCTTACACATTGTGTCTCTCTCAAATTAGTTCACAACAACCAACAACGACTCGCCATATTGGCAATATGTCGATCCACCAAATAAGGGACTACATTGTCAAAGCAACTGGGAATATTCCAGATGGTCTTGTGGTCAATTTTGCCGAAGTTTTCGACAATAATAAACTTTTTTTTGAGTGAATAGTGCGTTCAGAAGAACGCACTATTCACTCAAAAAAAAGTAGAGTAACCATTAGCGAAATGGTCGATCCATACGGATCTTACATCTATCACCCAAGTAATATAATTATAATCTGTACGAAGCTGCGAAACGGTTCAAGAATGACTGACGTAACGGACTGAAACGAAACGTGATGACATTGATTGGATCAAGAAATGAGAGGAAGAGAGGAATTTAAAATTACGGAGAAACTGAATGAAGGACTTGTGAACCGTGGACTATTGTGAACTGACTTATCTGATTGGGTAATATGTGGCCAGACAAATGTAGGCAGACATGTCTTAAATTGACTAGACAAAGCCAACATGCAGACCGTTTCTTTGGATTAGTTAAGTGGATATGACTGGCGCGAAATGAATATTTCTTGGATAAACGGAACATTTTCACGTTTCCTCAACGTTATGGATAGGTAGGATATGTAATTCTCGCTTTACAGTATAATAGTACCTAACCTATTCTAAAGTTATCATCAATAGCAACTCCTACAGATTTCAATGAGATCAGAATTTCGTCCGCAACTGAGATATTCTTTCGCAGTTAAAAATACGAGTTACATCCACAATATGGTCCAGTTGAATCGTTCGCGTACGTTTGGCCCCGTTTCGTCCGTATTCGTGCAATAATATCTAACCCAGTCAGTGCCGCCGTATTTTTAGATCCGACTGTGTGCACGAAATCAAACCGTGTCCGATATACGGGATTGAGAGGATTGGGTACGCCAATCGGGGAATTCGTGTTTGCTGTGTTCTCTTTTGAGTGCTCACAAATTTCGAATACGTTAAAGAGTCCTTCGTTTATTTGGTTAGACTTAATACCTTTTAGTAACTTTTTTCACGTATATAAATCCGTGCTATTTGTACTCTTGCAAAAATGCATTTTTGCAAGTCTACAAGGCATTACATGTAATGCCAATAAAAACTGGAAACTTAATTTGAACTTAATTTACCATTTCGAACAGAAAAACCGTAAACAATAGAATTTTTTGCGGACCGTCCGTGGCGGAGGAAATCCTCTACTCTATAATTAAAACAATCTTTTCCTTGTGAGGTTGATTGAAGAGCAAAAATGACGTGTCACGTCTTTGATCTAAGTTGGCACTTGGGAATACAAGTTTAATGAAAACTTCTTTCACGCTACCGACTTTAAAAACTCGACGTTGTAGGTAGTCGAAATTTTGCAAAAATTTTGTTACACATAATGACGTTGACCAACTCGTGTGCTAAATAGGGTAATCACGACAATAGTGTCCGTTTGTATTTTCTTACCTCGACATCTTTGTTAAGCAGTCGACGTTACTGGGTAACACGATTCTTCTTTGTTTAGTCTAGTTGTCAGGCTTTCTGGCTTCTGACTACCCATAACAACTAAAGATCTACGAATGACAACTGGGACCAACACTGAGGGATCTCAGTGTGAATTGGATGACCACCCATCCACAGATAAAGCACGGCAAGCGTAGCTTAACCACAACCGACCGATCCTTACCTACGATTTTTACTAAGCCAGGTCAAGTCAGTATCAATCCTCAAGTAAAATCCTCCAATGTGGTCGCAATTCTAAAGGAGTTGAACTAGATTGACTTGCCTTTAGCAGAAATCGTTTGGATCGCAGGAAGACCCTATTCAAAGAACGTCAGATATTTACAAGTTGAGAATTTCGTGGAAAATCTTTGGACAATTTAATATATTTTTAAGCCGTAAGGAATTTCTACTGGCTTTGTAAATACATGTCTGAGATTTTAGACACCTTTTTTGCTTTAGATCCGACTTTATCTACAATATAATATTGTTAAGGAGCTTAGCTTTTAAGAATTTCATAACAAACGTAGCTTATGCAGTGCGATTTTATTTTTTCAATAACATTCTTTATAACCTTTACAGTAGGTTTAAACTTATAAAGCACTTTTCCAAAAAAGTTCTCAACTGACTCTTTAGACTTGTGTAGGTATGTTGCGTATACATTTTAAGGTTAATTAAAATCGGTTTATTTATTTCCAAGATTTTGGACTTGATAGTTAGTTTGACATGAAGTAAAATGATACAGCAGACCAAAGATATTTATAATATTATCTTGTAAGATACTAGCTATTGCCCGCAAATTCGTCTGCGCGAAAGTCGGTTATCGCGAATGCAGACGAAGTAGCGAATTAAATAGTAGCCTATGTCCTTCCCCGGAGTTCAAGGTATCTTCATGCCAAATTTCATTAAAATCGGTTCAGCCGTTTCATCGTGAAAGCGTAACAGACAGAGTTACTTTCGCATTATAATATTAAGTATGGAAGTATGGATTGATTGATTGAAAGAATATAATTATCGATTGTGTGAAAGAAAACATACAAATACGGGTTTAAACGTTGTGATGACGACCCTCTGACTCTTATTTTCATATAAAAAGACCCCAAATTAATTGAGATGTATAATTAGTCGATACGTGGACGAACCATTAGGACTTATTTGTCACGTGAAGTTACGAAACTAGTCAGTAATGTTGGTAATTAGCCTGTTATTCTATAGACCAGAGATTACCTGATGTAATCGTATTACATGTAGACTAGAAACAAAACTAAATAGGTACTGGGAGGCGTTTGTTCAAAAGGTAAAATTACTTTTTTTGTTTAATCTGTCTGTTCGGGGTTGGGGCAAGATTAAAATAAACTAAGGTGAAAGATTATAAAGATAACTATATTTCGGTGACAAATTGGAAAACGCTTAAAACTAATGAGGTGAATGAGATGGGATTGAGTCGCGCTCAATATCAACCAATCACGTACTATTTTACTTACTCGTAAAATATACAAGCGCGGTGTCGCAATTACGCGAACATGATTGACCCCGATTGTTCGGTGATTGACCCGAACACTGTCTCTTTTGACATTAATTGGCGCCGAGATGATATTGCGACCAGATTTTATGCGGTTTTAATGGTGCCCACTGCTGGGCAAAGGTCTCCCCCGAGTCCTTCCAGGTATTCATGCGCCGCCTCGAACCAGCCCTCGCAGTATGCGCCTAGGTCATCTCGCTACAGGTATTACCAAACCAATCGATCGATCGTCGATCGACGGTTTCGATCGATGGTAGAATGGATTAGTCGACGTCGATCGAGCTGCTTGATTATTTTTAGTGATTCATTTTAGTCGGAGTAAATCGATCAACGTCGACCGATGCCATCGACCGGCAATCGATCGATTAGTTAGTCGAACGGTATCCGTCGACCAGCCAAAGCTACCACACCTATCGATCAATGTCGATCGATGTCGACCGATGGCATCGATCGATGATCGATCGATTGGTGTAGGCACCCTTACTATACCTAGGCCGGCCTCGGCGACGCCCGGGATCTAAGAATCTCCGGGTGGCATCGACTATATTCAAATTATAACCATAACCTTTTTAATACTCAAGCCATAATACTATTATAATGTTAAAATCAAAGCGTAATCAAGCAACAACATATTGAATCTAGACGTCCACAAGTGCAGTTTACTTATCGTGAGTGAAAACGTTATTAACCTACTAGGTGACACTTCGACTAGCTTCGATCAAACCTAGTACTTTACGTTAGTAAAGTACTGGAGCTGTGCAGTGCAGTTTACTTTTTCTTATCAATGTTAAAGCTGGTCGAGAAAAATCTTTTTCATCCCACCATCTCGGAAAGAGTATTTTTAATCTTCAATATCTGAGTGGAAAAGCCGTTTTTATTCTCTAGAGGATAAAGTAAATTTATCTTCAACTAGCTTTTGCCCGCGACTTCGTCCGCGTATATGTCGGTTATCGCGGACGCAGACGAAGTCGAAGTCGAAGTCGAAGTCGAATAAAAAGTAGCCTATGTCCTTTGTTGGTGTTCACACTTACCCTGTACCAAATTTCACACAAATCGGTTCAGTAGTTTAGGCGTGAAGAAAAGACAGACAGACAGACAGAGTTACTTTCGCATTTATAATATTAGTTATCTTCAATATCTGAGTGGAAAAGCCGTTTTTATTCTCTAGAGGATAAAGTAAATTGAATTTAGAACATCGTGTGCACTAAGTTTGTGAATTAAAAAAAAACATTAAATCTATTTATTGCTACCTCTATGGTGCCGAATATATCATACAACTTTTTTTTAATTTGTTAAAAACTCAGACTTTGTAAACGTTTTTTTTTTTGCATTTAGTCATTTCCTCGCTGAGGTGGAATGAAAAGTTACGTGTTGCACTCGAGTGCAAAGATTTTTCACCTCGTGCTCTTTTGATTCCCTCGCTAACGCTCAGGATTCTAATTTTGAATCACTCGCTGCGCTCGTGATTCAATTTTAGAATCCTTCGCTTGCTCGGTCATCAAAATTGAACACTCGGTTAAAAAGCAACTTTGCACTCTTGTATAACAAATAACTATTAAATTTTTCCAAGGTTTGAGAATTTGAGATGCGGTTACTTTTTTAAAAGAAAACTTGACAAGCTTGTTTGTCTAGACGAGTTTTTATCACCTTGTTATCATTTTACTCTGATAGAAAAATATTAATAGATCGAAGAATTCTGTTCCACGCTCCTTACAAGGAGGTAAAGATGTAAAAAATCCAAAGTTGTAAAAAGACTCAATGTAGACAGAAAGTTTGTAAGTAATTTTATCCCCTGACAGATACGCGATGAATTGATACGTATGAGGTGATACGTATTGACCATAGATATCCGAGTGTTGATTTTATACGTGAGCTGTTCGAAAAATTGATAGAAAAATGAAAAATAGTAAGAATAAACCGTCGAAATGTTTCGACGGCATCGTTTGCAGTGTTAAATTTTGGCCCACGAAGTATATTTTTAATCGTGAATAAAAAAAAATCACATGGAGCTGAATCTAGGCCCTAGTCAAATAGTCCATTTGAACAGCTGTGTGCTCACACTTTATCTTGGTGAAGAATAATGTCACGGAAAACACTCTTCTACACATAGTAGCCAATGATATTTACCGAGGAGATTTGTATTAAAATGATAACCTCCTCCTTTTTAACGTCGGTTAATTAGCCGCTAATTCAAACCTATATTAAGAATAAAGAGATTGCATTATCACCTAGGTGTTTACACCTAGTCGAAGTGAGCTGTCATCCGACCCAATGCTAGGGATTGACAAAGCAGACGGACGGATGACAGCTCACTTCACCTAGGTGTTCACCGAGGGAGATGATAACAGAATAGCACTGCTGTTACGTATAATTCACACATAACGAAAGGTTCAGAAAATGATCAGCCACAGTATGTCTATTCTGTTACAATCTCCCTCGGTGAACACCTAGGTGAAGTGAGCTGTCATGAGCCGAGGGAGATCCGATTGTAGTACTTTGTAAATCCCTAGCATCGGGACAGATCACTTCGACTAGGTGTAAACACCTAGGTGAATTGAGCTGTCATGAGCCGAGGGAGATCCGATTGTAGTACTTTGTAAATCCCTAGCATCGGGACAGATGACAGCTCACTTCACCTAGGTGTTCAACGAGGGAGATTGCAACAGAATAGACATACAGGTGACTTTTTCCTTTCTTATCAACAAAGACATTCTTACTCTCGCTTTTTTAACCGAATTCAAAAAGGAGGAGGTTCTCATTTCTCATTCGATTGGTATTTTTTTCAATGTGTATGTACACCGATTACGCTGAGATTTATGATCCGATTTACGTGATTCTTCTTTAGTTTGATGCGGAATAGTTGCCATTTGGTCCCATAACAATGTAACATAGTTTGACCAAGTAGATTTCATTTTATGATTATTTTTTTATTATTTTTAATGTTTGACCACGCATAGCTTTTTTCAGTGTATGTAGATGATTCTTTTTTTGTTGATAGTGTATACTTCAACTTTGGTGCCACGTAAATTTCAAAAACATGTTCTACCCCTAAGGTTAGAAAATTAAAGGATTTGTGATTTTGTTGGTGTCACCGTTTCGTAAATAATTTGTATGATATAGGAAGTCGGCACTAAAAAGCGTTTTTTACTTTTTAAAGGCGGTTGTCTTTTTTCCCCTGTTCTGTCTTCCCCCTCCTGGACAAAGACCACCCTCTTATTCCCTCCAGTTCTTTTTTTTATTATCATATAGGCTTGCTTTTGGTCCCATCTTGCTTGCATCTTGCCAATCTTTTAGGAAATTATTTAAAGTCGGATACATAACTACAAAGTTTCCCAGTAAGCCTCTGTTTTATGGGTAAACGTCTTTGATAACAAAACTTCAAACTAGGGTACTTTTATATTTCAGACACAAATTCTTGAAGCTACAGCGCCGGACTACCTAACACTAACATAGTATGATTAATTTAGAAGTTGAACTAGAGAATGTTACTCGGAAAATTTTGTTTGGACAAGAGATTAGTTAGGTAGCGCGCATATTTAATATTATCACAATATTTTTATTTAAAACCTGACAATAATTTATTATGGTTTTTTTTCTTTTCGAATCCATGCTTGTGTTCTTTTTTAGGGTTTCGTAGCCAAATGGCTAAAACGTAACCCTTATGGATTCGTCATGTCTGTCTGTCTGTCTGTCCGTCCGTATGTCACAGCCACTTTTTTCAGAAACAATAAGAACTATACTGTTGAAATTTGATAAGTAGATGTATTCTGTGAACCGCATTAAGATTTTCACACAAAAATAGAAAAAAAAACAATAAATTTTGGGGGTTCCCCTTACTTAAAACTGAAACTCTAATTTTTTTTTTCATCAAGCCCATACCTGTGTGGTATCTATGGATAGGACTTCAAAAATGATATTGAGGTTTCTAATATCATTTTCTAAACTGAATTGTTTGCGCGAGAGACACTTCCAAAGTGGTAAAGTGTCCCCCCCCACCCTGTAACTTCTAAAAAAAGAGAATTATAAAACTAAAAAAAAATATATATGATGTACATTACCACGTAAACT
Organism: Charanyca ferruginea; assembly: GCA_947361185.1. Lineage (NCBI taxonomy): Eukaryota > Metazoa > Arthropoda > Insecta > Lepidoptera > Noctuidae > Charanyca > Charanyca ferruginea. Next base: position 1,627,309 of record OX376055.1, on the reverse strand, counting down.
TCCACCGAAAATTGGTTTGAACGAGATCTAGAGAGTAGTTTTCTTTTTAATACGTCATAAATCGTAAACCGCAATTAAAAAAAACACACTATTATTTAAACATCAATCAACGTTACAACGAACTACAAGAACTTTTATATTATGTGACTTGCTGCTACGGAACCCTTCATGGGCGAGTCCGACTCGCACTTGGCCGCTTTTTTTGTGTTACACTACTTGGGCCCAGTAGGTAGCCACGTCAGTGGCTTTTTAATGTCTTCAAAGGTACAGGTGAAGGGGCACTTCGGGCACTGTAATAAGTAGGTAGGTCATTGTCTGGTCAGGAGCACCACACTCACACTGGGTATTGGTGGGTTCTATAATCCCCCATTTTGCTAGGTTGTGTTTGCAGCGGCTTACTTGGAAGCGCAGTCTATTGAGAGCTTTCCTTATGGGCCACTGAGAATCACTTCCGATTGGCAGGTGTTCCTGGGGTTGAGCGAAGTTGGGTGATGGTGTGTGATGTTCCTCCCACAACTTTCGTCCATTCCATTTACTATGGAAATCATAATATAAATAAATTTGAAACAATAAAAAAAAAAACTTGAGAGGTGTCAAGGGACACCCGGATGGAACGAAGTTCCTTTCGATTAATTAGTGAAGGAATTGTAATAAAATTTTATTTTTTTGAAGTTATAATAATATTTTTGAGCGAATAAACTTAGGTACTAAACATATCGCCGTAGGTACCTAGTTCAAAGAGTTCGCCGCGCCGCCTTTAAATACATAAACATATTCTACGAAAAGCGAATTCGGACTTTATTTTGTAAACGTAAACGGTTAAAAATTGAAATTTTACCAAACTAGGTATGATAAAATTATTCTGAGAAACGTATAGGCTGGTGCCCGACCGGACAATAGGAGCTATGTGCAACCGAATTTCACGGTTAATGTGTAAAAATAAGGTTTTAATTCGCTCCAATATTTTCATAGAAAAGCCGCCATTCAACTAATAATGAACTCTATTTGACAGTTCCAACGATTCAATTTTTCTGTTCGAATTGTCTGCGTTTGTGAAGTAATAAAAATAGCAAAAATAAGGTTTTAATTCGCTCCAATATTTTCATAGAAAAGCCGCCATTCAACTAATAATGAACTCTATTTTTGACAGTTCCAACGATTCAATTTAGCTTATTATAGCATGTCGTGACAACTTTTCGTAAGAATTTTTTCCGTCTAGCCCCCTTTCACAACGCGCGATAAGGAACTTCGTTCCAACTATGTGAAAATATATTACACTAGCGTCTTCATACGCGGGAAAGTCAAGTATACCTATCATAAAACATAGACTATGGCCACACCCGCGACACTCCATAGAAACGAAGCGATATAATTGCCTACACTACTATTAAAATAACAGACTGTACAGATACGTGTACGTGTGTGTGCGCGTCTACGCGACGCTCGAACAAAAACGCAGTTCCCAGAGCAGTCGTTAGACGCGGGGAGAGGTGAGGAACAGTTTCAGATGGAGGCGGAGCGGGTCGCTACTGTGCGGTAGTACTAATTTTTATACTGTGATATGGCACTCGGCTGTAATATAGCACTACCAGTGAAAGATCTATTGAAATCTGATAACTAGTTTTATAGATATCTAGTACATTCAAACTTACAATCTTTACCTATTTATGACACTAGTTTAGATAGATTTTAAATTGTAGATTCACTTAGATCGTACAAATTATAGATTAACACTTTGAACGCCATGGGGGACACCGTGTGTCCGACGCTAGTGGAGGTTTTACCTTTAACGTTTTTGACCTGGCAGTTAACGTATTAAAGGACATGCCAGAAACTCTATAGAACTTTGCCCCACTCAATAAAAGTCATGTGCAATATGTAGCGTCTAACTGTTTATTTATTGCTGATAACTAAACATTAGTCTTAGTGACTGTAGAACTTGCGGTTTCCGTTTAAATCTAAAAACAATAATAACATTGATTATAAATGAGTTTGTATTTTGTGGGTAGGTATTGCGTAATCCGCAAGTTCTAAAGAAAAACAATTTAGTATAGAAAGGTTTTATATTCATTACAATTATTTTCATTAATTTACTTTTCTGTACATGGGTGGGGCAGGATCTGGCATTGTCATTTTCTACACAGTCTTGCAGTCTTATTGTACCTAATAAAAAAACTGCATTCAGCACATTTTGTCGGTAAACGTGTAACAAAGCTTTTCATAGCATTTAGAACGTTCTCTCATTGAAATAGTGATAGTCACGTCTCTTCTAAGCTCTTTATATCTTTCCGCGGCACGCGAAACGCAAATCTAGCCGTGACCAGAATCGCTGCAGTGGTTTTATAAACGTTTAGAATCGGGATTTAGTATGAAGAGCGGTGTTTACGGGAATTTAAAATGAAGGAGAGTATTATACCGACGTCATATCTTTAAGAGCGCGTATTCGATTCGTGACGAAAACTTCATGTTTTTGCGTTTTGCCCAGAGCAATATCGTAATTATGTGAGCAGATTATTTAAAGGCAATTTACAGTTTTAGAAAGATTAAGTCTTGATTTAGACAGCTACAGAGTAAAAGTATAAGTTTTAATTATGTTTTTTTAAAGCGAAGACAATTCTTTCATATCGTTTTACAAAAACAGACGTCAGAGTTAACTTTCAGGACTAATACAACCATTACAATATGCCAAAATATTTTGTTTTATGCGTTTATCCAACAGTATATACAGTCATAAAGACAGCTACAGAGCCAAAATTACAAAAATATTACTATTATGTACTAAAAAACAATGTTGAAAAAGTAGAAAATCGGTTTATTTTGTCAATTTTTTTTCACCAGTATTTGAATTAAAACATAACTGATATATTTATTTTATGAAAGTAAATATTATGCTTAATATACAGAATATTTTTCAGTCCGTTATACGAGCTCATTTATTTAAGACAATTATTTTAAAAAGCCCTGTAAAACATCGCGCGCTGTCGTTTGTCGATCAATTTCAATGATTCGTGCTTATTTCGTGCGTATTTCTTTTTCTGATGCACACAAACCGACCATTGTGTTGTACTAGTGTGTGTCAATGCTGCTACGCCATTCTAGCAATCATTTAGATTTTGAGTTGCGATAAATCAAATACGCGCCCTTAAGGTATGAATAAGGCAGTATTCATCATCTGCCTAGCATTTTTCCGACTATATTGGAATCGGCGTCCATTCTAACCGGATGCAACCGAATACCAGTGTTTTACATGGAGCGACTGCCTACTAGTAGTATGACTCCCATCGGACCTCCACAACACGTTACTGGGTAACACGTTACCCCTTGGTAAGATTGGTTGTCAGACTTTCTGACTTCTGACTACCCATAACTACTGACAAAGATCTACAAATGACAGTTCGTCAGAACGTTCATCACACAATTCATCAAAACACACCCACATACATACACATAACACACAATATACAGACACACGTACATTTTTACCAACATTCAGGCTTTCAAACGCAGTAACATTTTCGAGCACAAATATTTATATTCACGTAACACCATTTCTGTTTACCGCGGTTAGCCACAGAGGATAGTGTATATTTATTTTTCTGTTATATAGCCAGAGAGACTTTTAATTTATGGACAGGTAATCCTGCTGTATAGGGGGGAATTGGGTTGTTGACAATACAACTTATCTAAAAATACACTTTATTTTAGCCCCGAAACCCGATTAATTTTCAATTAACTGTAAAATTCGATTTTAAGTTGCTTTGAAATCAATTAATAGTTAGTCAATTGAGTTGGTAAATAAGTGACGTCACAGGCCGCTATTGTCATACAAAATCTATGGAGGAATCATGCTTTGACAGCTCATAAAAAGTTTGTCAATTGATTGATGGTGTCAAGTACCCAATTAAGGGAGGGTGCTGATTTATAAATATCTACTATCTCTTAATATAACTGTTATTGTTATTAATAATGGTACCAGCCTATTATAGGCCCAATTTCGTTGCGGGATCCAAGACAGTTGTAATGTTTCTCCGGTACTCGTCAAGCTTTAGCGTCTCGACGCTTTTCTGGTGGTCGCCACTGTTGGTTCTGACTTTTAGGAGTTGCAGAGGTAGTAGAATAGAGAGGCGGGCATGTCCTATGTCCATGTCCTAAAAAAGTCCAAGTGCAGTGCACTTTTAAATATCTGCATGGGGCATGTTCTTGCCGCCGACCTCAGGGACGATGTAGACATTGATAGAAAGCGTAAGGCTCTAGCGGTCCGGAGCAATAGGTGGTCCCGTAGATTTGCGATGTACAGGCCTAGTTAAAGTAACACGTTTCGAGGCTTATTGCCAAGGTCTGTACTCGAGCAATCTATGGGTCAATTATACTAAGAGATAGCTGGATGTCCTGCGCGTTGTCTTGCCACTGAAAAATATTATGTATATTAAGCATAACTTTTACTTTCATAAAATAAATATATCAGTTATGTTTTTATTTAAATACTGGTGAAGAAAAATTGACAAAGTGAACCGATTTTCTACTTTTTCAACATTGTTTTTTAATACATAATAGTAATATTTTCGTAATTTTCGCTCTGTAGCTGTCTTTATGACTGTCTATACTGTTGGAAAAACGCATAAAACAAAATATTTTGGCATATTGTAATGGTTGTATTGGTCCTGAAAGTTAACTCTGACGTCTATTTTCGTAAAACGATATGAAAGAATTGCCTTCGCTTTAAAAAACCATAATTATAAATTATACTTTTACTCTGTAGCTGTCTAAATCAAGACTAAATCTTTCTAAAACTGTAAATTGCCTTTAAATAATCTGCTCACATAATTACGATTTTGCTTTGTGCAAAACGCAAAAACATGAAGTTTTCGTCACGAATCGAATACGCGCTCTTAAGTTCAAACCTATGTGTACCTAGTTATTATTACACTGCTGTTGGTTGTCCATCATCATCACCAGCCTGAAGACGTCCACTGTTGAACAAAGGCCTCCCCCATAAAGGTGGAGAAAATAATCCCCACGCTTGGCAGGCGTCTTGGGGATCGCAGTGAAGTTGTTAAGTACACGGAAGCCGCTGCTGCCTGACTTCCGGATTTTCCCTTAGTCACCTTTGACGACACCCTCGGGATGAAATGGGGGGTGGCTATTCTCACCCGTACACCCCACGGGGGTTGTCCCTCAATGAATAAATATATCCTGTCGTGATTACCGCAGTGTACCATAATGCATTAATTAGCTTTAAATACAATAGGTAAATGCCTTATAGGTATTTGCCTTGCTATCTCAACTCAACGTGGTGGATTGTCAGCGTATCTAGATGAAGTTTAATACCAATATTCCTGCAAGGATTAGCAATCTGATATGAACAATCCAAGTACCCTTTAATATATAATGTGGAAGCTTGTAGTTAGCAATTGAACTACTCATTAATTATGCTAGGTACGTACATTGTTATTAGTATCATAATCTGTATGTTTTCTTAGAAGGTAATAAAATAAATAAATAGTCAATATCAATAATAAATAGCCATGGAAACAGTACTTTCGTTTATATATATTCCAGTCTTGGTATTAGGTATTAATATTTTTGTTTATAGGTACTTGCTATCAATTCAACTAATTATTTTTAATAAATTGGTAGGTACGTAACTTAAAATAATAAAAAATCCCCCAACACAACACAAATCGATCAGATCCGTGGAAGATGCTCTCATCCTTTAACCAACTAGAAAAGTCACTTTTCAAAACAAAAATACTAATCAAAATTGATTAAGACGTTTTTGAGATACGATGCCACAGGCAGACACACAGATTAAAATGATATATAACAGCTCGCTGTATGTAACAGCTCGCTGTTCGCATTTTCTGACTCCGAACGTACTTTGAAATAAAATGTGTGCATGCATGCACACAGACACACTACAAAGAGAAAGAAAGACAGAGAACGCGTGTGAGAAAGAGAAAAGCGTATGGAGTGGGTTAGGTACCCACTCCATACGCTTTTCTCTCTGCCTACTACGCAACAATGTTACTTGAGGTTACGTTACCGATTCCCCCGAATTCACTTCTACCGCAAGCTGCGTCAAGGAACCTCATTCCAAAAGGTAACATAATTTTCCTTAAATAGGTAGCGTAGGTATACCTATGTTATGATTGTATTCTGGGCGTTAAAAGTAGGGCAAAGTAGCTGAGACGTGACCAATCATTTCCTTGATAATATTATCGCCCTACATGAAAAGGAAACTCGGCTAACTAAATGAACGTTTTCTACATCAAATGTTTTAATACTATAAGTATTAAAGTATAAGTTCTTTTTGTTAAATGTGCATCGCATTTTACAATAAAACTTAGAAACTGGCTTTTATTTTAAATGTAATTTTCATATGTTATAAGGAACTTCGTTCCTAACGGGGGTCCCCGACCGCACAATTAACGAAAAAAAATAGTAAGGTAATGTTATGAAAATCGAATAGATTCGTTGGAATTCAAATTTCAAACGAACTCTTTACTTAAAATAAAAAAAAAACGACTTCAAAAAGTAAACATGATTTTAATTTAGCAGTACCACCGACTTCCGAAATTAAAGTTATTTTTACTTTTTAGTTTTTGAAGCCGGTTGTTTTTTTTCCGTCTTTGTGCCTCCAAATTAAAGGCTCTCCCACACAGGCGCGTTATTATCGGTCAATAATACCGGATGCGTTTTTGCGATAATGCGTTCCGATTCCTTCTACTTCTATTGCGTCGTTATTATCGCAGCAGTGGTAACTTCGTAGCCGTTCTAGTACCAAATGTACTGAAAACAAATATCGCAATAACGCAACCGATATCATCGGCCGGTGGGGGAGAGCCTAAGAAACGGTAACCAAACAAATTATTAAGTCATCCCTTAATTTTCCACCCATGAAGTTGGAATATTTCCAAGATATTAAGTAATATGGGACCAACTCTGAGGCATACAACGAAATAATTTTCGAAATCCGACAATTTTCTTAGTTACGAGTATTCAACAATTAAAAAAAAAACAATGAGTTTTAATTGAAAACCCCCTCTTTTTTATTTTCGGTTAAAAAAAGCCGACATGAAATTCAGAAGTACACGTTTTATAATTTTAAACTCAACCATTCGAGTTATGATCTCAACCAGTTGTCAAAATATAACTTATTTTATCATCGTGAAATGCAATGTTAGCCTTGAAGCGTCGCTCTTAAGTGGGTGACGATTAGCACTTAAGGTGCCAACAGACGAGCCGACTAATCGCAGCGACAGACGACTACTTTGAAATGTTTAAGTACCTATTTCACACTTGAGTTGACAACTCAAGTGATACCTATGTTAAGAGGAGTAGAGATGAATATATCAAAAACAATAGGTCGGCGGTGTTGCCAGCGACTTCGTAAACAAACAAATAATTCAACCCCCCGTGTTTGGCACATTATCCTTTCTCCTCTCTTGAAGGGATAAGGTTATTACAAGCTCCTCCTCAGACTCCTTCTGCGTTAAGTCAAATCTAACATAAAACATAGCCTTGCACAGTGGAGCTTTATATCATTTTATAGGTTTTTGTAATCGGACCCGTCCTTCCAAAGATTACTTCTAAAAATAAAAACTTCCACTTTATATCAGTACCTAAGCTGTTCCTCTCTTGTGCTTTATCTTTAGTCAGTCATAAAACTGCTTCATAGCAATATGATCTAGATATATTGCGGCTAGAAGGTCTTAAGTGCCTGCTACTCGGTTGCCAACGTCGTCCCCAACAAGTCCTTGGTCGGCGACCGGCATGGCAGTGCAGTTTCAAATTTAGTCGTAAACAGCCATCTACAAGGTTGCAAACCACTCATGTCTGTCAGGACGCGGTTGACAACTGTGTGACAGTCGCTTTATTCTGCATACGAATTATCAAAAAAAAAAATCGGCCTAGTGAGAATCGGAGTCACGAAGGGTTCCATACCCTAGTACACACGGCAACACATTTAGCTATACATTTCCAGTATGGGGTGACCTATCATTTTATGGAAATTCTATACAGGATGAAATTGAATTCATTAGCAAAATTTTAAGGAGTGACTCAGACCACGAACCTGAACAACTTTCGTTATGGAGCCAACTCAAACAGCGCGAAAAAAAAACAGCTGTTCCATACAGAAGTGCAATAGGAACAATTTCATCCTGTATAGTATAATAATATAGTAGTCGTTTTGTCCAAACACACGACTGAGATTGCTGAAGATTGAGCACAAAACGTCGAAAAAAATACAAGTTGGGTTAGTATGGCGACCCCTTTTAATTTTTAACTTTATTTTCTTGTTATCATACTGTCTATAAAATTTGTGCACTTCAGCTACGAGTATAATTATGATTTGTTGTCACAAAGATACATTCGCGGTGGATAAGCAAAAGCAATAGGGTTCCGTTTGGTTAGACCCGTTAAAAACTACGGAACCCGAAAAAACTACGAATCGCTGCGACAGATGTTGACGCAAACGTTTTTTCTGTCGTCAAATGCAGCTTCGACCTTGTGTTTATAAGTGGGTGGTGACGAGCGTCGGAAGACGACAAGCTAAAGTGGTTCCGACAGACGGTAAACACTTTTCACTGTCACACTTGTTTTGTTTATTTCCAAGTTAATGAAATGGTTGGTTGTTGAAATCTGTTTATTTAAACTAACGTAAGTACCGCGTCATCATCATTTTCAACCTAAAGACGTCCACTGCTGGACATAGGCCTCCCCAAGGGGGGGTTTTGCCATAATCGCCACGCTTGGCAGGCGGTTTGGCAATCGCAGTATGGTTGTTACAAAGGCACAGAGAACGCTGCTGCCCATTCTCTAGTGAGTCCCTTAGTCGCCTCTTACGACACCCACGGGAAGATATGGGATGGTGCTATTCTTTACTTCCGACACCACACGGACCGCGTACTCATGGAGTACCTACGCGTACTTAAGGGCGGGTTGCTTCAACTAACCATTACTGACCGGTAATAGTCAAATATGGCGCTAACTATCGTCAAATCAAAAAAATGGGTTGTTTCACAAAATCATACGTCAAAAGTTACTATTACCATAGCCGACCATTCAACGTAATTTTGAGTTGTCAAACAGCTACTTCAAACGTCCAAATAATATGGAATCTCTTTTTGAATAACTTTAACTGACGAATTTTTATGTCATGAAATAACCCGTTACATTTAACGTACGTCATAGTAACTTTTTAACCGTCCGTATGTAACGTTAACCGACTGTTTCGAACAACCCGCCCTAAGCCAATAAGATCGCGATGACACAATCAATTCGAAGTTTAAATCTTGACAAGCGTTTACCTACAACTTGAAGTCATACGAAAGTAACTCTGTCAGTCTATTACGTTTTCACAACGAAACGCCTACACCGATTTTGATGAAATTTTGTGTGGAAATAGTTTGTTCCCTGGATAAAGACAGATCATCATCATCTAGTCAACTTTTAGACGCCCACTACTGACCATATGTCTCCCCTAAAGGGGAGGTTTAGCCGTAATCGCCATTCTTGACTGATGCATGTTGGCGATCGCAGTAGGTGTTATGGTACTCAGAAGGACGCTGCTGCCCATCCTTTGGTCAATATCCCTCTGTCGCCTACGACACCCACGTGTAGAAATGGGCTGAGGTTTTAATATTAATTCATTTTTATACACATTCAAAAGACAACTAGTAGTTCTATACAAAAATGTATCAGACTGTCAAAATATAAAAGAGAACATTTTTTTTTTATCAATTTCCTAGGATTTATCAAGTTCGCGTCAGTTTTCAGTCTATCCGGGTGCAGCTGAATACTATAGTATTTTACATGGACTGCCTGTTTACCTGTTACTGGGTAATGTGATAACCCTTGGTATGACTGGTTGTCAGATATTCTGACTTCTAAACTACCCGTAATGACTGTCAAACATCTTCGAATGACAGCCGGGACCAACGGCTTTAAGACTTAAAGCCGTTGGTCCCGGCTGTCATTCGAAGGTGTCATTCGAATCGAAACCCCTGCTGCCTGAGTGCTTTCCGAGGCACGAAGAGGGGTTTCGATTCGAATTGGATGGTCACCCATCCACATTCAATCGTGTTTTACTTAACCACGAGCTCCCCTTTTCTAGAATAACCGACGAAAAATGTCGACGCTTGTGGGTTTAAAATCATGAACTGAAGCATCGTATTAATTTTCGTCTTGCTGTCTTCTTCACTCTTATACGTACCAATATTTTGTCTCTTTTCGTCGTTTTTTAAATATACCTATCTACACAATACTCATCCTTGGGTTACAATTCGTCATCATTATTAATACGAAACGCGAATTGAATATTGGGAATATGAATAAGTATCTAATTTATTAGAAATGATATGAATGAATGAGTTATTATCAATATTAGCTATAAAAAGGTCCGAAAATTCGAGCAAACAAGCAGGAAAAGTAAATATACTTACCTAATGATTCCCGTACAACAACATTTAGAAAATAATCTTGTAAAGTAATACATTATTCAAGCGAATGAATGAATACATAATATACCTGTTTTCCATTCAAGATAATAATATGTAAATCGGTAAGTTATCGTACTTAAATTACTATTTACCTAGGTACATGGGCATGTATATTATATACGTAGATGGCTTTCACTTTTATACACAATTTCATTATTTTGTTAGCTGGAAAAATACTTTGGATAAGATACCAATAATAAATACCTACCTTCATATTTATTTTTAAAAATATTTTACGTTCGGCTGTTGTGGCCTAGCAAAAGTAACAATTTCGAAATACTCCTTTCCTCCCTACTTGACGCATTGTGCTTCTCGTAGTTCCGAGTTTAGTCACTTAGGGGCGGTTAGTGGTGGAACAAAATGCTAATTAACGTAAACTATATCAATTAAAACCTACTGATTCGCAAAAAAAAAAATCAAATTAAGGCACGGATCTCTAAAGCCCCCATGGCAGTGCTAACGTCAAATAAAAACCCCATCGGTAACTAAAGGTCAACATGTTCTCATAAAATAAAAACAGTCCCAGAAGAAACACTTTCCTTATCAAAGTTGGTCTTACAGCCTTAAAAAGTGAAGTCAGTAAAAGTATAAATGTTGGGCAACCCTAGTGACAGTCCGCCATGTTGCGTGAGTCACTGACATAAATATGCGATAACATCGCGTCCTTATGATTGAGTGCATTTTAGTTTTGTTTCACCGTTTATTCAATACGGTGGGTAAGTGTTCATTCTGAGGAATTTTAGGGTTCCGACCCCTAGTAGCGTGTTACTAAGCCTCTACTGTCCGTCCGTTTGTCTTTCAGCTGACTGTATGTTTTGAACTGTAATAGGTAGGTAGACACTTGAAATTTACACATTAATAAAGCCGTGATATTTTTTTTGTTTAACTGAACTGCCGAAACCAATTACTCTATTTAAACATAATATTAGTATTTATTTAACACAGTCATGCATTATTCTTGCAAAAATTCTGACATTCTGACTGTATAGACTTCCATTTATTCGCAAACATATCAAGATCTGTGTTTGAGGTCAGGAGAGCGTTAATAGCGGATAACGTCCGAGAAAAAGGTGACTTAAAGTGTGCAACAATACGATAACTTGGAACAGACAGTAAACAGTGTTTTCTGCTACGATAATAATTGTCTAGGATAAATAGATTGCAGATTTTATTATACAGACCAGGGACATCAATTATCCCCCTAAGAATTTTAATTGTTACAAAATAAAGTTAATAGTTAATAAGAAGGCAAAAAACTGAGCAGTTGTACGGAACCCTGAATGAGTGAGTTATATATAGTTATGTTATTTTTAAAATCTGAAGATTATCTACCTGTCTGACCTCCAGCACTCAGACACAGCCTCCAGACCACAACCTTTTCCGAATTTGTGAGCAAATTATAAGAATCACACAACAAAAAATTCGCTCAACCACAGAATTTTCGCAGATATTTAAAATACCACCGTTTGCGTACATAATATTTAATAGTACAGTGTGATCAATTAACTCTGTTTATGATTGGTTTCCTAGGGAAAGATCATCTTTTTAATAGTTTAGACTTGCTATTTAACTGTAAACTAACCGATAACCGAAAGAAGAGTAATGTGTAGCGCTTACTAATGTGTAACGCTAAACATGCAAGGGTACAGTCAACAGCAAAAGTAGATGATCAAAATCAGAAATTCAATACTAAAGTACGGAGTTCGCGTCAGAACTGTGTGGCGTCGAAGTGATTCAAAAGTATGTGTGTGACAATCACATACTTTTAATAAATAAACTAGTAATAAATTATATAAATTAGTGTTAGTAAATTAGTATTGAATTTCTGATTTTGATCATCTACTTTTGCTGTTGACTGTACTCGCTGAGTCGTGGAGTGGTGGACGGACGTGTGACAAAACATTTTGTGAAATACAAGGTACAATTGGGAAAATACTAGACTTTATATTTCTATGAAATTCCCTTTTCCTGAAGCTATCCCTATAGCTATTTAAAATCAACATCATTATCATAATTTCAGCTGAAAGACGTGCACTACTGGACATAGGCCTCCCCCAAAAGGGGGGGGGGGTTACAAAGGCACAGAGAACGCTGCTGCCCACTCTCTGGTGAGTCCCTTAGTCGCCTCTTGCAACACCCACGGATATGGGATGGTGCAAGAAAAATTAAGAATAGCAATTAGGAAACTAACTCATAATCAGTGTTAATTGATCACACTGTAGGTACTTTTTTTTTTTAATGGGACAAGCCCGCCACACTATTCCCTAACCACTGTAACTCCTGTAAGCCAGAATCAACAGTGGCGACTACCAGAAAAGCGCCAGAGCAATGAAGCTCGACGAGTCCCAGAGAAACGATTCAACTGTCTTGGATCCCGCAACGAAATTAATCAGAAAAGAACAGCGGAGGAGTAAGAAAAACATATTTTCCACTTCCCTCCAAATCATGCTTGATTTGGAGGGAAGTGGAAAATATGTTTTTCTTACTGCTGCTGCAGACAGAACAGAACTAGGCCAATAGGCACAAAGGGACGTTTACAACTGGGAGAAACCAAGTTGCTAAGCACCACGGATTATAATTGACATAATTAATCGGCCCTAAAAAGAGAGCTGTTACATTAAATTTGATTCCAATAATAGGTATGGCAAAATCGCTTGAACGCACGGAAATTAGTTCTAGTTTCCACAAGGTCCGCATAATAAACTGCTCCGGATGTAGCCTGAACACTATCCAACATAATACTGCGTTCTTTCTGCCAAAGAATACACTCCCATAAGATATGATGTGCAGATTGTTCGTATTCACAGTCAGATGTAGAACATTGACACAAAGGCGAAGCAACAAGCTTGAAAGAAAATAATTTACTTTTAAAGTTGCCATGACCTGTTAGAACTTGGGCAACACAGTGGTCCACCTCCAGCCATGTCCTGGCCAGCCGCTCACGAACGGATGGAAAGAAATGATGAAGGTGACGGCCCTTGCTAGAATCATTCCACCTACACTGTAGGTACTATTAAATATTATGTAAACAAACGGCATGTATGGTCTATAATTATCTATGGTACGAGTGAGTACTACGTGCCGGTTAGTGAGTCACCAACAAGATACGGAGACAAGATAGTATCTTTAATGGGAATGTAGTTAAAATCTGACGTCATGATTACACAGTTAGTAAAACTTAAACCGAACTGTAGTGCGATTATCTAAGTAAGTATCAGCGGTTACATTTTCGTATTCATTAAAATTTTGCTTTGCACTTTGACTAAGGGTTGAATAATTTGACACTTTCGGCAGTTCAATTATGACAAACGATATTCGCTAAATGGAAACAGTCGCTGAGCTCGACGTCTGTCGATTTCACGGCTGACACGTCGATCACAGCTACGAATGGTAACGTTAGAGAATAGCATAGTAGCTAGTGGTCATTCAAGAAATACGTAAGCACCAAAAGGACATGTGGTAGGGGGCTTTGCTTTGTTTGTTTTTAAGTAGCTGGTGCCTGCGACTTCGTTCGCGTGAATATCGGTACAGTGTGGGGTTTTACAGAATTATAAACACCAATTTTCATGGTTTCAACTACAAAAATGACGATTTTCCATGCAAACACAATGCATAATAATGCATTATAAAGGGAACCTCTGTGCAAAATTTCAGCTTTCTAAGTTCAAGGGTTTGGGCAGGGCGTTGATGAGTCAGTCAGTCAGTCAGGACTTTTCTTTTTATTTATAAATAGATGAAAGAAAGAAAAACCTTTTATTCACGCGAAAGCGACTCTCTATTAATGATTTAAGATTCTAGCTTTTGCCCGCGACTTCGTCCGCATGAATGTCGGTTATCAGGCGAAGTCGCGGATTAAAATACGCCTATATCCTTCCTCAGGGTTCAAGCTATTTTCATACCAAATTTCATCAAATGCGGTAGAGCCGTTTCATCGTGAAAGCGTAACAGACAGAGTTACATTTATAATATTAGTATGAAAGTATGGATTGTAACACAGCCTAAAACTAAAATTACTGGATTCAAAACAATAAAAGTATAAGTAATGTCCGAGACGGAAACGTGCGTCACCACCGCGCGAAACGGTCAACGCTTAGCATAAATGCCGCTGTAGCGCAGGAACGCACAACCAACGGCGCTGGTTTTCAGCGTAAGATTGGTCTTAAAAGAAGAATAATCTGATTTTTTTTCTTTCCTTAGGTTAGAAAATTCTGATTTGAACACACAAACACAAAAAGATTTTCAGCAAAAAAGACAACCGCCTTTAAAAAAGGTGAAGGAAAAGGAAAGGCAAGGAAAGGTGATGGTGATTCTTTTTAGCTAAAAAGTTTTTTGTCGCTTTTTGGTGCCTACTTCTTATCATAGAAATTAATTACGAAACGGTGACACCAAAAAAATTCAGTCATCCCTTAATTTTCAACCCTTAGGGGTGGAATATTTTCTTGAAATTTCTATGGGTCCAAATTGAGGTATACACTATCAAATAAAAAAGACTACACTGAAAAATATTATGCGTCAAACATAAAAAAAAATAGATCAAATGTTCATAAAATAAAAATTACGGGGCCAAACTGTGTTCATTTTTTATTGGACCAAATGGCAACTATTCCGCATCAAACTAAAGAAGAATCACGTAAATTAGATCATAAATCTCAGCGTAATCAGTGTACATACATAAAAAATACTAATTGAATTGAGAACCTCCTCCTTTTGGAAAAAATAAAAATTTTTATTATTTCTCATACACTTGTTCTACAACACAAAATGAGTGGAAATCATGAGTTTTCCTGACTTTTATATCTTTAAGTACATGCATGAAATAAACTTTTGTTTCGATACTTAAAACAACAACTCTAAAACCTTCATCTTATATACAAATCTTCTATGCGTGTGTATGAAAGTGAACTCCTCTTAAACGGCTGGATCGATTCTGATGAAACTTTTTGTGTGTGTTCCAGTGGTCTCGAGAATGGTTTAGATTTACAATTGGACCCGGTAGGTGGCGTCTGCCGGGCCCGCTAGTTTTCCTCTAATACACGTCGAAATTTCGTTGGTCTACGCAAACTGTAATCTAGGGCTTATACTCTTAGAGGAAACCGTTCACAACCCCTCATGTGTAAAGCACTCAGCTTCAATGCCCGAGTCCGTGTAGCCAGCAGGTATTAGCCTGGCCAGCTTAGGGCCTGCGCCGACTGGCGATGGCGGCACAACACGGCATGAGATTTTTATGTGACGAAACATAAGATACCTTACAGTCATGTCATTATAGTTGAAAATTCGATTCCCGCACGGAACAAATAATTGTATGTCCTTCAGATAGTTGTTCCGGGTCTGGCTGTTTGTGTGTGTGACTTTATGTAATAATAATAATAACAAAAAAGGATTAAGGGTTTGATACAGAAAGCGGTACCCCAGGACACGGCGCGTATTGTTAGGAGATTCCTCTCTCAGGAGCCCAGGGCCTCAAGTCTGCTATTACAATAGTGTCAGAATGGTCTATCATTGATTTCATAATTGTTGATTTTGACAAGTTTGTTAATCTACTAATATAATGGCGTCATTATGAAAATCAATGATAGACCATTCTGACACTATTGTAATAGCAGACTTGAGGCCCTGACCACCGGTAGCTTGGACCCTGTTCCCGATACCAGTGGACTACTATTTTTTATATTTTTAAATGTTTTTATTTTTTTTAACGACATTGAAAATATAATCATATGTGTACGTACAATGAATAAATGAAAATAATAATAATATTTGACGACACGGTTAGCGCAGTGGCTGAGCGATCGACTGCTGCGCAGCGTGTTGCGGGTTCGATTCCCGCCCAGGGTAAACATTTGTGTGACGAGCACTTGTGTTTGCCTTGTGTCTGGGTGCTGTTTATCTATATATGTATGTATTTACAAAACAAAAAATGTATTTGTGTATGTATATCAGCTGTCTGACACCCAAAGTACAGGGTCTCCCTAGTTTGGGGTCAGATGGCCGTGTGTGAAAATGTCCCCACATATTATTATTATTAACTAAGTAAGTATCAAGAGGCAATTAGTAAATCTAACTAGTAATTAAACAGATACACGTGACTGTCGCCTGTGTGCGGTTCACTAATCTCCATGTTAGCTACTCATTAGCATGTATTAATTTGCACAGTGTAGTACACTTGCTACCAACAGTGTGACAAAAACAAAAACGGACGGACTATGTACGATAGCCGAATTTCATTTAATTGGTTATTTTTGTAAGCACGCTTGGCGCGGTCTGTACGTAGATGGGTGACCGTATATGTTATACCTAGACCCCTCCATGCGTGGAAACCACGTAAAGTCGTGTTGTTATGGGTACTCAGAAGCCAGAAAGTCTGGCTCAGTCTTACTTAGGGGTATCGTGTTACCCAGTAAATGGGTTGTGGAGGTCAGATAGACAGTCGCTTCAAATAAAATACTGGTATTCAGCTGCATCTGGTTAAACTGGAAGTCGACCCGAACATAACCACAAAGTAGGTAAGGTTGCGGCGCGCCCGAGCAAAGAGACCAAAGAGTACAATATACAGGGCGTCCCACAGATATGCCACATGGAGGGAAAGTACCTTGAATATTGTAGATGGAACATTTTACTGAAACAAGACTTTATTTGAATTTAAAAATCAATTTAAATTGCATTCATAGATATTTAAATAATTACATGGTTGAACCGGGAATGGAATCCGTTACACGAGAAAAATAATCATCCTGTAGCTTTATCATACCGATCGAAAGGCTTCATCATAAGGATTCTTTTTTGCTATAACATAGTGTCAGAAATAAAAGGAAGACCATGAATTTTAACATTTGATGTGAAATTTTGTTCAGGAAAATGAAAAGCTGACATTGCCGTAAGGACATAAATTGATTAATTTTGTATTAAAAATGTTAAAATTCATGGTCTTCCTTTTATTTCTGACACAAAGTTATTTAGCAAAAAATAATCCTTATGATGAGGCCTTTCGATCGGTATGATAAAGCTACACAATTTTTCTCGTGTAACGAGATTCGATTCCCAGTTCAACCATGTAATTATTTAAATATCTATGAATGCAGTTTAAATTGTTTTTTAAATTCAAATAAAGTCTGGTTTCAGTAAAATGTTCCATCTACAATATTTAAGGTACTTTCCCTCCATGTGACATATTCGTGGGACGCCCTGAATATTGAGAGAGACCACTCAGAACAAACCGCCATTTTTCACACGCACACATTGACATTACGTTTATAGGCATTCTCAAGCAGTTTCAAGCAGACTTCAGTCTCGACTGTCAAAAATGACTAAATGAGAGACATTGACATTTCACGACGAACAGGAAAATGTTGTTTTAAAAAAATTGCAAAGAGTTTCAACCAGTGAATAAAATTTCATATGATCACAAATAAAACCTACAGAGTACAGAGTAAATATAGTTGCAGCCCTAGTGAGTCAGTTTAGGTTTTTGAAGATGGGGGGAGCGGTCCTTCTGTAACCTTTAATTATATTTTGTGACATAATCTAGAAAAGGCTATGCAGTTGATGATAATTCTTTTAGTAAGTGCAAATTAGCGTAATCAATGCGTAGTAAGTGACTATGAATCCCTTTTCAGATAGTAGGTACTAGTAAGCAATTATAAGCTTACAAAACGGATTTGTAGATATTGAGTACCAATCTCTTGAATGATAGGCATCAACTGTTCATACTTGCTCAACAGAGTACGAACGTTAAGAGGAAATACCACGGGCTAGAGAATTGAAAATTAGGTATTTGTAAAATCTATTGCTGTCGCGCGATGCCCGAACACGAACCGCAGAGCGCGATAGAGACAACTGCAGCTTTGACCGAAAATACCTATTAAAAGTACCTACACAAAATCAATGATTCGTAGTCCCCTGATTTCTTCTCCAAAACTTAACCGATTTAACTGCTTTTTTCATTAAAAAATAAAGAAAGGCTTTTGCCGTGTTCCTATGTTTTCTTTTTTTTATATCATCAAGTCAAATTTGTTTTCTGAATGTTTGAACACAGCGGAAAATCATGTCACTTTTTTAGGTTTTTGAATATTCATATCTCTTTTAATAATAAATTTATGAGAAAAAGGAAAACATATGGACATGCCAATAGTAGCCATTGATATTAAAAAAAAAAAATTGATCTACTGGCATTATCCAGGGAGGAAACAGGGGACTAAATTTGTATGGCAAAACGGCCCTTGTGTTTCCTCTTAAGCTACTTATAACTTCCAATAACAATACCAGGGTCTGTTCGTCGAAATACTAAGCTGCTTGCTCCAGTATTGAACAGTAAAATTATCGATATTACCGAACCACTACAAAATTGTTTCCCAAATCACGACCTTTGTCCACAAAATCGTTTAAATGCCAGTGAAACCGATTTTCAGTGATTTGTTAAAAAAAATCAAACAGTTTTCTGTCCTAGTATTGTGATTCGGAACACAATAGACCTCTTTTGTCCGAACGATGCGCATAGTGCGACGAATGTGGAAAAATAATTGGAGCATATTTTTTTTTGTGTTTGTTAGTTTTCATTGTTTTGTAAAAACGGTTTATTTATCTTTATTTATATTTGGTTACCGTTATTTTAGTTACGGTAACGTGAATAACTGATAGGGAAATTTATTTTAATGGAATGCGAACGGAATAACTTTTGACTCGTGGAGTTCAAAATAATTCCTCTAATTGTTACGACACACTGCTAGCATCCCAATACCTTCTGTTGATTTTAACAATTTACTTCAATCACGATATTTGTGCAGACTCAATGCCAAATCTGTATTAAATTCAATCTAATCAGATCAGTCTGGTATTACTATTATTCTAGGTCCATTGCCAAATTAATGTTTCTCCTAATATTTATCTGAATCAATCTTTTTTTTTAGCACTTTAATGTGGAAATCAAAATGGTCTTAAATTTTTTAGCAGTTGCTCTGACTCTGACGCTGACGCTTGCTAACATTACATCGACGAGGTTTATTTGTAGGATTATGAGGTCAGGGCTGAAAGATGAGTATTCAATAATAATAATCGGTGTTGCTGAGTCCATCAATCAGTGCCATGGAGAAGGCTTTTGTCAATTTGTGCACATCAAATGCGTTGAGTCATGAGATCAAGTTTAATGATGTTAAGAGTTAACTAATGTTCTTCAAAGCAAGTAGTTTTTCATACACAGAATCTCCGAATGTGTCACTTTGTGATACTCCACTCCTTAGGGTCCCTTTATTTTAAACATTTGGATCACTGGGTTACTCATGATGTAAGTGATAATGTAGATATTGAGAGAGATCGCAGGTCGCTTGCTTTTAGTATTTTGTCAACCTTTCTACACCTGCAGCCTGAGGGTCGGTTATATGCAGCGGGCATGCACCGAGTCCATATGTCCAATATAATAATGGACTCTGGAATGTTGCTGAGGCGCTGGTGGCTTTGCCTCTGTCATCAGGAAAAGGCCTTCCCTATTTACTGCTGTTCGCGGCAGCAACAACACTATTCTGGGTGTTTTTGTAGATCGGTGGGAGTTCCCCAAGCTACCAAGATTGCTGTAGCCTACGTCTCAGTGTAATAGTGTTGTCAATTCTAACATTTAGTTTTTAAGTATAGTTATTAAAAGAATTATGGACCTAGTCTGAAATAAACTAACTAAATTAATTTCTAGCAGTGAGAATCTGTAATTGGCTTTATGTAACTTACTCAACTTCTGTAATTGAATCATTGTATAGCTTTTGGTTTTCTATGTGAATAAATAAATAGTTTTATACGTATTACCTTAGCTCCACGTGAGCAAAGCCATAGACACAGCTAGCCGGTAATAAATGCATTGACTTTTATCATATTTATATGTCACGTGAATTATATTTTCCTAATTTTTTGATAGTAAAATATTAGTTGTAGTAGTTATTTAATCATTCGAGAGGTTAAATATCAGTTGAAAAAAATAATGGACAGTTATTTTTTTTATCGGCGGTTGATTTTGTGCGACAGTAAAACATAGACAGTAATAAAAAATCCGCTCAATTATTTTTTAGTACTAAAAATACGTAAGCAGATTAATAAATAAATGGCCAGTAAAAATTATGGAATGGGCAGTTAGATAAATCGAAGTG
This sequence comes from Charanyca ferruginea, assembly GCA_947361185.1. NCBI lineage: Eukaryota > Metazoa > Arthropoda > Insecta > Lepidoptera > Noctuidae > Charanyca > Charanyca ferruginea. Next base: position 1,606,683 of record OX376055.1, on the reverse strand, counting down.
TCTAGTCGTCCTCTAAACGGATGAATAAAATTAATTAGTCGTCCGTTTAGCGGACGAATAACATTAATTAGTCGTCCAATAGTCGGATGATTAGGATATAATTTATTATACTACGTATAAAGGTAATCCTTCTAGCGCGGATCCGACCTGGTTACGTAGGTGTGAGATGGAACACCGGGTTGGTTTTTAGTCAGTAAGAGTCTGACAGACCCCAGACATCCATGAAGATTTTCCAACCCGGAACAAAAAAATATTAAAGTTTAGGACTGTGACGCCAGAACCAAATCGCTTTTCAGTCCCCCCGAACATATAAGTGTATATTTTCTGAATGCCAAAATATAGACCAAAACGAACCGTGTACCTCGATTAGAACAGAGATATAGAGAAGAGAAGGTACAAAAGGAAATCGTGTTTGAATATAACTTGAGAAGTGGGAAAGTAGGTCATTGCCAATGCTTGATGACAAATCTGTGGATCAATACCTTATATTAAAAAAAAAACTAATTGGTTGTCGTGACTCGTTATAGGTTCATTTTTTATTTTAGATTTTTTAATATTGTAGTTCTTATTGTACATATGTATTTTTTATGGTTTACATTATGTCTTAATTAAATACTTAAAAGATGAATACGAGTTAAATATCAGTTTAAAAATGGACATACTGTTTATTATTTTAAACAATCAATTTATTGAACAACTCAACTGCCTAGGATAAGAAGAAAAATAAAATAACACTAAAATATACTACTCTAGCATTTTGTTCGCGACCCCAATATTTTTAATAATGCAAAATAGCCTATGTTTCTTAACAATAATGTAGTTTTAAATTGGTGAAAGAATATTTAAATTCGGACAAGTAGTTTTTGACTTAAATCGTAACAAGCAAACAAATCTGTCCTCTTTACTCGTATTAGAGTAGACAAAAAAAATTAATGCTAATTGACATTTTATTTCAACCGTAACACAGTGCATAATATTAGCACACTGTTATAATTCACATAACATCTATAACCAACATTTCTCTGGAGCGTGGAAACAGTAGAAACTGAGAAAGGCGGTTGTGAAAGTCACACGTGCGCAGCGGAAAGACGTCGCTATGTAGTGTAGCCAGGCGCTTAGTATGTAAACGGGAAACTTGTTTAGAAATTATTGTGACTAGACTTTGTTTTATTTTTGTCCACTGTGCACTACGCATCCCTCGTCTCGTAAACCTACTCATATTTAAAAAAAAGTTAAGTAAACATCTTAACTTGTGTGGGTGTTGTTTATCTATATATGTATGTATTTAAAATATATTTGTGTATGTATATCAGCTGTCTGACACCCATAGTACAGGGTCTCCCTAGTTTGGGGTCAGGTGGCCGTGTGTGAAATGTCCCCACATATTATTATTATCACCATTTATTAATTATATTTACCTATAAAATACATTTTTAAATATTAATAAAAAATAAAAACATTTAAAAATATAAAAAATAGTAGCCCATCGGTATCGGGAACAGGGTCCAAGCTACCGGCGGTCAGGGCTCCAGAGAGAGAAACCTCCTGACAATGCGGGCCGTGTCCAGAAGTACTGCCTTCTGAATCAAGCCCTTGATCCAGCCGCCTAACGAGAGCCTCCTTAGATGTTGGTCGAGGCTCTTGGCAATTAAGCCATTGGCAGTAACAACTATCGGCACAATGATCGCTGAGTCCACATCCCACATGTCGACAACCTCGCGGGCCAAGTCAAGATACTTTATTTGCTTGTCTTTCTCGACCTTCACGAGGTTCACGTCATGCGGAACTGCTATGTCAATAATCATTGCGCGCTTCTCCAATCGATCCACCACCACTACATCAGGTTTATTGGCTACAATAGTCCTGTCAGTGATGATGGATCGATCCCAGTACAATGTGACATTGCCATTTTCAAGAACTGGATCGGGCACATACCTGTAGTATGATACTTCTGATTCCACGAGGTTGTATTTCAGAGCAAGTTGCTGATGGATAATCCTGGCCACAAGGTTGTGTCTATGCAAGTACTCTTCGTTAGCGAGACGAGAACATCCAGAGATAATGTGACGGATTGATTCTCCCGGTCGGTGACATGCCCGACAAATGTCAACAGTGCCATCCTTCACAATAAATCTCTCTTATTATTATTATTATTATCTTAATAGAAACCTTAAACATTGTATTGGAGATTCTAAATGACACTTAATATTTCCAAAAACTTGTAAGGCTTTTTGAAAAACACGTACGTATTTCCTGGAACAAGTTTTGTGAAATCTCCGCATGGCAATTTACGTTCGATGTTGTCGCGTTCTCACTCACTCGTTTGTTTGCAAAAATACATTAGATGAAACAAGGACCTTTTCAATCATGCTCGCGTTGACGATAGACGAACCGGGAAGGAACTATCGGGCGAAAATGTTGATGGTTAAACCTTCGCTGCTTATGCACCTATGCGGTACATTTCATTTTTTTTTCTTTTCTTGGTCGTTTTTTTTTTAACGATGTTGCCCCACTAGCAATTTCTCCTGTATTATGGGTACAAAAATATAAACATACAAACCCGAAACAACTAGTAGGTCATACAAATATCCGTTCCGTGCGGGAATCGAAACCACAACACTCCGCGCAGTAGCCAATCACTCCACCACTGCACCCACCGTGTTGTCAGCATTTGAGAGACATGAGTATTCCTAACACAATCGTAGAACAAATTATACAGTAAGCGAGTCAAGAAAATGTTACGGGAAATGATATACTCGTTGTTACCGCAATATGATAAATACGAGACGATTAGGTGGAACACGTTGCTTGTACACTGACTTAAATAAGTGGTTTGTAAGTAACCATATCAGTAATTGTGTTACTACAAACAAGGTGAGAAATTAATGGACTGCGTTGTAATTAGAGGTGGGTAACTCCGGAGGTACTGAATCAAAGGAATCAGATCCGGTGCCGGACACGATAAGCTTATTTATTCCTTGAAATCCATATCGGCTCCGAGGAATTATTTATTCCGGAGTGAATGACAGAATTTAACTGCCATCTTGCTCTTTAATTCCTTTTGCTCAACGGTTCGACGTACAGATTACACAGATAATTGAATTCACACAATAAAATTTGAACGAAATCTAGAAACTAATATTTTCGGTCTTAAGTACACTGAATCAAACGAATAAAATGACTTGTTGAATAAATTGAGCTAAATCTTCAGGTGAATTAAAAGAACCAAAGGAATCTTTCGAGTTAAATTATTCCAGGAACCAAATGTGCCCATGGAATAAAGGAATAAATAAGGGTAATCATATCCGGAGCCGGAGTTGGAATAACTTGTATTCGCTCCGAGGAATAAATATTACCCACAACTAGTTGTAATGTAACTAACCACGGACCATCTATAGTCTTATATCTGCAGTGTGAGGATGACTTTAGTTTCGTAATACAGCCGGCTTATTTAATTCATTTTTAGTTTCTAAGTTTATCTTGGACGTAGGTTCTGTGAACACTAGGCAGGGGCGGGCTAGACTAGGGCTTTTGGGCTGCAGCCCAGGGCCCCGTAAATATATGGGGCCCCTGTTTAAGACAATAGAAAATGTTATGTTTTTTTTTATGGGACAAGCCCGCCACTCTATTCCCAAACCACTGCAACGACCACCAGAAAAGCGCCAGAGTAATGAAGCTCGACGAGTCCCAGAGAAACGATTCAATTGTCTTGGATCCCCCACCGAAATTAATCAGAAATGAACAGCGGAGGAGGAAGTAAAACATATTTGCCACTTCTCTCCAAATCAAGCAGAAGACAGAACAGAACTAGGCCAATAGGACCAAAAGGACGTTTACAACTGGGAGAAGCCCAGTTGCCAAGCATCACGGAATATAATTGACATAATTAATGGGCCCTAAAAAGTGAGCTGCTACATTCAATATAAGCTTATGAATATTTCACAGATATTTATATATTATAATACTTGTTTACTCGTTCATAAAATTTTAAATAAAAACATTCACACACAAATAACTTTTACTAAACAATCACAAATACACAAAAGATACAGAACCAGACAAGCTAACCATATTGTACTGCAGGCGCCTAGAACAAATTACGGCAGATATACTATTCCGTATGTGAAAAGTAAAATGTAAAAGATCAAAAAACCATGTACGCTTTCAAAAATTATCTAAAGAAGTGGGTTTTTTAGAATAAAAACCTGTAAACTATCTTCGAACACTGTATCTACCTAACCTATTTTTATTTGTGTAGCCGTTGCATTGCCAAATGTAAAGAAATTAGATATAAGTTTCTCATATAAGTGAATGTTATTCTTTTTGAGAAATAAAGTTCTTAAACCTTAAACCCTAAATTTGATTCCAATAATAGGTATGGCAAAATCGCTTGAACGCACGAAAATTAGTTCTATTTTCTACAAGGTCCGCATAATAAACTGCTCCGGATGTAGCCTGTACACTATCCAACTTAATAATGCGTTCTTTCTGCCAGAGAATACACTCCCATAAGATATGATGTGCAGATTATTCGTATTCACAGTCAGATGTAGTTCTGTTCTAACAATTACTTAGTTGATTTATTAAACAGGGCCCCAAATAGTATGTCTAAACCCAGGGGGACAGACTCACAGTCCGGCCCTGACACTAGGTCGTACTCACGGCACCAGACTCTGAAATACCTGTGCGATGGCGTATGATGGACTCCACTTTTCTAAATTAAAAGAAGCAATCTCTTTAAATGATTTTATATTTTAATTATAAAACGTCCTGACAGCTCACGTATTGGTCTGGCAAGTCGGTTTAGGCTCCGCTCGCCCCTCGGATCTTGCCCCTTTTGATTATTATGATCCACTCACCTCGTTTTTGATTACTTTGGTGTAGTGATTCGCCCCTTACGGCACAGAATAATGCATACATTATGAACAACTCCATATTTAATTTAAGTCCATTCTTAGAAAATTGTGTAAGTATAAATAAATAAATCTATATTGTTGTGCTTTTCCGCAATTTTTATAATTTTAATTTTATTGATAACAAATCTTGGTGAACTACCAGGTAAGCAGAAATGTACTGGAACTAGGTGTATGTATTTTTCTATCTAACTATACCTTTTTTGAAAAAATTTACACAGAAATGCCGCAATGGGGCGAATCTGTACACCAAAATAATGAAAAACGGGGTGAGTGGAACATTTTAATCGAAAGGGGCAAGATCCAAGGGGCGAACGGAGCGTAAACCGGCTAGTCTATCTAACAGAGTAGCCTAACAAAAGCATAATGTTTGTCGGCATACCATACAAATAATAGCGAGTAATTTACTTGCGTTTGAATACGTGGTTAATATAAAGATGAAAGTGGTGTCAATTAATTTAATCTAATATATAAAAGTCTCATGTCATAGTATTTGTTATCGAACTTCTCTGAAAGGGCTTAAACGATTTTTATGTTTTATTTTTGGTATAGGTATGAAAATACGTCGTAGGCCATTGGTTTTTACTATTTATGTAGGAATACAACGTTTGCCTGGTCAGCTATTAGCTAACTTATATATTATCAACCCTCCACTGAAAATTTTGAGTTATAAAGAGACTTAGTAAAAGTTAGGTTCGAAGACGTCGGCAAATACCTATAATGAATTGATTTTTAAAATTGTGATTGTTAAAATTTATTTATTTAGTTAAACATGAAAGACAAAACACAGCTACAAAAATATCTTAACTACAAAACTGCAAACAGTAGTCAACAGCAGTAGAGCTATTCTGTTATAATCTCCCTTGGTGAACACCTAGGTGAAGTGAAGTGAGCTGTCATCCGCCCCGAAGCTAGAGATTGACAAAGCAGACGGACGGATGACAGCTCATTTCACCTAGGTGTTCACTGAGGGATACTGTAACAGAATAGACATACAGTAAGCCAATTACAATTCTTCGCGTTTAGATTCCTAATAGAATTTGCACTTACACTGGCATTATAATAGTTAAAACCATATAAATAACTATTTGGTTTGCATTTCATGAAGCGAATAAATATATATAGGACCATGAAGCAATTTGCAGTCGAAAATAATCATTGTTAGCAACTAAATAATTTTCCTTATACTTTATGCGACTCCAAAATAGCAAAAATATTGCCCAAATGATAGTTATGTCAACGAAGACAGAACGCCAATCACTCCACCTATCCGCCAAACAAATTATACCAAAGTATTAAATTATCATCCCATTAAAACTTATGCCAAAGTAGATAAGGAATTTAAAAAATATACGAAACATAGGGACGTCCCTTACATCCCTTCAAACTGGAATTTAACATTCATTCAACTTGGCATCTCCTTTATTGTTTATCAAAGACTCATAATTTTCTACAAAGCTGATCGCCTCACTTTATTAAACACAAATAAAACCACAATTCGTTAACGAAGCCACATTACAGTGCATGTGAGTAAAATATACGTACATTCTGCATTTTGCGAAATTTTGCCGCTCAGAATATTAATGAATAGCGAAGTTTTAAGCTCCTTGTCTGACATAATAGCTGCGAGTTTAACGGAATTGTTAAGCAATTGTTAAAGTGCAAAGCGATTCATGTAAAACATTTTCAGGTTTATTCCTTAAGTAGCTTTTGCTCGCGAACTTGCCCTCGTATTTTTTAAGTATCCTTTTTTTTATAGTGTGTATTCTTCTGTGTGTTTATATAATTGAACTCCTCCTAAACGGCTGGACCGACTTCGATGTTTTTTTTGTGTGTGTTCCAGTGTGGTAGATGGCGCTGCTGTCGAATTGTAAGACTTTTGAAAGGACAATGCTAGAAACTCTATAGAACTTTGCCCCACTCAATAAAAGTCATGTGCAATATGTAGCATCTTACTGTTTATTTATTGCTGATATCTACACATTAGTCTTAGTGACTAATATAATCAATAATCAAATCTATAATCAATGTCATTATAGTTTAAATATAAAAACAATAATGACATTGATTATAGGTTAAATTGTATTTTAGGTAAAATGAGTTTGTATTTTGTGGGTAGGTATTTCGTAATCCGCAAGTTCTAAAAAAAAACAATTTAGTATAGAAAGGTTCTATATTCATTACAATTATTTTCATCAATTTACTTTTTCTGTACATGTGTTACTTTTTCTGTACATGGGTGGGGCAGGATCTGACATTTTCATTTAAGTGTAGGATAACGTCCGCCGGGTCTGCTAGTATAGTACCTTTATAGTATTAGGAATTATGTAGCTGCCTTTTACCGATATAATTTACAAAACCGAAGCCAAAGAATTCAACTTTAATTTATAAGATGTACTGAAGTAAAACTGCGCTCGCGTATTTTTTTTGATATATTCGTTTTTGACATGTGTATGTGTCCAGTCCATTAATTAATGCTAATTCCATTAATCCATTAATACTATGATAATTATTTATATTCTAGCAACCAACCAACAGAGGAATGATATAAATTTGATGTGTGTATGAGTCTGTGTACTCATGTGTGTCTGTCTGTGGTACATACCGCCTAAAGCACTGAACCGATGTCATTTTTTTTCCTTTTTGTTTGATTTATGTAATCGAGAGTGTTTTTAGCGTTTTCAACAAAATCTGGTCTCTGTGAAGCTTGTCAGTTCTATTCTAGTAGATTTGAGCACCTTCCAGGATTCTGATGGTTTACTTTAATGGTATTAGAAGAACATAGTAATCGTGAGAATTGCGAGATTTTTGTTGTCTACGAGAAATTTTGAAATGTAACTGTTACAGTTAATTTATTGTAGATATTTACGAACTCTAACCACTAATTACCTGCGGCACGACAACGGCACACCTGCCTTAAAACCACCATTAAAATTACTTGTCATTTCCAACGCGTTGTCACCGCAAACCACCATATTGGTATGACCGTGCTGCACCCTAAATTATGCGTACCGAAGCGCACGGCGCGGCTGCACAACGCATGCGCGAATCAATCATTGACAACCATTACTTTAAAATAAGCTATATATTTCCTGCTATATATACATCTACCTTTCTCAACTATGTTGGGTCGTCTTCCAGTCTAACTGGATGCTGCTGAATGTCAATAAATTACATGGAGCGACTTTTTTTAATTTTTTTATTATCATATAGCACCTGATCTTAAGTGATGCGGCCTAAGTTGGAACACGCTTGCCTAGGATGAACCGGTTCACTCGTGCCTTGAAGATACCCAGATTATACTTATCAGGGAACAGAGAGGCGGGCAGCGAATTCCACAGTCTGGCAGTTCGCACAATAAATGTGGAATCAAAGCGCTTGGTTCGGGACCGTAGAACTTCACCCATATAGCGGTGACGCTTCGCCGTATCTCTGCTCGTCCGATGATGGAATGGGGAAGGGGGAATTAAATTGTGCAAATCCAAAGCACACTCTCCGAAATGTACCCGATAAAAGACCGATAGGCTAGCAACGGTGCGTCGATGTTCAAGGCTCTGGAGCTTAGCCCTAACCAGGGAGTCGTTGTTAATGAGCCTCTTGGCACGTCTGTCAATGACTTCCAACGCCTCCAGTTGGTATTTTGCTGATCCATCCCAAAGGTGCGAACAGTACTCCATGCACGACACCACATTATTACTGTTTATGCACTGCCTATCTGTCCTCCACAACCCTGTCAAGGGGTATCATGTTACTCATTAACATAGGTAGTCAGTTGTCTGGCTTTCTGGCATCAGACTACATAATTATAACGACTGTTAAAGATCTACAAAAGACAGCCGGGCCCAAAGGCTTTACGTGGAAAAAGGTTGTTTAGCCTGATTCAACAAAGCTAGATATATCTACATGGAAGTAGATCCCATCAAATATGGCAACGGTTTGGTCTCTAACGCCTTAACATTTCCAAAGTAGGTGCCGTAGCTCGTCTTAGACACGTGCGAACCGATGACTGGCGTAAACCTTTTGTATAAATAACATTGAAGATAAGTGACATACCTACCACAGATGTGTAATATTTTGTTTATACTCCACTGTATGATATCGAGCAAGAATTTCCGGAACAAAAATAACCATTATAATTTTAATCATAGAACCATTGTTTTCGCATATAAAAGCAACAAAATTAATGTAAAAGAGCGTTCGTGAAGTTTCTTTCTCGTTCTTTTCCATAGAGACCTATGTTTTGGAACAAGCACAACTTTCTGGCTAACTAAAAACTTTGACAATTATTCAAAAGTGCCTGACAACGGTTTAATAGAAATAAATGCCTTTTTGTGTTCCAAGCATCCATAGACTCCGGTCATCACTTAACATCAAATAAGCCGTATGCTTGTTTGCCAACTTAGCTTGACATTGGTCCCCTGTACGATCAAACAAGCTATTTGATTTTCAGGCAAAAATATTCATCTTTCTACTACACTCACATATTTTTTTATCTTGAGCACGTGACATAAAATAAAATATTGTGAGTGTAGTAGAAAGATGAATATGTTTGCCTGTAAACCAAATAACTTGTACTAACTTATTTTCCTACGACCGTAATTTTGGAAATCATCATCATCTCTCACTGCAGGACCTAGGTTCTGTAGTGTCCTGTATGCCTTTCCAAAGGAACAGTTGTAAGCGGCTTGCAACCAGCGGGTTCCTGCGGTTTTAAACAGCTTATCGATCTACTTTGTGAGTATACATCCAACGCTGTGCTTACGAGTATGTAGTCTCCATTCGAGAATCCCATCAGCCATCAGTTCTGTGTGCTATGTGCCCTGCCTACTGCCACTTCAACTTGCTGATTCGCTGGCTTATGTCGATAACTTTAGTTCGTCTTCAGATCTCCTCATTTCTGATTCGATCTCGCAGAGAGACTGTTGAAATATATTCCCTTAATTAGCTCAACTATCATTTGAAGTTTTGCAAGTACTGTAAAAGGAAAATATTGTGTGGTTTTTTTTTATCATTTGATAGGCATACGTTTGACCACTATCTCACCTGATGGGAAGCGATGATGCGATCTAAGATGGAGCACGCTTGCCTAGAAGTAACCTATTCACTCTTGACTTAAAGACTCCCAGGTTGTAGCTATCAGGAAACACAGACTCAGGCAGGGAATTCCACTCCCTAGCAGTACGCACAATGAATGTGTTCCCAAAACGTTTTGTGCGTGTGGGTGGGATGTCCACCATGTACCGGTGGCGCATCGCCGTACGTCTTACATAAAGCTTCGGATATACGTCAATGAAACGTGATTCATAAGAGAAATAATAACGCGTGTATAGGTACTGTGAGAAATCTTATAACAATTGTAATGTAATGGCGACAACAGCATGCTCCTACGCTCCGCACTATTTCGAATTAGAAAAAGATGTTCGAGGTAGGTTAGTCCTGAATTATACATGGTTATTTGTAAAACACCGACAACCATGCAGGACTGTGTTACTATCATCGTAAACAACAATTTTAGTTCTATGACTTTTTACAAAACATAATACATTTACCAAAAACAAACCTTTAAGATTTCGTTGTCCTATCTAACACATTTCCACTTTGTATTTTGCTGTATCTACCTACGCCTGTCGCGCACTGTAATCGCATCGCTTTCTTTTGCTTGGATGCTTGGATGAAAATCTGATGAACTAAATAAAATAATATGATGATTTTTTAAAAGTCATACAGTAAATGTTGTTGATTATGATGTTAGTAACAATACAGTCCTGAGAGGTTTACGGTGTTTTACAAATACCCTGTAGATCACCCTCTCTCAGCAAGCAACGGCTCTCTTATATAGAACAAGGTATTTAACAAAAGTTAAAGTCAAGAATAAACACAAGATTAAAATTGCATATGAACAAGAAATAGAAGTTAGAACAAAAACGAAATAATAGCCTATAAAATGCAAAATTGGTGGTCCGAAATTAAAGAGATGGCGGTGTGACTTGGACGGCTTAAGGAGTCGCAAGACATCGCGCGTAGTCGAGACCAATAAAAGGAATGGAGGGTGGCCTTTGGCCATCAGTGAGACAATAGGTACTAATACTTGACTATCATAGAATTATTGAAAAAAAAAACTGCAGCAGTGGTTTATCGAGTGTATAACCGGCACAGACGTTCATCACCACCTGCCTAGCCTTTTGCCAACTACATATATTGGGGTCGGCTTCTAGTCTAACCGGATACAGCTGAATACCAGTGTTTTACATGGCGACTGCCTATCGGACCCCCACAACCCAGTTACTGGGTAAGGCAGACTATTCCTAACTTCTGACTACCCTTAACGACTGCCAAAGTGTAGGCACAGACATTATTTTGTATTAATAAACACACATTGACCAAATCTGAAAACGTTATAATATTTCTTCATCAACGAAATAATCACGTAATTCCAATAGTAATTTTGGTTCTTGAGTTACGAATATGGGCAAACAGACAAAGGCAGCAAACCGTTGTTTTTATCTTTAACTAGCACTTTGCCCGCGACTTCGTCCGCGAAAATTTTCTCAAGGATCCCTAATTTGCATACAGGGATAACGCAGCTTCCTACTGGTGAAAGCATTTTTGAAATTGGATTAGTTGTTTCGGAGATTACCCCCTAAATACAAACTTACAAACAAATTTTACCTCTTTATAATATTAGTATAGATAAAAAGAAGATATATTAATACACACTTTTCCGATTAAACTTCACACTTTCGTATAATAAAAACGTTTATCACGCATGTTTGTAAACAAGTCGTCTATTTACGATTCCCATTGCAGAAAAGAGAGTTTTCCCAGAATTGTGTGTGGTGTGGTAATGTAATACCTATTCTAGTGTGTTTTTACACAATCCAGATAGAAACAGAGTTTAGTTTAGATTTTCACGCGACTAAAAGAAATTAATAAGTATTAGGTACCTACTAGGTCTTTGATTCATTCCTATCCTATCAATTTGTTGTGTGTGAATGTGAGTGAATGTTTTTGTCGTTTGATTGTAGGTGGCGATATTTAAGCGGTCCTAACCTATTAGAATATTGGTTAGCGACAATGAGGAATGATAAAAAGTTTAAGCTGTTGAAGTGCCTAATTTTTAACGTAATTTTCGTGGAAAATTCATTGTAGTTTCCCCTTCCAAAAGGTATGGACAAAAATGGTCAAAAAACTACATACCTACTGCGTCTTTTAAAATATTTTGAATAAGTACAGGGGTCATAAAATTATACGTGAATCCTATGTCCCTTCACTTAAAACCATATTATTGAGTATGAACGTACAAAGTACCTATGACAAGTTTAGAAAAGACGGCATACATAAAATGTTCACATAATATTTACAAATATTTAAACTGTAAATGACAAGTCCTCATATTTCAACAAACAATAAAAATTGTGTAAGAGCCCGGGCAATCTATACTTAAGTACAAAAAAGATATGCGTGGTCAAACATTAAAAAAAATTAATAAAAATGTTCATAAAATTAAAACTACTGGGCTTATAACTATGTTAAATTTGTATGGGACCAAATGGCAACTATTCCGCATCAAACTAAAAAAGAATCACGTAAATCGGATCATAAATCTCAGCGTAATCGGTGTACATACATAAAAAAAATACTAATCGAATTGAGAAACTCCTCCTTTTTGAAGTCGGTTAAAAATAAATAAAGAATATTAATTAATCAGTTGAGTAGGTTAAAATAGGAACCTCCTAATTTTATCAATACTTTAAATTGTAGGTACTATGAAGCAGGACCACCATGTTTCCATTTGGTAAAACAACGAAAACTAAAATCAATTGAAATAATCAAACTGAAAACAAAAAACTGTCGAATTGCATTTATTTTCCGCAAAAAAATCCATGCAACGAAGCGTTTATTCTATAACTTTAATTTATAAAACAATTGCCAATCAAACACCAATACAAAAACAAAACTAAACACAATGAATGATTCAACCATTCAAAACTTCAAATCGCATTTTTTAACCTCCCTAATATGGGGAAATCCTGCCATATCCAATCACACCGTTTCTACATTGCCAGACGATCTTCAATCTTACAGTCCAAGGTTAAGGTTGACGATTAAATTATTATAGGCAAATGTAACTTGGTATTTAATTTAACCGTTAGTCGAGACTAGTACTTCTAACCTTGAGTGAGGTCAATGAACCAATGCTTATACAGGATTTGTTCGAAGGACTTTATGCAATACATTATTGTGCCGCGATCATTTTTAACAGGATTTCTGTGTTGCTGTAATACCTCGTTGATCTAGTGGTTGCAAGTAACTGCCGAGTGAGCTGGTACTGGGTTCGATATCTGATTAAAGCAACTTTTTATTTTGAAGATGTGTGATGAAGGTGGACTGGTGAACAAAGTCAAAGTTAATATATTTACTTAAGCTCTTTAATGAGGTTAAACAAAAGATGGTAGGTACGATCATGTTAGTGTAGAGACCATAGATATACGGGTAGAGACACATTTAGCCACAAATTGGCGCAAATATTGGACCAAAACTTTTTTTTATAACATTATTATTATAAGCGTTATATTATTATTATTATAAAAAAAATCTAATTAGTCGGTCAGAAAGATTTCCAAAATATAATGGACACGTGTTTTTTCTTTTTTCACGTAAACAAAAAATGAAGATGATACAGTGCGTCGAAAACTCGTGTGACATCACTATGTCAGTACACTTTTACTGGCGAAGTGACGTCACAACCGCCACTCATCTTTGATGCGTTTTATCTTCGTCAGTTTTTATTGATTTGATAAAACAAAAAATACATATCCAATATGTTTAGGTAATCTAACTGACGGAATAATTAGATTTTTTTGGTAAAATACCCTATTGTTAATTACGTAGAACATTAAGTAACTAGTAGGTTCAACATTTTGTTAATACAATGTCACACTTTAAATTCAAATGGATGGCTATTGATATTGTAAACTAGCTGCCATTGATGATACGAGTTCTACCTACTTTTTGCTAAATTAACGCAAGCATTTAATTACTTCATTAACATTATTTTGCGGGTGACACGTTCATATAACCTTAAATAAATGATGTTATACTTTATAATTCAGATTATAAATCAAAATGCAGATAGACCGTGCGGAACACTGAGAGTGAAGCCAAAAAAGCAAATACAAATTCAAAAGCAACACCTGTAATCTCGTGATTCTATTCGCTTTTGAATTTGTATTTGCTTTTTTGGCTGCACTCTCAGTGTACCGCGCGGTCAATCTGTCTTTTGTTTCGTAATCTGAGCTTTATAACACGTAATAAAAATAAGGAGCTCGTGGCTAAGTTAACGCCTGTATCGATCGGGCAAAGGTTAAGCTACGCTAGCCGCGGTCGGTCTGTGGATGGGTGACCATCCCTTTCATACCGAGTTCCCTCCGTGCCTCTTAAAGCATGTAAAGCCGTTGGCCCCGGCTGCCATTTGTAGATCTTTGGCAGTCGTTATGGGTAGTCAGAAGCTAGAAAGTCTGACAACCAGTCTTACTAAGGGGTATCATGTTACCCAGTAACTGGGTTGTGGAGGTCCGATAGGCAGTCGCTCCATGTGAAACACTGGTATTCAGTTGCATCCGGTTAGACTGGAAGCCGACCACAATATACTTGAGAAAAGGCTAGGCAGATGATGATGACTTTATAACATGTAATGTTGCGCTTTTATCAAGCGCAAGTTCGATCGTGTATGGAGTACTGCTCTCATCTTTGGGACGGATCTTCCAGATACCAGCTTGATGCCCTAGAGTCAATTGAGAAACGAGCCAAGAGGATCATTGGCAATGATAGGCTCGTCGAATCAAAGCTCCAAAGTCTTGAGCATCGACGCCGAGTTGCTGGCCGGTCGGTTTTCTATCGGTTGCATGTTGGGAAGTGTGCGACGGAATTGCATAATTTAATTCCGCCGAGCCTGTTCCATCATCGGACCACAAGACGTACGGCGATTCGCCACCGGTACATGGTGGACATCCCACCCACACGCACGAAACGTTTTGGGAATACATTCATTGTGCGTACTGCTAAGGAGTGGAATTCCCTAGCTGAGTCTGTGTTTCCTGATAGCTACAACCTGGGAGTCTTTAAGTCAAGAGTGAATAGGTTACTTCTAGGCAAGCGTGTTCCATCTTAGACCGCATCATCGCTTTCCATCAGGTGAGATAGTGGTCAGACCAATTACACACACACACATTACAATTATAATCTGCATGATTTTTTTGATAATAAATAATATTTATTAACTTTCTAATTTATAAAAATACTTTTGCATATCCGACTTGGGTAGACTGTTGAAACTAATAATGTAATGTTTATTATATTAATAAGAACTTAATGTACACAGTTATGCAATATATATATCTTTATATTTAACAATGCAGAATTATCTGTTCGGTAGGTCAGTAATAACATTTGTTAGAGAATTATAGATACGTGGCGACATAATATACACTTAACTACATTTGTACAATTCTATTTGACACGAATAACAAGGGACCCTGAATATCATTCTTAGTGCTTGATCATTACCTACGTAAATCGTCTTTTAAATTAAGTAAGTATGCGTTATTAAAGACACGTCATTAAGTAAGTATGCGATAATACAGAAATAGATCACAGTACTTATGTCTATTCTGTTACAATCTCCCTCGGTGAACACCTAGGTGAAGTGAGATGTCATCCGTCCCGATGCTAGGGATTGACAAAGCAGACGGACGGATGACAGCTCACTTCACCTAGGTGTTCACCGAAGAGATTGTAACAGAATAGACATGGGACCTAGAAATGTCAATTATGTTGCTAGTTGACACGGATAGACACATCTAGACAATGCATCTCTTTAAAATTATCTACGATATAATTTTTAATTCAAAGCACGAATATCTAAAAACCCATCTTATTCAGGATAACTAAAAGCATCCCTAATTAGGTCTGAGTGTAGCATATGACTACAGCCCTGGTTAAAATACAGGCACATAAAATACGTAAATTTACTTTTTACAAACATTTATAACAATATCATATGAACATGTTGTTGTCATTTCCTTGCCTCATTTCTAGCCAGAACCATAAAATACACGACGTCTATAAAGAGATAGGACATTTTTAAATGGAAGCTCAGATTATCAAACAAAAGGCGGATAGAAATAAACCACAAACATATTTAAGTACCATTTTTAATGGATTTCGATGATAAGGAAGTACTAAAAAGCGAAAAATAAAAAGCATTTTTTACAAAAAAGACAACCGCCTTCAAAATCTAAAAAGTGATAAATTACTTTAGCACAGAACACACATGACTTTAGTTTCGGAAGTCGATGGCAATACAAAACTACAAACAGAACAAAGCCACCGACTTCCGAAACTAAAGTAATGTGTGTTCTGTGCTAAAGTTATATAAGTAGCACTTTTTAGATTTTGAAGGCGGCTGTCATTTTTTTAAAAAGCTTTTTTTCCGTAGAAAACGGTAGGACTTTGCTTTGTAACCTGAACAAAAACATGTTTACAATGCTGGTGGTGAACATGGAACTCTTGACTTCGTTAAATGTCCTTTTACAGCCATTTTAAGTACAGAAACTTACGTATTCATACATTTAAGTTTGTACATCGCGGCGGGAGGAAGTGAACAATATCAAGATGTTCAATAACTATTCCATCTGAATTGTTATATTTGGCCTGACTCATACTAATAATGTATTGTACATTATACACAAATAATAAAAATAAAAAGACCTACAACTATTGAAACAAAAAAATCAAATATAATAAGGCATCAATAAATTCCTCCACGTCGCCGTCATCCAGGAATGTACCTGTCGATCACTAACTTTCTTCAGGGAATTGTCTAAATCTCTTAGGGATTTGATCAAATCCCTGTTTGTATTATTTCCGTGCGTCATGCCCCAGAGACTGATGGCATTGCCACGTTGAATGGTAATACTTAACTACAGATCAAAGGTAAAAAAAGCTCAACTAACTTTTTGGACATTATATCAACCGCTTGAAGTAATTTTGTCATTTTGTTTAGCGCAAATATAACTTTTTCTGTTTGCCTGCAGTTGCAATCAAACAGAAAAAGTTATATTTGTACGTTAGCTTGCGATCTAAAAGTGAATTTTGTTCATAGTTTTGTGTACTTAGGTCTCAGTCGCTGAGAGACTTTTCTATCATTGCATTTCCTGAAAAGGACTCTTCTGTCCAATTACTTTATGTCGCGCTAGCAAATTCGACAGAAGAATTTATGAAATATTTATATCTCGCTTTGAAATCTAGGTAATTACTTAACATTTTCCTATGAAGCCTTTACGAATGGTTCTATTTTCGTTCAGAAACTGCAATGCTGTTACTTATTAATACAATGTCAGGTCGTTTCTGAATGTACAAGATTAGAATCATAGTCGTTCCTATTTACTGAAACTCTAATAAAATATTAAAGTATAAGAAGTTAGTTTTTAAACGTTTTCGTATGCCACAATCGTTTGAAGATCTTCATAGCAATCGACATTTTTAATAATTGCCCGAGGACATTTCCGTCAAACGGCCGTAAATTTTTGGGCGATCGATCTTTCAGCCGAGCGATCAGTTGGGAAAACATTCCTCGTGTAAATGAAGGTCGGGCAATCGTCCGCACTCTAAATAATTATAGGGTCAGAATTCCAGAATTCAGAATCTACCAAATAGTCCACAATATTAGGTTAAACAGTTTTGATCGACGAGGAGGGGTTTCAACCTTCATCAAAAAGCACACCAAATTTTCATAAATACTTACAAAAATATTTTCAGCTCTTTTTACCGTTTCAGTCTTTATTATCTACAATGCGATAAGTAATTAAATTCCACTTGATTTGTTTGTGTCATGTTACTAATAGTCTTTGGTGCGGAGTTCTATTCCCTTTCGCCCTTCTCGCGGAGTAAATTCCTCTCCGCGGCCTTGAAACGGCACGTGCTGCTGCAAAATATTCCTTTTGTTTCGTCTTCATTCATACATCCCTACTCACTTAGGGGAGCGAGTACTATGCACTTGTCTTTTTGTGCCAGCAATAGGAACGATGAATGTCCTTGTATGGGTCCCCTTCTAGGTATTTCATTGACTGTGATATCGCATACGTGTTAGGTTCTTTTGTTTATAGTCTCTCTTTCATTTCTCTACCACTGTACGGTACTGATTGTGCAATTCACCAGCCTCACCTAACCTAAATATACTGAGGTTAATTTTTACAGAATAGCGCTGAAGATGTTTTAGACTTACTATTGTGTCAAAAACTTGCATGTAACTAACCCGTTAAGCGCCATGGTAGACATCTGTATCCGAAGCTAGTGGAGGTTTTACCTTCAACAGTTTTGGCTCGGCAGTCAATGGTGCAAAATGCATCCGCTTTTTGTGCAGTTTTTTGGACCTATATGTATACTCTACATACAAAAGAAATATCAACAAATAATCTTACGAAGTAAAATGTTAAATTAATCTCCTCACAACGAAACCACAGAAATGCTAAAATAATTATTGAAATCATGCATCTTCTCGTCAAGTAAACATTATTTCGATTTTCTACTTACACTAATAGATCTAATAGGCGATTTATTAATGAACATTATCTCCTACAACTTTCTTTTTCGAATTTCCAGAACATGATTTATAAAGATTTTATTCTAAAATCAGAGTATTCGCTACTGTATCTTTTGCGCAGTGTATTGCGCGGCGAAGAGGGAACGAATGCTTAAGGCTATTAGGCCAGGTTAGGCCTTAATGTTTATCCAGATAGGCCTCTTATGGAATCGTATCAAATATAATTATGAAGAGAGGTTTGTCATTAAGATTTCGGACCCATTATAGTAAAAAATGCTGACAATCAGATGCCAAATGGCGGTTAAACCAACAGGCAACCAAGGTCTAACGACCATCCTTTCTTCCAGACATGCTACGAGATGGAGAGGTACCTCCGAGAGGAGCCACGCAAGCGCCGCGAGTCCTCCCAGGAAGAAGAATGGGCGCGGTCATCAACCTGCACACTCCCTTCACCACCGGCCTCGACACCATCACCGACTCCCACCGCCACCCTGACCTTCATCACCACAGTGAAGTGTGAGCCGCCGAGCGATTCAGATGAACCTAGTGGTATGTGTCCGCGAAGGTGTCTTAAGGATTCCTGCACCTACAGCAATTTTTTTATTTGCTGCCTCTATTGTGTTTAATTGTTCAAAGATTTAGATCTTTTTCTACTTGTATTATATTCATATACCTACAAATAGAAAAAGTCAGTTAAGACAGTCAAACAAGCCATTAATTTACAGATAAAAATATTCATTCATTCGTCAATCGATAAAAAAACGAAATCTTCTACTACACGAACAATATTTTTTTTTATCTTGAGCACGCAGTTATGTACATGCATCGATATATATGTGCTACGCACATGCACGCTATGTGTACAAGGGATACCTATACGTGCTCGAGATAAAAATAAAACTTTGTGACTTTTTTAAAAAGATGAATATTTTTGCCTGTAAATCGAATAGTTTGCTCTACCGTTCATAGATTTTCACTTCTATGATATTTGAGCCTCCAAATTACACTAAGTTTAGTTACATTATCATCCTATTATTAAAGTCCCTTCATTTGCAGCCAAAATAGGAAACCCAATTATCATTCCAAACTTGAATTATCGCTGTGTTACTCATGTAGAGGACCGTCATCATTCAACGTCTACACTAACTTGTATATTCATAACACTTTTAGCTTTGTATTTTAATTTGACACCTCATCTAGGACCACTATCTGACGCTCCATCTATTCTTCTAGAAGAGACTCCAAGTCCTGGGCCAGGGACTAGCGCGGTGTTGCGCAAGTTACCCGTGCCCCGAAGCCATGCTCACCCACACGCCACCGACCCACGCAGGCGCGTACATCGCTGCGAGTTCCCGGCCTGCGACAAGGTGTACACCAAGAGCTCACACCTCAAAGCGCACAAGAGGACGCATACTGGTCAGTATCCTAGCCTATTTTTCGCCCTGCGAGTTCAGAATTGAGCCAAAGTTTTTAGTAATCCCAATTATATAAAAACTGGACACGGACTAGAAAGAAAGAAAGTGAAGCACCCTAAGTAAGCCGGACCGTTTGTAGAAACGTGCCTCACGCACACATTTATATCATACCTAGTCACGGACTAGAAAAAAAAGGATTCCGCGCCACGCATAACGAAAGTACCGACCGTACCGATCTATGTGTGCGTCGGTCCGGCGTACTTTAGGTGCTTCACTTTCGATATGCGTGGCGCGGAGTCCTGCTTTTTTTTCCAGTCCGTGAAACAGAATAACTGTCGTATGTGATAAGCTAGATCTATATCTACGTATATGTGTTCCAAATTTTAGCCGTTTAAATGGAAACAAGTAAAAAACTATCCATCTAAGTAATTCAAGCAAGAGTTTGTCCATACATATCAATCACAAAGTTTCGCTATTATATTATAATAGTATAGTTGGAAGAATAGGATAATGAATTTATCGCCTAACCCTGTTTTTAGTATGAGAATAACTGTATTGTCATACTAAAAATTGGGTTGGGGCAGGTCACAGATAGACCTAGATACCGCAAGACCAACTACTTCGCGTGCCTATTTTCGTGCCTAACTTACGATAAAAAATCGTAAGTAAAAAAATAAAGTAAACGTTTCCTTCCATCGGTAAGTCATTTTGTGATTAATATTATGCGTAATAAATTAAAAAACAATTATTTTTAATCTAATACCCTCAGTAATACCTGGCAATACCAAATTTAGGAAAAAATATAACATTCGTAGTACATCAAATCAAATCAAATCGTTTATTTGTGATACATGGGTTACATACAGGTTTATAAGTACTTAATAATGTTCACTCCATGATCAGCCACTTGGGCATACAAATTATTAAAGAATATAATAAAATTTATCAAATTTTAATGGTTTGATATAAATTCCATTGAAAATTTAATATAAATGCTACTATTACTGCTAGTCATGACAGATACAAAACAATAAACAACAACTAATTATCGTTAATCAGATTTGAAACATTTAAAAAGATCTGGTGGATAAAAATTCAGTAATCGAGTAATAACAATTATCTATGATAGAATATTATATGATACTAGCTGACCCCACAGACGTTGTCCTGTCCTTATCTACCTACTTACCTGCCTATTTACCTACACCTACCCTACACCTACCCTACACCTACCCTACACCTACCCTACACCTACCCTACACCTACCCTACACCTACCCTACACCTACCCTACACCTACCCTACACCTACCCTACACCTACCCTACACCTACCCTACACCTACCCTACACCTACCCTACACCTACCCTACACCTACCCTACACCTACCCTACACCTACCCTACACCTACCCTACACCTACCCTACACCTACCCTACACCTACCCTACACCTACCCTACACCTACCCTACACCTACCCTACACCTACCCTACACCTACCCTACACCTACCCTACACCTACCCTACACCTACCCTACACCTACCCTACACCTACCCTACACCTACCCTACACCTACCCTACACCTACCCTACACCTACCCTACACCTACCCTACACCTACCCTACACCTACCCTACACCTACCCTACACCTACCCTACACCTACCCTACACCTACCCTACACCTACCCTACACCTACCCTACACCTACCCTACACCTACCCTACACCTACCCTACACCTACCCTACACCTACCCTACACCTACCCTACACCTCCCCTACACCTACCCTACACCTACCCTACACCTACCCTACACCTACCCTACACCTACCCTACACCTACCCTACACCTACCCTACACCTACCCTACACCTACCCTACACCTACCCTACACCTACCCTACACCTACCCTACACCTACCCTACACCTACCCTACACCTACCCTACACCTACCCTACACCTACCCTACACCTACCCTACACCTACCCTACACCTACCCTACACCTACCCTACACCTACCCTACACCTACCCTACACCTACCCTACACCTACCCTACACCTACCCTACACCTACCCTACACCTACCCTACACCTACCCTACACCTACCCTACACCTACCCTACACCTACCCTACACCTACCCTACACCTACCCTACACCTACCCTACACCTACCCTACACCTACCCTACACCTACCCTACACCTACCCTACACCTACCCTACACCTACCCTACACCTACCCTACACCTACCCTACACCTACCCTACACCTACCCTACACCTACCCTACACCTACCCTACACCTACCCTACACCTACCCTACACCTACCCTACACCTACCCTACACCTACCCTACACCTACCCTACACCTACCCTACACCTACCCTACACCTACCCTACACCTACCCTACACCTACCCTACACCTACCCTACACCTACCCTACACTTACCCTACACCTACCCTACACCTACCCTACACCTACCCTACACCTACCCTACACCTACCCTACACCTACCCTACACCTACCCTACACCTACCCTACACTTACCCTACACCTACCCTACACCTACCCTACACCTACCCTACACCTACCCTACACTTACCCTACACCTACCCTACACCTACCCTACACCTACAATACAAAAGTTTTTTTTTTTTTTTTTTTTCTCTTCGTAAGAACCATCTTCGTACTTCAAGGAATATTATAAAAAAAGAATTATCCAATTTGGTCAAGCGGTTCGCAAGTTATGCGCTTACCAACACATTTAGCGATTCATTTTTATATATAAGAAGATATCCAAAAAATGGCACGCTTGGTTTTCATACACCTATGTTATTCTGTAAGAACTCACTCCAGTTCTCACGTCTGATTCCGTGGTGAAAACTGTTTTAGGTATACTGTAATTCGATAACTACTACGCTATCGCCACTGAGTACCGACTTAGGTGAAGCGAACTATTATTACGTTACTATTTTAGCGAATACCAAATACTTTTCACTTCAGGTAAGTGAAATCGGAAATAGAGATTCGAATTCGCGGGTGAATTCTTACAGAATTGCACTGCAGATCGTGATACTTGCGTTATCTAGGTCTATCTATATCTGTGGGGCAGGTACTGACCTCTGTTCTACCTAAGTACCCAGCCATGACACATCCAGATGTATAAAGTCCTGTCACGTCTGTCACTCGAAATCGATCATTTTTTGGACTCTATGTTGTATTATCTGTGGTACACTGTACCTACTCATTTTATTTCATGATTGTTATAGGCTTCATTGTAATAGTCCATTTAATGTACTAATAGCGTCAACAACTGGTAACCCCTTTTTTAATGCTTTAGTGGTGCCTAGTTGATGACACTGTCGGTTTACACTATGGGTAAACCAACTGAAGGGCTAATCTCGTGTCAGCGACCATGAATCATGGCGAGATCCATACACTCATATGTATGAAAAAAAAATTTAGAGGGTTTAAAACATTTTCCAATGTGAAGAATATATTACCAGGAGTAGATTGATATACTTACCATATTTTTAAACCCCCGCATAATTAAAATATTTCATAATGAAAATAACACCTTTTCATTTCATCTCGATGCCTATTTTCAGTTTTAAAAATAAAGAAAGTTACAAACGACGTTAACAGATCTATCAAATTGGCAGACAAGTGATGTGACACGTGTGTGGCAAAATAATAATCATTATTTGTGATACTATTGCCCATAAAACGATGCAATTTCAGTGTAAGAACTGCGAAACGGCGACTGTCAGTGTCACTATTACTGTCAGTAGCCGTTTCGTTCTGAAATACTGACTTTTTCGTTAAACTATTCACTTTTTAGGTACCCAAGAATATAAGAATTAGAATTTCAACTTCTCTAAACAGCTTCATTTTTTTTGTACAAATCCTGCCATGACTCTTTTAGGACCTAAATAGATGTGCTTTTGACGGATTGACACTTGAGATTTGAATGCGGAAGTTCCTTAAGTAAAATTGCCTCCCTGATTTGATCTAGCGTTGAAAAAAGTACGAAATATTCCCGTTTCTCTCCGATTCAGTTGTTTTTTTTTTCATTCGAAAGTTTTAAGAAAATTATCCACCATATATTTCATGTATTTTTTTTCAATATAACCGAAAAAAAATCAATGTGAAAGAAACGGGAAACATTTCAGGTTTTTTTTTCCAATACGTAATAAAATAACTAAAGATATCTATCTGCTTTAATATTCTTTCCATAAAAATATGTACTAACAGTACGTTTTTTTCGATTTTTCAAAACATCAAGCGAAAAATTCGAAGGAATTCGGTTTCTTTCTAAAGAATTATTTCAGTAACATGCGAAAAAATTTAAAAAATATTTTGCGAATTTTTAAGGTCAAATGCATTTTCAACACTAATTTGATCACACGATGACATAAGCTCTGGTAATAATTGCACCACTATTCTATAAATCACTAAAGAATTCAGGTGATAGATAAATACAAACATTAAGAACTTAGAAACGACTAAAATTCCTGTACGTAACCAAATCATATTACAAACTGTTCCTGTAAAAGGCACGCCACAGGGCGACACGCTTGGCACGCTGCTCTAATAGAACCAGAGACGAGACAATCCTTTAATCCCATCCGCGGTCACCGGATCGATACCCCTCGATCGAGTTATGTTCCTGCGGATATCGGTTAGCCGCTGAACGTGCAGCGTGGAATCAAATTGGTTCAGAATTCCGATAGAATGTAGACAACATTTTCAACCACTTCTATTAAACTGACAGAGAACAGAACGAAATTTTGCACATGACGTATTCAGGTTGTTAACGAGAGAATGATGGTAGATTCAAGAGGTGCAGAGTTGACCTCTTCATCGGTTACCCACTAGTAACTACCTCGAGGTTACTTATTTATTAATTGCAAGAAGGGCACATAAAAAAAATACAAGTCAAACTCAAAGCATTTATTTCAATTAAACCATTTTCAGGCACTTTTGAATAGTCAAAGAGTCGGTTAATTAGTAAGTAACATTGAAGCTAGTTGCTCGTTCCAAAGCATAAGGTACGTCTATATGGAAAAGAAGGAGCAAAAAGCCCCACCGACACTCATTTTACATGGTATACTTACTCTGTTAAATACGATATTTAAGTCAAATAAATGAATCTATCTATAATTAATCTTTTGTACACGAAATGTCGGTGTCACGTTGCATGCTCATTTGGTTGGATCTGGCCAATCCCTAATACATAATTCCCGGTAGGTAGCGAGGGTCAGATAGAGGTGGACAGCTTAGACCCTAAAAAGAGCAGCTTCTCATTGTAATATTTATTGATAGTTTAAATTCACCTAAGTTAGGGTTTTTGTAGATTGCTAAAATTATATACGTTGTAAATGAGAGAGTTGGATACCCTGACGAGTTTTCGTAATGAAACGACACAAAAATATAAAAAATAACTAGTGTTTTTTTATTTTATTTTAACGGTTTTGTTTGTTAGAGGAACTTGTGACCCACCGATGTCCCTCAACCGAAAGGGGAAAATCAACAAGTCCGTGTTAAGCCCTGTCGTACTGTATGAATCGCACAGACAGAATCGAAATGTTGAGCCGTGAACAATATGGATGAAAAAGATTGTATGAAGCGGAGATGAAAATTTTGAGATAGATGTGTGGAGGAATCAGAATGGATGATGCCAGAAATTAGTATACCTACTTACATATTAGAGAAAGTTTGAAAATGGCGCCAGTGACAGAAATATTGAAAGGGAATCGTTTCTCTGGGTATGGCCATGTGAAGAGAAGGAATGAAACGCATGCCACCAAAAGAGTTATGAATATAAAGTACTAGCTTCTGCCCGCGGCTTCGCCCGCGTGAAAAGAACGATTATCCCAAGGGAACATATTACCGGGATAAAAAGTATCCTATATGTTAATCCAGGAAATGCTCTATCTATGTGCCAATTTTCATGCAAATCTGTTCAACGGTTTGCGCGTGATTGAGTAACAAACATCCAAACATCTTCACAAACTTTCGCATTTATAATATTAAGTAGGATAACATGAAATATAACTATAGCAAAATATAATAAGAACTGTTTAGCAATGTGTGTACGTATTTACAATAATAATACCCAGTAACTTAAAAACAACTAACTTTTAGAGCATTTAAGAACAAATTCTATAAATGGCTAAATACACAAAAAAAAATATTCTATTAAAAAATTTCTGGGTTGACTGGTAGAGAATGCCTAAGGCAAGTCCACCTTTGTACCTTTGTGCATGAAGTGTAAATAAATAAATAAATAGATACTAAATATGCTTCAACAATACTTATGACTAAACATACATTTAAACTTTACAAAACAAACATTACAAATAAACTTATGTAGCATGCAAACTTATAGGCATGCGTCAAAATGCCTATAAGTTTGCATGCTACATAAGTTTAGCAAGTTTAGCAAAACATGTACCTACGCACTAATTTTAATGAAAAACCTTTAATACCATGTTTTAATGTTTTAACATTTATTCGAAATGAATTTGAATGTTTGAATATGAATGTGTATGAATGAAGAGGGAGAAGAAGGCCAAAGAAAAGATGGATGGATTGCGTGAAGAGTGATATGAAAAGAGAATCAGTCAAAGCATGACGGTTGACAGCACGAAATTAAATAAGAAAACATGTTGTTTACCCCAAATAACATTACTTATACAAGGGAGCAAAATGATAATTACCTGTACCAAAATACTAGAAGAAATAGGACACAAACCTGGGCCTTCTTAAGATTTTGACGTTTGATAAGAAATCGTGCTATAGGTAGGTACTGACAGTGCTGTCTACTTGTATCGAAAGGCACGGGGCACTATGTCGTTACGTCAGTAGAAATAAATAATAATCAAGGACTTTTAACAGACTAAAATATAAAGGTAGCAGCGCTGCTAGTACGGTACAATTTCCTACCAGATATCAGAGTTTCTAGAAGGTCCAGGTTTATTGTCCTAATAATAACTAGTTTTTGTACTAATTAGTTCTAGTTTTTGGTACAGCAGACGATTTAAAATAAATCAATCTTGCATAAATGTCGTCTTGGTCAAATGGTTAACACGCCCGCCTCTCATGTGTGAGGTCGTGGGTTCTAATCCAGTCAAGTATCAGTATGACTTTTGGGATTAAAATGTACTTTTTAAGGTTATTTTTTAGACTTTCCTACCTAAAATTAATTACTTCAAAACAATATCTTTGCCACTAAAAATTGTGGCGCCATCTAACACCGCTTGTAACTGCGTTTGACAATTCCTACAAGTTTTCCTCGCCGTTAGCATATTGAGAGTCCCGACCCAAGCCATTAGGCGCATGCCCATCAATTGCAAAAAATAGCCCGGTCTAATTAGCCCCAAAAAATAGGGGTACGTCTATTTTGACCGGGCTAAGAATCCTCCCTTTTACATGGTGGATAACTTCCCCGTGTGGTCTAGGCTGAGCGAACTCCTGCTAAGATTGTTGCGAAGCGCAATGCGTGATATTTGTATCATGTGCTATAAAATTTTGTTATTGCGCCATCTTTTGGCACTGGCTGAAACTTCGTTTCGTTAACCTAGTGCTTGATTGAGAACAACGCCATCTAGCGGAAGTTTAGAAAACGGTATACGACGCAGTCCGTCTTGAATAAGTGTAATATTTCCCACTACAGATACTGGATAGCGTGGTTTTACAATTTCCTACCATTCCAACAGAAGGCGCTGTTTAATATTATCAACATTCGGTTCATAAATTTACAGGGGAATAGTACCTATCCCTTATTGCCGCCACCTAGTGGCTATGAATAGAACCATTAACTGAATAAACATTGCGACCAGTCTGCTGCGTAACTGCGTTGCAACAATGTCTACTTTTGGTTTCACGGCTATAGTATAGATGGCGCTGTTATAAGAATTTAAATAGCCGATCGGCCATCATGACATATATTAAAATATGACGACGCACATTATATTTTCATGGATTTCGTACATGTAAAAAATATCTGCTGTTTCATACAAAAGACGTGCAACGTCAAAATATATAGAAGTTGTTTCATACATTTTGACGTTGCACGTCTTTGTATGAAGCAGCAGATTTTTTTTATACGTTTCGTTAAATAAGATTTTGTATCCAGCCTGTATAATTCTGTCATTTGCTTTTATTAAAATGAAGTTTGAATAGGTGTAGGCTCCCATAAACCTGAACCTGGGTCATTTACATTTACAATATCACTAACCCGAACACAGACCACAACTAAAAATCGTTGTAACTTTGACCTCTAATATGGCTCTGAAACCTGATGGTTTTCAGGTTTAGTCCAGAACAATATAACAACAACAAACAACTACAACTACATTTAAATACAAGCAAATGACGAGCATTTCAATAGCGTTGCAGAATAAAAACGTAGACCGTACCTCCGTAATGACATTCAGGTAACGTCATAAATTTGCTTATGAAGTTCGAGATGTAATAATTTGTAATATTTATGAGAATATTAATTTATCATATTCGTTATATTTGTTTACCAAAAGAGACAAATAATACCGCCGTTATAAATATGGACTAAGATCCTAGTATCGCCCGAGATACGTCATTTTTAACCGACTTCAAAAAGGAGGAGGTTCCCAATTCGGTTGTTTTTTTTTATGTATGTACATCGATTACTCTGAGATTTATGATCCGATTTACGTGATTATTCTTTAGTTTGATGCATAATAGTTGCCATTTGGTCCCATAAAAATTTAACATGGTTTGGCCCAGTAGTTTCCATTTTATGAACCTTTTTATAATTTTTTAAATATTTATTTTTATGTTTGACCACGCATAACTTTTTTCAATGTAGTCCGATTTCGATGATTTTTTTTTAAATTGATAGTGTATTCTTAATCGTAAAAAAAGGTCGTGCTTGCCATATCTTGACCCCTAGGCACACCACTGAGACATTTGGTCCCATCTAAATTTCAAGAAAATATTCCACCCCTCAGGGTTGAAAATTACGGGAGGACAGATTTTTTTGGTGTCACTGTTTCGTAATTAATTTCTATGATGAGAAGTAGGCACTAAAAAGCGAAAAAAAATTTTTTTTACAAAAAGACAACCGCCTTCATAAAGTAAAAAATAACTTTCAATTCGCAAGTTGGTGAAACACAAATACGCAAAACCAAAGCCGCCGACTTGCGAATTGAAAGTTATTTTTTACTTTTTGAAGGCGGTTGTCTTTTTGTTAAAAATTTTTTAGCACTGTTCAATTAAATACAATTAAAGGATTATGTAACTAGGAGCCCTTTTTCAGGGGTACCGTGCAAGGCGGTGACTTACAAAACAAGGCGACTTTGATTACAACCCGAAATACTAATTTTTTCTCAATTTTATTCGTAAAACGAAACGCAGCCGATTCTATTTCATCAGGAATTTCAGTAAGTCTTATTGTAAGTAATAATGATAAGAAATTATTTATTTCGGATTCTCACACATTTATTTTGTTGTTTTAAGCCCAAAAATATTAAAGCTAGTAAAGAACAATAGGTACACGTTAAAATTTAAAATACAGTTCGTTGAATGTAGGTATATAATTATGTATATATATAATGTATATATTTTCCACTGACACGCGAAGGAGAAGAAGTAGAAGACTGACTGACTGCATGCAGTCGTATTCAGCGCACAAGCATGGAAGAGCCACATCGGTCTGCGAATGCGTTGGCGCATTAAAATGAGTTCTGAATGAATAAAAAAGTAACAATGTTAAATCTGAATATTAGTTAACAGTACGTTCTACATAGGGGTGACTTTAAAAGTCAATAATAAAAAAAGTGTGTGAAATGAAAGCAGCCATAATTGTAATGTCTGTGAAACTAAAGCATAATAATTTAGATTTTGCCCTAAATTAGGTTTATTATTATAGGTTTTATTAATGTAATTATTAAAAAAGTCGGTACTAGTCTTTTTCATCTTAAATTATAGTAAAATAGAAAGGTTGCTATTCGAAATAAATTAAACTAACCCCCAATGCTAGGTATGTTACGTTCAAGGTTGCTTTTAATATAATGTTTCCCTGAACTAAGAGCCCAATTGAAATTAGTGAATCTATATAGACCAGAATAGGGTATTTTACCAAAAAAAACTAATTAGTCCATCAGATAGATTTCCAAAAAATATTGGACACGTGTTTTTTCTTTTTTCACGTAAATAAAAAATGAAGACGATACAGTGCGTCGAAACTCGTGTAACGTCACTATGTCTGTACACTTTTACTGGCGAAGTGACGTCACAAAACCCCCACTCATGATCTTTGATGCGTTTTATCTTCGTCAGGTTTTATTGATTTGAAAAAACAAAAAATACGTATCCAATATTTTTCGATAATCTAACTGACGGACTAATTAGATTTTTTGGTAAAATACCCTATTGGGTGCCTGAAACGAATCTTGCAAGAACGCATAATATTCTTAATTACCTACATATTAATTTATCTATTCTCAACATTAAAATCATACTAAAATGACATAGGTTAGACTACTTTGGGCTCCTGGATCAATAGCTTTGACTACCAAAGTTTATTGGTTATCCATGCATTAATTACAGCCTTACTAATAAAAATATTTGAAAGACTTCCTGTAAAACTGTGTACATACACAATGTATAAGCCATTAATAAAAGTTCCACACTTCCTTTAAAATTAATTTGAGTATAAGCATGTTTTTAGGGTTCCGTTCCTCAAAAGGAAAAATCGGAACCCTTATAGGATCATTTTGTTGTCCGTCTGGCTCTCTGTCTGTCAAGACCCTTTATCTCAGAAACGCGTAGAGGTATCGAGTTGAAATTTAAATCGTATACTTAGGTCCACGGTTCCTTGAATCTGTCAAACTTCTAAAATAACGAGAAAAAAGATACGGCCGTTTATGTCGCAAAACACGTACATTTTGACTCTCTTAAGGGAATCAAAATTTAGGATACCTTCCGTTGACCTACAATAGGCAAGTAATTTCGTCTTATACAAGGAAAAGTTTGAAAACTATACATTTTTTTGTAATTAAAACATGAAAAATATATTCTTTATTTACGAGCTTTTGTCTACGATTTGGTCCGTGTGAATGTCGGTTATCGCGGATACAGACGAAGTCCCGGATTAAACAGTACCCTATGTGCCTTTAAACGCAAGCCTATAACAATATATATAAAAAAAAAAAACATACCAAATTTCATCAAAATCGGTACAGCCGTTGCATCGTGGAAGCGTAACAGACAGAGTTAATTTCTTTACGTTTCAACAGATTAGCCGTGAAACATACATTCACACAGATAAGCAAACGGACAGACACCCTCCCCAAAAATAATAGTATTATTATTTTTGGGGAGGGTTACTTAAAGAAGGTTCACTTGTCGTACGGTAGCTGCAGCAAAAAATAAAAACTGAAAGGATTAGAATATAGTAGGGATGTCCATTGGTAATTATCGACATGTTTTGAACTGGCGTCTGGCGATAGGAAGTAAAAGAACCGATTCGATTCTAAACTTGTCCTTGTATTGTGAAGGTCGGGCAAAATCCTAGCATTCAGACAATTTTATCTGCTCCAAAAGCAGATATATAAAAGCACGTATGGCATTATCTTATACTTCTTTAGTAAACAGAGAGACCCATCTGTGTCATTAGCGAGAATATCTCTAATAGGTTCAACTGGCTCGTCTATAGAATAATTGGGTACTTTCCCACCCGAGCAACACATACCTGCTGCTTCATCACACTCTTAAGAACTCCGCAAAATTTTCAATCTTCATCTCATCGCTTCGATTTATATAGACTTGTGAGTTTCTTAATCAACAGTTTCGTCATACCCAAACACCTTCCACGTGATTCTTGTAAATGTTTGACGTCCCTGTGCTGCCCTTCCAGCAACTGCACGTCTGCGAGATTCAGCTGCTTCAAAGGTTTCAGTGGCTCTTTGGGATGCCATGTAAGTTGCTTGCTGCTAACGCCGAGCTTGGGACTGTTCTGGTGTCTTCGCAGTCCGTTGTGACAACAGATACTCAGCATGCTGTTGCCGTCGATTTTGGGACTGTTCTGGTGTCTCCATAGCCCATTTTGACACCAGATACTCAGCATGCTGTGGCCATCGATTTTGGGAGTGTTCTGGTATCTCCGCAGCACCTTATGATACCAGATACTTAGCATACTGTTACCGTCTCGATTATGGGACTGTTCTTGTATCTCCGCGGCCCGTTGTGACACCGTCCAGATACTCAGCATGCTGTTGAGATGCCAGGTATTCAGCGTGTTGTTGACGTTTATCTAGGGACTGTTCTGGTGTTCTGTTCTGATCAGTTGCTCTGTGTGCCGCCTCTCGGACCGCCTGCTCACGCCCTAGCAGCTCGGCTTGTTGAGACGTGTCAATATGAGTAGCTATTTACATAGCTCGGGCTTTATTAGAGCTTTGCGAAATATAAGAATTACACATACGCGGCATTTAAGTACTATTTAAAAAAAATATACATACTGATTAGTCTTTTCCAAACTAACAACTAAAACAATTCCAATAACGAATGAAGAGAAAAACTAAACTTTCTTCTTAACACATATAACACAACCTATACCTAAAACTAACTCTTATTCTTAAAATAACAACATTGTAATAATGGAAACAAAAACGAATCTTCTTCTTCTTCCTTCCTAGAATCCCATTATTTGGGGTTGGGTCTCCTCACTTTTCTGCGCTAAATCAGACGATCTTGGGTTGTGATCGGTTCTGGCAATTGGGCTTTCTTGAAGTCTCGTTCTATGTTAGACCACCAGGTCGCTAGCGGGCGGCCTCTACATCTTTTGTGTTCTGGTTAGTTTAGCACAATTTGTACCACATAGTCTTCGCTTCGTCTTTTGACAGGTCCGACCAACGGAGCGGGTTTTCGGCAACTTTGTCCACGATTGGAGCAACTTTGAAGCTGCCTCATATATTACGAATTCTGTCCAGCCGAGTTACATCTCCTATCTTTTGATCATGTGTAGGTATTCTTTGTTATCCACCATTCGGACCCACAGAGTAGAGCCGGTCGGGCTGCCGTTTTGTACACTTCCCTTGGTCTGTATGGGAATTCGTGGGTCATACAACACACATGTAAGCGATCACCATTTTTGCCACGCTACGTTAATTCTGTGTGTCACATCGGTGTCAACGTTAGTATCGGGTGTGAGCATGGAGCATAAAGTATTTAGACTTCTCTACGGTAGGAGTTGGCGTCGTCCCTAAGTAGATGATTTCAGGTGTAGTGTTCCCGATGTAGATCTTTTTTGTTCAAACTATACTTATCCATCATAATCCTGATTGCCTGTACAGCGTCAGTGGTTGACCTAGAATCTAGATGGTGTGAAGCCAAACTAATTTGGAGGTATTTTTGTAAAAATTGTAGACCTTTATTGATGACTCTTTCCTATAACTTTTTAACCGTATGTGAGGTTAGTTTTATGCCCCTGTAGTTTTCACATTATGCCACATCACCCTTGATCTTTTAAAAAGGTAGGAAGAAGGTTTTGGCTCCAGTACTCTGGTATGCGTTTCGTATGCATGATGATATTAAACAGATACAGCCAAGCAACGGCTATCGGGCCAAGGGTTTTCCAAAGGTCTACAGTGATGATTTAGACACCTGAAACCATCTACTTAGGGACGACGCCAATTCCCACCGTACAGAAGTTTAAATACTTAGGCTCCATGTTTATACCCGATGCTAACGTTGACACCGATGTGACACACAGAATTAAAGTAGCGTGGCATAAATAGCGATCGGTTACAACAGGTGTGTTGTGTAACCCACGAATTCTCATATAGATCAAGGGAAAAGTGTACAAAACGGCAGTCCGACCGGCTCCACTCTATGGGTCCGAATGCTGGATAACAAAGAATACACATGATCAAAAGATACATACCAACAAAATGAAGATGCTTGAATGGGCGGGACGAGTGACCCGGCTGGACAGAATTCGTAACGAATATATACGAGGCAGCTTCAAAGTTGTTTCAATCGTGGACAAAGTTACCGGATACCGTCTCCGTTGGTATGGACATGTTAAAAGACGAAGCGAAGACCATGTGGTATAAATTGCGCTGAACCTACCAGAACAGAAAAGAGATAGAGGCCGCCCGCTAGCGACTTGGTGGTCTAACATAGAACGAGACCTCAAGAAAGCCCAATTGCCAGAACCGATAACCTAAGCGCAGAAAAGTGAGGAGACCAGACCCCAAATAATGGGATTCAAGGAAGGAAGAAGAAGAAGATTCATTTTTGATTTCATTAGATTAATTTAATTTTGTGAGTTTAAGAATAACGGTTAGTTTTAGGTATAGGTTGTGTTATAGGTAATAAGAAGAAAGTTTAGTTTTCTTTTTATTAGTTATTGAAATTGTTTCAGTTGTTAGTTGGAAATTACTACCCATTTTGTATTTTCTTTTTATAGTACATTACAATAATGCCGCGTAAGCGTTTCACAATGCCCTAATAAATCCTGAGCTACGTAAATAGCTAGATATAATGAGACGTTTCAACAAGTCAAGCTGCTTGGGCATGAGCAGGCGGTCGGTGAGGCGGTACACAGAGCAACTGATCAGAACAGAACAGAACAGTCCCATGATCGACGTCAACAACACGCTGAGTATTTGACATCTCAACAGCATGCTGAATATCTGGTGTCACAATAGGCTGCGGAGACACCATGAACAGTCCCACAATCGACGGCAACAGCATGTTGAGTATTTGGTGTCACAACGGGCTGCGGAGACACCAAAACAGTCCCAAAATCGCCAGCAATAACATGCTGAGTTTCTGGTGTTTCAGTTTTTATTTTACTACCGTACGTAAAGTGGACCGCTATATTAAGAGTAACGCTCTCCAAAAATAAACGTACAACTTACACGTAACGTACAAACGTACGATTTATGCATACTACTCCTTACCCGACATTATAAAAACAAATGTAACTTCTGTCAGTCTGTTTGCTTATCCATGTGAATGCATGTTTCGCGGCTAATCTGCCGAGCCGTTTGTGATAAAATTTGATATGAATAGTCTGAAACCTAGGCCTAGCCTATGCAGGTTACTTTTTTATCAACAAACCATGCGGGCGAAGCCGCGGGCGAAAGCTAGTGTATCCTAATAATAACTAGTTTTTGTACTAATTAGTTCTAGTTTTTGGTACAGCAGTCGATTAATAAAAAATTAATCGATAAATCAGTCTTGCATACATGTCGTCATGGCCAAATGGTTAAAACGCCCGCCTCTCATGCGTGAGGTCGTGGGTTCTAATCCAGCGAAGCATCAGTATGCCTTTGGGATTAAAATGTACTTTTCAAGTTTATTTTTAGACTTCACTAAAATTGTGGAAGGAAAATATCATGAGAATACCTAGACTAAAAATTATAAACAGTAAAACAGTTTTACTTAAATGTCGTGCTAGCTAATATTAAATACGAAAAGGTAAATTAGTAATTTATACTTCGATTGATAATACAAAACATTTACACAGTCTGACAAAACGACTCGAATTATATCGACAACACATTTTATTAATTCATTATAGACAGAGTAAATTTCGTAACATATAATAGTATATCAAAATAAATAAAATATTAGTAGTATTCTACAGTTAATACTTCAGAATAATAACTTTGCCGCTAAGAATTGTGGCGCCATCTAACACCGCTTACATGTAACTGCGTTTAAGGTTTCCTCGCCGTTAGCATAATATTATGAGCCCCGACCCAAGCCATTGGGCGCATGCCCATCAAGTGCAAGAAGCGTTTGATTCGAGATAGCCCGGTCAAATTAGCCCAAAAATAGGGGTACGTCTATTTTGACCGGACTAAGAATCCTCCCTTTTAAATGGTGGATAACCTCCCCGTGTGGTCTAGGCTGAGCGAACTCTAAAATTTGCTGAGATTGCTGCGAAGCGCAATACGTTACCACACGTAAGTCGTGTGATTGTATCATGTGCTATAAAATTTTGTTATTGCGCCATCTTTCAGCACTGGCTGAAACTTCGTTTCGTTGACCTAGTGCTTGATTCAGAACAACGCCATCTAGCGGAAGTTTAGAAAACGGTATACGACGCAGTCCGTCATGAGTAAGTGTAATATTTCCCACTACTTACTAGATGGCGTGGTTTTACAACTTCCTACCATTCCAACAGAAGGCGTTGTTTGATATTATCAACATTCGGTATATTTACAGGGGAATAGTATCCCTTATTGCCGCCACCTAGTGGCTATAAACAGAACCATTAACTGAATAAATATTGCGACCAGTCTGCTGCGTTGCAACAATGTCTACTTTTGGTTTTACGGCTTCAGTATAGATGGCGCTGTTATAAGAATTTAAATGGCCGATCGGCCATCATGACAATATTCAAAATATGACGACGCACAGCTTAGTTTCATGGATTTCGTACATGTAAAAAATATCTGCTGTTTCATACAAAAGACGTGCAACGTCAAAATATATGAAGTTGTTTCATACATTTTGACGTTGCACGTCTTTGTATGAAGCAGCAGATTTTTTTAATACGTTTCGTTAAATAATATTTTATATCCAGCCTGGTATAAATCTGTCATTTGCTTTTATTAAAATGTACTTTGAATAGGTGTAGGCTCCCATAAACCTGAACCCGGGTCATTTACATTTACAATATATATCACTAACCCGAACACAGCCCACAATTAATACACAAACACACCCGTTTACATTTTTTCACACACACACACACACACACACACACACACACACACACACACACACACACACACACACTATATTTAGAAATCGTTGTAACTTTGACCTCTAATATGGCTCCGAAACCTGAAGGTTTTCAGGACAAACAACTACATACATTTAAATACAAGCAAATGACGAGTATTTCAACAGGGGGGCAGAATAAAACGTAGACCGTACCTCCTGACATGCAGGTACCGTCATTTTCCTAGTATCGCCCGAAATACGTCATTTTAGCACAGTTGAATTGATTACAATTAAAGTATTATGTAGCTAGGAGCCCTTTTTCAGGGGTACCGTGCAAGGCGGTGACTTACAAAACAAGGGGCGACTTTGATTTTTTATGAGCTTTCTTTCATCTCTAAATAAAAATGAATCGCCGAAATGTATGTAAGCGCATAACTTGCGAACGGCTGGACCAAATTGGATAATTCTTTTTTTATTGTGTTCGTTATTGTCAAGTAAATTTTTGGTAGGTAGGGTAATTAGGTAGTGTACGGTAGGGTAGGTAGAGTAGGGTAGGTAGCGTAGTTAGTAGGTAGTGTAAACGTGGGTAGGGTAGAGTAGGTAGGTAGGGTAGGTAGGGTATGTATAGTAGGTAGGTAGGTACGTAGTTTGGTAGGGTAGATAGACAGGGACAGGACGTCTGTCGGGTTAGCTAGTAACTTATAAAAGTCTGTCATGTAATCGTCATCGTGGCGTGCATACATTTTGGTTTGTCATTTATACATGACTAAAAGGTCAAAAGAAAAAGAATAATATTTACTGTTCACTAGCTGACCCGACAGACGTTATCCTGTTAATTGATTTTTAAATTTTCTCAACGTTTAAACCTTCCCTGGACTATATTTCAAGAACAAAATTAGCCAAATCGATCCAGCCGTTCTCGAGTTTTAGCGAGACTAAGGAACAACGATTATTTTTTTATTAATTACTAGCTGACCCGACAGATGTTGTCCTGTTAATTGATTTTTCAATTTTCTTACCGTATAAACCATATATCCGTGGTATAAACCTTCCCTGGACTTCCACAAATATTTCAAGACCAAAATTAGCCAAATCGGTCCAGCCATTCTCGAGTTTTAGCGAGCAACGATTCATTTTTGTTATGTAGATATTTTATTAATTTGACGACACGGTTGGCGCAGTGGCTGAGCGATCGACTGCTACGCAGCGTGTTGCGGGTTCGATTCCCACCCAGGGTAAACATTTGTGTGATGAGCACTTGTGTTTGCCAAGGCAAGACACAAGTGTCTGGGTGTGGTTTATCTATATATGTATGTATTTAAAAAAAAAAGTATTTGTGTATGTATATCAGCTGTCTGACACCCATAGTACAGGGTCTCCCTAGTTTGAGGGTCAGATGGCCGTGTGTGAAAATGTCCCCACATGTTATTATTATTCACATTCATTTATTTAAATACACATTAAATTACATTTTTAAATATACATATAAAAAAAGTTTTTTCAAAAAAAAGAAAACCGCCGGTGGTGGCTTTGTTTTTGTTGTTTTGTATTGCCACCGACTTCCGAAAGTAAAGTAATGTGTGTTCTGTGCTTTAGTTATTTATCATTTTTTAGTTTTTGAAGGCGGTTTTCTTTTTTTTGAAAAAACTTTTTATTTTTCGATTTTTAGTGTTGCCTCAACATGCAAATCCATTAAGAAACGGCAACACACTTAAAAGAGATTGTAAGTCCTCTAGTGATTGAAGAAACTAAAACGTCATCTAAGTAATCTTTTTGGGAATTTGTTGATTTTCTCAAAAAGGGCTGTACCAATTTTGATAAAATTTATATGGGAATAAACTACTTTTCGGAATAAACCCCTTTCGAACAAAAAAATAATTTTGCAAATCCGTCTATATAAATGACAAAGTTATGGCCGAACATACATAAAAAAATAAAAAAAAATTAACATTCGAATTGATAACCTCCTCCTTTTTGAAGTAGGTTAAAAATAAAAACATTTAAAAATATAAAAAAATAGTACCTCACCGGTATCAGGAACAGGGTCCAAGCTACCGGCGGTCAAGGCTCCAAAGAGAGAAACCTCCTGACAATGCGGGCCGTGTCCAGAAGTACTGCCTTCTGAATCAAGCCCTTGATCCAGCCGTCTAACGAGAGCCTCCTTAGATGTTGGTCGAGGCTCTTGGCAATTAAGCCATTGGCTGTAACAATTATCGGCACAATGATCGCTGAGTCCACATTCCACATGTCGACAACCGCATGGGCCAAGTCAAGATACCTTATCTGCTTGTCTTTCTCGGCCTTCATGTGGTTCTCGTCATGAGGAACAGCTATGTCAATAATCATTGCGCGCCTCTACAATAGTCCTGTCAGTGATGATGGATCGATCCCAGTACAATGTGACATTGTCATTTTCAAGAACTGGATCGGGCACATACCTGTAGTATGGTACTTCTGATTCCACGAGGTTGTAATTCAGAGCAAGTTGCTGATGGATTATCCTGGCCACAAAGTTGTGCCTGTGCAAGTACTCTTCGTTAGCAAGACGAGAACATCCAGAAATAATATGACGGATTGATTCACCCGGCCGGTGATATGCCCGACAAATGTCAACCGTGCCATCCTTCACAATAAATTTCCGGTAGTTATTCGTCAAAATAACTTCGTCCATAATTGCACACACAAAACCTCCGGATTCTCCAAATAGATCACCGAATCGTAGCCAGGATACGGTCGCTAAGAAATCCACATCGGGCCCGTTCAGGGCCCGGAAAAGCGTCCGTGAAGCTCCTTACTCTTCCAAACCTCATCGCGATCATTAGTCTCAAGCACTACAGGCATACACCTTCTGCTTCAGGAAGTCGATGCGCTCTGTGACCCAGGGCATATAGTCTCGAGGACTGATATCAGTCCCCGAGAATGCCCGCCTCACAAAGCGCATCACTCTAGGGCGAGTATTGCCCTCCCTAAAGCAGATAAGTTTGCCGATGAGCACTCTGGCCCCACTAATACGCCTCTCAATTCTGTACTGCCACGCCGGTACGGCAGGTTTTGGTCGTGTAGCTCTATCATCATTAGAAAATTTGACATTATTATTATTATTAATATACAATGTAAAAAAATATTAATTAATGTGGTATTGAATTATAGTCTGGTATTATTATTATTTTTGTTTTTTGGTTGATATTGACCAGAGGACGGGCAGCAGCGTCCTTCTGAGTACCATAACACCTACTACGATCGCCAACAT
Source organism: Charanyca ferruginea (assembly GCA_947361185.1). Lineage (NCBI taxonomy): Eukaryota > Metazoa > Arthropoda > Insecta > Lepidoptera > Noctuidae > Charanyca > Charanyca ferruginea. The sequence continues at coordinate 1,566,779 of OX376055.1, read as the reverse complement.
GCATCGGCCAAGCATGGCAATTACGGCTGAACCCACCTTGTGGGAGACCTATGCCCACCAGTGGGCGTCTAAAGGTTGACATGATGATGATGATGATGATTATTTTATCAGTGTTTCTTCACTGTATATTTAGTCAAAAATATCGCGTCAAGTCGTCAAGTCCATTGCTTTTAAATACCATCTGCTAGTTGTACGGTTATAATGAGTATGCTCTCATTAAACATTTGCTTAGGGGTAAGTTACGAAATGCCTCATACAATTTAAACTCCTGTTGAGCCTTGAACATCGTCGCAAAGACCGATAGGCTAGCAACGGGTAGCCTATCGGTCTTTTATCGGGTACATTTCGAAGAGAGTGCTTTGGAATTGCACAATTTAATTCCCCCATCCCCATTCCATCATCGGACGAGCACAGATACGGCGAAGCGTCACCGCTATATGGTTGAAGTTCCAAGGTCTCGAACCAAGCGCTTTGACTCCACGTTTATTGCGAACTGCCATACTGTGGAATTCACTGTCCGCGTCTCTGTTCCCTGATAAGTATAATCTGGGTATCTTCAAGGCGCGAGTGAACCGGTTCATCCTAGGCAAGCGTGTTCCAACTTAGGCCGCATGATCACTTAAGATCATGGAGGCGATTCGCAATAGACATAATGTCGAATTAGAGATATGTCGAAATAAAATGGCAGATGTCGATTTAAATCGAATTTTCGTATTCTCGAAATGTCACATTAGAGAAATGTCTACGCCCAGTTTAGCGCTCGACTTGCAACGAGTGGTAAATGTCAGTCGACATGAATGTCGCGCGTGAAGTCTATCGAGTTCTCTAGTTGTTGTTGCTGCTTGCTCACGCAAATTCCGTGGAATTCCCTTAATTCCCTGCCAACTGTTGACACATTTCTACACGACAAGAGACAATATACAGTCTAATTACGCCAAAAAATAGGTTAGAAAACTATTGAAAACTATTGTTATTACATAAACACAACTATCACAGGACAACACTACTTAATTCTAAAACACAAATGTCTCTGTACTGTGACACCCCGTCCCGTCAAGTCAGATACCTCCCTAAAAGATCACCAGACGGATGAGGTGCCTCAACACAGCTGCACGTACATCTTCAGCTACAGTTTACAGGATGCTGTTGTGACTCCCCCGCACCCTTCTCATAAGTGACGTGACCTTAACTAAATGACCTTAACTAAGTTAAGAGGCATAAAATAATGATTATTGTTAATAGGGTAGGACTTTGCACTAAATGTTGTTCAGTAAAATGACTGTTCAAATTATTCTACCATTTTTTTTTATTATATTGAAAATGTCTGGGTCATCCACATGACACAACCGTCTTCAGTGTGAAGCGTATTTGTTCATCGCAATCCCGAAATGCACTTTGTCATGACTTTGTGAATCAATGCTATAAAAGCGTCAAGCGTAGAACTGTGTCTTGAATAGATGAATTAAAGTTCGACCGCTTATCTGAGACCGATTCTGAGGTGGCTGCGCGGTGCGGGAGGGGTAACAGTTGTCACAAGTTGACGTATTGGTGAGCTCTCGCGTCACGTCACTACACCCCTCCCGCACCGCGCAGTTACCTTAGGAACGGTCTCAGATAAGTGGTCTCAGAATGCCGCACATTACTATAACCAATGTTTAAGTAGTACTCAGATTTATCTATGAGTATGAAAGTAACACATGTATTTCATTAATTGCAGGCGAGAAACCATACAAGTGTTCGTGGGAAGGCTGTGAGTGGCGTTTCGCGCGCTCCGACGAGCTGACGCGCCACTACCGCAAGCACACCGGCGCCAAGCCGTTCCGCTGCCGCCACTGCGAGCGGTGCTTCTCGCGCTCCGACCATCTCGCACTCCACGCCAAGCGCCACGCGTAGCCCGCGGCCCCCCCAGCGGTCACAGCCGCACGCGCGCCGCAACGTAAACGCAAATAAAACGCGCGCGCTCCATTCTTTTACACGTATTTTAGTGATTCCGTTTAACGTTGTTTTGATTAATTTGTCAAAAAAAAAACGGAATTGATTGTGATGAGGGCGCGCTGCTCCATACAGCGTGAAGCCAAAGAATGCCGCTACACCGTAGCCGAGTCAACACTCATTGCACATAATGCTTTAAAGTTTTTGTTTTTAAGTTTTACGAGTTTTTTATTCGGGAAAAATCTCTAGATGTTTCGGCAATTATCGTTATGGTTCTTTGTTGATAAGAGTTAGATTTATAGCCGTTGTGTATTATGTAATTTTGTGAGCTTTGTGTATTTTGGCGCCGTCGCCTAGCGACGGTGCTTGTGTGCCATGAGTGGGGGGCTTGGGTCCCCCACATGCATTTCAATCGCGGTCATATTATTTATTGGAGAGTTCGGCTAATGATCCCACCGACGCCGAGCACGACCTTTATTATTTTAGGCTTAGTGCGTCGCGTTACCTGAATTATGTTTTGTCGGAGTTGGGGACCAGTCGCAGCATCGTCGCACTGTAAGTAGGTGAGCCTCTGTGAACTGTGCACGAACACACAGCTCAGGTAGTTATGTGCAGTGGGCTTTCCGTCGACTGGTCCGCGGTCTCGGCGCAGATTCGAGTTTATTTTGTATAATTGTATTTTATTCAGTAGTGTAAGCTTCCTCTTTACTCTTTCATTCCGATATTTTGCGGTTAACTGGCCTTTTATTTTGTTAGCTATAAGGATTATTATTGTCTGCACTATTTAATTTATGGCGTGCTTTTACACACATAGCGTGAGAAATTAATGTTTAGCCTACAGGGAGGGTTACATCGGTTGTAGTACATGTTTGTTTTGTATTTTTGTACCGTGAGCTGCGCTAGATGTGGAGAGGCGTGGATTCTAGGGCCGGCGACGACGCGTTCAATGTCGATCCGCGTGTTCAATCTTGATCTCAGTAACATACAAGGACAGCACTACTTCTAACTCGACACTGGTTGCACCCGTCGCCGCCTGGCTGAACACAGTCGCTGTTATGTATCTATGGTCAATATTCGAAGACCGGTTCAGACTTAACCGGCCTACATTCTACCTGCATTACACACTTTTAACAATAGTTTTCATGTTTGTAATTCAATAGTAGCTATTGCTTCTGATGATTTGAAATATTATGTATCTTCTTAATACAATAGATGATGGATGTTGTTGGATTGGCAAAATGACGAGATTGTGGCCAGAATCAATGCAATCAGCACACTTACGTAACGCCACTAACTTTTAACTTTCGTATCGCTAACCGATAAGTTTGAACAAGTATTTTAACTACGATATTGACTTATAAACATCACAATTAAATTAAGTTGCGTAAACCTTAGTGCTATCGACACTACAAACTACATCTCCATCTCTGCAGTGCCCTTAATACACAACTCTGCAAGATGAATTAGGTATGTACCAGTCTGCAGAACTACCTCGGAAGTTGTAGCTGTTACGGGAGCAGTTAAGATATTCTAGTTAACTTTGTAACTAGATAATAAGTACGAGTAATGAATGTAAACAATGTACAAGAGATCGGGACACAAACTATTCCATACAAAGCATACCTGCACGGTCAAAAAGTATGAAATAGTAGACTATTATCAACAACTGTGTGCCTACTGGTATTCTATGGCAAAAGCTTGTGTCGTTGATTCGTGTTTGACCGATCATTTTCACTCACATACCTCCCCGGGCCAATCATTTAGTCTTCCTCATTGTTACCTAAGTTATATTACAAATTACAGTATAATGTACTGTAGGTATGCAAAGTTATCACACGCACTTTGAGCAATATTAAAGCGAAACACAGCAAAAATACTATTATAAGATAATGCAAATTTTAATATAGACAAATATTTCTATTAATGAATTTCGACTGACTAAAATTTGAGAATTTTTTGATAACTTTGACTGAGTGAGTGTGAAGCAATGGATCTGTTTTTGTGTTTCGATTGATAGTTGATATGATTGATCAATCGTAGTTGTGATGAAATGTCTAAGATTAGTGAGCGCTTTCTTTGCTTGATTGGGTTAGGAAAATGGAGTATCGGAGTGCGTGTGGCATCTCTGCATCTTAGTACAAGACAAGTCTGCATTTGCACATACGCTCAGTAAATTTTCATATATTCTGTCGTCCTATGTACCTAGAGTTTATTACATTTATATAGTTAGACCACTATGTTAAAGATTATATATTGTTGAGGTTTCATATAATTTTATACATTTGCGCATTCATGGCGTAATTGGCAATTTTTTTTTTCAAAAAACTCAGTTTTTGTTTAAATCATAGTATATTTTTTTTGCACTGTTTGTCGACTGTCAAAATACTTAGTTATTATTAAAATATTACTGTTTTGTTTTGACAGTAGACAATAACCGAATTACGTGTTCAATAGCGATAGTAACGAAAGAACAAGTGATCGTAAAGTTCAATATTTTTTTATTGAATTGAAATGAAGTTGTGATTTTATTATATTTCATTTTTTTATATTCTCTTTATAGTTAAATTATACAGAACTCATTTTTCTACTACAATTTTTAACGGGTGTGACAGCACTTACCTAATTGTCAAGTTGGTACTCTTGGGTACTAGAGTATCTTCAGGCATTTACAATATTTTTAAAACCCCGCAATAAAATGGATACTTTAACGAAAAGCTATTTTTTCAGAACGAAACGGCGGCTGACAGTGACACTGACAGCCACCGTTTCGCATTTCTTACGCTGAAATTGCATCGTTTTATGAGAAATAATGTCATAAATAATGATTATTTTTGTCCACACACTTGTCAGTACACTTGTCTGCCAATTTGATGGATCCGTAACTTTCTTTTTTTTATAGACACAAATTAAGCAACGAGATTAAAAGAAAAAGTGTTATTTTCATTTCGGAATATTTTAATTATGCGGGGTTTTGAAAATATGGTAAGTAAGTATATCAATCTACTCCTGGTAATGTATTCTCCACATTGGAAAATATTTGAAACCTTCTAAATGATTTTATTTTTTATACAAATGAATGTATGTATCTCGCCAAGATTCCTTCAGGATTAGCAACTCTGTCATCATCATTTGAGTCTTTATCCAACTATGTTGCGATCGGCAACCAGTCCAACCGAAGGCCTGACCTCCACAACCCAGTAACACGATAACCCTTGGGGAGACTGGTTGTCAGACTTTCTGGCTTCTGACTACCCATAGTGACTGTCAAAGATCGACAAATGACAACCGGTAGCCGGTATTATAAGCAACGCTGTAAAAAAAATACTAAAAATAAATTGAGAAATGGATGAACAAACTTTTTGTACTCTGTGGTGTATTCAATCATGGTCATAATGTAAAATCGATGATATTTTTATAGAATCATCCAAAAAAAAAAGCTGTTCGGATAAACGAAATATACTTTGCAAAACGATCAATTCATAGACATTTGAAACGTCAATTGCTATTGAGTACACGTAATTAAACTTCACGGGCATGTACAGGGGTATTATATGCATGTATCTCACGCTTATTTCTCAGCGATGGGATCGTAATATACAGGTTGATGCAAAAGAATTGATGCTTTCAAGCATCGTTATAATGCGTGAGAGCGTTTTGAATGGCTTGGACCTGTATAAGCCCTAAGCTAGCTTTCTCAACCAGCTAGGAAGACTGTGTTTGCAAACACATCTTAAGGGTTAGGCTATATACGTAAACTCGAGTGTTAGCTGTACGAATTTAGCTTTTAAAAATCATACATACCCACTAATATAATTGAATCATTCTGCATTTCTTTTCTAGATCGATGTATTATTGTAACAACCGTGAAATTATAGAAGTAAGAAACAAAAAATTAAAAAAAAATTAATGTGATTCATAAATTTATTAAACTTAATAATAAAATGATAACATGATAGGAAATTAATGTTATATGTATGGTACGAATACCGCTTTAATGAATGGTCTATATGTACTAGGGTTAGTATGCACGACGGCTGGTAAATGCATATGTGGTTTTGTAGTATACCTACATTATTGATAATACTTGTAATGTTTTACCCGCCTGTAACCAAAAGGGCATTTCTAATTCTTTGTTATTTACTGGAGCTTAATTTTTGAACTTAGCTACTGAATTATATTTCGACTGGCTTGTAACCATCAACGGATAGGCCTATGTAATAATTCCTTAAGAACGTTGCTAGTAATTTAGACTTTATAAAGGTCTCGAGACACACAAAATTCAAAAATTTAGCTCCGAAGCACTTTTGGCGGGTGACAACAGAAAAATGATAAGAAAATTCCATAAGAATGTCAAACTACGTCATAACTATTGTATTAGAAAATGTAATAATATAAACGAAATATACATTTATTGAATTATTATATATTAAATATACTTACCTACTATAAAGATAGATAAATTTTCGTTATTCAAGATACGCGGCTGTGTTTAGAATCAACTCTTTGTATACATTTTCGACTCCACCGATTCGGGAACGGTTTACATAATAAAAAATAGTATTTAAGATTTGCAAGCTGAAAATAATAATTAAGGTTAATGATTTTGCAATTTACTTAAAACAATAAAATTATGTGCAGGAAATTATCGTTATATAAATGCCAGAAATTAAGTTATGAGAGTGTGAACAAACAGGTTTTCACGAGAATACCTCTGGTGGGTTCCGATAATATCTTCTTTTGTCTGGAGAACTATCTTCAATTACCTTTTGGTTACATCAATTAAATAAACTTCTACAGTTTACAAAAAAAAGAAAAGAATGAGCTTTACTAACATAATCGCACAATTTTATACTAAGTAATATGTATCATAGTTAGTCTTATCTAGGGCATATGTGTAATGATAATTTAATGCCATTTTCTGAATTTAGTTCACTAATTTTGTACGCGGTTATATTTTGAGAAAGGTTGTCGAAATAAGAAAGTTTCAAGCACCTATTTTCAGAACTGAATCAATACATACTTGTATAAAACATAAAACGTACGAACTTATACGAGATGGAACTAATATGCGAGCTTTTCTATCTATCAATTCACTTTTAATTTCCCGCCCTTACGGGTTGCTCCATCTACATGTTTAAATATAATAGATCGTCTGTCCTGTTCGAGTAGGACCTCACTAGACTGCATGTATTTCTGTCTTGCTCTTGTGACACAAAAACACATTTAGGGCGAGCAAGGGTCTGGAAAATCGATAACCCCGGGCTGCCGAGCTAGGAAAGAAAATATGGCGCTGACTGACAGCCGAACTGCAGTGAACATTGCGCCTTTCGTCCTGCACACTAGCGCCAGTGGGCCTTTCCCAAACCAAAAGTACAGTCGTGAACGCAAATATGTTACAAATATTCAAATGCAATTTTCTCATAAAATGACGATTACAAGTTAGAGAAAATAATTTTTAAACTTTGTTCGTAACATCAAATGTAACTTTCTGTGATGATTTTACCATTTTATTTTGCACTTGTTTTTTGAATTTACCAACACTGTTTAGAAAAATGGGCCAAGTCATGGAACAATCAGCAATGGCTATATAGTGCACTAGCGACCCGACCCGGCTTCGCCTGGGTTTATAGCCTTCCTCGATACATGGACTATCCAAAACAAAAAGATTTTTTCAATTCGAACCTGTAGATCCTGAGATTAGCGCGTTCAACCAAACAAACAAACAAACTTTTCAGCTTTATAATATTAGTATAGACTCTCTACCTACAACTGAAGACTCTAGACTTAATACAAAATATTTCCGCGTGAATTTGCAAGATAATTAATTTGCTAACACGGTGCCTTACTTTGATGATGTATTTTGTCATTATTTTGTAAAACTACATCTAAGTTATACTTTACTGCGTTAGTACATTCCATTGTGATCCCGACTCGGTGGATATTTTAAATATCATATTGTTAGGACTTATTTGGTACTTGTAACCGACTGTTGTATACAGAATATTATTTAAATGAACGTAGGTAGTCTTTTCATTATAAATGGGTTCAGTACCTACTGTCAAAAAGAACTAATTCACTTTAACATTTCAACTATTCCAAGCGTAAGTTTTTTTTGCTGCTGGGTAATGTTACACATTTGTCTCATTGAATTAGTTTGAAATAATTCATTTATTTAATGAGACATTGTGGGTTGGATCATTTTGGCAAAATTATGATCAATTGATTGTAAAACCGACGTGTAGTGTGGTCTATATTCCTTAAGAAGCATAGGACATGTTGCATTGTGCTAATGTTTTTATATTATGTTTTATGATATTTTCGAGAACTTTGATCATATATATTTGATTACTTATTTATCAGGATTTCTACTTAAACTAAAACATAGATTTCTCATAAGCTTTTTCAACCATAAAATTAAACATCAACAATCATAGTTAGTAATAGCTTTTTTAACCTTTAAAATAATTATACCAATTAAAAATAAAATAAGTAATCATTATTAAAACTATTTTTAAACTCCATGATGGTTGTCTTTCAATAATATAAAACTGAATAGTTAGGTTATTCAATGGTTGTACTAGAGAATGAAATTCAAAATTAGGCTAAATACCTAGAGACAACGATTTAGAAAACAATGTTTAATTGGGTTGTAAAAGTTTATGAGAGTACTGGAAAAGATAATAATGTTCACTTACTGTTTGTACTGATCTGCTAGTATTAAGTACCTATGGATAAAGCAAAAACATATTAATACACAGTCGGTTGAGAAAAGTGTTATATAATAAAGACTTTAGTCTCAAATCACTTAAGTGACGTCAAACATTTAATTGCCAAATAACGTCACTAATCTGATGTGTTGACAAACAGTCTGTACCTAAAGCTGCGCCTTTTTTCTAACCTTTTCTGACTATCCAGAATTAGTATTTGTGATACTGGGATTTTCCCGCCCAGAACTCTGTGGGCTCAATCTACATTAATTTGAATAATAAAATTGTTAAGTATATTTGCTTACATCACAAATATTGTTACCTTTTTAGCTTACGAATTGATTAGCTTTAGAATAGGATTTTGGATCAAATTGTTACTTGATTATTTACAAGAAATTAATGTTTTGACTTAGTATTGGGCTGGCAGCACTGAAGTCTAAGGCTAGATAAGCTAGACATAGTTTAGACCAGTTCTGTGTTATCAAACCGAACGTTCTTATCACAATCCAGATTGTGTGGATGTGTGAAAATCTTTGTATTATTCGAAATAATAAAAAATAAAATTATCTGTTAGGAAGCTTAACAAACAATGAATTGTTTTGCAAATTTGTGATTTAATGATGTTTATATAATTATTATGTCCTTGAAGTAAGTTATTATCATTAAGTGTAAAATACAAATTCTAATTTGTTATTTTTAATCTGAATCATATTGTTTTTAAAAGATTGTGAACTGGATAGTCACCTATGATTTTGAGTTTATAAATCAATTTATATTTAAAAAGGGCGACGCTTTGATAAACTATATGTTATCTTCTAGTTTATATCTGTAATGGCGTTTATATTTCCAATGAGCCGTTACATTGTATATAAACACTTAATATTATTACTAATAATTAATATTTACAAAACAAGTAATAATAATAATTGTCATTGTAAACGGTTAATTATTATTATTATTTATCTTCATTTCCTTTCCGATGTATGTATGGTAGGTCCCTATTGCATTAGGGCAGGTGAAGTAGCATACATGTTTTATATTATTAAATTTTTCTTAATGTGGAAAGGACCCTGTTTTATTTACTGTACCTAGGTATAAAAAGCATAACACAACACTCGCAATCACAGTTTTTTAGCACCAGAGTATTATGACTTCACGTCACGAAATGCTAACTTTACTAGAGACACAGTAAGAGGAATCAAAACAAAGAAGATTTGTTCCGTGTTCACGTACTGAAACGACTGCGTCCTGCCTCACTCACGATCAGCTCAGGACACAATCTATTTATAGGTCATTCTGACCTCGAGAATATTGATTTTACAATGCACTCCGAATAACTCAAAATTCATAGATTTCAATTACAAAAATACCTGATATTTCTTATCTTCCGCTCCTTTGTTGTTGTCTCGAACGCGAACAGCTAAAAACGTATTTAGAATCACAATCACTGCACTGAGTTTGATTAAAGCTTGCAAACAAGCTCTCTCTGCGACTTGTTACATTGCCTTGAAATAGGTAATGGTGTCAATGGCTTGAAGTTAGTAAATGTTTGACTATTGATGTTAACTACCGGTGGTACTCGCCTGAAGTCTAGGTGAGCGGAAGTACATCTATCAACACCGGACCTATGTTAGGGGACGTGAACCCGCGCTGCATTTTTATCGAGTAGTTTAAATTATGAATTATTATTTTAAGCTTTATAAAGACTCAATGAAAGTTTTTATATAATCACACGATAACAATATTCAGTGAGTTGCACAAAACCTTTTTTTTTTTGCGCGACATTCGTTTAATAAAAACTTTAAATAGACGCTGTCACTTTCTTTTCGATAAAAAATGTAAGGGACGGTGTGAATTTAAAATCTCACAACTAATGTTTTTTGTACGCAAAATACGCGCTGAGACGTGGAGTTGGACACCAGCCCGTTATACCATACCATAAACTTATAATAATAAATAAATACATAAATTCATTTATGTCTGGTAAATTACACCCATTGAAAACAATAAATTAATAAAATCAAATACAATAAATTAAAATCAGATGAAAAACAGATTAAACAGGTAAAAATCAAATTCAATAAAATTAAATCTAATCAAATCAAATGAAATTCAATGTTTAATAATGTTTAGTAATGTTTTCTACTAAAATAAAACTAAATTTTGAAAATGTTATCCTGATTTTTGTAGCGATTTTCGACTTACATATTAATTAAAGTCCAGGTTTTGTCACGATGTGATTAAGCATGGTGATTAATGCCTTCTCCTTCTACCTTCTCAGAAAGAGAAGATGCTTTAGCCCTGCAGTTATAGGCTGATATTATAATTAAACTTTTTGGGTTTTGTAAAAAATAGTTTTTAATGAAATAAGACAACGTAGATCTATAATCATATTCATCATCAAATTCATCCTGCCCTTTATTCATGTTAATTGATGTCGGCGCAACACGTTGTCTTCTTGCTTTTCGTCTCGAACATTTTAAACCTTCATAATTTCCGTAAAATGAACATAGGTAATCATAAATCTAATACCAGCCCTTAAACGAGCAATTCTTGTTTATATAATCTGAATCTCGCAAACGGCTTCAACGATTTTCATGAAATTTAGTATGCAGGGGATTTCGTGGGCGATAAATCGATCTAGCTAGGTCAAATTTTTTTTAAACGCAAAAATAGTACCGAGCACTGCTCGGTGACCCAGGTACTCTTTACTTTGTCCCAATTAAAATACACTTAGACAAAGAGGTCTGACGTAGGATACTACTAAATTACAGGTCATCCGACTCTGTTAGATATGATATATTTGATAATCGGGTTTGCAATTTTAGCACAAAAAATAACGTAAATAAAAACCACATTTTACATAGGACAAAAATTATCCTTACGATTCAATGTTGCCAATTGGTGCAGTTCACTAATTACTGTGAAAGAACCGTCTACTGACACAGAACTTCGATCTTCGCGTAGGTTTAGTCGAAAATTCATTAACCGCCTAAAATAATAAAAAATATATCTTTTCTCTTGGTATGGAAGAAACGCATGGGACCAAAAGAGTTATGGGTCGAGAGGAAGAGGAAGACCAAAGAATAGATGGATAGTCCCGTGGAAAGGCAATCTGACACGACCGGAGAGAGATCAGGCGCAGGACCAACGGCTTTACGTGCTTTCCGAGGCACGGGGGTGTTACACTGCCAACTTCCAAACTCCGGGCTGTTACAAAGAAATACCTTATCGAAAAAAATAAGATCATTTTTTGCCCGACCTTTGAATCGAATCCAGGAACCCTGACTGCTGTGCGAGGGGCTCAGCAGTTGCGCTTGCGACCACGAGATAACGTTAAAGATGACGATATAGTAGTAGTAGTAGTATGACGGGCCGGTGTCCGCAACTTCACGTCTCGTACAGGTTGCGTACAGGTGGGAAGTAAATCATTCGATCTTACCCAGCTCCTCAAGAAAGGCCAGCAGCGCCTTGACGTCGCTGGCGATTTCCCGTAGGTTACCTGGGTTACCAAAGTACCTTGCCCTGTATGAACCGACCCCAGGGCAGTTCAGTAAGCACATGAGCTGTTGTCTCGTCTGCCCCAATGCAGGCTAAAAGATGCAAGAAGATGATAAAATTTAATGAAATTTTTGAAAAATGTGTTTTTTTATTGACTAGGAATTAACGCAACGCCAGAATGAAAAGTCATCATCGTCATTATAAAAGTCTATTGCCGTCCACTGATGACGTAAGGTCTTCCCCAAAGATCACCAACCAACCCGGTCTCGTGCAGAACGCATCTATCGCTGCCAGCCACCTTTTTCAAATGGTCGGTCAATCGTGCCGCAGGGCGTCCCACATTACGCTTGCCCAAACGCGGTCTTTACTTTAAAGCGTGTTTACTGCATCTACCGTCTATCCGTCTGCAGACGTGGCCCACTTCCACTTCACCGCGCTGATTCAAAATAAAGTAGTTCAGATTCTGTATTAAAAATAGTGCAAGTGTATAAATAACTGTACCATCCCATCAAATCTATCCAAACTTTAGCAAATTGGGTCTTTTTATCTTGGTTATAATCGACATCAAATTCATTCCAAAAATGTATTTAAAAATGATAAAACCTCGCTCTAAAACAAAGTACGACAAAGTACCTAATTAGTCATGTTGAATCTATACATCTATAATATACATATATAGGTACTAATACATTAAATTGAACTGTCTGTATGTAATGTTACAGATAACAGCTTTTTACTAAATACTTATGAATGTTTAAACGGTACTTATATCAAAAACACAATATTTAAATTGTTGGTCGACTGTTTGTTTATTCCTGCTAATCTCCGAAACAGCTGGTCCGATTTTGATGGGACTTCTAGCTGGTGTTGTAAGAAGTAACACAGGCAATTGTTTTTAAACTAGCACTTTCCCCGCGACTTCGTGCGCGTTAATTGTCTCACGGATCTCTAATGCTTTGATAATGCAAAATAGTTTATAGAACTCACTCAAGGATAAAGCCAGTCACAGACGTAGCTATAATATATATTAATAATTCATAGCAAGGCATATTACGATATATTTTCTATAGTAATCTTTGAGTAACCACAGACGCAGCTATAATATATATTTTTACTACGTCACCAAAATATGTGGACAGATATAGCAAGGCATATTAATATATATTTCAAAAATGTGAAACAAACAACGATCGCAGAAATAATAAGGGCGAAAATATATTATTATATTATAGCTACCGTGTGTGGTGTGGTGGCTAGCTATAATATACTGGGTGATTTTTTATTCACGTTCCAAATTTCTCAGGGTGATAGTACCCATGAAATTGAATAACTTTCTCCAAAAAACATGGGTCGAAATATTAAAAAAAAAATCGGACTTCCCATACAAAATCGATCAGCTGACTATTGATTTTGTATGGGAAGTCCGATTTTTTTTTTAATATTTCGACCCATGTTTCGAAAAAAAAACATGGGTCGAAATATTAAAAAAAAAATCGGACTTCCCATACAAAATCGATCAGCTGACTATTGATTTTGTATGGGAAGTCCGATTTTTTTTTTAATATTTCGACCCATGTTTTTTGGAGAAAGTTATTCAATTTCATGGGTACTATCACCCTGAGAAATTTGGAACATGAATAAAAAATCACCCAGTATATTACAGCTACGTATGTGACGGGCTTAACGTAGCGTCCTATTAAAGATTGAATTTTTGGAATGAGGAGTTTCAGGGATTACCCTTACATACAAACTTAAAAAATACAAAGTTATAGAAGAAGAATAGGATATCGCGCAATTAAATTGGTAAATAGGAGGACCCACATTGTTTTATTTACACTTGTTTATTTCTTTATTAAAACCATTATTCACGCGGCCGATGTCACGGGCATAAGTTAGTTAGTTGCCCATAAAACTCAGATAAGCATGAGAACCCTCGAACACTGCCGTGAACACAATCAATTTCCCCTGCACTATTCAAGTACTCACTGTAGTCCTACCCAATACTGTTATCTTAATCATAGTAATCTTTAAGTTCCTAGCAATAAGGGTGCTGCTATACGCAAAATAACTTTGGTTTGTAGACAACCGTGTCGATATACCCCTCTCGCTCACACGCCATGATTTACTTCTCGATTCTAAACTATTAGCAAGTTTAAAATAGTTATTTAAAACAATAGTTTGAAAAAAAAAGCCAGTAATTTTCGTAAATTTTGTGTGTTTTATTAACAATTTGTAAAGGAGATGAGATTTAGTCGAGTTGTGGGGTGAAATTTAGTAATGTGGGCTGGTTCTAAGGGTTGGCAGTAAACATCCGGAGAGAGGGACAGCAATACCTGAGTGAAGTTGCAGCGATACAAAGACGCGTGCTTCTGCAACGATAGGACAGTGTTTTAACAAACCATTAATTTATTAAAACCAGAAGACATCATATACGGTTTTGTTGGTCATTAGTCAAGTTAATAATCGTGAGTATTTAGTCTTTAATATTTCATATCCAAGTGCTGTCAAGAATTTTAATATGAACATATTTTGAGTACAACAAAGGATTACTTATCGGAATATGTGCAAAAATATGTGCACATTACATACATTTTTGCACATTTTTTTTTAATTTTAGTGTAAACTATGTGAGCAATGATATTAATGTTTGCGAATATTGGACGCTTGAATACTTGTTGCTCTATTGCTATGGTTTCTGATAGCGTTACCAAAGAAACTGAGTCGTAGGCGTCGTGAATTATTTGTTTGCTACGAGCGCGTAGCTTGCGTAGCAGTGCTACGGCGTAGGTGTCTGATCCATATTAAACAATAACAATTTACTATAGACTTCATGTTAGTTTTGAATACTGTGGGAATATAAAATTACATTTAAATTCACAAAAACGTAATCGGTTAAACTCACCGGCATTTTATCCATTTTGAAAGATAAATTTTAAGCAAATTGCTTGAACATTACGATACGGCACTTGGCACAGTGAGAATCGGTCCTAGGCCAAAGAAAGTTTAGTTTATCTTTAAGACCCAGTTTTACATGAATAATAAATAACAAAAAATAACTAATAATAAATGCAAAAAATAAACAAACAACAACAACATAATAACATTTGAGTTATTATATTGTGAGCTATGACAATTTATGAATAAAGTAAATCTGAGAAAAAATACTAGGTAATACGGAAAGTTGCATTAAAATAAATAAAATAAAATAAAATAAAATTCATTTATTTCGGATAACAAAATCCATATAGGCTTACACTATTAAAATACAAAATACAAGAAAACTACACAAAACAAAACAAACATAATACACTAAATTACTCTCCTAATGAAGGATCTCCATAGGGGAGAAGAGATTGCAGCTGCCACGCATTCTGCGCATTAGGGATACTGTTTTCTTTCGAATAACGACATGAAAGCCATCAGTGCGATACATTGCAAACATCCCCGATGCACTACAGAAGCGAGGCAGCCCCAACATCATCCTGAAGATATTATTATACTGGACGCGCAGGACATCCAGCGATCTTTTGGCGTAACTGACCCACAGATTTCCCGTATAAAAGCTTTGACAATAGGCCTTAAACAAGGTTACTTTCACTTGTTCAGAGCATCGGGAAAATCTGCGGGCCAGCATGTTACCTCTGACTAAATTAAGCAGTGATACTTGCTCCTGTGTTAAATTTAAATACATATATAATTTAATTGAACACATTGGACATTTTACCCATTTAATGTACTGCATTTTTAAAAGGTACCTTGGATCAAATGATGAAGTCAAAGTCAAAGTCAAAGTCAAAGTCAAAGTCAAAGCATTTATTTCAATTAAACCATTTACAGGCACTTTTGAATTGTCAAGGAGTCGGTCAGTTAGTCAGAGAGTTGAAGCTAGTTGCTCGTTCCAAAACGTAGGTAGGTCTCTATGGAGAAGAACGAGCAAGAAACTCCACGGACACTCTTTTAAATCAAGTTTTTACAAAGTCTGGTTACATGATTCTTGTTGCTTCTATATGTGAAAACTATGAAGGTAATCTAATACAAAACACAAAAAAGAAGCAAGATAAAGTGGCATCTAATCCATGGCAGATAAGAGCTGACCAATCTCCACTGACAGCGCCCGTTCACGAACATGACGCGTGAATCAGCACCATTTAGCTCAACCATTTTGAAGGGAGCCTAATGATCCAACACACGCGCCACCATCAGCGAGACATTTGAGCGAGCATGACAATACTCCCAACCGCCATGTTAATTTTTGTCAAACATAAAGGTATTAATATACATGGCTCCATGGTATTCACATTTACAAAATTGAAATAATGCTGCTAAATTATACAAAACTAAGGTTTCCAATGTATATTATTTTATCATATGAAGTGTGATAAGTTAATAATTTAAAAATATCTATATATAATAATAACGATACTCGTTACTCATGTCAATAGAAAAAGGGGTAGGAAACATCCTTTTCTTCCAATTTGGAAATTCCCTAAACTGACTGTGGAGCAGGACCAGCATGAGTTGAATGATTCTGTCGATTATGAGGAAACTTATTTCCTTTAATCTTTAAACTAGTATCAAAATTGTAAGATAAAAAGGTGTATGGCACCTTTTTATCTTACAATTTTGGCGAGGCTGGTATGAGAAAAAGTTAAGTTTACCTTGTCTGTTTCCTAGGTTTGTTGAAAGTGTTAAAGTTAATATATCTCTTTGTGTGGACAATTTCTTTTGTTTTCGGTCATTGTAGTGCAGCTTCTGATAAATGAGTAAAGGAGTTGAGGTTCTTCATACGAATAGTCACTGGAGTCTTAAACTCTGGTGTTAAGAATAACCCTTAAAATGTCTAAAAACCAAATATTTGTCGCTTGTCATTGTTTAACTATTGTGTCTTCTAATTGACAGTTAAGCTCATAATCTTGTTTTAAATTAAGAACATTTAATTGTGTTTTAATAGCACCTGAACAGGCTGGAAAGGAAAAGATACTTTGGAGCAGATCCTTATAGGGAATCAAATTAAAAAAAAATGTATTTGTGTATGTATCAGCTGTCTGACACCCATAGTACAGGGTCTCCCTAGTTTGGGGTCAGATGGCCGTATGTGAAATGTCCCCACATATTATTATTATTATTATAATTATTGAAAAAGCCTGGAAGTTCAATAAACCAACATTATATTTGCTTAGTTGACTATAACTTGGTGAAGTGGCCGGTACTATGAGGATCCATTTTGGATATGGGCACGCCCAAACATACTGTGCACTGTTATAAGGATGGAACGACCTCAATTAAAATATATGGCGTACTATCATATGATTGCCGCCCCAACACGTTTTGCTGAAAAAAATCTGGAAAAATGGCAATGTTACCAAAGTCATGAAATCATTGAATATCCAGAAGCTGGTCTTCCCCATACGTCTGTATGTTGCGAAGATCCCTTCTACATAATGATATCTGCGAGAGACAATAGTCCACGTGGTTTTAAATTGAGCCATATTTATCATAATGATTTTTTACCATAAAGGTTGTAATACAAATTTTTAGAAAAGTTTTTTTTTTGCACTTATTAGGATAAGTGTGTATTTAATCATAATCATAATCATTTATTCATTTGCGAATATGAGAACAAAAGAAAACATGTAACTATTAAACTAATTTTATAAAGCATCAAAAATTTCTTCTAAATTGACGTCATCTGGAAATGTGCTCAAGCGGCGTTGCCACGTTGGCGATGCTCTTAATCTCTATCCTCTGTATTTATTATTTGCAAAATCACATTAATAATAATAATAATAGTTATTTTATTTATTTGACAACATGGGTCCACTTGTTAGAAAAAAACCAAATCTAAATGTAATACATTACGAACGACAAGGTTGCCCTTGTCGCACCAGTACATTAACAAAATGCCTCAGCATTGGGGCATCCAGCTGTTCGGTTAGGGCCACGGTTCCTAACCTGGGGGTAATTACCCCTGCGTGGGTAAAACTGGTTTTCTGTGGCGGTAATACGCTGGTAATATACATATCATGTATGACAAAGATTAGACCAATAACATCGAATCTAGCTCGCCAGTGCATTTCTTGCCCTAGGTGTGTATATCGTTAACTGTTTATCTTTATATGTTCTATTTTCATTGGTAACATGAGAGGGGGGGGTTAAATCAGTTTCCCTAGCTTAGTCATAGGGGTGACAAGGTCGAAAAGGTTAGGAACCACTGGGTTAGGGCCTTCCGAATGCTATTGGAACTGCCACGCACTCTTGTAAGTAATGAAGCGGTCTTTTTTCTTCTATTCGTGAAAGTCATCAATTCGCACTTCCACGAACATAGTAGAAGCACGACAGTAATGTGGCAGCCCCAACAGCACCCTAAAGTAACAAGTACCTACAAAACCTGGCTGTTAAAATTGTTCATCGAGTTTTAGAAAATGTTTTACTTCGTATATCATTTCTTTATTACCCATTACCCACAGGTAATTTCTGTTTTTTAGGGTTCCATTCTTCATAAGGAAAAAAGTGAAACTACAAGCACAGAGTTCGTAAGGCTGGGTCGCGCCCGAGCAGAGAGACCACTCAGAACAAACCGCCATTTTTACCACGCACACATTGACATTACGTTGATAGGCATTCTCTAGCAGTTTCAAGCAGACTTACGACTCGACTGTCACGTGTTGTCTAAATGAATAAATGAGAGACATTGACATTTCACGACAAACAAGAAAATGTTGTTATAAAAAATTGCAAAGAGTTCCAACCAGTGTAAATAAAATGTCATATTGTCACAAATAAAACCTACAGAGTCAAAACAGTAGCAGCCCTAGTGAGTCTGGCAAGTATAAGTAATTATTTTTGAAGATGAGGGCGGGAGCGGTCCTTCTGTACCCTGTATATTTTGTGCTACAAGGATTCAGTTAAATTATTATTTTACAGAAAGCTTTTGTTCGTTTACCACAGAGATATTTGTAACTTTCGTGCCGCTAAAGGAAAAAAAGAATGTCATATAAGATCGCTTTTGTCCGATAACCACAAAAGAGTCTTTCGCAAGATCTTTGTGACGTAGCAATTTTAATGTTGCCATAATGTTGGTTATGTAACTCTTGCAAATAAATATCGCTAGTTCAAATCGAAAAACATAACGCTATAGGTTTAATTTTCGAATCATCATCGTCACTTCAGCATACTAAAGGTCCACTGTTGGCCATAAGCCTCCGCCATGGCACCTCGTTTTTTCATCACGTCTCGTAACCTATTTTGTTTTTTTTTATTGTTTTTTATGCCATATCTAAATAACAAAACATGTAGCTATCCTCATTATTATGATATACACCGGCGACCTCGAGCGACCAGAGAATCGTATGCGCTACGTCCAAAACTCTCAAAATTTAGTCGAAAAAATTAAATAAAAGATAGTATTCTTTAACTTTAAAAAAAGCGTATTTAAAAGATAGATAATAAAATGGTCTGTAAGTGTTAGTTTCGTTTAATTATACCTGGTAGATTTTGTGTGATTGTCAATGTTTTGTCCGCGTCAGACACAACTTCACGATTAATATGAATATAATCAAAAATATTCACATACTAAATGATTAAGAGAATGTTCTAGTTTAACGTTTTTTTCAAATCATTTACACTACACATTTTGACGTGATTGTTGAAAAGTCGTTAATAGCCCCTTAAGAAAATGAAGAGTATATACACCAACACCTGTTGCATGACACACTTGCTATCTCACCGCAAGAATTTGACATTGAAAATTGAGCCCAGACAATGGTATTTTTAGTTTTTACAAAAAGAACCAGTCCACAATCTCTCAATACGTTTTTGACTTTGACTATGACTGATTTTATTGTGTGACATTATTATCTAGCAACAGGTACATCTACATCGAAAACTTAAGCTAAGTATAGTTATAAAAATATTCTACGTTAAACCTACAAAAATAAAAGATACGAAAATTACTTAAAAAAATAAAATAAATAAATAAAATAATTGCGTCCTGTTACTTTTGCGCTCGCTTGTTCATATGTAGTTAAAATAAAACGAAAATAAAAACAAATCCATTTTCTTAAATATTGCAACAAGGTATTTTGAACTAAATCAATACGCGATTAAAAATAAAACCCTTAAGTATAAAGACTATTGCGTTGTCTCGCTCTGTGACCCGAGCAGGTGCGAAAACCGTACAGTCAGCTTCAAAACCAACTGACAACTTACGAACATCGCGATCAACTGGTTCACCCCTTTGCTAAGAATGAAATGATTATGAATGATTTGAATGATACCCAATTGATGACGCAACCACTAACAGGGGAAAATCGAAGGTACCAGGCCACGAGGTCATGATCATCATCAGCCAAAAAACGTCCACTGTTGGACATTGGTCTCCCTCATAGAACGCCACAACGAGCGGCGACCTGCCGCTTGCATCCACTGGTTACCAGCGACCTTGCCGATGTCGTCGCTCCATCTGGCGGGAGGCCTACCAACGCTGCGTCTTCCGGTTCGTGGTCGCCACTCGAAAACCTTTTTTCCCCATCGGTTATCGATTCTTCGCGCGATGCCCATTGCCACTTCAAGTTGCATATTCTGAGAGCTATGTCGGTAACCTTACTTCTTTGGCGAATTTCCTTGTTCCGGATCGGCCACGAGGTAGATAGCCTTTAAGATGGAATTCATGCATCTCTCATCTTGCATGCACGAGGAAGGCAGCTGTAAGGGAGGAATGGCGACGTGTCGTAAAGCGTGCCACCAACACCTGAAGTGACCACGACCACTCTGTCAAGAGTGACGCCGACGAATATTAAAAAAAACAGTTTCACATTAATCTATCGTTGCCGGTAAATATTAAAATAATTAAAAATTGTTAGAAACAAAAATAGATATTTTTTTATAAGAGTTAAAGGTAATGGTCCGATTGCAAAAAATCTTTCACTAATGCAAATCTACACTATTGCAGAGTGCCTTAAATATTTTATTGTATACCTGACTAGGACGAAGTAAAATATTTATGTAAATACTAGCTTTTGCCCGCGACTTCGTCCGCGTGGAAGTCGAAAATGGTTCTAATAGGACTTTTAATTGTTTTTTTACGTTATTCATTTTGTTATAACCAGTGATTTCAAAAGGAAGGATACGCCCATTAAAACATTTACAAACGTTCATGGAACTAGG
Organism: Charanyca ferruginea; assembly: GCA_947361185.1. Classification (NCBI taxonomy): domain Eukaryota; kingdom Metazoa; phylum Arthropoda; class Insecta; order Lepidoptera; family Noctuidae; genus Charanyca; species Charanyca ferruginea. Next base: position 1,545,474 of record OX376055.1, on the reverse strand, counting down.
TAAAGTAGCGACATCTGCCACAACTCATACAATGTCGACTGAGTCGCGTTGCCCATAGGCCCTAAACTGTCATTTTTAGGGCCAATGCGCTGGTGTCATTTAGTGGTTCTTACGCAGTAATATATATGTCAATGGTAATAACATATAAATGCATTATGTTAAAATGTTTGAATACTTATTGTGTCAAAATAAAATGTAATTCAAATCGAAAGCACAAAGGAGTGTTGATCAACTTCGATGCAAATCACCCCCAAAATAACTTTTTACTCCTTTTTAACCCCGTTATGCGACGGATTTAATGAAATACGAAACACGTCTTCAATCAATTCTGTTAAAGAATGTTTATGCGAAATTTGAAGTAGATTGGACCAAGGAATCACGTTGCCTCATACAAACTTTTCCTCCGTTTTTGACCCCCTTAGGGGTAGAATTTCGGAAAATCCTTTCTTATCGGATGCCTACGTTATACGAAGAACACACCCTTCAAGTTTCAGGTTTCTACAATCAGCAATTTAGGCTGTGTGTTGATCCGTCAGTCAGTCATTTAGGACAAAGCATTTTATATATATAGAATATAAAGTCCTAGAAGCGCGACTATACAGTAACGTTAAGTTATGACTGTACAGTAATACATTTTTATTAGATTTATAGCAATAGAAGCTCTTTATTTTCTTTGTTAAAATTTAGTAGACACTTTGCCCGTGACGTTTCGCGTGAATTTTCTCCCTATTTTTTTCAATTATTATATTATTATATCCTATGTTACTCGTTAAAGATGTAGCCTTCCAATAGAGACAGATTTTTTTAAAATTGGTTATGTATTTCTTGAGTTTTATCGTAACAAGCAAACAAATCTTTCCTCTTTATTTATAACTAACGACCCGAACCGGCTTCGCAGGGGCCTATAGCCTTCCTCGATAAATGGACTATCCAACCCAAAAAGAATTTTTCAATTCGAACCAGTAGATCCTGAGATTAGCGCGTTTAACCAAACAAACAAACAAGCTCTTCAGCTTTATAATATTAGTATAGATATTAGTTTCGAGTTTAATCTTGCAGGATTGCAGGGCCAATAAAAAATAAATACATATAATATGCATGAAGCTATTGCATTGTTGATTCTTTGTACTGGACATTTTGTTTTTTTATAGCTTTTGTTTTTTATCTTTTTCAATTGTTATTACTTCCTGTGCTAGTTCTTAAATACTGTTTCTTTTTATTTCCCGACAATTGCGATTTCATTTCAGATATTGCTTTAAATCTTTCAACTGTTTTTTTTCCTCGTCCTTGCTTGATATTTACGAATTAATTATATTTCAAAGAAGTGACTGCTTTCATGGTTCAAACTTGTTCGTAGTTCCTACTTAAATAGCATTCAGTAACGAAGATACCTATTTATATTATTTCAGCAGGTCTTCCTCAAAATATATTTTTAAGACCGTTTAAATTTTGGACTCTTAAAACTACGAGATAAATAAGTTCGTTATTAATTATTGTTCCACCTGAACCAAAGCAAAAAAAAATAATATTAATATTTTAAGTGAACGTGTAATATACTAACAACACAGTTCTCTATAACACTTCTTCGAACTTTACTCAGAGTGTGAACTATCTTTTTACTCGAAAATGAAAAGTGAACTAAGATTTATGAGCGTGACTGTACATTAGTAACCTATCGATCGCGCAGTCGCGGACTCTTTCGGGCTGGTAGTCCCTATAAGCCAGTGTTACCGACAAGTTCTGAGTTACGGGGGCTTCTTCGACTTACAAATCCGGTAACAGGGGTATTATTCAATCTAAAAATGGCAGGCTTAAATGCTGAACAAAGAGAAATGTTGAAAAATGAAATCAAGAAAGTGAGGCTGGATGCCAAGCCAAGCCAGGAGGCACTTGAGAAGATGCCACTGGAGGATTTAGTGGGTGAGTTTAGTGCATAATTTAACCATAACATAAACTAGTACTAGATAAGAAACATATTTATTATACTAACTAATAAAATAAATAAATGTATGTCGTCAAAATACCGATGCTCTGTGCATCTGACCCCAAGTCAACCAGTTGACACGCTGCGCTATGTAGATTCACAATCGTACGTCTAGTTCACGACTGTATTGATTGTCGAATATGCCATTGCAATCGAATTTTATTTAATCGATCTTGATTTTATGCCGACTGCAATGGAATTAATGTCTGAGCCCATGCAACAGAACTTTAAAGAAAGATTACTAAGGGCGGGTTGCTTCAACTAACCATTACTGACAGGTAATAGTCAAAAACGGCGCTAACTATCGTCAAATCAAAAAAATGGGTTGTTTCACAAAATCATACGTCAAAAAGTTACTATTACCATAACCGACCAGTCATCGTAATTTAGTGTTGTCAAACAGGTACTTCAAACATCAAAATATTATGGAATCTCTTTTTGAATAACTTTAACTGACGGACTTTTATGTCATGAAACAACCCGTTACATTTAACGTACGTTAAACATCAGTCATAGTAACTTTTTAACCGTCCGTATGTAACGTTAACCGACTGTTTGAAACAACCCGCCCTTAGAGGATAAAAGATCATGCCTATTTAATCCTTCTTTCTTGCGCTAATTAGTAAGCTTTCATAAATATACTTATTTAGGATTGAAGCCAAAAAAGAGGCTTATATAGAAATACAAGCCTCTTTTACGGGTGAAAACTCTGTCGCCTTCTTCAACAGTAAAAGGCGACAGAGGGATATTGACCAGAGGATGGGGAGCAGCGTCCTTCTGAGTACCATAACACCTACTGCGATCGCCCACATGCATCGGCCAAGCATGGCGATTACGGTTAAACTCCCGTTCCACCTTGGGGGAGACCTATGCCCAGCAGTGGGCGAATAAAGGTTGACAAGATGATGATGATGAAAATAGTCTCAAAGCTTTTCTAGATAAAATGTATAACTTTTTTTTAGAAAATTACATCGAGATGAGCGTGGAGGTGATCAAGGATATGGAGAAGCGTCGTGACCCTGTGTTCCTGGAAGTGCTACGCTATGCTCAAGCGCATTTGACTCGCGAAGGTATGTTACTATAATGTATATATAGGGTGACTGGTAATTAGTGTACGATACTTAAATACGTGATTGTGTTCATGATAATAAACAACTTTCCCGAAGAAAAAATGTTTTTTGTACTGGTTCACTTTTATCACAATAACACAACAGCCGTATGAAATTCACGCGCGCGCACATCTGTGACCTAAAGTGAACCAATACAAAAAACCTTTTTTTTCTTCGGGAAAGTTGTTTGTTATCATGAACACAATCACGTGTTTAAGTATCGTACACTAATTACCAGTCACCCTATATATATAAAAATGAACCGCCGAAATCTATGTAAGCGCATAACTTCCGAACGGCTAGATAATTTTCTTTTTTATTATTCATTATTAGGCTTGCGTTTGACCGCAATTCACCTGATCTTAAGTGATGATGCGGCCTAAAATTGGAACTCCTCGGGCGACATCTTGATCACATTTCCGGTATGTGTCTTTGTCCCCTAGTGAATACATGACTTAAGTGTCCAGAAGCCAAATATTGGTAGTTTGTCATTGTTTAACTATTGTGTTTCCTAATTGACAGTTGAAATTATAAACCTTAAAAGGACAAAAACACAACAACAACAAAAACGGAAAAACTACATTCAGTATTCTGAACAACTTGCCCTGGCCTTGCCCTTGCCTGGCATTGGTTGCCTCAAAATTATTCATAATGATTGGTTCAATGCCCCATTTTCCGATTCATGGTTTTTGTGATTGTGTATAATTATAAACAAATATTGATATGGCCTACAGGTAGTTGTTTTGGGTCTAACTGTTTGTAAAGCACACAAAGCACACTCACGATCATCATCATCATCTCTAGCCTTTTCCCAACTACATTGGGGTCGGCTTCCAGTCTAACCGGATGCAGCTGAATACCAGTGTTTTACATAAAGCGACTGCCTATCGGATCTCCACAACCCAGTTAATGGGTAACACGATACCTCTTGGTAAGACTGGTTGTCAGACTTTCTGGCTTCTGACTACCCATAACGACTGCCAAAGATCTACAAATGACAGCCGGGACCAACGGCTTTACGTGCTTTCCGAGACACGGAGGGAACTCGGTATGAAAGGGATTGTCACCCATCCTCAGACCAACCGCGGCTAGCGTAGCTTAACCTTTGACCGATCAATCTTTACGGCTTTAACATAGCTACGAGCTCCTCTTTAAACACACTCACGAGACAGGAGACATTTTTATAGTAAGGCAATGGTTTAAAAAAATGTCGATGTGAAACTTGGAGTCCTTTTACCTAAGACTTTTCATCACTGTCAGTTTGCGGGGCAAATTATAGCATCAGTAGCATTACATTTACAGAACATTAATCCGCGTATAAAACATTGCAATAACACCAGCTGTCAACACCTTTAATAACCTGGTTCAACAGTTGACGTCTGCCGTCTGATGATTGTGGTGGGTAGCAGAATAAGTACGTTTAATCTAGATTAATATTAAATCATTATTATACTCTATAACTGTAAATCTTAACGTATTGCATAACCATCTGGGGTGGGACGGTCAAGACCTATAACTTGTAGCTAGAACGATCACAAAGAGCCATTTTATAGGTCATGTCCTATTAATATCCTACGGCTTAACTATACAAACTGTCTGATTCTTACAATTTTTCACCCTACAAATAATTCTAGATTCAACACTTCCTTACGTCGCAAGCTACACTGAAATCATAGGAAAAATCCATTGTATTCCATCCAATACTACAATACTTTTATTACGTTTAAAGTCGTGGTCCAACATTGTAATTTATTCTGTATCGCGGATGTGTTTACAAACATATCAAACATAACAGACCTAGAAAAACCACCTGTAGGTGATGATCGTTCCTTGAACTCAAGTCACGCAGTATAGCAGCCAAGCTACTGCGCCAACCATGTTGTCACAATACTATTTTAGCAACCATCTAAACAAAAGACATTCTACCTATATATATTATAGGTCCCTTGCCGCGCTGAGTTTGTTTGTTCCTACAGAATATTTTCCAAAACTACTAACCCGATTCTGTAATTTTTTTAGCTATTATATCCCTGAGTTATTACACTATAGGCTAAGGGGGTTGTTCTTTTCAAAATTCATCACAATAAAAAATTTAAAGCTCTCTAGATGACTCTTTGTGACACTAAATAAGCTAACCAGCAAATGTGTTTCATCTTCCACACGATATCCCTTTTATTTTATATACAGTACTGTACGTTTAAAAGTTAGGAGGAGCTCGTGGCTAAGTTAAAGCAGTACAGACCGATCGGTGAAAGGTTAAGCTACACTAGCCGCGGTCGGTCTGTGGATGGGTGACCATCCCTTTCATACCGAGTTCCCTCCGTGCCTCGGAAAGCACGTAAAGCCGTTGGTCCCGGTTGTCATTTGTAGATCTTTGGCAGTCGTTACGGGTAATCAGAAGCCAAAAAGTCTGACAACCAGTCTTACCAAGGGGTATCGTGTTACCCAGTAACTGGGTTGTGGAGGTCCGGTAGGCAGTTGCTCCATGTAAAACACTGGTATTCAGCTGCATCCTGTTAGACTGGAAGCCGACCCCAATATAGTTGGGAAAAGGGTAGGCAGATGATGACTGTACGTTTAAAAGTTCCAGGAGGTATCTTCGAAATCCATGGTTAGTTGAAGACGGATAGGTAACCAGCGATTTATCTAACTAATCATAATACGTGTACTGTTCGATATTGTGGAGTTCCATCGTCTACCTCCGAAGGTATAATAGGAAACCACCTCAGTAGTCTCCTTTAAACAAAAAAATATGTTTCAAATTATCAGTAATCATGTATAAAATGACAGACATTAGACGCACATAAAACCTACGAATTAGTTGAAGTTGGTTGTAATCAGACATGGTTACTATTATCCGCTTTGTCTTCAACTCGGGTCATAAAACTCACTCGTGTTTTAATAGGAACCCTATTAGAAATCGATGACGAAGAGCACGTTAAGAGCGTTCATTCGTTCGAACCATGTTGGAGTCAAAATTGATGATTTCGGTGAGTTTTCATACAAGAAAAGTATACTCAAAAGTGAAGAAATTGTAAAGAATTTTTAGCCACTTTTCGAGTTATTAAACGTGTTAGTTTGGGATCAAATCAGTGATATTTTATGTTTTTTTAGGCCTAGTAAAACATTTACGTTCTAAATCATGGTACATATATTTTTTTTTAATCATTTATATATTTATTTTGCAATTAATTATTTAGTACTAGGCCGCTCTGAAGTCACGCTCTTAAAATATACCTTTCGCAGGAAAACTTACAATATAATTAAAATTGAATGTGGTTCTGCATATTAATAATGTTAAATCGGTCTTATGTAGGTCAACCAGTCGCCCCAACTTTCTTGGGGTCGGCTTCCAGTTTAACCGAATGCAGCTAAATACCAATGTTTTACATGGAACAACTGTATGTCTGATCTCCACAGCTCAGCCACTGGGTAACATGATACCCCTTTGTAAGAAACAACCCTTGGTATACAACAAGTTGCCTACTGAACTTAAAAGTATTTTATAATAATAATATTTGGGGACATTTCACACATGGCCATCTGACCCCAAACTAGGAAGACCCTGTGCTATGGGTGTCAGACAGCTGATATACATACACAAATACATTTTAAATACATACATATATAGATAAACAACACCCAGACACAAGTGCTCATCACACAATTGTTTACCCTGGGCGGAAATCGAAACCGCATCACGCTGCGCAGCAGTCGATCAGTCAACCACTGCGCTAACCGTGTCGTCAGTGTCACTGATTTATTGAGGAACAAATTAAGGTCATTTTGTTGAAGAAAGACCAGGTATTATAGTATTGACAGAGATATAGACATTAGATTAGATTATGATATAGGTATACCTATGAATAAGGTATTCCTGTCTTTTTGATTGGCGAACTGTATTTATTTACAAACAATACTAATCAAAGAAACTGACTTAAATATCAATGTAATTGCGTTATTTAAAATAATTCAAAAATTAAATAATTAACTTTTGACTCATTGTATGTCCATGTTATATTAGCATCAGTAAACTTACAATTAATTATATTAGTCACAAAAATAATAGCTCATTTCAGCAATTCAAAGATTTCATACTCCTTAGAATTCTGTTGTTACTACCCTTAATTCGACGTCTCTGTGAGGCTGACTTCTTGCGGATTATTGCATTACAATATAATAATCTGTAAAAGGTGTAAACTTTTTTTAAATAGGTACCCACACAATCACGCATATCTATAGCACCACATCACACACCAAATAAAGTGTACGAAACACACTCTAAAAATTACTCCACCTAAAAAATGTTTCTCATTTTCATTTTTATTTTTATTTATTGTATGTGATTTCGGTAAATTCTTATTAATTAAAATTCGACTCATATAATTTCGAGAACACACTGACTCCTTATTTATACCAATAAAGAATTTAAGAGCGTGTATTCGATTCGTGACGAAAACGTGTTTGTATGTTTTCGTGTTTTGCCCAGAGCAATATCGTAATGATGTGAGGAGATTATTTAAAGACAATTATAGTTTTAGACAGATTAAGTCTTGATTTAGGGAACTACAGAGTAAACGTATATTTTTTATTTATGGTTTTTTTAAAGCGAAAACAATCCGTTTATTGCGTTTTATGAAAATATACGTCAGAGTTAACTTTCAGAACGAATACAACCATTACAGTATACCAAAATATTATGTTTTATACGTTTTTCCAACAGGATATACAGTCTTAAAGTCTACTACAGAGCCAAAATTACGAAAATATTACTATTATGTATCAAAAAACAATGTTGAAAAACTACAAAATCGGTTCACATTGACAATTTTTTTTCACCGGTACTTGAATAAAAACATAACTAATATATTTATTTTATGAAATAAAGGTTATGCTTAATATACAGAATAGTTTTCAGTCCGTTATACGAACTCATTTATTATACACAATTATTTTAAAAAGCACTGTAAAACATCGCGCGCTGTCGTTTGCCGATCAATTTCAATGATTCGTGCTTATTTTGTGCGTATTTTTTTTTCAAATGCACACAAACAGACCATTGTATTGTACTAGTGTGTGTCAATGCTGCTACGCCGTTCTAGCAATCGTTCAGATTTTGAGTTGTTCTAAATCCAATACGCGCCCTTAAAAAATATATTTTCTCATTACAGAATTTCTGTCGATCGAAATCGAAGTGTATGCGGCGTGCAACAAGATAGCCATGCAGCAATGCACTCGTGAGTACCGACATTTAAGAATGTATTACTAAGAACAATCATCGAATATTTTTGATCATAACTTCGATGGTTGGCACCACAGGCGGTCTCTGCTTCGCTGTGTTAAAAATATGCGGGTACATTCCTTTTATTTCTCCAAAACTAATTTACCAAATCAAAACAATTCACCACCAACCAAAGAAAAAACCTAATAACCAAATCGCAACACGTGTACTGTTCGACATTGCTAATTTCCATTGTCTAACTCCGACGGTCTACTACACTTACACCAAACACATCTGAAGTCAATTATAGATACCCATATCTATCTGAAACAGTTATGTCAATCTCAAAGTCACTGGTGATCCAAAAGCATAAAGACTAAACTAATCTAAAACTTAATCGAAACATAATCTTAAGGAACACAAACTAAAAATCCTAACGAAAATAAACACTGTCATGACTAATATTTACTTCTTTATTAAGTTTCCATTAAAAACGTCTTTTTAATTAAGGTGATTGAGATTTGCTTCATTCCAGGCCGTATTATCTGACTGTTATCAAAATTGATTCAAGTCCCAGAATAATGCTCGGGGGCCGTATGTTTGACATGGCTGATCTAAAGTATAACTTTTTCAGATTTAACGATTAAAAGTTTAATTTTTTTACTATAATTCTGTCAAGACGAGCCAACCCGCCATCTGTCAATAAGCAATTAAATTACGTCAATCTAAAGCCGGGTCTCCTGCGACACTGTTTTGTATTTTCTAACACATCAAACATCTACCAAAAATATGTCAAATTTTGTTAGATGTTTGATGTTAAGTGTTAGAAAACACAAAGCAGTGTCGCAGGAGACCCGGCTTTAGCTATAAACTTTTGCCTGGAATAGATTTACCTAATATTTATCTGCGTTTAATATCCAAAACAATTACAGAACCAATATGTCACCCGTATTTCAAAGGAATTATCATTTCACATTTCACCCCAATTATCATGTGCCTAGCCTTTTTCCAACTGTTAGGGATCGGCTTCCAGTCTAACCGGATGGTGCTGAATACCAGTGTCTAACATTGAGACGACCACCTGTCTAAATTCCACATCCCAGCATTCGTAGGTCTTTGACGACTGTCAAAGACCTACGAATGACAGCCGGGACCAACGGCTTTACGTGGTTTCCGAAGCACGTAGGGGTCGGTATGAAATGGATGGTCACCCATCCACTGACCAACCGCAGCAAGCGTAGCTTAACCATAATGACCGGTCAATCCATACGGCTTCAGATGAATGAATCATTTAAGAGGTAATTTGTTGTTTTTCAGCGGTGGACAAGATCGCTCACCTCGTAGTGTTGCACGACGGTGTCCCCTAAGCAGAACTGCAAAGGTCTACCTTCAGGTAAGATACAGGTATTTTTGAATCTCCATCTTGACAACAATGACAACTGAGTACCCTGTCAAGCAAGTAGTCTACTCAGTTCCAACGCTACCGTTGGCGCACTGGCTGAGCATTTGGCTACAGTATTACGTGTCGCGGACTTCGATTCCCGCACGGAACAAATTTTTGTATGGCCTACAGGTAGTTGTTCTGTGTCAGGGTCAGCAACGCTTTTATGAAAATAAACTTTTTGTTAAATAGACAACCGCCTTCAATGACATAAAATATGTAATCCAAAGAATATTTTTCCAGCATAAAAAAATACTCCAGCAATTTTGTTGAAATTTCTATGGTCTGACAAACCGAAAGTATATCCTTCCAAATAAACAGATTTTCCAAATCGGTTTAAAAATGGCGGAGTACTGAGGTAACAAACTTGCATAAACCAACAGAATTAAGAAAGTTATTCTTTTTTGAAGTCGGTTGAAAAAGATAAACCATTTGCATCTAAATTGAGAAGGGAAACCTGACAATACTTAGAACCTTGTCATAATAGGCTAATTAGATATCAAATTAAGAAGTCATAGACAGAATTTCTTTAAAACATTATATTTTAGCCCTAAAACCCAATTCATTTTGAAATCACTAAGGGCAGATTCGACCAAACTTGGGAATAAAATCATTGATTTTATTCCCAAGTTTGGTCACTGTAGACTTAGAGAACTTGTAGTTTTACTAAGTTTTAATATAATACATCGAGTAAACAAGTTCGTAATGTCAACCTTAAAATGCCCACTGCTGAGCATAGGTCTCCCCCAAGGGGAGGATCAGCCGTAATCACCAGGCTTAGCCGATGCATGTTGGCGATCGCAGTAGGTGTTATGGTACTCAGAAGGACGCTGCTGCCTATCCACTGGTCAATATTCCTTTTGTCGCCTTCTACGACACTCACTGGTAGAAATGGAGTGGTGCTGTTCGCAGCTGGCACCTCACGGTAACAAGTTATTTAAGATTAATTTAACGGCGGCCGCTACATTTTCAGCTGACAATGCCAACTCGTGTGAATATCATTGACAGTTGTCACTGTTATAACCTAGCACAACTATGTAGATACAAAATCTGGCGTTCCGCTTTCTAAACAATTGTATTTCTATTTTAGTTGGCTTACATACATGTCTGAGGTCACAGGCTGAGTGTGTCGCGAGGTTGCCGGCCGAGTACAATAGAATCGCTCCATATCCACCTTGGATGTAGTAAAAGGCGACTAAGGGATTCAAATGGTCAAGTGATCTGACCTAACCTAGATTGATGTCGGGCAGCAGCGACATCCACAAAAGTCTACGGTACATCTGCGGTCACCAACCCGCCTGTCTGGTGACTAAGGGCAAATACCAAAAATTGGAAAGAGTGCAATAGAGATGGCCCTCAGATCCCAGTTATAGCCCTACTGCTCCTGGCTACGGTAGCTGTCGGGGCAACGAACTACCAAAACCGATGACTATACATGACGACGTATAATGGAGTCACGATAAAATTAAACCATCAACTCGCAGAAGTCGAAGTAGAATCGGGACGTATGAATTAGCAAATACTAGGGTAGTCAGAGGTCCGCAGACAGGGCGAGTCAGGAAAACTATTTTACTTCTGTGAACAGGATTATGTCTCCCAGGGCGATGTTGGTTTTCATGTTAATCTGTCATTAACAACATAGTGGAAGTCAGCAATGTTTCGGATCGGGTAGCGTACCTAGTGCTGAAGCTCACAAACAGATATTTTCTGAATGTGGGTCCGGTATATACGCCGACCTCAATTCACCCTGACAAAGACCCTGAGGGCACGTATGAAGACATAACCAAGGCCAACCATAACACAACCAAGGGTTGGTGTTGAAATCTGATTTCAACGCCAAAGTGGGAGTACATAATGCGACGAATCTAAAATTTTTCCCTACGGAATCACTAGAGACAACTGCTGGTCAACTTTATCGAAACGGTCCCTCCATTTCGAGAAAAGTTGACCAGCAGTTGTGCTTTCTGATTGATAAACCCATTCTTTCGGAAAAAAACCCCAAATAAGGTGGACCTGGCGAAGTCCCGACGGTGTGACGAAGAATGAGATAGACTTTATGATGACCGACAAGCAGCATATATTTACAGATGTCTCAGTGGCCAACAGGTTTAACATCGGAAGCGATCACAGACTTGTCGGAGGCACTCTACAAAGCCATAAGAAACCGTTTCATATAATCTACTCTCCATTCTTTGTTACCCCAGACAACTGTAGGATCTGAAAAGTTCCATTTAGAATTTCAAAACTGAAAAACTACGGACGACATTAAAAAATGACCAACAACTTGGTAAAACGGTACAGGAAGTGGGATATCAATTTTATCCTCGGATTTTTGAAGCAATTACATTATGAAAGTAACTAAATTATACCAGTCTCGTGATATTCATGTCAGTAAATTGGCGGGTTTTTCTGACAGATATTATGATGCAGAACTTAGCCGTTCTGCAAGAGTTAATAAATGAGGACCCCATTGTGCCCTTAAGTCGAGCGTGATCCCCAGGATAACAGTGTTATCGACGATTTATTCATGATACGTGCATCAACATTTCCATCAAAGATCAACAAATATGTTTAATATTAATATCCCACGAACTGCCGTTAGTAAAAGACAAAGTTGTGCTTGGTTTTATGTCGCCAGTAATGAAAAATTATAACAGTCAGTAGGAAATTTTGAGGTGGTACCTACAATTCATCATTTGGTCAATACAGGGGTCTCTCCCGTAGACTGAATTAGCCAATCAATCAAAAACGAAACGCATTGAGCAAGCATGGTGAATGGTGATCAATCCTTTCCTGCATGAGGGGACGCCTTTCGATCTGCAGTGGGACTGTAATAGGAAGTTATATTATTATCTGTACTCACACAAACACACAATATAATTATATTATTTACACCTCTAGATGTCATTTATTAATAAATTGTACTCACTCGCCGCGGGAGGCCCCTTATTCACAATCATTCGATTCAATTCCGTACCGAAACGAAAGTCAAAAGATATCGAAGATGTCCTTCAAACGCAATTCACAAATCCGAAACCGAATAATTTTGACAGTTCAAATTCGATACGAAGACTGAAGTCGGAAATGAGATTGTCGAATACGGTTCCTTATTGACACGGAAACGTATCGAATGGTTGTGAATAAGGGGCCAGGCCCCTGGAGTCCTGAAATACAGGGCTGCCCTAGTTTAGGCTCCAATCCACTCCATTTATTTTAATAATGTCTGTACTGTTTTAATTAGTGTGGAAAATATACGAATTAGTGTGGAAAATAAACGAATTAGTGTGTAAAATAAACGATTTTTTACTTTTTTTTTTATCTGTACGTGTAAGTTATCTGATCCACAGTAAAAACAGGTATTTACTTACGTTTCAGAGGGGAGAGTTTACCGCTGTACATCTCCCGCTGCTCATCTGGACCACTTACATCCAACTTCGCCTCTTCACATGGACATCACACCGGAGCGCCACCGTTATTTACAGCGTACCAACATACCTAATTATTACAACAGACACACGCACAATATAGTCTCAACACTTCATCACTAAAAATTTATGCATTTAGGAATTATGGTTAGAAACTTCTAAAGTTGTGGTTCTATAAATACATGAAGGCGTTCCACGTTACTTAATAAATAAGAATCAGGGAGGCCAAGTACATTGTTAAACTTAAGCGGTAACCTCTGCATACACGGTGTAAAAAACACAACATAGCCAAAATAAATAACTTTTTCAAAAATGTTTGCTGGAAGCTATTTTTATTTTCGATGTAACAAAACACCATTTGTGGTAGCGATATAACGCACTTAAAACATTGCGCTCACGGGCACATGTAATCATACAGGGATAGTGCAGGTATTTCAGGTTTAGATAAAACGTTAAAAACCACTACGAAATTAAAAGTTGGATAGATCAATATTTCCGTAAACAAAAAGTACCTAGGTATCATCAAGACCAAAAAGATATCGTAATGTTTGGTATAATGTAACTTTCGGCTTTGTGTGTGTTTATACCCGGTATAGTATCATTTTATACCCGGTATAGTCTAATTTTATACCCGGTATAGTATCATTTTATACCCGGTATAGTCTCATTTTATACCCGGTACAGTACCATTTTATACCCGGTGTAGTATCATTTTATACCCGGTGCAATATCATTTTTTAACTGGTACAGTATCATTTTATACCCGGAATAATATCATTTTATACCCGGTATAGTCTAATTTTATACCCGGTACAATATCATTTTATACCCGGTATAGTCTAATTTTATACCCGGTATAGTATCATTTTATACCCGGTATAGTCTCATTTTATACCCGGTACAGTACCATTTTATACCCGGTGTAGTATCATTTTATACCCGGTGCAATATCATTTTTTAACTGGTACAGTATCATTTTATACCCGGAATAATATCATTTTATACCCGGTATAGTCTAATTTTATACCCGGTACAATATCATTTTATACCCGGTATAGTATCATTTTATACCCGTTATAGTATCATTTTATACCCGGTATAGTCTCATTTTATACCCGGTACAGTACCATTTTCTACCCGGTGTAGTATCATTTTATACCCGGTGCAATATCATTTTTTAACTGGTACAGTATCATTTTATACCCGGAATAATATCATTTTATATCCGGAATAATATCATTTTTTATCCAGTATAGTATCATTTTAATGTTCAATAGAGATAGTTTAATGTTCGTACCGTGCAAAGCTCTGTCTTTGCTAAATGTGTTTCAATATTAGTGTCTACCTATTCATTCTGTGTCAGGTTAGGATCCTGGTTCTATTTCCAGATCATGTAATCTCTTAATATTCGTTATTAATTAAAATTTGTTGATGATTGTATCACCAAAATTTGTCTTGAACGTAGAACTTGTAACTACTTACATCATTATTGATATTCAGCAGTATTAAAAAAGGCTTTTTTCTTTTTTTTATCTAGTGTGTAATTAAGAAAAAAAATACGCAAAATTCATTAGCGGTTTTCCATACTAGTATGGTTTTGAAAATACTATTTTCGTAACATAATACATTTTCTATCAAAACTAGAAGAAAATCATTTTTGAATTTTGTGCGATTGTAACATATTTTTTCTCGTACATCGTCGGTCAAGAAGAGTCTCCGAGATAAAGCATTATAGCTCAGTATCTATAAGGGGTAATGTTAAGAAACATAGAATAATATTTGTAGATATACTTTATCGATTTTTTAGGTATTTGCGCCCGTGTTCGTTCTAGAACGCAGACCTAAATACTAAGGTACTCAGTGATGAATCTCGAGAAATCTAGATTTTTGTTGAGATTTGGATATAATCTGTACATTTTAAATGGGATTCTAAAACTGAGTACCGTTGAGAATACAGGCATTAGAGACATAAAAAATATCAGGATTAAAAAGAATAGAATATAAGGCTTTGAATGTAAAAAATTAGGTAAGAGGAACGGTAAAGACTGTTTGTTGTCAACTAAATACACTTTTGTAAGTTGAAGAAACAAACGAACAGTATGGGATGGGTACGCTGATTGCGAGCTATTTTCTGCTAAAATGAGTCAACCCACAATTTCTCAATTTAAAACGAATTTTGTCATACTAATTCGATATGCAAACATCAAACAAAACATCTAAAATTGAAACATGTAAGATGAAAATGAAAACATCTAAAATTAAAAATTTAAAATTAAAACATCCTAAATGAATAGATTTCAAATTACTCAGGGTAAAGACACAATCATTATAATGATTTCGAGAAATTGTAGACTTATTGTCATGGGTTGGTTGGTTTTTCAGAAATAAACCCAATAAACTATGTACTTACGGATGACACGTTATTTACTGTTTAAAACAGAGTGTTAAGAACAAATTGCGAAGCATTGTCGTGTCAGATTACACTTAAATCAGTGAAACTGGTGATAAACCCTAAATTGATAGCACAAAATGTTTGAGTGTAAATAACAGAATTTGATAAGAAATGCGTCTATTGATTAGACAATGGTTGCTGACGTGACATTAACCTATTATTTATGGTAACTTATTTTTGTAAATAATATGTAAAGACTTGAATGTCTTCTTTTTAATTAATTGTAATAGGTGTATAATCTGTTCCTAAAGACATAAAGGTCCGGTTACACGCTCAGTCTTATTTGTGCAAATTCCAATTAGCACAAGCAAGCACGTTAAGACACAACTACGGTGTAATATCTATCTACGGTGCAGTATTATTGTGCACACCATACAGTGCAGTATTATTGTGCACACCATACAGTGCACCATTTTGTGTGAGGTTTAACAAACGCAACAATTGTGACGTACGTGTGTCGTTTTTTTTTAAACTGACACCTTATTTTACGGCGCCATATGGCCCAAACTAACAATTTTGTGTGAAAAGGAATGCAGCGAAAACTACGCTACTCACAGCTCACAGAATTGTTTGGCACAACTCACACTTTGTTTGCGCAAACTCTTACGCTGCATGTAGTTGGGCCTTTATTTAAATCATGAAGTTTTTAAATTGTGTTGGTTTGAATTGAGTATTAAACTATGTTGTTGTGATTGAATAAAATAATTAAATCTGATTATTTTATTTATATTTCTGATGTCAGTAGTCTAAGAATCAATTTGTGTAATCATACTGTTACAAACAAGTTATTTTTTTCTCACTCAATAAATCTGAATGTGGATCAATTATGTTGCGTTCTTTATTTAAAGTTTTCCTTAAATCAATTTACTTTAATAATAATTTTATTATTGATAAATTGACCTGAGTTTTCCCAAAATGAGCTGACACAAACTTGCAATATTTAAATTAATGAAGTACAATATTAATTAAAGGACAATGCCAGAAACTCTATAGAACTTTGCCCCACTCAATCAAAGTCATGTGCAATATGTAGCATCTTACTGTTTATTTATTGCTGATAACTAAACATTAGTCTTAGTGATTGTAGAACTTGCGGTTTCCGTTTAAATCTAAAAACAATAATGACATTGATTATAGGTTAAATTGTATTTTAGGTAATATGAGTTTGTATTTTGTGGGTAGGTATTTTGTAATCCGCAAGTTCTAAAGAAAAACAATTTAGTATAGAAAGGTTCTATATTCATTACAATTATTTTCATTATTTTACTTTTCTGTACATGGGTTACTTTTTCAGTACATGGGTGGGGCAGGATCTGGCATTGTCATTTGCTAAATGTGTATTACTATCCAGTAACATCGTGACAATTACTACAACAAAAAGCAAGAGCAAAATTTGAACTAGATCAAAAGTCAAAGTCAAAGCATTTATTTCAATGAAACCTTTAACAAGCACTCTTGAATTGTTAAAGAGAAAGTCAGCCAGAAAATTGAAGCTTGTTGCTCGTTCCAAAACGTATAAAGTAACGAAACAAAACGCTCTATGGAGTAAAACGCGCAAATACTTTACAAACACTCTTTATAATCAAGTTTTTATAAAATCCTGTTTACATTATTCTTATTTCTTCTATATGTGGAAACAATGGCGCTTTAGACTAGAGACCGCGTTTGGGCAAGCGTAGTGTGGGACGCCCTGCGGCACGATGGACCGACGATTTGAAGAAGGTGGCTGGCAACGGATGGGTGCCGGCTGCCGAAGACTGGGTTGGTTGGCGATCTCTGGGGGAGGCCTACGTTCAGCAGTGGACGGCAATAGACTGATATGATGATGAGATGATGAGAGCAATCCTAAACATTAAAAAAATAAAGATAAAAGCCGGCAATATCAATTAAGAGATGACCAATCTCAACTGCTTAGCTTAACCACTATGAAGGAAAACGAATGATCTAACCCTCACGCCACCATCAGCAAGACATTTGAGTGAGCATGACCCATGACAATGCTCTCAACTGCCATGCTTATTTTATGTCAAATTTACAATTTACAATTAATCAATTTGTTAGAGTAACTTCGAAAAGTTTCAAAATGTGCAGTTCCTTATTTATTTATTAAACTTAGGACATAGGTGCACCGGATACTGCAAAGCGGTTAATCTTCTTCAGTCAGATGAAAACTTCTGAAAACCTGAATCAACTGTGACGCGCACAAAAGCGCACCTTGTAAAGTTTCAGAAACTCGGCTACCTATTTGTTATAAAAAAGGAAGACAAAAAACATTTAAAATTGTAAACATCCCCGACACTAACAAACTCCTATCAAAAGTTTAAAAAAGATTGGCACTTTAGTAATATTTTGATATTGCGTCTTCCAGTTCGTGGTCGCCACTCGAGAACCTTTCTTTCCCATCAGTTATCGATTCTTCGAACGATGTTGCCTGCCCATTGCCACTTCAACTTGCATATTTATTCTGAGAACTACGTCGATGACCTTAGTTTTTTGGCGAATTTCCTCGTTCCGGATTCTATCGCGCAAAGAAACTCCGAGCATCATAGCTCTCGCCATGGCTTGCAACCGGAAGATGCAGCGTTGGTAGACCTCCCACCAGATAGACCGACGACATCGTCAAGGTCGCGAGTAACCGGTGGATGTAGGTGGCTGGTTGCCGTTCGTAGTGGCGTTCTATGGGGGAGGCCTATGTTCAACAGTGGACGTCTTTTGGCTGATGATGATCATGATGATGATTTTGATACATGTGGCGTCACAGGACGATGTATACCTAATCATACCGTACTGATTTTATAACCACAGTCATAAATTAATTACGGTATGAATATAACCGTAAAATGATTATCAATCATAATTATGTTGACACTAATTAGCAAATGATTTAATTAGAAGTAGATCTAACGGTCTTACTTCAGTCAAAAATTCTTTGATAGTTAAAACTTAGTTTCTATGTTTGTTCCAACTGAGTCGAAAAAGGTCCTGGGTACTTAAACAACGAGCGGTAACGAAACCATAGCGAGATTTATTTTTTCCTGTACCGCCATCTATCGAGCGTTGGTGTACTATTCTGCCGTGCAATGAAAAAAGTATTTTTGGAAAATTGAGTCACTTATAGATTCGGAACCCTTGTTTGACGAGAATTCCAAAATTCAAATTATCCGAATTTTACAAACTCTTTACTGTGTTTCTATTAGCACGGCAGTATTATAGTTGGATAGTATTAAGTAGTTTGTATACAAAAACGATACAATCGCATTCAGGTGCCATACTGTACATTGCTTGTGTGGGCATGGGTACCATCTTGTACTACGTGAACGAGCGCGCAAAGTATTGCGTTCTATGAGAAAGTCGCGAACCAATGGCTGAAATCCACTAAATCGTATCGCATCGATAATGTTGTACCAAGTTGTAAACCACGTCGATATTAACTACTATGAGTATGTACTAATGATCAGGAATATTATATTATAATTAAAATAACTTTGGTAATTAAATTGGTGTCTGAGCAGGCTTTTCGTCAACAATTTGGTTTGAGGTTTAGCCTTTCGTAAAACATACATTTTAAATGATTTTTTTAAGTTAGTTAAAGTTTTGTAAGTGCATTAGAGTCTAACAGCGTATCAAGCATACACTCCAGTAGTCATTGATCCAGTTGAGTTAATAAATACTTAACTATCAAATTTAATTAAGCAGTAAAGTAAGGAGTGGTAGTAACAGTTACTCAATATTAAAATGTCGTTCCCAGTAAATAAAATAAGTTTATTTATCATAGTATACTTATGTTACACAAAAAAAAAAATTACAATACAGGGAACATTATTATGGGTACAGTTAAAAAATGCCTGACCTGAAGCTGATTTTAAATTGGACCTTGAGTTGTGATGTGGCTTGGATGTAAATCCGCTATGCGTTTTAAGCTTTTAGCTTGTTTCCCCCCCTAACTTTAGCCCTCATTGTATCACAGTCCACTATAAGCTAAGACATTTCCTAAGTAGTGCCACAACACCCAGTCCTTGGTCCTTCACCTCCAGTAGCTCTCCAGCTAGTGGTACTTCGTACTTCAGTCAAAAAATCTAAAAAAAAGGATCAACAAGAAATAAAATAACAAATATTCACATTCAGATGTATTTATTCAATAGGAAAATGTTTTTTCGAAATATTATTAGACAATATTTTATTTTAACAATACCGACATTAGAAATTCTGTACCCAATAGGCAGATAGTACAATTGAAAACACTACATTCAAGTTTTAACTACAAAAGCTCATATCAAATCATTCATCACAATTTATTCATTAACATCAATCATATACTTATTTATTGCCATCTCGAACTACATAGACCATTTTGTTAGTATAAACTTGTTAATCAAATTGAGGTGCCGGCAATAACAATTTTGCTAATTAGCCGAACAGTGGATAATTTCCACTGTAGACTCTCCTAGGTCTTTGAAATCTTACGCAGTAAAGATGCTGCCTTATTGCATCGAAACTGTCGTCATCACCTACTGTAAACCTCTTCGAGGCACTGTAATAACGGAACTCGTTGTTAAACTGTAGGTATAAGTAGGGCGATAATCGATGAGTTTTTACAGCTTAACCACAAGCTGCTCAAGTAAATTGACATCCTGCGACCCAACATGGTCGCCCTCACCGACAGCGAGTTGGATTTCCTCTCAACGTCGACATCATCCTTCAGCCTTTCAACCAAATAGGTAGTGTCCAAGATACTTAAACTATGTGTCTGGGCCATACTTACCTACGCCTGTTGCTTTTATAATTGCAACAAGTTGTGCATTCAAGTGATGCTAATCGCGTAATAAAATTATTTTACTTTTTCTTCGCACACCCGCACATTCTAAATAGGAGTGATATTTTATGTAACTTCGTACACGGTTGCGTCGAGAAAAAGACTGTTCTTTTTTTTTATTGTTAACTTCAAAGAGTGAAGATTAAAGCTGTTATTGTGAAGATATTGAGGTTTCATTGAAGACTTCCAAATGTCCACGATCAGACATAATCTGGCGACCGTGACAGGACAAATTTGCAAAATTCGGATCTAGTACAAAGACAAAGACTTCTCATATAATGGAAATCTACCAATGATTCCACGTGGAGGACTACAGACGCAAGAACACTATTATAGAGGATAACTAAGCCAGCCAGGTCGGTCAGCAGAACGCGCCGCGCCCAGCCTTAGCTTCTAAGACGTCGAGGTTCACCGTCAGCCTGCCACGCCAGTTCGAGAATTCCTTCAATATTTGCGAGCAACTCGTGTACCTATCTACCTATTAGTGCCACAGCCACCAGCGAGGACCAGTGTAGCCAGAATCAGCTGTCTCGCCTATCAGTTAAGTGCCATTCCTATAGTTTACCCTAATACCTAAACCTATTTTCCACTAGAAGGTCGCTGTTTGGTACATTCCACTTGTGTATTTCATTAGTTCAACAAAGTATATAGCTATTTTAAAGCTTATTTCCAGTAAATAACCAGTAAATATCCTAAAATAGTAAAATAAAAATCCATTTTTCAGTGTCAACTACCTACGTAATCATTTATAAATACCTACATTAAAATCATCGATATTTTCGTTCCATTGGGTAATCTGAGGCCCTAAGCTTAGTCCCCTTACCAATAGTAGGTACGTGTCGTCATTCTAGTTCACATTATTTCAAATATTGTCGGCCGACTATTCCAGGGACTCCGTCGCCGCCTGACGCTGCCGGTTACCGCTCGCCGCGCTCGGGTGACGGCGGCGCCTCGCCACGCCAAGCCGCCTCGGGCTGCGCTCGGCCCCCACGTGCCGCCGAAGGAGTATCAGATAAGATTTCGAACATATAACTTTATTCCTTCGTTTGGCATTAGCGTGTTACTATTTAGATTACTCAATTAACTATAACTATTTTACTAAAGTACTCAGTGCTAGTTTATCGTTTGTTGTTGCTACTATTAATTGTCAATAAACAAGATGTCTTTAAGCGAAGATAAAGACGGTAATGCGAAACAATTGAAGGAATTATCTGCTAAACGTAGCTCGGTCAAAGGTCGTTTAACGAAGTTTAAAAAATATTTGGATGTAGTATGCTCTTCTAAATTAACAAAAACCCAAGTTAAAGAGTTAGAAATTAATATTGATAAAATACGAGCTATGTCTAGCCAATTCGATGATCTACAGGCTCAGATTGAGGTAATTAATTGCGATAATATGGACTCTGAGATCGACGAACGTGATGAAATTGAGCAGATCTTTACTTCACATCTTGCAATTGCTGAAGAGCAACTTGATAAGTATAAGAATACTTCTCACGAATCAGATTTGCACAATTTATCACAATGTCATCACGATCAGTCATCTCAATGTCATCATCTTGATTTTAAATTACCACAAATACAAATTGCAAAGTTTGATGGCGCATATTTCCGCTGGCTAGAGTTTCGAGACACCTATGTGTCACTCATTCATGATAATGAGCGTATCAAGCCTATTCATAAGTTCCATTATTTAGTATCGTATCTCGAAAATGAAGCTGCGCGAATTATTTCTAATTTAGAGATTTGTGAAACTAACTATAAAACTGCATGGCAGCTCTTGTGCGATCGTTATGATAACAAGCGCCAACTTATAAATCAACACCTCAACTCATTGTTATATTTCGATTCAACACAGCAACAACAAAAACGCGAATCAGACAAGTCACTGAGGTTTCTCGTTGACCACGTTACTAAAAACCTACGAGCATTGTCAAGTTTAGCTCAACAAAACGAGCTGCTTGACATGATAATTATTAAAATTCTTTTACCAAAATTAGATAATCGTACTGCTATGAAGTGGGAAGAACACCGTAATAGTTTGTCCGATCTCCCCGCTCTAAAGGACTTTAACAAGTTTTTAACTGATTGCGCTGATGTGTTAGAAACTATGTATCAAAACAAGTCTGATGTACCCAAGCCAACACAATCACGCCAAAATAATAATGATAATTCTCGTAGTACTAAATCCTTTTCATCTACAGTTCAGAACACCGGCTCTGTCGCTAAGCAGTGCGTTCTTTGTAAAGATGATCACTGGATATACGACTGTCCTACTTTTCTAGCGAAGAGTGTTCAGGAACGACGAGATGAAGCATTTAAGTTGTACTTATGCTCTAATTGTTTACGAACTGGGCATCGTGCACGTGATTGCAAGATGGGTCCCTGTCGTGAGTGCAAGCGCAGGCATAACTCACTCTTGCACTTACCTAATTTCAACAATACTAGTACAAGTAACGCTAGTACAGTCAGCAACAATAACACTAACACAGATCGCGATTCAACTGAGCTATCAGTCAATAACTCGATTAGTAATACTTTCACAGTAAATCACATTCTTTTGTCAACAGCCATGGTTAATATTATCAACCCTCAAACAAACAAACAATTTTCAGTACGTGCTTTATTAGACTGTGGAAGTCAGTCCTCATTCATTAGTGAGAGACTCATGAACAAGTTATCATTACAGGTATGTGCCATTAATACTATAAACATTATTGGCATAGGCAACAACTTAGCAGAACATGTAAACAAAAGTTGCATTGCCCAATTAAATTCATTTAACAATGACTATAGTGTCGTACAGTCATTTTATGTATTAAAACAATTAACAAGTGCTATTCCTAAACAATATATAGATATTAGTAAATTAAATATTCCAAGTAACATTCAGTTAGCTGATCCTAATTTTAACCAGCCTTCGGCTATAGACATCTTGATAGGCGCGGACCTATTTTGGGACCTATTAGGATGTGATCAGCTAGCATTAGGTCACAACATGCCCAAGCTACGTAGCTCAAGGCTAGGTTGGCTCGTTGCCGGCCCTATTTCTCCAAGTTTAAGGAATCGTTCGTCACCTAAAAGTATTCGGTGTCATGTTTCAATAAGTGATAGTGACGAATGCAACAATTCCAATATTAATTCTCAATTGACAAAGTTTTGGGAACTGGAGCAGGTTCCAGATAAGCAATATTTTAGCAAAATTGAGCAGGCATGTGAAGACCATTTTTATCGTAATACTTACCGTTTAGATTCGGGTAGATTTTGTGTTAGGCTGCCCCTAATTGATACTCCAGATTGTTTAGGAAATTCTTACGCAATGGCTAAGAAACGATTGTTGTATTTAGAAAAACGTTTCCGTAAGAATCCAGAATTAAAGTTACAATATTCAAACTTTATTCAAGAATACTTAGAGCTAGGCCATTTAGAGGAATGTCCGACTATTAATCCCGTTCCATCCTATTATCTCTGCCATCATGCAGTGTTCAAACAAAGTAGTGAAACGACAAAGACTCGTGTGGTCTTTGATGGATCGGCACGAACTTCCTCAGGTTTCTCTCTGAACGACCTACAGATGGTCGGTCCCAATGTTCAAGACTCAATCTTTTCTATTTTGATTCGGGCTCGTCAGTACAAATATATTTTGACAGCTGATATTGAAAAATTCTTTAGGATGGTTGAGCTAGATGAAAAGGATCGAAATTTACAATTAATACTTTGGCGAAGTGACGAGTCCAATCCTATCAAAACTTTACGTTTAAAAACCGTAACTTATGGTCTTGCAAGTGCTACATATTTGAGCACCAAATGTTTGTCAGTATTGGCAGAGGATTGCAATGACGGACTCATAGGTAACATTATTAAACACGACCATTATGTCGATGATTTGGTCACTGGATCCAACAATGAGTCCGAGTTATTATATATTCAACGCGAGGTGTCGGACACTCTAAAATCAGGTGGGTTTAAACTACGTAAATTCAGATCGAATTTACCAAGTATCTTATCATCGTCAGTCATTGATCAAAATGATAAAGTTAGTTTAAGCGAATCTACTAATACTTTAGGATTAATTTGGGACCCCAAAACCGATACTCTTCAAATATCAATTAAGATTCCCAATAAAAATGATGTAGCTACCAAGCGTTCGATACTGTCTGCATCATTCAAGATTTTTGATCCTCTTGGAATTTTAAGTCCCTGTGTGATTATACCTAAAATGTTACTTCAGTCCTTATGGCTCAATAAAAGGGACTGGGATGATCCAGTTTGTTCCGATGTTCTGGAATCCTGGAACAAGTTTATTAACAATTTACATTTCTTATCAGATTTACAGATCCCTCGTTTAACGTTATGCGAAGCTCCTAGTCATATAGAAATACATACCTTCAGTGATGCTTCTCAAGTCGCCTACGGTGCATGTGTGTACCTACGGTCGCACAACTTAGCCGGTGATGTAAGGGTAAACTTACTGTGTGCTAAGTCTAAGGTGGCACCGATAAAGCCGACGACAATACCGCGTCTGGAGCTTTGTGCTGCTCTATTAGCTGCAAAATTGTGCAAGACAGTTATCAGTTCTCTGCGATATGAGGTCAAACGCACTATTTATTGGTGTGATTCTAGCGTTGTCCTCAGCTGGTTGAATGGAAACTCTGCAAAGTTAAAAACCTTTGTAGCTAATAGGGCAGCCGAAATTAATGAACTTACCGATAGTTCGTCGTGGCGCTATGTGCCGACTGATCAGAATCCGGCTGACCTGATCTCAAGGGGCGTGAGTCCAGATCAAATCATCAATTTTAACTTATGGTGGTCAGGTCCAAAGTTTCTTATACAGCCTGAATCTGATTGGCCCTATTTAAATAAATTAATAAATGAAACTGACTTACCTGAGATAAAATCCACTTCCACTAGTATTCAGGAACCTGAAACAGAAATTCTAAGAATAGATAAGTTTTCGTCTTTTTTGAAAGTGAGACGCATATTTGCGTATGTCAATAGATTTGTACATAACTTAAGACATAAATGTCCTAAAGATAAATTATTTGGTAAATTTACAGTTAGTGAATTAGAATCATCTTTCATTAGTTTATGTAAAATTGCTCAGCAAACTTCATTTGCTCTAGAGTACAGTATTTTGTTCCGTTTCTCCCACTAAATAGAAAGGGTCGAGGTGCACGATTAACTAAAACCTATTTAAGTCTATTCGTATGTTTCCGGTATAAATGTGTGCACCTGGAAGCCGTCAGTGATTTGTCTAAAGACGCGTTCATCATGACTTTGCGTGAGTTTATATCGCGACGGGGCAAGCCAGCGGAGATATTTGCGATAATGGCCGCAATTTCGTTGCAGCAGCCAAAGAGATAGGTAAATTTCTTAAATCGAATCATGAACCTGTAGTCAATTTTGCTACCAATGAAGGCATAAAGTTTGTGTTTTCTCCCACGTATGCTCCACATTTCGGCGGCATCTGGGAAGCCGGAGTTAAATCCGCGAAACACCATTCAAAGCGCGTTATGGGGAACAATCATTTAACGTTTGAGGAGATTTGTATTTTTTTCTCGCAAGTGGAAGCGGTGCTTAATAGCCGACCTTTATGTCCACTCTCCCCTTCCCCTAACGATTACCATTTCCTTACTCCCGGTCACTTTCTGATAGGGCGTGCCCTAAACGCATTGCCTGGTCCATCGCTCGAGCACGAGAACCAAAACAACCTTACACGCTACATGAAGCTTGAACAGATACATCAACATTTTTGGAAGCGCTGTCAAAAGGAGTACGTAGCAGAACTACAGCAGCGCTCCAAATGGCGTACAAAATCAGCATCCCTGCAAGTTGGAGATTTAGTGCTTCTCCAGGAGGATAACGTCCCACCACTCAGCTGGCGTATGGGACGAGTCAGCCGCCTGTTCCCTGGGACCGACGGCATCACACGAGTCGCAGACGTACAAACTACTAGAAGCTGCTACAGGAGGCCTCTCACTCGGATCTGCCCCTTGCCTACCTCTTCACCGGACGACGACTGAGGAAGTTGAAAGTAGTCTTTCAACGGGGGGGAAGATGTCTGGGCCATACTTACCTACGCCTGTTGCTTTTATAATTGCAACAAGTTGTGCATTCAAGTGATGCTAATCGCGTAATAAAATTATTTTACTTTTTCTTCGCACACCCGCACATTCTAAATAGGAGTGATATTTTATGTAACTTCGTACACGGTTGCGTCGAGAAAAAGACTGTTCTTTTTTTTTATTGTTAACTTCAAAGAGTGAAGATTAAAGCTGTTATTGTGAAGATATTGAGGTTTCATTGAAGACTTCCAAATGTCCACTATCAGACACTATGTTTTTTTTTTATATATTGTTATAGGCTTGCGTTTGACCGCAACTCACCTGATCTTAAGTGATGATGCGGCCTAAGGTGCAGCACGCTTGCCTAGAATAAACCGGTTCACTCGTGCCTTGAAGATACCCAGATTATATGTATCGGGGAATAGAGAGGCGGGCAGTGAATTCCACAGTCCGGCAGTTCACACGTGCGCTTGGTTCGAGACCGTGGAACTTCAACCGTATAGCGGGACGCTTCGCTGTATCCCTGCTCGTCCGGTGATGGAATGGGGATGGGGGAATTAAGTTGTGCAATTCCAAAGCACACTTTCCGAAATGTACCCGATAAAAGACCGATAGACTGGCAACGGCGCGGCGGTGTTCAAGGCTTTGGAGCTTAGCCTTAACTAGGAAGTCGTTGTCTATGAGCCTCTTGGCACGTCTTTCAATAACTTCCAACGCCTCCAGCTGGTACTTGGCAGATCCATCCCAGAGGTGCGAACAGTAATCCATGCACGATCGAACTTGTGCTTGGTATAGGTTCAGCATCTGTTCCGACATGAAGTACTTTCGCACCGTTGCGAGGACTCCTAGCTTTTTGGCAGCTAGTTGGGCCTTTGACTCGATGTATGACCCAAACTTGAGACTCGACGTCAAAGTAACGCCAAGAAGCTCAAGATTGTCGGTGATCGGAACGGATACATTTCGGAAAGCAGGGGCCAGATTGAAAGGCCTCTTCTTGGCAGAGAAAAGACACGCCTGGGTCTTGGCTGCATTAAACTCGACCAGATTGGCATCGCCCCAATCGGAGACAGCCTTGAGGGACAAGTTTAAGCGCTCGACCATGGGGCACTCCCTGTGAGTCCGGATTTCAGCCGCACTGGCATGTGCGCTGGATATGTAACTCTCTACAACTGTGCTGTCATCTGCGTATCCAATGGTACCGGGTTTCAGCAAATCGTTAATATGCAGCAGAAAAAGGGTTGCAGAGAGTACCGAGCCCTGAGGGACCCCGGCATTTATAGCCATTTGAACAGACGAGCAGCCATCAATGACTACTCGTATTGAACGATCTCTCAGGAAATCCGATATCCATACACAGAAACCAGCGGGCAAGCCAAAAGATGGAAGCTTGCTAATTAGGCCATCATGCCATACCCTATCAAAGGCCTTCGAGATGCCCAAGGAGACGGCAAGCGCTTCCCCATATTTCTCGATGGCCTCACTCCAGATGTGAGAGGCGTACGCGAGAAGATCCCCAGTGGACCGATTTCGGCGAAAGCCATATTGACGATCACTGAGGAGGTCATTAGCTTCAAGGTACGCCAGGAGCCTGTTATTAAGGACACGTTACATTGTCTTGCAGATAATGGACGTGACCGAGATGGGCCTGTAGTTGGTAGGATCGGCATGACTACCTTTTTTGGGCACGGGCTGCTCCTTATGATACCTTAATTATTTATTTCCCATTACATAAATTATATAAACCATGTAAATGCGACTTACACTTCTTTAAGAAGCTTTCAGCGAACCTATGCAGTACCCACGTAGCTGATACTGTTGACACAAGTGTTAACTATGTGACAGCTGACATGCATGCTCATTAAAGCTCATGAAAGTGTGTTGATGTACAAGTTGTAAAGCTTCAACCCCATATGATTCGTTGAACATTATCAGAAATGTCTCCAAGGAAAGATTGTAGTCGTAAAAGTCACAATTTGATACATGATTGTAATTTAGATATTGTTGTTTCGTAGACAATTAAAACCATTTAATCAAAACACATACTACAACAAAGATTTATTTTTCTAAAAGAAAATTCATTTTGTTTGTTGGTTTCTGCTGCATGTATTGTTCACTATTGAAATTATAATTGCACGAAACTTTGTCAACCGCCTTTTAACCGACACGGACTTGTTGACGCCATATTTATTATGGTTATATTCACCATAATAAATATCATCCGTCATCCGTTCCAGAAGGGATTTAAGGGTCAAAACAAAAAATAACCACGAAGGTTAAGGCGTAGGCATTTTAACCCTACCTTACCATGTAGGATTCAGTGGAATTGTAAGACATGGAGGCTGTTGACAAAGATCCGCGTAGTTATAATTTCACTAGTGAAAATTATGATATCGCTGTTATGACAATTTCCCTGCGAGATATATAGGTACATATTATGTTGTGATTGGCTGTAAGACTAGTTTATATAATTATTAAGAAACATCCTGTGAATTTATAAATAAATAATCGGGAGTAAGAATACACTTAATGAAGCCAAAATTACCATTCTACTCATCATTACTTACATTTTATCTAAAACCATTCTGGTTACCAAAAACATCGAATTTCAAGATGTAATTTTTATTCGAAATCAATTTTCTAATATTCTAACTAAACTTTCAATACCCCGCTACCCCTGTACTGTTGGGTGTACCTGTAATGTGTGCATTCAATGTGTGATTTTCTACACGAAAAATACAAGTATTTCCCTGCTCAAGGTTTGACCACATGGCTTACTATGCATGCAAACTGCCCGTATGCGTTCATAGTAAGCCCTGTGGTGCCGGCCGCGACTAGCACCACCCATTTCTACCCGTGGGACTATAGAGGATATAAGGCAACGATTGCAGCGTTCTTCTGAGTACCATAACACCTACTGCGATCGCCAACATGCATCTGTCAAGCATGGCGATTACGGCTGAAACCCCCTTGGAAGAGACCTATGCAAAGCTGTGGGCGTTTAAAGGTTGATATGATGATGATGCGTAGTAAATGCTGTGATGCGCCTTTTCACAACTTGTATTTTTTATCTCGTAATGAGATACACAATTTTTACAACTATGATTAGCAATGTTATGGATAATATTTGAAGAGATTTTTGCAAAAGAAAACATTAAAGTCATCGTTGTCACGACAGTTTTTATCTAACTAGGCCGAGTGATGTGTAACCGTGAAAGTATACTAACAGTATTTAGTATTTTTCTACAAGTATAATGATTGCTTAGTATAATTAATGATGTAGATTGACCGTAATGGATAAGGTGAGAAATGAATATATTTGACGAAGTTTCAGTGACAGAAAAGTTGAAAGGAAATCGTTTGTCTTGTCGCATGTCAAGATAAGTAATGAAACGCTTGTGACCAAACGAGTTATGAGTATAAGTGTTTCTAAATGGAATGGGAAAGGAAGGCCAAGAAAAGATGGATGGATTGTGTGAAGACTGATATGAATGAAAAGGGAGTGAAAGCATGACGGTTGAAAGGACGGAATGGAAGAAGAAAACATGTTGTGCCGACTCCAAGTAACATGTGGCAAGGGCAGGAAGAAGATGATTATAATTATGGATTTATCAAAGATTCAAGTCATTTAAACACTCTCAGTCCTCTTAATCTCAAGTAAGAAAGTTAAATCAACGTGCTTCACGTTGACAGTGTTCATATTTGGTCCGTGTTCTAAAACGAATACGAGCCTTAAATAATTAAAATATTGTAAGAAAAGTCTTAAGTATGCAGTGTAAGTTTAAGGTCCAGTTACATAGTTAAGTAAGTATCTTAACTTTTTACTGGATAAATACGATACGATAACGAATAAGTACATTTTCGTTTATCAACGTCAGACGACTAGAGTATGGACTGTAGACTTAGCCAAATTGTCAATTTACAATCAATAATGTTAATAGAAATGTAATCAAATGTATGGGAATGACGTCTCTCAACGATAAGTCACGTGGTCGAAAATCAAAAAAGGATTACGACGAAGCGTTAATTATTGTAGAAAGAGATACGATACAAAATGTTTGTAACTTGGCTAAGCCCACAGAAATACATTCACCCCGGAATACATTCATGATACGTCATGGCAGATAATTAATATACTTTGTCTGATCAGACGATAAATCTCGATTTCAGAATCTTTTTCTGCTTACACAAGATTCACGTGACGTGAATTTAATGCCAATAGACATGGTTAAATATTGGAACTTAATTTCACGAAATGGAACAAAATTGCATTATCGCTTCGGAGTGAAGACGCGAACTTCGATGTCACTACTCCTGCTGCGATGGTCTGCAAAAACCACTGCTCACTGAAAAATAAACAAGTTCATGTGTTTTTATTGTAGATCCGTTAATTGAGGGGGTTTTTGCTATGAATTCGTTAATTATTTTGGGGGCTTTTACGCGGGATCCGTTGTTTGTGAGGGTTTTACATTGGATCTGTTATTTATTTACAAAAGAGCTCTTCTACGGATCCATAGTAAAGACCCCCGTCTTTACTATGGATCCGTTAATTGTGTGGGTTTTTATTATAGATCCGCTAATTGCTGAGGTTTTTACTATGGATCCGTTAATAGTGGAGAGTAGAAGAGCTCTTTTGTAAAGAAGAACCGCTATATGATACGAGTTCCATGTACTCGAATCAAGCCCTTTGCTTCCACTTTTATTGTGCTAAATGTCAGACTGTGGAATACACTGCACGCCTCTCTGTTCTCCGACAATTTTAATTTGGGTATCTTCAAGGCAAGCAAACTCCAACTTAGAACGCATCATTACTTAATTAAGATCAATTGAGTCTCGGAAAATGACCCTTGGTATAAAAAAGCTCGACCGAGGAAGTATTGTACTTAATTCTGCCGCAAAGCAGTTCCAGTTGGAAAGTTATGAGTTTCGTAATCCGTGTGGTGCCAGCCACGAATAGCACCACCCCATTTTTACCCGCGAGTGTCCTAGAGGCAGAGGCCTCCTAAGCATCATAGAACCTACTACAATTGCCAACATGCATCAGACTAGCATTGCGATGACGAGTGAACCCCCCTTGGGGGAGACCTATGCCCAGCAGTGGACGTCTAAAGGTTGATGATGAGTGCCTGTGTAATTACAGGCACGACATTTCAACTTTGTTTCTGGCATGGCAAATACAACATGGCATCTGTGACCACATAAAATGTGGTATTCTTGTTAGCCACACCATGACAAAGAGTAATTATAATTATTTAAGACAGCGACAGTGAATGCATGACTTTCACATAAACGTTTTTTTGCAAGTTGAATTTCTCTTTAACAGTTATTTAAGCGGTTAGTTAATTTTGTCAAAGACAATGTATCAATACAAATACTATTAGGTAATGGAAATCACGTTTTATGTTACTGTTAACGTTACTGGGTTTAGTTCACTTAGAACAAACGAACACACATCAACATTTCTTCTATTTTTCTTCCCGTTTATCTCGTGCAGTTTCTGACCGTGGAGAAATTTCTAGGTCGGGCAAATGTTTTTGGGGTTTTCTATTAAGGATTTATCAGTAGCAGCCTGGAGTTTAAACTTAGTGGTATGACATTTCAGTGCCTTGGAAAACACCATCATCATGATCATCATTTCAGCCGAAAGACGTCTACTGCTGGACATAGGCCTCCCCCAAGTGTCGTCACATTGACCGGTCTCGTGCGACTCGCATCCAGCGGATTCCCGCAACCTTGACCTTGGAAACACGTAAAGCTGTAATTGATCCTGCGTCTAACCTCTCCCCCGGTCGTATGACTATGAAAGTGAGTGAAGAGGCATTGCACTTGTGTTTATGCACACATTTGTTGCACAGTATAAATATTAGTACTACCGTACAGTATCGACACGCTACGCCTCCCTTGGAAACACTATTCCTCACCTTTCCTCGCGCACAACTTGTTCGATTAGTTTTCTTTATGTATTACATTCAATTTACATTACATTCGATTATGTACATACAATTTGGATTAGGGGTAAGCTCGATTTGGAAAAATAAGCTCAATTTACTTAAGTATCTAACTTTTAGACCAACATCTGCCCAGCCATTTCGCAAATATGTTGGGGTCGGCTTCTTGTATAACCGGTTGCAGTTAAATATCAGTGTTTCACATGGACCAACTCGACCAACACGATATCCCTTGGTAAGACTGATGGTCAGGCTTTCTGGTTTCTTATTTATACCCATAACCACGGGTATCGAATCTTTCAGTTGTTCATTGGTAGATACAACCATGTTTGTGGGTAAGACTGGTTGTCAGACTTTCTGTTCCCCATAACGACTGTCAAAGATCTACGAATGACAGCCGGGACCACAGACTTTACGTGATAACTGAGACACGAGGGTGTTACACCATCAACTTCCAAATTGCGGTTTGCTACTGAATTTCTTAATGGAAAAACTCAATAACGTTTTGCTGGCTTAAGTATCGAACCCAGGACTTTACGTTTAGCAATTATGCTTGCGACCACGCAGCCAACAGTGCAGTGGGTTATATTGTATTAAATTCTAAAGTCTAAAAAACATAACATACCTGTGGTTTTAATGTTTTAGACAACCCATTTGCAAGTGTTGAGAGGTTGAACAAGGAGTGCGAGGTCAGCGATGTGGTGGATGCCTGAAATACACAAATATTACCGTTATTTTCCTATACGTTCATAATAACGTTGCCTAGCCCTTTCGCAAATATGTAGCGGTCGGCTTCCAGTCTTACCGAATGCAGTTTAATACCAGTGTTATGAGGTCATTTATTCTCACAAGAATTACAATTCACTTACATGAGAATATTTATAACTATACATATCACAATAACAAACTAAATGTTGGACGTATTACAAAAAACTGGGCGTCGATTGTAATATTTTGAGGGTAGGTCATAAAATAATGAACAAGTTTTGGTTCGATACTATGGACTCAGCTGTTTTACTCTCTACTATTTTTTTTTTCTAGCTTCTTACTACCTATAACGACTATCAATAAAGATCTACCAACTGGAACTATCGGCTTTACGTGCTTTCCGAGGCACGGAAGGGTTGTTTTTTTTTTTTTTGCCCATGACTTTGTCCGCATGGTAGTTAAAGATTGACAACAAATAATACAACAATACCAGCCTATTATTTGTCCCACTTAATAATTTGGTTCAGTTGACATCTTGTGTGTATCCCTCCCTTACAAAGGATTGAATTATATTGAAGGGATATTACTCTTACATAGGGCTTGCCGACTCTCCACCAGTTGCAGCTCATCTGAAATGATACATTACAAAATCATTAAATATTTTTTATTAAAAAAATCTGCGCTGACTTGAATCGTGGGTGTGTTTACAAACAATAAAACTCATACACACAAACAATCAGATCCGAAAACTCTACCTGTTGGTATACCCATATAAATTTGATCCGTCTGGGAATCGATCACATTGCGTCTACCGTGCTACTGACACATACTAATATTTGTTCTATAGATTGGCCAAAAAAGGTGGGGAGCGCTTTGCCCAACACTGGGATCATGGGATAGTACAGGCTGCAAAAAAGGCTTATCAACCAAGTGGTCTGCCACTTTTTTGCAGCCTGTCCAGTCATAAGAGCCAAAAGATACTTATAAATGTCTTACTCTGACTCCCCAGCCAAGACAAAATAGACTGTAGTACACACCTTCAGGAGTTAATTCATCTTGTTTTGGGTATCCCACTATGGCAATAATGTTTTCCACATCTTGCAGCACCTCAGCTCGCAGCGTCTCATTTTTTTCTGTAAATTAATAAGAAAAGCAATAAGTAATAATGGCTTCAGATAGCAAGTAATAAATTTATTTTATTTTGAATTGTACTCATTAACAACCTTCCTTTGTTATTGCTTGTTATTTGTATTATTGATCATTGCGTTTTGTTTTATTGCGATCGTCGTTTGTCATATCACTACGTGTATTTAGTACAACGCCTTAATATGTAAATAAATGTAGGTACCTACTGCCGCGACGCGGCAGGCCACGAAGGAGATGGCGGGATGAACTAGACGGATTCCTCCAAATCTGGTGGGAGGAAAAAGAATCGGGAAAGATGGCAGGCATGGAGGGAGGCCTTTGCCCAGGAGTGGGACAGAATAGGCTAACAAAAAAAAAAAAAAAGGTACCTACTTGAATGGACAACCTCGACAGGCAACCACCAAAATCACAACCACCGCTTTGAATCCATTCAAATTAACCAATTCCCTGGCGAATAGCACAAGTGTCTCTTTGTACTGTATAACATATTCATCTGCCTAGTCTTTTCCAAACTACTCGTATTTTGGGGTCCTCTACCAGTCTAACTGGGCGCAGCTGCCTACCTCCATAACCCAGTTACTTGGTAACCCCTTGGCAATACTGGGGTGTGATTCTGTAAGACCTCATTCTAAACTTCGAATCTGAAACCGCTGTGAGTTTCTTGATTGGCATTCCAAAAACTCGGTTGATAATTCGAATTTACACTAGCGCCACCCTTGCGAGCGTGTCAGCGAGTTGAACTAAATTGACAGGGAGATTTTTGACAGATAAAGTATGAGATGACGTAAGAAGTGGCATTCTGTAAGGTAATTTCCCCGTCACTTCGACGCTCACTTCGCACTCGAACCCGATTCAAAGTGTCAAATATATCAAGGTCATTTTGAACCTTATGCGAAGTGAGAGTGAATGGCGATGTATGATGCGACTTGTTGTTTGAATTTCACAGAAGGTTTGACGTAATTGTAGTCAGATTTTCTGGCCCATAACGAATGTCAAAGTTAGAATGACAGCTGGGACCAACGGCCTTACGTGCTTTCCGAGGCACGGTTTCGATATGTAATGGATTGTCCGGCAACGATGTGCCTAATCCTGAAAGACCTTTGCGCAGACGCGGTAGGCCCAGAAAAGCAGACCGCAGCCACTGAAACAACACTGGTCTCCTCGTCGAGACGTCTTCGGGACCAGAGGGGGATAATGTAATGCGGCAAACACCCAACGGCGCACTAAGCCTAGGCTCGAACCCCGCAGGGGGTGCCCTTAGTGTCTGTTCATTTAATAAATATCCGTAGTTTGAAAGACCTGGCTGGGGGCCTTAAAGTAATTTTCGGCCACCACAGGATTGCCCAGTTAAGCAGCATCAACCTCAGAGAGATGTTGCGCTGCGAGTGGTAATTTAAAAAAAAATGGATCATTAGTCTGAGTTCGGCACGACTTGGGTGTACACACCGCATCGACTTAGGTCGGTCACGTTTGCCCCCGCTTCCTGCCGAGATCAGATTAGCAACTGCACTGTACGAACGTGGTGTTGCTGTTCCACATTACTGACGTACATGACGTTACAGACTGCGGCAATCATAGATAGACCATCATCATCATATCAGCCTATTCCCTTCCACTGCAAAGCGTTGGGCATGTCCATGACTGACCAATACTTTGACCGTAGTCAAAGTCTAAGCATTTATTTAAATTAAACCATTTACATCAACTTTTGAATGATCAAGGAGTCGGACAGTTAACAGAAGTATCTCCAGTTCCCGCGACCCCCGACGTAGGTGTGAGATGGAACACCGGGGTGGTTTTATGTCAGTAAGAGTCTGACAGACCCCTCCGCCCACCCCAGGGCGGAGGAGATCAATGACGATTTTCCAACCCGTAACAAAAAAAAGAAAGGGTTGCTTCAAACAGTCGGTTAACGTTACATACGGATGGTTAAAAAGTTACTATGACGTGAAATGTTTAACGTACGTTAAATGTAACGGGTTGTTTCATGACATAAAAACCGTCAGTTAAAGTTATTCAAAAAGAGATTCTATAATATTTTGATGTTTGACGTAGCTGTTTGACAACACAAAATTACGTTGACTGGTCGGTTGTGGTAATAGTAACTTTTTGACGTACGATTTTGTAAAACAACCCATTTTGATTTGACGATAGTTAGAGCCATTTTTGACCATTACCGGTCAGTAATGTACAGTTGAAGCAACCCGCCCTTAGTCAGAAAGATGAAGCTAGTTGCTCGTTCGTAGATAGGTCTCTATGGAGAAGAACGAGCAAGAAATTTCACGGAAACTCTTTTAACTCAAGTTTTTACAAAATACTGGTTACACTATTCCTGTTGCTTCTATATGTGAAAACAATGCAAGTAAAGAGCAATACAAATCATTAAAGAATCAAGGTTAAACCGTGGCAGTTAAGAGTTGACCAATCTCTACATAGGTACCTACATTACACACTCACACACCACAAACACTTCACACCAAATACACTAACACCAAATACACAATATTAATCATATTTTCCTTTTATCATCATTTTCTTTTCCAATTTTTATTTTTGGTTTTTTAGGTGTAACGTAATTTTATTTATTTTCTTATTGCATAAAACTGGATTCATATATTTGGGAGAAGACACTGGCTCCTGTAACACAGGTACTATATCTAGCTCAGGAGTCAGGGCCTCACAACTTCTGTAAAGTTATTTATGTCAATAAAGAATTATTATTATTGATAAGGTACCGCATAAGCATAAGGTAGCGCTAAGGCATTAAGTCCGCCTTTGTACTTTTGTGCATGAAGTATAAATAAAAAAATAAAAAAATAAAAAAAAATACCGTCAATCTCTACTGACAGTCTTAATGCAGGATAACATTAAAAACAAAGATTTAACTCACCAATGGCTCGCTTAAGTTGCAACCACTTGCCACACTGCGTGGAAACATCCCGTGTACGTTTTCCTTTACTATTATGTTTTCTTCTACTTTTCTGTCTACCAATATTTGGGCCTGACATTATTAAATCACAGAATAATACTTTGTTACCGGTCGCAAAACTAGCTAGGGTAAGTTAATACTGGTTGCTGTTGGTTGCTTGTGGGGTCTGCCCGTCCGCGGCACGACTGACATCGCCGGGTCGATAACGATGTACAGTCGTGCTCACAATCCTACCTTTAACATATTCTGTATAACTACGGCCAAGTTAAAAGTAGGGCCAGGATTTTGACCGCTACGTGTATATATATGTATGTTCAGTTCTTCTAAACTGCTTCAGACCGATCCTGACGATGCTATTACTCTCCTCCAGGAGAGCAATAAGGCCACCAGTACAGTTAACAAACACAGACACAGACCGCCGTCATTCCGTCCTCGCCGCCGAGGCCCGTCGCGGCGACCCCGTACGTCCCCTCCCCGACCCTTGCTCGTGCCAGCCCGCGCCGCTGAGCCTGTAGTTTTAAATTCGTCCCTTAATAATGGAAATCCGATCCAGCCTGTCCCTTTGCTGTCCTCTCCCAGCGACGCCCTAAGCCGAGGCTCAGATTATTTTTCTTGAGTAGCAAATAATTATAACGTGTTTTATTTATTCGTCGTTTTATAGGTAGATAGATAGAGACCAAACTCAATTAACATTACACATTGCGGTAGACAAGCAGGGGTGTGATTCTCTAAGACCTCATTCTGAACTTCGAATCTGAATCCGCTGTGACTTTCTTGATTGGCATTCTAAAAACTCGGTAGATAATTCGAGAGTGTCAGCAAGTTGAACTAAATTGACAGGGAGATTTTAACAGATGAAGTATGAAATGACGTAAGAAGTGGCATTCTGTAAGGTAATTTCCCCGTCACTTCGACGCTCACTTCGCACTCGAACCCGATTCAAAATGTCATATATATTATGGTCATTTTGAACCTTATGCGAAGTGAGAGTTAATAGTGATGTGAGATGCGAGTTGTTGTTTGAATTTTACAGAATCGACCTACTGATTTGACTCGATTTTTAATTTAACTTAATAATAATATTTTCAATCAAAAATCTGAATTCTTCAACAAACTATCTTTTCATGCATATTTTCTGTACAAAATAGTTTCGAAAGGCTCAGTTTTTTCTAGGTGTGTCTGTAATATCTGGGTAAGGTTTGTATGAAAGAAAACTCTCATTTTTTACATTAGTATATTGTATTCGTACAAAATGAACCTCCCGGACAATTGTTTATTATAAATATGTTTTCATTTCCATTTATTATGATTTTGGGTATTTATAACAGACATAATTTAACGAAATATACTACACTGTATATATATTTCTTAGTAAAGTATGTATTAGATACTTAAAACGTTGCCCAGGTATTGCATAGAATACCTGAATTATATAGATTGTCGAAAACATACACCTAGATGTAAAACTTGGCCTGTGCGTGGCGACTGGGTTTTACCGAACCTGCGTGACACAAAGCCGTGAATTTAGACGTTAGATTTAATAAATAATGATTACATTTTATTTACGTTTTGCAGTTGACTGTGTGACTGTACTTCTCTCAGCTGTTGAAGGGGTCAGAGTGAGACGGCGCTATACCAAAGCCTAGATAGAATACAGACATCAAACGAAATTTCACCGCCTGGGGTTGGGTCTGGTTCAAGCAGCTTTTGTTGACACCCCTTCAAAACATACGTTCCCGCCATCTTTTCAAAAGATAAAATAATAGATGATTTTTTATTTTAACGAAATCAAAAGTATTTTTCCTATCATTGCAAACTAAATCATCCCTGGTAACCATCTGGTTATGGTACTGTCTTTAACAATTTTTTTAAACAAGTTTGAAATGCTATACTTATAACTGAACTTAGAGTTAGTACTCTAAGTTCAGTTACAAGACAATACAATGTTTTGCGTTTGTACGTCAAGTACGTGCAAAAATAAAACTTGTCTCCCAATTATATTTTTTGCTTAATTTCACCTAAGGGCGCGTATTCGATTTAGTGCAACTCAAAATCAAAACGATTGCTAGAACGGCGTAGCAACATTGACACACACTAGTACAATACAATAGTCTGTTTGTGTGCATCAGAAAAAAAAATACGCACGAAATAAGCACGAATCATTGAAATTGGTCGGCAAACGACAGCGCGCGATGTTTTACAGTGCTTTTTAAAATAATTATCTAAATTAAATGAGTTTGTATAACGGACTGAAAAATATTCTGTATATTAAACATAATCATTATTTTCATAAAATAAATATATCTGTTATGTTTGTATTCAAATACTGGTGAAAAAAATTGTTAAAGTGAACCGATTTTGTACTTTTTCACATTATTAATAAAATAAAATAAATAAAATTGTATAATATGGGAGCTACATCTGCCAACAAACTACTTTACAGTTTGGCAGAAGTATATATTTTTTTGTAACTCTTTATGTCACCACAAATAAACGCATTTTTTTTTGTTTTTTTTTGTTTTAAGATTTTCGTTTTTTTGGCTCTGTAATACACTTTAAGACTGTATATCCTGTAGGAAAAACGCATAATACGTTATATTTTGGCATACTGTAATGGTTGTATTCGTCCTGAAAGTTAACTCTGACGTCTATTTTCGTAAAACGCTAAGAAAGGAATGTTTTCGCTTCAAAAAACCATAATTAAAAATTATACTTTTACTCTATACCTCCCTAAATCAAGACTTAATCTTTCTAAAACTGTCATTGTCTTTGAATAATCTGCTCACATCATTACGATATTGCTTTGGGCAAAACGCGAAAACATGAAGTTTTTGTCACGAATCGAATAGACGCTCTTAATTTTTGAGACGGGCCTGTTCCGACGGCAAATGTAGCCGTCGGAACCGGACCGTCGACATCATGTCTCTACGATCCGACGGAACAGTACCTGTATTTGCCACACAGACTTATCTTGTGCATAGTAAATAATGTTTAAGATCATATTTTTTTGTAATTTATACAGATTTTAATTTGATTATTTTAGTCTCTATTTGTTAATGAAAATGTTTCTATTTGAATGATGCGAAATTAATTAAGTTTCTTATTATTTATTAGTATTATTAGTAGGCTAGTTTTCGTTGAGACTTGCATCGGTTTCTTGAAGCAGAAAGTGGGTATCCATGTACAGTACGAATGCGGTCAATTCGTAGGTAGACAAAGGTTACACGACGCTACGATGCTTCACTCAAAACTGCAGTGCAATTCTGTAAGAAATCACCTGCGAATTCGAATCCTATCTCATTTCCAATTTTACTTACCCGAAGTAAAAAGTGTTTCGTATTCGCTAAAATAGTTCGCTTCACCTATTAGTGGCTTAACGTAGCTTACATCGAGTCTCAGAATACTTAATACAGTTTACAGCACTGAAGTGAGGTCTAACAGTATAAAATTGTTGATTAGCGGTGGGTTTGAGAACCTAGAACCGATCCGCGGGTAGATTTTGTACTTCTTTCTTGTATATATGACGCTGTAACATTTTTCACGGTGAATTAGGCAAAGTTAGCATAAAGTGAGTAGTCAATTCCTGACTTCTGTTTCAAGCTCGGTTTAACTAACTCCGCTTATGGAAGATGGATGATGCTATAGATTTCTACCGAATACCATTGCTGATAATAATACCTACGAGAGATGCGAAATAAGAATGTTTCTGTCAAAGAGTTTTGAGTGCCTGTCATTCTAAATGTCAAGAGAGACTGAACCCATTCGATTTAAGTTTGAATTGTTACCATGGCAACCAAGATTTTTAGCCCACCGGCATTTGTTTTGACGCATTGCGACAACTCTATACCAACGAATATGTTTATTTATATGTATAGTTCTCTGCAGACACTAATCAGACACAAAAAAAAAAAGAAATTGAACACAAATGAAAACATTCCAGACTCCATTTTCTATTTTTGTCTGGCAATCGAGGCCGGCGCTATGCAACCATATATTCTATCCTTGTCTCACAAATTATTTGAGCTCCATGCTAGAAGAGTTTAAGTATATTTACCTTGCTAACTAACTGGCAGGCTGTCAGTGCATTGCAGTGATTGGTCAGCTGAACAATTACCGCAACCAATCTGCTATTACTTGCATAAATCAATACAAATTGGCACACCTGTCATACGAATCCGACCTTTACGATTCAATTAGTTGTTATATTGATTTTCTGAAGCTAGACAAAGAGACGTGCAGTTTATTTATAACCTGACTACCTAGGGCGCGTCGCAGCCTTACGTACTTTGTGCTACCTAAAAGGACTGTACCTGCTTATAAAAAAGTAAAAAAAAAAAGAAAACCGCCTTCAAAAACTAAAATGTGATAAATAACCTTAGCACAGAACACACAATACTTTCGGAAGTCGGTGGCGGTGGCTCTGTGTTTGTGGTTTTGTATTGCCACCGACTTCCGAAAGTAATGTGTAATCAATTTTGGTAAAAGTTATATGGGACCATTTCGGAGTAAACTCCTTTCGAACAAAAAATGAATTTTGCAAATTCGTCTACATATGACAGAGTTATGCCCGAATATACATAAAAAAAATAGACATTCGAATTGATAACCTCCTCCTTTTTGAAGTCGGTTAAAAAATGAGAATGTATCTTGGCTGAAACTTAATACATACGATATTTTTTAACCTATTTTTGGGATCCCGTAGGATATTAGGATTTAGGATATTAGAAGTATACCCAGAAGAGCCGGGTAGAAGTTAGTTTAATATATTAGGAACATAGGGTTCACAAAGGTACATCGAAATCTCAATTGTGTCAAAAATAAAACATGTTCTATGTTGATTACTATTGTATAATTGTTATGCTTATATTATTATCGTAAACACTTTTTGGGTACAGCCTGTCACATACGTAGCTATAATATACATTACAGCTAGCCACCACACCACACACGGTAGCTATAATATAATAATATATTTTCGCCCTTATTACGTCTGCGATCGTTGTATGTTTTACATTTTTGAAATGTATATTAATACGCCTTGCTATATCTGTCCACATATTTTGGTGACGTAGTAAAAATATATATTATAGCTGATCGTAATATGCCTTGATTATAGCTACGTCTGACGTATATTAATATATTGTGACGGGTTTTACTCTATTATTACGGGTAGGAATCAGCACATTAGATGAAGTTTGATAGTTGCAGCAGTGATGTACAGACGCCAGCACATCAAGCCATACCTAACTGTCAAATTTTCCCAATTTAATATGAACCTTATGCTTTTGTAATAATTTTGAAATACTATCAAAGAAATTTGACAGATTGTAGTTGAGTTGAGTTGTGGACAATGTAAACGCATGTGACGAAAAGGGTTATGAATATAAATGTGAATGGATGGAAGACCAAAGAATAGATGGATTTATTATATCAAGAAGCATCATCATCATTATATTATCAGCCTATTGCCGTCCACTGTCACCTTATATTATGTTATAAGACCTTTCACAATGTACTCATGTTTTACCAAATAAATATTATCTTATCTTATCTTATCTGCTGAAGTTAGGCCTCCTCCAGAGATCGCCAACCAACCCATGTATGAAGAATATGAAAGAAAAGGGACGTAGTGATATCATGACATTTGACAGGGCGGAATGGAAGAAGAATGGTGAAACGACCACAAGTGACATAAGACATAGATAGAGACAAGATATAATAAATTAATAGTTTAAAAAACACTAGAAAAACACGCTTTTATAAATGCACGTAAAAACCAAAAATAAATTATGGATCGTTCAAGTTGTCTCTATTTCTGGGCTGAAGTGTAAACTGTGTGATTTTAATTATAATATTTGATTGTAAAAGCGTGGGGCGCTGGAACTGGAAAGACTCTCTTGTAAACAACTATTATTAATTCATAGACATTTTTATTTTGACATTATGATAATTTAATATTTTGACATTATGATAATTTAATATTTTGACATTATGATTATTTAATATTTTGACATTGTGATTAAAAACGATTATTTTAGGCATTATTTGTAATATTTTTGATTTTACTATTAATCTATTTGGCATTATAAACAGTCTCAGTTAATTGGCCATTAAAATTATAATTTAATTCATTGTTATCACCTTAGATTTGCATGTTTTTAATGACCTCTTTTTTCTTATGTGAAACCATATTTAATGTAAGACCTTGATGTACCATAATACTGAGAAATAAAAAAAAAAGCAAATACTAATACTAACTTCCTGGCGGAAGCTGCATGAGGTCGCACAAGAGCGTTTACGTAATTTTGCCCCCAAAGGGTTACCAAAGGGAACCAAAGATATCTCCTCCACGAACAAGAACTGTACATGTTGCCACTGTTGACGCATTACCGAACAAGCTATTTGGTATACAGGCAAAATTATTCATCTTTCTACTACAATAACAATATTTAAATTATTTGTTTTATATTGAGCATGTAGGTTACCAGGGATATCTACGTAGCCGAGTTAAAAAAATTAAATAAAATAAAATATTGTGTGTGTAGTAGAAAGATGAATAATTTTGCCTGTATACCAAATAGCTTGTTCGACTACTTAATTGCCGGAAAGAAGAGGCGTTTAAAATGTCGGTGAATATCGTGTCTCCTCGCTGCTGGCGCATGTTTTGTCTGAGTTCGACAAACTGGTACTTTGAACAGACTGTTTAATGTAGAGCCACTAGTCGTGCTGCAATTCCAGTTAGAGCGCCGATCTCTGTAAACTTGATTTCTCAGCAAGTTATACAAAAAGTATTTCCTGTTAGGTTAATTTACTCGGTAGTCCACCCGTTTTTTTTTATTGTTTTGTTTTTCGTTGCTCTGGTGTCTCTCTAGCTCTATATTGTTTCATATACGTTTTTGATTGGTGTTTTTGTACCGATTTTTCGTTTTCACTGAGTTTTAAGGTTTTTTTTTCGCTTGTTCGCGCTTTTCCTTTTTTTTTGTAGTCTCCGTTTTATTTGTGTTGCTGTTTCTTTTTTTGTAGTTCTTGCCATATTATTCCCACGAGTAGTGAACCATTAAACGGTCGAATCCCCCCCCCCCCCAGTGGTCCGTGTTGAGGGGCAAAGGTATTTACAACAGAGTTTCGCCCGGTTTCCTGAGGTGACGCTAGCGAAATGGTATTATTAACCCACCCTCATGCCATTCAGTCCTCGGCACGTTTCTTACCTTGACTTGGGTGGGATCTCCCTTAACCACCTGACGCCGGTCTCAGAGACTCTGGCGATTTTGATTTTCAAATTATTCCGTAACTATGCGCGACACGCATCTGTGCGTCCGTGTCCTTTTTCCCCTCCCCCGCCAGT
This sequence comes from Charanyca ferruginea, assembly GCA_947361185.1. NCBI lineage: Eukaryota > Metazoa > Arthropoda > Insecta > Lepidoptera > Noctuidae > Charanyca > Charanyca ferruginea. Next base: position 1,500,891 of record OX376055.1, on the reverse strand, counting down.
ACGTGCCGTGCAATCAGCAGCTCCAGATGTCCGCGCATTTAAACGTTATGGGTAATTACATTTCGCGTGCGGTCCGTGAGACCGTAGGTAGGACGTCAGGTAGTTACGTTAGTTTTGTTGTAGTGTATATTTGTTGTTTTCGTTGCTTTATGATGTCTTTATCAAACGTACTACAATGGCTAGAGGAAGCTGATTCAGATTTGGAAAACCTGATCGTACCAGAACTTCCAAATGAAGATTGCAGTGGATTTTATCATTGAAAGCGAGTGTCAGTCCGAATCAGAAGTAGAAGGTGACGGGTCTGAGCTTGAGCTTACATCATGTTTTACAGTAGCACCAAATTACGGCGTTGAATGCCAGATCAAAAATGTGCAATTTACTCCACATCTCGAGAAACTCAACGATGGTGGACGGTAATATTTTATAGATGGCATCTGCAGTGAACACGTATACTATCAGCAACATGCACCAAGCTCATCCAACGGTGCCAAGACTGAATTTCATAAAGAAAATTAGCAGAAGACGTTATAAGGCCTCATCTGGAACGCCGCATGCACAGCTGTGTTTTGCAAAAACAACTTCAGTGCACCCTTCGTCGAATCCTAAAAATAGATGAAAAATTCTGAAAAATTTGATTAACGCAAGAGATGTTCAGCCTGTGACCCGAAGAAAAATACAAAACAGATTGCATGTGTTTTCCATGTTACAATCCAAATTTCATTGAATGCGGCAAATAAATGTGCTTTGAGAACTTGAGAAAGTTTGTGGGTTGTGATTTTGTAGTAATCGTGCCTTAATAGGGCCAAACATTGTTTTAAATTGGCGATTATACATTCAACTTGTCGTAAATAAGTAAAAACTATTATAGTGAAATTTCCTACCCAAAACTCAGAATTTCAAAGTTCCTAGATTTTTTGCTAAAACTTATATAATTATGTTATGTGTTGATTTTTGATAAGTAAATGCATACTTTTGCATAGTTTAAAAACTTATAATGAATAAAAATATAATGAAAATACAGATGTTACTTTCATTTAATGTAATATTTTAAACAACGGTTATTTAACATGAAAAATACGCAAGCGGTCTCCAGGACCGACCAGGTGGTAGTGTAACTGAAAAACACGTCAGGTGGCTAAGGGTTAACAACCTACTACCCTATTTACACGTCAATATACATCGTATATAGATATATCAATATTATTCTATTTAAACTCTCCATGTACAGGTCTATAATATACATTTTATACAGGCAGCTATGCAAACACACACATATTATACTATTATACATATTTACACTATTTACACTCAATATTTACAAGTCAATATATAATAGGTTTGATAGAACCTTGAAACCTGATCGTGGTCAAAGTCTATTACGTGACCTTTCTCACAAGTGCAAACACGACTATGATACGTTATTCTATCATAGAATGCCAGTTCCTGTCTTCCGGCTTCGTCATCAGACCTTCAAACTTAATCATGGTCAAAGTTCATTACAAGACCTTTCTAACAAGTCCAAACTCGACTATGATACGATATTCCATCATGGAATGCCAGTTCCTGTCTTCCAGCTTCGTCATCAGACCTTCAAACGTAATCATGGTCAAAGTGCATTACAAGACCTTTCTAACAAGTCCAAACTCGACTATGATACGATATTCCATCATGGAATGGCAGTTCCTGTATTCCGGCTTCATCATCAGACCTTTAACTTAATCGTGGTCAAAGTTCCTTACAAGACCTTTCTTACTAGTCCAAACACGGCTATGATACGATATTCCATCATGGAATGCCAGTTCATATTTTCCGGCTACATCATCAGATCAGTTCGACAGTACCATATTATTGTATTGTCATCAGAACTACATACAGCTGCCAATTTGCATGACGCTACGATCCTTGGAAGATGGTTAAATTAGTAACCATAGATTCCATTACATAGTTACATACATACAGGTCAACCTAATAAAAGCTTGTTAAAAAAACACTAGGAAACCGAAAGTTACAAATAATGCCTAGGGACCTTCTAGTTGCGAAGATAGTAAAGCTCGAAGTTACTACTTAAATTTTATCACGAACGTTTTAATTGGTAAAACTAAAGGGGGAAAGCACCACATGGGCTACCTATTAACGAAATTTAATTATTCTTAAAGTTTTCAGCAATTTTCACACCAGTATTTAGTTGTATGGTAATAAAAAATTACTTTGGTTATCCATACTAATATTTAAACAAATTGATGATCTCTACAGGCAGCCTGGTGTTAAGTCTCATCTTCTTCCACAGAACATTGTATGACACCATGTCAAATGCTTTTGACAGGTCCAGGAAACAGGCGTATACTGGTGTTCTTCTATCAGTATAGTACTGGACAGTATTCTTAAGATACAGTGCTGCAGATTCTGTATATAGCACAGGTCGGAATTCGAACTGAGCGCAATGTAGAGAGACATGTTTGCTTAAATCTCTGTTAAGCTCACCATCCAGTACCTTACCCAGGGTCGTGACCAGAGATATGGGTCTATCTCAATTCTCCTTTTATGAAGCGTCACCAGTCTTATTGAAAAACGCACTATCACAACTTTTAGCAGCCAGGCTTGCAACCACTAGAATTCAGTACATATTTCCTTAAGTCCCACTTAAGAGGAAGCCGCGGGCACAGCTAGTATGGTATTAATAGTTTAAACGCAAGAGAAACAAATATGTTTTAGTAATAATTAAAATCATTAACATATCTTGCACAGTTAGCATAATTCTTAAATGATCATTTTTAATGAAAATCACGTTCACGGATTAAGTTAACTTGGAAAGTTATGATAGGTTGATTCTGTAAATGAAAGAAAGAAGAAAGAAATAAAGAAAGATCGCCGAGAACTAAGGTCATATGCATATGAAGTGGCAATGGGCAGGTCACATCGTTCGAAGGACCGATTACCGATGGGGAAGAAAGGTTCTTGAATGGCGACCACAAATCGAAAGGCGCAGCTTTGGACCGAATGACATCGTCAAGGTCGCGGATAACCGGTGATTGCAAGCGGTGTACAAAATTTGGTTCTATAAAAGTTCTGAGAACATTATGGAGCGTGCTAATTAATGTTCATGATTATACTATAATGGTGTTGTAAACATTTACAGAAACCCAAAAAGGCCCTAGTTTTATCGCTGATTTATTCTATAAACATTACATTAAGGTTCTCACGGTGATAAATCAGTTCTGTAGTTGAAATGTAATACATATATATAGTACTATTTTCACCGTACACGATTCCAGAAATCTTTTTCATTACGGTTGTTCGTTTCATGGTCGTGTCGACATAAGTGTTCAAGACTTAACGTAACATGTAATGAATAAGACATAATATTAGGTCTTTACATATGAAATTGCCGCTCGGTATCAAAAAATGAAAAATAATTTTTTTTTTAAGAAATTATATATTTAGTCAATCGAAGTATGCACCATTGTTATCGATACACTTCCGCCATTTTATCGGGAGCTCATTGATCCCTTTGGTAAAAAAATCCTGGGAACGAGAATCGATGAACTGCTTGAAGGCTGTTTTAACTGCCTCATAAGAATTGAAATTTTTTCCTTGTAAAAAGTTGTCCAAATTTCGGAATAAGTGGTAATCGGTTGGGGCAAGATCTGGAGAGTATGGTGGGTGACGCAGAGTTTCCAGTCGCAGCTCCTCTAACTTGGCGACCGTCTGATGTGCAGTATGTGGTCGAGCGTTATCCTGAAGGAGCAATGGGCTAGAGCAATTGATCAGTCTCGGTTGTTTAATGGTGAGCTTTTCCATCACTGTTTGCAACTGTTGACAATACATGTCTGCAGTAATCGTCTGGCCTGATCTCAAGAAGTTGTAGTGGATGACACCAGCACAGGACCACCAAACACTAACTAGAATCTTCTTTTTGGTCAGTTTTCGCTTGGGGCAAGGTTTTGCCGGTTCTCCAGGGTTAAGCCATTGTGATGATCGCTTGCGATTATCGTACACGATCCACTTCTCATCACAAGTGACAATACGATTTAAAATTCCCTCATTATTGTGACGATTGAGCAAAGAAGCGCAGCAACCGACGCGTGTTTGTTGGTGTGCTTCAGTCAATTCGTACGGTACCCACTTTTCGAGCTTTTTTACTTTTCCAATTTGACGCAAATGGATAATGATTGTTTTGTCACTTACTCCAAAGGCTGCTGCTAATTCAGAAGTGTTTTGAGATGGATCCGCTTCCACTATCGCCTTTAATTCTTCATTATTCACTTGAGTATCCGGACGTCCACGAGGCTCATTTTGTAAATCAAAATTTCCAGAACGGAAACGTTGAAACCAAAAACGCACCGTTCGTTCGTTAGCGGTGCTTGGCCCGTACACGTCGTTAATCCTTCAAACCGTTTCTGCTGCACTGGTGCCACGGTGGAACTCATATTCGTAAATACCGCGAATTTTTAATTTCTCCATTGTTGTTGCTATAGCAATTTTCAAGCCCAAACGAATGACGTGAAAACAAATGAAACACGAATTTTAAAACAATATTCTTTAGTCTTTATTTTGAAATAATTTTGAATTTGGAATTTCTAATCAAACACAAAATATTTGATTTCAGAGTTGCCAGTATTAAGTATCGGCAATTTCATATGTAAGGACCTAATACAAAACTTTCATAGACCGTAATTCTGCCATAACTTTCACTTGCGAAAATTATTGTATCGATATAATTATTATGCTGATTTAAAATTCGACAATGCGGCCTCATAACTTTCGTGTTTTAATTAAATTTAAAATTATAAAATAATGAATTGTTCCGACCATGGCTGCTATAGTACACATTGGCTGCAGTCGTGTTGCTAATGTGCCATCGTGGCAGAAAATTGCCGCTCTTGTGGCGTTCTATGTGGGAGGCTGTTGTTTAATAATAGACGTCTTCCGGCTGACGAAGATTTTGATGAATATGGTACATAGGTTCAACAATGATCAAAATGAGAAAATTCAGATTTCTTTATTCAGTATCTACTTAGTTTTGTTATTACATCAATCAAGTAAACAATTCTATACTTACACTACGGACATCGGAAACACAGTTATGCTGAAAACTTATTACAATTCATAGAATCACAATCTGTTTATGAACGTGATATGGCGTGTGCGTTGTAATTGTAATGGAGGTTGTAATGAATTCAGTCAGATTTTTCAGTTCTATTTTAAGTTGAATTGCTTTTGCTTGTCTAATATCTTAAGTAGATAAACAGTCATGTATATATTACGGCCTAGACCCGAAGTATATATAAACAACCTTCACTTTAAATCAAACATTATAGTACCTATAGAATACCTACTGAATCAATATGTATGAATCGGGATGACTAAAAAACCGGATAAGGGTGAGTCGGACTCGCCCTCCGAGGGTTCCGTTCAAATTCCGTGATTTGGTCACCCATACAATTATGATCGATCGATCATATTTATGTTGTCTTCGATGATTGATTACGCACTTAAAATAAAGACTATATTTTTATGATTTATATGATTTAATTATAAATTTATAGTTTTTAGACTTTCCCTGTAGTAATAGTATAAGACGATATTACTTGCCAAATTTCATAGTTCTAGGTCAACGGGAAGTACCTTTAATTCCCTTGAGACTGTCGAAATATACATTTTTTGCGACAAAAACGGCCGTATATTTTTTTTACGTTATTTTAGAAGTTTGGTTTATTCACAGCTTCAAGGGTCTGTAGACTGTATATGGTTTTAAATTAAACTCAATAAATCTACGCGTTCCCGAGATAAAGGGTCTTGTCAGACAGACGAACATACAGACAGACAGGCGGACAACAAAGTGATCCTATAAGGGTTCCGTTTTTTCCTTTTGAGGTACAAAACCCTAGAAATGTTGATAGTTTAAGCGTCAAAGGTACACCCTATTTGAAGATAATTCTACGTTATTGTTTAAAACATCAAGATAATAAAGTTCTACTTTAAATATTAGACATCAAGATATATATTTCCAGTATACAATTATTTGATTAGGTAAATTCATCAGCCATCAGACTCATACAAAGACACAATTTTGTTTAACAATCTTGTATAAAGATGATGACTTAATAGTCAAGTCATAAGCAGTCAAATACTTCCGTATAAACATATTACATTTATGTAAATATATTTTACCCCTTTTCCTCATTGGTTAAATTTGGAAAAATCCTAAAACTAATTCTTAATCCTTAAGAAATCTGCCTACTTACAAACTTCAACACACACCTTGAAAATTGAAACTCTCTTCTAGGCAGAATTTCGAGAATATATTGATGCCGTTAATACTGTAACTTTACTTGTACGGTAGGCGAAAGATAACGCTGTAATAAAGGTCATTGACGCTGTTCTACCAATAAATTCAAATAGCTCAAAACGAGAAATAAAAGTAAATAAAACAGTGGATCACTATCACGATCGTATCGTGAATTATGAAACCTGAACGATGCAGTATTAGCGACAGTTTTGTATGACGAGCAATCTCTATCGCTTATGTTTCGCGACTTGCTGGTACAAGTCGGACAAATAACTTTTTTTTGCATTTAGTCATTTCCTCGCTGAGGTGGAATGAAAAGTTACGTGTTGCACTCGAGTGCAAAGATTTTTCACCTCGTGCTCTTTTGATTCCCTCGCTAACGCTCAGGATTCTAATTTTGAATCACTCGCTGCGCTCGTGATTCAATTTTAGAATCCTTCGCTTGCTCGGTCATCAAAATTGAACACGCGGTTAAAAAGCAACTTTGCACTCTTGTATAACAAATAACTATTATTGCAGCTTTATATAGCAGCTACCTCAAATGCACATATTATTTAAAACTAACTTTTGATTATGAAATTCGTACACAGGTTTGTAAATTAAGTTAGATATAAGTTAGGTTAGGCCTAGTTATGCTAAACAGTCACATACATGTATAGGATACTAGTATATTTTCCCAGTACACAACACAATTTATTCGTTATAATTATTCATCTCTTATCTGGCAGATTCACGCAAAGACACATTTTTTTACAATTGTATAAAGATTATGACTGAATAATCAAGTCACGCGCAGTCAAATCCTCCCGTATAAAATATATCACCCCATTTTACCCTATCAAGGGTTAAATTTGGAAAATCCCTAAAACACATTCCTAATTTTAAGATACAAACTTTAACCCTTAACCACTGACGTAGGTACGAATGACATTCGTCACCAAAACAGTTATTCCTTCAAAACTTCTCAAACTCAAACTCAAAACTCAAAATCATTCATTCATTCATTCATTTTTGTGCAGGGATAGGTGTTTGTTGCTTTTGGTAGTTTCCTAGTGATAAAAGACGCGTGCGCAGCGGGGAAAAGTGAACACGTGGCCCACGTCTAAACAGGTGGTCCTGACAAATCACATTCGTATGGTCAGTGTTAGTGTACCTTTTTAAATTTTTTTTTTTTTGTTTCTTTGGAATTAAATGTAAGTGGTGTACTATTTCGGTAATTCTTTGGAAGAGGAAACCAATTCACACCAACACCAAAGACTCTTTAAATGGTTCCTGAAGACACCACAGATGACGACTTTCCATTGTCACATTTTGCCAGCCCAACGAACTCTGAAGAAAGAGAATCTACCATCCAGAGTTGCCGATGATGGAATTTGGTACCTCGAAGAATTGTTACACAAGTTTCAAGCAGAAACGATGTTAGAACCTACTATGGGGTGCACAACGTGCTGTCAACCGATCTGCTTGCAGTGTTCAGAATCAACCTGCTAGAACTGCCGTTAAAAAGTGCATAGATATGTGTTTTGGTGATAATGCAATTATGATCTCATAAATATAATTCTATTTGCGTAGTAAACCGATGAAAAAATGGTCCTAAGATAAATAGTTTTTTTTTAACTTGATTTTTTAAATTTGTTTGTGTTTATTTGGCTACCTATATGTATGTTACATCTTATGAATGAAATGTTTTAATAATTAAACAACAATAAATTAATTAAACAATACTTGATTTATGCAACAGAGGTCTTTAAAAATTCAGATGAATGTCATTCGTACGTCAGTGGTAGTGTAACTCTACGACACGTCAGTGGTTAAGGGTTAACCCGCCCTTTGGAGGGAAGTTTTGAAGATTGAAAAATGGCAACTTTTAAATTTTAATGATTATAATATTTTTATACAAGTTAGCTACACAGTCATTATCATAATCCATATTTTAAATATGATTGCAACCTAAATTTAAAATTGATATCAAATCTATTTAAGATTCACAAGCTCAATATTTGAATAGACAAAGAACGCACCTTTTGGCTAAAAGGTAGTACAGACATTGTTTTCATTTAAACATTTACTATGTAATTATGTATCATATTATCGTGACACAACAGCCACAATCTCTAGATAACACATTGTGTATGACTAATAACCGCTAAACATCAAAGCCAGTTTCTTGGCCATTTTGAAAAGAGAACCACGGCAATTGGCTACTAGTGAATTCTCAGAATGAATACAAGCGAAGAACTTCAAATAAAAAGAATTAATCGTCGCACAAAGTCATGAAAAAATGTTTTTTTTTTTACTACTGACATAGGAGACAATGTTTTCTAACTCTGCATACAAGGCAGACACGCTAATAATACCAACTTGGGTGTAAAACTAATGTACCTATACCAGTCAACGATCAATGTCGAGGGTTTCAGGGTCTATCATGAAGAACCCATTGACCCTCATGGGCAAAGTTTCTTTACGTAGAAACCCTTGAAAGATCCGTACTTTTCCGTTACGGCCTCTTGCCCATCAGAGAGGATAAGGATGCGGCAAGCATGCAGCACAGATTTGCAGTTCGTAGCGCTTGAATTCTGTAATTAAATAACACAGTTGATGACAAAGAATATACATAATATACTAGGTCGCAAAAATAACGGGTTGCTTATAAAAACTGTGATCATTTCAGATTGATTAGTGAAACTGTAGTACTCGTATATTGTAGATGACTCATGAATACATAGAAACACGTTTTGTACACTATTTAATTAAAATTAAAAACTATAAAAAAGTTAAACATACACTTCAAACCTCACACAACAAAAATACACACAACACAAAACACTTTCCTCCATGAGTCTGTTTAACTTTATTAAGTCAATATGGCATGCTCTTAACCAAATATTTAATCTAATTTTGACCATTCTTCCACTAGCGCAGCTGGAGAGCGTTGTCTAACGTATTTATCAACCCCGTCAAATGCATGTTGTATGGGTTTTAAGTTTTGGCTGCGAGCTGGCTACTTCATGCTGTATGCATTGACCAAACTGATGCTATGTGGCGGAGCATGTTCGTAAGTTCGTTCTTTCGTAAAAGTGGAATTTACGCCCATATTAACTACGAAAGGACCAACATGCTCATTTAAAATTTCCTCTCCATGAGAGAGCAGTCAGAGTACCGATTTCTATATCCACTAACTCCATACGACTTCCCGAAAATATCTCAGCCCGTAATGACGATGATGATACCGCCTGGTCGTATAAATACTCCTCTTTTCCTTTCGTGTATAATTAAACAAGATCTGGACTCTGGGTATATAATAAGCATTATTAATCTGCGTATAACATCATTATTTATACGAGCGATCTAAACATGACTTTGGGAGATATCGCAGTTTTTTTATGAAACCCGTTATTTTTTTGGCGGCGCAGTGTAGTTTAAAAAGGTTAAAATACAAGTTTCTACATATTGTATAATTGTGTAAGAATATTGAAGACAGTAACTAGGTAAATACGTACAGAGAGTCCTTTTGATTTGACTGTATTTTATACGAATGCAAAGTTAAAGACCTACAATGATAACATGGTCACTACTGTGAACGACAGAAGTAGGGCACTCCACTGTTAATAATGGAACAGAACGAAACGATGAGACTTTGGGTGTCCTATCACTTTTTGGGACCAGAACGCCACACAATTTCTAAACCACTGAAACTTCTGTAAGCCTGATCAACAGTGGCGGCCACCAGAAAAGCAGCGTAGCAATAAAGCTCGACGAGTCGCGATGAAACTATTCCACTGCCTTGGATTCCGCAACGAAATGAATCAGAAAAGAACAGCGGAGGAGTAAAAAAATGATATTTTCCACTTACCTCAATATCAAGCAGAAGAGAGAACGGAACTAGGCCAATAGGCACAATGGGGCATTTACAACTGATGTCAGAAACAGTTGTGATCATTGAGTGACTAACAGACAAACCTGTGCCAGATGTGTACCGCATGCGCAAACACTTAAGAACCTTATAATAAAAGTAAAAAAGAGAACACATTTGAGAGAATATTCTGGAGAATGCTTTCTCCAGAATATTCTGTTACTAAAACCGCGGAGCGATTTTGTAATAAGCTTCTCGGCACACAAGAAACTATCACATCAGTTTCTGACCAATTCACATCAGGCAGTTTCTTTAGCCAGCTTAAATGTTGATGATCAGATGGTTAGACGGTTTTCAATAAAGTCACTGTTTGGAAACCCTAGAAACCCCTATCCATTTACAATTTTACATTGCTGCGGAAGAAACAGGAACGGAAGCATTGATTTATCAATTTTCCTACTTCTAGTGTATTAAAGCTACAGGAATTTCAACTCAAATTCAAAACCGTTTATTTAAATAAATTCTAGGTGTCAGAAAGTTGAAGTGAAACTTTCTAAGGCGAAGAACGAGCAAGAAGTTCCATAAACACTTTTCAGTTCTCGAGAAGTCACAAAAATTATCGAGATTGCTCGAGAATTCTTTGGAATTCACGCTACCTATTCAGTATCGAAACGTATCGTATATATCTTAACCTTAGGAACAGTTTACTGCTTCCTGGTCCTACGTTCGGTTCCTGGATCGGGCAAAGTGTTGTTGGGTTTTTCGATTAAGAATTTTTCAGTAACAGCCCGGAGTTTGAAAGTGGGCGGTGTAACACCCCCGTGCCTCGGAAAGCACGTAAAACCGTTGGTCCTGCGTCTGGTCTCTCTCATCATTTGGTTCCCTACAAAATGGTTGGTACAAATTGGTTTGGTTCCCTAAAAAACGTGCGTCATGTTCGTGAACGGGCGCCGTCAGTTGAGACTGGTCATCTCTTAGCTGCCTCGGTTATTTTAAATTTATTTTGAATTGTCTAATTTCATTATCACTAGACCTCTTTTAACGAGCACAACTTGTTACATGATTGTTCTCACATTGTACCCCTAGATTCAACATGAATGATGTAACCTAAATTTGTAATATTGTATTGATTTTAAAAGAGTGTTCATGGAGTTTCTTGCTCGTTCTTCTCCATAGAAACCTACTGTTTGGAACGAGCAACTAGCTGCAACTTTTTGACTGACTCACTCCTTGACAATTGAAAAGTGCCTGTAAATAGTTTATTTAACATAAATGATTTGAGTTTGAGTTGAGTTTATGAGAGTGAGGGAAGGGGACACACTTGGACACTACAATATCTTCTGCGTACTTGACTGATCTCCATCGAGATTGGACACCGTGACCGAAAGTCGATCGGAGAATTACATTACAACCTAAGGTGCTCAGACCTGTTCGCTGATCGCATCGCACAAGTCCCGTCTTCGAGTATGGCATGAAGCAATAGAGTGCAGCATTCAGGATATGAAAAGAACAGGCAGAATACGGAAAACCGGCTGCTCGGCTCAAATGGGTGGGCGAGTTACGTCAGTCGTATGTATAGTGACCGCTAAGTCTTTACGCAATAGCTGCCTAAAGATGGTAGGCGTGGTAACCTAAGAAGGGATGATGCGATGACCTAAAATCGCACCGTCAAGGTTGTTTCAAGGTAGCGAAAGACAAGACCATTTAGAGTCGAGGAGGCTTTTGACCAAAACAATTCACCCATCCCTTAATTTTGTACCCTGGAGTGAAATTTTTTTTTTTACTTTTAAATGGGACCAACTTTGAGGTATACACTATCAATTAGTTAAAAAAAGAATCATCACAATCGGACTTCAATGAAAAAAGTAATGCGTGGTCAAACATAAAAATAAATAAACGTGTCGAATTGAAGAACTTCTTTTTTTGAAGTCGGTTGAAAGTAGTATCCATCTGTAGACCCAGCTTCCCTTCTCTTGCGCTAAATTATAAAGTGACCTATTAACTTAAAATCTATAAAAAAAAGTCGTGTTAGTGTTACACTATTTATAACTCAAGAACGGCTGAACCGATTAGGATGAAAATTGTTGAGGAGGTAGCTTAGAACCAGGAGACGGACATAGGACTTTTTTTTTATATGTGTACTGTCGGTGTAGGTAAATAGGCAGGTAAGTAGGTAGATAGGGATAGGACAACGTCGGGTCAGTTAGAATAATATAAAAATGCAATTACCTTCCTCATCTAATTCATGTCGGAAATACCTCAAGTAATCGGACACGAATGGTGTGTTCTCAACATGTCTCTTCATATCTTCAAGGACCTCCTCACGCATCTTCCGATTAATTTCTGAAAAGATAAATGAATAGCATCAAGCAGAGTTGGAATAGTTCAAGATCCTGTCGCCAGACCTACATCATTGTATCGTAGACCATAAATTCCGGTATGTAGGCTTTTGAAAAAATGCCCAGCGATCATGCTAGCATGCCTTTCCTAACAACATATTGTTCTATATATAGATCCAAAATCTAAGCCGTTTTAAAATAACGCAAGTCTGGCAACTTTCGGTTCTCAAGTTGTGAAGTGGCATAAGGCAGGGCACATAGCACGCAGAACAGATAGCATTAGCAAGCGCAGCGTCCACCCACAAGGTGGACCGACGACCGGAACTCGCTGGATGCAAGCCGCCTCCAACAGTAGACTGCAATAGCGAGCCAACCCACATAATTTCTCTGACTATCGCTGTGCATATCGATTGAATAGACAATTTGCACGTCAATAACGATTCAGTAGTATCATTCGGAGTGCAATTTGAGCTTAATTCTACCAAAGTGAGTCAACCCACATAATTTCTCTGGCTATCGCTGTGCTTAACGAGCGAGTAGACGTTTGCACTTCAATAACGACTCAGCAGTATCATTCGGAATGCAATTTGAGCTTAATTCTGCCAATTAAAGCGAGCCAACCCACATAATTTCTCTGGCTATCGCTGTGCTTATCGATTAAATAGACGTTTGCATGTCAATAATGACTCAGTAGTATTATTCGGAATACAATTTAAACTTAATTCTGCCTAAGTGAGCCAATCCACATAATTTATCTTGCTGTCGCTGTGCTTATCAAGTGAAAACACGTTTGCTCGTCAATGAAGACAGTAAGAGCTTTATTCTTACGAAGCAAGTCAATCCACATAATTTATATCATTTTTCGAAGTAATTAATGATTGTGGATATTTTCTGCTGTCTTACTGATGCAATAATGAGATTATCAGTTCTTGGCTGTGAAACTGCTCAGTGGCGGGAGCTATAGGACAAATAAAGAACTGTTATCGCTTTAGTGGTAAATAACGCGAGCCTCTTTAGCTGCAATGAGTCTGAGCTCTAAATCAATGGCTTCCTGCGTACCAGTAGGATACACAACGTCAAAGCTGAAAGAACATATTTATGTAAACATGCGCCAGCACATCAAGTCACACCACACTATAAAATTTTCCCAATTGAATTTGAACATTATTTTTTTGGAATAGAAAAGTTAAAAGTCTTGTTGCAACTTGATATGCTGACCTTTGCACCTATTCGGAACGCCAGCGATCAAATTCGGTGTACCTATACTCCATTTACAATAAGATTACACTTTAAAACAAACCATTTTACAGTCCCTTCAACTGATTTTGACTTAAGGATGACATTAGAGGCAAAAAAGTGGTTACAATAACAACTGTTTACTGCAGCTGCCATTGGTCATGCCACCAACGCAATATAAGTCAAAATCGGTTGAACGGACTGTAAACAAGGTTTGTGTATATGTCTAATCTTATTGTGAATGGAGTATAGGTACCTTCAATTTCACTATTTAGGATATCTGTAGCAGTCAACTGGTTAAAATTAAAATAGGCGTTTAGTTGCACGGCTAGCCCTTTCATTCGACATCACCATTCGACCACACACCTAATTTTGTAGTTACTTGTAAATCAGGCTGTTCAATTTAGCGAAACTCAAAATCTAAATGATTGCTAGAATGGCGTAGCAGCACTGACACACACTAGTACAACACAATGGTCGGTTTGTGTGCATCAGAAAAAGAAATACGCACGAAATAAGCACGAATCATTGAAATTGATCGGCAAACGACAGCGCGCGATGTTTTACAGGGCTTCTTAAAATAATTGTCTAAAATAAATAAGTTCGTATAACGGACTAAAAATATTTTGTATGTATTAAGCATAACCTTTATTTTCATAAAATAAATATATCAGTTATGTTTTTATTAAAAAAAAATTGACAAAGTGAACTGATTTTGTACTTTTTCAACATGGTTTTTTAATACATAATAGTAATATTTTCGTAATTTTGGCTCTGTGTTAACTTTAAGACTGTTGAAAAAACGCATAAAACATAATATTTTGGCGTACTGTAATGGTTGTATTCATCCTGAAAGTTAACTCTGACGTCTATTTTCGTAAAACGCTATGAAAGGATTGTCTTCGCTTTAAAAAACCATAATTAAAAATTATACTTTTACTCTATAGCTGTCTTAATCAAGACTTAATCTTTCTTAAAACTGTAATTGCCTTAAATAATCTGCTCACATCATTACGATATTGCTCTGGGCAAAACGAAAAAACATTAAGTTTTCGTCACGAGTCGAATACACGCTCTTAAAGCCGTAGGCCGTTTGGTTGGTAAGTTTTTTAATTGATTCTTGTGCCGCATGCATGCCTTTTGTTTGCATGCAATTACATTACCATATCCGATCAGACTAGTCCGACTAGGATAAGTTAGGTTAGGTTTTTTAAGCCCTTTAACTATTTTACCATTAACCAAGTTTACATCAAACTACCTTAACATTTTAGCGTTGTGTTTCAGTGATTTTAAAAGACTGTTCATTGAGCTTCTTGCTCATTCTTCTCCATACAAACCTATTGTTTGAAACTAGCTCTGCTACTAGTTAACTTTCTGACGGACTTGATAATTCAAAATGAGCGTGGTGGTTGAGACCATTGTCCTGCTCCCTAAAATGTCTCAGTGATGGTGGCGTGTTGGTTGGATCATTAGGTTAACTTCAAAATGGTATAGCTAAATTGATCCATGGATCCACGTGTAAAGTGCGTGAAACACTGTCAGTGAGATTGCTCATCTCTTAACTGGCATGGTTTTCTTTATTATTTTATTTTTAAATGTTCCGAATTCTCCTACTGCTTCACCTACATTGTTTTCACATTTAAATAAATAATTTAACTAGTATTTTTAAAACCTAATTAAATGAGTGTCCGTGGAGTTTCTTTATAGAGACCTACGTACGTTTTAGAACGAACAACTACTTAACTTCACCTCTCTGATTAACTACCAGACGCGACATCTTGACAATTCAATATTGCCTGTTAATTGAAATAAATACATACTTTGAGATGATTTAACAACATGGTTTAATGTTGGGCTTTTGGACTAATTAGTCAGTTGAATAAATTACCATTAGCGTTCGGCAAGGTCGACATAACCCCGTTGCGCGGGAACCTAACGATCGAAGGAGATGACATCCCCTTTGAATCTAACCTGTTCGTGCTGGGGTGGGCACCCCAAAATTCTGAACTCGCTCTTGGACTAATTAATCAGTTGAAGTAATGGGAATCGTGGAGCACATGTCTGTTTTACGAGATTTACCGCGTCTATGGTAGTCTTAGAGTTTACCGAGTCAATGGTGGTAAAAGTATAAAATTATGCTGATCACAAGAACATATCGGATTTTTATCATTAAGAGGTGGTAAATCCTAGGTTTTACTGTAAAATCTTTAGATTTACCGTTGTTCAAACTTTCACAATACAATACCATACGTGATAGTAACCCTAGAAAATCACCAATACCCAGTCAGCTGTGCGTCGTCGTAAGGCTATTCTGAGTGTCAAGTTCAGCCACCCGGTTAATCCATATTTCAACGTGAGGTTGAATCGCGTTGTTCAATGATAGAATTTGCCGTTTAATGAACAGCTATTTTCACCAGTTGGTTGCGACATATCCTCAGCATCTGAATGTCAGTGTTCTTTGATATTTTAATGGACTGTCAAACAAGCGATATGTGTGTAGGTATAGCTAACTTGATACTTTTTTTAAATAACGTTGGGTGTTTGCTAAATAGTCTATTTTTTTTTAATTATAATTGTGAATAACTTTACCCATATTTTCGGGATAAAGAACGATGAATATTTTTTACCCATATTAGATTGTTTGACAGTACATTAGGGAGTTATGGCCAAATACTCAAACGGTACTTAATTTTAAGATGCTGTAGTCTCGTACGGATTCGCTTTGACATAAAGTGATAGAGAGAGCATAGCATTTGAGTATTTGGCCATTAATCTTACTAGCATTTGGTTGCTAGGGTAAAATTAATAATCGTGAGAATTTCATAAATACTTATATTATACTAAAAATAAACAGAAATGTAATAATACGTACAGAAATACGTGTTTAAAACGAGAAACATAATATTAATAAAGGATAATATATTTATAGTATAAAAAGAATATTAAAGAATATTAACAAAAATAGTTAAATTCTATTCTAATGTAAGAAGTACTTACCTAATTGCCGCGCGAGCTCTTCTCCTTGTAAGATACCTCGTCCCTCTTCTTCTTTAGGTGCCTGTCGTTTTCTAGCAGTTACTTTGTTTTCTTCAATTTTTGGCATTTCTTTGTTTTTATCATCGCTAGGCGTCTCTGAGTTTTCCATATCTGTCGGCATGTCTATATATTCTTTTTGTTGCGGTATTTCTTCGTTTACTGTCCAGGTAGGCGTTTCTTCATTAACTTCTTGTATTGTTCTTTCTTCGTTAACTGCCTGTGTTGGCCTTTCTTCATTCACTTTTTGTGTAGGTCTTTCGTCATTTAGTGCCTGTCTAGGCCTTTCCTCGTTTAGAGCCTGGGTAGGCATTTGCTCGTTCACTTCTTGTGTAGGTATTTCATCGATCACTTCTTGTACAGGTCGTTCTTCGTTTAGTGCCTGTATAGACCTTTCTTCATATTCTACCTGTGCATGACTTTCTTCGTTTCCTTCGTGTGTAGACATTTCTTGGTTAGTGTTTTCATTACTATCATTTTCAGTAACCACCGCGGGTTCTTCCGAACCCGCCCCCGGCATTCTTAATAGTTTTATTGCTACTAGATTTAACAAATTAAAAAATAATAGAACGGGGCGCTCGTACTCGCTTGAGGGTAACTTTCAAATGTTTCACGCAGTGCGACGAGCCAGATGCGCAGGTCGATAAAGTACATTGTGGGTACAGACACGGTCAAAATCGAGTTTTCCACAAAATTCAAAAGTGACTCTTATTGCACTGCTTCTAAGTCTGTAATGCAGTGTATGTAGCACGCGTGCTTTTTACGTTTATTACAGCCCTAGTGCAATAATGTTTGTTAAATTTTTGCTAAGAGTATTTAGTTAGAAAACTATGTTATTATAAAAAATCTTTTATTTGGTCTTATTATTTCATAAATAAATTATTCAATTTGTAACCTTTACAGAATGGTGAATCCATGTCGGGGTGTTCAGGGTATTGCAGAAGGTGAGACCATTCTCAGGAGCTAGATGTTAACTCTCCAAAACTGAAAGAATTTGTGTAGAGTAAGGTACCACCACATGGCTGTTTAATAAAATCCTATGCATGTAATTTCACCCTTTTTTTTTTGGTACGGGGTGGAAAATCTTCATGGATGTCCTCCGCCCTGGGGCGGGTGGAGGGGTCTGTCAGACTCGTACTGACTAAAAACCACCCCGGTGTTCCATCTCACACCTACGTCGGTGGTCGCGGAAACTGGAGATACTTCCGCCACCCCCGACTGGTGCCGGCCCGCTACGATGGGCCACTTCTCTGGTCAGGGGGTAGGAGTGAGGTGTTAGACTCCCCCCCGGACGTCTTAGAGGGGCGCGCATGGAACACTACGCGCCGCCACCTCGGGTCCTGGTGTATGTGGGGGGCGACAGACGTCCCCGAGTCTGCCGCCCCTGGACCCATTTAGGGGGGGCCGGAAGAGGGCGTTGTCCGCCCTCCGCCGACGCCCGGTGCGCCTGCTGCGGGCAGGGTTGGAGGTTGTGATCTCCCTCTCCCTTTCCGTAGCATCCTTCTGCGACATGACACTTTCGCAGAAGGAAACCACCGCCTCCCAGGACTCTGCGCTGTCGACCATCGACTCGACCACGGCCGTCAGTGACAGGTCACTGCCTACGTCTGAGACGAGGGCACGGCGCGGCTCCTCCCAAGCGGCACACTCTGCCAGCGTATGCCGCGCCGTGTCCTCCCGGCAGTCGACGCAGTGGTACGAGTAACACCGGGCGTCCGGCTCCCTGTTTATGCGACACAGGTACTTCCCGAAGCAACCATGCCCCGAGAGCACCTGCGTCACCCGAAACGACAGGGAGCCGTGCCTCCTCCCGAGCCAGCACTCGAGCACTGGCCGGACCGCCTCGATGATAGATGTAATTTCACCTTCATTCAACCTGAATATTTTTTAACCGACTTCATAAAAAAGGAGGTTCTCAGTTCGACACGTATGTTTGTATGTATGTATGTTTGTCCGCGATTATCTCCCGTTTGGCTGAACCGATTGTGATAAGATTTACAGAAAAGTGTTTGTTGCATTCTGGAGAAGGCTTTAGTATACAACAAACAGAAATTTATTCAGCACTAAAACCGAACAACAAAAAAAGCAACAAAAACCGAGAAGACATAAATTTTCGTTTCTTCCAGATGGAAGAAACGAAACTTTATGTCTTCTCTGGAAGAAACGAAAATTTATGTCTTCTCGGTTTTTGTTGCTTTTCGCTCGTTATCACCCAAATCCATTAAGGAACGGCAAAACAGTTAAAACAGAGATTGAAAGTCCTCCAAAGATAGAAATCTTAATGGATTTGGGTGATAACGAGGCACCAACAAGTGTAAAATAAAAACTTTTTTGAAAAAAGAGAACCGCCTTCAAAAAAAAACCAAAAAGTGATAAATAACTTTAGCACAGAACACACATGACTTTACTTTGGGAAGTCGGTGTCAATACAAGACACCTAACAGAACAAAGCCACCGGCTTCCCAAAGTAAAGTCATGTGTGTTCTGTTCTTATTTTCAAAAAGATTTTTTTTTTTGTTTGACTGTACAGTTTTTGGCTTGAACAATAGATTTTTGTTATTCATTTATGCGTG
Source organism: Charanyca ferruginea (assembly GCA_947361185.1). Taxonomy (NCBI): domain Eukaryota; kingdom Metazoa; phylum Arthropoda; class Insecta; order Lepidoptera; family Noctuidae; genus Charanyca; species Charanyca ferruginea. Next base: position 1,481,568 of record OX376055.1, on the reverse strand, counting down.
GTCCCAGTCGCCGGAAGAAAAATATTAAAATTAAATGGATCCGGCAACTGGGACTGTAGTCCGAGTTAATGGCAGTCCCAGTCGCCGGAAGCTTCGTATTTGCGTGATACTCCAACAAACATACAGTGAAGAAAATCTTGAGAGGTGTCAAGGGACACCCGGATGGAACGAAGTTCCTTTTGACAACCATTTACAACAACAACACAACAAAAAACAACAACAAACACAACAACAAACAACAATAACACAACACACCAACAACAACACACACCAACAACAACACAACAAAAAACAACAACAAACACAACAATAACACAACACACCGACAACAACACACACCAACAAGAACAACAACTATCACAACAATAACACAACAAACAACACAATATCAAACAACAACAACAATACACAACAACAACACAACAAACAACACAACAAACACAAACAACAACAAAAATGATTTACAATTAATAACTGGCTAGAACAGAGAAACACGCGCATACTTACAACTATAGCAAAAAGTGTCGTTACAACTTTAAAAAGTGTTGTTAATTTTTTCCGTCTAGCCCCCTTTCGCAATGCGCGCTATGGAACTATACGTTAAAAAAAAAACGATCCTGGTTTGGATATGACATTCGTACACCGACTTCGTAGCAAGTCCCTACTTTTTCAAAAATATTCAATGTACTGCTTTCACTTCGCTACGATTGTATTATATGTATATAGACTAGCTGACGACTGATAAGTTGTTTTGCCACTCGGAAGTGATTTGCAGTGGCCTGTATGGAAAGCGCTCAATAGACTGCGCACCCAGGTAGGCCGCTGCAAACACAATCTAGCAAAATGGGGCATAATAGATCCCACCGACACCCAGTGTGATCCTGACCAGACAATGGCCCACTTATTACAGTGCCCAAAGTGCCCCTACACCTGCACCTTAGAGGTCATTAAAAACGCCACTGATGCTGCGATAAATGTGGCTACCTACTGGGCCCAAGTAGTCTAGCATAAAGGAAAACCATCGATTCGAAAAGAAGAAAAGTTGTTTTGTCATTAAAAAAAATAGCTTAATACTTAATCTCAGACCTACCAAATATAAAACCAAATCAAATCAGTTTATTGCAAACATGTTGTAAACAAAACATTACATATGAATATTATTAACATCATTATTGACTATTTTCTATTAATTTTAATAACAAATGAAAAAAAAAATATTTCTCATTTATTTTAAAGGCAGTATTAAGTTTTTTTTACTTAGTGCCCTTTTCTTGCATGCGATATTTGACATACAAAAATCGCATGCAAGAAATGGCAATTCTGGCATAGCATGGAGTCCTTAACTGTTTAATTCAAGAACTGTATAATTTTCTTTTGTACCTATCCATGTCTTAACAAATAATAAATGATTTGATTTGATAAAAAGCGGTCTAGCCATTTGGCAGGAGTTCGATAACAGACACTATGATACGAGATTTCTATATATACTAGATACATTTATATATTGTTTACAGATGAATTCAGAGCTATAGAAAACATCATTATTGTAAATATTTAGGTATCCTGTGCGTATTAGTATTGTTCAATACAAAAATGAAAAAAAAAAAAAAAATAGTAGTCAGTATTATGTCGTTTGTTGCAAAAGAAAATAAACGACTTGACATGACGTATTTTCGCGAATCTTGCATTAAAAACTGCATTTATTATGTCGTTGACTGTACCTTCATCGTTTGAGAGGGACGAAGCTATACTAATAGTTTAGCGTTGAAAAGGGACGAAAAATGTCACATAACAGCCTGAATCCTTTGTAGCTAGGGTTGTTTTTATTGATTGTTGAGTAAGAGGTTTGAATGTTAGAAGAGTTTAGAATGAAATGCAACTTGGACAAACATCTTAACATCTAATTTTAATTAAAATAATACAATATTTACCCTTTTTGAATTCCACTGTAAGGCTTAAGTTCCCGACTCTCCCCGAAAAACCTGTGCTATCTCTTAAAAAAAATTCCGTCATTCAAAAAAGTTGTCTCTATTTGACCCCTATGTATGTGTCGTAATTTCCTCAAAAACTGCTGATTCGAAATGGATAGGGTTTTCGCTATTCCACTGCATATTTTTACACATTAATAATCACTCTTTCCAGCGTTTTTAAAAACAATTGGGTACTTGACACCACCAATTAATTGACATACTTTTTAAGAGCTGTCAAAACGAGATTCTTCCATAGATTTTGTATGACAATAGCGGTCTGTGACGTCACTTATTTACCAATTCAATTGACTAACTATTCATTGATTTTAAAGCAACTTAAAATCCAATTTTACAGTAAATTAAAAATTAATCGGAATTTCGGGGCTAATATAAAGTGTTTTTTAAGATAAGTTGTATTTTGGAAATATTGGTTAATGGTGTCAACAACCCAATTGTCGTATTTGAAGAAAAGTATTTTTTAATGATGTCTAAAGATATCTATAACTAGTATCAAAACTTTCATGATTGTATCAATATGTTATCAGTATCTATGTAGGTACGAGTACGTTATACTGCATTTGAAATTTAGTCATAAAACTATTAGTCGCTATATGGTTGAAGTTAATCTCGAACCAAGCGCTTTGCTTCCACATTCGTGAAAACTGCCAGCATGTGCAATTCTTTGCCCGCCTCTATTTTCCCTGGTATAATACGGGTATCTTCAAGGCACGAGTGAACGTGCTCATTCTAGGCGAACGAGCTCTACTTTAGGCCGTATCATCACTTCAGATCAGGGCCTCAAGTCTGCTATTACAATAGTGTCAGAATGGTCTATCATTGATTTCATAATTGTTGATTTTGACAAGTTTGGTAATCTACTAATATAATGGCGTCATTATGACTTTCCAATGGTCAACCAATGACACTCCATTGAAAGAAATGATATAGAATGGTAATCTCGTACATAATGACAAATTAATGACTGACTTAGTTTACGAACTTCTTACTACTTCAGATTGCTTATAACACATATAAATAATATGTAAAAATATATATAAATGAAATCTGGCATGAATAAATGTTCAAATTGGTTGACAATGTCATTATAACACAATACTATTACGAGACCATTGACCGACCACTGATCGACCATTATGAATTTAGCAGATTACGAACTTTTTGCAAAATGACAATGGGATCGTATTGAAATTACGAAATTATAAAAATAGCAGACTTGGCCCCCTGGTGAGATGTGGCAAAACGTAAGCCAATTAGAAAAGAAACGCCGTCCACTGCTGAATGTGTTTCTCCCCCAAAGATCGCCAACCAATAACCAATGTATAAGTGTAAAATTTAAAAATATTTATTTCAAAAATAATTGTTCCTAAAATATTAGCACGCCATGAGAAATGGCAGACATGTCGTGACCCACTCATATTTAATATTATTTATATTATCCTAATTCTGTATGTATACTGTACCTACATGTTTGAGCTAATAAAATGTCTTATTCTTATTCTTAACCAACCTGGTCTTGGGCAGACCACATCCATCTGCTGCCAGCCACCTTCTTCGAATCGCCGGTCCATCGTACGGTCATCCCACACTACGCTTGTTCAAACTCGGTTTCCACTGTAAATCATGTCTGTTACATCTACGACTAGGTCAGTACATCATTATCATGTCAACTTTAAGACGCCCACTGCTGGGCATAAGTCTTCCCCAAGGGGGTTCAGCCGTAATCGCCGTGCTTGGCCGATGCATGTTGGCGATCGCAGAAGATGTTATGTTACTGAAAAGGACACTGCTACCCATTCTCTGGTCAATCTTTCGCCTTCTACGACACCCACGGGTAGAAATGGGGTGGTGCTATTCGCGGCCGACACCACTCGGCATTTCGTAGGTTAGTATTTACGTAAATGTAAAACTAACGTTCATGACAGTCTGCTATTTTGTCTTTGGACTATACCCTGTTCACAATAAGATTAGACATAAACACAAACCTGTTTTACAGTCCCTTCGACCGATTTTGACTTCTATTCCGTAGGCTTAAGGATGACATTAGAGGCAAAAAAATGGTTACACTACAACTGTTCACTGCAGTTGCCATTTGTCATGCTCCAACGCAATAGAAGTCAAAATCGATTGAACGGACTGTTAAAAAGGTTTGAGTAAATGTCTAATCTTATTGTGAACAGGGTACAGGTCAGTTCATCATCATCATCATGTCAACCTTTAGACGCCCACGGCAGGGCATAGGTCGTCCCCAAGGGGGTTCAGCCGTAATCGCCATGCTTGGCCGATGCATGTTGGCGATCCCAGAAGATGTTATGTTACTCAAAAGGACACTGCTACCCATCCTCTAGGCAATACCCCTGTCCAAGTCGCCATCTGCGACCCTCGGTAGAAATGGGGTGGTGCTACACATGGCACCGCGTAGGTTAGTACGTAATTGATAACATTTCATATTTTTAACCTACTTGAATTATTACGTTATATAAAAGTAAATACAAATCTAGGGCACCCGTATTTTTCCGTTTTTCAAAATGATGTACTTTTCATTCATAATTTTAACTTTTAAATTAGGTGTATTCTAAAAAGACGTAAGCGCTAAATGACGTCATAGTTACGGTGGAATAGCGTTGTATCCTTTTCTTTACTGTGACCCGTCAAAAAACTATTATCATTATTATTAGACTTCATAATTATGTGACATTGACGTGTGTCTTATTTAACGTTAATGTTTTCATATAAACCTTTGAAATGCTAATGCAAAGGTAAACTACCTCATTCCACCGTATATGTGACGTCATCACATGCGTTTTGGTTTTACTTATTTTTCTCAGAAATAAAAAAATATAAAAAATATATATTTGGACTCAGGATACGAAAATAAAAAATGGTATTTTTGTTTTAAGGTCGTGTCAGTTTTGAAATGTTGTCAATTGTAAAGCTAATTTTCTTTTGTCTTTAGATTAAGTGCAGTGATCTGCACAGGATGGCTGGTACCTATAGCCCTATCAATCGAAGGGTTTTGGTCTAAAGGGATAAATAAAACACAATGTAACACATTCAGATTGATTTATTGAGAAACTACGATTGATTAAATATGTTGCTTCAACTAGAGATCACAGAAACAGACAATAACAAATACAATAAAATCGTTCAAAACACAAGGTTTAATTATAACAAGCCTTGTATAGGTAGGTATAATTAACAAATTAAGTAATAAACTTATAAAAGAAAATGAAAAAGTACCTTTTTTTCACAAGGACAAATTAAATTCTGTTCTGTAACTTAACCTGTTTTTTGTTACCAAACATTTATGTTTCTGTTTGTTTTAAGTGAAACAGTTTCACTGATATCTCGCACAGCTGTGCTGCGCACTGTTACTAACGAAATGGTTTTTAATACCTTAAAAATATTATTTTTTGTGTAATTTTTATTAAGTACACAGTTACATCATAAATTTTGTTTTTAAGTCTTTAAATCTCTTTTCTACCTTTTTTTTAATTACTAGATTTAATTTAATCTCGCCAAACTTTATTTTAATTCGAGTTTAGGACTGAGTGAATTTAGTCCTTAGACCCGTTTTTGTCCTAGCTTGGTTTAATAATTATGACATTAATTGATAAGTTTTAAAGATAATATATTTTAAACCAATTTAATTAACTAAGGGGACTGGTGACTAGAAAAATGGCGCGCCATGGGCTTACGTCCAACAGTGGACCTATAGTAAGCTAAAGTGATGAATATGATGATGAAGGGACTGTGATCACAGCGCACTACGTGTAACATTATTATGATAAAATGAAACTAAGGTCTTTAGAAGTTAGACAAAGAAGAGCTCCAATATCCGTGAAAGAAATGAAACGAAGAGAACTCATACTTTAATAAATATAGGGAACAGCGACAAACCTATCTAAGCAATCAGCAGTCCAAATGATACAGCGAGAACGCCTGTGGGGTAGAGCCTTAAGAAGAAACACAAGGGCCGTTTTTCCATACAAACTTAGTCCCCTGTTTCCTCCCTGGATAATGCCAGTAGATCAATTTTTTTTTTTAATATCCATGGCTACTATTGGCATGTCCCTATGTTTTCCTTTTTCTCATAAATTTATTATTAAAAGAGATATGAATATTCAAAAACCTAAAAAATTGGCATGATTTTCCGCAGTGTTCAAACATTCAGAAAACAAATTTGACTTGATTATATAAAAAATAGAAAACATAGGAACACGGCAAAAGCCTTTCTTTATTTTTTAATGAAAAAAGCAGTTAAATCGGTTAAGTTTTGGCGAAGAAATCAGGGGACTACGAATCATTGATTTTGTGTACTTTTAATAGGTATTTTCGGTCAAAGCTGCAGTTGTCTCTATCGCGCTCTGCGTTTCGTTTTCGGGCATCGCGCGACAGCAATAGATTTTACAAATACCTAATTTTCAATTCTCTAGCCCGTGGTATTTCCTCTTAAAGTATTACCGAAGCACATTGTCATTACTCATCAATAGGTAGGTATTGTTTAGAACATTTAGGTCTTGCCTTCACTTAACACTAGTGTTGCGAAAAAATCGCTAAATAGACGACGAGATGACATAAAATGGTCATACACAAGAATTTCTACAAAATAAATTTTACTAAAGAATATAAAATGTTACAGTAATAATTAGAGGCTACCACTAAATATCAAGTAAACAATATCAATCGTTACGTGGCTTCCTCAAAAAAGAAACCATCATTAAAGGGTTTGTAACACCGTCGACAGTCAATGATAGCAAAAGCCTGGCTTACGGTCCTTTCTGGAAGGAATGCCAAATACAAAAATAAAATGGCGGGGTCGAATAGTAATCGACGAACAATAATGATATGAAAACGTGTATTGTTGGTGGATTCCAGATGCGTAGCGAGTGTTGTCTTGCGGTAAATTCTGATCACTGAAATAAAGATATATGTTTGATGAGGAGATTTACATAGGTATTTATACCTATATACTTTACATACACTTATGGAGTATAATGGTATTGTGTGATATTGTTAAGATGTACAATCCATATGTCGTATCCCGTCAATAGTATGAACGTGAAACGCAAAGACAATAAATAGTCTATGGTGAAACGGATCGTGGTCGACCGATACTTTTGGCGCGCTTCTACAGAGTCGTGATGTTTTCAGCCGACAGCGAGGAAGACATTCAGAATCCAGTGTCTGATCGCAACGGAGCTAATACGTCCCGAAACTGTACTTACGATTCGTTGTTGAAGTGAAGTGCCTATGTCTATGTGAACCTATGTCTATGTTAATTATAGTGTCTGAGTTTATTTTAAATTAATTGTGGTTTTAATAAACGCCGTGTACTGTATCCTATACACAGTGTGTTTTCATTGCACGAAACCCATATTCTGCCCACATGATGACTAACTCCTGACTGATCCGACACATATAAGACCAGAAATGTGTGCGCTCCATAGATACAGATAGACCTAGATAACGCAAGTATCACGATCTGTATGAAAACCAAGCATGCCATTTTTTGGACGTCACAATGTAATACGAATGTTTTGTTTTTCCTAAATTTGGTATTACCAGGTGTTACTGAGGGTATTAGATTAAAAATAATTGTTTTTTAAATTTGGACTGCCCCCCATTTATGGGGAGGCCTTTGTTCAACAGTGAACGTCTTCAGGCTGATGATGATGACGATGTTTTTTAAATTAACTACGCATAATATTAATTACAAAATGACTTACCGATGGAAGGAAACGTTTACTTTATTTTTTACGTTTTTACCGTTAGTTAGGCACGAAAATAGGCACGCGAAGTAGTTGCTCTTGCATTATCTAGGTCTATCTATATCTGTGGTGCGCTCCTACAGTCCCACTATATCACTGGCCATACCCCTGGTGGTTTGGTGGGTCTAAGACAATACCACTGAGAAAATCGCTTGAGTTAGGTTAGAAATGTGCTGTGACCATAGATATCTGTGACCATTAAAGCGCAAAGGCGAACGGTGCCGCTGCAGCGGCCGCCGAGCGCCAGTTCCCTTCTATTTTTAACCGACTTCAAAAAGGAGGAGGTTATCAATTCGAATGTATGTATTTTTTTTTTCATTTTATGTATGTTCGGGCATAACTCTGTCATATATAGACGGCTTTGCAAAATTTTTTTTTTGTTCGAAAGTGGGTAAGGCCGCCAAAATTGTCAATTATATCACAAAAGTAACACAACAGATTTTGTGTTACCGTTACACAAATGTAACCCAAAAGTAACACATCTTTTGGGTAAAGGTGGTTTCATAATGGTTAAATATATAACCTAAATAAATAAAAGATTAAAAAAAAATTGGACATGCAGTGCTATAGGAGTAATGAAATACCTACCCTATTATAAAGTGATAAATAACTTTAGCACAGAACACACATTACTTTACTTTCGGAAGTCGGTGGCAATACAAAACACCAAACTCAAAGCCACCGCCACCGACTTCCGAAAGTAAAGTAAAATGTGTTCTGTGCTAAAGTTATTTATCACTTTTTAGTTTTTGAAGGCGGTTTTCTTTTTTTTGAAAATTCTTTTTTACATGAACCATTCGGGTTAGGTTTTTTTTAATGGGACAAGCCCGCCACACTATTCCCTAACCACTGTAACTCCTGTAAGTCAGAATCAACAGTGGCGACCACCAGAAAAGCGCCAGAGCAATGAAGCTCGACGAGTCCCAGAGAAACGATTCAACTGTCTTGGATCCCGCAACGAAATTAATCAGAAAAGAACAGCGGAGGAGTAAGAAAAACATATTATCCACTTCCCTCCAAATCAAGCAGGAGACAGAACAGAACTAGGCCAATAGGCACAAAGGGACGTTTACAACTGGGAGAGAAACCCAGTTGCTAAGCACCACGGATTATAATTGACATATTAATGAGCCCTAAAAAGTGAGCTGTTACATTAAATTTGATTCCAATAATAGGTATGGGAAAATCGCTTTAACGAACGGAAATTAGTTCTAGTTTCCACAAGGTCCGCATAATAAACTGCTCCGGATGTAGCCTGAACACTATCCAACATATTATTGCGTTCTTTCTGCCAAAGAATACACTCCCATTAAGATATGATGTGCAGATTGTTCGTATTCACAGTCAGATGTAGAACATTGACACAAAGGCGAAGCAACAAGCTTGAAAGAAAATTTTGAGTAAGTAGCCTGAATTATGTATAACATACCGTGATATGTCTTCGTTTAGTGGCGACGACGGTGGGGCTTTTCGAGATTCCTGATCACCTCATCCACCGCTGCAAAAGTAACTAGATTAATATACATACTCGTATAATAAAGAGAAAAGATTAAAATTTTTTGAATGTTTGTAACGAATATACTTAAAAACTAAAGGGCCAATTACAAAAATTCTTTTACTATTAGAATGCTACATAACCCCTGAGTAACGTAGGCTATATTTATCAATTGAAAAAATTAGGGATCCTTGAGATAATTACCGCGAACTAAGTCGCGGGCAAAGTGCTAGTAGAATAGAAAGTTAGTCAGCAACAAAAGTAGCTAAACACTTCTTATTTTTAAATCATAATTATTGAGAATAGAAAATGAAGACGAACATAAACTCTTAGCCTGAAATACTAAAAATAATTAGGCTAAGAACTCACGATGCGATTTTCGCCCGCACCCGCTGCGTTGCTTGGAAGAATAGCCCAAACTCACGGGACCGGAGTTCTGTGCGGTTGCGATTATCGCCCGCAGACTTGGCGGACGATTACCGCAAGACGGGCACTGACCTTTCTTGTACCAAAATAATTAATAGATCGACTTCAATACCCATTTTGTAAAGTTTGTTGACAAACGTGCACAGACACGTCACGACGCTACGAGTAATAACAAGTCACAGCAAAATGGCGTCGGATTTCTCTACCTCCGCTGGCCACTGCGATCGCCCGCCAATCGACCGCAGAGCTCGCGAGTGTAACCCGCCGAGGCCGCGGGAGCGATTCTACTAGATGCCCGCCGGAGCAGCGGGAGTCGCAGACAACCGCGCACACCGCGGGCGTAAACCGCGTCGTGAGATGTGTTTTAGTTTTTTACATATATATATCTACATGCTACAGAAGCTGCGGGCCCGCAACCGCGGCGTGAGTTCTTAGCTTTATATCATATTATGTTGTGTCTGTACAGATGATGTGAAAATGTAACGGTGTTAATTGATATTTGTTGCTGACTGTACCACCTTTATGATAATACTTACGCACACAGGCATACATAGCATGCTTATTGCATGTCGCATATATATTAAACCTTTTACGCTCGAATTCTGTAAAGACAAAAATAAAATAAGAAAAGCATTAGTAGGTATTAGTTTATAGGTATTATAATCTAGCCAAAATCTCATCTCAGTTGCAGTCAATGTCAATAACTTTCCGATATATACTTTACTGTACAATTAAATAGAAAAATTAGAGGTGTTTTTGACAGATAAGTACATAGGTACACAGAAATATGGAAATCAACCTTATGATGGCGTTAATAAATTTTACTTCGTGCAAGTGTTCAGTGTTTTATTTTTATAATGATTTTGATGTTCAACAACATTCACATGGATCGTTTAGGAACAAGTGTGTTTGTTTCCGTTCCTCTTGGCGTAAAGCCTACCAAACTTTGCGAAGAAATCTGAATGAATGAATTAATTCCGAAGCAGAACAAATGTGCCTGTACCGTGTGGTGCTGGCAGCGAACAGCACCATCCCATTTCTACCCGTGGGTGTCGTAGGAGGCGACAGAGGGATATTGACCAGAGGATGGGTAGCAGCGTCTTTCTGAGTACCACATCACCTACTGCAATTGCTAACATGCATCGGCCAAACTTGGCGATAACGGCTGAACCCCTCCTTGGGGGGACCTATCCCAGCTGCAGTGGGAGTGTAACAGTTTACATGATGACAAATGTGCCTGACGCTATTAAAGTACCTAATTCAAAGAATCATGGCGAGATCCATACATTCATTTGTATGAAAAAAGAAAATAATTTAGAGGGTTTAAAATATTTTCCAATGTAAAGGATACATTACTATGAGTAGATTGATATACTTACCATATTTTTAAATCCCCGCATAATTTAAATATTTCGAAATGAAAATAACACTTTTTCGTTTCATCTCGATGCCCATTTTGTGTTTATATAAAAAAAGAAAGAGACAAGCAACGTTAACGGAAAAAAATAATCATTATTTGTGACATTGTTTTCCATAAAATAATGCAATTTCAGTGTAAGATCTGTGAAACAGCGACTGTCAGTGTCACTGTTACTATCAGTCGCCGTTTCGTTCTACAATAATGAGCTTTATGTTAAACTATTCACATTTTTGGCGGGGTTTTAAAAATATTGTAAATGCCTGAAGATACTCTAGGTACCCAAAAGTATAAGAATTAGAATTTCAACTTCTCTAAACATCTTCATTTTTTTTTTGTACAAAACCTGCAATGATTCTTTGTACATGAGATTAGTTACATGTATTTATAGCTTAGTTTCAAATTAAGAATTGGTCATAACGAAGGCTCTCTCATGTCTTTGTCCATGTTACTTGAGGTTGGCGCAATACGTTTTTTTTCTTCCATTCCGTCCTGTCAATCGTTATTTTATCACTGACTTCCTTCTCTATCATATTATTCCTCACATGATCCATTCATCTTTTCCTTGGTACCTACACATTTATATTCATAACTCTTTTGGTCACATTCGTTTCCATACTAAGTCAAACGAAGATTCCCTTTTCTGTCACATCATAACGAAGGCTGCAACGATAACTAAACAAGCATGAATAAAAAGAAAATATAAATAAAATACCTTCAGGAGTCATGGTAGATTTATACAAGTTCAGGTAACGAAGGAACACAGGATCAGTTTGGTTTTCCATTTCTTCTATAAGCTCAGCGCGCATCACTTTGTATCGCTCTGAAACGTAAACAAAAAAACGATCATTTGTTTGTCAACAAACCTTTTGTTATGTTTGTTTATGCGGATATATACCATAGGTACTATTAAAACAATAGACTTCCAAGTTCGAATCACAATGATATCCAGTTATATTTGTAAACATAAGTCAAGTTCTTATAGATAAATTACATCTTATACAAATGCACTATACGTACCTATGTAAATTTTGAGTTTCTGCCACTTTTCGTACTGTGTGAGTGGTTGAAGCTTTGCGTTGCTTTTTTCCTCAGACGTCGGCTCGTCACGGTCAGACATTGTCAGTCAAAATAAATTCGATTCGATTTCAGTCAAAATAAATTCGTGAGTTTGTAACAGTAGTTAGTACGCGCTTGGTGAGAAGACCAGGCGGGGAATGAAAACCAGGGGACGCTATCTCCGGGTCGATATCAGACTGAGCGGGGAACGGGGAGCGGGGGCCGGAAGGTGACTGCGCAAACCAGCCGACGACGATACAAGTTGATCAACCCACGTGGTAAGTGTGTCTTGAATGTGAAAGGCCACTTGTTGTGTTGTGTTCAATGAGGGTGGACTATGTTCAACAGAGAATGATGATGATGACGCGTGTCTTTCTTGTTTATTTAGTGGATGTTTGGTTGGTGGTTGACATTTGTCGGGCATGCCACCGACCCAATCCGACACATTATCTCTGGGTGCTCTCGTCTGGCTAACGGAGACTACTTGCATAGACACAACCTTGTAGCTAGGATTATCCACCAGCAACTTGCTCTAAAATACAGGCTTGTGGAGTCAGAAGTATCGTACTACAGGTATGTGCCCGACCCAGTTCTCGAAAATGGCCATATCACATTGTATCGGGATCAATCTATCATCAGTATCACTGACAGGACTATTGTTGCCAATAAGCCTGACATAGTGGTGATAGATCGATTAGAGCGTCGCGCAATGATTGTTGATATAGCGGTTCCGCATGACGAGAACCTTGTGAAAACTGAGAAAGATAAACAAATGAAGTATCTTGACTTGGCTCGCGAGGTTGTCGACATGACGGGATGTGAATACAGCTGTTATTGAGCCGATTGTCGTTACAGCCAATGGAATCATTTCCAAGAGCCTCGACCAACACCTAAGGAGGCTCTCGTTGGGCAGCTGGATCAAGGGCTTGATACAGAAAGCGGTACTCCTGGACACGGCGCGTATTGTTAAGAGCGCCCTTCCCCATCGCACGAACTTCAACGCGAGCGTAATTAATTTTTTTTTGTTTCAACCAACGCAAAGCTCGAGAACAAACGAGTGAGTGAGAACGCGATAACATCACAGGAAAATTGGCGCGCGGAAATTTCACAAAACTTGTTCCAGGACATACGTGTTATTGAAAAAGCCTTACGGGTTTTTGGTAATAATGTTTGTAATTTAGAATCACCATTACATGTGCAAGGTTTGTATGAAGCTGTTTTTTTTACTTTTTCAATGTATGAGTGCATTATGAACGGCCAAAGTTCAGATAAAATTATGCAAAAAAGCAGATTTTCGGACATGTTTACTGAATTAGTTTCTCAAAATAGTTTATTTTTGGCTTCATACAAACCTAGACTTTAACCATAAGATACCTGGGTGTTAAAAATATTTAGGAAATAATTTGTTATAACGCCGTAATCGCGTACGAGCGTTTGTATGGGAAATATGACGGGATGGGCGCTCTTAAGAGATTCCTCTCTCAGGAGCCCTGACCACCGGTAGCTTAGACCCTATTCCCGATACCGGTGGGCTACTATTTTTTATATTTTTAAATGTTTTTATATATTTTTTATCAATATTTATAAATATAAAACAATATGTACACAAAATGAATAAATGAGAATAATAATAATAATCATATAATTCAGGTAACAAAGACCCATACAATATATACCATAGAGAATAACATACAACTATATTACATTACGCAAAGAAAAAATAAGGAATGAAAGAAAGAAGAAGAATAGAAAGGAAAAGACAAGAAGAATGGAAAGGGCGGGCAAATGAAAACTGCAATGCTTGTAGAAGGCTGCTAAGTCATAAATACTAACATAATATAACTCCGACATTATACACTTTGACTTTTTTAATGTTTTTATTCAAAATCAGCACACAACATCCTACTAATATTATAAATGCGAAAGTTTGTGAAGATGTTTGGATGTTTGTTACTCAATCACGCGCAAACCGTTGAACAGATTTGCATGAAAATTGGCACATAGATAAAGCATTTCCTGGATTAACATATAGGATACTTTTTATCCCGGTAATATGTTTCCTTGGGATAATCGTCCTTTTCACGCGGGCGAAGCCGCGGGCAGAAGCTAGTAGATATATAAATTCTGCCAAACTGCATAACAGTTCGTCGGCAGCTGTTCTCGTAAACAATAATAAAAATAATATTTTTATAAACATATGTGTGTGTGTTACTAAATCTCTAAATCGTAAGTTACCTATATGATACTAAATCTACCTTATCCTATATGCTACTCAATCTATGCTATCTATCTTATTAAATAAACCTACTTTTACAACTGCTACAAAACGGACCAGGGGCATAATTTTTGTTTCTTTTTTAGGTATCTATTGATAGGCATACGTTTGACACTATCTCACCAGATGGAAAGCGATGATGCGGTCTAAGATGGAGCACGCTTGCCTAGAAGTAACCTATTCACTCTTGACTTAAAGACTGCCAGGTTGTAGCTATCAAGAAACAGACTCAGGCAGGGAATTCCACTCCTTAGCAGTACGCACAATGAATGTATTCCCGAAACGTTTCGTGCGTGTGGGTGGGATGTCCACCATGTATCGGTGTACAATGACAGGTAGTGTTTCTTTAGATTTTTTTTTAGTTGGTATTTGTACTTTACACTAGATAACAAGTTCGGTGGTAGCTCATTCACTGACGTCGGCGTAATGTGTTTCCTAGTGCGCTTACCATAGTAGTTCTTAAATAGCAGCTTGGAGAGTTCCAAACATGACGATGTTATACTGCTGAATCTCGGAAAGCTAGTAATTCGTGTTGTGTTAAATATCCGTTTACAGGGTCTCTTCAACTTACAGGTCTTTCCATTTACAGCTTTAGGACCAGTGTTTACTCCAGTAATTCAACTTATCCTGCAATCTCCGTTTAAGCTTGCTGCAAGGCGGTGGCCTTATAGAGGGACCATAGATATAAGATTTTATATTTGTATTAGAGAAGGAAAACGATAAAAAACCACCAAACATATTGTACGTATTATCGCGTAGGGACCAAAGCGCAAAAACACTGTCAGAAGTAAACCCGATGAAGTGTCTATTCCAGTTTAAATATATCATCGTCTTAGGGCTGATTAGACCAAACTTGTATTAGCCTTATTCTAGGAATAAAATCAGTCACTACTCTAGATTTGCGCAATATTTTTTAGTATGTTTTCCGTATTGACGCGCGCGCAAAAATGGCGAAAAAGATAATCCAAAAGTTAAGGAAAGAGAGTTTATTGTCGAATGTATCCAATGAAACATTTATTCATTTTGTGAACAATAATTAAATATAATATATACAAAGCTTAAAAATAAATATAAACATATAATATGTACAATGCTCACAGGGCGTCAAAAAACTCGTCCGCATCGCTCTCAATGGGACAAGTACCCGAAAGGCTAGCAGCTTGGATGGCAATGCTAATTCTTTGGCCCAAGAAAAGGCCAGCCCTTTGGTCAATTGAAGAGTCGACCAGCCGCTTAGCAATGTCCCTAAAAACAAGGTGAGCACTCGGGTCCCATGGCCCTAATGTTTCGACCCCAAACGGCTCAAACATATAACTTTCAAGAAGGTTGTTATATTTACGCCGTTTGAGGTTTTCCGCACCTGCAGCAGCCGCCCCAGCACAACACGACGTGCTAGGAAGATGGGATGGCGCAAGGGTGTCGACACAAGTTGCATCCCACACCAAAGGCCTACACAACTTCCACGGCATTATGGTCATTCCATCTGGTCTCTTTCCATCGTCACGTGCCAAGCCAATAGGTTCTATGTATCCAATTGTACAGAGAACTGCCGTCTCTGTGGAATGTCAAGAGCAAAGAATATCATGACCGTGATAAAAAAAATATTGTGCGATGTTATTGTACTTAGGTCTAGGGGCCGCCTTACTCAATAATGATAAAAAGTGAAGATAGAAGAAAATGTACGGGGGCAATAACGTAAGAGAGAGATACATAAGTAAGAAGAGGAGTATTATTATTTACAGGTACTATAAAAATATCTTTTTCATCCCACCATCTCGGAAAGAGTATTTTTAATCTTCAATATCTGAGTGGAAAAGCCGTTTTTATTCTCTAGAGGATAAAGTAAATTTATCTTCAATATCTGAGTGGAAAAGCCGTTTTTATTCTCTAGAGGATAAAGTAAATTGAATTTAGAACATCGTGTGCACTAAGTTTGTGAATTAAAAAAAAAACATTAAACCTATTTACTGCTACCTCTATGGTGCCGAATATATCATACAACTTTTTTTTAATTTGTTAAAAACTCAGACTTTGTAAACGTTTTTTTTTTGCATTTAGTCATTTCCTCGCTGAGGTGGAATGAAAAGTTACGTGTTGCACTCGAGTGCAAAGATTTTTCACCTCGTGCTCTTTTGATTCCCTCGCTAACGCTCAGGATTCTAATTTTGAATCACTCGCTGCGCTCGTGATTCAATTTTAGAATCCTTCGCTTGCTCGGTCATCAAAATTGAACACGCGGTTAAAAGGCAACTTTGCACTCTTGTATAACAAATAACTATTTCACTTCTCTTGCTCAAAAAGGCCGTCATTGTAGCATACTAGAGCGGGGATAAAATAGCATTTCATACTCTAGGGGATTTTTTTTTTTTTTAATTTTTGTGTGTCAAATATGACAATGAGCCTACAAAAACGAAAAAGTCTTTAGTCATAAGTAGAATAATCATCAATAAAGACTCGACTTATTACTGTTTCATAAAAAAGAACCTCATTTTAATTTTGAAAATGGGACTAAAATCGGCGATCTCTGGTAGAATGCATGCAATGTGTTGCGGCTACAGAAGAAACAAAAAAAAAAGACATTGGCGCGAAATATGTTCCTATGGCCTATGTTCAACAGCGGACGTCTTTCGACTGATGATGATGATGAACTGAATAAAAATCTTAGGATACTTCCCGTCCCGTTCTACCCAAAAACATGAAAGGCAAGACACAATGTCATGTGGCACAAGTAAAGGAAATCCGAAATATCACAATGAATAATCTATTACCAACAAACTCAATTTGGTGTATGTAGGGACGGTGACCGACTTTTTATCTATACATATAATAAAATCGAAGAACTATAAATATTTTCGAAAAAATAAAATAATTGCTACGAGGTCGGGGAATGATACGAACGATATTCTGATGAGTTTTTAATGTCAAAACAAAATTAATGTTATTTCTAGGTGAATTGCGTACATATTTCTCTAGATAAAACACATTTATTTAATTTATCATTTTAGGGATTACCCGTTAATACCCAAATAAACGTACATCAAGACTCTAATAGTACCAGCGACCCTCCTTGGTTTCCCGAGGGTTGCACTAATTAATGATCTATAGCTGAATTACATACGTTGGTTGCATGGGGGCAGTCATATTACGAAGTTGTAATAGACTTCAAAACACTCAAATTCAAATGATTAAAATACTAGCATCACCACCTGGTTTCGCGAGTGTTACACTAATCAATATCCTTGATGGCGCAGTGGTTAAACGATTAGCTACTGCATGCCGCGGGTTCGATTCCCACACGGATCAAATATTCGTATGGCCTCACCTCCGGAGGCTCTCGTTAGGTATTCGGAGCTTAATTAAAAAAGCGGTATTCCTGGACACGGCCCGTATTGTTAGGAGTTCTTCTCGCAGGAACCTGATCATCGGTAGCTTGGACTCAGCTGTTCCCGATACCGGTGGGCTACTATTTACATTATATTCTTAAATGCTTTTACATCTTTTGTTCTTATTAATGTAAAAATAGTAACCTTGGTGTGAACGTTATTCTCGAGCCGTTTAGGGTTGAAAGGCCGTCCGAGTGCTCATCTTCTTTTTAAGGGAATGTCCAAAAGGTTGGTTGACACTTCCCGTAATCCAAGAGCTGGGTTTTACCTTGGTCAGAGATTAAGCATTGCCATCCAGCCTGGCAATGTCGCCAGTCTCTAGGGTACATTTCCAGATGACGGCGATGTGGATCAATTCTATTATTGTGTTAATTTTTTTTTAGTAAAACAATAACCTATTTTAAGTCTAAAAATAATTGTTTAAATACAAATACGTTACTGTCACACATTATTTTTTTGATTCCCACACAAAGTGATACTGAGCTGCAAATAGCAAAAACGTAACATGTGTCATTTTCGCGGATCACCTTCACTCACCCCTCTAAGGTGAGTTCCCCTTTCACCCACGCTCTTTATAAAATTCAATAAATGCATGACGCATTTTACTACAGGTACCATCTGTAGCGCGTCCGGGCAGCCAATCAGAGCAGGGATTGCAGCGAACCTGGCGGGACGCTGCTGTTACTACTTCACCTCGCTTCACTTTGTATGCAATTTTAGTTTTTATAGCCTACTGAAATTACTGCCAATGTCCTAAATCATCACTTTTCGTTCGGATGTCTCTCTCCTACCCGTTTAAGACTAGACATTCGTCAAATATTGATTTATGAGCCCCAGACAGATTCTAAAAGCATTTCAACGCCCCTTCAAATATTATTAAAAAAGATTGAGTTTAGTTATTTAGAATCATCTTATATTGAAAAAAAAATGCATTTTTTTGTTGAAAGAGGAGAAAGACGCATAATTATATCTAGAAATAGGGACCAAAGGCTGTCTAAAGTAGATTCATCTTTCATTTCATGGTGCTGTTTAAAATGTTGCAATAAAAATACTTCCCACTACCTCTTACAAAGACGAAATGTAAGTCATATAAAACGCACACAATGCAGGCGAGAATATTATAAGTTGGGTGATTACATCACTGAAGAAATGCTTGACTGGATGCTGGTTCTGATCGACAACCACATGGGTTCATAGATCAATTGATTAACATGTTTAACTATTGTTGGAGGTGGTGTAGACATATCTACTGATGATTGTGCATTGCACATACATATGAGCACTTACTTTAATGCTTCCATTTACGAGGTATAACTAATATAGCTGTACGTCTGGATAACATAAAATTAGGTGTACAAAATAACATTTAGGTACTCATTCTCAAAAACCTGTGTCTTTTTAGTTAGGTCATTCTATATGTAGGCTCCGAATTTACTGCCAGTTCTCAGCGAACTCCTCCCTCATCTCATCGCAAATTTCTGCGAAACTGATGCCGTACTAGACGACATATTATTATCGGTAATAGGCATTTGCAGGACTCTTCATAAAATAACCCAGAAGCACTGGATAATCAAATTCCCGCCATTCTTTGCGGATTTCATCGAACTCCATACCCTGTCGGCCATGTATTTCACTTCTACTAATATATTCTCATAATATAGATCTCTAACAGTTCTCCTACGTCTTATTTAACGTAGCTATAGTAAATCCCGTACATTACAGTACTTACCTACATAAATGAGGATATATAGAGTGACTGGTAATTAGTGTACGATACTTAAACACGTGATTGTGTTCATGATAACAAACAACTTTCCCGAAGAATTTTTTTTTTGTACTGGTTCAGTTTTATCACAATACCACAACAACCGTATGAAATCCACTCGCACGCACGCCTGTCACCTAAAGTGAACCAGTACAAAAAACATTTTTTTCTTCGGGAAAGTTGTTTGTTATCATGAACACAATCACGTGTTTAAGTATCGTACACTAATTACCAGTCACCCTATATATTTTTTTTCTTTTAGCAAGTTACTTTTTTGTTTCGTTATTGTCAAGTGTGTACCTATATTTTCTTTGTATCTCACTGTAATCCTTCAAACAATAGCAACTGCAACAACAGCGCAGTATCAGTGTCGGCCGCCAGAAAAGTGCCGAGACAATGAAGCTCGACGAGTCCCGAAGAAACGAGTCATCTGTCTTAGATTCCGCAACTAAATTAATCAAAAAGAAAGTTTATTCTTGAAAGTTGCAAAAAACATAAAAGTTGAAGTTATTTTTAAGGAAAAATGAAGATCATTCGTCCACTGTAAACAAGTCTTAAAAGTGCATTGTTGCTCTCATCATCACCCAAACTTGCATGCAGAAAGTGGCTAAGATAAAGTTTGCATAAGTGCAAATTATTAGCCAAAATATACAAATTTATTTGAATAAAATTCAGTAATTAAATATTAAATATTCTTCTTGAAATGATCAGATGGTATCTATCTTTTCCAGTGTCATTATCTGACGACCGCCGCCGGTATCTTTATCTGTATCGGTACCTTTCATAATAGACATAACTACATACCTATGTGTAGATTAGAATTCTAAAACCAAACCATATTCAACATCACCGAACACTGAGAGGAGTGAGCTCGGCGCTTTCCGAGATGCAACCATTATAGCTATCCTTGTCTCACAAATCAATCACTGGCGCCATGTTTGCATCTTAAATATTGCACTAGGTAACCAATCATTGCAGCGCGACGAGCAACGCCCAATCGGCTGTTACCTGCGCCAATCAATAATATTGCACGGGGCGAATGCCCTCTAGTCTAGCCTCAGCAATCCCAAGAAAAAGACAACCGCCTTCAAAAAGTAAAACATAACTTTCAATTCGCAAGTCGGCGGCTTTGGTTTTGCGTGTTGTTTTGTATTGCCACCGACTTGCGCATTGAAAGTTATTTTTTACTTTTTGAAGGCGGTTGTCTTTTTTGTTAATTTTTTTTTCTCTTTTTAGTGCCTACATCTCATTATAGAAATTAATTACGAAACGGTGACAACAAAAAATATCTGTCATCCCTTAATTTTCAACCCTTAGGGGTAGAATATTTTCTTGAAATTTATATGGAACCAAATTTGAGTTATACACTATCAATTAAAAAAAGAATCATCAAAATCGGACTACACTGAAAAAAGTTATGCGTGGTCAGACTTAAAAATAAATATTTAAAAAATAAAAAAATGTTCATAAAATTAATACTACTGGGCCAAACAATGTTAAATTTTTATGGGACCAAATGGCAACTATTCTGCATCAAACTAAAGAAGAATCACGTAAATCGGATCATAAATCTCAGAGTAATCGATGTACATACATAAAAAAAAAACAACCGAATTGAGCACTGCAGCATATGTTCTTTTTAACCTGACAAAAAAAGTTGACATAAAGACTGCTTTAGTAGCATACCATGGTTTAGTCGCATCGGTCTTGAGGTTTGGAATAATTTTCTGGGGTAATTGTAGCCTAAGAGATACCATATTTAAAGCCCAGAAGCGTTGTGTTAGAGCTATGTGTAGACTTAAACCTAGAGATAGCTGTGAACCTCTGTTTAAGTCGTTGAAAATTCTTACTTTTCCGTCGCTGTATATTTTAGAAATGGCAATTTTTGTAAAAAGAAATATAACATTGTTTGCTAAGATCTCTGACGCCAAGAAAGGTCCCGTGAGAAGTCAATACAAAAATGTATTAATTATCGGTGGTTATAAAACAGCACTACTGAGGAAGAGTGTTTTTTGCATGGCTCCCATAATATTTAATAAACTACCTGACAGCATAAAAGAAAACACTCTTCAACAATTTAAAATTAAACTTAAGGGTTTTTTGATACAGAAATGTTATTATTCTGTAAGTGACTTTTTGAATGACCCTATGTGTGACATTTCAACAGCGTTGTAGTATTGACATTAGGTATGTAATATCTACTTTAGACAAGTTTAAATAATTTATTTGTACCTGACGTAATCATTAGATATCTTTATTGTTTCATAATTTTGCCCAGAATTTTTATTTATACTTTATCGATACAGAAATGTTATTATTCGTGGTGTGACTCGTTTTTTTGACATTCCAGCAATTTAATACACATTATTGACATTATTTGATATTTACTTTCGTGCTTCTTCAAGACTTGTTAAAAATTTTTAGTAATGTAATTTTATTTTCTTTATTATTTCATAATTTTACTTAAAATGTTATTGATTAAAACTGACATTATTTATTAAATTTTGCATGCCAAAACTCAGGCAGAATGTACCTGGCTCTCTATAATTTAATAACAGCTTGATGTTCAATACCTACATTCTATGCAAATAAATGATTTGATTTGATTTGATTTGATTTGAGAACCTCCTCCTTTTTGAAGTCGGTTAAAAACTGGCCAAGTGCGAGTCGGACTCGCGCACGAAGGGTTCTGTAGCATTTATCTACAACATTAGACATCGAGTAAAAAAACGGCAAAAAGACATGTTTGTTGTATGGGAGTACGTTATTTTTAGTGTTAATTGTTACAGTGGCAACAGAAATACATCATCTGAAAATTTCAACTTTTTAGCTATCACCGTTCAGGAGATACAGCCTGGTGACAAACAGTCAGCTAGACAGACATACTGACGGATAGTCGAGTCTTAGTAATAGGGTCCCGTTTTTAGGGTTCCGTACCTCAAAAGGAAAAAACGGAACCCTTTATAGGATCACTTTGTTGTCCGTCTGTCTGTCGGCCTGTCAAGAATTTATATCTCGGGAACGCGTTGAGTTATCGAGTTGAAATTAAAACCATATACTCAAGTCTACGGTCCCTTGATGCTGTAAAAAAATCAAGCCTCTATGTTAACGTGTAAAAAGATACGGCCGTTTATGTCGCAAAATACGCATTTATAATATTAAGTAGATTAAAGTATGGATAGTAGGTATGGATTAGTATAGAAGTATGTATATGTACCTACTAATATGTACGGAACCCTCGGTGGGCGAGTTCGACTCGCACTTGTCCGGTTTTTTTTATTCTTTGGATACGTTATGAATATTTTAGATTTGTATGATAGCCGGGAGGTTTTACAAAAAAATTTCAACATATACCTACCGAGTAACACAGTCATCGTAATTATTTCTTACTACTATTCCTTTATTATACCCTGTTGTGTCCCACTGCTGGGCATAGGCCTCCCCCGAGTTTTTCCAGGTATTCTTTTTTTGCGCCGCCTCGAACCAACCCTCGCAGTAAGCGTCTAGATCACCTCTTCCTGGGCCGGCCTCGGCGACGACGCCGACCACCTTCAAGCACCCATTGCGTGGAGACCTTTGCCCAGCGGTCACTGTGCATGGGTCTGACGTAAACCGCAAAAACCCATTTGAGCCGAACCTTTTTACTCACGTCTATGATCCCTGTTTTCCACCCAAAATGCTCTCCATTGCTCTTTGGCACACTCCAAGGCGGAACTTTTCAGACTCAACTATTCCTTATCCATATTTATTTTGAGTCTGGTTTGGTTAGAGAATGCATAATTATACTTATGTACATATTACCGCCTAAAAAGCGAGGCCGCCAAATAAAGTAGCGAGGCCGGTCATTTTGATTATGTAAAGTTGGCAAGAAAAATTACTTTTTCAAAAATCGAAGAATGTACAGACGCCAGCACATCAAGCCATACCTAACTGTCAAATTTTCCCAATTAAATATGAACCTTATGCTTTTGTAATAAAGTTGAAAATCTATCAAAGAAATTTGACAGATTGTAGTAGATTGATGTGCTGGCCTCTGTACCTAGTTTAAAAATGTTTTATTAAAATCGGTCCAAGACTCTAGGAGTATTTCTCTATTATTTTCAATCGTTTTGGTTTTGACCACTCACGCACACTTGTAACTACGATTCGGCCTGTATTCAAGTGAGTGCCTGTATTTGGGATGCCAATTGATAATACTTAGTTACTACCTCCTGCAGTTGTACTCGTAGATGAGTAGTGTTGAAATTCCATGCTGTCGTGGAGTTCCTCGCAATTATTCGTTCAATGAAGCGTTGGCGATGGCGTCATTAAATTTGTGTGTACTCGAAAAAATCTTTTCGCTTATAAAGCTGTTACTACGTAAATATGACGGTTATCGTTATTAGCTGATAACAGCTCACTCCTTAACATACATAGGCCTCTCCAATCTCACGTTAATCAACTCGATTCCACATGACAAACCGTAAGCAAATATAACTATTTCCTCTATATAACGACGACTGCCAGGCATTCCAGGAGGACCTAGACAGACTAGCTGCCTACTGTATTGACAATAAGTTTTAACTTAGTATCCCCAAGTGTAACTATATACATTTTACCAAGAATAATTTTATTTTAAAATACAATTACAACCTTAACTGTAACGCCTTAAATAATATTTCTATAGTGAAGGATTTAGGTTTCCTCTTTGATGGCAAATAGTCCTTGAACCAGCATATCGAAGCCATAATCAATCGTGCTTTTAAAATGTATGGATTTGTAATGCGATCTTCTACAGAATTTAAGCGGTACCTATCTCTATCTGTATAAGACGCTCATTCGCTCCCAGTTAGAATATGCGGTCCCTATTTGGAATCCCTTCTACCAGAAGTACGTTGTTAGTATAGAAAAGGTCCAGCGCAAGTACTTCCGTGCTATGTGCTACAGATGTTATGGGACTAGGACCCATCTGTCATACTCCCAACTTCTTATAATCTTGTACTTAACAAGCTTATCAGCTTGGAGAACCGACGCAAATACCTAGAGGCCAACGTGCTTCATGATATTGTACACAATCATTTTGATGCCATTGATTTAACGAGTAGGCTGTGTTACTCCCCCGAACAGTTCATGTACGTCAGGTTCGTGCACGCACACTCTTCGCGCTAAATTCATGTCGTACGAACTCTGGCTTACGCTGCCCTATTCATAGCATGTTGGAATCCTATAATTCGAATTACATTGATATTGATATATTTGCATGCCCGAAAAATAAATTTAAATCTTATATTATGAAAATTTTATCCTAACTGTAATCATATTGTTATTAGTTATTTATTGTATAATTTAAGTTAATTTAATTGTTTGTGTTCCTGATTTGGTTTTGAAACTTTATAGTACCTAACTTATTATTTTAATATTTGTCAAAGTTGGTAATGCTTTTTTAGTGGTAACCATTGATCTTTTAATATGTTTTATATGAGGATAATGCAGTGGACTGCAACTTTGCTACTAAAAGTTTGTTAACTTCATGTATTATTTATGTTGTAGTTGTTTATTATCGCTTGATAAATAAAATAAAAAAATAAAATAAAATAAAATAAGTATAAAAACAATCTACTCCTTAAAATAATTGTGTTGTCGAAATAATTATGTTGTCATGGTTGGGAAATATTAAAATTGAAATTAATCTTTTGTGGAAACCTTTGTGGTTCGGAAACGAACCACTGAAGAGAGGTTAAGAAAGTACAAAAATTTATAGAAATTTTGTTATTTTTATTTGTGTAAAATAGTAACCTATGGTATACATGATAATACATGGTGCGAATTAACCACCACATAAGAGACCCCGTATTTTTAACCCTTAACCGGAATCATCGGTTAATTTAGACAATAATAAAAAAGCCGTTTAATTTTTACACACATAAAGAGTAACCTCTTTAAAAAGGGAACCCTTTAAAAAAGGAAAAATACAAGATCTTTTCAAATGAGCAGCATTTAGGCGTGCTAAATATGACCTCTTCATGTTGGAAGGTGAAACAGGTGCCCAAAGTAGGAATTATGCCGACCCTGCTTTGTGACCTCAGGAGCACAGATCGAAAAAAAGTTGTGATCCGTGGATCCCCTATTACTTATAGGGGGACGGATAGGAGAGAATTAAGTTCGAAATGTCCCCTCGTTGCTAACAGGGCAGGGGGACAGATTAAACTTTTTTCAGATCTGTATGATCGGAATAATTCCAAAGTAGTGTGGGTACGAGGTAAGTATTGCAGGGTCAGTTAAGACCCAGAACACCAATAATGTTCATCTCCTTAAATATCGATCCCAGTTATGGGTTACACAAATCCTTAAATGACTACACATGTTTTACACGTGTGAAAAATCTAATTTTAGATTTTTTAAATTTTATTTTTTAGCGCTTTTTTCTATGATTGTAAATCTAGTGCTAAATATAACACTATTCAAACAACTACAAAACCACTATCACATCTTTTTCGTTACCATGAATGACCACCTTAAATAATCATAATAATTATGTAATTTTAGGATTTGTGTGTTTAATAAACACTTTAAAAGAATTTCTCTTATGTTCTATTCGATTATATTATATAATTTTCAACACACTTGCTCATAAAATGGCTCTAATTTCACTGCAATTAGTCACATAATGACACCTGTAATCAAACTGTGACTTTTTCATTGCTATTATTCACAAGTGAGTTATAGGGTTTTTTATTTTTATTTTAATGGTTGAGTTGCTCTGTTCTTAAAAAAGTTTCGATACAAACAAGATCGTGTTCAATAGTACAAATAAATTAATGTACCTATTGCTTGCTCATTTCATGCAACTTCGTATTTAAATAGATAATTTTAACTTGTACATTTTTAATAAATAAAACTTTCACTCAAATATAACTTTTGTTTTCTCTGTAATAAAGAAAACTTTGAATTCCTTATTTTGTACGTGGCTAGAACACTATCCGCGAAAAGACAAAAAAAAAGAAACCTCATTCTTTTAGTCTATGGCCGATCGCCATTATTTGATGCGCGCGCATAGAAAAACTGATTAATTTTTCCCGCCATTGCGAAAAACTTTTCACAACTCGTTTTCACTGTTGAAAATATTTTTTTAGTATTATTTTCTTCACAAGTGTGTTGAAAAACGTCGTATGATACACGTGTGTATTGATGATTACCGTCCTCGGCTCTCTTAAGACCCTCACCTAACGGCTCGGGTCTCAATGGCGCCTCAGCGGTAATCACCAATATTACATACTTGTACCATAATGTACTATTTCAACACACTTGCTTATAAAATGGCTCTAATTTCAGCGCAATTAGGCACATAATGACACCTGTATTCAAATTGTGACTTTATCATTGCTATTATTCACTAGTGAGTTTTAGGGTTTTTTTTATTTTATTGGTTGAATTGCTTTCATCGCGTTCAATAAATGAATGTACCTATTGCTTGCTCATTGCATGCAATTTCGTATTTAAATAGATAATTTCAACTTGTACGTTTTTAATAAATAAAACTTTCACTCAAATATCACTTTTGTTTTCTCTGTAATAAAGAAAACTTTGAATTCCCCATTTTGTACGTGGCTAGAACGCTATCCGCAAAAAGAAACCTCATTCTTTTAGGCTATGGCCGATCGCCATTGTTAGACGCGCGCGCATAGGAAAACTGATTAATTTTTCCCGCCATTGCGTAAAATTTTTCACAACTCTTGAAATTTATAGTTATTTATTCTTTTAAATGTCTTCAATTACTTGTTATGAAGAAAATGATTTTTGTTGTACACTGCCCGATATAAGATGTAAAGCTTTTAACGTTATGGTAAGTTTACTACCTGAAAACTCCAAGCAAAAATATCTATTAGCGTACCAAAATTTTTTACAATGGCAAAACAACAAAAATACGCATTCTTTTTCAGAAAATGTGTTCACGGCGTACTTTAAAGAATTATCTTCTAAGTACAAACGTAGCTCTTTGTAGTTTATATACTCAACAGTAAAAAGTAGTAAAACAAAGAATGGAATGAACTTAAAACATACTCTAATTTGTCAGCTTATCTAAAGAGACTATCCGATGAATTAAAAAGCAAGAAATCAAAGGTTTAATCGTCTAATGATGTAGAAAAATTTATAAATATGCTCCTGATAACCAATATCTGGCTACTAAAGTTAGTTTAATTAATTTTAAATATCTACGCGACTTCAGCCTGTGTTGTGTGTTGAACTTAATTGTTGTTTCTTTTTTTCAAGTTGCTTTAATATTTGGTACACAAAAATTAACAAATATAACTGTAAAAGACATAATAACCATGGCCAGTTGCTTTTAGTGAAGATACCTATCACGAAAAATAAAATACCGAGGTCATTCACCATACACGGTCCATTCTATGAAATTGTTAAGAAGTATGAAAGTTTGCGTTCACCAAAAGCAAAAAATAACCGTTCTTTCTAAATGACCAGAATGGTAAACGTACCTGTCAGCCTATAGGTATAAACAAATTTGGTTCTATGCCTAAAGAAATCGCTCAGTTTTTAGATTTAGCAATTGCTGAGAGCTACACTGGACATAGTTTCAGAAGAACTTCAGCTACATTGTTGGCTAATTCAGGAGCTGGTATAATGACTTTGAAGCGTCATGGTGGATGGCGATCTAAGAATCATACCTACGTAGAAGATTCCATACAAAACAAGAAAGAAATTTGTGCAAATCACAAAAAGAATTAGACTTTATTCTGAGGCGCGTCCTACTGGTGAAAGACCAAGTACATCCAATGATTGGATTTCACCTACCTACACGAATAATGAACCATCTCAAACAATACAACATGAAAGAATTTCAGTAAACAATCTATCTGATGAGACCGCTATGCCATCAAAAACAGTTAATTATAATTTTACTAACTGCACATTTACTAATTGTTTCTTTAAGCAAACTTTTTATCTACTAAATAAAATTATTTTTTAGTATCATTTTCTTCACAAGTGTGTTAAAAAACGTCTTATGATACAAGTGTGTATTGATGATTACAGTCCTCGGCTCTCTTAAGACCCTCACCAAACGGCTCGGGTCTCAATGGCGCCTCAGCGGTAATCACCAACATTACACACTAGTACTATAATGTACTATTATCGTTTATATTATATACTGTATGAAGATGAATGGCATTTGAACCGCAAACTTAAATCAATCGATAATGTCAAATAAGAAACCCTATTTTTTAAATATCCCTACATTACTTTATGTCAATGTTATACTTAATAATTATTAAAAGCACCCTAACACTGGCACATACAATTTCATCTGATACCTACTAAAAATTTATAATTTTTTTTATGCATGAATGTAACTTAATGTGCATAGGTAGAGTACCTATGTGAAGATGCTTTACATGTATCGTCTTATCTTATTACTACAAGTTTTGGCCATCAGGCATTTGTGCATTACATTGATAAAATCATTAAATATACACACATTAATTATTAATTATTCATTTAACATTATAGTTAAAATGTCAAAAGAATTTTGCTTAAGTTCTATGCGATCGAATACAATAATACTGTATGAAGATGCATTAAGTGCAACAAACACAAAATAATTAAGAACAGCATTCACAACGAAGCAAACGTTGTTTTTATTTATAATATATGTATATATATATATATATACCTACATTATTTATGTCAAAGTTATACTAAATAATTATTAAAAGCACCTTAACACTGGCACGTCATACAATTTGATCTGATATAAGAACCTTATATACTTTCACATGCATTATAGTAAAAACCTGTTATTTTGATATTACAAACAGACACTTTAATTATAACTTACCACGCCTAAGTGCCTATAAGTGTAAAGTTGCTTCATAACTTATTATCTTAATACCAAGTACTTACATAAACTAGGTATCGACATTTGGCATTCCTGTATTATTACATCAATAAATTCATAAAATACGTAATTAAACATTATAGTTAAAATGTTGAATTTTACATATTATAATGCCATGAGGCGCAAAATAAATTTCAATAATACTGTATAAAGATGCACAATCAAGTGCAGCATTCACAAAGAAGTAAACAATTTTGTTTTTTTTTATAATAAGCTCCCTACATTAATACATTGTATGCCATGTCTGTATAATCACACGCATTATTTCTGTTAATCAAAAACTTGCCATCTGATATTTCCATCGAAAAACGTGCCACTTAAAAAGGTACGGTACGGATATTCCATCGCCGAATCTGTAATGAAGAAAATATATAAATATTGCTTGATAAAATAACTGTCGAGTCTTATAAACTGATGCACAGTTAGTGTAACCATACATTGTTATTGTGATATTGTAAGCTTATGTTGGCACTTCATGCATCATCATGGCATGGCGTATTTGTGAAAATATTCACCTTATTTGGATAATACAAAATGTACCCTATTTTCATTGAAATAAAGTCAATTTTGTATTATTCAAATAAGGCGTATGTTTGCACAAATCCAACATGTGAAGTGCCAACATTACATTACAATAACAAACTATGTGGTCGATTTCGAAGACGGTTATTTCCGAATATAATCTACATATCTTCAAGGCAAAGACGAACCGGTTCACTTTAGGCAAAAGTGCTCTATTAGGTGACTTGCGACTGCAGACAAATTTTAACTTAATGCCTCCGACTGCACTTTTGAAAAAAAGGTTCGTTTCTTAACTTGTTTCTATATTTTCAGCTCATTCATTAAGGAAGTCTGAAAATCTTAAGTTAACCATTTTTCACGCAGTCGTATTTTACGCTATAATATTTTTATTTTTTAGTTTTCAGAATGAGTTTTTTATTTTTATTTGTTAGCATTTCTTATTACAAATTACATTTAAATAGGTAAGTAAGTATATAAGTTGTGTATAATATGTGCAAGCCATTTTTAAAACCCTTTATTTTGATTCCCCAAAGAATAGGTTTTGAGGGAAAAAATTAATACATTATTATGGCGCCAAAAATCGGCCATTTTATTTTTTATACTTTTGATATACTTACCCAGTGTCACTCTCGCAAAATGTCCAATTCGCAAAATGTCCAGCGATCGCAAAATGTCCAATTCGCAGAATGTCCAGTTTGCTAAATGTCCAATTCTCAGAATGTCCAATTCGCGAAATGTCCAGTTCGCAAAATGTCCATTTCGTAAAACGTCGCGTGGTCGCACAATGTCTAATTCGCAAAATGTCCACAGGTCGCACAATGTCTAGATCGCAAAATGTCCAGTGCTCGCAGAATGTCCAATCCGCAGAATCACCAATATTCATCATAACGTTGTTACCCCACTTATTGAAGCAAGAGTTGGATTTTATTAAATAGTTATTCAAGTTATTCGTTAAAATCTGTTTTATTTTTGCCACATTTATTTTAATACTATATAAAATCAATATAAAAACGTTAAATTCCGATCCAGTGCTTGTAATTTTGAACAATTGAATGAAAAAGTAGTATAATCCCAACGCCAGAATATATTAAAACTACTATTCTTAATACATAACTCAACTGAGGTCCAGCTGGCCCATGATTCCACGAGAATATGCGTGTTAATTCCATTACTTGCAAATGGAATTAACACGCATAATCTCGTGACATTTCGTCCTTCTTTTGTGGTATTTTACGAAAAAGCGCAGATGATTGCTGTTGTAACAGCCTGGTGCACTAATAAGTGGCTATTTTCACTACTTTAATGATGCGATATAGAAATATTACAAGTAAATAAATCTAGCTGGATCTCAGTTGAGTTATGTATTAAGAATATAGGTTTAATATATTCTGGAGTTGGGATTATTAATATACTATTTTTCCATTCCATTGTTCAAAATTACAATCACTGGACCGCAATTTAACGTTTTTATGTTGATTTTATATTGTATTAATAGAAATGTGAAATAACGAATAACTTGAATAACTATTCATTAAAACCAAACCCTTGATTAAATTAGTGGGGTGACAACGTTATGATGAATATTAGGGATTCTGCGGATTGGACATTCTGCGATCATTGGACATATTGCCATTTGGACATTGTGCGACCAGTAGATATTTTGCGAATTGGACATTGTGCAACCACTGGACGTTTTGCGAATTGGACATTCTGCGAACTGTACATTTTGCGAACTGGACATTCTGCGAATTGGACATTTTACGACCGCTGGACATTTTGCGAATTGGACATTTTGCGCCTAAACGTCGGGCTGCAATCCAACCTCGACCGTAATGTCCAACTGACCACACTAGTATAATATTATGACAATGAGCTGTCAATTCATTTATGAAAATATTATGTATGTAAGAAAAAATATACATCTTTTCAAAAAATTAAGTGATCGACATAATTTCAATACTAGAAATAAAGATAAAATATAGCGCAACCATTTTTTAGACTATCTAAAGTACACACATCTTTTATGGGGTACTCTGTTAAATGTTATGATACCTTGTGATATATTAAAACTAAATAACAAGCATTTTATAAGTTAGAGGATTATATCCAAGATAAGAATGCTTGGGAACATGCTGGTCCGGCTCCATAGGACAATCTACAGTCTAGACAAAATAATATAATAATATAATAATAATATGTGGGGACATTTTCACACACGGCCATCTGACCCCAAACTAGGGAGGCCCTGTACTATGGGTGTCAGACAGCTGATATACATACACAAATACATTTTTTTTTTTGTAAATACATACATATTTAGATAAACAACACACAGACACAAGGCAAACACAAGTGCTCATCACACAAATGTTTACCCTGGGCGGGAATCGAACCCGCAACACGCTGCGCAGCAGTCGATCGCTCAGCCACTGCGCCAACCATGTCGTCGAAAATCAAACAGATTGCTAATTAAAACTATACTTTATATATTTAAATACAATTATTCTTTAGTGTTGGTACTTAATAGATTACTCTGGCTCACACACTATTAATTGTTTGTTGGAATGGAAGGAGTGGTCGTCTACTGTATTATTAATTGTAAATATGTGAACACTATGTGTCTGTACATCATTTAGCTGTCATTTCTTAAGTTGTAACATTTTGTACATACTATATATATGATTTTTATACAAGGTACATCGTATTCACCTAACAAAATATATTATAATTCTTGTAAATGCAAATTGTAAACATTATTTTTTGAAAAGAGTTGTAAGTATGGAGTTTCTTGCCCATTCTTCTCCATACGAAACTACCGTTTGGAATGAGCAATTAGATTCAAATTTTGTAAAATGACTTTCAAAAGTGCCTTTAATGGTCTTATTGAAATAAATGATTTCACTTTGACTTGACTTTGAGTATCATAATGTACCTACTATTTTATAATCGAATCAGGGCTTCCAGAGATTACTTTTACAAACAAACAATCAAAGACATAAAATACGTGTAGGTACTAGTGGCGAGACGTCATACACTGGAGCAAAGACTATATTCTCTTTGCACTGGAGCGACATATGAGGAAATACTATGGGCTAGAGAATTGAAAATTAGGTATTTGTAAAATCTATTGCTGTCGCGCGATGCCCGAACACGAACCGCAGAGCGCGATAGAGACAACTGCAGCTTTGACCGAAAATACCTATTAAAAGTACACAAAATCAATGATTCGTAGTCCCCTGATTTCTTCTCCAAAACTTAACCGATTTAACTGCTTTTTTCATTAAAAAATTAAGAAAGGCTTTTGCCGTGTTCCTATGTTTTCTATTTTTTATATAATCAAGTCAAATTTGTTTTCTGAATGTTTGAACACAGCGGAAAATCATGCCAATTTTTTGGGTTTTTGAATATTCATATCTCTTTTAATAATACATTTATGAGAAAAAGGAAAACATAGGG
This sequence comes from Charanyca ferruginea, assembly GCA_947361185.1. NCBI lineage: Eukaryota > Metazoa > Arthropoda > Insecta > Lepidoptera > Noctuidae > Charanyca > Charanyca ferruginea. The sequence continues at coordinate 1,448,119 of OX376055.1, read as the reverse complement.
ACATGCCAATAGTAGCCATGGATATTAAAAAAAAAAAAAATTGATCTACTGGCATTATCCAGGGAGGAAACAGGGGACTAAGTTTGTATGGAAAAACGGCCCTTGTGTTTCCTCTTAAAAACAATGGTAGTATTTATAAATTGTTATTACTTACCTCAAAACACTTCAAAATGTAAAAGAGGCATCATCTTCGTCAGGCGGCTCGGTTTTTATCACTTTTGCGCTAGGCTCGCCATGCTCTTTGTCTATATTCTGGTCGTCAAAACCAGTATCAGGTTTTGCCTTATCGTCTTCTGGCTCGTCCTTCGGTACGACCTTAAGCTCGTTTGTAAATTCGTCCGTAGGCTCGACCTTAGGCTCGACCATAGGTTCGTCTTTAATCTTCTCCTCAAACTCGACCTCAGGCTCGGCCTTAGGCTCTTCCTGAGGCTCGTATTTCAATTTAACTGTTTAAAAAAAAAATGTGAATTAAAATCGGTTACACCACAACGGTTTGGCGCGGTACGGTAAATGACGGCGAAGTGCCCGCCCGGCAAGTCGTTTGGAAGTGGAATTATCTATGCAATAATAACGAGAGAGATGAAAAATCAATATTCATTCTAACGGTACAAAACTAAAACTACATACGCATTAAGCGCACTTGTATTCTTAGTATCTAATAAAAAATAGTAAGATTCTAAAATGAATATGTACATACCAATGTTATAAACATTAAAGTGATTTAACTACAGAACCAATTGTGATGAAATTTGATACGGACTAAAATTGCAAGCACATATAGGTTACATTTTAATCCACGATAACTGACATTTACGTGGACGGAGTCGCGGGATAAGGCTAGCAAGAATAAAATAAAGGCTTAATTCAGAAAGCAGTACTTCTAGACACGGTACAGCTAGTGCAAATTTTTGTTGGAGTCGAGAATTGTGTTTTCATTATGAAAACTTATTTTTAGAAGCTAATATTTTATTGTTAGATATTTAATCCGACATTAAAGTAAAATACCGCCTGGCTACTGGTTAGAGTAAGAGGCTAGCCTCTAACTCTAACCAGGCGGTATCTTTCCACCAGTATCTAGATACTGGTGGAAATATTTACACCTAAACTGAATGTCTCAGCGATAATATTTGTTCAGTGTCCCATAGTTTAATGGGCAGTCTGTGTACTAATATGAATTTAGCGGATATGACGTGTCGTTTTTCATACGGCATTATTAGTCATAGTCACAGACATCTGTGAACTTAAAGCCCGTCACATACGTAGCTATAATATATATTATAGCTAGCCACCACACCACACACGGTAGCTATAATATATTTTCGCCCTTATTACGTCTGCGATCGTTGTTTGTTTCACATTTTTGAAATTTATATTAATATGCCTTGCTATATCTGTCCACATATTTTGGTGACGTAGTAAAAATTTATATTGTAGCTGATCGTAATATGCCTTGATTAAAGCTACGTCTGACGTATATTAATATATATTATAGCTACGTCTGACCTATATTAATATATATTATAGCTACGTCTGTGACGGGCTTAAAAGCGAGTGTAGTGTTGTTTAGGGGTAGGTACTACAGAGGAAGCTATCTATTGCTGCACGTGGATCTTGTCCAAGTATTGCCACAACACCCTATACTCCTGCCCAGCACAGTCTATTATATATACTACTAGGGGGCCCGGCAGACGTTGTCCCGCAACCCGACTATAGCGCCACCTGCCGGGTCCAATTGTGAATCTAAACCATTCTCGAATCCACTGGAACACACACAAACAAATTCAGCAAAATCGATCCAGCCGTTTAGGAGGAGTTCACTTTCATACACACGCACAGAAGATTTATATATTTATGATATACTGTCTATTTTGAATCTAAATGATGACTGATCTATAACTACCTTATAAAATAAGCAAACAATTCAGTTACGATCATCTACAATACCTCCCATTATTCGTGGTGTCAAATAACGACGAATTAATAGGTTGCATATTGGTACTACGATGATCAGAATTGTTGCAAAGATCTCAACAGATCGAACTTTAGTCCACGCACCACTCGCATTAAGAACTTTGCCATTTTATTGGCTCAGTGTAACTACGACCAAGGGGTCATAGGAGGCAAGAGGGGGGTTAAAAGTCAGGATTGCCGTGATTATAAATTGCACCTGCAGTCAGAAACGGCTGCTTTTGAAAGATGTGGTTATTATTATTAGCCATGGTACAGATTTATTTTGCCTATTACCCTTAAAATTTCAAAGAGCATTTATATACACAAGATATTACATGCAAGGGGAACAAATAGATTTCTTACAACTTGTGGATTGATCAAAATCAGGTTTGTGTCGATTGGTGCAAAGAAATGTTCTAAATTATAATCGTGGGGCATCAAAAGCTATCTACTCAGGTGATTTGGATCGATGTTTATGATCGAAACTGAACAACAGTCAACGGTGTAGGTGATCCAAGAAGAGTTGAATCCAACCATACCTATACCACATCATCGACATCTTGGAATTGAAACAGTGGCAATTTGTAATATGTTTATGAATTCGAAACCTTGTTTTATTCTGATAATGATTATAAACAATTACTAAATAGGGTATTACACTCAGTTTTGAAAAGTGTCTCAATGAAATTCTGTAGTGCTAATATGCCACCAAAAAAAACACAAAAATTTTAATCAATCGATAAGTGCCATAAAAATGCATCGAAATTTTAAATTTTCAAATTTCGCGCGTAGTTTGACGAAAACGCCGCTTTGCCATGACGCCATATTGCGCAGCGTAAATGACGTCAGTTCGTTTTGTATCAAATGAGCTCATATTAAATATGATAATTGTATATCATTTAAAAAGAATTAAACGTATATTTTATAATAGGTGTAATAATGAAAAAAATACGTTGGTTCCGAAAATAATAAAAGTACACAGACTATATTACGCAAATCGGTTGACTGACAGTTAACAATTTTTTGTTTACACAGCTGTATGGCGTAATAACATGGCCGCTACTATTTCACGGTGTTTTATAACAGATTAAAAATACTTAAAACTTTGAATTGAATTTAAAAATTTGTTTTGTTATTTTATGAACTAAAACTTACATTTTCCGACTGCTTTATGCCTAAACTGTCTCAGTAACATATTTATAGATTTTTTCTCGTATAGAGTAAAATAAATAAATACCCTATTCAGCATAATGAAAATAATTTGAAATAGTAATCGTTTGTGTTTGCGATCCAGGTCCGAAAAATCCGGCAAAATCTAGGTGACAAGTGGTACGTAGACCAAACAACGTGTGCAAGATGAAATCTAAAGAGCTTTAACGAAAATATTTACTCTATTCTTACAAATTACCTTAAAGTAATTATTCATCAGCTGTCACATGTGGATTACTGTCATCCGTTGGGAAGTTCCATTTTTATCTCAGAAGTTCTGTATCAGACCACAAGATGCTTTTGGTATTATTGTTCAGGGTTAAATTTAGTTCGAATGGTTTTAAAGATAATCTCGTGACTGATAACTGGTGAAACGAATAGGTACTAGTATTAAGGTTCCATTGCCATCCGTTGAGTACGGAACACTAAACACCGGCCACGGATTAAGAAATCATTGTGAGACCTTGAAACGGAATGATTTGCGGTTTGCAATACTTTATTATTAATTTTTTCATGAAATCATTGAGAGCATTTTTTTACGCACAATGTGTTTGGGAGAATTCAATTATATGGTCTGAATTCATTGCACAGCACAAATATTTCCCTTACAAAATGTCATGTCTCTTTGACCTCTAGATAGCGCAATGTTTTATTTCCCTGGTTTTAGTTCCCTCAATGGTTTGTTAACCCTGTAGTAATAACGTTTTTGTAGTAAATCTGTATTTTCCCACTACATGTGGCAAAGGCCTCTTTACTCTCTTTTTACTTCCCTCTATCAAGGGCTATTTGGTACCATTCTTTGTCGATGAATTAAGTATTAGTACAGTAAAATATAAAAATCTTAATAAAAAAAATAAAAACAATAAGTACCGACTAAAATAGTTAGACCTATCTAACTATTTTAGTCGGTACTTATTGTTTTTATTTTTTTTATTAAGATTAAATAAGTTTTGTAGCGGTTTTGTACATTTTTAGGTACGACATTCGCAACATCCTAATGTTGCGAATGTCGTACCTAAAAATGTACAAAACCGCTACAAAACTTATTTACAATCAATAACAATTTGTTTAAATATAATAAGTTTGATGAAATCAAAGGTTTGAAACTTTGTTCCCACCCAACTTTGTTCCATCTGCCGTCTGTTGCAGACACTGTGGGCCCACTTCCACTTTACCACAATGGTGATTTCGAAAGTTTTTCGTTTAATTTCGTTGCCCATTTTGTGTTTATAAAAAAAAAGAAAGTGACAAGTGACATTAACTGCAGTGCTATTCTGTTACAACCTCCCTCGGTGTACACCTAGGTGAAGTGAGCTGTCATCCGTCCCGAAGCTAGGGATTGACAAAGCAGACGGACGGATGACAGCTCACTTCACCTACCTATACGGATCTATCAATTTGGCAGACAAGTGATGTGAATCGTTGTTTACAATGTCGTTATTATTTCCCATCAAACGATGCAATTTCAGTGTAAGAACTGCGAAACGGCGCCTGTGAGTGTCACTGTTACTGTCAGCCGCCGTTTCGTTCTAAAATAATGAGCTTTTCGTTAAACTATTCACTTTTAACATCCATTTTTATTGGGGGGTTTAAAAATATTGTAAATGTCCCAGGATACTCTTTTGGTACCCAAAAGCATAAAAATTTCTACAAATTAATTCATAAAGAAGCAAAACCGTTGTCGAGATTTGCCGCGAATCGTCAACATTTCGCTGTTAAAGGACTAAAAGTGTTTTGTTTCTTCGTGACTTGATAAAACTCTATTGGCAAGTGAGGTAGGTATGTCATCACGACTTCTGCGTTGTCAGTTTTGCTTGTTTAAATATTTTGTGCATATTTAGATACTGAAATCCATATAGGGGCGCTTCCCGTACCTCGTCTGTGGGTAGTAGGTAGGGACGTTAACAAATAAAGCATTGCTTTTACAGGAAACCAAGTCCTGCTCACTGATATCTGCAGATAGCTTCAGAGACGTGCTGATCACACTTTGAGGATTCATGGTGATGTTATTTAAATATTTAATAAAAAATGTAATAGCATTTAAGTAATTCATAAACAATACTTACGTGTATAAACCTCAAGTGGTGGCGACATGCTAAGTCGGCCGACACTGTAGTACGCCATGGCTACAAAATATCATAAAGTTAAAAAAATTGTTAAGTTTCACGTCAAAATTTCTAAGGAGGATTTTTCGGTGCCAAGTTTAATATTAAGAATATGCGTGGTTGTAGACTTCACGGACAAAATAATTAAGATCTAAATGGATACCATGTTTTGTAGGTAATCCTAAAATGTATTTATAAGAGTACATGTCTGGGTATCTATACTAATTCGTGTATTATAAGGATTAGAACGAGTCGACAATCACGTATATTTTTAATATTGATCTTGGCTCCCATTTTCACAATTATGTTTTTGACGGGATATGATTAGTTTTTGTAAACTAATTATTATTGTTTATTAAAAAATGATCTGTAAAATTAACTACCTATTCTCCTGCGAAAGAAAAAGGTTTTGCAATTATTATAATTTAGATAGACGCTAGATGTTAATTAACACCCAATTGGACGCCAAATTTTCAACATTCTAGATCATTTAGAAGTGGGATAGAATATTGATCTATATGTCAGACAATCAATCAAGTTGCGATCACATTTTGAGGATTCAAGAATGGTGTGGTGTATAAAAAAAAAATTACTAATAATATTAGAATATAAACTTTGCTTACGGTCCTCATAAAATTCATGTACTGGCGACGAGGCAGGTTCGCCGATGGGCGTGGCTGCAAAAAAATATTAACGTTAAAAAATTGTATGATTTCCACGCCAAAAGGAGTAGTTTCAAAATGTGTGGAGCCCGTACCCGGTCTTTGTACACTATATTTGAAAATAGGAAACTCATATTAAATAGCTATCAACTGTCCAATTACTTTGAAATGAATTTGTGAGCAGGTAAAACACAAAAAATTGCATTTGAAATTGCAACACACAACAAAAAGAGTCATGGCAGTAAGCTGTCATTTTGATTGATTAATGACGTTTAACCATGTATAATTCTGATTTTCTGCGTCGATTTATGGATTGGCAGGTAAACAGATAATGATAATGAAAGATGGGAAATAAACGGTGTTAAAATTTGAAAAACGAAAGTGAGGTTGTTAAAAAGTACTAGAAACAAAACGAGACGAAAGCTCAGAACATACGGACGAAAGTGACTGAAGTGACAATGCACAGCTGACAGTTCTCTTTCTTGAATCTGAGTGACGACATGTTGAAAATACGTAAAAATAATTGTTAAATATCAATTTAGTGCCACAACATGAAACATTAAAATTAATTATCTGTATTTTTCTGAGATTTTACAGATTTTTTTTTCTTTTATTGAAGTAGTGTGCATAGACTGGGGCCATTCTGAAGCATGGCCTTTCCAAGAAAGATTTTTAGAAGCCAAATTCAATATTAAAAATTTGTGTGGTAGTAGACATCGCCGGCGAAAACATTAAGTTTAAATAGATGCTAAGTTTTGGTTTGCTGGTAAAAACTAGCTAAGTCAAATCTTCAGCTTCAATTTATCCTAAACTATCTGCTTTGTGTAAACGTTTCGAATGTTAAAATTATTGAGTTATATTAAAAAAAAATACAAACATTTCGGTAATTATAATAAAAATATAAATTCGGTGTAATTATATTTTTAAATGTTGTATATTAATTAATAATATTAAAAGTAGTAATGTTAGTAATTAATAATTTCGCAAATATCTACAGAACTTGGCATCTATTGAAACCTCAATAGTTTTTTTCAACGGAGTCGACAAACACGCATATTGATCTTGGCTCCCAACTTCTCATTTATATGTTTTTGATGGGATATTACTTTTTGTGAAGATTTATTTAGAAGTGATCTATTAAATGGGTGTGTAACGTTTGAAATAATAACAAAAGCTCTAAAGATCATATGATCTAATTTCATTTAACATACCTACTTTTTTTAATATAACGATGAAATTATATAATGAATTATTGATATAATTTCATTTTACCTAATTTTATATGGTATAATGAACATTTTCTATAATGCACATTTGAACTAATATTCATCTAGTATAATATTCAGTTACTATAATATTCGAAATCTATAAGTAAGCGAGCATGCCGCGGCAGCGGCCGTCAAAGTCAATATGTTGTGCTACAAAAGTTAATGACAGAAACGAATCGCTGCGAAACCGACTCCACGTAGTCTTGTCTGCCCTACAACCTAGAGGGTAATTTAAATCCGCGTAGGCGCCAAGGGGCGAGGCGGCCCGCGAGCTGAGAAGCAGGTGGTTTAAACGCCCGCTGCCGCGGCTGAGGCTGGCCGGCCTAGCCGGCCAGTAAGCCGAAGCTGCGGCGGTGAGCGAGAATACCATCTGCGACGATAAGATCGCGTGGGTCCGCCGAAGCCCCGCAACGCCGGAGCCGTGACAGAAAACATGCCTGCTGCATGTTGCATGCTAAAAAATAATGTGAAACGAAATTCTATAAAACTATTAGCTATGAAACAACGTATAACCGGTTATAACAATATGTTTCCTGATATTTACTTATTCATCACAGAATTTTGACTGAAATTTAGGTAATATCAATATTAGGTCAAATAAAAATTAGGTCATCTGAACGTTATATAAAAAGAGCAATATACAAATGGAAAATTATATGAAATGAACTTCAAACTAAATGTTATTAGAGCAAAAGAATTTTATATGAAATATAACATTAGATCACATGAAATTAGGTTATTCGTTTTTATAGCATATACAAATTATATCATGTGAACGTTATTTCAAGTGATATTATACTACCTATCTGTTATTATGCCATATATTACACACCCCTATTAAATAAACTACCTATTCTCATGATAAAGAAAAAGTTTTTGCCATTATAATTTCGATAGGCGTTAGATGTTAATAAAAATCGATTATATATATATATTATATATTTCAGCCTGGATTTTCCCACTGCTGGGCAAAGGCCTCTCCACTCTCCTTCCAACTCTCTCTGTTAAGGGCTAATTGGGGCCAGTCTTTGTCGAAGGAATCTAGATCATCCCGCCATCTCCGCCTGGGCCTGCCGCGATGTCGCTTGCCATGTAGAGGAACCCATTGGGTTGTACGTTTGGCCCAATGATCGTCTGACATGCGGCAGATGTGTCCAGCCCAATTCCATTTCAGCATGACAGCTTTCCGAGTGACGTCAGTTATTTTTGTAATGGAACGGATGGTGGTATTCCTAACCCGGTCTTGCAGTTTTATACCCAGAATACACGGAATACATGGAAAATATTTCAAATCATAAAAATTCGCTATTTGCTGTTTGTTTCTTTTGTGTGCACACAGTTACTCAGGTTGGACGCCAATTTTCTACATTCCAAGTAATTTAGAAGTCGGATAGAATTATGATCTAGATAGTAAATCAATTGTAAGTATGGAGTTTCTTGCCCATTCTTCTCCATACAAAACGACCTTTTGGAATGGGCACCTAGAATCAATTATTTTTTATTTTTCTCATTTGACGCTCAAAAGTGCCTTATAATGGTCTAATTGAAATAAATGATTTGACTTTGACTTTGACTTTGAATTTGTGAATTTGTGCTGATTTAATAAAACTAGGTATTTACTAACAGTATATTAGAGCTATGTAATTTGTAAATAATTATGTAATGTAATTAGTAAAAATACTCGCCATATACTGGCAAGGAGGCAGGTTCGCCGACGGGCATGGCTGCAACATATTTTATCGTTAAAAAATTGGTTGGAGTTCACGTCTCCAAGGAAGATTTTAAGAAGCCAAGTTCTATTTAAAAAATTTGCGCGATTGTCGACAATCCCTGGCAAAAGTATTAAGTTTAAATAAATACTACTTATGTTCTTTAGGTTATCGAAGAAAATATTTACAAGAACATACATCGTTCTAAAATAAATTTATCATAGCATTTGTTGTGTTTAGCTGCTATCACAATTTCTGCTATTTAAAAATAACATTACGTAAAGGACCTTGGGCAAAAATGTATGGGCTCCGACCCCACCTATCGCCCGTGGTCCTTGGAAAAGTCGAATTATTTTCACAAAGCAGAGAGCGTAAGAACTGGTCAAGTCAAATTTTTTAGCTTCAATTATTTTAAGATATCTGATTTGTGTAAACATTTCGATTGTTAAAATTTAACAAGTTATAGCTTTAAATATACGTAGAACAAAAAATGGATGTTTAATTTATTTTGGAATGTTTTATGTTCTTATAAATACATTTCTCACTTATCTACAGAACTTGAGCCCATTAAGATCACAATACTTCTTTCGGCGAAGTCGACAATCACGCATATTGGTCTTGGCTCTCATTTTCACATTTATGTGTTTAACATAAATGCATACCATTAACTTTTTGTAAAAAAAAAAATATTTTTCATTCAAAAGTGATCTGTGAAATCTACCTATCCCCCTGCAAAAGAAAAAGCTTTTGATTTAACAATTGCGATAGGCGTTTGGTGATATTAATAATAATAATATGTGGGGACATTTTCACACACGGCCATCTGACCCCAAACTAGGGAGACCCTGTACTATGGGTGTCAGACAGCTGATATACATACACAAATACATTTTTTTTGTAAATACCTACACATATAGATAAACAACACCCAGACAAAAAAAAATGGAAAAATGTATTGCATGGAAAATATTTCAAATTATAAAAAAACACTATTTTCTGTTTTTATTTTCTTTTGCATACACTCAATTACCCAGCTGGACGTTCAATTTCAACATTCTAGGTTATTAAGAAATGGTATAGAATATTGATGTATAATTTTATGTCAGTCACAATTTGCAGATTCGTGGTAATTAAAAAGTCGTCTTCTTCTTTTTCTTCTTCTTGCCCTTATCGCATGTTACTTGGGGTTGGCGCAACAAGTTCTAAACTATTTACTGATAATTATATTAGAATTTATGTAATTTATAAGCTATGCTTACGTTCATACTCTTCATATATTGACCACGAACCAGGTTCGCCGACGGGCGTGGCTGCAAAATATGGTATCGATAAAAACTTGTTCGAGTTTCACGACAAAATTTCCAAAGAAGATTTTTAGAAGTCAAGTTCAATATTAAGAATATGTGTTGTAATCGACATCGCCGACAAAATAATTAACATTTAAATTGGTGCTAAGTTCTCTAGGTAATCGAAAAGTTTATTTATAAGAATATGCAACATTCTATAATAATTTCGTTACACAATTCCTTGTTTTCAATATATCCTAAGCTATATGCTTTGTGTAAATTATTCAACCGTTAAGTTCAAGAAGTTTTTTTTTTAAATAGCAAAAATTAGCAGCTAAAAAATGTTTGAACATTCTTACAAATAAAATTTTGGATTACCCACAGAACTTAACTCTTAATTCTTTTGTTCTTAATATTGATCTTGGCTCCCATTTTCACATTTATGTTTCTGATGGGATAACGCAATTAAACTTTTTGTAAACAAATTATTAATATTCATTCAAAAGTGATCCGTAATATTAACTACTTATTCTCCTACAAATGAAAACGTTGAATCAGACCGTTTCGTTCCATAATTTGTACGAATTATTTTTTTCTTAGCTATTAAGACCCTGGTCATCTCTGCGGAGTTACCACAAACCACAATGCCATCATGAGGGAACAAATATATGCATGATACACCCTTGGGGATGTTTGCATCGACGTTACGTATTCATCAAAAACCAACTTGTTATTCTTCGCGCAGAACCTGTCAATACGATTCTTCCATGAAAGATGTGCAACTAATGTTATTCCGAAAAGATTTGCGCACTATGTATTTGTTCAACTAAATTATTGACAACTTTGTTAAACTGAACCTGTTTTCTGTTAGGAGAAAAGTAATTAAAGGACAATGCCAGAAACTCTATAGAACTTTGCCCCACTCAATAAAAGTCATGTACAAGCTTGCAATATGTAGCATCTTACTGCTTATTCATTGCTGATAACTAAACATTAATCTTAATGGCTGCAGAACTAGCCGTTTCTGTTTAAATTAAAAAAACTGTATTTGCATTCGTTTTAGCATTGATTTGTAATCCGCAAGTAATAATAATAATGTTGTTCATTTGCCAACAAAAAAGTTCTTTACATTTCCTTATAATCTACAATAGTCTACATTATCAATTAGGGTTTCAAAAAAAACAAATATAAGATACAAAGGAAGCATTTTGCTAATGAACTCCACACAACTCCACACTCGAGCCTGTCTCGTGGAAACAAACCAAGAACGCAAGTTCGCAAAATCGCAAGTTCTAAAGCAAAACCATTTATTATAATAACATTCTATGATCATTACAATTATTTTATTAAATTACATTTTCTGTAAATGGGTGGGGCAGGATCTGGCATTGTCATTTAGTTTTGTCATTATTTATTAGAAATTCAATGATAGCGGTCATATCGTCCGCAAATAGGGCACAGTTATGTAGCGTAGCACGTGGAAGATCATTTACATTATGACAAATTCAGGACTCGCAGCGCTTTAACAGAAATATTTACTAATTAGAAGTTATGTAATCCATAAACTATGCTTACGTTCACGCTCTTCATGTGATGGCGGCGTGTGAGGTTCGCCGACCGCCATGGCTGTAAAAATGTTTTAAAGTTAAAAGGTTGTTTGTGTTTCACGTCAAAATTTCCAAGAATGATTGGGTCCAAGTTTAATATTAAGAATAAGTGTGGTTGTTGACATCGCTAACCAAATAATTCAGATCTGTGTCAGGCGCGGAGTTCTTAGCTAATCCAAAAAAATAAAATAGCTATTTAAACATAACACTTCTTGAACTTGAACGGTCGAATGATTTACTCAAGCAGATAGCTTAGAATATATAGAGGCGCAAGATTGGACTTGGCTAATTTTCAAAAACAGTCTTCAAAAAAATTGGTTTGCCGGTTTTTGATGTGAATAAATGAATTTGAATTTGATTTTTTAAAAACTAGCCAAGTCGAACCCTGAGTTTCAATTTACGCTAAGCTATATGTAAATATTTCGTATATTCAAAGAATCATGGCAAGATCCATACATTCATTTGTGTGAAAAAAATAAATAATTTAGAGGGTTTAAAATATTTTCCAATGTGAAATACATTACCAGGAGTACATATACACCATATACTTATACTTACCATATTTTTAAACACCCGCATAATTAAAATATTACGAAATGAAAATAACACTTTTTCGTTTCACCTCGATGCCCATTTTGTGTTTATAAAAAATAAGAGAGTTACAAGCGACGTTAACGGATCTATCTATCTCTATCGGTAAGAATTGCGAAACGGCAGCTGTCAGTGTGTCTATTACTGTCAGTCGCCGTTTCGTTCTGAAATAATGAGATTTTCGTTAAACTTTACACTTTTTTTTGCGGGGTTTTAAAAATATTGTAAATACCTGAAGATACTCTTTAGGTACCCAAGATAATAAGAATTAGAATTTCAACTTCTCTAAACATCTTTATTTTATTTTGTATAAATCCTGCCATGATTCTTTAATAAGTTATCCTTTTTGATAGCAACAATTGTCGTGACAGATAAAAAAACTGGTGGTTCTATTTATTTTATAATGTTTCTTCAGATAATCGTGGAAATTAAGAACGTATGATATGTATGTGTATGCAGAACTTGACACCCATTTAGATCTCAATTATTTGTCGGCCAAGTCGACAATTACGCATATTCTTAATGTTGATCTTAGCTCCCATTTTCAGATTTATGTTTTTGATGGGATATTATTACTTTTTGTAAAGAAATCACTAATATTCATTCAAAAGTGATCTGTAAAATAAACTATCTGTTCTCCTGAGAATGACAAAGATTTGCTACAATAATTTGAATGAGTGTTACGTGTTTATAAAAATCTAACCTGAATCTAAATCCTAAATTTAATCTAAACTGTTGCTTTTGTCACTAATGCGTCAAAAAATGCTTAGTTATCTATACTAATATTATAAAGCTGAAGAATTTGTTTCTTTGTTTGTTTGTTTGTTTGGTTGATCGCGCTAATCTCAGGATCTACTGGTTCGAATTGATAAATTCTTTTTGTGTTGGATAGTCCATTTAATTAGGAAGGTTATAGGCCCATGCGAAGCCGTGTCGAGTTGCTAGTTATTTATAAAATAAATATAAGTAAATATAGCAATAGTAAAAATCGTTCAAAACTTCAAAACCGTACATGTACAAAAGAATTTTTTGATGTGTGTATATAAGAAGTTATGTAATCCATAAACTATGCTTACGTTCATGCTCTTCACATGGTGACGATGAGCCAGATTTGTCGACGGGCTTGGCTGCAAATATCATATCGTTAAATAAGTTGGTCGGTCAGTTTCACGTAAAAATTTCTAAGGCAGATTTTTAGAGCCAAGTTCAATATTGAGAATTTCCGTGAGAGTCGACATCGCCGACAAAAGAATTGAGATCTAAATAGGTGCCAAGTTCTGCAGGTAGGTAGGCGAAGTCGACAATCACCTTTATTCTTAATATTGATCTTGGCTCACATTTTCACATTTATGTTTTTGATGGGATATCATTACTTTTTGTTAAGAAGTTTTTACTAATCATTCAAAAGTGATCTGTAAAATCCTTTTCTCTGGAGAATGAAAAAGTTTTTGATAAAATAATTTCGATAGGCGTTAGGTGTTAATAAAAGTCAATTGCTTGAACAATTTTTATTATTAACCGACTTCAAAAAGGAGGAGGTTATCAATTCGAATGTTTGTATTTTTTTTTTTATGTATGTTCGGGCATAACTCAGTCATATATAGACGGATTTGCAAAATTCTTTTTTGTTCGAAAGGGGTTTATTTCGTAATGGTCCCATATAAATTTTACCAAAATTGATCTAGCCCTTTTTGAGAAAATCAACAAATTCCCAAAATATTACTTAGACGACGTTTTAGTTTCTTCAATCTTTGGAGGATTTACAATCTCTTTTAAGTGTGTCGCCGTTTCTTAATGGATTTGGATGTTAAGGCAATACTAAAAAGCAAAAAATAAAAAGTTTTTAAAAAAAAAAGAAAACCGCCTTCAAAAACTAAAAAAGTGATAAATAACTTTAGCACAGAACACACATTACTTTACTTTCGGAAGTCGGTGGCAATACAAAACAACAAACTCAAAGTCACCGCCACCGACTTCCGAAAGTAAAGTAATGTGTGTTCTGTGCTAAAGTTATTTATCACTTTTTAGTTTTTGAAGGCGGTTTTCTTTTTTTTTTTAACTTTTTATATTATTATATTTAGCCTGTACGTTCAATCGGTCTCGAATTTGACCTATATTTCAAAATAATAAAAAAAACTTTTTTTTCCGATTTGTTCTTTTGTACAATCACAGTTACCAAGTTAGACGCCAAAATTATTATAGATTTTTACAAATACTACATCCAAAGTTAAAAAAAAAATGGAAAAATTTCTTCACAAATATCATTTTACAAAACTCAGTGAATGTCAAGCGCATAGTCCACATAATTATCAGCAGAGAGAATTACAATTACATAAAAAAAGGTTTATACTTGGCAGTTTAAAGTTGGCACTTGGAATACGTATTCGTACAAAACTCAAAATCTTTTAAATCAGTGGATTCTCATTCCCGTTCCCATACATTCGTATTCCCGTAGAAAAAATGGTAATTATTGGACCAAAATGTGGTTTAAGTATCGGTCACTAGTCACGGTCAATTAATCACGTGGCGATGACAATTTAAGTATTGATAGTGATTAAATAGATTTACTAATAATGTATTAGAAGTTATGTAATCCATAGTGTATGCTTACGTTCATACTCTTCACATGGTGACGAAGAACCAGATTCGTCGGCGGGCATAGCTGCAAAAATAATAACATTAAAAAACTAGTTCAGTTAATGTTCATTTTTTGCAGCGAAGTTGTTAAGAAAATGCGTAGTTGTCACAAAATATAAAGGTTACAGAAGGACCGCTCCCGCCATCTTCAAAAATAATTACCTAAACTTGCCAGACTCACTAGGGCTGCTACTGTACTGACTCTGTAGGTTTTATTTGTGACAATATGAAATTTTATTGACACTGGTTGGAATTCTGCAATTTTTTATAACAAAATTTTCTTGTTCGTCGTGAAATGTCAATGTCTCTCACTTATTTATTTAGACAACACGTGACCGTCGAGTCTGAAGTCTGCTTGAAACTGCTTGAGAATGCCGATTAACGTAATGTCAATGTGTGCGTGGTAAAAATGGAGGTTTTTTACAAGAGCATACAATATACAAAAAGAATACCTTGCACAATTTCTTATTTTTACTACTGCTACAACGATATTTACTTTTTAAATGTAAAGCTTCTGAAATGAAAAATAACGAGCTTAGGATAAATTGAGGAGCAAGATTTGACTTGGCTTGTTTTCACACACAAATTATCTTGTATTGGCTTATCAACTTATCTTCTTTGCGTTACGCACGTTACAGTTTTTATATTGTAAGGTCAACATATCATACTCTTTAAAAAATTTAGATTGCTGGTAAAAACTAGCTAATTGAAATCTTAAGCTTCAATTCATCCTAAAGTATCTGCTTTGTAAAAATATTTCGAAAGTTCCAATTTAAGAAGTTAGGTATTTTTTTAATAGCTAACAATGTCATAGCAGTAAAACAATAAGACATTTGGCTGTTCAATTTATTTTATAATTAACCGATTTCAGAAAGGAGGAGGATGTCTATTCGGATATTTTATTTTTATTTTTTATGTATATTTAGGCATAACTCTGTCATATGTAGACGGATTTGCAAAATTTTTGTTCGAAAGAGGTTTTCTCCAAAATCCGCGGTTTTGCTGTTGTTGGAGTTCAAGTAGGTTCTTTGTGCATTGATAAATGTATCGGCAAGTGAAGTAGGTACGTAAGCGCGTCTTTTGAATATTCTGAGTTATGCGCGTTTTAATGTTGTGTGCATTTAGATACAGAACAGCTTAAAAAGTAAGAGCCGTGGAAGATCGACCTTCACCCATCAGATAACTTGATAAGACATATTTTTTATCAAATATAATTTATTTACAAACATGCCTATGATAACTTGCCTATCGAAAAGTGTACATAGCCATTTAATTGAATTAACTGTAATCAATTTTCTTTCATCACCTTCACTCTTTTCATAACCGAATGAAATTCATCTCAACTGATAGTTTTTAACACAAAGAATATGCCTAGATAGGCTTGCCTACTTAAGATGGCCGTGTGTGAAAGGTAAAATAAAAAAACATCTTGTCTAGGTAACCTTCTACCTAGGCAAGATGATTTTTTTTAGAGACGACACGATTAAGCTATTAGCAAGTCCAAATCACTGATAAAAATCTAGAACCCGCTTCAGACATGATTATATATTTTTTCATCCCACCATCTCGGAAAGAGTATTTTTAATCTTCAATATCTGAGTGGAAAAGCCGTTTTTATTCTCTAGAGGATAAAGTAAATTTATCTTCAATATCTGAGTGGAAAAGCCGTTTTTATTCTCTAGAGGATAAAGTAAATTGAATTTAGAACATCGTGTGCACTAAGTTTGTGAATTAAAAAAAAACATTAAACCTATTTACTGCTACCTCTATGGTGCCGAATATATCATACAACTTTTTTTTAATTTGTTAAAAACTCAGACTTTGTAAACGTTTTTTTTTTGCATTTAGTCATTTCCTCGCTGAGGTGGAATGAAAAGTTACGTGTTGCACTCGAGTGCAAAGATGTTTCACCTCGTGCTCTTTTGATTCCCTCGCTAACGCTCAGGATTCTAATTTTGAATCACTCGCTGCGCTCGTGATTCAATTTTAGAATCCTTCGCTTGCTCGGTCATCAAAATTGAACACGCGGTTAAAAAGCAACTTTGCACTCTTGTATAACAAACAACTATTTTGGATTTGTGGTGATTTTAACA
The DNA here is from genome assembly GCA_947361185.1 of Charanyca ferruginea. Lineage (NCBI taxonomy): Eukaryota > Metazoa > Arthropoda > Insecta > Lepidoptera > Noctuidae > Charanyca > Charanyca ferruginea. Next base: position 1,431,002 of record OX376055.1, on the reverse strand, counting down.
AAAGATTCATTAATAATATAGAACTAAGAATATAGAACTTGTCACCCAAAAACTATACTTACATCCAGAATCTTCTTGTCGGGACGACGAACTTTTCTTATATTTCCGGAGACTGGCTGCAAAATTTCAAAAAGTGTTAAAAAATTGATAGAGTTCCACGTCAAACATTAAGGAGTATTTTAGGAGCCAAGTTCATTATTACGATTATGCTTGGTAACAAGAATTAAGTCAAATCTTGAGCTTCAGTTTATCCTAAGCTGCTTTGTGTAAATATTTTAAAAGCAGGTAATATTTTTATATTAGGTAGGTATATATATATATATATATAATAGCAAACATTGTTCTAACAGAAAAGCCAAGAAATTGGGCATTTAATTTATTTCAGAACTAGAGGCCCTTCCCAGCTTTCAACGACTGATTTTTTTTTCGATTTTCCGAAGCTTTCTTTTATGCAAACTTTGTCCTGGCAATACTTTATACAACAAAAATAGAATTATCCAATTTGGTGCAGTCATTAGGAAGTTATGCGCGTACAAACATATCGGTGACTTTGTTTTATACTATGTAAGGATGTTGTATATTCTAACAAATAATTTTCAGGATTATCTTTAAAACCTGGCACTCATTTAGATCTCAATTCTTTTGTTGGCAAAGTCTACAACCACGCATAATATTTTTGATGGGACAGCTTGACTTTTTTAACCAGTTTCAAAAATAGGAGGTTATCAATGCGATACGTATGTATGTAATTCATTTTTGATTTTTTAATTTTATTTTGTAATTCTATCAATAATTCAGATACATATACATATTCAAATATAATAATCTATTAGGGCTTCTTAACAAACGTGCAAAATTATATGGGTGTGTCTCCGAAACTATTAATCGTATTGCCGTAATTGGTTTACATGTAATAATAATATAACAATAATTTAATAGTTATGTACTAATAATATAATCTGATAATGACATTTAAACATACATAAAGTGCACGTTTGCTTGCAGGCAGAATACTATGTATTTTGTGCTAAGATCTTGCCTTGTAAACTGCAACTGTATTTTCAAAATAACATTTTTGATTTGATTTGAATTACTTTATTAATCTGCTTAATTTTAAATCTTATCTCAGTAGAATCAGCTATTTGTTAAGTAGAATTATTAATTCTTTAGAAAACATCTTTCTCTATTTCTGAAATAAAATAACACTAACTTGCTATAATTTAAAAACATTCAAGCAATGACATAGAAATATGAGCAGTAACTTCATTGTTACTAGTATATTTCACTACTCTCGCGGGAATATTAAGCTCTCAAGGGTGAATCACTTCATGGACTGAAATATATTATAAAGAAAAATGAAAGCTGTCTATAGAAAAATCCTTTGTATAACTTTTAATATAATTCACTAATACATTAATTATACAGACGCAAATACACACTTTACACGTAAGTAAAAATATATTTAAATAATTTATTCAATATCTTCATCTTTTCGAATCGATGGTTTTCCTTTATGCTAGACTACTTGGGCCCAGTAGGTAGCCACATTTATCGCAGCATCGGTGGCGTTTTTAATGTCCTCTAAGGTGCAGGTGTAGGGGCACTTTGGGCACTGAAATAAGTGGGTCATTGTCTGGTCAGGATCACCGCACTCACACTGGGTGTCGGTGGGATCTATTTTTGCTAGATTGCGCAGTCTATTGAGCGCTTTCCATACAGACCACTGCAAATCACTTCCGAGTGGCAGGTGTTCCTGTTCTATTCAATATAATAGTACACTATCGTAAATAGCAAATTGTGTAGATTATTAATACTAAGCTAACTAGTCTCCTCTTACTTGCTGTTATTGGAGTACAAGTAGGTTCTTTACTTTGTGCGTTGATAAATGTGTCGGCAAGTGAAGTACGTACCTACGTGAGCGCGATTTTGAATATTATCAATTTGCGCGTTTAAATGTTGTGTGCATATTTATATATTGAAACCCTTAAAGGGACGCATCCCGCACCTCGCCGGTGGGTAGTAGGAAGGGACGTAATATTACGCTATTGAAGCATTCCTTATTTACAGTATGGCAAGTCCTGCTCACTGAGATAGATCTACAAATCCCCTCAGTCATTTACTAATAATATATACGAACCTCACATTCTTAATTGTCACGTGGCTGTGACGGGACAGATTCGTCGCGATACTGCAAAATATCGTAATATTAAAAAAAAGTGAAGATGAGTTTGTAATACAGTTGCAGTGGAGCATTGTATTATTACTTACAGTCTACCCATTACGGAGTGTGTATTGTTTGCAGTGAAATATATAGATAGAGATATGTGTCGTAATTACTGGAGATTTTGTGAGATGATTAACCAAAATATGAATTTATTAAAATGTTAATTTACTAAACTCTATAATAACTAATATATACTCTATAATAATGTAGATCTACGCGAGACACAATAGCATTCTAATTGTGTCTGTAATTACGGCATACAAGGGGTTAAGCATGTAAACTCACTTTATGTTACCGTTTTATTTGTTACCTTTTATTGATTTGTTATTTTTAGTTTATTTTCGTACCTTTTTATTACTTGTGCACAAATGTCTGTCACATATTATAAAATAATACGTGACTGTACGTCATCGCCAGCGTTCTTATATCGACAGTTACGGTATTCAGCGCGCGCGTGCTTGCATCTGCCATGAAAACCTTACAGTTGCAGGAGCAGAGCTTATATTTCAAATTGCAATACTGCAATAAATATAATAGTTTTATTGTCTTTCACATTATCATGATCAACATGAGATAAGAAAGTATATTCACACCATTTATAATTTGCATTTGCAATAAAACTACGATTATGAAACTATCAGGGAAATAATATTATACTATGGAAATGAGTCGGTACCTATATTCCTTATATTAATACTAAACTAGTTATTTTTTTAAAAATATTTACAATAAATATACGTACGTAAGTAAGTCACATAACTTCTACGGTTCTTTTTCGATTTTGGCTGTCGACGACGTCTTGAGTATGCGTCCGTTTCTTGTTTATCACATTCCTTTGGTAGGTTTCGTACCTTTATCATACCCTTTACAGGCTCATTTTTAATTTCTTGGCTAGTGCCCTCCCCCAACATTTCTTTTTTCACAAGAACTTCTGCCTCGTCTTCATTGTCTCCTTCATTTTTTTCTATTTTGACTTCTTTCTTAATATCTACTTCTTCCTTGATGTCTACTTCTTCCTTGATGTCTGCTTCTTCCTTGCTGTCTATTTCTTCCTTGATGTCTACTTTGTCTTCTTGCTCTTCTATCATTTTCTTTTTAATTTTGTCTTTCATAATGTCATAATCCTCAGTGTTTTCCGTGCTGGACAGAACAATAACATTGTCGTCTGCGCTTGTCACTATAATCACATCTTCACTTTCCATTTTTAGAAACTAACTTAATATTTAATCGTAAAGTATCTGTAATTCCCGAAACGCCTTGACGATGAAAAATATACAATTAAAATGAATTTCCCTTTCACCTTTCGTCGAATGCCGCGAAGACGGGTTTAAAAACGAAGGATATTCTGGCGCTTAAACAGCTAGACCACCGAACCGTCTGCCTGACAGCAGAAAACAGCGTCATTGGCCTACAAGCAATAAGGAGTACAGTTCTACTAAGTTATTTGTGAAATGAATAGTGGCGCTTATCGTCAACAAATTTGAAAAATTCAAACAAAACACGACCTTATGTCTTATACAAATGATTAGTTCCAAAAACTGCCATGTCACTGATAAGTTGGTATTTCTGCAAAGGATTCTCTTTTTGGCATATACTGCTGTCTCTCTCTCTCTCTGCTCGGTGCCTAGTCGATCGTGTTTACAAGCAAACAAGGCATGTAGTACAGCCGCGCACGTAAGTTTCTGTAATAGACTTACTTTTTCGTACATTAATTCTTGCTTAGATTTTTGATTTAATTGATAACTTTTTTGATCAGTCAAATATCAAATTACGTAGTAAGTACCTACCAAGTACCAAATATATAAGTAGTTAGATATTAGAATAATAGTTGCGTCATACATTCTGCCTAGGATTTAAAATAGAGATATCAGTCTCGTTTTGACGTTCGTACGAGATAATCGCATTTTCTACTAATTAGTTCCCTACCGTCTATATTTCCGCCAACCAGCAATGGCCGGTTGTGTTGGCGTTACTTTGACGTCGAATCTTAACTTTGAGTCATTCATTGAATCTAAGGCAAAAACTAGCTGCCAAAAAGCTGGGAGTCCTCGAAAAAGTGCGAAAGTACGTGAAGTACTTTCGCACTTTTTCGAGGACTAAATACTTCGGAACAGCTGCTCAACTTATACAAAACACAAGTTCGATCGTGCATGGAGTACTGTTCGCACCTTTGGGATGCATCAGCAAAATACCAACTGGAAGCGTTGGAAGTCATTGATAGACGTGCCAAGAGGCTCATTAACAACGACTCCCTGGTTAGGGCTAAGCTCCAGAGCCTTGAACATCGCCGCACCGTTGCTAGCCTGTCGGTCTTTTATTGGGTACATTTCGGAGAGTGTGCTTTGGAATTGCACAATTTAATTCCCCCATCCCCATTCCATCATCGGACGAGCAGAGATACGGCGAAGCGTCACCGCTATACGGTTGAAGTTCCACGGTCTCGAACCAAGCGCTTTGACTCCACATTTATTGTGCGAACTGCCAGACTGTGGAATTTACTGCCCGCCTCTCTGTCTCTGTGTCACTTATCAGGGGATAAGTATAATCTGGGTATCTTCAAGGCACGAGTGAACCAGTTCATCCTAGGCAAGCGTGTTCCAACTTAGGTCGTATTATCACTTAAGATCAGGTGAATTGCGGTCAAACGCAAGCCACATCATCTGCCCAGCCTTTTCCCAACTATGTTGGGTTCGGCTTCCAGTCTAACCGGATGCAGATGAATACCAGTGCTTTACATGGAGCGACTACCGAACCTCCACAACCCAGTAACTGGGTAACACGATACACTATATTCCACAGACGTTATGAATAGTTTCTTAAATATAGCTTTTTTTGAAATTAATAAGTAAAGATCAGAGAATATTCATCTATCTATCAACAAAATGTCAGCCATTTTTCCATTAAACGAAACGTGAGTATTGTTACACATTATAGATTGACAACTTTATATGGTTCGACAAAGCCTCCGTACTAGCGAGAGAGAAGTTCTTTGTTCCGCGGAAAATACGTGAGTCTATTGAAATGAGCCGACGCCCGAACTTTAATAGACACGGTGGTTGGTCCATATCTCCATCATGGAAACCACTACTTAATATGATGAGACCCGATACAGAGGAGGAACTAAAAAGTGATGATGTGGTCAGCTCAGTGTGTATGTGTTTCAAGCAAGATACTCTTCTGCCACCTCTACCCTCGCCCGCGCCACCCCCGCAGTTGTCCGCGCGGGCGCAACGCGCGGCTGCGCCTTGTCCGCGCGAGGAACGCGACGGGCGGTGCGTTATCTTGGGAACTCCTTGAGAAAGGTGGGCGTATGCCATCGAAACTAGTCGGACGAACCTGAGCCGAGACTGTCCCTACACCAGAATCCAGGGTCCAAGAAAATAAAGTACATATAAATCACGAACATGGCAAGAAGTTTCGTAGTTATGAAACGCATTTTTTTTTGTAGTTCATCTTCTATGTTTTCAGTTAAACGCTGTAAGTGAATAAATACCTTACATTCGTTATAAAAAAATCTGTTTAATATAACAGACACTGTTTTACGTGACTGCCCATTTTATTAATAGCCGTTCAGGGCGCCAAAAAGGGACGGAGCTATACAGCAGAGCTTTTGAAAGGTAACATATTGACGTCTAGCGAAGCCTGAATTTAACGAAGAGGTAGGCAGAGGTGATTGTAAAGTTGTGGGTAAAGACTTATCTCCTAGATTAATTTATCAGTTAATTATGAAACTCAGTTTTTATTGGATTCAATTACTCTTGGAGGTGGTTGACAACTCCAATAGTAATTTAGTATCCATGAAACAACTTAAGTCAAGTCAGGGTATATTCATTTTGAACAAAATCATGAAATTGCTCGAATGAAATAAATATTGTCTAATATAACGGAAGCTTTGGTTAATAGAAAAATATTAAGACTAGCGAAAAAAAATGTATCTACCGTAAGTTACCAAAATCTAACATAGCATAGATTCTGAGAAAAATCACTTAAATAAACGAACAAAAAGTGTTATTTGGTCTTATGTGACCAAACTGTGAATAAATTTAGAAGTTTATTTCACAGATAAAAGACACACACATATTTTTAGACGTACGGAACCCTCGCGTGGGGTTCAGCCCATCAAATTAATCTTAGCGAATATTGGGGGATGGTTGCTATGCTTTTAATAATAACAATGTGAAGTTTATTAACTAGGAATTATTAGAAGGGTCATTTTAGGAAATGTTAAATATTGATTTCCCGTCCTCACTTCTTCGTTTTTCTTATAATTCACTTGCATGAGAAACAATACAGTAAACTTAAAAACATTATTAATTTAAGTAGTAGTAACAGGTTTGGCAAAAGAAATGTAATCATCATCTACCCATGCTGGCACACATATTACACGCACAGACACACACACACACACGCGCATAAACCTACTCACGCACTCACACACACACATAATTACAATATTTGTGTGAGAGTACGTGTGTGTGTACACACGTACTTTCACACAAATATTGTAATTATGTTTTCTACTATTATCAGTATAGAAGAGCGAAATCTCCCAGCACAGGCACTTGCTTAAGGCTTGTATACATGCCAATAACCTTAAGCATTTGGCCCGTACAGAATTAGTGGACAAGTGCGGGGGTGATGTAGACGCAGTCTTTAATCGGACGCATTTTTAATTTATTATAATAAAAATAACACATATTTGTAAAAAGTAACAAAACCAAATCATTTTCCTTTGTATTGCAAAGCAGTAGATCTCTTTTGATAAGAAATTAAGGAGTAAAATGGTTTCATCTCAATGATTTGGAGGTGATTGGACTTTTTTATTCTTATTATGTGAAACCTAGAAAAAAATTGTGGCTAAACCAAATTACTTATCATATCATGTAGATTACTAACAATTTTTTGCAGATGTAATTTCTAAAAAAAAAAAATGTTTTTGAAGGAGCATAGTTGTTTAATAAAATACCTTCATGCACAAAGAATGTAGACACTTTACTAAAAAAAAAACATCAACGACTAAAGTTAACTAAGAAAAAAACCAGCAGTGCTATTCTGTTACAATTTCCTTTGGTGAACACCCAGGTGAAGTGAGCTGTCATCCGTCCAATGCTAGGTATTGACAAAGCAGACGGACGGATGACAGCTAACTTCACCTAGGTGTTCACCAAGGGAGATTGTACAGAATGTTCAATCAGCATTCATGATTTACGCAGTGATAACATAGTTCTCATGGGAGAAGCTCGTGGCTAAGTTAAAGGCGTACAGATCGATCGGTCAAAGGTTAAGCTACGGTCGCCGCGGTCCGTCTGTGAATGGGTGACCATCCCTTTCATACCGAGTTGTCTTCGTGCCTCGGAAAGCACGTAAAGCCGTTGGTCCCGGCTGTCATATGTAGATCTAACTTTTTTTTTTTTTGACATCGTTTGTTCTGTAAATAATTATAACAAGAAATATAAATCATAGTCGTTAATATTTAGATTATGAAACAAAACGCAGATAGACAGTCGGCAGTCAGCAGCAGGTGCAGTTTGGCAGTCGTTAAAGGTAGTCAGAAGCCAGAAAGTCTGACAACCAAGGGGTTAGTGTTACCCAATAACTGGGTTGGTGGAGGTCTGATAGGCAGTCGCTCCATGCAAAACACTGGTATTCACCTGCATCCGGTTAGACTGGAAGCTGACCCCAATATAGTTAGGAAAAGGCTAGGCAGATGATGATGAACATAGTTCTCATGTGTGTGGTGTCTTTTTGAAAATGAATAAAATATCTCTAACCTTATTTTCTCAGTTGTAGCCAGGAGTTTGAAATTTGGTGATTTGGAAAACAGATGAATTCATTGGTCGTCTTTCGATTCGATTTTTCTCGGTCACACTGGATTACTGTCGGACTATGAGAGTGAGAGAAAGGAAGTGCACCTGTGTTTGCACATACCCTTGTGCACTATAGTATCTCCTACCTTCTTCCCTAGCTTCTATCGAGATGGACCGCACGGCAGTGACCAAAATTCAGTCAAGAGAATTCATTTACATTATTAACTAGCTGACCCGACAGACGTTGTCCTGTCCCTATCTATCTACCCGTACCCTACCTACCCTACCTACCTACCTACCCTACCCTACCCTATCTACCTACCCTACCCTACCCTATCTACCTACCTTCCCTACCCAACCCTATCCTAGTTACCTACCTACCTTACCCTATCTACCTACCTACCTTACCCTATCTACCTACCTACCCTACCCTATCTACCTACCTACCCTACCCTACCCTAGTTACCTACCTACCTACCTACCCTACCCTATCTACCTACCTACCCTACCCTACCCTAGTTACCTACCTACCTGACAAAGCGAAAAAAAGTGGCAACACTGCCCGACTGACTTGTCAAATTTCGCTCCGTATTTTAGAATTAGTTTTAATTAGGATATAAGTGAAATTAATGTGTAATTATTAGTTTATTAGTAATATAACGGCACAAAATCCCAGTATTATTGTTTTCACGTAAATATATAAAGGAAAACTCGGTATAGAGTTGACACCAATACCGGTAACCTACCAGAAACAGCTGTTTTCTCACTACGGATTAATACGGGAAGTATTGTTTACTTTTAATGTATTATTAGCACACAATTGTCTCATAAAAGACACGTACTAGTTAAAATTTAACTTAACTAGTCCTATTGCCTTTTTCTTGCATAATCACTTTGTCTTCATTAACTTTGTAAACTGTAAATAAAACTCAATAAAGTGAAGTAAATTTGCATGTTTTATGCTCGTATACAACCACAATAAGGTTCATGACCGTGATTTTGTATTTTACATAATTATAATGTTAATAAATAAGTACTTAAACTTAAATTTCGTCTAGGCATCCTACCCACATAAAATAGAAAAAAAATATTGAAGGCAATAGAAGTAGATTTTATTGTTTGATTAATTTAATAAATGCCTTTAAAGTAAATTCGTTAGCCTACCTGCTTCATATTTCCATATAACTACGCTAACTTCTCCAATTTCTCTTTTATTTTATTTCCCATATTTATCTAAGTTTTTGTCTATCCTATTGTTTCTCACACCGTTTCTTTAATTCTACTTTCAGTAACCATATCTGAAACCATGCCTGTGATGACCCGTAAGGCTACTGCTCAGGATATGGAGCTTAAATTAAGAACGGCCCTCCAAGAATTAAAAGCATCTAATATTCAATGTCAACAGCTGTTGCAAGAGAGAGATGAAAGTGAGGAGGAAGTCAAGAAGATAGTTGACAGAAACTCTAGCTTGAAGCGGGAGCTAGTAGACTTACATCAGCAATACTTGGAGGTTGTTGATGAACGGGATAAATTAAGGATAGTCACAGATGGTTTCAACAACTGTAGTAATTTGTATGAGGAGGCTTTGAGCAAAGTTAGGGACTTAGAGGATGAATTAATCCAGGCGAATGTACAAATTTCTAAATTACAAAAGGAAAAGGAACATACTCAGGTCAAAGAAACCAACCATTTATATTATGAATTATTAAATACAAACTGTAACCCATGTTCGTTAATAACCATAGACCTTACTGAAGATTCTTTACTAAAAGATAAGTCTAGCTATAAACTTAGTCAAAATAAATTAAAAAAATATGCTAGACTGAATAAAATTATTAAGAAATGTCATAAATTCAAAAGTCAACAAAAAAGCTATTCCAAAAATATTCAACTTAGGAAAGAACGTGTTGCTCTTATAAATAAATTGAAAAACTACCAGATAAAATTGGAAGATAGTAAGAACATTTATGAAATAGACACTCAGCGTTTGCAATCAGAAATACAGGTTCTGGATGACTCACTAAAGTCCCTTTATGGTAAATATATAATATCTGAAAACCAAATAAAGGAACATATACTAGCTGCAAATGAGTTAGTGGATTTGTGTAATTACAACGCAGACAGAGTGGACTCACTGACTCTCAGCAACACGCAGTGTACTTGTCAGAGGGAGTCTGACCTTGTGGCCGTCCAGCCTGAGGCAACGGAGTCCCAAGCTGTGACTGCCCAAGGTTGTATCCCCAACCATAACCATGACATTGTACAAGAAGTGCCACAGGCAGTATCTAGTACTTGTTCCTCTGGTAGCAGTCAAGCAAGTCTTTCAGTAATGTTTTCTGATAGTATAGGCAGAGGTATAGGGAAATTAATTAATAATAACCTAAGATATAACATTCAGAACCATTGTACACCAGGGTTATCCTACAAACATGTAATGTCATCAATAACAAAGTTTCAATATAATCCATCAACCAATATTTCTGTATTTATAGGTAATAGTTTAAAGGTCACAAAGGAAGATATTACTGACTGTGTTACAGACATTCTAAACATTAATTGTGAAAAAATAATTTTGTGTGCTTTTCCATATTTTAAACACTTAACATACAGACAAAATAATTATATACATATGTTAAATAAACATGTGCATCTTCTAGTAAGTCACTATAGTGACAAGCTTATGTTTTTTGACACCAACAGTTTTGTTGGAAAATTAAAATCGACTAGGGATACTGTGTATCTGCCCTTTAGGTTTAGACATCAAATAGCGCGGCTATTAGCTTATAGTATTAACTCAGACATAAGTAGTATGTCGAAGTCTTGTGTTATTAGCTCCACATCAATTAGTAATAATACTAATAATAAGGTGGTGACCCAGAATGATTGTAGCACTTATGTTATACATAATTATACAAACTGTACGAAGGAGGATCCATGTGTCATTATGGACCAGCCATCTATTGATGCGAGTTGCACAAGTGGTAGGAACTCACTACCTGATATCATTGAAGTCCGTGGTCAAACTCCGAATAATAATTTAAACTAGTTTGTAAGACAACAGAAGGTACCAATAACAATATAGTTAAACCTACAAACAACAAGGTACCTTCTTGCTCTCAAAAAGTTAAGTTGCAGAAACAGCAGAATACCTTGAAATTATTTCATCAAAATATTCAAGGTATTTCATCCAAATTATTAGAAATTGAAATGTTTTTAGAAAAAACCATGTTTGACATTGTTTGTTTTACTGAACATTGGTTAAAGGATTACCAAATGCTAATTAACTATGAAAACTATAGTGTGGGCAGTTGTTTTAATCGCAAAGCTATGTCGCGTGGAGGCTCATTGATCTTATTAAAAGATTGTTTAAAATATAAAGAAAGAAATGACATAGTTGGCCTATCGGTTGAACATTGCATCGAACTTTCCTGTGTCGAGCTGGATGAGCATATCATAGTGTGCGTGTACAGACCCCCAAGCTACCAAAACTATTCTTTATTTGAGTCTGTAATGGAAGATGTATTAGCGAAACTTGCAACGTGTAGCAAACCCGCAATTATTTGTGGTGATTTTAATATTAATGTTTTAGAAAATAATTTGAATAGTAGTCGATTATTAAGCCTTTTTAAATCATTTAATTTGTCGAATGTTTTCATGGAGCCTACTAGGGTAACTCCAACTACTGCTACCTGCATCGATAACATTTTCTGCGATTGCGACTATGTAGATAAAGCTATTGTTAATTATTTACCATCGGATCATAGCGGTCAAACGGTAACATTTATGTTCAAAATGCCTACGACAAAAGTACAAATACAATTTAGACCTATAACAACTGGTAAATTAAATAAATTTAATAAAACTCTAAATAATAAGTTAAATACTCTGGACCACTATAACAACGATGCAAATAAATTGTATAATGATTTATTTTCTGTGGTCGAAACTGAATTCAATAAAAATTTTGAAAAAAAGGCGAAATATATTAGCCCTAAGTTTATATTTAGTGACTGGGCAACTAAGGGTATTAGAAAAAGTAGAGAAAGACTGTTTGAGCTGTATGACCTTAAGCCTTACATTAACACGGAAACTTTCAACAAGTATGTTGCTACTTATTCTAAAACTTTTAGAAATACTTGCAAGGTAGCGAAAGCGCTATACATTAGTAACAAGATCAAATCGGCAGACGATAAAATAAAGACAGTTTGGAAAGTTATAAATAACGAAACTAGCAAGAAAAAAGTTCGTAACGCGGAATATACATTGGAGACATCACATGGTCCCGTAAGCTCTAACATAGAAGTAGCTCGTGAATTTGTAAATTTCTTTACTAGCATACCAATCAAAACCACGGAAGCTTTGAATTCCTCACCTGACGATTCAATTGCGTTATTAAAAGCGAACGTTCCAGGCTGCCCGGTAGAATTTCAATTTAAACATATTGACCCCATGACCGTTTTAAAAGCTTTTCGGCAAATCAAAATAAAATTTACTGAAGATCTGTGGGGTATGTCTATTAAAGTTTGTACATCTATAATAGAAACAATAGCACCTTATTTGGCTTTAATATTTAATATGTGCGTAGACCAAGGTGTTTTCCCAGATTTAATGAAATTTAGTAAGGTCATACCTCTTTTCAAATCCGGGGATAGTAAAGATACTAACAATTATAGACCCGTTTCCGTGTTGCCGGCTTTCAGCAAGGTTTTTGAAAAGATTATGCTTAATCAGATGCTTGCTCATTTTAACACAAATGGCATATTACACGATCAACAGTATGGTTTCACCAAAGGGCGTTGTACGACTGACGCCGGTGTCACTTTATTAAAACACATATTTACTGCGTGGGAAGAGGCACAAGATGCCATAGGAATCTTTTGTGACCTCTCCAAGGCATTTGATTGCGTAAATCACGAGACATTAATTCTGAAACTTGAGCATTACGGACTAGGTAAACTTGCGCTTAGTTTAGTGAAATCTTATTTAAATGATAGACAGCAGCAAGTTCAAATAAACGGGGTGAATTCACATGGTTTAAAAGTACAAATGGGAGTACCACAAGGCTCAATTTTAGGTCCTTTCCTCTTTTTAGTTTATATTAATGATCTTCCCCGGTTATTCAAAAACCAGCCACAAATGGTGTTATTTGCCGATGACACGTCATTAATTTTTAAAATAAATAGACGGGCTCAAAATCTTGACATCGTAAATAACGCCTTACTGGAGGTACAAAAGTGGTTCACGGCTAACAATTTAGTATTAAATGGAAATAAAACTAAGTGCATCAGATTTGCTTTGCCAAATGTCAAAAATAGTGAGTGTGACATAGTATTGAATAAAGAGAAACTGGAATTCGTCGATAAAACCGTTTTTCTGGGATTGACGCTCGACTCAAGGCTACAATGGGGTCCTCATTTAACATCTCTCGCAGGACGGCTAAGTTCGGCAGCATATGCTGTCAGAAAGATTCGGCAATTTACTGATGTGGATACCGCGAGACTGGTCTATTTTAGTTACTTTCATAGTATTATGTCTTACGGTATTTTATTGTGGGGAAGAGCTGCAGACATCGATTCTATTTTTATTCTGCAGAAAGGAGCCATCAGAGCCATTTACAGTCTGCGTATGCGCGATTCTCTAAGGGAACTGTTTAAGGAAATTAACATAATGACGGTGCCTTGTCAATACATCTATGAAAACATCATGTACGCTAGAAAAAATCTGCATCTTTTTGATAAAAGAGGTGACAGACATAATTATAATACTAGAAATAGGGACCAACTAGTTCAACCAGGTTTCAGACTGGCTAAAGAAGATTCGTCTTTCATGGGGTACTGTTTAAAGTGTTACAATAAAATACCTCCCCACATTGTTCAACTAAATGAGACAAAATTTAAGTCTTGTATTAAACGCACGCTATGCAACCGAGCATATTATAAGTTGAGTGATTACATCACTGATAAAAATGCTTGGCTGGATGCTGGTCTAGCTCCACAGCTATAAGGGTTCATAGATTAATTGATTAGCATTTGTAACAATTTTTGGAGCTGCTGAAGATGTAGATCTATATTATCTTTGCATTGTATAAACTCAATGTGTTAGTATTATATAATTTTTCGTAGCACATACATGTGAGCACTATGTTCTTTAAAGCTACCATTTACGAGGTATACCTCTCATTGACTTGAATATGCCCTGGCGGTTGGGAGAGTCATGCTCACTTGAATGTCTCGCTGCCGGTGGCGCATGTGTTGGATCATTCGGTTCCCTTCAAAATGGTTGAGCTAAATGGTGCCGATCCATGCGTCATGTTCGTGAACGGACGCCGTCGGTTGGGACTGGTCATCTCTTAGCTGCCTCGGTTATTTTAAATTTTGGTTTGAATTGTTATTATAACTATATTTTTCTCTAGACCTCTTTTAACATGCAAGACGTGTTACATTGTTCTCACATTGTACCCTTAGATTCAACATGAATGATGTAACCTAAATTTGTAAAATTTAACTGATTTTAAAAGAGTGTTCATGGAGTTTCTTGCTCGTTCTTCTCCATAGAAACCTACTGTTTGGAACGAGCAACTAGCTTCAACTTTCTGACTGACTGACTCTGACAATTCAAAAGTACCTGTAAATGGTTTAATTGAAATAAATGATTTTGAGTTTGAGTTTGAGTTTGACCAACCTTATCCTACTCTTCTCTACCCTACTCTACCTACGAAGCCTAGAGCGTGAGCGAGCAAGTGATCGTTATTGATTTTGATATTACATTCGTGCAAAATTTCATCTGTTCACATATCAATCCGTTTAATTTTTAACCGACTTCAAAAAGGAGGAGGTTATCAATTCGAATGTTTATATATTTTTTTTTTATGTATTTTCGGGCATGACTCTGTCATATATGCAAATTTTTTTTTTCGAAAGTGGTTTATTCCGAAATGGTCCCATATAAATTTTACCAAAATTGATACAGCCCTTTTTGACAAAATCAACAAATTCCCAAAAATTTACTTAAACGACGTTTGAGTTTCTTCAATCTTTGGAGGATTTTAACAGAGTCGCCGTTTCGTAATGGATTTGGATGTTAAGACAACACTAAAAAGTGAAAAATAAAAGTTTTTTCAAAAAAAAGAAAACCGCCTTCAGAAACTAAAAAGTGATAAATAACTTTAGCACAAAACACACATTACTTTACTTTCCGAAGTCGGTGGCAATACAAAACAACAAACACAAAGCCACCGTCACCGACTTCCGAAAGTAAAGTAATGTGTGTTCTGTGCTAAAGTTATTTATCACTTTTTAGTTTTTGAAGGCGGTTTTCTTTTTTTTATTGCAAGTACGACATTGAGCTGGCCTTACAAAAATTGAAACAGTCAGTGCAATTAGTATTTTACGCTTCAATACTTTTTGCAAAACTATAATAATAATAATAATTTCTTTATTGTAAAAAGATTGTACACAACCAATTAACTTAAAAACTAGTTAGTAATCTATTTTGAATACAAAATAAACTAGGAGCATCTGCAGCCGAACTAGGTGTAACCTGTATCTCGGTATACGGCGCCAAACCTCTCAGTTTTTTGTTGATGATTTAAGCTAACGAGTACAACATTATTTAGCCTAAGAGAAAAACGAAATAAATTAAACTAAAAACTAAGGGAGTGTGTGGTAGGTATATGTTTGGAAAGGGGTATATGAGTGTTAGGATGTATTAATGCAAGTATGATGTATGAAATAATATGGGGTCGTTATGTTTAAGTGAAGTGTTAAAGATGTAGCTGAAGAGTTATGCACATTTTTAAACTCGCATAAAGAATTCGGTACTCATTCACGATTAATAGTCTTTCTGTGTCATCATAATTTAATTTCAATTAATACTTTTTCACTCTGTCTTTGCAACGAGTCCTACTAAGAGGGTAATTGTCTAAGATAGGGTTAATTTTATTATAGACATAGCTTAGGGACCCAGAAACACAAAAAATCTTATAATAAAAGAAGTTTCAGGTTTATGTTCACGAGTATACAATAATTGTTTCTTACGCCTGTTTAAGGTTGGGGTCATATACTTTGTTTAAAAATTATAGTTAGTAGGTTGTACGGCTAACCGTACATTGCGAAATTATTGTACATACCGCGTCAGCATATCCGCCAACATTAATTATTCATTTTCACTTACTTACAATTTTAGTTCACTACCGGTCATCGAACGCACCGCGTGTTCTCACGTATTAATATCATATCAGTATCATCTATCATTTATTCTTAAAACCTATCTCTACTTGAACATTGGTGTTAACTTAGTATAATAAACTGTTAAGCCTTCATGGACTCGTATCATTTAAAATCATAGCATCCTATCAGTAAAAGCTGCACGGTACAATACCGTACATAGGTAGAGCTGTCTAACAGTAAGTACGTCATAGTGATACAGAGATATAGTGAGAAATAGTCGAGGCTAAAAAGAGCAAATCTTTAGGATTGCGCGTTGAGCGATCTCAATGGGTTTCATTATTATTTTGGGAGATCCTCACCAAAAAGTGATGCAGTATGTTATTACTGACTGGCTCAAGGCAAACTAAATTTGTTTTAACATCCAAGCATCAAAGATATGGCGCAACTTTATAAACACATTTATGAGCTTTCTGACTACAGCGCTAAGTAATTTTATATGATTTTTGAAGCTAAGATTGCTATCGAAGAGAATTCCTGAAGTATTTGATGTAATCAACATGTTCTATTGGTGTACAAGTGCACTGTATATCAAGGGAATACTGATGAGGGACTATGTTGTAGTTGCTCCCAATTTGTGTTGAGTGACGAAAACTGAAGGTATTTCGTTTTATCCATATATCTATGTTTAAAGTTTAGATGAAGTCTGAGCCATTTGTTGACTATATTAAACCCATTTTGTGCAGCATTAAATACCTCATCCCAGGTATCGGCAGCGTAGAGGACAGCTGTATCATCAGCGTTTGATAGTATGATATGATTGATTTAATTGTCGTTCGATTTGTAATGTTTTTTTGAATTCAAAATGAAACCAGGGCAAAACGTATCATAACGCGTAATTACCATCATGGCAGCAAGTCCTATTTTTTATTTACTCGTCGAACTCCCCTCACGCATAGCAAATAATGGCGCGGAAATATGCTTATTATTTTGATGAGTCACGCTGCACTGTTTCTGTTTCGTTTCCGGTTTTTACGCCAGTTACGTTAAAATTAACGTCTTAATATAATAATTATTAATTTATTTCACAATATTGCGGTGTATTTTCTTCGTGGCTCAAACATGGTTCTTGAAGAGATCCCCGCGGAAGTGACAAGAACGATGAGCTCATACAAGGTAAATGGTTGCAAGGAGGTTGTAAGTCTCTCAGTCACGCGGCGCTGGTACTACAGGAATAATAACCTGAACGTTAATGTCACAGAAATAATAACACTGCATTGAGTCTTCATAACTGTTCAGGAACGCACTTGCTGTACTCTGAAGTTAGTTGAAGTGTTAGAAAAGGCCAAATTGCTTGCCGATGACTATCAATTTTGTATTTGGCTTGATCAAATAAGAACTTCGAAACTTTACTATAGGTATTGTGATCCGGTAATTATACTTCCTGTCTTTTTGGTTTTAAATACGACAAGCTATACTGGTTAGGGGAAAGGTGTACAAGATGATCCCCCTAAGGGAGAATGCTCATAATTTGAATGCGCAGAATGTCCAATTCGCAAAATGTCCAGAGGTTGCAAAATGTCCAATTCGCAAAATCTCCATTGGTCGCAAAATGTCCAGTCGTCGCAGATTGTCTCCTATATTCATCATAACGTTGCCACCCCACTAATTGAATCAAGAGGGTTGTAATCACTCTATTAATATATCTCAATTTAAGTACTCTAGTTCTTCGTTAAAATCGGTTTTATTTTTGACATATTTCTTTTAATACAACATAAAATATAAAATCAACATTAAAAAATCAATATCGTTAATTTGCGGTCCAGTGATTGGTAATTTTGAATAATTGAATGGAAAAATAGTATAATACACAAAATGTTTCGCAGGTAAGTATATTGTGGTTTCGTTAAGATGGATACCATTAGTAACTTCTTCATTTTTGTCATTTAGTTTGCTTAAATTCTTATTTACATTGTTAAATCATAGTCATGCTGTGTACTCGTACACATATTTAGGAGTACAGTCTCGACCTGAACTTTAATTCTTACTGTTACTTATGCATTTTATTGTCTGTATTCTGTTTTGAGTTCCTAAATAAATACATAAAATAAAATAAATAAATAATAATAAAGAGATATAATTTATTAATAAGTGCCCAAATAACGCATTTTTTTCAAGTACACAGTATAACATTGCAACAGTAGCGCCCTCCTTATTTCGATGACTTTATTTTGAAAACGCGTCAACACTCCCTTTTCAGCTTGACTATATAGTGCTGTCTCCCTCAAGCACCCCGAACAGCAGCCCGAGCAACGCAATGTACAGACACACAGAAAATGGTTTGTTAAAAAACATCATGAAAATTAAACTTATGTAAGTAGATAGGTATAGTCAAATGATGCCATAATAAATTTTAATGTTGATAAAATAAATAAATAAATAATTGCAACGTACCTGTAATACTTTTTAGAGTTAGTAATAAGTAAGTTTTTTAAGTTTTTCAATTTTACTTGAACTATTCAAGGAAAATAAGTTGGTAAATAAGTCACATCATTTTGTACCGTATTGCCATACAAAATCAACTAAGGAAATCGCGATGTTTCACCTTATAAACTGTATAATATTTCAATTGATTGATAATGTTTTCACTCGTATTATCTGTCTATATAAATTTATATTGTGCAAACCGCAGTTATCTAACTGCAGTTTGCACAATCTTTTTGTTTTTTTTTATTTATTTATACTTCATGCACAAAGGTACAAAGGCGGAATTAGGCGAAAAAAAGTTAAAATGATAAAAACTTACAAATATTTAAACTACACATACATATCTAGTAGGTATATCATATTATGTTTTCGTTTACTTTCTAGGATAGGATGGAGACGAAAAAATATAGACTAATTAAGAAACAGTACACTGCTTTTAGATTTTGTTGTAGTCTAGTAAATTATAATAGTATATTAGTGTGGCGAAAAGTTAAAAAAGAAAAAAAAATACACGGAAATGGAAAGAGTAAGGTGTGATTTATAAGCGTGACAGTACTTAAAATATCGACCCGCGCGGCAGGGTGTCCGCGCAGCATCCTTTGTCCGGCATTCCCCTTCTGAGAGTGCGAGTGTGAACACGGAATAAATTCAGTTCAACCCGGGAACAAAGTATTTTTACTAGATATAACCATGTCGGCATCTGAGGCGTCGTCTGTGACGCTCTCGGACTACGAATCGACCTCGAGCCTGGAGATAGTCGTGGATACTAAGAAGTTAAGAGAAGAACTTGCTAGAGAAGCAAGAGAAGAAAGGCGTATCGCGTCTGAAGAAAAAGAAAACAATAAAAATGGTAAAGGCAAGAAGCCTATGTCCAGACTACAGCGTATTGATCGGGAAATGAGTGAGTTAATTGTTTAATATTTACTTATTCAAATTGTTTCTAACAGGTGGTGGTTCCACTAACCTACTTGCTGGGTTAGGAACACTAACACATTATACAACAAAGACTAACCCGTGATCCTATTATAAAATTCCTGTACTGGTCCTTTCGCTATGCGTGCTCGCTCTTGCTCGTTCGTGCTTGCTGCCCGGAGCTAAGCTGGGCGGACCTACGCTGTGAGTTGAGACTACTAGTTGAGACCAATAGTTGATACCACTAGTTGAGACCACCACTTGATACCACTAGTTGAGACCACTAGTTGAGACCACTAGTTGAGACCACTAGTTGAGACCACTAGTTGAGACCACTAGTTGAGACCACTAGTTGTGACCACTAGTTGAGACCACTAGTTGAGACCACTAGTTGAGACCACCAGTTGATACCACTAGTTGAGACCACTAGTTGAGACCACTAATTGAGACCACTAGTTGAGAACACTAGTTGGGACCACTAGTTGGGACCATTAGTTGAGACCACTAGTTGAGACCACTAGTTAAAACCACTAGTTGAGACCACTAGTTGAGACCACTAGTTGAGACCACTAGTTGAGACCACTAATTGAGACCACTAGTTGAGACCACTAGTTGAGACCATTAGTTGAAACCACTAGTTGAGACCAATCAAAGGCTTGCGATATTACCTTTACGATATCATTTGTACATTTTAAGAACACGAAACATATAAATACACTAAGGGTGTGTGTATTGTGGTACAAAGATATCAAACAAATCTGGTGCCTCTTAAACTAGACTAATCAAGGCTCCCTTAGTATAGCTATTGTAATTTTGATATGCGTTTAAATACTCATATTAAGTTTTTGTTTTCAGAAAAACGCAGAATGATGAAGGCTCAGGTTATGAAGAATATGCACAAACATCTGCAGATGCCGTATGTTCGAAAGGCCTATGATTATTTTAGGCGAGAAATACCAGACCAAAGTAATTTTCTCATTATTTGATAATAGTTGTTTATCACAGACAGAGATATCATATATTTAATCTTGTGAAATGGTGGTCATTGTGCAAAAGGTGACAGAATTACCAACTGAGGCCTTTTTCACCATCATGTAATAAAGTATTTAATTTAATTTAATTTAATTTACTTTAATTTAATTAAATTTAATTTAATTTAAGGCTTGTATAAATTTATTTATATTTTATGTAGGTACAATATTTAATAATATATAATTTCATACATATTCTATTTCACTTTACAATATACCTATCTGGTTTATTATCAATAGTGTTTAATGGTAGTGATTCATGCCATACGTACAATATATTGTTATCATCGTAATTATATCTAAATCAACTGTCTGGTAAAAATCGTTGCCAATTTTAATGATATTGTATATTTTGTAGCAGATGAATTCAGCGCAGAATTGATCAGGAACAGAGTACGTGTTTCAGCTGATGAAAACCACCTGACAATCACTATCTTCAGCCGCCCACCAGAACCTTAAAAACCCACTTTACAAGACAAGGTATTTATTTATTACGTTTATTTCTGTCCCTTACATGTAGTTTTATTTTATTTTATTTTTTTTCGGGATAAAATACAGGAGTACAATAAAATGTTATACATTCTATCTTACTAATTAAATAAAATACTTATTATACTACTAGCAACATTGTTTTTATCTATTATTTTATGTTGTGTACTTATTTATTTATTTGTTAGTAATGTAAGGTTAGTATTGTTAGGTATAAAGGTCGCCTTTTCTGGTAAAAGTCTTCTCCAAACCATTCTAGGTGGCTCGATCTTTTGAACGTCTGGACCCCTTTTCCGGTTATTTGGACATTGTCGTCACTCCATCTTTAAAAGTTCTACCCTTCCTTCTTTTTTGTATATTGAATACCAATTTGTAATTATTTGTGACCATCTTTCGTCCATAACAGAAGTAGTTAATGTTGTAATAAACATTAATAATACAACTACTTTAGGTCGTTCTATCTTAATTGTGATGCTTTTTCCATTTTATTGTTACAGATTTCCAGAGATTTCATCTGAAAATCTGTTTTATTTTACTGTCCTACCAAAATACTCACATGAATGAGGCGTTTGAAAACCAATTCTGTTTGTTAGTCCTACATATACACTCGCATAGACGAGGCATTTAGTCATAGGTTTTATAGTAATATATTATAAGTTGTTAGTGTGTGCGACATTTTTGTTTAAGCTACATTATACCATTTGATTACCTGCTATATATTTTATGCTCATCTGTAACTATTGACATTAAATTCTATTAAATTCTAAAATTATTTTAAAAATTGTTCCAAGGATATTATTTGTTGGCGTTACAATATCAAAATTTAATGTTTGTTATTCAATTTCCATACGTGTCTACGATACCACTGCCAAACGGCATAACGATATAAGTAAATAGTTAATAGAATAATCTCGATGTCAAATTCTTCATAACTTATTAATATCTGGGAATAGCAATAGAATTACAGTATTAGGAGAGAATAGAGTATAACAGTAGGAAAGAGGTTTCTCAACCATCTAGAAACTGTTTGATAATTAATTGAAGAGTCTTTTAACAACTACTTGATAACATTTCGCTGTTTTAGATATTCCATTAGAATTATAAGGCGTCAAACAGACGAGCAGCACTTTGCTGTCAACAGAGCCAACTTCAGCTGTCGACAGAGCCAACTTCAGCTGTCGACAGAGCCAACTTCAGCTGTCGACAGAGCCAACTTCAGCTATCGACAGAGCCAACTTCAGCTGTCGACAGAGCCAACTTCAGCTGTCGACAGAGCCAACTTCAGCTGTCGACAGAGCCAACTTCAGCTGTCGACAGAGCCAACTTCAGCTGTCGACAGAGCCAACTTCAGCTGTCGACAGAGCCAACTTCAGCTGTCGACAGGAGCAATTGCTATTGTCGACAAAAGCTAATTCGACACGCCGACTACTGCCCACCATGTCGACAGCGCCCACTATGTCGACATGGTGTCGACAGCTGTCGATGCTCATACTAAGCTGTCGCCATTGGTCGGCGTTTGCTGTCCACGTATCGACGGCAAACGCCGACCAATAGCGGCAGCTGTAGTTGCCTCTGTCGACAGCTGAAGTTGGCTCTGTCGACAGCAAAGTGCTGCTTTTCTGTACGAGGTCTAACATTAATCTACAGTCGCGTAGTGTCGTCACGAGGCTTGCGCCGCAAATGTAAATATACCCATATCAATGGATGCCTACAGTGAGCTACCCGCCCAAGGTATTCTTAAAGCGAGTGAGATTTTTACAAAATAGCACTGTGAGCGTTGCGAGCCTCGCGATGTTACTACGCGTTTTAAATAAATAAGCATTTCAATAAATTCCATAGTTGAACTCCCGAACCTTTTAGTAATCCAGAGTAGGATATCCTCGTGTTTAACCAATGTCGTGAAATATCAGTAGAAACTTTTAATAGTAACTGTTTTCAAATTACTGACATATATTAATGTTTTATTGAACTTTTGACATAAGTAAAATTATTTTAATAGTGTGTGTTTTATGCTTTTGATTTGAACGGGTGGGTGTATTTAGGTTTGAAACAGGTGTTATTTTTTTATTAATGATTGTTTAATGTCTTTCTTGTGTTTCAGTTTTCAGTAGTCTAAGTACCATAGATATCCGTGCTAAGGACTAATTAATTGTAACACTTTCGTCATATTTTAATTATTAATAAAGAATTAAATTTAAATATGTTTTTGCTATCTGGGGGGCATTTCTCTTGTTATGGACGTTTAGATTCTAATGTCAATCAGTCGTAAATGCCTTTACTTTAAATACAATTTTGACAAGTTTTTGACTACGATTTTGAATGTTATAAATTACGAGGATTGTCCTTCAGATCTCCTTTTCTGCAGTTGGAAATGTTTTAGTGAGAAATCATTGAATGCTAAATTAAATATTAGCTAATTTGTAAAGCGCTAGCTCTGAAAGCATTTAATAATTTTCTTGTGCTTATCTTAATAATCCTAATTAATCAGTGAGAAATTGAAGTACACGTTTTTATGCATGCCATTTTTGTAGTGAAGTTTTGTCATATTTGTGGTTGGTTGGCAAATAAAACAAAATGGTCCTGGAGAGTGTCATAATTATGACTTAAGGAGTCACTGGAGGATAAGCAGAACCGTACTCGGTGAATTTTAATAACCTCCGAGCCACACACTGAGTGTTGATTCGACTATTTGACCCTGAACAAGCAAAGGCTCCTGGGTGGTTATGGGATGAGGATTGTGGGAATCTGCGGTATGCAGGGGCCGTAAATGTGGCGATCCTTGCAAACTCAAAGTCAAAGTCAAATCATTTATTTCAATTAGACCATTAAAAAGGCACTTTTGAACGTCGTAATAAAAAAATATAAAGTTGATTCTAGTTGCCCATTCCAAAAGGTAGTTTCGTATGGAGAAGAATGGGCAAGAAACTCCATACTTACTCTTTTAAAAATAAATGTGTTCAATATTTTGCATTTACAGTTTGCAGTTATATAACTATACGTGAATACGATGGACCTTGCATAAAAACACTATATTGAAGTATGTACAAAGTATTAGAAGATAAAGAATGACAGCTAAGTTGTGTACATAGATACATAGTGTTCACATATTATTATTTACAATTATTGTAAAAGTAGACAACCACTCCATACATTTCAACAAACTATGAACCTATGAACCAGTGTGTGACCCAAAGCAAGAATTAAATATAATGTATATACTAAGTATAAATTAAGTAGTTTTAATTAGCAATCCGTGTGCAAGAAGTTACAGTCACGATATCACGGACTTTAGCCTAGTTAAAGTTTACTAACAAAACCGATGAAAAATTTAATTTTAATCGATAACATGTCACGACGTACAAATAGATATTGTCCCTTGAAAACGATGTAACTTCTTACAAAAATATTTTGGCAGTCCGATTTGGACTTTGAGACCACCATCAGCCCAGACATGTCTACTGTTGGACATAGGTTGCTCCAAAGAACACCACTTTCACTTGCCCTACGTAGGTACCTACATTCTGCATCCGCATTTAGAATTTGAAACTATTGTATAAGTTGTGAACATGTTTTTGTACCTAAAATTGTGTGCCAGTGTTGAAACATTGAGAACTGGGTTGCATAATCTTTTCGAAACTGTATACCTATATAAATAGTGTAAGTGCAGGTATAGCTCAGCCTCGAGCGGACTAAAAGGGTAATTATAAGGAGGGGAAGTAGGACTGTTATTGATTTCAGCACAGCTGCGCGGCGGCCATTGCACCAGCGCAATGCGGCTTTAAATTTGAAAGCACTGAGTTTTTATTTCTTTTATTGCGTTTTTTTTTGCGTTTCCCTTCAACGTTTGCGTTTCAACCCAGTTTTCCTTCTCTTATACAGAAGAAGCTGTTGCCTTCACTGTAATTTAATAATATTATTTTAATGTTTTAAGAATGCTGCTCTAGGGCACTGCGACGTATTTGTGTGTAACTCTAAAAATCTTGCGGCTCTCTAAAAATCTTGCGGTGTTAGTCGCGCGGAGTCAAAAGTTACTCAAAAAGAACTAAAATATATTTTAATTTATAATCTAATTTAATTACTAACTGTCTATTAAAATTTTAGATAAAAATCAAAGGAAAGTATCTAATATTTTCACATCAATAAAATGATTTATGTGTGTCCTGTACTACATTTGTTAATAATTATCAAAAATTTTCTTCGTACGATCTGAAACTAGACGGTTTGCTAGCGAAAAAAACAACAAGAAAATCAGAAGCAAAAATATTTTGTTGTATGTGCATTCTTTTTTTAATGGTTTTAAGGTTGGTTCCACACGTCCGAACGAAAAACGGAATCCTTATAAAACCACTGCATGTGTCTGTCTGCTACAGCCAATTTGCTCCGAATTTACTGGACCAATTCAGTTGAAGTTATGTTGAAGTTATGTTACACATATGAAATTCTGTGACCAAAATACGGGCTCATCTTCTTCTTTCCTATCGCTGGCACGATAGTCTTTTATATTTGTTTGGCCTAAAATTAGCCACTTCCACGGCGTCGTCGGTGGCAACGCATAATTCACCTTGATCGCATGCTTTAGGGCACACAGGACGCCACATGCACACCCTGCTGCAGATTGGCGTTACACCTTCCTACTTGGGTCCTTATACGGTTCAGGGACTTCCAGATGGATCACGGAAGGTTAGACCCTGCGGGTAGATGCTCGCTTGGTGATAGATATTGAGTAGGTGGAGTGTCCTGCTACAGCCCGCTGCAAACTGTAGCAGCCCCTTGTCCCAGCCCCAAGGGAACTACCGATTTTAGGAAGCTGTGTCTGCTTTTTAAACGCTGCGTTGGTAGTTGTGAACCGAATAGAGGGTGCCTTTTTGCCCTCTTGTCACGCTCCTGTTTCAGTTTCTTAACTGCACTCGCAACTTCCCTTCGGACGTGTGGAGGTGCTATTCCGACTGTGGGGCAGGCAAATTAAGAATTATAAGTTAGTAATAGAGTAGATAAGTTAGTTTAATTATAAGTTTAGCAAACTCTAATAACCGTGTGACTTATCAAATCAAAGGGCTTGTTGTAAGCGTCTCAAATACAAAAAAAATGAAAGCCATAAAATCCAGACCGAGGAAGGTGGCAATAGGCACGCCACATCGCTCGTAGAACCGATGACTGATGGGAAAGAAAAGTTCTCAAGTGGCGACCACGAACCGGAAGATTCAGCGTAGGTAGGCCTTTCACCAGATGCACCGACGATATCGTCAAGGTCGCGGGTAACCGATGATCTCTGTGGCAGAGACTTTTGTTCAACAGTGGACGTCTTCCGGAGGATGATGATAATTTTAAAATAAATAGTTTTGAAGTAGATGGAAATTGACCTCCCTTCGTCCCTTCATTTTTCCTTCCTTCCTTCTGAAACTACGGAACCATAAAAACACCAAATATTTGAAAAAATTTGGATAAATTACAAAACAAATTGTTTATTACTTAGATTACAGGCTAACCTACAAAAAGTCCATGGTCTAAACATAACGTGATAAATATTTCAATATTGTACGTATCTTTACATTTATAGTTTGAATGCACGGGAGAAATTCATCTTATATCACGGTATTTACGGGCCTGTTATTTATTGCTATTTATTGACGGGCCTGTTGGTCTAGTGGTCACTGACCCTGACTGCTAAGCCGGAGGTCGTGGGTTCGATTCCCACCCAGGACAAACTTTGTGTGATGAGCATGAGTGTTTGTTCTGTGTCTGGGTGTTTATCTATAATATGTATGTATTTATAAATTATATAAGTATGTATATCAGTTGTCTGGTTACCATAACACAAGCTCTGCTTAGCTTGGGACCAGATGACCGTGTGTGAGTTGTCCCAAGATATTTATTTATTTATTTATTTATTTATAGATAATTGGTGTTCCCGAAGCAATCATTTTGAACTGGAAGGTTTTGAGCAAGCGGGGTATGGCGCTATTGTATTTAAATGGTAATTACGTCAGCGACGTAGAAAAAAACTCGAAGAACGGTTTATTTATACATATTCTAGGAAGTGGCATGCATTTGGTGTGTTTCATCCATTCTGAACCGTATAAAAATCTAACAAATTTAATGTCTAATTAAAATTATTCGAAAAAAATAAAATGGGCCTCTTTTACATAGTTAAGGACATTTTAGTTGTGACGTTCTGTGGGAGAAGCCTTTGTTCAACAGTGGACGTCTTCTGACTGATGATAATGATGATTAACATGAAGGTCAATTTTCCAGAAAACTTTGGTTTAGCGTCCAACGCTTTTATACTATTATAGAACAACACCATCTGGGGAAAGCGACAACAAACGCGACATGAACGATCGGACCATAGATAATACACTATACCCCAACGAAACGGACACTGGCGCTACCACGAATACAACGAAACCCTTCTATAGTGTTTTAGGTACTACCTAGCGCCACCACGCGGAAAACGAATGTACTAGGTACCTCTACAGGTGAAGTTCTAACTAAAACCGTACCGCGTTACTGCCTCAAAGTGTTTACGTGCCGCGAGACTAGATGGCGCTGTGTGTAAATTTGAATACTAGCAAAATACTTTGGTCTCGTAGTCTCAAGCGAGACTTTTGAGCGTGGTCTTGGGTTCATTTCCCAGGTCGAGTAAAGAGTTATTGGGTTTTTATTAAAGAGTGTTTAATTACAAGATGTTTTCATTAAAGGACATGTTTCAGTCTATGTACACCACTTCAAAAAAAAAAAGAGAAAAATCCGTAGAATCCGGGAAAAACACAGATAATTCATTTAAATGTCTACAGTTGTGGTCGTAAATTGATAATTTAACAATAATTTTAATGGATTTTCAACTTCACGTCACTCAGATTTAGCTACTCTATAAACCATAGATCGACCATTGATCATAGAAAGAGAACTGTCAGCTGTCAGTGTCACAACAGTGTCAGTTCAGTCACTTTCGTCTCGTTTTGTTTTTAGTTTCTGGAGTACTTTATAACAAGTTCTCTTTCGAATATAACACCGTTTCTTTCCCATCTGTTTACCTGGCTATCCACAAATCGACGCCAAAAATCAGAATTATAAATGTCAAACGTCATTAATCAATCAAAATGACAGCTTACCGCCATGACTGTTTTTTTGTTGTGTGTTGCAATTTCAAGTGCAATTTCTTGTATTTTACCTGCTCACAAAGCTATTTTAAAGTAATTGGACAGCTGAGAACTATTTAAAATGTCGTTCTCTATTATTAAGTATGCTGTACAAGGACTGGGCCCAGGCTCCATACATTTTGAAACGACTCCTTTGGAAATGTGCCGAATTGATAACTATGTGATCGGTCTGGTAGTGGTGGTAGTAACGATCACGTGGCTAAGTAAAATCTGTACGGACCAATCGATCATAGTACAGCTACACTTGCCCAGGTCTGTCCTTGGATGGGTGAACCTCCATTTCAAGCCAAGACCCCCGCCTAGAAAAGCACGTAAAGCCGTTGGTCCCGGCTATCATTCGAAGACCTTTGACAGTCGTTATGGGTAGTCAGAAAGTCTGACAACCAGTCTTGCCAAGGGGTATCGAGTTACATAAGCTACATGCGAGCTTACGAACGTGAAATACAACGGAGCTGAAGCAAACGCCGTGGTCGAAATTGGTCGGATTGAGTCATCATCATCATCCAGTTTATCAGTAACCTAGTCTGCCTAGCCTTTTCCCAACTATATTGGAGTGGCTTCCAGACTAACCACATGCAGCTGAATACCAGTGTTTAACAGGAAGCGAATGCCTATCGGACCTCCACAACCCAGGCAACTCGGTATGAAAGGGATGGTCACCCATCCACAGACTAACCGCGGCTAGCGTAAGTGAACCTTTGACTAATCGATCTGTGCAGCTTTAACTTAGTCACGAGATCCTCAGAAGTAGACAGGCAGTCGCTCCATATAAATCACTGGTATTCAGCCGCTCAACACACGAACATAGTTGAGAAGGCAAGGCGAATTGATTGAGTAATGGTCTAATTGAAATTCCTCACTGAAACTTAACAGAGCTCAGTAATGGGTTCATACTAACAAAGATGACCTTGCTACCACATGTACGTCCAACTAATGAACATAACAAATTACATAAACCATTAATTTTCATCAGAGAAAAAAGTAATCAAAAGTCAGTTCCACCATTCCTTTAACTGATAAGTAAAATTAATCACAGTCAGGGCGCAGTGAGTTAGTTACTCCGGGTAACAGACGATTAATCTTGTGCCAATCGGACTGTCGAGCCGACGTTAACTAGAGATTGTTGTGGTACCTACGAGCTATGGCTGCGTCTTGCGTAATTGAACGATCTCGGTGGAGGTTTTTAGGATTCCGTATACTGATAAGTCTGTCAGTCCGCTGGACAGAATCTTGACTGCCATGTTGGTCTCGTCATTGACATTTTTATAAGACATTTCACAGTAGCAGCCCCAGTTTTAAAGTTGGTAATACCCCAGTACCTAGGAAAGCCCGCAACACCGTTGGTCCAACAAAACAAACACAACGTCAAAAGCACGAAGTAAGTATTATACTTACTTCTTGGTCGCAGGACACCCGCCTTAAGTTTTTTGTTACCACACAACCAGATAATGAGCTGAAAATTGGAATTGGATTATTTAAATTTTGCGGGCCACCCTAGCTCTTTCACCTTTAGCAAACCCCTCACGAGGAAAGTAAAAGCTGAAAGTGCTGGTCACTGCCATCATTACCGTTCCCTGCAGAGGTATTGCAAATGAGCCAAGCCGCTTTTGCTGCGCTCAAATCAGTTTTTTTTTTTGTTTTATTTAGATTGCTTCCGTACCCGAAGGCTGCCCCAACGGGACACTATTACTAAGCCTCCGCTGTTTGTCCGTCTGTTTGTCAGCGGTCTTTTGAACTGTAAATAGATTAAGACTTCAATTTCCAGAGAATAAGTATTACTATGGTCACGATAGCTACAAAAAAGTAAAAAAGGTATCTACAAATTATAGCGGGGTCTCCCATTCATTTTTAGCTACCTATATTTTAAACAAGAAACATGTTTTTCTCGGCGTTTTTAGCTCGATCTTTAGTGACCTATATTGTGCGGTGGTATGGTTTTTGTAACCAAGTATGGAGTGAAGCCGGAGACCGGTTTACTAAAGATTCGGACAGAATAATAAAGTTTTAGTTTTAATCTGACTGTACAATACAGCTTTTTTATTGGTGTCCGAATCGTCAATCAAAAAAATGTAGTTTCGGACATGTCCGAATCTCCAGTAAGCCAGAACATACCTAACAAAGTTTACAAAACAAAACTATTGAAATATTTTTTGTCTTCGGTACTTTTTTAACTACTGCGCCATTTATTTCGTCCACTTAGCGAACTCCTGACGTGACTTTTCAAGCACCTTGACTATAAAGTATAAAGTTCAAAGGTTCTCACAGGGTCAAACGTAAGATCAGATAAGTAGGAGCCCTCCTCTGATTAATTCCCTCCTTCAACCTGATAAGACTTCTCAACTTTATTTCAGGCTTCCAGCGAAAATAGAACTTTCACCGGATACGCGATATCTTTCGGTTGGTACTTACAGGCTATCTATTTTAGGCGGATTTATTTGATTTCTTATTTGTTATCGTGTCAATCAAAATTGTATGTGAAAAAGAAAGAAATATGACAAATGTGACGAATTTTATTGTTAATTAAATAGGGTAGATGACACCACCAAATTGATATGTTGGCTGTTTGTGTATGTGAGTTTATATGTTTGTAAACGCATCCACGATTCAGGAGAAAACATTCCAATGTGGGGAACTAATAAAAAACTTTTTAGGTGCTGTCTAAACAAGATGCCCACATTAATTTTGTATGTCAATTTCAATTTATACTTATGACGTCACTTCTAGTTAGTCGTTTTACAACTCGATTGACTAACTTTACCATTTGACTAACTTTACCAAAAATCCATAGATATCCAGACCAGAATCGAAGTCATTTACATATTTACTCCATCTTCTTTTCTCCACTAGCCAGAATAAAATGCTTTGTCAATCCATCAGGACCGACAGCTCACTTCACCTAGGACTTCATAGGAAGCTTTACATAATACCAGTCGCAGCGCAGCAGTTTACGGTTCCTAGAAGTACGATGGGATTGACATCGTCGCAAATGTGTACAAAAATCCCTTAATAAAATAAAGATTAAAAAAAAAAAAAAGGTTGGCGCAGCGTTGGGTGTTTGCGGACACTAACTGTATACTGTAATTTCTCCTACGTCTCCATCGAAATGTGACCGTGATCAAAATTCGTTTCGGAGGATATGATATGAACCTAAATAAGTAAATAGATATTAGCATTTTGCTCACTTTATTCGTAACCTCACTGTTCTTACTTAGTGAAATATTAAGGAATCATGGCAGAATTTGTACAAAAATAAAATAAAGATGTTTAGAGAAGCTGAAATTATATTTTTTATATTCCTACCTAAAAAGTATCTTCAGGCATTTACAATATTTTTAAAACATCGCAGTACAAATGGATGTTAAAAGTCAATAGTTTAAAGAAAAGCTCATTATTTCAGAACGAAACGACAGCTGATAGTAATAGTGACACTGACAGCCGTTTTATGGGAATTATTGTCACAAATACTGATTAATCAATGTACTTTCTCAACTCCGCCAATATAAACCACGATTCACATCAATTCTCTGCCACATTGACAGATCCGTTAATGTCACTTGTCGCTTTCTTTTTGTTATAAACACAAAATGGGCAACGAGATGAAACGGAATCCTGTTATTTTCATTTCAAAAAATTTTAATTATGCGGTTGTTTAAAAATATAGTAATTATATCAATCTACTCCTGGTAATGTATTCTCCACATTGGAAAATATTTTAAAACCTCTTAATGATTTTATTTTTTTCAAACAAATGAATGTATGGATCTCGCCGTGATTCTTTTCCTTCATCAGTATAAAAGAAGAAGAAATGTTACTCACAAGGGTATATTTCATCTTCTCTTGATCCTCGGACGAAGACTAAAGCAATGACTCGGTATTCCTTCACTAAAGTTTTTAGTAAGTAAGAAATTAAGAGAAAGTCATCATTATCATCAGCCTGAAGACGTCCACTGTTGGACAAAAGCCTCCCCCAAAAGGGGGGCTTGCCAAAATCCCCACGCTTGGCAGGCGTCTTGGGAATCGCAGTGAAGTTGTCAAGTACACGGAAGCCGCTGCTGCCCATCTTCCGGATTTTCCCTTAATCGCCTTGTACGACACCCTCGAGACGAAATGGGGGGTGCTACTGTAACCCGGACATCCCACGGGCCAAAGAGAAAGTAGTTCAACCATATTAGAGGAGGTTATCAATTCGGATGTTTGTATGTTTTTTTATGTATGTTCGGGCATAACTCCTTCATATATAGACGGTTTGCAAAATTCTTGTTCTGTCCGAAAGGGGTTTATTTCGAAATGGTCCCATATAAATTTTATCGAAATTGATTCATCCATTTTTGAAAAAATCAACAAAATCCTATAAAAATTACATAGATGACGTTGTTTCTTCATACTTTGGAGGACTTTAAATCTCTGATTTAACTGTGTCGCTGTTTCTTAATGGATTTTAATGATAAGACGATGCTAAAAATTCTTGACTTCCGAAAATACTCGTAAAGTAATGTGTGTTCTGTGTTAAAGTTATTTATCACTTTTTAGTTTTTGAAGGCGGTTGTTTTTTTATTGAATAAAGTTTTCGTCATCGTCGTTATCGTCTACATCCACAATATTCCTTGTAATATATCCAAACTAATATTACAAATGAGAAAGTGAGTTCGTTTGTTTGTTACGGTTTTATGGCAAAACTACAGAACTGATTTTGATGAAATTTAATACAGGATGAACCCCAAGAATGGACAGGCTATTCTTGATTCGGTGACTGTGGCTGCATCCGCGATAACTAACATTGGCGCGAACGAAGTCGTGGACAAAACTATTTAAAAATAAATGAAAGTAAAAGTATAACTTATTTTAACAGTACACTTTATAAACAAGAATATATATTATCCATATGTATAAAAGGAAAATCTAACTGACTGATATATCAGCGCACAGCCGGAAAAACTGGAACTAGGAATGTGAAATTCTGCACATGGCTTCCTTTTATGATGTAGACGAACACTAAAAGGATTTTTAGAAATTCAACCCCTAAGGAGATAAAAAAGTTTGTATGAAAATCTGTCATTTTTGTAGATAAGACATGAATATGGTTTTAAACATTGCGGTTAAAAATAAAAATAAATAAGTGTGTAAATCTTTAGAAATTCGATAAGTGTATCCGCAATAAGTTTTTGAATACCTTCCAGTTTAAAGATAAGATTTTCAATTATAAGTGCGGATATTTGAGTACTGAAGAAAAAATCTCTGAATCGATTTGTGTATAATTTATCGATTAGGCCTCTAGTTTTAATCACGGTGGAGAAACTCATAGTTCCTAAGTAAGAATATTTACTGAGAAATACGTGGTGATCAACGCTCCTCCTTACGTATGAGAAGAGCTATTCATCTTTCAGTAAAATGATAACAGAAGTGATATTTTCGCTAATGAAAATTTAGCAGTTTTTCAATCAAAGAAAAGTTTGGCATAACGCCAGGGAAAGTTAAACGCTGTAAATGTAAGCCCTCAAAACAAAGAGGACACAAAGCATTACTAAATATGGGGTGTAAAAAAGGGGAACACCCAAATATTCCGAAATATTTTATTCCGAATTTCGATATTCCGATTTTCAAAAGCCCGAATTTCATAATACCTAAAAATTATAATCTCTATTATTTAAAATCACGAAAGTTATTTTACCGAATGTCGTAAATCCGATTTGTTTGTTTTCCGATTTTCATATGTTCGAAGAATCAAATGCTCGATGAGTTCTCGGTCCGAAAAACGAAATTCCGAATTTCAATATTCCGAATAAACTGTTAAAATTAGGATTCTGATTCAATTCAGCTAAGCATATATATTCAAAATGGTGTCCCCTTGTTTCGCAGACAGAAATTTCATAGAATTTCGTTTCCCGGAAAATGTTTCATATAATATTTGGTTCTTGTATTTTTATTTTGACTATTATTGTTTCAAAGACTATTTACTTGAATGAAACATATTTCACAGAAACACAATTCAAAGAATTTTTAATCAATTTTTTTTGTTTAACAAACTTATCAAACAGTAGAATTACTTTTTAACAAATATTGTTTATTCGGTGTATTTTTCTATGGAATTTATTTCAACAAAAATATATAGGTATCAAAAGAAAGACAATAACAAAAATAATCTTAAAAAGTCAATATGTTGTGCTACAAAAGTTAATGACAGAAATGAATTGCTGTGAAACCGACTCCACGTAGTCTTGTCTGCCCTACCCCTAGAGTGTAATTTAAATTCGCGTAGGCGCGGAGGGGCGAGGCGGCCAGCGAGCTGAGGAGCAGGTGGTTTTAACGCCCGCCGCCGCGGCTGAGGCTGGCCGGCGAAGCCGGCCAGTAAGCCGAAGCTGCGGTGGTGAGCGTGAATACCATCTGCGACGATAAGCTCGCGTGGTACCGCCGGAGCCCCGCAACGCCGTAGCCGTGACAGAAACCATGTCTGCTGCATGTTGCATGTTCGCTTGCATGATGCATGCTTGCTTGCACGCTGCATGCTTGCTTGCATGCTGCATGCTTGCTTGCATGCTGCATGCTTGCTTGCACCATAAACGATTGCACGATAACGATAAAGATAATCGGAATTTTAATAATCGGAATTTTAATAATCGGAATTTTAATAATCGGAATTTTAATAATCGGAATTCGTATTTTTGATGTTCGGAATTTTCATTATGTCGGACTTTTTGTTATTCGATCTTTTGAAACTCGGTATTTTGAGAATAGTAATTATAAACGTTCGGAATTTTGAAATTTTAGTATTATAAAAATAGGATGAATGATAAATCGGAGTTGCCATATTAGGAATTTGGAACTATTCGGAATTATGAAAATCGGTATTTTGAAATTCGTATTTCTGACTTTCGGAATAAAGTTTTTCGTATTTATGTAGTGTACCCGTAAAAAAGATCTACCTTTCACTATTACAACAATGTAGCATTAAACAAAAATTATTGATTGGAAACTATTTTATTTTTTGGTATAAAAAGTCACTGTTTATAGTATGCAGTATGCAATGTAACGTCTGCAAAACTAAATTGTGCTTACGGGTTTCGGGGGAAAGTTCTGTTATAATACTTAAAAGTTGTTTTCGTATTTTTTTTGGGTCCTTGGTCCTTCAATATCTTAAAATGAAGGTTTCATTGAATGATCCTAACAATAAGAAATATCATATTGACGGAAAAAACTCGATACTTTCGGCTTCGTTCGTGTCTTAAACTCCCGTAATAATAATTATAATTATTTCGTCCACGGATATTTATGATTTCGTCCGACCGAATTTCGGTTCGGTGGTTTCGGTGATCAATCTACGGAGACTAGCCAATTACGCAACAGTTATAAAGGAGTACAAGTATATAATTACGCAACAGTTATAAAGGAGTACAAGTATATAATTACGCAACAGTTATAAAGTAGTACAAGTATATAATTACGCAACAGTTATAAAGGAGTACAGTCAAGTATATAATTGTACTCCTTTATATACAGGTGCGCTCCCTCATCCCTCACTCTCATAGTCTGATGACAGAACAGAGATCAGGCGCAAGACCAACGAACTTATGTGCTTTCCAAAAATTGGGGGTGCTACCATTCTAAACTATGGGCTTCTACTGAGAATTTCCCAATGGAAAAACCTAATAACACTATACCCGACATTAGAATTGAACCCAAGACCCTATGCTCGGCAGTCGCGCTCGCAACCACGAGGCAACGAGAGTCAATACACTGCACTCCCGTAATATGTTCGAAGCTGTTGATCATACTCCTCATGTCAACCTTTAGAAGCCCACTGCTGGGCATAGGTCTTTAGGTTCAGCCGTAATCGCCATGCTTGGCCAGTGCATGTTGGCGATCGCAGTAGGTGTTATGGTGCTCAGAAGGACGCTGCTGCCCATCCTCTGGTTATTATCCCTTTGTCGCCTTCTACAACTCTCACGGGTAGAAATAGGGTGGTGCTATTCGCGGCCGACACCACACGACGGTTGATCATACTGATACATTCATATTATTTAATAGCGTTACACATTGTCATGTAGATTGGAGGGAAGTGGAAAATATGTTTTTCATCCCACCATCTCGGAAAGAGTATTTTTAATCTTCAATATCTGAGTGGAAAAGCCGTTTTTATTCTCTAGAGGATAAAGTAAATTGAATTTAGAACATCGTGTGCACTAAGTTTGTGAATTAAAAAAAAACATTAAACCTATTTACTGCTACCTCTATGGTGCCGAATATATCATACAACTTTTTTTTAATTTGTTAAAAACTCAGACTTTGTAAACGTTTTTTTTTGCATTTAGTCATTTCCTCGCTGAGGTGGAATGAAAAGTTACGTGTTGCACTCGAGTGCAAAGATTTTTCACCTCGTGCTCTTTTGATTCCCTCGCTAACGCTCAGGATTCTAATTTTGAATCACTCGCTGCGCTCGTGATTCAATTTTAGAATCCTTCGCTTGCTCGGTCATCAAAATTGAACACGCGGTTAAAAAGCAACTTTGCACTCTTGTATAACAAATAACTATTTCTTACTCCTCCGCTGTTCTTTTCTGATTAATTTCGTTGCGGGATCCAAGACAGTTGAATCGTTTCTCTGGGACTCGTCGAGTTTCATTGCTCTGGCGCTTTTCTGGTGGTCGCCACTATTGATTCTGGCTTACAGGAGTTACAGTGGTTAGGGAATAGCGTGGTAGGCTTGTCCCATTAAAAAAAAAAATTGTCATGTAGATCATTGAGATGAAAAGAATTTTCTTTTTAACAGTCATCACTACATTGGTTATCTTGTCAAAAATTAAGTTTAGTAGATACAGGCAACAGTAGTTGCGGGGTTAACATTTTTTTACTATTCGTTATCAAAATCTCTCGGCCGTGTCGCGCCGCCAGTGTGCACCGGCCCAATACTGATTGTCACTTTCAGGCTTCCGAATACCCATTTATCTGAGTAAATCGTTGAATTTGCTTTTACAAAGTTACATAAATAAAAGTGACGGAAATGTAACCGGAATCTGCTGCGATCGTGCTTCATCGAGTTTAAAGATTGATAGCAAATAACATGGGACCGGGTTAATAGCTATACTGATTGAAACGCTTTGAGTTAGTCAGGCTTTTAGGTAATGCCATATTTCTATGTCAGACTTGTTTTCACTACTGGTGACAACGTTTGGGAAATTGACAAGCTAGTAAAGTTTTACTTGATATTTACGCAGAACTGCCTCCATTGCGCGGCCGTTTCAAAAATATAATTTTGTTATTTTTTGTTGATGACTATGTCGTCTAACTGTCGATTAGTGGTAATCGCAAAGCGCAATGGAGGCAGTTCTGCGTAAATATCAAGTAAAACTTTGCTAGCTCGTCAATTTCCAAACTCGAAGCATTTAGGTATTAAGAAATAAACCATTGACAGGCAGTTGTTAAAGAAAAAATATTTTCTTTCAAGTTTGTTCCTTTGTCTTTGTGTCAATGTTCTACATCTGTCTATGAAAACAGACAATCGGCACATAATCATCTATTAAAGAACATTCTTTGACAGAATGGTTACATTTAGAAATATTAATTATTTACCTTGTAGAAATTAGAATTAATTACCGCGCATTAAAGCATTTTCTCGATATCCTATTATTGATATCAAATGTAACAGCTCACATTTTCGGACTCATTAATTAATCCTCATTCCGTGATGTTTGGCAACAGAACATTTCCCAGTTGTAATTAAATTAAAATTAAATTAGATTTCATTTATTTCAGCAACTTTAACCCACATACAGCAACAATAATAATATTAATAATAACATCATCATAAAAAATTAAATTATTATAAAATGAATATAAATTCAAAATAAAATTATATAAAATACAATACAATTAAAATTAAAATTGCAAATAAAAATAAAATCCAAATTACATACATAAATCATAAAATAAAATAATAAAATTACAATTTTCGCATCGGCATTGGCACAGCTACGTGTCTGCCAGAACAATGCCAGATGAAAGGGCAGTCCAACCTACCCCCAATCATCGCCGAAACGGTATTGGAGCTGGCCCGTACTCTGCTCTGCTGTAACGGTGCCTGATTCTGTTCTGACTCCTACTTGATGTGAAGAGAAGTGGAAATTGTGTTGTACTTTCTTATTCTGCCACTTTTCTATGTTAATTAATCTCGTTTAAACCTCTTGGATTCCGCAACGAGATTAATTAGAATATAAAAGTGGCAGTTGAATCGTTTCTCTGGGACTTAAGTTTTCTGGTGGCCGCTGATAATGATTCAGGGTTTTAGGTTTTAGTATTTGCAGTAGGAATGCTTGTATTTCATTACGATCGTGTTATTTTACCGAGATGTGTAAGTTTTAGATTCACTGGGTAAATTAGCACGATGTGGCAAGTACTTCCAAAATGGGTGATAATTGCTTCTGGTTCGGTACATGCCTTTGTATTTTTTTTTTTAAATGGGACAAGCCCGCCACACTATTCCCTAACCACTGTAACTCCTGTAAGCCAGAATCAACAGTGGCGACCACCAGAAAAGCGCCAGAGCAATGAAGCTCGACGAGTCCCAGAGAAACGATTCAACTGTCTTGGATCCCGCAACGTAATTAATCAGAAAAGAACAGCGGAGGAGTAAGAAAAACATATTTTCCACATGCCTGTGTATGGGCACTCTATGCAGGGCTCCACATCGCTGTCAATGCGGTAAAGCTATCGACTGCCTCGGACATCATGGTCTATCCTCCAGGAACCCATCCAGGTCCATCCGGATGACCATGGCACTCTAGCATTAATGACATCATCAGCCAACGTTGGGTGCCTGCTATTTTAGAACCCAATGCCTTGACACGCGACAATGGGAAAGATCAGATGGTTTATAATGCCTTGGAAGTTGGGTAGGCCTTTGGTGTGGGATGTAACATGTGTCGACACCCTTACGTCATCCCATCGTCCTAGCACGACGTGTTGTGCTGAGGCGACTGCTGCAGGTGCCAAAAACCTCAAACGGTGCAAATTTTGGAGCCGTTTGCGGTGGAAACTCTAGGGCTGCGGGCCCGAATGCTCATCTTGTTTTTTGGGACATACGTCAAGCGGCTGGTCAACTCTTCATGTGACCTAAAGGCTGGTCTATACTTTGGTCAAGGAATCAGCATACAACGTGAATATGCTGCCAGCCTTTTGGTGTTGGTGTTGGTCCCGTTGATAGCGATGTGAGCGTGGTTTTTGATGCTCGAAGCGCTGTTCCCTCGTTCCTATCATTGATATTTTCAATTTGCTTTGTATACATTTAATTCGGTGATGTTGTAAATAATAAATATTTGAAATAGATTTGTCTCAGATATTATTATTACTAGCTTTTGCCCACGACTTACCCGCGTGTATTTTTTCAAGAATTTCTAAATTTTTGTGATAATAAAATATAGCTAAATAGCACTTAAGAATAATGTAGCTTTGTATTAGCGAAATAATTTACAAAATCGGACCAGAAGTTTCCGAGACTAGCCAAACGAACACAATCTTAAGGCGCTAACAAGCGACTTTTACAGATTTTAAACTGACAATCACGTCAAAATGTGTGGTGTAAATGATTTGAAAAAAATATATGTTAAACTAGAACATTTTCTTAATCATTTAGTATGTGAATATTTTTGATTAACTTCATATTAAATAGTTTAATTAACTCGTGAAGTTGTATCTGACGCGGACAAAACATTGATAATCACACAAAATCTACCAGGTTTATTTATACAAAACTTTCACTATCTTACAGACAATTTTATTATCTATCTTTTAGTATATGTACGTCTTTTTTTTAAGTTAAAGAATACTATCTTTTATTTAATTTTTTCGGCTAAAAGTTTTGGACGCAACGCATACGATTCTCTGGTCGCTCAAGGTCGCTCAAGGTCGCCGGCGTATATCGTCGCCTTAACATTACTTTTGAATATGTAGTGACGATAGTAAAGAGAAAACTAGAAACTGAAATAAAAAGTGGACACACAATCATCATCTTCATCTATCTGCTCTTGTCTTTAGTTACTTTAAGGTCGGCGCAACTACATCCAGTGCGAATTGATTTACTTTAGTTATGATTTCTTTTTACGAGCAAGTCATAAAAAATGATTTTAATGGTAGAAATTTCATTGCGAAAGTAAAATTTTATGTTATTTATTTTCTATTGAAAAGAGATTTATTTTATGTTCGACTCCTCACAGACCAAGTTCACATAATTTCAAATATTTTTGTGTACAATGTCTATCATCGCGAAGTCCCATGAAAAGAGTTTTGTTTTCCCAACTGGACAGTTGAAAGATACGCATTTAAGAGACCACAGTGGTCGCGACATAAGACCAGAGGAATATTCATTTATAATTATATTAATTGGTGTTTATAAGAATGAACTGAGGAGATTTTGTACAGGTGCTATGATAACCGAGCACTGGGGAATCACCGCCGCCCATTGCAAACCTGACAATACTTCTCTCTACGCGTGGTTCGCGAACTTCACTGAATCCCCCTCTTCAAATGTGATTTCTGAAGAACTAGAAATTATCGTACACCCCTCGTTTCGCGATCTACGTGATATGTTCTCGAATAACGACATCGCTTTATTTTATTCACTCAAGGTGAAAGTAAAAAGTTTTGGTAGATTATCTTCGGTTGACTACACCACGATGATAGGCCTTCCAGTGACGTACGTGGGTGCGAGGTTAGCGACAAGATTGCTACAGGTAGGTGAAGGCGCGATCGTCAAGTGTGCAACTTTGAGAAGCATGTCCAAATGTTTGATATGTTTCTCCCCAAAGTGTAGTAGCAGATTACAAACACCATGGTACGGTGACTCTGGCAGTCCTTTAATACGCGATGATAAAATTATCGGAGTCTGTTCCGTCAGCAATCATACGATATATGAGAGCGGATATACACCAGTAAGCCCCTACATTGGCTGGATTTATCAAGTAATACATTCTAAAGACATAAGATGACATTTTGTCTTTTATAAAATATGTTAATTACGTTAATATTGATACGTGATGATTTATCTAGATTTATTTTATTTGTTTTTGAGTATTATAGTCTAGTAATGTTATTTTAATAATTATTCAATTAGATTAATAATAATTCAAACAAACTCAAAGTCATTTATTTCAATTACACCATTTACAGGTACTTTTGAATTGTCAGAGTCGTCAGTCAGAAACTTGAAGCTAGTTGCTCGTTCCAAACAGTAGGTTTCTATGGAGAAGAACGAGCAGGAAACTCCGTGAACACTCTTTTAAAATCAATAATATTTTACAAATTTAGAATACATCATTCATGTTGAATCTAAGGGACAATGTAAGAACAATGTAACAAGTCTGGCATGTTAAAAGAGGTCTAGAGAAAAATATAGCTATACTTATAATAATAACAATTCAAACCAAAATTTAAAATAACCGAGGCAGCTAAGTGACCAGTCCCAACTGACGGCGTCCGTTCACGAACATGACGCATGGATCGGCACCATTTAGCTCAACCATTTTGAAGGGAACCGATTGTTCCCACACA
The DNA here is from genome assembly GCA_947361185.1 of Charanyca ferruginea. Classification (NCBI taxonomy): domain Eukaryota; kingdom Metazoa; phylum Arthropoda; class Insecta; order Lepidoptera; family Noctuidae; genus Charanyca; species Charanyca ferruginea. The sequence continues at coordinate 1,389,192 of OX376055.1, read as the reverse complement.
TGCGCCACCGTCAGCGAAACATTCAAGTGAGCATGCCTCTCCCAACCACCAGGGCATATTCAAGTCAATGAGAGGTATACCTCGTAAATGGTAGCTTTAAAGAACATAGTGTTCATATCTATGTGCTACGAAAAATTATATAATATTAAAACATTGAGTTTATACAATGCAAAGATAATGTAAAATATAAAAATTAGCACACCTTATTAGGTAATGATACGGAGTACTTTATATTTATTTGACACATCTGTTCACACCTACCTGTATTATGCAAATAAATAGTTATTGATAATTATATTCATGCCCCTTCTTTTCTTATTTAATTAATAAATAGAAAACTAACCGCTATAGGTCTTGAAATATATAAAACTGATGGGGAATGTTCTTCTCACAGCTAGTAATATAATAGACCTCACTTCATTTCGCTTTAAAATTACTTAATGCACTTTATATTGCGTCTATTAAAAAGACACCAGAATGCATTACATTTAGGACAGCGGCGACAGACACTTAAATTAAGATCAAAAGAGCAGCATCAACTTACTTATTCATGTGTAACAAAGTGCTGAGTTAAGGGGAAAACACATTCGCGTCAAGTTGCGCTTTTAAAAGCACACAGTGACGAAAGGTTTTAGGTGCGAATAAAAAGAAATATAGTTATGACTTGTGACCCCTATTATTTATACATCAAATCAAATCATGAAATCATTTTTATTTGTGTAACATAGGTAGTGAAAACAGTTCTTAAATTAAAGCTCATAGGGTCGTTGTGTTATACCAAGAGGCGTACTAATATGGTTGCATGCGAAATAAGAAATAAAAAATATGAATCATGCGAGAGGATAACACAAATTATTTGGTAGGTTAAAACATTATTATGTCAAAATTAACAGCATGATGGTAAGTTACTAAATTAAAAAAAAAGATAAATGTCACAGTTTGGAGTAATTTCTACAGTCAATGCATAAATAAATAACCATAAATTCAGTTAGCCACAGTAGTCAATCAAACATTGTTTCTCCAGTCAAATAAATAAATAAGACTACATTTATTTATCTTTCAGAAATTGATCAGCATTAACTATCACTCTAACACTTTATTATTAACATTCCGTATGGTGTCGGACGTAAAGAATAGCACCATCCCATATCTTCATGAAGCATCGGTTATGGTAATAGTAACTTTTTAACGTTAAGGCCACCATTTTGGGAAACAACCCATTTTTTTGGTTTGACGATAGTTAGCGCCATTTTTTACCCGACTACGGCAAAGCCAAAGTAGGGTTATTACTATCAGCCGTCAGTAAAGTGTAGTTGAAGCCCTTATAGTTTTATAAAGAATGTAAACCTCGCAATATGAGTGTAACTCCGCCTTAAAACAGTAGGACCACCTCATCAGGATTTTAGTTGAAATTGAAATTTAGTTCAGTGTATAACATTTATACGTAGATTTAAGTAGGCATGTAGTATGTACGTAAGCGTTTTGATATTAAGGAAATTAGATTTATGTTCCGAATAAAATAACTTGAGATGGTTTCCTAGACAGCTGTTCCAACTTATAACGTCCTTAAGATAATGAGTCGTTGGTATTAATTACTACTTAGTGTTATCTATACTAATACTCCTCATATCATATCAACTTTTAGACGATCACTGCTGGGCATAGGTCTCCTCTAAGGGGGGGGGGGGGGGGGTTGAGCCGTAATGGCCATGCTTTTCCAATGCATGTTGGCGATCGCAGTAGGTGTAATTTTACTCAATAAGACGCTGCTGCCCATCTTCTGGTTAATATCCCTCTGTCGCTTTCTACGACACCCACGGGTAGAAATGTGGTAGTGCTATTCGTGGACGGCACCACACGGCGATACTAATATTATTAATAAGTAAAATGTGTTTGTTAGTTTGTAAGTGTGTATGGCCTACATACAAACTAACAAACACATTTCACTTTTCTTTAATCTTCGAAACTATTCATCCGATTTCAAAAATTATTTCACCACTAAGGGCGGGTTGTTTCAAACAGTCGGTTAACGTTACATACGGACGGTTAAAAAGTTACCATGACGTGCGATGTTTAACGTACGTTAAATGTAACGGGTTGTTTCATGACATAAAAATCCGTCAGTTAAAGTTATTCAAAAAGAGATTCTATGATATTTTGACGTTTGAAGTAGCTGTTTGAAAACACAAAATTACGATGACTGGTCGGTTATGGTAATAGTAACTTTATGACGTACCTATGATTTTGTGAAACAACCCATTTTTTTGATATGACGATAGTTAGCGCCATTTTTGACTATTACCGGTCAGTAATAGTTAGTTGAAGCAACCCGCCCTAAGAAGCTACGTTAACCCTGAATTCTAAACGCCATATTGCATTATCAAAACATTAGAGATCCGTGACAAAATACACGCCGACGAGGTCGCGGGCAAAGCTAGTCTTAAAGTTGGGAACACCCAAATATTCCGAAATATTTTATTCCGAATTTCGATATTCCGATTTTCAAAAGTCCGAATTTCATAATACCTAAAAATTATAATCTCTATTATTTAAAATCACGAAAGTTATTTTACCGAATGTCGTAAATCCGATTTGTTTGTTTTCCGATTTTCATATGTTCGAAGAATCAAATGCTTGATGAGTTCTCGGTCCGAAAAACGAAATTCCGAATTTCAATATTCCGAATAAACTGTTAAAATTAGGATTCTGATTCAATTCAGCTACGCATATATATTCGAAATGGTGTCCCCTTGTTTCGCAGACAGAAATTTCATAGAATTTCGTTTCCCAGAAAATGTTTCATATAATATTTGGTTCTTGTATTTTTATTTCGACTATTATTGTTTCAAAGACTATTTACTTGAATGAAACATATTTCACAGAAACACAATTCAAAGAATTTTTAATCAAATTTTTTTGTTTAACAAACTTATCAAACAGTAGAATTACATTTTAACAAATATTGTTTATTCGGTGTATTTTTCTATGGAATTTATTTCAACAAAAATATATAGGTATAAAAAGAAAGACAATAACAAAAATAATCTTAAAAAGTCAATATGTTGTGCTACAAAAGTTAATGATAATCGGAATTTTAATAATCGGAATTTTGATAATCGGAATTCGTATTTTTGATGTTCGGAATTTTCATTATGTCGGACTTTTTGTTATTCGATCTTTTGAAACTCGGTATTTTGAGAATAGTAATTATAAACGTTCGGAATTTTGAAATTTTAGTATTATAAAAATAGGATGAATGATAAATCGGAGTTGCCATATTAGGAATTTTGAACTATTCGGAATTATGAAAATCGGTATTTTTGACTTTCGGAATAAAGTTTTTCGTATTTATGTAGTGTACCCCTTAAAGTTAATTGAGTAAATTATTGATAGGTCGCTACGACTAGCTACCGCACTACCTAAAAAAAATTGGTTGTCTGTAAAGGCGGTTTACGGACGATAGTTAGCGTGAAAACATCTAGAAACATAATGGCTAACATATTATAATCTAACATAAGCAAATAATGGCTTCGGTCGAGGTGGGCGGAGCTTATTGCTTGGGCTGATTGCAAGGAGGCTAGCGTGCGTGAAAAATTGTGCATGTAAAATACTCTGTATATCCACCTGACACATTGGTTGCTAGGAGACGGGCTCGAATACCTAGCGAATTCTCGCTAGGTATTTGACGTATTGGTTGCCTCGTTTGACAAGTACTGAGTGAGTACTTAGTGGAGACCTATCAATAATCTAAAAGGTCTTACTACAATTTATTTTTCATCCCACCATCTCGGAAAGAGTATTTTTAATCTTCAATATCTGAGTGGAAAAGCCGTTTTTATTCTCTAGAGGATAAAGTAAATTTTCATCCCACCATCTCGGAAAGAGTATTTTTAATCTTCAATATCTGAGTGGAAAAGCCGTTTTTATTCTCTAGAGGATAAAGTAAATTTTCATCCCACCATCTCGGAAAGAGTATTTTTAATCTTCAATATCTGAGTGGAAAAGCCGTTTTTATTCTCTAGAGGATAAAGTAAATTTATCTTCAATATCTGAGTGGAAAAGCCGTTTTTATTCTCTAGAGGATAAAGTAAATTGAATTTAGAACATCGTGTGCACTAAGTTTGTGAATAAAAAAAAAACATTAAACCTATTTACTGCTACCTCTATGGTGCCGAATATATCATACAACTTTTTTTTAATTTGTTAAAAACTCAGACTTTGTAAACGTTTTTTTTTTGCATTTAGTCATTTCCTCGCTGAGGTGGAATGAAAAGTTACGTGTTGCACTCAAAGCAAAGATAGCAATAGCAAAGATTTTTCACCTCGTGCTCTTTTGATTCCCTCGCTAACGCTCAGGATTCTAATTTTGAATCACTCGCTGCGCTCGTGATTCAATTTTAGAATCCTTCGCTTGCTCGGTCATCAAAATTGAACACGCGGTTAAAAAGCAACTTTGCACTCTTGTATAACAAATAACTATTGTTCTTTATGAATGTAGAAAATAATGAAGGTTTTCACACATGGGGTCCAAAACCCATAGAACTAAAACATGAATAGTAAAACAGCATGAATGAATAAAATCTCATGAGCGATAACATCAGGGTGCAAAATAATAAAAAATTCACAAACACCTGCGCCTCGTGAAAATGATCGTTCCCTTCGTGCACACGTCATGCTTGAGGTTGCCAAACAAATTTAATATTAATGCGAAGTCTACGTAATGCCTCGATGACTGATCCATCTACCTGGTGATGTTCCAATCCAATGTGGTGGTGGGTCCAATTGTTACCATCACTTTTATGTATGGAAGAAGTGGGTACGATATTGCTCATGATTTGTTTTTTTATGCCGTGAGCTTGTAGATAAAACTGACGCTCTCTTTCTGAATGCACACATAAATAAAGAAAACACATATCACTGTCTCGTTCTTATGTATGCATTCAGAAAGAGAGCGTCTGCCCACAGTTGGTTTCACTTAGGTATTTAGAGTGTTGCCTCCACTTTTAATTATAAGCTTCTTGATGTTGACATTGATCGTATTTTGTTTCTTTATGCCATGGAAATAGGTAGTGTGATAAATGTGTTAACAGTTCAAGGGTCAAAAGTGGCTTTATTTACAGTCCAACTAATTTATCTCTGTATTTTACAAAGTATTCGTTCCAAAACTGCCATTAAAAGATAAATTTGATCTCTGTACTGTGACTGTCATAATCTTGATTGTCTCATTGACTGCATCTAGATTTTGAACGCTTTAAATTTGTTGATCTGACCGTCAGATGTTTAGCCACAGACGTGCGATGTCTCGTAATTAATGATAATCTTTAAGTAATTATTTTAGGCATAAAAACTCATGAAAAGGTTTGGTTGTTTCTTTGACTGCGCTTCTTTGAATCTCTGGAAGTAGCTACTGTAACGAGTACGATAAAGTACCGGATCTAAGCTACATTAAATTAAACGTATTAAACTTTCAGAAGACTATATTGTAATAATTATCAGCGAGAGGTGACTTACATGACCGGAGCTCTCGAGCCGAGCCGTCGATCTGACAGACTTGTCAAAATACAAAAACTATCTTCTACACTTTGAAATACTTCTCGAAGTATCTAGAGTGTTCAACCATAGACATATTATCTAATAACTATTGCATCACAAGTGCTACACTACTTATCCGATTACAAAAATTAAACCGCTATCAGAAACTAGTGTAGCATAAAATCTGTGCCAAGCATCAAATTAGTCCGAGAGTGCAAGATCCGCGAAAAAAAAAACATTTCAGATATAACTTTAGATAAAGAGACTTTTTCATTTTGTGTTGAGTTTCCTGATTTAACGTGGGGAATACTGATGAACGTGGGGAACGTGAGGAAGTTTATTGTTCATTATTTTATTGTAAGTGGCCAGATACATAGGCCACTTACAATAAAATAATGAACAATAAACTTCCTCACGTTCCAAGAGTTCCATTTTCGAATTCCATAATTGCTTATGGAATTCGAAAATGGAACTCTTTGGGAACATGTTACTTTTTAATTTGCGAGACTGTCATTTGTCATTTCAACTGCGGTTACAGACTCAAATATTGACACCGTACGACAACTAATTAAACCGGCAAAAAATGACTCACCAGCAAATTCGTGCTTTCTTAGGCATTGGCATCAGCTAAGTGCAAAACATTTTACATGTGCATCTGAAGGTTCGGAAGCTTTGCACTCGATGGATACCGCTTGACTTAACCCTGGAGTAGTCGCGTGGGCTACATATGTAGCCCACTCATACAAAATCGAGAATTTCTCAGAATCGGTAAGCATTAGGTTTCTGCGCTCCCAGGTACTTTCGAACGAATGTACGAGAGACACGCTAAGTGAAGCACAAGGGTCAGTCGCGAGCGGTTGTGTCACAGGACTTCAGCGAAGTGCATAGACAACAATTGTAGCCCGCGCGACCAATTACGTAAGTATTTATATCATGACAAACTTTTGTGTTTTTAATAATTTTATGATAATTAACTTAAATTCGTTATTTAAACTTTGTTTATTAGTTTCGGATAGATTTAACATAAATGACTTTTTATTTTTTAGCATAGAAATGACTAATAAACGAGCTGCACCGATTGAGGCATGGCTGAAGATGATGAACCGCCTCAGCAACGCGCGCGCATTGACACGTACCGGAGTTGACAATACATTGTGGTCAAAAACGATTCCTCTGAATAGGGGATTCCTCTATGATTCACAGAAACCCAACCAACTCCCTCGGCAGCGACATTGAGTAATGTTGTGCGCCGTTGCCATGACTTTGGAAGAGCCCGCAGTAAAAGCACCAGAAAGATGTGCACCGCGTGTAACAAGTTCGTATGTGGGCATCATTCGAAGATTATGTGTCTGTCCTGTGCAGAAAATAGAAGTTAGAAATTAGTTCCTAGTATTTTTTTTTATCGTGATCTCAATTAGAGCGAATCCTGTAATTTTTGTGCCAATTTAGAGAGATTTTTTATTTTTGTTGATTTTTTGTAACACAGAGGTTGTGATTAGGTTATGTTAATCATTTTTAGTTAAGAAAACTGTAGTGATTATATTTTCATACGTCTAATAAACTGATTATGCTTATGAGTTTATTTATTTCAATTTGAAAATGGACTACGTATGTAGCCCGTGCGACCACTCCCGTTACTTTTAGGTGCGCGACTACTGCAGGGTCAACAGAGAACGACTGCGTGTCCAGTGGTGCCGTAAAATGATAAAAGTTTAACGCAGGGCAGTCATTGGCTGTCTGTAATATCGTGACAGGGGACGAAACCTGGGTGTACTGCACTGAAACCGAAAGAAAAAGCCAAAGTCGAAGCTAAAAAATGAAGATTTGCCGACGAAAGTTAAGAGAAGTCGAAGCATTGGTAAAAAATGGTTGCTTCTTTTTTCGGCACATCAGAACATTACACTATAGTATCACTTAAAGATCAAAGTACAGTGACTTGAGATTGGTACGTCAACACTTACTTGCCCAGAGTCTTAGAAAAAGTTTGCGAAAAGCGTCCTCGAAGTAATATCCTCCTTCGCTACGATAACGCATCCTCACATTCCGCTTATGTAACAGAAGCTTATTTGAAGGCTTCAAATGTGGAACTGATGACGCATCATTCTTTTGTTTCCAAAAATTATACACAAAGTTAGAGGCACACGTTTTACAAGCCATAAATCGTGAATGTGTGAATGCCATTAAGCCATTGACGAGGTGCCTAAGGAAGCCTGATCCAACTGCTTTGTACAGTGGTTTCAGCGAATGCAAAAATGCAATAATTGCGAGGGAATATACTTTGAAAAACAATAAATGTATCGTAAGTCTTATATCTAGTCTTATTTGTCAAAATCCAGAAACTTTCAGTATGCCCAAAGTATCCCAAAGCATCATCTGACGGTAAAATTATATTGAAATTAAACAAAATCATAAAAATGCTTTACCTAATATTATCGGTGTTTGTAAACAAAAGTTACGTTTCCTTCAAAAGACTGGGTGGCAACATATTAATGAAACCTAGTTGTGTTGCAATAATATTATGTTTAAAAGATGGGATGGAGACAAGTAGGTCGATTCTGTAAAATTCAAACAACTCGCATTTCACATCGCTATTTACTCTCACTTCGCATAGGGTTCAAAATGACCTTGATATATTTGACACTTTGAATCGGGTTCGAGTGCAAAGTGTGCGTCGAAGTGACGGGGAAATTACCTTACAGAATGTCACTTTTTACGTCATCTCATACTTTATCTGTCAAAATCTCCCTGTCAATTTAGTTCAACTCGCTGACACGCTCGCAAGGGTGGCACTAGTGTAACTTCGAATTGTCAAACGAGTTTTTAGAATGCCAATCAAGAAACTCACAGCGGATTCGAAGTTTAGAATGAGGTCTTACAGAATCACACCCAAGGAATCGACCCACAACAAAAAACTACCATTTTTCGAAGTCATTGTAATAATTTTGGATATTTAAAACTGATACTATAAGTTTGGGAAGTACATTAAGTCTGTCATTTATACATTTGTTAACATAGGTAGGTTAATAAAAATGGTTATTAAACAGAATTAATAGTGCACTGTTGTTATGCTATGGTATGCTATCTTATGTTATGTTATGCCAGAAGAGAAGGCGTACAGAAATACGTGTGTCATTGAACTTTTATTACTGGATAGTAATGTACATGTGTATTTGGCATATTTAAATAGTTTAATGTAATCAATTTAATTATTTAGTTGGCTCATTTTGACAGAAATATGCTCATTCTAAACGCCTTTTTGATTATAAATAATTCAGTGGAAAACCTGTTCCAAATTTTAAATATAATTATCTAAAGAAGGAGTTGTTAGAATTGTTTGTTGTAAAAAATTGACGAGACTGAAAAGTAAAACAAATGTGAATATTTGATGGAAATAGCTAGCAAAATTCTCAGTAAGGACCAGCTAGAAGTCAGACATAAATACGTTACGGTACCGTTCGCATCCCTCTGTCTCATCTCTTGTCTCCTGGGGGTGTTTATACTGAATCTAAGCTTTACATTCAACTTTGAAGACATCCTTTCTGTCAAGTGTGTCTTTGTGAAAACCCATTTTATTACCTTCACGCATGTAGTCACCGGTGGACCCTTCAAAGGTGTACTAAACATCTGTACCCGCGTATATTTCCGTCTTTAAAAGAAAAAAGCTAGGCATGTGCGAAACGGACCCGCACATGAATGGTTCCGTGTCAATTAATATCGTTCAAAACTTCTTAAAGAAACACGTTTCTTGTATGGGGACCCGCTTTACTTTAACATTTTGTTTTTATTTATTTATTTTTATGTATTTTCTTTTGTTTGTAGTTATAGCAGCCATAGCAAATAATACACATTCTGTAAAATTGTCAAGTGTTCAGTTTCAATACAGGTCAATAGATACAGTCCTGTGATAGAGGGACAGACAGACGGACGCACGAATGACCGTAAAAGGGCTCTGTCTTGACATAGGTACGGAACTCTAAACCTAAAAGGACTCACACATAGGGTTCCGTACCACAGCACAATATTAAATATTACATGCAAAAATCCCAGGAACCAACTTTACTATATAGTACAAAGATAAACATCTCCTATACATTTGCACTACATGTGATAATTTGTATGTAATACTATAGATTTCTTATAGGTTTTCCTGTAATTTATAAGTCAAGAGCTTTATCGCAGACAAAGGGGTCAATTTTCAACTGCCCCCTCAATACTGACCCCCATATTTAAAATTCTACTGTACTAAATTTCAATTTATTGGTTCAGTTGGTTGGGAGAAAATTGCCTGTGCCCGACGGACACGAGTGATCTTTTATGGTTTTTGTTTTTAGTTCGGACGAACGGAACCCTAAAACTATCAATACCATTTTGAAACAGAGAAGAGTATTTATTATCTTGTTTCAACTAAATAAAACTTAGTTTGATCGTATCAGAACAGCGGAAAACAGACTTTATTTTAGATCAGATGTAGGTTCAATCATTCGTGCCCTCGTCTCGTCTTTAGCATAATTATCCAGCAGCAGTCAGCAAAGTAGAATATGTCCTTATCTAAGATACACTTAAGGCGCTAACAAGCGGCTTTTGCAGATTTTAAACTGACAATCACGTCAAAATGTGTTATGTAAAAAAGTAATGTTAAACTAGAACATTCTCTTAATCATTTAGTATGTGAATATTTTTGATTAAGTTCATATTAATAATAATAATAATAATAATAATATGTGGGGACATTTTTCACACACGGCCATCTGACCCCAAACTAGGAAGACCCTGTACTATGGGTGTCAGACAGCTGATATACATACACAAATACATTTTTTTTTTTTAAATTCATACATATATAGATAAACAACACCCAGACACAAGGCAAACACAAGTGCTCATCACACATATGTTTACCCTGGGCGGGAATCGAACCCGCAACACGCTGCGCAGCAGTCGATCGCTCAGCCACTGCGCCAACCGTGTCATTATATTAAGGCCCTTAGTCTCGTTCAGTACTGTGAAACGGTTACTTTCTAAAGCCTATACCTCAAAAACGGCTTACCAAAAAGATTTGAAAAAAATATATGTTAAATATCGATATATGCATATCATGTCCAAGTTATGACGTTTTCGTATGACTAATACTTTTGCCTTAAAAAAATACTGAACAACACGATATTTTTTTACTAAAATTCCTTTCAGCTCCTAAATGGCTGTGATATTTGGAAATATTTTTACACTGAAATATTGACGATTAAAGAGACTACAGATTCAATAAAAAATAAATGTAAATCTGTCAACATTTTGCAAAGAAAATCACAAATATTCAGATTCCGTACGTTAGAGGCGCTCAGCGCGGGCACATATTAGTCGTGCGACAGCACTGAGACGGGAAGGCTGTATCACTCGTTGCTCCCCCGTGTAAATGTGTGAGTGCAATAATACACATGAGCTTTTTGTGTACGTGTGCGTAAATAGGCGTTCAAAGAGTAGCTAGCTGATTAGGAACAATTTGTTTGCTTTGTGCGCGGGAACACTATTGTTGGTGCTTCATAGAATTATTTTATAATTTATTGTTGTTTATCATGACATTAGAAAATAGTATACACGTAAATTGTTTTTATGGTTACTTAATTAATTTAAAAAAATGTATTTTTTTTTCTTTAGTTTATAAGTACCTAAGTGAAAGTTATTTCTAGCATAATAAATTGTGACAACTTATCCCTGAGGGGGGTTGCCAGCAGGTAGATAGATAGCCAGGGTCCGTAAATAAAAGCGTTGATAGTTTAGTACACTTTTATTTATTGCCTAAATTCCGTGGCCATCACATGTCTTGACTACTGAGGGTAGGTAAAGGGTTGGAACATTGGCCTGAACCGTCTCTGAAGGTGATGCTGGTTCCGTCATCAGCCCCCACCAGGCTTCTAGTTCCAGAATCTTCGGCGGTATATTATTAGCGAAGGGTAGGTGTGATCCTCCTCCAGCAGGGAATCTCAGCTAAATGTATTCTTCAACGCCGGAACCACGCTGTGGCGGAAGCGTGATAGGTAGATTATAAATCCCTAGAGGGATTTCACGAAGTATTTATTAAAATGATTTAGATATATGGCCGGAGCGAGCGACACAGCTGTCACCTCCAGTGCTTTTCATCGTACTTTCCGAAACCTCAGTAAAGATGAAACCAACCGAATCAACAGTCCGTGGCGACGATCGGCAAGGATCGTTTTAGCGATGCGCGGGCGCATAGAAGCTAATACCTTTTAAGTTATTGCGTACTCGTAGGTTCCGTATAATATTATTTAGTTTTAATGATTTATTTTAGTGTTAGGTAATATTCAAAAGGATTATAATAGGCTAGTTAGGTGTTAATTTATAAGGTTGTATATAAATAATATGGTTTTAAGTGTACTTAGGTTATTTTTACTAGTGATTATTATACTAAACTTCTATACTTGTAAAGTGCAACGTTACAAAATAAATGAATAATGACTATCATTTTTTGGCGACACTGCTGGCGCAGTGGTTGAGCGATTAGCTGCTGCGCTCCGTGACACGGGTTCGATTCCCGCACGGAACAAATATTTGTATAACCTACAGATCTTTGTGCAGCGGTCTGGCTGTTTGTGTATGTGAGTTTATATGTTTGCACCCACGATACCAGAGAAATAACTAGTGTAACGTATTTTATGGAAAAAAAAAATCAACACGACGGGATTTTTGATCTTCGGCCAGAGAAGGAGGTTCATCGCGAAGCAAGCTTCTTAGGGTCAAGACACATCAGAATGGCAGCGCAGCGGCCGGCAGTTTTGATGGCAAACCATTTTCAACTTTATCTTTAAACGTCAAGACATAGTATCGCTTAAAGATTTGCGTGCGTCGAGCGGCAGCTCGTGGCGCGCCGGGCGGCTCTGCGAGCCGATGACCGCCGAAGCGATACTATGCTTTGAGGTTTAAAGTTGAAAATGGTTTGGCAGCAAAACTGCCAGCCGCTGCGCTGCCATTCCGGTGTGTTTTGACCCTTGGGGTGTTCATTCATCACATGCATCATGCATGATATGGGAAACTGCCTTTGATCAGTAATAATCATCACAACAAGGTAAATTTTACGAAAGCACTGATGCCGAAAATGAGTTTGAAATAAAATCCAAGATGGCGGCTAGAATAGTTTACGAAATATACTTTATGGGGGTCGTTTCCATGGTTTTCGAGGGCGCTGATGCCGAAAATGAGGTTGAATTCAAAATCCAAGATGGCGGTTTTACATTTTATGAAATGGGCATGATGGGTGTCGTTTCCATTGTTTCTGGGGCGCTGATACCGAAAATGAAGTCGAATTCAAAATCCAAGATGGCGACTATACATTTTATGAAATGGGCGTCAAGGGTGTCGTTTGGTTAACTATAACCAAATAGAAAACTTGTAAGTACTGTCTGAAAACCAAACATAATTACTGGATAGTTAAATACCTATCCATGGTCAACTAACCATATGGACTCCTCATAGAAATACATTTGCTGGTTAGGTTATTTACTTTCACCATTTCTTAGCGAATTTCGATGAAAGGAAGTAGGTGCTAAAAAGATAACCGCCTTCTAAATCTAAAAAGTGATAGGTAATATACCTTTAGCACAGAACGCATGACTTTAGTTTCGAAAGTCGGTGGCAATACAAAACAATAAACAGAACCAAAGCCGTCGACTTCCAAGACTGAAGTCATACCTACTTACCTATGTTTTCTGAAGTTGTTTATTACTTTTTAGTTTTTTTAAAGCGGTTGTATTTTTTTGCAAAAAAAGTTTATTTGTTGTAAGAATTTGTGATTACCTAGTGGAAGAATCAATAATTAACTCATATAATGCTGGCACTTCACATGGCGTATTTGTGCAAATATTCAGCATATTTGGATAATACAAAATCGACTTTATTTCAATAAGCCTAGGGCACATTTTGTATTATCCAAATAAGGCGAATATTTGCAAAAATATGCCATGTGAAGTGCCAGCATAACTAATGTCCAACTATAGCAAGATTTTAGGGTTTTTTTTTACTTTAATTTCGTAGTTTCGTACTCAAAATAGCAACATTTAATCTGAATATTTATTGGTCATTTAATTACTCAATTCCAATTTATTTTGAAATATACAAGTAGGTATCTACTTCCGTATTGTTTCATTATTACCTACAGTGAAACTATCCATTTCTAAATAAATGAATTAAATATTATCCAAACGTAGGCAGCAACGTACGTAAGGTCGCGGTCGGGCGTGCGTGTCTGTCGTCCGCATATTATTCTGTGATCGGAGTAAGCGGGACAGGGATGCGTACTACTGCGTACGTAGCAAGCGCTGGTGTGTGCGTAAACCGCGCTAGAACTCCAAGGCCATTGACGAGTCTAATCGCCTTAAATAGTTTAATTAAATCGTGAAGTTATGTCTAACGCGGACAAAACATTGATAATCACACAAAATCTACCAGGAATATATAAACACAACTTTTACTATCTTACAGACAATTTTATTATCTATCTTTTAGTATACGCCTTTTTTAATTTAAAGAATAGTTACTATCTTCTATTTAATTTTTTTTACTAAACTTTGAGAGTTTTGGACGCAGCGCATACGATTCTCTGGTCGCTCAAGGTCGCCGGCGTATATCGTCGCCTTAACTCAATGGTGCAAAACTATGTAGGTAGTTGATTTTGTACGAAGATAGAAGGCCCGCACGCTCAAAAGCAGAAACAGTCACATTGAATTGAAAATTCAGTCCTTACTAAAATCCAAATCGTATTTCAAATTGTAATTGAACTTACGAGAATATAATATAATTAAGTATGGTGATCGGTGCCTTACCGACTACTCAGTTGTTGGATTTTTATGGCATAGGAACTAAAATATTTTGATTTAATATGTTAGCAACGTTAAATTTTATACCTGCATAAAGCCTCGTGTTACTTGGGGTTGGCGTAACACGTTTGTTTTCTTCCATTCCGTCTTATAAACCGTCGTGATAATAACATTTAAGAATACAGTAGGTCGAATCTGTAAAATTCAAACAACAACTCGCATCTCAAATCGCTACTCACTCTCACTTCGCATAAGGTTCAAAATGACCTTGATATATTTGACACTTTGAATCGGGTTCGAGTGCAAAGTGAGCGTCGAAGTGACGGGGAAATTACCTCACAGGATGCTACTTCTTAGGGTGTTACTACACCAATTGATCGATCATCGATCGATGCCACCGGTCGACGTCGATTGACGTTGATCGATTGGTGTGGTAGCTTTAATTGATCGACGGATACCGGTCGACTAACATCGATCGATTACCGGTCGACGTCGATCTATTAACCCCGGCTATATTCCATCAGTTTCTTTCGAAATGTATTCACAAGTGGACGCGTTGGCCAGTTCGATATTGCTCGTGCTATTATTACGCGCTGTCATGCAGGTCCCGAACCTAGTACATACTCCAGCTCTCACAAAGGTCCTAGATTAAGGCTTCTGTCAAAATCTTCCTGTCAATTTAATTCAACTCGCTGACACGCTCGCAAGGGTGGCGCTAGTGTAAATTCGAATTATCAACCGAGTTTTTAGAATGCCAATCAAGAAACTCACAGCGGATTCAGATTCGAAATTTAGAATGAGGTCTTACAGAATCACACCCCAGTAATCGGCTCTTTCAAAATTTCTTCTTCTTTTATTTTAGGAGCTAACCGCACTACTACATTTTTTTATTCATTTATGATGTACCTACTCGTAATTAAACGGTTACCTACTCATAACAATTACAATCTAGACCTTGAGGCTAATAAGTAATTTAAAGGAGTAGTTTCAAAATGTATGGAGCCTGGGCCCAGTCCTTGTAGCAGTCATGGCGGTAAGCTGTCATTTTGATTGATTAATGACGTTTGACATTTATAATTCTGATTTTCTGCGTTGATTTGTGGATAGCCAGGTAAACAGATGAAAAAGAAACGGAGTTAAATTCAAAAAAACGAAAAGGAGGTTGTTATAAAGTACTATAGAAACAAGAAACAAAACGAGACGAAAGTGACTGAAGTGAGACTGTTGTGACACTGACAGCTGACAGTTCTCTTTCTATGATCAATGGTCGATCTATGGTTTATAGAGTAGCTAAATCTGAGTGACGCCATGTTGAAAATCCATAAAAAATATTGTTAAATTACCTATTTACTACCACAACAGTATACATTTAAATGAATTATCTGTTTTTTTCCCGGATTCTACGGATTTTTCTCTTTTTTTTGAAGTGGTGTACATAGACTGGGCCCAGTATGAAACATGTCCTTTAACTTAATTTGCTAAAATCTTACATGGTTAAGAATGTGTCCATT
This sequence comes from Charanyca ferruginea, assembly GCA_947361185.1. NCBI lineage: Eukaryota > Metazoa > Arthropoda > Insecta > Lepidoptera > Noctuidae > Charanyca > Charanyca ferruginea. Next base: position 1,373,321 of record OX376055.1, on the reverse strand, counting down.
GGCACTTTTCTTATTGTCTCTATTATGATGGAAAGACACTTTGTTCTTATGTTCTTTAAGAGTAGCACTCACTGCACTATGTAACACTCACTTCACTAAACTAACTCAAAGGGCTTAGTTCTCTTGAGTCTTCTTACTATGACCGTGGTGTCAAGGAACTGGATAGCCTCGACATTCACATGTTGGAGAAGCCTGCGTTCATGTGCTGAACATGAACTACTACATTTAAAACAATTGAATTGAGTTTGAGTTCGTTCGTCCGATCCTATAAAATTATTTCGCTAATAAGAAACAACGTTATACCTGACTGCTATTGGCACCACGGATTATGTGTAATAAGCACTATCAAAACGTCGAAATGGTAGACAAAAGTTGGTCAGTCAATAAATTGTTCATCAATTTCTCAACCTAGATTCCAAAAAGAGTTAAAAACATCGTTCTCTAATAATTGGTGGCTGTGTAGTGAATGACTGAAGCTGAGATTGGTTGAACGCAATCTGTTTCAATCAGCTGTCAGGCGCAGGTCGGGCAATACAGCCTAGATCTACGTTCCGTTCGTCAGGGCGGTGCCATTTAATTTGATAGGAGATTGGATTTTTAATACCTATCTGCTGTAGATTTTAAATATCCGTTCTTTTGCAATACTTGTCCTAGGATTGTGGCAAGGAGGCGATTTTACAATCTTTTCATTATTGAAAGGCGTTCCCATTAACAGGTACAATACTACATCGTCAATAAGTCTAATACATGCATTATATTCCCATCCAAAATATAAATGTAATATTCTATTTTTTAAATGTTATACAAAATCGGATATAATATTTTTTAAATCTATTAATGACTAGCAACCCGGCCCGGCTTCGCATGGCCTATAGTCTATAGCCTTCCTCGATAAATGGACTATTCAACACAAAAAGAATTTTTCAATTCGAACCAGTAGATCCTGAGTTTCAACCAAACAAACAAACAAACTCTTCAGCTTTATAATATTAGTATAGAAGTATAGATGTAGATTAACAAGTTTTAGGAAACGCCCTCATTTGTTTATTTTACTGTAGAACATCGCCCGCGTGAAATTGGTACTTCCCAAGCTTTCAGATGGATCTGGCCAACTTACATAATCTTTATATATAAAAATCTTCTGAGCGTGTGTGTGAAAGTGAACTCCCTAAAACGGCTGGCCTGCACTTTGTTAAAAGAAAAATTGTGTGCGTTCGAGAATGGTTTAAATTCACCAACCAACACAATTGGATCAGGTAGGTGGCGCTGCAGTCGAGTTCTAGGTATTTTTTATATTCAGGGCAGGATAACGTAACGTCTGTCGGGCCCGCTAGTGTATTTATAAATAACTATATACATAAGCCTAGCCTTTTCCTATGTTAGGGTCGGCTTCCAGGCCAACCGAATGCAGCTGAATACCAGTGTTTTACACGGATTAACTTTCTGTCCTGTCTGATCACCACAACCCAGCTACAGGGTAACGCGATACCCCTTGGTAAGACGTCTGTCTTACTTGTTTAACTGGTTGTCAAATTTTCTGGCTTCTGACTAGATCTACGAATGACAGCTAGGACCAATGGGTTTACGGGGGGTCTCGGTATGAAATGGATGCTCACCCATCCATAGACCGACCGCGGCAAGCGTAGCTTAACCATTGACCGATCGATCCGCACGGCTTTTAATTAGCCAGGAGCCCCGCTGTTATAAATAAGTATCACTTATATTATCAACCGACTTTAAAAATTCTCTATTCGACTGTATGTTGTTTTATTTTTGTATATTTTTTACGCAATCTCTCCGGCAAATGTGAATCGATTTTGAAAATTCTTTGTCTATTGGGTAGGGTATGCCTCAGGGGTGGCCCCATATAATTTTTATCGAAATAAATTCAGCACTTTTTGAAAAATCAATTAAGTTTTTGGAGTACCTCTGTTTTAACTGTGTTGCCGGTTCTAAATGGATTTGGATGATAAGAAGGTACTAAAAAGTGATAAAAAAAGCTATTTTATAAAAAAGACAACAGCCTTCAAAATCTATAAAGTGATAAATAACTTTAGCACAGTACACACATGACTTTAGATTTGGAAGTCGGTGGCAATTAAAGACAACTAATTGCCAAAGTAGTCTTTTTTGTAAAAAAAACTTTTATTTATTTTATTTTTTACGATTTGGTTACTCACGTTTGGTACAAATTCTCCCTTATTCAAATATGTGTTATTGTGTGTTTAATCAAAAAGTGAAGTGTGAATTTCAGTTGTGAAGTGAAGTTCAATAACATATAAAATTAAAAAACACACTTTCGTTGACTTAAAGTGTTGTCGAAAGTTTTGTAGAAATAATGTTATTTTAATATTAAAAGCTCTAATGGCACGAGATAAATCCTTATACAACCATTTAATATACTATCAATCATTTAGACGCTTGAATAATTGAAGGAAATATCTGGCTGCAAATATTGCTGACATTTCACAAATAACCCGATTCGGTCTCATTCGCTGGGAAAGCTCTTAGCAATTCTAATCTTGGTTCATCAGCAGGCTTGCGACCTGCCAATACTAATTAAAAATGTTCCTAGCTGTCTGATAAACTAAAGAACCTGTGCTATTTTCTGAATTTCGCTGTGTTTCGGTAAGAAAAGGGAAATAGACACGTGTGGCTTTTTCACTAAGTGTCACGAGACACGTGCCGAATCAAACTTAACGGGAATTACGCGTGCTTAGTAACTGTTCTATGAAAATTAATTAACATTATTTATAACCCCCGAGATTTTTTTTAACATTATTTTTTCGTCACTCGGTAAACCTCGGGGGCCAAGTTCTTAAGGAACGCTATATAATTAACAAAAAAGTTACTCATCTATCATACAAGTATCACTTGGCCTGTATGTTTCTTCAGATCTATATATAGGGTGACTGGTAATTAGTGTACGATACTTAAACGCGTGATTGTGTTCATGATAACAAACAACTTTCCCAAAGAAAAAATGTTTTTTGTACTGGTTCACTTTAGGTGACGTGCGTGCGCGTGGATTTCATACGGCAGTTGTGTTATTGTGATAAAAGTGAACCAGTACAAAAATCATTTTTTCTTAGGGAAAGTTGTTTGTTATCAATGTTATCATGAACACAATCACGTGTTTAAGTATCGTACACTAATTACCCAGTTACCCTATATATGACAAAAAATCCTTCAAAATTTTTTTTTATCAATTTCTGGGGGCCGTTGCTCAGTTGTGGTACGTGGTTTTATACTCTTTGGGGACAGCATAGGCAAGACGACAAAAAAAATATTACTGGCGAAATGATTGTGGCAGAATGATACCACTCAAGGTATTCATTCTATTTTGGTTGGAGAAAAATTTAATACTAAGAAAAAGGCACAATATCAGATGAAAACTGGATATCTTATTCCACTCTCTCTCTAACTCTAAGCATTAATAGATTACCTACCTACGCACATTTCATTGTCAGTGTGAAACTAGATCAATAGATTCGTAGCAAAATAAAGAGTGGATATTTTTCTCAAGCGTAATACGCTCCGTGCTGTATAAATATACCGTAAAATATGGGCCACGAAACCGGCGACATTTTATGGTTTTTTAGGTTCCGTAACTCAAAAAGAAAAACTTTCACGACCATGGTCACGGTAGTTCAGATCACTTCGTTGTCCGTCTGTCAGTCCCTCTGTCAAGACCCTCTGACCAAGAGGATCTTTTTCTCAGGAACGGGTGAAGCTGTCAAGCTGAAATAAATATATCTGAAACTCCTTGGAGTAGTGGGAGAAATCAAACTTCTATGTCAACGTAATTAAAAAGTACGGCTGTTGATGCCCTGGGATGTGATTCTGTAAGACCTCATTCTAAACTTCGAATCTGAATCCACTGTGAGTTTCTTGATTGGCATTCTAAAAACTGATACTTCGAATAAAACGAAACGGTTGATAATTCGAATTTACACTAGCGCCACCCTTGCGAGCGTGACAGCGAGTTGAACTAAACTGACAGGAAGATTTTGACAGATAAAGTATAAGATGACGTAAGAAGTGGCATTCTGTAAGGTAATTTCCCCGTCACTTCGGCTCTCACTTTGCACTTGAACCCGATTCAAAGTGTCAAATATTAGGTCTTTAAATATGAAATTGCCGCTCGGTATCAAACAACTAAAAATAACTTATTTAAAAAAAAATGATATATTTAGTCAATCGAAGTATGCACCATTGTTATCGATACACTTCCGCCATTTTATCGGGAGCTCATTGATCTCTTTGGTAAAAAAATCCTGGGAGCGAGAATCGATGAACTGCTTAAAGGCTGTTTTAACTGCCTCATCAGATTTGAATTTTTTTCCTTGTAAAAAGTTGTCCAAATTTCGGAATAAGTGGTAATCGGTTGGGGCAAGATCTGGAAAGTATGGTGGGTGACGCAGAGTTTCCAGTCGCAGCTCCTCTAACTTGGCGACCGTCTGATGTGCAGTATGTGGTCGAGCGTTATCCTGAAGGAGCAATGGGCTAGAGCAATTGACCAGTCTCGGTTGTTTAATGGTGAGCTTTTCCATCATTGTTTGCAACTGTTCACAATACATGTCAGCAGTAATCGCCTGGCCTGATCTCAAGAAGCTGTAGTGGATGACACCAGCACAGGTCCACCAAACACTAACTAGAATCTTCTTATTGGTCAGTTTTCGCTTGGGGCAAGGTTTTGCCGGTTCTCCAGGGTTAAGCCATTGTGATGATCGCCTGCGATTATCGTACACGATCCACTTCTCATCACAAGTGACAATACGATTTAAAATTCCCTCATTATTGTGACGATTGAGCAAAGAAGCGCAGCAACCGACGCGTGTTTGTTGGTGTGCTTCAGTCAATTCGTACGGTACCCACTTTTCGAGCTTTTTTACTTTCCCAATTTGACGCAAATGGATAATGATTGTTTTGTCACTTACTCCAAAGGCTGCTGCTAATTTAGAAGTGGTTTGAGATGGATCCGCTTCCACTATCGCCTTTAAATCTTCATTATTCACTTGAGTATCCGATCGTCCACGAGGCTCATTTTATAAATCAAAATTTCCTGAACGGTAACGTTGAAACCAAAAACGCACCGTTCCTTAGTTAGCGGGGCCTGGCCCGTACACGTCGTTAATCCTTCGAGCCGTTTCTGCTGCACTGGCGCCACGGTGGAACTCATTTTCGTAAATATCGCGAATTTTTAATTTCTCCATTGTTGTTGCTATAGCAATTTTCAAGCCCAAACAAGTGACGTGAAAACAAATGAAACACGAATTTTAAAACAATATTCTTTAGTCTTTATTTTGAAATAATTTTGAATTTGGAATTCCTAATCAAACACAAAATATTTTATTTCAAAGTTGCCAGTATTAAGTATCGGCAATTTCATATGTAAGGACCTAATATATCAAGGTCATTTTGAACCTTATGCGAAGTGAGAGTGAATAGCGATGTGAGATGCGAGTTGTTGTTTGAATTTTACAGAATCGACCTACTGTTTAAGACGCATATTTTAACACTCGCAAAGGAATCATAACCCGTATTAGTTGCTTAACCGTCTTCCTGTTTAACCGTTCTCGCTGACCTAGAATCATGAAAAAATCCGATAACCGTGTATTATTATTATCTCTCATGATGAACGACTTATTTATAAAACTACAAGTTTGTACGGATCCTTCGGTGCGCGAGTGCGATAGGCACTTGACCAGATTTTTTTCTCATTCTAAAAAAACCGGACAAGTGCGAGTCGGCCTCGCCCACTGAGGGTTCCGTACATATTAATAGGTACATATCTTTACTTCTATACTAATTCATACCTACTATCCATACTTTAATCTACTTAGTATTATAAATGCGTTCTTTGCGACATAACCGGCGGTATCTTTTTTCATGTTAACATAGAGGGTTGATTTTTTTACAGCATCAAGGGACCGGTGGCGGTGGCTTTGTATTTGTTTTTTTGTATTGCCACCGACTTCCGAAAGTAAAGTAATGTGTGTTCTGTGCTAAAGTTATTTATCACTTTCTAGTTTTTGAAGGAGGTTTTATTTTTTTTTGAAAAAACTTTTTATTTTTCGCTTTTTAGTGTTGCCTTAACATTCAAATCCATTAAGAAATGGCAACACAATTAAAAGAGATTGTAAGTCCTCCAGTGATTGAAGAAACTAAAACGTCGTCTGAGTAATTTTTTTGGGAGTTTGTTGATTTTCTCAAAAAGGGCTGTACCAATTTTGATAAAATTTACGGGACCTTTTCGGAATAAACCCCTTCCGAACAAAAAAATAATTTTGCAAATCCGTCTATATATGACAGAGTTATTCCCGAACATACAAAAAAAGAAAAAAAAATATATATGAACATTAGAATTGATAACCTCCTCCTTTTTGAAGTCGGTTAAAACGTCTTCAAACAGAGTTTTAAGCCAAAATAATGGAAACAATATGTTGAAACAAGAGATCTCCCCGTATCCGCCTCATTGGGCTCCGTCGGGGGAGACACTTTATATTTTTCTCTCCGCTGGTTTCAAAGCCACCCCCTCCACCTCATGTGTGAACTCATTACACCTCTTTGTCAATGTCGGTTGCAGCTCATTTCAGAGCTGAGCCTGACACATCGGCTCGGACCGCGATATTACAAGAGAATAGAAAGTAAGTACAATTTTGGGTTACACTAATATGAAGCCCTGAACGTGCTCGTAAAATGTCGGTAAATAATGGTACGTTAAGAGCAACTGAAGGTTAGTTTTAGAGAGAAAAACTTCATGAGTGTCAATAACTAATTACAATTTTTAAAAACGAATGTAGAGTGTATGACATACTCCACATTAGTACCTACCTACCATTGAGCAGTTTTGGCCTCTGTACCATCTAATTGATCATGCCTGACATGGTAAAGTAAAGTAAAGTTTATTTACGAAAAAAAGTTTTTTGGTTGTAGGTACATGACATAAGGTATTAAATAAACATATAATTGTGATCCTTGTACAATCTACCTATTCGGCATGCAAACATTAATGAATGGCGAACTAGTGTCAAAATACAAAATTATGAATTACATTACAGGTCAAAAATAATATGTTAATAAGTCGTTAAATTGAGTAAAAAAATTAAATTTATCTATATATATAATAAAACAGTAACAAAACTGTGTCTGTACATTGAATATATTAAAAAAAAAATAATTGAGGGGAGTTTAGAAACAGAAATAGAGCACGAATCCAAAAAAAATATTCTGTCTGTTTGTCTGTTTGTTTGTACACGCTAATCTTCGGAACTACTGGGCGGATTTGAATGATTTTTCATTTGTTGTATTAGAATTCGACATCAGACGTTTCAGATCTTCGATTTTGCCGACCCCGTTGTCGCTGGCATAAGCAACAGGATCCGCGTACGAAGTCGCGGGCAGAAGCTAGTATTAAATAAGAATTAACTATTTTATTTTGGTAGTCATACTATCACAAAAAATACTGGGTTAACACTGTCTTTCAAAAATAATGATGACATTTTTATTAGTTTCATAAAGAATGACCTCTCGCTCCGTCCTTTGGGACCTGTGCGAGAAGACTATGTTCCGAACACCATTTACTACACGTAAAATATCACAGTTACGACTTTTAAAATAACAAGTATAAGGAAGTTTTAACAACTTTTTCATGTCCCTTTTCCCGAAGTTACTTCTATAACGAAACTACGGCCTGTTATTACAGTTTATACGGCCTATTACGAATAAAGAAACTACTATTCTTTCCTACAACTACTGTTGGTCAAAATGTCAAAGGAAATTTATCTTTACTGGTAAAGCATAGAGATGCTTTTAGGCTGGTGAGAGCAGTATTTATGACAATTTAATGGTAATAAGGGCGTAACTATGATATTATGATAAACGTTTTTATATACCCTGTTGAGTTATGGACTGCTTTACTTGGTTGATGAAATATTTTGCTTGTGCTCGAGGGTATATCTCGATGTAATAGGTATCTAACATTATTTTGGAAAAGCTACTATTTGCACTATTTGTCCAATGATAGACTAGCTTTTGCCCACGACTTCGTCCTCGTGAATATAAGTTATCGTGGATGAAGATGAAGACGTAAATTAAAAAGCCTATATGTACCCAAGGTACAAGCTACCTTCATACCATATTTCAGAATAGGTTCAGCGGTTTCGTCTTGAAAATGTAATAGACAGAGTTACTTACTTACGCATTTAAGAGAAGCATGGATTACTGCTTAAGATTTCGAATCATACAGGCACTGAAAGTGAACGAAATTTAATCAAACAGTTTCGCAACTCCTTAAAGAACGCCGGCGGTGCTATACCGCCCATTTGTGGAAAACATTAAACGAGGTATTTTTAATGTTTTCCACAAAGGAGAAGGGTCTTATTCGCTCAGTATTGATTACCTTAAGGTCAAAACGTCAAAAATAACTGAAGTGAAGACTGAGACCTCCATTTAAAATATTATACCCTTAACAAAACCACATCAGCTTCACATCAGCTGCCCATCCCATCCCGTATAGACACGAGATAAAATCATTCATACACAGTTTCTCAACATACAATACTGTTTTTCCAACATATTCTTGTTGGACAAAAATATAGAGAGCTCTACAAAAAAGAAAAGCTGGTAAAGTTTTTATTTCGATGCCAACAGTTGGATTTGTTTAAAAGCGTATTGATAGATTGGTATACTTGATCCCCTGAGGTACGTTGTGTATTTTTGCTTTACATTTTGCAGTCTATCCTATCCTGTTCGACATCTGATCTTATCGTTGGAACACGGGCATGTGTTCTGGTTTTCCTCTTGTTTGGTCTTGTAGCTTTTGCTTTGACACAGATAACGAATTTATTTTGTTTAGAATGTCACCAGATTGTTCGGTATAGATAAAACTGTAGGTTACAGAGCTTACCTATATTTTTCATATTTTCTTTTTTTGTTGACACTGATGATATGATGTGTATTTAAATAATTGTACAATATTTATGCTCATGGTAAAAAAAGAAAACTAATAAGGGTGTTACTACATCAATCTATCGATCATCGATCGATGCCATTGGTCGACATCGATCTAGGTTGATCGATTGGTGTGGAAGCTTTGGCTGATCGACGGATACCGTTCGACTAACTAATCGATCGATGCCGTCGATCGACAATTGATTAATTGGTCTGGTAGAAACTGTCGATCAACGTCAACTAATCCATTCTACCATCGATCGATGCCGTCGATCGACAATCTCAACTAACTATTCAACTTGACGACACGGTTGGCGCAGTGGCTGAGCGATCGACTGCTGCGCAGCGTGTTGCGGGTTCGATTCCCGCCCAGGGCAAACATTTGTGTGATGAGCACTTGTGTTTGCCTTGTGTCTGGGTGTTGTTTATCTATATATGTATGTATTTACAAAAAAAAAATGAATTTGTGTATGTATATCAGCCGTAGTAGGTCTGACACCCATAGTACAGGGTCTCCCTAGTTTGGGGTCAGATGGCCGTGTGTGAAAATGTCCCCACATATTATATTATTATTAACTAAAACAATAAGACATCATAAATTCCTACACATCGTCATTATCTGGAACTGCGTCCAATATACAGGCGGCATTGTCACGTTGGATGGCAATGCTCTGACCGCAGTAAAAAGCAGCTCTTGGATCTTCTTTTCATTGATCCTTTTGTGATTCGCACAAATTAATATCGGTTACTGATTATTCTTACTGCACAGTATGTTGATAAGTCGAAATAAGTACATATTTAGTTTCCTTCAAAGTTTTGTTACAAGTTAATATTCTTTATAGCTATTTCTACCACTAAGTAGCATTGTCTTCTTTCAGATTGAAGGACCAGCCAGTGCAACAAGCGCAAATTAGACATTTCAATTTTGTGTCTAGGATGGGTACCCAACTGTGATGCTCTTATTGCAGGTAGAGCGCCGCTGACTACACTTTCCATTCGATGAGCCGTAGTTTATTTGTCTGCCTTCCAGTAACATAAAATACTTAAGCAACTTAGTACTGAGATTTTTTGGGACAAAATACATTTTCTTGTCTAAATTGACAACATTTCAAAACTGACACGACCTTAAAACAAAAATACCATTTCTTTATTTTCGTATCCTGAGTACAAATGCATATTTTTTATATTTTTTTATTTCTTAATTTCTGTAACTGTCACTTATACGGTGGAATGATACGTCATTCCACCGTATAAGTGACATAATTACCTTTGCATAAGCATTTCAATGGTTTATATGAAAACATTAACGTCATATAAGACACACGTCAATGTCACAAGTATGATGTCTAATAATAATGATTATAGTTTTTAGACGGGTCACAGTAAAACCAAGCCTAAAAGGCTATTCCACCGTAAGTATGACGTCATTTCGCGCTTACGCCTTTTTAGAATACACCAAATTTCAAAGTTAAAATTATGAATGAAAAGTACTTAATTTTGAAAAACGGAAAAATACGGGTGCCCTAGATTTGTATTAACTTTTATATAACGTAATAATACAAGTAGGTTAAAAATATGAAATGTTATCAATTGACTTCTTTTTTATTTCTCTCTCTAAGTTTGAGAGTCACTGACACCAGCGTCAACCAGTCTACAGAATCTGTAGAGGTACATAATATGAGCGGGACACAATAGATCCAGAATTCATACGATTCGTCGATACGTCGGAAATTTTATTACCAGATAGATCGACATGAGACGGGTGTATATCACGTTGGCTTCCGAATCATTTTATGTTATGCATAATGTAAGAAAACAAGTTTATGACTAGATACGCTATATTCGGGTGTTATTTATAAAATATCTTGTAAATAAATCCCTCACATAGTTTCAACAAATAGAGTCAACTCACTAAGCATTTCAGTCATGAATGGAAAGTCCATAAACGAGGTAATTTCTTTAAACATGGCAACATGAATGAGGGCAAATGATGATGATTTTTCGTAAAAATTGTTGAGCGCTTTTTAGTACAATAAGTACGTCGTCGATGTGTTTTTACAGAGGCTAGCACATCAAGCTACAACATTCTTTTTTGATAGATTTTTGACTTTAATCCAAAAGAATAAGATTCAGTTGGCAAAATTTGTCAGTTTGGTATGACTTGATGTACTGTTTACGTAGCTTTTTTTAAATACCTTTTTTTCTTTTCCTACTAAACTCATGATAAAGGCTCTTACACAAATTGTAATATTATGTCTTTGTAGACTTAACATCAATTTTAGGGTTCTGTGGGCTAATTCACGTAACTAAAGAAGTGCTGTTGCAGTGGAGTTGCAGTTAAGTTTCGATCAAAACACCGCGTTTCGTGTTCTCTACCGCTGCAATACACGCTCGCGTCAAGTACGCGTCACGTGAGCGCAATAACGGCATTCTACTGTTGCACGTCTTTGGTACGTGCTTCGGAACGCAACATCATCGGTATTCTACTATTCGTTTGACGTCTAAAAATTACAGTTAAAAAGCACTAAAATCTGTACTGGGGTATGATTTTAATAATATAATAACGTCATAATTATTCAGATTCTATTAAATTATTTAGTGAATAATATTTTTTCTCTCATGTGGCTACACCATAAGTAAGTTTGGTTGTCGTACAGTTGACGTGCAGTTCACGCGCAGCTTACGCGCAGTTCAAAGATTACACGAATACCGTTTATCACTCCAACTGAAACTTAACTACAACTGCACTAAAACTACATCGGCGCGTCATTAAATTACGTGAATTAGCCCTTTGTACTTGAAGGGTGCCCAACTATATTACTACCACCGCTACAGTGCGTGCTTAGGGTTCAAGCTCGATAGATTTTTTACGATTAAGAAAAAAACAGCAAGTTCCTAAGTTACTGATTAGCTCATGTTATGCTTGTTAGTGAAAGCCTGGCTTCTCAGCTTGCATGAAGGTCCCGCCACTCCACCTATCTGTCAGCGGACTGTACTTTATGAACCGTAATAGGTAGACATTGGAAGTCTTCACAGTGTAAAATAAAATAACGTTCAAAATGAAAGGGAAGAACATCCACCAAGGTCCGAGTGTTATTGTACAGAACCGTTCACGTGCGACTGCGACTCCAACATGGCCGGTTTTCCTAGATCTTTTTTTCTTTTTTTTTTGGATCTTTTTTTATCTAGAATAAAGGCACTAAAGAATCCTGGCAGGATTTGTACAAGAAAATAAAGATGTTTAGAGAAGTTGAAATTCATTTTTTTATATTCTTGGGTACCTAAAGAGTATGTTCAGGCATTAACAATATTATTAAAACCCCGCAAAAAAATGAATAGTTTAACGAAAAGCTATTTTTTCAGAACAAAACGGCGACTGACAGTAACAATGACACTGACAGTCGCTGTTTCGCAGATCTTACACTGAAATTGCATCGTTTTAAGGGAAATAATGTCACAAATAATGATATTTTTGTGACATTATTTCTCATATCTCATATCTTGTCACATAGCTTGTCTGCCAATTTGATAGATCCGATAACGTCGCATGCCACTTTTTTTTTATAAACTCAAAATGGGGATCGAGATGAAACGAAAATATGTTATTTTCATTTCGTAATATTTTAATTATACGGGGGTTTAAAATATGGTAAGTCTATCAATCTACTCCTGGTAATGTAATCTTTACATTGGAAAATATTTTAAACCCTCTAATTTATTATTTATTTTTCATACAAATGAATGTATTGATCTCGCCATGATTCTTTCTGTTTAAACAAATAGGTACCTTCTGCGGTCTAATCTCGCCAGTGGCGTCAACCTTTACCGATCGACTTGTTTGGGGTTTGAGATGCTAGCAAACCAAAATCCCTATTAATAATCAAGGTAAAACTTTCCTACCTTTCTGGAAATTATGAGGGGAGTGAACTCCCCCATTGTTTACGCTTCACTGGCCTTCCCGTGTTTTAAGTTGCATAAACAGTGTCCATAGACAGGGGCGTATGTTTTCTTTTTCATACATGATTAAAATTATAATAACTTGTGTTTACAGATTTAATTACATTACATTACATTACATAAAGAAGGTATGTCGTTTGAATAAGCCGTTATGGCCGCCAAACACATCTAAATATAATAATTATGGAACATTACTTTATCAATTTAAGTAGGTAAGTAATTTCAAGTGTCAAGTTCTTTGTTTTTTATAAAATGGATAATTTTTATCAACGTCAATCATCATGCTAATGTTAATTTTAAAAAAATTGTGCTGTCAGTGCACCCCCATTATTCGATCCTGACCACAGAAAATTTTTGTCACACGCATTTTTGAACTCCGAGAATGTAATACTAAATAACATGTATATTTCTGCTTGAATCTCGATACGTTAGAAACTGTTAGCAATTTAATATGCCTGATATGTTACGTTACAATGCAGTAATAACAATAATTTAGGAATAGATTTGTCGATTATTTTTTAATCTATTCAAAGTAAAATTATCATCCAAAATCAATACTGTTACCTTGAGAAATTTTGACGTAGGTTAGCCGATCTTGCAAAACCAAACCCAATTTCAATGTTGACATTTCATTATCTCTATTTCCATATCCCGTTCACTTCATAATAACGTAGAAATTTTCTGTTGTTCGCTGTAAAGAAAAAAAAAAGTAAAATTTACCGCCGCCGTGAAAGAAACTTTTTAGGCGCAATCTTTTCCTTTCAAAGTTTTTAAAAGGAAAATGCCACGTAATTGGATGAGTTCGTTACGACGTCTCGATACGATATTGATTTCCGATATTTTCAAGATATTTCCATAATGTAAAGTAAGCTCACGTACGTAGCTACTGTAACTGGTTCAGGTAGGTATTAAATACTATAAATAAACATTGTATTATTGACTGCCCCTGGAAGAGTTCGTCACTAAGTAAAACCCGTACGGAGCGACTAGCAGTGCAATTCTCCAAGATATCACTCGCGAATTCGAATCCTATCTCATTTCCGATTTCACTTAACTGCAGTGGCGTGCCTTCCATTAACTCGGCGGGAGGCGCTACCGGGTAAAATTTACCACATAGTGCATAAGTTCGGAAATATTTTTTTTCTGCGTATTTTTGTGCAGCGCCGTTTTAGGTACCTTTTTACAGATGTACGACGGTCCGCAATTTTGAATAGACGGTCAGTTGGCGCACGGCATTAAGGCACGGCAGACTTTTAAAGTGCGTACGGTCACTTTTTACCCAGTAGCGACTGTTTATGTTTTATTACTTTTCTTTATTATGCATTGGATTTTGTTGTTTTTGAAAGAGAAAAAGAAGAGTGCCTTGTGCTCAAAAAGTTAAGACATTGTTATGTTGGATGTTTTTGGTTTTTTTTTAGTGATTTTTATACGTTTTTTTTTTCAAAAAAGTGACATATTATTTTTTTGGCTATTATGCTTATAGTAAAGATATGTTATGTTCTTTCAATATCGATCTCATTTTTTAGTTTTTTAATAAGATTAGAGTATATTTTTTGTTTTATAATGTGCCATGTGCAAAATGGTAGAAGTTTTAGGCTGTGTTTTAATTTAAAATATATATACATTATACTAAGAGTTAAATACTATGTTCCTTTCTTATTCCATTTAAAATATAACAAAATATAATATATTAAATGTTTATTGAAATACCGCTAAAATAACCCACGTTTTTTCATAAATTTCAATGTGGTATTTTTTACCCGGTAGTGAGTAAACACCTAGCGAGTACCGCCAGGTTAAAGCCCAAAAGCCAGGTTTGCAATCAATAAGTAATACTGATAGGAAAAAAATGAGCATAATAATAATGGTTTTTATTCTTAAGGCTTAACCTTGAGCATTTAGCCCGTACTGAATTTGTGGACAAGTGCGGGGGTGATGTAATCGCAGTCTTTTAATCGGACGCATTTTTAATTTATTTGTATTAAAAATTATACATATTTGTAAAAAGTAACAAAACCAAATCATTTTCCTTTGTATTGCAAAGCAGTAGATATTTTTTTTTATACTCGATTGACAAGAAATTAAGGTGTAAAATGGTTTCATCTCTATGATTTGGAGGTGATTTGACATTTATTTTTCCTTATTATGTGATACCGATAGAAAAATTGTGGCTAAACCAAATTACGTATCATATCATGTAGATTACTAACAATTTTTTTCAGATGTAATTTCTCTGTGAATGCCGACGAAAAGTTGTTTCATCTGCATGCTTCTTTCAAGCTTTTTTCGAGAGAGCACCCTTAAATCGGTCAGCTTGCCTTAACTTTGACCCTTAGGCATGCCACTA
The DNA here is from genome assembly GCA_947361185.1 of Charanyca ferruginea. Lineage (NCBI taxonomy): Eukaryota > Metazoa > Arthropoda > Insecta > Lepidoptera > Noctuidae > Charanyca > Charanyca ferruginea. The sequence continues at coordinate 1,358,062 of OX376055.1, read as the reverse complement.
CTTACCTGTAGGTCGATTCTGTAAAATTCAAACTACAACTCGCATCTCACATCGCTATTCACTCTCACTTCGCATAAGGTTCAAAATGACCTTGATATATTTGACACTTTGAATCAAGTTCGAGTGCGAAGTGAGCGTCGAAGTGACGGGGAAATTACCTTACAGAATGCCACTTCTTACGTCATCTCATACTTTAATCTGTCAAAATCTCCCTGTCAATTTAGTTTAACTCGCTGACACGTTCGCAGGGGTGGCGCTAGTGTAAATTCGAATTATCAACCGAGTTTTTAGAATGTCAATAAAAAAAAATAATATGCAGAAAAGAACAGATTGTGATAGGAACTAAATATGTCATAATGATAAAATAAAATATTACGATTTTTTTTCCAGATAACGATGACTATTTATTGAATCAACATTTATTTTCATTAAATACAAAAATTTACGAATTTATTTCAAATCGTGACTACTTAATTCGTTTAATCAGTGACTTCGGTAATCGCACAGTCGATTGCGCATGGCGACGCGTCGCCACACCGTACACACTACTGCATATAGACTGTATATATATACCATCATATAGCGTGGCGACGCGTCGCCACGGCATGCGTCGCCACGCCAGAAATCGGTTTTACGTGCGGCTATAGATGTTTCACATCAAAAACTCACAGCGAATTCAGGTTCCAAGTTTAGAATGAGGTCTTACAGAATCACACCCCTGAAGTGAAAAGTAATTGGAAATCGTTAAAATAAGTTACCTACGTACAAATTATAATTCGCTACACCATGTCCTCACTTAGTGGCGCTGACGCTAGCGTAGTTTTCATCCGTGTATTCCCGTTATCCCCGTCACGGGGACAACGACACGTCATAAAATTTCGTTACCGTTGTCCCCCTTACATACACATTCCGGCAACGGGTATAGTTAAGACTTCACGTTATCGCTCGGCAAGCCCGAAACTAAAATGAAAGATATTAGGTAAGTATGATAGATTTTAACATTTTAGGTTATGTATTTTTTAATTTTATATGTAGGTATTTGTATAGGAACAACAATTTTAACGCAACGGGGACAACGGGAAGTAATTTTAATTATTTTATTCAATTCCCTTTGTACCCTTTAACGGGGATATGGCAGACGGGGCCAACACACGACAGGGAATACACGTTTTCATCCAGTTACAGAATACCTAATACAGTTTTCAGCGCGGAATCAGAAGTGACTACTGAAGTGAGTTCATAAAGAATAGCATTGCAGCTTGCTTGTCGTTCCGTGAATGGGTTAAAATCCATTTCATATCAAGAGCCCTCCGTGCCTCAGAAAGCAAGTCGTACATTTTTGACAGTCGGAAGTCAGAAGCCGGAAAACTGACAAACAATAACTCGGTCTTATTATGGGTTATTGTGTAACCCAATAACTGGACTGTGGAGCTCAGACAGCAGTTGCTCCATGTAAAACACTGGTATTCAGCTGTATCCGGTTAGGTTGAAAACTGATCCCAACATAGTTGGGAAAAGGCTGAAGATGATATTAAACACAAAGTCAATGTCAATAGGGTATTTTACTCTATACGAGAAAAAATCTATAAATATGTTATTGAGACAGTTTAGGCATAAAGCAGTTGGAAAATGTAAGTTTTAGTTCATAAAATTACAAAACAATTTTTTAAATTAAATTCTAAGTTTTCAGTATTTTTAATCTGTTATAAAACACCGTGAAATAGTAGCGGCCATGTTATTACGCCGTACGGCTGTGTAAACAAAAAATTGTCAACTGTCAGTCATCCGATTGGCGTAATAAAGGCTTTGTACTTGTATTATTTTCGTAACCAACGTAATTTTTTCATTACCTATTACACCTATTACAAAATATACTTTTAATTATTTTTAAATGATATACAATTATCATATTTAATATGAGCTCATTTGATACAGAACGAACTGACGTCATTTACGCTGAGCAATATGGCGTTCAGTAAGAGGAGTTTTCGTCAAACTACGCGCGAAATTTGAAAATTCAAAATTTAGATGCATTTTTATGGCACTTATCGATTGAATAAAAATTTCGTGTTTTGTTTGGTGGCATATTAGCACTACAGAATTTCATTAAGACACTTTTCAAAAATGGGTGTAATCACGGAATAATAAAAACAAGTGTAATACCCTATTCTAATGACTTTTAGAAATGTTCGCATCCTAATCTCAATCTGCCAAAAAGGTCATCTATTTTACCTACATTTTTGTCAATTTTTTGACACAGATTGGCGCTGAAATGAATTTTCGAATAGATTTTGATAATTTTTATTTACGAGAACTGTCCTTCTGTACTTTAATAGAAATTCGTTGAGAAATTTTCCAATAACTTAATTTATTCATGTCACTTTGCCCTAAATAGCAATACAGCGTCATTATTTATAATTGACTAAGGCCTATTTGCGCCATAAACTTAACTCAAAGTTAGTAGCTAGCGGTTAAATAATAAAATGTCATACATAATGGGCCTTTGTTATAAACTTACTCGGAGTTAGAAGATAACCCTCGCTGGTGGAAGAGCCTGTGAGATTTTCAGAAATGATTAATGAAATCTACACAACACAATTTGTCAGTGTAGGTACTTTGATGTCGTCACAGAGTTAGTCCTCCACCCGTCACCACTCTTATTTAATCATCATTTATGTAGCTGCACGAATGTTGATAGCAGTATCAGAAAATTATATTAGAAAAACAGAAAATTATTTTCCATATAATTAAGACTCTTCCTTATATCATCTTTATTAATTTTTTTCAACAACGCAACGAATTTTATGAGCGTTTATCCGTTAGAACCATACTACAGTCAAAATTGATGATTTCCGACGGACAATAAAACGATAATGTGTTTAATTCGTAGATGAAATATTAACGTCAAATTATTGAGAATTTCATAACCTAGTGCATGGCTAAAAAATATTTTCAAATGTTCGTATAGTTTTGTCGTAAGAACAGTTTTTATATAAGCCTTTCTTTCAACTGGCGCTCGATGGTTTACGCGGATGCTAGATAATGGTAAAACCATGTACGACAAACTTATACTGATATTACTGTTAAAAAGCAATAACATTTACTAGTGCAGGGCTGAAAAAAAGTCAATATTACTGTAAGTTTTCATACAAGAAAAGTATACACAAAAGTGCCATTTTAAGCCACTTTTCGAGTTATTAAACGTGTTAGTTTGGGAAGAAATCAGTGATATTTTATATTTTTTTAGGCCTAGTAAATATTTAGGCCTAGTAAATATTTTTAAATAACTTATACATTGATTTTACTATGAATTAATTAGTACTACTATAATCGGCGCGGAATCGCACCACCGCTCAGTGTCGGCCGAGGCCCCATCGAGGCCCGCCGCTCTGGGCCTCAAGTCTGCTATTACAATAGTGTCAGAATGGTCTATCATTGATTTCATACTTGTTGATTTTGTCAAGTTTGGTAATCTACTAATATAATGGCGTCATTATGAAAATCAATGATACCATTCTGACACTATTGTAATAGCAGACTTGAGGCCCTGGAGTAACGCTCTTAAGGGCACGTATTCGATTTGGCGCAACTCAAAATCTAAACGGTTGCTAGAACAGCGTAACAGCATTGACACACACTAGTACAATACAATGGTCTGTTTGTGTGCATCAGAAAAAAAAACGCACGAAATAAGCACAAATCATTGAAATTGATCGGCAAACGACAGCACGCGTGATTTTACAGTGCTTTTAAAATAATTGTCTAAAATAAATGAGTTCGTACAAAGAACTGAAAAAAATTGTGTATATTGAGCATAACCTTATATTGAGCATAAATAGATCAGTTATGTTTTTATTCAAATACTGGTTAAAAAAAATTGCTGAAATGATCCGATTTTGTACTTTTTTAATACTGTTTTTTAATATATAATAGTAATATTTTCTTAAGTTTGGCTCTGTTATGTACTTTGAGTTTGTATATCCTGTTGGAAAAACGCATAAAACATAATATTTTGGCATACTGTAATGGTTGTATTCGTCCTGACAGTTAACTCTGACGTCTATTTTCGTAAAACGCTATGAAAGGATTGTCTTCGCTTTAAAAAAACCATAATTAAATATGATACTTTTACTCAGTAGTTGCCTAAAGCAAGACTTTCTAAAAATGTAATTGTAATAATATTGCTATACTATCTTTCTAATAATATTGCTTCATAGTAGGTACACTTTGATCATATTAAAGCTAGTCAGTTTAAATGGCGTCAACATTTCTGTGTTCTTGTTCCACAAGCCAAGTTGTGTAATTTCTGAGAGCGTTCTGTGAAAGTGTATCGTTGCGCGGTTTTGAAGGGGGTTACTAGTAATTGACGCAGACTGTATGTCGGTTATCCTCAAGGTCTACACAACGAGAAAACATGGAGGACTTTATTCCAATGCTGATTTTGTGTGAAAATATCATACGGTGTGTGTACTTATTCCTTGTGAAAAAGTAAAAACTGCGTACTATATTTTTTCGCATGTGATAGGATCCCATATCCTTCCCGTGGGTGTCGTAAGAAGCGACTAAGGGATTCACCAGAGAATGAACAGCAGCGTTCTCTGTGCCTTTGTAACAACCATACTGCGATCGCCAACCCGCCTGCCAAGCGTGGCGATTATGGCAAAACCCCCTATTTCTTGGGGGAGGCCTATGTGCAGCAGTGGATGTCTTTCGGCTGAAATGATGATGATGATGATGATAGTATCATAGGACGTAATGCAATCGGTATATTGTGTCGTGAAGTAGATGGATATATCAGCTGTCTGACACCCGTCGTACAGGGTCTCCCTAGTTTGGGGTCAGATGGCCGTACTACCTACACCACACATACACTAATAGCGCCAATCCTCCAAAAATTGAAGAAACTAATACATCATCTATGAATATTTTTTTGGTGAAGAAATTAATACGTCGTCTATGTAATCTTCTTTTTATTTTTGTTGATTTTTTAATGTTTCACGCAACTTTTTTTTATTTATTCTTGCATATTCTTCTTCTCCTTGTAATAGCAAACACAACAAAAAAAGAAATTGTTCCAGCCGTTCATGCGTGATGCCGTGACCAAGGGAAATAAGGATTCATTTTTATATATATAGAGAGATGATATGAAAGAGAATGTAGTCAGTAATTGTAACAGTTCTAATAGTTTAAGAAATAAAAGGCTATGTAGAACTGTACGAATTGAATTGAATAGCTATCACAAGAAAGATTAAAATGTGATGAGTATCAAAAACAACAGAAGTAAATTTAAAACACTAACCTAAACGCACTAGAATTAGGCAGAGATTTCCAGGTTAGTAGGATCCACAGCCTGGCCGGCAACAGGATCGGCCGAAGAGAAGACTGGCGGGGTCAGCTCCTAGCTCGTGCACGGAGGTCCCCAGGCGGTCAGTAGTAGGACCCGCCCTGGGAGCAGCAGGCACGCGACAGCTCGACTTAACCGACTCTCGGTTGTGGACCGGTAGTCTACCAGTCATCATGACGATTCACAGGACGGAATGGACGATAAAAAAGGATGCGTTGACCCCAAATAACATAGGACAAGGCCAGAAAGATGATGAGGATCACCTCTCACCTTAAGTTGAGTATACAGTTGAGTTTCTCGAGCATTTCTATGTAATGTAACGTTCTTACGAATGGTACAATACAACTAAAAGCTCAGTTTCCATGCAATGTAACGTTCCTGCAAATGCTCGACGCTCTGTTCGGTGTAACACTCACAGCGAGTGTGCATTTGCCCGTAATATTTCGTCGTATACTCTTTGTTGAAATGTCGGACCTCGGTGCTCGTGCAAAGGCTTGATAAAACGTTACACCAATACGCTCGTTGGTTTGTAAATTAGGTTGTAACTCGAGTGCTCGACGTTTGGTTTGTGAAAGGGTAATACTCGTACACAAGAAAAATCATAGAGCGGCTCGTTGTTCTCTAACAAGTAAATGCTCATGTTTATAGTCATCTTTTATCATCTGCCTAGCCGTTTCCCAACTTTATTGGGGTCGGCTTCCAGTCCAACCGGATGCAGCTGAGTACCAGTGTTTTACATGGAGCGACTGCCTATCAAACTTCCACAACTCAGTTAATGGGTAACACGATACACCTTGGTAAGACTGGTTGCGAGACTTTCTGGCTTCTGACTACCCATAACGACTGCCAAAAATCTACAAATGACAGCCAGGACCTACGTGCTTTCCGAACTTGATATGAAAGGGATGGTCACCCATCCACAGACCGACCGCGGCTAGCGTAGCTTAACCTGTGACCGATCGATCTGTACGGTTTTAACTTAGCCACGAGCCCCTCTCATCTTTATACTCATCTTTATAGGACATTATTACGACAATCAAAGTATATTTCTTTTAGTACACAATATTGAAATTAAATATCACTATTCATTAAACCACTGCGCAACATTTATACTGCACTCAATGAAATTAACCAATAACTAGTTGAATCGAAAAGCGAACAAAACCACGCGGAAAACCAGTACTACACCTCATTACGCGATAGTGGACAATTTTCCAGGAATTCATTGCAATGCTTTATTATATGATGGGTAAAAACCGAATGGTTTCGTAATGCCCTACATCAATTTTATCATTTATTGTTTGCCGTATTAAAACACAAATTTTAAGTTTCTAAAACCTATTATGGTTCAAAAGAAACAGCTATATGACAGAAGGATGGCCAGAGAGACAGCAGAGTCTTAGTAATAGGGTAGGTTGTGTCATACAGGGCAAAGTACTTCGGTAACCCAGGGAACCTGCGGGAGATCGCCAGCGACGTCAAGGCGCTGCTGGCCTTCCTTGAGGAGCTCGGGTGGATCGAATGATTTACTTCCCACCTGTACGCACAATACGCGCTGAGACGTGGAGTTGCGGACACCAGACCGTCATACTACTACTACTGGGGCACCCTTTTGGTATGGAACCCCAAAAAGAGAAGGTTCTAAAGCTTTGATTTCCATAGAGCAAAGTGGTTGGTATTTGTAATGCGGAATAAATAATAAAACAGTAAATAAACTGTGTCTGTACATTGAATATATTAAAAAAGTAATAATTGGGGGGGTTTAGAAACAGTAATAGAGCACGAATCCAAAAAAAAATATTTGTCTGTTTGTCTGTTTGTTTGTACACGCTAATCTTCGGAACTGCTGGACGGATTTGAATTTTTTTTTTTTTTGTTGTATAGGTATTAAGTCTGGGCAACCTATAGGCTATAATTTATCTTAGAAACTTGAACTGCTGATGCAGAACCGCAACAGACCAGCTAAACTATAAGCGATACAAAAATGGTACCATAGCAAAAATCGTTCCACGTGATGAGCATTTTCTGCTAAGAGAATAAATTTTAAGATCTGGAACACCTGATGTGGAACTCCAAGCGCCAAGCTACACTATAACACATATAGGAATGACGTCTTAGCAAAAGTAGTTCGGTCTGATGTCTTACGGTTCGGTCTACTACTTATTTGAAGTTATTCTAGAAGTTTGCTGAGTGTTCCGTCATAGAGTATAATATCTAATGGCTATTATCTCAGAAACACATCAGATCTCCACATGAGCTGTGGAGATCTGATGTGTTTTCGTAATTGTAATAGGTTTATTCTATAAATAAAAGCACTCGGTACTGATTTATCTCGGTCAGATCTCCACAATATCTTGTACACTATCTGACATAATTTTTGTATGCTTCCTTAAATGATATATTTTTAACACTATCAGACACAATATCATGTACACACATTGTGTCTGATAGTGTATCTGGCATAATATCTAGAACACTTTCTTAACTAATATTTTGTACAGCGAACGTGGATAATTTTTAAGCAAAAATACGAGATGAAAAAGGCCCCCCCTAAAGATCTGTTCAATCCCTTTGGGAGTAAGGAGGGTGCCGACGAGTAATTAAATAAATTAATGATCAAATTGGACATTTCAACAAGTAATCCGATTGTTCATTGTCTCATCGAGATATTGCCTTTTATTTAGAGTGGTTTTATTTGCTTGGCTTTAATGCTTGTTTTACGTCTCTCTCTTTCTATCTCAAATATCAGCAAAAACTAGAGAAAGTGCTTACCTACTAGACTAACTGCCTAAGCTAAACTGCCTAGGGTGTAGTTACCTACTTAATTATCGTAGCTACTGTATAAGTTAATTTTCGTGCACCTCTTTTAGTTCACTCCATTCCTATTAGTGTCGTTAAAAACGGCCATTATTGCAGGCACTGAAGTACAGTTTTAGTTTTATTTAAAATCCACTAATACGTTGGTTATGTTTTACCCCCTCCCCCCCAGAGGTGGATATTACGAAAATAGTTCATTACAAGCCACTGGCGTCACATCATCATGTCCTATAAGACTTTCTTCTTTCTTTCTTACAAAAATATACATTGTTCCTGTCTAAATACACACATAAGCTCACGCTAATGCGCGCTTTTCAACCGACTTCAAAAAGAAGGAGGTTCTCAATTCGTCTGTATGTTTTATTGTTTCTTTTTTTTTTTATTTATTACGCGATATCTCCGGCAAATGTGAAGCGATTTTGAAAATTCTTTTTTTGATGGATAGGGTATGCCTCAAGGGTGGTCCCATATAAATTTTATCGAAATTGATTCAGCACTTTTTGGAAAAATCGACAGAAAGCAAGAAAAAAAATACATGGATGATGTTGTAATGTTCTCACCTTGTACTTTCGATCTCTGTTTTGACTGTGTTGCCATTTCTTAATGGATTTGGATGATAAGTAAATACTAAAACGCGAAAAATAAAAAAGCTTTTTTACAAAAAGGACAGCCGCCTTGTGTGCCAAAAGTGAAAAATAACTTTAAAACAGAACACATATGATTTTAGTTTCGGAAGTCGGTGGCAATACAAAACAATAAATAGAACAGCTAAGCCACCGACTTCCGAAACTAAAGTCATGTGTGTTCTGTTTTAAAGTTATTTTTCAATTTTTGGTTTTTGAAGGTGGTTGTCCATTTTGTAAAAAAGCTTTTTTTAACTCGTGGTTAAGTGAAAGTCGTACAGATCAAACGGTCAAAGGTTAAGCTACGCTTGCCGAGGTCTGTCTGTGGATGGGTTACCATCCATATCATTCCGAGTTCCCTCGGTGGCTCGGTAAGCACGTAAAGCCGTTGGTCCCGGCTGGCATTTGTAGATCTTTGACAGTCGTCATGTATTTGTAATATTGAGCCTCGAACAACTGTTGCAACACGTCGCCTTTTTAATTACATAAGCTGTTAAAAGTACAACTGAATAAATAAAACCATCAATATCTATTCTGATATTAGGCATAAATGTAAGGAAAAGCTCGATACTTGGCTAAGATCACTCACATAATTATGATGCAACTGAAAAACTCGTGGTAGTTTAAATATGTATAAACACTTACATTTACTACATAATTAGGTAAAACTACAATCACACTCGTACACTCACACTCCTACATTCACACTCCTACACTCACCCGCCTTACTCGCACCTCACTTACTCACCCACACTTAACATTCGAACTCACAGTCATCCCCAACTCCACATTGTACTCACGGCACACAATTTAACTCCTTTTTACCCGACTACGGCAAAGCCAAAGGAGGATCGCACCCATATGGGACACAGGCATGCAACCACGGCTTTACCTTGTCCTGCCTGTGTCCCTTATGGGTGCGATGAACATGAATTATAATGGCATGCAACCACGGCTTTACCTTGACCATTTTGTACCTATGTCTTGATTTCTGTGTGAAATATTTTCTTGTTTCGTACTTTTTAGATCACTTTTTGTTGTGGTCGGGTTTTAGTTTTTAAACTTATTTTTTTTTTTACTTTATATTTTACTTTTATTTTAGTTTTTTCTCTTATTTTACCCACTTTTGTTAAAATACCTTTGTTATGTATTAACCTGGAACAGCGTACCCTCTCACTTGGAGTCAGGCGTTGGTAGCTGCATCACAGTTTTTAATTTTTGCAGCTACCATCGTTTAAAATATTGTCCACTTACTGTACTTGTTTATGTTCCAAAAATAAACGATTATTATTATAGGTAGTCAGTAGCTAGAAAATCTGACAACCAGTCTTACCAAAGGGTCGCGTGTTACCCAGTAACTGGGTTGTGAAGGTCAGATAGGCAGTCGCTCCATGTAAAACACTGGTATTTAGCTGCATTCGGTTAGACTGGAAGCCGACGCTAATATAGTTGGTAAAAAGCTGTTAGGATGTTAAACTATATGTGTGCCAAAATCAGTAAGTACCATTCAGCCGGTTAAGGCCAAAAGTGCGTTTTTCTTTGTTATTCTGGGGCTAATAACTCATTAATTAAGAGAAACAAACTGTACATCTAAAAGCATATTATTAATGTTCAATATCCTATCATTACATTCCACGTTCTTGTTTTTTTTTTGTACCCTATATACACCTAAATCTTCCTGTAAAAAAATTACTAAAATAATTGAAAATATGTATCTTTTGTTAAAGTTGACGTGCTATTAATTTGAGGATTACACTAATAGATGGATAACTTAAAAGTCTTTATAATTAACGTTTTATTTGATTTCAAACGATCGTTTCTCTTTTTTTATAACAAAAAAACCCCAAAAATTGTGCTAATATCGATTCTGTGGCAAAGAGGAAATGTATGGTCACGGTTATTTGGTCAGGGAAGCGCCTTAAGAGTGAAAGAGAAACCAACATTCGTCCGTCCATCTATTATAGGTACTTACTTCGTGGTCCATCCACTCAAACTTTCGCTATTATTAAGGGGGGTGTATTACGAGGACCATAACTGCAGCCAGACGCTTTAAAGGTTCAGCATACTTAAATACTCGATCCACCTTAAAAAAAAGCAGCCATGCTAACATAAATCTGGCCACTGGAATTTCAGTTTATATGACTTGTAAGTTCCCATAAAGTAATAGGCACTTTTTAACATCATTAATGAGAAAAAAATATTCAATCTATTTAGTTGCCCCTTCCAACAGTTAGTTTCGTAGGCTGAAAAACTGGCCAAGTGCAAATCGTACTTGTATAATATGAAGGGTTTTGCATCAATGTAGGAACCGTAAGAGCTCAAACTTACTGCATCCTAACGGTACCGGATCGATGTATGTATTTACTGTGTTAGGGTTCTTAGAAAACACGGCAAAGCAATTTAACATGTCTAAGTATATCAATAAAGAGCAAGTCAGCCACATCCATTAAAAAATACGAATAATGCTTCTAAATACGAAAATGTTTTAGAACGAATCCAGAGTGTTTAGACGAAATATTTAGTCAATGGTTTCGACCAGCATACCATACGCATACAATCTTTACGAAAATTAAAAAAACCAATAACATGTTTCTTGAATGTTGAAATGTTATTGCGGTTATTATAATAATACCTGCACACTCTGTGAAATTTGTAAGTGTCTACCTATTAAGATTCAAAAGATACAGCCGCTGTTAAATAGGGACAGCAGAGGCTTAGTAATAGCACAGATGATATAAATAATAATAATAGGGTGCCGTTGAACAACCATCGTTGAACTTAAAGTGTCCGTTTCTCAAAGGGGAAATTATGAATATCTATATTTCAATCAGCCATCTATTGAATCCTGTCAAATCTAAACTATTTCAGTGCTAGTAACTATTCACTTTACCGCGATAGTAGTTGCAACAGTTTGGATTAGCAAGCAACCATCGCAAGTCTTTGAGATGATCGGACCAATCCGAATATCCTCGGCAGAATTATATCGAAACATTTCGCAGCAACATCAATAGTGATATTGGAATGTTTTCGAGAATAATTTTAGTTTTGGGTACAGTATGATTCAAACTTAATGGCGGCTCTGAACACGAGGCGAGTGGCTGCGCAGTAACAATTTCACATGACAGCGGGGGTGAGGGGTACTGCGCAGCCAACAGCACACTTCACAACGAACTGTGCCATTGTACTATTGTTATCTAATAGTTTATTTCGAAAAGGCTTCAGTCAAAGTCAAAGCATTTATTTCAATTAAATTATTAACAGGCTTTTTTGAATTGTCATGTTGTTCTAAATCGTAGGTCTCTATGGAGAAGAACATGCAAGAAACTCCAAGGATACGGTTTTCTATCAAGTTTTTAGGAAATCCTGGTTACATTATTTATGTTGCTTCTATTGTTGATAGATTGGTATCACATATAGAAGCATCATAAATAATGTATGATCATTGGATCATAAACAGCAATATCAATTCAAAAATAAAGATAAAAGCTTTGGCAGATAAGCAAAGACCAGTCTCAGCTGACAGTGCCCGTTCAGGAATATGACATTTGGATCAGCACCATATAGTAAAACCATTTCAAAGGAAATAAAATGATCCTACACGTGCATCACCATTAGCGGGACATTTAGTGAGTATGACATTACTCTCAACCGCCATGCTCTTTCATGTCAAACACATAATCTTAGGTCACGATAAGCGCTGACGACCTTGAGCGACTCGGGAATTGAAGTTTAGTCGAAAAAATAAAGCATAGAAAACACCCCTTAGTTTTGATAAACGATAATCATATACCAAAAGGAAGATAATGTAAATTGTCTGTAAGCTGGTGAAAGTTTCATAAAAATATGCCTTAAAGATATTGTATGATTATCAATTTCTTGTAAGTACCTACGTTATTTATTCGCATACTAAATAATTAAGAAAATGCTCTACTTTATTTATTTTTTTCTCTTCAAATCATTTTCGATTCGCGTTTCGACCGGATCTTCAGTTTTAAATCTGTAAAAGTCGCTTTGAGACCAATATTATTTCTTGTCTTAGTTGTTAGGTCAGCCGGCAGCAGGTGGCCTTTCATTCCTCGTAGGTAGATATAAAACTGGTTGTAAACTATATTCATGTGATAATACCTTCCGACTCGCTACATGCCTGCGTCTGGGCGCTCCATGCGGGGCTCCACATCGTTGGATCGGCTTGGCACGCGACGATGGGAAGAGACCAGATGGGATGACCATAATGCCTTGGAAGTTGGGTAGGCCTTTGGTGTGGGACGCAACATGTGTCGACACCCTTGCGCCATCTCATCTTCCTAGCACTACGTGTTGTGCTGGGGCGGCTGCTGCAGGTGCCGAAAACCTCAAACGGCGCAAATATAATAACCTTCTTGGAAGCTATATATTTGAGCCGTTTGGGGTGGAAACTCTAGGGCCATGGGGTCCAAGTGCCCATATTGTTTTTCGTGACATCGCCAAGCGGCTGGTCGACTCTTCACGTGACCCGAAGGCTGGTCTATTCTTAGGTCAAAGAATCAGTATTGCCATACAACGTGGCAATGCTGCAAGCCTGTTGGGCACGTTTCCCGTTGACAACGATGTGGACGAGTTTTTTGATGCCCTTTGAGCTCCCTGCCTTTTTCTTACAATTGTACATAATATTATTATTTAGATTTAAGTTTTGTATATATATTCCTATTCACGCATCAAATATATTTCATGAATCTGCATCAGCAGGAGACGGTGCGGTTTCCACGGAAACCACCGCCACGATCGACGCTCAACGCGTAACATGCACCGGAGCCAGTGACAACTTATCCGAACTATAAATTACTTGCGGAATTGAAGCACGAACGTACTGTATATTGTGTGTTGCGGACTTCAAGCATGAACTAATTTTAAGTAGGTAGGTAATATGTCAGTATATATTTCAGCATTTATTTGAACTACCCCATCGTCTGCCTAAATTGTTCTCAGCTGTTGGGGTCCCGTATCTCCGTGTTTCGGAAAGCACAAGCACGTAAAAGCCTTAAGGGTCAAGTCACACCGGGATGGCAGCGGTCGGCAGCGCAGCGGCCGGCAGTTTTGCTGACAAACTATTTTCAACTTGATCTTTGAACATCAAAGCATAGTATCGTTTAGAGGTTTGTATGAGTGGAGGAGCGGCAGCTAACGGGGTACGGGTATAAAAGAACAGGGGTGTGATTCTGTAAGACCTCATTCTAAACTTCGAATCTGAATCCGCTGTGAATTTCTTGATTGGTATTCTAAAAACTCGGTTGATAATTCGAATTTACACTAGCGCCACCCTTGCGAGCATGTCAGCGAGTTGAACTAAATTGACAGGGAGATTTTGACAGGTAAAGTATGAGATGACTTATGAAGTGGCATTCCGTAAGGTCATTTCCCCGCGCTCACTTCGCACTCGAACCCGATTCAAATTGTCAAATATATCAAGGTCAATTTGAACCATAAGCGAAGTGAGAGTGAATAGCGATTTGAGATGCGAGTTATTGTTTGAATTTTACAGAATCGACGTACAGCTCGTGGCTGACCGCCGCGTCGCTGCCGACGGTGTGACTCGGCCCTAAGTCCCGTCTGTCACTCGTAGAGCTTTTACAGTAATTACGGGTAGACTAAAAGTTTGACAACCAGTCTTAGCAAGGGGCATCGTGCTACCCAGTAACTGAGTTAAGGACGTCAGAAAGGGAGTCAATCCATGTAAAATATTGATATTCAACTGCATCCAGTCAACCTGGAATCCGTCTCCAACGTAGTTGGAAAAAAGCTAGGTAGATGATTCTACACCATTCCCATTTTTCTGAGATGGTCAGACTGCCATGAGCAGTAAGACGCTCTAGTTTACGTTGAAGCAAAAACGTAAACCGCCCTGAATTCCCTTAAGGATAGGCGCATTTCCCCGTATGATCTTTATAGCTTTGCTCAGCTATCGTGAACTACGGAGTTCCCCTAGAGAATCACTTCGCTCACGTGACATGGATCTGTGGTGATGACAGGGTAACGTAGGGATCTGCGGGATGTGGGCCATTTTTAAATGTGTTTGTTGGTGCGTGGCAACGTCGTATGCTCGCGTGGATAAGTGCCTAATTTTTAATTGTGTTAAATAGGTAAAATATAATTTTTCAGAAGATATTGTGGAGTTGGTCCAGTTTAAATAAATTGTAGGTTTGTGGGTAAAAATATGAATCCTACTTTTACTATTAATGCAAAAGTTTCGTGAGGATCGATGGATGGATGAAATTTACTTAAAGAATCATGGCGAGACATTCATTTGTATGAGAAATTAAAATCATTCAGAGGGTTTACAATATTTTCCAATATGGAGAATACACTAACAGGAATAGATTGATATACTTACCATTTTTTTAAACTGCCGCATAAAATATTTTGAAATGAAAATTACACGTTTTCGATTCATCTCTTTGCCCATTTTGTGTTTATAAAAAAATAAAGTGAAAATTGACATTAACGGATCTATCAAATAGGCAGACAAGTGATGTAAATCGTTGTTTACAATGGCGGAGTTGAAAAAATACATTGATTAATCATTATTTGTGATATTATTTCCCATAAAACGATGCATTCCCATAAATCGGTGTAAGAACTGCGAAACGGCGTCTGTCAGTGTCACTGTTACTGTCAGCCGTTGTTTCGTTCTGAAATAATGACCTTTTCGTTAAACAATCCTCTTTTAACATCCATTTTAATTGCGGGTTTTAAAAATATTGTAAATGTCTGAAGATACTCTTTAGCTATCCAAGAGTACGAGTATATGAATAAGAATTTCACTTCTCTAAAAAAAAATCGTACAAATCCTGCCGTGACCTTTTGGTACACAAAGTATAATAATTGATAGATTAATTTTTATCCTATTTTTGTGTTCCTTTAGGATAATATTTTAGGATTTTGGCTTAGTTCTAAATTCTACGAGACTACACTACAGCTAGTTATGTAATAATTTGAAACTTTTTTGATTTCGTTATCAGCAATGCTATTCTGTCAGAACTCACTTCAGTGCACACCTCTGATTCCGCGGTGAAATCTTTATTAAGTATTTAGTAACTCGATAAAAACTACGCCAGCGCTAAGTTAGAACATAAACACACTATAAAAACCTAGCATTTCTCACTTTGTAGTTCTAGACCAGCCCCCTTATTCACAACCATTCGATACGTTTCCGTGTCGGTAAGGAACCGTATTCGACAATGTCATTTCCGACTTCAGTCTTCGTATGTTCGTTGAACTGTCAAAATTATTCGGTTTCGGATTTGTGAATTGCGTTTGAAGGACATCTTCGATATCTTTTGACTTTCGATTCGGTACGGAATCGAATCGAATGATTGTGAATAAGGGGCCAGGGGTGGGCAAACAGTCGATCGCGATCGACCGGTCGATCGCAAGCGGTTTTAGGGCCGATCGCCAGCATACTTCCAGAAATGTAGCTGTTGTAAATATGTTTTTCTGAATTACGAAAATTGACGAGAATTGATTGTTTATTCCGTTGTCATGTCACTGCTTCTGAAATATCGAATACCTTTGACGTGGACTTGCCATCTCTTGAATACGAGATGATACAGATCATTTCAGACATACCTACATCTCTATGCCAGAGCGATAGGTAGGTACCTATATAAGCCAAGAAAAATATCCAAATCTCAAAAATATCGCCCAGCAGTTAACTGCTTTATTTGGGTTGACGTATTTGTGCGAATCTGCGAATATTTTTTACTATAAATGTCTTTTTTTTCTGCTTGCGAGTCGCTCGTTTGTCGTACATTTTAATATCGTAGATCGCCAATGTTGTAAGTATGCTCACCCCTGTTCTAGACCAATGCGGCGAATATCGCATCGCGCATTTGCCAAGCCTTTTCACAACTATGTGGGATCGAATTGCAGTCTAACCGGATCCAGCTGGATACAATTATTTTACATGGAGCGACTATGCCTATCTGACTATATCCAAGATAGAGGATTATATCCAAGATAAGAATGCTTGTGAACATGCTGGTCCGGCTCCATAGGACAATCTACAGTCTAGACAAAATCATACTGATTGCTAATTAAAACTACACTTTATATATTTAAATATGTATTTGTACTTGTATTATATAATTATAATTGTATTATTTAGTGTACTTACCTAATAGATTACTCTGGCTCACACACTATTCATTGTTTGTTAGATTAGGAGTGGTCGTCTACTGTATTATTAATTGTAATTATGTGAACACTATGTGTCTGTACATCATTTAGCTGTCATTTCTTAACTTGTAATGCTTTGTACATACTATAATATATGATTTTTATGTAAGGTACACCGTATTCACGTAACAGAATATATTATAATTCTTGTAAATGCAAATTGTAAACAATATTCTTTTTAAAAGAGTATGTATGGAGTTTCTTGCCCATTCTTCTCCATACGAAACAACCATTTGGAATGGGCAACTAGATTCAAATTTTACAATATGACGTTCAAAAGTGCCTTTAATGGTCTAATTGAAATAAATGATTTGACATTGACTTTGACTTTGACTGACCTCCACTACCCAGTTACTGGGTAACACGATACCCCTTGGTAAGACTGGTTGTCAGATTTTCTAGTTTCTGACTACCAATAACGACTGACAAAGATCTACAATGCTTTCCTAGGCACGGAGGGGTAAGTAATGGATGGTCACCCATCCACAGAACGACCGCGGAAAGCGTAGCTTAACCATCATGACCGGTCGATCCGTAGGTACGGCTTTTACTTAACCTCGAGCTCCTCCGTTATAATTAACTATTATATTATTTTCGCACAACCTGCTCGGTAATGTCAAATTATACGTCATGCAAACCTAACCTAAAGCACAGAATACTAGGGCGGGTTGTTTCAAACAGTCGGTTAACGTTACATACGGACGGTTAAAAAGTTACTCTTTCGTTCGATGTTTAACGTACGTTAAATGTAACGGGTTGTTTCATGACATAAAAATCCGTCAGTTAGAGTTATTCAAAAAGAGATTCCGTAATATTTTGATGTTTGACAACACAAAATTACGATGACTGGTCGGTTATGGTAATAGGAACTTTTTGACGTATGATTTTGTGAAACAACCCATTTTTTTATTTGACGATAGTTAGCGCCATTTTTTACTATTACCGGTCAGTAATGGTTAGTTGAAGCAACCCTCCCTAAGGGCGGCAGTCAACGTAATTTTGTGTTGTCAGACAGCTACTTCAAACATCAAAATATTATGAAATCTCTTTTTGAATAACTTTAACTGACGGATTTTTAAGTCATGAAACAACCCGTTACATTTAACGTACGTTAAACATCGCACGTAATAGTAACTTTTTAACCGTCAGTATGTAACGTTAACCGACTGTTTGAAACAACCGGCCCTTGATCCTAAAGTAAGTCATTTAAGACCTGAATGAATTTGGAACATAAAGTAGAAATCGTATACGAACACTAGCTGACCCGACAGACGTTGTCCTGTCCCGATCTACCTACTGGGGATGAAAAGGAGGTGAAAATGGGGATGAAAAATAGATGTTGGCCGATTCTCAAACCTACCCAATATGCACACAAAATTTCATCAGAATCGGTCAAGCCGTTTCGGAGGAGTACGGGAACGAAAACTGTGACACGAGAATTTTATATATTAGATTTACGATAGGTAGAAGGTACATAGTAATTCCATGCATCCATTAAGATCTGCACTAAAAAATAAATTGTGCGAAAATCGAACTGGCCACCACGAGAAGAAAAAAAAAAAAAAAAAAAATGGGTGCGTGTACTTATGTACGAGCGTGAGAAGTTATACTTCTTTGGCATTATTAAAAAAGTATATAAGCACAATTTGAATTGTAAACAACGCCATCTCTGCCGTACAAGTTGTTGTTTACAATTACTCCCGTGAGAATTTTGTGTGACGCTGTGCGCGCGCATGCGCGAATCGTAAAATTTCACTCTCATCATTTTTTCATAACGCGCCTAAAGAAGTATAACTTCAAAAATAGAACACAAATTAAAATACTTTGATTCTAGTACTATTGCTTTTTATTGTCTCGTAGATGGTGTGAAAAGTAGAGTATGCTCCTCGGGGATAAAGGTATCTTCGTCTTGGGCGACCTTGAATCCGACGCTGCACGCAGGATTTTTGTCTTAACTCCTTCGCTTTGCTCGGGAGTTAACGATAGAATACTTCGTTTTGCTCGGGATTCAATACGGCGCCCGCTACATAAGAAACTACTTTATCCGCTTGCATAATCTATAGCATAATCTTTATACTAGCAAAACCAACTTCATTCGTTTCAGTATTTATAATCAGTTTCAACCTGATAAAGAATTTAATATAAAAATCCACACATGCTTAATTACTACAGATAGAGCTTGCTGCGGTTGCCCTACTATCCAACAAGTAACCCAAACAAAATATCTGGGAGTGATTATGGACCAGCGTCTTTCCTGGTATCCTCAACTGGAACACGTCATGGGTAGAGTACGAAAACTCATATGGATTTTTAAAGAGCTGAGATATGTTGTACCAAGGAGAATAAATAGAAATAAAAAAAATGATAACCAAAGAAATCTATTAAATGAAATTTATGTATCTTTGGTCCAGTCTGTTTTAGCGTATTGCATAACTGCGTGGGGTGGAGCAGCGAAATCTCGTTTTCAAGAGTTGGAACGCGCTCAAAGAGCGATACTTAAGGTGATGTACTTTAAAAAAAGAATATTTTCCTCTGACAAGCTTTACGAATTATGTAATCTGCTTTCAGTGAGAAAATTGTATATCCTTTTTATCATCCTTAAAACGCACAAAGAGATACCATATGATCCAAAAATACTAGGAAAAAGAAATAAACACTGCATAGTAAACGTTCCTTCAACAAAAACAGAGTTTGCTAGCAGACAATATAATAAACGGTCAGCTTTTTTTATATAATAAAATTAATAAAATAATATATATTTACGATAAAAACAAATATGAATGTAAAAAAACGTTAATAATATGGCTACAAAATTTAAATTATAGTGATACAGAGTTACTTTTACAACGTGTGACTTAATGATAAATAATACAGAGTAAGGTTATTTGCTTATTTAGGCACACATGTACACTCTAAATCTCTATATCTTTCACACACACACCCACACACAATACACATACATACACACATATTACACACACACACATTCACACGCGCACACACATACACACGCGCACATACATACACACGCACACACATACACCCACACCCCCGCACTATTTCAATTGATCATGTCTTTTTTCCGTTTATTTGTTTTTGTTTTGATTTTTATTTATTTTATATACATATTTCCACGATGTAAGGAAAGAGCGGAGCCTTCAACTACAGGCATTTTCTATGCCTAAATGGAGACTCCTCGACATGTAATTGTAAGCCAAATATGTTATGAAATAAAGTTATTTTTTTTTTTTTTTATTTTTTTTTTTTATTTTTTTTTTATAATCTACTATTTATTTTTTACGTTTTCGTTATAAACACACGTTTGGTTAAAACACGACGAACTGTCAAAATCTCCCTAATTCAAATATGTGTTTAATGTGCGTTTAATTAAGAAAGTGAAATGTCAATTGATTTTTATTTCTACTGTTAGTATTCCTATTTTAGTTTTGTTGGTTTTACAATCAATATATTATTTGTACGTCCCGGATTAAAAAGCCTATGTCATTCCCCAGGGTTCAAGCTATTTTCATTCCAAATTTCATCAAAATCGGTTATCGGTTGATAGAGTTACTATAGCATTTATAATATTAGTAGGGAAGTATGGATTATATTTTTTCTTAAACTCCTCCAAAGCCGAACCCACGTCTCTTCCAAAGATCTCCATTTATCATTACCCTGTGCTACTTGTCTCGGAAAACGTATAAGTTTAAATTTACATGTATTACGGTTTGTACTCAGCCAGTAACAACCATAATTCCAAAGCTTATTGTCTTTAACCGCTTTCGTAGTGAATCATAAAAATAAAACCTACCACCCGTACCGACGTATCGCCATACTCCGTCCGTCACCTACCCACCCGTGTGAGTGTGTAAGCATGACGACATTATATCAAACTATACATTCTCAGTTTAACCTGACCCCGCGCCGCAAGACCAGCATATACAATACGAGGTCAGCCTATAATGGAAAATACAGTTTAAAATGTAGTCATGTGCACTACCGAAACTAATCCCGTAGTAAGTGGAAAATCTTTCAGCGGAAAATAGAATAACAGAATAAAGTTCATATCTTTTTCCATCAAGGAAAAATAGGGGAAAAGTAATATAGTTACCCTTTTTAAGTGATCAAGGTAATGTACCGTACGTTCCTTAGTTCATTTCTTCGACTTTTTTAAATATTTGTTATCATTGTCTTATACAAATTGATGTTAGCGATAAGAACAACTGTAGGCCCATTTCATTGGCCACTGTTATTTCGAAAGTGCTTGACAGTTTGTTTAACACTCAGCTGGATAAATACTTGCATTTACATGATAACCAGTTTGGTCAGCCGGTCTCTTTACAGAAACAGCAGATGTTTCACGAACTTGGTTAAAAGTGTTGCTGTCTTTTAGTAAGAGATTAAATCAGAAAGAGATGGCTATGCTTTGACGGCCCCTGGGAAACATATACAATTTCAGGAAAAGTACAGTTTCAAATGGGTTATTCTCATTTTCATTTTTGTTTTTACTTTAAATTTTAATTCAAATAATTGATTAGAGTTTGACTTGACAGCTAATTTTCAGAACCACAAGGGATCTGAAAATTCGTTAAATGTTTTTTTTAAACACCAACGTTTTTCGATTTCGTTTACAGAAAGAAACCCTACACAAAAAATCGAGATTTCTAAATAAGAGTAGGCCCGATTAATATAATATTTGTTCTCTGTAAGAATTGAACACAATCCATCATTTAGGTATTTTGCTCCTATGAGCGGCGGTAGACGGCCACGTAACGCCAGCATAAGCCATCGTGGAAAGACGTTATTAACCAAACTAGATTAGGACGTACCCTTTAGTTGACCCGCACCTGGCGCGACACGACAATAAATCCAGCATACTTATGTAAAGCCAATTTTTTTAAATTTTATTTTTCAAATTTTTAATTAAATAGCTACGAAACCAGTAAAAACTTAAATATAAAAACCTGCAAATATTTCCTAAACACGCACTAATGGCCATTGACAAAAACAACCAAAAAAAACAGCAAGAAAATTCCACGCGCGAAACTTGTGTACCATTTAAAACAAGCGAGCCCAGATAAGACCAACCGGCATAAGTTGAACCGTCATTTTTGTCTAAACACCCCCTTAGCTTCTCTTTTCTGTGGCGAGCGGGACGTTGGGTGGTTCTTTAAGAATTGGCGGTTCACGCACGTGTAGAGTTAACCTGCGCACAAGTTGCAGAATCAATCAACGTGGTTATTTTGCTGGGCAATCGCTGGGGAAACCTTCTGCGCATGCGCTCTTCAGTAGTGATGTTAGACTCGATGTTTTTGTGCGTGAAACTTCGCCTATCGAATTTTCGGGCGTCTTGAAGATTGGGCGGGACACCGCCGGCCGTAGCGATGCGCATTTCAGTGTTTTATTCTTTCATTTAATCCTTTCTTTTTCTTATTTTTATTTTACAAAGACACAATTGGCATAATGCGTAGATTAATCATGAATGCAAATAAAATAATTATGTTAATTCAGCAGAAGCCAACAGCGTGTCAGTAACAAACAAAGTAAATAATGATAATTTACATTAATTATAATCATGATAACACCAAAATTAAACGCAGATATACTTATCGATAGTTCATGCGGTCAAGTTAGTCGATAGTCGCCTCACTCACATCATGAGAATCCCGCCGAAACCAGCCAGTGGCAGCATTTGACAGTATCCGCGCGCAACCGGTGTGTGCCAGACGTCCTCATGCCACAGGCGACGAATATCCCTCGCGATCAAGGTACGTCACTAAAAACTTATTTTTCCAAACATAACATTTTTTTTATCAACATAATTCCACCTTATTTATGTCAAAATTGCCATGTTAAAAATTAAGCGGTTTATTAATTATATTATTCGTAATTCGAGCCAACGTCTTAGAACGGGACATAAGTGACAGCCAAATTGTTTACAATAGAGGAATTTTTCGGGTGTTGTAAGTGGATTTTTCGGATATCTTGCTTAATATCTGTGTGGTAGTTTAATAATAATATTTTTGATGTGTAAGTGTTATGAAAACTTTTTGAAAACTTTTTACGCGGGGGTTTTTCAGGATTCTATTTGTAAATAATGATGTTTACAATTATGGAATACCGTATTATATTGTGATTTAATCAAATATACACAATATTCACTCGTTGTAAAAAGAGACCATAAGTAATTAAGAGATTGTTCACGCGGACGTACTTTCTTTCGGGTTTTTTCAGACGCGATTCTAATTCTAATTAAGATTAATTAATGTCGGTCTTAAGAGACGCTTTGTTTGTACAAATCACAATCTTGTAATTTCTAAACTACGAAGCAGATTAATTAAGTACCTTCGTTTTGAGATGTTTCCTTAATTTATTGTGTGTGAAAACATTACTTATATAATGTAACTCTTGTAACTTTTTAATAATTATGTGTCAAGCTCCTCTTTTTGTATGAAAAGAGCAGCGAAAATTAAAGGCTTTTTGTCTTGACGTTCGACCAGTTTACCCAGATGATGGGCTGATGCCAGTGATATTAGGTACTCTTGTTGGGTAATTATTTAACAGGGTTAAAAAAATGTTCTCAGTTCGATATACGTATGTAAGATTATTGAAACTGCTATACAATTCACATTATGATAATCTATTAGGGCTTCTAAACAAATATGTATGCATAATTTTATGTAGGTATGTATGTATGTTCGTTTATATTTTTGTATGTATGTTAGTTTGTATGTATGTTTGTTCACGTATTTCTCCGAAACTATTAATTGGATTGTAGGTAACCATCTTGCTTATCAATATGTCAGTCGTTGCTAGTTTTTAAAGGCGGTTGCCTTGCTGCAAAAAATATTATTTATTTTCATAATTATGTAAAATTATTATGTTACCTTCCCCTCATATAAAGAACCTTTTAATTTATCAGTTCATCATCACCATAATCTAAAATTTATAAACAATGAATACATTAACCAATAATTACATTAAAAATGGAAATACGATGTCGGCCTTCATTAATTGCAAGGCTATAAATAAACCACCCATAATTTTCAATAAACCAGTTACCAGTTATGAAAATTCATATTTGTGTTCAAAACAAGAGTCATGGAGGTGTCTACCATGCGTTGTTTCAATTGGAATTAATGTCTGCTTTTAACATGGGTAACACAAATTAAATGTAGCAAGCTTCGTGATTTACAATGAAAACATTAGAAGGGTAAAATATACATACATAACGACTGTATCCATAAATAAGTAGGCAGAAATTGTATGGTACATCCAGGATTTACCAGTCTATTACCTACAAATATCCGGCTGAAAATGTAAACTTCAGACGGATACTAAAAAAAGTATTACAAAAAAAATGCAACACTTTGCACGATCGAACTCAGGCAGACACTCAATATCCGTCTAAAGCCGGTTCGACGTGAAATGTCATATGACACGAATAGTGGACGACACAATGAGCTCGTAGAGACCAAGTACTTCGACTTCCTTCGTGATCCAAGCACGAACGTATAACATTCTTATTGTTCGAAGTACCGTAGAATTCACTTTACATGATTACACAAGTTAATTCTTAATATTCTATATTAATAATAAAAAAAAAAATCATTTATAGATTCTCTATTTATCATATATCTCTTCATAAAGTTGACTTAAAGTTAATGTGCACAAAAATGTCTCAGCTGTATTCCACCTTTGTGAGAGACTGGTGCCTAGTATAGGTTTTTGGGAAAAACCTGTGTTACAGGTCACCAGGCCCCTTCCACGGCTAGAATTAGCTTTTACAATATTGACCATCGTCTTTCTTCCCTTGTCCAATGTTACTTGGAGTCCGTGCAACACGTCTTCTTCTTCCATTCCGTTCTGTCAACCTTTCCGTTACCGGTCTTCACAAAATCCATCTAAGTTTTTTTTTTTAAATTTGTCTTCCTGTCCGTTCATCCACATTTATATTCATAACTCTTTTGGTCACATGCGTTTCATTTCTCCTCTTTACATACCATACTGACAAACGATTCCCTTTTTTGTTAATGCCGCTACTTTCAAGCTTTCTCTTATACTCATTTCTGACTTTATCCATTCTGGTTACTCCACTCATCCAACTTAACGTACATGCAGTCTTTTTTCATCTATCTTCTTTATGATCCCTACATTCTGATCCATAGAGTACGATCTCAGTATTAACCAAACAAAATAATAATACGAAAATCGATTATTACACGACTTTAATTAAAATCGGATATTAAGTAGGTATATTCAAATATATACAAAGTAATAATCACAATGGACCGAACCGTTTACGATTCGAAATGTTGCTACTATGAAACCGCTCCTATTATCGTAATAACACCTCTGCTGCAGTTATAATTAGGTCTTTATCTACAACTACCATTTGTCTGCGACGTCACCCGCGTGTATTTTCTTACGAATTTCTAATTGTTTTTATTTAATTATAGCCTTCCTTGATAATTAATTATTAATCAAGAGTATTTTGATGGGTGAATGTTTGCGGTTTATCATGGCATACCTACTTATTTTTTCATACCTTTTTTTTCTTATTTCTTTGATCTTATTTCTTAACATTGTAATCTATTTGTGGAAGCTTGTAATTAGCAACTTTCAATAGTTATTTTTTGTATTAGTCTGTAAGCTTTTCTAAAATTATAAAAAATAAAATACATTTCTACTCGTGAAAATCATATGAAAATCCATACAGTATTTTCTGATAATTACCAAATAATATATATTACCCAAATTCAGTACGGCGGGACTTAAATTTATATTATGTAGTGATTATTAAAATACTAGCTTCTGCCAGCAACTTTTTCTGACTTCAGAATAAAACCAAAAGTTCTACATCATCTAACGGACACACAATGACAATAATCTTTTGTAGCAATCTAGATCAGTATCAATGTGTGTCCAGCTAATTCCGTGCAGCCGTTAAAGCCCAAAAAAGTAACAAATCCCATCCATTGATCCTTTCGAACTTTCACTTTTATAATAGAGTACGAAATAGTATAGTATGCTTTCTTCGCTTTTTAACCTTTATTTTTATTGCATTTAAATTCTAAATTATCCATTACCTATTTAGCTTAACTGTTTGTTTTGTATTGCATGATGTGGTCTCCTTTAATTGAGGAAGCACATAGATTTATGTTCTTGTCCTTTATTAGCATGTAAGGTGTATTCTTTGTTGGAGATTCTAATAAAATAAAATAAAATAAAAATAAAATAGAATTTGTTGAGTTTTTTACGTCACTATTATAGTAAAATTTGCTCCCTAATCAAAATAGTCCTCAGTAAAAACTGGAGGGAGTGACACTAGGACGTCCATATTAGCCGCAGCACATAATGACCGATCAGGTTGTTTTGTTCTTCACTGGAGACCACGATCAGCAAACGTGAGGACTTAGGAGTCACGATATTCGCAGGGTTACTGATAGTACAGACAGCGTCATCAATGGCTAACCTCCTTTACGAAGAAATGACAATGCCAGACCCTGCCCCACCCATGTACAGAAAAAGTAACCCATGTACAGACAAGTAAATTAATGAAAATAATTGTAATGAATATAGAACCTTTCTATACTAAATTGTTTTTCTTTAGAACTTGCGGATTACGAAATACCTACCTACCCACAAAATACAAACTCATTTTATCTAAAATACAATTTAACTTATAATCAATGTCATTATTGTTTTTAGATTTAAACGGAAACCGCAAGTTCTACTGTCACTAAGACTAATGTTTAGTTATCAGCAATAAATAAACAGTAAGATGCCACATGTTGCACATGACTTTTATTGTGTGGGGCAAAGTTCTATAGAGTTTCTGGCATTGTCCTTTCAATGCATGGGGGATAAGCAGTCGATGACGCTGTCTGTACATAAGTGAAAGCTACCCATGGATTGCATTTCATGGCATATGATGGGGGTCCTTATTGAGCAGTTACTGAACTACAATTATGCTAATAACTAACATACATAGGTACAAAAAAACATAATTAGATTAAAACTTGATCAGTGTTCGATAGTAGGTAGTGTACGTATACCTACTTAAGTCATTTATACAAATAAACAAGTTTTGTACACACAGTCACACGACCTAATCTCTTAAGGTTACGATCGGTTGCTTGTTGGAAAAAAAAAACAAAAACAAGACTTTATCATTAGATGGCCACAAACTGTTACGTTAACTTATAAACTTGTCGCGTAGTCTACGCTACGAACTACATCGAAAACATTGTGGCGAGAATAGTTACTTTGCCAAATTAGACTCCAAACATAGAAGCGTAGGTTAGCTTTTGCCCGCGACATCGTCCGTCCGAGGCGGTAATAAACGACTTTTGCAGATTTTAATTGATTGAACTAAGTAATTGATTATGAATTGTAAATGATTTGGAAAAAATATATGTTAACTAGAACATTCTCTTAATCATTTAGTATGTGAATATTTTTAATTAAGTTCATATTAAATAGTTTAATTAAATCGTGAAGTTGTGTCTAAAAAAACAAAACATTGATAATCACATAAAATCTACCTAGAATATTTAAACGAAACTTTTATTATCTGACACACAATTTTATTATCTATCTTTTAGTATACGCCTTTTTTTATTAAAGAAAACTATCATTTATTTAAATTTTTCGACTAAACTTTGAGAGTTTTGGACGCAGCGCATACGATTCTCTGGTCGATCAAGGTCGCCGGCGTATATCGTCGCCTTAAGTCAATGACCCCTTTAATTTGCTGCTGTCGCAAAATCCGTTCGTCCGTGACGTCTCTTTCTAGAAACTACCTGCCACTTCATAGTCAAGTAGTTTTGAAAACTTCGTGTTTTGTCTGTGAGTGGATGAGTGAACTGTCGCGTTCTAGGAGCTAATTAGGTGTAGAGTTCTAGAGTAACAACTAAATTGTAGACTTAAAATAAAAAATAAAGTCTATGGACGATCGATAGACGTAACCCGGTTGCCATGCACAACGGAGTTGCAATTGATCTGGGGGCCAAGTCTGCTATTTGTATAATTTCGTCATTCCAACACGATCCCATTGTCATTTTGCTAAAAGTTCGTAATCTGCTAAATTCATAATGCTCGATCATTGATCGGTCGAATTAAAAGCAATGACTGCACAATGACGTTCAAATGTCACTGATCAAAGGAACTGTCAACATTTTAGCAGATTACCGCCTAAGTCAGTCATTAATTTGTCATTTTATACGAGATTACCATTCTATTTAATTTCTTTCAATGGCGTGTCAGTGGTTGACCAATGGAAAGTCATAATGACGCCATTACTATACATATTAGTACATTATCAAACGTGTAAAAATTAACAATTATGAAATCAATGATAGACTATTCTGACACTATTGTAATAGCAGACTTGAGGCCCTGAATGGTCGATGTCAATGATCAAAATGCAAATATTCTTTATCGCCTCTGAATATAAAGGTAGGCATATAATTTCAGAAATGTAAAATTACTACTTAATTTAGTCTTTTATTCATTTCCGACCAAAAGCTTCTGGTAAGTAATTAGTACCGAGTGTTATCCGAAGGTAACACTGGTGCTTTTACGTTGATGAATTTAGAAGATTTTTGTTTTATGTCAGAAAAATGACATGGATGGATGGAATATTTTTAATTTCTTGATAATACGCATATTAATAATATTGAGTTCATTTGATTTTATTTATATATTAGATTACCCGCATACTAAGAATAGTCAGAACGGGTAGTAGGTACGTCTGTTAAAGTTAGTTTGGATATTGCGTTGGGGTTCCACAATTGGTCCGGATATTAGATGATCCCTCAACAGGAATACTAATACAGCTATATTATACGGGAATAGCCGAACGGTTAGGGGAATGCTCTAAGTCACTCTAAGGTAACCCGGGAAAGCCACATTTTCTTACGCTTTTAGTTATTTGCAAGTCAATGTGAGGTTGTAATTTTAATAAAAATATGATTAACAAAACGGAAATTATACGTAATTAAAAAATGTAAAATAATAGTAATTAAAATAGATCGGACCCTGTTCCCTATACCGGTGGGATTCTATGCCTTTTATTTTATTCTAATATTTAATAATTTTTAAATACTCTAATATTAGTCTAAGTAATACTTGACTAGGTATTTCATGCCAAAATCAAAGTCAAATCATTTATTTAAATTAGACCAAAAAGGCACTTTTGAACGTCTTATTATAAAATTAAAATCTAGTTGTCCATTCCAAATGGTAGTGTCGTATGGATGTAAAAATTAAGTTTTAGTTCAATTAGGTATAGTACATTAGTGTATCGTAACTAGTTTACCTTCTTCATAGTATACAGCAAAGTAAATAGTTACCAACACCTGTTTGTGAATTCGACGTAAACATTTTTCTACTAAATGACTTTCAACTTAAACTACTGCTGCCTTACAGGAATTGTTTGAAGATTGTGTACCCAGATTTTGAAAAGCGTACCACTCGCCGACGTTTTTATAAAGTACTTTACCTACATAGGATTTTATTCTTTTTGTATATAGATAGGAGGTCGAGCTTTTTACGATGTGGTTTTTTGGTTCTAATTATTCAGGTCGAGGTTTTTACGATGTGATTTTTTCGCTCTAATTATTCAGGTCGAGCTTTTTACGATGTGATTTTTTCGTTCTAATTATTCAGGTCGAGCTTTTTACGATGTGATTTTTTCGTTCTAATTATTCAGGTCGAGCTTTTTACGATGTGATTTTTTCGTTCTAATTATTCAGGTCGAACTTTTTATGATGTGATTTTTTCGTTCTAATTATTCAGGTCGAGCTTTTTACGATGTGATTTTTTCGTTCTAATTATTCAGGTCGAGCTTTTTACGATGTGATTTTTTCGTTCTAATTATTCAGGTCGAGCTTTTTACGATGTGATTTTTTCGTTCTAATTATGCGTTCACAAGGTTATTTTTGAAATACTAATTTTATTGAAAAATATTGAAACCATAAATCGGGTTAAATAAGCATACAGGGGTGAATTGGGATAGAACTTTAAAAAAGATTTTAAGGTTGAAATAATATAGCTTGTTGTCAACAAGGACGCTAGAAACAAATATTATTGAGTAATTTATTAAGTCAAACAGGTCCTAACACTGAAATGGAAACGGGCAGGTCATACTCAGAGAGCTATGGACGAAAGATGGTCACAAACAGTTACAAATTGGTATCCAATGTACAGAAAAAGAAAGAGGGGTAGACCTTTTAAAAGGCTATTTTTTTTATATATATATTTTTAAGTTTCCACTTATGGCCCAGACGGGCAAAGGATCGAGCCACCTGGAATGGTTTGGAGGAGGCTTTCACCGCAAAATGCGGCCTTTACACCTAACAATACTAACTTTATTTAAGTACAAAACTAACATTACTAACAAATAAATAAATAAGTACACAACACAAAATAATAGATAAGAACTAAATGTAAGGGATAGACATAAAGCTAATAAATAAATAAATAAAATTAGAGTAATTTTTGTCAACAAACTATATTATTTCATCTTTAAAATCCTCTTTAAAGTTTCGTCCCGATTCACCCCTGCATCCATATACATGAAAGGCATGAGTTTTTGTTGTTATATATAAGCAATCATGGTTTCTACTTTGGGCAGAGCATTGCCATCCAACGTGGCAATCTAATCAAATCAAAATCAAATCTCTTGGGCACATTCCCAGATGAAGGCGATGTGCAGGAATTTTTTGATGCCTTATATTTTATTATTTATATATATTCGTTTTTTTTTTTGTTTAATAGTTACAGGTTTTTCTTTTTTATTGTACGTGTAAATGTTGTATATAAAATGAAAATAAATATCAGCAGGTCGATTCTGTAAAATTCAAACAACAACTCGCATCTCACATCGCTATTCACTCTCACTTCGCATAAGGTTCAAAATTACCTTGATATATATTTGACACTTCGAATCGAGTTCGAGTGCGAAGTGAGCGTCGAAGTGACGGGGAAATTACCTTACAGAATGCCATTTCTTACGTCATCTCATACTTTATCTGTTAAAATCTACCTATAAAAATAAATAAAAATAAAATAAAAGTTTATTTTGGAACAACAACATAAGACTAAAGTAAAACATGTGAAACGATGATAGCCGCAACGCCCTTCTCCAGATACAGAATGGTGTTCCATGCAACATTGTTAATTAGTTAAAATGTACCAAACAAAAAATTTAATGAAGTAAAATAAATAAAAATAAACAATACGGGACATATGAAATTGGGATGTATTTTGACGTTGAGTTAAAGTGGTGAGTGTAGGGTGAATGGATGTGTGGTTGAGTGTAAATGAGGTGTGCGAGGGGTATTTGTGGTATGTGTGTTGTGTGTGGTTTTGTTGAAGTGTGTGAGGGAATAAATGGGTATCTTACACCTCCACAAGTTTCTCTGTTTCAGCATAACTTTGTAATTTCAACCAAGAGTCAAGTTTACCTGTCAATTTAGTTCAACTCGCTGACACGCTCGCAAGGGTGGCGCTAGTGTAAATTCAAATTATCAACCGAGCTTTTAGAATGCCAATCAAGAAACTCACAGCGGATTCAGATTCGAGGTTAGAATGAGGTCTTACAGAATTACGCCCCAGTACTTACTAATGAAAAAAAATGCGATAATATAATCTTGTGTAAAAAAAAAAAATATTTAGTAAAGACATTTTCTTTTCTCGTTTCAAGCTCTGATAGATGTCTAATTAGAGCTTAACGTGACAGCGCCGAGGTGTTCCGCGAAAATCAAATATTCTTACATTTTTGCAATTTTTAGCTCAGTATCTTAAATGGTGAAAAACTTACACGCGACAGAGACATATGATAATGAGTTTAATTATTATTCTTGTCAAAATACATATTCAACTATGGTTCTAAGTTTGTTATTACCATAGAACCAGATACTGCTGAAAATAACAAAAAATATAAGATTTTTTAATTTAGCTCGGCCCGCCCGGGTCTGTAAGTTCTCTTACTTTAAGAAGCGCGGCGGCTGCCTACTTATATTGCAATGTGAGGAACTGTTATTACCGCCACTGTTGGAGGTCATTTTATGCACCCTAGTAACCCTCTAATTGTAGAAAAAAAAAAGACGGGTTGCACTCCGGGAGTGCCGGCAGAAGTGAAAACTTGATTATTAACGTTGAGCATGTTTGATATTTTGGAATGGTTAAGGAATAATTTTGCACCAATTGCTTTATCAGTATAAAAGTACTATCATTTATGTGGTAGAATACAATATTCATTTATTGCGCTATCGTACACAAACATGACAATTTATATTACATTAAAAATTTAACACTTTAAAACTATTACAATTATTTTACTCTACTCTCCATCCGTCTTACGCTTTTTCGATCAGGTCACGTGTCCTGACGCGAGTTTAAGATTTTATACCCATTACAGAAAAAGTGCTCAACGCCGCTAAAGAAGTTTTCACTTCAAAAATCTTTCTAAACCTCTGTCTGCGTGGAGTTCGTCTTTTTCTTCTTTTCGTATCAACCATACATCTAGGCACGGAACAGATAAATAGAGACTCTATTTATCTGTTCCGTGCGTGCATCTAGGTATACTAACTTTACGTCTAATACCTACGTTTATTCGTTGAGCAGGACATTCGGGACACAAATGGTTACAGCAATTGAGACATTACGTGTGTCTGTAATAGTGTAGAGACAAGTAAAAAAGACACATTCACTTCACTCCTCTCGTAATAAATTTCACCTTTCAGTACTAGGAATTTACAAAATGGTTACAACTGGCCTATTACGAGTTGGATTCGCGCACGAAGGGTTCCGTACCATTATCTATATGTACAACATTAGACATCGAGCAAAAAAACGGCAAAAAAACGGCAAAAAATCACGTTTGATGGGAGCCCCCCTTAAATATTTAATTTATTCTGCTTTCTTCTGTTTTAGTACTTGTTGTTACAGCGGCAACAGAAATACATCATCTGTGAAATTTTCAACTATCTAGCTATCACGGTTATTTATTATTATTATTTATACTTCATGCACAAAGGTACAAAGGCGGACTTAATGCCTTAGGCATTCTCTACCAGTCAACCAAGGGTGGTGAAGAGATAACATGGCAAGTGCATATGAAAAAAATATATATTAGAAAAGTTAAAAAGAGATAAACTTACGAATATATAAACTACTCATACATAATTTAATATTTGGTATATACCATACAGACAGACAGACGGACAGTGAAGGCTTAGTAATAGGGTCTCGTTTTTACCCTTTGAGTACAGTACCCTAAAAACACTTGATGTCGTCAGCAGCCGGGAACACTTTACCTTAGTTTACATAGGGTGTTTTTACAGATAGTACTTACGGCAAATCAACAATGTCGGTTGACGTAAATGGTTGAATCATGCAGTGGTACTTCCCCGGCGAAGCAGTGACCTTGTGAGGTGACATTATCATCAAATATCGTTAAGTCAATAACAGTATTTAATTTGTCCTTATTAAACTGGTATTTAGATTCATAAATATAAGATTTATACTAATTTCATGCTGTGGAAATGTTACAAAAACGTGTTTTTTTTTAATTGGGACAAGCCCGCCACACTATTCCCTAACCACTGTAATTCCTGTAAGCCAGAATCAACAGTGGCGACCATCAGAAAAGCGCCAGAGCAATGAAGCTCGACGAGTCCCAGAGAAACGATTCAACTGTCTTGGATCCCGCAACGAAATTAATCAGAAAAGAACAGCGGAGGAGTAAGAAAAACAATTTTCCACTTCCCTCCAAATCAAGCAGGAGACAGAACAGAACTAGGCCAATAGGCACAAAGGGACGTTTACAACTGGGAGAAACCCAGTTGCTAAGCACCACGGATTATAATTGACATAAATAATGGGTCCTCAAAAGTGAGCTGTTACATTAAATTTGATTCCAATAATAGGTATGGCAAAATCGCTTGAACGCACGGAAATTAGTTCTAGTTTCCACAAGGTCCGACGGTAACGTGATTGTTATTTTACTATTTCTGAGTCTAGAAACAAGTTCAATCTGTGAAATCGATTATGAATAGAATTTCTATGAAAACACAACCGCACACTATAGTGTTGTACGGTATAGATGAGCGATACAAAATACAGCATATTATTCGGTCAGTGAGTGTTAAATATTCAAATGAAAGAAACGATACATTAAAAGAGAGTCCACAGTATTTGATTAATTAAAAGATCGAGCTGTCACAAAAAAGGAAAACACAATAAAAAACAGTTTTATTTACAGCTACGGGGATAAAACAACCACATTGCGCAATCTCGCGCCTTCAATAACATTTGGGTTCCGTACAGCCAATTTATTAACTGCGAAGTAAAAGCTAAAATGCTGTAGGTATTTTAAAATGATTGCGCAATTTGTGCCGCAATTCATTAGTAGTCAAATATTATCTGTTTCATGGAAGTCGTACATATCATTGATGATTTAATTAGGTTTGAAACTTAATCCATTTAAAAACGTTTTCGGATGGATAAATAAATCTGTATTCACAACTAATTAAATGATTTTAAATGCAATTTAACTTATTTTCATGTCAGTGCAAGTGACACGTAATACCAACAGGCCGTTTCCCGTGACTTCACCTACTTGAAATTAGTAATTGAATGATGTTTAATGAAAAGGATGAATCAAAAATGTTTTAACCGTGTATTCTATATTATTTTAAAACCGTTTAATTAATAAGATAGTTGAGTTAGGTATTAAAAACTAGTTTAATTTACGTATCTTTTAATTTAACATTTTTCTTTCACACTTTAAATGAAATATAAAATAAATTTACTCGAGTAATAACATGACCCCATTATGCATCAATTGACAAGTAAGAAAAACCGATCCTTTTCGGACGTGAACCCGGGCGGCCCAACCGAAACATGTCACACGCTTCAACGAACATGGTGTAATTAAAAAGGTTCTTTGTTTCTCCACGGAACCCAAAAGCGGACAGCAAGAATATTCAGAAACAAAATAAAAAATGTCACTGTCTGCGCAAGTAAATGTTATCGGCGAACTCTTTTAGCTCGCTTTCTGCTGAGGCATTGTGTAGAGTTTTCGACACTTTTCCATTAATTGACTATCGGAAAATCGCCAATTTACAAAGAATCTGTTTGTCTTAGGAGATTATTATCTTTATTTAGTGTTGTTACATTGTACTGCCACTCCTCTACGGTATTAATCGTATTAATCACTTGGTACTTAGTACAAAACCAAATCCTCCACCGCGTCTTTCTGTCTGTTAACGATAAGCTCAAAAACTACTGAACGGATTTTCATGCGGTTTACACCAATACACAGAGTGATTCGTGATGAAGGTTTTGATGTATGATTTGTTAAGGTTTTGTGTTAAGTGGATGAAATATGATGATAATACCCGTGCGTAGCCGGATTCAAAACATGAACTAGATAGAATTTATGAACCATGATTTTATTACACTTGTTTCATAAAATATAAGTACGTCTTGATTTATAAAATATTACCTTTTGCCCGCGACTTCGTCCGCGTGAATGTCGGTCATCGTAGATGTAGATGAAGTCACGGATTAAAAAGAAGCCTATGTCTTTTCCCAGAGTTCAAGCACTTTTCATACCAAATTTCTTTAAAATCGGTTCAGCCGTTTCATTGTGAAAGCGTAACAGACAGAGTTACTTTCGCATTTATAATAATAAAGTATGGATGGATACGAGTATGTAAAACTTATAAAGTTTAGGTCTCTAAATTGATTATAAGAGAAGAGTGATTTTTAATTCACGCTTGGCAGGCGGATTGGTGATCGCAGTATGATTGTTACAAAGGCACAGAGAACGCTGCTGCCCATTTTTTGGTAAGTCCCTTAGTCGCCTCTTACGACACCCTCGGGAAGATATGGGAAGGTGCTATTCTTTAGGTCCGACACCACACGGACAAGCTGATTAAAATAATTAATTAGATATAATTACAGCTTACCTACTCTATTTTGCCTTTTCCTAATTCCTTTCAATGCTATTAAGTTTGGTCTCATGAATTATAACTGGTGATGCATATTGCTAATATTCCAGTTAGCCCCATCAATTATCAAGGCTTTTGGGGTCGGCAACGGTTCAAGCCGGGTAGTGATCTAGCGACCTTTCTTGCAGGCTGTGCCGTCGACGTATTAATGTGCGGAACTTATAGTAATTTCCTTTTATATGCTGAAAATTTTGATAGGAATTTTGTAGAATTACGGACATTGTATTTTTGAAACAACATTGAAATGAAAAAGGTATTTTCTCAATCATACATCATCATTATAACTTCAGCTTTCTAGAGGTCCACTGTTGGACATAAGCTTCCTCCATGGCGCGCCATTTTTCCCGGTCCTCTACCTAATCATACATACTATTTATAATTAGTTCATTTTGTGTTAAAAATAATAACTAAACAGTACCTTTACACCTGTACAAACATTTAAAATAAAACAATTTTTTTCCTCCTAATTGATAACGGGTCCATCCGACTAAAGAAAAATTATAAAAATAATGAATTGATCAACTCATCCCCCGGATCAGTTTCACGTTTCACGTTTCGGACGAGATCAGCAGGGCGATTCTGTAACATTTAAACAACAACTCGCATCTCACATCGCTATTCACTCTCACTTCGCATAAGATTCAAAATTACCTTGGTAAATTTGACACTTTGAATCGGGTTCGAGTGCGAAGTGAGCGTCGAAGTGACGGGGAAATTACCTTACAGAATGCCACTTCTTACGTCAACACATACTTTATCTGTTAAAATCTCCCTGTCAGTTTAGTTCAACTCGCTGACACGCTCACAAGGGTGGCGCTAGTGTAAATTCGAATTATCAACCGAGTTTTTAGAATGCCAATCAAGAAACTCACAGCGGATTCAGATTCGTAGTTTAGAATAAGGTCTTAAAGAATCACACCCCAGTTGACTAAAGAGCCAGTAGGTGGTCACCTTTCATTTTAATTGTACATTTAAAATATTAAGAATATCCGTAGAGTTTATTGCTCGTTCTTCTCCTTAGAGATATTTTGGAACGAGCAACTAGCTTCAACTTTCTGATTAATAAACCGAGTCCTTGACAATTCAAAAGTGTCTATCTGTTAATTGAAATAAATGACTTTGACTTTCACTTGACACCAAGAAAAGTGTAAAGATAAAAACAGAACACACTTTACTTTAGTTTTGGAAGTCGAAGTTAGGTTCCCAAACTAAAGTAATGTGTGTTCTGTGCTAAAGTTATATATCACTTTTTTGTTTTTTAAAGGCGGTTGCTTTTTTTTAAGTTTTTATTTTCCGCTTTTTATTATCGCCTTAGCATCCAAATCCATTAAGAAACGGCGACACAGTTAAATCAAAGATTGAAAGTTCTGCAAAGATTGAAGAAACTAAAACGTCGTCTTTGTATTTTTTTTTAACTTTATTGATTTTTTCAAAAAGCGCTAAATCAATTTCAATTCAATTTATATGGATTTCGGAATAAACCCCTTTTCGAACAAAAAAAGAATTTTGCAAATCCGTCTATATATGACGGAATTATGCCCATACATACATAAAAAAAATACAATAATCCGAATTGATAACCTCCTCCTTTTTGAAGTCGGTTAAAAACATTTCTAACGCCACCTTTGCATTTTCTCACACAAAACCGAAAAGCTAATATCACAACTTTCGCGGCGCACCCTTAGATATATAAACAAGCTTTGGTAACACGAGGGGAACGCGGCTAATTATTGAATCCCTTTACCATACAGCTGCCATCGACATATATAATATATGTTATAATTACGCCATAACTCTAAGTAGGGTAGACAGTAAGGCAAGTAAAGCTGGTGAAATATTACTCGCCGTATTGTTAACTATTGGGTACACATGCGAGACTTGTGGTTTACACATAGACGACACTGCGCAGACGGAAGCGAGCTTGGATTAATTACATTCTAAACTCAATTGATTAAGTGACGGTTGGTGATAATTCTATTATCGATTTGAGCGTCATAATTCTCTTAAGTTTAATTGCATTGTGTCTTTGTTTACTTTGTCTTGGATACACATTAATCTTACACATTAATTTGTGGTTGCCACTCTGTATATTTTTTGTTCAGTTTTCCTACTGTATCTTGTCATGTGTCCTATCCATTTCTATTTCAACCATCTTACATTCTTTATAAATATGTTTCACTTTGGTCATAGGTTTTATTTCTTCTACTCTTCTGTGATCTTTTATCGGGATGCCTAGAATACTCATTTTAATTCCCATTTGTTGTGACCTCAGAAATTTGAACAAAGTGAATTCGGATTCGGAACTTGATTTGAATTTGACTTAGTGCCCAAGTTTGGTATCCATATGTCATGGCAAGATGTAAGAGTTTTCTCCGGTTAAGTTTCAGTTAAATTGTACAGATTATTCCACATAAACCCTGTTTCTTTTTTAAATATCTGGTAGTTTAGCTACTACCGAAGGTGTTAAAACAGACCTGCAACTGTAAACGTAAATTATTTTATTATAAAACATATATTATGAATAGAAATATGTTAGAAAGGTATAAATAAAAGATAATATAAGATATACACCACGGAAATATCGTTAGCTCATCATAGGTATACAAGCTTCGATAATGAGGTTAACATGCCTCGTAGCAACAGTAATTTAATGGTGAACACAGACTGGCGGAGTATAACAATATCAGTAGCAAAATGCAACTATTTTATTCAATTTAATTGGTGCGTATGTAACGTGCTTTTAATGGGTAATTGACACCACTAGTCAATTGACATACTTTTAAGAACTGTCAAAACACAACTCCCCATAGATTTTGTATGACAATAGTTAAATGTGACATCACTATTTCATCAACTTCAGTTGGTACGGACACATAAACATAAAAAGAAAAGATTCCGACTATACCTTAAATCTAGCATTAGTACTTCATGAGGTAAAGCGCTGCAGAGGTCGACCGCCCGCCACATGGCTCTCAACTGGGACCCGTGACTCGAAAACCTTCATATTGACAATCAGATAACCCAGGATAGAGCATCCTGGCGCCGAGTAACAAGGACAACCGACCCCAAATGAAAGGGAGAGGCAGAGAATAATATGAAGAAGAATTAATTGACGGATTTTGCGGAACGCTTCGGGTTGTCAGGGTTATTAAAAGTGTTTTTAAGTTGTGTCTGGAAATTATTGCTTAATACCCAATTCTTATCTTTTGGTTCAACTAAGGTAGTTGAACACATATTATACACTGGTTACTATTTTAGTCATAGCATGAGCTATTCTCGTGTTTCGACACGGGAGTATTCTCCTAATTGGACTCCTTATCGTGTCCTGTGAACCTGCACGCTTCAACAATTAATGGACTCTACTTGTGCTAAGTCTAGGGTCGACTGAATATAGACAGCAATCGACTCGGTAAGAAGAGACGAGAGTATTCAAAGTAAAACAGATTGTAACAATTTTTTTTCTCATGTTGCACTATTATACGATTTTGAATCTGACCATTACTCAATGCCATTTATACTCTTTTATCTAAATTTAATGCAGGAACGAAAAATCTGCGCAATTTTTTTTTATGAGCATGACAAATGATCACAGCATTTCTTGGATTCTTTAAAATCGTTTTTTCCTCTTTGTGTATTTATACGATAAATTGAGAGTTTTCTAGTGAGCTTGTGATTAAAATAATAATAATTGTGTGGTGAACGTATTTGCACTTGCCGCGGTCTTGTAAATATTAGGTACACATTGAAATTCCTTAGTGCCTCCTAGTTTAGAAAGACTGGTTAAAAAATTTACTCAGCTTAATAATTCAGCTTTAATCGAAAATTGCCAGGGAAATTGTGGTTGGCTAATTATAAATTTATTGCTATAAAATAAAGATTTTCATTCACTCCATCCTTCTAATAGATCTGTGTTCTTCGTAAGTACATATCTAAGGAATAAAAAGAAGTCGAAAAGTGAGGACGTACTTTTTATGTCAAATATTAGTTCACAATATAAAGTGCAGTGTACCTTTTTAACATCTGCATTTATACCAAAGCTTCAAGCATTCCTATTAGGTACATACTATTTTAATTCGGATGATAGAATATAATAAAATGGCTTTTATATTTACATGACAAACTGTAGCATTATTATTTATTGAGTTATCAATTTTGTTCTTCCTATTAAAACTTGTGAAGAAAGATGTAATGTGTGTGAGTTGAATTATATCACCACATACGATAACACCACGAAGTAACAGGATAATACAGACACGACTTCGTTTTAATCTTTGCAATCCGCTTAGTGTAGAAAATTTATAATCTATTTGAAAAAAAGCCGGACAAGTGCGAGTCGGACTCGCTCACCAAGGGTTCCGTACAAATTTGTAGGTACATATCCATACTATAATATTATATTTATAAATGATATCATTTTTTCATAAATGAGAAAGTAACTCTGCCTGTTACGCTTCCACAATGAAACGGCTGAAAGGATTTTAATGACATTTGGTACGAAAATAGCTTGAACCCTGAGAAAGCACATAGGGTACTTTTTAATCCGGGACTTTGTCTGTAGCGATAACTGACATTCACACGGACCAAATCGCGGATAAAAGCTCGTTATAAATGAAGAATATATTTTTGATGATTTAATTACAAAAGTGTAGTTTCAGACCTTTCCCTGTATTTATAGTATAAGACAATATTACTTGCCACATTTCATAGTTCTAGGTCAACGGAAAGTACCCAATAAACGTTGATTCCCTTGAGAGTATCGAAATGTACGTTTTATATATGCGACTTAAACGGCCGTATCTTTTTTTCACATTAACTTAGTAGTTTCATTTTTTCTCGGGATCAAGGGACTAGGGACCCTTAATATATGCAACAACTCGATACCTCTACGTGTTCCCGAGATAGAGGGCCTTGACAGACAGACAGACAGATGGACAACATAGTGATCCTATAAGGGTTCGGTTTTTTCCTTTTGAGATACGAAAGTTGTCTTACATCGCCATGCTTAACTCATTTCGCTTAGCGATGGATGTTAAATCTCAGTCTCTTAAACAAATACTAATATCTATCCTTATTTGTTTTCCCCACGTCCGTCTGGAGAGGCTGTGAGAAACCAAAGTAAACAGTTATATACACGACATACAGAATGTTCCTCTGAAGATGAGATCACAGTAGTAAAGCGTAGCGTTTTCAGAAATGACAGAGGTACTCATGATTAGGTCAGTCAAGTCGTGGACCTGTTTTGTTTTTTATAGAATTAATATTCCAGTTTTGGTTTTCGATGTTTATAAAATGCGTTGGGATTGAAATTGAGATTTTTACTTGTACCTGTTTTATAATTTATTCGAAATGGAATAGAACTTTTTTATTTTTACCTATGATAGGCAAACGTTTGACCACTATCTCACCTGATGGGAAGCGATGATGCGGTCTAAGATGTTGCACGCTTGCCTAGAAGTTACCTATTCACTCTTAACTTGTCCCAAATGACCAGCCTTGGGGCTGCCAAAACAATCGTTTGATGTTCTTAAAGGATCATGATAAAATTTGAACAAAAAAAAATGTTTAGAGAAGTTGAATTTCTAATTCTTATACTTTTGGGTACCTAAAGGGTATTTACAATATTTATAAAACCTAGCAATAAAAATGGATGTTAAAAGTAAATATTTAACGAAAAGTTCATTACTTCAGAACGAAACGGCGGCTGACAGTAACAGTCACACTGACAGGCGCCGTTTCGCAATCCTTACACTGAAATTGCATCATTTATGGGAAATAATGTCACAAATAATGATTGATCAATGGACTATTTCAACTCCGCTAATGTAAACAACGATCTAGATCACTTGTCTGCCAATTTGATAGACCCGTAATGTCACTTGTCATTTTCTTTTATTTATAAACTCAAAATGGGCAACGAGATGAAACGAAAAAGTGTTATTTTCATTTCGAAATATTTTAATTAGGGGGGTTTAAAAACACGGTAAGTATAATTATCAATCTACACCTAGTAATGTATTCTCCACATTGGAAAATATTGAAAATCATCTAAATGTTTTTTTTTTTCATACAAATGAACGTATGGATCTGGCCATGATTCTTTTCATTGTACTTTGAAGTCATTCTCTTCTCGTTATCATCTCCACCAGCATTATCTACCCTGAGACTGGGTGTTTAGTAAGAGGAAACACCGACCTTACCACCAGCGTAGCGTAGGACGCCCTCCAGCCTGATGGACCGATAATCTGAAGACGGTAGCCGGTGGTGGCTGGATCCGGAAAGCAGAGGACCTGGAAAAATGACACGCATTGGAGGAGCAGTGGCGTGCCTAGGGGTCAAAATTAGGGCAAGCCCGACAGATTTAAGAATAAAAACCTTGAGTATAATATTATTATGCTCATTTTCATGCTATCAGTATCACTAATTGATTGAAAGCCCGGCTTTTGGGCTTTAATGAAAAGCACGCCACCGTGGAGGTGGATTGCGTCCAACAGTGGACTTTTATATTTTGTATTACTAGATTACTTTCATTATTTTCACATATAGAAGCGACAAGAATATAGTAATCAGTATTTTGTAAAAACTTGATTCAAAAGAGTGCCCGTCGAGTTTCTTGCTAATCTTCTCCATACGAGACCTACCTACGTTTTGGAACGAGCAACTAGCTTCAACTTTCTGACTAACTGACCGACACCTTGACAATTCAAAAGTGCCTGTAAATGGTTTAATTGAAATAAATGCTTTGACTTTGAACATGAGACATTTTCAATTTAGCTTTGTATTGTAGATGTAGGTAGTGGTGTAAGAGTAGGCAACCGCGGTCGGGAGGTCTGCCGCTGGCAATATGACATTAATGGTTACCTATCATAAGGTCGAAAAATATTTGACCGAATTTCATTTCACCCTAAAACTTTTCAACTATTATCGTTTCGCTTTTTTTTTACTTCATCGAAGTCACGTCTGCCACTGTATCAGTTGACCTATTATCAATTCGATTTTTTTCTTTATTCCGACGTTTCATTTGGTCGATAAACTTTTTACCGAAGTTAGACTTAGCCGCATAACATTTGTTCGAAGTATTATGATTCCAAACTTTCATTATGCCACTGTTTTAATTACCATCTTTTTATTTCATCAAACGCCTAGAAAGTTTGTGCACACTATTTCATATCTCATATATATATTTCTGCTTCATTCTGCTATCTGCTTGCTTGGATGCAGCATGCAAGCAAGCATGCAGCATGCAAGCAAGCATGCAGCATGCAAGCAAGCATGCAGCGTGCAAACAAGCATGAAACATGCAAGCAGGCATGCAACATGCACAAGCATTGTTTCTGTCACGGCTCCGGCGCTGCGGGGTCTGAGCGGCCCCACGCGAGCTTATCGTCGCAGATGGTTTTAATGCTCACCACCGCAGCTTCGGCTTGCTGGCCGGCTCTGCCGGCCAGCCTCAGCCGCGGCGGCGAGCCTTCAAACCGCCTGCTCCTCAGCTCGCGGGCCGCCCCACCGCTCCGTGCCTACGCGGGCTTAAATTACACTCTAGTTGTAGGGCAGACAAGACTGCGTGAAGTCGGTTTTGCAGCGATTCGTTTCTGTCACTAAAATTTTGTAGCCTATTGATTTTTTATGACACTATTTTATTTTATATTGATAATGCTACCAGGTAATCTTATATATAAAAATCTTCTGTGCGTGTGTATGAAAGTGAACTCCTCCTAAACGGCTGGACCGATTTTGATGAAATGGCGTGTGATGAAATTGGACCCGATAGGTGGCGTTGTAGTTCTAGGACTTGTTTTTATTTTCAGGCAGGACAACGTCTGCCGGGCCCGCTAGTATTCTGTAAAATGTTGTTACGGTGTGGTGAAAATATGGCAAATAAATCATTTGGCAAATGAAAAAAGTTCAAAAGAGGCTTCGGCCAATAGCAAAAAGTTAATTTGTAAATCGACGAAAAATAGTTCGGTAAAATAATACTTATGACACATGATACTTCGATGATATAAAAATATGTCAAATAATGCATATAGCAAAAAAG
Source organism: Charanyca ferruginea (assembly GCA_947361185.1). NCBI lineage: Eukaryota > Metazoa > Arthropoda > Insecta > Lepidoptera > Noctuidae > Charanyca > Charanyca ferruginea. The sequence goes on along the minus strand of OX376055.1, from coordinate 1,314,007 downwards.
ACATCGGTCAATAGTTTTCGGTAAAATGAAATTCGGAAAAAAACATTTCGGAAAAGTGATCGGTTCCCGACATTAATGGTATTAAAAGACTAAAAAATAAACAAAAGAATATAGGTTGACCGAGTAAACTGCAGTGCTATTCTGTTCTCGATATTTCAGGGGCTTTTTTTATGTTGTTATAGGCTTGCGTTTGACCGCAACTCACCTGATCTTAAGTGATGATGCGGCCTAAGGTGGAGCACGCTTGCCTAGAATAAACCGGTTCACTCGTGCCTTGAAGATACCCAGATTATATAATGGCTTGATAACGTATCGTGGCCTATGCGACCACTTAAATTAAAAACCCGTGGTTGTTACAGAAACATTTATACTCTTATGTACCTACTCGTACTTTCTAAACGGTTCCGTAAAACTTAAACTTACTTATAAAAAAGGTGCTATTCTGTTGCAATCTCCCTCGGTGAACACCTTGGTGAAGTGAGCTGTCACCCAACTGTACTGCTTTGTAAATCCCTAGCATTGGGACAGATGACAGTTCACTTCACCTAGGTGTTCACCGAGGGAGATTGTAACAGAATAGACATACTGGTAGTAATCTTTATAACCAGTCACCCGACCCTGTTGTACACCCATGACCCAATATACATGGCGCGAATAATAAAGACACAAAGCCTAATTTCCTGTGTACCCTGAATTACTGGTAGCCGGAGAGCCATTCTGTTTGCCTATACACTTGACCCAAACCGGAAAAGGAAATTGTATTTCCTCATACTTTTCCTGCTGATTAAATTTGTTGTGGGTCCTAAGAAAACGTAACGTTTTATTCAGAGATCTCAGATTAATTCTTATGAAGATTGTGTTTTTTTTTTTTTTTTTGGAAATTGTTTTGGGATGATCGAGGAAAAAATGTGTTTGTTTTTGAGATCAAAAGCACGCTATTTTTAAGAAGATCTGTTTTGAGATGATGAAAATGGTAACCCAATATAATATTGAAAAATCTCGTGTCATAGTGTTTGTTATTGACTCCTCCGAAACGACTTGGATGAAATTTTTGGGTAGGTCTATACTTTGAATATGTTGTTGGCTATTTTTTTTTAGTTTATATAGTAACTAACTGACCCGACAGACGTTGTTCTGTCCCTATCTACATACTTACCTAACTACCTTACATACCCTACCTACCCTACATACCCTACCTACCCTACATACCCTATGTACCCTACATACCCTATGTACCCTACATACCCTATGTACCCTACATACCCTATGTACCCTACATACCCTACCTACCCAAATTGCGCCAATCCTCCAAAAATTGAAGAAACTAATATTTTATGTAATCTATTTATAATTTTTTGGTGAAGAAATGAATACGTCATCAATGTATTTTTAGGTAACATTGCTACTTGCCAAATTTCATGATTCTAGGTCAACGAGAAGTACCCTAAGGGTCAAGTCACACCGGAATGGCAGCGCAGCGGCCGGCAGCTTGCCTGCAAACCATTTTCAACTTTATCTCTAAACGGCATAGTATCGCTTCGGAAGTCATCGGCTCGCAAAGCCGCGCGGCGTCACGAGCTGCCGCTCGACGCATGCAAATTTTTAAACGATACTATGTCTTGACGTTTAGAGATAAAGTTGAAAATGGTTTGACAGCAAAACTGCCAGCCGCTGCGTTGCCATTCCGGTGTGACTCGGCCCTTAGGATTTGATTGCCTTGCGAGTGTCAAAATACGCGGCCTAAATGGGGCATAAACGCCGTATCTTTTGATTATGCTGCCTTACAAGTTTGATTTTTCACCGCTCCAAGAGATTGCAGGAACATTTGAAATTAATTTCAGCTTGATAGCTTCACCTGTTCGTACGTAGAGACAGACGGACAACAAAGTGATCCTATAAGGTTGCGTTTTTCCTTTATAGGTAGGGAACAATAAAAACTAACAGTTGAACAATAAAGAATGTTCTATTCTAAAATAAATCTTTTATTCACGTACGTACGGATGTTATCTCCCAGGGCACTCTCCGGAGCTTTTGTCTGAAGCAGTCAGTGACAGCAGTCTCCGCAGCTATAACTTAAGCTATAATCTTTTATGATCTACACTAAGCTACACTGCAGACAGTCCAATTGTGCTAGAAGACTATACTCCATTTAAAATAGTATTAGACAGAAGTTAAAAAATATTATTATTAATGCACACCTTGTAACAAACCCCCTTGACAAACGCCAGAAATCACGTCAGTCACAGGTTAAGCTACGCTAGCCGCGGTCGGTCTGTGGATGGGTAAACATCCCTTTCATATCGAGTTCCCTCCGTGCCTCGGAAAGCACGTAAAACTGTTGGTCCCGGCTGTCATTTGTGGCAGTCGTTATGGGTAGTCAGAAGCCAGAAAGTCTTACCAAGGAGTATCGTGTTACCCATTAACAGGGTTGTGGAGTTCCGATAGGCAGTCGCTCCATGTAAAACACTGGTATTCAGCTGCATTCGGTTAGACTGGAAACCGACCCCAATATAGTTGGGAAAAGGCTAGGCAGATGATGACCTTGTAACTAAAGTACACTAAACATGTTTACAGTTACGATACCTAGACCTCGAATTTATCATAATCTATTTTACAGCAACTGTCGTAAATTGTAACTATTTTAATAATTTATCTTATAAAATTATGTGACTTTCATTTAGTTGTATTATTCAATTCCAATTTACAATTTAATTAGAGTGTCAATACTAAAAACCTAAAAGAAGCAGGGATGAACAATACCGGGAACGTTATTTGTTTCACTATAATTCTACCAAATATAATATGTTACCTTATCGTTAAAATCTTTTATTTTGTATTTACCAAATGTGGGTTAAAAATAAATAATTTAAAATTGTTGTAACTTATCTTTGAAATAAAATTTTCTTCGTTCCTGCTTCTACGCGAATCTTTTTATTCCTAATGCTATTATAAATGGAGTATAGAAGATTGTGCTACAATGGCACTATAATAAGTATAATGAACGGTAAAAGTTACGTGTCTGAATGTGTCGGACACAAATAGTGTCCATTTGTGTCGATATCTTTTAAGAAAATCAACACAAAATTAATGCTACTAAAGGTCAAGTTTGCGTAATCTACTGTTATTTCATTGGTTGGTCAAAGTCAGAGTCAGAGTCAAAGCCAAAGTCAAGGTCAGAGTAAGAGTCAAATTATTCATTTAAATTAGAACAAAAAGCACTTCTGAACGTCATTAACATGGAAATGTTAATAAATCAGCCAAGTCGGGTTGTTGACACCATTAACTAATAATTCCAAAATACAACTTATCTTAAAATATATTTTATTTTAGCCCCGAAAACCCGATTCATTTTTAATTAACTGTAAAATTCGATTTTAAGTTGCTTTAAAATCAATTAATACTTAGTCAATTGAGTTGGTAAATAAGTGACGACACAGGCCGCTATTGTCATACAACATCTATGGAGGAATCTCGTTTTGACAGCTCATAAAAAGTATGTCAATTGATTGATGGTGTCAAGTACCCAATTACAGCAACACGAGTGCTTTACATACCGTTGTCTTTTTCTAGGAACCGACGTTTCGTCTAACGTCATTTTGGAAAATATTTCTTCAATACCAAGCATGTTATATGCTTGGTATTTTATTGAGTGAAATATGACGATAATTGTTAATGGTGGGGAAAAAAATAATGGCGATTTGTAGCTATGTAGGTGGCTATGCTCTGGTACCCGTACCCGAAGCCGGAGCGGGTAGATAGCTAATGATAATATTATGATGTGCCTAAAATAACGTTACTTAATAGGTATACTTGAATTTAAATTAAAGTTTGTTTTCGCTATTTATAAACGTGGGCAAACTCGTTAAACGAATCAATCAATCAATCAATCTTTATTTGGGAACATAGGTGTTACAAAAGGTCTTATGTAGGTTTACATTTTATTCAGAGCTCTATGTCCGAATGAATGGTTCTACAAAGAATCATGGCGAGATCCATAAATTCGTTTGTATGAAAAAAAAAGATTAATTAAGAGGGGTTAAAATATTGTCCAATGTGGAGAGTATATTACCAGGAGTAGATTGATATACTTACCATATTTTTAAACATCCCAAAACTAAAATATTTTATAATAAAAATTAACAGTTTTTTGTTTTATATCATCGCCCATTTTGTGTTTATAAAAAAAGAAAATGACAAGTGATATTAACGGATCTATCAAATAGGCACACAAGTGATGTGAATCGTTGTTTTGTAATGGTGAGTTGAAAAATCATTATTTGTGACATTATTTTCCAAAAAACGACTGTCAGTGTCAATGTTACTATCAGCTGCCGTTTTGTTCTGAAATAATGAGCTTTCACTTTTAACAAAAAGTGGTTTTCACTTTTAACATCAATTTATATTATTGGTTTTTAAAAATATTTTAAATGCCTGAAGATACTCTTTAGGTACCCAAGAGTATAAACATTAGAATTTCAACTTCTCTAAACATCTTTATTCTTTTTGTACAAATCCTGCCATGATTCGTTGAATGTCTTTCATGTGCAATGTTGTTCGAAGCTCTATAATTCGATCCATTTCATTTGGTTCTGGTCAGATGACCCATAATTCCTATGTGCAGGAGATTAGTCCAGAGATTTAGGTCCATCCGGTGGTACGCCCACAAACTAAATTGCTCGATTAGAAATGCACGTCCAATTGAAATATACCTACTAACACTATATCCATACTTATAAATGCAAAGTTACTGGCTAAAGTAGATTCGTCTTTCATGAGGTACTGTTTAAAGTGTTACAATAAAATACCTCCCCACATTGTTCAACTAAATGAGACAAAATTTAAGTCTTGTATTAAACGCGCACTATGCAACCGAGCATATTATAAATTGAGTGATTACATCACTGATAAAAATGCTTGGCTGGATGCTGGTCTAGCTCCACAGCCATAAGGGTTCATAGATTAATTGATTAGCATTTGTAACAATTTTTGGAGCTGCTGAAGATGTAGATCTAAATTATCTTTGCATTGTATAAATTCAATGTGTTAGTATTATATAATTTTTCGTAGCACATACATGTGAGCACTATGTTCTTTAAAGCTACCATTTACGAGGTATACCTCTCATTGACTTGAATATGCTCTGGCGGTTGGGAGAGTCATGCTCACTTGAATGTCTCGCTGCCGGTGGCGCATGTATTGGATCATTCGGTTCCCTTCAAAATGGTTGAGCTAAATGGTGCCGATCCGTGCGTCATGTTCGTGAACGGACGCCGTCGGTTGGAACTGGTCATCTCTTAGCTGCCTCGGTTATTTTAAATTTTGGGTTGAATTGTTATTATAACTATATTTGTCTCTAGACCTCTTTTAACATGCAAGACGTGTTACATTGTTCTCACATTGTACCCTTAGATTCAACATGAATGATGTAACCTAAATTTGTAAAATTTATCTGATTTTAAAAGAGTGTTCATGGAGTTTCTTTCTCGTTCTTCTCCATAGAAACCTACTGTTTGGAACGAGCATCTAGCTTCAACTTTCTGACTGACTGACTCTGACAATTCAAAAGTACCTGTAAATGGTTTAATTGAAATAAATGAGTTTGAGTTTGAGTTTTGAGTTTGAAAAGTAGATAAGTTTGTCCGTTAAGCATTCACGGCAAAAACTGATTAACTATAATGAAAGAACAATGTTCAAAAATGTATGGACACCATCCCCACCCTTGTAGCACTTTAAAACCTATGTTAATCGAAGGGCCATAGCCACCATATTATTTTATTGTATGTCAGCGAAACTGAAATGTCCGTCCGAAAAAAGTTATATCGAAATGAAGAAACCGGAATCTGCAACCCCAAGTCACAATTAAGTTGCCGAATGTTGTTGTGTTGTTGCTTTGTTATTAAAATATGACAAAAAAATATCATAGATGTGATGATACTTTTCTACTTTTACCGAGAAACTTATTACTGTGGAATAATTAAATACTTTCAGTCGGAGTTTCCAAACAACTCTTTGAAATCAAAATGGTAAAAAAAGTAAAATGAATATAATAATAATATGAATCGTTTATTAATATATAATTAATATTAATCCGCGACTTTATCTGCATCCGCGACAACCGACATTCACACGGACAAAGTCACGAGCGAAACCCAGTTTACAATACTGTGGAATAATTAAATACTTTCAGTCGGAGTTTCCAAACAACTCTTTGGAATCAAAATGGTAAAAAAAAGTAAAATGAATGTAATATGAATCGTTTATTAATATATTATTAATATTATTCCGCGACTTTATCTGCATCCGCGACAACCGCCATTCACACGGACAAAGTCACGAGCGAAACCCAGTTTACAATAAATACGTTTTATAGTTTGGTAGAGTTTGCGTTCATTATTTCACCAAACTGACACACTATTCTATTCCTAAACCACTGCCAGTCCTGAAACGAATGACGACTTAACAGTAGCGGTCACCAGGAAAGCGTCGAGGCAAAGAAGCTCGACGAAACCTTACAAATGTTTTGAATCCCCTAACGAAATTGATCAGAAAAGAACAGCAGATGCAAAAAAAAATCATTAATCAGTAAACATATGGCTAGCAAATAATGAAAAGTAATTAATTAAATTTCTTATGAGCAATCACTATTCATCAACTTTGATATATTCACTCCTGAGGTTGGATCAAAGGACTTTCATAGTAATGGCAACGTTTGGCAGACGGAGACGGCAGTACATTATCCTCTATGACATACCACTGCAAAAAGACACTTACTGAATGGTTGACGAACAAAAGTTATGAAGAAATTGAGTCTATACTCCACACAATCACATTATTCCCAAAATACAGATAATCTACACATACAATTTGCTACTGGACTAAAACAAAAAGCACACAAAACAACACCTCCCATACCAAATACACACACTCTTACCCTACACACACACACACACACAAACACACAAAATATTATTTATTTGTTCTTTTTTATTTTTCTCCTTTTTTAAACAATATTGTTAAATACTTTGGCATGCTTTCAGAATTATCTGTTCTTTATTATCTCACACATATTATGTATAGTTAATGTAAACTGGAAGAGCGGAACCACCTAATACAAGCAAATGTTTGCTTAAAAGGTGACTCCAAACATGACTGTGGTTTTACCTATTAGTTGATGAAAGAAACATTTTTTTTTTTTTTACTATCCATACCTATATTATAAATGCGAAAGTAACTCTGTCTGTTGCGCTTACGATGAAACGACAGCACCGACTTTGATAGCTCAGGTAGCTCGATTCCTGGCTACTAAGCTACTTTTAGGGTTCCGTACCTCAGGAAAAAACGGAACCCTTATAGGTTCACTTTGTTGTCCGCCTGTCTGTCTGTCTGTCAAGACCCTTTATCTCGAGAACGCGTGGACGTATCGAGTTGAAATTAAAACCATATACTCAAGTCTACAGTCCCTTGATGCTGTAAAAAAATCAACCCTCTATGTTAACGCGAAAAAAAGATACGGCCGTTTATGTCGCAAAAAACACATTTATAATATTAAGTAGATTAAAGTATGTTTAGTAGGTATGGATAAGTATAGAATTATGGATGGACCTACAAATATGTACGGAATCCTCGGTGGGCGAGTCCGACTCGCACTTGTCCGACTTTTTATTATCCATACTAATCCATCCCACTCCATTCCACTCTCTCTGGTTTTAGCTTACGATGAAACCACAGCACCGACTTTAATAGCTCAGATAGCTATCTGAGCTATTAAAGTCGGTGCTGTCGTTTCGATCTCTGGGAAAGAACATAACCTACTTTTTAATCACCGTCTTCATTTTCATCGACCTTCACGCGGACGAAGTCGCGGGCAAAAGCAAGTATTGTAAAAGGAGAACACCGCTGTTCGTCCTCATAACATTATCCTCTAGTCGCCCTTTGACATCAACATGAATAAAGAGCCCTGTTTTTTTTTAAACTGATACCCGAGTGTCTGCTTACTTTTTAATAAGTGACATAATACCCATTGTATATTGCTCCTACGAACATTACGAGCCTTTTTAAAAGTCACTTAGGAGCCTTATTTTGTTTGTAACGCGAAACCTTTTTTGTTTAAAAAAAACTGAATTTTCTAAACTGGATGTGATGTTATGAATATTTCATGAAATACTTTGCTTACTGTGCGTTTGTTGAACGTATTTATAATTGTACGCAGCCGAAAATGTTGCTGGAATGTTTTATGAGAGGAGGTTGATGTTTCAAAGTTGGCCGAGGAAGTACTTATTACCATCATACTTGTTTCTACTGCCAAGCATTCAGATGCTCAAATTAGAAGGGTCTAAGAATGGGTAATAGTGAAAACACAGACACAAGTGACTGCTCTTTGCTGTCTATGGATGATTGGGGCAATAAGCGTAGCACGCATGCAGTAGGTCGATTCTGTAAAATTCAAACAACAACTCGCATCTCACATCGCTATTCACTCTCACTTCGCATAAGGTTCAATACGACCTTGATATATTTGACACTTTGAATCGGGTTCGAGTTCGAAGTGAGCGTCGAAGTGACGGGAAAATTACCTTACAGAATGCTACTTCTTACGTCATCTCATACTTTATCTGTCAAAATCTCCTTGTCAATTTTGTTCAACTCGCTGACACGCTCGCAAGGGTGGCGCTAGTGTAAATTCGAATACCGAGTTTATAGAATGCCAATCAAGAAACTCACAGCAATTCAGATTCGAAGTTTAGACTAACTGGTGATGCAATTGATGTCGTTTCTCGCCTGGAACTCTATTCATAATAGCGTTCTTACAGTGAAACATTGTTTACACTGAAAACATTGCGGGACAAGACTTAATTTCAAATCAAGTCATAATAAAATTATCATTATTAGGTCATTGATTACAGGAACAGTTCCTTCGTCTGCCTAATCTTTTCCTATGTTGGGATGTATAGATATGCTTCCTGTCTAACCCAATGCAGGTGTATACCCGTGTTTTACTTGTGGGGCGACTGCTTGTCTGACCTCCACAACCCAGTTACCGCATAATACGATGACCCTTGGTATGACTGGAACAGTTTTTAATTTAAATGGAATTCTTATTATTGGTCCATTCGTAAAATAGGGAGTTTAGATCTAATCTGTAACCTGAATTGGGTTGTTGACACCATTAGGGTTAGGGTTAGGTTATCTTTCAATAATTCCAAAATACAACTTATCTTAGAATACACTTTATTTTAGACCGGGAAACCCGATTAATTTTCAATAAACTGTAAAATTCGATTTTATATTGCTTTGAAATCAATTAATAGTTAGTCAATTGAGTTGGTAAATAAGTGACGTCACAGGCCGCTATTGTCATACAAAATCTATGGTGGAATCTCGTTTTGACAGCTCATAACAAGTATGTCAATTGATTGGTGGTGTCAAGTACCCAATTCAAACTCAACCTCAAAATCATTAATCTATACTATAATATTAGGTATAAAGCTGAAGAGATTGTTTGTTTGTTTGTTTGGTTGAACGCGCTAATCTCAGGATCTACTGGTTCGAATTGAAAAAATCTTTTTGTGTTGGATAGTCCATTTACCGAGGAAGGCTATAGGCCCATGCGAAGCCGGGTCGGGTCGCTAATTTCAAATAAACCATTTACAGGCTTTTGAATTGTCAGCGTCAGTCAGTCAGAAAGTTGAGGCTAGTTGCTCGTTCCAAACAGTAGGTTTCTATGAAGAAGAACGAGTAAGAAACTCCATGAACACTATTTTAAAATCAATTTAATATGTTATTCATTTCGGTTACATCATGTATATTGAATCTAAGGGTAGTCGTGTACGTTAAAAGAGGTGTAGATGAAAATATAATCATATTAAACAACTTAACAAATTTAGAATAACCGAAGCAGCTAAGAGATAACCAGTCCCAACTAACAGCGCCCGTTCACGAACATGACGCACAGATCGGCATCATTTTATTCAAGTGAGCATGACATACTCCCAACCGCCAGGGCACCTTCAAGTCAATGAAAGACATACCTTGTAAATGGTAGCTTTAAAAAACCTAGTGCTCACATGTATGTGCTATGAAAAATTATACAATATTAACACATTGAGTTTATACACTGCAAAGATAATGTAGATCTGGATAAGGTAATGGAGCTGCTGAATCATTAGCTCACAGAGAAACATTGTCACCGAAAGGAAAGTTGAACATCAACTTAAGCGGTGAGCTGACTAGCCTGCGTTTATCAGTCTGACTGCATTCCAACCAGAATGAATGTTCAGCATCCCAGTCTAACCGCCGCCGTGGGCAAGGTGCCAAAAGTTCACGAGACATTTTACCAATTGGGACTAATTATTATTTTGTTAACTTAAGTGTCAGTGGGCAGGGAACATTGCTCGCAGAATGGATGGCCGATGGGGTCGAAACGTTCTGGAGTGGCGACCGCGAACCAGAAGACGTTGCGTTGGAAGGCCTCCCACTAGATGGACCGATGACCTGGTGAAGGTTGCGGGGATCCGCTGGATGCGAGTCGCACGGGACCGGTCAATGTGGCGACACTTGTGGGAGGCCTATGTCCAACAGTGGACGTCGTTCGACTGAAATGATGATGATGATTTTAATGGAACACTACTTCTGCCCGCCTCGTAGCTAAGCGAAAGCCGTAGAGATCAATCGGACAAGGTAAAGGTAGGCTTACTGCGGTCTTTCCGTAGATTGGTGAACATCCATTTCATACCGAGTTCCCCCCGTGTCTCGCTAAGCACGTAAAGCCTGTGGTCCTCGCAGATCTTTGATATTCATTATGGTTAGTCATTATGGGTAGTCAGAAGTCAGAAAATCAAACAACGTCGTCAGTCGTAGTCGTTTAACCCAGTAACTGATTTATGAAGGTCAGATTGTGCGAACTGCCAGACTGTGAAATTCACTGCCCGCCTCTCTGTTCCCTGATAAATATAATCTGGGTATCTTCAAGGCACAAGTGAACCGGTTCATCCTAGACAAGCGTGCTCCACCTTAGGCCGCATCATCACTAAAGATCAGGTGAATTGCGGTCAAACGCAAGCCTATTAGAAAATTAAAAAAAAAGATAGGCAGTCGCTTTATGTAAATCACTGGTAGTTCAGTTTCAGTTGCATCCGGTTAGACTGAAAGCCGACCCCAACATCGGAAATGATCGGTAGATGACGACTTGCTGACTCCCGTGACTTCATCCACGTAGACTTCGAAAGTCCAAAGTCAGACGAAAACACAAAATCGGGATAAGAACCTTATCCAATCTATTAGATCAATCTGTATGTGTGCAAAATATCAGCCAATTCCGTAAAGCCGTAAGAGCGTGAATGAGTAACAAACATTCATTCGTCCATCTTCACAAACTTGAGTATTTTTAGTAGCAGTACAAAAGTCAAAAGTCAAAGCATTTATTTCAATTAAACCATTTGCAGGCACTTTTGAATAGCCAAAGAGTCAGTTAGTTAGTCAGAAAGTTGAAGCTAGTTGCTCGTTCCAAAACGTAGGGTAGGTCTCTATGGATAAGAACGAGCAAGAAACTCCACGGACACTCTTTTCAATCAAGCTTTTACAAAATCCTGGTTACATTATTCTTGCTGCTTCTATATGTGAAAACAATGTAAGTGAAGAGAAATCCAAAACATTCTAATTAAAAATAAATTAATATAAGAGCCATGGTAGTTAAGAGATGACCAATCTCAACTGACAGCGCCCGTTCACGAACATGACGCGCGGATCAGCACCACTCAGCTCAACCATTTTGAAGGGAACCGAATGATCTAACCCACACGCCACCATCAGCGAGACATTTGAGCGAGCGTAACAATGCTTTCAACTGCCATGCTCATTTATGTCAAACACATTGAATAAATAAATGGCTCCATAGTTCTCACATTTACATAATAATTGAAATAGTGCTATTAATTTATACAAAGCTAGAATTTCCAATGTATGTAAGTATGTCATTTGACAGATAAAATATAATAAGTAAATAATAATAACGGTACACGTTATTCATGTCAATACACCCATACACTTTTGTGAAAATGTCCTAGCTAACTTTAATACAAGGCAGTGATTCAAACCACAGACGCAATGCAATCTAATATAACCGTGCTCTAGAGAACAATATTGCAGTTGACCCTAAACGGCATCTCTTCAATCTCTTCAATATGAGATTCCTTAGTTTCACGTCTCGCTGAATTGAATTCTTGGAAATCTTATACTAGGTAAGATGACGATATGACGGTACCTTCCACTTTTGCCTTCATTACTTCTTTGTAAGCAAAGGATTTCACTAGAATTGTATGAAAACAAAAAAAATGCTGCCTTTCTAGAACTTTATGGCTAACAAGGTTATTAAAAACTGGTCAAGTGCGAGTTTAACTTGCGCGGAGAGGGTTCTGTACAATGTCAATTGATAGAATTCTTATAGGTTTTTCTGTAATCAACAAGCAATCAAATATATTTTAATTTGTTTTTAGAATTTTAGGCTCTGTAGTTTCGGAGATCAGGGGGTGGTGAATGGTAAATTTTCGTCTTCTTTCATGAATAAAATCAAAACTTTTTATTTTACAATAATAACAAAAATATATTTGTGATCCTCATAATGAGCCCTTTCATTTGATATATAACACAGTAAGGTATGCAATTTTTTTTTTAATTTCCTAAGTTGTCTTTCCGACAATTTCCCTTATTTAAAAAAAAATATTTCTTTACACATCTGTGTTTGGGTTATAGGATTACACCATCCTACCAAATATCACTTGATTTGGTCCAGTAAATTAACGGACGGACAGACAGACGCACGAGTGATCCTATAAAGGTTCGGTTTTTTTTTACGGAACCCTAAAAAGTAGAATACAAGTATCTAAAACATATAACATGGCTGCATCTACATTTATAGTATAAAGAGGTAAAGTTACCTCTTTATTTATAATGTTGTATGTTTGTGAGTTTGGATGTATAAGGTAATCTCCGAAACTGGTCATCCGAATATATAAAACTACATTCCTCTCGAGTGTCATAGGATATATTTATCTTTCTAATACAGGGTTAGGACGACGATACGACAAAAAATACTAGTAATACTAGTTCATAAAAATATTTATCAAATAAATCCAAAAACGAAATTGAAAAAATAATAGTTTAAAAAAACTAAAAACACGCTTTTTATAGAAAACCAAACTAAAAAATAGAAAATAATTTTTAATAAATTTGAATTAAGATAAGTGTTAAAAATTTAGTTTAGTTTTTTTAAACTATTATTTTTTTTTTACTTTTTAGTTTGGTTATATCTATATCTATCAATATTATGTACATTAATTCTACCAGGGGCGCTTGTGCAGTACCTTCCTAGTATATAATAGCTGTTTTTTCGGCAAGTAATTTTGAACGAAATATGTATTTTTTTTTTTTTTTTAATAATTTTATCAAATTAGTGTATTGTTATCGGTCCTCGATAAATCTACAAAGTTTGAACGATATCTGGCCGTTTATAGTGGGTCAAAATCGCGCCCAAAGAAGTCGGTTACAAACAAACATACAGGTGAAGCTAATAAAAAGCTGGTAAAAAAAAGTTCAGATACACTACAGAGCATATTAAATGTAACCAAAATGTAACACCATATGAAATATTGGTTTCCTAACTTGTGAGAAGAGCGGCAACGTGTGACGTCATAATTTAATATTATTAATGCTCAATAAAACAATTACACCAAATTACCAAATCCTACCATGATCATTTTTTGTGCTATTGCCATCCCACCCTGTGTAAAAATCTCGTGTCACAGTGTTTGGTATCGAACTCCTCCGAACTGAAACGGCTTCACCGATTTTGATGTGAATACTAGCTGATGCACGCGACTTCGTCCGCGTGATATTAAAGATACTAACAATTATAGACCCGTGTCCGTGTTGCCGGCTTTCAGCAAGTTTTTTGAAAAGATTATGCTTAATCAGATGCTTGCTCATTTTAACACAAATGGCATATTACACGATCAACAGTATGGTTTCACCAAAGGGCGTTGTACGACTGACGCCGGTGTCACTTTATAAAAACACATATTTACTGCGTGGGAAGAGGCACAAGATGCCATAGGAATCTTTTGTGACCTCTCCAAGGCATTTGATTGCGTAAATCACGACACATTAATTCTGAAACTTGGACTTACGTACTAGGTAAACTTGCGCTTAGTTTAGTGAAATCTTATTTAAATGATAGACAGCTGCAAGTACAAATAAACGGGGTGAATTCACATGGTTTAAAAGTACAAATGGGAGTTCCACAAGGCTCAATTTTAGGTCCTTTCTTCTTTTTAGTTTATATTAATGATCTGGTGATGATATGGTGAAACTGCCATCAAAAACCGTCCAGCCATTTCAGAGATTAGCCGGAACAGACAGACCGACAGCCTGACAAATTTTTTGAAAATTGTGTTTTTTTATATACGTTCAGACAGCGTCGTCAACTGCTTACCCTATCCGAAGAAATTTTAATGCGTGGGCGGTAGAAGTTGATGACACTGTCTGTACATTGATATTACAAACGAATACTTCAATTTTATTTATTTGTTTAGATTTAATAAGTCTGAGAACAGGTATTTTTTATATCCCTAGGTGATATGGGTAACCGGGTAGGTAGCTAGGTAGGGTAGGTAGGTAGACTATGTCTCATTTTCTTCATTACACCACCCGAGCCAACCCAGGGCAGGCAGCTAGTATTTTATGATACCATTGATACCTTTTAAACCAAACTTGAGGGCCTAGACAAAAATCCTATTCTGTTGAAAAATCAAATTGTATGCAATAGACATATTTGCATCACGTGAAATCTGGTAAGCAAACGTCAACTCCATACAATTAGATTTTTCAAGAGAAACAGATTTTGTCTACCGGTCCTGTTTAATTCGTGCCTCCAAAACAGTTGCAAATTCAAACTAAAACTAAATCTGCGACTACGTATGACGTCATGGTTACAAGCAGTGGTTTCCAATTGATGACGTCACGGAACCACTGAGCCAAACTGCCTTTGCAATGGTCTTTAAGGATGCATCTGTAAAAAGAGGATAAGTTAAATGTAGCGGAACTTGGCAAAGAAAAGATTTTACTTCCCTTGTCGCGGTTGTTGAAATTTTAACGGGTAGAAAACAAAATGGCACCCTCTTGTACGCTTATTTCCTGCTGTCATGGATAAGTTTGTCAATCGAAGTTGTTGAGGTTTCCATTTAAGAATTGTTGAACGTTTCAATCACAATGAAAAGACGTTTTCTACGTCAGAAAAGTATTTGTGAATTGTGTTTTAAAATTCAGACGAAAATCTATTTTCAATTTAATAAATTATTAGAAAACTTTGTCATACCAATTTTTTTTTCCTACTGTGTTGAGGTCAGCGTTCAGTCTAACCTAAATATCACGTGTTTTACATGGAGCGACTGCCAGTATGTCCTCGACAATTCAGTTACTGGTTAACACGATTGGTAAGACTGGTTGTCAGACTTTCTGGCTTCTGACTACACATAATGACTGTCAAAGATCTACGAATGACAACCGGGACCAACGGCTTTATACGCTTTCCAAGGCATGGAGGAGTCTAGATATAAATTGAATGTTCACTCATCCACAGACTGACCGCGGCAAGCGATATTCAGTTTCGCACAGCAATATAAAACATTTTTTTAGTAAAAAGAAGCTTTATAAAAACATTCTTTGACCTGCTATCATTTTTGCATGTAAAAATTGCACAATAACACATGGTTGTATTATTTTTCCACATAACTAGTGTTAGTAATATAAAACACAAAATCAAAACCGGCAACACATAAATTGAATGTCCGAGGCAGGTTGCGCAGAGAACCTAGTTGTCTCCATAAAATGCTTCAGACCAGGGGTGTGATCCTGTAAGACCTCATTCTAAACTTCGAATCTGAATCCGCTGTGAGTTTTATGATTGGCATTTTAAAAACTCGGTTGATAATTCGAATTTACACTAGCGCCACTAGTGTCAGCGAGTTGAACAAAATTTACCTACACTTAGTACTTAGTGAGATGACGTAAGAAGTGGCATTTTATAAGGTAATTAGGTACCCCGTCACTTCGACGCTCACTTCGCACTCGAACCCGAATCAAAGTGTCAAATATAATTATCAAAGTCATCTTAAACCTTATGCGAAGTGAGAGTGAATAGCGATGTGAGATGCGAGTTGTTGTTTGAATTTTACAGAATCGACCTACAGGGGAGTAAGGACTGTTGAAGGATTGTTAATGACCCGCGTTCGATGCATCAGTTAAGCGAAGTTTGAAAGAAGTCGAAACATAAAATATTAGTTTAATTGTCATTATTGGTTATTATGTACCTCTACAGTAATAACGTTAACCTAAACTATAATTACCCTTAATTAACGTTTCTGGCGTCAAAGGGTCGAGACATGTTAACCGCGAGTGGTATACTTTTCCTGGTATATAATAATGTGTGCGTTGTTAGTAACAAAGCCACTGTGACGTGTACACACATCAAGTTAGACATTTCCAGTTTAATCTGATCTCACATTATATAGAATTTCCATACAAGAGAGGTCCGCTTACATTGGAAATGTATAGGTTGATGTGTAGCCGTGTGTACGTGACTTTGCAAACCTTATGACCCAGACACAACATCAAATATTTAGGTGAATACAGAGAAAGTAAAGCCTGATTTCTCATACGAAAACTTCATGTGGCAAAACGTCGAGTTGGTTGTTGCAGTGGTACCATAGAAACTGCAATAAAAAGAAAACGAAATAAGTAAAATTACGATTATTATTTATCAAAAAACAATTATAGGTGGGCTTCATCATGTCAGCCTTTAAACGCCTACTGCTGGGCATAGGTCTCCGGGGGTTCAGCCGTAATCGTCATGCTTTGCCGACAAAGGTTGGCGATCGCAGCTGTTGTTAAGGTACTCAGAAGGACGTTGCTGTCCATCTTCCGGTCAATATCCCTGTGTCGCCTTCTACGACACCCACGGATAGAAAAAGGGTGGTGCTAATCGCGGCCGGAGTACCACCCTATGTTGTTATGTTAGGGGGGTTTGGTTTCCGCACTTAGTCCCTAAATATGACCCATTGTACGTGAGCCATGGCGGCCGATTCAGAGTACCACCCTATTTCTCGTGGGGTGTCCGAGCTAGAATACCACCCCCATGTGTCGTCGAAGGCGACTTAGGGAAAATCCGGAAGTCGGGCAGCAGCAGCTTCCGTGTACTTAACAGCTTCTCTGCGATCCCCAAGACGCCTGCCAAGCGTAGGGATTATGGCAACGCCCCCCAGTTGTGGGGGAGGCCTTTGTTCAACAGTGGGAATCTTCAGGCTGATGATGATGATTCGCGGCCGGCACAACAGGTGGGCTTAAAATATTTGTATTCATTTAGAGAACTTGGCAACCTACCACCTTTTTTTTTTTTTTTTTTTTTTAATGGGACAAGCCCGCCACACTATTCCCTAACCACTGTAACTCCTGTAAGCCAGAATCAACAGTGGCGACCACCAGAAAAGCGCCAGAGCAATGAAGCTCGACGAGTCCCAGAGAAACGATTCAACTGTCTTGGATCCCGCAACGAAATTAATCAGAAAAGAACAGCGGAGGAGTAAGAAAATCATATTTTCCACTTCCCTCCAAATCAAGCAGGAGATAGAACAGAACTAGGCCAATAGGCACAAAGGGACGTTTACAACTGGGAGAAACCCAGTTGCTAAGCACCACGGATTATAATTGACATAATTAATGGGTCCTAAAAAAAAGTGAGCTGTTACATTAAATTTGATTCCAATAATAGGTATGGCAAAAACGCTTGAACGCACGGAAATTAGTTCTAGTTTCCACAAGGTCCGCATAATAAACTGCACCGGATGTAGCCTGTACACTATCCAACATAATATTGCGTTCTTTCTGCCAAAGAATACACTCCCATAAGATATGATGTGCAGATTGTTCGTATTCACAGTCAGATGTAGAACATTGACACAAAGGCGAAGCAACAAGCTTGAAAGAAAATAATTTACTTTTAAAGTTGCCATGTCCTGTTAGAAATTGGGCAACACAGTGGTCCACCTCCAGCCATGTCCTGGCCAGCCGCTCACGAACGGATGGAAAAAACTGATGAAGGTGACGGCCTACCCCCTCCTACCTACCACCTCTTTCCACTATGTTGGGGTTGGCATATCGGTTATCTAGATACAGCTGAATACCACATGGAGCGGCTGCCTGCCTGAGTTCCACAACCCAGTCACTGAGTCACACGATACTCCTTGGTAAAACTCGTTGTCAGACCTTCGGACTTCTGATTTCCAACTGTCAAATATCTGTGAATGACAGCTGTGATCAATGTCTTTACGTGCTTTCCAAAGCTCTGAGAGGTCTCGGTATGGATGGTCACCAATCCAAGCGTTGCTTAACTTAGCTTGGCTTTTACTTAAACTCAAAGTCAAATCATTTATTTCAAATAAACCATTTAGAGGCACTTTTGAATTGTCAAGGAGTCAGTCAGTCAAAAAGCTGCAGCTAGTTGCTCGGTGCAAACAGTAGGTTTCTATGGAGAAGAACGAGCAAGAAACTCCATGAACACTCTTTCAAAATCAATAGAATATTATTTTAGGTTACATCATTCATGTTGAATTTAGGGGTACAATGTGAGAACAATGTAACAAGTTGTGCACGTTAAAAGAGGTCTAGTGACAATTAAATTAGACAATTCAAAATAAATTTTAAATAACCGAGGCTGCTAAGAGATGACCAGTCATAATTGACGGCGCCCGTTCACGAACATGACGCACGAATCGGCACCATTTAGCTCAACCATTTTGAAGAGAACCAAATGATCCAACACATGCGCTACGATCAGCGAGACATTCAAGTGAGCATGGCAAACTCTCAACCGCGAGCTCTCCTCCAATTTCCAATTTGGCCATAATGTTGCTTAATTCTTCGCCACACAATATGACATTACGCGTAGTACACTAGTACACACATACACAGACTGTTTCAACACAGTTATTTAGCTATGTTTACACCAGCGCGTAATGTAAGACGTCCACTGACCATTGTCTGCGTAACGATGGCTATTATTACCAGCTTTTTATTAGCTTCACCTGTATGTTTGTATGTTTGTTTGTAACTGACTTCTTTGGGCGCGATTTTGACCCACTTTAAACGGCCAGATTTCGTTCAAACTTTGTAGATTTATCGAGGACCGATGACAATACACTAATTTGATAAAATTATTAAAAAAAAAAAAACAAAAAAAAAATACATAAGTCGTTCAAAATTAGTTGCCGAAAAAACAGCTATTTAATACTAGGAAGGTACTGCACAAGTGCCCCTGGTAGAATAAATGTACATAATATTTATAGATATAGATATAACCAAACTAAAAAGTAAAAAATAAATAATAGTTAAAAAAAAATAAAAGCACGCTTTTTATAGAAAACCGAACTAAAAAATAGAAAATAAATTTTAATAAATTATTTTATTTAAAAAAAAGCGTGGGGTGCATGGTGTCGATAGTTATAAATATTTTATTGACAGATATGAGTAGAGTGATTATCAATTTGATAATATCTTAAAATGCACCCCACGCTTTTTTTAAAATAAAATAATTTATTAAAATTTATTTTCTATTTTTCAGTTCGGTTTTCTATAAAAAGCGTGTTTTTTGTTTTTTTAAACTATATTTTTTTTTTACATAGCTCCTACGCAATGTTTGCCTGTAGCGCGTAACATAAAAAGTGTGTTACAGGTTTTGGATGCTACCATGTTTATTATCTCGGCTCGGAAAGTTGGGTATTATGGGGGGAAGGGAAAAGAACATTGGAACTAATTATATAGATATAATATTGCCTAGGTATAAAAACAAATGTCATGAAGTTTGGAAAAAATATTTTAATCAGAGATCTAAAGAAAAAGGAATATGGTACAGGTCTATAGTATCGGAGCCTCCTCATGTACAGTGGTTCTGTAATACTAGGCTAAGCAGAGAAATTGTAGTAACAGCTCACAGACTGCGATCTGGACACATGCCGTTCAATAATTTTGGATTTAATGAAAAAAACTATTCACCAAATTGTGAAGTGTTAACACACTGGGCGATGTTATACATTTATTGACGGAGTGTGTTAGATTTCAGTCTGCAAAAGAAGATCTACTTAAAGAGCTTGACATAAATATGAACGATGTTTGCATGTTCCATCATATTTTGTCGATACCTAAATCCGGAGCTGCCTATAGTTTAATTAAGTTTGTGTTCTTAAGATTTACATTATAAGGTCCGATGGGACTGGCATATATACCGGTACAAAAGTCCCTAAATAAAGAGAAAACAAAACTCAGCTTGGATGTTTTGAACATTTTTTTGGATTTAATCTTCTTTTGGCCGCGAATTACGTATCCCAACTTTTTATGTGTAAACATATTAGCACTCGGTAGTATCTAGCTGACGCGTAAGGTGTAAGCGTCAGACGACGTCACCGTAAGATTTGTTGTTCATGTGTGCGTGAAACTGGTACTGATACGAGCTCACATGTTTGCACATTTTTCGTAAGTACCTTGATACTCTTTTGTTTATTTATAGTAAATTATAGATTATAACCTTCCTAGATAATTCCTCTTCCGATTGGTGTAATGAAAAATCAGTACTGTAGTTTCTGAGGTTATCCCAAACAAACACAAATTCAGGGAGGTAAGAACAAAATATAATGTTGAAAATGATTTATACATATATTGCATTTGTTTTCTTTCTAATTCAAAGGAACTGAGTCAGATTTTAATTAAGTGTGACTATTCCGTGACTGAATTTTAAAAGGATTATGACATTATTGACTATATTAATTTAATTTTATTGCTTGATATTTTAAGTCATTACACATCTGCTACACTGTGCCGCGACAGCTGTCGCCGACGCGATCGCGTCGATCGGCAGCGGTCGATGTCTGGCGGCGACTGTCACCGACACTCGATTGCGGCACTCATCTGATATCTGTGCCGGTCGCGGGCAGTCGCAGGCAGTCGGCGACGGTCGGCGATTGTCGGCGATTGTCGGCGACTGTCGGCGACTGTCGGCTACTATCGCCGACCGTGACTACGACCGCTCGCGACAGCTGTCGCGTCACTGTGTCGCAGATCTGTAAGAGCTCTAATATTTTTGCGCATCAAAATGCAATTGATAAACTGTAGGTTCATCTGCTGACAACAGGTTTGGTGCAGTGGTTGAACGATTGACTGCTGCTCTGCCTCTCGCGAGATCGATTCCCGCTCGATACAAATATTTGTACGGCCTACAAGATACAGGAGCTATTTCTAGTATAGGGTAACGTATTTAAAAAGACAGCTTCGGTAAAATGCACCTACATTTTGGGAATAATAAAAGAAAAGAAATAATGCAAGTTGGGTTGTCTCCTATCCTGTGTTCCAAAGTAGGTGCCCTAGTTAACAGCGGTCGTAAATAACACATAACAGAGCATTTACGAACAAAGGGGGGCGCACACCCCGCTGTTTTTAATTCACATTTTTAGCTCTAAGCGCGTAATGTAGGATTTTAGAACGGTTTTTAGGAACATTGCGCTGTGCTATCTAGCTAACTGACTTATTAAAGCGGTTTTTTTTTTATAATCATCTTTAGGAGCATTGCGGTGAGCTAAGACTTATCAATTATGCATTTGTTTTGCTGTTAGTCTACCTATCGACGACCTGTCAAAAAGCTACGAATGTCGAGATGAATGTTGAATGAATGTTTTGGATTTCTCTTCACTTACATTGTTTTCACATATAGAAGCAACAAGAATAATGTAACCAGGATTTTGTAAAAGCTTGATTGAATAGAGTGTCCGTGGAGTTTCTTGCTCGTTCTTCTCCATAGAGACCTACGCTACGTTTTCTTCGCTAGCTTCATCTTTCTGATTAACTAACTGACTCTTTGACTATTCAAAAGTGCCTGCAAATGGTTTAATTGAAATAAATGCTTTGACTTTGACGGTTTTACGTGCTTTTCGAAATACGGAGTCACCAGTCCATGGAAATATTATTAATTAATAAAGTGTCGCTGCATAAAGTCTGATTTTTCCATTTCTTACTGAGAACGTGTTGTTTCTAATCCTTGACCTAATTTAGGTCCCACTATTTCAAATTTGACTCTATCACCACTTCGGACCGGATCACCGGGAAAGTCAATGGGACTTCTTTCATTATAACTAGGCATGGCATACTGGTCATCATCATCATCATCATCATCATATCAACCTTTAGACTTTAGAGGTCCGCTTACATTGGAAATATATAGCTTGATGTGTAGCCGTATGTACGTGTCTTTGCAAACCTTAAGACCCAGACACAACATCAAATATTTAGGTGAATACTGAGAAAGTTAAGCCCGATTTCTCATACGAAAACTTCATGTGGCAAAACGTCCAGTTGGTTGCAGTGGTATCATAGAAACTACAATAACCGAGAAAACGAAATAAGTAAAATTATGATTATTAATTATCAAAAAACCATTATAGGTGGGCTTCATCATGTCAGCCTTTAAACGCCCACTGCTGGGCATAGGTCTCCCTCAAGTGGAGGTCCAGCCGTAATCGCCATGCTTGGCCGATGCATGTTGGCGATCGCAGTAGATGTTATGGTACTCAGAAGGACGCTGCTGCTCATCCGCTGGTTAATATCCCTCTGTCGCTTTGTTACGACACCCACGGGTAGAAATGGGGTGATGTTATTTGCGGCCGGCACCACACAGTTCACATACTGCTAAATATCATACTGGCATACTGGTAACTTCCAATAATGGCCCAATTAGTTCTCAATTCTGAAAGGGTTTCAGTCCCAGCGGTAGGGTCATTGTACACTGGTTATGTGGCTGCTAATATAACTGGAATTACGTGAAGGAAAGGATTACAGGCATTTCATTTTACATCAGAAACATTTTAATCCTCCATCCGTAAAGTGCCCTCTGCAATATAAAATCTCTGTGTGAATTTTTGAGAGTAATCTCGATGTATACAATCAGGATTTTGTATAAATACACTCGAACACAATTATTGTGAAACTGAAGTGAACGAGATCGAATGTTGAATTCGCAAAAAGGTGAAAAATATTTTATTCCGTTTTGAGCAATCATGAACGGAAAAACTATGTAGGTATCGTGTTGATTGACAATGAAGACAAAATGTGTTTTATAAAATATGATTGATACTGTTTGGGTATCGTCACCTGGGGTGTGATTCTGTAAGACCTCATTCTAAACTTCGAATCTGAATCCGCTGTGAGTTTCTTGATTGGCATTCTAAAAACTCGGTTGATACTTAATTCGAATTTACACTAGCGCCACCCTTGCGAGCGTGTCAGCGAGTTGAACTAAATTGACTTGAGCTTTTTATAGATAAAGTATGAGATGACGTAAGAAGTAGCATTCCGTAAGGTAATTTCCCCGTCACTTCGACGCTCACTTCGCACTCGAACCCGATTAATATATCAAGGTCATTTTGAACCTTATGCGAAGTGAGAGTGAATAGTGATGTGAGATGCGAGTTATTGTTTGAATTATACATTATCGACTTACTGATTTATTTAATTACACCGTAACTTTTAAGAAAATTCGCAATCTAATCTGTCAAAAACATCTCTCTTTTATTTTGCTACACTTTTGACAACATTTTGATATTGATTGTCACTGAGATGAGACTAGATGTAGAACACTTTTCATTACGAAAATCGACCTTCAGAGATGGTATATGGATACATTGACGAAGCATCTTAAAAAACGATCAAAATCACTCCGAGTATGAACGTAAATGTTGTTGGCGCGCTCATTTGCTGAGATGTCCATTACTCTACACAACTTTCAAGAAACATAACAATATTTTATTCACGATATTATACCTACCAAGTTTTACCGTAAACCTTGCCTGTTTATCAGCCATGCCCCAAAGTAAAACTTTAATTCTGTTACATGGAGCTATGGTCATAGATTGGAATATTTTTAAACAGCCTGTAAGGCACCCATTTCAGTAAACAGTCTTCAGTATTCCAGATTGATTATGAAGGACAGTCAGACCCTGCACAGTCAATTTGAATTGCGATAGAATTGATTTTTTTGCAAACAACACAATCGTCAATCAATCGAAACAAAATTGCTGCTACGTCGACTTCATGGTAATTTTTTTTATCCTGTTGTATCCCACTGCTGGGCAAAGGCCTCTCCGGAGTATTTCGTATTTTGTCTGTTCTTTTTTCTGCCAAAATGCTGCGCTTCATCGTTTTTTGGCACATTCCAAGGCTGGACTTTTGAGATTCGGTGAGCGGCCAGGTAAATGTAAATAAATCGCCCTTCAATACATTTTCATGGACCTGAAGCCCTAGCCATATTACCCAAATTGACAATCTACAATCGATAACGCTAATAGAAAACGAATCAAATGTATAGGAATGACGTTATCTCAACGATAAGTTACGTGATCGAAAATAAAAAATGGATTACGACGAGGTGTTAATTATTGTAGAAAGAGATACGATACGAAACGTTTGTAACTTGGTTAAGCGGGCAGTAGCTTTTCCAGGCATTTTCATTCGATGATCGATTTCCTTTTGTCATGGTAAATAACTCAGGAAAATCGAACTTCTGACGATGATCAATGCAATCGATCGATTTCAACGTGTGTAATAACCCTATTAGGGAGTACCTCGTTTAGTAGACATAGGCTCTGCAGACAGCTATCGATTTATGTAAATATGTGAACAGCATTACCGCTCATGGGTTGGCAACTGATTTTAAAGTTAAAACAGCGTGGTTAACCTGTTTACCATCGTCAGCCGGTCGAAATTTATTTACACTACGATGTACAAATGAAACTTTACTCGTTTATTTATATTCTGTTTTATATTTATGATTATTTTATTTGCCTCGTATTCATAGTCAACAAAAAATACAACATTATTTTTTATCTAAATCATGTTTTTTATTATGCAACCAGCAACATGTTGTGCTTCTTTTGTTTTAGAGAAAGGTTAAATTATTTTTCAAATTTAATTGTACTATGCACTTGATGGTCTCAACTCTGTCATCGCGGCAGAAATTTTCATTTTGGAAAATCAACACGGAACATGTGCAAAAAATGGTTTAGTGCATTGTAATCGAAATCTCGAACACTTTGTATTTTACTACTACATAATGGGTTCCGTCCAATTCGATGGACCTGTCGGCGATGGATGAAACGGCTGGTGCGAATTTGATGAAATTTGGCATGATGGTAGCTTGAATCCTAAGGAAGGATATAGGCTACTTTTTAATTCGCAACTTCGTTTGTATTTGCGATAACCGACATTCACACGAAAGAAGTTGCGGGTAACAGCTAGTATACAGGACGAAATTGAATTCATTATCAAATTTTTAAGGAGTGACTCAGACCACGAACCTGAACAACTTTCATTATGGGGCCAAATCAAACAGCGCGAAAAAAATATCAGCCGTTCCATACCGAAGTGCAATTGGTACGAACGTGCAAAGACTTAGTGCAACTAAGTGATACTAACATAATTTTAAGTTTTATTTACTAACACAATTGTTATATTGTTATATGTAGGACTTAAGTTAAGGTATTTTTCTATGGGTCTTTGTGACCTGAAAATAAATGGTTTTATTATTATTATTATAAAAATGTATGGAACAGCTGTTTTTTTCGCGCTGTTTGAGTTAGCTCCATAATGAAAGTCGTTCAGGTTCGTGGTCTGAGTCACTCCTTAAAATTTTGCTAATGAATTCAATTTCATCCTGTATACCTATAATACATCCGACCATTAATATTTCGGTTATGTCGCTATTTATACTACTTTTATGTAATAAAATAAAAATGTAATGTACTAAATATGTATTTAAAGGCTGCAGACATTAAATCCATTTCTATTTTACAAAAGAGACAAGCCATTTCTGACGCCGCGAATCTGTTTTATTTAAAAATATTATTGTTATGACAATGCCTTGCCAATTCACTTTTGTAAATATTTTGGATATATAAAAAAAATCATCTTTTTAATATCATTAGTGTTATTATATACCTATTTAATTGGAATAGATCGGTACTACAAATAAAAAAACTTAACTATTCTCTTAAGATTTTATCTAAATAAAATACCTTGAAGAATATTAAAAGAAAATAAAAAAATACCTACCTATTAAAAGTACACTTTTTAAGCAAACTCTTTTCAAATTAGAGAATTATATTCAAGATAAGAATGCTTGGAAACATGCTTGTCCTGCTCCATATAGGATAATCTAGACTATTGCTATTTTTTTACTTTTTATGGTAACTTTGGCTCTTACACTGATCCATTGTTTGTTGTAATTTATGGACTGTAGGATCGTCTACGGTTACAATATTGTTAATATGTAAACACCATGTTTCTATAAATGTAATTCAAACTCAAACTCAAACTCAAAATCATTTATTTCAAATAAACCATTTACAGGTACTT
Organism: Charanyca ferruginea; assembly: GCA_947361185.1. NCBI lineage: Eukaryota > Metazoa > Arthropoda > Insecta > Lepidoptera > Noctuidae > Charanyca > Charanyca ferruginea. Next base: position 1,287,511 of record OX376055.1, on the reverse strand, counting down.
TTGAATTGTCAGAGTCAGTCAGTTAGAAAGTTGAAGCTAGTTGCTCGTTCCAAACAGTAGGTTTCTATGGAGAAGAACGAGCAAGAAACTCCATGAACAACACTCTTTTAAAATCAATAATATGTTACAAACGGTTACATCATTCATATTGAATCTAGGGTACAATGTGAGAACAATGTAACAAGTCGTGTACGTTAAAAGAGGTTTAGATAAAAATATAATCATAATAAACAATTCAAAATAAAATTAGAATAACCGAGGCAGCTAAGAGATGACCAGTCCCAACTAACGGCGCCCGTTCACGAACATGACGCACGGATCGGCATCATTTGACTCAACCATTTTGAAGGGAACCGAATGATCCAACACGCGCGCCACCGTCAGCGAGACATTCCAGTGAGCATGACATGCTCCCAACCGCCAGGGCAAATTCAAGTCAATGAAAGACATACCTCGTAAATGGTAGCTTTAAAAAACATAGTGCTCACATGTATGTGCTTTGAAAAATTATATAATACTAACACATTGAGTTTATAAAGCAGTCATCGTTTTAATTCTAATACTACTATCAGTAGAGGTTTTATTCTGGGTACATCGTCTTCACATTTAGATGTAATCTTATAAATAATTATAAAAATAGTCAATTTTACGTTGGCTTGTCACCTAAAATCGGTTTTGCCTTTTCATAGATCCAGTCCAAGTAAGGGCTGACGGGGGCATAGCCGTTTTTCGTAACTTTGCTAGTGGTCTGTCCGTAAGACAGCACACCGATAATTTTGCCATCGTAAATCAAGGGCCCACCGGAGTCCCCTTCGTCCGGTCTATTAAAATTCTCTGAACACTTGGGGGAAATGCATATCAAATATTTGTTCATCTCTTTAAAGTCCTCGTCACATGAGACGATGGCACCTTCGCCGATCTGCAGCGGGCGAATGTTGTCGTCGCCCCTCTTTTCTGTGTAGCCGCCCCCCACGTACGACACGGGCAGACCCACCATCGTCATGTGGTCTACTGCAGACAGTTTTCCATAGCGCTGCAGACGGATGCCGGGCACACGTAACAAACTGATATCGTTATCTTCGATGAACGCAAACGAGTCGCCGGCCTGAAAAGTGCGGTGGCCTGGATGGATGACAATATCTAACACTGTGGTAAACATCTTGGATTTTAATGGCCGAATGGTATAGTTTCCGTACCAAACAAAAAGCTCTTTAGCTTTCATGTCGTAGACGCAGTGCGCGGCGGTTAGCACCCAGTCCACTGTTATCATGGATGCCGTACAAATCCTCACCATACCATATCGATACAGTTCATTGAATTGAAACAGTACTACGGCAAAAGGATACTCAGTATCAGTAATATTTCGTCCACCGACAACTCTTAGATGTGTGTCTTTGATATGTTCATTTCTCAAAGTATGTTGACCACCATATTTTTTGCTGATCGCACTAAAATAATATGTTGAAAAATAAAATGCTACGACAAACCTGAGCATGGTGCAAACGTTTAAAGAAATGTTTCAGTAGGTTCTCGTGAAGCGTCGTAACTTCGCAAGTCGTAAAATATTTCAATTTTGTGTCGATATTCTTTACGATAGGTACCGTAATTCATTTCTTGTGTTCAGTTTTAAATCAACGTTTCTACAAGTGAGCTAGTAATATTATAAATATACATTTTGATTATATTTTCGGCACAACATTTAAAATTAAATTTATTTTTAAAATTGAGTGTGTTGCATATTCTCTATGGCATCGAATAAATACGATCACCCATTGTAGGTACTAATGGAAGTTTTCATTAAAGTATGGTAGGTACAGATAAACACATTTTGCAATAAAATAATTGCCATTAACAATTTCAAGTTTAATGTACAAAAAACAATATTAAATAATATCTACATTTTCACAGTCGAGATTATGTGTTTATTTATTTTAAACTAGCTGTGCCACAATTTTAATATAACGTTATTAAAGGTTGTATTACAAATGTCGACCCGCTAAAGTGTATAGCGATCAGAGGACATAATTATTATGGTGGTTTTGACCAGTTTTGTATAAACATAAAGAATAAAAATAGTTCCGTTTACCTATGTTCTCACTTAGTGTCGCTGGCGTAGTTACTATCAAGTTACAGAATACTTAATACAATTCTCACCGCGATATCAGTGAGCACTGAAGTGAGTTCTTACAGAATAGTATTGGCGATCTTAATATTCTATCTTCTACACTATGCACGTATGCAATAAGTGACGCTCAGGAATGCATTTATCCGTTTGTTGAATACCAGCCCCAGTAGAATATGTAGTCCTACTTGACATCTTACTATCTATTACCTAGGTACTATATCACCGTGTATGTGAGGATGGATGAATGGATAGATGTTCACGTTTTACGTTTTAACGGCTAAATGAAATTGGTTGAAATTTGGCACACATATAGATATTTACCTAGTTTAACACTTAGGATTTTATCTCTAAATTCTAAAGCCCGTTACATCCGTAGCTATAATATATATTATAGCTAGCCACCATACACGGTAGCTATAATATAATAATATATGTTCGCCTTAATTACGTCTGCGATCGTTGTTTGTTTCACATTTTTGAAATATATATTAATATGCCTTGCTATATAATATCTGTCCACATATTTTGGTGACGTAATAAAGATATAATATATTATAGCTGCGTCTGTGGTCATTCAAAGATTACTATAGAAAATATATCATAGTATGCCTTGCTATGAATTGTATAAATATATATTATAGCTACGTCTATGACGGGCTTTAAGCTAAATTCTAAAATGTAGAAAGACCAAGTCACGTGCTGAGGGTAGTATTAAATAAATTACTTATGTGTACTTGGTTGGTCAGCAAGATGATACGATTTTCAAAGGCGTTTATGGAGATTCATTTGGCGATTGAATACCATCAATATTGCTGAATACGATACATAAAAAGTACGTATTCGTTGAGCCAAAAAGCTAGGTCAGAATGCAGAATGTAGGTGAGAGGAATTTAGATGATAAAGGGTCGAAATTGTATAGGAATCTGAGCCAAACGGAACTTTGAAAAGAACCGACGGAAAATGGGGACTTAATTCAGAAAACTTTAACTTATTTTTCGCCCTACTTATGTCGTGACATATTAGCATGCCTACTCGTATTATTACGGTCGTGGATTACCATTATGACTAGGATTCTGTTGTTCTAACTCACTAAACTTTAAGTGAAATGGAAAACTAAAACCCTTGCAGTAGAGCACCGCCGTTTGCGCGTCACATAATTTTCGAGCTATTACTCAAGGTTCGCGTGTCTAAATCATTAATTTCTCTTGTCACCTTCCTTTTAAACAGACTCTTTCTACAAATTGAACCTTAAATTGTCCTGTTTAAAGCACAATTTAGAATAAAACGAAGTCCAAGGTTGTACTAATTATGACGATCCAAAACCGACCTTATGCTTTTAGGGTAACAGCAGATTTACATCAGCACGTATTTGCACATTAATTTAGCATTTTGCTGTCTGGAAAAAACTGTTATACGTTTGAATTTAAAGTGTAATTTTGCGTGATTATAAAGTTGTGACCATAAAACCACAATATTACAATGCAGTGCAAAACAAGTGGTTGTTTTGACTAACACACGCCGCGACGTGACCATACACTGGCGGCCACGCTCACATATCTTTGTGCGTATTTCGCAAATCACTGATCTACTTACATATATTTTTATGAACACACTGCGGTTACCCGACGTAAAGTAAAATTTACAAGTTCCGAAATAGTTTCAAAAAGGCTATTACAGCCAGCAGTGATCCTTATCATTGTGCGTATCACGCGCGCAAAACGAGAAATCTCAAATAATCACGATCATAATAAAAAAGATATATATTGAAAGCGTTCAAGACGTTGTATTGCCTCAACGTGGAATATTGTAGTAAAACAATTCAAACGTCAAAAGGATTAAAAGAAGATATTAATATTTACGAGTTTAGTTACTGGTTTAAATTTTGTGCATGACTAGTATTTTCTCCGCGACTTCGATCGCGTGATTTTTGTTACGATGCCAAAGTATCATGGCAGGATTTGTACAATAAAAAAATAAAGATGTTTAAAGAAGTTCAAATTCTAATTCTTATACTCTTGGGTACGTAAACAGTATCTTCAGGTATTTACAATATTTTTAAAACCCCGCAAATAATAATTTAACGAAAAGCTCATTATTTCAGACCGAAACGGAGACAGACAGTAACAGTGACACTTCGCCATTCAACGTGGCAAGCAGCTAGCCTTTTGGGCACTCTTGCCTCATTGTGGGCGATGCGGACGAGTTTTTTGATGCTCTGTGAGCCCTCCATTGTACATAATATATATATTTGATAATTTATTTTTAAGCTTTGTACATATTTAATCCTTTTAAATGATGTTATGAAACGAATAAATGTAAGAAAATAATAAAATGATTATTACTGCCTAGTTCGAGAAACTTAGCGCAGTTAATTAAGGGTGTGACAAAATATAAATATTTTGCACTTTGAATGCTAATATAAGATAAAATAAATAAATAAACAATTTCGTTGCGGTTGCAGCCAGAAATACAGAAATTTAGACGCTAACAGCCTTTTACCCGGTTCCGTAGGTACTAGGATTCCCTGTGATGTGGTCTACGTTACGAACACAGTCTGCATGTTTACGTACTGACGTAGGTGTAGGTACATGTCTTGTTTGAGACGTCAACGTGATGATATGTCCTTTGTGTCGACTGTGTGCACGAAACTATTTGGACAGCTGCGTTATTTTAGGACATTCCGATTGCACATTAGACACGCGTGTAATATCACCATTGTACTGTTTTCTTCAATTCGCTATCTCTGGAGAATAAAATTATAACTGATATTACTGTAGTTTTAGTGTCATGTCATATTTGAAGCAGAAAGTACGGTAGGCTGCGTCGCGCCCGAGCAGAGAGACCGCTTAGAACAAACCGCCATTTTTACGTTTATAGGCATGCTCAATCAGACTTCAGACTCGACTGTCACGTGTTGTCTAAATGAATAAATGAGAGACATTGACATTTCACGACGAACAAGAAAATTTTGTTATAAAAAGTTGCAAAGAGTTGCAACCAGTGTCAACCAAATTTCATATTGTCACAAATAAAACCTACAGAGTCAATACAGTACAGCCCTAGTGAGTCTGGCAAGTTTAGGTAATTATTTTTAAAGGTGGCGGGAGCGGTCCTTCTGACCCTCTTTATTTTGTGTTTGAAGCCTACGGTACATTTATCTATATGCTGGCTCGCAGGTTTGCTCGATGCTCATTTTCGGTTAAAATCACGCTCTTTCGAGCCTACTGTACCACTTTTTACTCGTGCAGCCTGTGGGCTAGATATACGCAAAAATCGTACAACGCTCTCCGCGTTCAGTATAACAACGCGTTTAGGGTGCTGGTGGGGCTGCCACGTTACTGTAGTGCATCAGGGATGTTCGCAGATGCGCATGTGGATTGCTTTTACGCAACAATGCGTAAAAGGTGCGCTTCCCTGGTGCGCAGGGTGTGGGGCAGCTCCAACAGTGTTTTAAGCATGATTGCGAGTCGCCTGGACTGTCTGTACGTGGGTCACTGTTGTGCTGTCTCTCATGGGACGTCGTAGCAGTGACCAATTGTTGTTAATTCTTGTTGTTTTTGTTTAGTGTCTGTTCTTACTAACATAGTCATAAGTTTTACTAACATTATTATTGAGTCCTGGTTACTTGAATAAAGAAAAATTCTATTCTATTCTATTCTATATACATCTACTTAGTTTTTTTTGTGACTCTCGTAATCACTAAAAGTTATCGGAGAGTAAGACCAATGAGTAAAATTATTCAAGAGTTAGTTACTCTGAGTATAACACGACATTTGGTCGAATATTCCCCGAACCACATAAATACCATGCAGTTATTTAACTACCTCTCACAATAATGACACAGATATAGTAAATATCTTTTCCTTTCACAGCCGTCAAAGTGAAAAGCAACCGGTAAAACGGGGCTATTCGGGACATATTTTGAGTCACTTTACCAAATATCTTGTTTATTTCACATAAAATACTATGGGGAAAAAATTGTACGGGTGTCGGAGAACTCCTTACTTCTGCAGACATACTTTTGAAGTAGCTACATGTAACAGGAACAGAAAAATAAAAAAATAATGAGGCTGTCCCAAATATCGCATATTTGGGGCTATTATGGACAGCACTGAAAAACCGATATAAAATGCATATTTTGAGACAAAACAGCCACTTTCAACAAGTCTATCGATATTAAGGACAAAGACTGACAAAAACTACATAAAATAATGTTTTTGTTTTAGGGATTGGTAGAATTTTAAGAATAATTTTTTTTTTTCAAAAACTAGTCAGGATTTTGCGATGTGCGAGAAGTTTTGCCGCCTAAATTTTGACGTAAAAAACGGTCTCTGACTCTTTCACCAAAATTTGTTACTAAACTGTTTAATATACTGACATTAACAGTTGACAATTATGACGTTAACTATAAATGTGTTGCTAGAGTTCATAAAACAAATCCTACCAAACAGCAAACGAAAGTTATCAATATTTTTGTACGAAATCCTGGGTTGTCCCAAATACCCCCCCGAAACCCAAATAGCCCCGTTTTACGGAACTAAAAACATTCAATAAAGTTACAGCAGACATAAATGGCGAACAAATATTGTTGAAGTAAACAACAGCGAGCGAATACAGAGTTTGAACTGTCATAAATCGTTTGAACATACTGCAGCAAACGTGGAGAGTTCAAAAATTAATTTGATGACGTGTGTGCCGTATCGAACCGTTCCTACCGAGCGTATGGTGCCTAACTGTGGCCCTTACTAGTAGTCGAGTAGTCGTAGGTTCGAGTGAGCGTTCAGGGGTGTGATTCTGTCTCATTCTAAACTTCGATTCTAATCATGTTATCCAGTAATTGGGTTGTGGAGGTCAGATAGGCAGTCGCTCCATGTAAACTCTGGTATTCAGCTGCATCTGGTTAGACTGGAAGCCGACCCCAATGTAGTTGGGAAAAGGCGACGCAGATGATGATGATGAGCCGGGATCAAACGCTTTACATGTTTTATGAGTCACGGAGGATCTTGGTTTGATATGGATGGTCACCCATCCACAGACCGACCGCGGCAAGCGTAGCTTAACCAACGTGACCTGTCAATCAGTACATCTTTTACCTAGCTATGGGCCTTGCGTGGATTTGCGCATGAGTATGTTATAACTTGTATTCTAAATCTGTTGAGCCAACTACAGGGCAAAGGCACTTATTTAGGCAACAAGTACAAAGGTATCTTACTTAAGTTCCAGTGTGTCTGATTGTATTACAGGATATTGTTGAAAGTCACTATTCGTTATTACTAGACACTTTCCGTGGTACAGAAATACAGTCTGAGTCTCTACCTAAGTGTTTCAAGCTTCCTTCTGAATTACGTTATTATTTCTCGATCTATTTCCAAAATATTTGCCATACTAGTAGGTATGACATAGCTCTGCTGGCTCTTAGATTATCTTAGTTTATAATAACTTTTTGATAGTTTATTATTTTTACCCGACTTCGGCAAAGCCAAAGGAGGGTTATGATTTTGACAGGCTATGTATGTATGTATGTTCATCTGTTCGCTCATAGCTCCTAAACTACTTATCAGAACTGAACAAATGAGGTATCGTTAGAAGCGTCTTGATCGTCCGCTGGTTATAGGCTATATGTCGTGTCACCGAATCCAATGTGGCGCCCTCTGGCGAACAAAAAAAAACAAGTTTAAAAAAAAAATGAAGACAAGCATACCGTGTTTGGTATCATTGGAAAGGGGTTCACTAGTACCTATTAAATATATAATACCTTAGCTGTGACTCCAAAATGGTTTAAATAAAAAAAATAAGTTTAAAAACTAAAACCCGACTACAACAAAAAGTGATCTAAAAAGTACGAAACAAGAAAATATTTCACACAGAAATCAAGACATAGGTACAAAATGGTCAAGGTAAGCCGTGGTTGCATGCCATTATAATTCATGTTCATCACACTCATATGGGATACGGGCATGCAACCACGGCTTACCTTGACCATTTTGTACCTATGTCTTGATTTCTGTGCGAAATATTTTCTTGTTTCGTACTTTTTAGATCACTTTTTGTTGTAGTCGGGTTTTAGTTTTTAAACTTATTTTTTTTTTATTTAAATAGTTTCCAGTAATATAATATGTTACAGTATCTATATGTTACGAATATTTGCAGGGTTTTCTTGTTCCAACCCCAAACATTCAAAGGTAAACTTGCTTTCAAGCAAATTCGCACAATACATGATTTATTTTAAAGGGGATCACAATATTTTTCATTCGCAAAAGGGTAGGCAAATTGGCTTATTTTACTTGTTGCTTTGAAAAATATGTATTTAATAAGTTATAAAATCTTTTACTGTTGCAGTTTAACAAAGTAAGTACCTATATCACTACATATTATAAATTAAAGTTTTTTTTTGAGCTAATCTCCAGGACGAATGTTCGAATTCTTTTATTTTTTAATATGCTGCGCTCTAACCAACTTTATCCCTGAGAGCCACATATTATATTTGACTGTAAAAACTTTTATAATGATCACGTTTTGTTTCAAATTAATATTAAAGTGATTTAGTGATAATGATGTAAGTGGTAAAGATTGAACTACTGTACATCCAAAGATCAACTAAAATGTTAGAGAAAATCCTAGATTTACCAAGTATTAGTTGTAAAAATCCGTTTTTTTTTTGTAGTTTTGTTTAGGTCATAGTCATAAAAATACATTATAATAGATTTTTTTCCCGAAATGGAAACTTAACTACTGGTAAAATTAAAGTAAAACTTAGCATGAACCAAGCTCTAAATGTTAAAACCTGAAAAATCGTCTTTTTTTAATCCCATGTTCGTAAATCCTAAGACAATTAATAAAACTATAGATTTACCATTATTTGGGCTTATCTGTAGAATCACAGCAGCGTAATAATATGACCTCTTCCTATGCCAAAGAAGCCCGACCATTGACAATCTAACCTTTCAGTCTTTCGACAGACAGCCACATATCATCAAGATATATGGCTGTGCATTCGGACATCAGCACAGCGAACCGTATCGTCGTTGTTACCAGTCAGGCTATACATGCTCTAGTTCGACCGTGCCTTCACTTTGGCAACGCATCAAGCCTTTGAAGCGCCGCATGTTGTGTGTCTGTACTTGTACAGTAAATAACTATTGCCGGAACTTTTGGGGTATCCTTTATTCCTTTCCACTTCGAACTTATATTCTCCTCAATGGAGGGTAGCCAAGTTTGCAGGAGATAAATATAGTGCACAAATGTGTGCGGAAATCGGTGCACTCCCTCTTTTCTCACTCTTATCACTATAAGAGTGAGGAAAGAGGGAGTGGATCCGTGTGTGTGGGCATCGCACTGATGAGACGGCAATTCGCCACGACTGGGGTGAGATCAGGCGCAGGATCAACGGCTTCACGTGTTGTTTAACACTTTCATACACATAGTTAAACAATAAACATGAATCATATTTATGTGACTCATGGGAGAGGGAAGTGGTTAAGGCACGGACACACCACTAACTTCCAAACCCCGAGCTACTATTAAAAACATCCTCCATACTCAACAATCATTCAATTTGCGAAACATTGTTTCAGCAACATTTTCTTGGAAACATATTTAACACACTGTACATTACTAGAAAAGAATCATGGCGAGATTCATAGGTACGGTCACCAAAAGAGATAAGTATCCATGTCGCCGGGAATAGATGAAGTTTACTTAGAAACCGGTGGGTGTTTATGAAAAAAATAAAGTACAACTAATAGAGAATAAACAGATCAATGATTTAATTAAATTTCATTTGAAAGCCTCCATTGGTTTCTAAGTAAACTTCAACTATTAACGGCGACTTGGATACTTATCTCTTTTGGTGACTGTATATTCATTTGCATTTAAAAAAAAAGTAATTAAGAGGGTTTAAAATATTTTCCAATGTGAAGAATACATTACCAGGAGTAGATTGATACACTTAGCATATATTTAAATGCCCGCATAATTAAAACATTACGAAATGAAAAAAACACTTTTTCGTTTCATCTCGATACCCATTTTTTGTTTATAATTAAAGAAAATGACCAGTGACATTAAAGATAGAACTTTAATTAAATAGTCTTTAATGTCACTGGTCATTTTCTTTTTTTTTATTTTCATTTACACAATAATTGTGTATATGTTAACGAATCTATAAAATTGCCAGACGAGTGATGTGACAAGTGTGTGGAAAAGAAAAATATTATTTGTGATATTATTTCTCATAAGACGATGCAATTTCAATGTAAGAACTGCGAAACGGCGGCTGTCAGTGTCACTGTTACTGTCAGTGGCCGTTTCGTTCTGAAATAATGAGTTTTTCGTTAAACTTTTAACTTTTTTTGCGGGGTTTTAAAAATATTATAAATGCCTAAAGATACTCTTTAGGTACCCAAGAATATAAAAAATAGAATTTCAACTTCTCTAAACATCTTAATTTTTTTGTAAGTATAAATCCTGCCATGATTCCGCAATACAAAAATATATTGTTGAAATTGAAGCAAATAAGCGCTTGGTAGGGGTAACCTAATCGCTAATTACTGAGCTAAACGACTCCATTGTTTGAGATATTTCCTTTCGCTTGTTCTGTAGGTACGTAGCTACGTTCATAATATTTATACATCGCTTTGGAGTTGGAGTTATTAAATTACTGTTTAATTTTGCTTTATTTACTCGAAGTGAAGTTATTCAAGATAATGAAGACTACTAAAGAAGTAAAGATTTGACGTCAACCTCAGCCCTCAGGGCAATGCTTGAAGTTCCCTGATGGATCGAATCTGAAAGAAGAATATTGTATACCGCAGTGCCGACCACGAGTGGGCGGAGTAAATGTAACATTCATTCAATCGAAGTGTAAATTACAAATACTTATTTCGCACATAATATTTATTTACATTCAAGATTTTATCAACAAAGTGACAATGATGATTTTGTCATCAAAGAGTAAAACGTTGTTTGTGGTATAAAATTAACGCTATAGGTACTCGTGCTCTAAATTCTAAAATTCTAAAATAGCCAGCACACTCGCACTGTGAAATGAGGATATTTAAACAAGAACCCACTTTACAGACATAACCAGGAGAAACTGCAAAACTACTCTAGTTCTGGAGTTTCAATCCTATGCCGAACTTAGCCTTACCTGCTGATCGAGGGAATCTGGATGCGAGAGGCACAGATCCTGACAATGTTTGGGAGGCCTATGACTAGCAAATCTTTGTCATCATCCAGCCGAAAGCTGAATGATGATGATAAAGATGGTGTAGGTGGCTTTGATGAAAGCAAGATTGGGTTATTAAACTGCCTTACTTGTCATTTTGGGCAGCTTAACAACTTGGGCATGCAAAAAGCAGTTACAGTATTTTAGACCATTTTATTCCCCGATTTGAAATACTTCAGACATGGATACAAGATACAAGCTTACTTACCTTCTCATTTCGTAGGCATAATAAGAAAATGTATACTCATACATTAATTATGCGAAAGTGAGTTCGTTTAAACCCCAAACCGATTTTAAATAAATTTAACCCATAAAGAGTACATAAGCCATAATTCGCAACTTCATCTACATCTGCGATAATCGAATTTATTAATTACTTACGCTGGCAAAACTACTGTCTCTGTAAAACCGCCATAATGTTTATTCTGTAAACCTTACGTTACGATATCGTAATGTGTTATGCGATTGTAAAACTAAAACCGATGATGTAAGCCACTTATTAAAATCTTGTTTTGTCTGTCCACTTCCAAATGCCTTGATATTAAATTAAAGTCATAGTCTGTTCCCAAGATATAGGCGCTGCCTAAATTGGGGACCGAAGAATTTTCAAAATCAATATACAATTGTCGGAGAAATCAAGTAACAAACATCTAACGAAAACATACAGTCGAACTGACAAACTCCAGCTTTTTTAAAGTCTGTTAAAAAGTCTGAAGTTGCAATTTGCATGTTCACACCTAACTTCCCTTTACCCCAACCCATTTAAGTGGGCTTAAGCTCAAATGAAAGAGCTTGTACCAGCAAGTGTTCTTAGACCAAAGCGAACCGCGCACCTCAAGAACCGGAGGTATAGGAGAAAAAAAGCTATGAATACTAAGAAATGTACTGGAGGAAATTAGGTTTAAGTTTAGCTTGTGAGGGGTTAAAGTTAGGTGACGAATTATATGTCTCAAATCATTTTATTTGCAATTGCAACACTGTTCCCCGATAAATATAATCTAGGTATCTTCAAGGTACGAGTGAGCCGGGTTATCCTAGGCAAGCGTGTTCCACGCGCGCCTCACTTAGACGTCCAGGGGGGAGTCTAACACCTCACTCCCCCCCCTGACCAGAGAAGTGGCCCGCCGTAGCGGGCCGGCACCAGCCGGGGGTTGCGGAAGTATCTCCAGTTCCCGCGGGAACCCCGCGACCCCCGACGTAGGTGTGAGATGGAACACCGGGGTGGTTCTCAGTCAGTAAGAGTCTGACAGACCCCTCCGCCCGCCCCGGGGCGGAGGACATCCATGAGGATTTTCCACACCGTACCAAAATCGATCGTTTGGTTAGTGGAACGGTATCCGTCGATCAGTCAAAGCTACTACGTCAATCGATCAACGTCGATCAATGTCGATTGATGGCATCGATCGACGATCGATCGATTGGTGTAGTAACACCGTAAGGTTTAGTATAGTTTTGCCTTGTAATGTATTAGTAATTTATTGTAATGTGTGTTTAGTGTGAGGGACTTGTTCCCCGTTACCGAAAAATTTTGAAAGATTGCTTAACGTTTTGACCGCTACTTCAAAACAGACAAAACGTAGGTAGGGTACCTACGGTGCCAAGGTAAGTTACATCCTCTATGGAATTACGTATAAAAGTCTGTCATGATGTCGTGACCGTGGTGGCCTACTGGGCACATTTTGACATGACTGTAGCGGTTAAAAAAGTTATAACAAAAAAGACAACCGCCTTCATAAAGTAAAAAATAACTTTCAATTTGCAAGTCGGCCGGCTTTGGTTTTGCTTGTTGTTTTGTATTGCCACCGACTTGCGACTTGAAAGTTATTTTTTACTTTTTGAAGGCGGTTGTCTTTTTATTTTTCGCTTTCTAGTGCCTACTTCTTATCATACAAATTAATTACAAAACGGTGACACCAAACAATTTGAGTCATCCCTTAATTTTCTACCATTAGGGGTGGAATATTTTCTTGAAATTTATATCGGACCAAACCAATCAATTAAAAAAAAGGAATCATCGAAATCGGACTACTAAATTAAGTTAAGCGTGATCAAACTTAATAAAACAAAAATTTAAAATTTAAAAAAATGTTCATAAAATAAAAACTACTAAACCAAACTATGTTAAATTTGTATGGCACCAAATGGCAACAATTCCGCATCAAACTAAAGAAGAATCACGTAAATCGGATCATAAATCTCAGCGTAATCAGTGTACCTACATACATTAAAAAAAATACCAATCAAATTGAGACCCTCCTCCTTTTTGAAGTCAGTTAAAAACTAAAAGCTAAATGATGCTTGTCCCACACTAGAGATACTCTGCTGTAACAATTCTTTACATATATAGGGTGACTGGTAATTAGTGTACGATACTTAAACACGTGATTGTGTTCATGATAACAAACAACTTTCCCAAAAAAAAATGTTTTTTGCTCTGGTTCACTTCAGGTCAAGGGCGTGCGAGTGCGTAAATTTGAATTTCACACGGCTGTTGTGTTATTGTGATAAAAGTGAACCAGTATAAAAAACATTTTTTCTTCGGGAAAGTTGTTTTTTATCATGAACACAATCACGTGTTTAAGTATCGTACACTAATTACCAGTCGCCCTATATATATCACTGTACCTAATTCTGGTTACACCAGGTATACTAGTTACGTAATATATTTGACATAAAAACCTTATCCACCACCATATCGTGTATTTTTAACAAGGAATATTTACCCAAATCGTCACGTTTCCGCTCGTTTTCAATTTACTTGTGTCAATTTGTGAATATTTGCTGATCGCTGCCATTTGACTGCTCGCATCGAGCAATGGTCGCTTTCCGATAAATTGTGACGCTTTGAAAATACTGAAATTGAAATATTATGCTCACTTCCCTTCTTCGAAGCGCAAAGAGTAGTGGGCGGTTTTGAAAGATTTGAAAGAGGCTTTCGGCACTATTAATGGCTCTAATTCGCCATCTAAGTGAAAAGTTGTGTAATATCGTGAGTGTGAACTTACTGCAGTGACTTTCATACAAAGCGACAAAAGGCAACTTTTTGGCCTTTATTTCCTTTTATTTGATTTACTTTTTGCAATTTTATTAAAAAGTAGCTACTGCCCGCGATTTTATTCCAGGTGTTCTTTTTTTCTCTTTTTTAACCAGGAACCATCGCGGGTTCCCACCAAAGTTTAATTTCAACCGGACCAATGATATAGGCAATCATAGACGACAAACATACAAAAAATCCTTTTTATTTATATAGAAACTACTACTAAGTTATGCGCTCCTAGTACTGAGACATTTAAAAGAGCTTGGACAACCCACCCGTATCATAATAAAATACTGTCTTTTTACTGACTTTTATATTTAACACCAGTGTAGACCAAGGAGTCTTTCCGGATCTGATGAAACACAGTAAAGTAGTACCGTTGTTCAAATCCGGTGATAGTAAAGACCCCAACAATTATAGGCCTGTGTCGATTCTGCCAGTTCTCAGCAAGGTGTTTGAAAAGTTAATGCTCAATCAAATGTTGCGTCACTTTAATAAAAATTCCATCTTTCATGAACAACAGTATGGTTTCACCAAAGGGCGTTGTACAACTGACGCCGGTGTCACCCTAATAAAGAACATTTTTAGCGCCTGGGAGGAATCACAAGATGCCATTGGAATCTTTTGCGACCTCTCAAAGGCGTTCGATTGCGTTGACCATGAGACACTTTTGCTGAAACTGGAGCACTATGGGGTTAGTAAAACATCTCTTAATTTACTAAGGTCATACCTGAGGGATAGACGGGTAAAAGTACAGGTTAACGGCGTGAACTCATTGGGGTCTGAAACGACTATGGGCGTTCCTCAAGGTTCAATATTGGGTCCATTTCTATTCTTAGTTTATATAAATGATTTACCCCAATTGTTTCAAAATCAACCAAAAATGGTGTTATTTGCCGATGACACATCATTGATTTTTAAAATAAACAGACGGTCACAAAATCTAGACGACGTAAATGACGCTATTCTTCAGGTTCAAAATTGGTTTACGGTAAACAATTTGGTACTTAATGAAAAAAAAACCAAATGTATTCGATTCATTTTACCAAATGTTAGGAATAGTAAATGTGACATCATACTTAATGGAGAGAAACTGGAATTTACTAGTCAAACGGTTTTCCTAGGAATCACGCTAGACGAGAAATTACAATGGGGACCTCATATAACATCTATAGCGGAGCGACTAAGCTCCGCGGCTTATGCTGTTAGAAAGATAAGACAGTTAACAGATGTAGAAACTGCGCGTTTGGTCTATTTTGGCTACTTTCACAGCATTATGTCGTATGGTATTTTACTGTGGGGTCGGGCTGCTGACATTGAATCCGTTTTTATTTTACAAAAAAGAGCTGTCAGAGCCATTTATAATCTACGTCGCCGCGAATCTCTTAGGGAACTATTTAAAAATATTAATATAATGACAGTGCCTTGCCAATTTATTTATGAAAATATTATGTATGTAAGAAAAAACTTACATATGTTTAATAAAGTAAGTGATAGACATGACTTTAATACTAGAAACAAGGACAAAATAGCTCAACCATATTTTAGATTGTCTAAAGTCCATACATCTTGTATGGGGTACTGTGTTAAGTGCTACAACAAAATTCCTAGTGATATATTACAACTAAGTGAAACAAAATTTAAACCATATATTAAAAGTACACTCTGTAAAAAAGCTTATTATAATCTAGAGGACTATATTCAAGATAAGAATGCTTGGAAACATGCTGGTCTAGCTCCATAGGACGATCGACAGTCTAGACAAAATCGAACCGATTGCTAATTTAAAATACCTAATTTCATACTTAGTATAAATATGTACATATATATATTTGACTCTTTTTTTATACACTGCTCAGGCTCACATACTGATTCATTGTTTGTTAAAATATAAGGAGTGGTCGCCTACTGTTTCAACATTAATTGTAATAATATGTGAACACTGTGTATCTATGTACATATAACTTAGTCTGTCATTCCTTAATCTGTGATACTTTGTACACACTTTCAAATACCTAGTATTTTTATGCAAGGTACATCGTATTCACGTATAATTATATAATTCCTGTAAATGCAAATATTGTTAACATCGTTTTTAAAAGAGTAAGTATGGAGTTTCTTGCCCATTCTTCTCCATACAAAACTACCTTTTGGAATGGGCACCTAGAATCAATTTTTTTTTCTCATTTGACGTTCAAAAGTGCCTTATAATGGTCAAATTGAAATAAATGATTTGACTTTGACTTTGACTTTGACTGCAAAATCTCTGCTATAAATATGCTTGTATTATACATATAAACCATACGAAAGAAGTTATCAAAATTATGGTGATTTTTATTATATACAAAAATTGTCAAGGAGTCCTTTGGTTAGTCAGAAAGTTTAAACTCGATCCAAAACGTATGTAAGTAGGTCTCTAGGGAGAAAAACGAGCAAGAAATGCCACGAAAACTCTTTCAATTCATATATTTACAAAATACTTGTTTTATAATTCTTGTTGCTTCTTTATGTGAAAATAATGTAGGTGACGAATAATGATAAAATATATTATAAAAGCCATGGTAGTTAAGAAATACACTAAAAGGGACACTGAGTGGAAATTAGGCGTTCAGAGTAGGTACAACCATTTTATCTGCATTGTAAAGCGGCAAATCTTTAAGAGTGGTTACGCTTCGCGGTATCTAATACAAAGTACTTTCAAGTCTGGACTTCAAAGTTCGTATGAGGTACCGATTGGCGTGCGGCAAGATTTTGGATTCTTGGAAATCAATGAACCGATTAAACTTGATACGTATACACAAGATATTAATCGAGGGGAAAATCTTTAAGTCCGTGATAAAATGTACTCTATGGATCGGAATATTGGACCGTGAAGTCATAGATAATAACAAAAAAATTTGGTAAGTACTAGAATGTTACAAATAATGTTTTAGGATGTTCAAGTTTATGTATAGTGTTTGTGTGTATATGTGTGTGTGTGTGTGTTTGTGGGTGAATGTGCGGTATGTGTGGGTATGAGTGGGTGTGTGAATGTTGATGATTAAATAACTGTTGTGTCTTACGATTGATGATGACATATTCGTGGGATACCTACATCTCATATTAAGTGTCAAGAGTCGGTTGAGTTTTTTTTTATTTACTTGAAAGCTAGTGTAGTGTATGTAATGTTAGTTAGTTAGTTAGTTATTTTAGAGCACTTTTCCAGGATAATAATGATAATATGTGGGGACATTTCACACACGGCCATCTGACCCCAAACTAGGGAGACCGTGTACTGTGGGTGTCGAACAGCTGATATACATACATAAATACATTTTTTTTTTGTAAATACATACATATATAGATAAATAACACCCAGCGTGCTCCATCTTAGACCGCATCATCGCTTTCCATCAGGCGAGATAATGGTCAAACGCATGCCTATCAATAGATAAAAAAAAAAAGACACAAGGCCGACACAAGTGCTCATCACACAAATGTTTACCCTGGGCGGGAATCGAACCCGCAATACGCTGCGCAGCAGTCGATCGCTCAGCCACTGCGCCAACCGTGTCGTCAAAATAGATAGAACTTTGATCGGACTTGATATATAGTTAAACCATGATACTGTAAGCACAGTTTAAATCATATGAACCAAACCGATAACTTCATGCATGGCAGTCATGTTTGATGTTCAACAGTCCATATTATCCCTGCAACAAAATCCAATACAGTATCCAATTTAAAACCCTTTACTAAAACGTTGGTTCTAAACTCCGGTCCGCAAACGTAAATAAAATCGGACCCAAGCGTTATTTATTCAATTCCGATTGTTTTCATTCTCTTTCCCTTTTGTTAAGTCAATAAATATTTTGTGGATCCCTACTAAATTCGCTGAAATTGCGGATACGGGTTCCGGGAAGCAATTGACGTCTCAAGTGTTTTGATCATCCCTTAGACGTGGCGGTGAAGGCTTTAAGTGTTTTCAGTTGGAAGTAGTATTTTCAAAATGTAACTGTTATAGACAAGTTAAGTACATTTTGAAAATAGGATTGCGTAAATAATTGTACTGGCAAGATTAGAATAATCATAATCATATAGGATATATCATTCAAGATATCTTGAATGATATATCCTAGAAAGAAGGAGGACTTTACAAAAAATGCCGTTTTCTATTTTAAGAAGGCGGCAATTCTTGTAAACTTTAGGAATGTTCACATTCAAAACTTATTATCAACCTGGCCAAAGTGACTCACATTTTTAACAAGATTTTGCAGCTGACTTAAGATTGCGCCTATATGACCGATAAATGCCCTTATAATATAAAATCGTATGTTCTAAAGTAAAGAAACCTTTTGGTTTTTGTGAAGAAAAGTTATTTACTAAAAGATAACGTTTCGCCAGACAGTGTGGCGTCCTTTAACACAAATCAATCTAACTTTGTGCTGACGGTAAAATAACTAGCCGAAGTATCACGGATTCAGTTTACCTATTCAATTTCCAAAAAGATTATTATTATATGACTTGACCTTGATATATTTAACTCCAAAAAGGCATATTAAAGTAAGTATAAAAAACGTTTGTAGGGTAAGTTCGTTAGAGATGGCCATAGTTTTTTTAAGGTTAAATAAAACTGTAAATAATAAAATCACAATGAAATTTTTATTTTAAGGAAAGTTAACATTATTCAGTCTCTAAGAAATGAGTATAAAAATATTCATAGAATGGAAGAAACATACTTAAAATTTTAATTTAAAAAAAAACGTAGAAACACGGGATAGATGGCCGGTACTAGATTTCCCTTTGCCTTTCCCTTTACCTGTAATTTGTGCTTGCTGGACCTCTTTTTGCTTCTTCAGTCCGCAGTTACAGCACATAATTATCAAAAGGTGTACAATTCCCATGTCACAAATCAAACATTGAATGCGATTTTCTGCTGAGTTTTATTATAGATTTCGTCACAAAAAGCACAATTATCAGCTTCATTTTTAGCATGTTCATCGGACTTATCACATGATATTGGTTCCTTTTCACTATTACTATTAAAGAATTTTTTTTCTTATTAAAGAAAAAAAAACACTAGCATTATAACAGTGTAAAAAAATACATTAAACACTACGGGCCATCTTAACCTGATCTTATGCGGCCATCTCTCCTTTTTGTACGGGTAAGATGGCCACATAAATATCCTAACTAAGGAATAACAAGTAGTGTACTGTTTCGAGGTAAAAATGAAGAAAAATATACATTCGTCATAATAAACTTACAAAAACACAAAGAAATACTAAAAATAATAGTTTAACAATATGGTATATGAACATACTGTAACAATGCCAGAAATTCTATAGAACTTTGCCCCAGTCAATAAAAGTCATGTGTAGTATATAGCATCTTACTGTTTATTTATTGCTGATAACTAAACATTAGTCTTAGTGACTGTAGAACTTGCGGTATCCGTTTAAATCTAAAAACAATAATGACATTGATTATAGGTTAAATTGTATTTTAGGTAAAATGAGTTTGAATTTTGTGGGTAGGGATTTCGTAATCCGCAAGTGCTAAAGAGAAACAATTTAGTATAGAAAGGTTCTATATTCATTACAATTATTTTCATTAATTTACTTTTTCTGTACATGTGTCACTTTTTCTGTACATGGGTGGGGCAGGATCAGGATCAGGCATTGTCAATTCACTACTATATAATAAAATCAAGAACATTTTACTTACTTTTGTATTATTTTTTATGCAGAATTTCATTCGGATGTTGTTCCGTGACCTCGCACGAAGCGTACTGATTTAAATACAGTGCCATCTAGTAAATGATTTAGATAATATTCTCATTGGCCATCTCTCCCGTAAGGCCATCTCTAACGGATTTACCCTATATGACGAACTGACTAATAAATCTAAATAAAATAATTCGAATTGAATAGTAGGTTGGGTAGAGATTAAACACACAATGTTTACAACGACATTTGTCTACACGATATCGAGTTTGCCGTCGAGCACAGCCACGAATGGTATCGTTAGAGAATAGTATAGCTGCTCACTTGGTTAAGCTGTTTATTGAAAATCTATTCTAGCTGACGCGTGAGTGATTGCCTAGCCACCTGGAAAATGCTTAGCACGGGTAAAATCTAGGCTTACTACGTCTAAGTTAAGCCTAACCCACAACGTCGATCTGACCTGTTCTTCACAATGCCGTCAGCCATTCATCGTCTAACCACTGGGATGGGCTGACCGCAGCGAGCGAGCAAAACTTAATTGTTTAAAACAGAATAATGTACAAAATGGAACTCGTACAAAAGTACCGGGAGCCGAGTACCGTCACCTGGTCGGGGTACCGATAAATCATAGTTGGGAAACTAGTGAAGGCTTTGTTAACTTTAGTTTTGCGGGTAGACCCTCTGTTGGGAATACACCTATGATTTGTCACATCACCTACATTAAGATTACATTACACTTTTGAATTTGTATGTTTTTGTGATCTCATTGTCATTTGTACGGTAACAACGATGTTTTTAAATGGGTCACATTGGGTCTCATTACCATCCTCGAGAAGAAATAATACCATCTTTAAACAGTTAACAAATATTCAATAACTTTTACTACCAATGTCTTCTTTTTTTAACCGACTTCAAAAAAAAAAGGAGGTTATCAGTTCGACCCGTATGTTTGTATGTATGTATCTAAGTATGTTTGTCCGCGATTATCTTCCGTTTGGCTGAACCGATTTTGATGCGGTTTTCAGAAAAGTGTTTGTTACATTCTGGAGAAGGTTTTAGTATACAACAAACATAAATTTATTCAGCGCTTTCTGAAAAAATAAAAAAAACCGAGAAGACGTTTTCGTTTCTTTCTTTGGAGGACTTTCAATCTTTGTTTTAACTGTGTTGCGGTGCCTTAATGAATTTGGGTGATAAGGAGGCACTATAAAATGGCAATACAAAACAACAAATAGAACAAAGCCACCGACTTCCAAAACTAAAGTCTGTGTGTGTTCTGTGCCAAAGTTATTTGTCACTTTTTAGATTTTTTTGAAGGCGGTTCTCTTTTTTCAAAAAAGTTTTTATTTTCCACTTTATAGTGCCTCCTTATCACCCAGATTCATTAAGGCGGTTCTCTTTTTTCAATAAAGTTTTTTACTTTAATAGGTTTGCGTTTGACCGATCTTAAGTGATAATGCACCCTAAGGTGGAACACGCTTGCCTAGTATGAACCGGTTCAGTCGTGCCTTGAAGATACGCAGATTATACTTATCAGGAAACAGAGAGGCGGGCAGTGAATTCTATAGTCTGGCAGTTTGCACAATAAATGTGGAATTAAAGCGCTTGGTTCGAGACCGTGGAAATTGAACTAAGTATAATATAGCAGTGACGGCTTGTCTCGGCTCGTCGGATGATGTGATGGGAATGGGGGAATTAAATTGTGCAATTCCAAAGCACATTTTCCAAAATGTACCCGATAAAAAAACAACTGCCTTCAAAAACTAAAAAGTGATAATTAACTCATGCACAGAACACACATTACTTTAGTTTCGGAAATCGGTGGCAAAATAAAACAACAAACAGAACAAAGCCACCGCCATCGACTTCCGAAACTAATGTGTGTTCTGTGCAAGAGTTATATTTTATCACTTTTTAGTTTCTGAAGGCGGTTGTTTTTTTATAAAAAATGTTTTTATTTTCCGCTTTTTAACATTCAAATCCATTAAGAAACGGCGACACAGTTAAATCAGAGATTGAAAGACCTCCAAAGATTGAAAAAACTAAAACGTCATCTATGTAATATTTTTGGGATCTTGTTAATTTTTTCGAAAAGCGGTGAATCAATTTCTATAAAATTTATATGGGACCAGTACCAGGACCAGACCAGAACAAAAAAAGAATTTTGCAAATCCGTCTGTTTGAATTAATTAGCAAAATTTTAAGGAGTGACTCAGACCACGAACCTGAACAGCTTTCATTATGGAGCCAACTCAAACAGCGCGAAAAAAAAACAGCTGTTCCATACAGAAGTGCTATAGGTACCTACTCGGCCAAAATGTATGGAACAGCTGTTTCTTTTTTCGCGCTGTTTGAGTTGGCTCCATAATGAAACTTGTTCAGGTTCGTGGTCTGAGTCACTCCTTAAAATATTGCTAATAAATTCAATTTCATCGTATATGACGGACTTATGCCCGAACATACACAAAAGAAATACAAACATCCGAATTGATTACCTCCTCCTTTTTGAAGTCTGTTAAAAAGACCGATAGGTTAGCAACGGTGCGGCGATGTTCAAGGCTCTGGAGCCACACTTTTGTATAGTTCACTAAGGGAGGGTTGTTTCAAACAGTCGGTTAACGTTACATACGGACGGTTAAAAAGTTACTATTACGTGCGATGTTTAACGTACGTTAAATGTAACGGGTTGTTTCATGACATAAAAATCCGTCAGTTAAAGTTATTCAAAGAGAGATTCCATAATATTTTGATGTTTGAAGTAGCTGTTTGACAACACAAAATTACGATGACTGGTCGTCGGTTATGGTAATAGTAACTTTTTGACGTATGATTTTGTGAAACAACCCATTTTTTTGATTTGACGATAGTTAGCGCCATTTTTTACTATTACCGGTCAGTAATGATTAGTTGAAGCAACCCGCCCTAAGTGTAGATTGGAAATTCAAAAATCAAAGTTTTGCACAGCTAAAACCAATCAATCAAATCAAAATCATTTATTTGCGTAAATAAGGTACAGAATGTTCTTATAAAATAGTATATTGATCTCTTATCCTGCCATTAATCTCAGCGTGCAAATTTTACATAATTATTACTATACTGATGTTGTTTAGCCTCTCCATCTTAATATCGTGATGGTCGCGCCCCCCTTTCATTCATGAGGTTGTGGCTTCGCAACCGGGCACGTACCAATTTGACTTTTTCCATTTCATACGTATTCTCTAATTTTATCTTGGACATCACTGACATCGGCGAAGGAAAACCTCGTGAGGAAACCTGAACTTATAATTAACTAGCTGCTGCCCGCGACTTCGTTCCCGGTGTTTACTTTCGAGAGCCATTAGAATTAATTTTATGATTTTAATTTATTTTTATGATTTTAATTTAATTTTTTTTTATTTTAATTTAATTACGTATTTCAATTTGCTGTGATAATTTTGATTTGAATTTGATTTTAATGATTTAATTTTAATGATAGTAATAATTTTAAAATTTTATTTATGTTATTTTATTTATTATTTTTATTGTAATGGAATTTTAGTTTTAATTTTATTTGAAATTGAAATTGTAATTTATGACCTGAAAGTGGTTGAAATAAATGATTTTTGAATTTGAATTTGAATTCTCCTTAATCCACCCCTCCGTGAATTTGAATTTGAATTCTCCTTAATCCACACATCCGCAAAATCTATTTTTAGCTGACTTCTACTAACTATATACTACCTACCTGCCAAACATATTTATATGTTTTCGCGCGTTTTTCAAGCGGTTTTCAATATATCGTGATGAGTGAGTGAGTGACCTTTCGCTTTTATATATTTAGATTAGATATATCTGAAATCGCCAATCCGCTTTGAGCAAGTTTGGTGAACTGGTGATTAATGCTCTTGCTTTCTCTTTATGAGACAAGGCCTTTGCCCTGCAGTGGGTCCATAATAGGCTGGTATTATAATAATATTTAGCCGTTGTAACACATTCAGTTGTCATTAAAGACTAAAGTTTTTAAGTACTTTGTTAAATTAACGTGCCCTACCTTAGCTGCCTGCCTAAGACAATATAAATCACGCCCAGCCCATGGGATCGTGCTCCAAACTTAGATAGAGATAGTTTTAATTACTTGCTAATAAGAACTAGCTAAATTGCTCTAAAGTTAACAACTACTTAAAGATACAGGTTGGTCGAAGTAACAAACTGAAGATTTAACAACTTTTAACAGAATAATAACTTTGTTTTTAAATTGACCAGAGGATGGGCAGCAGCATTCTTCTGAGTACCATAACACCTACTGCGATCGCTAACATGCATCGACAAAGCATGGCAATTACGGCTGAACCCACCTTGGGGGAGACCTATGCTCAGCAGTGGGCATCTAAAGGTTGACGTGATGATAGTGATGAACTTTGTTTAAAGTATGAAATGTTCTACGACCGCGTCGATGTTGTTGCCATCAGTATGAGATAATAAAAAATATATTATCTGTATATACATAGGTACGGTCACCAAAGGAGATAAGTATCCATGTCGCCGGAAACAGTTGAAGTTTACTTCGAAACCGATAGGTGTTTATGAATAAAATAAAATACAATTAATAGAGAATAAACAGTTCAATGATTTAATAAAATTTCATTTGAAAGCCCCCATTGGTTTCTAAGAAATCTTCAACTATGCCCGACGACATGGATACTTATCTCCTTTGCTGACTGTACATACAATATACAAACATAAATGCAAATATCATTAAAATTAAAGTATCTGTTTGGAATATCAGAATAAAAGTTTTCTACTAAAGGTATACCAAAGAACTATTATTTATTTAGCCTGTCGTCTATCTGTCTGTTTGTTGGTTTCGGCAAAACGGTTGGTCCGATTTTGAAGCGACTTTGATTGGCAGATAGCTGATGTTATAAGAAGTAAGATAGGTTTTTACTTTAGGAAAAGGGTTAGAGTTCCGCGCAAAAAAAAATAAAAACCCAGCGGGAACCGACGTTCATGCGAACGAAGTCATGGGCATATTAAAATAAAAACCTCTAATTTAAAACTATTATATTTTTTGTTATAACTACGTTTTCGGAATAGGTACTTAAGAAACTGCTGCGATTGACTTGACTACAAAGATTATTTCCTTAAAATTATGTAACTAGGGCAGAGTTGGGCGTAATCAACTACTTTAGTAATCGGATTAATAATCTGATTGAAAGTAATCATGATTAATACATCAATCATGATTACTTTTAATTTTGATTACTTTCAATCATGACTACATTTGTAATCATTAGTTTTGATTACAATAGTCAGTAATCTTAATTACATGGGTAGATTTGATTATTTTTTTAAGCATATTTTTAATAAATGCGGTTCTATATTCAATCAGTATGTATCTTGTATGTCTGCGTTTTTCTAAAAACTTGTGATCCAATTTGGATGTCATGGACGTTTTGTACTCTTTCGTTATTTAAATCCTTAAGTAATTTTGAAAAAGAATTTCTGCGTGCTCAATTGCGTTTTTCTTAAGTATAATATTATTAAAAAATTGTAATTCATGAGACTGATCAAAAAATTAAGATGATTTACAATGTTAATGATTTTATTTTTCGAATTCCTAAATGTAGTTAGTATGCATCAATCCAAAAAGTAATCAAAATAACGATTACAAACTAATAATCATTAATCACCGATATGATGATTACTTTCTTGATTAATTTCCGTAATCTGTAATATTGATTGATGATTACAAAATGTAATCGTAATCCTTAATCATTAATCTGATTACATTTTGCCCAACTCTGAACTAGGGTATGATGTAATATAGTCCTCCCTAACGATTTCGATACCTATTTTGACTACTTGAAAAAAATATTTATTTTTATATTACAGAAACATGTTTGTTACACAAGACAGACACACAGATATAGCATTCAAGTTAAAAGCATCTTTACAAGATGCGCAGTAAATTAAGTCTTCTTAGGGCTTGCGCCGACTGCTGGCACGGCACCGCAAGGGATTTTCATGTAACGCAGCATAATACACCTTAAAATCATGTCATTATAGTAGAAATTTGAATGATAATCGGTTCAGTTACAAAATCAAGTGCTTAAAAATGTCGTGTCAGGCCCTTAGCGTGTCGATGGCAAACACGGATATGTATAATGTGTGTGTATGTATACGTGTGAGTATGTATGTGTGTTGTGTTTGTTCTTGTTCCTGACCCAGTATTCAGCTAAAGCAAAGCCATTCGTTGATCCAGTGATTAGGCCCGCACATGAGCAAGTGATAATAAGTAAGTGATAATATGTCTCACTAGTTCGAAGGCATGCCACCGAGGTATATCTCAGTTAAAAAAATGCTTTCTTCACATACCTTTTAGTGATAACGAAGACGGGCAAACATAGGCCGGATGCAATCCCGGACGCTTCCAGTTTAATCTCGGCCACGAATTCGGACAAACCGCCCGAACAGGACCATATCCGGTCCGTAATAGTTTGCCGAAGACAGATCAAATGGAATGTACTTTTCGCTCATCGCCACCATCAACAGAGTTTTAGAAGTCTTAACACTTATTAACCAAATAGGATTCCATTTTTTTTCCACACACTTGTCACATCACTTGTCTGCCAATTTTATAGATCCGTTAACATCGCTTGTCACTTTCTTTTTTTAACCGACTTCAAAAAGGCGGAGGTTATCAATTCGGATGTTTGCTTTTTTTTAAATGTAGTTTCGGGCATAACTCTGTCATTTATAGACGGATTTGCAAAATTCTTTTTTTGTTCGAAAGAGGTTTATTCCGGGATGGTCCCATATAATTTTCACCAAATATTATTCAGAACTTTTTGAAAAAATTAACAATATCCCAAAAAAAATTACATAGATGATGTTTTATAGTTTCTTCAATCTTTGAAGGACTTTCAATCTCTGATTTAACTGTGTCGCCATTTCATAATGGATTTGGATGTTAAGGCGATACTAAAAAGCGGAAAATAAAAACTTAAAAAGAAACAACCGCCATCAAAAACTAAAAAGTGATAAATAACTTCAGAACCTTCAGAACAGAACACACATTACTTTAGTTTCGGAAGTTTTAGTATAGATTATTCTATGGTTCTTGGTTAGAAACTTTGCAGCATCTTTAAAAGCAATAAAGGTATACCCTGCATTAATTGGTATTGAAGTATTAGAAAAATAATAAGGTAAAATTCCCAATTTTACATAAAATGGAAGTCTTTTACGGAACGCGAATGCCTCGAGGCGGGTCGAGGAAAATGACAAGCAATTTATTAGGTTTTTAAAATACAAAAGCAGAATAATATAACCTCTTACCTGAGAAGCATACACGGAGAGAGGGACTTTATGAAAATAAAACGAAGTTGCTGTTAGAGCGATGGATTAACAAAGACTTAACCCATGTTGGTTAAGTCTTTGTTATAACTAGAAGTAAAGGAGTTTTATAAAAGCATTTGTTGGAAGATTCCTGTTCAAATATCGTGTTTGTATATTAGAAACTGATATTAGTATTAAGCGTTGCGATACTGTTCCATGTATATGTTTTTAATTTTTTTAATGGGGTACTTCCACAGGAGCAGTTTGGAGTAACTTGACTGAAATAGGCTGAGGGGGAGAGGGCATATAATTATCTTATATTGATCGCCTTTCGACTGATGACTGGTTCAGCTCAAAATTCCTCCTAGCTTTAGATTTACATGGACCGTCATTGCTGCATAGTAATCTAACACATTCGGCATATTGAATTAGTTTGACGACATTAATTTATTGACGGTTAGGGCATTGTGGTGGAACTAAGAATAAATGACGATGGTATACAAATATATAGTTCCTATTACTGCCATCCATATCAACATACCTTCGTAAAGCTCATTTTAGACTACGCTATAATATAATAGCTTAAAGCATATAGTTCTTACACAACCATATCGCTCACTATACATTTATTTAGAACACGCATAATATATAGTATAGCAAAGTGTGAATGTGTTCTAAATAGATGTATGGTTGTGCTATTAACTATATGCTACAAGCTAGTGTATAATAGCATAGTCTGAAATGAGCTTTATCCACGTACCTGATGTAACAAAACAACAAGTATTTTATAATGTTACACCATTTTAGGGGAGGCCTGTCTCCAGCAGTAGACGATGATGATAATTATCATTTTAATGTCTTACCAACATTAATGTTTTTATCGTAGTACCAACAATGCAACATAAAATAGATAAAGGAAAACGTCATAAAACTCAAACTCAAATAATTTATTTCAAATAAAACATTTACAGGCACTTTTAAATTGTCAAGTTGTCAGTCAGTCAGAAAGTTGAAGCTAGTTGCTCGTTACAAACACTGTTTCTATGGATGAAGAACGAGCAGGAAACTCCATAAACACTCTTTTAAAATCAATAGAATATTACAAATAGTACATCATTCATGTTGAATCCACGGGACACAAATGTGAGAAAATGTAACAAGTTGTGCACGTTAAAAGCGGTCTAACAACAATCATATTAAACAATTCAAAGTAAATTTAACCACCACCGAGGCAGCTAACAGATGACCAGTTTAAAGTATAAGGATTGTCTGATCTTCTTTGTTATAAAATGTTAACTTTATCCAGGAGTTGCTCTGCCGCTGAACTGATTTGCATCCCGTGAAACAGTTACGTTCACCCAATGCCTGGATACTGTTCACCCGTTGCTTTAGTGGGATCTTGTGTTCGATTATCAGGTCGTAAATTGTTATTTGGTTTTTCGTTATGAATTTCTCAGAGCAGCAAGGAGATAGGACGCTGATGGTGTTATACCCCCGTGTCTCGGGAAACACATAAAGCCGTTGGTCCAACGCCTGATCTCTCTCTTTTGTGTCGGATTGACGACCTATCAGACTATAATGCTGATGGAAGAGGAAGTGCACCTGTGTTTTTGAGCGCACACATGTGCGCTACAATATCTCTAGTAGTAGTAATACTGATGAGTGAAGAAAGTACTGATGAGTGATATGAGAAGAAAGATAAAGAAAACCTAGTGAATACGAGGGAAAGTGAATAGCAAATGAAGTTGGGAATAAGATGCATAATAGAGGCAACGAAATACTTAATCTTCTTATATATAAAAATGAATCGCTAAATGTGTTGGTAAGCGCATAACTTGCGAACCGCTTGACCAAATTGGATAATTCTTTTTTTATAATATTCCTTGAAGTACGAAGATGGTTCTTACGGAGAGAAAAAAAAAAAAAAAAAAAAAAGTAAGTAGGGTAGGTGTAGGGTAGGTGTAGGGTAGGTGTAGGGTAGGTGTAGGGTAGGTGTAGGGTAGGTGTAGGGTAGGTGTAGGGTAGGTGTAGGGTAGGTGTAGGGTAGGTGTAGGGTAGGTGTAGGGTAGGTGTAGGGTAGGTGTAGGGTAGGTGTAGGGTAGGTGTAGGGTAGGTGTAGGGTAGGTGTAGGGTAGGTGTAGGGTAGGTGTAGGGTTGGTGTAGGGTAGGTGTAGGGTAGGTGTAGGGTAGGTGTAGGGTAGGTGTAGGGTAGGTGTAGGGTAGGTGTAGGGTAGGTGTAGGATAGGTGTAGGGTAGGTGTAGGGTAGGTGTAGGGTAGGTGTAGGGTAGGTGTAGGGTAGGTGTAGGGTAGGTGTAGGGTAGATGTAGGGTAGGTGTAGGGTAGGTGTAGGGTAGGTGTACGGTAGGTGTAGGGTAGGTAAATAGGCAGGTAAGTAGGTAGATAAGGACAGGACAACGTCTGTCGGGTCAGCTAGTTATCAATATAAACATGTTATCAAACTAACATTTCCCAAGTAAGTCCCAAGTAAGTCTATTAATATACAATATCACAATACTTGACCGATGCATGTTGGCGATCGCAGTAGGTGTTATGATACTCAGAAGAACACTGCTGCCCATCCTCTAGTAAATATCTCTCTATCGCCATCTACGACACTCACGGGTAGAAATGGGGTGGTGCTATTCGGGGACGGCACCACACGGCAAGTGTCTTTAGTATTTCTGTTTAAAACTACTTTGTAAATAAACTTTATAATATGTGATACATTCAAAATTACGTTGCAATATATATCAAAAGAGCCAAAGCATTTATCGGCACCCGTTCACTGCAGGAAACTCGAGAATAAAAGGCGCAATCAGAGGAAGCAACGGAAGCCAGCGTGTGCCGTGAAAGATTGTCGTAGGTAAGCGGTGTTCATTGTTATGAGGGCGATTATGTCAATCGTGCCGAGTTGAATTCTACCTGAGTGACTAGGGCGACATTTTTGAGTTACCCGATCGTGTTAATTTAAACTTCCAAGAACATTTTAATGGTTAAATCAAATTTTATGTTCAACCTACTTCCTTGATGACTGGTTAGTTATTAATTAGCAATGCTTTTTAAAGTCATCATCTGCCTAGTCTTTTCCATCTCGAACCAAGCGCTTTGCTACCACATTTATTGAGCGAACTACCAGATTGTGGAATTCACTGCCCGCCTCTCTATTCCCCGATACATATTATCTGGGTATGTTTAAGGCACGAGTGAACCGGTTTATCCTGGGCAAGCGTAAGTTAAGATCAAGTGAGTTGCGGCCAAACGCAAGCCTAACAATATGAAAAATGAAAATATATATTAGGGTCAACTTCGTCTAACTGAATGCAGCTGAATACCAGTGTTTTACATGGAGCGACTGCCTATCGGACCTCCACAACCCAGTTACTGGGTAACACGATACCCTTGGGAAGGCTGGTTGTCAGATTATCTAGCTTCTGACTACCTATGAGAATGACAGCCGGGACCAACGGCTTTCCGAGGCACTAGGTGGGTCTCGGTATGAAAGGGTTGGTCACACATCCACAGATCGGCCGCGGCAAGCGTAGCTTAGCCATGACAGATCGATCCGTATGGTTTTCTTATCCATAATAAAATATTATAATTTTAACTACAGACAGTTCATTTTCTATTTCCGAGACCGCTGAACAAATACAAACGAATGGGATAGAATGAACATCTGGATTATCTATTGTCCGAGCTAGGCCAATCGGAAATGCAATATCTCTTAAGGAAAGAATAGAGGAGATGCATTTACTTAAGTATTTTGTCTGCAATTGTTCAAGCATACCGTTTATCGTGAGCACACAATGTTAATCAGTATTATTACCTCTTTTCTTTTAAAAAGATTAGGGTACATTTTTGAAATTTCCAGTCAGTAAGTTTTCATCACAATTATTATGAAAAGAAAACAAATTTAGGAATACAACATAATAATAAGCGTAGCTATACACCTGACAATTTCGTGACGGAAATTCTGTGTGCTAGCGCTTATGAAGCTTTTTAATAAATGCATAATATGCAACACACCGGCTGAAAATACGTTGCATAATTTTCATTGTTAATTAAACCCGCTGAATTTCTGTCGCATACTTTCCGTATTTGTGTGTCGTGCTAAAGTACACCTTTATACGATGATTGCGTCTTTTGTATGGTGTGGTATAACGGGCTGGTGGGTTTTGTAATTTGATGAAAAATATTTCATCATCATCAACATGTCAACCTTAAGTTGCCCACTGCTGGACATAGGGGAACAAACGGGGAGCCGCACTACGGGCCTCCCAATGTGGAATGCGTCCAGCAACACCTACGATGCCGCTTTATATGCCCCAGCTACATCACACCACGAAGGTTGAAGAGATCGTGGAGTATGTTCGAGCGAAGACCAGCTGGACTTAAAGGGTCGAGACCACAACACGAACTTCAAGTCGTTCGTGGTGCAAGTTCTGACTCATTGACGACACGGTTGGCGCAGTGGCTGAGCAATCGACTGATGCGCAGTGTGTCGCGGTTTCGATTCCCGCCCAGGGTAAATATTTGTGTTATGAGCACTTGTGTTTGCCTTGTGTCTGGGTGTTGTTTATCTATACTATATCCATGTACTTAAAAATGTATTTGTGTATGTATATCAGCTGTACGACACTCATAGTACAGGGTCTCCCTAGTTTAGGGTCAGATGGCCATGTGTGAAACATCCTCACATATTTTTTTATATTTTTTTTATATTGAGACCTGGTTCAAAGAAGAGTTTTTGCCGAAGGGTGTCGTATTTCGGCGATTCCGAGGAAGGCTACGCGACACCACGCAGCGCAACACGACGCCGTCTCTTCGTGTACAATAGTTTATTAATATTTTTGTAGTTTTTATAAAATTATAGTCTTTAAGGTTATGGGCCTTTGTTACCCGAAAAAAAAGGTATATTATTATTTCTAGCTGCCGGGCAAACGTTGTTTTACCATATAAATAAAAAAATCATCATAATCATGTCAAACTTAAGACGGCCACTGCTGGGCAAAGGTCTCCCCCAAGAATGGTTCAGCCGTAATCGCCATGCGTGGCCGATGCATGTTGACGATCGCAGTAGGTGTTATGGTACTCAGAAGGACGCTGCTGCCCATCCTCTGATCAATATCCCTCTGTCGCCTTCTACGACACACATGAGCAGAAATGGGGCAAAAAAAACGTTGCCTACAACCTACTGTCAGACCTACTAAATATACACATTTGTTTTCAAAAATCGGTCAGGCTTTTTCGGTGGAGTTCGTAAACAAACATTATGACCCTAGATTTTTATATGTTGGATCAGTCAGGATTTAGTCCGTTAGATTCAGTCATCATGTGGGCAGAATATGGGTTTCGTGCAATGAAAACATACTGGGTATAGGGCACAATACACGGCGTTTATTAAAACCACAATTTAACACAATTAATTTAAAATAAACTCGGCTTAAAATAAACATTTTCAAAGGTATCGGCACTGGTGTACACTTTAACACAACGAATCGTAAGTACAGTTTCGGGACGTATTAGCTCCGTTGCGATCAGACACTGGATTCTGAATGTCTTCCTCGCTGTGGGCTGAAAACATCACGACTCTGTAGAAGCGCGCCCAAATGGTGATGGTTGATCACGTGTTCTTGATAATGGCGCGCTTGCGATCCGTTTCACCATAGACTATTTATTGTCTTTGCGTTTCACGTTCATACTATTGACCGGATACGACATATATATGAATAGGTCTTTCCCAAGGGGTGATTCATCCATGATCGCCATGCTTGACCGATGCATGTTGTTATGGTACTCAAAAGGATGATCCCTATCGCCCTTATCGCCTTCTACGACACCCACGGGTAGAAATGGGGTGGTGCTATTCGCGACCGGCACCACACGGCTTGTTAACAGAATAATAGTAAGTTTTTAACAATAATTACTTAAATACATTATTTTTTTAAAGCATTTTTTCTCTTTGTTCCAGGTGAGTCACACTGCTTCAGTGTCGCGCATACATCGGACCTATTGGTGCGTGCATTCCCCCTTCCCCATTTTCGCAGATATTTTTGGGATACTGGATTTATTAGTCTACAAAGTCACCTTGTTTGTAAAAATTTAATACAGTATAACATTTTTTGAAGCAAGGATACTCACACTAGTGGTTTCTTCGGTATCGTGTGTGCGTTTACAAATTAATAAACTATATTATCATACCCAAACTATCTGTAGGCGATACAAATATATATGTTCCGTGCGGGAATCGAACCTGCGACACGCGTTGCAGCAGCCAAACGCTCAACCACTACGCCAACCGTGGCGTCATATTTACTTATGTAAATAGACCGAGAAAAAGGAGATTTTAGTAACTCAATCGTTTTTATTTGACATTCCTGATCATACAGTTGATATTATAAGTTACTATACTAAATTTAAGAGTCATCGCAAACAAAGCAAAAATATACCTACCTTAGTAATTTTGAGAGCCGATCAAGGGGGCCTAAACGCACATGTTTTTTTTTAATGTTAATTGATAATTAACCAAAAACATCATAGATAGAGTTGAAAATTGTATGCAAAAACAATTCCGCAAGGCATTATTTCACAATTTTAAACACTATTTCTATTAAGTTTTTAGTTTATTATCAATTAAAGTAATGCTATGTTTCATGAGGTGTAAACCACTCACTGCAAAAAAAGGAAACTAAGTACATATTATTGAATTGTGTGACCAAACACCTTTCATACTGACCTTACATCACAGAAGCTTTTAAAAAACTGACTTCAAAAAGTATTAAATACACGATATGTAGGCTTCACATCTTATGAATAATTTCATTAAACAAATACAATAACGTTCTTTGATCGTCATAAGTTAATTTCATAGAATTAAAACACATAAAACGTTCAAAAAGGTTTTATAACCAACCAATTAAAATAACATCCAGCGAGTTATAACGTGAAATTAATTCGCAAATTGACTCAGACCCTTCTCAAACTTAGACCTCTGTGGCTTCATGATGTTGTTTTAAACATTTTAATGGAATCTCAATTTTTTTAACCCTAAGCTAATAGTGAAATGGAATTAATTTAATTTGTTCTCTAAATGTGAGTTTCACATAAGTAGCTTCGTAGGTAGTTTGTGTCAAACTATAAAGATTTTAATGGTATTTTCATTATCATTATCTACTATCACTACATATTATAATATCCCCCGTCGCATCGAATTTATGTTCGTCCCTTCTAATGTCAGAAACGACTGCATAAACTTTCATTTAGAAAGAGGAATTATCTGAAAAGGTTATATTTATTAAACATTTTGCGAAAATTAACCACCAGAATTATCAAAATTACAAAATCTATTATACTATTTTTTTTTCATTAAACGAAACGCGAGTATTGTTACACATTGTAGATTGAGAACAACGGATTAACTCACTGTGTTGTCGGGTTGCCGTATGCCATCGAAACTAGTCGGACGAACCCGACAACACAGTGAGTTAATCCGTTGTTCTCAATCTATAATGTATACTATTTATAACAATTGATTCAGCGGTTTACATTATTATTTATTACACTTTAATTACTACTATGGAAATATGGATAAGTGGTACGTACAAAGCCGGGGCGTGTTGCTAGTTAATATATCTACAAGAAACAGTCGAGTCCGTGTAATGTTACGGCACTAACATTTTGTATTCTAGACTTCAATTTCATTCGTATCAATCTGAAAATGTTATGCTCATGAATATCCAAGATCGTGCGGAAAGTTACTCACAAATAGCAATTTCTATGAATCCTCCAAAATAGAGGACATTAAAGGTTTATAAAAAGTAAAGAAAGCGGCCTAAATAGCCAATAACAATTCATTGGCCATTGGCTTTCAGGCCACAGCTTCCAAAAGGCAGTGAAAATAAAAATAAAGTAGTTCGAGGACAAGTATGGACGTAAAAACCGTTTGTACTGAACCCTTTGCAAAAGAATGGACATCAGATAAAAGATCCGGCACAAATCCCCAGTTCCCTGAAGGATCTGCTGCTGAGAAAGACATAAAGATTTATTTACTTGTGGAGAATATTATGTTGGCCTGTTAAAATTACGAGCGAAGCGTGATGATCTTATTTCGCATATAATTTTCTCATGTCTACATATTACTTAACTAGAATAATTAGTTAAAGTTTTATGAGACAAGTCCGTGAAGTACCTGTTAACTTACGCGGCAAATAATGTAAAATCCGTTTCGTTATTTATTTTATTTAGTGTATCTATTCGAAGGTTGTGGTGGTACTGCGCCAAAAGAGAAGTTTTTATCGGACTGCGCCAGAAGGAGGGTTATTACCCTACTGCGCCAGAAGAAAGAGTTATGTTTTTTCGATGTATGTACATATTATGTATATTTCTTTGTCACGTTCTGTAACCTAAACGGTTTGATGGATTTTGGCTAAAGAGGTGTCGTTAGATTTGTCTTATCTTTGAGAATGACGCTAGGTATATCAAAATTTTAAAAATGTTCGTTTTATGGCAACATAATAAATGATGATTTTGAATAATCGTGGTTGACAGTGTTTGCCCGTGTTCAGCATCAAATACTTTACCTATGACTTCTAAAATCTTATTAAATCCGTTGAAAATGTCTAACCTGTTACTTGCCTCCGACTGCGTTTGTGAAAGCTTACTGAAGATTCGGACACAATGTAAATAAAAACTTCCAACGAACGTAATTCATCTTCCGCCCAGCCTATAGTTGTAAAAAAGTAGTTTTTAACCGGATTTTATCGTTGGAAGTTTTTACTTTACTGTACGAAACCGCTTTTTTATTGGTGTCCGAATCATCAGTCAAAAAAATATCGTTTCGGACACTGTGTCCGAATCTTCAGTAACCCTTTGTGAACACTGTCAACAACGATCATTCAAAGACAAAAGAAAAATCGTTTCTATCTTTTTAGTCCATTTATTAAATAGTTTTAAGATAATAATTATTCACGCCGTTTGGTTTTTAGTTTATTTCAACATTTTTTTTATATGATACTTTCTAAAATTCGTTTCTAAATTTGTAAACCTCTGATGTCCTTCTCACAATAGAACTGCTAAGTAACACTGTTACTGAGATGTTCCATTGTGACTTGCTTATTGTACTGGAGATCAAAGTAAATAGCTAGTTAGTTACCTGTCCGTTGACTACAAAGATTTGAATGAATGATACCTCAGGGACCTCTTCATTGACGAACCGCACACAAAAAGTAAAAGGATCAGCATTGTGCGGTGGATGAAATACATTTGCTGGTTATTTAGTGTTTCCTACCGTATCGTAACGAATTCAGATGATTTTGAGGAGCATCAAAACGGGGCAATTCTGGAACCGTTCATAAAAGACAATCGCCTTCAAAGACTTACTTTGAAGTTTATGATTTTAATTTGGGTCGCTTTTTATAAAAATGTTTATAATTTTCTACTCTTTTGACCTGTCCCTCAAATTACTGAAAAAAATATAGTTTAGTAACCGTATTCAGATGTACTAAGCACAGATTATTTTTTTATCTCCGAAATAAGCGTTTCTTGCTCGTTCTTCTCCATATAGACCTACCTACGTTTTGGAACGAGCAACTAGCTTCAACTTACTGACTAACTTACCG
Organism: Charanyca ferruginea; assembly: GCA_947361185.1. Taxonomy (NCBI): domain Eukaryota; kingdom Metazoa; phylum Arthropoda; class Insecta; order Lepidoptera; family Noctuidae; genus Charanyca; species Charanyca ferruginea. The sequence goes on along the minus strand of OX376055.1, from coordinate 1,250,489 downwards.
GTTCTTTCACAATTCAAAAGTGCCTTTAATTTTGACTTTAAATTAATAACTCAAATCTAAATATCTCCTGTTTTTTACGTTTAACAGAAAACTGAATAAAATAACATTAGGTAAAACTTTCCAAGAGAAAAACACGGGAAGCCATATTTTTTTCACGTAAATCATAACGTCAAACTAAGCGGCGGTCGTTTATCAAAGGAATCTGCAAAATTTTATCATTTATTTTAGCATTGCGCACTTCCCCTATCGACCCTGATCACGACTCATTTGGCCCCTTGCGAAGGATCGCGCGGGAATACCGGCTGCATGCAGATACTTAGCGCATAGTTTGCGTACGAGGAAACGAGGGGTAGTTGGAACACTTGTGGCTGATTCCTGTATTGTTAGTTATTTATGTTGACTAGCTAATGCTCGCGAGTTCGTGCAGTGAATTCTGGTTATCTGTAGGGTTTTATTTTTTGGCACGGTACCTAAAATGCTGTAACATTGCCTATAAGCTCAACATTGCCTATGTTCTAAAAAGTTAAATTACTGTCGCTGAGAAATTGTTTTTTTTTTTTGCTATATAGATGGCTGACTTGCTTTAGTAACACCATAGACAGCAAAAACAAGTTCGTGATTGTATTCGCTTTTGAAATTGTATTTGTATTTTTATTTGTTTTTTTTTTTAACGTTGCTGCGTTTCCTGCTATTCTGACTCGTGTCAGTACAGCACGAAGCGCGTTGTTGGTATTCACTTTTGAATTTGTATTTGCTTTTTTGGCTTCACTCTCAGTGTACCGCATGGTCTATCTGGCTTTTGTTTTATATTCTGAGCGTATATGAATAGTTAAAAAAGAAATCGCTAAACCAAATGTGATGAATTTTGAGAGATGGATTTCACTTTGGAGAAGGACTTAAACTACCTTTTGTTGTTATATAAAACTTAAAAGGGATGAAATAAAAGTATGTAAGGGAAACCCATTATTTTCATGTCTTTATCTCATCATTCATATTTGAAAAGAAATAAACAGTGTTTCAGCGTTTTTATATAATCATTCCTCAAGGCGGAACAATAGGGGATGATTTCAATTTCTTTTTGTTTGTATCTACGTATATAATCTATTCTACTAACCGATGGCTGATTTTGATATTTATCGGAAATATTGCTTGCATTACAATTATAACTATGTACCTACAAGTACATATACCTAGGTCAGAAAACATTAAAAAAAAACTTTTTTTATAGTTTTAAGGTGTATTTTATTTTTAAAGTATGTAATACCAATAAACGGAGTTTTAAAGTAAGACAACCGCCGTCAAAAACTATAAAGTTAAAAATAACGAAAGCGAATCCACCGAAGTCACCGCGCGCTGCCCGGCGCCGCCGTAGCTGTCAAGTCATCTTGTATAAATAAATAAATAATAAATAACTTTAGTTCTGTAAGTTGGCGGCTCTGGTTTCGTATATTGTTTTGTATTGCCACCGGTTTCAGGAACTCTACAAAATTATTTCTAAACTATTTTATTAAACAAATTGTACGGGCAGCAACGAAAGTCGATTTACCCTTTAGATTTTTAAATCCTCTTGAGCAGAAGGGCAGGGACAGGATAGAAAATCAAGAGAAAATAAAGTTTTGACTATGACCTGAAATACTGTTATACTTACTTTGTGACTATTATTATTACTTACTTACTTGTTTTTGTGTCTTTTGTCGTGAAGCGACAGATAAAAATAAAAAGCTTTTTACAAAAAAGACAACCGCCTTCAAAAAGTGAAAAATAACTTTAGCATAGAACACACATTGACTTTAGTTTCGAAATTCAGTGGCTTTGTTCTGTTTGTTGTTTTGTATTGCCACTGACTTCCGAAACTAAAGTCAATGTGTGTTCTGTGCTAAAATTAATTTTTCACTTTTTGAAGGCGGTTGTCTTTTTTGTAAAAAGCTTTTTATTTTCCGTTTTTTAGTACCTCCTTCTCATCCAAATCCATCAAGAAGAGATTGAAAGTTAACTACTACAAAGATTGATGAAACTAAAACGTCGTCTATGTAAAATTTGATTTGTTTTTTTGATTTTTTTTGATTTTTCAAAAAGTGCTGAATCAATTTCGATAAAATTTATATGGGGCCACCCCTGAAGCATACCCTATCCATAAAAAAGAAAGAATTTTCAAAATCGGTTTACGTTTGCCGGAGAAATCGCGTAACAAATCACGCACATACTTAATGCAAATTTAAGACTTATACGGTTTTCTCATGGATGCCCTTGTCAGATCTGGACCAAAATGGGACCACACGGGAAGCACTAGCTTTCAAATAAAATAAGAATCATCAGAATCGGTTCACACAGTCCAAAGAAATCAGCTAACAAACATAAAAAAAAAGAAATACAGACGAATTGATAACCTCCTCCTTTTTTGAAGTCGGTTGAAAAGAGATGATTAAGGTATAATAAAATCGCTAAATTGTTAAAGTTTTTAATTGGGAAATTTTAGCGCCTATTGTAATTTATTTAATATAGATATTAGACTGTAAGCTTTCCGAATAATAAATAAATAAATAAATAATGTATTTACAACAAATTATAATAAAAAAGATGATATTTTTTTAATTTTGCATTTAGCGTGAAATTTAATTTTACTCTATGACTAGTAGCGACCAGAATTCGTATTAGTGTTTTCGAAAAGGTTGTCTAGGGATTTCCCTTCATTCTATGTGTTATACGTAATTAATTTAATTAATGTGAGATCGTGATTAATTTTAGCAGAACTGACCCCAATTTTATCGGAAAATAACAGTAAAAAAGCCTGTATTTTTAATAATTTTGATATAAAACAGGTTCCTTATTAATATTCTTAGATTGTTCAGAGTTCCAATCGTAGTACAGAGCACATCAAGCTATAACAATCTGTAAAATTTTGAACTTTATTACAAAAGGTTAGCAAGCCACACCAAACTGTCAAAGGACAAAGCCAGAAACTCTATAGAACTTTGCCCCACTCAATAAAAGTAATGTACAAGCTTGCAATATGTAGCATCTTACTGCTTATTCATTGCTGATAACTAAACATTAGTCTTAATGGCTGCAGAACTTGCCGTTTTTGTTTAAATCAAAAAACTGTATTTGCATTCGTTTTAGCATTGATTTGTAATCCGCAAGTAATAATAATAATGTTGTTCATTTGCCAACAAAAAAGTTCTTTACATTTCCTTATAATCTACAATAGTCTACATTATCAACTAGGGTCTCAAAAAAAAACAAATATAAGACACAAAGGAAGCATTTTGCTAATGAACTCCACACAACTCCACACTCGAGCCTGTCTCGTGGAAACAAACCAAGAACGCAAGTTCGCAAAATCGCAAGTTCTAAAGCAAAACAATTTATTATATTAAGATTCTATGATCATTACAATTATTTTATTAAATTACATTTTCTGTAAATGGGTGGGGCAGGATCTGGCATTGTCATTTTCCCAATTGAATATGAACCTCAATTGGGAAAATTTGACAGTTTGGTGTGGCTTGCTCAGCTTTGCGGCATAAACGATACACGCATAGAAAGTTTAAATGAATAATTAGTTAATTTCATAGCTCGTAGCTAAGTAAAAACCGTACAGAACGACTAGTCACGATGGTAAGCTACGCTTGCCGCGGTCAGTCCGTGGATGGGTGATCATCCATATCACAGCGAGAGTCCTCTGTGCCTCGGAAAGCACGTAAAGCCGTTATTCCCGGCTTCATTTGTAGATCTTTGACAGTCGTTATAAGTAGTTAGAAGCTAGAAAATCTGACAACCAGTCTTACTTAGAGGTATCGTGTTACCCAGTAACTGGGTTGTGGAGGTCAGATAGGCAGTCGCTCCACGTAAAACACTGGTATTTAGCTGCATTCGGTTAGAATATGTCAAAGTCGAATCATTTATTTCAATTAGGCTGTAGCGGACCATCATACTCACAGATATATTATACAGCACGTAGGGTATATAACATTATTGTATTTTAACTAAGTTTTTATATGTACCCACTATGTACTCATTTTTTGCAACAGAAATTGTATATACAATTTTACAAAGAAGCGACTTTTTTCAAATACATTCATTCCATACTCAACCTGCGTTTACCTCTCATCTTCATACCATGCGTATCCAACAAGACCATTATAAAGCACTTTTGAACGTCAAATGAGAAAAAAATGATTCGAGTTGCCCATTCCAAAAGGTAGTTTTGTATGGAGAAGAATGGGCAAGAAACTAAATACTTACTCTTTTAAAAACGATGTTAACAATATTTGCATTTACAGGAATTATATAATCATACGTGAATACGATGTATCTTGCATAAAAACACTATTTTAAAGTGTGACCAAAGTATCACAGATTAAGGAATGACAGCTAGCTAAGTTAAGTTTGCAGTGCTATTCTGTTACAATCTCCTTTGGTGAACACCTAGGTGAAGTGAGCTGTCATCCGATTGTAGTACTAAGCATCGGGACAGATGACAGCTCACTTCACCTAGGTGTTCACTGAGGGAGATTGTGTCAGAATAGACATACTGTAGAGCTATTCTGTTAGAATCTCCCTCGGTGAACATTATCGGTGAAGTGAGCTGTCATCCGTTCCGATGCTAGGGATTGACAAAGCAGACGGAATCATGACAACTCACTTCATCTAGGTGTTCACCGAGGGAGATTGTAACAGAATTGACATACCGGTTGGGTGCGTTAAGTCCAAAGAAATATAAATTCTTATTTCTACGGAATGGTTAATTTCATACACGCGTAACATTATGTTACTGCGTACCAGTCACGTTAAATATTTCAGAAATTCATTTGGCAGTAACTTCCATTTTCATTTCGTACAATGTCCCTGAGATTGCTGTGCGTCTTTTATAGCCAAGTGCAATTAGCTTTTTACCTTGAACGAAGTCTATAGAGTGAGCGTATTTTAAAATTAAAATCTTTCAAAACCTGGTCGCAATTTCATCTCAGCGACCATAAATGTTACAATTTGTCAAAAATAAGATTCGACTACGAAAGGTCTTAAAAAAAAAAACGGGATCTGTACACGCATTTCGTTACGTAACGATTTCTACTAATTCGCACTACCTGTCTGTACACGCATTTCGTTACGTGACGATTTCTACTAATTCGCACTACCTGTCTGTACACGCATTTCGTTACGTGACGATTTCTACTAATTCGCACTACCTGTCTGTACACGCATTTTGTCTCCCTTCTGTTCATCTATTATATAAAAATAAGTCGGGTTTTCCTTCCTGACGATATAACTCCAGAACGCACGAACCGATTTCCACGGTTTTGCATTCGTTGGAAAGGTCTCGGGCTCCGTGAGCTTTATAGCAAAGAAAAAAAAAAACAAATATCCTAGGGTAGGTGTAGGGTAGGTGTAGGGTAGGTGTAGGGTAGGTGTAGGGTAGGTGTAGGGTAGGTGTAGGTAAATAGGCAGGTAAGTAGGTAGATCGGGACAGGACAACGTCTGTCGGGTCAGCTAGTAGTAACTATAAACATGTCTCCCTGATGCTCATAATACCTACAGAAATGTCGCACTGATTTCCATTATCTATACTAATATTATAAAGAGGTAAAATTTGTTTGTAAGTTTGTATATGTTTGTAAGTTTGTATGTAGGGGGTAATCTCCGAAACTACTTATCCGATTTCAAAAAATCTTTCACCATTAAGAAGCTACGTTATCCCTGAGTGGTATAGGCTATATTGGATTATCAAAAAATTAGGGATCCTTGAGAAAATTCACGCGGAAGAAGTCGTGGGAAATCTGGTCTCCTGGTACATTAGTGGCCCTATACCAGGAGACCAGAAAATTCACGCGGACGTAGTCGCGGGTAAAGTGCTAGTACTTACTAAAATTGTTCACCTGGATGCTCGTAATAAGAAAGAAAATCCTTTGATGCACGTAGAACCTACGAAAATTGTCCTAATATTCGTAACACCTACAAAACTTGTGCCCCCGATGTTCTTAATACTTACAAAAATTGTACCTGCGAGGTTCGTAATACCTACACAAATTGTGCCCCTGATGTTCGTAAAACTTACAAAAATTGTGCCTCTGATGTTCGTAATACATATAAAAATTGTGCCCCCGATGTTCGTATCTACAAAAGTTGTGCCTCTGATGTTCGTAATACGTATAAAAATTGTGCCCCCGATGTTCGTATCTACAAAAGTTGTGCCTCTGATGTTCGTAATACATATAAAAATTGTGCCCCCGATGTTCGTATCTACAAAAATTGTCCACGTAATGCTCGTAATACCTACAATATTATCTATAAGTATAAACCCGACGCAAGATGACAAATCGCTGATGCTGATGAAACCATAATCTCTGCGTTGCTGTTAATTTCACACCTCTGATCAAATCCTTTGAACTACGAGTATTTGCACACGTTCTGAAAATATTATTCGTGAAAATAATTGTATCATGCATTAAATTAGTTTCGTAACATCTTTAAAAAGTTGAAGGGTAAATAGCTTTTAGGACAAAATACTGTATCAGAATTTTGAATTTGTGCAAGTAGATAAACTTGAACGTGAATGCGTACTCTTTGAGATTTTCGATATTATATAAGTGGCTTCACACTAACATTGAACAGAGAAAACATGTGACTTTCTAGCTAAAATTCAAACATTATTCAAGATAAAAGAGAACTACCTAAACTGGCGTTTGAAATGTACACGAAATGTTATTTTTAGAATAATGTTGAAATGTTATATTCATTGAAAGTCGTAAACTTTTATTTCACTTTGTATAAGTGGAAAACAGAAGTACAAATTGTAGTCATAAAAACGCAGAAACATCTAAAAAACTTACAACTTGTAGCAATCATAAATCAAATTAAAATCTTTCGTAACTCGAATATATGTATCACTTTTATTACTTCGGAAATTGCTGTATGTATCATGCTTCAATTATTGTCAATAATATACGTTTTTACAAACGTATTCATTGTATGTTCTACTTTAAATAATACTAAAGTGATAGACAAAGACACAATGATCAGTGACCTGGCCAAGCACAGCCACAATCTCCCGGAAGGCGCGTACCCTTACATCGTAGCATTGGCATTGATCGATGAGCAGGTGGTGACCAGACACTGCACCGGCTCTCTGATACAGCCGACATGGGTCCTGTCATCTGCCTACTGCTTCTACGATTTACTAGACAAGAAATTCCATGTCTGGTATCAAAATTTCACCGTCTCACCCTTCGAATATCAGTTTTTTTCCGAAGTAGCAAAAATATACATACACCCAGCTTTTAAAAATACCAAGTTCACTGAGCCCGGGTTCTTTTTTGGTGATAACGACATTAGCCTGTTAAGAGTTGGCAGAGTTGTCTCGCCGAGCTACGGTAGGTTGTCTAATATACACCACTCGAAAATGCATGGACTCAGTGTCAAGTACATCGGAGGCGCTGTGAGGGACTTTGGAGGTGCCGCAGATAAGAATCAAAGTATGTGGAAGAGTCACGTGAAAAAGAAAATGCGAGAAGAAAAAGAATTCAAACCGCTGCAGGTCGGTGAAGGTATCGTCGTTAGTTGTGGCAGAGCACTAACCTTGTGGTCCAAATACGTGTTGTGTGTTGCTCCTAATTGTTCAGACCGATTGCATCAGCCACTGTACGGGAATTCCGGCGGGCCCTTCATTTACGATGGGAAAATAATTGGAGTGATGTCCTTAAGTTTTAACATTCCTAAGACATTTTTAACGTCCAATGGATTAACTCCTGTGAGCCCTTACAAAGATTGGATTGATCAAGTCACCAAACCAATCCATGAAATCATTCAGGAAAAGCTTGAGGCGTATAATATGGTTTAGGATATTGGTTCAACTGTAGTGAGTGACAGGAGAGAGTGGACAAGTGTTCATTAGTACTTTGTAGAAATAATTGTAAAAGTTCTACTACTTACCTTGTATTATTTTCCTATTTTTGGACACAAGTACGACTTAGGTAACAATAAATTATTATCATCTCATTGATGCATGATCACAGGCGCGGAAGATGAGCATAGGCGCCTGGGTTCGATACTCAAGTCAAGTAAAGTATTATTAGATTATATCTTTACATTTTTTTTAAATTTGACATTTTCAGAATAGTATTATATATGTAACTTGGTTTTCTATCAAGAAGGATCCCTAGATGCTGACCATAAATATATTAAAAATCTGCTATGGAGGACGAAACATTGAGAATTTTTTGTATTAATTGTTTTGTTCAGTTTTTTAGTTCCAGATTTAAATTTTTTAGCATGCAAATATGTCTATTGTAGTCCATACCCATCCAGTTGTATATAGCATTATGATATGGTTCGAAGAATATATCCTAGATCGTGCATCTTGTTTACAAAAAATATCTTATCTCAATAGCAAAACAAGAAAAAACAGTAAAAGCAGTAAGTAGTGAAAAGTGTAGTTGTTCAGAGGTACAAAACACCGAGCAGCTTGTGTCTAGTTTCCAACTACCATAAAGTCTGTGTCACTTCCAATCCACCTGATAGTATATTATCTCAAGTATTTCTCGAGTGACTTTCCATTGTTTTGCATTTCATAAATTAAAAGAATCGTTGCTTAAGAGGAAACACAAGGGCCGTTTTTCCATACAAACTTAGTCTCCTGTTTCCTCCCTGGATAATGACAGTAGATCAATTTTTTTTTTAAATATCCATGGCTACTATTGGCATGTCCCTATGTTTTCCCTTTTCTCATAAATTTATTATTAAAAGAGATATGAATATTCAAAAACCTAAAAAATTGGCATGATTTTCCGCTGTGTTCACACATTCAGAAAACAAATTTGACTTGATTATATAAAAAATAGAAAACATAGGAACACGGCAAAAGCCTTTCTTTATTTTTTAATGAAAAAGCAGTTAAATCGGTTAAGTTTTGGAGAAGAAATCAGGGGACTACGAATCATTGATTTTGTGTACTTTTAATAGGTATTTTCGGTCAAAGCTGCAGTTGTCTCTATTGCGCTCTGCGGTTCGTGTTCGGGCATCGCGCGACAGCAATAGATTTTACAAATACCTAATTTTCAATTCTCTAGCCCGTGGTATTTCCTCTTAGGTCACTTTTGGATTGACTGATTTAGGAGTTATAGAAATAAAATGATGGGTGGCGCTAATTGGTTCTTCATCTTTTACACGATACATTCTTCAATTAAGCGCCTGACCACATGTTTGCTGTTGCATTTACTGTCCTGGGTACGGTGAAGAGGGCAATTCTAGTAACCTTTAAGAATATTCTAATCTCAGTTTCCACCCATATTCATATTATAAATGCTGATTACTGATGCTGATTTTGATGAAATTTGGTACGAAGATAGCTTAATCCCTGGGGAAGGACAAGTCGATTTTTTATCCGCAATTTCGTCTGCTTCGTCGCGATAACCGACATTCACGCGGACAAAGTCGCGCGAAGAAATTAGTCTGTCATAAATGCCTCCATTTACCTTCATAGACTTGGAACTGTGGTAATTAATTAGTGAAATTCTTCCTTCCCACCAGCATCTCTAATTACCGAACAAGATATTTTTAGTAGGATAAGTTTAAATAATTGTTGATCAATATAAATGTTGCGATCTGCATAATTAAATTTAAATGATCAGAACTGTTTTTAGGCCATAAAAAACCTTGATACCATTTATATTGACAGATTTTTTAAATGTTCTCATACATGGCATAAAACATGCTACATTTGTATTCTGTGGACGTTGAGCTGTGTTGGTAAGTTTCACTATAAAATGATTTCACATTCGGAAACGGTGGCCCATCACATCAAGTGGTTTTATCTTTAGAGATACGATATATTGCAATTTATAATGATGGGGAAAAATGCAGGCAAACGTGAAGTTGACCGCCGTCGCTAGGAAATATTCAGGAGTGGACCGTAGTCACGAAGCCGTGGAGTTGTTCCATCTCGCCAGGGACAAGGAGAAATGTTCAAGGTTTTGTCCAACCTTGAATAATTGAAAAGATAGACAAGAAGAAGAAGAAGAACTATCTGAATGATGACTAACCAAATACACAAAAGATATAATAGTGCACAAGTGTGTAACAGCTAACAGAGGTGCACTCATTATTCCCTCACTCTCATAGCACGGTGGGACGGCAATTTGAACTGGTAAGACACCAAGTGCAGGACCAACGTGCTTTCCGAGGCACTAGGGTGTTACACTGCCATATTATAAACTCCGAGCTCCTTCTGAGAACTTTCTAATGAAAAACTCGAAAACGCTGCACGACCCGGGAATCGAATCGAAAACCTACAGAGGTTTTTCCATATGGCGTATATTGTGGGATCACTATCTACGATAAATCAAATATAAATAAACTGATAGAACTCTATATCAGGAATCAGGATAAGATCAGAATAACATGACCGTGCCTGACCGCGGGTGGTCTGACAGTCTCCTTCATAGTATAAAAACTATATTTAAATCATCGAATATAAATGAATGACAGTTACATTCTAGAAGGATGCATGGTGTTTATCCATAGAGCAATTAGCATAGTGCAGTGGTTACTGGCCTACGTAAAGCCTCTATAGACCTCACGATCGCCTACGAACATGGGACATTTGAGGCAGTCGACTTTTAGTATTAGAGTAGCATTAATAACCAAATTATTCTAGCTTATAGCATATTCCTAAATATTCAAACAATACATAACATTATAGTCCGAGTTTACACATGCAAACGACTATTCCCGATTCGACATGCGTTGCGCACTATAAACGCAAACAATAGAAAGAAACGAGCAAACTAAAGCAATGGATACTGAATATTTGAGAATCCCGACTTGGTAAAGTTTCGTTCAATAAAAGCCAACTGATGTTTGGGTTCAAAGGTTGACTATCCCTGGGTAATATCGAACCGTGTGACGTAGAATTTTATTGAAGTAAATCTATTCAGTTACTAAATAATTCCAAGACCCTAAAAACCTACTGTTAAATCTATATATAAATAAAAATATATGTTTGTATATGTCTGCTTGCCGTCCGTTAAGCGTTCCTAAACCTTTCATCCGATTCTGATGAACCTTTGGTGAGTTGTTCCGTGTTAGCACGTTTCCTAGCCAAAAAAAATTCACCTGTAGAGCTATTCTGCTACAATCTCCCTCGGTGAACACCTAGGTGAAGTGAACTGTCATCCGTCCGTAAGTGAAGTGAACTGTCATCCGTCCGTCTGCTTTGTCAATCCCTAGCATCGGGACGGATGACAGCTCACTTCACCTAGGTGTTCACCGAGGGAGATTGTAATAGAACATACTGGATTGAAGTCTGTAGAATCCTCTTTTCTCGCTGCTGATAATCTATTTGTTCACTGATTAGTATTTAATTAGCACTGGCTCACCCACTACCCAGTTCGTGTTCCGGCTAGCTTCACGTCAACTTCCCGCCATTCTACTCCGTGACAGTTGACAGATGTGACAGCGACCGTACCACCACTGTGTACATGAGACAATGCATATATCTATTTCCACAGATACACTACAAAGTCGCTGGCAGCGGCTAGTTTTTGCGTAAAATAAGATTATTAATTGGTTTGAAATTAATAAAAAGATAATCAATTGAATTGGTAAATAAGTGACGTCACTGTTAGCTATTGCATTACAATATCTGGCACAAAAAAAAAACTGGCAGGTAGAAAATGCTCAAGGCATTAGATCCGCCTTTGTACAGTGTTTTTACATTATAGTTCAATAAATAAATAAATAAAATCTGTAAGGAAATCGTCTTCAAAAGAATGTCGTTTAACTGGCATCTGCTACCCAATTACGTACCACGTACAATAACAAGACCCCGTTCCTGACTGATTAATATCTATAACTGTCTAGCCTATGTTATAAAATATCTATAACTGTCTAGCCTATGTTATTAATATCTATAGGACTGCCTAGCTTATGTAAGTAACAAGACCCCGTTCCTGACTGATTAATATCTATAACTGTCTAGCCTATGTTATAAAATATCTATTACTGTCTAGCCTATGTTATTAATATCTATAGGACTGCCTAGCTTATGTAAGTAACAAGACCCCGTTCCTGACTGATTAATATCTATAACTGTCTAGCCTATGTTATAAAATATATATTACTGTCTAGCCTATGTTATTAATATCTATAACTGTCTAGCTTATGTAATAATAATCTATAACTGTCTAGCTTATGTAATTAATATCTATAACTGTCTAGCCTATATTATTCCAGTGCTGGGCAAACGCCTTTCCCTCACTTATGTCATCTGCCATTATGGGCTAGCATCAGCATATCTGTAATAATTATCATATATAATTATATTATATAATAATTATCATATTATTGAATCATCATCATCTGCCTAGCCTTTTCCCAACTATATTGGGGTCAGCTTCCAGTCTAACAGGATGCAGCTGAATACCAGTGTTTTACATGGAGCGACTGCCTATCGGACCTCCACAACCTAATGGGTAACACGATACCCCTTGGTAAGACTGGTTGTCAGACTTTCTGGCTTCTGACTACCTATAACGACTGCCAAAGATCTACAAATGACAGCCGGGATCAACAGCTTTACGTGCTTCCCGAGGCACGGAGGGAAATCGATATGAAAGGGATGGTCACCCATCCACAGACCGACCGCGGCTAGCGTAGCTTAACCTGTGACCGATCGATCTGCACGGCTTCAACTTAGCCACAAGCCCCTTATATACAAATGCAACATGGATATATATACGTTTGCGCCAAATAGGTTATTAAAAAATGCTATTAAATGCTATAAACTTATCATATAAGTTTATAGCATTTACTCGTATTATAGCATTTATTTCGGGTTACGCCCATAGTGTTAGTAACAATGATCTTAACAACTAATGTTAGTAGACTCGATATCCGTGGTAGACATACACATTTGATTTAGTGTGGAGTTTCATCCAATGTCGAAGCATTGGAGACTCCCACCTTTTTTTTTTTTTTTTTTTATGGGACAAGCCCGCCACACTATTCCCTAACCACTACAACTCCTGTAAGCCAGAATCAACAGTGGCGACCACCAGAAAAGCGCCAGAGCAATGAAGCTCGACGAGTCCCAGAGAAACGATTCAACTGTCTTGGATCCCGCAACGAAATTAATCAGAAAAGAACAGCGGAGGAGTAAGAAAAACTGGAGACTCCCACCTATCAGTAAATACGCTCAAGATAGTATTGGCACTGCCACGGAGACGAGAAACATCTTAGAAGCATTACATTGCCATGGCAGCCCCAACAGAGTCCTGAATGCGTTGAGTGAGTTCTTTCTTTTTTCTTTATTATACTGGACTCGTAGATCGCTGTAGGCACGCAAATTGTAACTGTTCCACAGGCTGCACGTGTAAAATGACGAGCAAAATGATTTAAACAGGTTGATTTTTAAAATTCACTGTCTTCTTTCAGGTGCTAAAAGTACTCATAATTATGAACCATTTTTATTTTAGGACCAACTCTGAAAACAAAATGTTCCGTATAAAAAAGCACTACAACAAGATCAAAAATGTATGAAACAGCTCTTTTCTGTATTCATATTTCAGAGTAGGTCTCATAGTTAAAGCCGTATGTATTCATGAATATTTTCACCGCCTGAGAAATGAGACAACGATTCCATCAACATTTGTAGTCCGAGGGTTTGAGAAGGCGGGTGGTAACGTCAATGTGGGTACTGCATGACAAATCACCTGTCTGTCCAAACAGTGTCTCAGAGAAGACAATAGAACAATGGAATGTTTGCAAGTCCCAAACACATCGGCTTTTGTCAAGTTGACGCTCTGCCGTACGTAGAATACGCAATAAATGTTATATCAACCTTCACGTATATCTCGGATATCACTTCACTTATATCAGAAATTCAGAACTAACCTGTTATCCTCGCCCTTTCAACTAAATTCACTGATTTTGATACAATTGTAAAAGGTTCGCATGACGAAGGTACAATGATTCCATCTTAGAGATGTCCGGCAAAAATAAGTGAAATAGGTTTGAATATAATTTACTAACTTAACCCACTGTGGGCGGTATTACAGTCTGCTCTAGTAAGAAATACCTTGCGTTACTGTTAGTGTAATATGCTAACTTGTTTTAAATACAACACTCTCTATTGTAATGGCCAATAGACGAATGGATAATAGCCTCTCCTTGAATGGAGACTTCTCCATCTGGCTATACCTCTCGAGTGTCGATGATACCGCATAGGTTCATAAGCAGCAGAGGTTTTGACTTTCGATATTTTTCGCCTGTCGTTCACAGTCGTTGAGTTAAAAGTCAGATGGAACAGGTAGTAGAAATGACATGCGAGAAGTAGTGTCCGGGAAAGGTATATTTACTGATTGATGCACAAATTAACTTTAGCAGATTGAATTATTAACTATATTTAAACACTAATTTCGTTCTGTCAGCCCGTTGAACTGTCAAGTCTTCTCAATATGAATAGAGTTTATCTTTTAAGAAAACCAACAAGTTTGTTTTTGGCTCCGTCAGCCAGAACCTCTACAGTACCTACTAAATCTCAAGTAATTTGAATTGTTAGAAATTACAAGCTATAAAGTAAAATCGTAACGTTTTACGACTTGAGAAACTTGATTTACAAACAATTTTAGTGCTGGAACTATTCTACGATTTCACAAAGATTTGAAACGTTTGCTTGTTCGAACTAGTAAGCATTGTGCTCGATAGTAGGTAATTTAACCTATCTTTAAAAAGGCCTCATTTGAAAGATACCTCGGCCATGTTGAAGGGACAGGCCTTAAGGGCGCGTATTCGATTTAGCGCAACTCAAAATCTAAACGATTGCTAGAACGGCGTAGCAGCATTGACACACACTAGTACAATACAATGGTCTGTTTGTGTGCATCAGAAAAAAAAATATGCACGAAATAAGCTCGAATCATTGAAATTGATCGGCAAACAGCAGCGCGCGATGTTTTACATTGTCTAAAATAAATGAGTTCGTATAACGGACTGAAAAATATTCTGTATATTAAGCATAACATTTCCTTTCATAAAATAAATATATCAGATAAGTTTTTATTCAAATACTGGTGAAAAAAAATTGTCAAAGTGAACCGATTTTCTACTTTTTCAACATTGATTTTTAATACATAATAGTAATATTTTCGTAATTTTGGCTCTGTAATACACTTTAAGACTGTATATCCTGTTGGAAAAACGCATGAAACATAATGTTTTGGCCTATTGTAATGGTTGTATTTATCCTGAAAGTTAACTCTGACGTCTATTTTCGTTAAACGATATGAAAGGATTGTCTTCGCTTCAAAAAACCATAATTAAAAATTATACGTACAGGTCTGAAAATATTTTAAAATCCATCGGTTTCATAAAATTTAAATTATTTAAATCAATTTATTACTGTTTTATCTCAAATAATACTGACGAGCAAATGAAAACAAGAATCTAAGTAACATTGCTAGTAAACGATGACAAAAAACAAACGACTTCCAATTCTATACGGTGGTTGAAATTGCTAACAAAATGTGTGAAACACCAAGCAGAGATAGTTACGAGTTGAAATAAAACAACGGCAGGGCGCGTAATTATGCTGTTTGCATTTCAAATTCGAATCCCAGGCTGTGTAGGCGCCTGCACTGTGAACAATAAATGCAGCACGCTGACAAACTTTGCAAAACAAGGCATTGGTCGTGGTTTTATCTTACTGGGTCGACATGTTGTTATAGCTGCAAAAAACTTCTAGAAACATGATAAAATAATTCTGTTACACGGTAACAAGTAAGTAAAGGTATCTCCTTTTTCTTTGTAACCATGTAGGCGTCGAATGTAGCTTATATTGGCTGTGCTTTTTACATGAAACAACTGAAAAAATCTCGAGATACTTGAACTTTCAATGCAAATTGATGTTGACATGTCGAATGGAAAACTTCGGCTTTGTGTAGCGTCTTCTCTATCACTCTTAGGTACTACCTGTGTGATAGAAGCAACAAGAATAATGTAACCAGGATTATGTCAAACGTGATTGAAAAGAGTGTCCGTGGAGTATCTTGCTCGTTTTTCTCCATAGAGACCCTACCTATGTGCTGGAGCGAACAAACTTCAACTTTCTGGCTGGCTATAGGGACTCTTTGACAATTTAATAGTGCTTGAAAATGGTATTACTTTGAACATTTATTTACTGAGGGTCAGCTTAATCAGAAGAGCTAGTTTTCTTTATTTATTGACTAGCGAGCTGCCCCGGCTTCGCACGGACGCAATGATGTATCACCTTCCTCTTGAATTACTTTATCTATTGATGAAACCCGCATTAAAACCCGTTGCGTAGTTTAAAACATGTAAGCGTACAGACGGCAGGAGCGACATTGTTTTATACTATATATTATGTTGTAAAGATAAAGATAATTAGCCAAAAGTCATCCGAAACAGAGTTACAAATGTGTGCAAGATATAATTGCACAATGTTCAACTCTATATAACTGCTCGAGCATTATTTTAGCCCAGGTACTGCAATACGGTTAAAAATATAATGTACTAGCAACCCGACCCGGCTTCTCATGGGCCTATAGCCTTTCTCGATAAATGTACTATCCAACACAAAAAGATTTTTTCAATTCGAACCAGTAGATCCTGATATTAGCGCGTTCAACCAAACACACAAACTCTTCAGCTTTATAATATTAGTATAGATTTCTCAAAGATTTACATTGGTAATCACTTAGTGAGAAACAAAGTTTAAAGAATAATATGTGTACAGATAGTTATAGTCCAGAGCGCACATCGTGTCGTATTAAGTAGGAATATTAAAAGAGGGCTTTAATAATTCTATTTTGGGCGATTTGAAATTTGTGTAAGTTTGTTTTTGTTGTCGATCCCCAGACCTCAATTAGGTATTCAATATGTGGTTTAACTAATGAATTGTACAATAATTGGTAACATGACTATAAAATAGTAGGTACAACACTTAATTATTCATCTTTGAAACATGCCAGCGAAACATGATCTATGCCGTTATGGCGTCGGAATGTTTCAGTTCGATAAGCGTCAGTTGTTTACAAATCAAGGCTGTCTCTGTCACGGAGCTCTCGTAGGTACTAACTGCCAGCAGGAGGCATAAATCGAACGCACGGAGTAAAGGTAACGTTCATTCGGTCGATTTTATTATTGAAAAGAAGTGTGTACTTGAACTGTTCTTCAAAAAAGGGTGTTTGTAAATCAAATCAAATCATTTATTTCATGGTAACACAAGTAGTTTGCAATCTTTTAGGTCCAAGTTTTCTTTAGTTTTTATAATAATAATAATAATAATAATAAATATTTATTTCAAGCCATAGGCTCATAATGGGTTAGTTACAGTATTTACTTAAAGCTATGTTAGTAGAATAAAACTAACTTACACTAATCCTAAAGCTACCCTTATCCAGTGATTCTGGTAAGGGCAGTCGACTCGTGCAGCAATCACTTTAAGGATGCTGTTGTCACTGCTACGCAAACGCTGCAGTAGGGAAGCCGATTTTTTGCGCATAATTGCTTGAAAGCCGTCAGTATGCGACTCCGCAAACATACCCGATGCACTGCAGCGCCAGGGCAGCCCCAACAGCATCCTAAAAGCATTATTGTACTGGGTTCGCAGGGCTATGTAGGTTCGCTGCGTATGCTTCACCCACAGGCCGCTCGAGTAAAATGACTGGCAGAAAGCCTTAAAAAGTGTTTGCATGCGTTAGGACCACGAAATATTCTGGAAAAATATTCCACTCAAATTAGGTAACGAAAAAGGTCCGCAAATCCCACAAACCGACTCGTACTTAGCGGGTAATTTCCAGATGAGAATTCTGTAGTCTAAAAATTGGTAATAAACGGTTCGTTGGGCTGATTTTAATCTTGAAATTGGGACAGACAGCTGGGTCGGCGCTCAGTACACATAGTAGGCCTTAAGTGGTAACAGGACGGAGGTATGCCGAGAACCTTGGTTGATTGCGTTTTAATTATGATTGAATACCGACTAGCTGTCTATAAAATGTGATACTAAGCTATCTTTGAAGCGAACGTTGGTGAGAATGAATGGATTGATGAATATTTGTTACTCTTTCACGTTTCATTTAAACAGGTGAACGAAAATGGCTGAAATTGGCACTAATTTTTTGTACTCTTTTTATGTTCTAAAAGACTTGCGTTTGACCGCAACTCACCCGGGCCTCAAGTCTGCTTTTACAATAGTGTCAGAATGGTCTATCATTGATTTCATAATTGTTGATTTTGACAAGTTTGGTAATCTACTAATATAATGGCGTCACTATGACTTTCCAATGGTCAACTGACACGCCATTGAAAGAAATGATATAGAATGGTAATCTCGTACAAAATGACAACTGAATGACTGACTTAGGCGGTAATCTGCTGAAATGTTGACAGTTACTTTGATCAGTGACCTACCATTACAACGTCATTGTGCAGTCATTGCTTTTAATTCGACCGACCAATGATTGATCATTATGAATTTAGCAGATTAGGAACTTTTAGCAAAATGACAATGGGATCGTGTTGGAATGACGAAATTATACAAATAGCAGACTTGGCCCCCAGTTCTTAAGTGCGGCCTAAGGTGGAACACGGATTAACCGGTTCACTCGTTCTTTGAAGACATCCAGATTATATACCTCGGGGAACAGAGACGCGGGCAGTGAATTCCACAGTCTGGCAGTTCGCACTCTAAATGTGGAGCAAAGCGCTTGGTTCGAGACCGTGGAACTCCATCCGTATAGCGGTAGCCCTTCCTCCGTATGTCTGCTCGTTTGAGAATGATCAAGCGTAACACATTTTTATCCCGTTTTTCTTGTCCCGAATAATTTAGGACTACTAAGACAGTGCCGTGTGGTGCCAGTCGAAAATAGCACCACCTCATTTCTACTCGTGGGTGTCGTAAAAGGCGACAGAGGGATATTGACCAGAAGATGGGAAGCAGCGTCCTTCTGAGTAAAATAACACCTACTGCGATTGCCAACACGCATCGGCCAAGCATGGCCGGCTAACCCCAAAATGGAGGAGACCTATGCCCAGCAGTGGGTGCCTATAGGTTGACATGATGGTGACTCAGACGAAGTCGCGGCCAATAGCTAGTATTATTTTAATTAGCGAATAGAGTCCCACTCCATTACGCAAGACTCTAAAGAAATTGAGGGCTGCCTTTGTCTAGAAGACCTTGTCTAGAAGTCTAGACCTTGTCTAGAAGACCATAACATAATATAATATTAGAATAAAGGTATCTACAGATAACAATTAAGACATAAAAGCTTTTTACTTATTGAATCAATAATCCTACAGACAGGCGGTCTCATCAGTCTATAGGACTGAGGGAAGAGTGAGATCATCTGAGTTTGAGCGTACACTTGTGCACTATAAAATCTCCTGCGTACTTATAGTCTAGAGTTAGTATTAATTGAGATTGGCCACCGTGACCGAAACTTGATCGGTAGAAATATTATAATATTATAACAGAGTCCTTTCATACGGCTTCTTTCGACAAAAGAATCATGGCGAGATCCATACAACCATATGAATAAAAAAAAAATTTGAGGGTTTGAAATATTTCTTAAATTGGCAGACAAGTGACATCACTTGTCTGCCAACTTGATAGATCCGTTTACGTCGCTTAATTGTCACTTTCTTTATTTTATAAACACATAATGGGCATGAAAATGATGAAACGAAAAAGTGTTATTTTCATTTCGTAACATTTTAATTATGCGGGGTTTTAAAAATATGGTAAGTATATGAATCTACTCCTGGTAATGTTTTCTTCACATTGGGAAATATTTCAAACCCTCAAATTTTTTTTTTATTCATATTGTTGTATGGATCTCGCCATGATTCTTTTGTCGAAAGAAGCCGTATGAAAGGACTCTGTTATAATATTATAATATTTCTACCGATCAAGTTTCGGTCACGGTGGCCAATCTCAATTAATACTAACTCTAGACTATAAGTACGCAGGAGATTTTATAGTGCACAAGTGTACGCTCAAACTCAGATGATCTCACTCTTCCCTCAGTCCTATAGACTGATGAGACCGCACATACACTAACATCCAGACCCAGGACGACTATCTGTTAGTAGGTCATACAAATATTTGTTCAGTGACACACCCACATACTCCCACACGCGCACTCACCACACCATACATCCACTGGCATTCGCCTCGTCTACTTTACCTAGATTTACGTCCAAAATAAATAAAATTGTATAATATGTTTAACATCTTACTACATTTGTCAGTGCGCTCAGTACTTACATAATTTGTAAAATGTAAATGCTAGTTGGGATCCTGGTGTCCTGAAACACAGGCCTCGAGCCTAGCTTAGGCACCAGTCTTCCACAATATATGCTTACCTTAATTGTGTATGATTCTTAATTTTCTATACACCTTCATATATTATGGTAAGAAAATAAGTTATTATTTTGATTATTAGTGAGGGAATCGAAACCGCGACACGCAGCGCACCAGCCAATTGTTAAGCCACTGCGTCAACCACGGATATGGCGTCAACAACAAAATTTTTTACTGTGCCGTCCTGGTATATTGACCTTCATTCCTCCCCAAAAATCACAAAAAGAGTAGAATATAATGCCAAGTAGCTACTGTCACCATTTCGAATAAAGCACTGAAGCGATTGTTCTGAATTTATTACTATAGCGGTAAATTCGTTTCCAAGTAATTTACCTCAAAGTGGGAGAGAGTGTGAAAACAATTGCAATTAAATTAAATCGCGTGAAAGCCGCGGCTTGAGTTTTGTGTACTTTTTAACCACCTCATTGATTTAGTGGGCAGGCCGGGGACAAATGGGAGGCTTCTTCAACGTTCTCATGTTTATTGAACAACTGTTCGTTTCGAAAACTGAGTTATATAGAGCAAGACCAAGGAATGTGTTGAGTTGTCAAATAAATGAATATATTGCAAGGTCAATTAGGCCTCAAGGTCATAGGGATAATCCGGAAGTCGGGCAGCAGCGGCTTTCGTGTAATTAACAGCTTCACTGCGATCCCCAAAACGCCTGCCGCGTGGGGATTATGGCAAATTACTGGGTAATACGACACCCCTTGTTAAAAACTGGTCACTGTCACTGACTGACTGAGTTTCTGGCTTCTGACTAAAAGAAATATGAAATACGTTACTCTATTTCTGCAAAATAAGCGCCGAGACGTGGAGTCGCGGACACCAGCCCATTATACTATACAACTATACAAAAATATAAGTGTCTGTAACCCATGCACCTATACTAATCCTGCTAATCCAGATTATTTTAAAATCGATGTTGTAAATATGCAACAACCGCAAAACCATTCGTTTCAGGTAAGATAAAACCACATGCAGGATTAAATAGGGTATTACACCCATTTTTGAAAAGTGTCTCAATTAAATTCTGTAGTGCTGAAAAAATTATTGAAAAGAAAGATTTCAAAAGAAATTCAATCGATAAGTGCCATAAAAATGCAGCATAATTTTAAATTTTAAAATTTCGAGCGTAGTTTAACGAAAATGCCTTGTAGTGGACGCCATATTACTGTGCGGAAATGACGTCAGTTCGCTGTGTAACAAATGCACAAATATTTTGTATGATTATTTTATATAATTTAAAAATAATGAAAATAATATTTTGTAATAGGTGTAATAATTTAAAAACCTGTTGGTTACGAAAATAATGAAAGTACAAAGCCTATATATATACGCCAATTTATTGACTGAAAGTTGACACTTTTTTTGTTTACACAGCCGTACGGCGTAATAACATGGCGGCTGTTATTTTATGAACTAAAACTAACATTTTCCAAATGCTTTTTGCCTAAACTATCTCAATAATAATATTTACAGTTTTTATTCTCATACACAGTAAAATACCCTATAATTGTCCGTAATGGGTACCTACACTATTACGTGTTAGTCGTAAAATCTGCTAGTGAACTTTATCAGTACCAATGACGCCCTACATAATAATACCAGTCAACTATTAATAATACCAGTATATTATTAATAATACCAGTCTATTATTAACAGCCTATAATTATCCCACTGCTGGGCAAAGGCCTCTTCTCATATAGAGAAGGAACGAGCATTGATCATCATGCTTGTTGAAGACAGATTAACGATTTCAGACTTTGACATTGACCGTAAGTTTGGGTTTCCTTAAAATGTTTTCCTTTACCGACATGAGTCATATTTAAGACGTGTTTGTTTTACTTATCAAAGTAAGTACATAGAAATTGTAAAAGTCACATTGGTATTTGATTGGTATCGAACCTACCACCTTAAGCTTGAGGCGGACACATTGACTACTAGGCCATCACGACTTAATAATTACACGTGGAATGAATCATAAATTACAATGTCCGTCTCTTTTGAGTCAATTAAGAATCATTTATTCAAATAAGGCTCAGAACGATCACATTTTGGACCATCCCAGCTACACGCCTGTCTGTAGGATTATTGATTCAATAAGTAAAAAGCTTTTATGTCTTAATTGTTATCTGTAGGTACCTTTATTCTAATATTATATGGAGAGGCGAATGCTAGTGGATGTATGGTGTGGTGAGTGCGCGTGTGGGAGTATGTGGGTGTGTCACTGAACAAATATTTGTATGACCTATTAACAGATAGTCGTCCTGGGTCTGGATGTTAGTGTATGTGCGGTCTCATCAGTCTATAGGACTGAGGGAAGAGTGAGATCACCTGAGTTTGAGCGTACACTTGTGCACTATAAAATCTCCTGCGTACTTATAGTCTAGAGTTAGTATTAATTGAGATTGGCCACCGTGACCGAAACTTGATCGGTAGAAATATTATAATATTATAACAGAGTCCTTTCATACGGCTTCTTTCGACAAAAGAATCATGGCGAGATCCATACATTCATATGAATAAAAAAAAAAAAATTGAGGGTTTGAAATATTTCCCAATGTGAAGAAAACATTACCAGGAGTAGATTCATATACTTACCATATTTTTAAAACCCCGCATAATTAAAATATTACGAAATGAAAATAACACTTTTTCGTTTCATCATTTTCATGCCCATTATGTGTTTATAAAATAAAGAAAGTGACAATTAAGCGACGTAAACGGATCTATCAAATTGGCAGACAAGTGACATCACTTGTCTGCCAACTTGATAGAACCGTTAACACACACTTTCAAAAAAATAATCATTATTTGTGATATTATTTCGATCGAACGATGCAATTTCAGAGTAAGAACTGTGAAACAGTGGCTGTCAGTGCCACTGTTACTGTTTGTCGCCGTTTCTTTCTGAAATAATGAGCTTTTCGTTAAGCTATTCACTTTTTTTGCCGGGTTTTAAAAATGTTGTAAATCTCCGAAGACGCTCTTTAGGTACTCAAGAATATAAGAATTAGAATTTCAACTTCTCATTTTTCTCACATCTTTATTTTTTTTTTTGTACAAATTTTGCCATTATTCTTTGTAAAATAAGAAAACAATTACACAAGATGAATCTCTTGCCCATATATTCAATTTTCCACGTCAGACATCGATGATATAGCAACGCAATCTCGCTAAGTTCGTCTACTTCAAATTAATGAATAATTAATACAAGTTAATTTATTCCGCGCTCAGTGTGCGAAGAGGTTGGGCAGGAGTGTGACATCAGAGACAAGACTCGACAAGAGAGAGGCTGCGATCGATCGCTCCACACAAGGACAATATTAGAGCCGGAGTATATTTATTCGTGAATATAATTCATCTGATGGCCCAGTGCACACTATGCACACTTTAGTATGTAAACCACTAGCCATTGTATTTTTATTTAGTTACTAGCGATACCGCCCGACTTCACATGGGCCTATAGCCTTTCGGTGAAATATTTTTTCGTTTCGAACCAGTAGATCCTGGGATTAGCGCTTTCAACCAAACAAACAAACTCTTCAGCTTTATAATAATATATATAAAAATATAAATAATATTATAATAATATAGTACAGATTTTTAGCTTTATTTTTTCCTTCGCACTTTACTGCATTCGTATTTGAAGCGAAAACACAGGAACGTACCTATTTTGAGACTCAAAGGAATTTTAAATCTGCTACCAGTACAGCCTTAGACTTAGCATATAAGTTTCTCTTTGTATTTCTTTGATTTTTTTTTTTCAATTTTGACTGCGTATAAAATTAATAGTAGATATTGAAGGCCCAAGTTGAACTTTTTAAAGTTTTCAAAAAAGGAGGAGGTTCTCAATTCAGTTGTCCTATTGTTTTTATTTTTTTTTTTTGTGTTTGTGATCTCAAAACTCATTTGACTTTTGTGTCTTTTTAATTTTTTGTTTTTGTGACCTCAAAACTCCGCCATAAACCGATTTGGAAAATTCTTTTTTATTTGAAAGATATGAACATACAACATAGATATTTCATCGAAATGGGTTCTGTAGTTCGTGGTTCATAATAATTTTAAACAATAGGCCATTCAAATAAAATAAATTGCGTGTTACAACTATTAGTACAGCTTTTTTATTAGTGTTACCGTTTATTAATTGATTTAGATTATAAGAAGTAGGCACTAAAAGAACAACCGGCATTAATAACTTAAAAAATTAAAAATTTTAATTTCGGAAACTGGCGGCAATACAAACAACACCCAGTCTTTGAAGGCTGTTAAATATTTTGACTACACTTTAATAATCATCTATAATAAATATTTATTGGTTTAGACTTACTTATACTATAGACTCATCGTTCTTGCTCTATTACTTTAAAAAACCATATTAAAATACCGCTTCAAAATTATTGTATGTGCTTAGTAGGAAGACGGTCGCTGAGTCGAGCCGGGATTAATAACGTCATGCATAAAGAGAAGATGTATTAAATATAATATTTGTAAAGTACATTAAGTAAATTTAATTTTTAATTCAAGGATAGGCATAACAAAACGTTTATTACGTTGGCCAATTCTCATGACTTCATATTAATAGTTTCTTTGTGCGATCGAATCCGGAACGAGGAAATTTGCCAAAGAACTAAGGTCACCTACATAGCTCTCAGAATATGCAGGTTGAAGTGAGTTGTGAGTTGAGAAGTGAGTTGAAGTGAAGGCAATGCGCAGGCCATATCGCTCGAAGAATAGATAACCAATGGGGAAGCAAGATTCTCGAGTGGCGACCACGAACGGGAAGACGCAGCGTTGGTAGACCTCCCACCAGATGGACCGAGGACATCGTCAAGGTCGCGAGTAACCGGTGGATGCAAGCGGCAGGTTGTCGCTCGTTGTGGCGTTCTATGAGGGAGGCCTGTGTTCAACAGTGGACGTCTTTTGGCTGATCATGACCGTATTAATAGTAAATTCGGGTTAACAAATATTTGTTTGGCCTACAGGTAGTTGTTCCGGGTCTACCTGTTTGTGTTTGTAAGTTTATATGTTTGTAAACACACTCACGATACAGGAGAAATTCCTAGTGTGGGGCAACGTTTTTAAAAAAGAAATAAGAAATATTTCGTTAAATTATGTCTATTATAAATACCCAAAATCATAATAAATGGAAATGAAAACATATTTATAATAAACAATTGTCCGGGGGGTTGATTTTGTACGAGTACAATTTACTAATGAAAAAAATGAGAGTTTTCTTTCATACAAACCTTACCCAGATATTACGGACACACCTAGAAAAAAACTGAGCCTATCGAAACAATTTTTAGTACAGAAAATATGTATGAAAAGATAGTTTGTTGAAGAATTCAGATTTTTTATTGAAAATATTATTATTAAGTTAAATTAAAAATCCAGTCAGATCAGTAGGTCGATTCTGTAAAATTCAAATAACAACTCGCATCTCACATCACTATTCACTCTCACTTCGCATAAGGTTCAAAATGACCTTGATATATTTGAAACTTTTAATCGGGTTCGAGTGTGAAGTGAGCGTCGAACTGACGGGGAAATTACCTTATAGAATGCCACTTCTTACGTCATCTCATACTTTATCTGTCCAAATCTCTCAGTCAATTTAGTTCAACTCGCTGACACGCTCGCAAGTATGGCGCTAGTGTAAATTCGAATTATAAACAGAGTTTTTAGAATGCCAACCAAGAAACTCACAGCGGATTCAGATTCGAAGTTAAGAATGAGGTTTACAGATTCACACCCCAGCTATTAGCGTGATGACGCCACATTAGATGTTTCACACCGAAAAAAAAACAGCCAAATAGGTCCAACTGTTCCCAAGAGTTGATTTTACATAACTACAAGCGGCATATGATTTTTATTTTTATTTACATGTTGACCAGTGTAGGTCAACACTTGTTTTTTTTTTTATTTTTTCTGTAATTGGGTATTTCTATGGCTCTGACTATAAAAAAAAATACTGGGAGATTGCTAACAGCTTTACTTTTTGTTACAGTTTTATTTTTTTTACCTAAAAATACAGAAAATTAATACATTATGTTAACAAAATTTCTATTGAACACAATGAAATGATCTTTTAAAAGATTTCCATTATTGAATGACTTTACATAGATCTTGTTGCAAACTCCAGCAGTATAGTCTGCCAACATATGTGAGGTCTACCGCCCCTGATAACGCTCTACCAATGTCCGAAGATCCTGATGGAATCTTTCACCCTGCTCCTCACTAAAATCACCCACATTTTGTGGAAATCGGTCTGCGCGTGCAGGAAGTGGATTTTTATGCTCATGTTACGCCCTAGCTCTTTCAAGATAGAAATCTGACGACCACGTCGAGCTTGTTCAGTCCACAACGAGCTCGACGGGGTCGTCAGATTTCTTTTTGCCAAAAAAATTACTTATAACCAAAATAAATGTATTCCAAGCTTTGGATTCGACTTCAGTCATTGATTTGACAAAATTAGGATCTTTTACGAGTTGCTTCTGTGGCCCATCGAAAATACCAGCTTTTAATTTTTCGGTACTTAATCCTGGAAACTAATAAGGGAACTTAGCTGTTACTTAAAAACAAAAGCTGTTAGAGAAAAATTGTTGCCATTTTTAAAAAATAGACGTCAATTTGAAATAGAAACAACAAAAAAGTCACAGGAAACAAAAACATGTCTCTTTTTTGTTGACCAGTGTTCTTAACATACTCACTTAATTTTTTTCATTCATGATTGTAACTTGTTTTTAAGTACTTTTTTCCTCTTTATTGCGGCTTGCGTTTAGCCGCAACTCACCTGATCTTAAGTCATGATGCGGTCTAAGGTGACGCACGCTTGCCTAGGATGAACCGGTTCACTCGTGCCTTCGGGATACGCAGATTATATTTGAAGCTCCGTCTTAACTCGATATCCGCGGTCTTAACCGTAGTAGCAACACCTGTAGATACAATAACACCTCATACGATAGTAGGTATCTGTTTGTATATATCTAAGAAAACATGAGATGATGTTATTTCAGGGCTTCGTACTGGAAAATTGAATGATGACGTTTTTGCTCGTTGGGACCGTTTAACTTGAAAACTGCGTGAGGTATAAATTTCAAAGGTTGTGTTGTCTGATTCACCGGGATATTTTTTATGGGTTAGTTTGACTTTCGAGTTGATTTCATGTGTATTTTAGTTTTGTCTCTAAATTGCATGACCCGAAAGACATTTCGTTTAAATGTATCATAGTTTGAATAGGCATCTGTGATACATTTTATGGATTTATCTTCTAAACGTGTCGATGGCATGCACAATATGTATCATGTATGCGAGTGTGTGAGTGTATATGTGTGTGTGTTGTGTTTGTTCTTGTCAGTTTCCTGTCACGCCATTCGCTGATACAGTTATTAGACTTACTATGGTCGTTTTTAAGTCACTAAGATACATGAGAAACTTAGTGAAAACCGTTTGCGCTAGTACAGACATGTGATGAGGCAAGATGATGATCATGTGACTTAAGCAGTAGTTACTAACTTTCACATTAGGTAATCAAACTTCTGCATGTTTAAAATCGCTCATGTTTGAATTGAGTTGCCAAAATGTTGCACTAATATGTTTAGAGAAAATGGCATGTGGCTAATGGACAGACAGTCAACGAGCATGTTATAAAATCTGTACTAAAACGCCACATACAAAATTTATTCGCAATTTGGTCATGCATTCAGTAATTTCTGAAAGATTGAGAATGAAGACTGAATGCGAATATTCATTAATAGAGCAAGATTCCAGGGCTCCAGACCTTACTTATTTTCTGAATGAGAAAATATATACAGTAGTGTAGTATTAGTGTGTACAGTGAACGTGTACATATCAGCTAGCTTAGACCTAGGGCCAATTCTCAAGTACCAGGTGCTAAAGGTACTAAAATCAAGTCTCGGACTGTAAGTAAGGATATGTTTTTTTGCTGTCGATATTTGATGTATCTCGCAATAAATACGGCATACAGAAGGTGTCTGGCAGTTTTCATTTCAAATTGTACTCAATATTTTCCTGAGAATTGCCCCTAGGCCTAAGCTAGCTGGTATTTACACGTTTACTGTACACACTAATACTACACTACTGTATATATTTTGTCAATCAGAATATAAGTAGGGTCTGGCGGCCCTGGGATCTTGTACCATAAAGTTAGTAAAATGTCCCCCCGTCGAAGTGTTTAGTTTCGAGACCAAACCAACATTGAAAGTGAGTGAAGTGGCGCCACATATCGCAGACATTGTCTCAATAGCGCAACGAGACCAAACAAGCTGCGGCCATTAAAGTTTATCTCGTGTAGGGTTGTCAGACACATCACATCAACAAGAATAACCAGAGTTATTTTTAGAAAAGGTCGTTTTTGTGAGGTTGAAAATAAATAGTCTGTCTGGGTTACTGGGCCCTTTTCCTGTACAATGTTTAAAGGACCTCTGTAGAACGGAGTTCCTTTACTCGGATTGTGGTGGTGATTCAGGAGAACATGTAACGTCACGTAAGATTTTTGCATTATACCGTCTTTCTCTTTATCTCAGCGTATCTTTGTACGATACACCACATTCTTTCTTTCTCTTTTTAGTTTATTTGTGTTTGAAGTATAAAAAGTACTGCTAAGGAGTGGAATTCCCTGTCTGATTCTGTGTTTCCTGATAGCTACAACCCGGGAGTCTTTAAGTCAAAAGTGATCATCGCATCATCGCTTCCCATCAGGTGAGATAGTTGTCAAACGTATGCCTATCAAATTATTAAAAAAAAAGCGCGACAAACTTCGTCCCTGACGGGAATCCCCTTTCCACACCACATAGGTATTTTTTGAAGTGACGGTTTTTATTACTCTTAGTTAATTATGCAGGAAAGGTACATGTACTCTCTATATTACTGCTGTTTCATGAGACAAGATAAACAATAAATAACTTCAGGTAAATAATGATTTTATCTGTCGCTTATTTGCCTTAAATACAGCGGTATTGTGGGTACAGTCTTGTGCACAACTATGTTATAATAACACAAAATATAGAAGCGAATTTCTCCAAATAAATGGAATGAAATAAAATAATATTTATTTCGGATAAGTTTTATTCATAGTTGCTTAGTAAGCAAGAATCTTATTATTATGTTAGTAAATACTTCGTGACAAGCTGATTATGTGAGAGACATTTCAATGTCACAAAGTTTTGATCGAAATTGTACTCGTACGTGAAATTCATAAAAAGGACATAAATATGCCTAAGTGCTTTAGAAGCACCCTTTTAATAATAATAATATAATATAATATAATATAATATAATATAATATAATATAATATAATATAATATAATATAATATAATAATATAATATGTGGGGACATTTTCACACACGGCCATCTGACCCCAAACTAGGGAGACCCTGTACTATGGGTGTCAGACAGCTGATATACATACACAAATACATTTTTTTTTGTAAATACATACATATATAGATAAACAACACCCAGACACAAGGCAAACACAAGTGCTTACCCTGGGCGGGAATCGAACCCGCAACATGCTGCGCAGCAGTCGATCGCTCAGCCACTGCGCCAACCGTGTCTCTTCAAATGTTTTATAAAAGATACGATGTGAAAAAATCATTTAGTTTAAAATATTTCAAAAAATAGAACTTAATACGGTTTCATAGGTACTGTACTAAAAAGCAAAAAATAAACCGGGATGCCGGATTCCCGGTTTAACTAAATGATATTTGGTACAAACTAAGCTAGGACTCCAAGAAAGGAAATAGGCTTTTTAATCAGCTTCTTTGTCTAAATCTGTGATGACCGCGGATACACGCGGATGAAGTCGCGGACGAAAGCTAGTTGTAAAATATTTGTGCTCATGACGGTACCTGGTACCCCTCTTCTAAATGAACAGTTGGTTTTCTCAACAGCCCTCTGGTTACTCCATATTCTGTGGTATACCGAAAAGCCTAGCTCAGAGCACCCTGACTAAAGCATGCCTCGAAGCTTCCAGAAAGTTATGGAAGGAGTCTCCGGGCATGTTACAATCGAAAGCACTTATCAAAGCCTATGACAGAAGGCTTAGTAACCAAGTCCTAGCACTCAGTAGGAACAACTTGCGCATTGTAGCTAGAGCCACTACAGGACATTGCTGCTTAAACAAGCACATGTTCCACCTGGGGTTAAGTGATACGCAAACCTGCAGACGCTGTAATGAGGCTGATGAAACGCCACTTCACCTTCTGGGGGAATGCGGAGCACTAATGCACAAGCGCAACAATCATCTGGGCAAATACCTGTTAAGCCCGGAAGAACTAATGGAGATTGCCCCAAAGCAGATCCTGCTGCAGCTGCAGGGTTTGGCGGCGATCTCTAACCAACACAAGCGGCGATCACAATAGACCAACTCTGGTCGCAGTGATATATCAGCCGCAAAAAGCAAATAAAAAAAAATAAAAAAAAATACTCCATATTACATAGTTATAATGAAAAAAACAGAGATTGAATACCCTAAATAACCTTCGAATTCAAGAAGAGCACTGAAAAACTGGTCACAAAATCATCGGGAATAAAATGTCCGATCTCTGAAATACCTGATCTGTCAGCCCTAATCCTGGGAAAGATGGGAAGGAATGAATTTACGTAATTAGCTCCCCAGAGCTTGACGCCGGGCAACCCCTTACAAATGCGCTGAAAAAATACTGAAACTGAAGGATTCATGTGTTATCTCTTTGTGTGGTACTCGAGACTTGTCCCTTGGGGAGTAAGAGGGAGGGGGTAGTGTTCTCTGACAGTTTGATATTTGCCTTAGAAGGAGTAAGGACCGTCGATCATCGAGCATAGTTTCATCGTACTACATTTATATCTTTAGTAACGTACCGATGTATTAGCTGTAGGGCTAGCAGTAGCGATGCGATGTAAAAGATTCAGATTCGAAATACGATTTTTCTGTTAATAGTCTATCAGATTAATTTTCTACTACAAGTACAATTAAAATTACCAATTATTAATATGTGTATTGTCTATGCCCAGCAGTGGGCGTTTATAGATTAACGTAATGATGAAGATGATGATGATATATTTCTTTTACCAAACAATTTTGGTCCACAATTTGTTAGTATCTACATAAATGAATCACCTGCATTGAAAATACCAATAAATTCCATTAATGGAATTTTTTTTTCAAAATTATATGAATACTTAAATTAAAACATGTCAATAAATTAAATTAAAAATGTCAACATTTATGTATATAAAAAAAATTGGTTGTCTGTAAACTCGGTTTACGGACGATAGTTTTACGTGATAACGTCATAAAGAAACAAAATGGCTAACATATATAACATAAGCAAATAATGGCTTCCGTCGAGGTGGGCGGAGCTTATAGCTTTGTCCAACTGGCCTCTCTCTATCGCTTGTTCCGCGCTCTCGCTTGCACGCTCAGGTTCAGGCGGAACGTGACAGTTTTTCGTGCGTGCATCTGATGTTCATCGATTTATAAGACGTTATCAAATATCTATCAAAAGTACTCTACAATAACATTATACAAAATACATAAAAAAACGAATCAAATGTATCTAATATTGTACTCGTGGTTTTCTAATTCACCCACTACGACCGGGGGTTTGGAACTGTTTCTTCTAAACACAGGCTACCCTGTAGCCTATCTAGGAGAGCAGTAATCCTCCCACTAACTAGATGTAAGGCGATCATTATCCTATGTATACCTAACCATGTATCTAGTCTTAGTGAAACAATAAACTTTATTATTGTTATTTTTTTACATATTATAATATATTTTTAAATATTAGTAAAAAAAATAAAAGCATTTAAAAATATAAAAAATAGTAGCCCACCGGTATCGGGAACAGGGTCCAAGCTACCGGTGGTCAGGGCTCCTGAGAGAGGAATCTCCTAACTATACGCGCCGTGTCCAGGAGTACCGCTTTCTGTATCAAGCCCTTGATCCAGCTGCCCAACGAGAGCCTCCTTAGGTGTTGATCGAGGCTCTTGGAAATGAGTCCATTGACCGTAACGACTATCGGCACAATGACTGCTGTATTCACATCCCACATGTCGACAACCTCGCGAGCCAAGTCAAGACTTGATTTGTTTATCTTTCTCGGTTTTCACGAGGTTCTCGTCATGCGGAACCGCTATATCAACAATCATTGCGCGACGCTCTAATCGATCTATCACCACTATGTCAGGCTTATAGGCAACTTATTATTATTATTATTATTATATTTTATATACTTTATGTATCTCGGGACCCAGAGGTCCCGGGCCTTTGTAAGGCGTACGAGGAGCCGAAGCCAACTCGCAGAGGCCCCTTAGGTAGCTTTATATGAAATAAGACATATTATTATTATTATTATTGTTCCATCGAATTCACTTTATTTTTATTTAACTTCTCGTATTTGTAGGCCCTATGTATTATAGTTATATTATCTTCTTTTCATACTTTAAAAATGTTGTTATTAATATTGTTGCTAACTTTAGTTTAGGAGAAAACAGAGAAAAAAGATAAAATTTAACAGATAAGCAGTGCAATTTTGTAAGAAATCACCCGCGAATTCCAATCCTATCTCGATTTCCGATTTCACTTACTTGAAGTAAAAAGTATTTGGTATTCGCTAAAATAGTTATGTAAAAATTGCTCGTTTCACCTATGTTCTCATTTACTGGTGCTGGCGTAGTTTTCATCGAGTTACAGAATACTTAAGGCAGTTTTCACCGCGGAATCAAAAGTGAGAACTGAAGAAAGTTCTTACGGAATAGCATAGAAGGGTAGTTTTGGAACTATGCAAACAAAGTTTATTTTTATATTTTGGATCATTCAGTTCCTTTCAAAATGGTTGAGCCAAATGATGCCAATCCGTGCGTCATGTTCGTGAACGGGCGCCGTTGGTTGGGACTGGTCATCTCTTAGCTGCCTCGGTTATTCTAAATGTATTGTGAATTGTTTATTATGATTATATTTTTATCTCTTTTAACGTACACGACTTGTTACATTGTTCTCACATTGTACCCTAGATTCAATATGAATGATGTAACCGAAATTTGTAACATATTATTGATTTTAAAAGAGAGTTAGAGTTTATGGAGTTTCTTGCTCGTTCTTCTCCATAGAAACCTACTGTTTGGAACGAGCAACTAGCTTCAACTTTCTGACTGACTGACTCTGACAATTCAAAAGTAACTGTAAATGGTTTATTTCAAATAAATGATTTTGAGTTTGAGTTTATTATTGTTATATCTGACAGTATCCGAAAGTACTATAACGATGGAAACTGCGTGGACACGTTAATTCAATGAAAATTTAAAATTCATTTATTCGCATTTAAATAGAGTGGGTACAATCGGTGATCTAGACTCCGACAAAGACTGTTCCCAAATAGCCCTTGATAGAGAGAGTTGGTAGGAGAGTGGAGAGACCTTTGCCCTGGGAAAAACCAAAATGCAAAAAAAAAATTACAATCGATGGATTCACATTATTGGGTTTTGGGTGGGGATGGTATTGTCCGTGTGGTGTCGGACGTACAGAATTGCACCATCCCATATCTTTCCGTGGGTGTCGTAAGAGGCGACTAAGGGACATACCAGAGAACGGGGAGCAGCGTTCTCTGTGCCTTTGTAACAACCATACTGCGATCGCCAATCCGCCTGCCAAGCGTGGCGATTATGGCAAAACCCCCCCTTGGGGAGGCCTGTGTTCAGCAGTGGACGTCTTTCGGCTGAAATGATGATGATGAAAAGAACTCAGGTCAAAGAAATCGTGAAAAAAATAGGCAAGCTAAGTGGCAGTGGGTTGGGCACATTGCCCGTTGTGATGACGGCCGCACTCCTATAGACGCAGAGTTGGCAGGCCCCCTATAAGTGGACTGATGACCTAGCGAGAGTCACCGGTGGATGCGAAAAGCGCAGGAATGGGTCGTTTGGAGAACCTTGCGACAGACCTATCCCCAGCAATACCGACTATTTGATGTTTCCAGTTTTTTTTGAGGAAGCTCAGCTTTCACCAGTACCCATAAAGCTTAGCAGAATTGACATAAAAGCATCGTCTTTGGGCTGAAATGATGAATGCTGTTCCGGTAGCTTCGAAGAAGCTTGCCCGCAACCTCACAAGACTAAACAGGGACCAAATCCGTAAAGTACTAGGTACGATAACCGGACACTGTCCCCTAAACAAACACCTGTGCACCATAGGTGTGACAGATAGCCCTCTGTGCAGGGGATGCATGGAGGCGGAAGAAACGCCACAGCACGTGCTCATGGAGTGCAGGAGCGTGGCGGATCAACGGGCACAGATTCTCCAGTCTCCAGTATCACTATCGGAAGTCTGCAGCAACCTGAAAAGGCTGCTCGGGTTCTGGGAGGAACTACGATGGCTGGAATAAAAGAAGAGACAGATTTCACGTACAATGGCCCAATCGAGTGGCTAAGTGCGGAAAAGGCCCCGACAAACTAACTAACTGGGCTGAAATGATGATGATGATGACATTATTGGGTTTTATATTCTACTTAGTTTTTCTGCCAGTAGCCCGCGCCTTCGTCCGCGTGAATGTCGGTTATCGCGAATGCAGACGACGTCGCGGACTAAAGAGTATGTCTTTCCCCAGGGATCAAGCTATTTTATCATACCATGGAGCCATATTTTTAGTAAATTATTATGTGTTTGACATAAATGAGCATGGCGGTTGAGAGAATTGTCATGCTCACTCAAATGTCTCGCTGGTGGTGGCGCGTGTGTTGGATCATTCAGCTCCCTCTAAAATGGTTGAGCTGAATGGTGCTGATTCACGCGCTGTCAGTAGAGATTGGTCAACTCTTAACTGCCATGGTTTTTATCTTGATTATTTTTTATATTTTGTATTTCTAGATTACCTTCATTGTTTTCACATATAGAAGCAACAAGAATAATGTAAGCAGTATTTTGTAAAAACCTGATTTTAAAAGAGTGTCCGTGGAGTTTCTAGCTCGTTCTTCTCCATAGAGACCTACCTACGTTTTGGAACGAGCAACTAGCTTCAACTTTCTGACTAACTGACCGACTCCTTGACAATTCAAAAGTGCCTGTAAATGGTTTAATTGAAATAAACGCTTTGACTTTACCAATTTTCATTAAAATTGGTTCAGCGGTTTCGTCGTGAAAGTGTAATAGACAAAGTTACTTTCTGTTACAGTTTCTCATTTTTAATACTCAGTATGGATTTAGCCTTTGTAAGGCATGAACTATTAAAAAAAAATGAAATTTTAAAAATATGATGGGTATTTAGTCAAAATCAATACATGCCTTTGAGATTCTTATTGCCTAATGTCAGTTGTATAGTACCTGGCTAAATAAATACAGCTAGTACCAGTAATAAGCTTCATTTTTTTTACCTTAAGAAGTAACTGTAATATAGCTGCTGTATAAGAAAAAAAGGGAAAATTTAATTCCACGTAACGAAATTCGTTTGAAAGTTACCTTTGAATAGTCAAGCTATATGTTAAAGTCAGCGTGTTCATTTCCGTTACTGTACACGTGAAAGAACTCCACACAACGTCGATGTGATTCTGAAGGCTCTACTGAAACTCTCGCAACTAAAAAGAACAGGAAATAGATACATATGCTATTTAATATTTCACTTTGCAATCACTTTGAGTCGGTGAAAGTGACCGAGTCAAAGCTTCGATATAGCGCCGTAGCTCCGTAGCCCCGTAGCACCGTAGCACCGTAGCACCGTAGCACCGTAGCACCGTAGCACCGTAGCACCGTAGCGCGTAGCACGTAGCTCCTAAATTGTTTATTTGCATCTCGAACACAAAATGAAGTGCAATACTGTTGGAGTGTGTTTTATCGGAGAATTGTCTATTTTGTTATTGCGTTGTTTGTATGTACATTTTTTATATTGTTTGGAGACCACTAAAATGTATACTAGATAAAAATTAGTATGCAAAAATCACATGAATGTAATTAAAACTGACCTGTTTACTAAACACACACCTATTAACTATTTAATGTACAGTTACCAAAAGAGATAAATACCCGGTCGGATATAGTTAAAAATACTTAGGAACCGATGCATGTTTTCGAATGAAATTTTATTTAATTTAATAAATGAACTGTTTATTCTCCATCATTTAATTTACGTAATTACATTCAAAAATATCCATCGTGTTTCTAAGTATTTTCAACTATGTCCGACGATCAGAGTAACTTACCTCTTTTGGTAATCCGTTACGTAAATATTTATAAAATTATTATCGAGATATTCCTTGAATAACATTTACAATTTACAAATAAAGATATAACGTTAAGGAAAACCACACTAAAAAATAAAAGATATCCTTCAAGTAAATTCTATTACCTCGAATAGATTGAAACGTGTGTGAGTGACGGTTAGATAGGCTCGCTGAATTCTAATCCTGTCCGGAAAGACACCCGGACACCGAACAGACTATGCCAGATTGTCCGGACGGCGGACATGAAGCAAACGTATTGAATGGAGCTTAGAGCAGGGCGCCAAGTTCTAAGTTGTATAACCGGTTGAAAGTGATCTTTCACTGAATATTGCGTTACATATCGATGTGGCAATAATCGGCTTTTAGAAAAGCTTAGACTTTTGAAAAGGTAAAGTTGAGTTTGTAAATGTTATACATGCAAGCTTGATATGTTTTTTAAACATTGAAATTGAATGCAAGAATTGAGAAAGGCGTTTACCTAACGGTGGAACAGTAGAGCTAGCAATGATAAAAATGTATATAATATTTATGTATATTTTATTTATTTAATATTTTTGGACTTTGCGCATCTTATTTGGGATCCTTATCTCAGAAGCTCTGACCAACCTATTTTTGTGACAATACTAAAAGAAGTAATTTATCTAAACACGTTAATAATATCACCATAAAGCCCGTCACAGACGTAGCTATAATATATATTAATATACGTCAAACGTAGCTATAATCAAGGCATATTACGATCAGCTATAATATATTTTTACTACAGATATAGGACAGATATAGCAAAGCTAATAATATAAAATTCAAAAATGTGAAACGATCAACGATCGCAGACGTAATAAGGGCGAAAATATATTATTATATTATAGCTACCGTGTGTGGTGTGGTGGCTAGCTATAATATATATTATAGCTATGTATGTGACGGGCTTAATAGGTATTTGGACTAGACTTGATAACGTACGAAACGAGTATATCAGAGGAAGTTTTAGAGTCGCCCCTGTTACAGACAAGCTCCGAGAAAATCGTCTGTGATGGTACAGACACATAAAAAATAAGATTTCGGCCTTACCGTGAATCGATCGTCGAGCATTAGCACTTCATGAGGTAAAGCGTGGCAGAGGCCGACCGCCCGCCACCTGACTCTCAACTGTGACCTGTGACTTGAAGACCCTTCATATTGATAATAAACAGACAACTGTAACAAATCTACTTATTCCTATAAAATAAAAAGCTAAGTAGACTTGCGCATGTAAAATTTAATAAGTTATAAAAAGATGGGATGGATACAAAAACAGAAAAATGTAGAAGACTAACCTAAACGCACTGTAAGAGGGTAATTAGTAGCGTCGTCTAGGCTCCAGCCTGGCCGGCAATCAGATGTTCGTTGTTGTTCGTTACTCTCTTTAAAACTCGAAAACGGCTGAACCGATTTGACTAAATTTGGGAATAAAACTTTCCAGGGAAAGTTTAAATGGTGAGAAAAATGGAAAAAAGACATTGGTAGGTAAAGTAGGTAAGGGTCTGGACGGGCCAGCATTTTAACTCAATGTTACTTTATTAAATGAGATGTATGCGCAGTTAACGAATATGTGTGTGTGTGTGTTTTAACACCCTGTATATAACATTTCTGATAAAAACTCACTTGTGAAAGATACGAGCACATTGCTCCCGAAGTATAACGCTACATAAAACACACACACTAATACATTATAGAGGAAAAG
Source organism: Charanyca ferruginea (assembly GCA_947361185.1). Lineage (NCBI taxonomy): Eukaryota > Metazoa > Arthropoda > Insecta > Lepidoptera > Noctuidae > Charanyca > Charanyca ferruginea. Next base: position 1,212,172 of record OX376055.1, on the reverse strand, counting down.
TAACAAATTACATTCGTCATACAACGGTGCTATCATCCGCTGAATGTTTAATAAAAATAAATAAATCCTTCGCTCACAAAGAAAGAAACTTTTGTATTGTAACATACAAACCGTAAAGCGCCGAAAGAAGTAATTTCAGGAGAAAAGAATAATTTATTTTTTCGCTGAAGACGAATCTGTGTGAGGGTGTGTGGTACAAGTTGACGAGCGGAAGCGGGACAGTTAACACTAATCAAAAAGCTTCAGTAATGAATTATAAGTACATAAATATTTGTAAGGGTGTTATTACACCAATCGATCGATCAACGATTGATGCCATCGGTCGACATCGATCGACGTTGATCGATTGGTGTGGTAGCTTTGGCTGATTGACGGATATCGTTCGACTAACTGATCGATTGCCGGTCGATGGCATCGGTCGACGTTGATCGATTAACTCCGGCTATAATCCATCACTAGTAATAATCAAGCAGCTCGATCGACGCCGTATAATCCATTAAATCATCGATCGATGCCGTCGATTGACGATTGATCGATTGGTCTGGTAACACCCTAAGAAATATTTGTTACTTCGGTAACTGGGTTTCTCCCAGTTGTAAACGTCCCTTTGTACTATTGGCCTAGTTCTTATCTATCTCGTTCTTCATATGGAGGGAAGCAAAAAATAAGTTTTTTCTTACACCTCTGCTGTCCTGTCCGATTAACTTCGTTGCGGGAACTAAAAAAATGATAAAATTATCTGGGACTCATAGAGCTTCATTGCCTTGGTGGTTTTCTGGTGGCCGCCACTGTTGATTCCGGCCTTCGAGAGATACCATTATAAAATGTTGGAAATATGACTATTTTCTAAATAATGATTTCCAATACAAATTGTGTAGGAAGGATAAGGGCAATTATATGTTTGATTAGTCAGATTTCCGTCAAAATGATAAAAATGATAATATATAAAAAATATATTTATCATCACGAATGTTTGAGTAACGTCAAACATTCGTGATGATAAATATATTTCATTCAATAGAATTACTCAATTAGTTTGTTTCATCTTAGTTTACTTATTATTAATAATTATAATTTATTTATTTGCAATTGTGGTACAGTCTGCTACAGACACCACAAATAGTTTTAATAAATAATAAATTCAATCAATTATAGATTGAGAACAACGGATTAACTCACTGTGTTGTCGGGTTCGTCCGACTAGTTTCGATGGCATACGGCAACCCGACAACACAGTGAGTTAATCCATTGTTCTCAATCTACAATGTGTATAAATACTCACGTCTCGTTTAATGAAAAAATTAAATCAATTCAATTATTGACCGATGTATGACTAGAGTACGTTTGCGTGGATTGCGCAGTCCATAATTATTACCTTCACAACCCGCCCCCGCGACCGCTCGTCACTTGCAACAAATCATGAAGACAAGCGCTGAAATTCACCGCGGCTGGGCGACGATAAATCTACACACTTACTTCTTCGCCCGGCGTCGATTTCCGAACGAACAAAAGCACGTTTTTCTAAACTAAACACGTATTTCCTGGTTTGTTAACCGACTTCGAAGAGGTTGTATGTGTATCTGTGTCGAAAGTTCGAGTGAAAGTATCTGTGGACTGGGGCCTTAATGTAAGTGGAACTGTTCAAAGTCGCTGGATAAAATCTCATGAGACCATTGAAATGCGGAAAGTTTCTTTATTGTGATTGGAGTAGTCGTCAAAGCACGGATGTCGATAAAAAAACGTATAATTCCTGTAAAATAATTTTCAATCGGTAACTATTATAATTATAACCTACACATTTAAAATCGTACCATGGATGAAGTTCCTGATTCTAGACGCCCAGAGGGTGGCAGTCAAGTCGGTTATTAAAAAAAACAACTGTTTTAAACACCTACACGATAAAAATTTAAGAAAGGCTTATGTTTAACGAACCTCCAGATTTAGTAAAGGACCTCCAAAAATAGTAAATGATCACCAACATATAACCAAAGTATTGTAGAAATTTTTATTTATTTATTAAACCAACTTTAATTAACAGTCTAAGACCACAGAAACAAGTTATCGGTCTGTAAAAAGTAATGAGTTTGATTGTAAAAAGCGATTTGGTTCTGGCATGGCGTAGGGGGTCACAGTTCTAACCTAACCTAACCATGTCAGATCCGCCCCAGTGGGGACTTAAGGGTCCTAAGATTTGGTGACTAAGATTAGATTGGTTTTTATCCTAATTGCCAAGTAAAAGCTGTACGTATCAATGAGTTATGGTTAAGCTACACTTGTCGCGGCCGATCTGTGGATGGATGACTATATCTATCTTATCACGAGACCCCAACGTGCCTCGGAAAGCACGTAAAGCCGTTGGTCCCGGCTGTCATTTGTAGATCTTTGACAGTCGTTATAGCTAGGAAATCTGACCACCAGTCCCACCAAAGGTATCGTGTTACCCAGTAACTGGGTTGTGGAGGTCATTCACTTTCAGGTGCATCCCGTTAGGCTAGAAGCCGACCTCAATATAGTTGGGAAAAGGCTAGGCAGATGATATTTATCTCACCATTAGGTAGGTTTGTATCTTTAAAAGTAAAGTGAAAGATAAATCTGCTATTTTTATACTCTACAGAAATACTCTCAGAAAATTGAAATCAATTGTATATTTGATAATAGCGTGATCTTTATCTGAACCACGTAATTGCCACGACCATCGCCAATATAGCTGGACTGCAGTAGGGACCCAATGTTCCACACTTTATCAACAGACTCGCGAGAGGACTATAAATTACTGCAATCTTTAATACCGGCACCTTGTCTATGGACCAAGTTCAATGCAAACCACGATTTACTTCTTTTTCGTATAAAGTGGTTCTTCTATATTGAGCTGTAATGAACTTCTTTAGTATTAAATCTCGACCAGGATCTATGATTAAACATTTAGAAAAAAGTGTGCAGATGTTGTTTGGGAAATGATTTTCAAGTAAGTAAGTACCTATTTAGGTTTTTTACCATGATACCGTATGCATAGATATCCATGGTAAGTATAATGGTTTATTTTAATCTGTTTGATAATGAAATTAATTTGGGTAAGCTTGTTTTTTTGTGATGGCTAATTATTTTGAGTAATACTCTATTCTGGCCTTGGCCTTACTGTTAGCCTATATGGGCCTACCTATCACAAAAATCTTACACGACCTCGTTTTATATTATAAAACCTGTTTTTTTCCCATAACTTTAGAGTTATATTCTTTAAGTAAAAATAATACAAAACGTCCTAGAATATGTGGTCCAAAAATGCATAGTTTAGAAGATATCATTAATCAGTGTGTGTAGGTATCTAAGTTTCATTGATAAATACGAGTACCTAATTCATTTTTATTCAAACCAATCATGTATATTTAAAGCTAAGAAAATGCGACGTTTTCATATTACGCGTGACTTGGATGTTTTACAGTAATAATCGTGACTTTGTTGAATTATTTTGTACGAAAAAAAAATTGTTTTGTAAAATAATTCATTTGCCTGTTGATTCTTCGATAAGGTCTCATTCATACCCTAGAGTTATGGGATACAAAAAAACACCTTGTCTAGATATGTACGAGTATATTAATCATGAAATAAGTACAATAAAATACGCGAATAATAATTATATTGAAGAAGGGTCACCTATTAATTGCATCTTGAAATAAAATTATTATCTACTTGAGAAAAAAAATGCCATCTATTTCATTGATAGGTACGGTTTATTTGCTATCGTCCTTTTTACATGAATACGTAACCTTTTCATCTATACATATAAATACATATAATAAAACATTAAAAAAACTGTGTCTGTACATTGAATATATTTAAAAAATAATAATTAAGGGGGGTTTAGAAACAGAAATAGAGCACGAATCGAAAAAAAAAATTCTGTCTGTTTGTCTGTGTGTCTGTTTGTTTGTACACGCTAATCTTCGGAACTACTGGACGGATTTGAATGATTTTTTGTTGTTGTTTTGGTATTAAGTCTGGGCAACATATAGGCTATAATTTATCTTGGAAACTTGAACACCTGATGCAGAACCGCAACAGACCAGCTAAACTATAAGAGATACAAAAATGGTACCATAGCAAAAATTATTCCACGTGAAGAGCATTTTCTGCTCAGAGAATAAATTTGAAGATCTGGAACATCTGATGTGGAACCCCAAGAGCCCTACCCCATAACATATATAGGAATGACGTCTTAGCAAAAGTTGTTTAGTCTGATGGGCAATTCCTGTTGACTTACAAAAATGAAAGATCTGGAACGTCTCGAATCGTCTCGCGCATCCCGTTGTTTTCCCGTCCCCGGGCTTTTAGAATTCGACATCAGACGTTTCGGACCCCGTTGTCGCTGGCATAAGCAACAGGATCCGCGTACGAAGTCGCGGGCAGAAGCTAGTAAATCATATAGCAGTTGAACTACATTCTTTTCTATTTTAAGATATTTCTCTAAAACCTAAAAGAGATTTAAATCTACGACAGACATCACACAAACAGCACGGAACATTTTAATAGTTCACAAATATTCAATAATTTTTTCGGCAGAACATGAGAAAAACTATTTTTTTAGTCTCTGTTTAGACGTGCCCGGAATAAGGAAGTACGTGGCGTCGTTTATTGAATTGCTCAGTCCTTAGTGCCCCGATACACGTGCTGTTCTGATTTCTGACTTCTGTCGTGGATTGTGGTTATTTAATTTGATTTCTTTGGTAATGGTTTTAACTGAGAAAAACTCTGTATTAGCTAGGTTTAAGTAGTTTCTTCTTAAAATAAAAATTTGATGAGATTTATTTATTTATTTATTTATCATGCACAAAGGTACAAAGGCGGACTTAATGCCTTAGGCATTCTCTACCAGTCAACCAAGGGTGATGAAGAGATAACATGGCAGGAGCATATGAAAAAAAAAATATAAAAAAAAACTTAAAAACAGATAAACTTACGAATATATAAACTTAGAGAGATATTACTCATATTTTTATGTCAGTTCAAAATAAAAACCGACCAAGTGCGTGGCAGGTCACGCGCAATTTAGGGTTCCGTAGTTGCCAGGCTTACCCACGCATTTCTTGTTCGGTCCCCATATTTCACATTTTTAAATTGTCGCACCATAACACGCGCCACTGATGCGATTGTCGGTTTTGACGTCATCCTAACTAATATTATAAATGCGAAAGTAACTCTGTCTGTCTGTCTGTCTGTCTTTTCTTCACGCCTAAACTACTGAACCGATTTGTGTGAAATTTGGTACAGGGTAAGTGTGAACCCCAACAAAGGACATAGGCTACTTTTTATTCGACTTCGACTTCGACTTCGTCTGCGTCCGCGATAACCGACATATACGCGGACGAAGTCGCGGGCAAAAGCTAGTTGAAATATAAATTGTAATATATTACCTAAAACATTAATTTGTATTTAACTAGCTTCTACCCGCGATTTCGTTTGCTTGAATGTCGGTTATCGCGGATGCAGACGAAGTTGCGAATTAAAAAGTATGTCTATGCATAGGCATAGACATACTTTTTAATTCGACCTATAGATATACCTATAGAGGTATATCCTTCCCCAGGGTTTAAGTTATCTTCATACCAAATTTTATCAAAATCGGTTTACCCGTTACATCGTGAAAGCGTAACAGACAGAGTTACTTTCGCGTTTATAATAATAAATATAATAATATATCTAATATATATAAATCTCCTGTCACGATGTTTGTCCGCGATGGACTCCTAAACTACTGAAGCGATTTTAATGAAATTTGTACACCGTGTGCAGTTTGATCCAACTTGAAAGATAGGGTAGGTGTAGGGTAGGTGTAGGGTAGGTGTAGGGTAGGTGTAGGGTAGGTGTAGGGTAGGTGTAGGGTAGGTGTAGGGTAGGTGTAGGGTAGGTGTAGGGTAGGTGTAGGGTAGGTGTAGGGTAGGTGTAGGGTAGGTGTAGGGTAGGTGTAGGGTAGGTGTGGGGTAGGTGTAGGGTAGGTGTAGGGTAGGTGTAGGGTAGGTGTAGGGTAGGTGTAGGGTAGGTGTGGGGTAGGTGTGGTAGGTGTAGGGTAGGTGTAGGGTAGGTGTAGGGTAGGTGTAGGGTAGGTGTAGGGTAGGTGTAGGGTAGGTGTAGGGTAGGTGTAGGGTAGGTGTAGGGTAGGTGTAGGGTAGGTGTAGGGTAGGTGTAGGGTAGGTGTAGGGTAGGTGTAGGGTAGGTGTAGGGTAGGTGTAGGGTAGGTGTAGGGTAGGTGTAGGGTAGGTGTAGGGTAGGTGTAGGGTAGGTGTAGGGTAGGTGTAGGGTAGGTGTAGGGTAGGTGTAGGGTAGGTGTAGGGTAGGTGTAGGGTAGGTGTAGGGTAGGTGTAGGGTAGGTGTAGGGTAGGTGTAGGGTAGGTGTAGGGTAGGTGTAGGGTAGGTGTAGGGTAGGTGTAGGGTAGGTGTAGGGTAGGTGTAGGGTAGGTGTAGGGTAGGTGTAGGGTAGGTGTAGGGTAGGTGTAGGGTAGGTGTAGGGTAGGTGTAGGGTAGGTGTAGGGTAGGTGTAGGGTAGGTGTAGGGTAGGTGTAGGGTAGGTGTAGGGTAGGTGTAGGGTAGGTGTAGGGTAGGTGTAGGGTAGGTGTAGGGTAGGTGTAGGGTAGGTGTAGGGTAGGTGTAGGGTAGGTGTAGGGTAGGTGTAGGGTAGGTGTAGGGTAGGTGTAGGGTAGGTGTAGGGTAGGTGTAGGGTAGGTGTAGGGTAGGTGTAGGGTAGGTGTAGGGTAGGTGTAGGGTAGGTGTAGGGTAGGTGTAGGGTAGGTGTAGGGTAGGTGTAGGGTAGGTGTAGGGTAGGTGTAGGGTAGGTGTAGGGTAGGTGTAGGGTAGGTGTAGGGTAGGTGTAGGGTAGGTGTAGGGTAGGTGTAGGGTAGGTGTAGGGTAGGTGTAGGGTAGGTGTAGGGTAGGTGTAGGGTAGGTGTAGGGTAGGTGTAGGGTAGGTGTAGGGTAGGTGTAGGGTAGGTGTAGGGTAGGTGTAGGGTAGGTGTAGGGTAGGTGTAGGGTAGGTGTAGGGTAGGTGTAGGGTAGGTGTAGGGTAGGTGTAGGGTAGGTGTAGGGTAGGTGTAGGGTAGGTGTAGGGTAGGTGTAGGGTAGGTGTAGGGTAGGTGTAGGGTAGGTGTAGGGTAGGTGTAGGGTAGGTGTAGGGTAGGTGTAGGGTAGGTGTAGGGTAGGTGTAGGGTAGGTGTAGGGTAGGTGTAGGGTAGGTGTAGGGTAGGTGTAGGGTAGGTGTAGGGTAGGTGTAGGGTAGGTGTAGGGTAGGTGTAGGGTAGGTGTAGGGTAGGTGTAGGGTAGGTGTAGGGTAGGTGTAGGGTAGGTGTAGGGTAGGTGTAGGGTAGGTGTAGGGTAGGTGTAGGGTAGGTGTAGGGTAGGTGTAGGGTAGGTGTAGGGTAGGTGTAGGGTAGGTGTAGGGTAGGTGTAGGGTAGGTGTAGGGTAGGTGTAGGGTAGGTGTAGGGTAGGTGTAGGGTAGGTGTAGGGTAGGTGTAGGGTAGGTGTAGGGTAGGTGTAGGGTAGGTGTAGGGTAGGTGTAGGGTAGGTGTAGGGTAGGTGTAGGGTAGGTGTAGGGTAGGTGTAGGGTAGGTGTAGGGTAGGTGTAGGGTAGGTGTAGGGTAGGTGTAGGGTAGGTGTAGGGTAGGTGTAGGGTAGGTGTAGGGTAGGTGTAGGGTAGGTGTAGGGTAGGTGTAGGGTAGGTGTAGGGTAGGTGTAGGGTAGGTGTAGGGTAGGTGTAGGGTAGGTGTAGGGTAGGTGTAGGGTAGGTGTAGGGTAGGTGTAGGGTAGGTGTAGGGTAGGTGTAGGGTAGGTGTAGGGTAGGTGTAGGGTAGGTGTAGGGTAGGTGTAGGGTAGGTGTAGGGTAGGTGTAGGGTAGGTGTAGGGTAGGTGTAGGGTAGGTGTAGGGTAGGTGTAGGGTAGGTGTAGGGTAGGTGTAGGGTAGGTGTAGGGTAGGTGTAGGGTAGGTGTAGGGTAGGTGTAGGGTAGGTGTAGGGTAGGTGTAGGGTAGGTGTAGGGTAGGTGTAGGGTAGGTGTAGGGTAGGTGTAGGGTAGGTGTAGGGTAGGTGTAGGGTAGGTGTAGGGTAGGTGTAGGGTAGGTGTAGGGTAGGTGTAGGGTAGGTGTAGGGTAGGTGTAGGGTAGGTGTAGGGTAGGTGTAGGGTAGGTGTAGGGTAGGTGTAGGGTAGGTGTAGGGTAGGTGTAGGGTAGGTGTAGGGTAGGTGTAGGGTAGGTGTAGGGTAGGTGTAGGGTAGGTGTAGGGTAGGTGTAGGGTAGGTGTAGGGTAGGTGTAGGGTAGGTGTAGGGTAGGTGTAGGGTAGGTGTAGGGTAGGTGTAGGGTAGGTGTAGGGTAGGTGTAGGGTAGGTGTAGGGTAGGTGTAGGGTAGGTGTAGGGTAGGTGTAGGGTAGGTGTAGGGTAGGTGTAGGGTAGGTGTAGGGTAGGTGTAGGGTAGGTGTAGGGTAGGTGTAGGGTAGGTGTAGGGTAGGTGTAGGGTAGGTGTAGGGTAGGTGTAGGGTAGGTGTAGGGTAGGTGTAGGGTAGGTGTAGGGTAGGTGTAGGGTAGGTGTAGGGTAGGTGTAGGGTAGGTGTAGGGTAGGTGTAGGGTAGGTGTAGGGTAGGTGTAGGGTAGGTGTAGGGTAGGTGTAGGGTAGGTGTAGGGTAGGTGTAGGGTAGGTGTAGGGTAGGTGTAGGGTAGGTGTAGGGTAGGTGTAGGGTAGGTGTAGGGTAGGTGTAGGGTAGGTGTAGGGTAGGTGTAGGGTAGGTGTAGGGTAGGTGTAGGGTAGGTGTAGGGTAGGTGTAGGGTAGGTGTAGGGTAGGTGTAGGGTAGGTGTAGGGTAGGTGTAGGGTAGGTGTAGGGTAGGTGTAGGGTAGGTGTAGGGTAGGTGTAGGGTAGGTGTAGGGTAGGTGTAGGGTAGGTGTAGGGTAGGTGTAGGGTAGGTGTAGGGTAGGTGTAGGGTAGGTGTAGGGTAGGTGTAGGGTAGGTGTAGGGTAGGTGTAGGGTAGGTGTAGGGTAGGTGTAGGGTAGGTGTAGGGTAGGTGTAGGGTAGGTGTAGGGTAGGTGTAGGGTAGGTGTAGGGTAGGTGTAGGGTAGGTGTAGGGTAGGTGTAGGGTAGGTGTAGGGTAGGTGTAGGGTAGGTGTAGGGTAGGTGTAGGGTAGGTGTAGGGTAGGTGTAGGGTAGGTGTAGGGTAGGTGTAGGGTAGGTGTAGGGTAGGTGTAGGGTAGGTGTAGGGTAGGTGTAGGGTAGGTGTAGGGTAGGTGTAGGGTAGGTGTAGGGTAGGTGTAGGGTAGGTGTAGGGTAGGTGTAGGGTAGGTGTAGGGTAGGTGTAGGGTAGGTGTAGGGTAGGTGTAGGGTAGGTGTAGGGTAGGTGTAGGGTAGGTGTAGGGTAGGTGTAGGGTAGGTGTAGGGTAGGTGTAGGGTAGGTGTAGGGTAGGTGTAGGGTAGGTGTAGGGTAGGTGTAGGGTAGGTGTAGGGTAGGTGTAGGGTAGGTGTAGGGTAGGTGTAGGGTAGGTGTAGGGTAGGTGTAGGGTAGGTGTAGGGTAGGTGTAGGGTAGGTGTAGGGTAGGTGTAGGGTAGGTGTAGGGTAGGTGTAGGGTAGGTGTAGGGTAGGTGTAGGGTAGGTGTAGGGTAGGTGTAGGGTAGGTGTAGGGTAGGTGTAGGGTAGGTGTAGGGTAGGTGTAGGGTAGGTGTAGGGTAGGTGTAGGGTAGGTGTAGGGTAGGTGTAGGGTAGGTGTAGGTAAATAGGCAGATAAGTAGGTAGATAAGGACAGGACAACGTCTGTCGGGTCAGCTAGTTTTTTATATTTCTAAACGTTTTTATATATTTTTTTACCAATATTTGAAAATATAAAACGATATGTACATAAAATGAATAAATGCGAATAATAATAAAAATAAATAATAATAAAGTATAAGGTATAAAGATAAAGTGATGGATAAAGTATAAAGTATAATCGAAAAAAAATCCGATACCACACGTCATTTGGTAGCCTAGAAAAAATAACTGGAGATAACCTTATCAGAGGTAGGTACCCTAAAAATATATTATTAAAAAAGATATTTTACCACTATGTAGGCGTGACTAATAGTATACCTATGTATAATATATCTATGCTAAAATACAGTTTTAACCACCAATAGTCTTTTAGCTACACTGCGGATACACGGACGGACAGACAGACAGACATGGCGAAACTATAAGGGTTCCTTGTTGACTTCGGAACCCTAAAAACCAAACAAATTGACCAACAACAACATTTCGACGGCAATAATTTAAGAGGAAACACAAGGGTTTTTCCATACAAACTTAGTCTCCTGTTTCCTCCCTGGATAATGCCAGTAGATCATTTTTTTTTTAAATATCCATGGCTACTATTGGCATGTCCCTATGTTTTCCCTTTTCTCATAAATTTATTATTAAAAGAGATATGAATATTCAAAAACCTAAAAAATTGGCATGATTTTCCGCTGTGTACACACATTCAGAAAACAAATTTGACTTGATTATATAAAAAATAGAAAACATAGGAACACGGCAAAAGCCTTTCTTTATTTTTTAATGAAAAAGCAGTTAAATCGGTTAAGTTTTGGAGAAGAAATCAGGGGACTACGAATCATTGATTTTGTGTACTTTTAATAGGTATTTTCGGTCAAAGCTGCAGTTGTCTCTATCGTGCTCTGCGGTTCGTGTTCGGGCATCGCGCGACAGCAATAGATTTTACAAATACCTAATTTTCAATTCTCTAGCCCGTGGTATTTCCTCTTAAGAATGCCCATCCCCATCGAACGAAATTAACCGTGATCGTGATTGAAAAATTTTGTGTTTCAACTAACGCAAACCTTGAAAACAAACGAGTGAGTGAGAACGCGATAACATCACAGGAAAATTGGCGCGCGGAAATTTCACAAAACTTGTTCCAGGACATACTTGTTTTTGAAAAAGCCTTACAAGATTTTGGTAAAAATGTTTGTAATTTAGAATCTTCATTACATGTGCAAGGTTTCTATGAAGCTGTTTTTTTACTTTTTTAATGTATGAGTGCATTGTGAACGGCCAAAGTTCAGATAAAATTGTGCAAAAAAGCTGATTTTCGGACGTGTTTACTGAATTTGTTTCTTAAAAAAAAAAATCTGCGTGTACTTATGTACGCGCGTGAGAAGTTATACTTCTTTTAATATAAGCACAATTTTTTTCACTAATATAAAATGACACAAAATTCTCACGGGAGTAATTGTAAACAACGCCATCTCTGACGTACATGCTGCGTCAGAGATGGCGTTGTTTACAATAATAATAAATATTGAAAAAACAAAAGCGCGCCGTGAGAATTTTGTGTGACGCTGTGCGCGCGCATGTGCGAATCGTAAAATTTCACTCTCATCATTTTTTCATAACGCGCCTAAAGAAGTATAACTTCAAAAAGTTTATTTTTGGCTTCATACAAACTTAGATTTAAACCACAAGATACCTGTGTGTTAAAAATATTTGGAAAATAATTTTGTTTTAACGCCGTAATCGCGTACGAGCGTTTGTTTGGAAAATATATCGGGTTGGGCGCCCTTAATCTAAATAAAACTTATAACATAGCGTTATTTATAACAATCAAACTGCCTAGTTTTTTCCCAACTAAGTTGGGGTCGGTTTAAGTCAAACCAAATGAAGCTGAATACCAGTGTTTTACTTGGAGCGATTGCCTATCGGACCTCCAGAACCCAGTTACTGGGTAACAGGACACCCCTTGGTAAGATTGGCTGTTAGTCTTTCAAGTATCTGATTACCAGGGGTGTGATTCTGTAACACCTCATTCTAAACTTCAAATCGGAATCCGCTGTGAATTTCTTGATTGACATTCTAAAAACTCGGTTGATAATTCGAATTTATACTAGCACCACCCTTGCGAGCGTGTCAGCGAGTTGAACTAAATTGACAGGGAGATTTGGACAGATAAAGTATGAGATGACGTAAGAAGTGGCATTCTGTAAGGTAATTTCCCCGTCACTTCGTACTCGAACCCGATACAAAGTGTCAAATAAATCAAAGTCATTTGGAACCTTATGCAAAGTGAGAGTGAATAGCGATGTGAGATGCGAGTTGTTGTTTGAATTTTACAGAAAAGATCTACAAATAACAGTCGAGACTGACTGCTTTACATGCTATCCGAGGCACGGAAGGGTCCCGATATGTAATTAATGGTTGCCCATCATTACCACGACTGATCGATCCATCTTTTACTTAACCAGGGGCCCCTTAATTATTAGGAAAAACATTATTGTTTAAAAGCCCTATAGACACTTAGTTAACACCTTTGTATAGGTATAATTATAAGTAGTTCATTCCCTAAAGGCTGCCACGTAGCACCTATGTAAAAATAACACATTTTTGTACCCAATGTACCTTCACAGACATAATAGGGTATTTTACCAAAAAAATCTAATTAGTCGGTCAGATAGATTTCCAAAAAATATTGGACACGTGTTTTTTCTTTTTCCACGTACCTAAACAAAAAATGAAGACATCACTATGTCAGTACACTTTTACTGACGTCACAATCGCCCACTCTTTGATGCGTTTTATCTTCGTTCAGTTTTTATTGATTTGATAAAACAAAAAATACGTATCCAATATTTTTCGATAATCTAACTGACGGACTAATTAGATATTTTTGGCAAAATACCCTATTCTTAGCAACAACCTTGCTTAATATTATTACGAGTGCGTCTCTTAACCCCACAGACTACCTGTCAATAATTTTTGCTCTATCAAGTCCATCTTATGGTTGTCTGTCATAAATTGCTCTTAGCGATAAGAGCGACTCATTTTTCTCAAACCACTGCAGTTCTTGTAAGCCAGAATCTACAGTGGCGACCCCGAAAGGACGAGACCGGGAGATACGTTACAAGTATCTTGGATCCCGCAAGGAAATTCATCAGTGTTAGGCCCGGTCCACTATATTGATAGCTGGATACCTAAGCCTCGTTGAAACTGTTTGAACTGATTGTATTGAAAATTTAATTAAAAACGGTTACATTATTTGAACAGGCGCGACAATGCGAAACAATATGCGTCGGAGACGAGTCTGTCCGATGATAGCCGAACGGGAGCGCGAGAGACGTCACCGGCGGCCCACCCCCGCGACCCGCGCCGTGCGTCGTCAATCAGAAAAGAACAGTGGAAGACTATTAATAAACTCATTTTTCTGTTTCTTCCATTAACAAGCAGGGGACAGAACAAAACTAGGCAAATAAATAGGCACAAAGGGTAAAAGGAACGTTTACAACTGGATGAAGCCTAGTCGCCAAACACCCGAGAATTACAATTAACATTATTTATTAGGTCCTAAAATGTGGGCAAGACGAGGTTGTAATTTAATAAAAAAAAACTCATTTTCCATTTATCCTGAATGAGTGAATTTGCAGTACCCGTTTATTTTCTTTGGAAAATTTTTGCCAACTCCCGTTACGTAATCCTATTACGAAACAAGTAATCTTGTGTGGGTAGTTGAATAGGATTGGAAAATATCACTGCTTAGAATAATAATTATTCAATTATAATATCACCTTTTCGAATTACTGTTTAGAATAAGGCTCTAGGGGGATTACCACACTGTTATTGTTGAAAAGTCAATATTAGACGGACAAAATATAGGAGGTATATTATCTTCAAAAGATTACGTAGATTGGGAAACATTGTGTTCGGGATTTTAACCCTAGATTACTAACCTTCGTCGAAACGACGACGCGCATTAAAAAAAAAGCGCATTTTTTTAACGTGGTTTATCTCAAGCGGTTTAGCTTTTGGCTAATCTAAGTCGACCCTAAGTCCAAGCGATTGAGGGTGGTGTTTTTCGCGTGTGTAGCCCGTACACCCTGGTCTAGCTACCATAACTCGTCGTATCGACGAAAGTTAGTAATAACGTTCGTAATAACGTCCTTTTTGTTAATGATTTTTATGTTATATTTTATTTTTTTATATTTTATAGTGAATATTATTATTGGCTATGTTAAATGCAAATAATATCAGTTCTTATTTCAAGGTGATAGCGGTGAGGAGAACTCATCTGAAAGTAAAAGAAGACCAGCTGGTGAATTGATTCTGCATGATAATTAGCCACACATTGTAGTGTGTCACAAATGTCTTGATTCCCAAAATATTTAATTCTTTTTTAGATTAATAATTGTTCTGTATTATCTACTTTAATATACTAAGTTTGTTTTCAATGTTTAATTTTCAGATTTTATGTGAAATCGTCTCAGAAAATGTTGTAATTGTTGAATTTGCATGTTATTAGTGATCTTATTCAAGAGGCAGTTTTAGGGATTATTATGATGTATTAATTAACTTAAGTATAAATAATTAACTGTTCAGTAGTTGTACTTTACAAATTAATGCAAAAAGAAATATTTTATTTTAATTCAACCTGAGAAATCTCTCATTTATGTAGGCGTAGTCGAAACGACGAAGGTTAGTAATAAGCGTTGAAAAATAAGGTTAGTGATCTAGGGTTAAGGGACTCTTCAAGGAAACTACAAAAAGCGGCTTCTAGTCAAACTTGTGTATTGTCAGTCGACAATACACAAGTTTGACTAGAAGCAGCAGAACAATGGTGGGCAAGTGAATGAACATGACATGCTAATTAGTAGATAGGACCTTATAAATAACTTGAGCCTAATAACATGCACCGTTGATGTGCTCATTGTAATCAAGCAGGCGTTGAGCTCGAACACATTGTCTTCTTCAATTTAGAGCGTGTATCTACATACACGCTTTAAATTAATATAATAATAATAATATGTGGGGACATTTTCACACACGGCCATCTGACCCCAAACTAGGGAGACCCTGTACTATGGGTGTCAGACAGCTGATATACATACACAAATACTTTTTTAAATACATACATATATAGATAAACGGCACCCAGACACAAGGCAAACACAAGTGCTCATCACACAAATGTCGCGAAATTGAAGAACTAATTCAATTTTTCATTTCATTGAGGATAGATACAGGTAGCTGTATCTATTCTCCTTCCAACTCTATTAAGGGCCAGTCTTTGTCGAAGGCATCTAGATCATTCTCGGTTGTCGAGCCGCGATGTCGCTTGCCAAGTAAAGAGATCCATTGGCATTTGGCTCAATGATCGTCTGACATGCGGCAAATGTGTCCAGCCCAATTCCACTCAAGCGTGGCAGCTTTCCGAGTGACGTCATCAATTTAAGCGATGGAACGGATGGTCTACTCCGTACCATTAGCACAGTATATATATTAGTACTACCGTACAGTAGCGACACGCTCCGCCTCCCTCTGAAACCGTTCCTCACCTCTCCCCGCGTCGAACGACTAGCTCTGGAAATTACGTTTTTGTTCGCGCGGCGCGTAGTCACGCACACTCACGCACGTATCTGTATAGTCTATTATTTTTGTATTAGTGTAGGCAATTATATCGTTTCGTTTCTATGGAGTGTCGCGGGTGTGCCATTAGTATCAAGTACATTATTCTTATCCATCAGATTTGTTTTATATATACTAACCAAACCCTTAAACCTCCATTGTCAGACGACAATCTCAGAACATCGCATGCGCTATATCATAAGATCGCGCCAATCTGAACTTATACTCAGTGCTTGCGGCTTTATCTAACAGGAAAAGTGTTGCTATTTATCTAAAATATTCAGAAAGAAAAATAGAGATAAAACTTGTCTGCTAAAGCACTTTAGTCGAGTCGCCTCGACTGTTCACTATTGCTCTGGGGGAATGTGAGTCTGTGAGACTTTTCGTAGGTACCATTAAAACGTTTCATATTTCGTATTTATTTTAAGAAATGTGTATTTGTAAAGTCGTAAAAAGAGGACGAAATATTTCTATTAAAAAATGTAGCTATTGATAACCACCGCTGTAATGTAAAATGAAAAGTGAACCATATATTTGCGGGAAATAGAACATTTATTTATTTATTAGCAGACAACACGATGCATATACTCATAAACAATAATCTAATTCGAATCTTGTAGTGAAAATCTCTTATTTGCGTAAATAAGAGATGTCAGCTGTCTGACACCCATAGTACAGGGTGTCCCTAGTTTGGGGTCAGATGGCCGTGTGTGAAAATGTCCCCACATATTATTATTATATTATTATTATTATAAGGTACAGAAAGTTGTTAAATAATAAATAATTATGTTGTTCTCTTATTCTGCCAATAATTTTGGTTTGTCATCTATATCTATACACGACTGTGGCGGTCGAAAGGTTGATTAGGTAATTAGAAGAGGATTTCAACTCTGTTGCCAAGAAATAGGTTCTGCAGGTTGCCCTAAAACGTAGTTGACTTGACTTAAAATGGTGTTAAGTTGTTCTCAACCGTTTTATATAAATATTTGAATCAAGTTATCTAGACAATCCCACTAGTTATTAAAAGCAAGTTAATTCTGTTAGGCTTCTTGCATACCAAGTTTTATATTGACATAAGTTTTGTTGCTGTACAAAGAACTTAACACCGGTACCAAAGCTCCAAAGAAAGTGGTTTATCTCCTTTACATTTATTTATTACATTTTTTTTTTTAATATAGTTGCGGGGACATTTCACACATGGCCATCTGACCCCAAACTAGGGAGACCCTGTACTATGGGTGTCAGACAGCTGATATACATACACAAATACATTTAATCACATATTATATTTTATAAATAACAACCAGATACAAGGCAAACACAAGTGCTCATCACAAATGTTTACCCTGGGCGGGATTCGAGCCCGCAACACGCTGCAAATTAAAGTAGGAAAAATGTATTGAATTAATTCTAATTCTCAGAAAATATACAGCACTTATTACATTTCATCCGATGTTGACAACAACAGCACTTACGACCGAAACATTAATAAAAGTTATTATAACTTCATTTACCTGAAATACTCGCTTTTTAATAAAACTCTGTTCGGTTCATAAATATTAATATAGCTGACTGTACGCGCGAAAAAATATTTTGAAAATAATGATGTAAATGAATATTTTAGTAACATTTGCGCCAAATATCAGAAATTTTTCGTCCAAAATATTAAAAGCTAAGTTAATATTTTAAAGAAAATATTTTAATAAATATAACACGAGTAGTCGAGTATGGCAATGGTTACTTTTTAAAAGCAAAATAAAATAATAACGTCATTGTGATGGTTCTATCGAAATATATAGACAGGCATGAATGTCGAATGATTTTCGGAAAACATTTTTCCATTGTTTCCTGTAGGTATCTAATTGTCTTTGTTCACAATACCACAAAATATAGAGATTACAGAAGGACCGCTCCCGCCATCTTCAAAAATAATTACCTAAACTTGCCAAACTAACTAGGGCTGCTACTGTATTGACTCTGTAGGTTTTATTCGTAATAATATGAAATTTTATTGGCACTGGTTAGAACTCTTCGCATTTTTTTTTTAACAAAATTTTCCTGTTCTTCATGAAATGTCAATGTATCTCATTTATTAATTTAGACAACACGTGACAGTCAAGTCTGAAGACTGCTTGAAACTGCTTGAGAATGCCTATAAAAGTAATGTCAATGTGTGCGTGACAAAAATGGCGGTTTGTTCTGAGTGGTCTCTCTGCTCGGGCGCGCCGCAGCCGCGCGTATTTTGTGACAATACGGCGTGAGACATCCATTTTTAACATTTTACCAGAAAAAAATACATAAAAGACATTGACGTTTCATAATATTATATGCCTTTAAATGTAGTAAGGCATAATCAGAATGTCGAATTTAGATTTTCATAATTAAAATACTAAGGTAATAAAAACAACGTGTCTTAGCACTATCTCTTGTTGTATATTTAAGCAAATAAATGTTTCGACTTTGACTTTGAATATTCGTAAGCCCACATTGATTACGAAAGCAAAATATGCTAATATTAAGTCAACAATCATTTTAAATTTTACTTTTCTGTTTTTGGTATAGTAATCTGGCATCCGGATTAAAAACGCTTATTACTTTTTCACACTTAAAGGGGTGAGCGGAATTAGCTACATAAAAATAGATAATTATTAATCTAACTTAACACATAGGATATTTTTGTATCCCTATCATATGTTCGCATAGGACAAGTTTGGGACAGTGATTTAATTCTGAAGTGTATACTAACTTAGAAATAATACGAACTACGAATATAACACGAAGCCCTCGGCATATTGTTACACAATTACACAGGCAATTTCATTGGCAGGTATATTGAACCGCAACTCAACCGCGAATAATAATATTCCAACATTTTGACTGCATCCTTCCTCGTATTTATTTATTTCGGATCTCGAACAAAAGATACGGAGAAACTGTAGTGTTTATTTGTAGTGAGTGTGTGTGTGAAGTGTCGTCAATATTATTATTTCTTCTACATTTAGACGCCCACTGCTGGGCATAGGTCTCCCATAAGGTGGAGTTAACTGTAAACGCCATGCTTTGCAATGCATGTTGGCAATCGCAGTAGGTGCTATGGTGCTCAGATACCATAGCACAGCAGATGGTGTGGTGGTGCTGCCCATCCTCTGGTCAATATCCCTCTGCCTCCTTCTACGACACCCACGGGTAGAGATGGGGTGGTGTTACCCGTGGTCGGCACCACACGGTTAAAGCCGCGCACGGCTGCATTATGAAGTGAATGTTGTTTCAATTGTACTTGAACATGACCTGAATCGATCAAACAAAGATTTGAATTTGAAAAGTACCTGCCCAAAATATGGAACCAGAATGAAGAATTCATATAAGCCCGTTCCGGAAAGAATTCTTATTTTAAATCCTGTGCGAACCAGCTCGGGCTCGGGATCGTCCAGCAATTTTTATTTTCAGCCAGTGTCGCAACGCCATTGTAAAGCAAGCTGTGGGTGAATTCAGATTTTTTATTAAAAGATTTTACGGACACTGAACGCTTTTTTTAAGCGTCCATTATAGAAAAATGAGCTGATCTCATTCGGCGTTTTAAATTTTAAATTTAAAGCACTGTTTTTATTTTACTGTGGAGTATAATGATGAGGACCGCATTAAGCGATAATGCTACAGTAATGACGGCAATAGCTGCGGGTAATTTCACGTCATTTGATACTGAATCAAGCACAAACATTGGCAATTTCCGGGAAATATTCCTGGAAATGTACGTATCTACCTTCATAAATATTATTATGATCCTATTAATTATCTACTAGTATGTTTAAGTTCACTCAGTCTCCATGGTAATCATATACTTATTCGTGTAATAAGAGTTTAATTTTATTGGGAAAATTATGCCTCTTAATGACTCACGCAAATTCACCTTATTAACAACGGTTTCAAAGGAAAAAATGTTTTGAAGTTCCTAAATTAAATCTTTGATGATTTTTTTTAAAATACTCGTATTATAATTATTGGGAAAAATGTGCAAATTCTTTGAATACTTTTAGTAAGTAAAATAATAAAGCCTATTGGTGTACGCACGCTGTGGGTGACGAGAGGGTAAGCAGATTGATTCATTGCTACCGTGCTCGAATTTCATTAGCATATTACGTCAATCGTTTAATTCTGTACATACGGCCACTATCTCTACATAGTGTTTAACAAAGGCGCTTATTAGACCTTTAGATATTTTAAACTGCTAAATGAATTTGAATACGTTTTTCATCAATTGATAGAGTGATTCAAGAAAAAGGTTTATACGTTTAGTATGATATTGTTTTGTGTTAATTTGTTGAAATAGGGCGTTAATATTGTTCAAGATGTCGGTATCTACACTGCACACGTGCGAAGCCGTGGTGTGTATAGTTAATCACATGTAATCCAATATTAACAATAATTTCAGCAACTAATGTTACATAGATCAAATCTCAAGTGTGTATTGTAAAACCACTTAACTACGCCATTACTTTGCTGCAGCTGTGCGTAATCTGTAACAGTTTTATACAATCTTTTTAGTTTTCTTCAAAGTATACGAGAGCGGACTAAGTTCTACTGTTCCGTGAGAACCAACAAAGTTGAGGTGTAACTTAGAGGGCTCTTAATTAAAGCGAGAGGTCTAAACTTTAAAAATATTAAGTTATTTAATCGTATATTATGGCGTGGCATGTAGCCAAGAAACCAAGCTCCAGATTTCAGGGTTCAATAAGCAAGCTTTCATAACAAGTAGCCGGTAAACGGGTTCTGACATAAATATTAGCTGCACTTTCGACAATATCGAGTTTTGGCTCAGGTCAAGACGTTGCACAAATTGTGTAATTGTAAAGTCTTGACATTGTCATGAAGGGCAATCTTCTATTCTCCCTTAAGAGAAGACTCGTCGACGTGTGTATTCTTCCTATCCTCACATATGGTTCTCAGACATGGTCTTTGACAAACCAGTAGAGGTCCACGTTTGCGGTTTGCCAGAGAGCTATGGAACGGAGTATTCTGGGCATAAAACTATAAGACCGGGTTAGGAATACTACCATCCGTTCCATTACAAAAAAAACTGATGTCATTAGAAAAGCTGTCGTGCTGAAATGGAATTGGGCTGGATACATCTACCGCATGACAGACGATCATTGGGCCAAACGCGTGCCTCAATGGGTCCCTTTACAATATGGCAAGCGACATCGCAGTAGGCCCAGCGGGATGATCTAGACTCTTTTGACAAACACTGGTCTGAAATCTCTTTTGAACAATCAAAACTAAATCAAAATCGGCTCAGCCGTTGGTAGCTATGATGCCATAGACACGTTAAACTTATAACACCCTTCGGTTTTTGGAAGGAGTTAAAAAACACGGTACCTACTTGATAAATGGACTTGTTTTTCCAGTATTCATTGCGGAACTCTAAAATTAACAGCTAATGATGGGCCGAAGGTTAATCGGATTAATTTTAAAAGTAGGTTATTTTAAGGTAGGTATGGATTTATGGCGGACACTTCGTCCATTAAAGATAATTTTACAAATTGATGACGAGTTTTATCGTAAACCTTTTTGTAAGTCCTACTTAAGGGGCTATTAACGACTTTTACAGATTTTAAACTGACAATCACGTCAAAATGTGTAGTGTAAATGATTTAAAAAATATTTATGTTAAACGAGAACATTCTCTTAATCATTTAGTATGTGAATATTTTTGATTATATTCATATTTAATAGTTTAATTAAGTCGTGAAGTTGTGTCTGACGCGGACAAAACATTGACAATCACACAAAATCTACCAGGTATAATTAAACGAAACTTACACTATATATTAATATACGCCTTTTTTTAAGTTAAAGAATACTATCTTTTATTTATTTATTTTTTACTAAACTTTGAGACTTTTGGACACAGCGCATACGATTCTCTGGTCGTTCAAGGTCGCCGGCGTATATCGTCGCCTTAATGGAATCAATTAAAATGGCCATGACGCGGCGATGCTTATATATTAATTCTGCTAAGCTTTATGGGTACTGGTGAAAGCTGAGCTTCCTCAAAAAAAAACTGGAAACATCAAATAGTCGGTATTGCTAGGGATAGGTCTGTCGCATGGTTCTCCAAACGACCCATTCCTGCGCTTTTCGCATCCACCAGCGACTCTCATTAGGTCATCAGTTCACTTATAATGGGCCTGCCAACCCTACGTCTATACTAGGAGCGCAGCCGCTACTCTAGGATCTTTGTGCCCCATCGCCTGTCATCACAACGGGCAATGTGCCCAACCCACTGCCACTTAGCTTGCCTATTTTTTTCACGATTTCGGTGACCTGAGTTCTTTTCATCATCATCATTTCAGCCGAAATACGTCCACTGCTGAACATAGGCCTCCCCATGGGGGGGTTTTGAAATAATCGCCACGCTTGGCAGGCGGATTGGCGATCGCAGTATGGTTGTTACAAAAGCACAGAGAACGCTGCTGCCCATTCTCTGGTAAGTCCCGTAGTTACGACACCTACGGGAAGATATGGGATGGTGCTATTGTTTACGTCCGACACCACACGGATTGGTCCGACACCACGCGGACTGGGATTTTTAATGAATCTCAAATTCTACTCAGCACTTCAGCTTCGAAATTCTAAGATTATATCGGTTGTCAGTCATTTGAATCTTTGACCAGTCTACGTTCCCTACAAGCCATGGAGGATCCTCTTCACACTGCGATATAACGGCGCTATTATTACTTAGGAATAAACCTCGAAAATTGGATAGGAATTTGACACCAATCAACCAATCATTTCAAGATTGAACTTCCGGAAACACACTTCATACTATCCCTGAAACACAATTAACTTTATATTAAATGTAAAATAAGATTTTTAAGTTGCTATAAAATGAATAAATGGTAAGTCAATTGAGTTGAATCACTTAAATAGTAATATAGCTTTGTTTTATTTAGATTTTACACTTAAATCTTGTATTACAAATAACTATTAAACTAAAAGAAACTAATACAGTCAGGCATCAAAAAATTCCTCCACATCGCCGTCAACTGGGAATGTGCCCAAGAGACTGGTGGCATTGCCACGTTGGATGGCAATGCTTAACATCTGTCCGAGGTAAAAACTAGCCCTTGGATCACTGGAAGTGTCAACCAACCTTTTGGAAATTTCCTTAAAAAGTAGATGAGCACTCGGACACCACGACCCGAGGGTTTCAACCCCAAATGCCTCGTAAATATAGTTATCGCTTAGGATACTATACTTTCGCCGTTTGAGGTTTTCTGCAGCCGCAGCAGCAGAACCAGCACAGCACGCTGAACTGGGAAGGTAGGATGAGAGTATCGATACACGTAGCATCCCACTCAACTTCCACGGAAATAATTGAATTGACAAAAAAGTGACGTCACGTTTTACTATTGCCATACACAAAATCTGTGGCGAAATCGCGTTATGACGGCTTATAAAAAGTATTTGTCAATTTAGTGGTGTCAGGTATGCAAATAATAATATGTGTAAATAACAACCATAATAAAGAGGCTCCCGTTGAGCAGTTGGATCAATTCAGAAAGTGGTTCTTCTGGACATGGCTCGGACTGTTAAAAGGTTCCTCTCTCTGGAATCCTGATCGCCGCACCGGTAGTTTGGACCCTGTCCCCAATACTGTTGGACTACTATTATAAAAAAATACTCATCATAACTATCAGCCTATTGACGCCACTGCTGAATGTAGGCCTCCCCCAGAGATCGCCAAACCAACCCGGTATTACATTCAAATATTTTAAAATGTAGATAAATATGTACCTGTTTCTATTTTTACTATACCTTAATTTATATTCAAATAGGTATTAAAGAATGTAGTTAAAACCACATGTAGAATTCAGTTGTTTAAATATTAGTAAGTGCACCTAATTACACACACAATAATAAATAAAACTATTAATTAATGTATAAACTGGTATCATTGACTAAATAATTAACAATAATTAATATAATGCTCGACGTTTTAATTATTTCTGTGTCAAAACTAAGCACTTTGCATTTAACTGGCGTCGTTGTAAATTATTTCAAAAGTAGTTATTTATTCACAGTAATAAAATGATTGGTAACTTAATTAAATATTACTGGGCACTATTAAATGAGCTTAGTTCTACCAAAAAGGAACCTACCTACGTCAATTTTTTTACCATTTTTCGAAGTAATTCATACTTCCATACTTCCACTGTCTGTTCCTAAGCTTTCACGGTGAAACGGCTGAACCTATTTTGATGAAATTTTGTGTGTAAATAGCTTAAGCCTTGGAGAAAGACGTAAGCTACTTAATAATCCGCTATCTCGTCTGCATCCGCGATAACTGACATTCACGCGGACGAAGTCGCGGGCAAAAGCTAGCTGGATATATTTTGATGCTGGTTCATTTTAAATCTATTCTAAGCATAAGGTTGGGATGTACATTGAAATGGTAATGTTGGATAGTACTGCGACGCACTTGGCATACCTAATGAATTAGATTGACGTAATGAACTATTGAGACATTGTGAATTGGCTTACTTCGGTAAAACCACAAAATATAAAGGGTACAGAAAGACCGCTCCCGCCATCTTCAAAAATAATTACCTTTTTTTTTTTCTTTTTTTTTTTTTTATACGGGGTGGAAAATCCTCATGGATGTCCTCCGCCCTGGGGCGGGCGGAGGGGTCTGTCAGACTCTTACTGACTAAAAACCACCCCGGTGTTCCATCTCACACCTACGTCGGGGGTCGCGGGAACTGGAGATACTTCCGCAACCCCCGGCTGGTGCCCGAAAAATAATTACCTAAACTGGTAAGTTTTCGTGTAGCAGCCCTAGTGAGTCTGGTAAGACTCACTAGGGCTGCTACTGTATTGACTTTGTAGGTTTTATTTGTGACAATATGAAATTTTATTGACACTGGTTGAAACTCTTTGCAATTTTTTTATAACAAAATTTTCTTGTTCGTCGTGAAATGTCAATTACATCATTTATTCATTTTGACAACACGTCACAGTCGAGACTGAAGTCTGCTTGAAACTGCTTGAGAATGCCTATAAACGCAATGTCAATGTGTGCGTGCTAAAAATGGCGGTTTGTTCTGAGTGGTCTCTCTGCTCGGGCGCGCCTCAGCCGCGCGTACATTGTGGTAAAACTAAGCTCAAAATTGAGCTTAGTTTATTTTATCAGTCCTTTGTTTTCGTTCTTGTTTCAAAACCAAAGTGATGAAAATACAAGACGCTTAATTTTTTTTTATAGTCTTATAAGCTTGCTTTTGGCCGCAACTCACCATCTTAAGTGATTATGCGGTCTAGGTGATTTAATTAATTTAATTTACACATTTATTATTTTACAAATGTGTTTTCTTTTTAACCGACTTCAAAAAGGAGGAGGTTATCAATTCGAATGATTGTATAACTCTGTTAGGCATAACTCTGTCATAATAGACGGATTTGCAAAATTCTTTTTTTGTTCGAAAGGGGTTTATTCCGAAATGGTCCCATATAAATTTTACCAAAATTGATCAAGCCCTTTTTGAGAAAATTAACAAATTCCCAAAAAAATTACTTAGACGACGTTTTAGTTTCTTCAGTCTTTGGAGAATTTACAATCTCTTTATGTGTGTTGCCGTTTCTTAATGGATTTGGATGTTAAGGCAACACTAAAAAGCGAAAAATAAAAAGTTTTTTCGCAAAAAAGAAAATCGCCTTCAAAAACTAAAAAGTGATAAATAACACACATTACTTTACTTTCGGAAGTCGGTGGCAATACAAAACAACAAACTCAAAGCCACCGCCACCGACTTCTGAAAGTAAAGTAATGTGTGTTATTTATCACTTTTTAGTTTTTGAAGACGGCTTTTTTTTTTGAAAAAACTTTTTTAATCTGAAGGTACTTACTAATAGTTAATAAAACTTTTAATGTACACTAATAATTATTATAAACGCGAAAGAGAGTCTATTTGTAACGCTTTTACGGCTAAAGTACTAAACAGAATTTCATAAAATTTGGCACAGACGAACCTTTTACGTGGTTTTCTCGCTATAAATACAAATAAAACAATAATCAAAATAAAAATTAAAACATTTTTGCGCGACGCCCGCCATTTTGAGTAAAATATTTTAAATTCGACTTTTTAATTTATCCGTATATGGGGTGGTTGTCGATATCAAAATGATCGGAATTTGAAAACGTATTAACTACCATGCATTAGTAATAGAATGTAAGATCTAAAAGTAAAAGAAATAAAGTCCAAAATGTATAATGTCTAGTGGCATCAGATCGTGCCAGAGCGCGGTTTACGTAAAATGCGTTTGGCACTAAATCGCTCCACGGATCGTGAAAGTGGCTAAGCTTGAACCACAAGAAAGGATATACTTACTATAAATGAGTGACCTTGTCTGCACCCGCGATAACTGCCTATCCAATAATAACGCTCGTAATGACAATCACGCAAACGAATTCGCGGGAAAAATATAGTTCTATACAGGATGTCCGGTAATTAATGGATAACCTTGAAATGGCTTATAGTAGAAATTATGGCCATTTAGAAAAAAATAGGAAAAAAAATATATATATAGTATATAGTGTTAAATCTATAAAGAGTTTGTATGTTTGAACGCACTAATCTCCAGAAACGCTGGTCCGATTTTTAAAATTCTTTTACCAATTGGTAGCTACGTTATCACTGAGTTTTTCTTTATTATCAAAAAATTTGGAATCCATAAACAAAATCACGCGAGCGAAGTCGGTAGGAAAGTGATAATTATTTATGACTAGCCGACCCGACCAATCTACCTCCCAACCTACCCTACCTACCTACCAACCTACCCTACCTACCTACCTACCTACCCTACTCTACCCTACCCTACACTACCTACCTACCCTACCCAACCTACCTACCCTATGTACCTACCTACCTTTTATAACCTTCTCCTGACAATAACGAACCCAGAATAAAAAGAACTATCTAATTTGGTCCTGTCGTTCGAAAGTTATGCGCTTACATACATTTTGGCGATTCATTTTTATTTATATAGATTTACTTAAAAGGAATTATAGCAATTGCTACAACTTATGACGGATAAGTAAATTCACCAGCATGTCTATTCTCTTACAATCTCCCTCGGTGAACACCTAGGTGAAGCGAGCTATCATCCGTCCGTCTGCTTTGTCAATCCCTAGCATCGAGACTGATGACAGCTCACTTCACTTAGCTGTTCACCGAGGGAGATTATAATAGAATTGCACTACAGCAGTGCTATTCTGTTACAATCTCCCTCGGTGAACACGTAGGTGAAGTGAGCTGTCATCCGATTGTAGTGCTTTGTCAATCCCTAGCATCGGGACGGATGACAGCTCACTTCACCTAGGTGTTCACCGAGGCAGATTGTAACAGAATAGACACACAGTTCGTTTTATTATCTCAGGTTTTTACGCTTAGAACACCCAATTAAGTGTGTCCTTAAGTAAAAAAAGTGACACATAGTTTAGTAGTCGGTATCTTGAGGAGACGGTGCAAAAAGGAAGAAACTAACCCAACTCACGTGTTCGCCCAATTAATAGGAACCTCTCTTTTGTTGCAGATCAACCTCCTAAAAGGAAAATTAAGTTTCTCGGCTTCTTAGCAGGCGGTAAGTGTCTTTAATTGAAGCTTTTAATCGTCACTTCTGAAGCAGATTTTTGGAAAACTCATTAAAACAAATCAAGGTGTTTTGCGAAATTTCGTTCGTAATTTATGACGTCTACGTGTTGCCTTTATAACTGAACGTTTATCTAGATTCTAGTAAAATATTGAATTATATGCCAAAAAACTTACCTACTTTTTTTACCAATTGAACCTATCAACTTCAGAGAGTACCTACGTAAATTGATTCTATGACACACATTTATGATATTATAGTTTACCTAGGTATGTAGTACTTACTGGCGCTTGTACCATAGCGTCTTATGACTATTGTACCTACTTACTTTTTTTTATATATGTACACCGATTACGCTGAGATTTATGATCCGATTTACGTAATTCTGCTTTAGTTTGATGCGGAATAGTTGCCATTTGGTCCAATAAAAATTTAACATTTTGCATTGTCACCGACTTTCGAATTGAAAATTATTTTTTACTTTTTGAAGGCAGTTCTCTTTTTTGTTAAAATCTTATTTCTAAGTTTATCTTGGACATCATTGACATCGGTGAAGGAAAACTTTGTAAGGAAACCTAGAGTTATCCATACTTACTAATATTATAAATGCGAATGTAACTCTGTCTGTTACGCTTTCACGATGAAACGGCTGAATCGATTTTGATGAAATTTGGTATGAAGATAACTTGAACCCTGAGGAAGGACATAGGCTACTTTTTAATCCGCCAATTCGGCTGCATCCGCGATAACCGACATTCACGCGGACGAAGTCGCGGGCAAAAGCTATTAAAAGTATTAAATAAGTCTGAAATCGCTAATCTGCCTTAAGCGCACGTGGTGTTCAATCCTCGTGGCTTCTCTGTATGACAAGAGGCCTTTCCCTGCCGAGGGACAATAATTAGCTGGTATTATTATATGGACCTTCTCCCATATTCGGACGACACGGTTGGCGCAGTGGCTGAGCGATCGACTGCACACGCTGCGCAAGCGTGTTGCGGGTTCGATTCCCGCCCAGGGTAAACATTTGTGTGATGAGCACTTGTGTTTGCCTTGTGTCTGGGTGTTGTTTATCTATATATGTACGTATTTACAAAAAAAAAATATATTTGTGTATGTATATCAGCTGTCTGACACCATAGTACAGGGTCTCCCTAGTTTGGGGTCAAATGGCCGTGTGTGAAAAAATGTCCCCACATATGATTATTATTTTCATCGCACTTCAAGTCCAGCCTGACTATAGTGTTCAGTAAACCACTGTGAAATCTTTATCGATTTTTACAAATTGATTGTTATTTTGTTTAATGAAATAGTTCGCTTGTTCTTGTCCATGTACATTTTTCTTATCGAGTCCCATAATTCAGGACAATCTTTATACATAGATATTAATAACAAGATGAATTCTTTCGCATCTGGGCTCACGTTGACGTCGCGTCGTCGTCGTCGAGATCGCTCTTGCGGTGCGCTGCCCATGTCCATCGCTGACGCGTGAAACAAACTGATCTATTGCATGATATGCCCCGATCTGCACGATCATGCGTGCTGAAGGACGAAAACTAAAAGGAATTATCAGTCAACTCCCACCACGTAGTTTGCATGTCATTCACATCAATCAATACGATTAAACGGTCATGCATGCATGACAGCACGTAACGCATGTTCGTCGGCATGATCGTCTAGGGACCGCTTCAGGCTGCGGCGCGCCCAAGCAGAGAGCACTCAAAACAAACCGCCATTTTTCGCTCGCACACATCGACATTACGTTTATAGATATTCTCAAGCAGTATCAAGCAGACTTCAGTGTTGCCTAAATTAATAAATGAGAGACATTGACATATCACAAGAATAAGAAAATTGAACAAGAAAATTTTGTTTTAAAAAAATTGCAGAGTTCCAACCAGGGTCAATAAATTTCATATTGTCACAAATAAAACCTACAGAGTCAATATAGTACCAGCCCTGGTGAGTCTGGCAAGTTTATGTAATTATTTTTGAAGATGGCGGGAGCGGTCCTTCTGTAACCTTTATATTTTGTGACAGAACCAAGTCCTAAGGGGTAGTTTTGTCTGTTACTTCGTTCATTGATGGCCAAATACTCAAACGCTACTCAATATTAAAATTTTAAGTCTCGTGCTGTCTCTATCTCTTTAATATTAAACTTAACGGCATCTTAAAATAGCGTTTGAGTATTTTGTCATGATTCTCCAAATAAATCCTAAAATTTCTACATCTTTTTGTTAAATACCATGAAGCTGTATCACAGCATCACGCTCCAATGCAGAATGTCACCAGCAGAGTGGACGCGCGCTCGTTGTTCGAAACCAATCGCATGGAGTGCCTTTGTTATTAATACAGCTTCGACATATTGATTATGGGATTGAAATAAATTGTCCATTTACGTAGTGTTGCTCATAGTAATAAATACACTGTTAAACATGGAGGTATAAAACTCATACGTACACGACACAAGTGGAAGTGTCCAGCTATCCCGCGTGTGTTTCAATTATGCGGAAAATATGTAAAATTATAACAACCTTAATCAGTTGCAATAATTTTTACTTTTGTATGAACAACAAAATCAACTTTGACGAAAAGCTCATTAGTTTTGCTAACAATAGTTTTTTTATTCCCTTGGTGGATACGTACAGACAGATGGGGGGTTAGCAGTTGATGACGCTGTCTGTACATACATTTGACCGGGTTGAGTGAAGGTAGGTATTATGTTGACTTGATACCTGAAAATAATATTAATAATATAATAATACAAATTCAATAACGAATACCTACAATCTCGTGATTGTACTTATTCGCTTTTGATTTTTTATTTATATTAGTATTTGTTTTTTTTTAACAATGCTTCGCTTCGTGCTGTATGTACCTACTGACGCGTGTCAGTACACCGAGAACCGAATTGTAGGTATTCATTTTTGAATTTGTATTTGGTTTGCTGGCTTCACTCTCAGTGTTCCGTACGGTCTAACTGCCTTTTGTTTCATAATCTGAGCTAGCAAGTTCATAAAAACGAAATTTCAGCTATGCTTAAGTCACACACAGACAGACACACCCACACACATAGACATAGACACACACACACACATACACACAGACAGACAGACAGACTCAGATCCTTATCGATCGATCCTTACTCTCGTGCAGAGCATGGATGGGTCTCGACTCTGATCCTTATGGTTGGTGGTTAAGCTACGCTTGCTGCGAACAGTGCGTCGATGGGTGACCTTCCATTTTATATCGAAACCCATCCATGCCTCGGAAAGCGCGTAAAGCTGTCGGTCTTGGCTGTCATTTGTCGATCTTTGACAGTCGTTATAGGTAGTCAGAAGCCAGAAAGTCTTTAGTTTTACCAAGGAGTATCGTGTTACCAAGTAACTGAGTTGTGGAGAAAGAAGGAAAGAAAGAAAAAGCATTTATTCACGAAACACACACAAACGCACATTACAAAGTATTTTGTACAACAAGACCTAAAACTAAAACAAGTGGATACATGTGTGTGATGGAGGTCAGAAAAGCAGTCGCTCCATGTAAAACACTGGTATTCAGCTGCGTCCGGTTAAACTGGAAGCCGACCCCAATATAGATGGGAAAAATCTAGGCAGATGATGTCTAGGTCTTGTGACTCCTCGAAGTCCCAGTCCATACGGATTTTGCAAACAAAAAATCTAGATCAAATTGGTTATGTACAGTCAGCAAAGGAGATAGGAATGCACCCTGCATTCCTATCTCCTTTGCTGACTGTACATAACCTTTGCCGTCAGATATAGTCAAAGTTTACTTAAAAACCGGTGGATGTTTTTGAATAAAATAAAATAGAATGAATAGAGAATAAAGATTTCAATGATTTAATTAAATTTCATTCGAAAACATCCATCGGTTTCTAAGTAAACTTCAACCATTTTCGATGACCTGCATACCGTTCTCTTTTGCTGACTGTACTTTCATCGTAGTTCGCACCTATAAAGCTCTATCCACACATCTCAGGATCGTGCCCAGGACGGGGACGGTCCGTGTCCGTGAAAAAATTTAGTTGTGAATATTTTATATGAACTCGTTCACACACGTCCGTGTGCGGGCCGGCGACGGAGCTTCAGTGCCCGGGCCGACGCCGTGACGTACCCGTACAGTACGTTCCGGTGTCGGTCGGTCCGGGCCCTGACGATACTTTCCAAGCAAGTTGCGCACATTTAAAAAAAAAAACTTAACTTAACGCTTTTTAGTGTTGCCTTAACATCCAAATCCATTAAGAAACGGCAACACACTTAAAAAAGATTGTAAGTCCTCCAGTGATTGAAGAAACTAAAACGTCGTCTAAGTAAGTTTTTTTGGGAATTTGTTGATTTTCTCAAAAAGGGCTGTACCAATTTTGATAAAATTTATATGGGATCTTTTCGGAATAACCCTCTTTCGAACAAAAAAAGAATTTTGCTAATCCGTCTACATATGACAGAGTTATGCCCGAACATACATAAAAAAAAAAATATATATATAAACATTCGAATTGATAACCTCCTCCTTTTTGAAGTCGGTTAAAAATGTATGATGAGTTTTTAATAGAATCTAGTACGCATATAACTTATATATAAAAATCTTCTGTGCGTGTGAAAGTGAAAGTGAACTCCTCCTAAACGGCTGGACCGATTTACCTACATAAAAAATTCTGTGTGTGTTCCAGCGAATTCGAGAATGGTTTAGATTCACAATTGGACCCGGTAGGTGGCGCTGCAGTCGGGTTGCAGGACAACGTCTGCCGGGCCCGCTAGTCTTATATATAAAAATCTTCTGTGCGTGTGTATGAAAGTGAACTCCTCCTAAACGGCTGGACCGATTTACCTACATAAAAAATTCTGTGTGTGTTCCAGCGGATTCGAGAATGGTTTAGATTCACAATTGGACCCGGCAGGTGGCGCTATAGTCGGGTTGCAGGACAACGTCTGCCGGGCCCGCTAGTGTTATATATAAGTATATATAAATATAACAAAATGGTGACTGACGGGTACAGATGGAAGGTCGCGGCCTATCCACGGTGCGGTCACGTCCCTGACGTGTGTGAACAAAAAGTCTCTGACGCAGCCCTGACGGGACCCGGATGCACGGTCTTAGCACGGCCACGGACCGTCCACGGTCAGGGCACGGCCCTGATATGTGTGGATAGAGCTTAATACCTGGGGCCCAAGTCTGCTATTTTTATAATTCCGTCATTCCAACACGATCCCATTGTCATTTTGCTAGAAGTTCGTAATCTGCTAAATTCATAATGGTCGATCATTGGTGCCAATGACTGCATAATGACGTTCTAATAGTAGGTCACTGATCAAAGGAACTGTCAAAATTTTAGCAGATTACCGCCTAAGTCAGTCATTCAGTTGTCATTTTGTACGAGATTACCATTCTATATCATTTCTTTCAATGGCGTGTCAGTTGTTGACCATTGGAAAGTCATAATGACGCCATTATATTAGTAGATTACCAAACTTGTCAAAATTAACAATTATGGAATCAATGATAGACCATTCTGACACTATTGTAATAGCAGACTTGAGGCCCTGGTGTACAAGTACAAAGAATACCTTCAGGCGCGCGTACTTACTTTAATTAATAACGAACGTTACTTGAGTCTCCCTACAAACAAACTCTGAGCTAGTTCCTACTCACCTTTATAATAACACTTTTAATTCCACCTTTGTAATTAGTTTTTGCTCCGCCCGACAATTTTGAAAAGTTTCAAGTCGAACTCCATCCGAGGAATTCGTTTTTTCTCATTAGAACGCCGTCTATCGGCTTGTAAATACAACTTGGATTGTTCTTTTCCGAGGAGACTGGCTGAAATACTTGTGAACTTATTAACAATGTCTATCATTTGTTCATTAAACGAAACGTGAGTTTTGTTACACATTATTAAGAACTCCTTGAGAAAGGTGGCCGTATGCCATCGAAACTAGTCTGACGAACCCAGCAACACAGTGAGTTAATCCATTTTTCTCAATCTATAATGTCTATCATAGTCATTGATTTATTATTGTTGCAAGACTATCAACAATTTTTACTTGATTCTGTTATTGTAGTAGTATTGTGTGTCCAAAAATTTTCTACAAATTATTCTATAATCATCTTTTAAAAGAAATCATATTAAGAAGGAATAGTAATATTATAATTTTATTTATTTATTATTATTATTTATTTATTTAATTAAAGGAATGAAGGCAAGGTTTCTTCCTAGGAATGAGGCCGGGGAAGGTACCAAAAATTGCAATAGAAAACATTTGTGTTAATCCAACCTTAGTATAATAAGAGGTACCTACAGTCACGATGCCCTTGAAAATACCCTCTAAACATGACCCCCGCTCTGGTCCTCATTACGTAAGGGTCAGATTACCGTGCACTACAGCCCACAGCCAACTAATCCCATTCTATTAAATCAGCCC
Source organism: Charanyca ferruginea (assembly GCA_947361185.1). Taxonomy (NCBI): domain Eukaryota; kingdom Metazoa; phylum Arthropoda; class Insecta; order Lepidoptera; family Noctuidae; genus Charanyca; species Charanyca ferruginea. The sequence continues at coordinate 1,178,706 of OX376055.1, read as the reverse complement.
ACTTAATTACTTGGCACCGCATCCACTGACCATTATCCTTTCTATTACTTACTCGATGCTCTCTCGGATCTATAAAATGAAAGAGTTTCATTATTGCCCTACTTTCATGATACAAAAATATTTGAAAAATTCGCTAGTAACTGGATGATTTGTGATTTATTTATTTATTTAGGAACACAAAACAGAATGCAGACAATTAAATGATTAAGTAACAGTAAGTATGACAGCACAGCAATAGCAGCACAGCAGTGGCAGTATGTATGGCAGTGATTATGATTAATATGGAAGTAGGTATTTGGACACGATTTTATAACTTAATTTGATTTTGCCCGCGGGTTCGTACGCGCGGATTAAAAAGTAGCGTATGTCCTTTCCCAGGGATCTAGCGATCTTAATTTCATTGAAATCGGTTCAGCCGTTCCATCGCAAAAGTGTAACAGATAGAGTCACTTTCGCATTTTTAAAATTTATATGGAATTGACCTTGACCTTGACCTGCGAATTTTTAAATTTCAATTTTGCAACATTTTCACTTTACACGTTATAATTCTATTATTAGTAACAAAACTATGATTAATAACACACGTAATCAACAGTTTGATGATTATTACTCGTAAATACGCGGGAAAATACACGCGCATCACGCATGGCGCCAACATGGCGTACAAAACGGCTAACGATGTTTGTCGAAATTACTATTTGGGACTAAAATCTTTACCAAATGCACAATCTATGCATTAAAAACTGTTTATTAATTGCTGTTCTTGGTGGGAATCCATATTTAAACACGCAGAAACACAAACACTATTTACAAAACAACTGACAACGGCACCGTTCCGCATTTTCCGACAGACTGGAAATACGTCATTTTTTTAAACTTGATTTAAAATATTTGACGTATTGTAGTGACTCCCGGCGTTAAGTATGCCATCCTTGTCATTTCATTCTACATTTTCTGCAAGTAAGAGCAGTACCGATACTCTAAAATCATGTGCATTTGGATTGAGTGATCTTTTTTATTTCATGACAATATCTGATTGTACATTTAATCAAAAATATTCTAAACTCATAGCCCAAAGTAAAAATTTTTACATTCTCAAGGGTATTCAGTTATTGCCCAAAATGTGGATCACTCAATTCAGACATAATGCAAAAACGGCTATGAAGTAAAACTCAACAAAAACTTACTCTACTGACTAAGTTTATATCTCAAAAATTTGTTAACAAATTGTCACAATATTTTTTAAAGCCATCAAGGCATTTAATAATAATAATATAATAATAATATGTGGGGACATTTCCACACACGGCCATCTGACCCCAAACTAGGGAGACCCTGTACTATGGGTGTCAGACAGCTGATATACATACACAAATACATTTTTTTTTTGTAAATACATACATATATAGATAAACAACAACTAGACACAAGGCAAGCACAAGTGCTCATCACACAAATGTTTACCCCGGGTGGGAATCGAACCCGCAACACGCTGCGCAGCAGTCGATTGCTCAGCCACTGCGCCAACCGTGTCGTCATTTTCTCATTTAAAGCTAATTCCAAGCATCTTTAACAGTATTATTGGATCACTCAGTTCAGACACCATTTGGCCTGAAAGATCGTTGTTTTAAGATTTTGGTTGACTTTTCCAGTTACATTTATTTTTATCCTAAAATGTATATTCCGATTATATTTGTACAATAAAAATCATAACACAAATACCTTTTGTTAAATAGTTATGGGTACTTCAATGTTTTTACATTTGCTGAACTGGGTGATCCTTATGAATACGTAATAACTAACACTAAACATAACTTATACGTAACTACCTGTTTAGTATTGATTTACACAAACTACGATTGGATTTTGTACAACTTCATGATTAAAGTTTTACATAACAATCGTTTATACACCTTAATTTACGAGATATTCGATTTTGTATTTTATTGTTAGGTAAAAGTGAAGTAGGTGGCCATTTTTGATAATAATATATGAGATCACCGGAAATTAAAATGATATATGTAAATTTATTTATTTATTTACGCAAATCTCACCTACAAACTATTACAGATCTGCGATCCAATGCAATACAGAAGTCTTACATGTTAAATCCTTAATCTACATCCTATAAAATTACATACTGTATCCTACATCTTAACCTATAACTAAATAACATATTATAATATAATACTAGCGACCCGCCCCGGCTTCGCACGGGTGCAATGGTGATACTAAATATACTACAGAATGACAGAATGTCTTTATATACAACGTTCACAGTTTTTTTGTCATTAGACAACACAAACATGTTTTACCCTTGAAAGAGCGACATATAATTGGCCATGTGAAAAGCACTCAACGCTCAAATCTCAGCGCCACGCGCCAGCCGCTCCACCCCGACTTCTCTCTCTCTCTTCACTTACCCGATCATAGATATACGGAAAACTGGACTGCCACTGACAACCAAAATACGCGACCGTGATACGGTCGCTGGACAGACAGGGGGATATGGATAATATAGTATAAAAAATATAGTATGGTTGATTATTTTGATTTGTAATAGTATCCGTAGAGTTTTTGTTACTACGCTTTACTAACGCTTTGGAATGGGTGACCAGCTTCGACTTTCCGAGTGACCGGCTTCTTGACAATTTAAAAAATGTTGAGTTTGAGTTTGACTGCTGGACAAGGGCCTTCCCTAATGGAAATCTTGCAAAAACATTGGTAGGAAGCAGCTTGCATTCAGCGGACACCTGAATGGTTTTATTTTGTTGTGAAATATATTTTTTTTATATGAGGATCTCTACCTACGGTCGATAGTTTACAGATTGAATTCTTCGCATCGTTTGAATGCTGATGACAGTAAACGTCGGTAGTAGAAGATAGATATTCAAGGTATGGACTTAGACAAAAGTTAACTTTTAAATGACAATGCCAGATCCTGCCCCACCCATGTACAGAAAAGTAAATTAATGAAAATAATTGTAATGAATATAGAACCTTTCTATACTAAATTGTTTTTCTTTAGAACTTGCGGATTACGAAATACCTACCCACAAAATACAAACTCATTTTACCTAAAATACAATTTAACCTATAATCAATGTCATTATTGTTTTTAGATTTAAACGGAAACCGCAAGTTCTACAGTCACTAAGACTAATGTTTAATTATCAGCAATAAATAAACAGTAAGATGCTACATATTGCACATGACTTTGATTGAGTGGGGCAAAGTTCTATAGAGTTTCTGGCATTGTCCTTTAAAATTTCGTTTATTGGATTGTAATCTTATTATTTATGACATATCCTTGCTACTATGGGTGAAATGTATGTATAAATACATACTATACCTGAAATTAAATTATATTATATTATTTTAAAAGCTACCGTAGAGTCCGTACAAGCCATAACAGACGGTTTTTAAAAGACGGGTGTTGGGATTTGTGTCTATTCATTGTTGAAAATCCTTTACCCGTGCAGCCATACAACTTTATCATCAAAGCGTGCTCATAAAAATATTCTAGGTCACCTCACTAAACGCTGCCCACTCGCCCCTACACAACTACCCAACTTTGCCCGCTCCACCCACTATTTGACGCACACTTAACCCTAAAATAAGCGTGCCAGCAAATCCCTTTTCAAAATACGATCTAAACAGTTTCCAAACGCCATTAATTCATAGCCCTAGTATCGGTAGGTCGTTACATAAGTAATATATTGACGGCAAACAATGATCGCATACAAAACCCCGCCATTACTGTTTCGGGATAGTTTCTATTCGAACGATAACACTATGTCTTTGGGAATTTGGAGGTCAGCAAACGGAAGGTTATTTGGGACGGTTTGTACAAGTGTTGAGTCAGCACTTTCAGTGGTGTGACCATTTTCTTCTTTTATATTGTTACGGTTGTAATGAAAACGTACTGTCTTAATCTTTTCCTTACATCTGATACTTTTGTCGATAAATAATGGACACATTGTAACTTTATTATAATTTAAAAATGTATTAAGTACATTCTGCCTTACTTTAACTACTGAATAGTTAATTATGTTATATTCTGCGCCGTAACACACCTTTCAGGAGGGTTAACACAAAATAATCCCGCCCACATTAACAACAACCTCTAATGTGTTGGCTGGTTACGTTTACAGGGACGCGGGAAAAATATGGTTAGAAATTGCGTGCTTTAAACAAAAAAGAAAATGTTTGCACGCTAAGAATATTTTGCCCATCGACGTATAGTTATTATCATGACTACATATTACAAAGTAAAGTCCCCCGCTGCGTTGAGTTCGTGTTTTTTCGTGCTAATCTCAAAAATTACTTTACTTTCATAATTATGGTTTTTACCAATAGAAAGAGAAATTAATTTAGAAAAGTTGTAGGGTATAATTTATTAATGCTACGGAAAATATCGTTAATTTTAAGAATAAAAGCTGTCAAATTATCATACTTATTTAATAGGTAAAATAATTAATGCAGTATGTCTGGCGCCGGATATGTGGGCTCAGGTGACACAGAACTGGAGCCCTGAGACAGTAAGACGGGGTCGCGGCAGGCCACGAAGGAGATGGCCAGGTGAACTGAACGGATTCTTCCAAAACTGGTGGGATGAAGCCCAGGATCGGGAAAGATGGAAGGCACAGAGGGAGGCCTTTGCCCAGGAGTGGGACAGAATGGGCAAACATAAAAAGAAAAGATATGTTTGAAAAATCAGGCGTCAATCACGCTAAGCACAGAGAGTTCTTTCCAAAGTCAAAGTCAAAGATTTATTTGCCGAAAAATATGGTTATAAAAGTTCTTATAGATACAATAGTAGCTTAACATATTTTATCATAACATAATGACTTGCAAATTTCGGGTATACAATTAAGTCATTTAGATTTAAACTGAAAAAAATCTTTTAAAGTGTAGAAGGAATTCTCAATTAACCAACCGCGTAAAGCCTTTCTGAAGCGGACCATTGGAAGTTCTTTAATTTGGTCAGGAATCTTATTGTAAATTTGAATGCACATAGGATAGCAACTTCGCCTATATAGTTCCGTTTTCATTCTAGGAGGAATTAATCTATAGGTGTGTAGTTTTGAAGTTGCATTTATCTCCCAGTTTTTCAAACATTTCAGGGTGAGATTTGGTAAATTTACATATTTCCTCAATATAAATACCAGTTAATGTAAGTATTCTAAGTTTCCTAAAGAGTGGTTTACAGGATGTAAGTGAGTCTACATTACAAATAGTTCCGTAATGCTTAACTAAAAAAATCGTGGAAAATTATCGCGACAAGCCACAAGAACAATGCAACGATAATCACTGTAGGTATTTACCTGTTATTGCCAGTTCAGTGATTTGAAATATTCAATGGTCATGGAAATGGAAATCCGGTTAGTTAAATAAATTTGCTTGCCAAGCGTGTGGATTAAGCTGCGTACAGACATCGCGAGGCTTGTTTTGCATGTGTACGCGTGTTGTGGTGTGTCTGTACGCGGTTTTAGAGCATTAGAGGCCGGAACCACACTTACGACACTTCATACAAACGAAACGATTTAATTACCTACACTACTACCGAAATAACAGACTGTACAAATACGAGCGAATGTGTGCGTGTCTACGCGCACTAGAAGCAGTTTTGAGAGCATGTTCGACGCGGGAAGAGGTGAGGACAGTGTTTCGGAGGTAAGCGGAACGTGTCGCTACTCTACGGTAGTAGTGTAGTACTAATATAAATATAAAAAATGAATAAAATAAAATCATTTTATTTCACCCATAGGAATTAAGTACATGTCATAAATAATAATTATTACAATACAATATACAAAATTTTAATAATAATGATATGAATAAGTATCACCTAAGGAGGCTCTCGTTAGGCAGCTGGATCAAGGGCTTGATACAGAAAGCGGTAATCCTGGACACGGCGCGTATAGTCAGGAGATTCCTCTCTCAGGAGCCCTGACCACCGGTAGCTTGGACTCTGTTCCCGACACCGGTGGGCTACTATTTTTTTTATGTTTAAACGTTTTTATTTTTGTTTTATTATTTAAAAATGTAACTTATATGTATATACAATGAATAAATAAGAATAATATGAATTTAAATTACATTAATTAATTAATACATCATCATCATCTGCCTAGGCAGCCGACCCTAATATAGTTGGGAAAAGGCTAGCCTTTTCCCAACTATATTAGGGTCGGCTTCCAGTCTAACCGAATGCAGCTGAATACCAGTGTTTTACATGGAGCGACTGCCTATCGGACCTCCACAACCCAGTTAATGGGTAACACGATACCCCTTGGTAAGACTGGTTGTTAGACTTTCTGGCTTCTGACTACCCATAGCGATTGCCAAAGATCTACAATTGACAGCCGGGACCAACAGCTTTACGTGCTTTCCGAGGCACAGAGGGAACTCGGTATGAAAGGGATGGTCACCCATCCACAGACCGACCGCGACTAGCGTAGCTTAACCTGTGACCGATCGATCTGCACGGCTTTAACTTAGCCACGAGCCCCTAATTAATACATAATACAATAAAATTTATATAAAAATAGACTATGCATACACATTTTTTTTTTATTTATACTGTGCCGGAATTGTCGAATGTTCAGATGATAACGATTTGATGTTTGTTGATCTTAGTGGCCTCCTGGAGTGAACTCCATGTTCCGGCTGTGTTGTATCAAAGTAGCTAACAGCTATTTATGGTATTAAGCTTGCTGTCTGTAGCTGTAAATGTGTTGAATATCTGTTAACTAGTATATTTTTTGACAAAGCCAGCAGAAAATCAGTAGAGAATGATTCGTCCTGAATTCTAATTATGTAATTAATATTTTTTTTTTTATTAATATTTATTGTCTGTGTGGTGTCGGATGTAAAGAATAGCACCGTCCCATATCTTCCCGTGGGTGTCGTAAGAGGCGACTAAGGGACTCACCAGAGAATGGGCAGCAGCGTTCTCTGTGCCTTTGTAACAACTATACTGCGATCGCCAATCCGCCTGCCAAGCGTAGCGATTATGGCAAAGCCCCCCTTGGGGAGGTCTATGTCCAGCAGTGGACGTCTTTCGGCTGAAATGATGATGATGATGATGAATTAATATTACTATACTCCATTAACAATAGCATTATACACAAGTTAAAAACGGTTATTTTGAATGCACACTTTGTAACAAAAGTACAATAAACATGTTACGATAGACGCCGAATTTGTTATAATCTATTTTTACAGCAGATGTCGCACTTCATTGTAACCATTTTAATCATTTATCTTATGAAATGATGTGGATTTCATTAAGGGGCTATTAAACGACTTTTACAGATTTTAAAGTGACAGTCACGTCAAAATGTGCAGTGTAAATGATTTGAAAAAAATATATGTTAAACTAGACCATTCTCCTTATCATTTAGTATGTGAATATTTTTTATTATATTCATATTAAATAGTTTAATTAACTCGTGAAGTTGTGTCTGAAGCGGACAAAATATTGACAATCACACAAAATCTACCAAGCATAATTAAACGAAACGTACACCATCTTACAGACAATTTTATGATCTATCTTTTAGTATACGCCTTTTTTTGAATTTTGAAAGATTACTACTTTTATTTAATTTTTTCGACTAAACTTTGAGAGTTTTGGACGCAGAACTGATGCAGAACGGACGCAGTCTGCGTCCAAAACTCTCTAAATTTAGTTGAAAAAATTAAATAAAAGTAGTAATCTTTCAAAATTCAAAAAAAGGCGTATACTAAAAGATAGATAATAAAATTGTCTGTAAGATGGTGTACGTTTCGTTTAATTATGCTTGGTAGATTTTGTGTGATTGTCAATATTTTGTCCGCTTCAGACACAACTTCACGAGTTAATTAAACTATTTAATATGAACTTAATCAAAAATATTCACTTTCTATAAATATGATTAAGAGAATGTTCTAGTTTAACATATATTTTTTTCAAATCATTTACACTGCACATTTTGACGTGATTGTCAGTTTAAAATCTGTAAAAGTCGTTTAATAGCCCCTTAAGTCGTATTACTTCATTCAAATTTAAAATTACAGTTTCGATGCTAAAAACCTAAAAGAAGCAGGGAAGAACAATACCGGGAACGCTATTTGTTTCACTTTAATGTCGGAACTGACTTAAATTCAATAAAACAAATATTATTGAAAATGTGAAATTAAAATTGTAAAAGTAATGTCGATAAAAAATACTTGAACATGTAAAAATATACGACTTAGTTTTTGAGAAGTAAATAGTGTTGACACGTCACCAAAAATACGGGGCCCACTGGTTGGCATTCTTCTTTAGAATGTTACATAATCTTAAAAACACTTTTATTTTGTTTACGTCCATATTTAGTACTATCTTAGATCTAATTATCTAAATTATGTTAAAACAATGAATTATTATTATCACAATAAAATTATTAATTATTTTGTTTTAACTTATTTTTGAAATAAAATGTTTTGTATTCCTGCTTTTACGAGACTCTTTCTTCTATGCTATTAACACTATTAGCAATGAAGTGTGCTTGCTATTCTGTCAACACTCCGAAGAACATCGGCGTGATGATGTGCGAATTAATTAACTTTCGGTCTTAGTTTGTATTTAGAGTGCCAATTTGTTTAAATCGGGATAAGTTTGTCCCACAAATTGGAATCACAAAACCCTTCAAACAAAGCAATACAAAACAAAATCCTCAACACTTTTATGAAAGCGACAACGTATCAATATTGGTCGTACTCTTGTCGTATCGACACTGCAGCGTCAGTTGAGCGATAAGGTACACACTTTCCTATAAAATGAGGGAAAATTCTTGTCTTTATTTCAGCTCCACACAATTTTACGATCAGCTGCAAGTTTAGGTACCTACATAAATATGTCTGAACAAAGAATAGTTTGAACAAAATTCGCAAGTCGGCGGCTTTGGTTTTGTTTGTTGTTTTGTATTGCCGCTGACTTGCGAAATTACAGTTATTTTTTTCTTTTTGAAGGCGGTTGTCTTTTTTGTAAAATACTTTATCTTTTTCGGTTTTTAGTGCCTACTTCTTAACAAACACATTAATTAAGACACGGTGACACTAAAAAAAAACAGTTTTTACTTAATTTTCTACCCTTAGGGGTAAATTAAAATTATCTATAAATTTGAGGTATACACTTTCAATTAAAAAAAAGTTATGAGAAATCATCTAAATCGAGCAACACTTAAAAAAGTTATGCGCGGTCAAACATAAAAAGAAATAATTGTGTTTCGAATTGAGAACGTCCTTCTTTTTTTGAAGTCGTTGAAAAAGAGAACAGGTTGTAAGCTTTTGTAATTTATTATTTGTGGTGTATGTGTGGTTGCTATTTGCAAGTTACGATTCTGACCGCCCGGATGAGTTCTGTGGTTGTCCGAAACAACTCGGGGGATTGTTTTCACGCTGCGGCAACATCGCTTAGTATTAGACGCGCATCGCTCGGCGTGTTGTTACCCGACCGGGGGGCCAAGTCAGCTATTTTTATAATTTCGTCATTCCAACACAATCCCATTGTCATTTTGCTAAAAGTTCGTAATCTGCTAAATTCATAATGGTCGATCATTGGTCGGTCGAATTAAAAGCAATGACTGCACAATGACGTTCTAATAGTAGGTCACTGATCAAAGGAACTGTCAAAATTTTAGCAGATTACCGCCTAAGTCAGTCATTTAGTTGTCATTTTGTACGTGATTACCATTCTATAGCATTTCTTTCAATGGCGTGTCAGTGGTTGACCATTGGAAAGTCATAATGACGCTATTATATTAGTATTACCAAACTTGTCAAAATCAACAATTATGAAATCAATGATAGACCATTCTGACACTATTGTAATAGCAGACTTGAGCTCCTGACTATTCGCTGATTTTTCAACGCTCCAGCGGAAGGACTCACAAGGGACTCCCTAAGTTTGTAGAATATTATATAGTTGGTCGGCCGACGTTGAACTTTATTTAGCGTAGTTTCCAGCATCTTTTATCTCTTTGTGATGTTCTTTTGAAGGTGAAAGCTAACCGGAAAATCCCGTGTAATTCATATTTTCTTTCTTTTTTTATAAATTGTTATAGGCTTGCGTTTGACCGCAGCTCACCTGATCTTAAGTGATGATGCGGCCTAAGGTGGAGCACGCTTGCCTAGAATAAACCGGTTCACTCGTGCCTTGAAGATACCCAGATTATATGTATCGGGGAATAGAGAGGCGGGCAGTGAATTCCACAGTCTGGCAGTTCGCACAATAAATGTGGAAGTAAATGATAACAATAAATGTGCGCTTGGTTCGAGACCGTGGAACTTCAACCGTATAGCGGTGACGCTTCGCCGTATCCCTGCTCGTCCGGTGATGGAATGGGGATGGGGGAATTAAGTTGTGCAATTCCAAAGCACACTCTCCGAAATGTACCCGATAAAAGACCGATAGGCTGGCAACGGCGCGGCGGTGTTCAAGGCTTTGGAGCTTAGCCTTAACCAGGAAGTCGTTGTCTATGAGCCTCTTGGCACGTCTTTCAATAACTTCCAACGCCTCCAGCTGGTACTTGGCAGATCCATCCCAGAGGTGCGAACAGTACTCCATGCACGATCGAACTTGCTGCTGCTTGCTTTTTGCAGCTCTTGTCGGTTCTATCGTAATAAATAAATTAGACGCTACAGTAACGAATGTGTATTTACACAATTATAATCATTACAATCTATATAAATACAAATAAACAAAATTGAAGTGTCTGTTAGTAATGTCAAAATAATAGCTTTTTACTAAGAATACGGTACCTATTACTTATTTAAAAAAATTTTTTTTTTTTGTCTATCTGTCTGTCTGTCCGTTCCGGCTAATCTCTGAAACGGCTGGACCGATTTTGACGGGACTCACTAACAGATTGCCCCGAAAAAAAATCCCCTATGATAATCAACAAGCACGAGAATGAAGTCGCGGGCTTCAGCTAGGCTTCCATACAACTTTTTAAGTCATGATTGGCTGAAAGCGTTATGTTTTCATTAAATAGGCGCACTCACGGATAATTCTAACTTCACGGGCTACCCTAGCTCATCCTCTTACGTTATGAAAAAAAGCTTGGGTGACAAATAAATAAATGTTACCCTTTATATTCAAAACAGAACGCTACGCATCCGCCCAACCGGATATGATGACTAAACAAAATGACGTAATTTCCTCCCATCCAATTAGCCCAAATGGATCTTTGTTTTTACCTTTAACGTTCAAAAGCTTGAGGTTAATTATCTAAAAATTTAAATTTAACTTCTATTCGTAAGCGCTTTCTATGTAAATGAGGTGATAGAATAATAGATGCATAATCTAATGGCTTTGTCAAGTTGTCGTTAAAACTTATGTTTTTTTTAATTTGGGTCTGCAGGGACCGTAGTTATAGATATTGCCCACAGAGGGGATGTAATTAGACACATGACGCAGGACAAATCAAATTGTTCCAGCACGTCACAGTCACGAGTACATGACAGAACAGTAGGTCGATTCTGTAAAATTCAAATAACAACTCGCATCTCACATCACTATTCACTCTCACTTCGCATAAGGTTCAAAATGACCTTGATATATTTGACATTACCTTACAGAATGTCACTTCTTACGTCATCTCATACTTTATCTGTCAAAATCTCCCTGTCAATTTTGTTCAACTCGCTGACACGCTCGCAAGGGTAGCGCTAGTGTAAATTCGAATTATCAACCGAGTTTTTAGAATGCCAATCAAGAAACTCACAGCGGATTCAGATTCGAAGTTTGAAATGAGGTCTTACAGAATCACACCCCAGGGCACGTTTTTGCTTTTTTTGAACAATGAGCATATGTATATTAATATGAAATAACGTATTTTTGGTATGTAAATCACTGTGTAGCATGCAAAGTATTATGTGCAAACCATAGAGTAACGCGGAAAGACGACACGCGCCCGTGCTCGTGTGTGTTGTTTTTTTTTTTTTTTTTTTTTTTTTTCTATGGAGCAAACGGATACTTGCAAGAGTGCAGGGGTGAACGCGGATTCATAATTTTAACTAGCGACCCGACCCCGCTTCGCATGGGCCTATAGCCTTCCTTGATAAATGGACTATCCAACACAAAAAGATTTTTTCGATTCGAACCAGTAGATCCTGAGATTATCGCGTTCAACCAAACAAACCAACTCTTCAGCTTTATAGAATAGAATAGAATAGAATAGAATAGAATATGTCTTTATTTGCTCAGAATGTAGGTACATAAAAATCAGTTGTTGCAATACATACAGAATCCTTGTACATTCTGCCTTAAGACGGCATGCAAATGTGATAACAAAAGTGACACTACATAATTAAATTAAAGGTAGGAAATTACAGAAACTTATCGTCCAAGAAATCCTGCACAGAATAATAGCATTTATTTGACAGTAATTCTGTCAAATGTTTTTTAAATTTTCCCAACGTTAAGTTTTTAATATGGTCAGGTATTTTATTAAATATTACAGGCGCCATACAAATAACATATAATACGCCATATAATATTAGTATAGATAAACGCTGATTTAGGGGAGAAGGTTCTTAGCTATGTACAATGAAGATCGGCTAAGCCTATCCTAAGATCAGTACTTTTTCATTATGACGAAAGGAATTTCTGACACAAAATTCGTCATCCGAGCTAAATCATTGTACTTATTACTTTTTATTACGTTGTGCGTAACGAGTCTTCATGTAATTTAAAAAGTTTAAAATTAAATTTAATAAAAAAAAATAACTTCGTTACAAAAATCAGCCTCTAAAAAGTAAAAATATTGAAAGTGTTTTTTAGTCATTTCACTCCGTCGTATCGTCGGAAGACCGCTAAAGTAGAATTTTCAGTATTCTGGCCATAGGTAGTTCATAAGTCTGTTAGGGCCAGCAAACACATTTTATATTTTTACTTTTTTGAGTCGGGGGTTATTTTTTGACATTTTAACAGCCTAAACGCATGTCAACGATTGAGTTTGTCCCGTCAGGACAGTTTGCCAAAAGCCAACAAGCATTCATTGACGTTCGTCAACCAATCCACCGCGTGTCGGTAACATCAAAGGAATCAAATCATCCGACCGAATTCAGTGTAAATGAATGTGAAAGCCGGTCGATGTTGCCGTTCCGTACGCACCATCAGACTTCAACCAACCATAGCAACCGATATAACCAATTGACTATAAGTGCGTCATTTTTATTTTATTGGAACAATTTGCAAATCATAATAGAGTATTTTACTCTATATGAGAAAAAATCTATAAATATATATTATTGAGATAGTTTAGGCAAAAAAACAAGTCGGAAAATGTTAGTTTTAGTTCATAAAATAAATTTTAAAAGCCAATTCAAAGATTTCAGTTTTTTTAATCTGTCTTGTAACACCATGAAATAGTAGCCGCCATATTATTAAATAAATAAATAAATAAAATAAATAAATCTTGGGACAACTCACACACGGTCATCTGGTCCCAAGCTAAGCAGAGCTTGTGTTATGGTAACCAGACAACTGATATACATACTTATATAATTTATAAATACATACATATTATAGATAAACACCCAGACACAGAACAAACAATCATGCTCATCACACAAAGTTTGTCCTGGGTGGGAATCGAACCCACGACCTCCGGCTTAGCAGTCAGGGTCAGTGACCACTAGACCAACATGACTAATGATTATGACGTACGGCTGTGTAAACAAAAAAGTATCAACTGTCAGTCAAGCAATTGGCGCGTAAAGGCTTTGTACTTTTATTATTTTCGTAACCAACGTTTTTTTTTAATTATTACACCTATTACAAAATATGATTGTAATTATTTTTAAATTATATACAGTAATCATACAAAATATCAGCGCATTTGACTACACAGCAAACTGTCGTAATTTCCGCAGAGCAATATGGCGTCCACTACGAGGCGTTTTCGTTAAACTACGCGCGTTTGAAAATGTAAAATGTAGATGAGATTTTATGGCACTTATCGATTGAATAAAAAATTTGTGATGTTTTGATGGCATATTAGCACTATAGAACTTAATTATGACACTTTTTAAAAATGTGTGTAATATCCTACTATCTAATGGAAGTGTATTCTATGTCAGAATGAACGCAATATTATGTTAGATAGTGTATAGGCTACATCCGGACCTGTTTACTATGCGGATCTTGTAGAAACTAGAGCGAATTTTGCCATACCTATTATTGGAATCAAATGTTACAGCTCACATTTTAGGACCCATTCAATAATATTAATTGTAATCCGTGGTGCTTGGCAACTGAACCACCCCAGTTATAAACGTCCCTTTGTGCTTTTCTCCTGCTTGATTTGGAAGGACGTGGAAAATGTTTTTCTTACTCCTCCGCTGTTCATTTTGGCTTTCAAAAGATGCCGTGGTTTCGGAATAATATGATGGGAATGTCCCATTGTTGGAATAACTAGGTGTTTGTATCGCACCCACGATACTAGAGAAATTCCTCGGGCAAAGATTTTAACAGAAAAAATCCATGTGAACATTCACATGGATTTTTTCTGTTAAAATCTTTGTTTCGTTCTTTAACTTATTATTACGTAGATCGATTTCCATTTGATTTGTTTCTATTCGGTATTCGCGAACTCTGTCACTGTCATGTTATCATGACAATGACAGAGTTAGCGACCCTTCACATCGACAGCTGTGCGTGGCACTCAAAAGCCTTCAATTGTGAAATCCCGTGTGGGTTTTGCAGATAAGCTTCAATAGAATTTGAATGCTATATAAACTTATCAGGTGGGTAAAATATTTGAAACACCCATGCCTCGCACACAGTAGAATTATTACTATACTTTTTTCCTTTTATGTTATACACAAGCCCAATATAAAAATATTGGGCTTGTGTATAACATAAAAGGAAAAAAGTATAGTAATAATTCTACTGTTTGTATTGAGACAGGAAATTAATAGCAGCAACAACATTTAAAATTGTATTGTATTTGTAGCTCTAGTACTAAAAGTATTTGGCCATCAATGTGTTTCTTTGTTTAAAACAACCTAACCAGAATTTAATGTTTACAGTTGGTACATTCAAATTAAATACCTATATGTGTTTAAAATCTGTCAGAATTGTCATACAACGTGGCAATGTTACCAGCCATTGGTACCTGTCTATTTGACAGCGATGTGGACGGGTTTCATTATGCCCATGAGCCTCCTTCCTTTTTTGAATTTGTACAGAGGCCAGCACATCAATCTACTACAATCTGTCAAATTTCTTTGATAGATTTTCAACTTTATTACAAAATCATAAGGTTCATGTTTAATTGGAAAAATTTGACAGTTAGGTATGGCTTGATGTGCTGGCGTCTGTACAGTCAATAGCAAAAGTAGATGATCAAAATCAGAAATTCAATACTAATTTACTAACACTAATATATATAATTTATTACTAGTTTATTTATTAAAAGTATGTGATTGTCACACACATACTTTTGAATCACTTCGACGCCACACAGGTCTGACGCGAACTCCGTTCATTAGTATTGAATTTCTGATTTTGATCATCTACTTTTGCTGTTGACTGTACATAATTTATTATTATTTATAAGTTTTGTATTACATTTAATTACGCAAAATACGAGTGGAGTTGCGAACACCAACCCGTCATACTACTACATTTAATTCTGGTTAAATAGTAAATATTAATGATTAAAGCCTAAAAATAAATGAATGTAATCCACGCGTAGGAGCTGTATAATGAAGTAGTAACGCGACAGAGTCGGAGCTCGTCACAGCTCACTGCTCACTGCTCCCGGCTCCGGGCGTAGCTCAAAAGCGCTATTAACACCGTCACAATAAATCGTTAACGACGGGTCGCCTGTTACACAGTAACGTAACTTTAAAAGTCAAAGTCAAAGCATTTATTTTAATTAAACCATTTACAGGCACTTTTTAATTGTCAAAGAGTCAGTTAGTCAGAAAGTTGAAGCTAGTTGCTCGTTCCAAAACATAGGGTAGGTCTCTATTGAGAAGAACGAGCAAGAAACTCCACGGACACTCTTTTAAATCAAGTTTTTATAAAATACTGGTTACATTATTCATGTTGCTTCGATATGTGAAAAAATTGCAGGTACACATTTAAAAAAGTATCAAGATAAACGCCATGTCTGTTAAGAGTTGACCAATCTCTACTCACGAATATGATGCGCGGACCAGCATCATTCAGCTCAACTATTTTAAAGGGAGCCGAATAATCCAACGCATGCGCCTCTATCAGCAAGATATTTGATTTTTTGGTATGGGGTGGAAAATCCTCATGGATGTCCTCCGCCCTGGGGCGGGCGGAGGGGTCTGTCAGACTCTTACTGACTAAAAACCACCCCGGTGTTCCATCTCACACCTACGTCGGGGGTCGCGGGAACTGGAGATACTTCCGCAACCCCCGGCTGGTGCCGGCCCGCTGCAGCGGGCCACTTCTCGGGTCAGGGGGGGGAGTGAGGTGTTAGACTTCCCCCCGGACGTCTTAGAGGGGCGCGCGTGGAACACTACGCGCCGCCACCTCGGGTCCTGGTGTATGTGGGGGGCAACAGACGTCCCCGAGTCTGCCGCCCCTGGACCCATTTAGGGGGGCCGGAAGAGGGCGTTATTCGCCCTCCGCCGACGCCCGGTGAGCCTGCTGCGGGCAGGGTGGGAGGTTGAGATCTCCCTCTCCCTTTCCGCAGCCTCCTTCTGCGACATGACACTTTCGCAGAAGGAAACCACCGCGTCCCAGGACTCTGCGCTGTCGACCATCGACTCGACCACGGCCGACAGCGACAGGTCACTGCCTACTTCTGAGACGAGGGCACGGCGCGGCCCCTCCCAAGCATCATCTGCCTAGCCTATCCCAACTATGTTAAAGACGGCTTTAAGTCTAACGAATTGCAGCTGAATACCAGTGTTTTACATGGAGCGACTGCCTGTTGTGATATTGTACATTAATAGACTTACTTGGAACAGTGTGCTGCAATGGGAAATGCCAGTTGGTTCTCATATTTATAGTGATAATTAAGTACTTCGTTGCCGTATACGCATCTTATTCCCAACTTCGTTTTCTATTCACTTTCACTCGTATTCAATAGGTTTTATCTTTCTTAGATTATTAGAAAATATTTATAATTGTTTACATGCAATGTTTATATTGTCATGTTACTGTCATCTTGTGTCATTCCAGTACTTTCTAAATCGGGCATTTCTTGACACTATGAAGTCTACTACTAAATCCCTTGTCAATCTTTTTTAAAAATATTAATACGAATTCTGGCCACTACTACTCATAGAGTAAAACTTAAATTTCATGCTAATTTCAAAATTAAATGATAGATGAAAAATCTTGTCAACTTGATGTCAGAAGAAGCGTTTGACTATCACTTTTTGCCCTAGATTTGACCGTGAGAGCTGATCATTTTCTCACACTGAAAAGTACTACAGAGCTGTTCTTAATTATTCTCTTCAAAACTATACAGTGTAGTGAAATACTACAAATTGTATTATCTATTACCTCAATCGTGGATTATTTCGTCCTCTCTTCATTCCATCGTCACATCGTTATACAAGCGCTTCCGAAAACGGTGCCCAAGTTATTGTGCCCAGAACTGCCATCGTGAACGAAATCTGTGCACAGGTTATTCTGTGGTGCTAAACCTTCAGCAATCTTTCTCCAGACCAACGTTTCTAGACTAGGAAGCCCGCAAGGTCTTCGCGAGTCCTACCTACACACTCCTTACATCCTTCATCTATTATTCATTATAAATAATACTACATTTTTATATCATACTAGCTGACCCGACAGACGTTGTCCTGTCCTTATCTACCTACTTACCTGCCTATTTACCTACCCTACACCTATCCTACGCCTACCCTACGCCTACCCTATGCCTACCCTACGCCTACCCTACGCCTACCCTACACCTACCCTACGCCTACCCTACGCCTACCCTACGCCTACCCTACGCCTACCCTACGCCTACCCTACACCTACCCTACAAAAGTTTTTTTTTTTTTTTCTCCGTAAAAACCATCTTCGTACTTCAAGGAATATTATAAAAAAAGAATTATCCAGTTTGGTCAAGCGGTTCGCAAGTTATGCGCTTACCAACACATTTAGCGATTCATTTTTATATATAAGATTTTATTGTAAATATACATTTGTACCTTATTCACCTCTTTTATTTTATCTATCGCTTCACGACACTGTTTACCTCTACAACCCAGTTAATGGGCAACACAACAAGTACCCTGGGGCTGGAATTTTCAAAATCGATTTACTGTTGCCGGAGAAACCGCGTAACAAACATTAAAAAAAACAGTCGAATTGAGAGCCTGCTTCTTTTTAAAGTCGGTTGAAATACAACTGAGAAGACAGTGTTATAGTCTCATTATATTTGTTTTGTTATAGTTTGTATATTGTACCACTCACCCAAAATATAGACCCACACTAATCCAATCTCCTTACATACGCACGCTTACAAAGCCGTACGATCACGCACATACACACACACAGACCCTTACACGCTCACACAGCGTACACACACACACACACACGTTCACACCTACACACGTACACACCCACACACGTACACACACACACGCACTTATATCAGTTTTTAAACTTGTAAACATTTACCTTGAAAACTTAAAACTTGTAAAAAGGAAATTGTAGTAGATAACTACTTAATACAATTAGAGGGGATAGGCACTGTTACTCCTTAATACAGGCTATTTCATAGCCTAGCAAGGAGAACAGCACGTCACCCACTTGATTGTCAGAGATTTAATGCTACCCACTTTGTGAAAACTGTTACATGTACTACAATCTGTTTTTATATAAATAAATAAATAAAAAAATAAATATTATTATTATTTTTACCCGACTACGGCAAAGCCAAAGGAGGGTTATGAGTTTGACAGGCTATGTATGTATGTATGTATGTATGTATGTATGTATGTATGTATGTATGTATGTATGTTCATCTGTACGCGCATAGCTCCTAAACTACTTATCAGAACTGAACAAATGAGGTATCGTTAGAAGCGTCTTGATCGTCCGCTGGTTATAGGCTATATGACGTATCACCGAATCCAATGTGGCGCCCTCTGGCGGACAAAAAAAACAATATTAAAAAAAAAAATTAAGACAATCATATCGTGTTTGATATCATTGGAAAGGGGTTCACTAGTACATTTCAAATTTATATAATATTTAGTGGTAATTTGTCACAAATTATTGTAAAAAAAGGAAAGATTACCAAATAAAGTAAGATACGCATACCGTGTTTAGTATCATTGGAAAGGGGTTCACTAGTACCTATTAAATATATAATACTTAGCTGTGACTCCAAAATGGTTTAAATAAAAATATAAAGTTTAAAAACTAAAACCCGACCACAACAAAAAGTGATCTAAAAAGTACAAAACAAGAAAATATTTCACACAGAAATCAAGACATAGGTACAAAATGGTCAAGGTAAGCCGTGGTTGCATGCCATTATATTCATGTTCATCGCACTCATATGGGATACAGGCATGCAACCACGGCTTACCTTGACCATTTTGTACCTATGTCTTGATTTCTGTGTGAAATATTTTCTTGTTTTGTACTTTTTAGATCACTTTTTGTTGTGGTCGGGTTTTAGTTTTTAAACTTTATATTTTTCACTAGAACAATAAGGTAAAGAAAATTTCTACGTAAAGTAAAAAGGTACAAATATATAATATAGCAAAGTCTCGTGGGAACGTTAAAGGTATGCGAGAAGTTATCCGAGTGTCGAGTAAGCTTAGGTACTGGAACCGTTTGTGCATATTGAATGTGATGCCTATCCAACATTCCCAATCCGAACCATATTCGATTTATATGAAGTTTTTCCGTCTGTGTTTGTAGGCGTGTTTACATACATTTGAATCAACTGTTGAACAAACTTTCCTGGAATCGGAAGATGGAAATATTGTCGATTTATTTTTCAATTTAATGGAAAATACTGATGTTAACTAAAGAAATAAAAACATTAGGTAGAATTTTTGGAATATTCTATCATGTTTGCATTTGGATGCTACTTACCTGATCTTTGATGATGCAAGCTAAGGTGGAGCTCGCTTTACAAGGATGAACCGGTTCCCTCGTGCCTTGAAGATACCCAGATTATACTTATCGGGGAACAGACGGGCTGGTAGTGAATTCCACAGTCTCGCACAATAAATATGGAAGCAAAGAACTTGGTTCGAGACTGTGGAGCTTCAACCACGTGACGCCTCACCGTATTTCTTCTCGTCCGATGATTGAATGGGGAAGAGGGAATTAGGTTCTGCAATTTCAAAGCACACTCCATAATGTACCCGATAGATACCTAACTAAAATAATTTGGGTACCTATTCACTGAAATCTAAAATATGTCCTCTCTAAAACCACTGACATTTAAATCAAATAAATAATTAGTCAGTGCAGGCAGGCTTTTAATTGGGAAAGTCTGAGCCACGGAGGAACTTCATCTAGTTTATTTAGAAGTTGAGGTTATCTCCGCATACTTACAGACTCCCGACATTTTCCACGAAAGTGTGGCGGAAGTTGTGTGGCGTGGAGTTGTAAAAGTTACTTATTGTGACTCTCGGGAAAATTGTATGTGATATGTAATTTGTGGTTTCTAAGCTAGTATCCAATAAGTTTGAATTAAAGTTATGCATCGAAAATAAGATTTGAAAGTGTATTCATTAGTCTAATGGCCAAATATTCAAACGCTACTCAACTTTAAGATGTTGTTAAGTTTCTATTACTTTATGTCAAAGTGACTGTTAGTCACTCTTAACGGGGTCTTAAAATTGAGTAAAAGTTAGGTATTTACACATTAATATTTTTTTTGTAATATTATTATAATAAAAAAACATCTTCTTCACACTTTTAGAATACAATTTTACTCTAACAATAAAATTCGTTCTTGTTTGTGCAACATTTTTTAACGGACACAAACAGTCTTTTTATAAAATTCTACACAAAACAATGTTAAGAATATTATTTTGCATTTTCCGGCACGGTGTGACTGTCAGCCGTCGTTTGTCTTAATGTATTACTCGAGAAATTGAACTAAAGTGTCGCACAATGTGACACTATACTACCAAGTTATGGATGTAGGTCATGTGGCCGCGCCTTATAATGCTAGCCGTACAGCCCAAGGTCAAATACCGAACCTTAGGTCATCCTTCTAGTGCCCCTAGGTATCATAAAAAGTGACTAACGGATTATACCCGAAAAGAGAAAGACTGGAAAGCCACTTTCTGTGTATCAATATCAATATGTTTTAAAACCACATTGTGCAACATTAAGTTTTTCTATAATTATAACATTAAATGTAGGACCTAATTGAGACGTTTACTGGAATAAACGTCTTCATTTGAAGTTCGTTTGTTTTATTTTAATACTCTAATTACTTTAAGTAGTTAATGAGACGTTTAACTCAATTGGGTAGCTTGAGTACAGATTCGTTGTCTGGGATTGCTGCCAAGAATCCGACGAATAGAAAAATATATTGTATTCTTACAATTGTGGTAATTTTGAAGCGGCTAAACGTTTATATACCATTTTGGTGTAACTAGCCAAATAGAAGCTGAATGCCACCATCTTAACTGCTGATTAATATTTCAAGTGGATTTTACGATTATTTTAGTCCAGGCGTGAAATATACAGTAGATTATTTTAGTCCAGGTGAGTTAACAGTTTTGAAACAGTTTTTTGTGGATGTGTCCTAGCCTTTCGGTCGTAAATTACCGACTTTGTACCTAAAAGACGTAAAGGCCATTAAAAAATTAAAGTGAAAAGGGTCTCAGCTGTACTGGATCTCTCTGTAATCCAGCGAGAGACACCAATTTCGTACAAAAAGATAATCTACAGGAGCATTTTAATTACTTTTAAAGCTCCCTTGTTAGACCTGTATTATGTATTCTGTACAAGACCGGGATTACCTGGTACCCGTCATAATACACGCTCGTACCTTTTCGCTCACGTGCACAACTATATTTGTATCTCTTTCTCTCTGACCTGTTTTTGACATGTAGAGGTAAGCTGGCGACCTGTGGAGTGTTTTGATGTTGTTTCCTGCTAAATCGCGTTAGTTATTCAGGAATGGTGATTAAGGGGCGACATTCTTGGCCTTGGGGGATATAGGTGCGAAGGACGCCGCCATAATGCTGTGATGTACCTACGTGTGTACGAGATTTATTACTGTTACAGCAGCATCTGGTTAAATTGGACGCCGCGCCAACGTTCTTGGAAATAGGATTATCTTAGACGCAAATAGAGTAGTTATTATGTAGAAATAGTTGTTCGTTGTGTTCGTATTCATGTTAGTATTTTCTGGGATTGTCAATTTGCTAATGGTACAGTCAGCAACAAAAGTCGATTAACACTTTAGATTTTTTAATCATTATTATTCAGCACAATATTAAAGGAAATGCGGAAAGTATTAAAAATCAATATAAAATAAACTCTTGGCAATGACCTAAAATACTGAAAAGTATTAAATCGTTTTATTTTATCTTTTTTAGACGATATGAAAATTTAACCGTGTTAATCTACTTATGTTGCTGACCGTACTTGAAGATGTAAGTAATGAGACTAGAAGGTATTTCACAACTTATATTGTAATAATTTTGTAATGTAACTGAAGTTTTGAAAAAATAAACTGCTGGGTAGCTGCTGAGCTCTCATCTCTGCTGATGCAGGATGAGCTTTGATAGCTTACTTCACCAAAACTCACCAAGATTTTTTTGCAGAATAACTATACTAGCCAACTTTCACTTCTATTCATTCCCAAAAATTTTATCTACGATACCAAATAGTTAACTTACCAAAAATGCCGTACAAAATAAAAATTCTTTTCTAACCGAGAAGATTTGGAAACCCTCGGCAGGTACTCCGCGGTAACCATAACCGCGTTCCTACTGAAAGCTGAACTAAACAAAATGCGCCTATTACTGTAGCAAGCAATCTCCATTCAATCCAGTTTTACAACGCGCGAGATTATATTGGACTAACACAATGTACTATGCTACAACATTGTAAAATCTACGCTCAGATTACCTAATGGATACTTTGTTAGATTTTATTATAGGAACTAATAGGAAAGTGAGATTTGTTATTTCATTGGTAGTGAATCCAATTTTTCGTTATTTCAGAATGATAATCAAATTAAATTGATTACGTGGGTGTTTCATTCATCAATAGTACCTACCAAGTTTCCTTGGAATATGGACATTTTTGTTAAAAATGATATTATCTTGAAATCTAATTTTGAAAGACAAATAGAAAGCAACAACGCTCTGTTCATCATCATCAACAATCATTCACTACGCTCAATTCATTAATTAGTTTATTTTTACATGTATATTTTACCAACTTAAATTCTCTAAATTTAAATTATCATCTACATACTGTCTGAAGTCCGTTCGCATGGTTTACATGTATTATGTTAAACAGGGAAACTTATTACTAGCCTTACAAATCTGTTTTATATCTCTGTAATAGTTTATAAGTATCGCTGTTGGTTTTCTGAATAAAGAAAAATAAAAAAATATAATAAACAAATGATCTCACCTCTTTCGTTGCAGAATCTTCTGTAAGTAATATGTAAAGTTCCAATAATTCAAATTCACCTACGTGACTTGGTCTACCTTTATAAATGTTACATTAAAAATGCCGAATGCGCAATCCTCTTGTGTGCATAGCAACACTAACTGCGAGGTGATAACTCATCGATTACGTTATAGGACATTCATCTGCCTAACCTGGCCCTCCCCGACCCTTGCTCGTGCCAGCCCGCGCCGCTGAGCCTGTAGCTTTAAATTCGTCCCTAAATAATGGAAATCCGATCCAGTCTGTCCCTTTGCTGTCCTCTCCCAGCGATTCCCTAAGCAGAGGCTCGTACCCCACAGGGGGGTGCCCTTAGCGTGTAGTCGCTTAGTTTGTAGGCGTTTTGCCCTGGCTGGAGGCCCTAAAAATAATAATATTTAAGGCACCACAGGAAAGTCCGGTTAAAGGAGGAGCTCGTGGCTGAGTTAAAGCCGTACAGATCGATTGGTCAAAAGTTAAGCTACGCTAACCGCGGTCAGTCTGTGAATGGGTGACCATCCCTTTCATACCGAGTTCCCTCCGTGCCTCGGAAAGCACATAAAGCCGTTGGTCTCTGCTGTCATTTGTAGATCTTTGGCAGTCGTTATGGGTATAGTCAGAAGCCAGAAATTCTGTCAACCAGGGCGTGTCGTGTGACCCAGTAACTAGATCGTGGAGGTCCGATAGGCAGTCGCTCCATGTTAAACACTGGTATTCAGCTGCATCCGGTTAGACTGGAAGCCGACCCCAACATACTTGGGAAAAGGCTAGGCAGATGAGGAAAGTCCGGTTAAGCAGCCAACAACCTCCTTTTTTTTCGTTCCGGGGTGGAAAATCCTCATGGATGTCCTCCGCCCAGGGGTGTAGCGGACTCTTACTGGCAACAAACCGCCCCAGTGTTTCATCACACACCTACGTCGGGGTCACGGAAACTGGAGATACTTTGGCAACCCCCGACTGGTGCCGGCCCGCTTGCGCCCTGACCTATCTCGACAGGGTAGGGGGGGGGGCTAAGGTGTTAGCCGACAACCTCCTAGGTCCCTACTATATAGGGGTTGGCTTCAGTCTAACCGGATTACAACTCGATTTTCTTTTTTATTTAAATGTGTGTTTCTTTCACAGCAAGGATGATAAACCCGTGTGAGCGCCGCTCCGTGGCCTGCATGCTACTGGCTATCATCGCCGTGGTAGCCGCCGCCTCCTACGACCGGGAGCGGCTTGAGATTGCCAAGCAAATCCTGGAGGAGGTGCCTCTGACTGACGGGTAAGTTTTGATGAGACGAAAAAAAAATTGTCTAGTTGGACCACACCTTAGCATATTCTAATCAATGATATTCTACATCATTGTCTTAATGCTCGTCATATACAGAGTATGAAGACGACCATCATTGTACTGCACATTAACGGTCCTCTAGCCACCTTACCCTGATTAAACTTTCTTCTCTTCTGGAACAATTTATCAAGTCTGTTTCAAGACATATTAATTCATTAATTGATTATAGATAAATGACACGACTCATTTCACTTAAACGAATCAACTAGTTTAACTGCCTGATGATGATGTTCCCTGATAAGTATAATCTGGGTATCTTCAAGACACGAGTGAACCGGTTTATCCTAGGCAAGCGTGTTCCATCTTAGGCCGCATCATCACTTAACATCAGATGAATTGCGGTCAAACGCAAGCTTACTAGAATTAAAAAAAGTACCCTTTTTGGCAAGTGATATTGCAGTCAGTTCAGACACAGCTAGAGAGTTGACTGGCAGACTGGTCCTTAACCCCAAATAGAAAAAAGTTGAAGGAGAGCCAGTATTTTCAACAAAACCCTGTGCTTTTTTAAATATACTGGCTTTAAATATTAATAATGTAATTAAAAAAACAAGTATCTTAGCCCGTGAGGTTGCCAACCATAAATATCGTGTTGCCGACGTTAACGAGGAGGTGGCTTCAGAGGTCATTGTGCCAATAGACCACCAATGGTTTAAAAGCCAAGAGCCATGACCAACACTCTCGTTAGGCAGTTGAACCAAGGTATTGATTACAAGGCATTGGTTCTGGTCACGACCAGAATTGTGAGAATTCATCTCTCTAGAGCGCTGACCACTGGTAGCTTGGATTCGTTCCTTATTAGGAACAGAATTCAATCCAGAGTTCAATTGGCTACTTCCTAATATCATTTGTATTATGTAAATCTGGATCTGATGAAAGGAATGCAGGGAAGCCTTTGCTCTGCAGTGGAACAGTACGGGCTGAATATAGTGAATTTCGGTACAGTGTGGGGTTTTACAGAATTATAAACTATTTATAATTCTATAAACTATTAACAAATGACGATTTTCCATAAAAACTTTCATCACCTATTTAACTCCCTTAGGGGTTGAATTTCGACAAATCCTTCCTTATTCCTTGTCTACATTATATAGGGTGACTGGTAATTAGTGTACGATACTTAGACACGTGATTGTGTTCATGATAACAAACAACTTTCCCGAAGAAAAAATGATTTTTGTATTGGTTCACTTTTATCACAATGACACAACAGCCGTATGAAATTCACGCGCGCGCACGCCTGTGACCTAAAGTGAACCAGTACAAAAAAAATGTTTTTCTTCGGGAAAGTTGTTTGTTATCATGAACACAATCACGTGTTTAAGTATCGTACACTAATTACCAGTCACCCTATATATATTATAAATGGAATCTCTGTTCAAAATATCAGCTTTCTAGGTCCAAGGGTTTGGACTGGTATTGATGAGTCAGTCAGTCAGGCAGGACTTTTCTTTTTATTTAAATAAATTATAAGAATTTATATTTAGCGAATAAAGGAGATATTATGCTAAACCGTAAATCACTAGTCAGGCCCCAGGGAGGCCCCGCGACAGCCCGCACGTGTACCAATGAAACATTACATAGTTCCCTGAACTAAGACTAATACATTAAACATTCCCCGTTTTCACGTGGAGTGGAGCCACAAACCACATTAGGAATAATTACAGTAAAAGCTTGACTTGCAGAGGGGTTACGTGCAAATGAGAGGAATTCTGCTAATGCTAGTTACGACGCGTTGAAAGAATGATTAAATGCGCTGCCTGATTCATGGTAGGGTACACGTTATGATGCTTGGGTAGACCTCATGCTTAGAATTCCTTGGAAAAGGGGCTAAGTAATGGATTTGCGCGCTGAATTTAAGGACCTTATAGAGTGGAACAGCTTCGTTGGTCTAAAGAGACTGCGGAACGTGGGGTCCTTGGTTTAATTCCCAGATAATGCATGCGTGCCACACTATTCCTAAACCACTGCAACTTCTAAAAGCCAGAATCAACAGTGGCGACCATTAGAAACGTCGAGACACTGAAGCTTGACGAGTCCCGCAAAAACATTACAACTGTCTTGGAACCCGCAATGAAATCAATCAGAAAGGAACGGCGGAGGAGTAAGAAAAACATACTTTCCACTTCCCTCCAAATCAGGCAGGAGACAGAACAGAACAAGGCCAATAGGACCAAAGGGACGTTTACAACTGGACGAGGCCCAGTCTCCCAGTGGGTGCGTATAAAGTTTGCATCCTTCGTCTCTCGAGCGGAATAGTACATTGCAGCACGTCGCTGCACCTCAAGATCGAAATTCAGGCATAGTGTAAACAAAATATATTTCTATTTTAACAATACTTACCACCACAAAATACAACGACGGTCATTATAATTGCAAAACCAGCATGGCTGGCAAACAACCCGTCATCTGAACTCTCCGTTAAGTGAACCACTATTCTATTTGTGAAAAACAAAAGGCAAGAGCAACAGTCAGATAAATAACTGTTCAACCCTCCGCCATACAGTAGTGGTACCACTTAGTAGAGTTCTTTGTGAAGTAGCGAGTCTGCGGATGTACTAACACCATACGAATTTCTGTCGTAAGGTAGGGTTGCTGTGTTTCGGTGGGAAGTGTATGGATGTATAACTGCAGGTACAGTCGCTAAATGAGATAAGTACCCCCAGGGTCGTAGAATATAGGTGAAGTTAACTTAGAAATCGATGGATGTTTTCGAATGAAAGGACCTTGCTTCAAATTAGGCTCACTGTCCAACAGAGTTATGGCATAATTATGCCATTGTAATGGATTCTGTTCGTACTTAAATTGGCATCACTTTCAATTTCAATGCAGAAAAAAGATATGCACCTAAATTGGACAATTTATTGGTAGTTATAAAACCGTTATTGTAACATTAATTGGTTACGTTTTTTATTGTTTTTCTATAAGATTAACGAACTGTATATTCTCTATTAATTTTATTATATTTTAACTAAAAAAATAATCGGGTTCAAAGTAAACTAGAACTATAACCGACGACTTGGCTACGTATCTCCTTTGGTGACTTTATATTTCTTTATTTTTTATTTTTACTTTATTTCTGGGATTTTTGGTATTCAAAGTCAAAGTCAAAGTGAAATAATTTATTTCAATTAGACCATTATAAGGCGCTTTTGAACGTCAAATGAGAGAAAATTTATTCTAGTTGCCCATTCCAAAAGGTAGCTTTGTATGGATTATTATTATTATTATTATTATTATCAATGACCACTTAACATCACGTGGGCCTTTAGCTGGTTTGCTATCCAATGGCAATAATAAAACCGAACAAGTGCGAGTTGAACTCGCGTGGAGAGGGTTCTGTACAATGCCAAAGTGTCAATTGATAGAATTATTATAGGTTTTGCTGTAATCTACAAGCCATGAACTATATTTTGTATTATTTCAAAATTTAAGGCTCAGGAGTGCAATTCTATAAGAATTCATTCGCGAACTCGAATCCAATCTCATTTCCGATATTACTTACCTGAAGTGAAAACTATTTGGTATTTGCTCAAATAGTAACGAAATATTAGTTCGTTTCACTTATGCTGTCCATTAGTGGCGCTAGCGTAGTTTTCATCGAGTTACAGACTACCTAAAACAGTTTTCACCGCGGAATCAGAAGTGAGAACTGGAGTGAGTTCTTTCAGGATACCATACCAGTAGTTTCGGCGATCTATGGGGGCCGAATGGTCAATATTCGTCTTCTTTCATGAATAAAATAATAATAATAATAATATGTGGGGACAATTCACACACGGCCATCTGACCCCAAACTAGGGAGACCCTGTACTATGGGTGTCAGACAGCTGATATACATACACAAATAATTTTTTTTTTTACATACATACATAATATAGATAACAACACCCAGACACAAGGCAAACACAAGTGCTCATCACACAAATGTTTACCCTGGGCGGGAATCGAACCCGCAACACGCTGTGCAGCAGTCGATCGCTCAGCCACTGCAAAATTAAAACTATTTATTTTACAATAATAACAAAAACATAATTTGATCCTTATAACGAGTCATTTCATTTGATTTTCGTACGGTACCCTTAAAAACACAGATTGCGGGAATCTAATAGCGACTGGAAGTGCGGCAGTAATTATAATGAAATAGGCTATTACTATAGCACTAATTAGCACCCTACCCGCTTCCCACCCGCTTTCTGTATAGCCAAGACCTTAGTTTCGGTCTCAAGTCTGTTTGTCCGGTTGCCAAATTCAAGTTTTAAAAGTTTTCTAGGACGAAAACTGTTCTACTTAAAACTGTGAGCCGAAATTTTTCGCGGACGACATACATTAATTGTTTTCGATTTTCACTATTATGTATTTTATTTAAGGTTCTTAGAGATTGCTTTTGAATATCGAAGGGGAGTTGAAATAATGTTATATTGTTATTTTTGCTTGGTAAGCAAACCGGTGATCGGAGTTTATAATCAGCAAATAGAACGAAGACGATGCTACGAAATAACTTTTTCAAAACCTCCTTTTTGCCGTTTAGTATACAAGTTCTATACACAGGTGGATAAAAATAGCGACCTTTTTTGTCTAACAGAAAAACACATCCTGGATCTTCTTCTTTTCGATGGTTTTCCTTTTTTATTAGACTACTTGGGCCTAGTAGGTAGCCACAGGCGTTTTAATGTCCTCTAAGGTGCAGTGAAGAGGCACTTTGGGCACTGTAGTAAGTGGGTCATTGTCTAGTCAGGATCACCGCACTCACACAGGGTGTCGGTGGGATCTTTATCCCCCATTCTACTACGTTGTGGATAACATTATACGTCCTTTATTCTAACGCGTGCTCCACCTTAGGCCGCATCATCACTGGTTGCGGTCAAACGCAAGCCTATAACAATATAAAAAAAAATATATATATATTTTATAGCGATACGCTACAGCCAGTTCTCTACCCTCAGGCACAATGACCTGCCGTGGAACATCAGGAAGTTCCTCCGCAACCAGATCAACGACTTCGAGCTGAACACCGACCTGACTGTGGTGGAACCGTGGTCCATCTCCAAGTACTCACACACCGACCTGCCTAGACTGAAGACGGGGATGGTGGGAGCGCAGGTACGTCTACTGATATTCTAGTCTAGTTCTAGTCTGCCAACAGAAAACTGCCCGGGTGTGAATAATTTACCGGTTACCGTCGTGCCCGGGTATGAATAATTTACAGATTATCGTCGTGTCCGACGGTGAATAATTTACAGGTTATTGTCGTGCCCGGGTGTGATTAATTTATAGGTTACCATCGTGCCCTGGTGTGAATAGTTTACAGATTACCCTCGTGCCCAGGGGTGAATCATTTACAGGTTACCGTCGTGCCCGGGTGTGAATAATTTTTTAGGTTATCGTCGCAGGTTTTGCCCACACCTTGTCTGCGTGGGAGTAAAAGTCAAAGTCAAATTGATTCTTGATTACGTTTCGACGTAAAATAAATAAACTACTCAAAGATTGAAATGTTGTGTTTAGTCAGTGAATGAATTACCTTTCGCTTTTATAATTTAAGATTAAAGCAATGCTTTTTAATTCGTTATTCAGAGCCCACTCGGACCAATATGTACCTACTCAATATATCATTGGCTAACATCAAAATGCTCTTATAATTTCAATATGGATAGTAGTTTTAAAATTGCTTTAGTGATGGATGTCGAATACGTGCCGTGTATTTTTCGGTCGTTGATCATAAGGAAACATATTTGACAGGGCATGATTGCTGCTCGAACATTTGAATGTTAGACCAACCATGGAAATTTTATACAAAGTACAGTCATGAGCAAAAACATGTAAACCGTTGGCCTCATTCTAAACTGATTTTCTCCTAAACTATTGATTGAAATGTTATGGGGTAACTACTATAAAATGGGTTTTATCTATATGTTGAAATAGTTATTTCACGAGAAAGTTGCATTTGAGTTTTGCAATCTGTATGCTCATGGCTGTACATCTATAAAGGCACGAAAACGGTATCTTTAATGTTCAATCTCCTACTATTAATATCATAGTCTTAATAACGACTTTTGCCGCCGAATTGGTATTCAGAGTTTGTTGTTATTAGCGATCCGGCAGTTATGCGTCCTCTGTAATTACCTTTTACGATGCCTACAATAGTTACATTGGCCTGTTTATGCCTTGTTTAATAGTGACCTGTAATAAAGATGAAATGACAGTGGAAAGAAACATATTCTTTAATAACTGAGAAAGATCTACGCTTTCGACAAAGACTGATCCCAAATAGCCCTTAAGGCTGCTCTCTCGAAAAAAGCTTGAAAGAAGCATGCAGATGAAGCAACTTTTCGTCGGCATTTACAGAGAAATTACATGATACGTAATTTGGTTTAGCCACATTTTTTCTAACTGTATCACATAATAAGAAAATGTCAAATCACCTTCAAATCATTGAGATGAAACCATTTTATTCTTTAATTTCTTATCAAAAGAGTATAAAAAAAAATATCTACTGCTTTGCAATACAAAGTAAAATGATTTGGTTTTGTTACTTTTTACAAATATATTATTTTTATTACAATAAATTAAAAATGCGTCCGATTAAAGACTGCGTCTACATCACCCCCGCACTCGTCCACAAATTCAGTACGGGCCAAATGCTCAAGGTTATTGCCTTATTGGCATGTATACAAGCCTTAATAGAAGAAAAAAGTGGAAGGAGAGAAGAGAAGTCTTTACTCAGCAGTAAGAAAAGTCGTGCCAAAACAATGTGCTTTGGAATTGCACAACTTAATTCCCCCATCCCCATTCCATCACCGGACGAGCAGGGATACGGCGAAGCGTCACCGCTATACGGTTGAAGTTCCACGGTCTCGAACCAAGCGCTTTACCTCCACATTTATTGTGTGAACTGCCAGACTGTGGAATTCACTGCCCGCCTCTCTATTCCCCGAAACATATAATCTGGGTATCTTCAAGGCACGAGTGAACCGGTTTATTCTAGGCAAGCGTGCTCCACCTTAGGCCGCATCATCACTTAAGATCAGGTGAGTTGCGGTCAAACGCAAGCCTATAACAATATAAAAAAAAAAAAAAAAAAAAAATAGGTGAAAGTTAGGACACAAAAATTTTATGCATGCGACTGGTACCTACTTGTAAGTGTAAGAAATGTATCGACTCAAAAACGTGTGTCAATCATTGGATCTGGAGAGAATCTTAGATGAAATATAGATCAAAGAAACAACCTTATTTATAATAACATTAGTTCACTCTCCTCACGTATAACTGAACTGAACAATCTCAGCGTGATACCCACGCACTGATCTAAATAATTACAGACTTCGGTCCGGACCCCAAAATCTTAGAAATAAGTTCCTTTGTATTTCAACTCCTTCGACCTTGGAACATTCGAGAATTAACTAGATAATAACTTTGCCGTAATAGTTTTATCTGGAAACTAATTATTGGTCCAAATAGTACCGTACTGAGCGCTCTAGCACTTTTAGATCTCCCTTTCTGATCATTATTAGTAATGGACCTGATTTGGGGATCAGGCTAGAAAAACTGGATGAATGAGACCAATTCATGTTTCATTCCTGTTGTGCTCTTTTACTGATGATAATGATTGAGTATTGAATAAGAGTAAGTTGATTGATCAAACCAGTATGTCTATTCTGTCACAATTGCCCTCGGTGAACTCCTAGGTGAAGTGAGCTGTCATCTATCCCGATGCTGGAGAGTTACAAAGTACTACAATCAGATGACACCTCTCTTCACCTAAATGTTCACAGAGGGAGATTGTAACAAATTAGCACTGCAGGTCTTCAGATATGGAGTTAGGTACTGGATTCCCCAGACGCTTTACAGGTGGGAATATTAAAATGTCTGACTGAAGTTATTGCCCCCGCATCTGGCAATAACAAGTAATGGTTTTCGACAATATCCTGTAAAATATATATAAAAACCAACCATTTCACTTGATCGTAAGTGATTAAGGCTCTTTTTATACTCTTCTGATCCCTATAAAAGGGTCCAATATTGAGATATTTTATCTGCATGTCTTCTTGGCGACATCATCCTCTATAATATGTATTAAAAATGTTATCTATACTATAATAACGAATGACTGATAACTCTGGCTACATAGACCATAGTATTCTTATTCTGCATCACATTGTTTTGTGATTGCAAAAACAACCAACAGCAGATTAGTACAAAAAATGTGCCAAAATCAGACTATCTAAAAAAAATAACCCTTTAAAATTCTACGGGCATAATAAATTGTACCCAATAACTCTTTGGTAGGCAGCAAAAATATTTATTGCTGGCATAAATTCAAATTAGACCCCAGTTTGCGACTGTGGGTGCAAAAACACCGATCGAGGCAAAGGAGGGGTTTACCCGCCATGCAGACCTACATAACAATATAGGACATGGGTTTGTCTTTCATCCATAGAATATTAATTATAACATCCGTTAAGTAGCCATTGGTTTTGCCAGTAAAAGCCAAAAGTGACAGGTATTTCATTATTTATTAATATTTTCGGCTTCAAATAAATTCGCAATTTATTTAGGGTTAACTCGACTGGCTTTGAAGTCGAAAGGAGCTTGTTCACTTTATAATTTCGAACAGCTATGTAATTAGCTGACAAATCAAACACAAAATGAACTGTGTTATTTCTTCTATTGCAAAATATAGTTAAAACACCGACAGAATGTGAATGTGCTACCCCTGCCGTGTAGTGACCGGTCCTAGTGTGCACCGCTAAACGATACTCGTTTCACGCAATATTTCACCACAACAGGTGTGCACGTCTTACCGAAGCTGCGAAGGGTGAAACGTAAGATACAGACTGGAAGCGGTTTCAATGCGCTTTAAATCCTCGCTTTCCTAGCGACTTTGTGTAGTTTCGTCTCGGTTGGGAAAAGTGACTAGGGGATTTGTGAAATGTTTTTTTTATAAAACGGTACCCCACACTATGAATTTATTTACAAAACATACACAACGAGACTGTAACAACAACTTATATGAATAAATATTTGTTCCTAGCGGGAGTTGGACCCACAATACGCGGTGCGGCAGCAAACCGTGTAGTCCTGTGGGCTAATTCACGTAACTAAAAAAGTGCTGTTACAGTGCAGTTGCAGTTAAGTTTCGATAACGCTTTTCGTATTCTCTACCGCTGTCAGACACGCTCGCGTCAAGTTCTCGTCACGCGAGCGCAATAACGGCATTCTAGGTAGTGTTGCGCGTCTTTGGTGCGTGCTTCGGAACGCAACATGATCGGTATTCTACTATTCGTTTGACGTCTCAAAATTACAGTTAAAAAGAACTAAAATCTGTACTGGGGTATTATTTTAATATTATAATAACGTCTCATTGAAATGTAATCGATCGAATTTATTTTTCTCTTGTGGCTACACCATAAGTAAGTTTGGTTGAGTTTGGTTGTCGTACAGTTGACGAGCTGTTCACGCGCAGCTTACGCGTAGTTGAAAGATTACAAGAATACCGTTAACTGCACTACATCTTCATCGGCGCGTCATAAAATTACGTGACTTAGCCCTCCGATTGAGTTGGTCTTACTTCGTACCCAGAATAGGGGTGTGGCAATGATCTGCCCGTGCCGTGACTATGAACAGCCTAAAAATATTAGTCCCATTCCCATTTCAGACCCGGGGGACGAGCAAAAATATAGTCTCGTGTAACTAGTTAAGGCTTGATATGTCAAGTCGTTCCAGAGTGTGACGCAAACGTTTCCCTCGGGCACCGCACACGTTGATACATAAATACGTATACTTTGATCCACAGTAATCTATCTCACGATGGCAGTGACACATTACGCTGGCCTTAAGACATGCTATGTTACCATAAGTTGCACGGAAAAAAGTTGCCTCTAAGGTAAATGGAAGCACATCTTGACACGCTCTCTGCTTACTCTAAAGGACCCTGGACACAAGAACAATTTGCGTTAGGGTGTTACTACACCAATCGATCGATCATCGATCGATGCCATCGATCGACTTCGATTGACGTTGAGCTTTGGCTGATCGACGGATACCGTTCGACTAACTAATCGATCGATTGCCAGTCGATGGCATCAGTCGACGTTGATCGATTAACTCCAGCTATTATAATCCATCACTAATAATAATCAAGCAGCTCGATCGACGTCGACTAATCCATTCCACCATCGATCGATGCCGTCGATCGACGATCGATCAATTGGTCTGGTAACACCCTAACAGTTCAGTGTGTCAGTTCAATAAGTCGCAAGTACTTCTCACTGAATTGTGTCGATTGTTAGATGACGTGGTTGATGGGGTCACGGGTTCAAATCTCGCACGAAATACCTATTTATTTTATGGCCGATAGATAATGGTTCTAGATCTGACTGTTTATGTATGTGAGTTTAAATGTTTGTAAATGCACCTAAGAATTAGAGTTCAGGGAAATTCAACAATAATGTATTCATTCACGAGGCTAGACAAAATCTAGAGTCAGCGCCGCAACTGAACTGATCCGCCAACTGGCCTCGTGTCCGAAGTCCATAAAATAAACAACAAAAGTTTATGTAGGAGCAGGACCTCGTCGAAATAAAGGAACTGAAACAGTAACTGTACCTACTGCTCTTCATAATCAATTTCATCCCTCGCCCCACATGAATAATGACGGAATACCCCCAGACAATTTGTAGTGAGGTCAACGGCATCATAATCATATACCGGTGAAAAATTGTGGGTCATTTAACCCTCAGGGTCTGGGCTGGCGATAAAACGCAACTATTTGTAAAACTCGCAAAGTTTTCCTCGAGAGTTCTTATCACGAAGGGAAAGGTAGGC
Source organism: Charanyca ferruginea (assembly GCA_947361185.1). Lineage (NCBI taxonomy): Eukaryota > Metazoa > Arthropoda > Insecta > Lepidoptera > Noctuidae > Charanyca > Charanyca ferruginea. The sequence continues at coordinate 1,142,932 of OX376055.1, read as the reverse complement.
CCCTACATTTACGACTTTTTTATGCATTTCTTTATAAAGAATATATAGAACCAGTTAGATCGTATTTTGCTGTTTCGAATTACTGACGAAGTAAGTCATCAGCCATTTACCAACATTGTTGAAAAATGGCTGATGACTAAACGATTATGACTAAATGGCTGATGTTACTATAATAATTATAATTAACAACCAAATAAGTTAATATTTAATAAGACATCTACAATATTTTGAGAAAGTTGTAGAATTTTCTTTAAATTATATGCGTAGATGCCCATTTATTGCTTATTATTTGAAAATTTTAGCCCATCAAAAGGTATTTCATAGAGAAGTGGGGTAATTATAGTAGTATATTTCGATTTGCAATTTTTTTGTTTATCAATGTAACATCGAATCTTACGTTTTTTGAGTAATTAAAGTGTACATTGTAACAAATAGCTCAAAATTTCGCATAATAGGTAATTTAAAAAATAATTTCGGTTTCGAGATTTTTTCGTTTTATTGCATTTTCTGAGAAAATTTACCATAGTAATGTATATTTTTTTAACACCATCAGAAAGTAGAGATTTCAACGAACAAAAAGCCCACCGACTTTTTTAATAAAGCAGATATTTTGACGTGAGATTTTTCGATTGAAAATTAGGGTGCTTTTTCGATATTAAGTCAAAATAAGGTGAAAAAAATAAATATTTTAAATCATAAAAATGTCAGTGTATTTGGGCCATAGAAAGGTAAGTTTTCACAAAATTTTATGAAAAATAAAAATGTTTATAAAAGATAAAAATAAAATACAAAAAAACTTGGTTATTTGAATTTTTCACATACATTTTGAGGTTATGTGAAAAAAGTGTAAATACAAAAGTTGAAGATATTTTTTTTTTCCTACAACTTTGCTATTCATTTTTTTTCCATAGTACTTGTAGTTTTGCCGGAAATCGAGATAAACCGTTTTTTACCTTTAAAAACGCACCCCCATCCACTTCCCGACCTCGGATCGCCCGTAATTTATTTTTCCTTTCATTTTTGTTATATTCTCTTCCTTTTCCAATGGGTTTCATTCTACTATTATTTTTTTTCACTTTTTACCGTTTTCAAAGGTATCGGCACTGGTCTATTTCTCTTCATCGCGCCGTTGTGCTTCATCTCGCCAATTCCTGAGAGAGCCATCCAAGGCGTCCCGCCTTATTCTTCTCCTCGGTCTACCGCGACTACTGCGATATGAGGACCCACAGCTTTTATACTTGCTACCTAAACAGGGGCCCAGCACTAAAACTGACAAGTACGCATTCCTTATTCTTCTATACTTCTTAAATATTTCTCTTACCTGCTGGATTAAAATATAAACAGGCATCATTCACAATCCCATGCATACACTCTGGCACGTGCTGACGATCACTCTCTCACACACACAAACACACACACACACTGACAAACACACACAAACAATCACACAATATGGAAGAGTGGGGTCTCCTAACACAGGCTTTATTTACTTAAAGGGAGACTCCAATCTCTAGTTTGTAAGAACTTGTTGAAATAATAAAAATATAGTTTTGGATTTTTTTTATATCTACTCTCAAATTTTCAACCATGCCAAAATATTTATTGTTAGTAACACATAAATCAAGGGTATCCCTTATATATAAGGGTAGCTCCACCACATGGGGTTATTTATTTTTGAGGCCTGACGATATTGAAGGCGATACATGGGAAGATAATAGGCCAGGAGTACCTCAATAAAATGAAGATATTTTATGATTAGCCATAACAACCGATTAGCCATCATTATAAGCCAAGGAAGCATAATTATAAGGATATGCCATAAATTTTACACTCGGCAATATGGCTTTCTAACAGCAAAACAGTATTTAGACCAGTGATCTTGTCGAATTGAATGGTTGTGAATAAGCCGGCTGATGACATCGTTAAAACTTTCTCAAATCACAACTTATTACAAAGCCAATTATCATGTAATACTTTCAAGGTACCTTCTTAGGACAACGCGTTCCAAAGTAAACGAGTAGGTATTTGAAACGCATGCCAAAACTATACAAGGTGTAACGTCAAATACGCAAAACCTGAAAATAGTTTGATTAGAATAACGAATAGAACCAATTGAACCAGTTTTTAATATAGGTCACATATAAAAAAAGAACTTCATTATACATGTTGCCCTGTCTATTTATTAATAAGTCAAGCCATCACGTGCGCAAACCTGCCAAAATAGGTAAACAAACACAAATGGTTGTCGTCCAGTTTAAATTTCTCATTCGCGTGATAATAATAGTTCTTATTTCAATGCAAATACGAGTCTTGGTAACACTAAAACAGCACATAAAACCTTGAAATTTCTTTTTTGTGATTTTTTTTCTTCTAGAATTAGGTTAATTGAATTAAAAATCATTTGAGGTGTCTGAGGTTTTGAGTGTTTAACGTTACACCTTGTATAACGAGACCTAGGGTTTGTTAGTTCTTTATTAAAATCGCCCGGTTCATGCTCGTTCATAAAACGCACAGACACTCGCCTACTGGATCCTATACCCAAAACCGTTTACGAATTTATAAAAGAGAACCCTTTGCAACTCAGATTCAATTACGTACAATCGTTATCCTGTCATTCCATTTAAAACCTTAATTTCTACAGCTTAAAGCCGATTTTTGTGTCAAACTTTTAGAACGGGTAGGAAATGATTTGTTTTGTACCCATTGTTTGAAAATTTCCTTAGCAAACGTACTTTCGATGCATATGGAGATCGCGGACTTTCATATGAATACTTGCGCTTTCGTACAAGTCCTGGGGCCCAATTCTGAGCTGGTTAGTACAAAAGTAAAGATTGTGTCTCGAGTCCGTTTGATATCGTTATAAAAGACTATGGATGCTACTTTTTGCGAATCAGTCAATGTTTATTTATATTTTGCAATAAAGAATATTCTATTTTTATAAAACCTAGATCATTGCGTTCTGCCAGGAAAGGCAATCTGGGAAACCATAACAATGGCGACTGTAAATACCATAATTATGTTAAAAGTTTTTGGATGGCACTAGTTGGAGAGAATGCATTTTATATTATACAGTACCTACTATAGTAACCAAATGAACCGAGTGAGATGGGTGGGTACACTGTCGGACGAGTACAGGCTGGAATGCGGAGTTAGACAGGGGGGGTTAAGTTCGCCTCTGCTATTTAATCTTTATATCGACCTGCTAATCGAGCGACTGAGCAGTACACATGTCGGCTGCCACATTGACGGGACATGTGTGAATAACATTAGCTATGCGGACGATATGGTGCTGCTCAGTCCTTCGATAGGCGGGTTGAAGAAATTGCTATCGATCTGCGAGGCCTGTGCGGAGGAGCATGGCTTGATATATAACTCAAAGAAGAGTGAGCTTCTAGTATTTAAGGCACCGAAGCAGCAGCCACGCCTTGTTCCGCCCATAAGTCTCGACGGCGTAGCACTAAAGGTTGTCAATAGCTTTAGGTACCTCGGCCACATTGTTACGAGCGACCTAAGGGACAACGTAGATATAGAGAGGGAGCGCAGGTTAATTGTCTGTGAGGAGCAATATGCTTGCCCGCAGGTTCGCTCGTTGTACTACAGACGTGAAAGTGACTCTTTTTAAGGCGTTCTGTCAATCGTTTTACACGAGCGGCCTGTGGGTGTCATGTACGCGCCGAGCCTACAATGCCCTGCGTGTTCAATTTAATAATGAATTCAGGATGCTCTTGGGACTACCATGGCACTGTAGTGCGTCGGGGATGTTCGCGGAGGCTCGCACAGATGGTTTTCACGCCATCATGCGAAAGAAAGCGGCCTCCTTACTGCAGCGCCTGCATGGTAGTGACAACAGCATTTTGAAAATGATTGCTGCCAGACCGGATTGCCCCTTCCAGAGCCACTGGGTGGGGACTGTCTTAGGTTTGAAATTGTAATTAAGTAAGTAATTACGAAAACTAACAATACTAACCTATTTACATAAGTAATATTGTTACTAACACCAAAATACTAACACAACTATGGACATTAGTCTGAAATAAAGGTTTATTTATTTATTTATTTATAGTACGTAGATGTGTGATACGTTTTCAAGCTATAGAATGAAACAATCACATAGGAGACAGACACGGCGCTCGGCGCTCTAAAAACTCGAACGGTTCCTAAATCCTAATGTGATGTACTGTTCCTTATAGTGTGCGAGTACAGCACACCACACTATGTAGGAACAGTACCCGCACACTGTGTGTATTTACATAGTGAATAATAATAATTGAATTAAGTTGACTATGAATTATTATTGTCATCATTACTTAGTACTATTTTTTATGTCTTTTTTTAAATTGACACTAAACTGACATTTTATTCTTCATGTTATTCATTTATCGTTGTAGTTTATTGTTATTATTATTTATAGATTTTGACATTATATTGCTATTTTATAATAATATATTGTATGTATAATGTGATGAGCATGTGTAATATATTCAGCCAATTAAATTGTAAGAAAATTAATCGTATGAGCGTTTTGGATGTCAAATCTGTTAGCTCGTAAGATCAATTGAATAAATAAATAAATAGTGTGCGAGTACCGTTTCATTGTTAAGTTCCTACATACTTAATATTCAAGCTTGCAAGTACGCATACCTTCTTCACTAGGTACATATTCATCTATCATACATATTATATGGTTTATAGTTTCTTTACAATTTTAGCATGGAAATCTAGAAATTTTAGGATAATTGAGGTCAATATAAAAATATTATGACTAGTAAACAATAATTTATTCTATTGGTATTATTTTATTTAAAAAAATATACTTAACACAAACCTTATAAGAACATGTTTCTCACAAGCTTCTCTCCTTGGTCCTCGAACTGCTTCTTAGAAATCCAAATTTTAGGAGCTAGAAGCATTCCTGCGAACACGGCGCCCCCCATCCAAGCCACTGCGTAACATTCTGAGGACTCTATGATATTCACAGGTTGCTGGAGTATTTCTTCAAGTTCTCGCTTTAACCGCTTGATGTACCCTGGCAAGGATGCTGATCCTCCATGAATAACAATGTTTTCAAACATTTCAGACTGTATTCCTTCCTGACATTTCATGACCGCAGTCACAATAGCGTCTTGTATAGAGGTTTTATCCAACGTCTCCCCCATTACCAATTCTGGTTGGAAACATAACTCGCCAGAAAAGAAAGCCTCGTCACTCACATCTATCACTTCCCCACTCGGTAGCGTATACTGCTTCATATATTGCTCCTTCGTTCCTGTGCAATATTCAGTGACGTAAGTATATTTGTGAAAAATATCTTTAACAATAAATTCACTGTCAGAACCTAAGTTAATTCCTCGCTGTTCGAGGGAATCTTGTATAAAACCCTTTATCTGTCGTCCAGCGATATTGGTTAGCATATTGGCATAAGTAACGGAGCCTCCTTCGTAAATTGGGTTGATTTCTGTCATATCTTCTCCGAAGTCAACAGATAGACCTGTTGTGATCCCTGAACCGAAGATAGCCAACTCACTTTGTGTTTTCACGCACAACGCAGGAGCATTCAGAGTTTCGAAGAAAACCTCGCAGCATTTTACTCTGAAATATACAGACTGAAATTGAATTCATGAGCAAATTTTTTATGAATGACTCAGAACACGAACCTGGGGGTGATTCTGTAAGACCTCATTCTAAACTTCGAATCTGAATCCGCTGTGAGTTTCTTGATTGGCATTTTAAAAACTCGGTTGATAATTCGAATTTATACTAGCGCCACCCTTGCGAGCGTGTCAGCGAGTTGAACTAAATTGACAGGGAGATTTTGACAGATAAAGTATGAGATGACGTAAGAAGTGGCATTCTGTAAGGTAATTTCCCCGTCACTTCGCACTCGAACCCGATTCAAAGTGTCAAATATATCAATGTCATTTTGAACCCTATGCAAAGTGAGAGTAAATAGCGATGAGAGATGCGAGTTGTTGTTTGAATTTTACAGAATCGAGCTACAGAACAACTTTCATTATGGGGCCAAATCAAATAGCTCGACAAAAAAAATCGGCTGTTCCATACAGAAGTGCAATAGGTACTCGGCCAAAATGTATGGAACAGCTGTTTCTTTTTTCGCGCTTTTTGAATTGGCTCCTTATTGAAAGTTGTTCAGGTTTGTACAATTCTTAAAACTTTGCTCATGAATTCAATTTCGCCCTGTATAAAATGGAAATTATTGGTGTATAAATTATATTGTAATTTATAACGGTAGGAGCGTAGACGTTCTGTACAAATAGGTACAGACGCCAGCACATCAAGCCATACCAAACTGTCAAATCTTCCCATTTAAATATGAACCTTACACTTTTGGAGTAAAGTTGAAAACCTATCAAAGAAATTTGACAGATTGTTGTAGTTTGTAGTTTATCATGAAATAAACGTCACTTAACCAAAGTTTATAATTAATATCTTTGGATCTTAAGTGCAATATTTCCAGAAATATACACATGTGTGTATTAAAATTGTTCGGTCGCGGTACGCCTTCGTATAGATGTGAAATATCGAAACTATACCTATTTTGTATAAAAAATGCGTGAAAGGATGGTTTATTAAAGGAAATAAATATGGCATTATCAAAAAAAAAAATTTTTAATGTTGATACAGACATTTTCATTTAATTTTTTTTTTGTTTGCCTGTAACGTCCCACTGCTGGGCAAAAGTCTCATGTCTCCAGGAATTCTTTTCTTGCGCCGCCTCGAACCTGTCCTCCTTTTAGCCCTGAGCCGGCCTCGGTGACGCCAACCATCTTCAGGAACCCATTGCGTGAAGACCTTTGTCCTTTCAATCTCATAAAATGACAAAAATCAAAATTTAAAATGATGTTTCGCATTGAAAATGTACATTTTCAAAGACTTTAGGAAGACAAAAAGGACACATGTAGACCCATTTCAAAAGCGCACACAGCGGAATGTGATTGGATGGTTTTCAACCACAGTTGAATAAAGAATCATGGCGAGATTTGTACAAAAAAAATTAAGATGTTTAGAGAAGTTGATATTCTAATTATTATATTCTTGGGAACCTAAAGAATATCTTCAGGCATTTACAATATTTTTGAAACCCCGCATAACATGAAAAAGTTAATAGTTTAACGAAAAGCTCATTATTTCAGAACGAAACGGCGACTGACAGTAACAGTGACACTGACAACCGCCGTTTCTCAGTTCTTACATTGAAATTGCATCGTTTTATGGGAAATAATATCACAAAATAATGATTTTATTTTCCACACACTTGTCACATCACTTGTTTGCCAGTTTTATAGATCCGTTAACATCGCTTGTCACTTTCTTTTTTTTTTAAAGCATAAAGTGGGCATCGATATGAATCGAAAAGGTGTTATTTTCATTTCGTAATATTTTAATTATGCGGGGGTTTAAAAATATGCTAAGTATATCAATCTACTCCTGGTAATGTATTCGTTACATTGGTAAATATTTTAAACCCTCTAAATTTTTTTTTTTTTTTATACAAATGAATGTATGAATCTCGCCATGATTCTTTCTACATTTTCTTCATTCCTGTCCATCTTTAAAGAGTATTGAAACTAGCCAAAAATAAAAGAATAAGTAAGATTAAAAGATCCCAAGAGAACTTGAACTTTAAAGAAAAGAAGATAAGCACTTGATTTGTGTACCCTTGCTTGAGACCGCCATCCGTCTTTCTTGCAGCCACATTAGTATTCGGACACCATCCTAGTTAATTCTGTATAGATAAGTACGGCCGGAGTCGAACCCGAGACTAAGGGTTGGGTATCGGTCTATGATTGATTACCTACCATGAACAATGGTCTTTCTCGTTGATGACAATGGAGGGGGCTATTACCAAGCGCCATCGTCTTACTGGGGTAATACTGGCTACGTAGAAACATATTCTAAATAAATGTAAGTGATGAACGTTTACGTTCAGAAAGCGCGGCGCAGTATTGTAGATACTTACCGTTATAATAATGTGTATATTCATTAAATAGTACTGTACGCTCGCAGATGTTATATAGGGGCCTGTAGTATAACTGTCGCTTTAACGATGCCAAAATAAACAGATATACAACATGGAAACAAATTAATATCTGTCCTTTTTAAAGTTTGTACCCGAAGGTTCCCCAACACTATGCTAAACCTCCACCATTTGTCCTTCTGTCTGTCAGCACACAGCGTTTTTTCAACTATATAAGTAAACATTTAAAATTTCCAGTGTGTATTACTAAGGGCTTAGTCGCAAAATGTCTTTTTCGCAAAATGTCTCCTGGTCGTAGAATGTCTTTTTCTCATAATGTCGCTTTCGCAGAATGTCACTTTCTCAGAATGACTCTGTTTCAAAAGGTCACTTTCTCACAATGCCACTTTCGCAAAATGTCTTTTTCGCAAAATGTTGTGTTAGTTAATTGAAATAAAATGAGGCCAGGTTTAAAAACAAGGTTGCTTTTTCCAATTTCTTATTAAATGTTTACAAGTTTTTCAGGTGGCGATAACTACAAAATAAAGTAAAAAATAAAATACAACAAACAGGTTTTTTTTGCCACTTTTTGCTCGGTCTTTAGGTACCTCTATTGTACGATGGTACAGAACCCTACATGAGCGAGTCAAATTCGGACTTGGCCGGGTTTTATTAAAACATTTTTGTTCTTTTAAACTTTTTAAAGCTAGTGTAATTACCCCACACTAACTGGACAATAAAGTCATCTTATACCTAGTCACAGTTACCTACGCCTTTGGATATGCTCCTGAAACTCACATCAACCTATTCAAGTCCAAGTTATTAAATATTCATCCATTGTCAGGTGCTTTTCAATACAAATCCTGACTTAATGCCGCAAGAGCTTAACAACGAAATATATCGGAGCTCACAAAAGAATAAGCGATCAGAATTATAAAGAGATCGATAGACGTGCAATGAACGTTCGTTTTTGTCGGTAGAAGACAGATCCGCTTCCCGTGGAGTGTTAGCCTAATACTTCTCCTACTCTTATTTTGAAGTTCTTTGTTAAATTGATGTTTTTAAGATCAGTACAGATATGTTTTTCACATGACAGTGGACACAGGTCGGATGACACTATACTTGCAAAAGTAAATTCGCAAATTAAAAACCGACTAATGAAAAATCACGATCTACCTATATAATAATCTATACAATAAAAATGAATCGTTGTTCGTTACTCTCGCGAGCGGCTGGACCGATTTAGCTAATTTTGGCCTTGAAATATTTGTGGAAGTCCAGGGAAGGATTAAACGGTGAGAAAATTTAAAACTCAATTGACAGGACAACGTCTGTCGGGTCAGCTAGTAATTGTGAGGTATAGAAGCAAAATCGCCACTGTCCATTCCTGTCAGGAATGGACAGTGGCGTTTTTGCTGACAGGAATGGACAGTGGCGTTTTTGCTTCTATACCCCACAATTAATAATAATTAATTATTATTTATCCGCTGGATGCGAGTCGCACGGGACCAGTCAATGTGGCGCCACTTGGGGGAGGCCTATGTCCAGCAGTGGACGTCTTTCGGCTGAAATGATGATGATGATGATTATTTAATACAATAATTTTGTCGACCGAATTTCGGTCATAGCGGCCAAACTCATTGAAGACTACAGACGGAGGCCAGCACATCAAGTAAGAACAATCTATCAATTTTTTTTTATAGATTTTCAACTTTAATACAAAAATAAATAGGGCTGCATTCTACACGCTGTAGTATATCCCGCCACCACAGAGAGTCGCAGATGGATTATCACTACATTCTAACATGACAGACAGCCAGCAGAAGTTGGTGACATACAATTTCCTGTCACGACAATACCACAGACATCCAGGCCCGATAACGAAACACTAATGATAGGCTCCTACAGAATTGACAACCAGGAAATGGAATCATGTTTGTTGAATTCATGAATAACGCCATATGGTTTTTGTTGGACCTTATTTCTGCGGCACAATTTCTTCCAGAATTTATGGAACAAATGTAGACGTGAAAGAAATTTCTGATTATTACCAAGTTTCGGTATCATTAAAACTTTGAAGAAATAGCTTCTGAAATTTTTATTAGATCATTTCGTTTAAAACGTGAGAAATTAGAGGACATTACTCGCTGAAGAATTATCGTTTAAAGGCATTAAAAAGAAAATTATTCTTTTAAAGGTAAAATGTCAATTGCAGAAGCCATCTTATAAATCTGCGGCCCCTTATCTTTGCAGTGTTATCAATAATGTAGGCACGCAGAATCCTCAGTGAATCCCAACAATTGATTCATTTTACGCTGACTTTTAAAATGATCTTACAAAGTAACATATTAAGCTTTTTAACCTAATTGTTAAAATGTAGTTCAAGAATGACAATCATTTGAATAGTCTCTTCGCTCGACATGATAAGCTTGAAACTAACATTCAATTATGATTTAATAAAATACTAGCCGTACATGCGGCTCTGCTTGTAAGGTCTTGTAAATAAAAACTGTGTTAAAGGTAATTTAAACTTAAATAAAATAATATGAAATATAGTGAAAAGTGGTTTTTGGTTAATTAGTAAGAGTGTTCATGGAGTTAATTACTCGTTCTTCTCCTTAGAAACCTACTGTTTGGAACGAGCAACTAGCTTCTTTCTGACTGACTGACTCCTTAACAATTCAAAAGTACCTGTAAATGGTTTATTTGAAATAAATAATTTTGAGTTTGAGTCCATCAAGTATGAATATCAAATACACACATAAAAAGAAGTTGCCTTATATAGACAAACAGACAAACACATTTATTGGTAAGAAAAAATTACAAGTCAAATACACTACCACCACCACCACTACCACCACCTACTAGTATATTAAATAAGATTATCATTTCATGACGTCACTGACTCTATTCTCTTTCATTTATCATTCTTCACACAATCCACCCAACTTTCTTTGACCTTTCTCAAACTCAAACTCAAATCAGTTATTTCAAAAAAATTGACAAGGAGTCAGTCATTCAGAAAGTTGAGGCTAGTTGCTCGTTCCAAACAGTAGGTTTCTATGGAGAAGAACGAGCAAGAAACTCCATGAACACTCTTTTAAAATTAATAGAGTATTACAAATTTAGGTTACATCACTCATGTTGAATTTACGGGACACAAATGTGAGAAAAATGTCACAACCTCTTCCTATCCCTCCATTTACATTTATAATCATAACTCTTTTGGTCACCTAAAGAGCCTGCCTTAGAATGCCTAAGAGCTCTTACACACGAGCGACATGTTGTTACGGCAGAGGTAACTGCAGCCGTTGACTTGCCAACTTCAAAGACCAGCGGCCGCCGTCGTCGTCGTGCAGTTACCTCTGACTTTGACATCATGCTGCTTGTGTGTAGGAGCCCTAGATGTGAGAATTTATTCAAAATATTTACTTACATGCGGTTAATTTAGCATTCCTTTATATTAGCTTGTACATATACATCAACATACACGCATCCGAACACTGCATACCAAACAAACGGAAGTGTGCAAGATACTCACCAGTCTCACGCACACATAAACAAGTCTTACGGTGACGTCATCTGACGCTCACACGTCTGACATTCGAAGTCTCAGCTAGGTACCCATCCCTACCGTGTACCGAGTGCTAAAATATTTTGTTTACACATAAAAAAGATACCATTGTCATCACTTCTGAAAACTATTTCTAATAAGTATTTAATAATAGTAAACATATCTTAGTACACACAATATAACTTAACAGTAGGTCTCATAATAATAAGGGAATAAATATAATGACCACTAAAAACTACTTTAGGATCTTAAGCTATTTATTTTTTTTGGTAAGGGTACCAAAAAAATATACTAAATACCAATTGTAGTAAATGATCACCAAATCTTAGTGTGCAAAATAACCAAAATCTTTTGACCCTTAAGTCCCCCTGGGGCGGATCCGACATGGTTAGGTTAGGTTAGAAATGTGACCCCCTACGAACCAAATCGCTTTTTACAGTCAAACTCATAGATTTTTACAACACTTTAGGAAACGCAATTTTGGTGATCATTTACTATTTTTGGTTTTATTTTATTTACTATTTTTGGTGATCATTTACTAGATCTGGAGGTTCGTTAAACATAAGCCAATAAATTATGCAAACTTACAGATGACTTCATCAAATACAAAACGAATGGATTGACAATAATGTTAATATTCGGGTCAACGTGACACATACTTTGTGTTATTTACACCGTTTCGTAATGATAATGAAAATACCTAATAATATTCAATAGCATTGGTAATAATCATTTAGTTTATTGGTTTCATTTTATGAGCGCGCTCCATTATTGTAATTAAAATTAATTCGCTGCAGCCCGCTGTCAGCTCGGAGCGAGGTACCTCGAATGGAGGTTGCTCGAATGGAGTCACAGTTTTATGTCAGTGACCATAAACGTCACATGTCGCGCTCGTGATTTGCAACGACTATACTTTTAGTAGATTTTGCGGCTTTGGTCGGTCTTAAATACAACATGTCCTTCATAAACTATTCATTTAACGGCACAGTTTCATGTTTTGACGTAATCCTTATCCGGGTAAACCACTCCCCTACGTATAATTTCTCATTATAATAATGTTTGAGCTTAACATTCGAAAGCATTAATTTACTTGGAGCACCCCTATTCTGACAGGTAAGATGAGAAGCCAGGTTGTTTTTAAACGACCACGAAATAGAAACGCCGCGTAGCAAGGCTCCGTCGACCGGATCTGATTCTTAACAATTATTAATAATAATAATCTTAATTTCAAAAATATTTATTATTGATATTATTATGCGTAGCCGGTTGTGCCGGCTGTCATTAATAGATCTTTGGCAGTCGTTATGAGTAATCAGAATTCAAAAAGTCTGACAGCCAGTCTTACCGAGGGGTATCGTGTTACTCAGTAGCTGGGTTGTGGAGGTCCAATAGGCAGTCGCTCCATGTAAAAACTGATATTCAGCTCCATCTGGTTATACTGGAAGCCGACCAGACGGCTACACAATCATCTTATCATGCGTAAATAAAGAATCATGGCGAGATCCATACATTCATTAGTATGAAAAAAAAATATGAAGAATACATTACCAGGAGTAGATTGGTATACTTACCATATATTTAAACCCCGCATAATTAAAATATTACGAAATGAAAATAACACTTTTTCGTTTTATATCGATGCCCATTTTGTCTTTATAGAAAAAAGAAAGTGACAAGCGACGTTAATGGATCTATCAAATTGGCAGACAAGTGATGTGACAAATGTGTGGAAAAAAGAATCATTATTTGTGATATTATTTCCCATAAAACGATGCAACTTCTGAGTAAGAACCGCGAAACGGGAACTGTCAGTGTCACTTACTGTCAGTCGCCATTTCATTCTGAAATAATGAGCTTTTCGTTAAACTATTTACTTTTTTTGCGGGGTTTTAAAAATATTCTAAACGTCTGAAGATACTCTTTAGGTAGGTACCCAAGAATATAAGAATTAGAATTTCAACTTCTCTTAACATCTTTATATTTGTTGTACAATCCTGCCATGATTCTTTATGCTTTAGAATGTTATGCTTAAAGACAATTACGATTAGAGAAATCATGCGTAAGCTGTTAATGTGAAAAAAACAACTTTTTACGCATGTGAATTTGACATTGACGCGGACATAATGGGTAAATAATGGTCAAAACGTTATTAGCATTCACAGACGTAGAGTTATGTTAGCGAAACTTTCGTGGGTGAAAAGTCCTTTGGATGAAAAGTTAATGGTTTAAAGATAATGTTGACCAACGGTTCATGACTAATCGACTTTTGGTAAACCGTTTCAGTTTCGATCTGGGGAGTTATACCGGCTCAAAACAGTATTGTCGTCGTGAACATTATCTTGTTTAAGGCGACGATATACGCCGGCGACCTTGAGCGACCAGAGAATCGTATGCGCTGCGTCCAAAACTCTCAAAGTTTAGTCGAAAAAATTAAATAAAAGATAGTATTCTTTAACTTAAAAAAAAAGCGTATACTAAAAGATAGTTAATAAAATTATTTTTAAGATAGTAAAAGTTTCGTTTAAACATTCCTGGTAGATTTTGTGTGATTATCAATGTTTTGTCCGCGTCAGACACAACTTCACGATTTAAACTATTTAATATGAACTTAATCAAAAATATTCACATACTAAATGATTAAGAGAATGTTTTAGTTTAACATTTTTTTTTTTTTTCAAATCATTTACGCTTCATTTTGACGTGATTGTCAGTTTAAAATCTGCAAAAGTCGCTTGTTAGCCTTAAAATTGACACAAAAATGGAACTCCGTCACCAGGTCTCATGCGACTCTCAAGAGCATCAACAAAAATAATGAATTGTCAATTGACACATGCTTTGATTGCTTTTGATGGTAAACATGGCCATGTTTTAAAACGGTGGGCTGCTGGTGGGCCGTTGTCGGCCGACAACGGCCCACCAGCAGTGCTAAACTTCAGTTTAAGGTTAGCTGTCAATCCTTATCGAGGCCATACACATTAGAATTTGCATGATGGTTTTAGCCTTGCATGCACAAACGACAGGTAAACTCGAGCTTGTATGTGAAAGAACTGTACAGTTATCGGTAATATGAAACTCGGTTATACCTATTAGTTATGCATGCACGGCTAAAATCATCATGCAAACTCGAACATGTATGGTCTTCATTAGCATCAAATGGAATGACAGCTCACCTCACACTCCAATTAAATTCGCCGATGGAGATTTATACATGATAGTACTGCTGATGGTAAGTTGTCACTACCGCCTAAGAACTGCAAACACAAATTCAAATAGGACACACGGTTGGCGCGGGTTGAGCGAGAGGGGTTGATTGACTGCAGCGCTATGTGTTGCGAGTTCGATTCCCGAACGGGAACAAATATTTGTATGGCCTACAGATTGTTGTTGTGGGACTGGTTATTGATGATGTAAACGCATTAAAGGTACATGAGAAATGAACAGTAAGTGGCAAAGTTTATAAAAAATTAAAATAAACCTTTTACAGGCACTTTTGAATTGTTAAGGAGTCTGTTGGAAAATTGGTATCTAACTTAAATTCATTAAATTCGTGCCTATGATTGTAATTACACTACTTACCTCCTTACACATTTCAACAAATTCAACTGAGTTCATTACTTTTCTTACAGTCGACATTATTATAATGCATTCAGATAATAAAATAGGAATTTCGATAAGCCGAAATTGTGAGAAAAGCCTTACCTACGTACTGCGATTATCCGAGGAGAACTAGTAAATCTTTCTTAACTTGATTTCTTACTCGCAAAAGAGAAAATTCTGGAGAATATCAAAAGAGCTAGGATAGAATAATATCTAGCTAGAAGGTAATAAATAAGGTTTACTTGAGTTTACGTAATTGGTTCAAACTAACGTATCCATGATCGTCGACTAAAGTGCGATAACAATCAAGATTTGAAGTTAATTTATAGTTATTTTTGTAGTTAATCCATATCCATACTTCCATACTAATATTATAAATGCGAAAGTAACTCTGTGTGTTACTTTCACCATGAAACGGCTGAAACGATTTTGATGTTTGATATGAAAATAGCTTGAACCCTGGGGAGGGACTCGATATCCATGGGAAGAACATTTAGGCTACTTTTTCATCAGCGACTTCGTCTGCATAACCGATATTCACGCAAACGAAGTCGAGGGCAATAGCTACTTATATTATATATAGGGTGACTGGTAATTAGTGTACGATACTTAAACACGTGATTGTGTTCATGATAACAAACAACTTTCCCGAAGAAAAAATGTTTTTTGTACTAGTTCACTCTAGGTGACAGGCGTGCGCGCGCGTGAATTTCTTACGGCTGTTGTGTTATTGTGATAAAAGTGAATCAGTACAAAAAACATTTTTTCTTCGGGAAAGTTGTTTGTTATCATGAACAGAATCACGTATTTAAGTATCGTACACTAATTACCAGTCACCCTATATAACTACCGACATAGCTCTCATAATGTGCAAGTCGAAGTGGCAGTGGAGAGCATCGTTCGAGAACCGATAACCGATGAAGAAGAAAAGTTCTTGAGTGGCGACAATGAACCAGAAGACAGCGCTGGTAGGCCTCCCACCAGATGAACCGACGTCATCGTCAAGGTCGCGGGTAACCGTTGGATGGAAGCGGCAGGTTGCCGCTCATTGTGGCGTTTTATGGAAGAGGCCTTAGTTCAACGGGGGACGTCTTCTGGCTGATGATGATGATGAGTATTTCCAACATACCTTCAACCTTTTTAAACTGGCCTTAGTTCTGTCGAAACGAGCGAACCCACAGTCTGGTAATTCAGTTAGTTACCTACGTATAATTAACTCAATAGGTTAAATAAGTGATTTCTAACAATAACAGATACTTATCTGTTAATAACACTCATGATTGACACTCCCGTAATTCAAGAGCTGGTTTTTACTGTCACAGGATAAGCAATGCCATCCGTTGTGGCAATGACGCCAGTCTCTTGGACACATTTCCATTAAATATCCAAAAACATTTTTCTTCAAAAACTGGTAAAAAAAAATCGTGTGTTAATATTGGTTAATTGGTTGGTGGGTTGGTTTTGGCATAACTGAATACAATAAACACACATAAATGTTTCTCACAATATATCCACCAAATGAGTTTAAAATTATTATCAAACGTAGCCATACTGTTTCGTGAAGAAAATATCAAAAATATTTTCCATATTTGTGTACTCAAACTCTACTCAATTTTAAGATGCCCCTAAGTATCGTGCTGTCTCTATCACTTTATGCCAAAATTGAGTATCGTTTGAGTATTTGGCCATAAGTGTGTCAACCACCATAAATATAAGAACAAACGGTCCGTAATGAATACAATCGAAGTCAAAGTCAGAGCATTTATTTCAATTAAACCATTTACAGGCACTATTGAATTGTTAGAGTCAGTTAGTCAGAAAAATGAAGCTAGTTACTCGTTCCAAAACGTAGAGTAAGTCTCTATGGAGAAGAACGAGAAAGAAACTCCACGGACACTCTTTTACTAATTATGTTAATGTTACTTTTATATCAACTGTGAATTCTGGTTTCAATCCTAAATGAAGTATTTCTATGGTTTCAACGAATATTGATTTGCCGCTGCCGTGATTACGTATTGCCAACATTTGCCACCTACTCGTACACATAGAAATTGTTTGTTTTTTCTTTGTGTCACACTAGCTTGTACCCGCCATTTTGTTCATGTAGAAGTCAAGAACTCTCAGGAATATTGTTTAACAGTAAACATTTTTTTTTTATTAGGTCATAATTTTCAGAAATCACTTCTGTAGAACTAACAATAAACCTTTTAATTCCTAATATTAGTAGTTAAGCCGTGTGGTGCCGGCCACGAATAACATCACCCTATTTCTACCCGTGGGTGTCGTAGAAGGCGACAGAGAGATATTGACCAGAGGATGGGCAGCAGCGTCCTTCTGAGTACCATAACACGTACTGCGATCGCCAACATGCATCGGCCAAGCATGGCGATTACGGCTAACCCCCCCCCCCCCCCTTGTGGGAGACCTATGCCCAGCAGTGGGCATCTAAAGGTTGACATGATGATGATGATGAATATTAGTAAGAAGTACTTATCATCACTACATATTATAATTCTAAGTCCACTGCCGCACTCAGTTCATGTTTTCACAGGCTATCCTCAAATTAAAATTAAAATTCATTTATTGTTTGTGGTGGTGAAGGTGCTCTATCATAATAATATTTAGATCGCTGTAACATACCTATAGGGCGTACAATATTTAATAATAATTGGCGCGATCGATTCCCGCCCAGGGTAAACATTTGTGTGATGAGCACTTGTGTTAGCCCTGTGTCTGGGTGTTGTTTATCTATATATGTATGTATTTACAATAAAAAAAATGTGTTTGTGTATGTATATCAGCTGTCTGACACCCATAGTACAGGGTCTCCCTAGTTTGGGGTCAGATGGCCTTGTGTGAAAATGTCCCCACATATTAAAAAAATATAAAATAAAATCTATACCTCCATTATTATTGTTATTCATAATTAATTAATTATTACTCAACTCAAAATACATTATGATTCCTTACTATTATTACAAAAGTCAAAATACATTATCATTTAATAAATATGTCAAGAGTACAATAACTATCTATGCATAAAATCGTAGAGGTGTGAAAACTGTACAGAGGCCAGCACATTAAGCTGTCAAATTTATTTGATAGGGTTTCAACTTTATGACCAAAGTATAAGGTTCATATTCAAAAAATTTTACAGTTTGGTATGGCTTGATGTGCTGGCGTCTGTACATTGAATATTTCTGGAAAGAAAAATTGCCAGGTGTTTTAAAAACGATACTGATGTCAAAAAGATAGTTTTTAGAATTTTTGTCTGTTTTTCGTATTTTGTATGTGCCCGGTTGGCACAAAAACGACTGCATAGAATGTCTTCAAATATTCCTTAGCATTCGCGTCATATGCTACGGGATATATTTTCACGCTATTTACTTTGGGGGATGAGCAATGTCGCATTATGTTCGTATTCTTCTACAGTTTAACACAGAATTCTAAAACGACGGGTCTAAATGATGGAATATTGTAGATAGCTGCAGATTTACCTTTCGAAATAATTATACCTTCAAGGAGCTGAGCAGTAAATCATGCCAAACTAGAACGGCTATTTTGGTCTTGAGCACCGCGCAGTGGTTTTTAAATACATGTATGAGGACCCTTTACTCTTTTGCCCTTTTATCTTACGGATCGCCAAGGATCCCCAATTTATTGGGAAAAAATATTACCTACTACTTAGGTACACAGGCCAAAAGGCCTGCCAGGCCTAAGTGGGATTGGGCGGGTCACGTCAGCAGCATGCAGAATGACCGCTGGACGAGAGTCTCCACGCAATGGGTGCCTGAAGATGGACGGCGTCGCCGAGGACGGCCCAGAAAGAGATGGCGAGATGACCTGGACGCGAACCACGAGGGCTGGTACGAGGCAGCCCTGGATACAAGCTCCTAAAATGGACTTGGGGGAGGCCTTTGCCCAGCAGTGGGACAGCATAGGCTAATTTAAAAAATATTTGATAATGTAACTTCCGGTTAAAATCTAGTATGTGGAAACATGAATTGGGAGTGGGGGATGGTGGGAGGGAGTAGGCGGGGACCTCCCGAAACCCTGGTATCACTCCCATGAAAGGAAAAAAAATGTAACCTCAAACACTATGTAAAGTTGCCTAAAAGGCGTCAACTGGCGGCAACGGGTACGAAAATTGGCACAAAGACGGCCGCCATCAGGTCGACGGAGCCCCGCGGCGCGGGGCTCCTATTTGTGTATGCAGGGTTTAAAGGAACCTAACTAACCGAACCTCGGGGTGCCCCTGATGTCGACCTATACCTAAGTTTTTCTTCTGTCCAAAAAGTTTTCATCAACTATGCACGATATTTTACACCACAAAAAAATATATTTTGACAGATTTGGTTGTCAATCGCCCATTTTAATGTTCCGTTTTCGCTTTTTACGTGGTATGATGTGATTTGAGGTTAGTAACTTATTTTATTAATTTCTCGAAAACTACGCGGTTTCCTTTAATGAAAGTACTAGTGTTATAATCGGGACCCAAGCCCTACCAACTTCATCATTTTTTATCCCCCAACTCGTGTTTCCGTGTTCTAGATCCAACCCGCGCGTTTAAACAAGCTCAACTACTTTATTAGTTTAAGTAAATACATACTTATCTGCAACGGTGGTGGTGGGAGCACAGGACAGCAGCACAGCTCGGTCTTCAGGAGCTGCTTTCAACTCTCTATAGTAAATATGGTGCCACACCCTCTCCATATTGTCCCAATGAATGATCTTGCCTTTAACAACCGGGTAACTCAACTCCAACTCGTCCACTCGCTCCATAGCATCGTCACCGATATACACATCGTACGGAATCTTCCCGTACTTCCCATTGAGATAGTTGGGTCGACCAACCACATTCCTGAATATAGACACCGGATGGTTGTCACATGCAAATCCAGCTTTGATATCGTAGCTACCGTTGTCTATTACTACCACGGGCTTCGTAAAGGGGTCACTCATTTTTTTTATATCAATAATATAATAAGAAATAAGAATTATGAATACCAATATTTCATAAAATAATATACGAATTTGACCCTGTCATGTACACCTGACTGGTCACAATGACATTTGTCATCGTTCCAGGATGCCAGAAATATTTAATGTCATACATTGTAAAGACAACCACACACTAAATCAAGACCGACGAGATATATCACAACTGTATAATGCGATATTCTTTCAAGTCTCAAACCACAATCTCTGACTGTTCCAAATACGTATAAACTGTAGGGTAAAGTCTCTTGAAATCATAAAATTTATAATCTTAGCTTAACCTTAACCCAAGTTTAAACAAAGTTTTGAAGTTAACTTAATACCTTACTTGGAAGTTTGACAAGCGAGATAAAAACAGGGGTGGCTTTCACATCACGTACTTAACTTACATTGAGGCAATAAAGTGGAATTACAAAGTTGTACGGAATTGTGAACACACAGTCATGTTATCATTAGGTTCATTTTCAATTGAGGAAAGATTAATTTGCATAATTCCTTGATTAATCTTCAATGACATAAATAAGTAATAAGAACTTGCATAAAATTTAAATTCCCGTCATATGTTTTAATACTTTTATGTCCAATGACTTTAAAGGTGGACTTTGACAATGTAAAGTGTCAAGTAATCGCATCTACAGGCATGTAAGATATTGTAGCACATAATAATTACGAGCGCTATCCAGTGTGCAACAACCTTTATAGCGACTTGATTAATAACAGCAATTTATTATCGCTTCAAATAGCAGTATATCGTGTTCCACGCGCGGGTTGGCGATTATTTTTGTATGGATTTCAGTCATTTTTTGGAAAATAGGTCTGAATGTAAAATTATAATGTGCGTTGGTAGGTACAGCTGCTTTTGGTTTTTAAATCAGTAATTATTTTTACCCTTTCGATTTAATTTATTTCATAATAAATTATATTTTATGTGTTTACATTATCTAGAATAGGCAGGTACAGTACGGTCAACGTAACTTGGCGCGTCTGAAGTTAGCCGATTAGCTGCGCAGTAGACAATTTCGTTCCGAAAAGTTCCATTGCGCAGCCAAACAGCTAACTTCAGACGCGCCAAGTTACGTTGACCGTATTGTAAACTATAATCTGTATATAAACCATCACATCACACAACTAGTACCTACCTATTGTTTGCCAAAAGTGTGTTTAATTAATATATTATCCGATTCCCCTTTGATAGTTATAACATTAACATTATTTAATATTATTGTTACGATAATATATTGGATTTGAAATTCATTGTTGTGGTCGGTGAATAGTATCTGTTAACCATACCGGTGTGTTTGTTATTTTATGTCGATTTATATTTTCCGTTTTCATTAGATAACGTAATAATAATAATAATAATAATAATAACGTATTTATTTCTCAGTATATGGTACATTAAGATCTTACATTAAATATGGTTTCACATACACTACCATTACTGGTGTAGAAATATATTTCATATAAAATATTTAAAAAGCAAGAGAAAAAAAAAAGTCATTAAAAACATGCAAATCTAAGGTAGGTATAAGGTATACAATGAAATAAATTATAATTTTAATGGCCAATTAATTGAGACTGTTTATAATGTCAAATGGATTAATAGTAAAATCAAAAATATTACTCATAATGTCTAAAATAATCGTTTTTAATCACAACGTCAAAATAATAAAATATCGTAATGTCAAAATATTAAATTATCATAATGTCAAAATAAAAATGTCTATGAATTTATAATAATGTCAAAGTTCTAATGTCAAGATTTTAAATTACAATGTATTATCAAATTTATGATTTAAAAATTCATTGACCGAATAAAAACACATGTCTAAGAGCCAAGCCGACATTTTACATTTAAACTTATTAATTGGTAACAGATACCTAACTGATCCAATTAGTAAACGATTAAGAGAAATAATCTCCTTATCAATATATTGTCCGTGGCTTCCAACGGGCCCAGTAAAAAAGTACCTTGAACGACTTTTTTTTTAAACAACGCATCTACTATCTGTATATATCCATAAAAATAAATAAAATTGAGTGTCTGTTTGTAATGTCAAAATGTAACGAAATGCACTAGAAAAGTATATGGTACTTGTGTAAAAAAATACATTATATTTTTAATTGTTTGCCTATCTATTTGTTCCGACTAATCTCTGAAACAGCCAGACCGATTTTAACGGCATTTTCACTGACAGATAGCTGATGTTATAAGAAGTAACTTAAGCTACATTTACTTAGAAAAAAAGTTGAGTTTCGCGCAAAAAATAATAAAACCCTGCTGATAACTGTCAATCAAGCGGCAGCCAATAATATATTTATACTTTTGAAATCTAAGCACCACAAAAATGGTATAGGTACTTGTTCATTGTGCTACATTTTGTTATTTATAATTTTAATTTCATTCCCTTCCCATTATGCCTCAATTTTAATTACAATCTGAGTTTCAGTTCGGGCTCCAGAAACCATCAGACTTAGTAATGACCGAGAGCGTCTTTCCAAAACTATGCTACACAATGAAACTAAGACACCCTATGTTTTGCTAAATTATTTATTTTAATTAACATAAGAAAATATACCAGGGTCACTTATAGTCAACTAAATACCACTTGCATTGCACTGTGTAGTGTGTTTAGTAAATAGCCGACAGAAGATACAATTATCGCGGTTTTTGCTTTTACAAAATTTACTTTTTATTTTTTAACGACACATCGAAAGCTGTCAACAGTGATAGTACACAAGACGATTAGTTCTCTTAATATTATTCATGTCACGCGACCTGTTGGTGAGCTGGTCCGAAATCATCACAGCGAAACCGTGATTAGCTATTGTTTCAAAGTATTAAAATACATTTTCTGACATTCCGAAAAACAGGTTTCATTCGTGATGTTATTAATATTTGAAACACCTCACAAACATGTCTACAAGAAGATCTCCTTTAAAAGAACTTTGATTTAACCAGATTTGAACCCGAATCTTCATACTCCTTCTTAGTTAGCCAGAATCCTGTCAGATTGGGTAAGGATGCCAGTATAGAGCCTCCTGTCCAAGCCGCATTTTGTCTCATGTCCATCGCATCAACATTCACTTTGATGTAAGGTAGATTTTTCTTGAGGAGTTTAGTCAGCTCAGTGGTTACTCGGTCAACGAGACCTGTCACCATACTGGACCCTCCGGAGAATACTATATTCTTGTAAAATAAGGACCTGTGGAAAGATTAAAAACGTTACTTTATGGTCGTCAGAAAAAATGAAGCGATCAGAAGCTGTCAGCTATTATACCCGTATATACGTAGAGTCCGATACCTTTATTAAGAATAACCAACCTTGTAGCAAGACACAACTCACATTGAACACATTGTAGGATATAACAGGGACTTTCTAGATGCGACGAAGTCCCAGTCTCATACCATGACTTTTAGAAAATATATAAAACAAATCATAGTACCTATAATCAAGATCACACAAATCAATGCTACGGCAGATAGTATCAATGATGTTCCTGCACTTTATCCCCTCAAGTTCTGGCTTAAATAACATCTCTGGGCACAGGAACTGTTCTTCTCCCAAGAGTATATGCTGTCCATCTGGCAGGTTGTATCTGACCTTGCTCTCGTCAAACCCGGCTGTTGCTGCCAGCTCATTATCAAAGTCCTTGGACACGTAGCAAATATCCTTCTAAAATTTCAACAACTCATTTTAGAAGCAACATCGAAAACTTTGAGGCTGGCACAAAATAAATATTTCAAGTCTAATTACTAGTTTTACCTTAATTTGGTCTATCAGATCTATCTCAAAAGGAGTTGTGAAGGAATATCCAGCCTGAAACATCAGATTCTGTAGTCTATCGGTCAGCACCTTGCCAGTGACCGGAGAGGTGACGGTGGCATTCTTCAAAGGAAACCCTTCGAAGACCGGAGCAGCATAGGAACAAGCATACCCTTGCTCCCACACGACTCCTGAAGTCCTGCCGTACGCGTTCAGGACCAAAGACGGTGATTTTGCGATGTAAAGCGCATTCACAGCGAAGGACTCGAAGAAAATTTCAGCCATACGTTCCCTGGTTAAATAAATTACAAAATATATTAAAGTGAATCACATATTTTTACAAGCTTTAGTATCTAGGAAAGATTGCAGTACGCATTCTTTGTATCTTTTCGTTATTTTTAGAGAGACAAAATCAACCAGATATTATTAGAAACTATTATAAGTACTTATCAATCTCGGGCATAAGAGGGTGCACAGAATGCATAACTCTTGTACTCTCCGGAGGTACACGGAGTTCCTTGAAGAAGACATGATGCCAAAGCTTCTCCATCTCATCCCAGTTCTGAATCAGACCTTCCTGGACTGGCCAAACCAATTTGGAGATGCCTCGATTCCTGATAGCTTCGCCGCCGCAGTACACCACGGGTAAACCATCTAGGAGCCCATCGCGCCGGAATCTGAAAAGAAAAGATTTCAGAGTAGTGAAACAGAAAAACGGGATAAAGATTTACCTAAATGTTTAATATCTACAAGTACACCTTTAATATTCTGTTTAGCCGTTTCGTAATTTAATTTTGTCCTTGATTTGGTATTATTATAATACCTATGGCTCGTTTGCAAATTATACAAATATTTTCCTTCCGTAGTCTTCAATTTACCTTTTTAATATTATAAAGATATAAATGAATGATTATACAAGTATACCCTTAAAATAATATACTTTGAAAAGCACTTGACGTCGCTTCAGTGGAGCACAAACATAATGATGTAGCTTCAATATCCGCAAGGCTCCGTAGTCGAGAGATCATTACAATCGTAATGTTGTCCCAGCCGGCAGATCAATGCGTGGCCACGCTTGCTGCGCTGCTCTTGAGACTTTCTTATGAAAAGTGTTGCCACTGTTACTGAGTAAACAACATTTTTCATAAGTAACGAACCAATAGGATACAAGTCGAAAAGTTCTAGAGTGGCGACCGCGAACCGGAAGACGTTGACTTGAATATGCCCTGGCGGTTGAGAGTTTGTCATGCTCACTTGAATGTCTTGCTGATGGTGGCGCATGTGTTGGATCATTTGGTTCCCTTCAAAATGGTTGAGCTAAATGGTGCCAATCCGTGCGTCATGTTCGTGAACGGGCGCCGTCAGTTGAGATGGTCATCTCTTAGCTACCTCGGTTATTTTAAGTTTATTTTGAATTGTCTAATTTCATTGTCACTAGACCTCTTTTAACGTGCACAACTTGTTACATTGTTCTCACATTGTACCCCTAGATTCAACATGAATGATGTAACCTAAATTTGTAATAGGTATTCTATTGATTTTAAAAGAGTGTTCATGGAGTTTCTTGCTCGTTCTTCTCCATAGAAACCTACTGTTTGGAACGAGCAACTAGCTGCAACTTTTTGACTGACTGACTCCTTGACAATTCAAAAGTGCCTGTAAATGGTTTATTTGAAATAAATGATTTGAGTTTGAGTTTGAGTTTGAGTTTGAGTTGCGTTGGAAGGCCTCCCACTAGGTGGACCGATGACCTGGTAAAGGTTGCGGGGATCCGCTGGATGCGAGTCGCACGGGACCGGTCAATGTGGCGCCACTTGGGGGAGGCCTATGTCCAGCAGTGGACGTCTTTCGGCTGAAATGATGATGATGATGATGAGGATACAAGTTTGAGGAACTCTGTTTTAGAATGACAACAAACATAGTAAGTAATGTTTGCTAAGGACAATTATTCATTATGACCATGGCAAATCCGTATGGTGTCGGACGTAAAGAATAGCACCATCCCATATCATCCCGTGGGTGTCGTAAGAGGCGACTAAGGGACGTACCACAGAACGGGCAGCAGCGTACTCTGTGCATTTGTAACAACCATACTGCGATCGCCAACCCGCCTGCCAAGCGTGGCGATTATGGCAAACCCCCCCTTGGGGGAGGCCTGTGTCCAGCAGTGGACGTCTTTCGGCTGAAATGATGATGATGATGATGACCATGGCAAGCAACACGTAGCTCTACCCTACAGCGTTGAATACTATACTAATAAAAGACGTAAAGATATAGCTTGTCCAGAAAACATTGTTTAATTATATTTACATTGACGTTCAAAAGTGCCTTTTTAATAGTCTAATTGAAATAAATGATTTGACTTTGACTTCGATTTTAGCTTATTTTCGGTCCACTTCCCTATCATAGACTAAATAGGAAAGCAAAAAAACTATACCCTGCCCCAAATTGCAAGATATTTTAAAAGTATGCCGACGAAGCTATATAGAATGTTTCAATATTGTGATAAAGTAAATATATTCATACTTTCTCCTGCATAAAGTATTTAGCTAATTTGGAAACTAACAGTTAAGTTATTTAGCATACTGTATATTATATTTTGTCTTCTTTATGATTATTTTATCCTATTTCAGCTCGTCGCGTCTGAAACATAGAATCATCTAGTTCAGGCAAGGTATATAATTTACATACAAGCAAGACTTTATTGATTTTATATCTTGTAACGAATTTTTGAATACATATTATTATTATAACTTATTCATACTAACAATTAAAAAGTAAAAATTGACGTCGTCTATGTCCCGATATCCCACATTCACGCGACGAAGTGGTGGGAAAAACTAGTAATGAAGAGTTTTCAGTGTCCGTGGAGTTTCTTACTCGTTCTTTTCCATTAAGACCTACCTTCGTTTTGGGATGAGCAACTGGCTTCAACTTTACTCAATAACTGACCGACTCCTTGACAATTCAAATGATGATAATGCCTGTAAATGGTTGGTTTGAAATGAATGCAAAGTCAAAACTTTGTGCGAAAACTGACACAATTCTAAATTCAACTATAAACAGTGACAAAAACATTACTCTATGAAACCAACACAAAACGAATATGTTCAGAATATGTTCAGAACGAACAACACGAAACAAAACCAAAACACGCTACAATAGATATACTCTCCCACGCGAAGAACCACATAATCAAAAAGTTGAACCGACATATGCAACACAATTTAGTATTCCAACTGAACTGAAAACTGTTGAAATCAGTTGAACTCAACTGTTGCAACTAAAGCCGACAGTTGCACCGTGTCGACAGTTGTGTTGTTTTAATAGACACTCGAGTGTGAATGCTGGTTAGCTTTACGGTACTTTAGGCCATGCGCCGATTTTTATGTAACGACACATAATATGCCTTTACTTCATGACTTTATAGTTAAAATTTCAACGAATTAACTTCGAAACGACATCGTGTAGCATTTGATTTTGTAGCTACATCAACTAGCATTGATATTTCAACTATAACGTCATGATTTTAAGTTGTATTTTGCTGCGTTATAGAAATAGACGAGCAGGGATACGGCGAAACGTCACCGCTATACGGTTGAAGTTCCACTGTCCCGAACCAAGCGCTTTGCTTCCACATTTGTGCGAACTGCCAGACTGTGGAATTCACTGCCCGCCTCTCTATTCCCCGATACATATAATCTGGGTATCTTCAAGGCACGAGTAAATCGGTTTATCCTAGGCATGCGTGCTCCACCTTAGGCCGCATCATCACTTAAGATCAGATGAGTTGCGGCCAAACGCAAGCCTTCTCTTGCCGTGCTGTACCATCAATAGGCAGACCCTTAACCATCGACCAATGTTTTGCTGTACTTAGGGACTACCAGTTTTACAACTTTGAGATTTGATTATCATATCAGTAGGTATGTGGAAATATCTATGCAAGGGTAGGTTTACAGCTTTGAGTGTCAACTTCAAAAGAGTGATCAATACGTTTGGTCCAAGAATACTGCTAATTGGCAGTGACTATCGATACGTTGGTGCAGTGGCTAAGTGATTCGCATTTGCGCCGCATGTTGCCGGCTCGGTTCCCGCACGAATCAAATATTCGTATTTGTTACGCATCTGGCTGTCTGTTTATGTGATACAGGAGAAATGACAATTCTTGGGCAACGGTTTTGGTTTTAAACAAAAAGAAAAATATCTACCAGATCCTGTTAGCTGTCATCAATTTAACTTTGTATTACTATCAATTAAACGCGGCGGGCGGCGAACAAAAATGGTTTGTTACGACAAAAATATTCACGACAAAATTGTTTACGTGTCGGATATGAAAGACCGACAGCGAGGCAGCTGCAAACGTTCCCAGGCTATAAAAAATAGTACAAACAAGCTCTGTCGTGCTTCAGCAATGGATGAAAAACACCGCTTGGTTCCATATAACAATTGTTGGTTCACTTTGAATTCAATGGTATTGCTACATTGTGGGTAGATTTTACAAAGAAAACCTTAGACTGGAACTTAGTTTAACTGGATGCCGACCCCAATATAGTTCGGAAAAGGCTGATGAAGATGATTACTTAAAAAAACACTTGATTTTAGTGTGTTTGAAAAACTTTGAGTGAGTTGAAAAAGTGACGTCACATTGAACTATTGCCATAGACAATCTATGGGGAATGGAGTTTTAACAGCTCATTAAAGTATGTTAATTGATTCGTGGTGTCATCCTTTTTCGTTTTGTGTTCAGTGTCTAACTTAGATTATATTTCCCGACAGACGTTGTCCTGATTACTTTACCGACATACCTACCTGCCTACCCTACCTCTAGCATCTTACCAACCTACCTACCCTACAAATCTACCTAGCTATCCTACCAACCTACCTACCCTACCATTCTACCTACCATATCCTACCTACCTACATACCCTACTCACCGACCCTACCAACCATACCCTACCTACGTACCTACCCTACCTACCACAATTTTCTCACCGTTTAAACCTTCCCTAGACTTCCACAAATATTTCAAGACCAAAGTTAGCCAAATCGGTCCAGCCGTTCTCGAACTTTAGCGAGACTAACGAACAGTAATACATTTTTATTATATAGAATACATAAACAAAAACGTTTGAGATAATTCATCTTTATTTTTACTTTCATGAATAAACATATTTATCTTACTAAAGCGTATTTTTTCATGAGTGCTTTCCATTAAGCTCCAACCGCCACTTTAAAATCATTTTTGTACTAAGTACCTAAATGCTTACTAGCATAAATAATTACCCGCGACTTCATCTGCATTGTCACAAATTATCCCACGGGAATAAAAATACGGAAAATACTATGTGTTAAGCTAGATAAATTTCTATATGTATGACAAAGAATCATGGCGAGATTCATACATTCAATTGTATGAAAAAAAAGTAATTTAGAGGGTTTAAAATATTTTCCAATGTGAAGAATACATTACCAGGAGTAGATTGATATACTAAGCATATTTTTAAACCCCCGCATAATTAAAATATTGCGAAATGAAAATAACACATTTCGTTTCACCTCGATGCCCATTTTGTCTTTATAAAAAAAGAAAGTGACAAGCGATGTTAACGGATCTATAAAATTGGCTGACAAGTGTGTGGAAAAAAAAACATTATTTTGTGATATTATTTCCCATAAAACGATGCAATTTCAATGTAAGAACTCCGAAATAGCGGCTTTCAGTGTTACTGTTACTGTCAGCGTCGTTTCGTTCTGAAATAATGAGCTTTTCGTTAAACTATTAATTTTTTTTGCCGGGTTTTAAAAATATTGTAAATGCCTGAAGATACTCTTTAGGTACCCAAGAATATAAGAATTAGAATTCCAACTTCTATAACCATCTTAATTTTTTTTGTACAAATCTCGCCATGATTCTTTCAGCTCATTCCGTTCAGCCGTTAATGCGTGGAAGAGTACCTAGTTAACAAACGCATACATCCTCACTAACTTTCGTATTTATAACAGTAAGTAGGATTTAGTAAATGTTGATGAGTTGACTAACATTACGTTGATAGGTAACACACATTTTACGTAATGTTTTGTTTCATTACAATAAACTTCTTATAGGTGTTCTGCTATAAGTATATATACTATTCTCTATAAGTATATATACTATTTTCTGCTTTTTTTTTCAATTTTAAACTCATTCTTTTCGGAGATAAGGGCGAAGGTACTGATTAATGTTCATCAACAAGTAAATTTAAATAAAATATCCTAACTAATATTATAAATGCGAAAGTAACTCTGTCTGTCTGTCTGTCTTTTCTTCACGCCTGAAGTACTGAACCGATTTGTGTGAAATTTGGTACAGGGTAAGTGTGAACAAAGGACATAGGCTACTTTTTATTCGACTTCGTCTGCGTCCGCGATAACCGACATATACGCGGACGAAGTCGCGGGCAAAAGCTAGTATATATATAAAAATAATATTCGAAGGCCTTAAAAGAAGCCCTTTCATTTGATAAACAAATCATTTTTTATTTTAATCCATAATTCGCCTTCAAAATATGTAGTTGGGAAAAGGCTAGGCAGATGATGAAAAATGACCCCCATGTTCAAATGTCATTTATTTACGTTGTGCTTTGTGCTCACAAAAATGTGTACCTTTCAACTTAATTGGTCCAGTAGTTCGAGGCAAATTGATTGTGACAAACGGACAGACACATAATTCACACAAATGATGTTATAAGCGCCAAGTTGTAGGGAAACTTGCACATAAAGAAAAAAGTTAATACATTGCATGCTACAGTTTTCATTCATATTACTCCACGGGACCGCGACGTACTAGCGTTGTAGTGTGCACTTGAAGTTTGTACTAGCGTTGTAGTGTGCACTTGAAGTTTGTACTAGCGTTGTAGTGTGCACTTGAAGTTTGTACTAGCGTTGTAGTGTGCATTTGAAGTTTGTACTGGCATTGTAGTGTGCACTTTAAGTTCGCGATTGTACGACTACCTTTGAGTATTGTTTTGCGTACTTATGTATATCTATATATAAAAATGAATCCCTATTTTCCTTGGTCACGGTATCACGCTGGTCCCGGTGAACGGCTGGACCAATTTCGCTCATTCTTTTTTTGCTGTGTTTGTTACTGTAAGGAGAAGAATATGAAGAATTAAAAAAAACAACAAAAACCAAAAAAAAAATACATTGATGATGCACCTACCTATTAATTTCTTCACCAAAAAATTATACGTAGATGACGTATTAGTTTCTTTAATTTTTGGAGGATTGGCGCAATTAGTGTAGGTAGGGTATGTAGGGTAGGTAGGGTAGTTAGGGTAGTTAGGGTTGGTAGGGTAGGTAGATAGACAGGTAAGTAGGTAGATAGGGACAGAACAACGTCTGTCGGGTCAACTACATAGTTTAATATAAACTTCGTCGTCTTCATAGAAAGAAAGAAAGAAAAAGTATTAAATAAATAAAGTATCAAATACATATATATAAATATAGCATTATTAAAGGATCTCTTACTCTGACTTTTAATTAAATATCTCCAGACGATACCTGACTCGAAAGCATCTTAGTGCACGGTCTCAAAGCGTTGCAGCTTCCTCTAATTAATATTAATTATTCTGCCATTATTTAGCTTTTGCAAGTCTCAAAAGCATTTCGTAGTCAGTGATGTTTGGTTATATTTATATCAATGCATGCTCACAACAAGACGTAGATACTCGTATTATGAAGAGAGCTCCTTACAAACTGTATAAAACTAGTTCTGAGTTTTATTCAACTTGACCGTTGTTCGGACAATTCCAATATTTCCCAGATTTCCATCCGATACGGTGGAACTTACTCATCGTGTACTACAAACTTTTACACTCCGTGACTGTTGTGAAATCTAGGAAACTATACTTTTAAAGACTACTTGATAAAATTCAGGGGCAGATATTAAATGTTTGTATTAAGTAACTAAATATTTAAGAAGTGTACTCTATAGGAATATAGCTCGACAATATAAATAGAGGAACTCATGGCAAAGTCAAAACATTGATTGATCGCGGTTAAGCTACGCTTGATGCGGTCGGTCTGTAGATGGGTGACCATTCATATATACCGAGACTCCTCCGCGCCTTTAAAAGCACGTAAAGCTGTTAGTCCCGTCAGTCGACAGTTTTCATTGGTAGTCAGAAGCCAGGAATTCTGATAACCGGTCTTACCAATGGATATCGTGTTATCCAGTAACTGGGTTGTGGAGGTCAGATAGGCAGTCGTTGCATGTAAAACACTGGTATTCAGCTGGATCAGTTGAACTGGAGGCCGACCCCAACATACTTGAAAAAGCTAGGCAGATGATGACCATAGGAATATCGATAAATATATATTATAGCGTTACCACGAGATATAATGAAATTCTTAGGATGTTTCTACACCAATCGATCGATTGGTGTGGTAGCTTTGGCTGATCTACGGATAACCAATCGAACGATTGCCCATCGATGGCATCGGTCAACGTTGATCGATTAACCCCAGCTATAACCCATTAGTAATAATAATCAAGCACCTTGATCGACGTCAACTGTTAAATTCTACCATCGATGTATCGTCGATCGACAATCGATCGGTTTTTCTAGTAGAAACTATCGATCGACGTCGACTAATCCATTCAACCATCGATCGATGACGTCGAGCGACGATCGATCGGTTGGTCTGGTAACACCCTTATGCATATTATTTTCTTAAATAATTTACGTTCGGTCAAATCATTTTGTAAAAGCAGCTTTAGTGGAGTTCGAGGAAGAAGTCGCGGGCAGCGACTAGTAATAAATAAGGTTGATTTGCATTATATTGCGTCTACCGAAGATAAGTCCGCTGAAATTGATATTCTTGGAGGAGATTCTTAGTTTCATTTCAAAGTATAGTTCGAACGTTCCTCTGAAATTTATTTTTTTGTTCAAACACTGGGTATTATTCATAATTCTTTGAAGCCACAGACTTGGACAGTGACACGTGACAGACATAAAGAATTAAACATTGGGTTGTGCGAGGCCGTGTGGTGACGGCCACGAATGCCGCCACCCCATCTCTACCCGTGGGTGTAAGGCGCATAAGGCCGCATAAGGCGACAGAGGGATATTGACCCATGAGGCGACAGAGGGATATTGACCAGAGAATGAGCAGCAGCGTCTTTCTGAGTACCATAACACCTACCGCGATCGCCAACATGTATCGGCCAAGCATAGTGATTATGCCTGAACCCCCCCTTGGCGAAGACCTAAGCCCAGCAGTGGCGTCTAAAGGTTTACATGGTGGTGTGAAAGATGAATATGGCTCAAAAGAGACTTATGTGATACTTGGAAGAAGAAGACAATGGTATTTTTTTTTTAATTGGACAAGCCCGCCACACTATTCCCTAACCACTGTAACTCCTGTAAGCCAGAATCAACAGTGGCGACCACCAGAAAAGCGCCAGAGCAATGAAGCTAGACGAGTCCCAGAGAAACGATTCAACTGTCTTGGATCCCGCAACGAAATTAATCAGAAAAGAACAACGAAAGAGTAAGAAAGACATATTTTCCACTTCCCT
The DNA here is from genome assembly GCA_947361185.1 of Charanyca ferruginea. NCBI lineage: Eukaryota > Metazoa > Arthropoda > Insecta > Lepidoptera > Noctuidae > Charanyca > Charanyca ferruginea. Next base: position 1,109,459 of record OX376055.1, on the reverse strand, counting down.
CCAAATCAAGCAGGAGACAGAACAGAACTAGGCCAATAGGCACAAAGGGACGTTTACAACTGGGAGAAACCCAGTTGCTAAGCACCACGGATTATAATTGACATAATTAATGGGCCCTAAAAAGTGAGCTGTTACATTAAATTTGATTCCAATAATAGGTATGGCAAAATCGCTTGAACGCACGGAAATTAGTTCTAGTTTCCACAAGGTCCGCATAATAAACTGCTCCGGATGTAGCCTGAACACTATCCAACATAATACTGCGTTCTTTCTGCCAAAGAATACACTCCCATAAGATATGATGTGCAGATTGTTCGTATTCACAGTCAGATGTAGAACATTGACACAAAGGCGAAGCAACAAGCTTGAAAGAAAATAATTTACTTTTAAAGTTGCCATGACCTGTTAGAAATTGGGCAACACAGTGGTCTACCTCCAGCCATGTCCTGGCCAGCCGCTCACGAACGGATGGAAAGAACTGATGAAGGTTACGGCCCTTGCTAGAATCATTCCACCTACACTGCCACTCGGATAAAAGTTCCTCCCAGACGTCAGTCTGTGGTAATGAGACAAGACAATGGTATACAAGCATAAGCAAAAACATGAAAGTAATTCACCTGCCTACTGTTGTGGGCAGCATGGCTCTCGGGGAAGGTTCGCCGGAAAACCCTGCCTTAAAATTCTGCGATCCAGCATCCAGAACTATCCCTAAAACGCCATCATCTTTAGACATTTTATTTTAGTTGATATATTTTTCTCTGTGTAATTGTAATCTTTGTAGCGTAGGTAAGTCGAGACCTTCGAGATTAATTATAGATTCTACTAGACAATATATATATTTTTTTTTTTTTATTAAAATCCTTGCCCCGCACTAGGAATTACTCCTGTGTCGTGTCGTGTAAGTAAATAAATAAATAAATAAACAATTATCTGTAGGCCATACAGATATTTGTTCCGAACGGGAATTGAACCCGAGACACGCAACGCAGCAGTAGATCGCTCAACCACTGCGCCAACCGTGTCTTCAAACCGTGTCGTCGTGTGTTATGTTGAACATTCCTTAAGAAACTATAAATCATTAGTTAGATGCTAGTTATATGTATGACTAGCTGTTGCCTGCGACTTCGTCCGCGTTTATGAAAATATCAAGTTTAATGGTCTTTAACGTAAACTATTTTTATATTTCAGTTAACTCAAAATGCCTATCACACTAAGCAGTTTTTTATAGCACTAATTAGAAACACCACACCGACCACAGCATGTCAGCAGTCATCAATAAATGTTTGTTGAACACATGGTTGCGAACGCGATTATATTTCGTTAAACCAACCCTGTGATACAATCTGTTCCTACCTGACATCCCATAGCTATATTCTGTCTCTCTACCAATTTTCAGGTACAAAAAGCCAAGAATTTCATTTAAACTTGCGAGAGCCCTTAGTGCAGGCTGTCACAAAATTCTTTCTCAGAAAACGTCTAGGTACTGTTGTTAGCACCTAAAAATGGAGGACTTTCATACAAACTTGCGATAACCATTAGACATCCTTAATCCGGCCCTGTCGCCAAATTCGTTCTTAGTAGATGTCTACCAACTATAAACCACCTCTCTGTCAAAGTTCAAGTTTGTAGCACAAAAAAAAAGGACTTTCATTCAAACTTGCGATAGCCATTAGACATCCTTAATCAGGCCCTGTCGCAAATTTCGTTCTTAGCGGCTGTCTACCAACGATAGACCACCTCCTTGCCAAATTTCATTTCAACCAGTCATCATAGGTAAATATTTGTGTGATGAGCACTTGTGTTGTATCTATATATGTATGTATTTAAAATATATTTGTGTATGTATATCAGCTGTCTGACACCCATAGTACAGGGTCTCCCTAGTTTGGGGTCAGATGGCCGTGTGTGAAATGTCCCCACATATTATTATTATTATTATTATTATTATTATAGGTCGTGTGTCAAATCTGCAGTATAGGTATTTACAAATATATAAAAATAAAGTGTCTGTTTGTCACGTTTAAATAACAGCTTTTTACTGAAGGCATTTGAATGTTTATACAGTACTATTATCAACAATTTTGACGACACGGTTGGCGCAGTGGCTGAGTGATCGACTGCTGTGCAGCGTGTTGCGGGTTCGATTCCCGCCCAGGGTAAACATTTGTGTGATGAGCACTTGTGTTTGCCTTGTGTCTGGGTGTTGTTTATCTATATATGTATCTATTTACAAAAAAAAATGTATTTATGTATGTATATCAGCTGTCGGACACCCATAGTACAGGGTCTCCCTAGTTTGGGGTCAAATGGCCGTGTGTGAAAATGTCCTCACATATTATTAAAAAAAAAAAAAAACTAATATTTCTAACATTTATGTGTGTCTGTCTGTCTTTTTGTTCTGCCTAATCTCCGAAACAGGTGGTCCGATTTTGACGGGACTTTCACTGGGACATCGCTAAATGAGACTTTTATCTAGAAAACCCCCCTTCCCCCCTTCCTCCCTTCAAAATGGTTGAGCTAAGTGGTGCTGATCCGCGCGTCATGTTCGTGAACGGGCGCTGTCAGTTGAGATTGGTCATCTCTTAACTGCCATGGCTTTTATATTAATTTATTTTTAATTAGAATGTTTTGGATTTCTCTTCACTAACATTGTTTTCACATATAGAAGCAACAAGGATAATGTAGCCTGGATTTTGTAAAAGCTTGATTGAAAAGAGTGTCCGTGGAGTTTCTTGCTCGTTCTTCTCCATAGAGACCTACCCTACGTTTTGGAACGAGCAACTAGCTTCAACTTTCTAACTAACTGACTCTTTGACTATTCAAAAGTGCCTGCAAATGGTTTAATTGAAATAAATGCATTGCAAAATGCAAAATAATCAAAACCCCACAGATAACCGAAATTCATGCGAAAGCAGTCACGGGCATCATCTAGTTACAAAATAAATGTCAATGTCAATTCGAATTCAACACGAATATGTCGCTAGCAGCCAATTCCACGTCTCGATACCAAATTCAATTTAGTACTGTAGGTAGATGCCTATATCTAGAACGTTATTTTTAGGTGATGCCAAGACTTGTTCGCTCGCCGTTTTAACAAGATTAAGTTGAAACATCTTATTCTTGACAAATATAAACCCACTCTACGTTACAAGAGGGAATGATAATGTTTCTCGCAAGGTTTGTTTTAGAAATAATGTCAGGTTTATAATTTCTTTTTTTGTATTCTTTTTTAGTTATTTCTGCCTTAACGTAGTGTTGCTGTGTTCTGGTAAGAAGAGTATTGGTGCTGGTCATTGCCGCTGTAATATCAGGCTTTTACTACATTTCAGTTTTATGTTTTAGATGGTAATAATTATAATTTATATATTTATCTGACGACGAAAGGTCCACACTGACAAAAGAAAAATATTAGTAACAGTATATCTTGTAACCTATTTTAGTACTTATTATTATTAATTTATTTCAGATAATAATAATCCATAAAATACACAAACACTTTAACATAAAATTGAAATTATGTATAAAATTGACATTCATTAATTCATTGAAATAATAGCGTATATAATAAAATTATTAATTAAATTACTACAACATTATATACATCTTATGTACTAGGATTTTATTAAGTAACGGTTATGTATTTGAGATGCTTCTGATCTCTCGGTTTTTCCCCATCAAAAGTAAATTTAATATAACCTGGTGCATTAAAGAAAGGAATCTAAAATGGCGGCATGTACTTGCGTTGACAGATAGTACAGTCAGCATATAATATTTCAAGTTAAAGTTTTTTTCAAATTAAAGATAATAAAAACAAGACTGGGTCATATTAATTTCAAACTAGCTTCTGCCAACGGCAAACATCAAATATTCAGGTTTGCTTACATTTTCATTCTACTAATCTCATTTGACCGATTTACATAATTTAAACGAATAAAATGGTTGTAGACCGATACCTTTCATTTGACACCAAAATCGTTAAGATATCTCAACAAACAAAAAAACACATTTTCAAGTCCCATAACAAATTTTTTTTTCACGGTTGCTTTTGCTTACGGTACGCGCGAGAGTGAGTATAGACGGCACTAGTGTGCGAGCGAGAGAACATGATAAGCGCCGCCATTTAAGATTCCTCTGAACCGGGTTATAACTATGAAAATTAAAATGTGTCCGTCTGTCAGTGTCCTTTATTAGTATGGCCGCTCTAAAACCAAAAAAATAAATCTAATCAAAGCAAGACGCTGAGAAATTAAGTATCTTGTGGGATTAAAGAAACGGTTTCTTTTTCGACTTTTCTTGATTTTAATATTGCACTTTGTAACAACTTATTACAACTGACAAAGGTTATTATTTATTTTACATATTTTGCCGCATAATTATGACACATTGATAGCTGCGTGGGCACTGGGTTTTTAGTTTTCCGTGCCCAAAGGTTAAAAACGGGACCCTATTACTAAGACTCCATTGTCCGTCTGTCTGGCTGTCTGTCACCAGGCTGTATCTCATGAACCGTGATAGCTAGGCAGCTGAAATTTTCACAGATGATGTATTTCTATTGCCGCTATAACAACTAATACTGTAAACTATAAAACAAACATGATTTTGTGCCCTTTTTTTGTTTGATGTCTAATCTAGATAATGCCACGGAACCCTTCGTGCGCGATTCCCCAGTTTTATTCTATTCCGTGGGTGGTACCTACCCTTTCTGTCTTTCCTCTGTCTCGCACTTACCCAGCTTTCATTTCTCTGTGAAACTCATGTCTTTTCCATTGGTCCACAGTTCTGGTCGGCCTTCGTCCCGTGCTCCACTCAGAACAAAGACGCTGTGCAGCTGACCCTGGAACAGATCGACGTGATCAAACGCCTAGTGGAGAAGTACCCGCAGTCGCTTCAGTTCGCCACTTCAGTGACAGGTACGTACAGGTCTATTAGAAAAGTATGTTAGACAAATACTAGCCTTTTAATAGTTGGAAGCAGTACCTAATGTTTATTATTCACCCAGCTTTATCGTTTCTAACACTCATGGGATTGATCATAGAGAAGTGTTTAATGCACAACAGAAATAATTATAAATAAATTATAAACCAATTAAATAAATCTAACCTTCAAATCGCCATGCTTGGCAGTAGGTGTTGTAGTACTCAGAAGGACGCTGCTGCCCATCCTCTAGTCAATATCCCTCTGTCGCCTTCTACGACACCCACGGGTAGAAATGGGGTGGTGCTATTCGCGGCCAACATCACACGGCCCCAGCTTAGCACCGGTGTAATTTTTTTTCGAATTTCCTATATTTTATTTCATTCAAAGTTTGTCCTAGCAATACCGTACACAACAAAAAAAAATGATCTAATTTGGTGCAGTCAGTAAGTTATGCGCGTACATTTTGGCGACTTTGTTTTATCTTCTGTGCGTGTGTATGAAAGTGAACTCCTCCTAAACGGCTAGATCGATTTTGATGAATTGGTTAGTGTGTGTTCCAGTGGATTCGAGAATGGTTTAGATTCACAATTGGACCCGGTAGGTGGCTCTGCAGTCGAGTTCTAGGACTTTTTTTATTTTAAGGACAGGACAACGTCTGCCATTTCCGCTAGTACTATGTAAAATGTTAAACTAGATCGATGTCTATACGTGTACCAGATTTCATCTATTTTCGTTCAGCCGTTCAGGCGTAAAAGACTAACAAACATCTATCCATTTTTTTTAATAAATCTTTATTCACATGAAACAGTGACAAATTCTTAAGAATTTCCTGAACTCTGCGCTAGGTTCAAAGACCTGTATTATAGAACTCAATGACCTCTCTATGCATAGTAACATAATTTTTATGTAAATAAATGCAGTAGTGTGGATGTTTGAGTGAGTAGACAATTTGGTAAGGGAGTGTACAGGCGAGGAAGTGTGTCTGGTGTCTGGGTGGGTGGGTTAGTGTGTGTGTGTGTGTGTCTGTTACTGTGTCGTGTGCAAACTGTCGCATTTATGTTATTACTAGCTTTTTCCCCTAACTTCGTCCGAATGTCGGTTTTAAATGGATGCAAACGAAGTCGCGGATAAGAAAGTAGCTTACGTCCTTCCCATGGTTTAAGTTATCTTCATATTATTTTAAATTGGTAGGTTTTTGCATTGAATTGATTCCGCCGCTTTGTCGTGAAAACGTAATTACGGTAACAGACAGAGTTACTTTCGCATTTATAATATTTTGTATGATTAGTATGAATTAAGATTGAGTAGTTATAATAATATAACCATTTATTCTCAGGTTACAAAGACCCATAGAGAAATACCTTAACCTAAATATACATATAACAAAACAACAATTGTGTTAGTAAATAAACCTACCTACCTTAAACTACCATAACTCAGTTTAATTCTATCAAAACAAACCAGCACACGTTTAGATATTCAACGCTAATTAATTTTAAAATAAACTGTATTTGCTGGATGTAGCAAAGACTTAATAATTAGTCTAATGCTATTTTTTTATGATTTTGCGTATACGGTAGGTTGTTTTAATTATGAAAGTACGCCTACATCGCGATTACTCTGAAAAAACTCTTTTATAAGCTGAAGCATCTGAACATTGCAATCACAACTGCACTCCACTGTAATTTATGTTTATAAATGTCGCTACACTTTTATTACGAGAACGAAATGGTTAGTGCTGGCCCGCGGCGTATTTTACCGTTGTTTAAAGCAGTTTAAAATTATGAGAGCAATGTTAAGAGTCTTTTGGAACGTAAATTTAAATATTTCGAAATAATGGGTTGAGTAGTAAGACAAGGGATCTAGATGACGGCTTTTGTATCATTTACAGTAATTAAAGTTACATTTTCAATATTATTTTGGATGCTGTATTCACTTTGCTCGCAGAACGGATGGCCGATGGGGCCGAAAAGTTCTAGAGTGGCGACCGCGAACCGGAAGACGTTGCGTTGGAAGCCCTCCCACTAGGTGGACCGATGACCTGGTAAAGGTTGCGGGGGTCCGTTGGATGCGAGTCACAAGGGACTGGTCAATGTGGTGACACTTGGGGGATGCCTATGACCCGCAGTGGACGTCTTTCGACTGAAATGATGATGGTGATTCACTTTGCCAGAGCTTGCTGAAAGGAAGTCTAAGTCAAATTAATTTAAATAAACCATTTGAACGTCATATAAGAAAAATGTAATCTACTTTTCCAAAAGGTAGTTTCGTATGGAGAAGACTGGGTAAAAAACGAAATAAAAAACTAGACCAAAGATATTTAGAAGCCAGAAAATCTGACAATCAGTGTTACCAAGAGGTATCGTGCTAATATGATGTTGTTAGGTCGGAGTCGTATTGACCTTTTTTCGCAGTGGAGGCACCTATGACAAGATGCTGTGAATCTCAAAATGAGACTACACTCTTCCCTTAGTGTGTTTATAACTTCGAAAGGGGGCGAATAAGTGAGTAATTTAGACAAAGATCAGAACAATATCCTGTATAACAAATTACTTAAAAATCATCCCTCTCACTTAAGAGCTCAACTGTCTAATTAGCAGACAAAATAGTTAAACAATTGACGCGAATCTCCTGGAGATTTCGTTACATGTGAGTAGATGTACGGTCAATAACAAAAATCGATTAAAACTCTATCCACACATGGGCCGTGCCCGGGACGGGGACGGTCGTATGCGGGCCCTGATGAAATTTTCCAAAGAAAGTAGCGCATATTTAAAAATGAATGAAAAAAAATAATGACGAGTTTTTAATAGAAGCGGTACGCATATATAATAAAATAGTGACTGAGGGGAACAGATGAAAGCTCGCGGCATGTCCACGGTGCGGTCACGTCCCTGACGTGTGTGAACTAAAAGTCCCTGACGCAGCCCTGACGGGACCGGGATGCACAGTCTTAGGCTAAGAACTCATGATGCGGTTATCGCCCGCGCCCGCGCCCGCAGCGGGAGCCGAATACACCGCGCACACCGCGGGCGTAAACCGCGTCGTGAAATGTGCTTTTGTTTTATACATTTAAATCTGCATTCTACAGAAGCTGCGGGCCCGCAACTGCAGCCGGACCGGTGAAAACCGCATCGTGAGTTCTTAGCCTAAGACCGTGCATCCGGGTCCCGGCAGGGCTGCGTCAGGGACTTTTAGTTCACACACGTCAGGGACGTGACCGCACCGTGGACATACCGCGAGCTTTCATCTGTTCCCCTCAGTCACTATTTTATTATATATGCGTACCGCTTCTATTAAAAACCCGTCATTATTTTTTTTTAAATATGCGCTACTTCCTTTGGAAAATTTCATCAGGGCCCGCACACGGACGTGTGTGAACGAGTTCATATAAAATGTCACAACTATATTTTCACGGACACGAACCGACCCCGTCCCGGGCACGACCCTGATATGTGTGAATAGAGCTGAGCGTGTATTCGATTCGTGACGAAAACTTCATGTTTTCGCGTTTTGCCCAGAGCAATATCGTAATGATTTGATCAGATTATTTAAAGACAATTACAGTTTTAGAAAGATTAAGTCTTGATTTAGGGAACTACAGAGTAAAAATATAATTTTTAATAATGGTTTTTTAAAGCGAAGACAATCATTTCATAGCTTTTTACGAAAATAGACGTCAGAGTTAACTTTCAGGACGAATACAACCATTACAATATATTTAAAAAAATGTTGAAAAAGTACAAAATCAGTTCACTTTAATTTTAATTAACAATCAGAAGAAAAAGAAGTAACTGCTGAATACATTGTAACAACAATCTCCCTCTGTGAACACGTAGGTGAATTGAGCTGTCGTCCGATTGTAAATACCTAGTATCGGGAAGAATGACAGCTCACTTCACCTAGGTGTTCACCGAGGGAGATTGTAACAGAATAGCACTACAGTTAATCTGACACCACTGTTACAACTTTGACATCCATCTTCTAAACTAGCGCAATTAACAAAGAGGCTTCATGAAACACAAAAACAATTGTTAAGCCTGAGATTAAGTGAACAAATCTCTTTCAAATCCGCAGAGTAAACAGCATTTACTGCATGTTTTATTTTGGAACCATAAAAAAAACAAAAGACGTCTTTCATAAATGAACAAAAACATCCAGAAACGCAACTTGTATAAAAGTAAATCGTTTTTGTTTTAAACGATGCCCTGAGTCGTCGTATTACTACGCTGTGTCGTATCGACTAAACTAATTTGTAACTTTAAAACCGACTCGAGGCGGATATAGCCGGATTTGTCGTGTTCCGTTCTTCTAATTTATGCTGTTTTGTGTTTTTCTTTGTATTTTTTTCTTTCAGTTTTGATTTATTTGAGTCGTGGAATTGTATAGGTATTGTTCGTAATTGAGTTTCCTGAAAAAAAAACCTCATAATGTATTTGTATAAACAACAGAATCTTTTATACCAATCTTTATAGTCTTTCCTTTATAGTCTTTGTTTTATACCTACTCCTTTTAGAAGTTACACTTCTAATCTATTCCCTGAGGGTGAAATGATTTAGTTTTATGTTCGACTTGCTTAATATTTTGAATTTGTTTCTTTTAAAGTAGTTCAAAAAAATTGCTTTACACACATATAATAACATTTCATATAATAATAATAATAAATATCCATATAAAATTCAGAAAAAAATCACCACCATGACACTAAATTAAATACTTAAAAATAACAAAAACACATACAAAATAAATTGTAAACAGCAAAAAATAATAATAATATGTGGGGACATTTTAGACACGGCCATCTGACCCCAAACTAGGGAGACCCTGTAATATGGGTGTCAGATAACTGATATACATTTAAATACATACATATATAGTTAAAAAACACCCAGACACAAGGCAAACACAAGTGCTCATCACACAAATGTTTACCCTAGACGGGAATCGAACCCGCAACACGCTGCACAGCAGTCTATCGCTCAGCCGCTGCGCCAACCGTATCGTATTGAGTTTAATATTCGTAATTTACATATGTACATTATGAAATAAATACAAAACACAAACAAACAAAACAAACACAAATATACACACAAACGTGTGTATGTGTGTACACACATACACATAATACACACACACATTATACATTACATATACAAATATATTTTTTCGGCCCAGCAGATAACCGCGTTCATTGATGCATTATAGGCGTGTTACAGCTTGTATATGCTTGTGGATACAGATACTCCAACTTCCTAAATAAAATTAAATGAAAGTTACTTTTAATCAGTTATTAAAATTTACTAATTTGCATGTGTGGGGAAGATATTTGTAAAGAAAGATGTAGACCAGACTGGAGGAGACAAGCTAGAGATAGGGAAAAATGGAGAAGGTTGGGGGAGGCCTACGCCAAAGAGGCGACTTCCATAAATAACTAATTTCACATGCATGCTAAACATTATTAATATTTTATTTTATATTTCTAATAATAATTTAATACTTACTTAAATATTTTGAACATTATAATCACAAATATGAATTTAACTCAAATAATAAACAGTAATATGAATACGAATATGAATTGTATAACAATTAATACTTGGTAGGAAAATAATATGCTTAAATTGTTCCATGTATTTATGGTAGAATAAAGGCTTTTTTATTTATTTATTTAATTTGCATGTGATGGCCCAGTGACTAAGATGCCGCCTGTCTTACATGAGGTTGTAGGTTCGATACCGAGAAAGTGACCAACCCGACTTATTCAATTCGTTCTTTCTAAGTTTACCTTAGATGTCACTGACATCGTAGAAGGAAAACATTGTGAGGATTTTATATTCCTCACAATGTTTTCCTTGAATTTCAGACTTATGTCTGATATCACCTAACAGATCATGTACTCACTAGTTTTAAGCCTAGCGTGTAAGCTCTGCTTATGAACATTGTGGATTAAATAAATCTATATCTATTGTACAATATGCACACCCACAATACACAGCACACCCACCAACACACCAGTCGGCCCGCCAACGCACCACCGCCCAGGCCGGCAGTCCAACAACGACTGACCCCCCACCTATCGCACCGGTATTTATAACTGAGCGACGTATGCGCCCGAGACAACGTCATAATACTGTTGTCGGTTTGTAGCGTGATATACTGATATCTACATACACTACATCCCTTCCTTGTTTTAACTTAGTTGGATGTTACCACTTGACCAGCACCTGCACCTGTCCAATCGCCTAACTACGCACTCTCGCCGGCGGCCCACGTTACACTGACTCAGCGACACTAGACAAGACACGGGCAGCGCATGTACCCACTTACATACACTACATCTCCCTCCTTTATCAAATTAATTGACGCAACCAGTGTTTTTCAAAAACATACATTGCTCATCCACCCGACATCTTACGACTACTACAAATTGATTGAGTAATCATTTTCCTATTCAAATCACCCTCCGGAGACCCAAGGTGCCCGCCTGGACTTCCTGGACGCAACCACAGGATTCACCCTCAACCCTCCGCGACAGCACCGCACCGTTGCGCTCCGCCATCCAGACAGATCGCCACTGATTATAGACAGTCTGTCTCACAGTCATCAATAACGTTGACGAGGGCAATGGATACCCCGTCCCATGCGTTTTGTTACAACCAACGACACTATAAACAATCATGATTTTTATAAAAATTGTATATGTTTCAAATAGTAAATCATTATACAAGATTTGACTGCATTTTGCTAAGCAAAGCGGTAACGCTGTAGTGTAGGAATTAAACATAATTGACAGTTTAAAACTCAGGAAGTAATCTGGTTGAGTCAATAACTTATTGTTGATTTACTTAAATGGAGTTTATTTGTAAATTCAATACAGGTTAATTTACTCATATTATACGATTTTAATTCTGTTATTAGTTCTATGTGATTAAACCTCTAAAGCACTTTCCCAGGGGATAACTCTGTTATTATAACTATCCTAACTAAAATCAGTACCTATTTTCACTTGAGTCGGACATGTTTTATGAGAATATAATTTATCCCTGCAATTTGGTTCTTTCATACAAATAGTTATCATCATAGACCCCCCCGTTGGTAAACAACGTGTGCCAGCATGATTCCATAGTCTTTCACAAATCTTCGGGACGTTTCAACCAGCGACAGATAGGCCTCTCCATCACCAGTACGATAAAACTCGAGATAGAATAGGTTACCGGGCCCGACCGCAACTGCGAAGAGCTGTTGATATGATACTAGCGCCCTCGTTCACAACCCAGACAAATGGCATCTCCCACCGCCAGGCAGCTGAAGAAAAGGGGGCGACAGACAGGAACCAAGTCAGAGATGTCAATCAGTCCCTTCTTGAACCTCGCCGTGCTTTCAATCAATACATCCCGACGTGACAGCTGTAATTGCATTAACACTCCAGACAGACTTAAATGGACAGGTCCTATCAATATCTGTCTCTTTCCCGTTTTTATTGAAGAAAAAGATATAAATAGCCAAAAATGAGTTCAGCTCGTGCACAACTGAATTGGCACCAATAACCTCCAAGCCGGATTATTTGTACCAAGTTCCTTGCATTTGTGACAATACAAAGCTGAGGAAGGTGTTGAAAAAGCCATGGTCACGAAGCACTCCGATGTCCATGAAACCGTTGCGACCCAAATCCCTTGCAGAGCATCTGGGATCCGTGACTGAACCAACCCGCCAACTGCATGACATCATACACAAATCGCATGGTGCTATTTTTTCAAATAAACACCAACGGTTTAGATATCTACGTAAGCAGATCTGAAACACAAACATGTAACATTGTTTGAAATAAATAAAGCAGCTGAATACAAATATCACCAGTTATTTAGTTAGATCTCGGTCACTTCCATAGGTGGGCTCAGTCATTAATGGATTGTTGTAAATATCAGGATAGTGTAACTTCCTCAAATCCTTGGAAATTGCCGAAATAAAAGTATTAAAGTTAGCTAGTACTTGTACCTGCCCCTTGTTTTCTGATTGCCCCATGCTGGTCCCTTGTTGTGTTGTGTTGTTGTCCTCCATTGTCTATTCCTCAAAACCTCAAATATACTAAAATAATGCAGGCCTGGAAACTCCGGAATCCCAGTCCACAACCATTATATACATTAATCGAAGGTTCCTTGAGATCTTTTGTTGGAGAACTTTAGTCCGCGCATTAAACTTTGTTACAACGCCTGTCAACACCAATCCATCCATCTACTTGATATCCGCATGTCACTGCAGGGGCTCAGCAAAATATCAGCGTCACGTGTTTTTTCTTGATAAATGCTAAGCTGGTCTCCCATTTAGTGCACTATTGAGTTTCTCTTTCATCTTTCTTCGAATCATCTATTTTCTTCCGTTCCTTCGCATCTTAGCTTCTCCTATCCATTCGAGTGCAAAAGAATTGTATATACTACAGTATGTTGCTACAGGAAATTGCTGTAATAAACAGTGAGTTAAGTGGAAGTGTTGTTTCCATCTTCTATACAGACTATACACACATGACGCTCCCACAATAATTACCATGATGAATGACAGAATTATCATAAAGTTTATTCCAACCACTTTCTAATTTAATGGAGGTTTTTCCAACCACTTTCCAATTTAATGGGGCTACTAGCCACACAGAATAAACCCATTGTCATTTATGTTTAATACGTAATATATATGTATATTCTATTTTTTACTGTACTTCTAGATTACTCTGGCTCACAAACTAATTTATTGTGGTTGAAATATGAGGGGTGGCTGTCCACTGTTTCAATATTTGTAAATATGTGAACACTATGTATAAATAACTTAGCTGTCATTTCTAGATTTTAATACTTTGTGTTTACTAGTGGTTATTATGCAAGGTATTCATGTACAATTATATAATTTCTGTACGTACAAAATATTGTAAACATTTTCTTTTTAAAAGTAAGTATGGAGTTTCTTGCCCATTCCTCTCCATACGAAACCACAATCTGGAATGGGCAACTAGATTCAATAAATATAAATATATAAATATAAATATCTTGGGACAACTCACACACGGTCATCTGGTCCCAAGCTAAGCAGAGCTTGTGTTATGGTAACCAGACAACTGATATACATACTTATATAATTTATAAATACATACATATTATAGACAAACACCCAGACACAGAACAAACAATCATGCTCATCACACAAAGTTTGTCCCGGGTGGGAATCGAACCCACGACCTCCGGCTTAGCAGTCAGGGTCAGTGACCACTAGACCAACAGGCCCGTCATATCAATCTCGCCAATATGACGTTTAAAAGTGCCCTTCCATGGTTTAACCGAAATAAATGATTTGACTTTGACTTTGTTTAGTTTTCCTTAACTACATCCAGTGTGTCCAGTATGTATATAAATAGGAACAACTACTGCTGACCTGTTTTCCTTATAAAACTGTCAATTTAATGACCAGTAGGTATATTCTACTGCAAGCACAGTCGTTTCCGACAAATGTCAATTTAATGACCAGTAGATAATAATCTACTGCTTTCACAGTCGTTTCCGACACATGTCAATTTAATGACCAGTAGGTATGAGCTACTGCTTTTACAGTCGTTTCCGACACATGTCAATTTAATGACCAGTAGGTATGAGCTACTGCTTTCACAGTCGTTTCCGACACATGTCAATTTAATGACCAGTAGGTATGAGCTACTGCTTTCACAGTCGCTTCCGACACATGTCAATTTAATGACCAGTAGGTACGAGCTACTGCTTTCACAGTCGTTTCCGACACATGTCAATTTAATGACCAGTAGGTGTGAGCCACTGCTATCACAGTCGTTTCCGACACATGTCAATTTAATGACCAGTAGGTATGTTCTACTGCTTTTATGTGCTTCTTAATTTGTTGTTATAGAACATCGTGTAGGTAGCACAAATCAAGTAACCAAGCTTGAGGTCCCCAGTTTGACTCCCATTTGATTTTGAAATACAACAATCCTCTTCTTCTTCCGCCCTTAATCCATGCCACTTGGGGCTGCCACAACACGTCTTCGTCTTGCATTCCGTCCCGTCCCACCTCATGCCTTTACTGACTCCTTTACCATTCAAATCACTCACACAATCCATCCATCTTTTCTTTAAATAAATTGATTTGATTTGGCTTTCCTTTCCCTCTCCATCCATTCATTTTGGAATGTAACAATCCTATGTATATCTCCTTCCGAACAATTATCTACCTGTAGGAGACTGTTTTTTATCTGCATTAAAGAGTAGAGAATATAACAAAGTTGTGTTCCTCTTAGATAAGTTCTTTGTTTTCTCAGAAAACATTATTTTTTTTCAATCTACCTTAATAAATAAATGTTATTTTCTCTTTTTCTTATAAACATGAATAATCGCCATTATTACGCATTATTCTATTTCTCTTTTTTTATAGAGTTTTGTATTCTAAGAAAAACAACATTATTTCAATCGACCTTCAAAAATAAATGTTACTTTCTCTTGTAAACATGAATAATCATCATTATGACACATTTGATTTATAATAAAATACAAAAACTCACGGTTTTATCCTCGTCGCCAATGTACAATATGCACACCCACAATACACAGCACACCCACCAACACACCAGTCGGCCCGCCAACGCACCACCGCCCAGGCCGGCAGTCCAACAACGACTGACCCCCCACCTATCGCACCGGTATTTATAACTGAGCGACGTATGCGCCCGAGACAACGTCATAATACTGTTGTCGGTTTGTAGCGTGATATACTGATATCTACATACACTACATCTATACTAATATTTTACAGAGGAAAGATTTGTATTTTTTAATTTTTGTTTGTAACGAATAAACTCAAAAACTAAGGGTCCGGTTTCAAAAATTCTTTCACCAATCGATAGCTACATTATCGCTGAGTAACATAGGCTATACTCAAACGCGTACAAACAGTATCGACATCTTTTGTGACATTTTGGCTCAATTCCGTAGACATCTAGCAGACGCAAGTCTGTCATAGGCGCGTATTGTGTATGTGCCTCTGGCTTGTTTAGTCTATCTTTGTTATTGTCTCAATTAATTTAACTGTTTTTCTCATTAAACCATCTTATACACCTAATTTTGTTCTTTTGTAACTTTGCAAGTTGTAACACAACACTGTAATTGCTGTGCACACCTATAAGTGACAAGGTCACGTTGTTTAGTACGTAAGTAATATTATGAACCTATAAATGTATTTGTGACTTTGTTGTTGGAGTGCCATAAAAAATAAATAATTAAAAAATTAGGGAGCCTTGAGAAAATTCACGCGGACGAGTTCGCGGTGAAATTTGCTAGTAAATAAATAAATCTCCAATCTACCTTGACCAAGCAAGCTGATTAATGCTCTTGCCTTGTTTATATGTAAAGAGACATTTGCTCTAAGGTGAGATAATAACAGACAGCTATTTATTTTTAAGAGCCTTTAAAACTATTACTTACTTAAAAAAATAATGTTTTCGATTTGACGATTATGTTACATTTTATCTAATGGAAATATTTTTCGCTATTTCGATCAAACAATAGTCTAACATTTACGAATTGTATTTGTTGATTATGTTTACTTTTCATGTTTATTAAATTAACTTTTCATAGTCAAATGTTGCTCGAAAACCATTTTATTTTATATCCGATATTGCTGTTAAACTAAACTAAACTTAAACTATTACATAACTTTGCTATATAATACGACGTATCGGGGTTGCCGCAAGTTTTTTATGAAACAAATCTTCAAGAACCAAATATGATGACAAAAAATTCATCACTGTAGAATTCTTAGGACTACATTACGCAAACTTCTTAGAAGTTCATCAGCACAAGCTACTCTGCCAACCCTTTTACAAAAGCCTATAAATATAATATTTCTCAAAGTTAACCCTTAGTTTCTCTTGAACATAACGATGACAATAGAAAACTTGCTAAGTATTTTCCAGACAATGAAGCTACCCAGAGCTAACGACTATAAAATTTTCATCCTCACTCTGAAGCGTTGACATTAATTCATTTAGCGCGCTCTTGACTCATGTGAATGCAATATTTATCCAAAAATAAAACGAGCTAATTGCTTGCGTACACAGAGTTTTAATTAAATTGTTGGAAGCTACGTTCCACGTTTTGATTGGTTCATCAAACAAGCAACCATAGGCAATTTGACGTTTATTACGAAATATTTGTAAACATACATAGGCTATTTTTATACGCAATTTAATCAAATATATGTTGATAAAAACGTGTTCTCTTCAGATATCCTGGAGGCCCACAGTGCGCGTCCTCGTAAGATCGCCTCACTCATCGGCATCGAGGGTGGCCATTCCATCGCTAACTCGTTAGGAGTTCTCCGGTCTTACTACCAGCTGGGCGTCCGGTACATGACTCTCACCCACACGTGCAACACCCCATGGTAAGTGGTTCTGAGCGATACTAGCATCAGCGAAACTGTGGAACATTCAAACTGAAGACGACAAAAATGTTTTAACATTCACATCGACGTCATGTTTTTTCTAAGCCTTATTCCGCGCCCGTTTTGTGTAAGCAGTACAAAAGATTTGTGATCATAAATATCTTTTCGTGTATCCACAAAAACTGTTTGATAAATTATTCATGTACAGTCGCCGACTCCAGTTTGTATGTACCATGCCGCAGATTGCAAAGTTCACAACTAACTGCAATTAATTGTGCCCGAAATGGCGTATTGGAAAACGACGTTTCGGTTTCTACTGTAAACATTTCAATGCAATTCTGTTTGCGCGCAATTTGTCTTAACCGTTGTACAATTGTTTGTGAAAGTAATTGATGGCTGCGATGTTTCTGGACCTATTTCGATGTGATTTAATTCAGCAAATAAAATAATGACCAAAGTTTTGAATGTCTTGTTAGTAAAATAAGTTATGTCTAAGCATCGTTATCCGTATTTTCGCAAATAATTTGTACTATTTATTGTTGTTGGCCTTTTGCGCGATATAATAAGAAAGTCAAAGTGTAATAAATATTCCCTTTTTATTCGAAAGAAAGATCCAAGAGTAAATAAGTCTCAATCAATACCCGGATTACAAGTTTGTTGTTGTTTCGTCAATTTTGCGCGTGTTTATTTCAAGTTAAATACGTTTTCCTAAGTTAGGGACACAAAAGCAAATTACGGTTCAGAACTTGAACTTCACGTAAGATCGTGAATAAGTCATCGCATCATTATCTTTTGTAAGCAAATGTCAGGAAATTAGTACTTAGTTGCATACATTTGCATCTTTCATTGGACCACAAAGCAACAGAGGTAACCAAGCTAGTTCAGCTTAGACTCAATTCTATGAGATCATAGAGCAGGGCAGGAGTGATTAATTGATCGTATTGCAAGTCTATAAATATATGCTAAATCAAACACGATGTATATTCTAGTTCTGTTACTCAATCTCGACCTAAGTTATAATACCTTTATGACTAGCTGCCGAGTATCGTTGGAAACAGTCACAGTTGTTTCATAAAATTAAATTGGCATCACTGAACTCAAAGCGTTCCATAAAGTAAACATTTATTATTATTTGAACACATTACGTTCTATTATAATTTCATTAGCAACACGTTAGTTCGAGTGATATTCCAATTAGTTAACTCACTAATGTTAATCTCAATTATAAGGTGTGTGTTTGAAATGTTAAAACGGAAACAACGCAGGATAGATATAATTAAGTATGTGTAATATTTGTATAAGTACTATGTAATTTTGATTCTGTATTGATCAAAAGTAGTTAGGTACTTATTACATTTAATTATACGGGCTGTCCTATTGTTTCTCATATATTTTGCCCTTGGTCTTCAATCAGTCAGTTCAAACAATAAAGCTTTTTTACTAAAAACACAACCGCCTTCAAAAACTGAAAAGTGAAAAATAAATTTAGCACAGAACACCATGACTTTAGTTTCGTTAAGTCTGTGACTTTGTTCTGTATGTTGTTTTGTATTGCTTTTCAGTTTTTGAAGGCGGTTGTCTTTTTTGTAAAAAAAGCTTTTCATATCCCGCTTTTCTGTACCTCCGTCTCATCCAAATTCATAAAGAAACGGCAACACAGTTAAAACAGAGATTGAAAGTAACTATTTCAAAGATTAAATAAACAATAACGTCGTCTTAGTAACATTTCTGGGTATTTATCGATTTTTTTAAAAACTGCTGAATTAATTTCGATAAAAAAAATGTACAAAAAAGACAACCGCCTTCAAAAAGTAAAAAATAACTTTCAATTCACAAGTCGGCTTGTTTGGTTTTGCTTGTTGTTTTGTATTGCCACCGACTTGCTAATTGAAAGTTATTTTTTACTTTTTGAAGGCGGTTGCCTTTTTTGAAAATTTTTTTTTGCTTCTTGGTGTTTTCTCATCATAGAAATTAATTACGAAACGGCGCCACCAAAAAATAACTGACATCCCTTAATTTTCAGCCCTTAACCCCTAAGGGCTGTGTGTGTGTAATATTTTCTTGAAATTTATTTGGGACCAAATTTGAGGTATACACTATTTTTATTTTTTTTATTGAACGTGTAAATATTGTATATTTGTTAAAAAATAATAAAAGATAGAGATACACTATGAACTAAAAAAAGAATCATTGAAATCGGACTACACTGAAAAAAGTTATGCGTGGTCAAACATAAAAATAAATATATCAAATTAAAAAAAATGTTCATAAAATGAAAAGTACTGGGCCAAACAATGTTAAATTTTTATGGGACCAAATAAAATAAATAAAAAAAAGACACTAAAATAAAAATACATGTTCCAGTCCAGTCGTAATTAGTTTATACAAGAATGTATTTCCACGAATCTGATCCTAACCCCCAAACTAGGCCTGGACCTGTATCTTGGGGGTCAGCGTTGTTTTTTTTTTTTTTTTTTCGGATTGGCATCTCGCAGGTCAACCTAGGAGGTTGTCGGCTGCTTAACCGGACTTTCCTGTGGTGCCTTAAAAATTATTATTTTTAGGGCCTCCAGCCAGGGCATAAAAGCTTACAAACTAAGCGACTACACGCTAAGGGCACCCCCTGTGGGGTACGAGCCTCGGCTTAGGGCGTCGCTGGGAGAGGACAGCAAAGGGACAGGCTGGATCGGATTTCCATTATTTAGGGACGAATTTAAAACTACAGGCTCAGCGGCGCGGGCTGGCACGAGCAAGGGTCGGGGAGGGGACGTACGGGGTCGTCGCGGCGGGCCTCGGCGGCGAGGACGGAATGACGGCGGTCTGTGTCTGTGTTTCTTAACTGTACTGGTGGCCTTATTGCTCTCCTGGAGGAGAGTAATAGCATCGTCAGGGTCGGTCAGAGTATGTCTCGGTCGTCGAGTCTTACTAATACGGGAGGGAGTGTACCGGGCGGCCGATACGATTAACGGGTTAGAGTGCTTCTCAGCAGTGTCGAAGAAGCGCTTGGCGGAGCGTTTCATGAACTGCTGGATGGTAGGTATTTTTAGATCGAGATGGAGGTTCTCGTTGCGAAGGTAAAAAGGGGCTCCTGTGATTCTTCGCAAGAAACGGTTTTGGAGGGTCTGCATGGGTCAGCGTTCAGCCATGGGCTCAATTTTATTGTTGATCAAAAATGGAGGAGAGTCGGATACATAATTCACAGCCAGGGTAAGTACGACACTTACCCTGGCTGGCTAATAACATGTAGGTAAAAATAAATTATCTATTACAAAAGAAGGTAGAACATTTATACAAGGTAGAACACATATCGGTATTAATTAATAATAATAATAATAAACTATTCCGCATCAAACTAAAGAAGAATCACGTAAATCGGATCATAAATCTCAGAGTAATCGATGTACATACATAAAGAAAAAGAACCAACCGAGAACCTCCTCCTTTTTGAAGTCGGTTAAAAATTTAAATGGGACCCCTGAGGTATACCCTATCCATTAAAAAAAGAATTTCCAAAATCGATGTATATTTACCGGAGACATCGCGTAACAAATATACAAAATAAAACATAGAGTCTTATTGAGAACCTCCTTCTTTTTTAATCCTATGTAAAGAGAGTTATCATCATAATCATCAAGCGAAAGACATCCAGTGTTGAACAAAGGCCTACCCCATAAAGAGGGGGTTTGCCAAATCCCCCCCCCCCCCCTAAGAGTACCTACCATAATCTCGGCCTCCCTCAAAAGGGGGGGTGCCATAATCCCCACGTTTGGCAGGCGTCTTGAAGATCGCAGTGAAGTTGTTGAGTACAGTGAGTAGTTTTATATTATTAAATTAAATTTTTCAATTTACCTTAAAATTGCTGTTCTTGGTTTTTGACTTCTTTTGCAGCCGGTTGATGTCCATTGCTGAACGTAGGCTTTACCGATGTGTTTCCACCACATGCTTCTCTGTGGTTTTAATCAGGTCGTCAGTCCATTTTTTAAGGGACTGTCCTAGGCCGCGATTTCCAGGCTGTGGTCGCTATTCCAGACTATTACTAATAAAATAGATACGATAAAATTGGTGTTTAAGTTTAGGTGGGAATCGGTCTTGAATGAACCTTATTTTCTTGTATAAAATACATGTTAAGTATTATGCGAACTCACTACCAGTTGAGTACTCTCCTCTATTGAAAGCTGCTTGAAAGTTTGCTTTGCATAATATTTCCGTCGTCTCTCACAGACTGAAGCACTCGGATGCTATCCAATCGAGGATGTAATAAAAAGAAAAACCAGTCAAGTGTGCACCGCACTCAGGAATCCGTACAACCAACATGAACATTATTATTTATTCATTTTTAACTGAATCCGAAAAGGTGGTTCTCTGTTAGACGTTCGTGATTGACTTACTGATCCGATTTAGATGGGGTTTTGCTATTCGGCTGCATATTGGCTAATATATTTTTTTTACAATTTTAGTTACATACAAATTTTAAAAATCTAAATAATAAAATGATTTTTTTAATCTTTTTAATATCTCAATATACAATATTTGGAGTCTCTTGGGCACATTCCCAGTTGACGACGATGTGGGGGATTTTTTTGATGCCTTATTGTCTTAGCTTTTGTTTTTGTTTTTAATAGTTATAGGTTTTCCTTTTTTATTTTTAAATGTAAATAATAAAATTATGTACAACTCCAAGAAAAAGGCAGGAGAGCTTAAAGGGCATCAAAAAACTCGTCCACATCGCTGTCAACGGGAAACGTGCCCAACAGGCTGGCAGCATTGCCACGTTGTATGGCAATGCTGATTCTTTGACCCAAGAATAGACCAGCCTTCGGGTCACGTCGTCATATTTATTTTTTTCTGGGAAGGTTTTAGTGTATAAACCGTTGTCCTAGATTATAAGATACTTTCGATTTCCACTAATCAGTGTAGTGCTTGATCAAAGTTTTTCTGACTTTTTTTGTGTTACCGTTTCTTGGATATGGATGATAGAAGTAGGCACTAAAAAGCGAAAAATAAACAACTTTTTTTCATAAATTCAACCTACTTTAACCAACATGCTAAGAAAGGTCATCAGCCTGAAGACGTCCACTGTGTTGGACGAAAGCCTCCCCAAGGGAGGGAGGGGAACTTGCCTAAGGAAAGGTACATCCTTGTAATAGATAGTTGGACGAACAAACTGTTAAGATTCCAACTTGTGTATTAAGAACTCATCAATCCAATTGATTAGGAGATTCCCAAACAGATGCAGTCCGTATGGTGTCGGACGTAAAGAATAGCACCATCCCATATCTTCCCGTGGGTGTCGTAAGAGGCGACTGAGAATGTGCAGCAGCGTTGTCTGTGCCTTTGTAACAACCATACTGCGATCGCCAACCCGCCTGCCAAGCGTGGCGATTATGGCAAAACCCCCCGTTTTGGGGGAGGCCTAGGTCCAGTAGTGAACGTCTTTCAGCTGAAATGAAACAGATGTGCAGGACTTCATTTCAAGCTTAGTAATCAAAGGAAAATTCCATTTTTATAAGGTTTTCTTTTAACCCTTTCAGTACGGTACCCCAAAAGACCTGATACTTGCAATTTCTAGACTGAAGTTCTTTTATACCTCTAGATGCCAATTACTATTTATAAGATGTTTATAGCCACTACAGACCAGAGTTCTACAAACGTCTTGAGACTAAGCTTGATTGGCAGCGCAACAGCATCCTTAATCTCTTGCTTTGGAAGTTTGTATGTGAGGCTAATCCCCATAAAATTAGTAGGTATAGATAGGTCCATCCATGCAGGAGGGAATTAATTCAAACTGGCAGAACGGTGTCCTTAACTACGATTCAGTTCAGGGAACTACAATCTGAGGACTACATTGACGCACTGGCAAAGTGGTGGCTTACTAAGTCCTCTTGCGAATCTTCACAGCAAGAGTGGTCCGTACTTGATAGCAGTCTATCAAGTATGGACATTCTGGTTTCGAGCCCACGTCGAACAAAGTGTTATTGGCTTATTGCATTAGCCCCGAACTTTGGAAGTTTGTGGAGTGACACCCCCGTACCTAGGAAAGCATATAACAGAGTTGGTTCTCTGCCAGTTAAAAAAGTTAAAAATCAAATCACTATGCGACAATGTCAATGTCAATAACTTATTGTCATATAATATGTAGTCCAATTAAAGCCATTTTTATAGATATAAGGCCAAATACTCAAACGCTACTCAATGTTAAGATGTCGTTAAGTCTGGTGCTGTCTCTATCACTTTATGTCAAAATGACTGTGACAGTACGAGACTTAACGGCATCTTAAAATTAAGTAGCGTTTCAGTATTTGGCCATAAGACTTTGAATGAATTTTACCCCTCTGATATTTCCCCGCCGCCGCCGCGTCGTATTGGATTGCCCCATCGAACTGTGAAAGTAATAATAATAATAATATTTTTTTTTAATTTTTAAATGTTTTTATTTTTTATTAATATTTAAAAATGTAATCTAAAGGTAAATATGATAAATAAATGGTGATAGTAATAATAATTATAATATATGTGGGGACATTTCACACATGGCCATCTGACCCCAAACTAGGGAGACCCTGTACTATGGGGTGTCAGATAGCTGATATACATACACAAATACATTTTAAATACATACTTAGATAGATAAACAACACCCAGACACAAGGCAAACATGTGCTCATCACACAAATATTTACCCTGGGTGGGAATCCAACCCGCAACACGCTGTACAAGTGAAAGAGTACCTACACCTGTAGGTCGATTCTGTAAAATTCAAACCATAACTCGCATCTCACATCGCTATTCACTCTCACTTCGCATAAGGTTCAAAATTACCTTGATATAATATTTGACTCTTAGAATCGGGTTCGAGTGCGAAGTGACTCGGAAATGACAATACAGAATGCTACTTCTTACGTCATCTCATACTTTATCTGTCAAAATCTCCATGTCCATTTAGTTCAACTCGCTGACACGCTCGCAAGGGTGGCGCTAGTGTAAATTCGAATTATCAACCGAGTTTTTAGAATGTCAACCAAGAAACTCACAGCGGATTCAGATTCGAAGTTTAGAATGAGGTCTTACAGAATCACACCCCAGTACACTATAATATCTCCTGCGATCTTGACTAGTATTGATTGAATTGGCTGCCGTGATATTCAATCGGAAAAACATATCTCGATACTTTCGTTTAAATAAAATACACGATACACAAAAAGCACCTGTGAGAAACTTTCCTTTGACTAAATCACCATCAAATCATTATAAACTATACATACAAAGCCTAGTTTAGTTTAAACTATCTGTAACCATATGAACACTTCATAAGTAGGTACTGTTCAGTAATCCCGCTGTGTGCGCAATGTCGCGACAAAATATAAACTAACGTTGTTTTAATGAATGAACGCTCAAAGTGTGACGTAAGCTCCGCGCTTATAGTTCAGGTAACACCTCGGATTTCCTGGCAAAGCTTACTGGCACCCTAACTACATTTGTACCTACGTGTAGGTACTTATGTGACGGGTGCGTCTTCAGCATGTACAGTCGAACAAGCTGATTGGTTTACAGGCAAAAACTGGAACTGGAATGACTTGTGTGTATTGTATTGTTTGTGAAAATTTTAATTTTATTTGTAATTCAGGGATAATTTTGTGATTTGTTTTATTTTTAATTTTATTGACATTTTATTTTTATTATAATTCTGTGACCTTTTTAATGGATACGAATTTTGACATTGTTTTCCGATTTGTTGTGGCAGTATTGTGTTTTTTATTTTTATGTTATCTGATATGGGTCTTGCCTGAATTAAATGGTTTTTTTTTATATTCATTTCTATACTACACTCACAATGTTTCTTTTTTCAGCCTGTATTTTCCCACTGCAGGGCAAAGGCCTCTCTACTCTCCTTCCACTTCTCTCTGTCAAGGGCTATTTCAGACCAGTCTTTGTCAAAGGAGTCTAGATATATCCCGCCACCTCCGCCTGGGCCTACCGCGATGTCGCTTACCACGTAAAGGGACCCATTGGGACACTCACAATTTATTAGTTTTTATATTTATTATATTTAGTGCGTAGGTACCAGGGATACCTACGTGTTCGAGTTAAAAATACGGAATAAAATTAAATATTGCGAGTGTTGAAAGATGAATATTTTGCCTGTAAACCAATTAGCTTGTTCGACCGTACTTCGGTGTAGGTATTAATTGTGTAGTTTCCTGCAATAGCAATGGTGTACAAGACTATTTACCTACTTTATCGTGTGACCAATATTTCGACGACACGGTTGGCGCAGTGGTTGAGCGATTGACTGCTTCCCAGCGTGTTGCGGGTTCGAATCCCGCCCAGGGTAAACATTTGTGTGATGAGTACTTGTGTTTGCCTTGTGTCTGGTTGTTATTTATCTATATACGTATGTGTTAGAAAATGTATTTGTGTATGTATATCAGCTGTCTGAGACCCATAGTACAACAGAGTCCCCCTAGTTTGGTATCAGATGGCCGTGTGTGAAACCTCTCCACATTGAATTGTATTATTATTAGGTATATTATTTCCCAATATCATTGAAATTGAAGCGGGAATTGGTACTTAATAATAATCTTTATTTCATTAACAATAGTTAGTACATGATTATACAAAATAGATGCTTTAAGTAATAAAACAGTAGGTTCTACACAAAAGTTTTATCATTATAGCCGAACTAAGGGACACCTGAATTTGGGCTTACAGCTGTAACCTCCTCGAGTTACATTTAAATAGGTTTCTTAAGTCTTACTGTTAGAGTTCTTATTGCGTTATAATGCTTGACAATCAACTCAAAAGATTACAAATCAACACAAGTAGACGTCCCGTGGGACGCTGGGAGATTTGTCTAGCCAAACGATTCACGTACTGACAGACGGGGAATTTGGTAGATATATCCCGACTACGCTACTAGGCAGAAGTCTGGCTTAAAATATCCTAAGGTCATACGGCCAGACAATTATTTTTATCACGTAACACAAAGTTCTGCCGTTATATACGACTTCTAGGCAAAAAAGAGACCAGACTTCTTTTTTAAATTGCGAGTAAAATAGATTACTTTCTTTACATGATATGACGTTCAAAAGTGCCTTTTAATGTTTTAAATGAAATAAATGATTTGACTTTACAGGTGACGCACAGTGAGCAAAATAGTAGTAGTAATAGTAATAGTAATATTTATTCAAAAAATTACAAGGCATAACAATTACAGTTTGCTTAAATGTAAATCATAATACTAAGATTTCCGTGCCTGAACTAGGTAATCCTGTGTTTCAGGCGAGAAGAGCTAAAGTTATTTTATAAAATTTAATAAATTATCACAAAATCAAAGAAAAAGAAAAATGTACAGTAGACGAATAGCTGCTATAAAAAAAAATAGGAAAAAAAAAAAAAAATTGGTTACAATATACGGGCAAAAACTGAATATTTCTACGTTCAATTCTATTGTTGTCTTATCTTTCTACTACACTGACCTTTATCTGTTCTATTGTGTTCTTATTTTATTATATTACTTAACATTATGCTCTAGTAGTTATAATTGAAAGTTAGCTACCTGTATACCGATCTCTTTGTTTGAATAAAGTACCAACGCTGAGGCCATTTATAGGTCGGATTCTTTTTAAATATAATAATAATAATAATAAAGCCATTTATTTCCCAAAACATAACATATTACACTTTATCTACACACATTCTTTCAATTATTATTATTTCATGCAGTATTCAAAATCCCATGCAACATATACATAAACAACTAATTTTAACTTAAAACATATTAAAATAACTTAATTTTAATAAATAGTCTTTCATTTACCTAACATGTTTCAATGACTACCTATCTATTATTATCTACAGTTTGACTTAATTTAATGTTATTATTGCATTTTTTGTTCTTCATTAGCATTTAATATTTACTATTATCTATTGATACATTACTTTTGATGAACAAATATCAATTGATTCCATTATAATAATACATTCAGAATAGAATAAATAAATTTTAAAATGTAATTTAACTAAAATAATAACAATTGATTCAATGAAATCTCATTATTATACATTCGAAACATAATATTTAATTTAATAAATATAGACTAATAAATATAGGCTATATATTTGAATAAAGTACCAACGCTGAGCCCATTTATAGGTCGGATTCTTTTTAAATATAGGTGACGACCAAAATAGTGTGCATACTGGAATCACACTGACATGGGTTACCTACGCTTGCCGCGGTCGCTTTGTGGATGGATGGTCATGAATTTCATACCAAGTGTTTGGTCCCGGCTGTCATTCGTATAGATCTTTGATAGTCGTTATGTGTAGTCAGAAGCCAGAAAGTCTGACAATCTTAGGGTATCATGTTACCCAATAACTGGGTTGTGGAGGTCAGACAATAAGGCAGGCAGTCGCTCCATGTAAAAACTGGTATTGAGCTGCATACAGTTAGACTGGATGCCGAAGCAAATATAGTTGGGAAAAGGTTAGGCAGTTGATGACATTGTTAATTATACTGTGTTAAGTGTTATAACAAAATTCCTAGTGATGTATTGCAACTTAGTGAAAGAAAATTTAAAACAAATATTAACACTCTTTAAACAAGCATGTTACAGTTTAGAGGATCCATGATAAGATTGCTTGGAAATATGCTGGTCCGGGCTCCATAAGACAATTAACAATCTAGACAAAATCAAACTGATTGCTAATTAAAACTACTTAATTTATACTTAATAAATACATTATATTTAATTCTTGCTTTGGTTCACACACTAGTTCATTTGTTTTCACATATAGAAGCAACAAGAATAATGTAAGCAGTATTTTGTAAAAACCTGAGTTTAAAAGAGTGTCCGTGGAGTTTCTTGCTCGTTCTTCTCCATAGAGACCTATCTACGTTTTGGAACGAGCAACTAGCTTCAACTTTCTGTCTAACTGACCGACTCCTTGACAATTCAAAAGTGCCTGTAAATGGTTTAATTGAAATAAATGCTTTGACTTTGACTTTGTTCATAGTATGTTGGAATGTGAGGAGTGATTGTCTACTTTTTCAATAATTGTAAATATGTGAACACTATTTATCTATATATACAACTTAGCTGTCATTCTTTATCTTTTAATACTTTGTACATACTTCAATATAATGTTTTTTATGCAAGGTCCATCGTATTCACGTATAGTTATATAACAGTAAACTATAAATGCAAAATATTGTACCTACAAATTATTTTTAAAAAAGAGTAAGTATGGAGTTTCTTGCTATTCTTCTCCATACGAAACTACCTTTTCGAAGGGATAACTAGAATCAACTTTTTTTTATATGACGGTCAAAAGTGCTTTTTGATGGTCTAACTAAAATAAATGATTTGACTTTGACTTTGACATTTTCATAATAAAGTTCAGTCAAATATCTCATTAAATCAACAACTTAACTCTCCAACATGAATACCACTCCCTATCCTTTATGTTATTATGGCGGTACAGGTGATGCATGGCAAGCCTAACCCAGCGTAGCATAATGCTCAAAGGCCTGTTACTGCCGCTCAGGAGCTACTTACCGTGCGATAAAAAAAAAAACTACCTATATATGAGCGCTCAGCCTGTACGGAGGGAAAACTCTTTTAGTTAGAAACAGGAGGTACTCGTAAAGTACTTTGTAATCATTTTTACAATGTTCACCATAGTCCCCATTCTCCTTAGGAAATGAAAATGCTCAGTAACTGCAGTAGTACCATACCACGGGCTAGAGAATTGAAAATTAGGTATTTGTAAAATCTATTGCTGTCGCGCGATGCCCGAACACGAACCGCAGAGCGCGATAGAGATAACTGCAGCTTTGACCGATAATACCTATTAAAAGTACACAAAATCAATGATTCGTAGTCCCCTGTTTTTGTTCTCCAAAACTTAACCGATTTAACTGCATTTTTCATTAAAAAATAAAGAAAGGCTTTTGCCGTGTTCCTATGTTTTCTATTTTTTATATAATCAAATCAAATTTGTTTTCTGAATGTTTGAACACAGCGGAAAATCATGCCAATTTTTTAGGTTTTTGAATATTCATATCTCTTTTAATAATAAATTTATGAGAAAAAGGAAAACATAGGGACATGCCAATAGTAGCCATGGATATTTAAAAAAAAATAATTGATCTACTGGCATTATCCAGGGAGGAAACAGGGGACTAGTTTGTATGGAAAAACGGCCCTTGTGTTTCCTCTTAAATTCATTTAGTATTGTAAGTTTCAATTATGTGAGACTTGATGGTAATGCAAGAATTAATTTTAGTCTAAGGAAAACGTGACACACTGTGTTATTCGAAGGGATATTTAATATTGGTTAATAGTTGAAATCCCTCGTTTTGAAATTGTTGCCATCAATCGGGCACAAATCGAATCCATCTGTAACACTTTTAGTCCGTCCTCTTATTCTCTCGAGAAACACGTCGTTCAGATATTTTAGAAACCTAATTAGATACTTCACACGCACCACAACCAATTAAAAACACAATTTAAAACATCCGTCCACAAAAATACAAAAGCACTTAGATTAAACCACTTTCCTTGAACAGAAACGTAATAACTAAATGAAAAGCTGAACAAATCTCCGGTCTCCTTATCCAGCGTTTGTTAATTACGTTAAATCTTTGCTAAGCATTGGTGTCAGTGTCCCGGCGATCCGTCTGCGACGTGACGGGCTAAGCGCAACAAATGTCACGGTGTTCTGTAGAGCGGACACACACACGAGCGGAGAGGAGAGCAGAGAGGGCGGCGACCGTGGAGCAATGAATTATGTCTTAGTTATTTCTAATACTGTTGTAAATTAATCTATGTAAACATATTGTAATTCTTAAAGGCATGTATTTAACACGGCAAACTAATCTGGTTTAGGGTTTTAAAAATAATTATAAAGGGGTAGTAAAAATAATAGCTACAGTGAAGTAGCATTTTAAATATAAATTAGCAGCTTTATATTGAGTTGTAAGCTTTATTTAAATTTAAATGGCTTATTATTAGTCACCTGGAAAATAATAATTTAAATTTAAAAAGTGATTTGGTTCTGGCACTCGGCTGCCGTTGACGCGGCACGCTCGCTCGCTTCGTGCGTAAGGGGTCACAGTTCTAACCTAACGAAGTCGGATCCGCCCCAGGGGGGACTTAAGGGTCAAAAAGATTTGGTGAGCGGTTATCCATTTTGACGTCAGTTCGACGGAGCCCCTGCGGGGCTCCTATTTCTGTGTGCAGAGATTAAAAAAACCTAACTAAACCACACCTCGGAGTGCTCGACCGTCTTCTTCTGATTTTAGTCGCCAAGTCATGATTTATAGCTCCTCAAGTTATTTTATTAGTTCCAACACTTAGTCGCCTTTTAAGTCATTACCCACCTGGAAAATAATAAGCCATTCTTAAATAACTTTTTTTATCTACAAGCATCATTAAGACAAACTATAATAAAGTTTTGTCAATGTATACCTTTACGACGCGACGCCGCAATGCACGGCACGTTCTTTGCGGAGTCACCGATTTTGGCAATACCTGATGATGCACAGCTTGTATAGGTGTTGGCTCCTAAATAGGAATAATGATAAAGTGGAACTTGACGACACGGTTGGCTGAGCGATTGACAACTACGGAGCGTATTGCGGGTTTGAATTCCACCGCCCTTGTGTCTGGTTATTGTCTATCTATATACGTATCTATTTATGTATGTATGAATATCAACTGATTGACACCCATAGTACAAAGTCTGCCTAGTTTGGGGTCAGATAGCCGTGTGTGAAATGTCCCCACACATTATTATTATTATTAACTACAGGCTTTGTGGTTTAAATCTTTTCTCAATGTGTCTCTATTTGTCTTGAACCAATCTGGCGTTAAATACCCGCCACATGCCGTCACCAATTCACACCCCAATGTAGATATAAGGACAAGACTTAGTCAGTACAAACGACGTGGCATTTGTAACGTCCCCCGCATTAAATACTTTGAATTCAACATCAAATGTGCTGCTTAATGGACAAACATTAGTCTCCGGTAAGGGACAGAGACGTGGTACGTGACACTTGTATTACGTAGTTATGTTGGGACACGGCGCTTTAGTGCTAGTGGTAAGTCGAGTCACTAACATTGCATTTTAAGGTAACTGTTTAAGGGCCTTTTGTTTTGGTACATATATTTTTTATTATAATGTGTCTTGTCCGTGTGGTGCCGGACGTAAAGAATAGCACAATCCCATATCTTCCCGTGGGTGTCGTAAGAGGCGACTAAGGGACTCACCAGAGAATGGGCAGCAACGTTCTCTGTGCCTTTGTAACAACTATACTGCGATCGCCAATCCGCCTGCCAAGCGTGGCGATTATGGCAAAGCCCCACTTGGGGAGGCCTATGGCCAGCAGTGGACGTCTTTCGGCTGAAATGATGTGTCTTAACGTCGTCCTTGATGTCGTCTCTCACATATGAGGTTGTAGGTACAACCGGCCACGAGTAATCTTGATTAAAAATAGTATCCGTGAATTTTCTTGCTCGTTTTTCTCCATAGAGACCTACCTTTCGTTTTGGAATGAGCAAACTATAGCTTCAACTTTCTGAATAACTGACCGACTAATTAACGATTGAAAAATTCCTGTAAATACTGTGATTGAAATAAATGCTTTGGCATTGACTTTCCTATTTTCATATTCAGAAGTAAGTGTGAAGAATATATGAGAAAAGTATTTAATTAATAGTTATTAGTCGTTATTATTATTGTTGTTACCTTTAAATTATAAAAGCTTAGTGTTTGATTTCGTTATACTCGTAGTGAACGAAATCACGTTCGTTTTTGTGAATACCAATAAATGTTTTTGAAACGTGTTGTAACTATTTTGATATGTCTTTTCTTTATTATATTATTACTAGCTTCGTCTGTATAGACTTGAGAGTTAAACCAAAGTAATAAATAACCCCACGGGAACGTAAAATCGGATAAAAATAATCGTATGTGATAAACTAAATCAATATCTAAATGTGTGTCAAATTTAGCTAGTTCCGTATATAAAACGCGAAACTGTTTTATACATCCATACATCCTCAAACTTTTGCGTAACTAACATACTTCGTTCAATTATAATAATATGTAGTAGAATTAACTGTCATGGTCTCATGAACGAACATCTTAAGACATGTTTAAACGTTGTATTTTAACTGCAAGGCAACTTTTTTGTTGATTCTAATAATATTCCCGAAACATAAAGCTTAACGGTTGTAAGGGTCTTACAGTAACAGAATGGTTCCCTTTTTATTTTCTAAGACAAGAACATGAAAGCTTTCTTTCTCATCAATCTTTTAATAATTAAATCACAAGAAGAAAAGAACGCGAGCCACAAAAGTCGATTACAAAATATCCTAATCCCGTAATATTTCCCGAAGACAGCGGTTTACCACGTTGTTTCTCATTTCACCCTCAAAACTCGGAGTGAAAAATTTACGAAAATTCAATTGTGCTCCAACAAAACAAAAGCGTACAATTAAAACTGAAAATTGTAAAAGAAATTCACTTTAAAGTTAACAAAGTAAATATCTGGATTTACGAAAGAAGCCGCTACCGCCGCGCCGCCTACCTGCTTGTTTAAAGATTGGACGAAAAGATCGGAGAGATAAGACTTTGATAATAATTACGTTGAAAACCGTCAGATGTCGGTGCCGATATGCAGTGCTGGAAACATTTTTAGTCTATTATTAAGGCCTGGTTTTCACAGACCCAGTTTCTGACCACCCAGTAGTCAGCAAATGGTTCTGCTGTTCTGCAACATACTGCCGTCAATACAGTAGTCACTTTCCTGACGTGTTCTCACTACTGGGACTGCATTACTAACAGCAGTACACAGCTACCTACTGTGTTACTAGTTCTAACCAAGTGTTTTTGTCCCATTGCGTGTGCACTTCCCCTTCAACGAGAGTCAACGAAATAAATTATTGAAATCATAATACAGTCTAAATAATATTTTAACTTATTTAGACTGTAATAATTGAATAATTCATTTCGTTGGCTGTACCTTTCGTCACATTCGACGTGGCGGCACCAGGCAGATTTTCTTTAAATAAAAAGCAAAAGGAAATATCATAAGGGCAAGTAGACGTGACGGCGACTCGACATGGCGCCGACTCGACGTAGTGGCGACAAGACGCAGCGGCGACTCGACGTGGCGGCGACTCGACGTGGCGTGACTCGACGTCAAGGGAATAAATCGGCATCTGGACCTATGTCTGAAATCGTCAATCCGCCTTTAGTAGGTAAACGTGGTGATTAATACTCGTGCCTTCTCTATCTGAGAAGAGATATTTGCCCTTCAGTGGGACAATTAGGTATTTATTTTATATTGTTTTACTAACGTACATATTTTGTTTCGGTATCAAATTAGTGTTAGCTTTCAAGCTTAAATTCTTCCCATAATAAAACTCTCGCACGGTTTTATCGGAAACGTGAACATATTCACATCGATTCAATATTAACGTTGGTGGAGGTTGCCGCCCATCCATCTGATCCCTTAATCGCTTCTTACGGCACACATGGGAGAGGATAGCGCCTCCCAAGACCACGAGACAAATTCCCTTTCGTTAATATCGAACTGGGCTCTCAACTAAGTATTAGTAAAGTCAGGCTTATCTCGCTGAGGAGTTTCATTTTTACCAATCAACGAGAACCTTTTACGTAAGATGAAGTGTTGGTACTTTATGCTGTGTTATGAAGAGGTTTTGTGAGATCGATTTTGCGGTGGGCCATATCAAAAACTTAGCAAGAATATTTTTCAGAACTTCTTCTACTTAAAAACCTACAAAGGCTTCCACCAATTTCCCGTCTTATAAAAGAACGTCTTGTGCTAGTCGCTGAATAAAACGGTAATGTCTCGAAACAGAATATCATGATACTGTACATTTACTCAAGATTACCACCTAATCACCCATTCTAACACACACACACACGATATTCCATTCAATTCTACTTATTTTTAATTTACTTACTTTACACATACATTCTAAACATTTACTCATCCTCATACACTCACATAACTCCCTCTATTTCCTGTTACTTTCTTTTTATTTAATGGTTTTGTTCAAATTTTTTTTTTTTTTTCGTATAAAGTTCTTGTTTGCTACAGGTGAACTGCGCTACTGCCCCTGCAATTTCTTGCGGGAATCAGTGTACCTTTGTGCGTCTACTTTTAATTGAACACTGGTACTCAATACTCATAAATAAACAAAATAAAAAAGCCTTTTATTGCATATTTTTTATTAGTAAATTTACTTATTGGTACTCATAACACAAGTTAAATCTTACTTTGAGTACCAGAGTTCAAAATACGCTAGTTTAAAATTTTCTTTTATAATCTCTCTTAGAACTTACTAGTGTGATTGTTCACCTAATGCATAATAAATAATTTTATTATTTATTATTATAGAATAAAGAACAACTCTCTAAAACTAGCCGGATTTTGAAAAGAGGTAACAAATGAGAATAAATGTTTCTAGCATTAACCACAGAACCGTGTTGAGTGTCAATCAATGGCATTAAGGCCATGGTGCCGACCCCATGCAATTCACTATCCTTTAAGAATTATCCCTTTTACAAGGATATCCTTTTATCCCCGCGTTCTCGTCGGACACTTTGTGCAGTAAGACTCGCTTGTGTCGTGGCATGCTCTGCGCAAAAAAATAGAATATATCTGACCATAGTTTGTTTTTCTACTTTTTTCAACTGGCAACCCGTTTTGCAAACAGTTTGTGAAAGCCGAAAAACGTTTTTACCATTTTATTTGGTAGTTGCCTAGAGTGATGTTTAGTCGGTAGTTTTATCTTATTTTTCGAGTCCTATGAAAATTATTCTCGTCTAGTTTTAGGTACATATTCGTCCCCGGGCGTTAAAGGGAGTCTTTGTTTCTACCAGGCCTTATTCTGCTCTTAATCCTATCGAGACTACCCGACCACCGTGTAATAACATAATATGTATAGTTTCCCGATGTAGACACTCCGCCGTGTGAGATGTGTTCGCTAACCGACGTGTTACAAGCTTCATGTACAGTTGGCATGACACAATGACAAGCTCACTGAACATGAACCATTATGTTGGGAACATGTCGCTCTCAATCTGTTGACAAACAATTTATTAACAATTTTTATGTAGCAGTATATACGGCTACAGGAAATAATATGTTTCTTTCTGACTTACTCGACTACACTAAAGCAAATAACTATCCTATATAACAGAGGTCGAGATAGCCATTACACTCTGTCAGTTTCATATTTTCCTTCGAAAAATTCTGCCAATTTCGGACCACTGCCAAGTTACACACATTCTATTTCATTGTAATAAATGATCCCTCGTTCCCTTTCCCTCTTTATTTCCTTAAACATAGATATAAGTAAAGCACGTATTTTCCTCACCGACTCCCCTTCTTTCCCTTTTGACAAATGAGGTGTTATTCCATTCATACGAAAAAGGTACGATATTACAATATTACATTTGTGTGTCGTTTGTGTGCAAGGACGACGACGGATTGAAAAAAATATATCTGCGCGTGTTCTGAGCGCCTGGTATCAATACTTACTTGTTGCTTTGAGTTTTGAGATTGAAGTAGGTAAAACAACATTTATACAGTTTGAGGTTGTTGTGGGAGCCAAGTTTCCAGTTTTGAAGTACTTTAGGTACTAGAAAACAATTTCAACAAGGTTCTGACTCTCTCCATTGGAACTTTTCGATATCGTCGTAGATATTGGTATAACCCGTCTAGACATGTTTTCAGAAATTAATACGATGCGGTCTGAATATTATTACCATTCATACCATTTATGTCAAGTTTTACTGCAATGGGAGAAAGCAAATATCTAAAGAGTTTTATCTTGGTGAAACCAACAAGCAGTATACTATACCTAATATACTGTATTAAAGTTAGGTACAAATTTTTCTGATATTTACTTACTATATATTATTATATTATTATTATATTTATTTACTTGAAAATAGAATAAGGGCGGATTGCTTCAACTAACCATTACTGACCGGTAATAGTCAAAAATGGCGCTAACTATCGTCAAATCCAATAAATGGGTTGTTTCACAAAATCATACGTCAAAAACTTACTATTACCATAACCGACCAATCATCGTAATTTTGTGTTGTCAAACAGCTACTTCAAACATCAAAATATTATGGAATCTCTTTTTGAAAAATTTTAACTGTCGGATTTTTATGTCATGAATCAACCCGTTACATCGCCCGTCATAGTAACTTTTTAACCGTCCGTATGTAACGTTAACCGACTGTTTGAAACAACCCGCCCTAAAACTGTTTAATACAATTTACGCCAATGAGTTGGAACCTATTAGAATATGTTTAGGCACACCGTGTCACATAACCCGAGGGAGAGTGAACTAATGAACACTGCGATTTACTAGTGAACATCTGGGGTTGCTTCGCTAATGTCCCGCGAGTCAGTGCATAATGTGATCAGAGAGGATCATTGTCATTGTCATCCTAAAATAGGAAGCAAGTTTGTGTCTGAGTAAATAGGAATATAGGTACAAAAATAAAAATAAACTAGCTGACCCGACAGACGTTGTCCTGTCCCGATCTTGGGGGATGAAAAAGGGGTGAAAAAAGGGGATGAAAAATAGATGTTGGCCTATTCTCAGACCTACCCAATATGCACAAAAATTTTTATCAGAATCGGTCAAGCCGTTTCGGAGCAGTTCGGGAACGAAAACTGTGACACGAGAATTTTATATAAAAACTAGCTGACCCGACAGACGTTGTCCTGTCCCGATCGACCTAATGGGGGATGAAAAAGGGGTGAAAAAAGGGGATGAAAAATAGATGTTGGCCTATTCTCAGACCTACCCAATATGTACACAAAATTTCATCAGAATCGGTCAAGCCGTTTCGGAGGAGTACGGGAACGAAAACTGTGACACGAGAATTTTATATATTAGATAAATGTATTAGTTACAGAAAACTTTTATAAAGCAAATATTTTATCTTATTCGTTTGCTAAAGAATCATCATCATCATCACTTTAACTTACTAGAGGTTTTCTGTTAAACATAAGCCTCCTCCGTGGCGCGCCACTTTTCCCGCTCCACTGTCTTCCACATCCAGCCATTACCGAAATATTGTTTGGGTAAAATACTAATATTTTTCTTAGTAAATCAATTTCGATTACCCCAGTTAGTCCTATGTTTAAGTAGGTACTGCCACGCTTATCATTTCTCTACGATATGGCACTGCTTAACTAATAAAGTTAAGCTTAAAATTGGAAGCATTGTGGCTGCACAATTTGATAAACATGGGCTCGGAGCACGTTATGCTTGCACAGTTGTAACAATACTGAAATCTATTTGTGTCTGGAAAAAGTAAAACGTTATTTTTAAAAGTTTTTTGAATATTTTCGATTTATCCTTTCGTAGAACTAGGCGTTTATAGTATCAAAACAGTTCATTTTAAGGTATTCCGCGGACAAAGGGCTGCCAAAAAAAGGGGGAAAATTGAGGCAATCAGCGCGCTTCAGTAGCCACGCTCCGTACGGCCGGCGACCGTATGACGGCGCGCCGGCCATCATTTAATTACACCTACGATGTACATACCATGGACATGACGCGCTCTGAACGCACTAGACACGTCTATCATGGTTTTGATATTTTAACCATGTATTCCGTATTCGTAAAAGTGTTACAAATTATATATTTTTTGGGCTTTTCTCAGTAAGTTAAGACTTGCCAAGTAGAAGTTGGTGCTCTTATATCCCAATGCAACGGTCTATCAACCGCGGAGAGATTAGGCAAGCCCACCACATTATTATTATTATTATTGCCAAAACTCTGCAAATCATGTAAGCCAGAATCACAGTTACTTAATTATAAAATTATTTTTTTATTTATTTTCAGCATGTTTTGTCCCACCGCAGGGCAAAGGCCTTTCCTTTCTTCTTTCCAACCCTCTCTGTCCAGAGCTAGTGTGGAACAATCCATCCTGTAAGCGTCAAGCTCAATGAACTAAAGATATTGATAATGGAAATCCCCGAACCCTGAATTCAGACACAGCAGTTACGCCTCGTGACCAACAGGTCATTGAGTTTCTATAATTGTTAGAAGAAAACCACTTTTCAATCCAAAATTGTTCTGTTTTTCTTTGCCATATCAACACTTACAGCATCCGTGGTGGTGTTGTCCCTCGTACAATATAGTGGCAATTAATTCCCCGTCCGCCGAGCACTTTGCTACACGATACTTTTTACATTTAAGCATTAAACAAGACGCTTTATAAAGACACCATGAATTTGCTGTAATAATATTCTTCCTTGTTAAAAGGAATTTCTTAATTTAAAAGCGTATAAAATATCGCTTCTTGTTAAACTAAGTGGGTTTCAGATAACTTGGTACATTATGGATTAAAAAGAACTGTGAACTACAGTTGCCAGTAATTGTGTGTTACTTGTAATAACTTAGAAATGCGTACATCTTGAAACAAACAATTTCATATTCTACGGGGACATTTCTAAATAATCGTTTTTCTGTTTGTTTTATGTAGTTCTTTACTTTTCTTTTATGTAGTTCGTTAGTATTCGTTTTCCGATTATCTAAAAACCTCAATTACCTTTGATAACCTTCTTTTACTCAATCAGGTTCAAGCTTTCAGGGGGTCAAGTCTGCTATTTTTATACTTTCGTCATTGTAACACGACCCCGTTGTCATTTTGCTAAAAGTTCGTAATCTGCTAAATTCATATTGGTCGATCACGAAGTAAGTATTATACTTACTTCGTGTGGTCGATCATAGGTCAGTTGTCATTTTACAAGATTACCATTCTATATCATTTCTTTCAATGGCGTGTCAGTGGTTGGAACGTCATAATGACGCCATTATATTAGTAAATTACCATTATTACCAAACTTGTCAAAATCAACAATTATGAAATCAATGATAGACCATTCTGACACTATTGTAATAGCAGACTTGAGGCCCAAATGTCACGTGCAGGTAGACTGCAGGTTGGTTGTAGCCACACTGAATCCTCAGGTTTCGGACACTGCCACACGATCCACTCACTAGGCCTAATTGACATCCACGTCATCGCTGTAAATGTCAATTATTTTCCATTATCAGCACTGTAATTATGATTGGTTAGAGCCCAAAGCCCGGAGGGGTACACGAGACGTGTATAACGTATCCTATTAAGTACGAATATTAGTATTAATCGCTGTCGTGAGTTCCAATATTACATAATTACATCGTTTGTCAATTACTGAACCTTTAGTACTAGGCATTCAATGTCATTATGCTCAGAGGGTGGCGCGGAGCAAATACAACGTAAATTAGATGAATTTTAAAAGAATAATGGCGAGATCCATACTTTCATTTATATGAAAAATAATAATAATTTAGAGGGTTCAAAATATTTTCCAATGTGAAGAATACATTATCAGGAGTAGATTGATATAGGTACTTAGCATATTTTTAAACCCCCGCATAGTTAAAATATTACGAAATGAAAATAATACTTTTTCGTTTCATCTCGATGCCCATTTTATGTATATATGAAAAAGAAAGTGACAAGCGACGTTAAACGGATCTATAAAATTGGCAGACAAGTGATTTGACAAGTGTCTGGAAAAAAAAAATCATTGTTTGTGATATTATTTCCCATAAAACGATGCAATTTCAGTGTAAGAACTGCGAAATTTTTTTTGCGGGGTTTTAAAAATATTGTAAATGCCTGAAGGTACGCAAGAATACTCGTATAAGAATTAGAATTTCAACTTCCCTAAATATTTTTTTTTGTACAAATCTTGCCTTGATTCTGTAAATTAACCTTTTTCCACATAATATTTATTCAGTTTGAAGGCTTTATTCGTATGAATAAATCGATGAATAGATAGATAGGGACCATCCTTTTCGTACCAAGATCCCGGCACGCCTCAAAAAAATAATAGGAGCGTGCTTTAGACCACACGACTGAAGTAAAACTTCTTTAGCTCCATCTATATGTATGTATGTATCCGTTTGCTACTGGCTATGAGAGAAATAGAGAAATAAAATGTAGGCTCGCACCTCTCTCTTGCCCCTACAGTAATATACGAAACGTAACTCTCTCTCTTTCTATCTTCACTAACTTATATCTCCCTCTCAACTTCCGTTCGCCTCGCCCGATCACACTTTTCCTAACGCTCTCGTCACGCATTCACCAGCTTACTCCCCAAGTCAAGCGTGCGTAAAGAAGTTTTACTTCAAAAAGCACGTAAAGCCGTTGGTCCCGGCTGTCATTTGACAGTCGTTATGGATAGTCAGAAAATAGAAAGTCTGAAAACCAGTCTTACCAGTTGGTATCGTGTTACCCCGTTAAGGTCGCTGTCGCTCCATGTAAAACACTAGCACAGTATAAATATTAGTAGGTACTACTGTACAGTAGCGACACGCTCCGCCTCCCTCTGAAACCGTTCCTCACCTCTCCCCGCGTTGGACGACTGCTCTGAGAACTGCGTTTTTGTTCGAGCGGCGCGTAGACTCGCACGTATCTGTACAGTCTGTTATTTGACGACTGTGACGATATAATTATATCGTTTCGTTTCTATGGAGTGTCGCGGGTGTGACACTAGTATTCAACTGCATCCGGTGTGGCTGATCCGACCTTAACATAGTTGGCTATGCACATGATGAGTCAATAACTGATAGTTACTGTCAATAAATGATAGTAATTGAGCTTGTCGAATAAAATTGAACATAAATGATACAGAATAGCCGCCCTATTTCCAATCCGAAAATAGACTTAACTCAGGTACTTTTCCTCTAAATAAACTCAGACCTGCCAAGTCTACCTGATCAAGTTCAATCTGGTTAGTTAAGACGAGTGAGGGACTTCAATACAGCCTCTTGCAACAGTGAGTTGAGAAAACACAAGTACGTAAATTCTTCCTTTCCATTTTATTGTCGACATTACACCCAAATCAATATCCAGCCACGATAAAACACGATCTTTACTGTAACCCGACACCCTTTAAAACAAGCACACACGCATACAAAAACAATAAAATTGTCACCTTCGTGGATCACGCTGGCAGTAAATCTGCGATCTAAAGCTGCCTACATACGACCTGATCTGACGCCTGATTTGGTCAGATCAGGAGCAGAATCAGGTGGTATGGAGGTTTGTCACCTGATAAATGCACATCAGGTGGCCAACGCCGACTGATTTGGTCAGATCTGATCAAATCATGTCGTGTGGCGGGCTCTCACCTGATTTCTACGCTCAGTTGCCCCGCGACCGCGGCGCGAGTAGTGTGTATGTGTATTCGCGTTGTTTATTTTTGCAAAAATAATGGCAGAATCAGCGAATATAATAAGTGAACGCAGCGTTATTACAGAAATGCTGGAGACTTACAAAGATTTACCGTGTTTATGGGATATGTCCCATCACATGTACAAAAATAATGATGCCAAACAACAAGCTTTAGAAGTTTTACTTGAAATTTGGAAATTAGTAGATAATAAAGCCACAATTGAGGGCTTGAAAAATAAATTGGAAAATATGCGTGCAGCATTTGGCACACCTACGTCGTAGAACGCACGAGAGCAACCTGCAAATCAGGCCTCGTGTGGACGCGATACCTGATTTTACGGATGATTTGGTCAGGCTAGCTAATCATGTCGTGTGTAGGGCGTTTAAATCAACTAGGTACGTGACCACGTGTCGTCGCATAGGAGAGAGGGGGGCGGAGCAGCGGGTGCAGGGGGGATGTACACCTCGTAGGAGCCACTCTAACATAGATAAGAGATAGTTCTGCAACGTACACGATTGTGACGTACACTGTTTGCTAGTACCTGTGCCAGTTTATGAGATTGTTTACGATGATAATTATTAGCTCATGATTCCAGTACTAATAGGGTATTACACCCATTTTTGAAAAGCGTCTCAATGAAATTCTGTAGTGCTAATATGCCACCAAAAAAAAACACAAAATTTTTATTCAATCGATAAGTGCCATAAAAATGCATCTAAATTTAAAATTTTCGAATTTCGCGCGTAGTTTGACGAAATCGCCTCTTACTGGACGCCATATTGCTCAGCGTAAATGACGTCAGTTCGTTTTGTATCAAATGAGCTCGTGTTAAATATGATAATTGTATTTCATTTAAAAATAATTAAAAGCATATTTTGTAATAAGGGTAATAATAAAAAAATTACGTTGGTTACGAATATAATAAAAGTACAAAGCCTATAATACGCCAATCGGTTGACTGACAGTAGACCATTTTTTGTTTACACAGCCGTACGGCGTAATAACATGGCCGCTAATATTTCATGGCGTTTTATAACAGATTAAAAATACTAAAAACTTTGAATTCAATTTAAAAATTTGTATTGTTATTTTATGAACTAAAACTTACATTTTCCGACTGATATAAGCCTAAACTGTTTTAATAACATATTTATAGATTTTTTCGAGTAAAATACCCTATTGAGAACAGAGACTTACTAGTACGGAGGACAGTGCGATAATCCCATACAACCTGTTCCCATTGTGAAATTATTGTTTTATCATCTTATTGCATTGTAAGTACATACATATTAACCTACTTTCCACATCAATCGCCCTGTTCATGTTACTGGAAGTACATTTAACACACACGCACAAGTTCCAAGGTACACTGACTTTTAGAAGTCAGGGTTCTTTTTACGCTGGACCAAATAGTTTAAGCCATATGTCTTAGACAATACAATGGTTGTGAAATTATTAGAGTAATAAAGATTTATTAATAAAAATAAGAGACCAGCGTAGAGGACTGAAA
Source organism: Charanyca ferruginea (assembly GCA_947361185.1). Lineage (NCBI taxonomy): Eukaryota > Metazoa > Arthropoda > Insecta > Lepidoptera > Noctuidae > Charanyca > Charanyca ferruginea. The sequence continues at coordinate 1,066,302 of OX376055.1, read as the reverse complement.
CTAGCGATAGGTAATGTAATGACTTCGAATCCGCCCTGTTTCCTTACCATAATCTATCTCAGAAACGGTCTCAGATAAGCGACCGGGCGTTAGCTTCTTTAAGAAGAGTATTGATACAGATAGATATTCTTTATTTTGCGTCCACATTTCATACAGTCATGACGTGGGATGGATCTGCGAAATACCAACTGGAGGCATTGGAAGTCATCGATAGACGTGCCAAGAGGCTCATAAACAACGACTCCCTGGTTAGGGCTAAGCTCCAGAGCCTTGAACATCGCCGCACCGTTGCTAGCCTTTCGGTCTTTTATCAGGTACATTTCGGAGAGCGTGCTTTGGAATTGCACAATTTAATTCCCCCTTTCCCGTTCCATCATCGGACGAGCAGAGATACGGCGAAGCGTCACCGCTATATGGTTGAAGTTCCACGTTCTCGAACCAAGCGCTTTGACTCCACATTTATTGTGCGAACTGCCAGACTGTGGAATTCCCTGCCCGCCTCTCTGTTCCCTGATAAGTATAATCTGAGCATCTTTAAGGCACGAGTGAACCGGTTTATCTTAGGCAAGCGTGTTCCAACTTAGGCTGCATTATCACTTACAATCAGGTGAATTGCGGTCAAACGAAAGCCTATTTAATAGTAAAAAAAAAAAAAAAAACGTTGTGGGCAAATACCAACGTGACATTTTCAATTCATATGTACTTTCTAATTTTATCTTGGACACCACTGTCATCAGTGAAAGAAAATATTGTAAGGAAATCTGGACTTACAATTATTAATATCAGTCTGAAATCGCCAATATGCCTCGAGAAAGCTTTGTGACCAATGTCTGTGGTTTTTCAGTACAAGAGGATTTGGCCCTGAAGTGGGACAATAACCGGTTGATATTTTGGTTATAAATGAAAGGACACACATATTTTGGAACGGTAACGCTTTGCTTAAAGTGCCCCGTGTGATCGCAGAACTGAAAAACAGTGACACCATAATAAGTCCAAGTTCCAAGGTCCAAGTTGTTTTCGCAGGGGCCTTGTCATCATCATCATGTCAACTTTAGGTCAAGGGGGGGATCAGCCGTAATCGCCATGCTTGGCCGATGCATGTTGGCGACCGCAGTAGGTGTTATGGTATGCTCAACTTTGTGCAGTTGAGCAATCTAGTTGAGCAGTGGGGAAGTAGCGATTCAGAAGGACGCTGCTGCCCATCCTCTGGTCAAAATCCCTCAGTCGTCTTCAACAACACCCACCGGTAGAAAGAGGTGGTGTTATTCGCGGCCTGCACCACACGGCTGACTGCGGCTGACTAGCGGGGGCCTTGTGGTTCAGATATACCCAAAGGGCTTACAGTGCTCAGCGTATCCAATATAACAATGCGTTCAGGGTGTTGTTGCGACTGCCACGCTTCTGTAGTGCGTCGGAGATGTTTGCCGATGCGCGCACTGACAGCTTTGACGCAGTATGGCGCAAGACATCTGCCTCGTTACTTCGCAGGTTGCGTGACAGTCCTAACATCATTCTCCACTTGATAGCCGCTCGGGCAAATAGCCCGCTTGTGTGGGCATTGGCCGAGCGAACAAGATCTGTTTTAGTTATTAAGTACATACTACCATTGGCTAAGTAATATTGTTACTAACACAGTGGACCTCTTTTTGTAGTCTGAATAAATAAATATTATTACTATTATAACTAAAACAAGCCATCCCCGATCTATTCCCGATTGTTGCACAATGTTCAGCGCTCCTGTCATGGCGTCACATAAATTGCATTGTCTCGAAATAAACTACCCCACTATTCTCTTTCGATACAAAGGTGTGAAAATTTCGTTCGTTTTCGTAATATTATGTTTGTTACATGTTATAAGGATGGTATCTTTTTCCATTTCTTTTATTATTGTGTACTGAAATCCAAGAAGTGACATTGAATATAAGATTATGTCATGCAGATTATTTTTTTACTTTAGGCTTTATTTACATTTATTCATTGGTTTAATGAATAAATGCAAGTGAGTAGGTACAGAGGCCAGCACATCAAACTACTACAATCTGTCAAATTTCTTTGATAGATTTTCAACTTTATTACAAAGGCATAAGGTACATATTTAATTGGGAAAATTTGACAGTTAGGTATGGCTTGATGTGCTGGCGTCTGTACATAGGTATTTATACAATCATTTGGACATCAATTCAGAAAACTGTGAAGCCTCATGCATATACATTTTTCGAGTGTAAATCATAGTTGCGAAGTTCATTAATACCACTATGTAAGTTCGTTGTTGGCGAAAAATCTTTACTGCGATAGATATACGTTACTGCGAAATCTTACCATTACGACGTACGTTGGCGCGAATATTGACCCATTTCGGATCAGTTTCACAGGAGATTTAAGAGTAAAAAAATAACCACTTCTAACCTAATCTAACCATGTCGGTTCCGCCCTAAAAGGATTATACTTACATAGACTACGTTTTGGAACGAGCAACTAGCTTCATTTTTCTAACTGACTCTTTGACAATTCAAATATGCCTGTAAATGGTTTAATTGCAATAAATGCTTTGACTTTGACTTATCTACACAATCATCGCAGTAAAGAACTTTCGCAACAACGAAAGTCGCGATGGTAAATTTTCGCGGTAACATACAATCGCGGTAATGAACTTCGCAACCATGATTGACATCCAAATTTTTCACCAAAGTTTAGTGTAGACAGTGAGAACGAAATACCGAACTGAAACCAAACGATCGTGTGTCACAGCCGTTGGTTATGAACACTATCCTGTACTCCACTATATATCCTCTAATCTTCGCCTCCTATTAACTACCGTGTCCAAAATGTCTGCAGCTTTAAAACAACAATCAGTCTAAGACGGGTATTAACTCAAAACTACAAAGCTAACAATCCACTACAATTATTATAAACGGTTTATAACCCAAAACCGTTTATAATAATTGTTAATTAATCAATTGTTGTTTCGCCATCACCATTATTTTTGCTAGAAAAAATAGGAGAAAACATATCCTAATTTATGCTCATCGATTGTACCAAGATTGGTACCAATAAAACCTATTGATGTAACCAGCATTAATGGATAATATCTTCAGCATACCACAAGTGATAGGACAGAATGACCTTCGCCAATCCAAGGTCGACATGTCAGATATTAATTAACTAATCAAGTTAATCACGAACGCTCCGACTCTCTTTTGTATTCGTCAAACCATGTACAAAGAGTCCCCTGCGGAGACACGTCAAAATCACATTAATTTATATTCAGTATACATCGCACGTTTGGTTGGCGGTAGCACGGTTGCTCTCACTAGATAGTCCGCCATGTGAGTGATCGAAGCGATGAGCTCCCGACGAATTAATTTACGATGGTGAGAATTGAATTCCTGGGCTTAGTTTTAGGTTTTGCGTCCGGATATTTGAGCAGTGAATATCGGTTGTAAGTTATATTCAATTGCAAAGCCGCTTTATGTTACCGATGAACGCGTCGCGTAGATTAACTTTCGGTTTAATCCTTCGTCGTGGGATGATCGGATGTTTGTGGAGTTTTTTTAAATCAACGTGCAGTTGGGTAGTTGACAGAATAACCAAAAATTCCAAAACACAACATTTGACGACACGGTTGGCGCAGTGGTTGAGCAATTGACTGCTGCACTGCGCGTCGCAGGTTCGATTCCCGCACGGAACAATTTTTTTACTAAAAATTCGATTACTAGTTGGTTCAATATCAATAAATAGTAGAGAGAGAAAGTGGAGAGTTAGAAGTAAATAACTAGTGGCTAGTCGTGAGTTGCCAAAAAAAATAAGTGACATTTTATCATACAAAATCTATGGGAAAACGCGTTTTGTAAACTCATAAAGTACCTATGTCATTTGATTAGTGGGACAAGTACCCAATTAGTTCAGGTAAAAGTCTTCGTTCTCTCAAATAAAAATACAGTAGGAATTTCACCTGACTCAAGTTATTTTTTGTGCGACATAAATAATTTCATGTTCGACATAATCCATTTTATATCATCACTTTGTAAGAACCACTGTAATGTGTGTAATGTGTCGTAAACATCGGCGCTCGGAGGCGATCGGAGGCGCTCGGCTATGGTCGGCGGCAGGAAGTGACGTATCAGGAGGAGAAATAATCTACCGCCGCCCGCAGACGCGTGCGTTTTGTAGCGGCCGGGCGGATGCCCGACAGTTACTGTCCATTGTCCACCATCAGTTTTCCCCCTAAATACAAACCAACTAAGAAAAGTACCACACCTGATGTCCCTGCTAAAAATTTCGTCGCGTAATTCGACGCAGCAATGTAGGGTCTGTATGCTTCGACGTATTAGGCAATATTATTTTGATTGTTTGTGTCTTTCACCACAACTCCTCACCTTTGAAAACTTAAAGGAAATAATTAAATATGTACAAAGCTTAAAAATAAATTAAAAATATTTATATATTATGTACAATGGAGGGCTCACAGGGCATCAAAAAAACTCATCCGCATCGCCCACAATGGGACAAGTGCCCAGAAGGATAGCAGCATTACAACGTTGAATGGCAATGCTAATTCTTTGGCCCAAGAAAAGGCCAGCCCTTTGGTCACGTGAAGAGTCGACCAGCCGCTTAGAAATGTCTTTTAAATCAAGGTGAGCACTCGGACCCCATGGCCCTAGTGTTTCAACCCCAAACATATAACTTCCAAGAAGGTTGTTATATTTATTTAAAGGAAATTAATTTTAAATACGCAAAAAAATATTCAAGGATTAGTCATAAATAGACACCAAGTTTTAAAAAATAGTCGCATTAGTTATAGCTATATGTTGGTGAGGATTGGGGGTGAACGTCTCCACACAATCCTCACCTCAGTACAAGCAAACGGCTGGGAGTATCGACTTCGTTTCAATTCCAAAAAATAGTCATTGCTATGCCAAATGTCGAAAATAGTCATTAAGAGATTCCAGAGATATTTAAGGGTTTCTTGGTGATGATTACGTGGTGAACCTTTCTCGCCACAATCTTCATATGATTACCGCGGAACGCTTACGTTTTTGAATTTAACGTTGACGTTTTCAAAAGTGAGAATTGTGTATGAAGGACACGACAATTTTCCCATATAAACGTAAAAAGTAATAATATACAAAACAGTAAATGAAATACTTTTATCTATTACACTTGGATCTTTTCTTTCTAAAAATGTGATGTACATAAAATATATATGATTTTGAAAAGGCAATAGTCCAACGGCTGTGGATTTGGCTTTCGTTCAAGAAGCTCAGCTCTCAATGCTCAATTACGCAGATAGGTCGACCTAAATATATGATGTACGTCCGCGGGAAAGACGTATAGGGTTCAACAGACATGAGTCTGTTGTAGTAAACATAAGTTGCCCAGTATAATTCTGTGTTGCTGGCAACATTATGATTCGCACTCAAACTATAGTACCAACAAGTCTGTAAGAAGAGAGTCTTATTATGGTATTGGTTATTTATAAAAAAAAAAAAAAACTATTCCATACGATTGCACAAAAATGTTTCCCGCAACACAACAAAATATTGCTGAAACAATGTTTCGCAACTCTTGTTTCCTATAAAGCTTTCTGAACCAATTGTAAACATTATCACATCACGACTAAATGAAGCGATCATTTTCAATTAATTGAATGACATCGACGGCCGTTAGTTGGCCTTGTTGTCAATTTGCTAACGCTAAAGATATTAACACTGTAATGTATGTAATGAAGCGTCGGGGATCGAAAGCTTCGATCACAGCTTACAGCAGAAAGCGCCTAAACTTCCAGTGAATAAAGTTCTGTGTTGACTGTACAGTATAGCTTTTGCTTAGTGATCTGACACATTAGAACAAAAATATGTTCTTTCTCGTAAATATTTGAAGACTTAGGCCGCCGCGGTGGATTACGCTCCATTACCTCTAACAGAGAGGAGGGCTGAGTTGACCTATGGTTCCAGTTGTCATTCGTAGATCTTTGACAGTAGTTACAGATAGTCAGAAGTTCGAAAGTCTGACTACCAGTCTTACCAAGGGGTAAAGTGTTACCCAGTAACTGGGTGGAGGTCATATAGGCAGTCGCTCCTCCACACGTTGGATCCAGTTAGACTAGAAGCCGACGCAACATAATTGGGAAATAGCTAGGCAGATGATGGAGAAGGCCTGAGTCCCGGCAATAGAAGCATAATGTATTTAAGCACACCATGGTTTAATATCCTTCCATTTTAACCGTTTTATAAAAATTAAATGGACAGCAAACTGTATCGAGTACAGTCTACTGAGCACGTGCGCCATAAAAGTTAATTAGGGACAGCACAACACAGAAACAGGCAAAATATTGTTATTCACACAATTTTCCTTTAACCATTTGCCGTAAAACAGCGCGGGTAAAGCGTTCCTCTATAGCGGAACAGCCAGTTTGAGAAGCCTAGCCGTTAGACTAATGCTTTGACATAAAGAAAATAAAACAGAAGTTTCAAGGAACACAATGCGCGATAACAACCTCTTGCACACAAGAAAAGATTACCCTTGTGACCGCCACAGTCATAACCAAAATGTGCCCAACATGTCATACGGTCACGACTACATGACAGACCTAATTTTATAGAGTATGTAACTTAGTTTGGCTTGGCGCCGAGGGCACATTTTTGCTTTTTGACGTGACGGTCAACAGGTTAAAAGGCTTGCTCGCAGTCACGGGTACTCCGGACTAGGAACGAGTACTTCCGAGTATCGCGGTTTAGGCTCCGCTCGCCCCTTGGATCTTGCCCCTTTCGATTAAAATGTTCCACTCACCCCGATTTTTATTATTTTGGTGTAGTGATTCGCCCCCTGCGGCATTTTCTTGTAAATTTTACCATAAAAAGGTATAGTAGACAGAAAAATGCAAACATTATGAACAACGCCATGTTTAATTTAAGTCTATGTTTAGAAAAACTGTGTGCGTACTTATGACTGATTTATAGATTATGAATAATCTACATTGTTGTGTTTTTTGACATTTTATTTTACTTTAATTTTGTTGATAACAAATCTTAGTAAACTGCTTAAGCAATACCCTAAATTAATCACCCCCGATTGTAAGTAAATTAAAAGTACTGTCAGCACTCTAAGTTTTTAAACATTTTAATGAATATTTTTTTCTCTAAGTAGTAGGTAAGTCGTAAAATTTACAAGGAAATGCCGCAAGGGACGAATCACTACACCAGAATAATAAAAAACGGGGTGAGTGGAACATTTTAATCGAAAGGGGCAACATCCAAGGGGCGAGCGGAGCCTAAACCGCGACGCCGACAGTGATTTCATTTTGTTTGCCTTCATTTATATGTACGTGCCTGAGCTTGTTATCTCGGTCCTTCTGACTTCCAATATCTCGTGATGCGGACGACTGCCAAAGAAAGCGTTGCGAGTGAACAATGGCGAGCGTATCTTTTTTGTTCATATATGTATGTACCTCTCTTTGTTGTCCATTTGTTTCCCTTTTTGCGTCATTTATTCCTTCCTTTCAGGGCCGACTCATCGAACGAAGCGCCCGTGGCCAATGGACTGACCGAATTTGGAGAGGTAAGCGAATTTCAACTTTATTGTTTGTGTTGTAAGAGCTATGCGATTGTCTGTTTGCAAGGCCACTGTTAATATGGAAGGATGAAAATGTCGATTTGTTTTGTAAGGAATGTTGGTATTATGTACACAGACGTACTAGACATACCACTTTATTCGCAGTGCCTTCGGCCTCCACTAATTACCTTGAAATGTCACCATTTGTGCGCCTACCCGCATTATATAATGATAACTTCCCAACATTGGACCCCTTTAATACCTCACGTCACAGACTTAAAAATAAAATATTCCAACTTCTCCGTCAAAACTCTAATATTCAGCGCGACCAGTAGTGCCAGTTTGGTCACTCCTACATATAACCATATAACACTTATCACTACACACACACACACACACACACACACACACACACACACACACACACACATGCACACACACACATTTACAAATTTCCACACTGTACAGTTACACGCACACACCCCCACACCACACTTCTAATAAATATAATACATATGTACCTACTTCATAAATAATCGTGTCACTCTCTGCCAATCAAATTCTTTTTTTTTTTTTCAAATTATTTGTGTACTTCGTCATTGGCGTAACGTTTAATTGTATAATTATGTTACACTTACATGTCAGCTGTGAAGTCACCTTGTATAAATAAAATAAATACATAAATGTCTGGAGCAGGTTGAGTAGAAAAGACCAGAGCCAGAACAGTCACTGCTTACCCCTTTATGGGAACATGTTTAATTTCAAACCACACTTGTAACGCATTTATAGGTACAACACTTTGCCTGCGATTTCGCCAGCATGAATTTTTGTAAGGATCCCATTTTTTTTTATAATGCAATATAGCCTATAGCACTCAGGAATAACGTAGTTTTCTATTAGTGAAAGAATTTTTGAATTCGGATAAGTAGTTTCGAAGATTACCTCCCCCTATACACGTACAAAGAAACAAATATTACCTCTTTATAATATTAGTATAGATAAATTTAAATCAAAACATAAAATTATGATTATTCTGGAATATTTTTTTCTATTTTCCCGAAAACAGAATTCTTATAACAAAAACCAAGTAACCGTGCCATAATTTATAATAAGTTGTACAGTCAACAGCAAAAGTAGATGATCAAAATCAGAAATTCAATACTAATGAACGGAGTTCGCGTCAGAACTGTGTGGCGTCGAAGTGATTCAAAAGTAAGTGTGTAACAATCACATACTTTTAATAAATAAACTAGTAATAAATTATATAAATTAGTGTTAGTAAATTAGTATTGAATTTCTGATTTTGATCATCTACTTTTGCTGTTGACTGTACTTCCGAAACAAATGAAACGTCCCTCAGGATTTTCTTTTGGAAAAAATCTAAATGCACATAATTTGTGTTAATGTTTAAACAGTGAGTGGAATCCATCGTCCCGCACGCACACTATGAGACTTTCTGGAGTGTACTCTAGTAGTACCGAGAGCTAAGAGCATTAGACACAGACGTGTATTGTAGATAGTGTCTAAATGAGCATAAGTACAAGAGAAATAAAGGAGCTCGTTCTTCTCCATAGAGACCTACTTACGTTTTGGAATGAACAATTTGCTTCAACATTCTGACTAACTGACCGACTCCTTGACTATTCAACAGTGCCTTTAAACGGTTTATTAATTGGTACATTGACTTCGATCTTGAGATAACTGAAATTAAATTTAAAATATTTTTCTGTTGCCATTCCTATGTAGGTAATTGTAGTATTAATAATGGCAGGTTATCCAGTAGATAACATCAATCTTATACAAAATGGAAAATCATGATCTAAAGATGTGTCAAGTAACGAAAAGTTTGACAAATAGTTTAATAAATAAATAAGTCTAAAAATTATAATATATATTATCCTCTATTATATATCTAAATTAATTGAATGTGGTTCTGCCATTGTGATTCACATCAAAATGTCTCCGTAATTGTAAATCGACTTCGACTTTTTAAATCGACTTTAAAATATATTCTTAGCTAAGTTTTGGATGGACATTGAACATGCTAGATAGTAATGTAATTAATTAAATTATTGAGAGATTGCGGGTTGGCTCATTTAAACACACAACTAAACTCAAATAACCAATGCAAATCAACATATTTCATGAACAGCCGGAAGTTTATTTTTTTATCATTGGATAGGCATACGTTTGATCACTATCTCACCTGATGGGAAGTGATGACGTGATCTAAGATGGAGCACGCTTGCCTAGAAGTAACCTATTCACTCTTGACTTAAAGACTCCCGGGTTGTAGCTATCAGGAAACACAGACTCAGGCAGGGAATTCCACTCCTTAGCAGTACGCACAATGAATGTGTTCCCAAAACGTTTTGTGCGTGTGGGTGGGATGATAGATGATGAGAGATAGGCCTTCCCCATAGAACGCCACAACGAGCGGCAACCTGCCGCTTGCATCCACCGGTTACCCGCGACCTTGACGATGTCGTCAGTTCAACCTATTTAATTAGTCTCAAAATAATAGCTTCGAGAGACTCGTTTATACGACCTCAATCAAATGGCTTCCATTTCTAACGGCTGAAACTAGTTGAAGTTGAAACTAATTACTTGATTTCTATTTTCATTAGCGCTGTCGCCCACTTTCCCCACTGGAGAATAATTAACCGATTTTCGAATGAATTGTTCTCGCGGTTTAGAATTGGAATCCTGTTATTTCATCTGATGTGGTATAGGTTATAACATACCAACATCATGGCAAAACAGTCTTGTAAGCCGGTTAGTCATGACGTATAACATAGTCGTCGTGAATCAGTTACAGATTCCCCGATTCATGTAATCTGAAATATTTTCAGGGCAAGACTAAACCGGTTTATCCTAGGCAAGCGTCCTCCACCTTAGGCCGCATCATCAGGGCCTTCAGGCAAAATCCCTTTTCTGTTAGCGTTAACGCCAACGGAAAAATGACACGTGACATCTGGTAAGCAAACGTCAACTCCATACGATTTGATTAATCCGTTGGCGTTAGCGCTAACAGAAAGTGATTTTGTCTACAGACCCTAGCGAGCTGCGGACAAACGCAAGCCTATAATAATCGCAAACTATTACGTTCTCTGATAAAGTAAAGTAGATAAAAAGACGGTCATTTATATAACAGTTTAGTGTGATCATAAAAACGATAAGTAAGTTGTAACAAAGTACATGAAACTCTTAATAATTCCAACTGTTCCAACTGTCTGCTCGAGCAACAAGATAACAAAACCACTTCAAATCGAGTAACATTCGCGACCACTCCGAATTTCCTCGTAAAACACCATCCCGACCGTTGTCAACGCTTAGGGCCGCCATTTTGGTGGAACCTTCAGAAATTGAAATATAATCACGGGCCCATCAGCTCGCTTCTCATTAGCATGTTATTAAATTGTCTCGGCGACAACGCTTCAAAGTTAAATGAATGGTCCTTTTGCCGCTTTTGGTCCTTAGCGTCTCAGCAGGACCGAGCCGTGAGCTCCAGACGTGTTTTTGTGTGGTTCGTGTAAGCTCGGCATTACATTGATGATTTTGGCGGTCGGTCTTGTAATTAGAACGGAATCCTCTTGTTTCTTATTACTGTTATTGTACTAGGGTTGGCAAGCCTGAGGTATACCTACAGGACATACCTACATACTACCACATAGGTACAAGATGCTAAACACTGGCTTAAGAATTTTGATAGTGCGTCTTCTGTTAAAAGCATAAACAAAAACTGAGAATAGATTTATATTTTTTTTGTTAAAAATGTATTTTTAGATAAATATTTTATTTTATGTGTCTGCAACTACGAATCGTGTGTGCTTAGATTTAGATACAATGCAAAAAGTACTTGTGAAATATTATTCAAATGATAAATACAAAAGCGTTTGCCATCCCTATGTTGGAATTTAGGAAGATGAATGGTGTTGGCTAGACAGTAGTGGTGATGAATGGCATCAATTAAGTTGATAGTTAATCGATGATCTGCCTACATAGGTACCTACCTACGTGTACCACATATATCACGCTGCGGGCTGAGGCTGCGGGAGTTAACGTTTTCGCAACAAATCGACTCGCGATCACGATACTTACATTTGAATACACACGTAATTATATCGAGCCTGATTTGAATAATAATACTCGTTAAGTTTTGGGACGATGAGAAAATGATAAAGCATTTTCCTGATAGTTTACAAGTCGGTAAAAGAAAACATAACAACTACATATATCATAAAAAAAAATATTACAATTACATAAAGCTTCAGCATACGTAATTACGAGGTCACTTTTTAAGCAAGAAGATGCTAGTGTTAGGTGACTCCGCTCTTCCACTTAACATTAAACAGAGTATGCAATTGACAATAAAAAATAAAAGAAAAAAACAAAAAAGGAGCACACGTGTGTTATTTCTTCGAGTGGGTTTTGAGTCTGCGGGCGTCATTGTGTGTAATAGTGTGAGAGGTGTGTGCGTGAGTGTGTATAGTGAATAGTGTGCACTGTGAATGAGTTAAATTCGTTTAAACTTGTGTATAAGAATAAGTTTAGGTATCAGTTAGGTGGTCTAGGTTTAAGTTATGCTATACTTATAATACAAAAGGTCTACCTACTTCCTTTTCTTTCTGACAGTCAAAACAATTTGTTAATTTTAATAAATACAAACAACGCCTGTTTAATACAACCAATTAGGTAACTGGTGCGACTGTCAGACTGTATTAAGTCCAAATTAAATTATCATTTAGAATAGTCTGCGCAAACTGTGCGCCGGAACATTTCAAAACGTTTCATCCCCAAATTGTATAGAGCCGTGTCTTTTGCTTACACTTACCAGTAGGTCTAGCCAAGTTACAAACGTTTCGTATCGTATCTCTCGCCTCGTCGTAATCCGTTTTTTATTTTCGATCACGTGACTTATCGTTGAGATGACGTCATTTCCGTACATTTGATTAGTTGTAATCGATCGTAGATTGTCAATTTGGTTAATTTGGCTAGGGCCCCAATAGAAAGAAAGAAAGAAAAGAAAGAAAAACCATTTATTCACGAGAAAGTGACACACTTTACACAACAAGACTTAAACTAAAACAAGTGGTGGATACATGTTGTAGAATAGCTGTTTGATATATCTATAAACCGTTTGAAATACTAAAAAGATGAGCTCGTGGCTAAGTAAAAGAGGAGCTCGTGGCAAAGTAAAAGATGAGCTCGTGGCTAAGTAAAGGATGAGCTCGTGGCTAAGTAAAAGATGAGCTCTTGGCTAAGTAAAAGATGAGCTCTTGGCTAAGTAAAAGATGAGCTCGTGGCTAAGTAAAAGATGAGCTCTTGGCTAAGTAAAAGAGGAGCTCGTGGCTAAGTAAAAGATGAGCTCGTGGCTAAGTAAAAGATGAGCTCTCGGCTAAGTAAAAGATGAGCTCGTGGCTAAGTAAAAGATGAGCTCTTGGCTAAGTAAAAGATGAGCTCGTGGCTAAGTAAAAGATGAGCTCGTGGCTAAGTAAAAGAGGAGCTCGTGGCAAAGTAAAAGATGAGCTCGTGGCTAAGTAAAAGATGAGCTCTTGGCTAAGTAAAGGATGAGCTCGTGGCTAAGTAAAAGATGAGCTCTTGGCTAAGTAAAAGATGAGCTCTTGGCTAAGTAAAAGATGAGCTCGTGGCTAAGTAAAAGATGAGCTCTTGGCTAAGTAAAGGATGAGCTCGTGGCTAAGTAAAAGATGAGCTCTTGGCTAAGTAAAAGATGAGCTCTTGGCTAAGTAAAAGATGAGCTCGTGGCTAAGTAAAAGATGAGCTCTTGGCTAAGTAAAAGAGGAGCTCGTGGCTAAGTAAAAGATGAGCTCTTGGCTAAGTAAAAGATGAGCTCGTGGCTAAGTAAAAGATGAGCTCTTGGCTAAGTAAAGGATGAGCTCGTGGCTAAGTAAAAGATGAGCTCTTGGCTAAGTAAAAGATGAGCTCTTGGCTAAGTAAAAGATGAGCTCGTGGCTAAGTAAAAGATGAGCTCTTGGCTAAGTAAAAGAGGAGCTCGTGGCTAAGTAAAAGATGAGCTCGTGGCTAAGTAAAAGATGAGCTCTTGGCTAAGTAAAGGATGAGCTCGTGGCTAAGTAAAAGATGAGCTCTTGGCTAAGTAAAAGATGAGCTCTTGGCTAAGTAAAAGATGAGCTCGTGGCTAAGTAAAAGATGAGCTCTTGGCTAAGTAAAAGATGAGCTCGTGACTAAGTAAAAGATGAGCTCGTGGCTAAGTAAAAGAGGAGCTCGTGGCAAAGTAAAAGATGAGCTCGTGGCTAAGTAAAAGATGAGCTCTTGGCTAAGTAAAGGATGAGCTCGTGGCTAAGTAAAAGATGAGCTCTTGGCTAAGAAAAAGATGAGCTCTTGGCTAAGTAAAAGATGAGCTCGTGGCTAAGTAAAAGATGAGCTCGTGGCTAAGTAAAAGATGAGCTCGTGGCTAAGTAAAAGTGGAGCTCGTGGCTAAGTAAAAGAGGAGCTCGTGGCAAAGTAAAAGATGAGCTCGTGGCTAAGTAAAAGATGAGCTCTTGGCTAAGTAAAAGATGAGCTCGTGGCTAAGTAAATATCGAACTTTCGAATCGACCGGTCATGTTATGTGATCATCCAATTCACACCGGGACCCCTACCGGCTGCCATTCGTAGTTATTTGATACACTAATACCCATACCGATACAGGTAGTCAAAAGCTGGAAAATTTGACAACCAGTCTTACTTAGGAATATCGTGTTATCTAGTTACTGAGTAGTGGATGTCTGATAGGCAGTCGCTCCATGTTACACACACTGGTATTCAGCTACACCCTGCAACCGGTTAGACTGTAAGCCGACGCCATCATATGTAGTTAGGGCGAGGTAGGCAGATGATGATGAAATACAAAGTCAAATTGTATATGTATTTTTTTTTAATGGGACAAGCCCGCCACACTATTCCCTAACCACTGTAACTCCTGTAAGCCAGAATCAACAGTGGCGACCACCAGAAAAGCGCCAGAGCAATGAAGCTCGACGAGTCCCAGAGAAACGATTCAACTGTCTTGGATCCCGCAACGAAATTAATCAGAAAAGAACAGCGGAGGAGTAAGAAAAACATATTTTCCACTTCCCTCCAAATCAAGCAGGAGACAGAACAGAACTAGGCCAATAGGCACATAGGGACGTTTACAACTGGGAGAAACCCAGTTTCTAAGCACCACGGATTATAATTGACATAATTAATGGGTCCTAAAAAGTGAGCTGTTACATTAAATTTGATTCCAATAATAGGTATGGCAAAATCGCTTGAACGCACGGAAATTAGTTAATTAGTTATTACTTATTAGTTATTGTTTAATTGTATATGTATGCCGATATAACAACAAAATTGTATCAGACAAATAAATCTAAGGTTCTTGCAGTAATTGCAACGCAATTAAGAAGCCAGACTCCCCCCCTAGGAGGAGAAAAGCTCGCATATCATTTAAAAATGAATTTTCTACTGCGAATATTGAATGTCACGGAAAATTGAACTCGAAGGAAGTACTCAGCTGTAGTAGGAATTCATTCTGCGGCTATCAAATTACCTACAGCAGAAATGACAATGTGAATAAATAAGTATTGTTTTAATATCTCCCGTTACTGAATGAGAAAAATGTGTTTTCATTTTCCTAAAAGCATGCTACAAATAAAAAGATTTCTCATTACATTAACATCAAAGTTTTTTAATAGTTAGTAATTAAATGTGCACAGCAAAAGCATCGTTTCAAATTAATTAAAACTTGAAATGGGAAGCAGTGCAGTAAGATATTAGGTACGTTTTATGAATACGTCGCTGTTTTTCATCATCATCTAAATTAAAACAGCTTGTATTGCGCTCTGTTTCATTGTCTAGCTCTAGGCACACAGACGACCTGTAGGAGATAGAAGGATATCAAACCTACTTATTAATAATTATAATTATTATATTGTGTCTGGTTGTAAAGTTTTTATAAATAACTCTTTGGTACCAATAAGACAAACGCCTTCTGCAAGTTGACTTTGGTTTTGTTTGTTGTTTTGTATTGTATATAATATTGTACTCTTTGTTGTATTGCCACCGACTTGCAATTTTAAAGTTACTTTCCACTTTTAGAAGGCGGTTCTCTTTTTTGTAAAAAATATGTTTTTACGCATTTTAGTGCCTACTTTATATCACACAAATTAATAACGAAACGTTGACACCAAAAAACATCGGTATTTACGTGTCGTATTGAGAACCTCCTTCTTTTATTGAAGTCGGTTGAAAAGTAATCAACGCATACATTCTTTCCTCTAAATCACAGCCATGCTAAAATGATAGGTCTGCTGACGGCAAAAGGTTATTGTCCAAGGATGTTGGACTATATTTTTGTTTTGTAGCTGAACTTTCTTTCAACACAGAAGGGTAATGTGCCTAATGTATACTTACCATGTATGTAATCTATGTACAAAGTATATTATCGTATTCATTAAAACTCGATTTCGCTTATACGATTTACCGTTGGAAAACATAACGATGATATAGAACGCTATTTAAATGTGACTAGAACAGAGTTTTTAAAATGGCGCCCGAATATTTTAAGCGGTAAAGTTGCGTTGTATAAAATACTGCTACGAACGACACAGAAATGAGGATATATTTATTTAAGTATCCATTTTGTATGTTGCGTTATTAGTAATTACAATATTTAAAAAAAACTCAATTTTTGCAAGAATAATAGGTATATAAAAAGAAAACCTATAACTATTAAACTAAAAAATGAACACAATAAGGCATCAAAAAATTCCTCCACATCGTCGCCATCTAGAAATGTGCATAAGAGCCTGGCGGTATTGCCACGATGGATAACATTGCGTAACCTCTGACCAAATAAAAACCAGCGCTTAGATCACGTGAAGTGTCCACCAACCGTTTCGACATTTCCTTAAAAAGTAGATGAGCACTCGGACCCCACGACCCGAGAGTATAAACCCCAAATAGCTCTATATGTATAATGTATAGTATATAGGTACTAGCGGGCCTGGCAGACGTTGTCCTGCAACCCGACTAAAGCGCCACCTGCCGGGTCCAATTGTGAAACTAAACCATTCTCGAATCCACTGGAACACACACGAAAAATTTCATCAAAATCGGTCCAGTCATTTAGGAGGAGTTAACTTTCATATATACGCACAGAAGATTTTTACATAAAAGATATGAAATATTTCAATCTATTTGACCCTTGAAAATACACTTTTATTATATTTAAAATTGTATGACCTATAATATGTTACACTACGTATGTAAGGTTTCGATTAACTACTATGATTAACTACGCTATTGTTGTAAATCTGAAACTAACTAGTGAAAATTTTCAATCCATACAAACATTATTAATGCGAAAGTGAAAATTAGTTTGTTTGTTTGTTTATTACGCTTTCACGGCTAAACTACTACACCGATTTTGATAAAATTTAGTACGGACTAAGTTTATGCAATTAGAAAGGATATAGGGTACTTTTTAATCCGGGACTTCCTCTGCATCCGTGTAAAACCGACATTCACGCGGGCGAACTCGTGGGCAAATCCTAGTTTGTTATAATCTACCGTTTCAAATAAAATTTTCTACTAACTTCTGACCGATTCTAACGTAAATGAACAACAATTTATTCATGTTTAATATAATTATGTATTTTTGACAAACTACCGAAACGTTATTAATCTAATTAGTTATTCAAATGTTACTAAAACGTCCAATCAAAATTCAGCATTGCGAAATTATCGAATAGTATAAATGCATAAATGCTTCACACGAGCTATATTCCGATATTAACGTGAACTTGATATCCAATCCGATGCGGTATTCATTGCAGTCGTATGAATAACATGGCATCTAAAATTACCATTCCCAATGTGTCGTACCGTGTGAGTCAACCTCGGCGTGAGGCGTGTTTTTAATTTTATGAATGTAGGAAACATGACTTATAAATGAGCGAGATTAAAGTCTGATTTTGTTTGTATTTTTGTAAAGAGGGTGTACAAATTTTACAGACTTGTTTTCATCAAAAGACAATTTTCTTTTTCATTTTAGAATCCAAATCACATTAAATAATGTTAATTGTAATCCGTGGTGCATGGCAAACGGCAACCGCCATGCTCACTATGTCAAACACATATAGGTAATTTACTTAATAAATAAATGGCTCCATGGTTCTCACATTTAGAAAATCGAAATAATGCTATTAAATTATACAATATTAAATCAACATTATACAAAGTATGAAAAGTGAACGAGTAGTTATTTAACCATGTATGTTTGATGTTAAAATACAGTGAGTACCGTAATTGTTATATTGGAACCTCGAGAATTCGAATAAGAACAGAAGCCTTTGCTCGGAAGACGAGATGTGGTTTAGGTGAATAAGAACGTCCCTTTGTGACTATTGGGGTACATATTAGAATATCGAAATTTAAAATGTCTACAGTCAAAATGCCAATGTTCAAAATACCGAAAATTAAAATATCGATTGTATCGTAATATCGAAAATTGTGATACCTACGTCTGAAATGTCTAACATTGAAATGCCGAGAGATAAAAATATCGAATGATTCAAAATGTCGATAGTCATTATACCTAAGTTCAAAATGTCAACACTCAATACACCTAAGTTCATAATATTTACGTTAAAAATACCTACTAGTTAAATTGTCGAACAAATTCTGAACTATGAAAAAATTTAGGTAGATTGTAAACTATGTTACTTATTGACTTAATAGTAACAATATTTTTCCATTTCTGTACAAATGTGTTTTATTTTGAGTTTGTTGAGGTTTTTGAACAAAAGCCTGAGTTTATCTGTTTTTGTGTTTTTCAACCAAAAGAAGACGGTCGACGTCAGGGGCACCCTGAGGTTCGGGATAAGTATTTGTTTATATGTTATGCTACAAAAGTTAGTGACAGAAACAAATTGCTGCACAACCGACTCCACGTGGTCTTGTCTACCCTACCCCTAGAGTGTAATTTAAGCCCGCGTAGGCGGGGAGGGCCGAGGCGGCCCGCGAGCTGCGGAGGAGGTGGCTTTAACGCCCGCCGCCGCGGCTGAGACTGGTCGACGACGATAAACTCGCATGGGACCGCCGGAGCCCCGCAGCCACGGAGCCGTGACAGAAGCCATGCCTGCTGCATGTTGTATGCTCGCTTGTATAATGCATGCTGGCTTGCACGCTGCATGCTTAAGTAATGCATGAATTTAAATGAAGTTTGTGAAATAAAAAGTATACGAAACATTATAATTTTAAATCTACCGACATTTATGAATATTGATAAATTAGTAATATAATTTCCAATCTACCTACTTTTTTTCACACCATACCACTGGCCATCTCATTTAACCTAACCCAAATGATTCACCAACAATAGAGGGGATCTGGCGGTCGGCGGCCGCTACCGCGGCACCGCTCGCTTCGCTCGCTCGCCTTCGCGCTATAATGGTCACAGTTCTAACCTAACCTAACCCAAACGATTTTTTCAATGGTATAGTTTCAGAGCCACCCACAGGGGTATGGCCAGTGGTATGGTGGGCACACCATTTTTTCCAATATCAAAATTTGTTCGATATTTTAACTAATAGGTATTTTAAACGTAAATATAATTAACTAAAGTGTAACAAATGTTGACATTTTAAGGTTAGGCATAACAATTTTCGATATTAGTTACGATACAATCGATATTTAAATTTTTAATGTTTGAACGTTGACATTTTACTCGTAGGTATTTTAATGTTCGACATTCAAACAATCGGTATTTAGATCATTAGTTATTCTGTACTTCGACATTTAAACCTTTCGATATTACGTTTGTCGATAATTAGATTTTAGACATATTGGACGTAGGTTTTCTAACCATTCGACAATATAACCTTTCGTTATTTTAATTTTCGGTATTATGATCGTTCTACATTTGAATTTTCGGTATTTTGAACATTCACATTTTAACTGTAGACATTTTAATTTTCGGTATTCTAATATGTACCCGACTATTGACCTAGTTCTGTTCTGTCACCTGCTTGATTTGAAGGGAAGTAGAAAATATGTATTTCTTACTCCTCCGCTGTTCTTTTCTGATTCTTTTTGTTGCGGGATCAAAGACAATTGTAATATTTTTCCGGGACTCGTCGAGCTTCATTGCCTCGATGCTTTTCTAGTGGTCGCCACAGCACATTTTCTTTCATTTTAATAAGAAACAAATTGCGCAATAGCAAATAGTACCTTAACACGAATACCTACTAGAATCTCTGGTTTCCAGTTTTGATACTACAATATAATGGATGACTCAATTTTTGTATGAAAGAAATTAACCTGACACAAAAATACAAACAAACAATTTTGAAATGCTAGCGGCTGGCGTAAACCCCTCATCTACCATAACAAAAGACAGGCTTGCAACCTCCTCTTTGTCTGCAGAAAGTGGTGCGCGAGATGAACCGGCTGGGCATGATCGTGGACCTATCCCACGTGGGTGAGAACACCACCAGAGCCGCCATACGCCTCTCCCGGGCTCCCGTGGTGTTCTCCCACTCCTCCGTGTACAGCCTCTGCAACCACAAGCGGAACGTGCCTGATGATATCATACACTCACTGGTTTGTATCTGCACTTGCCATTTTATAACTTAGGCTGGAGTCTCTTATGATACACCAGCAGTGACATAGAAAAAAAGAAAAAATATATTGACACAGACCATGTGCACTCAAAAACAATATTAAAAAGGATATAAAAAACAAATAAGTAAAAGTGTGGCACAATAAGAAAGTGTATAAAAAAACCATGTCATACGTGTTCTAGACGGTGTACGCGGCCGAAAGTGGTTTATAGCTACTCACTCAAGCTCGGCAGGTCGATGATAGTAATATCCAAACCTTACCTGTGCTGTTTGTTTGCAGAAAGAAAATGGCGGTATTATCATGGTCAACTTCTTCCCTGACTTCGTGAAATGCGCTCCAAATGCTACCATCTCCGACGTTGCTGGTAAGTGATGAAATTCTATCTAACACGTTAAAACACGGTAACACTAAAACGAACAGTGATACTTAAGTACATATTATTTTTATGCAAACGCAATACTACCTATATAAGCGTTTAAACTGATTAAACTAAACTGCTAACCTAAAACTACCGTCGAAACCAGCAAATCCACACGCAAATAACACACAAAATTAACTCATACGAGTGCAATTTACATAATCATCGCGTTTAGACCGCAACACGCTATTACATAGTGAAGCGGTAACCGTACATCGGAATAGCCCATTAAACCCACAGTTGGGCAAAGATTCCCACTAACTTAGCCGGTGATGCTGCTATTTAATCATGGACTATTGTTAGCGTAATAATTACAGCGTAGTTATCTACTTTACCAAAGATTAAGCTGACGAATATGACTTATATTATTATAGATTCAATACGTAGGGTGTATGTAAGATATGGCACACCGTGGAAACAGGACATCAAAGTTAAAGCATTTATTTCACTAGAACCAATTACAGGTTTAAATTGTCAAGTAGTCGGTCATTTAGTCAGAAAGTACAAGTCAGTTGGTCGTTACAAAACGTAGGTAAGTCTCTATGGAGAAGAGCGAGAAATTAACTTCAAACACCATTTCCAATTAAGCTTTTGAAAACCCTGGTTACCTGCTCCTTACTGTCGGCGAGAAAGTGAAAGATGAAGACCCAATAATTACTGTTGCCATAATTATATGCCAGCTGTGACGAAAGCTAAACCTGACCACAAACAAATACAATTTGTCCAGCATCAGTCATCGTGCTCACCACATTATTATATTATTTGTGAAAGTGTAACTACATATTGTACCGGCCGATGTTCAGTCGCAGCACTACGAGAAGATAGGAGCAAGGAAATCTGATAACACATTATTAATGTCAGTAAATATTTCGTGTTGACGAATTTGGACTAACTTAAATGTTACTGCGAAACAAACACTGCAGAAGATTTAATCCAAGGACTTAACTGCACCTGACAAAGTCAAAGTCAAAGCATTTATTTTAATTAAACTACATATTTACAAGCTTTTTTGAATTGTTGAAGCTACGGAGTAAAACAAGGAGGAAACTCCACGGACACTCTATTTAATAAAGCTGTAAAAAAAAAAATTTTTTTTAATCCTGATTAAATTATTCTTGTTGCTTCTATATTAGGTATGTAATAACAATGTATAGTAGGTGAATGAATGAAATGAATGAAATGAATGAAATGAATGGAATGAATGAAATGAATGAAATGAATGAAATGAATGAAATGAATGAAATGAACGAAATGAATGAAATGAATGAAATGAATGAAATGAATGAAATGAATGAAATGAATGAAATGAATGAAATGAATGAAATGAATGAAATGAATGAAATGAATGAAATGAATGAAATGAATGAAATGAATGAAATGAATGAATGAAATGTTTTGTATAGCTCTTCAGCTATACAAAACATTTAAGCTTTGTCTAACAGATTAAAAATTAACCTATGTCCTTCCCCAGGGATCAAGCTATATTTATACCCTACGAGCTGACCCGACAGACGTTGTCCTTGCCAATTGATTTTTCAATCTTCTTACCTTGTTTAAACCTTCCCTGGACTTCCACAAATATTTCAAGGCCAAAATTAGCCAAATCTGTCCAGCCGTTCTCGAGTTTTAGCGAGACTAACGAACAACGATTCATTTTTATTATATAGATTTCATCAAAATCGATTCAGCCGTTTTATCGTGAAAGCGTAACAGACAGAGATACTTTCACATTTATAATGTTACTAGCGACCCGACCCGGCTTCTCATGGTCCTCTATAACCTTCCTCGATAATGGACTAGCCAACACAAAAATAATTTTTCAATTATTCGAACCAGTAAATCCTGAGATTAGCGCGTTCGACCAAACAAACAAACTCTTCAGCTTTATAATATTATTATAGATAGTATAGATAAGTATGCATTAGTATTTAATAAACTTAGATATCGTTTGTTTTGGCAGAAGTAACCCAAAGAATATTGATCCAAACCACAGATATAGATAGACCTAGATAACGCAAGAGCAACTACTTCGCGTGCCTATTTTCGTGCCTAACTTACGATAAAAAATCGTAAGTAAAAAAAATAAAGTAAACGTTTCCTTCCATCGGTAAGTCATTTTGTGATTAATATTATGCGTAATTAATTTAAAAAATAATTATTTTTAATCTAATACCCTCAGTAATACCAAATTTAGGAAAAACAAAACATTCGTATTACATTGTGACGTCCAAAAAATGGCCCGCTTGGTTTTCATACAGATCATGATACTTGTGTTATCTAGGTCTATCTGTATCTGTGATCTAAACTCACATTGTTCACTTTTAATTTGAGTTACTTTGTTCTTCGGACAACCTTGCGACCTAATATTAATAGTTTGTGTTGTGACTGGACCTTTTGTATTAAGTTTGTGTTACAAACTTGCTCTTTACTTTATCACTTAGTTATTAGTTTGAGATTGTGTGTAAAACTGAGGTCGATATTAGAGTTGAGACTTAAGAGCGCCTATCCCCATCGAACGAACTTCAACGCGAGCGTGAAAGAAATTTTTTATGTTTCAACGAGCACAAAGCACGAAAACAAACGAGTGAGTGAGAACGCGATAACATACAGTAAAATAGGCGCGCGGAAATTTCACAAAACTTGTTCCAGGACATACGTGTTTTTGAAAAAGCCTTACAAGTTTTTGGTAAAAATGTTTGTAATTTAGAATCTCCATTAAGCTGTTTTATTAGTTTTTCAATGTATGAGTGCATTATGAACGGCCAAAGTTCAGATAGATTTGTTCAAAAAAGCTGCTTTTCGGACGTGTTTACTGAATTTGCTAAAAAAAAGTTTATTTTTGGCTTCATATAAACCTAGATTTAAACTACAAGATACCTGTGTGTTAAAAATATTTAGAAAATAATTTGTTATAACGCCGTAATCGCGTACGAGAGTTTGTATGAGAAATATGACGGGATGGGCGCTCTTAAGGAAACCAGCCATGCGTGTGGTTCTGCGGCTTGTACCTATGCAATTTAAGATACGTACACTTAAATCTATATATGTATGTCGTATCCGGTCAATAGTACGAACGTGGAACGAATCCAAGCGCGCCATTATCGAGAACACGTGATCTACCGAGACTTTTGTCGCGCTTCTACAGAGTCGTGATGTTTTCAGCCCACAGCGAGGGAGACCTTCAGAATCCAGTGTCTGATCGCATCTGAGCTAATACGTCCCGAAATTGTACTTTCAATTCGTTGTGTTTAAGGGTTACTATGTCTATTTCAATTTGAGTCTGAGTTTATTTTAAATTGAGTTTGTGCTAAATTGTGGTTTTAATAAACGCCGTGTATTTTTCCCTAAACCCAGGTGTTTACATTGCACGAAACCCATATTCTGCCCACATGATGACTGAATCTAACGAACTAAATCCTGACGATCCGACATGTAGATAGATATATAGGATTCATTTATTTGCCTGAAATAAGGTATTGTACAGATTTTATAACACATACACAATAGTTCTTCATTTTCCGCCAACTAAATGCAGCATGAATTTTATGACAATAATTATCATCATCATCAGCCGAAAGACGTCCACTGTTGAACATAGGCCGTCGACAATAATTAAAACAAAAAGGTAATCTATTTATTTAAATTTAATTATATACTCAATGTTTACACGAATGATAATAAAAAAATCTATACCTTACTATTAAACTAAAATATAAAGGCATTAAAAAATTCCTCCACATCTCCATCATCTGGGAATCTGCACAAGAGACTGGCAGCATTGCCACGTTGGATGGCAATGCTTAACCTCTGACCGAGGTACAATCCAGCTCAATTTAAATAAAATAATCAAATTCCAATGTCAAAAAAATACTACTAAAACAAAAATTGTCTACATATTAAATTACAAATTTCAAAGAAAAATAATGAAATTACAAATAATATTTTTTTAGTTATAGGTTTTCCTTTTTATTTTTATACGTGTAAATATTGTACAATTAAAAATCGTCTAAATATCAACTTTCAAATGACAACCAAAGAAATTAAATTACAAATTGTAATAAAAATTGTATTAGTGAAGATATTATTATTAATTCACTGAGCTATTTTGGGTCTTCTCGATGTTTAGGAAGCTTATAGGTACGTACAAATTATAGAGGAGAAAGACTACTGGAAGTTGTGATCAACTAGCTTCATCTAGCTTATATATGTTTACTTCTATGAGCTAGTTGACTCAAGTGGCTTACAACTTCTCGAAATCCTTGCTCATGTACCTACCGTCCCATAGTCAATAAAGACCACAAGCTTATAAGCAACGTAGGTATGTCTCAAGTACTTAGTAACACCATCAAAATGTATATAGAACCTACTTAGCCAAGTTTATTAGAACCAGCTCACATATATTCGCAATGCAACTATGAGCACGCATCCAATTATACCAATTACAATATTGTAATATGACGCCATTGGTGTTAATTATTACAAGGCTTAACACCGCGGTCATTATATTGATTGATATTGTCGTAACTCTGGATTGTTGTACAATGTCGCGCTTTCAGCGGCTCCGTCAAGCGGCTTAATTGAGCCAATTGTATTACTATGAATATTATAACAGAAATCTGGGAGCTTAGTATTGTGTCACTCGACTGTTTCAATTATTATGGATGTCTAACGAACTTGACTGTTTGAAAGGTAGTTAATCAAACCTCAAACGCCGAATGTCTAATTATCCTTGGTGATAACTTTATTTTCGAGCCGTTTGGGGTGCGAGGGCTCATCAAGTTTTTAAGGAAATTTCCAAAAGTTTGGTTGACACTTCCCGTGAACCAAGGGCTAGTTTTTACCTCGGACAGAGGTTAAGCATTGCCATCCAACGTGGCAATGCCGCCAGTCTCTTGGGCACATTCCCAGATGATGACGATGTGGAGGAACTTTTAGTATTAGTTTTTAGTTAGGTTTTTCTTTTTTATTATTCATGTATAGGTATAAAATTATAATGTGGGGACATTTCACACACGCTCATCTGACCCCAAAATAGGGAGACTCTGTAATATGAGTGTCAGATAGCTGATATACGAATACATAAATAGATACGTTTATAGATAAACAAAAACCAAATTAAATTTAAATAAAGTATCAATAAAACTCAAACTCTAAATCATTTATTTCAAATAAACCATTTACAGGTAACCTAATTTTGAATTGTCAGAGTTAGTCAGTCAGAAAGATGAAGCTAGTTAAATATTAATATACATCTATGTTTATTAATATTTACAACTTTATATATTTAGCAATCTGTACCAGTCAGACCCTGCGTCAAAAATGATCGAAAATGGTATAAAAATACATTCAATGAACCAAAAGTTGATTGTATTGAATGCGGAGTATCCAACCAACAAATCAATGTTAACATATAAAAGTTTATTCCAAAAAGAAACAAGTACATAAATAAGTAGTATCAGATCTGTGAGTAATCTCCGAAAGTTTGGGCATAATTCTCAGATACATCATTGTTCGTGTTGTGTGTACTTGTATAATGTACGTAACTCGCGTCTGCGCGATATGTAAGGAAATCTCTTATGATTTATTTAGCCGGAACTTGCTATAGCATCGGTATAAGTTATAATCGCCAGGGCGATAGATTGGGTTGTCTGTTTGTCATTCCTATTCCTGAAGTTAAGTATGCAAATAACTATGGTGGAAACCGACGTTGCTGAATTTAATTATGGGACAATAGTTGTACTCCTACCATAATATATGATTTTTATACAAGGTACATCGTATTCACGTAACATATTTTAATTCTTGTTAATGCAAATTGTAAACATTCTTTTTTTTAAAAGAGTATGTATGGAGTTTCTTGCCCATTCTTCTCCATACGAATGGGCAACTAGATTCAAATTTTACAATATGACGCTCAAAAGTGCCTTTAATGGTCTAATTGAAATAAATGATTTGACTTTGACTTTGACTCATAGTACAGGGTCTGCCTAGATTAGAGTCAGATGGCCGTGTGTGAAATGTACACACATATTTATTTTATTTATTTATTTATGTGGTTTTACAAATAATGCGTTCTGCAACGAAGCTTCGACCTAGTGACACAAATATTCCTAAGTTTGTCTTATAATATCACTAGCGACACGCCCCGGCTTCGCACAAGTGCAATATAGATCACACTATACGTACCTTCCTCTTGAAACACTATCTATTGCTGAAAACCTCATTAAAATTCGTTGCGTAGTTTTAAAGATCTAGGCGTACCTACATACAGCGAGAGTGACTTTGTTTTATACTATACTCCATTTATAATAGCATTAGAAAAAAGAGGTTCGTAGCAGCAGGGATGAAAAACATTTTATTTCAAAGGTAAGTTAAAACAAATATAATTACCTAAGTGTTTTTAAACTAAATTTGATAAATAGATTTAAGGAGCTATTACAGATTTAGAATGTTCTAGTTTAACATATATTTTTTTCAAATCATTTACACTGCACATTTTGACGTGATTGTCAGTTTAAAATCTGTAAATAGCCCCTTAAGTTAGTACCACATAAAGACGTATAATAATATAAACAAAATAAAAGTATTTTTAAAAATTTTAACATTTTATATTAGTGTAATGTAATAAAATTAATTAATGTTTGGTTTAATTGTTATAATAAGAATCATTATTATTATTACTAATTTAATATGAAATATTTGCAGTGCCCTAACAGGGTACATGTATTAATATTGTGCCATGAAATTTTAATGCATGCCTAGTAACCAGTGTTGTACATGTAAGCAAATACTTAAATAAATAAATTCTTTAGAATTCGAGTGAAACAAATCAGGTTCCCGGTAATGTTCATCCCTGCTTCTTTTAGGTTTTTAGCATTGACACTGTAATTTTAAATTGGATTTATACAACTAAATTAAGTGCGAAAGCTGCTGTAAAAATAGATTATAATAAATTCAGCGTTTATCGTAACTGTAAATCTGTTAATTGTACTTTTGTTACAAAGTGTGCATTAAAAATAACCTTTTTTTACTTCTGTCTAATGCTATTGTAAATGGAGTATAAGTCAAGTTAAGGATAAAGATTATGTTAGGCATATCTGTAGGAATACAGGAAGGCATAAAAAGTAAAATCTAACACACACATGTTTTACTGGATACATTTCTAAGAAGCCAAAACACTTTAATTTTCCCTTAAAAGCACCACATCCCAGAAGATAAATGTAGCAGGTAAACCAGCGCGATAGTAGCTAGCGTGAGATGTTTGTACTGTGACTGATTTATTAGCAGCATCCCTACCGGACCGAGATGGAATACAAACTTCCGACAATCTTTGCAAGTTCTGGATAAACGGCAAACGAGCGTGCCACTGATGTTCATAAATATTACGAGATATTTCTATTGGAAGATGAGAAGTTCGTTAATCTATACACGGCGTAGAAAATACGGAACAACTTTTGAATAGTGAAGATTTATTTAAACGAAGCCCGAAGATAGAAGCGACTACTGGTTTTCATTAAGAATTGAATTAATCGATCATCTCAATTGTTTCTTGTAAACAGCAGTAAATGCCTAGCATCGGGACAGATAACAGCTCACTTCACCTAGGTGTTCACCGAGGGAAATTGTAAAGGAATAGACATACAGTATATATATTCTGTTACAATCTCTCTCGGTGAAGTGACCTTATCATCTGTCCCGATGCTAGGGATTTACAAAGCCACACAATCGGATGACAACTCACTTCACCTAGGTGTTCACCGAGGGAGATAGTAACAGAATGGCACTGCAGGCCGTTACGTTTAACATTAATGCGTTCTTTTTATTTAAAATCTGCTTTTTTAACCCCTGTTGAAAACAGAGGGGTTATAAGTTAAAATTGTGTATCTGTGTCTGTTCATGCTCCCAAACGACTGAACTGATTTTGATTTCGTCGATGGATTGTTCTTAGCTATGATTCAAGAATTTTATTTAACCCTTTCAGAGGTTATCAGCTTTCACAGTTGTTGTCTTCCAAAGGTCTCACTTCTGACTGAACTTTATTTATGTCCAGGGCATTTGAAATTTTTGATTAGAGAAGAAAAGACATTCCTTTTATCACTCTCGACTCTGCAGAGTTTATTTTACAGCATCCCAGTCAACGGTATACGTATGTTAAAGTCAAAAAGTCAAAGCCTTTATTTCAAATAAACCATTTATAGGCACTTTTGAATTGTCAAGGTGTCGGGCAGTTAATCAGAAAGTTGAAGCTAGTTGCTCGTTCCAAAACGTAGGGTAGGCCTCTATTGAGAAGAACGAGGGAGAAACTCCACGGACACTCTTTTAAAATCAAGTTTTTACAAAATACTGCTTACATTATTCTTGTTGCTTTTATAAATGTTGCAACACAATACTTACTAATGGCCGGTCCTCTTTCGCTGCGCTAACAAGGTTGTTAGCGTATCAGATCGGCGCCGACTCACGGTGCACGCATTGCCGGAGGTATCGTGTCCCCGGCCCGGCCGGACGGCTCGGCCCGCTTCGTCCGGTACGGCTCAAACTTCAAACAAACACCGTTATTCCTGTCCAGTTGATCCGTGTCCGGATGCGATACAATTTGCGACAGAAAACGGCTGTTTTTGGTTTACAACATGGATTTGCGTACAATGGTTCATTTTAAGGACCAAGTGTGGACCCCCTTACATAGAACATAATAGAGAACATGGATTTGTGTTTGCACTATTGAATAACGCGTGTGTTGTTAAACAGCTATCTAGCAGCCGTGCTTATCATAACTTTACTACCGTGTTTAATTTTGAACTGGTTAACTTTGAACGTAATTTTTTCCACTTCCAACTATCTTTAGTGTGTTACACCGTTTACAAAACATGGCGTAATGACTTGAATTCTTAATATAAGCTTAAATAATCGGCTGTGTAAAATTTTACGGATAAAAATGAGTAAAATATTAGAATTTTAGGTATTTATCAAAGTTACCTCTTGTTTTGAAAGTCACCCCGTTTGACGGTACGTATTTTTCTTCATTCAGACATTACCAGTTCCCAGAGGGGCTGATGGCTAAGTAAAAGCTGTACGATTTGATCGGTAATGGTTAAGCTACGCTTGCCGCGGTCGGATCTTGGATGGGTGACCATTCATTTCATACAAATACCCCTCCGTGCGACTGAAAGCACGTAAAACCATTGGTTTCGGCTTTCATTCGTAGATCTTTGTTGTTATGAGATAGATAGAAACTAGTCGTGCCAGGTACAGTGTCACCCAGTATCTGGGTTGCGGGGGTCAAACAGGCAGTCGCTCCATGTAAAACACTGGCATTCAGCTGCATCTGGGGTGTGATTCTGTAAGACCTCATTCTAAACTATGAATCTGAATCCGCTGTGAGTATCTTGATTTGCATTCTAAAAATTCGGTTGATAATTCGAATTTACACTAGCGCCACCCTTGCGAGCGTGTCAGCGAGTTGAACTAAATTGTTAGGGAGATTTTGACAGATAAACTATGAGATGACGTTAGAAGTGGCATTCTGTAAGGTACTTTCCCCGTCACTTCGACGCTCACCCGATTCAAAGTGTCAAATAAATCAAGGTAATTTTGAACCTTATGCGAAGTGAGAGTGAATAGCGATATGAGATGTGAGTTGTTGTTTGAATTTTACAGAATCGACCTACTTGTTAGACTGGAAGGTGATCCAAACATAGGTGGAAAAGGCTAGGTAGTATTTAATTGTTTGTGTCAGTCACTTAAAGCTCTTCTCGCGAAAAAAGCTTGAAAGAAGCATGCAGATGAAGCAACTTTTTGTTGGCATTTACAGAGAAATGACATCTGAAAAAAATTGTTAGTAAACTACATGATATGATACGTAATTTGGTTTAGCCACTATTTTCCTATCGGTATCACATAATAAGAAAAAAAAATTACAAAACACCTCCAAATCATTGAGATGAAATCATTTCACTCCTTAATTTCAAATCAAATAAAAAAAATACTTAAAAAAAACTACTGCTTTCCAATACAAAGGAAAATGATTTGGTTTTGTTACTTTTTACAAATATGTATTATTTTTATTACAATAAATTAAAAATGCGTCCGATTAAAGACTGCGTCTACATCACCCCCGCACTCGTCCACAAATTCAGTGCGGGCTAAATGCTCAAGGTTATTTATTGACCTTAAACTACCGGTACTTGACTTCCTAGCCCAAATAATCCCATAATTAACTATAGAGGAAAAACTGTTCATTTATCTGCTGCTAAGAAGGAAAATGTAACGGAATGCTTTTATTTCGTAACAATACTAAAAATGTTAACCAACTTTTCGACATACTTTCCTCGTCTCTCGAAGACTTGTTGGATAGAATGTGGGTATGGCTATTCTGTGGCCTTTAAACATGAGAGAAAAGTGAACAGGTGCGGGTGTTTAAGGATAAATAAATAAATAATGATAAGATAACATATTTTTATTTGCATAAACATGATATATTAGATCCGATATCCGTGATTAGATCGAACATGTTTTGCTTAAAACTAAAGCATGCAAATACATTATGACATTGAAATATAACTACATTGAAATTAATTATAAATAATCATGAATACTATAGAAATTATTATTATTGAGCCATTTATATAATTGGATTTTAAATAATTTACAATTTAATGTTTTAAAATGTTCGATAAACATATTTTATTTTCTGCTAAATGGTTTTTATTGTAACACTTTCAAGTTGTTCGTGTCGTATTATTCGACGGAGACTTTCTGGTATATCACCAATATGTCTATTCTGTTACAATCGCCCTCGGTGAACACCTAGGCGAAGTGAGCTGTCATCCGTCCCGATGCTAGATCCCTAGCATCGGGACGGATGACAGCTCACTTTTCACCGAGGGAGATTGTAACAGAATAGCTCTACTAAAAGGAATGTTAAGCAAAAGTTAATGTTGCTAGAACGTAGGTATAAGTAATAGCAAGTAACACATATGTCAACTTTAAAGTGACTGCCTAGCATTTACCCAACTAAATTAGGGTCGGCGTCCAGTCTACCGGGATGCAACTGAATACCAGTGTTTTACATGGAGCGACTGCCTATCGGACCTCCACAACTCAGTTGCTGGGTAACACGATACCTCTTGGTAATACTGGTTGTCAGACTTTCGGCCTTCTGACTACCTGTAACGTCTATCTACGCACGACAACCAGAGTCTCAAGACATCGGGTATAAAAGTAAAATGGAGGATGGTCACCCGTTTCTATGACAACTGTTGCCGTCATCGACTAATACTCGATCCAGCGCGATCAACATAGCTAGTATGTGATCGGAAAAAAAAGAAAAGAAAAATAAAGGATGTTGTGAAATAAAGGAGGTCCGAACCTAACATCTTTTTTTGACGTGACAACGTCTTATAATTCGATAGAGCCGGCTGCACGCACGAAAAAACATGACGTATGCAGCGTTACCATAACGCCGCTCTGAGGCGTTCCATGTAAGGCTTGAAGTGCAAGCGAGAGCGCGGAATGAGCGACAAAGAAGCACAATCGGCATGATTCTTTCGCGTTGTCACGTTCAACTATCGTCAGTAAACCGACTTTACAGACAACCAATTTTTTTCCTTTTTTTTTCTTTTGGTACGGGGTGGAAAATCCTCATGGATGTCCTCGGCCCTCGAGCGGGCGGAGGGGTCTATCAGACTCTTACTGACTAGCTTTACATCTTGGCCTCACTTCAACTCTGAGCGGCTGACTCCCTGACAGTAAAACGTGCCGTAAATGGTTGATTTAAAATAAACGTTTACAACTGTTTGCTTGTTCACAGAGCACTTCCACTACATCAAGCGTATGATTGGCGCTGACTACGTTGGCATCGGTGGAGACTTCGACGGCGTGAACAGGTAACCTCTTTGTTTAATAATGACACTGACTTGTAGGTATAATTCTGACGTATCGTCCCAACACGAAACAAAACGCAACTGTCAAGTGTCATCGTTATGTCAGTAACGTCATA
The DNA here is from genome assembly GCA_947361185.1 of Charanyca ferruginea. Taxonomy (NCBI): domain Eukaryota; kingdom Metazoa; phylum Arthropoda; class Insecta; order Lepidoptera; family Noctuidae; genus Charanyca; species Charanyca ferruginea. The sequence continues at coordinate 1,033,711 of OX376055.1, read as the reverse complement.
CAAGTGTCAACGTTCTTACTTCATTAATGTCAATTATAAACTTGTAATTTCAACAAATAAACAAAAACTTTTTTGCCGAAAGAAAGAACACACATTCTTTATTCGAAATAGTCCTAGATCGAGGACTAACTTATGTATATTTGATACTAATTTCTTTAGAACTCTTTTAGGCTAAGGACTCACGATGCAGTTTTCACCCGCGTCCGCTGCGGGTCCGCAGCTTCTGTAGAATGCAGATATATATGTAAAAAATTAAAGCACATTTGACGACGCGGTTTACGCCCGCGGTGTGCGCGGTTGTTTGGGGCTCCCGCTGCACCGGCGGGCAACGGCGGGCAACGGGCGGGTTAAAGAAATCCGACGCCATTTTGCACTGACTTATTATTACTCGTAGCGTCGTGACGTGTCTGTGCATGTTTGTCAACAAACATTATAAGATGGATATATTGAAGTCGCTCTATTAATTACCTTGGTGCAAGAAAAGCCAGTCGTCATCATCATCATCATTTCAGCCTAAAGACGTCCACTGCTGGACATAGGCCTCCCCAAGGGGGATTATGGCAAACCCCCCTCGGGTTTGCCATAATCGCCACGCTTGGCAGGCGGATTGGCGATCGCAGTATGGTTGTTACAAAGACACAGAGAACGCTGCTGACCATTCTCTGGTAAGTCCCGGAGTCGCCTCTTACAACAACCACGGGAAGATATGGGATGGTGCTATTCTTTACGTCCGGCAGTGCACGGACAACGGAAAAGCCAGTGCCCGTCTTCAAACCGCCCGACTTGCGATAATCGCCCGCCAAGTCTGCGGGCGATAATCGTAACAGAACAGAACTCCGGTCTCGTGAGTTTGAGCTATTCCTCCACCACACCGCGGCGGGCGCGGTCGAAAACCGCATCGTGAGTTCTTAGCCTTACTGTCACAATTGTTAACTTCCAAAATAGTACACACTGTGGTACGTACTATTTCCATACGTGGCAGAAAAGAAGACGTAACATGAGCTGAACTGCATTTGACAGATAATTAAAATGGAACACGGAAAGTTTCTGAAACAACGGATATTGGCTTATAATAATATCCTGTAAAACGAACATAAAAGACACCCGGCTCACTTGAATGTAAGTGAGTCGTCCCTGATACCTCAAAAACGGTCCAAGTTTATTTCTCTCAAAACAGGTTATAGACCGAGATCCCAAAACCTCAGAACTACGTCATCTATACACAGTTCAAATAGTTAAAATAGATAGAAGAATCTCGTTAAAAAGGTACGCGTACTTGCTCACTACATTGCTGGACCCTTTTTCTGGTATATTAATCGCACCTTTAAACCTCCAGGGTTCCCCGTGGTCTAGAAGACGTGTCCAGGTACCCGGAACTGTTTGCTGAACTGCTGCGTAGTGGCCAGTGGAACGTGCAGGAGCTGAAGAACCTCGCTGGGCTTAACATGCTGCGCGTGATGCGGCAGGTAGAGAAGGTGAGGCAATCTTATGGTCCCTATTTTATCGTGGAGAAATCCTCATGGACTATCCCCCGTCCGGAAAAGACTGGGGATGTGCCGGTCTCTTACCGGCTAAAACTACCATGGTGTTACTCGACTGACCTATAGGCGGGGGTACGGGATTCGCTCGCACTTGCACCGCGTCCCCGTCAGGCTATGACCCGCCAATGATGTAGGCGGGTCCCGTCGAACTCGGCAGGCCTCGCCGACGGATTCTCTAGTGTGGCGAGCGCGGAACATGCCGCCTATACGAGCCTGCATCTGATCGGGTGGTGCACTGCCCCTTAATCGACCACTCGCAGGCCGGCAACTAATGGAGACCGAAGGTTATTAAGAGCCCTCCGGCATCCGGTGCGTCTTCTCCTGGAGGAAAGCGAGGCAGTTGCTTCCCTCACCCTCTCTGCCGCCTTTTTTGCGTGCATGACTTGACCGCAAAAAGAGGCGACAGCCTCCCACGCACTCTCGCTCTGGACCATCGAAAAGACGATGTTCGGGAGCGAGAGGTCACCGACTGCTGCGGAGAGACTCTTATGGTTCGAATCCTTTTTTAAAACCCGATGGAAACAGATGTTATAAGTTTCCATATAACATATATGAGGATACACTAATTATGTTCGTAGTATTATGAAATCAAACCAACTTATGTCTCGGATGTCTTTTTCGAACAATTCACGTCAAGGGTATGAATCTTAGAAGAACAGGTACAAGTTACTCATAGCAGGTTTAACAATATTCCCCGCACTTGACTTTTTTACCAATCTGCCTATTTCCATTTAAGTTTCGTTATTTGTATTTGCTATTATTACCGAATTTCTAGCATAAATAATAATAATACCAGTCTATAATTATCCCACTGAAGGGCAAAGGACAACATTGATTGAACAGGACGAGCATTGATCTACTCTACTCTTGCTCAAGGCGGATAGGCGATTTCAGACTTATATGAACTATAAGTCCAGGTTTTCTCACAATGTTTTCCTTCACCGATGTCTATGATACCCAAAATTAACTTAGAAAGTACATAAACGAAATTGAAAAAGTTACATTGTTAACTTCTAGCATAATGTAAATCTTATTCAAACGATCCCCTTAGATACGAAAAATGTTGTTTCTTGTTACTTTTGGCAACTAATCACAAGAAATACTGGATTAACATGACATAGAATATAAATAATATATTGCGAAAATTTGCTTTATGAGGAAACTAAAGTGCCGACGATGCAAGCGAAAATTATTATAGTTTTCGTAAATTATAAAAGGCTCGGTCGGATTACATAGCAGAGTAGCAGGCTCCGCTAGCGAGCTTAATAGATTTGAAGCACGAAATATTGATAGCGTGGAATAAAATATCATATGAACTTTATGTATTCGGAGTATATTGGGTATAAAACTTTAAAACCGGGTTAGGCATGCCACCATCCCTTCCATCACAAGAATAGCTGACGTCACTCGGAAAGCTGTCACGCTGAAATGGAATTGGGCTGGACACATCTGTCGCGTGTTAGACGATCATTAGGCTAAACGCACGACCCAATGGATCCCTCTACATGGCAAGTTACATCGCGTCAGGCCCAGGCGGAGATGACTACTTCGAAAATTACTGGTCACAAAATGCCCTTATTACATAGAAAAGGAGGAAGAGTAGAGAGGGCTTTGCCTTGCAGTATTAAAATGCAGGCTGATAACAATATGTTGAGTCAAACAGCGCCATCTCTCGGTCGATAGATCTACGATCGATAAACGTTTAGGTGCGACATCTGTTGCTGAGAAAACGACTCGCTCGCGACGGGTTCGAGAAACATCCGACCCCCTCCAGAAGGCGATATATAAAGCAGGACTGTGCGTACGTGACCGCGATTATTATTGTAAAAACCAAAACCGAAAATACATCAATTATAAAATTCTGACGAGCCTCATTGAAGAAGTCCCTGCCAGCCCCCTGTCTTCATTTGCCAAAACACAATAACATAATGAACTTTGAAAAATGTATCCTATACTAGAGAATACTATAAAAGTGTATTGATTAAAACACAAGACTGAAACATTATTGTCTGACAATACTACGAGCAAATAAAAACAAAATATGCGCTGTTCCATTGTTCAAAGCGAGCTTTTTAGTTTTGCTTCCATGTTTAGTTTTGCATCTAATCCAGCAAATATTCACACCCTTTTCCGAAGACGAGTGAATACTCCTCGTACGTATTTTCCAATTTACTGCGGCGCTAGAACCGAGTACAACAGCAACACGTCCGAGCACACAGCTTTGGTTCATCTCAATGTTGCAGCACACAACACTTTGGCAAACTTAGTTGCTACTACGTCTCGCCGCAGTACTATACAATATATAAATCATGTTTATTTGCGCAGGTCCGTGATGAGATGCGCACTAACGGCGTGGAGCCCGAGGAGCACCCCGACTCCCCCAACGACAACGGAAATTGCACCAGCAACGCGTTCTACACCGAATACGTGTAGATTGCCCCTTTTACGTAACACGCGACTGCTGATTTGAACATTATTTCTATTTTTTAGGGTGTATATTTGAATGGAACAGTGACACGTCAATCAAAAGGGATTTGTTACTTATTTTATTATCTTTTAAATTGAGAATTGTGGAATGTTTTATTGACTTCTTGAATTAAAATGGCTGACATAACACTTTGTTCACAAACTGTCGCGCACAAACCAAATAGATACCGAATGATATTGCTTTTATATTAAATAGACATCACAAGTCTCATTGTAACAATACTTTTACTTAATTAACATTTAGAAATTAGCTATACGACAATGACCCTGTAATTGCAATATAACGCTAATTATAACCTGAACCGTCAAACTAATCCAATAGCTCACACTGAATCTAATTACGTAGTATTGTTGCGGCTGGGAGTTAAAATCATACGCATATCATTAACACATTTTACGTCGACCACGACCTGCATTATACAGGGCGCCACAAGCGACGCTGTGCCCAACCAGGGTTTGTCACATCTTGCTAATTACGTGCACTAAAATTCTCGATAAGCGCACCGATATTTGAATAATCACAGATAGTACACTAAAGTTACGTGTGCTTTAGAACAGAAAATATAAACACATTAAGAATAATCATCTCGTGATAATGTTAGGTACACCCGATGCTAGTATATTCACCGTTGCTATGAAGAAATGTGCCGTCCGATTGGATAACACAACGCCTCGTCATATTCTGAAACTCGACAAATGAGTGAAAAATATACGAGTCTCTCGTGGCTATGTCCTGTGTGGTGTGTCACTGTTAATATGAACGTCTGTCAAATTTATTGACAAAGTTATAATTGCTATCAATATTTTTTTCGGTTGGAATATAGAAATCGAAATGGGCAGTCGCGTCCAACGATGCCGTCACCGGATTGTGAGTTCAGGTTCAATCCGACAGTTTGATTCCAATTGTTGTTTAACTTGATATATGTCTGTGTACCCCATAAGCGACGCTCCGCATTTGTCCAGTTGTTCACATCCGCAACAGAATCGATACTTTGTTTAAAATTTTAATCACAACAACGTTAATTGACATTTGGCAACACATCATTGAAACTGACAGTAATTCGAAACTTCGATACTAATTTATTAGTTGGTGTTGATCAAAACTTTATCGAAAATGTTGAACATATTCCAACAAAATAATCCCTAAGACTGTTTACGCAAATAAATGTATTATAATTCAGTTCCATGCATGAGCCTAACCTATTAATGTGCCTAATAACCGGACAAGTGTGGAACGACTTTAACCGATGACGTAATTTCGTCGATATGTGTCTGTTTAGTTAATATTCAAGATGGCTACTGTCATATTTCATAAGCGTTGGGGTGGGAATAAAATTTACAATTAAAATTGAAATATTCGCCACATTATCTTGAACGTTGTCGTTTTTATAGATATCCGAGATGTCATTGTGAAAGGCAATCCGTAGACCGACAATGCAATTTGGAAAACAATCTGTTAAGATACGCGCTGAAGAGAGCTCCGCTGTTCACAGTTCAAAGTTCATAAATTCATCGGAGCGGAGTTCAGAACTCAGGGCGAGATCTTGTTACCATCGCAGCTGCGACGTTTAAGACAATTAAGTGAATTAACTGCAAGTAACGCTGAACTTCTTGCATTCAAATGGCTTGAACATTTCTTTCTTCAAACTTTTTGATCTACAGAGTTTAAAAACGAAGCTGCAGTTCGAACATTTTAATATATTTCTGAATTAAACCGATTATTGTAACATGTTGGTGTTAATTTCCAAAATAAACTTGTGTCAACAGACATCAGTGCATTTGAATTGAAGCAGTTCCCAGCATCAGATCTGTTTCAGTAAACCGGCGATCGGTTCATTTCCAATTTCAGTCGAATTCAATTGTTCGAAATCATAGCGTTCAGTAATCGAGAGGCAATTTAGGACTAAACTAGTTGCAGTAAGTTATGTTCAACGATTTATTTAATTAAACCAACCGTAGGTATTATTTATGTGTAACGTTTAGGTACATTCTCCATTACCAGCACATTTTGGTGAGAATTAGGCTTAAATTTGCTATGAGTAAAGTTAAACCAAAACGAAAGTATCGTATTTACACATTTACATTTCACCCACTGTTCATTGAACGCCACAGTTTGCGGTCCCCATGATTTAATTTTGCCATCAATTAATCAATCTAGCATTTATTTCAAATAAACAATTTCAGTTAGCAAGTTTAAAGATGCGAGTATATATAGTATGTAATTGCAGTGTTTAGTCGAACCAAATCATTAAAGTTTAAATTGAGTACGTAACTCTTCGGTGTAAAGTTGGCGGCTGCAATATCAGCCGCTGCCAAAGAAGTTCGTTGCGAGAGTAACAAGCTCTGGAGAGGACATCTTTGTCACATCAGTGCACTGTGGCTGCCATCTTGTTACCGTCTAACAGACACACGTTTATACTTTCGCCTATCACGTTCACCTTTCATTGAGCTGTGCCTGGGACACAGATAGTGCGTCAATCATCGACCTATCTATCTTGGTTACAATAGAAACCTCATTTCGTAATCTTTTGAATATTTGCTAACAACACCTGTGAAATATGACGGTAGTTTGTGTGTGTTTAGATAATCAATATATAGTAATAGATGTTGTAGCTGCATGGTAGGTGTATCCTTGTGAACTGAGCACTTCTTCCTTCTTTACAAACGAGTAGATTACGTTCACATTATTATCATTCACAACTCCTTACATCTCCACTCTTTCTGATAATACGACTTCAGTCTCTCTTTCGTTCTTAATCTCTTTTTCCAAGGTTGCATTATCAGGAGAGTAATTAGATAGAGAACTCAAAATTGGAATTAAATGGAAGGCTCTAGTGCGAGAGAAGTAAAATTAACTGGGTAAATAGAAAAATAACAAAAATGTTTTATTTTACTATTGTAATTTAAAATTAAAAAATAAAAGGTTCGAACTAGGGACGTAGGTAGAGAATAAATTTGTAAAAAAGACGTTATACTAAATTTAAAATACCTATTTGTTTGAAAATTATCATATTTGGATTCCTATTGTTTAATGTTAAATTACTTATAAGGAATTGAAAGCTATTTTTACGTAAATGGAAACATACGGATAGGTGTTTCGTCACGTTTTTTGACGCCGTATGTTTTCTCCAGGGGTTCGTTCCAACTTCACTGCTTGTTAGTATGTTTTGTAGTTCATCTGTTATATTATACATAAATATAAGTTAACATCGTTTTACATGTATTGTATGTGAAAACATGTCCTTTTGTTACTTTAATTTCTACTTAAATCGGACTAGAGTAAACGAGGCTTTAACTTAAGCGAAAGATGAGCGAAGTGAGCATGGAGCGAAGTGAGCAACAAGCGAAATAAACACCGCTGATTTATTATGACTGTTTCATTATATTTTCGCGGTATTCTTTCGTAATGTTGACTTCGTTCATCGTTTTCGCTTTCAAGTTTGCAAGCATTAAATGCGAGCGGAGCAGAGCTGAGCTAGGAATGAGAACAGCAAAGCCTCTAGTCGCCGGACACCGGCGCTGTTCGACTACGTAAGCTAAAAGCTAGTATACAAAGTAGCGTAAGGTCTAAACTTGTGATGGAGATCGTTGTGCCAAAAATGACCTAAACTTTTTATAACTTCTTATACAGTTTGATATTAAAACTGTTACTTAAACGTTTCTTTTTATAATTTTGTAATAAAAAGGCTTTCAATGCCACGAGGAGGGAGAAATGAAATGTTATGTAACCCGTAGACTCTGTTAATTTGTCATACAGACAATAATACCATACACTTTAAAAAAATGAAATGCTGTGAATTTCTTAACGTATATTTAAATATAACTTTAATATAAATGATGTGAAAAGAACAACTATTTCTTATAAATTGTGACTGAACGATTTTGGAACCTATACTCAACTATAAACTAAGGGTTTTCTTCGAAAATCTGAATGTTATTTTGTGGTTATTTTGTCTGTTTTACGTACAAACATGGAACTTGTGTCAAGCGCACTGTCGGTTTAATTATTTATATTAACTCTTGTATTGTCGTACGTAAAGTTGATGATACTACAGGACATTACTAAGTAACTTTATGACAATGCACCCTGGAGTGACCGCCATGTGGCGCGAGCGAGGCATTGCAACTTCAACGTTAGGTCACAATGTGGCCACTCCCGTCCAAGCGTAATATAATTTAATTCGGGCATTAAAGAGAGCCTTTCAACTAAACTAATTAAGGCCTAAAGGAAGATTCAACTATTTAATTTTCGTTATAACCTGACGAATATCAAATGGTTTTACTATAAAGTCGCTAAAAATTACTTTAGCATCTTATTTAATGCCCATTACCCTAAATGATGAGCTTGAAACCGAATTTCCGACGCGTGCGCTTGCGCCGAGTTGTGTGGCGCATTGCTGCGTATGATCAGCTCAATGGTAACTAGCACTTTCTCATTTCTACTGTCACTTCGTCTCTCGGAAGGTTGTATTTCTTCTGAGCGAGCGTCAACACTTCCCTCACTGTCTGGCTCGTGTAGCAAAGCGCCAGGCAACTGTATACTGGACTGTTTATATATTTACTATTACCACTTGGTAACCAATAAACACGTTTGCTGTATTGTATTACTGTTTTTGATTTCAATACCCTTTCCCAATTGTTTCCAATTCTAGGAAGGTTTGATGTGAACCACAAAGAGACATTAATTTGTTTCAGCTGACACGTACTACAAATAAATAAATGAGAGTTGTGGATTGTGTGTGGGTCTGGCGTGTGTTTAATAGATATACTCTTATACTCTTTGAAAAGGATCGTCCAAAGTAAGCAAAAGAATAATGAAAAATAAGCTCGCTAACGAACACAACAAGCCCTTTGTGCGCTCGCAAACACACAACACATATTTTCTCAACACAAATAAAAAAAAACGCTTTTTTTAAGAGTATATTTGGAGTTTATCACAAACCGCTAACACGTGGTCTGTACAATGGCCTGACAGTTATTAACTAAATTGAACAGCGCGATGAAGTAATTTAAGCTTACAAATTAAATTAAACATTTAACTTGACTAATGCATTAAAATTATACTGAGAGTATAACCCTGTTAACGTTTGCCGCGTTTTAAATCAAAGTTACCACAAAATGTTTTGTAAAGCTTTTGCAAAATAATAATATACTTAAGCTCAACGTGAATGTAGCACAGAAAAATTGGAAATACACGAAATTATATTTATATAGTTGCTGTAGGCTTTATTCATATCGAAGATTGATACTAAGAACCCCCGTAGGTCAAACACTTTCGGCCGATAGCAAACTATGCTGAGTCGGACTGCTAGCGCGAATACCGGGCCAACAAACGGCCGGGTTAGTGGTGAGTGAGTTTAGTTTGTAGGTATTTGTGTAGTCCAACAAAGTTTTTGCATCTTTATTCTGATAAAGTAACCGACCAAACTATTGGGTGATATAAAGTACGTGTCCTGTGACAAGTACAATCAGAGCCCCCGCAGAGGAGGCTCCAATTATACTTGTCGTATAAAATAACATCACGAAATGAGATTGCCATATTTATAATACGATTATTGAATCGAATACATTTACCTTAATTAGCGCGCGCTATTTCAAAATAACATCAGAGCAATACAGAACCGTAGTAATTTTGATAATGCCCAATATTTCAAAGCATAAGCTTTCTGAAGAAAACATACACATCTACATTAATTATCGGTGGTTTAACCTAAAATACACCGACATGTGATTTAGTTACAAAACATCTTTCAACATAAATAAAAGGGGCACCGCACAAAGGGCTTCAACAACTGTTTTCACATAAGGGGCCACCAAAACCGTCTGTTGCAAAATAAATAGACTCAAGCCACAACCGCACATTCAACTTGTCACTGGCTATTGTTTTATTTTTAAGAGAAATGTATAAGTACATAGCTGCCTACCACTAGTAACTGCAACTGCTGCTTAGACCTGGTCGCTTGCCAAGACAAAGTGTGGTAAAGAGCAATGGAGCACAGAATTCTGAGTGTAAAAAGAACAGACAGCATACGAAACAACACGCTGCGGTTCAAAATAGAGATTATAGACGTGGGCAAAAAGGCTACCCGGCTCAAATGGAATTGAGCGGGTCACGTCAGCTGCATGCACAGTAACCGCTGGGCAAATGTCTCCACGCAAAGGGTGCTAGATTCACATGAGATGGGGCGAGATGACTTAGACGCGCACGGCGAGGGTTGGTTGGAAAAGGCTACCTGTAGGCTCGAGGGAGGCCTTTGCCCAGCAGTGGGAAATCACAGACTAGTTAAAAAATAATTTACTGGTGTGTATGAGTACTGTAATTACAGAGACTTGACACTTTTCAGCTTTGATTTTTTAATGACAACATATCTGTGATACCTCGGATATTTCGGATATAACATTAGCTGAGTATGCGACGACGCTTAATCGATTCCAATACAAACACATTTTAGATTCACGCACAAATGAACCAGACGAATTTACCGACTCTTTAGTAAAATGAAATATTCGCATGTAATCATTGTGCTGTGTTGTCGAGTGGAAGTAATTTGTTTCTATATAATGCTCATTAAAATCATGTGAGTCGATCAAAGGACCAATTACTTTGAACCTATCTGTAACGAATCTAGATATATGTTGAAAATCAAATCGTTAATAATTATATTTGAATTAGTTACGGCACGGTTGGCGTAGTGACTGAGTGATCGGTTGCTGTGCTGCGTATCGCGGGTTCGATTCCCGCACGGAACAAATATTTGTGTTTCAAACATAATATAGTTGTTCCTGGTCTGGCTAAACAGCCAGACAAACGTGTATGTGAGTTTATATGTTTGCAAACGCACTCACGATACCGGAGAATTTTCTAGCGTGGGCAACGTTTTTTTTTAAAGAGAAAGAAAGAAAAGAAAATTTTTAGTTCAAGCATTTTCTCTGTCAATTTGCACGGTTCTTTAAAGGTTTTTTGGATGGCTATGCAATCTGGCCGTAAAGTTTTATCTAACCACTCGGGAGAACTCCAGAGTGAATTCCAATTAAAATAAAATGCGTTTGCCTTTTTTATATTGGAGCAATTGTCTGATCGGGCTACTATATTGAGCACCTACGTTATTTTAACTACAGTTCAAATAGAGCACTGCAACCAGACTGACTTTCAATCAAGTATAAATAGGAACCACAGCATGTGATTTCAGCTTAGTTCTACTATTTTAACTGTAATGCAAGTTAGTCTTTTACTATACATACAAATATATCTTCTTATTATTATTAAAACTGAATCAAATCAATCAAAATATCACGATGTCATAAAAACTGTGTCGCAAAAATGGCGTCGTATTTGGTGCTAACAATCAATATTAAAAGATTGGTTTTGTAAAATCAGGTTGCGTGCTAGCCGCTTTATTTAAATGCTATAAACAAGTGCGCTTGTCCACCGCCGTCACCGGGGCAATATATATATTGTACTCTTTGACCGGGACGTTACCGAGAAACGTAATTATTGGAACCGAACATGACAGTCATATGACGTCGATCGTGTGCCCACTCAAAGTCAAAGTCAAATCAATTAGGTATTTCTATTAAGGGCGGGTTACTGACCGGTAATAGTCAAAAATGGCGCTAACTATCGTCAAATCAAAAAAATGGCTTGTTTCACAAAATCATACGTCAAAAAGTTACTATTACCATAACCACCAGTCAACGTAATTTTGAGTTGTCAAACAGCTACTTCAAACATCAAAATATTACGGAATATCTTTTTGAATAACTTGAACTGACGGATTTTTATGTCATGAAACCACCCGTTCCATTTAACGTACGTTAAACATCTCACGTCATAGTAACTTTTTAACCGTCCGTATGTAACGTTAACCGACTGTTTGAAACAACCCGCCCTTAAAGGCACTTCTGAACGTCATATTATGTGAAAATTAGATTCTAGTTGTCCCTTTCAAAAGGTAGTTTCGTATATGGAGAAGAATGGGCAAGAAACTACATACTTACTCTATTAAAAAAAAAGATGTTTACAATATTTTGCATTTACAGTAATCTTATTTTTTTATTAACATTGCATAAAAAATACTATATTAAAGTATGTACAGAGTATTACAACATAGTCTTCATATATTTACAAATATTAACACTGTACGACCACTAGACAAAACATAACCGGAATATGGCGATATGTTATGTGTATGATAATCTATGGACAAGATCAAACGTGTTTCCTGTTCCCGGCGCTGCATCGGCCAGTCACAATCTCGGACCGAATTCTACGATCACAACGACGGCGCTCGGGTGACGTGCAACCGCGGTCATCTAATATACATACATACATATAATATACAACATAATATACATACATATAATACATACAAATAAATAAAATTGAAGTGTATGTTTGTAATGTCAAAATAACAGTTTTTTACTAAATGCATATAAAAATAACAGGCAGCACTGGCAGACAGCTGATTCATTCCATTAGAATTAGATACTAATGGTGACACAATTTTTGACATCGGACTAGTAGTTTTTGAGTTTATTCGTTACAAACATACAAATCTTTCCTCTTTATAATATTTGTGTAGATGTAGACCAGCGTTTGTTATTTATCAGCGGGGTTTTGATTCTATTTTCCGCGGAAACCTATTTTTTATTTCTCAAAGTTAGATAACTAATCCTACTAATATTATAAATGCGAAAGTTTGTGAAGATGTTTGGATGTTTGTTACTCAATCACGCGCAAACCGTTGAACAGATTTGCATGAAAATTGGCACATAGATAGAGCATTTCCTGGATCAACATATAGGATACTTTTTATCCCGGTAATATGTTCCCTTGGGATAATCGTTCTTTTCACGCGGGCAAAGCCGCAGGCAGAAGCTAGTATAGGCTATAATTATCAAATGAAAAAAATAGGGATCCTTGAGAAAATTCACGCGGGCGAAGCCGCGGGCACAGTGATAGTAGTAAATATCTCTCTATCGTCTCGGTGACGTTCCGATGGCGGTAACCGTGGACAAACACCCGGGTAATTTAATAATAAATAATAATAATAATAATATGTGGGGACATTTTCACACACGGCTATCTGATCCCAAACTAGGGAGACCCTGTACTATGGGTGTCAGACAGCTGATATACATACACAAATACATTTTTTTTTGTAAATACATACATATAAACAACACCCAGACCCAAGACAAACACAAGTGCTCATCACACAAATGTTTACCCTGGGCGGGAATCGAACCCGCAACACGCTGCGCAGCAGTCGATCGCTCAGCCACTGCGCCAACCGTGTCGTCAAATATCCCGCTCCCACCGCGCGGTGAGAGGCGTCACCCGCTGCAATCAACCACCTAAATTGGCATCTCTCTAAGGAGATAGGCGGGCTGCATTCACACTGCACACTTGCTATATAGAAACAGATAGGGTATATTTTGGGAAACTGCATCAAGGGGGTAATTCTAGTAACTGTTAGTAACGTTCGCTTTTGAACCGACTTGTATGGTAAGCGAGGTATGTATTTATGTTTGTCCGTGATTATCTCCCGTTTGGTTGAACCGATTTTGATGCAGTTCTTGAAACAGTGTTCGTTACATTCTGAAGAAGGTTATAGCATAGAATAAATTGAAATTTATTCAGCGCTTTTTGAAAAAATCAACAAAAACCAAAAAATATTCAAAGAAGACTTTTTCGTTTGTTCCATTTTTGGAGGACTTTCAATCTCTGTTTAACTGTGTTGCCGTTTCTTAATGAATTTGGGTGATAAGTAGGCACTTAAAAGTGGAAAATAAAAACTTTTTACAAAAAAACTGGCCAAGTGCGTGGCGGCCCACGAGCAATGTAGGGTTCCGTAGTTGATATTCTTACCCACGCAGTTCTTGTTTTGTACCTATATTTAACATTTTTCAATAAAATGTGGCGTCATAGCAGGCGTCACTGATGCGATTATCGCTTTTGACGTCAAACATTTTTTGAGCGTAATATGTAGAATTGACCTACCCCCATTACAAATAGCGTAATCATGTACAAATATAGCCTATGACGTTTACGTTGGTCCGACCTGTAAGAAACATTTTAGCGAAAGGTCTATTCAATAGTTTTTGCGTGAAGCTGGTTCATAGAAAAAGAATAAGGAACGGGCAAAAGTTCTTAAAAAATAATTTCCGGTTTACGATCGTCACCACAGTTTCTTTTGACGTGAATACGACTTTACATTTGCTTCCATTGTGGGAAGCAATTTAGAAAACTGATGATAACAAAATACGGGTATACAGTTTGGTGTTGTAGATACATAATATCGATCATCTACAACGAAAATTTAGGTACACCACTCGATAGTATATTTAAAAAAGTGAAACTATAAGTTAAACTATATACTTAGGGCTTTTCAGTTCATTGAATAAGGATTTCAAACTAAACAAAATTGTACGTACGAGTAGACATAATAGGTATTTCGGTATAGATATTATTTCCTGCAAAAATATTGCAAATATGAGCAAGCAAATCAACATCAAGCTAATAGGCAATAATAATAAAAAATTACGCTGTTTTAATTTATTGCCATTTAGAAATATTCTAGCATTAAAAATAAAACAAAAAGAATTGTTTGTGGCTGGGATTGAACTCAGACTTACAAGTCGGCTGCCGCACTGTTACGCAAAGTTTATCGCTGACAGTAGGTCTAAAATAGCTGTTCTAGTTTGTCATGATCCACTGCTTAGCTCCTAGAAGGTATAGCGTGATGGTAATTGTTTTAAATGTTAAATCTGCAGCTACTTACAATATATTTTGATTACTATAAAGTTTTAAGAGTAGCAAGCATGCTACGCGCGCTTATGAGCGCAGCTGCAGCGATTTATCACATTTTACAAGTTTATCGACTATTACTCGTAAATTTGTAAAGCTCACTTAGCTGTGATAGTTTTTCTATGAATTTCATTATATATGCTACTACCGTGAATTTTTTCACAAATCACGATACAACCATTGAGCTCATAGGAGTGGCGCAAATTGACTTCAATAAAAATTTGCACTTTAGAGCTAAATATTTCCCAAAGGGATTCCTTAATCGAAAAATAGTTTTTCCAAACCCTTAATATTTTTGAAAGACCTTTTTAACGACACCCCACACCATATGGTAGATTGGAAAAAAAATACTCATCCCCACTTCACGTTTAAGGAACCCTAAAAACAAATATTTTTCAATATTTTATTCCGGCACTTTGTCGGCGTAACTAATGTGTATATTCAGGCCAATTTACAGCTTCCTATTTCTAATAGTCTTTGAGCTACACTGCGGACGGACGGACGGACATAGCGAAACTATAAGGGTTCCTTGTTGACTTCGGAACCCTAAAAAGGGAACCGTCTGAAAAACTGAAAAGTGATAAAGAACTTGAGCACAGAACACACATGACTTTAGTTTCAGAAACTACTAACTTTATCACTTTTTAGTTTTTCAAGGCGGTTCCCTTTTTTTGTTGTAAAAAGTTTTTTCAACTCAGTCAAAAGCAATTTTGACATTGATGGTCGTTGAAAGGATATTGCAACTAGACTTTCGTCATCATCCGAAGACGTCCACTCTTGAACAAAGGCCTCTTCCTTAAGGGGGGTTTACCATAACCCCACGCATGGCAGGACTCTTGGGGATCGCAGTGAAGTTGAGGTTGAGTGAGAAAGCCGCTGCTTCCCGACTTCCGGATAAAACTTTGTATGTTTTTAATTAGGAGAACCTATAGATATACACATTAGTCATAAGACATACATGCTATACAATAGCTTGACTGACTATGTTTGTACAATAAGGTTCATATTCAATTGAGAAAATATGAGTAATATCTATATCTGCTCATATTCTCAAATTGTCAGTGCCGCCGCTTTATTGAAAAATTTATTACATAATCTTACCAAAATCTCTGCTAATTACATCATTGTACTACCCACTCTCAATAACACATCACAAAGCGCTGCAAACTCCAAAAAAAACATGGCTGCGGTGACGTCATCCCCCGTCTCCCTCACACACTGGCAACACACACACACTTGTGAGTACATTGTCTTGTATTGGATGTGTGTGTTTGTGTGTAATCAGATGATTCAGCACTAATCCGAGGGGTTGAAGATACGACCCTAATTATTTATTATTCGTCCCCTTTTCTGGACATTTTAATCAAAACAGGGAGACATTTACATTTTAGACGAGATGAGTAAATGTAAGAAAAGATAATATAATTTAGAAAATCTGGTAGAAAATAATCCGATAGTGATTCTCTGGAAGTCCTAGGTTTGTCTTTGACACTGAGTATTGACATGACATTAAATCCTCCTCCATTTATAAACGGGTAGTAAAACTACACCAGTATTAACATTTGTTTAACTAAACACTTGTCAAGATTTAAGTTTGCCTTAACTTTACTCCGGGTTTATTAATAAGGGGGTAAGCGTTTGTTGTTTTGATGACCTTTGAAGTCACTTCAAGCCGTCGCGAGGAACAAAGGCTCAATTAACGTGGAGATGTCAGGAACCGAATGAAACGCGTCAGAAATCAAATCATACGCTTATCATATTCTTGACTTCGTATTATATTCTGCTGTCGATAGGATCCTGTTGAAAATATCTAAATATATATTCCTTTTATTTCGCCACGCAAAGGAAACATGAACAACTCCGAAAACTTGAAGAGTAGTACAGTCGTAGCAGCTGGCATGCTACGCCGTAGCACTGCGCGTAGCACCGCGCGTAGCAATTACACTAGTCCTGTAGAAAACATATCGCCTACCTTCAAAGTATTCGGCTTCCAGTCTAACCAGATGCAGCTGAATACCAGTGTTTTACATAGAGCGACTGCCTATCGGACCTCCACAACCCAGTTATTGAGTAACACGACCCACCTAGGTAAAACTGGTTGTCAGACTTTCTGGCTACTTAACAACTGTCAAAGATCTACGAATGACAGTCGGAACCAACAGTTTTCCGTGCTTTCCGTCTCAGTATGATATGTACTTGATATTGTTATTATCAGCTCAAATGCTTATATTTCAAATTAGCAGGTATAGAGAGAATCATAATAGCCTGTTTGTGTGTCGTTATGGCATGCGGTTGAAGCGTCCACCGCTCGTGCGTAAGGTTACGGGTTCGATACCGGGTAAGTACTAATGCGACTTATCCAATTCATAATGTCCTTTAAATTTTAGTTACATACAAATCTTAAAAACCTAAATAATAATATTATGTACAACTCCAAGAAAAAGGCAGGGGAGCTCAAAGGGCATCAAAAAACTCGTCCACATCGCTGTCAACGGGACACGTGCCCAAAAGGCTGGTCTATTCTTGGGTCAAAGAATCAGCATTGCCATACAACGTGGCAATGTTGCCAGCCTGTTGGACACGTGTCCCGTTGACAGCGATGTGGACGAGTTTTTTGATGTCCTTTCTAAGTATATCATCATTGACATCGGTGAAGGAAAAAACCGTCAGGAAACCAGGGCTTATAAATTAATCTGAAATCGTCAATCAGCCTTTTACTAACCTGGCTATTAATTCTCACATAAATTCTGCATGCGATAGCCCTTAGCATAGCCTTTGCCCAGAGGTGGGACAGGCTGGTAGTCTGTATGACAATTGTACCTTTTCCATTAATCAGATTAAGTTAAATTTCATAAACCAGTATTAGAATTTCATTAAAAAAAACGTCAATTTCAATTTTCTTAATACCACTTTAGAAGAAAGACAAAGTTATAATATTATATAAAACCCCTATTACGTAAGTATCCTGCAAGCGTTGTATCTCAAGTTTTCAAGCAACTGCGTGAAGCTTCGTCTCTAAACTTAAGTACACAAAGTTAAGTAGTCCACCAGTTGAGAACTCTGATATTATGAGGTCGGCGTGAGATTTACTGTAATCCTCTTCTTACCTAATATTTGGTTGAAACGTACTTTATCTTTAGTAGAAAAACTTTAAAGCACTTGCAATATTTATTATTATATATTTATTCAGGGGTTGATGCGATGCTGTAAAGAGTTTTGTCAGTAACATATATATTTTTTTATTAAATATATTTGTTCATCATTCATTTCATTCATCATTATCATCACCATCAGCCGGAAGACATCCACTGTTGAACAAAGTCACCCCCATAGAACGACACAACGAGCGACAACCTGTCGCTTGCATGCATCCACCGGTTAACCAATATTTAATTTATGCGTAAATATTATATTGTATGTCAATTTTAGTTACAAATGCATAAAACAATCAACGACACGGTTGGCGCAGTGGCTGAGCAATTGACTGCTGCGCAGCGTGTAGCGGGTTCGATTCCTGCCTAGGGTAAATATTTGTGTGATGAGCACCTGTGTTTGCCTTGTGTCTGGCTGTTGTTTATCTATATATGTATGTATTTAAAATGTATTTATGTATGTATATCAGCTATCTGACACCCATAGTACAGGGTCTCCCTAGTTTGAGGTCGGATGGCCGTGTGTGAAATGTCCCCACATATTATCTTCTTATATATAAAAATGAATCGCTAAATGTGTTGGTAAGCGCATAACTTGCGAACCGCTTGACCAAATTGGATAATTCTTTTTTTATAATATTCCTTGAAGTACGAAGATGGTTCTTACGGAGAGAGAAAAAAAAAAAGTAATAACTTTTGTAGGGTAGGTTTAGGGTAGGTGTAGGGTAGGGTAGGTGTAAGGTAGGTGTAGGGTAGGTGTAGGGTAGGTGTAGAGTAGGTGTAGGGTAGGTGTAGGGTAGGTGTAGGGTAGGTGTAGGGTAGGTGTACGGTAGGTGTAGGGTAGGTGTAGGGTAGGTAAATAGGCAGGTAAGTAGGTAGATAAGGACAGGAAAACGTCTGTCGGGTCAGCTAGTTATTATATAAATGTAAATATATACCACACACACACAGTTTTCGTGCCCAGATGTTACCATATCACTACTACTTCGATGTTACACTCATCAGTTTGTAATTCAAGTTCGTATATAAAACTCCATTGATCCGCATGAAGTTCGCCGGGCATTCGACTCAACATGATAGAAAATCCATTCAACATCAGGCGCTATTCACCGGCTGTGCAGCCACCGCGCCGTGCACCGCCAGCCAAGCGTCTGATTGCAAGTGGCCAGTAATGCCATGCACCTGTACACACGGGGGAGCGAGAATATTGCCAGCATTGAATGGACTAGTACAAACTATGATTTGATTCCGAGCACACTCATTTGAAATGCTCACTATTTTGATAGAGAGAGCGTAGAAGCTGTTTTATTGAAATGCAAATTGACTGTATTGGTAACTAGCTTCTGGCCGAGGCTTCGCCCGTGTAAAAATCAAGTATATGATACTCTTCAATGATATAGCTTTCCATCAGTGAAAGATTTTTTAAAATTAGATGAGAGGTTTAGGATATGATACCTCTTTCATCCAAACCTTAAATCTTTATAATAATCTGCAGGCGACTTCGCATGAAAGGCAAATCCATACTCTTCATCAATATTATAAATGCGAAAGTAACTCTGTCTGTTACGCTTTCAAGATGAAACTGCTAAACCTGATTTTAATAAAATTTAGCATGAAGGCAGCTTGAACCCTGGAGAAGGACATAATCTACTTCGTCTTTTGATACCCGAGTTCGTCTGCATCCGCGATTACCGACATTCACACGGACGAAGTCGCGGGCAAAAGCTTTTATACTATGAAACACACTCGGCAATTGTGTAATTTCCTTTTAAATTACCTTTTACATTTATCTCTTTATAATATTACTATAGAAAACGATTTCAGATCGAAAGTTATCAAACTAAAAACAATTCAACGGTCTGTCGTATCGTATCATTTTGCGTATTGCACATTGTTACTAGCGTTATCTGACACTTCTGGCACTAATACCATTGTAGTGTCAACATTTGATACTAATGTAAAATGCTTGCTTGTAATCCACCTAATGCTAACCACTTGCTAGACTGCTAGGCAAACATTTGCGCACATCTTGTTCTTATCTTCTAAATATTGTGCTCTATTTGCGAAAGTTCTCATTGCAGTTTCATCTGCTGTATGGCAGCCACTAACTTCTGGATGTGTTCTAACTTCACCATAGATTTAGTGTTGGTGTCACGAGTTGGCAACATGGTTAGATACTTGTTCGTAACTAACTGGTTAACAACTTTGACTGCTCAGTGCGCTTGTTCATTTCACTTTATTTAAGTAAAACAAGTTGTCATTGTCAGTTCATTTGTCTCGAGTGCCGACGATACCACATACCGCAACATTTTTCGCCTGACAGTCGTTGAGTTAAAATTATGACTTTAGTAACTTTTGACAGTTAAGCCACAACTGGACATAAGTTTTCTCAAACTTCGGTTCGATTCTCCTCCTTCCACATTATAACTTTCGTTCTCAGAGAAATACTCAATGGTAATAATTAAACTTCTACTTCCATGATTTGATGAGGTTTGCCCGAGGTCTACTCCGTTGGTCTGGTTTCAATTCCCAGGATGATTAAAGTGTTACTGGGTTATTCCATAAGCAATTTCTCAGTAGCAGCATGTAGTTTGGAGTTGGTGGTGATACTCCTCCACCCCTCGGAAAGCCCGTAAAGCCGTTCGTCCTGCGCCTGATCTTGGCTCTGAATTGAAATTGTCCACCGTGACCAATATTGGGTCGGTAGAATATTATTATTATGAGGAGGATTTATTGAAACCTATTTATATCATGAATATCGTGTCAGACACATATCTCACGCATGGAAATACTTCAAACAATATCTGCAGGCCGTCGGTCGTACAAATAGACATTAGTCCCGAGCGCAGACAGTCAACACTCTGAGAGTCAATATAATACATGTCATGTCCTCTCACTATGTTATCACTACCAGAAATAAGAGAACCTAGGTACTGTACTATTATAACATTACTAGCTGATCCGTTATTTGCCATATAAAATATTTTTAATTTTGGAGAGGGTAACCCTTATCACATAGGGGTATAAAAATAGCCTACGACCTATTCTCAGACCTACCAAATATGCACAACAACATAAAATATACCGAAATCATAATATTCGGTCAAGCCGTTGCGGAAGAGTTCGAAAACAAACACTGTAACACGAGATTTATATATTCTACATATAAAAATTAATTGATAGAAATTGCAATTGAAAACTGACTGCGTTAAAAATTGTTAACTTCAGATTTTCAAACTTATATATAACTTGACGAATCTAACGACACCTCTCAATCTAAAATCCATCAAACCGTTTAGGCTACAGAGCGTGCAAAGAAATAATTATACATACACTCGAAAAACATATCTATCTTTTTGGCGCAGTCTGTAAAAGGTTGAGTACCTCGTTACTTCAACGGTCATAAGACAGCTAAGCAAAGTGTTATAAGTAGGCATATCTTAATGGTTCAGAACATAAAGCGAAGGTAATTAAACTCTAGCACTACCGACACAGCGATACAAAGTTTGTCTCCAACAATGTACGGAATTACTTCAATTTTCCTATATATAAAGAATAGTGTACACAATGTATGAGCTAGCTGAGTATCACACTGGTACACGCTGTATAATATTGACTAGCCCTTCGCCAGTAACTTCGTTCGCGTTACACCCCTAGGGCCTCTTCAAGGGGTACTTGAACAAACCTTTCTTTATTAACTTTCTTTATTCACTTTGATTGGCATTCGTGCCTAGTTTCAATTTAATTAACCCAAAAAATACTTTTTTACAACTTCCCCTTCTCATCCCTTTTGGGGTTAAGTTTCGAATTATCCTTTCCTAGGGCATAATTCATACTTAGTGCGAGCGAGTCAGAACCTTAACTTCTTGTGTAGCGAGATCTCGTTTGATGTACTTACCACTAAAATCTTTACAGCACATACGCAACTTATTACGGACTGGTGTGTTCGCTGGATGCTGTGGTTGCAAGGAGGTTGTAAGTCGCCCAGTCACGCGGCGCTGACGTTCTATACTAAAGCCTCCGGTAGTACTGAAGTGAGCTGTCATCCGTCCGTCTGCTTTGCCAATCCCTAGCATCGGGACCGATGACAACTTACTTCACCTAGGTGTTCACCGAGGGAGATTGTAACAGAATAGCACTACTGAACGTTGGTGTCACAGAAATAATAACACTACGTTGAGTCTTCATAACTGTTCAGGAAAACACTTGCTGTACTTTAAAGTTTTCTTAGTTTAAGTAGTATTAGAAAAGACAATACGAGTATATTCCTTGCCGAATTTTGAATTTGGCTTGATCGATTAAGTACTTCGAAACTTAATTATATTAAGAGCCGGCAATAACTTTCTGGTTTTTTGGTTTTAATTGCAACTAGCCGAGCCCGCGGCTTCGCTCCCGTGGATCAGCTAATTACCAACCAGGCCCGAATGTCTGTATTTACGGATATTCACTTAAGGACATAAGTATTTAATTTTATGCCATCATAAATCTCCAAGCTGATCTGGTGGCGTAACTGCTGAAAGTTGTGATAATGGATTATTCCATAAGGATTATTAAAGTTGTGATAATGGATTATTCCATAAGGATTATTTCTGTAGACGTCCGGAGTTTGGATTTGTTCCTGGTCGGTAATTAACTGGTGCAATATCTGGGACTGGACATCGGGCGGAAAGAGAGTCTTTTATAGTTCTAACTGTGAGAAGAACATGCCCCATCTGTTTTATACACTTCAAGTATAGCTGTTGTTTTTCCTTGTAATCATTACAAAAGAAAAGAAGTGGCAAACATAATCCTCAATAACTATTTATTTTCAATATTAATGTAATTCACTTAACTACAACAATTGTAGTTCATTTTCACGTTTAATCTCGGTAAAAAGATAAAATGTCATTTTTTCTGTTTAGAACGTATTACTTGATAAATCCAGTCAATGTAAGGACTTATTGGTGTATAGCCGTTCTCATTCATCACACTCTCGCCGAAGGAACAGACTCCGATAATTTTATCATCGTGTATTAAAGGGCCGCCAGAGTCACCGTACCATGGTCTTGCTAATGTGCTGCTACACTTCGGTGCGATGCAAATCAAATATTTGGATTTGCTTCTCAATGTCCCACCACACTTGCCAACCGCACCTTCACCGACCTGCAGCAGTCTTGACTCGTCTGTCGATGTTTCCTTTTCTTGCGTATACCCCGCACCCACGTACGTCACTGGAAGGCCTATCATCGAGGTGTAGTCGACCGAAGATAATCTGCTAACACTTTTTACGTTCACGTTTAATGAATAAAATAAAGCGATGTCGTTATTCACTAACATATCATTTCTATCTACAAGGCGATACGAGGGGTGTATGATCATTTCCAGAACTTCAGAAGTCACATTTGAAGAGGGGGATTCAGTAAAGTTTGCGAACCACGCGTAGTTAGCTGTATCGTCGGGTTTGCAGTGAGCGGCGGTAATTCCCCAGTGCTTGGTTATCATGGCACCTGTACAATATCTCTTGAGTTCATTTTCAAAAACAATAAGTAATATAATTACAAAAGAATATTCTTCTGGTCTTATGTCGCGACCACTGTGGATTCTTAAATGCGTATCTTTCAACTGCTCAGCTGGGAAAATAATACTCTTTTCATGGGACATCGCGATGATGGTCATTGCGTACAAAAATGTTTAAAATTATGTCAACTTATACTTTGTGAGGAGTTTTAAATAGTAATCGAACATAAAATAAGTCTCTTTTCAATAGAAAATAAATACATGAAACTACCAGAAATTGCAATGTTATTTCGGAATCAAATATTTACCTATAAAATCATTTTTTACGACTTGTTAGCTATAAGCAAATCGTAAAAAAGAAATCGATGATATTATGTTTTAAAATGTTATGTGTATCGGTCAGGAGTCGGCAAGGTAAATTTCATACTTGGAAGGGTTAAGATTCAGCCATTAAAGGATCATAGCGAGATCCACATATTCATTTGTATGAAAAATATAAACAATTTAGAGGGTTTAAAATATTTTCCAATGTGAAGAACACATTACCACGAGTAGATTGATATACTTACCATAAAATATTTTAAAACTCCCGCATAATTACAATATTTCGAAATGAAAATAACACTTTTTCGTTTCATCTCGCTGCCCATTTTGTGTTTATAATAATAAAAGAAAGAAAGTGAGTTTGAGTTTGAGTAAAAACTGTCAGTGTCACTATTACTATGGGTCGCCGTTTCGTTCTGAAATAATGAGCTTTTCGTTAAACTATCCACTTATTTTAGCGGGGTTTTAAAAATATTGTAAATGCCTGAAGATACTCTTTAGGTGCCCAAGAATATAAGAATTAGAATTTCAACTTCTCTAAACATCTTTTTTTTTGTACAAATCCTGCAATGATTCTTTCTGTTTTAGGTGTTATTGATCTTTGAAAACGGTGTCAATATCATTTATTCCATCGTCTCTAAATCATCATCATCATCATCAGCACTTGAACTTACTAAAGGTCCACAGTTGAACATGAGCCTCCTCCAAAAATAAATACCTCAGGTTAAATTTTTAATTTAGTTGTGAATTATCAGATGAATAACTGTGTTCAAAGACTGTAAGCGTGTCAGCAAAATGGATACAGGGACACCCCTAGTTTGAGGATCAGGGTTTCAACTTATAGTGCATAGCTTATGTCCCTTATTTATAGTATAAAATTGTATTAACTAGTAGGTATTTCTTCAACGGAGTTACGAGTGGATACTCAACCTTGGACCACATTCGTGTTGTGAAACAACTATTCGAAAAGGGCAGAGAATATAACATGACCTTCTATTGCTGCTTTGACTTAGACTATTTCCTATAGTCCACAAAGCAGCAATAGACATAATTTTAATCTATTAATAAATATGTAATTATGATGTCGGAATAAGGGCTATTAATTCTTTAACTAATATTTATATTTTATTTATTTACTAAAACTAAAAAAGCGCTTTCGTAGATACTGCAGTACCTGCGAAATCATGTGTTTTTGTTTTTTAAACAATCAACTTTATGCCAAACTAGCTTTGCAGCTTTGCTAGCTTGCATGTCGGTTATCAGGGATGAAGACGAAGACGCGGATTAAAAAGTAACCTCTGTCCTTCCCCAGGGCTTAAGCTTTTTTTTACATAGCAAATTTCATCAAAATCGGTTCAGTAGTTTTATCGTGAAAGAGACATAGTTACTTTCGCATTTACATTTATAATATTTATGGATTTTTCCTTTTAAGTAAGTATACCTTTTCAACACTCAACCATTTAATTAAAAATGTGTAAGTATAAGAATGATCAACAGTTAAAAATTCAAAATTGCCTTTTTTTATGAAATAGGCTTGCGTTTGACCGCAATTTACCTGATCTTAAGTGATGATGCGGCCTAAGTTGTAACACGTTTGCCTAGGATGAACCGGTTTACACCGATTGACACGTGTAATTCTATGTCATTTGAAGCCAGCACCGCATGGACAAGTGGACACGTGCGAATCTAACAGAGAGCTGTGCTTCTGCGATCAAAGTCAAAGTCAAATCATTTATTTCAATTAGACCATCAAAAGGCACTTTTAAACGTCATAATAAAAAAATATAAAGTTCATTCTAGTTGCCCCTTCCAAAAGGTAGTTCCGTATGAAGAAGAACGGGCAAGAAACTCCATACTTACTCTTTTAAAAATAAATGTGTACAATATTTTGCATTTACAGTTTATACGTGAATACGATGGACCTTGCATAAAAACACTATATTGAAGTATGTACAAAGTATTACGAGATAAAGAATGAAAGCTAAGTTGTATAATATACAGAACCCTTCCTATTTGTATTTCTATTTTGAATCCTTTGCACATTGAACCTTCAAAGGCAAACACCGCACCGCACTCACAGAATCACAAATTCATTGGAGTGTTTTTTTTTTTGTAATGCAGCGAAGAATTTTATTATTGCCATCGCATATTGAAATTCTTCACTAACAGTTGAATAAAGGATTTTGCATCGGTTTTGTGCTGTCGATCACTCGCACTGGAGGTTATGAAAATGATTACTTGTAGTTTGAACCCGATACGGTATTCGTATCGGGTTATTATAACCGACTTAAAAAAAAAGGTTATTTTTCCATGGTATAGACACAAAATAAAACTGTTACAGAAGGACCGCACCTCCATCCTCGCAAATAAATTAAATATCTAAACTTACCAGACTCACTAGAGCTGCTACTGTATTGACTCTGTAGCTTTTATTTGTGACAAGGAATATTATTGACACTAATTGAAAACCTTTACAAGTTGTCTATAACATCCTGTTTGTCATGAAATGCCAACTACATCATTTTGATCATTTATTTTGACAACACGTGTCGCTAGTCGAGACTGAAGTCCGCTTGAATCTGTCTGAGAATGCTGAGTGGTCTCTCTGCTCGGGCGTGCCGAAGCCTTACGTACTTTGTGGTATAGAGTAGACCATAGTAACGTCATAGGTCATATAAGACGTTTTTCTTTCCTACCGACAATCAGAGCTATTTATTATTTAACTTTTGAAATATATATACTTATGGTGATTGGTGGATCAGGGGTGTGATTCTGTAAGACCTCATTCTAAACTTCGAATCTGAATCCGCTGTGAGTTTCTTGATTGGCATTCTAAAAACTCGCTCGATAATTCGAATTTACACTAGCGCCACCCTTGCGAGCGTGTCAGCGAGTTGAACTAAATTGACAGGGAGATTCTGACAGATAAAGTATGAGATGACGGAAGAAGTGGCATTCTGTAAGGTAATTTCACCGTCACTTCGCACACGAACCCGATTCAAAGTGTCAAATATATCAAGGTCATTTTGAACCTTATGCGAAGTGAGAGTGAATAGCGATGTGAGATGCAAATTGTTGTTCGAATTTTACAGAATCGACCAACAGGTATGCCAACACCGCAACGGTTTATTAAAAAAGCGATGCTCAAAGCGAGGGAACCAATTACACAACAGAAAAACATGCACAATTCGCTATGCAAGCACGAGTATGTACATACTTCCGGTACATTTCTTTGTCGGTATTATGTGATTTTAATTAAATGATCGTAAATATAATATTTTATTTCGTTATCGAGGTTAAGGCAATTTGTAGAAATATTTAAGTAATAGTATGTTGAGTGGAGTTGCGGTCTGGTGTCCGCAGCTCCACGTCTCAGCGTGTATTTTGCGTCCAAAAAAGATATTTACATAATGGAAAAATAAGAACACCCTGGATGCTGATGGTGGTTGAGCGCCTTGTGAAAAAAAAAGTAAAAATAAAATAAAATGTGGCGATCTAATTAGGTACCTCATCATCATCATTATTTCAGCATATTGCTGAACGTAGGAATGCCCCAGAGATCGCCTACCAACCCGGTCTAATCCAATTAGGCACCTATTACGTGGAAATAACTTCAGAGGGTTCAGCACTAATGCGACGAGTAACGTAAATTTTATTGATTTTAAAATTCAAATTCGCGTCATATTTATGTATTTAGTTTGAAGACTGTAAATATCAATTATAATATGTTACGTGATACGATGTATCTTGTATAAAAATCATATATTATGGTGTGTACAAAGTATTACAAGTTAATAAATGACAGCTAAATTATGTACAGACACATATTGTTCATATATTTACAATTAATAATACAGTAGACGACCACTCCTTCTATTCCAACAAACAATGAATAGTGTGTGAGCCAGAGTAATCTAAGTACCGTATAAACCACTAAAGAATAATTGTATTTAAATATATAAAGTATAGTTTTAATTAGCAATCAGTTTGATTTTGTCTAGACTGAGTGTCTAGGTTTGAGTTCCCTCCTCCCTTTTTCTTGAATTGTACGTAATAGAATTATTTATATTTTTAAGTTTTGCATAGATTATCTATCTATTGAATAGATTAAATATAAATTAAAAATTAATCTCGTTTTTAGGTAAAATGAAGTGTTTTTACAGAAAGTCTGTCTTGGAAGATTGGATAATGATGTCACCTACTGACGCAAAATACGCTGAGACGTGGAATTGCGGATACCAGCCAGTTATACCACACCATACCATGGTGTCACCTACCCATAGATATCCGTGCACCTACCCAATTGATGTCTCAAATCTACTCAAATCGGTGATACCTATTTGGTGGCGGGCGTGCTCGGGCTACAACGACAAACACTTCATGTAAATCCTTACTCATTTAACTTGTTTTGGTGCTTTTAAACGGATTGACAATAATTTCTCATCATAAAATATAAGAAACGTACGACACCGGGGTTCTGTCACCGATCAAGCAAAATGCAGTGTTGGAACACACAGGCGGCACAACGCGACAAATTGCGACCTAACGTCGAATGAATAACTTTTCTTATATTTAGTTTACTTACATTAGTCCATGTTCGTCAAAATCAGTTAGAAAGCATTCACTGATATACAAAAGCCTCTCTTACGAATCGCCACAACGACCACACCGGTTGGTATTACGTAAATTAATTTATTCTTGTAGGATACTGCTTACATTCTTGCGGACGCATGTAAGTAACCACGCAGGTTATTCGCATTTGACATCGTCGCTCAACCCGCAAGTTTGTGACAAAACTAACCAAGATTAATTTTTTCTACCACACAACACCGTTAATGTGTATACATGTAAATACAAAATAAACAACGACTCCTTTTTATTTTTATTTACCGCCATTTGACGTAGTATGTAGGTGGTACTACCCCCCACACCCTTTCCCCCAACGATTACTTACTCTGGATAGGATACGCTTCAATTCCGAGCCTGTCAAGAAACTTTTCAATTTTCATTAGCTTGCTATCAGCAGGACGGGTTTGGCTTTTGTGAATGTTGTGGGTACCTACGAACATCGTATGTTGCACATACCAATATTATGGATTTTATCAAGCATATTTTAACTAGATAATCAATCACATAGGAACCTAATACTTACGCGAATACTTTTTGTCAAAGTATTTTGAACCTAAACAAGTGTGAAAATGGAAACGAGAAGAGTCGCCACATGGGACAAAATAAATGAAAAGATCAAAATGTGCCAATAATATAATGAATCTGTAACAGCTCAACCAAATATAGGCAGCCGGCGCGGCGTCTACGAAGCAACAAGGTTCATTTAATTATTGTTTAACTCAATATTTCCATCTTTGGCCTTCATAATTTCTCATCGGGCAACACTACGAGACTAAGTTCTCGCTTCACAAAACACTCCAACACAAAGTTGCCAACTTAAAATACTAGCTTTAATATATTCGTAAGCTAAATTTCGCATTCGGAGTACAGTTTTAAGTTAATTAACTGTTGGTAACTTGCTTCAAAATTGTGTATTAATTCCAACTGGTTTACTGAAAGCAATTGTTGTAGGGCGGCCTGTTTGAACACACCAACTTAACTTTATTTAAATGTAATAATTTTGTGTTTTAAAATTGCACCTGTCATGTTTTCTCTTCACTACGTTTTGTTGACTGGTAGAGAATGCCTGAGGGAATTAAGACCCCTTTGTACCTATCGCTGCGTAAAGGTTCATTCAGTCTCTGGGCTGTCACTGAGAATGTTTAAATGGAAAACCAACTAGGCTAGTGTCCTCAGTGACAAGGATGAATCTAATCCAGAGCCCGCTCAACTGTCACATTTGTTACTACTTGGACACCGGATGAGTTCTATGGAAGTTCTATCAACTAACATCAGATCATACGTAAACTACAAGTACGTCATTAGTTTGCGTATTCTGGTTCATTAGCCAAGTTCTGGTATGGTTATGGTTCTGGTTCATTAGTCCATAAAGTCCGGACGTAAAGAATAGCACCATCCCATATCTTGCCGTGGGTGTCGTAATTGGCGACTAAGGGACTTACCAGAGAATGGGCAGCAGCGTTCTCTGTGTCTTTGTAACAACCATACTGCGATCGCCAATCCGCCTGCCAAGCGTGGCGATTATGGTAAAATCCCCCCTTGGGGGAGGCCTATGTCCAGCAGTGGACGTCTTTGGGCTGAAATGATGATGATGATGATGAGCCAAGTTATAATTAAGACAGTATTGTAAGAGCTAAGACCTGCCCTTACGATACTGGATCGATGTATGTATTTCTCGTGGCGTGTTCTATTAGTCACCGGAGGTTCGTGGAATTAATCACGACAAAGCAATTTGGCACTTCTTTTTTTAAAGCGCACGTTGGCCACTGACGGCCCTACGCTTCTAAATACAAAAGAGGTTCTAGAACTAATTCAGAGTGTTTAGATGAAACTTTTGGTCAATGCTTTCGACCAGCATGCCACATGCCTTCACAGTACCTCATTCCAATGTACAAATAAAAATCCTGGCCCTAATTAAAATCATACAGAAGTCACATGAGTTTAAAGCCACAGCCATCAGGGACACTGCAGCAATAGAAGGCTGCTTAATAAACCAGTCTATAGCCCGCACTACGGATTATAAGAGGCCTAATGTAATATTCTTATGCGGAATCAAGGTTGCGTGCGCTATTTGGAAATTCGCCAAAGGGAATACAAAACAAATAAAGAGTGTGGGAAATGGATAGCAGTAGAAGTTATAAGATAACAGCGGGGACACCGGCCAGCCGAAAGACATCACTGAATGTGTTTGAAACCAGAGAAAAGTAATCACTCAAGAGATGGCCGAGAAACGACAGAAAGGGATCGAAAAAGGACATCATAGCCAGAATTTATAAGCCAATTCCAAGGGTACACAAAAACGGGACAAATTAGCCTAACTATATGTTTAGTTTAACTAATACCTGATGTAGGATTGGTGACCGAAATAAAAATGCTCGATTGTCCACAGAACTTCTTTTATTTTGCTTTTTTTTATCTTAATAATAAACGGCACACAACCATCTTCTTTTGTTCTCCGTCATCTTATATCCTTTCTCCCTCACACTCATCCATCTCAATCCCCTCTATCCTTCTTTCGGAAACTGACTTTGGATCAAAGTAAACTAATTAAGTAAAAACAAAAAAAAAGTATTCCTACGCCTATAATATATGTGCCATACAGCTTATTATATTTGATCGTGACAGAGTAACAAACATCCATCCATCTATCCTCACAAACTTTCACGTTCATAAGAGTAGTAGAATAAGCAAAAAGAAAACAAAAATACTGAGACTGCTGACATGACTCTCTACAATTTTTTAGCAAAGAGTCTCTCTAAAATTCGGCTCCGAATATTTAAGCCTCATCATCTGGCTAGCCTTTTCCCAAGTATTCGGTCGGCTTCCAGTCTAACCGGATGCAGCTGAATACCACTGTTTTACATGGAGCGACTGCCTATCGGACCTCCACAACCCAATTACTGGGTAACACGATACCCCTTGGTAAGACTGGTTGTCAGACTTTCTGGCTTCTGACTACCCATAACGACTGCCAAAGATCTACGAATGACAGCCGGGACCAACAACTTTACGTGTTTTTCGAGGCACGGAGGGAACTCGGTATGGGGACCCATCCTCAGACCGACCTCGACTAGCGTAGCTTAACCTTCGACCGATCGATCTGTACGGCTTTAACTTAGCCAAGATTTGCCTCAGCTGAATATTCAGGCCTCATGTACTTTATAAAATTGAGTCCAGAAACCCGGTGTATGTACTCAGGCGCTGAAGCAGGGCAGCCCGGAGGGCTGTTTGCTGTTTGCTGTGTGCTGTTTCACTTGTGGCGATTCAGGTGTGAATGAACATCCATAGCCAGTAGATCCAAGCTATTTGTTCTTGGCATGTTAAATGATCAATACAACTTGATTGAACTTGTTGACTTGATATGAACAGTGGTAAATATGCATTCTGTACGAAGTCCTTCTGTTACTGGTTAAATAGTATACACATATTATGGATAGCTATGTACTGGTTTTGCGAAAGTCTTTTGCAATAAATCATACCTAATGTTATGACTTCAGATGATGGAATTTAATAAAATACCACATATTTTATTATATTCTTTGAAAAAAAATTGGTTGTCTGTAAAGTCGGTTTACGAATGATAGTTTTACGTGATAACGTCATAAAGTTACATAATGGCTAACATATATAACATAAGCAAATAATGGCTTCCGTCGAGGTGGGTGGAGCTTATGGCCTGGGCCGATCGTGCCACTCTATCGCTTGTTCCGCGCTCTCGCTTGCACGCTCAGGCTCAGGCGGAACGTGACACATTTTCGTGCGTGTAGCCGGTGCTCATCGATTTATAAGACGTTATCACGTCAAAAAACCAACACTTGGAAAGTCTCCTGTTTAGTGGGTTCGTTTACAAACATAATACATAAACTCATAATCAGCCAGACCTGGAACAGGTATCTATAGCCCATACAAATATTAGTTCTGCGCAGAAATCGAACCCGTGGTACGCAGCGCAGCAGCCAATCACCCAACCACTGTGCCAACCGTAGCGACAAAATACTCGTCATCACACACGTCACGTCGTCTTAAAACTCTAAATAAAAAACTAACTTTAAAGCGATAACTTTTCAGAATATGCAAGTTGAAGTGGCAATGGGCAGGCCACATCGCTCGAAGAACCGATGACCGATGGGGAAGAAAGGTTCTCTCCTGGCGACCACGAACGGGAAGACGCAGCGTTGGTAGGCCTCCCACCAGATGGACCGAGGACATCGTCAAGGTCGCGGGTAACCGGTGGATGCAAGCGGCAGGTTGTCGCTCGTTGTGGCGTTCTATGGAGGAGGTCTATGTTCAACAGTGGACGTCTTTCGGCTGATGATGATGAACTTTTCACAGTAGTGTCATTTTCAGCAAACATTTCAACTGTTATTTGTACTTAGAAAGTAATAGGCTCCACTTAGCTCCACTCAACTGTGGCTGGTTTCATAACGTGCAGAAGACATTTTCTAGCACATTCCTTGAGCAACAGGAATCTGAGGTACAATGCATAACGTTTAGCTTTCGCATACATAACCGGGAAATAATTCTCCAACGTCGACGACGCGTGAATACCACGTCAATGAGGATTTAGGTCGACGTTATATTCATCTTTATAACTTGACATGACTTCTGTACTCTTTGTACGACTAAATAGAAGTATATAGTATAACCATATAACGCTAGTTACGTTCGAGATGCGTAAAGTCAAAGTTAGAGTCAAAGTATAAATTATTTCATTCATGTACAAGCACTTTTGAGTAGTTACGGACAGTTAGTCAGAATAGTGGAAGCTAGTTGTCCGTTTAAACAGGTCCTCAGGGACCGCAGGCCAGCAGCAGGCAGGACAGGGGTTTGCAGAATTATGGCGAAGAATGAGCAAGACACACCATGGAGACTCTTTTCATTTCAATGTTTTACAATTTCCTGGTTACATTATTCTTGTTGCTACAAGATTCTGATTCCATTATTCTGATAAAGATATAAGCCGATAGGATATGGCCAATCTCTAGTGACAGTGCCCGTTCACGAACATGACCCATGCATCAGCACAAATTCCGACTTCCGACTACTATTGAGAATGGGAAATCCCATTATAGCACTTCATCCTGGAACCTGGCTCAGCAAACGCACTCGCGATCACTCGACCAAACCCCAACTCAGTGGTCGCCGTGCTCATAATATTGAGCCAAGCCCCAAGAATCAAAGCCAGAGGGGACAACACAAATAGTTTTCCATAGCCTTCATTATGTGGTTGTAAATACATACGGAGATGCATAGAGGATGCGTGGAAGAGCGAGATGTTAAATGAAGAAAAAAAATAGAGAGAGTCTACACTAACGCTCGCATTAAGAAGCACATATTTATTAAGTGAAATGGCTATAAGGCAATATGAACACATTGGAAATGGATAATATTAGCTTGCTGTTGTGTTAATATTATTATTAAGCTAAATTGTTACTCCTTTAACAAGTAATAAGTTAAAATAAATTACAGTAGAAATAAACTTAAGTTAACAGGTTTCCGGCGACTGGGACTGTAATTAACTCGGACTATAGTCCCAGTTGCTGGATCCATTTAATTTTAATATTTTTCTTCCGGCGAGTGGGACCACGCATAAATGAATAAGAAAAATCTATTGTTCAAACCCAAAACAGTACCTACAATTAAGTAAAAAAATACGTAAAATAAAAAACAAAATATTAAAAAAACACCCTTTCATTGCCTTTACATCTTTAATTATTATTTTAAATATTTTTTTCGTCTGACAGTACTGTTTTTGGCTTGAACAATAGATTTTTCTTATTAATTTATGCGTGGTCCCAGTCGCTGGAAGAAAAATATTAAAATTAAATTGATCCGGCAACTGGGACTGTAGTCCGAGTTTATTGCAGTCCCAGTCGCCGGAAGCCTCAAGTTAAAATTTACTAAAGTAGAAATAAATTTGAGTCAAAATAAACTAAAGTAGAAATAAATTTAAGTAAAATTATTAGGTATTTAAAATTAACTTCATGGCTAGCTAGCTTCAATGACTTTTCTGGTGACTTAAAACCAAGTTTGTGAAATGTCGATAGACACAGAGCGATTGCCGCGATTAATTTACTACACTACGGATCAATTTTCCATTCATCAGTAGGTCGATTCTGTAAAATTCAAACAACAACTCGCATCTCACATCGCTATTCACTCTCACTTCGCATAAGATTTAAAAGGACCTTGATATATTTGACACTTTGAATCGGGTTTGAGTGCAAGTGAGCGTCGAAGCTCGGAGAAGTTACCTTACAGAAGGCCACTTCTTACGTCATCTCATACTTTATCTGTCAAAATGTCCCTGTCAATTTAGTTCTACTCGCTGACACGCTCGCAAGGGTGGCGCTAGTGTCAATTCGAATTATCAACTGAGTTTTTAGAATGCCAATCAAGAAACTCACAGCGATGCAACAATGAGGTCTTACAGAATCATACCCCAGGTTTCGATTCCCGGACCGAGCAAAATAATCACGTGGAATAACTGCCGTTCATATAATTATGTGTAAGTAAACGTTATTTTTCACGACTCGCCGAAGTCTTTCAGTTCGGTAGTAAGGGTCTATAGGCAACTACAAAAATAAAAAAATATCCGTGGTGAATAATATTGTTCTTGTCAATAGTAAACTCATGTTTGCGTAATCATGATAATTATGTAGTTCGTGGTAACAACCACGACCTGTAATTACAGTGTGCTATAATATTCATTCACTTAATTAATATTTACGATGTAGTTAACTCAGTTAGTCGTAAACTCCTACTCAACTATTTCGGTATTCCGACTTAGTGTAATATTCACGAACTAAGTAGCCTAATTAATGGCTTTGTCGCATACTTTGGCATCACGCTAACGTACCTACCCAATGATTAAAACACTATGTGTAATGATAATAATACATCGATTTTGTATGGGAAGTCCGATTTTTTTTTTAATATTTCGACCCATGTTTTTTGGAGAAAGTTATTCAATTTCATGGGTACTATCACCCTGAGAAATTTGGAACGTGAATAAAAAATCACCTAGTATAACTATTTATTACAAAAACTGATTGACTGTTTACGACATACACAAAATCCTCAACGCTTCATTCATTACAAAACTGTGTTATCCAGGAAAAATATCACCCCTAAATAATTTACGAGTCGAGCTCGTGAGAGGGGGGCCTAAGCTCGGGATAATCCACTGTGTACCGCAAGTCATGCTTATGAAAGAAGGGAGGGAGAGGGGACCGTGCTGACTTTGTATTTACATGAGGAATGGTTACTGGCCGGCAAATTATAATGAAGATGAAAAACAGGAGTTGAACATATTATACGGGAAAAGGAAACATTCCCTTTAACTCATGTTAATAAGAAGGCTGCAGGAAGCTGAGATGATTTGTACATAGTAGTTTTCTCAGAAAATTAAGCCTCTCTGTTTGTATCCGATTCACTACAGTAAAATAGTAGTCAGGTATAGGGCTGTCCTAATACTGTCAAGTAGGGGCGTGCACAGGGTATGCAGAATACAATGAAAGCTTAACTTTCTAAAATACCTACTGCAATTTGAATTTGGTTCATCGTCTTGTCGAAACCTAGATTGACTGAATTTATAGACATCAATTGTTTTTAGGTCTGTAGGTATCGATGTAATGCTTCGTTTCAGGCAATTATATTGTTTGAAAATAGTAGGCAAGGTAAACAGAACAACCAATTGCTGTGCGCTCAAGCGTCAGGCCCGCGTCACAAAGCGCGCGTGCCTGATTATTATAATGTAGGTAGGTACCTACCTACATTATAATAATCAGGCACGCGCGACTATTAAACTAAACTCTCTAACGTTTCGGCGTTTCCCGTCCCCTAGCAAGAGTAGATAGGTAAAGAAAAAACTAAGAAAAAATAGCAGAAGAATACAGATCAAACCACTATACGAACAGATGTTGTCTATTTTTTTAAATCGATTTTACGATAGGAACTCAAAACGGGTCTGGTTCATAATATCGAGTCACTAAGTCGACGGTCGCCGTATCGAAAACGTTCCATCGACAGGTAAATGAATCGACAGTACCTCAAATCGATGGAACGCTACATCGACAGTACACCAAATCGATGGAACGCTACATCGACAGTACACCAAATCGAGAGTACGCTATATCGACGACGGAACTAGAGCAATTCTCTAAGTACTTAGAGAATTGCTCAAGTTCCCATAGGGTTTCCTAGCGGTGCTAGTGCAGCGCGAAGCGATCGAAATGCGCGAACGTATCGATGAGACTTCGTGTTACCACCGTTACGCGACAGATGGGGCTGATTTACGATTTTTTTATTTATTGATAGTAATTACTCGTGGATAAAATATTAAATATCAAAATAAATTAAAAGAAGACAATAAATATGTCGTATCCTTTCAATCTCATGTTCATACGAACGTGAGACGATGAATCGCAAGCGTGCCATTATCGAGAACACGTGATCAACCACCACCATTTTGGCGCGCTTCTACAGAGTCGTGATGTTTTCAGCCCACAGCGAGGAAGACATTCAGGATCCAGTGTCTGATCGCATCGGAGCTAATACGTCCCGAAACTGTACTTTCGATTTGTTGTTGAAGTGAACTGCCCATGTCTATGTCTAAGTGAACCTATGTCTATGTTAATTACAGTGTCAGAGTTTATTTTAAATTAATTGTGCTAAATTGTGGTTTTAATAAACGCCGTGTACTATATCCTATACCCAGTGTGTTTGCATTGCACGAAACCCATA
Source organism: Charanyca ferruginea (assembly GCA_947361185.1). Taxonomy (NCBI): domain Eukaryota; kingdom Metazoa; phylum Arthropoda; class Insecta; order Lepidoptera; family Noctuidae; genus Charanyca; species Charanyca ferruginea. The sequence goes on along the minus strand of OX376055.1, from coordinate 996,527 downwards.
TTCTGCCCACATGATGACTGAATCTAACGGACTAAATCCTGATTGATCCGACAAATATATATCTGACTTGTAGGGTAGGCAAATGTCTAAGTGTCTGTAGGAACCGCAGGCCACTGACAGTGTCAAGTAATATAAGCTATGAACGAAACGCTTATGTGGATATTCGAATCTGCTCCTTGAGTCCTGACGGCGAATCAATTTATGACTTTGTGTTTAATTTGAAAAGTCATTGCGATATGTTGAAGATTTTCCGGGAAGACGATATTCACTGTTACCTCACGTAGCAACTTAAGAAATGCTGAGATCGAACTCTACGGTGCACATGCTAATCTACTGCATTCTGAGTCTGAAAATATTTGAACGATCTCGAAACAAGAATTCTATTCATAACTCTAAATTACATCAACTTCAAATTATTATTTCAAGTCTTGCATTGCCCTATACTTCATTTATAATATTAGACAGAAGTTGAAAAAGGTTATTTTTAATGCACACTTTGTAACAAAAGTACAATAAACATTCCAAAGTTACGATAGACGAATTTATTATAATCTATTTTACAGTAGCTGTCGCGCGTATTTACAAACTACAATTATGTGGCTTTACTTTAGTTCAACATTTAATTCCAATTTAAAATTACAGTGTCTAAAAACCTATCAGAAGGAGGGATGACCAATACCCTGAAAGTTATTCGTTTCACTGTAATCGACCTTTAAAATGTTACCTAATCTTTAAAAGATTTTTATTCTATTTATATTTTTATACTTGGTAGATTTAGTAGTGTGATTGTCTATGTTATGTCCGCGTCAGACACAATTCACGAGTTAATGAAACTATTTAATATGAATATAATAAAAAATATTCACATACTAAATGATTAAGAGAATGTTCTAATTTAACACATATTTTCTTCAAATCATTTACACTGCACATTTTGACGTGACTGTCAGTTTAAAATCTGTAAAAGTCGTTAAATAGCCCCACTACGACGATGCAAGCAACTGTCAACTTCTTTGAACGTACGATAATTGTACACGTACCTAAAGATACTCATCTCGTATACTTACTACTGTGTTTAAACCAAACTGCTTCTGAAAAAAGTTCTTCTTCATTTTAATGTATTGACGGCATTCTTGTTGCCGTTTTTTTGTTTGGTCGGTTGCGGCAAAGCCTTCCACAGACGCAATCATCGGGATTGACAAACTGACAAATAGACTGACACCACTTGTCTGAAAGGTTCTCTAATCTGGAGAGATTAGAGAGCCTTTGCCTATGGTAGCCTTATTACGACTTGTAGTGCCCATAAAAAAATGTTGTTGCTTACGTTAATGTGATTAATGTGAATGTTTCGAAATATCTCTTCCAATATGGGATTCAATTCAATGCTTGGATATGTCTTAAGATACAAAATTGTCATCACACCTGAGCAGTTCCAGTACATTTTGTATTAAGCTCACAATGTTTCTGTGTTCCTGTAAACTACTGCGCGAATAAAACAGTAATTCCTTCCGACTTTTACGACTCACGATCATAAGTAGGTAGTATATCAAATGTAATCAACGTACATTTTATATCAGATACTCGGCCAAGCAGTTTGCTAGAAGACATAAAAGTATAGTAGGTATAATATACCCAACGCTCGACCACTATAGCCAGTAGGTTTTATTTTTACAGACTCTTATATTTTTAACATTTATCGTCGTGTGTTAGTTTTAAGGTGGATGAACAGCTTCAAATCTCAATATTAGAATGTATTGTAAACTCAGTATTGTAGTCCCCCCCCCCCCCATAAGGTCTGTTCTCCACCTATAGACATTTTATTGGAAAATATATCACCAAATTGTATCTGACATTTTGAATTCGCAAAACTCAATTTAACTTTAGACACGTACAGCACCTCGCGCTTGGCATGTTTTGCTCATCATATTATATTGTTGAGTCTTTCATAGTGGTACCAAATTAATTTTGAGGACATTTTGAGGATGTAAGGTTGATTAGAAAAACATGTCATGTTCATTATTTAAGCACTTGATTTATTTTTAGTTTTATTCCTAATTATTTTGACCAGTATACAAAAGGGTTTATTTGTAAACAAGCAGAGCACAGAGGCATTCAAGAGAGTGTGCTCGTGCTATAAATAAACTAATCTAAATCTTTCAGAAAGTCAAACACTTCCAACTTTCACTTTTGAAGACGGGTCATCAATCAAATTGTAACAAACATGGTTCAACTCATACCGATTAAATTTACCTACTAAACGAAAGTATTGAGAAGCGTCGGTAATACGCAATCGGAGGTGTCGGCGAACATCAAAGTGACCCAGTTTACTGACTGCTAACAACGCCAAGTCAACGGAGGAAACAGGCCAGAAAATTGTGAAGACACGCCACGTTTTCACAAAACGGCGGTTTTTGATGATATTCAAATAGTTTGATGTTGATGTGCATCCAATTTATTCGCTTGCTATCCTTCTGCTCGCTGTACCTTAACGACAAAACCTACCGTGGTTAAAATTATCAGTCAGCAGATGGCGGCGAGGCAGACTGCCACTAAGTAAAACAGTCAGTCACGGGCAGTAAACTGTCACAAAGTTAAATAGTCCGTCAATAGGTGGCAGTGCGGCTAACTGTCACTAAGTTAAACAGTCAATCAGGGGCGGTTCACTATCACAAAGTTAAATAGTCAATTAGCAGGTGGCGGTGAGATAGACTGTCACAAAGTTAAATAGACAGCAAGTGGCAGCGCGGCTTACTGTCACTAAGTTAAACAGTCAGTCAGGAGCGGTGCACTATCACAAAGTTAAATTGTCAGTCAGCAGGTGGCGGTGAGGTAGACTGTCACAAAGTTAAATAGACAGCAAGTGGCAGCGCAGCTTACTGTCACTAAGTTAAACACTCAGTCAGGAGCGGTGCACTATCACAAAGTTAAATAGACAGCAAGTGGCAGCGCGGCTTACTGTCACTAAGTTAAACAGTCAATCAGGGGCGGTTCACTATCACAAAGTTAAATAGTCAGTCAGCAGGTGGCTGTGAGGTAGACTGTCACAAAGTTAAAAAGACTGCTAGTGGCAGCGCGGCTTACTGTCACTAAGTTAAACAGTCAGTCAGGAGCGGCGCACTATCACGAAGTTAAATATGAGTCAGCAGGTGGCGGTGAGGTAGACTGTCACAAAGTTAAATAGACAGCAAGTGGCAGCGCGGCTTACTGTCACTAAGTTAAACAGTCAATCAGGGGCGGTGCACTATCACAAAGTTAAATAGTCAGTCAGCAGGTGGCGGTGAGGTAGACTGTCACAAAGTTTAAAAGACTGGTAGTGGCCGCGCGGCTTACAAAGTTAAACAGTCAAGTCAGGAGCGGTCACTATCACAAAGTTGAATAGTCAATCAGTGGCGGCGAGGCAGTCTGTCACAAAGTTAAATAGACAGCAAGTGGCAGCGCGGCTTACTATCACTAAGTTAAACAGTCAATCAGGGGCGGTGCACTATCACAAAGTTAAATAGTCAGTCAACAGGTGGTGGAGCGGCTGGCTGTCACAAAATGCCACTGACGTAGTTAGCATATCTTCGATTTTCTTTTATAGTGTGTTATTGATAAAAAATCATGCCGCCCATTAGTGATACACATTAGTCGATAAAATTGAAAATATTATAAATGTGAAAGTGAGTTTGTTACACTTTTACGGCTCAACCACTAAACCAATTTTGATTAAAATTGGTTGGTTGGTTGGTTGGTTGGATGGTTTATTGGTTGGTTGGTTGGTTGGTTGGTTGGTGGTTGGTGCGTTGGTGGTTGGTTGGTTCGTTGGTTGGTTGGTTGGTTGGTGGCTTGGTCGGTTGGTTGGTTGGTTGGTTGGTTGGTTGGTTGGTTGGTTGGTTGGTGGTTGGTGTGTTGGTGGTTGGTGGTTGGTGCGTTGGTGGTTGGTTGGTTCGTTGGTTGGTTGGTTGGTTGGTTGGTGGGTTGGTCGGTTGGTTGGTTGGTTGGTTAGTTGGCTGGTGGTTGGTCGGTTGGGGTTGGTGCCCCAGGCAGGGGCACGCAGGGGGGGAGGGGCAGGGAATGGTACTCTAACAAATAATATAGGCTTCTTAGCTCGCGACTTCGTCTGCATCCGCGATAACCGTCATTCCCGCTAATTACATGTATACATGTATGTACATTACCCCCAGCCAAAACAAAATAATCTAATTCCAATAGAAACTAAATTCATAACATCGTTTAAAGTTAGCATAAAGTTAGTCGGTCGTGATTGCCGACTCATATAATTTAATCGAGTTACAAAGCTTTTAACTTTGCCTTAGTGCTTCTGACTGGATGATTTTAGATTTGGGCGAGGAAGTGAGCAGTTTGGGTAACGTTAAGGTAGATCGAAGATTAACCACATTCAGTCAGCTCAAATTAGAAGACGATTAGTAACACATAATATCACGCCGTGATTCTCACAGGTTATTTACTTCTTTATACTTCATTCACAAAGGTACCAAGAAGGCGGACTTAATGCCTTAGGCATTCTCCACCAGAACCTCACCAGTCAGCCGAAGGTGGTGAAGAATAAAATGGCAGGTGTAAAAAAGAATAATAAAAGTAGGTAAGCTATATTACATAAAATTTATAAATCTAGGCAGAAATGCAGTGCTGTCCCCATGGATACCCTTCGTTTTGGGAGGGCATGTCGAACTCTTAGCGACTAAATCCTACGGTTCCTCCTGTTACCATGAGTCGGGGCCCGGTATTCGACTGACGTATGATATTGGCACGACTGGTATTGGGCCGCTTTACGGGCCCCTTCACCATGTGAAGTACAGGTGCACCTACGCACACATTTACAGTTTCATTGAATGACATCATTTGTTTTTTCATGTTAATTATTTTGACACTAAGCATCAACATACGGAAAAATACATAATTCGAACTTAAGTCTACCAAATAATAAAAATCCAATCGAAGAACACTTGTACATCTCGAACCAATACGAAACCGTTGGAATTGACCATTTATTTGCTAAATCTGCGGCGCAGTAACTAATCCCTGTAAAATAGGATATCCATAAACAGTTATTAAACCAAATTATAACCGAAATGGCTTTCGTAAAGAGTTTAGCGGTTGAACAAGTTTGTTTAAATAAAACTACATACACAAACTTTCCGCATGCGTACGCAGAGTTTACTTAAATGTTTCGTTTAAACCTGTTTCGGCTGAGCAGCGTTAGACATGCTTATGATTGATTAAACCTTTCCATCAAATTTGTTTAATCCTGAGATGTAATACGCAAATTGAGAATTTTCAGGAATACTGCGGTGCAGTGAGCCTCACAAACTTTATAGCGTTATAGGTATATGCATACAATTCTTAGAATTCTTCTAATCTAGCAAAACTTCCAATTATTATAATTGGCGTTCAAAAATAGCAGTTGTAACAACAAAGACTAAGTATTGAAAACTTCGAAAAACTAAGCTATGTTCTAGTATTATTAGTGTTAATGCTAGAAAAATTATTGGGACAAGACACTGTCACAGACATTAACTAACATTTAGGCATTGCAAGTGTGTATTTATTGACCACTTTTCCAACATGAATAACAGACCTATAGCGAAAACATTCCAACACTCACGAAACACAGGTCGTTACCTACACAGCAAATATAAGCTAATTACACATTTATAAACAATCTTCCTTTCACACAGTAAACAATATCACACCATTTCGTTCAGTAATGAAACAGTGAAGAGCAAAGCTAATATCTCAGTGGACTACGTCATTGTGTGCGTTTTATATAAGTTTCCTTTCGTCAAAACGTTGCAAGCGCTCCCGAGCGAACACAGCTCACGTACGGTGCCTACCGCGCACACTATCATGAAAATGATGAAGAAATATTAAATAGCGAGGAAGCTGTTTACGTTTCAAGGTGTTGTAAAGTATTCATGCGTGCAATCACGTTGCGCACACTCTTATTTGATGAAATAAGCAGCCTCGGGCTGAAAATATATGAAACAAAAGTATCCCATTCTATTGTGGATTTATCTAGATAACGAGTATTTTACCACTGCGTATAATGTAGTTTAAAAGCTATTCTTTCTTTCTCGTACGTAGTTGTAAATTCAAAGAGTGGTTCTCATGTTCTAAGCGCACTAACGAACAGACAGAAAGACCGTGGGGCCTGAATATGCCCAGCTCAAACGAATTGTTGAAAAAATTGCAAAATTCCAACAAGATGGCGAAACCTTGTAAGTACACGTTGACCTACTTTAAACAACACAAAAAATGCTTTACCGAAAACAATAGAAAAACACGTGCATTGTTTAGCGCCACGGGTTAGTATAAAACGATTTATAGTATTTTTTTCATGTACATTTTCAAACCTGAAATAGATATTTTGTGTTTATAAATGTCATTTTAGTCTGTGGTCCCAGAGTCACCAGACCTACTTACCTCAAGCATAGCATGGTTGGCCTTATTAGAATATATTGAGCAAATCACAAAATTTGAATTGAATTGAAATTAACTGAATACCTGAAATGGGGTCATTGAATCATTATTATGAACACCATTTACTCTGAAATCGAATGAATACATACATCTATGTTCACATATTTCGACATAATGTTTAGATTTGCTGATTTTATTAATTTCAGTAAAAAGGTTCTATGACCCCTTTTCGAGTTTTCATTTAATTAGATAATATCTTGTAGATATAGTCATGAAGGTGTGCGTAGGCACTTGCTAGCCTGAATGCTGGGCAATTGGTATGAACTAGTTTAGGCAGAACTACGGCTTTAGGCTAAGCGCGCACTACAGATTTTAATAGTTGCGGATAATAATCGCCAATTTGTGAACAAAACCAACATTCTAGAGTCAAACTCAAACTCAAATCATTTATTTCAAATAAACCATTTACGGGCACTATTGAATTGTCAGAGTCAGTCAGTCAGAAAGTTGAGGCTAGTTGCTCGTTTCAAAGAGTAGGCTTCTATGGAGACGACAGAGCAAGAAACTCCATGAACACTCTTTTAAAATTAATAGAGTATTACAAATTTAGGTTACATCACTCATGTTGAGTTCGCGCAAAGTCGCAAACAATTCGTTTGCGACTTTCCGTTTATTTCATTTGGATTCATATCGCATTTTTAAAATCGCAACGAATTACATTACGCGAGTAAAACCTAACAACAACCTTTTAATTTTAGAACTTTGGCCTGTGATACTTATCAAAGAAAAACGATCGAAAATGTCAAAACTTTAGAGCGACCATTATTCAACCTTACTGGCGGAGTTTTTTAATTTCCTTAAAACAAAAAATTTAATATGGATTTTGGAAGGTTATACGACCTCAGGAGCCAACAGACTACTGAGGCTAGCCTTAGATGAACATCTAAAACTGGCTCAGGTTTGCATACCGTTCTTAGTGTTTCTAAAGATATTGCCTGGAGCAAACAAGTCGAAACTGACCTACATTCCAAATAGAACGGCCATCTGTAAAACATGAATGTCATCGATCTTTGAACTTCCAAGCTACATCCTTAAATCTGATACATAGATACACAAAAACTACCGTTTGTGTGTCGAGAGAGGTAACGCGAGTTATATCGTGTCGAAGTCTTACCAACTGAAGACAAGAAATTTTCTAATTCTTCACTTGTTAGTTAATGTCGTAGACTAGAGAGATATAGATATATCTACGCCGTTGAGAGTGCTCCAACTGGTCCAAGGTCGGACTCCCATTTAGTACCAACTTCAACGAGGTAATTCAAAGTTGGAGCTCACGCAAATGTGCATGTATTAAATGCAGCGCAATTAAAATTTGAGCAGATAAAATGAGACATTACCAAGGTTGGAGCAATAAAAATTAAACAATTGAGTACACAGTCTTTCATCTATATAATCTAAATTTTTATTTTTATCTTCATATCTAATTCATTGTGAAACCATTGTGATTATAATTTGAGATCATCCACAATGTTACTGTACACGTTTTGTTGTACATACAATTCCATGGATTTGAAACACTTGGGAGTATCAATAAGAAGCGAGCCGCACTAATGCCTGAATAACATGTCTCTAAATTACCATCATCAGAAGGCTGTCCCAGATACAAACATCTCTTTTACGACATTACACAAACGTATATGTACAGGATGTATCAACCCAAACATGGTTCATTAATGATTCTTTGTGACGCTTTGTGTTACATATTTTGTGTAGATTTGCATCACATGAAACAGTATGTCGTACTGCAGTAACTACACAGATATTGCAGATATTTAAAAAGGTCCATAAAAAATTAGTACAGAAATGTTGGACCACTGTTTAGGAGTGTTAAATTAAAGATCACAGCCGGCTGCGCGCCCACGTAATCGCAAACGAATGTTGTATTTGACATAAGGTGTTGCATTTGATGCCTTTCAACTTTATTTTTAGTATTTTTATTTATATTTTAAGATGTCCTACACACGTCACTAGCTGTGACGTATGTGCGACATTTTAAAGTGGTGAAAGGCTAGTGGGTACATTTTACAATCCCAAGATTTTTTATATCAAGTCTATATAATTATATACTCGTCTATTTCACCCCTTCACGTTTTATTTTCGCGACAAAAGGTAGCCTTCTTCTGCAACCAACAAACAGAGATACTTTAACATTTATAATGTTACTATACATTTTTACAATCGGTACACTAATTTGTGCGATTCTTGACAACCTAAGAATCGCGATTATTTTTCGATACCAAAGTCCATTCCATACTAGGCCAATACCTGAAGTTTAGATAAGAAGGTAGGTATCCTCGAGTCCTCGTCACAGTACAACATAGAAAACTTTCCACTTGACTTGAAGCGTACATTAGGGTGGGCCCTGTATACACAAATAGGGAGTTCTGAATGCCGGCAGGGGCAATGGTCGCGCAAATTGTTATGGCGATCATTAATTAGAGCCGGGTATCACGGCATTTGGAACGCATTCAAGAGCTCTGCTTACGTAGGACAATCATTTAACGCGGTCTTCATATAGAAATTGTGATGTTGTTGAACGAGCGAAGAATTTCGTTATACTCGTATCAGCCTGTTTCACAGTTTCTGATGTTTGTTTCTGATGAAAAGGCCTCTAGTTTTATGAATGATCAGTATCGTAACAGACACAGCACACAATATTTTGCATTAGTTGTGAAAATATCGTCAACACTCGTATCTACTCCAAGTTTATTAAGCCCAAAAGAGACAAAAATAACACCAGCGAAGCCAAATTATGGAAAACCGGCCAAATGTGAGTGAGCCAATGAAGAATTCCATATACCATACTAACTTATGCCGGCGACTTCGTCCGCATGAATGACCGGTATTATGGATGCAAACGAAGTCGTGGATTAAAAAGTAGCCTATGTCCTTCCTCAGGGTTCAAGCTATTTTCATATTAAATTTCATCTTAATCGGTTCAGCCGATTCATCATGAAAGCGTAACAGACAGAGTTACTTTCGCATTTATAACATTAAAGTATGGATTTTAACACTACATACAAAAAAAAATATTTTCACACCACCTGCTCGACAATGTCAAAGTATATGTCATATGTTAAACCTAACCTTAAGTAAGTCATTTAAGACCTGAGATCTAGCAGGGCAATAGTATAGTATTGCATTTCATTATGACCCGCTGGTCATTAATTTTTTTGAAGTTATACTTCTTTAGGCGCGTTATGAAAAAATGATGAGAGTGAAATTTTACGATTCGCGCATGCGCGCGTACAGCGTCACACAAAATTCTCACGGGAGTAATTGTAAACAACGCCATCTCTGACGTACATGCTGAACTACTTACTGCCGAAGGCAGTAAGTAGTTCAGCATGTACGTCAGGCAGTAAGTAGTTCAGCATGTACGTCAGAGATGGCGTTGTTTACAATTCAAATTGTGCTTATATACTTTTTTAATAATGCCAAAGAAGTATAACTTCTCACGCTCGTACATAAGTACACGCACCCATTTTTTTAATTTGGAACATAAAGTAGAAATTGCATACTCGCGAACATTCACCATAGATATGCCTCAGATTATGAAACAAAAGGCAGATAGACCTCAAGGAACACTGAGAGTGAAGCCAAAAAAGCAAATACAAACTCAAAAGCAAATACCTACAACGCACTTCGTGCTGTACCTACTGACACGAGTCAGTATAGCACGAAACGCCGCACCGTTAAGGCCGGGCCAGACTGTTATAAACAAGCATCCAACAGTCACCTTGGTAGGAGGCTTGTGGAGCCCACGGTTGGTGTTTGCGTCCACACTGGTTTACAACAAGGCTCCCACCTCAGTGTGTTGTTCGACTCTTTGTTTACAACGGCGGTATCCACATGCGGTTTACAACGCGCGTCCGTCCACAGAGGTTGTTGAAGGTCAAACGAATTTTTGTTGCAAACAAGTGTTTACACTGTTGTAAACCGCTGGCGGAGACCGATGTGGAGGGCTTGTTTACAACAGTCTGGCCGGGGTTTTAAAAAAATACAAACTCAAATTCAAAAGCGAACACAATCACGAGATTGTAGGTATTCGCTTTTGAATTTATGCGACTATCTGCATTTTGTTTCATAATCTGAGAGATCTGCACTAAAAAATAAATTGTTCGAAAATCGAACTGGCCACCATTAGCCGAATATAAATAAAATAAAAATAGGACACAAATTAAAAAGAGGCCCAATCTCAGATTATTAAACAAAAGGCAGATAGACCGGTCGGAACACTGAGAGTGAAGCCAAAAAAGCAAATAGAAATTCAAAAGCGAATACTTACCTACAATCTCGTGATTGTATTCGCTTTTGAATTTGTATTTTTATTTGTTATTTTTTACGATGCGGCGTTTCGTGCTATACTGAGTCGTGTCATTACAGCATGAAGCGCGTTGTAGGTATTCGCTTTTGAATTTGTATTTGCTTTTTTGGCTTCACTCTCAGTGTTCCACGCTGTCTATCTGCCTTTTGTTTCATAATCTGAGGCTACTAATGATTGTAGCCTCAGTAAATTGCTTTGCTTTGTTATACAACAAATTACATATCAGCAAATTCTCACAAAAATTAAATCCGAAGCCGTTGGTATCACCAACAATCTACTCTGAATTCTATTACTATTGTTTTTATTGTCTCGTAGATGGTGTGAAAAGTAGAGAATGCTCCTCGGGGATAAAGATGCCTTCGTCTTGGGCGACCTTGAATCCCTCGCTGCTCTCAGGATTCTTGTCTTAACTCCCTCGCTTTGCTCGGGACTTAACTCTAAACTCCCTCGCTCCGCTCATTAACGCCAAAATCATTCGTTTTGCTCGGGATTCAATACGCGGGGCCCGCTACATAAGACACTACTTTATCCCCTTGATGCATAATCTACTATTCTAGCATTGGGCCTTTAATTATTAACTTTTTTTTATTTTTATTGCTTTTATTTATATCCGCCACAGAAATACACACTCAGTTAAAATTTCAAGTGTCCACTTACTTATAATTGTTCAATGGATACAGTTCTGTTTCGTACAACAGACGGAAAATTAGACAGACAGTGGAATCTTTGTAATGGGGTCCTGTTTTTCCTTGCACGTTACCTATCATCTTCTGATATTCGGTTATAGAACTGGATTCATTTAGATTAGGATCTAGAATGAAGGAAACTCATGTCGTGTAATTCGCTTCTCCATATTGCAATACGATATCAATGTGTCCGCGTTCTGTCATATACAAACAATTGACGAACTAGGAGATCTTGAGGCACACAGCTCTGCGCTTTTATTATTTAACACAAGTACACAAGTACTAACATATATAACACTAGCTTTTGCCCGCGACTTCGTCCGCGTATATGTCGGTTATCGCGGACGCAGACGAAGTCGAAGTCGAAGTCGAATAAAAAGTAGCCTATGTCCTTTGTTGGGGTTCACACTTACCCTGTACCAAATTTCACACAAATCGGTTCAGTAGTTTAGGCGTGAAGAAAAGACAGACAGACAGACAGACAGAGTTACTTTCGCATTTATAATATTAGTTAGGAAAGTTAGGACTAGTTAGGATAACAGCAAAATTGTACACTAATAAAGTTCGCAATAAAAGTTTTGACTTACGTATACGACAAGTTAGTAAATACAAAATTTTGTAATGATTTTATATTAGAATAGATACTACCACCAATAATTATTTAATGCGCTAGCGACACTTCAGATTTGTGTCTAGGATGTCAAACCTGCGGTTGGTCTGGTGACGCAGATGTCCTTAGTTTGCGGCCTTCCTTCAGGCTCTGGTCTGTCAACCAACAACATGTGCTTGACCACAAACTGCGTGTCTAGTTGGTACAAACCACTGCCCAATCAAAACTTGTCAAAATTTGACGATACGGTTGACGCAGTGGTTGAGCGATCGACTGCTGCGCTGCGTGTCACGAGTTCGATTCCCGCACGGAACAAATATTTGTAAGGCCTACAGATAGTTGTTCCGGGTCTGGCTGTTTGTGTATGTGAGTTTATATGTTTGTAAACGCACCCACGACACAGGAGTAATTCTTAGTGAGGGCACAACGTTTTTTTTTTTTAAAAAAATGAACAAAAAACACGAAACAAAATGGATCGAATCATGTTACCCGATCGCCGCCGCCGCATCGGTCCTACAAGTGTGTCGGGAATGCGATGCATCTGTCAGCCGCTAATTGAAAACCGCCGATGTCCCTTCACTCAAATGCTATGACAGCTTTTGAAGGATGACTGGAAATTTCACAATGCTGAATTCAGCTATATGAATTTGGTAGGGTATAGTGCGTATCGTGCGAACGTGCCTTTCGTATTATAAAAACGAAAGTTTTTGACAATTCTTTCCATTTTAGCTAATGGAGGTACAGACCTACTGTTTTCCAAATTAGTTTTCTAAACAGATTTAAAAAACGAAAGGGCCTGGCGACACCTACTTTGACTTGCCTTGTTTTTTAAACAGCTTTTCAATTATAAAAGCTGCTCCTACATTCTGAAGATACACAGGTGTCGTGTGGTGCCGGCCGCGAATAGTACCGCCCCATTTCTACCCGTGGGTGTCGTACAAAGCGACAGAGGGATATTGACCAGAGGATGGGCAGCAGCGTTGAGTATCATGGCCCCTTTTAGACGACACGGTTGGCGCAGTGGCTGAGCGATCGACTGCTGCGCAGCGTGTTGCGGGTTCGATTCCCGCCCAGGGTAAACATTTGTGTGATGAGCACTTGTGTTTGCCTTGTGTCTGGGTGTTGTTTATCTATATATGTATGTATTTACAAAAAAAAAATGTGTATGGATATCAGCTGTCTGACACCCATAGTACAGGGTCTCCCTAGTTTGGGATCAAATGGCCGTGTGTGAAAATGTCCCCACATATATACCTACTGCGATCGCCAACATGCATCGGCCAAGCATGGCGATTATGGTTGAACCCAACCCCCCCCCCCCCCCCCCCGCCTCCCCTTTGGGCGACCTATGCCCAGCAGTGCGCGTCTAAAGGTTGAAATGATGATGAAAGATACACAAAGTAATCATTATTATCCAGCAACCAGCCCCCGACAGGCAACTAGATGAAAATCTCCGCATAACCCAACTTCGGACCGCGCTATACAAACTCGTATAGCCTCTCGCTATCGTTGCATTAAACAATGGCAACCGATTCTCTACAATATGAAGGCAGTTTTACCGGAGATTTTAATTAGTTTTTCACCCGGATTGTAGTGGTTTTCCCAAGTTATAGAATTGTTAATAAGTTTATTATGTTTAGATGATTGGATGTTCCGACCCATGTAAAAGAATAATGTTTTTTTTTCGGAGCATAGATCGTGAACTATCAGGAATCGTTATTGGTCATAAACTGTAGAAGTTTGATCGTATTCACACGATCACGATTTATATAACGACGAAAGCAGAAGTCAGAAATGAAAATCTGTTACATTCAAACACATTCAGTCAGAAACTTTCGATGACATTCAATAATCATTGATTTACTGTTTGCCGTCTTACTTACACATCTTACACCGTGTCTAACACCTACACAGCGAAGATCCACCTAAGATGTCATATTTGGCGCAGTGCTCAATAATTCAATGCTCCTCCGGACGTACCAGAAGCGAACTATAAAAACATTATGGCCGATAAAATCCTATCCAATTTCTCTTGAAAAATCGTCAATACGAAACCACTTGGGTTGGCGTTGATTTTGGTTATATGTCGGTTCTGCCGATTTTCCGTCACGACGTTATGATAGTTAACTTTCATCATTACCGATGACCGCCAAGAAACATAGGTATGAGGTGCTCGTAGAAACCATAAACTATTTTTAACCGACTTAAAAAAAGGAGGAGGTTCTCAATTCGTCAGAATCTTTTTTTAGGGTTCCGTACCTCAAAAGGAAAAAACGGAACCCTTATAGGATCACTTTGTTGTCCGTCCGTCTGTCTGTCTGTCTGTCTGTCTGTCTGTCTGTCAAGACCCTTTATCTAGAGAACGCGTGGACGTATCGTGTTAAAATTACAACCATATGTTTAAGTCTACGGTCCCTTGATGCTGTAAAAAAATCAACCCTCTATGTTAACGTGAAAAAAAGATACGGCCGTTTATGTCGCAAAAAACGCATTTATAATATTAAGTAGATTAAAGTATGGATAGTAGGTATGGATTAGTATAAAAGTATGGATATGTACCTACAAATATGTACGGAACCCTCGGTGGGCGAGTCCGACTCGCACTTGTCCGGTTTTTTATATATGTTCACCAATTACTTGAAAACGCCTGGGCCGATTTGCAAAATTCTTTTTTTGTATAAAACGGAGCTTCACAGATGGTCCCATATTAATTTTATTGAAATTGATTCAGCATTGATTCAGAAAAAGCTTTTTTACAAAAAAGACAATCGCCTTCAAAAACTAAAAAGGGATAAATAACCACACAACGTGTTGCTCGAACAGTAGCTCTTCTTTCGCGCAGTATTAAATATAATAATTAAAAAAAAATTCACTCACCTATACTATAAAAACACGATCCGAATATTTGAAAAGCAACATTTTAATATAAAAATTACAGTCTAAGCCAATACATGCCGCTCTTTATTCTGGTGTAATCAGGTAATGTCTCCGAGGGCCCCACGGACGCCACCGCCGGACACTTGCCATACAGGTACTTGTACGCCAGCTCCCGGATCTCCTTCACTTGCACGGCGTTCAATTCGTCACACACATTCTCCAGTGACTTTCTTCCGCGGGTAAGCATCAGCTGCCTACCTATGTCGCGCGAAGACCAAACCACACTGTCGTACTTTCGCGCCATATGCAGCTTAGCGAGGTTACAACCCCTTTGAAGATGCGTTTCTGGTACCGTAGTACATAATTCCATCCATTGATGCTGGATGTGAGACAGTACTTCGTCTAGCTTCCACTTGTCCGCAATGAAGTACACGCCCCACAGGCCGACGTCGTGGTACGCTATGTAGAACGGCTTGTAGCTCTCGCAGAGTTTATTGATGGCCACATTGCGCGCCACTTGAGCCGCATGCACTACGTCACGCCCCTGACTCCGGTCCCAGGAACCCATCAAGTACTTCATCGCCACCATTTTGTAGTAGTCGGTACTAGAGGATCCTGGCGCTTCCAATGCGATTGCGACATGGCAGAAAGGCATGGAATCATCGCGGTAAATCACTTGGGAGCCAGTAAATCGTTTAGGTCCTAGTTCAGAGTCATCATTTGGTTCAGCACACAAACCCGCAAACAAGTTGACAGCAGGATCTGAAACGTGTCTGTGTTTTGCTCCTCCTGAAGATGTCAAACAAAACCTATAAGGCTTGTAGTTCTCGCAAAAGAACTCGCTTAACATATTAACATTAAATCGTGCTAAATTCCCAGATGGACCTATAACGCGCTGGGCAAGCGGTGTGCCCTGAAAAGCTGTTGCGTGAAGGTAATCGAAAAGCACTTGTTCTGGATCGGCATCAGCATCGTTGAGCTCCCGGCAGATATTGTCTCGTTCTTTTAATATTTCGTCATCATGTACGCTTAGTTCGCAGGCAAACTTAAACAGAAACTCCACCGCGGAGGGCGCATTCTCCGAGGGCAGAATCACTGAGAACACCTGCATATCTCTCGTCGTGTGCATTGTCACCCGAGCACCCATGACGTCCACCGCATTTTCCAGTTGGCATCTGGTCATTGCCAGTGACCCCTTGAAAGCCATGTGCTCTATGAAGTGCGTCATCCCGTTGTTGAAGACCTTCTCGAACCGTGGGCCTGCAACCACTGAGAGCGACACACAGGTAAGAGGAGTGCCCTTGTCTTGCGTGGCGATCTTTATTTTGTTATGTAATTCGACTACCTTCACGCTGGGGTCTATATCCTTGTAAGGTTGAGTAGCATACCTTTTACAATTCTTGATGGGTCTACAAACTGATTTAAATATTTTTTTCAACATTGTAAAATAAAATCATAATGTACAATGTCGCAAAGTCATCTAAGATTACAAAGTACCACAGAGTATTATAATGTACATAAAGTACTCTGTGGTTATGTGCTGCTGTCATGTGCACTGATGTACAGTCATGAGCATAAATATGTTTACAGATTGCAAAATTCAAAAGCAAACTCGTGAAATAACTATTCCAATATATAGATAAAACCTATTAAATAGTAGTTTGGGATCAAAAATACCCTATTCGTAACCCCATAACATTTTAATCAATAGTTTAGGAGAAAATCCTTTTAGAATGAGATCAACTGTTTACCTGTTTTTGCTCGTGACTGTACCTACTATTAGATTCATGTGTCATGTGTTTATTAACAAAGAATATTAACGACGAAGGTTTATAAAATTAGTTAACCAAAGAGATTTATAGAATACTAGCGGGCCCGGCAGACGTTGTCCTGCCCTGAAAATCGGTACAATAATCCAAGTCCAGCCTACCCTACCCCACCTACGTACCTACCTTACATACCTACCCTATTTACCCTACTCCTACATACCTACCCTAGCTACCTACCTACCCTACCATCCTACCGTATCAACGTAACATCTCAACAACTCTTACGAAAATCCAGGTCTTACTACCTTACCCCGCCTACCTACTTACCTTTTTTTTTTTTTGGTACGGGGTGGAAAGTCCTCATGGATGTCCTCCGCCCACCCTAGCTATCTACCTACCTACCTACCTTGTGCCCACTCAACACAGCAATTTGGCTTTTCGCAATGGAGAGGTATCAGGGTGACATAATAAGTGCTACTAAGTTATGCGCTCCTAGTACCAGAGTGACATATATCTAAGAAGTCCTACAAATCGACTGCACCGCCACCTACCGGGTCCAATTGTAAATCTACACCATTCTCGAATCCACTGGAACACACACAATAAATTTCATCAAAATCGGTCCAGCCGTTTAGGAGGAGTTCACTTTCATACATAAGATTTTTATATAATAAGATTTAAATATTTTTGGTTAAAATACCGACAGTTTCACGGCTAATTAGTCTAATAAAAATATGTAGCTCAAAAATAAGGGTCGATAAGTAGATAGCGTAGAAAATCTAAATATATAAAAGCGAAAGGTCATTCACTCACTCATCACGAAATATCGAAAACCACTTGACATATTAAGATGAAATTTGGCAGGAAAGTAGTACATAGTTAGTAGACGTCCGCTAAGAACGGCTTTTGCGACAGGGCCGGAGTACGGGGGTCTAAAGGCTCTCGCAAGTTTGTATTATAGTCCTTTATTTACTGTGGTACAAACTTGCAATTTGGCAGAGAGGTAGTTACTAGGTAGTAGACGTCCGCAAATTACGAATTTTGCGACAGGGCCGGATTAAGGAGATCTAATGGCTCTCGCCAGTTTGTATGAAAGTTCTTAATTTTTTTGTGCCACAAACTTGAAATTTGGCATAGAGGTAGATAATAGTTAGTAAATGTCTTCTAAGAACGGATTTTGCGACAGGGCCGGATTAAGGAGGTTTAATGCCTCTCGCAAGTTTGTATGAAAGTCCTTCATTTTTTGTGATACAAATTCGAAATTTGGCAGGGTGGTAGTTAATAGTTAGTAGACATCCGCTTTGAAGGGATTTCGCAACAGGGCCGGAGTACGGAAGTCTAATGCTCTTGCAAGTTTGTATGAAAGTTTTGATTTAGGTGTTGTTGAACTTAGAGTTAATGAGTAGGAGAAAGAAAGAGAGAAATATATTTATGACAACCTGGTTTAGGGCTCTCGCAATTCTATATATAAATCCTTGGCTTTTGTTTCTGAAAATTGGTAGAGAGACAGGATATAGTTATGACATGTCAGGTAGAAACAGATTTTACAACAGAGCCAGTTCAAAGGAATATAATCTAACTCTTTGTGTTTAACAAACATTTATTGATGACTTAGAATACACAAATAGAAAATACAACTAAATGAAATTCAAACGATTTGAGACCTTAATTTTTTTTTTAACCGACTTCAAAAACGAGGAGGTTCTCAATTCGGTTGGTTTTTTTTTATGTGTGTACGCCGATTGCGCTGAGATTTATACAATAACATTTACGTAGCTTATTAGTTTCATCAAGTTA
Source organism: Charanyca ferruginea (assembly GCA_947361185.1). Classification (NCBI taxonomy): domain Eukaryota; kingdom Metazoa; phylum Arthropoda; class Insecta; order Lepidoptera; family Noctuidae; genus Charanyca; species Charanyca ferruginea. The sequence continues at coordinate 977,981 of OX376055.1, read as the reverse complement.
TAACTCAAACATTTCTTTTATTTTCCCCTGGGTACCACTGTGACGATTTTCCGCGGTTAAAAGTATCTTATAGTACAGACGCCAGCACATCAAGCCATACCTAACTGTCAAATTTTCCCAATTAAATATGAACCTTATGCTTTGGTAATAAAGTTGAAAATCTATCAAAGAAATTTGACAGATTGTAGTAGATTGATGTGCTGGCCACTGTACGTTGAACCTGGTATTCACTTAACACCATATTAATTATCAAATTCCAGATAACTGTTTACACATCTTTGTTTATCCCACATTTACCATCGTTTTCTTTAAAAAGTATTGATTTAATTTTCGAATACTCACATTTAAAATCTTTACTATCTATCCCCTCTACAAACATACAACAGTTCCGGGTAGACTTAAGAGTCGAAAAAGTTTTCTACGCAGCACACAGGCCATCCAGGTCCGGCCACGTACGGTCAGACGAAAGTTGTGGGAACATCACCCACCGGCACTGAACTTCGTTCAACCCAGGAACAACCTAGGCACTCTGAAGTGATTTGCAGTAGCCTGAATAGAAAGCGCTCAAAAGACTGTGCTCCCAATTAGGCCGCTGCAAACACAACCTACCAGAATGGGGGATTATAGATCCCACCGAACCACCGATACCCAGTGTGAGTGCAGTACTCCTGACCAGACAATGGTCCACTTACTACAGTGCCCAAAGTGACCTGTCACCTGCACCTTACAGGACATTAAAAACGCCAATATTGCTGCGATTGATGTAGCTACCTATAATAGGCCCAAAGCAGTCTAACCACGGATATAAGTCTAAAACAAAAAAAAAGAATACGACCATCTTTTCGAAACGAAGAAGACCACTGAATCATAATCAAAAATGCCATGTTTTGAATTGACTTTGAATTGATCTTGTAAACTGCAGCCTGAAAATAAAACTATAAATGTGGTGAATAAGTAGGTTGTAGGTTTTACAAATTGGTGCCTTAAAATAGGCATTTTCTGTTGACTGAAATATAAAAATAGTTTGCGATAAAAACTTCATATCTTCATAACCACGCGGACGAAGTCGCGGGCTACATCTAGTCTAATATAACTCAATCAATAGGTGTTTTAATATTTTGATAATTGAAGCATTTTACTGAATCAAAATTGAATAGATAGATCATCGGTCCCTTTGTGCCTATTGGCCTAGTTCTGTTCTGTCTCCTGCTTGATTTGGAGGGAAGTGGAAAATATGTTTTTCTTACTCCTCCGCTGTTCTTTTCTGATTAATTTCATTGCGGGATCCAAGACAGTTGAATCGTTTCTCTGGGACTCGTCGAGCTTCATTGCTCTGGCGCTTTTCTGGTGGTCGCCACTGTTGATTCTGACTTACAGGAGTTACAGTGGTTAGAGAATAGTGTGGCGGGCTTGTCCCATATTTATAGACCATCGGAAATATATGCAGTAAGATAGCATAGGTATTCCTATAGTCAAATCGTATTGTGCGATATAATTTATGTAACACGTTACTGAGGTATTCCGCCACGTCTTTGTGGTGATGCCTAAAACCAACGCGAACGGACACCAGGTCCACTCCCGGTTGGGGTCCACCAACTGGGAGTAACTCGACTTATGCCACTTACACCTAACGCAAGAATCGTTGCGTTAGGTGTCACCTAAAATCTCTTAGAACTTACTTAAAATTTAGGGATTGTTGGTGAAAACGAGCATTATTCTTTCTGATGATGAAATCTCAAGCACATAACTCAAGCCGCAACAACGCGAGTACGAGTCATAAGATCTGAGACTGATTAAACTACTCATTTGTTATCTTATAATATTTAAATAAAATCAGCCGAGCATTTTATTCACTGGCCATCTCTATGGGATGGCACGTCAGCATTACAAATACTCGTAGCCATTGAGCCAAAAGGTACCGTACATAGGTAGGTTCCTAACTTTTAAATGTGCAAATAAGTGAGTTACTTGGCTATGAAAAGTGACACATCGTATATACAGGATGTTTGGTAGATCGATGCAAAGCCGTAAAGCGGAGCTAGTATAGACTATTTACAACCATTTGAACCGAACTTGTCTTAGCCGAAGTGTGACAACTTTTTTTTTAGAAAATTTTAATGTTTTTTGATGACAAAACCCAAAATATTGCAGTTAGTTGCAAATAATAGCCAATTCGAAATATAAGTCATTTATTTTTTATATCATTTAGTTAACATAATGCGTAAACAATCTAATAAAACTTAATTAGGGGATCTGTGTGATAAGACAATTTTTTTACAGACATTTAAAGTCAAAGACATTTTTAAAGATTTCAGAAATCTGTTAGACGGCATGAAAAAAAAACACGGATGGTGCTTTTTCTGTTCAAGCATTTTGAAAAACATGTCTGGTTATTGTTCTTTCTTTCGAGATATCAACTACGCGGATAGCTCACCAATTATGGAAATTAGGAGCTACACACCAAATTGAGGGAGAATTTTATTTTGTTTTAGGCGAATTACTTGTAAGAAAATTTTAATTAAAATCATTTATCATTCGTTGTTTTGGCAAATGAAGACAGGGGGCTGGCAGGGACTTCTTCAATGAGGCTCGTTAGAATTTTATAATTGATGTATTTTCGGTTTTGGTTTTTACAATAATAATCGCGGTCACGTACGCACAGTCCTGCTTTATATATCGCCTTCTGGAGGGGGTCGGATGTTTCTCGAACCCGTCGCGAGCGAGTCGTCTTCTCAGCAACAGATGTCGCACCTAAACGTTTATCGATCGTAGATCTATCGACCGAGAGATGGCGCTGCTTGACTCAACATGCCGGCCGCCTTGGAAGATCCGTCTTCCAACTAAACGGAAGTCACGCCCGCTTTGTTTGTAGAAACCGGCAGCGGGCAGATTCTTGAAGAAGCACGCTTGATTGTGCCTGTTGATGTGCGGATTTCTGCCACTCTCGAGACGCCATCATTTCCTGGGAACAGATGAATAATCCTACCCAATTTCCATTTCAATGGTGGCAGGTTGTCTTCTTTGATGACAACAAGACTGTCTTTAGCAATGTCATCTTTATTGTGTGCCCACTTCGTTCTGCGTTGTAGCTCAGATACATATTCTTTTGCCCACCGTTCCCAAAAATGTTGTCGCAGTTGTTCCAGCCGATGGTAGCGACAGGTAGGCGTTGATGTCTTTGTGAAGTCATCACTGGCATGCGCAGTCAACGGCCGGCCAATCAGGAAATGCGCAGGTGTGAGTGGAAGGTAGTCATTTGGATCTGAGGACATAGGTGACATAGGGCGGGAGTTCAGGACGGCCTCAACCTGTGTCAATACCGTACTAAACTCCTCGTAAGTTAGCCTAGCATTACCCACGACACGTCTCAAATGGTACTTACACGACTTTACACCTGCCTCCCATAAACCACCAAAGTGAGGCGCATAAGGCGGAATGAAATTAAATTTAATATTATTACTACTAGCAAAATCCATGATATCATTTGAGTTTTCAAATATAGATGAAAGCTCCTTTTCAGCACCAACGAAATTTCTACCGTTATCGGAAAAAACGTGACACGGCTTGCCGCGTCGTGATATGAATCGTTTGAATGCCAATATATAATCCTGAGTGGACAAAGAACCTACTAATTCTAAATGCACAGCTCTGGTAGCAAAGCACACGAATAAGCAAATATATCCCTTAATTAGTCGGGAACCTCTGCCTTTTCGATTCAATATAGATATTGGCCCGGCATAATCAACACCACATCGCATGAATGGAAATCCAGCTTCTAAACGTTCGGCAGGGAGATCACCCATATGTGGAGTTAGCGTATTTCCCTTCATGCGAGTGCAAGTTACACATTTATGAACCACTTGCCTTGCTAAATTACGTGCTCCCAGCACCCACCATCTATCACGCATGGTAGCTACCAGAAGCTGCGGTCCAGCATGAAGTAAACGTTTGTGTTCGTATGAACATAATAACCAAGTAAACCGATGTTTACGACACAACAACACTGGATGTTTCTTATCATAATCAAAACTTGAATTACTAAGTCTGCCACCAACACGAATTAAATTGTCCTTATCTAAAAATATACTTAAACCCAATGTTTTATTACTAGATTTACTGTTATATTGCACCTTTCCTATAAGGTTATGATACTCTTTACTGAATGATTGTGATTGAACTAAACGTGTCAACACAACTAATGAGCTATTAATCTCGCTCACGGTCAATGAACCGGTTTTGCGACCTTGACCGACACGCGATGCACGTAAGTTAAAGATGTACCTTATGACATATGCCACGGTTCTTTGCAATCGATTAAAACAAGAAAACCTTTCGAAATCAATTAATATATCATTATTTTCTACATTTAACAAATTAATAGTTTTAGTACATTTTAATTCCGGTAGCTTACTTAAATGATCAAAGTCCTCGACACGCGTCATGTGACCTAACTGTTCGTATTCGTGCATAAATTCACTATACATTTTTTTATACTGAGGTAAGCGATCTAGTTTCCGCTCCAAAGATAAAAAACGCTGTTTTGCCAAATTATACGATTCACCCAAACGATCAGGTGATTGTTTAAATGGCATTCTCACAGAAAATCTACCGTGCTGATCGCGTTCAGTAGTCTGTAAGAACAACTCTTCACAAAAACTATCTTCTTGGGTAATAACGGGAGGGATATGTACTTCTTCAATTTCCCAGAACATTCTTACTTGAGAATCAACTGAAGTCAAATTACACTGAACATCTGTCATGCTACCCGCTAATAAACGATTATTATCATTATAAACTGGACCGGATATAATCCAACCTACCATAGAATCTTGTAGGTATGGACCGGTGTGAAGTTTTATTTTGTTTTCTTTTAGCAGATCCCAAAAGACATCCGCGCCTATTAACAAATCTATGTCACTTGGTACATAAAATATGGGATCTGCGAGTTGAATATTGCTAGGTATACATATAGCATCACTATTAACGTGTGTCGAAGGCAACTTCGAAATGATACTAGGCAACACTAAACAATGTAAGGTTGTATTGAACTCATATACCTTAGAACGAATATTAATATCGCATTTGTGAGTGGACTGTGAAACGGTTTGTCCAACGCCACAAACACGTATAGTGGACTGTATGATAGGTATTTTCAAACGTTTACATAAGCTTTGTGATATAAAACAATTTTGACTGCCGCTGTCAAGCAAAGCGCGAACTGTATGATAACTGTTATCAACATCAGCAACTTCAACTAACGCCGTAGACAGCAAAACAGTCTGTAACGATTTAGCATTACCTGTGAACGCGTAACTACGATTATCAATATTGTCAGCTGTTTTACTAACGCAATGTAATACAGAAGACTGTGGCAACGTATTATTGATAACGGAACGTTGTGGTAACGTATTTGGAAGAATGCTATTATTGTCAACATGAATTAACGCATTATGTTTTTGTTGACATAATTTACAAAGACCGAAATTACAATTTTCAATTGTGTGAGTGTTTGTACGTAAACAATTATGACAAATGTTTTTTGACTGAACTAGATTTAATCTTTCTTGAACCACCATATTTAAAAACTTAACACATGAATATAATGCATGGTTGCCATTACATAACGGGCATGTCAAGTTATGTTTACTTGTTTTACCTTTACTACCTGATGAGACCTTATTATTATTCGCACTCGCATAACTAAGTGTTTGAGAATTAGACTGTTTTTTATGATCAGCTGACTGCTTACCCTCATGTTTATTTTGTGAATGTGACAGATTATTTTTACTGTTACCCGAATTAATCATATCTAACATGTCAGACCTATTGTTTAAAAACGTTAATAAGTCTTCTATTTTTAAAGATTTTGAGGTTTTATTCGAATCAGATATAAGTGAACTTCTGTAGTTCTCCCACTCGCGTTCAGTAGCAGAATCAAGTTTACTGACAACTAAATAAATGATAAGCATATCCTCGAGCGAAGATTCCGGTTCTTTAAGAGAATTTAGGGCTCTCAGATTACGTAAAACGCAATCTACTAACGTTCTGATCTGTGCCGGACATTCTTTACCCAGTGAAGGTGCCGCAAACAAAGCCCTAACATGATTGTGTATTAGTAATCTATTATTTTGATACCTAGCTTCAAGCAGGTCCCAAGCGTTAAAATAATTAGGTGCTGTGAACTCTAAGGAACTGATAACATGTAACGCGGATCCACTGAGAGACGATTTTAGGTACTGAAATTTCTGTATAGGATCTAAGTCGTCGCGATCATGTATCATGGAAACATATGAGTTCCTAAATTCTAGCCATTTATCGAATGAACCGTCAAAGGCAGGTAACTTTATTTGCGGTAATTTTATGGACACCGATTTACCGGGAATGCACTGAGAATTAATTAAAGCGTTTTGTTCGCAGTCGCCTATCATGTGCTTTGCTATAGCTACAATGGAATAATATTGGCACTCAAACGAATCTCTGTAATCTAAATGTGACAGTAATTCTTTTTCATCTACCATTCTTTCTATTTTAGATTGCATGTCGTTAAACTCGGCAAAAAAAGTAGCTGCAGAATGAATACGCATTTGCACTTGAGTTTTAATCACTGAATCCAGACACGATCTATCTAATTTATTAATATAATTTGCGAATAATGTTAGTCTACCTTTAATTACACCACGTTGTTTTTTAAGATCAGATAACTGACTATCTAAACGAGAAATAGTTTCATCATCACTCATTTTGGTGGTTTGCGAAAGTAGGTACTCACAGTTTTACGTGTTCAGTCGTGTTTTCTCACTTGAAGACGGCCTCAGCGATGCCAGTAGATCTGATTCCGATCAGTTCTGAAACGTTTAGGTACGATATTAACACAAGGCGAAGACACAGGGGAAGGAGGGAAAAGGGTAACTGGATAACCTGACCGTTGCTGGCTGCTGCATCAATAGCTTCTGCTCAGTAATCTGGGGCTGGGCTTCCAAGTCTCCACAACGTACTTCTACTTCGAAGTTCCACTCGCTCTCCACTTCTTCAACCCGGCTCGTCACGTAGAGTAGCTGATCTTCAATTTGGCTCGAAGGTCCAATGTTTTGGCAAATGAAGACAGGGGGCTGGCAGGGACTTCTTCAATGAGGCTCGTTAGAATTTTATAATTGATGTATTTTCGGTTTTGGTTTTTACAATAATAATCGCGGTCACGTACGCACAGTCCTGCTTTATATATCGCCTTCTGGAGGGGGTCGGATGTTTCTCGAACCCGTCGCGAGCGAGTCGTCTTCTCAGCAACAGATGTCGCACCTAAACGTTTATCGATCGTAGATCTATCGACCGAGAGATGGCGCTGCTTGACTCAACATTCGTGTTCAAAATGTTCGCCGCGGTCTCTAACACCAACACGGGTCCGTCTTCACACTTCTGGTGTTTTTTTTTTAACTTCATCTCCAGTTTCATCGTTTCAAACGCTGAATTAATTCTCTCAATTAATTCTTCTTTCCTGTTTATTTCCACATTCGTGTAAACTAGTTCCTTGGCCCGACTCCACACGTAAAAGTCAAATGGAGTCAGGTCGGGTGACCGGGCGGGCCAAGGGATCGGCCCGTCTCTGCCGATCCAGCTGTTAAGGAGCAATTATTTAAGTGTTCCCGTACATTGAATGTCCAATGCCTGAACAACCATCTTGTTGAAAGATGACTTCTCGGTATCTAGCGAATATCGGGGCCTCGGATTCAGACGACTTGTCGGTCTCTAGCGAATACAAGTGGGGCCCAATTCTATGTTTAAATTTTGAACTATTTTTCTAGTGCTGTTTTGTGGATCAGCTTGAAATGCCGCCAAGATATCTTCCTCGATGCTAGTATCAGGTCTACCTGGATTGACAGGGAGTTACCCTCACATTCGGTACTCTACGATTAGGATAGCGTACTTGGCACATCCGTCGTGCTAACGATCCATTGCCGTCTGCTCTGCCATACATTAAAACGATGTCTGCATATTTCTCGTTCGAGAAATTCACTCAAATAAATTTAAAAAAAGTAAAATAAGTATTCTAGATACTTATTCTACTGGTTGGGCCCCATTTCTTCGCGGATAATTTGGATGGCAACAATTATTTGGAATTCCTACAAAATGATCTTTCAGAGCTTGATGAGATCCGCGCCCCGATATTCACTAGAGACCGACAAGTCGTCTGAATCTGAAGCCCCGATATTCGCTAGATACCGAGAAGTCATCTTTCAACAAGATGGTTGTCCAGCGCATTGGACATTAAATGTACGCGAGCACTTAAATATTTGCTTCCTTAACAGCTGGATCAGCAGAGACCGGCCGATCCCTTGGCCCGCCCGGTCACCCGACCTGACTCCATTTGACTTTTACGTGTGGAGTCGGGCCAAGGAACTAGTTTACACGAATGTGGAAATAAACAGGAAAGAAGAATTAATTGAGAAAATTAATTCAGCGTTTGAAACGATGAAACTGGAGATGAAGTTAAAAATAACAACAACAGAAGTGTGAAGACGGACCCGTGTTGGTGTTAGAGACTGCGGCGAACATTTTGAACACGAATAATGAATGATTTTAATTAAAATTTTCTTTTAAGTAATTCGCCTAAAAAAATGGTTTTCTCCCTCAATTTGGTTTGTAGGTCCTAATTTCAATAATTGGTGAGCTAACCGCGTAGTTGATATCTCGAAAGAAAGAACAATAACTAGACATGTTTGAACAGAAAAAGCACTCTCCGTGATTTTTTTTCATGTCGTCTAAAAACAGATTTCTGAAATCTTTAAAAATGTCTTTGACTTTAAATGTCTGTAAAAAAATGGTCTTATCACACAGATCCCCTAATTATGTTTTATTAGATTGGTTACGCATTATGTTAACCTAATAATATAAAAAATAAATGACTTATCTTTCAAATTGCCCAAAAAAATTAGTCACACTTCGGCTAAGACAAGTTCGGTTCAAATGGTTATAAATCGTCTATACTAGCTCCGCTTTACTGCTTTGCATCGATCTACGAAACATCCTGTATATGACGACTCCTTTAGAGCAGGGTTTCTTAAAGTGGGGTCCACGGACCTCCTGCGGGTCCTTATCATATGTATCAGGGGTCCGCAGTAGGTCAGTTAAGTGACAACATATTTATTAGGAAATTGTAGTAAACTCTAAATTTTTCGGCCAAACCATGAACTCGAAATAAGGCGTTTCCGTTTTCAACCCCCCCCCCCCCCCCCTATTAAAGGGGTCCGTGGAAGTGTCAAAATTGTGAAAGGTCCGTGACTACAAAAAGTTTAAGAAACCCTGCTTTAGAGAGAGATACAGCACCACCACAGAGTACTTTGTAATTTGTATGGTCTAAGTGCTCTGTGGTCATGCCCACCTCTTGACATTGCACGCTTGACATTGCACGTTTTTAATTGCATATTATTAATATTGGCTGCATTTATTCTTCGATGATGCATAAAACATTTATTCTGAAAAGACATTTGAACCCTTTAAAATCATTTACCAGACAAGCCTGCTACACAAATAATTTTACTCAATACCTTCAAAACATTCCGAGCACTCAATACTCTAAGTTGTTCAACGGCGTGACTATTGCCACAGAGGAGCGTGAGTCTTATTATAACGCATGCGTCGGTCTTTTTATAGACGGTGGCTCCAGGTACGAGAGCAAATGCGAGAATGGAATAGCTCATTTCTTCCAGCATTTGGCTTTCAAAGCAACGATGAATCGACAGAAACAAGCTCTCGAGACACAAATGGCGAGTCTCGGTGCTACGTTCAAGTGCTATACGACGCGTGAGCTGATTGTCTACTACGTGCAGTGCCTGTCCCAAGACACTTCCCTCGCTACCGACATTCTCATCGACTGCGTTTTTAACAACGCGTTATGTGTGGGAGATGTTGATTACCAGAAAGATGTCGTCTATTCAGAAATGAAAGATTACGACAAGAACCCCTGTAAAGTGGTGCTCGACTACTTGCATTCCGCTGCATTTCAGGGCACACCACTAGCGCAAACCGTGATGGGCCCCAGCTGCAACCTGTATAACTTCAATAGGGCTAGCATCTGGAAGTATCTGGCTAAGTGCTTCGACCCGTGCCGCACTGTGCTCGCCGCGGTCGGTGGCATCAAACACGAACAGTTGGCTTATCTCGCCCAATCCTACCTGTCCCGTTTGGCTCCACTTAAATGTTTAGATGTGGAAGCCTATAGGTACACGGGCTCAGAAGTACGCTACCGTGACGATTCGATGCCCATGGCCCATATTGTGGTGGCCGTAGAGGGACCGAGTTTCAGCGACAACGATAGGATAGTGATGGAGGTGGCGAAGTATATATTAGGCGGATGGGACCGTTCCCAGCCCGGCGGATTGTCTCATCCCAACCGGATAGCTCGCGAAGCTTCCTGCACCGACTTTTGCGACTCTTACCAAGCATTTAATATTACCTACAAAGATTGCGGACTCTTCGGAGTGCATTTTGTGAGCAGTGTTACGAAGCAAGACGACATGATGATATTGGTACAAGACCAGTTCATGTACCTAAGCATCTGTGTCACGGAACCGGAGGTCGAGAGAGCCAAGAATTTTTTAAAAACGAAGATTTTGTCAAAAACGGAGAGTTCATTGGGCACGTGCATCGACATAGGAAAATGGACGCTATACAATGGTAGCCGGCCATCGCTACTGCAACAGTTGAAAGCTGTGGACCACATCACCGTGGAGCTTGTGCGCGCGGCGTGCTACCGGTACCTGTACAATAAGTGCCCAGTGGTCGCCGCCATCGGCCCGCTCGAGGGGCTACTGGATTATCCCAGGACCAGGTCGTCCATGTGGTGGCTCAGATATTGAGTTTTGTATTATGATTATAATTACTTCATTTCCGTATACCCAATACGTTACTTTATTACTTCCCGATATTTATAAGAGCTCTTTCAATTTTAGCGTCTGGCGCCGGACTAGTGCAGTGCTGGAGCAGTGCGGGGGATTGCACATTGACGGTTGTCATTTTTAGGATTCCGTACCTCAAAAGGAAAAAACGGAACCCTTATAGGATCACTTTGTTGTCCGTCTGTCTGTCTGTCTGTCAAGAACCTTTATCTCAGGAACGCGTGGAGGTATCGAGTTGAAATTAAAACTATATACTCAAGTCACCGTAGACTTGATGCTGTAAAAGTCAACTCTATGTTAACGTGAAAAAAAGATACGGCCGTTTATATCGCAAAAACGCATTTATAATATTAAGTAGATTAAAGTATGGATAGTAGGTATGGATTAGTATAGAAGTATGAATATATACCTACAAATATGTACGGAACACTCGGTGGGCGAGACCGACTCGCACTTGTCCGGTTTTTTTTTCATACGTTGGTCGTCCTGCCGTCGTGTGTGCGCGGTACCGGAGTCGCATGGCACTCTCGACCCGTCAACTATATGAAACATCACAGTCTTTCGTATGTAGTCCGAGGCGAGCATTCTGCCAGAGCCACTGGCAGTCCGGCACTAAGCGCTTAAATGAAAGAGCCCTAGAGAGGGGTGTTTGATAACTTTGGCGTAATGTGTGTGGCCATCTGTGGCATCGTAACTCCCAAACTGATCCACCCAAACTGGTCCTATTTTGAAGCGGGTGGTTTTATGTAACAACTAACAAACCGCCTTAAAAAATTAAGAGTGCCCATCCCCATCGGCCGAACTCCGACGAGAGCGTGATTGAAAAATGTTGTTTCAACCAACGCAAAGCTCGAAAACAAACGAGTGAGTGAGAACGCGATAACATCGCAGGAAAATTGGCGCGCAGAGATTTCACAAAACTTGTTCGAGGAAATATGTGTTTTTGAAAAAGCCTTACAAGTTTTTGGTAATAATGTTTGCAATTTAAAATCTCCATTACATGTGCATGGTTTCTATTATGTATGAGTGCATTATGAACGGCCAAAGTTCAGATAAAAATTGTGCAAAAAAGCGAAATGGTTACTCAATTTGTTTCTCGTAAAACTTTATTTTTAGCTTCATACAAAGCTAGATTTAAACCACAAGATACCAGTGTATTAAAAATATTTGGAGATCAATTTATTATAACGCCGTAATCACATACGAGCGTTTGTATGGGAAATATTCCGGGATGGGCGCTCTTAAGGCGGTTTATTAGTTGTTTCATAAAAACCATCCATTTTAAAAATAGTCCGCAGTTTTGAGAGATCATAATAACAAGTATTCCAAAATTAAAAACTAACTGCTGACTAATTTAAGTATGTGCATTTTCCAAATTATTACAAATGGTTCCATAGTAAGACCGCTAATTATTATTAGAGATACTTGACATCAGTCAAAAACAGTATTCCGTTAAGTAAATAAATAGATTTTATTATGTGTATATCTATACACATAATAAAATCTATTTATTTACTTAAACTTGTGAGAACTAATAAAAATGACAGTGAAAACACAAAAATCTAAACCAATCCACCAAGTCCAAACTCGGTTAGTCTACGATTAGTAAGGCGCAGTTCTTAGGATTGCCTTCCTGCTCCATCATCATACTATGTTCACTACTCGTCGAGACCAATTGGATGAGCCCAAACACGTTGTCTGTAAGTTGCACCAGACCAGCATAGCCTCGGCGCTCGACGTCCACTTGACGGGTAGTCCTATCGACGTCACAGTATACCTAAATAATAGTAGGTACTACCGTACAGTAGCGATACGCCCCGCCTCCCTCCGAAACTGTTCCTCACCTCTTCCCGCATCGAACGACTGGTACTGGGGCAACTGATTTAGTTCAAGCGGCGCGTAGTCACGCACACATAGTGTGACTGACACTGGCTTGGCCAACATCAGGGATTTTTATTTTGACAACACATAAAAATAGTCTAATGAGTCGAAATTTGTCGCCAAATATCAGAATTTTTCGATCACTGGTTCAAAAGATATAAGGGTTTATAGGTGGCCGATCTGGAGTGTCCCCAGCTTGGCCACATTCGTATCTAAAAAACTAGCGAAGATCTGTTATGTTCCAAATAGCTAGCTCTTCGACTATACCTTACTAATTGAACTCATTATATCTTCTAAACTAAGACCCGATTAAATCTGTGACTTGGCGACTAATTAGCGACTAATTTTTTGTGTCATTAAAATTAAAATCCCTGATGGTGGCTGCCAGTGTCAGTCACACGCACACACGCATTTATTTGTACAGTCTGTTATTTTGGTAGTAGTGTAGGCAATTATATCGTTTCGTTTCTATGTAGTGTCGTGGGTGTGACAACGTCGCGCGACCGGCGAGTTGACGCTCCATGGTCAACAAATGAACAAAACATGTCTCGAAGAATTGACGGGCGGGTCACTCAGAACCAGCGCGACTGAAGTTTTCAGAGAGAAAGCTGGTCAGCCTGACCCGCACGGGAATGAACACAAGACACGCAGATCGGATGCTAGCATTCTAATAAAGATCGCATCAAAATATAACTATCGTTCATCGTTTGGGTGTTTGTATGCCACAGATACACGAAGCGACGCGACTCCTCCACATACAACGTACGTCGTCGTTGTTGGTCGTAGGCACGTCGTCTGGCGGGGGAGTAAAAGGGATTTAAATGAAACAGTATTCATACAAAATTATAATTTATTATCTTAGTAAAGCTAAATTATAAAAATATAAAAGGTATTTGAGTATAAACAGAGCACAAAAATGACATGTCGTTACCATCACTACAGAAGGTAAACAAACAATCATGAACTGATAGAAGGTATACAATAATGAACTTTACTGCTCGTTGTTATAAACACAAGAAACCCAAAAACATTTTCGTTTTGCTTTTACGAAGTTATACAGATTAAAGACATGTATGAAAATCTGACTAATTTAGAAGTAACCATGGTGGGTGGGTGTACGGGAGAGTAAAAACTTTGGCTATAAGAGAAGTTTTTGGGCAACCAGTCAGGAAACCAACACTTTTCCGTTACTAAGCGCAAATACAGGTATCAATGTCGACGAAAAATAAAAGTTTATGGTGTAAATTCGTAATGAGTACAATACAAAAAACCTATACACGACACCGACCTTATAAAAATGTCCACCGAGTACTACCACAAAATATAAAGATTACAGAAGGACCGCTCCCGGCATCTTCAAAAAACTTGCCAGACTCGCTAGGGCTGCTACTGTATTGACTGTGTAGGTTTTATTTGTGACAATATGAAATTTAATTGTTGGAACTCTTTGCATTTTTTTATAACATTTTTTTTCTGTTCGTCATGAAATGTCTATCATTAATTCTTTTAGACAAAACGTGACAATCGAGACTGATGTGTGCTTGAAACTGCTTGAGATTGCCTATAAACGTAATGTCAATGTGTGCGTGAGGAAAATGGCGGTTTGTTCTGAGTGGTCTCTCTGTTCGCGCGCGCCGCATCCTTACGTACTTTGTGGCAGTACTACAGAAAAGTTTGATCATAAAAACAACTTTGCATAAAAAGTCAATATCTGTCACATGAATAGCTATTACGAGCCAACAGATGACTGTACGTTTCCACTAGTCTTAACAATAAATCAAGGTCATGTTTTAAATAAAAGACCATGCTATAGGTTACAACACAGACAGGCTGTGCAGGATCGACATGTTGATCGTTAGCGTATTGTCAAGAGTTGTATTCTCATCTCACCGTAGAATTCGCAACTTGTCAATGCGATTCGGCGAGTTCGGAGACAGTTTTGATGTCAATAGACTAGTTTGATTACCATATTTCCTGATGATATTGGCTTACACATAATTTAACAATCATTGTTTCTGTTTTATAACAGTAAACAGTATTTAGAGATTATTAAATGACTAGTGGAAACTGTCAGCGAGGCCGTCTGAACCCAGACATTACAAAAGTGTAGTTTCAGAGCTATTCTTTAATTATTTCACATTCTAGTAAGTAAGATCCATTAAAATCGACATCGATAAAAGTAATTAAATACAATTTGAATCAACGAGCTGAAATGTAACCTAATAATGTATAATATGATCACAACTTAGAGAGCTTAATTAAGGGAATTTACGAATCAAATCATAATCATCTTCGCTGTACATAATGATATATTCTTAAATATAATTATTACTGTGTAGCAATGCTTTGAGTGACGAATATTTTCAGCTTCTATTCCCATGTTATAAAAACCTAAATGAAATAACAACGAAACTTGCACTTGACAGTTTAGGTACATAATATTTTTATTTTGATGTACTATAAATTATTATATTCTTATTTTTGGTCGTAATCGTAACTAAGTACTTATACGATATTGGAGACAATGGTTTGGTCTACCCAGAAATATTTACTTTGAAGGAGATTTAGAAAACATATTCCATTACATAAATCACTCGAGAGCGATATTAATAATTTGACATCAGACCAGCATGCTACAGTGAAGGGGAAAAGAATACATATTTAGTTCGTAAATTCGATACATATACGTTCTAAATTCGATAAGACTTATGTTGATAAATATAAGTTAAGAGATAAATGCATTGAGCAATTTTGTTCAATTTATTTCGAAATTTTAAAAACGATATTATGTTAGTTTACCACAAAATTCTACGTATACAGATTATACCATGCAACTACTATTCAAGAAACGATACACAACTTTACGATTGAATTCAAAAATGTTTCGTATCGAAATCATCTTCGAAGTATACTGAGATGAGGATTCAACACAATGATGCAGTCAAACGTTTCCATAGCAGCCTTTACACGAGATTCCATCTCTATAGGACGAACACTATCACTGCAATTAATGATTCACCGACTGCAACTCTGCACTTGCACAGACACAAAAGTCTGACTTTTGTCATAATCTCTGCTGCCTTCACATAATAAATTAATCTGCTCCCTTCATAATTATGCAGAGATGCTTATGCCCGTTTTCACTAAAGTCAAGTTAAGAATCGCCTGCACGGTTAGCGCAGTGGAAATGTGATTGCTTGCTGCGCTGCTTGTCGTGGGTTCGATTCCCGCACGGTGCAAATATCAGTATGGCCTACAGGTTGTTTGTGTATGTGATTTTATATGTTTGTAAACGCACCCACGCTACAGGAGAAATTCCTAGGAGAAAGAGGAAGTTTTTGTTTTAATATCAAACTTCCCCTTTACCTTGATTCTGACTTGTTTGTATTGAAATGATTCTATTTTTGTTTTTTTGTTTTTTGGAATTCTTTGACCTTTTTAATTTGTTCAACTTTTGAATTTGAATTGTTGTTTGGATTTAATTTGTGGCAGTATTAAAAAGTTTTATTTTATTTTATGTATTATGAATCTTGCTTGAATTAAATGAACTTTTTTAACTTACTTTTTTATTCTAATTTTCTCTCTTCTCTTAAGGTTTTTATTGTTTGCTATAGACAACCCTTAAGAGTTACCTAAGCTTTACGTAGCGGCAATGGCTTGTTGTAACTTTAATGGTTTATTTTTTTGCGTTGAGCAGCTGTTAATATTAAGGTGTCACCAAGTCTTAGTGAAAACGGGCATTAGTCGCGTGAACATTTTTAGATCCTAGTCTCAAAGAATACTGGCCAATTTTTGGACAATTTATTGTCAAAATTTTACATACCTTTAATTTTCCGAATATACACATATAAGATTACAAAAATCACTACTTATATTCGTATATGAAATAATATATACTTATCGTAACTAGTGGAATGTAGAAATGATTAGTGTTACATACAAAGAGTATATAGATTGACAAAGACTTGATAAAGTTAACCTATTCTACGAATATCATTCTATTGGTTATTTTGCTTCGTAAGAAATACTTAATTATAAACGTTAAGACGGACAGTTTGATATTAATACGATTGATTAGTTGCCTAAAATGTGTTGTATGGCCGAGTGGTCGTTGTGAACGAACTACTTTTCGATTTTGGTCAATTTTGAATTTCAAGTTTATGTTTCGAGAGACAAATATTAATATCAGAGTTATACATATTAATAGTTTCGAATGAGGTGCCTTTACAGCGATTATGCTATTAAAATGTATGTATTTGTTGGTAATTTAAATAGAATATAGTATTTTTGTATTAGGTCTATAGTCTTGTAAGATTAAATGGCGCTCTCTCGTAAGTAAAAAAGTGAGTTAGAGTTGGCAATGTAGTGGATGAGTATTTAAAGAAAATATTATATATTGATTGTACGCGAGTAACGTGCTTACTACATAACATTACATACATAGATTACGTTACATAGTATTCTAGCCTAATATTGCACAGCAAAGGGTGGAATGATTCGCTCTGCGCCAGTGAGCCGCGCGGTTACACAGAAAACAAACGAAACGTTACTACAATGAATAAGTAACATTTCCAAATGAGATTTAAAAATATAAATATAGACATAAATAATAAAATATCCTTTCACTCTCACTTATATTTTATTCGAATGAGTATTCAATTGTTTACATATTCCCAATAAAGAATATGCACGTAATTTCTGTTTGATAATTAAAAGTATAGATTATCATAAATACGATATATTTTAAGGTCACGCTGTAAAGCTTTTAAAAGTGTACAGAAGAAAATAGGCCGGAAAAACAGCGAATGAGATTTTGAAGCCTAAACAATCACCAATAAACAAGTTCTCCCTACTAATTAATATGACCTCGAGTAAACTTGAAATTTATAATTTATTTGATAATTTTGCCTTGAAATTCAAAATTGATCAAACTATCTTAAAAACTAGGGTTTTGTCATGGATACATAGACTGTACTTGAAGTGAATATTTGAGCACAACGTAGAAAGCTTAGAATACGGATTAGATACGTCAGCTGCTACAGCCATCTCTACTGACACGTCAAACTACGATATCGATCACGTACGACAGACGGGTCCTAATCTACAAACGGTACGATGTACGTAGATTATTGATTTCATTTGGGAGGCCGCCTCACAAACGGTTCGGAATGTTTTCATCACATCACTTGTCTACTTGCTACCTGAACTAAGCTACACAATAATATGCTTGTTTCGACTTTATTTTATATTGCCAATTGATAAGCCGTCAAACGACTAACGCAGCATTTGATACAACATCAAATATTAGAGAGAACATTAAAAGTTTACAACATTGGCTACCTCGAATCTGACTTGACATCATACTAATGACAGTACATCTATTTGGCAACACATTATACTGAGTATTAAATAGAATAAGAGTAAAAATATATTCTGAGCGCTTCCATCGAGTACTAAATAAACTTGAGCGGGCTCTGAAGGCTATGTCTTACAGGCAGTGGCGGGCTTGGCCCGTCCACGTCGGCAGATGGCCGTGCTAGCTGCCATAAAGTGAAGTATATTTCATGCAGTAAACATTTAATACCTTCCAACCAGATTGAAACCGAAGTAACCATTTTAAATTAAGTGCTTATTTTGGGACTATCGCAGGGTCAAACAAACTATTATCAGAGAACGCATAACCCTGCGAAATATTGTGATATTAAATGCGTCGGGAACGTATCGCCAATGCCTGTAAGACAAGCGTCTTAAACAATTGATTGTATTGCGAGCATGTCGTGTTCGACAGAGGCCTTGCGGCTGCACCTTATACTCTCGACATATACTATAATGTAAATAGCATTGGTATAAAAATAATTTGGTAAAAACACATCATATATCAATAAATGCTAAAATCTACAAGAGCTATCGTTACTATGGAATGTCCTAACTCATACCTCTTAATAATCTCTTTTATAATCATAAAATCGCTACATTACTTATTTATAAATATAATATTATTTAAAGTTAGCAAAAAAAGATTCTTTTTTTTTAGATTATGCATATTTATATCTAGTGGAATGTAAAGAGATTTCTATTCGATATCATAATGTTAGTGATATGACCCCTTATAGTTAATGGTTAGATACCCAAACCTTTGTAAAAATACACCGATAATTGGACGTACTTGCTTTTTTATACATTTTTCTTTTGAAAGTGGCGCGGAGCCGAGTTACGCGCTCGTACAAAATATACAGAAACAGCGCGAGTCGCTCCGTCCGCAACGTCTCGGAGACTTGGTACACCTCGATACAATAAGAGAGCTAATGACTACAATACATTTCGACTTCATTACGATGGGACGATTCTCAAAACATTAAAGCTATACGCGCTTTAAAGCCTGACCAGAAAAACGTTAACACGAGTAACCGCGGTTACAACAAACGACATTATCTAAGCCCGTGTCATAGTTTTCGGTCACAATTTGACGAAAATTTAATACCTTATGTTAAATATTGGAATGTGATATGTCACCGAGTAGACCCCGCCCTCTCTCGCCACTATTGTGGCGTGTACAACGTTAACATTATCAGTCCGTCGTATTCATAACATTTAGAGTTGTTTGTCTGCGGACACTTACTACGAAACTACTAGACACGTCAAGAAATACAGCAATAATGTATTCTGAGTCACAATATTAACCTTGCGAACGAGAGTAGGCCCAGTGTCCGACGGTGAACCGAAGTGGATAACATATCTTACATGAACAGTCGCTTCGAACATTGAGGTATAATTTTTATAACCTAAACAACCCTTGTATAGTATAAAAAAAAATGTATACATCGCTAAACCTATGTTGTACGTATAAAAAAAAATTGTTCACGTTTACAGGGCTTAATTAAAAACTTAAAAAAATAAACTTAATGTCTAAGTAAAGCATACATAGATGAATAATATACGATAACGTATTTTGTACTGTAAGGTTATGCTTTATACGGTGATACGTCACCCGAGGTGAATATCAAGTTGTCATTTAAAAAAAAAATTGATTTCGTTTTGTACACTTCGACGCAGAATGGCAACGTTTGTTTGTTCATATAACCTAATCGAGTTGGGTCTAGCTGCCTAACATAACTTGTACTTGAACTATATTTTTATTATGAAAAATCATCTATAGCCCATTCTTTTACGTTGGATCCTTTACGTGAATATTTTACAAACCATATCTTGAGCAATGTTTTGAAGTAACAGAATGGGCGATAGAATACAAGTAGCGATGATTAATATCGTTATTATAAAAGCGCAGGATGCGGATCAGTGAACCTGATACATAGTTACTAACCTATGCTACATATTATATTTCCGTAATAGGCAACCGGACACTAATCAGAAAAAAAAAACGAAGTCAAACGAACATAACACTAAATATTTAAACCAAATCAATAAATTAAAAAAAAACATTGTAATTTTTTTTATCTGTTGTTCGCCTCAACCAATCACAGCGCAGCGATGTCATTCGTGTGTATCTTGTGTACATTACAGGCCGGGATCATTTCGTGTTGTTTATTTAATTAACTTATTTTGTGAAACTTTAAGACTGAGGAACAATGTTCAATCAAAAATTCTAGTAAGCTTAGTCTCCTGTTGACATAAAAATGTAAGGTTACGTTAGTAAATACATACAAATAAATAAATTTGTGTGTATATTTTTAAATTTTCTATCTATCTAGGTTAATCTCCGAAACTGCTGGTTTCCGGCACTATTTTAAGTTTAGACAAATATAAAGGGTTCAACGCAAAAAAATACCCGACTATGGAGCTCTTACAACGAAATGATCACGATAAAACTAAATCAGTGAATTTATTGGTGTAATGAAAATGTAGTTACACACAAATGACGTCACTTGTTCTTAGGTTGCTTTTTGTAAATAACATTCCGACTTCGTTTTGAGTATTTATAAAGCTGTATTTGTAGAACACGCCATCTTTTATGGCTATAAAAATACAATTTAGTTCATTTTAAACAGTTCCCTAAAAGTTGTCCAGTTCCCTATATCAAAGAAGTGTAGAATCTAATAAATCCTTCAAAAATCCTTAAGTAATACTTAATAGTTAAAGTTAAAAGTATAGTAGAATATAGAATATAGAGAATATAAGAAGAATGGCATCAATTGCAGTCTTAAATCTAAGCATTATTGCAGAGTAAATGAGATTACAGACGACTTGCAGCTGTCTGCACGCACACAGCCGTCAAGCATTATATTAATATCATCCTGCGCTTTTCAAATATTACATCATTAATAATGCATGTTGTATATTGTTTCAGTCTTTGGAATTTGTGTATTGGAATGTATAATAAAATAATATAAAAAAGTGTATAATTAAGACAAGATTTCGATAATTTCGAAGGTTTCCTTGATGTTTACGTGACAGTTTATTAAAATGCTGCATTTCACAACGTCTAATATGACCATATAAAATTCTAAACATCAAAAGCTTTTACACATTCAGCAGTTACAACATAACTGAGTTGAAACTGACTTGAGGCCACATGAACTATCGAACATCAAGGATTACGCAACATTACATCTGGAGGTACATTTTAATACTAACAATAAGTAGAAATGCAGAGTCGACAGATACAACTCGTCGATCACATTTCGAATTTCAAATGACAAAAATGCGTTCATAATACGTTCGTCCGACTCAAATGTACGTCAAATATATAAACGGAAGTGAGTATATATATACCTGTTAATGTCCTTTATTCGTAGGACCGCCAAATCTTCTGAATCTTCTTGATTCCCCCCTGTTTGAAGACATGGTTTTCGGCCCAGTATGATTGTTCTGTGAAGATAGAGTAAATCCGATCGGCAGGCATGAAGTCGTAGATGAGAGGGGGCCAGTTTAGCGAGCATCATACGGCCTCGGAGTCGGCCTCCGGCTTGGGCAGGGCGCGCTCGGGGCAGCCGGCCGCCTCGGCCGTGCTCGAGATGTTCGCGTCGGAAGATCTCGCTTCTGGAGTTGACGGTGAGAAACTGAAATGTTTGTCGCTATCATTAATTATACTTCATTACAAAACATCTATACTAATATTATAAAGCTGAAGAGTTTGTTTGTTTGTTTGGTTGAACGCGCTTATCTTAGGATCTACTGGTTCGAATTGAAAAAATCTTTTTGTGTTGGATAGTCCATTTATCGAGGAAGACTATAGGCATGCGAAGCCGGGTCGAGTCGCTAGTTAATGATATTTCATTACAAAACATTAATGATATTTTATTACAAAACATTAATAATATTTCATTACAAAACATTGGCAGCTGAGATGTACAAGTAATACAATCATTTATCATTGATTAAAAAAAATTGGTTGTCTGTAAAGTCGGTTTACGGACGATAGTTTCACGTGATAACGTCATACAGAAACATAATGGCTAACATATATAACATAAGCAAATAATGGCTTCCGTCGAGGTGGACGGGGCTTATTGCTTGGGCTGATCGTGCCTCTCTATCGCTTGTTCCGCGTTATGTTTACCCTGGGCGGGAATCGAACCCGCAACACGCTGCGCAGCAGTCGGTCGCTCAGCCACTGCGCCAACCGTGTCGTTTTCTTGTGCGTGCAGCCGGTGTTCATCGATTTATAACACGTTCTCACGTCAAAAGGGGTGTCAGCTGTAGAATTATCTTATACTAATACTTTCCCCGCGACTTCATTCGTGTGATTTTTGTAACGAATGCCTGATTTAGATAATAAAATATTGTCTTCAGTGTATTCAGTGATAACGTAGTTTCCATTATGGTATTACACCCATTTTTGAAAAGTGTCTCAGTTAAATTATGTAGTGCTAATATGCCACCAAAAAAATACACAAAATTTTTATTCAATCGATTAGTGCCATAAAAATGCATCTAAATTTTAAATTTTCAAATTTCGCGCGTAGTTTCACGAAAACGCCTCTTACTGGACGCCATATTGCTCAGCGTAAATGACGTCAGTTCGTTTTGTATCAAATGAGCTCATATTGAATATGATAATTGTATATCATTAAAAAATAATTAAAAGCATATTTTGTAATAGGAGTAATAATGAAAAAATTACGTTGGTTACGAAAATAATAAAAGTACAAAGCCTATATTACGCCAATCGGTTGACTGACAGTTGTCAATTTTTTGTTTACACAGCCGTACGGCGTAATAACATGGCTGCTACTATTTTACGGTGCTTTATAACAGATTAAAAATACTGAAAACTTTGAAATGAATTTAAAAATTGTTTTGTTATTTTATGAACTAAAACTTACATTTTCCGACTGCTTTATGCCTAAACTGTCTCAATAACATATTTATAGATTATTTCTCATATCAAAAATCAAAATACCCTATTGGCGAGAATTTTTAGAACCGGATTAGTAGTTTCGGAGATGACCGCGTTAAAACAAACTTTTCAGCTTTGTTATATCTTAAATATAAAAATCTTCTGTGCGTGTCTACGAAAGTAAACTCCTCCTAAACGGCTGGACCGATTTTGATGGATTTTTTTGTGTGTTTCTGTGGATTCGAGAATGGTTTAGATTCACAATTGGCTCTGCAATAGAGTTGTAGGACTTTTTTATTTTAAGGACAGGACAACGTCGGCTTGTCACGCTAGTTTAGTATAGATTATAACAATACCAAATGAATAACATCGAAATATTCTACGAAGTCGTTAAAGTTTTTCATCGAAGTTGGACGAATTCAGGAATTATAGTATGTGGATTATTAAATTCCGACTTATATGTAATCGCGGAATCTGGTTGCGATGATTCTACACAAGATTTAAAAATTATCCCACGGGATTATTACATCCAAGTGTCTCGATGACATCATTGGCGCAGTGGTTGAGCGTTTGACTGTTGCTCAGCGTGTTGAGGGTTCGAATTCCGCCTAGGGTAAACATTTGCGTGATGAGCACTTGTGTTTGCCTTGTGTCTGGTTGTTGTTTATATATACACGTATGTGTTTAAAATGTATTTGTGTATGTATATCTGCTGTCTGACCACCCATAGTACAGGGTCTCCCTAACTTGGGGTCAGATGGCCTTGTGTGAAATGGCCCCACATATTATTATTTATGAAATGGTTTGGGTTCACTTAAATAGTAGATTTCTGTTCTTGTGTCATGTTTTTTTTACATATTACCAGGTAGTTCATAGAATAAATATAATATTATACTTTTATTTAGATTAATAGAAAAAATATGTGTATAGATAGTCATTGTGATTGGAGATTTTAATTAATATTCGTGTCCTGTTAGTTTTCTAAGTTATTGTAAGTTCACTTAGAGTGATGAAGTATCTGATTGCTTAGGTCGTCAGCTAGATTTGCGGTTGTTGCTATCACCGACACTTTCCCTCCTTTACGAGTAGTACCACAAAGTACGCGCGGCTGTGGCGCGCCCGAGCAGAGAGACCACTCAGAACAAACCGCCATTTTTGGCACGCACACATTGACATTACGTTTATAGGCATTCTCAAGCAGTTTCAAGCAGTCTTCAGTCTCAACTGTCACGTGTGGTCTAAATGATAAATGAGAGACATTAACATTTCATGACGAACAGGAAAATTTTGTTATAAAAAAATTGCAGAGTTCCAACCACTGTAAATAAAATTTCAAATTGTCACAAATAAAACCTACAGAGTCATACAGTAGCAGCCCTAGTGAGTCTGGCAAGTTAAGGTAATTATTTTTGAAGATGGCGGGAGCGGTCCTTCTGTAATCTTTATATTTTGTAGTAGTACTTTATAAGGTCGGTGTCATGTATACGTGTATAGGTCTTTTGTATTGTACTCATTACGAATGTACACCATAAACGTACCTCAGTTCGCTGTCGACCGTGTTTCATTTCATACATTACGTTAGCGCAGTCGGTTTTACTTCAGTTTTATTTCTTCGTGACGTGTGTGACGACCATTATTAAATCATGCTCATTGGAAAAATTGAGCAATTTGAGATTAGAATTCACAACTGGGCTTATTGTAGGCGTGTAAAACAATTTATAACGTTAAACGCCATTCCGAACGAACTCCACGTGACTACATCAGTGACTCATGTAGGTATTATGAGTTAATATGTGATTTGTGTGCGCCTGAGTTACGGACGAAAAAAAACTTTTGAAGAATTCGAGTGTATTCTTAAGATCGTCTACAACCGAAACGATCAAAAATTGCGGAGCGTCATGTGTTGCGGCAAAGGGAGTGGGACAGTTTATCAACGAATATCTGCAGAGCTTAAAGCACCTTGCTAAGACATGCAATTTCGGAAATACTCTTGAAATAAATTTGAAGGATCAGTTCGTGTTAGGGTTTCACCGAGGGGGTGTAAACATAATTCTAGCAAAATGAGGGATAATAGATCTCACTGACACCCAGTGTGAGTGCGTCGATCCTGACCAGACAATGGCCCACTTACTACAGTGGCCAAAGTGCCCCTACACCTGCACCTTAGAGGACATTAAAAATGCCACTAATGTTGCGATAAATGTACCTTTAAAACTAAATTAAAGAAAATGCTAATTAATAATGTTTATTATTTGAATGGGTTTTTTGACAATAATTAATGAATGTAAAAATTATGTATGTAGTTAACATTAAGTAATTAACTAGTTTTTCCCTGTTAAATATTGCATAATTCGACATGGGTAGACTGTTGATCCATGTATTATTATAAGATCTCATTGTACACGGTTACGCAATAAATAATTCTTATTCTTACCTACTGGGCCCAAGTAGTCTACATAAAGGATAACCATCCAAAAGAATACCGCCGTCGTGTGGTGCCGGTCGCGAATAGCACCACCCCATTTTTACCCGTGGGTGTCGTAGAAAGCAACAGAGGGATATTGACTAGGAGATGGGCAGCAGCGTTTTTTTTGAGTAAAATTACACCTACTGCGATCGCCAACATGTATTGGCCAAGACATGGTGATTACAGCTAATCCCTCCCCCCCTTCTTGGAGATCTATGCCCAGCAGTGGGCGTCTAAAGGTTGACATGATGATGATGATGATCAAAAAGAAGAAGAACCGAGAGGATATGATATTCAGGTTTTTTGTTGAACGCGAATCTGTATTAATATTATAAAGCTGAAGAGTTTGTTTGTTTGGTTGAACGCGTTAATCTCAGGATCTACTGATTCGAATTGAAAAATTATTTTTGTGTTGGATAGTCCATTTATCGAGGAAGGCTATAGGCCCATGCGAAGCTGGGTCGGGTTGCTAGTTGGATTATAAGCGAGCTCTTGACATTGGAAGCGGCGGAACGGCATGCAGCAACCGTGGCGTCCGGCGCATCCACCGGCCTAGAGGTCGGATTGCATCGCGTAGCGGCGCCGGCGGGCGCAGCCGTAGGTGTATGCGCCGCGACACGGTCAGCACTGCACCAGCGAGGTGCAGGTTTAAGGCGTATAACTGCGATCAGTGCGGTAAGAAAGGACACTCGAAGACAGTGTGTCGTAAGAACAAAAATCATAATACACTGGATGTAAAAAAATGCTAAAGGTCAGTAATTTTTTAATAATTCTGATTCTGACATTGAATTTTATTTCTTTTATTTTAGTGACTATAGTGATCGTGATGAACGATATCATATTGATTTTATTTATTTATTGGAACGAAGTTCCTTAACGCGGCTTACAAGTAATGCGAAATGGTAGAAATCGTCACGTAACGAAATGCGTGTGTGTATGTGTACGTGTGTCGAGCCGCTCTGCTGCGCACTCGCCTGCTCGTGATATAATTATTATTATTGTTATATATTTTTTTCTAAGGAATACACAAGTTTTTTATTTATTAAGGCTCTGCAACGACTTACTCACTTTATACACTTACAACAATCAGATTTAAACTTATTAGATTAAGTATAATGAACTTGTCAATTATAGCACAGCACATCCAAATTAAAAAAAAAAAACAAATTAAATTTATATAGGTTAAAACACTAGATAACAAAAAAGAACTGCAAATTTACTACAAAAATTAATAACAGAAGAACGTGTAAATCTGTTTATAGTGAAACTGGTCAAAGAACGCAATTGCACGAGAGACACTACCTCGTAATTTAAAAGATTTAACGGTAGAAAATCATGTTATCACTTTTGAAGTAGATAAAACTACTAAAATACTAAAATTTTACTACTGGTAGTAAAATGTCGGCCATTTCAAAACTTTGTTATGATCAATTATTTAAAAATGTGAAATTAAACAAAAAATGGTTAAAGTTACATTCTTATGTTGGTGATGTTATTTAGCCTATTGGTTACATAACTGTTAACGTTCAGTTTCGATCATTGTATCAAAAATTTGATTTGTTTGTTTTTGAAAATGGAGGCCCACCTTTACTGAGCCGGACTTAGATTAGATTTTTACACGTAAATATTATGCAATGTCATAGTATTAAGCAAGATGATTGTGTTACATCTTTACTTAGAGAGTTCCCTGGAGTGTTTGTGGATGGTTTAAGTAAGTACTTATAAACTATTTTGCAGTTACATCTCGCAGAAGACTCCAATTTTTGTAAAAGCCGCGTTGCCTTTAGCTCTGCGCAACCCTATAGAACGTGAGCTTGAACGTTTACAGAAAGAAAATCTATACTAATATTATAGAGCTGAAGAGTTTGTTTGTTTGTTTGGTTGAACGCGCTAATCTCAGGATCTACTGGTTCGAATTGAAAAATATTTTTGTACTGGTTCGAATTGAAAAAATATTTTTGTGTTGGATAAACCTATGAAAAGCCATGACGGGTAAAATTAAATTAAAAAATTAAAATTACACTAGAATTTATAAAATAGAACGTTCCGATTATGGAATTCATATTGTTCCTGTTGTTAAAAAAAATGGTACCATCCGCAAAAGTGGTGATTACGAAATAACTATAAACCCGCGCCTAAAAGATTTTCATTATCCCCTGCCTCGTATTGAGGACATATTTGCAACTCTTGCGGGGGGTGAACAATATTCCATACCAACAATTAATGACAGCGATCACCACAAATGTCGACTGTCGTATTATCATGGTCTATGTTAGTTGATATTGACAACCACACTATCGCATACAGTTATGGCCAATAACGGTAGTTGTACAGAAAAAAAAAACAATTTCTTACAATGAGAGACGGAAGAAATAAACAATTATTTATCTTACAAAGAGGGATTTGTTTGTATGATGGGGACAACCTCGAAACTTCTGAACTGATTTCGAAAATTCTTTCATCAATAGGAAACAACGTTATCCTTGAGTGGTTATACGCTATATTTCATCATTGAAAAAAGAAAGGGATCGATAAGAAAATTCCCAGGGACATTTAAGCTATAGTTATAAACTAGTACAAACCCTTTTTTGTCATTTAGAAAGATGTCTGAAAAGTCTAATGTCGTGTCTTCAGACATTTAAGGCCAGAGACCCCAAAAATCGTTACTTTTTTTGTAAATATCCCGCTTCCTATGCTTTAAATGATACTAACATTAATTATAATAGATGTACTATCGCGGACCTTTTCCGCCTGCTCAGTTAAAATTTTTTTCGCTTGGCGCCTGCGAAGTCAACGGGGCGGGGTAGAGAGCGCTTCCATCTTTTGAGTGCAAGCAAAAATGAACTTAGTGGTGGTCAGGCGGGTGTGTCCACGATAGTACGTATAGCATAACTGAGGCATGTTTTATCCATTACGCTGGTAAATAGCTAAAGAACATTGCAACAACGATATTGAATTGAATTGACAATGCCAGATCCTGCCCCACCCATGTACAGAAAAAGTAACCCATGTACAGAAAAGTAAATTAATGAAAATAATTGTTTTGAATATAGAACCTTTCTATACTAAATTGTTTTTCTTTAGAACTTGCGGATTACGAAA
Source organism: Charanyca ferruginea (assembly GCA_947361185.1). NCBI lineage: Eukaryota > Metazoa > Arthropoda > Insecta > Lepidoptera > Noctuidae > Charanyca > Charanyca ferruginea. The sequence goes on along the minus strand of OX376055.1, from coordinate 949,342 downwards.
TACCTACCCACAAAATACAAACTCATTTTACCTAAAATACAATTTAACCTATAATCAATGTCATTATTGTTTTTAGATTTAAACGGAAACCGCAAGTTCTACAGTCACTAAGACTAATGTTTAGTTAGGTATCAGCAGTAAACAAACAGTAAGATGCTACATAATTGCACATGACTTTTATTGAGTGGGGCAAAGTTCTATAGAGTTTCTGGCATTGTCCTTTGAATGACAACCAACGATGTATGCTTTCTAAATATGTTACGTTTCGCATACTCATAATACTCACGCTTGCCTCATCGCCTCGCTTTGTCCGATTTGCGCGAGGAACGTCGTATTTGATTCCGGAGTCGAGTTCGGCGAGAAACTGCGAACAAATATGTAAAATATTTAGGCATGTATTTCTTACATTAAGAGGGCACGTCCCGATTAGTCTATAGTCAACGCGAGCACGATTGAAAACATTGTTGTTTCATCCAACGCAATGTTGAAACAAAAACGAGTAAGCGAGAACACGATAACATAGAACGAAAATTGGCGCGCGGCACAAAACTTATTCAACGAAATGCATGTTTTTAAAAAATTGCTTAGAAGTTTGGAAACCATATTGCTGTCATTTATGCTTATGTTGTCACACTTTAAGTACTACATGTGCAAGGTTTCTGTTAGTTTTCTATTAGTTTTTCAATGTTTTCAAAATTAGATAAAATTTAATAATAAGACCCATACCTAAGCATGCATATAACAATTGTGTTAGTAAATAAAACTTAAAACTGTTATGCAAAAGCTGTTTATCTGATGTCTTCACGGAATTTGTTTCCCAAATTAAATAGAAACCTAGTTATAGACCAGCAGATACATGTGTGTTCGAAACATCTAAAGAAAAATTGCGTAGAACGCCAAAATCATCTTCATCATTGGTTTTCTAAGCCATGTAAATCTTATACATACAAATATTTTGTGCGTGTGTATGAAAGTAAACTCCTAAACGACTGGACGAATTCTGATAAAAATGTTGTGCGAGTTCCAGTAGATTCGAGAATGGTTTAGATTCACAATTGGACCCGGTAGGTGGCGCTGCAGTCGAATTGGCGTAGGTATAAGGTAAGTAGGGTAGGGTAGGTAGGTTCTCTAAGGGAGATTCTCTAAGGGAACTGTTTAAGGAAATTAACATAATGACGGTACCTTGTCAATACATCTATGAAAACATAATTACGCTAGAAAAAATCTGCATCTTTTTAGTAAAAGGGGTGAAAGACATAATCATAACACTAGAAATAGGGACTAACTAGTTCAACCGAGTTTCAGACTGATACTTCTTTCATGGGGTACTGTTTAAAATGTTACAATAAAATACCTCCCCACATTGTTCAACTAAATGAGACAAAATTTAAGTCTTATATAAAACGCACACTATGCAGCCGAGCATATTATTCATTAGGTGAGTACATCACTGATAAAAATGCTTGGCTGGATGCTGGTCTAGCTCCACAGCCATAAGGGTTCATAGATTAATTGAATTATTTTTGGAGCTGCTGAAGATATAGATCTACATTATCTTTGCATTGTATAAACTCAATGTGTTAGTATTATATAATTTTTCATAGCACATACATGAGAGCACTATGTTATTTTAAGGTACCATTTACGAGGTATGTCTTTCATTGACTTGAATGTGCCCTGGCGGTTGGGAGTATGTCATGCTCACTGGAATGTCTCGCTGACGGTGGCGCGCGTGTTGGATCATTCTGTTCCCTTCAAAATGGTTGAGTCAAATGATGCCGATCCGTGCGTCATGTTCGTGAACGGGCGCCGTTAGTTGGGACTGGTCATCTCTTAGCTGCCTCGGTTATTCTAATTTTATTTTGTATTGTTTATTATGATTATATTTTTATCTAAACCTCATTTAACGTACACGACTTGTTACATTGTTCTCACATTGTACCCTAGATTCAATATGAATGATGTAACCGAAATTTGTAACATATTATTGATTTTAAAAGACTGTTGTTCATGGAGTTTCTTGCTCGTTCTTCTCCATAGAAACCTACTGTTTGAAACGAGCAACTAGCTTCAACTTTCTGCAGTGTGCTGGGCCCGCTTTTATTTCTTCTGTACATAAATGAATTGCCACGTTACATTCAGCACCCGATGGTTCTATTTGCTGATGACAGCACAGCGTTAATACAATGCAGAGATAAAAAAAGATATGAAAATGACATAAATCAAACACTCACAGACATAGTACATTGGCTTGAAAGTAATAATTTATTAATAAATCTAGCAAAGACAAATGTAATGCATTTTCATCAACGATTAGCAGTACAAAACTTGACCATAGAGTACAATAAACAACAAATAGATCAAGTAACAGTTGCAAAATTCTTAGGAATACTAATAGATAGTCGGTTAACTTGGAAACCTCAAGCGGAAGAGGTATGTAAAAAGCTGAGTACTTCTGCTTACGTGTTATTTAACCTGTCCAAGAAAGTAAATATAGCAACAACACTAATGGCCTACCATGGCTTAGTAGCATCAATCTTGCGATTTGGAATTGTATTCTGGGGTAATTGTAGTTTGAGAGAACAGGTATTTAAAGCTCAAAAGCGCTGTATAAGAGCTATGTGTAGTCTGAAGATGACAGACAGCTGTGCACCCATATTTAAGTCACTAAAATTACTTACATTTCCTGCATTGTATATTTTTGAAGTGGCTGTTTTTGTAAAATTAAACAAGCATAATTTTACAACAGTATCAGAAACGAGAAAAAGACCTATGAGAAGCCAGTATAAGAATCTGTTACAAGTTGGTGGGCATAATACTGCGTTACTAAAAAAAAGTGTTTTTGGTATGGGTCCCATTATATATAATAAAATTCCCGATTCAATAAAAAATTATCCGATTGCAATGTTCAAAAAGAAACTAACAGCACTACTAGTAGAAAAATGTTATTATTCCGTCAATGACTTTCTAAATGACAGCAATCTTTAATATATATAAAAACTATATTTTTATTTGTACTGAATACCTACATTTAATAACAATTTGTAAACTTATTTTATTACGTAGTTATTAATCTCAAACTCTCAACATTTGCATGCCTAATTTTAAGGTAGATTGTACAAGGGACAAAAATTCTGTGAACATCTATATTTTGTACACCTACTTTCTAAGCAAATAAAGATATTATTATTATTAACGCCATCTATGAATGTGTTTATGAACTAGTTGAGTTTTGCAACTGACAGATCGAATGTTAATGTTATACTGTTCTGATAGATGTCGCTTTTCTAAATAATATTGTTAAGGATAGCCAGACCACAACAATAATTTCAGCTGAAAGACTCGACAAAGGCCTCATCGAACGGCGATAGCTAATTGGCATGCGTCGCAGAGGACTAGCGGACAAGAGGACGCTGCAGCCATCTTGTTAACTAAATGCCTAAGTAACTTTCCACGACCGCATTAAAATATTGTCTCCATGACCATACTTAAAAATAATCGCGCGCTACTCTAAAACATGCGGGTTCCGTTGTAAAATCAAATCGTTCAATTATCCTATTAATAGTGAATGGAACTGGTAATTTAGGAAATAATATAATTGCTTTTGTTATTATTTAAAGTTGCATTTATAATCATTTGACAGTCCATAAAATATGAGGGTTTAGTCGAGTGTTACGTTGTCTTAATAGCTTATGAACCATTGCTCTAAACAGATACTCCACCACCACTAGACATGCATACACACAGACATTAGCCTATAATGTGCCCGATGACGGTACTCGGGTTCTCTCCCCGTGCTGTCTTGAGCAGGGAGCTGTACCTACCTGTCACCAACCACTACCACGAATTTAGTTCGAGAGCATGCTACTTTCCTCTTCCCTCCCCTTTCTCCAATGGTTTACATGGAGCGACTGCCTATCTGAACTCTACAACTCAGTTACTGGGTAACACGATACCCTTTGGTAAGACTGGCTGTCAGACTTTCTGGCTTCTGACTACCCATAACGATTATCAAAGATATACGAATGACAGCCGGGACCAACGGCTTTACATGCTTTCTGACCATGCCCGCCTGGGTTTGTACCCACGACTTGCTTACTGATAAACTTGGGCAAAGCATAAACCTTGCCAAAGTTAGTTTTTTTTTTTTTTTGCTTGATAGAGGTAATCTCTGGAAGTACCTACTGGTCCGTATAGAAAAAATCTACAATATTAGCGTTTCATAGAATATGGTTTGGTATACTTGAATACCGCGCAAGTCGCGGACTTGAGCTAGTCTTCTATAATAAAATGCACATAATATGAGAGGGCAATTCTGTTGGTAGCTTGTCGAGCAGTTTATAACGTTAATTACACTAAAGCATAAACAGTATCCCGAATCGATATTCTTACGCTAAAACCATTTAAGAGGCAAAGCTCTTAAGGTGAAAGTGCACCGGGTGGCCCGCGATTTTTTTGCAATAATCCGTAACTGCCTTTTCAAAACAATGACGTTTACCGATTATTCTAACTTAGGGAGTTATATTGATGATTTGAGTTATTGTCTAAATAAATATTCGTTACTGTCGCGTCCAAGTTTTTTATTAACCCCCGACGAAAAAGAGGGGTGTTATAAGTTTGACGTGTCTGTGTGTCTGTGCGTCTGTGTGTCTGTGTGTCTGTGTGTCTGTGTGTCTGTCTGTGGCACTGTAGCTCTTTAACGGGTGAACCGATTTGAATGCGGTTTTTTTTATTTGAAAGTAGATTCTCTAGCGATGGTTCTTAGACATGTTTCATCAAAATCGGTTCAGCAGTTTTCAAGTTATCAGGTCTTTTGTTTGCTGCGGTAGGGATCTTAGACGCATACCGGATGTTTACTTTGCTTTCAAACATATTATTATAGGTGACCACACTGACCACACAAAACCAAACTAAATTACATTTAAAAAATTTAAAATAAAAATTAAATTAAAAATTTAAAAAAACCCCCAACGCAAAACATAAAAGCGATTATGTAAAAAGTAAAAAATAATACTTTTGTTGAGCCATCAAATGTTTGTTCGTTGAAATGGCGCTATAATGTCGCGGCGGGGTACCGCTAAGTTTAAAGCAATAACTAAATATCTAAAATAGCGAACTGATGGTAACTAGATTTGCAACAAGATTAACAACTAGATTAGCAACAAAAATTTGATAATATCGAAGCAAATTGGTCGGAAATGCTGGTAAATTAATAGACAGTGAATGAAATTGAGGGACTGACTTACTTAAGCGGTACCCCGCCGCGACATTATAGCGCCATTTCAACGAACAAACATTTGATGGCTCAACAAAAGTATTATTTTTTACTTTTTACATAATCGCTTTTATGTTTTGCGTTGGGGGTTTTTTTAAATTTTTAATTTAATTTTTTTACCATACAACCTAATACTGAGCTGAAAATAAAAACGAAACGTAAGCATATTTGAATTTCGCGGGTCATCTTTGCACTTAAAGCTTACATCAACAGTTTTTTAAAGGTTCACCTATGTGTTAGCCAGCCTTTATGACAACACCCGCGGTGGTGTGAAGACTGAAGACCTTTATTATTTTCCGTACTTATCATTTTAAACAATATTTTACGAGACACTGACAAAAATTATACAACACTAATATTAAAAGTCTAAACGTGAAGACTTGCTGAATTGAATTGACTTTCTGTCTGTTAGATGATTTCCTTTTTTATTGTCAAGGCTTTTTGCTGTCTTGCATGTTGTAATCTATCTATATTACAAATTAGCCGTTTATTTATTTTTTAATTATTTATATAATAAATTTTCTCTCTCCTACTTACTTATTTACTGTGCCCGACAGGGTTCATAATGATCTACTATATTATAAGTTACCACCTAAGCTCACATTGTGGAATGTAATAAAGTATTGAGTATATAATAAAAACGAATCGTTGTTCGTTAGTCTCGCTAAAACTCGAGAACAGCTGGATCGATTTGGCTGATTTTGGTCTTGAAATATTTGTTGAGGTCCAGGGAAGGTTTAAACGGTAAGAAAATTGAAAAAATCAATTGACAGGACAATGTCTGTCGGGGCTGCTAGTAAAAAAATAAATATTTTGTTAAATAGCAATTTGGTCACACAAATAGAATACTTTTATCTGGGTAAATAGTTTCTCTGAGATATCGGAGTAATAACGATCATCCGTTCTGCTGCTCATCCGCTGAATAACATTTCTGCTACCATATATACTACTCAAAACAAAATAAGGGCGACGAGGTGTTTTTTCATTTTGGTGTAATTTATTTTTTTATGGTGCTCTTCACAGACGAATGCAAAGTTAATTTTTTTAACGACGATCGTCGTATTAGAGTATGGAGAAGACGCGGCGAGAGATTTTCAGAAGCCTGCATCCATGAAGTCGATCGTTTTGGTGGTCCAAATGTAATGATTTGGGGCGGGATAAGCTTACACGACAAAACTGAGCTCGCTATTTTAAATGAGGGTACTGTTACTGCTTAGCGGTATATTGAGGAAGTTGTCAGACCACATGTGATCCCATTTGCACAGCGAGCGGGTCCTGGATTCATCTTGATGCAAGACAATGCTCGTGCACACACGGCTCAAGCGACTCGGTTTGTACTGGAAAACTCTCAAATTCAAGTCTTGCCGTGGCCGGCGAACAGTCCGGACTTAAATCCAATAGAGCACATGTGGGATCAGTTGAAACGAAGAGTTAGAGACGGTGATCAGGAAATCCACAACCAACAGCAACTCATCAACGCTGTGAAAAGGACCTGGGAAGAGATTCCAATGGAAAATGTAAGGCATTTGATTGAGAGCATGCACCCCAGGCTTCAGGAGTGCGTAGCTAAACGAGGGGGGCATACCCGTTACTAAAAGAAAAGATGAGCATGGAGTATTTTCTTTTGTTTTCAGTAACTTTACGTTGTTTTTATTTTTAACCTAAAATGTGTTTTTTCTTTCAAAAGCAAATAAACTTTTTAATCATTATTATTTGAATAAATTTATTGGTCTACATGGTAATAACAACATTAGTTTTCGTTTTGGAGACAAAAAATATATATTGGTTTTATTATTTTCATGGTACAGACAAAATACCTTGTGGCCCTTATTTTGTTTTGAGTAGTATATATTTAATCCTTTCCTCTAATGTGACGAATGATATGATTGATGAAATTCTTTCTAAATAATAAACCGAACGATTTATGTGACTTAGATAGAGAGAACGATAATTATTTGTTTCATTATTATTATTGTGACCTTCTAAACACTGCCTAAAAGCTCATATTCTCACGTGTTTTAAGTTAATCGAAGGTCAATGATAAAGAATATTGTCATAATGCATATAACTTCATTTCTAAGCGTCTAATCGTGTTCAAAGTTTACCAGGATGCTTATAATAGACTACGCTGTTATTTGTTATCCGATAAATAAATGTAAAAGATCGTCATTTTATTATTATATTCGCATCGGCTGTAACGCTTACATTCCTTTAGCTGTGCATAAACTCATTACATAATTATGTATTTGCGCAGCTGTCACAGTGCGTTTCGCTAATGCAGTTTGCATAGCTTTACGGTAATTTAACACAATGCATGTTAATTGAAAACATTCGTCATACTACCGTTTAATGAAATAATAACAACTTCGCGCCTGTTTTCTGTGAAAACTTAGGCTACACCACTTCGACAGTTATGTTGAAGTACAATGTAATAGGGCGGAAGCATAATCATTCGCGAGGTTCTTGACTCAGGAACAATTCCTCAGCAACAACCTGGGTTCATTATCATCATGTCAACCTTTAGACGCCTACTGCTGGGCATAGATTTGCTTGGCCAATGCATGTTGGCGATGGCAGCAGGTGTTATGGTACTCAGAAGGACGCTGCTGCCCATCCTCTGGTCAATAACCCTCTGTCACTTTCTACGACACCCACGGGTAGAAACGGGGTGGTGTTATTCGTGGCCGACATCACACGGCCAAGGTTGCTACTGAGGAAATGTTGCTGAAAGAGCCTAGCATCACCTGGGAACCGAGTCTGGACAAGGAAGTTCAGCACGTCGCTCTTATGACCAACTTTCCGAAATGTATCCGTTCCGATCACCGACCATCTTGAGCTTCTTGGCGTTACTTTGACGTCGAATCTCAATTTTGGGTCACACATCGAGTCAAAGGCCCAACTAGCTGCCAAAAAGCTAGGAGTCCTCGCAAAGGTGCGAAAGTACTTCACGTAATCACGTCGGAACAGATGCTGAACCTATACCAATCACAAGCTCTATCGTGCATGGAGTACTGTTCGCACCTCTGGGATGGATCTGCCAAGTACCAGCTGGAGGCGTTGGAAGTTATTGAAAGACGTGCCAAGAGGCTCATAGACAACGACTTCCTGGTTAAGGCTAAGCTCCAAAGCCTTGAACACCGCCGCGCCGTTGCCAGCCTATCGGTCTTTTATCGGGTACATTTCGGAGAGTGTGCTTTGGAATTGCACAACTTAATTCCCCCTAGGTAGGTAGGTCAGGTAGATAAATCAGTATTAAAATAACTACGATTTATTCGTTTGTCAGGTATATTATTTTTTTTTTTTTTTTGTTTCTATGTCTTTTGTCACGTCTTCTTAAAGTACATATTTAACAATGGGATACAAATAGGGAATGCTTCAAACTTTATAAGTACAAATTATAAAATTTGAAGCATTATTTTTGCTTAACTATGAAAAGCGCTCAGCGGGTTTATGTGCGGGTTAGTAAATATGTTATTCTAATGTGTTACTTATTGTATTTATTATTATATTGTAAACTCGTATCGCATCACAGCCAGAGTTCAACCACATTCATCACAGTAAACTTTGATATTTGTTAGAGTTAGTGCCAATTTAAATAATAATAATGAATGAATGAATGAATGTTTTATTCACTTAAAAAAGTTCTTAAAACTACGTACATTGCCCCACAAAACTGCTTACGCAGTTTAACTGTGAGATCGTTGATTCTCTCTAAAATTAATCCTAATATCAGGTACATCTGTAATATACTTAAAACCTAATGTGGGGACATTTCACGGCCATCTGACCTCAAACTAGAGAGACCCTGTACTATGGGTGTCAGACAGCTGATATACATGAATGTATAGAATATAAACATCGTGGTACGTTTGTAAGTAGTTTGGAAGGTAATCATAAAAATCATAATTATAATTCTCCCGACTGAATTACGGTCACGGTAGTGAATCTCAATGGAGACTACAAGCCGACCGCTTAAGAGGAAACACAAGGGCCGTTTTTCCATACAAACTTAGTCCCCTGTTTCCTCCCTGGATAATGACAGTAGATCAATTATTTTTTTTTTTAAATATCCATGGCTACTATTGGCATGTCCCTATGTTTTCCGTTTTCTCATAAATTTATTATTAAAAGAGATATGAATATTCAAAAACCTAAAAAATTGGCATGATTTTCCGCTGTGTTCAAACATTCAGAAAACAAATTTGACTTGATTATATAAAAAATAGAAAACATAGGAACACGGCAAAAGCCTTTCTTTATTTTATAATGAAAAAAGCAATTAAATCGGTTAAGTTTTGGAGAAGAAATCAGGGGACTACGAATCATTGATTTTGTGTACTTTTAATAGGTATTTTCGGTCAAAGCTGCAGTTGTCTCTATCGCTGTGCGGTTCGTGTTACAAATACCTAATTTTCAATTCTCTAGCCCGTGGTATTTCCTCTTAACTGAAACCGTTCCTGAGGTAGCAGCGCGGTGCGGGAGGGGTGTGGGTGACGTGACGCGAGAGCTCACTGATACGTCAACTTGTAACAACTATCACCAGTCCGGCCTTTACCTGAGGAACTCAGTCTTAGTTAAGCGATCGTGCTATAATAGTCATCATCGTCATCATCATCATCATCAGCCTGAAGACGTCCACTGTTGAAGAAAGGCCTCCCCTTAAAAGGGGGGGGGCGTTGCCATAATCCCCACGCTTGGCAGGCGTCTTGGGGATCGCAGTGAGGCTGTTAAGTGCACGGAAGCCGCTGCTGTCCAACCTACGGATTTTCCCTTAGTCCCCTTTCGACGTCACCCTCGGGGTGAAATGGGGGGTGCTATGCTAGCCCGGACACCCCACGGGCACGGGCTATAATAGTACGCAGGAGAAATTATAGAGCACAAGTAAGTGCGCAAACAGACGTACACTCACTATTCCCTCACTCTCCTGATGAGATGGCAATCCCATACAACTGGAGAAATCAGGCGTAGGACCAACTGCTTTAGTTACAACTTAATTCTGGACTGCTGCTGAGAAATTCCTAATAATTTGTAAATCGGAAAATATCCAACAACATCGCCTGGGAATCCCGGGAATACCTGGGGATCGAACCCAGAGGCTCAGCAGTCGAGCTTGCGACCGTGAGAACAAGGCAGTAAGAGTATTGATGCGCATAGCAGTTCTATTTATTACTTAGTTCTATTTATTTTATATAATTGATATTCGTTGTGCGCGCAGCATTACTTGCACAGCGGCTATTTGTATACTTAGCTCTGAGTTCAGTTTATGATCATTATAAAACTGAGTCAAATATTATGTTAGTTATAATATAGTCGCAATTTTGTTATGTCAAAAATTTGACAAATATAAATGTAAATAAAAGGTATATTTTAGAAATAAAGCCAAATTAGAATGTGAAATCTATGGGAACTGCTCTTCTGGTGTTTGTAAAGGAGCATGTATGTGGAATATTTTTGGTAGTTTCTAATTAATGTTAAATTACTATAATAACAAAGGTATGGAATTATGTTTGTATAAGCGTCTTTTTGACATTTTATACATTTTGTTGTATTGTTATGCGACATACCATACTATGGTAAATAATGTAGGTGTAAAAGTTGTTTTACTACATTTCGTGCATATTTTATGCTCTTGTGAGAACCATCTGTGTTTAATCTAGATTAAAAAAAAAACTCTATTTCAGACATGTTTGGTCTCGGCGGTCAGTCCTCGCCAGCAATGCAATTCTGTTACAATCTCCGTCGGTGAACTCTAGTGAAGTGTGAGCTCACCTAAATTCACCAAGGAAGATTTTTACATAATAGCACAACAGAGTAACAACCCCACACCCATAGAGCGTCAAATAGACACAACGAGAGTAAGACCTCTTATTTTATAAACCTCGTTATGTTTATTTGTGCATTCGCTAAAGTTACGCAAAGCAGTTTTAAATTTTACCACGTACACGCGATGCGAGAGGAGTGACAGTTGTCACAAGTTGACGTATCAGTGAGCTCTCGCGTCACTTTACCCAACACCCCTCCTGCACCGCGCAGCTACTAAAGAAAGGTCGCAGTTAAGAGGCTCGGGTTATAGAATAAATTGGACATGATAACTAATTGGTAATATTTTACACTACATACAAAAACACGCTTCTTGTATGGAGACCACCTTTACTTTAAAATTTATTTTTAACAGCCATAGTAATACAGTTTTTGTGAATAATTCCGGTAAAAAAAATACAGCCCTGACAAACGGACGGACATAGAAACCACGAAATGTTAGTAATAGGGTCCCGTTTGATACGTTTTGGGTACGGAACCCTAAAAAGCAATATAATTAAACAATCAGGACCTGAACCGTGTGGTCTCCTAAAAAAACGTCTATAGACTTCTTAAAGTCATACCCTGTTCAACCAACTATCTACTGTATCAATCAAAATATATTCTATAACCCTACTTTACCCTACTCATATGAGTAACGAGTGCTTCAATGAAACACCAAACATAAAGAAATATTAAATAATTAATACCAAAAGTCAACTTAACCCAGTTAAGGTGATGCTGAATGAATCGTACCGCTTTTCATTAACTCCATTTTCAGCCACAAACTGAAATACACTCATTCCACTTTCAGCTACAAGCTCAAATTCATTCATTCCACTTTCAGCATTAAACTCAAATCCAGTTATTCCACTTTCAGTCAGAAACTCAAATCCATTCAAATAAAGAAATCTCACACAAGCACGCAAAGAAAAACTATTCAATTCGAATCAATTAAAATTTGGAAAAAGAGTATCCTATTTTGATTTTTAATTTATACGACACTAGCTTTTACCTGCGACTTCGCCTACTGTTTTTTTTATGGATCCGTAATTTCTAATTATTTTAAAATATGGCCTGTGGTACTTAGGGATAATGTAGTTCCTTATTAGCAATAGAATTCACAGAATTAAGCTAGTAATTCTTGATATTAGCCCGAACAAGTACGAACGCAACTTTACTTTATAATAATGTAGTGATAGTAATATTGAAGCACAATAAGTACACAATAATTGATAAGAACAACGCCTCCAAAGTTAATAAGTAAATATTAAATGCGAAAAATGACAGCGGTCATACTTAGCTTAACCGTGATCAACAATGACATCTGCATCCTAGTAATACTACTACATTAATATGTGCCACGATAAAAGTATTCTACATAAGATTTTCATGTAATAAATAAATAAATAATCCACACCAGCGGTATATACTTAACTTAGCTGTGATCAGCAATTTCACCCGCTTCCTAGGAAAACTACTATTATATTATGTACTAAAATACAAAGTATTCTACGTAAGTTTTCCATCTAATAAATAAATAAATAATAATCCAACCCAGAGACATACTTAGCTGTGACCAGTAATTACATCCGTATCCTGAGGAAACTACTATAATAAGTACCCAGATTAAAAGTATCTACTTATGTTTTCTATCTAATAAATAAATAGATATACTTAACTTAGCTGTGACCAGCGATTACACCCGTATCCTAGGGAAACTGCTATAATAATAATATGTACTACGATACAAACTATTCTACGTAAGTTTTCCATCTAATAAATAAATAATCATTCAAGCCTACCTGTACCGTTAAATCAGTTATGTATAAGCATGATTAGGCAACACCCACACGATCACAGTTAGTTTGCCCCTTGTCCCCGACACCGATGAACTATACTGTTTTTCTTATATTTTCATGCAATATAAATTAATTAGAATAAAACTTACTTATCCACGTCCTTATAGTCGCCGCTACTCATAGACGAATCCGAGCGCCATTTGCCTCCCACCATGTTCTGCACACTGGAATAGTTGAACAGTTTATAAGATAATTTGTATTAAGGGAATTTATTTGCGCGACCAGGCGATTAGCCCTTCAATAGTCAACAATTTTGGACTTTGTGCTTTGTACAAACAGCTACGTTAACTTACCGTGCACTTGAACTGCCCTGCAGAACCAATGGTGCAGAACAGCAAGACCCGGCCATGAGCGCGCGAACTAAATTCCATCAATATATAAAGGACAATGCCAGAAACTCTATAGAACTTTGTCCCACTCAATAAAAGTCATGTGCAATATGTAGCATCTTACTGTTTATTTATTGCTGATAACTAAACATTAGTCTTAGTGACTGTAGAACTTGCGGTTTCCGTTTAAATCTAAAAACAATAATGACATTGATTATAGGTTAAATTGTATTTTAGGTAAAATGAGTTTATATTTTGTGGGTAGGTATTTCGTAATACGCAAGTTCTAAAGAAAAACAATTTAGTATAGGAAGGTTCTATATTCATTACAATTATTTTCATTAATTTACTTTTCTGTACATGGGTTACTTTTTCTGTACTTGGGTGGGGTAGGATCTGGCATTGTCATTTTGGAATTACTCGTTTCGCTTTGTTTACGAAAATGCGACTATCATATAGATAGTCGAATTACTAAATATAAAAGCGACTCAAATAGAATACGTTAGCGAGCTCATGCTAGGTCTACTGATAGCGGAGTGCATGTAGTGGATATGTGGACTGCCACTACTTATACTCACCGACAACGGTCCAAAACTGGTTCATTCTCTCACCACAAATTCAATAATCAATATTTGATATGTGGCAAATTTAAGACCAGACTGTGGAATTCCCTGCCCGCCTCTCTGTTCCCTGATAAGTATAATCTGGGTATCTTTAAGGCACGAGTGAACCGGTTCATCTTAGGCAAGCGTGTTCCAACTTAGGCCGCATTATCACTTACGATCAGGTGAATTGCGGTCAAACGCAAGCCTATTTAATAGTAAAAAAAAAAAAAAAAAAAAAGACCTATGTAAAGAGAGTACTTCGTAAACTCACAACATTGTCATAAGCAGTTGCAAGATAACTGTCGGTATTCTTATCTGTTTGTTTAATATTTATTCTGTGCCACACAGGTGTGTGTGTTCTGTTTGTTTGGCCCATTACTTACACATGTTTCATCTGTTCTCCCTGCGAGCTCAACTGCGCGAGATAGGCGGCTTGCTTGCGATGGTGGTACATGTGCACGCGAAGGCACGACGGGTTCCGCATTCGCTTCTGGCAGATGTCACACTGAAGCGTACCCTCGCGCGTGTCGTGCTTGTCGCGGATGTGAACCTTCAAGTTGTAGCGGTTGGCGAAGAACCGGTGGCAGGAGGGGCATTTGACGCCTCCTGTCTTGCAGTTCCAACCTGCTGGGAGAATGGGCGTCAGGTGGAGATCGTGGGTGATGCTTTTATCTTCCTGGACTCTTGGACTCGATATATCAAGTCATAGCCGAACATCAATTCCACGTACACGCATTTTGTCAGACAGGACTTGTTAGGTCCAATGTTATACGCACTGAATTTACTGCCATCAACCGGGATCGACACCCGGCATTTCATAGGATGCTACTGAGAAAAATGTAAAGGGAAAATTCAATAACGTTGTCCAATGGATGAGAATCGAACCCCATCAATCTTCTGCCTTCACTCTGCGACCACTAACCTTGAACAACAAGGCTCATCCAAAGGTTATAGATCTAATTTAAACTGTTGTGATTAACAAAATATGGAATAATATAATAAGACATATTATTATTCTTGGTATTTCGCGAACTAAACGCATTAATTTGACAACATTGTTTAGATTCGGACGTTTCTTGGGTTTTTTTCAAGATGAGCAAAACCGCTCTGTAACAGACAGACAAAAAACGATCCAATAAGGATTCTTTTTTCTCGTTATCGCTACGGAATCCTGAAAACAGTATATTTGTTTAAAATACTCCAGCGATGTTGCAGTGCGAAATAAATTGATGTATGTCATTGGAAAATTGCAAACACCGTCAGTTTATAATCGATCCCGCGAGATTGTAAACTGTCAAAAAATTGTGAAAGTAAAATTATAATAAATGTTCGTGCCAAATAAATGTTTCTAGCTTTGTTTCTATGATCATTAGCGTAACTTTTTAAGAGCCTGAAATTACAATAATTATGAGAGCACATAAAGCAGGTGTGACTTACCAGATTCCTTGGCAGACTCGGGCAACACAAGCACGCTGTGAAACAGCTCGTTGTCGAAGTCAATCAGCGGTTCGCTGCAAGCAACGCGCAACGTAAGTACTGAAGCGATGCTAATGTAAGCCTGATACTATAGTGGATATGATAAATGGTGAAATAATAAATAAAAAGAGGTTTCTAAGTTGGGAGGCAAGCATGCAGGCGGCTCACCTGATGTCGCCGACGACTACGTACATCTGTCATACCAGAGGCATCACAGCTGCGAGCCATCCCAGAACCAAAGCTGAAATATCTCAAGTGCACCCATAGCGAGACTGTTACACAACCCTGCTTGGCCGTACAAAAAAGAGTGAGCATATTTTCGTTCCTAAATTCGTTTGTTTGTCGTAAAACCAGCAACACACACGCGATAGGGATAAAATGTCCCTAAAGGGTAGTGTTACATCTTCCACATTCCGATGTGTTGTACAGAGCCCTGAACACTTCGCGGACAAACATTAATATAAAAATAACATGTTCAGGGAAACTTTATCAAGTTCTTCGACGTACGGTCACTGCTTAGTCCTGGTGCAGGAGTGAAATATGCAGCAGTAAGCGAATACAAGTGCTAAATAAGCTTATTTAGTTCAAATAAATTGAAGTATGAACCAACCCGGCCGTAGTTAGGTAAATGGTAAACTGAAGATATTCAATACTAATGTTGGCGTGTCCTTACAGTCCAGTCCTTACAGAAGCAAGTCTCCGTAAAGAAGCTGTCTTCTTTACGGAGACTTGCTTCTGTCTATTATTGACTAGGATTAATGTATTGTACGTGTTGTGTTGTATTTGACTTATAACCCGTCTATTTTTTTTAATTAATGTTATATTTAGTACCGACCTTTTTAGTTTAGTATTTATTAACGGCAACTTGCGAATGGCTGTCAATTTTGTATTTTTTACGAACACTGTGTAAAATGTCGATGACAGTGAGGGTACATACCCGTCGTAAGCGTAGTCGGTGTTCTCCGGGTGGGTGGGGCTGTCCTTGATAGGTCTCGGCTTCTTCTTCACATTGTGGCTGTTCTTGGTCGGAGTGTTCTTAAGTAATCTGTAGAAAAAGGGCAGTGTCATCTTGATCAGCTATATTTTGATAGAAATAACGTAAAAACTGTTTATATTCCACAGCTGTGTGTTTGACATTTTTATTAAAGAGTGTATACTTTACTATAAAAAGGTAAGATCAGAATCCCTCTTAGAGAATAATTGTCTTATCACTGCGACAAAGTTTTTTAGGTTCCTCATACCGCTTCTCAAATTTGTGTAACATTAACAATTGACACTATTATACAATAAAAGCGATGAAAGCTTCAATAGTTGATTGCTACATGGCAGCTATCAACGCCTATGTCGTCTAGAACACATTGAAATTTACCTATCAAGACCACTGTCTCCAACATAAAGGGAAAAAATTAATCAATGTGTATGTTACCTCTTAAGCGGGCTCCTGGCAGCCTCCTCCTTGATGGTGACAGTGTCGGCGGGCTCTGGCGGAGGCTCCGACGACGTGGTATCCTCTACCGCCGGCGTCCACTCGTTGACCGGCTCCACAGGCTCTTGGTGTGAAGGCATTGGTTTCGGCACCTCCTCTGCCATGGCAGACGGGGACTCGCTTCGCTGAAAACGGCGACGAGATTTGTGTAAAGCGCGTGATTCCTACAAAATAATTTGCTACCGTTGCCCACTGCCACACATGAAAATAACTCTACCTCCGCTCGTATGTGAACACTATGATTGTTAAACATTGGTCAGAAGTAGGGAGTAGTTGAGTCACGAAAATACCTACAGACTCAGATTATGAAACAAAAGGCAGATAGACCGCGCGGAACACTGACAGTGAAGCCAAAAAAGCAAATACAAATTCAAAATTGAATACCTACAATCTCTTGATTGTATTCGTTTTTGAATTTGTATTTTTATTTGGTTTTTGTAACGATGCAGCATTTCACGTTATACTGGCTCGTGTCAGTACAGCACGAAGCGTTTTCAATTTTGAATTTGTATTTGCTTTTTTGGCTTCACTCTCAGTGTTCCGCGCGGTCTAACTGCCTTTTGTTTCACAATCTTAGCCTACAATTATCTAAATTGGAGCAGTTATTTTAGGGTTCTTTATCCTGAAATGGGAAAAACGGAACCTTTTAAAATTCCACATTACTTTGTTAAGACGACAAGCTTTAGGTAAATGAAATACTCACATATCACTCGTTTTATTGTCAGAACCAATACCTTTACTACTTAGTTTAAAAACTCAGTAGCCACATTCAGACAATCCTAATTTGTATGGTTCCGTAGCCAAAACTGCCAAATAGAATTCTGCCCTATAACTAAGACTCCACTCTCTGTGCGTTTGTCTGCCTGTCCGTCTGTTATAGGGCTGTATGGTGTAGAGTACATTTTTGTAAGATGCAAGACGGAGTAAATATTCCTTAAATATTTAAGTGCTCAAATTATACAGTAATTAACATTACTGTATAAAAAAGCTTTTTACAAAAAAGACAACCGCCTTCAAAAAGTGAAAAATAACTTTAGCACAGAACACACAATGACTTTAGTTTCGAAATTCAGTGGCTTTGTTCTGTTTGTTGTTTTGTATTGCCACCGACTTCCGAAACTAAAGTCAATGTGTGTTCTGTGCTAAAGTTATTTTTCACTTTTTGAAGGCGGTTGTCTTTTTTATAAAAAGCTTTTTATTTTCCACTTTTTAGTACCTTCTTCTCATCCAAATCTGTTAAGAAGAGATTGAAAGTTAACTACTACAAAGATTGATGAAACTAAAACGTCGTCTATGTAAACTTTTTGGGTATTTGTTGATTTTTCAAAAAGTGCTGAATCAATTTCCATAAAATTTATATGGGACCAACCCTGAAGCATACCCTATCCATAAAAAAAAGAATTTTCAAAATCGGTTTACGTTTGCCGGAGAAATCGCGTAACAAATCGCGCACATACTTAATGCAAATTTAAGACTTATACGGTTTTCTCATGGATGCCATTGTCAGAACTGGACCAAAATGGGACCACACGGGAAGCACTAGCTTTCAAATAAAGAAAGAATCATCAAAATCGGTTCACCCAGTCCCAAGAAATCAGGTAGCAAACATAAAAAAAAAAATTACAGACGAATTGATAACCTCCTCCTTTTTTGAAGTCGGTTGAAAATTAAAACTACATTTTAGTTTCCCGAGAAAATTAAAACTACATTTTAGTTTCCCGATTTGAATACCATCTATCATCAACCTCTAGACCAAAAAATATAATTGAACACTGTGCAATTTCAACTACTACAGACTAGCACTCAGATTCTAAGTAAAAACCTCATGATTTTCTCGACTTGACTCAACCTCACTGATGGTTATATTCATAGTTACGATACTTCTCAACTCAAACAGTTTCTTCAGTCGGGGTGAGTTTTAGTTGAGGGAACGACTGTCAAATATAAAGTACGTCAGCATCTACTCTATGGAAGAAATCCAAGGTCTGTAATTATTCAGCAACAACGTGAATTTTATTATGTCTTCTAAAGAGTATATTGAATATGTTCACGATAATTTATACGATTACAATTATAATTATGGCGATGCTATTAACGACAGAAAATTCAATAAAATTAAATGGAATTTCAAATTAATTTTACTTCACTAAAGATCTCTTAGAATATTGTAGAGTTTTCCGTTCCGCTATTGTCTCAACATATTGGTGGTAACAGACGTGGATTGCCAATTATACCCAAAATTCAAGGAACACAGGCCAGGAAAACAGAAATCAACACAATACTGGTAATGTTTTTAAAGTATTTTTAACACACTTGCTCGTAAAGTGGTTCTTATTGCACCGCATTTAGGGTCATAATGTAGCGTATTACGCACGCGTGCTTATTACATTACTCAACTACATATTTTTTAATGATTTTATAAAAAATAATGAACTTAGTAGGATGTTAATTAAATATAATGTGATAAATAAACATTATTATTATATCATCAAATTATTCGATTTTTGAAAAAAAAATACAGTAATTTGTGTTCCATGGGCAAAACAATACGTTTCTTTTTTTGAAATCTGGCTTTTCGCGGCTTCGTCAAATCGCCAATCAACTACGTGGGTGAGTAGCCTAATCCGCGCGCATATTTCACTAATCTCGGTCCTTCCTTCCTCGTAGTCAAACTATTTTCTCAAACTGATTTGACTACAAGAGGTAATTTTCCCCGTGGTCAAACTTTATAGATGTTGCAACTTTTTAGCACGCTGTATGCATGCAGTTCAAGTATGTACAGTCAAAGATAAAATTATATTTAAGTCAAATGTCAAGCATCGCGTTGTTCACAATCGTTTTTCTTTGTTAAATTTAAAATTATTCATAACCAAAATTGGATATGAAATAGATGAAACGTAAACGTGGTATAGTACTACTCCACGATGGAGGGCAGTATTACAGATGGCGTACCTACTAAAATGGTAACAGTTTTTGTGCATGCAGTCATCTGAGAGAAGATGTGTCGAGGGTTTATCACTATTGGTCAGGTATTGTACTAAATTATTAGTGCCGTTTTCTCATGAACCTACTATAAGGCTCGGCGCAAACGAGCTACCTATTACTGCCGCAGCTTTAAAGGTGGCGACAGCCACTGGTGTTCGGAGGCCTAGTTTAAGACAGATTTTTTCCTAGGTGTTCTAGGTTCTGAATCTAGGTTCTAAACCTAACCTATACCGTTAGGTTTAAAGTTATTCTCAATAAAAACATAACATGTCGCTTACTTGAGAACAATAGTAATCTTGCTTAAGATTAAAGTAGTTCGACATCACCAGTTACATACTGATTACATCTAATATAAATTAATATTATCCGAAAACCGACCCAAGAACAAACTATAGAACAGATGGTACGAGGGCGGCACTGAAAATTTCGGGAATCAAGGAAGTGACACAACATTACAATTTAAAAATGTATTTATTGCTTTTCGAACTATTCTCCGCGAAATTTGACATATTTTTCCATACAATGGAACCAATCATTGAAGCAACCATTCCATTCGGAAGTTGGGGTTTCCAAAATGGCCGTTTTGTAGGCGTCCACAGCTTCTTCAGGTGATGAAAATCTCTGACCACGCAATTAATTCTTTATTTTAGGGAAAGTATAGAAATCATTAGGGCTTAGGTCGGGGCTGTACGGCGGATGGTCTAATAATTCTATGTTTTCTTGCTCTAAAAACTCTTTTGTTCTGTGCGCGGTGTGAGAACTCGCATTGTCGTGATGGAGGATGATGCGGCGGTTGCAGTTCTCTTTATGGAGTTCAGAAACGATCTGTGGCAAACAAATGCTAGCATACCATTCTGCATTAACCGTTCTTTGTCCCTCAAGAGGAATAGTCGCAACATGGCCGGTTTTGGAGACAAACGTGGCCACCATTTTTTTTGCAACACTCCGTGAACGAACAATTTTTGTTGGCGTTTTTTGTTTCGGGTTCGTACGCGTATATCCAGGATTCGTCACCTGATACGATGTTGTATACAGCATTTGAGGATCCTGCGTGGAATCTTTCGAGAGTTCTGACGCACCAAGTAACGCAAGCCGCTTTTTGCTTTTCACAGAGCGAATGCGGTATCCATCGGGAAAACAACTTTTTTACACCTAATTGTTCATGCAAGATTATTTGTATTTGACTCATGTCAATGTCTAAAGTTGCCTGAATTTCGCGGTATGACACATGTCGATCTTCCTCAATCAGCTTACGCACAGCATCAACGTTTTCTTGGGTGACTGCAGTTTTTGGACGACCTTGACGGGGATCATCACTGAGCTTGACACGTCCACGTTGAAATTCAGCAAACCAGCGATAAATTGTGGTTTTGGATGGGGCTTCATCACCAAATGCAGAAATCGTCCGCTCAACACACTGTTTTTGTGATAAACCACTTCGAAAGTCATAATAAATCATCGCTCTTGAATTTTCTCGAGTCAATTCCATTTTCTCAACGACTAAACAAGTTTGACAAAACCTTGTGACAAGACCGAGAATCTTTTTTTTAAATAAATAAATGGTATTCGATTTTTAAAACCAAGGAGTTATCAATTAAAAACATTTTAATATGACAGGAACAGTGGAAATATTCCATTCCCGATACTATTAGTGCAGCCCTCGTAACGACTCAAGAGAGGGTAGGAGGGGCGCGACAGTGGTGGTGAGTCGCGGACACTGCTGTATCGTGTGGCTGCCAACGGCCACGAGTGCGGCGCGCGGCGAGTCTACAAGCAAAATCGTGTGAGCTGCTTGTCGCTAGCCATCGGCATCGGTGGTTGTGTAGGGTGGCTCATTTGCGCCGAGCCTAATAGTTTATTCGTTCAAAAAGAATTTCTTTTAATTTTTTTTTACCTTTTAGCCAGCAAGTCAGTTGGTTTTTGGATGCGAAACTGAAAACTGTGACTTTTGCGAACAAAGTGATTCTCAAGTAATTTTTGCAAGTTACTGATTACTGTGTTGTAAAATAACTATTTCAACTTATAGATAAAACCTATTTAATAGTAGTTGGGGATGAAAAATACCCTATTCGTAACCCCATAACATTTCAATCAATAGTTTAGGAGAAAATCAGTTTAGAACGAGACCAACTGTTTACATGTTTTTGCTCGTGACTGTACATGATAATAGTCAAACTTTATACAGGGAGGATCATTTGAGTAGTTTGACCACGGGGAACGATCCATGGTCAAATTTCCTTGTACTCAAATCAGTTTGACAAAATAGTTTGACTACAGGGAAGGACCCCCAACTGGCTAGGTATCTGACTCAAAGACGACTTATAAACGAGTAGCCTGCAGGGCCTCAAGTCTGCTATTACAATAGTGTCAGAATGGTCTATCATTGATTTTCATAATGACGCCAATATATTAGTAGATTACCAAACTTGTCAAAATCAACAATTATGAAATCAATGATAGACACTATTGACACTATTGTAATAGCAGAGTTGAGGCCCAGGAATCGTGTTGCATGGGGTCCTTGCCACTGGTAGACACTTTTAATTTTCAGTGTGTATTATGTCATAAATACCAACAAATAAAAAGCTACCGTCACATGGGTGTAACGTGAAAAATGTACCTATTCACTGTTCATTACTTTTCCGTTAAACAATAGGTCTTGTAGTAACGAAACAGGCAAGTCATATATTTTGATTAAAGTGTAGAGTTTGTGAAATTAGGGCTTGACGAGTAGAGATTATAGGTAGAGATCTATCTGTAGAGCTATTCTGTTACGGTGAACAACTAGGTGAAGTGAGCCGTCATCCGTCCCACTGCTAGGTATTGACAAAGCAGACGGACGGATGACAGGTCACTTCACCCAGATGTTCACCGAGAAAGATTAACAGAATAAACACTGCTAACTTTTTGACAGTGCGAGCCATTAGGTCTCGTCTTAGCAACATTTTACATGAAAATGTTTTGAGATGTGGAATGTTTTGGTGGGATTTCACTTCTTTTTGTAAGTTGCTTATGACATTTTTTTCTAGTTTTAGAATGTTTTTGTTGTTTGTGTGTTAATCCAAGCTGACATACCAATTTCAGCTTTCTAGGACTTCAGGAAGTATTTTGATGATCATCAGTGAGTCAGTAGCGCAATCTGGGTTTTTTTAGGTACCAATAAAATCTAAAATATAAGAGCTATGCAATTGAAACTTTCTTTATTTAATAACTCCACTATAGACGTCATATCCCTAGAAATTTGTTTATCTGGTATAATCCAAACACAAGTTATGAGCATTCAAAAAAACGACGAAGCGCTTCGAGAAAAGGTAGGTAATGCCCTTTACGCTTCGCTTGGCTCGTCTTGGCAACTAGTAAAAAAGTTGTATAATATTCGATATAAACAGCTAACAGACATTAAGGGTTGGTATGGTATAACGGGCTGGTGGTTTTGTAGCAACCAAAAAGTTGTAAAGTAGTATTCAATTCGATGCTATTGTAGTATATAATTGAAATCATATAAATGTGTTTGGTAAACGTCATCTCAATGAATTTATAGTATAATGTATCTGCCAAAATTGGAATCGAGTTAATGTTTGTTCTGTCATGTGTCGCCAGTTTTGTATAATTTAAGAAACTTTTATACAACACATAAATAATTAACTGATAATGTGTGTGTAATTAACTATTACAAAGTGGTCGTTTTAATATTTATAAATATATATTTTGTAAGTTAGCCTAAAGCTTTATTTATATGTCACTTACTCTACGTCTACAAGGGTTGTATAGCTCAGTGGCCAGTTTTCATTACATTCATAATTATGAAACCCGGAAAGCGGGGAAAAATTAAACGAAATGGAGGTTTTAGAGGAAAACTAAATAAATAAAATGTATCAATTGTTAAAGTTAACAATACCCATATTTAATCGGGAAACAGCCGGGTCCAGCCAAGAAAGTGGCAGAAATGAAAGTGGTTCCGTACCTTTTTCAACACATAATCTAGCAAAGGCTGGGTTCAGTCAAGATCAAACCTTAAATAAATCAAACTGGGTACGATCATCTTCTTTTATCAGAAAGGCCAATAGGGAGCGAAAGTGAGTTGTTGCAAATAAAAATCTAGATACTATTACAAAACATACTAGTTATACTTGCAAAGTTTATGTGATTATTACGCGGCGTCTTACGTAGGCGATCCAAAGCGAACGCGAAGCGGCGCGACGCGGCGCGAAAACAACCAACAGTCGAAACCTATTCAAGTGTCCTACGTTGTCGAATGAACCCGAAGCGGCGCGGCGCGAAGCGAAGCGAACGCGATCAGTTGGCTTGACATTTTCGCGCGAAATGGGTGCGGTGCCGTGGTTTTTTATTGTAATAATGTGGGATGTAGAAATTTTAGTTAATTCTATAGAAGAACTTCCTATAATGGGATAAAAGAAACAATGAATATCACAACCGGTTATTATCGTATCATAACCAATGTAGGTACAGAGCTCACTGAACGAAGGCGCGCGGCATGCAGGCGGTTGGCACGCACGTTAGACAGAGCCGCCGCTTCGCATCGCGGCGCGTTGAATTCGCGTGTCACCGCATCGGATCGCTTCGCAATCGCATTCGCCAACACCACAAACACGAGATTTAAGATTAAATTATCTGCGCCCAAAACCGCATAATATACCTATACCTAGTCTTGCCATAAATATTGTCACGAAGAAAAAAAATTTGTTTTTATTGCAAATAATATTTATTAGTTTTACAGTGTGTTAGTTTAATCTATACTAATATTATAAAGAGGAAAACTTTGTTTGATTGTAATGA
Organism: Charanyca ferruginea; assembly: GCA_947361185.1. NCBI lineage: Eukaryota > Metazoa > Arthropoda > Insecta > Lepidoptera > Noctuidae > Charanyca > Charanyca ferruginea. The sequence continues at coordinate 924,728 of OX376055.1, read as the reverse complement.
ATAGGCTCAAAAACTACTGGACCGATTTTAAAAATTCTTTCACCATTCGAAATCTACATTATCCACGAGTAACATAAGCTATATTTTATTTTGGAGAAAAAAAGGGTTCCGTAAGATATTTGGGTTTTTCGGCCACAAGGTGTAAAAAATCAACCAGAAAAGTTACTTATTTTGCGTACGCTGCATTAAACTATAAAAGATAGAACCATAAAATGTTCTAATTAATTGTTGATCTTATAAATATCTACAAAAAAGTCCGCGACACACTATATCTATCTATGTCGAGTGAGGCACAACAACCGTTTTTTTATTTAAAAATCTGGTTTTTTTTTGGACTACATTTAAACGCGTTTATTTTAGTCATGCTATTAATCCTTATCAAAATAAATTATTTCATCACTAAGTACAGTTTATGTAGATAATATTTGGTCTTTGAATGATTAAAATTGAACGTTTGGTTTTGAAGTTATGGCGAAATTCAAATATTACGATTTCTGCTGCACGGCGCGTTGCGAAGTGGGCGTCACCAAGGCGGGGGTGCGCGTGCGGGAGGGGAGTTTAGATCTAATGAATTCAGTCGTAATGAATAAACTCAAAAACTACTGGTCCGATTCCAAAAATTCTTTCACCAATCGAAAGCTACATTATCGCTGAGTAACATAGGCTATATTGTAACGCGGACGAAGTCGCGGGGAAAGTGCTAGTACATAAATATAAAACAATTTAAAATATAAAAGCTTATTCGAAGTGGTCTCAATACAGTCCTTTAAACGTTGAGGCCAGTTATCAATAGAAGCACGCACTCTTTCCATGAGAAAATTCTTCACTGCCAATCGTATGGATTGTTTTAGGGACTCCAAATTATCATGGCGTTTAGAGCAAGCCTTACTCTCTAAAACTGACCATAAATCATAATCCAGCGGATTAAGATCAGGACTAGACGACGGCCAGTCTTCAGCTCTGATGAAGTCCGAAACGTTCACTTCCAACCAAGACTGCGTGGACCGAGCTTTATGACCCGGCGCCGAGTCTTGTTGGAAGGACCATACTTGGTTATTGAACATGGTGTTGTTAAGGGGCTTAACTACCTTCTCAAGAATGGTATCTTGATGCACTTGTGCCGATGCTTTAATGCCTTTTTCACAAAAATATGGCTCAGTCACTCCTTCATAGCTAACACCCCACCAAACCATCACTGAAGTCGGATAATGCCCACGTTGCACTCTGTCGACTAATTGAGAAGCTTCCTTAGAGCTTTGAGCATAAATACGGTAATTTTGTTTGTCAAAATTTTGCTCAATTGTAAAGATTTTCTCATCCGTAAACAAAATTTTTCTGTGACCTCCCTTTGCGTACCGCTTCAGTAGTTGTTTCGATTTTACCACCCTATTCTTTTTTAAATTATCAGTAAAAAAATGACCAGTGCGTCTCTTCTAGGCTGCAAGTACTAAGTCATCTTTTAAAATACGCGACTTGGTTCTGAGTGCTATCTTCATCTCCCGGGATAAAATCTTTTGCTTTCGGACAGGATTTCTTCGAATTCTTTCCCTTACTGCTTTGACCACTTTTTTCGTACGGACACTACGTGGACGGCCAGATCTTTTTCTGTCACAAACAGAGGAGGTCTCATTGTACCTATTAATAGCCCGGTACACAAACATTTGACTAATACCAAGCGTATCGAGAGTTTTAAAAATTGCATTTGGCTCCATACCAACTTTGTGTAATGCAATCACAGCGATTCGGTTCTCTTTCTCACCCCACTCCATTTTAATATTGCAAAATATTGTACAATGTATTGGCGCCAAAATTAGAAAACTCAATGAACAATCGTATTAAAATGACAGATTCCAAATTCAAATGTAATATCGTTCTTATTTTTAATTTTAACAGTATTTATGTCCAGACTAAGTATGTACATATAAAAATCTTTTAATAAACCATTAAAACTGTAAGTAAAATCAAAAACGTTACTCTATCATTAATAACATTATTTTGTTGCGGTACACTTCGTGTGCAAATCCGAATCGCACTTTGCCAGTTTTTGTCAGAAACCATTCAAGTTTTTAAGATATGAGCTGGAGTTTATACGTTTATATTACGTATTACAAACTCTTTTCATAGGTATCAAGTTATTCCCTGTATTTAAAACGTTCAATTTCGACTTGAAAATATTTCAGAAGAATATTTTCCATTTGGATTCAGTGAAGTGGTCACTCAGGCCTGCATTGCAGTGAGCTTTGATTCAATTCACTGCAACATACGTATTTGTGAAAAATCGTTGGCGCCATCTTGGATTTTCATTTCCCCCTAGCTTTCGGCATGAGTGCTCTCGAAAAGCAAGGGTACCTACACCCATGACAAAAGTTTGCGAATTTTCGTAGACGCCATTTTGGGTTTTCATTTCGTCTGCTATTTGGTTTTTAATGTAAAGATATAAAACAGGTCCACAATGTGACCTGTGTGAGCACGTCAATACAACAAAAATCCCGGAAAACAGAAATTAATTTTAATAAAATACAGAAATAAGTAAAATTGTCGTTAATATTGTTATGCCGATTGTCACTGATACTTGCCAACTTAACATGCTCCCGTATTGTGCAGCCCTGAGCCACACCCGCGATACTATAGAAACGAAACGATATAATTGCCTACACTAATACTAAAATAATAGACTATACAGATACGTGCGTGAGTGTGCGTGTCTACGCGCCCCGCGAACAAAAACGCAATTTCCAGATCTAGTCGTTCGACGCGGGGAGAGTTGAGGAACGGATTCAGAGGGAGGCGGAGCGTGTCGCTACTGTACGGTAGTACCAATACTTATACTGTGCCTGAGCATTCAGAGACATTAGTTACTTGTGGCACATATTCAAAGCCTTTTGTTGCTAAATACCTATTCTCAGGAAAAAGAAAACACGATTATCGACTTAATCGCCTGACTACAAAACACGAAGTCTAAAATCAGAACATACATGGGCGGTTAGGTAGAGTACTGTGGTCTTCCATCGCCCTGATATAGTAAATCCACGCTCTGTAGTACACCTGTATAAAATACGGTACTTACTTCTCGTCCACCGGTCAGTCCCTTGACCTGCAGTAGCTCAGCTGTGTGCAGAAAGCCAGATAATTCCTGTCGACGCACGTGCACCTCCCCGCGATACATAAACTGAAGCAGCTGACGCAACTCTTGATGTGCAACGTCTTTCAGTATCACTATGGGATGTTCACATGGGTTCATCTGTGAACAGAAACCATTGTTTACAAGCAAATGTTTACTTATGTCATATAATTAAACATTTACACATTATATGGTCCATGGATGTGTATTAGTCGAGTTTATCGCGCACCTCATGAGAATTGATTTATTTAGTTGCTATTCAGTTCTTTTACTGCCTTTTGTCTCTACCCTAGTTTCTACAGCCAGTCAACCTTGTGTCTAACATTTATCATAATGTTTACCATTTTTTACTTGAAACTCTAATTATAATACTGTTTTAAGTTACAGGAAAATAAAGCAAAGACAGCTTTCAGGTTGCAGTCACTTGCACCCACACAACAGATTGTAGACCAATATTTCTCCTAGTATAAATAAACGTAGAGAGTCAAAGGTTCTGCAGGCATAATACTCACTGAGACATGGAATTGAGGAGACCAACCCGTCATATGATATAATACATACAAATTCTCACACGTGGTGTGTCAAGGCCATACTCATACCAGCACAATGAGAACTGATATGATTGCAGCTCGACAGATATAGGTGCATATGAATGACACTGTTATTATTCTATTATGAATACCACAATAGAGGAGAGAGAAGCCATTTCCATGTTCTAAATGCCATTTTAACAAAATAATAAAAGATATGCAACATTGTAGCATATTTTTTATTATTTTAGTTTATTGTGCTATGTTTGTTTGTGAAAATCAAGTCTACTGTGTTTATAGGTAGTTTATAACAACAAGAGCACTTTCACTTACTATTTTTATCTCATTTTAATGTTTCAGTTGACATAGTATATGTTGATAACACTTGCAATAACAACCCGCACACATTCTACTAACTAAATAAAGCAAAGAATCATTATGCAATATCTTTGTACTATTCATGAGGAAAGTATTTGCTCAGTTGTAACAGTAATAATATGGACCGAAGAAATGCATTCTGAATGCTTACTACTGAAAATGTGGAGCAAACAACTGCACCACTGTATTGTATCAACCATTTATTTAGTCATTTATTTAAATTTAACCACTATTGTCAACATATTTCAGTAAATAAAAATTAAATTAAAGACCAAACTAATAAGACAATGGTACATCATAATAGCAAACCTAAACTTTATATAAGACATTCAAGTTAATTTCAATCTAAGCATGTAGAATGCACCTTCAAAGTTTAAAAAATTTCAACTACAATTAAATTAGTACAAACCAATTTAAATCAAGACAACCATTAACTGTTCAATTGGCATACTGAAAACCCAGGTTGCTAACATGTTCACAGTTATTTTGTATTCGGGTAAGGATAATAAAGAATATTTTATTATTATTGTGCGACTAACAATATCTGAAAAGTCACTCACAGTCCAAACTGCATTTTCTAGTTTACATAGATAGCTAAAAGCAGCCCAAGTGTCAAGATTATATAAACAACTATTGTATTACACACATTCATGCTATTGTGATAGCAGTTATGTACAATTTTTATTTGTTTTGTTCCGAGATATGGAGGTCATTATGACAATAATAGCAAGTGATTTATTGATTTCTATACATTATGCATGTCTCCAGAAAAAAAGTAATGTTGTTTAGTAGTTGGATAACTTTGGTATAGTATTTGAATACCACGTTCACAGTGCATGCTTCCTCTGTGGTCAGCACAGCTCCTTCCAAAGAGGTACAACATAGTAAATAATGATCTTTGTTACAGGCTATAACTAGCAGGAAACCAGGAATGTATCATTGAATACACATAGGTAACTAAACTGTATTTCCATTTATTGTTTATCTATGAATTGAATTGTGTTTAAATACAAGAATGGATTATTAGTGTAAACTGCCACAATAGAGAACAATAGTGCTAGCCTTTGTAAGGAAATTACAAGTGATACCAAAATATTACTAATATCCATATTTTATGTGCTGCATTTTTTCATAATTTTAACAAATGAAATGAGACTTACTGTATTGTATTAGATTATCAAAATACTCACCTATTCAATGAGCTATAGGTATTTCCTAAACTGGTAGTACAGCAGATGTGTTGTATCACCAACAAGGCAAATATCAGACTGCTTTCACAAAGGCATTTTGATTTTGAATGTAATAATAATGGGCCCTCCCTTTGATCTCACAAAGGTGAGGTGGGAAGGGCAAGGTAACGAGATCAACCCTCCTGTCTGCCTCCCTACTCAAGGGGTGTGTAACAGACAAATATCTAACAACTAAACATATAGGTAGATCAAAAATCAATACAATTGGCTGCCATACTGGACAGAATGTAGTTATAACTATGTTTATGCAAAATACTGCAGTATGCTATTATACCTACCTACCTTCACTTAGATACTGGTATCTACATGTTTTGGTCTGCCTACTGTCATGAGGGGTGAGGGGTGGGTGAAAACAATAAGAAATAGATGTGTTTCTTGTAAAACGAGTGCAAGAGTGGCGGAAAAATATGCTGAATATCTAACTGGATTAAGGTATTTTCCAAGAATGTCTGTGAGCACAATGATGCAGAATTATGCGGAATAATGAATCATACCTTAAAAAGTTCCTTGAAGTAAGGGCTGCATACTGACAGGATTAGTTTGTGAGCGTGCACGTACTGACCGCCGGCTGCCAGAGTCACATCCACCAAATCCTCGCCCTCCAGCAACGCATGAAATGATTGTGACAAATTCGAATGGAAATCGTTCCATCGAAGCGAGAACTGTTCGGGAACCGCCATCCCGCCTATCAAACCCCGACAAGAACAATTAAAAAATACACTTTACGCCCTCCTAACACTACCTGTACCACTTTCAGAATAGCTACGCGTCCCAACAGTGATACATAACTGAAAACTCAAACGCGAATTATTGCCCACGTATACGAATCGGGTAGGAACGTTCTATTTCTCAAACATTATTTACAACGCATCACTACGACCGTACCCGTCCCCGCGATAATTTATAATACACAAACAATATTGACTGACATGGCAATACAATGGAATAATAATCAAAATGTCGCTTGGTTTGGTTTGCTACGCGGATTCTTCACAATCTCTCGTAAGAGAGTATTAAGTTCCTTGTTCACAATGCACCGTTCTTTTTCATTGTCCGACAAACAGAAACATCACGAACATTGTCAGCAGTACGTACGAAAAAACTGAAAATTTTCAATGTAGTATTTATAACTGAGAAAAAATTAATAGATTTTTTTTTTTAGTACTATTTAAGTAATTTACTTTTTATTTTGATATATTTTAACATTTTGTATGAAAACCAAGTAAAAACGAAAGACCATAGACAGACAATAGACAAGTTTTAAATTGTTGTTGCTACTTGCTATCAAAGAGTACGTAGGTATAATATAAATAGTTGCTATTACCTACTCTTATAATACTACGTAGGTACTACTCTACACTTGAAGGGCTTATTACACTATTCAATTTGTAGAAAATCTTTTTAGAAACCAAAGTTGTTAGATAGTGATCACACTACATATATAATTCTAAACTAAACCAAAGAATTCAATTTAGTAAACCAAATTGTATCAGTATTGTAATTATTTCAGTATTTTTAAAGGCCTATTACACTACTATTTGTAGAAAATCTATTTAGTACAGTAGTGTATTTTATTTATAATAAGTTTTGAAGCTTAGTATCTCTAAGTAATCTATGCTTGAAGCATACCTCTCTTTTGAGGCAGGGAGGGAGTGCTATCTTTTTGGTATCTCTTTCAGGGATCTCTTATATGGACAAGGGAATCTTGTCGTAAGAAAATGATGTAGGTAATAAATTATTTGATGTGTTCTCTCTAATTATTATTAGTAACTTCTTGACTTCAAAAAGTTAAAATATCAAATGTTGACGCAATGTCAACTTAAGTCAGTCATTGACACTTCGCTCATTTTTCACAGTCGTTTGTCATCAATTTATCAGCCAAAGACTTGAACTATACTTCGACATAGAATTCTATTCAGTAACTTGACAGCTCAAAGAATAATAATGAAACCATACTAAAACTATTAGTGTTGGGATAGTCAACGATTTTGAAAAAGAAAACCACCTGCAAAAAAATGAAAAATAACTTTAGCACAGATCACACATTACTTTAGTTTCTAAAGTCGGTGGCGGTGGCTTTGTTGTGTTTGTGGTTTTATATTGCCACCGACTACCGAAAGTAAAGTAATGTGTATTCTGTGCTAAAGCTATTTTAGACTTCTCAGTTTTTTTAGGCGGTTGTATGACTTCCAAATAAATAAAAAATAAACTATATAAATGTACGTAAAATGTACGTTAATGTACTAAAATACGTATAAATGTACGTATTTGTATGCGTAGCAAACATCATGTTAAAGTGAGCCGCCATTCTGATATAAGGCCGGCGGGTGCATTTTAATTTAATTAACTTTTTCTTTGACATTACGAATGAAATGTACGTCAATTGTACATAAAGGAACACTATTCAAAAACTTCTTAAATGTTATACAAGCTCTGATATTGTACAACGCACGTGAGCCGCCACCCTGACTCCAGAATGGCGGGTTAATTCTAAACCAATCAAACTATTCTGATCAACCAAATAACAAATAAATGTACGTCTTATGTTCTTGTCAGATAGTAAAACAAAACTCGATTAAATAATTTATAGCATGATTTAATTAATTTTATAACATTTGACCATGAATAATACAATGGGCAATCACCATTCTGGACTTCTATTATTTTAATCTAGGCTTCAAAATATCATAGCACATTCATATACCATCACCCCTTGAATGCGCTTCATAGTGCCCAATTGCATCATTATTTGAAATTAAGCTTGGAGATGCCTATTCAAGGACTCCTTTAATATTATAAGTATTATTACCGTTAAGTCAATGATACTACATTAAATATCATTGCTTTGAGTGTTATTTCTAACGGAATATTGTCAAAACAGATAAATGATGATGATGATGATGATGATGGATGATGTTATGATGTTTTGGGGTATGTAATCAAACGTTCGTATGCCTTTACAGCCATTTCGATTACAAATGACCAAATTGCTGTCGCTGTGTTCTTGATATTTTAGCTGACTATAAAATATCAAGAAATACGAAATACGGATAAGGGTTTCTGATTATAGTCAATTGCGTCCAAGTATAAGCTTACATATTTCCAGCCGTACACTGTTACAAGTTATTGATGATAATGATGTTAACGTATATCTCTTATTTTCTTTCTTTTTCTTTTTTTTATATATCAATATAAACTCTAGAAAAAACATCATACTTTTTTAAAATAGTCATTCGGCATTTATCTGTTTTGACATTATTACGTTAGAAATAACACTCAACGGTAATAATACTTATAATATTATAGGAGTCCTTGAATATGTATCTCCAAGCTTAATTTCAAATAATGATGCAATTGGGCACTATAAAGCGCATTAGATTAAAATAATAGAAGTCCAGAAATAGTGATCGCCCATTGTATTATTTACGGTCAAATGTTATAAAATTGATTAAATCATGCTATAAGTTATTTGATCGAGTTTTGTTTTACTATCTGACAAGAACATAAGACGTACATTTATTTGTTATTTGGTTGATCAAAATAGTTTGATTGGTTTAGAATTAACCCGCCATTCTGGAGTCAGGGTGGCGGCTCACGTGCGTGGTACAATATCCGATCTTGTATAACATTTAAGAAGTTTATGAATAGTGTTCCTTTATGTACAATTGACGTACAGACGCCAGCACATCAAGCCATACCTAACTGTCAAATTTTCCCAATTGAATATGAACCTTATGCTTTTGTCATAAAGTTGAAAATCAATCAAAGAAATTTGACAGATTGTAGTAGCTTGATGTGCTGGCCTCTGTACATTTCAATACTAATGTCAAATTTGAAAAAAGTTTATTGAATTAAAATGCACCCGCCGATCTTATATCAGAATGGTGGCTCACTTTGAAATGATGTTTGCAACGCATACAGACGCGTACATTTATACTTATTTTAGTACATTAACGTACATTTTACGTACATTTATGTAGTTTATTTTTGTTTTGGAAGTTATACACCCGCCATTCTGACGGATACCATTATTTTCCTTCATTCTAACACTACCTCACAATGATATTCTTGCCACCTCACTAACTTTTTTTTTTGTAATTTTCAACTGTCAAGTTATTGAATAGAATTAATAGTCGAAATATAGTTGAATGCTCGGCCAAAGACGGGTTGGTAAAATATTGTGGTGTCTTTTCCACAAAAGCCGTTAATAAAGAGTTGAACTTGACTTTTTTATTTGTAGTACATACAACAATACCCACTATTTCCATGTGAGGTGAGGTTCAGTTCCAATTATAAGTCAATAAGTTCCAAAGACATTTTGAAATTGAGATTTCCATCTATGCTCATCAATTCTCTGACAGTGACAACTGTGACAAGTAGAGAATTTATTATCTCACTCTGAAAAGCTTTCAGTATTTTAGTCAATGATACAATTTAGTCTGTGTTTAAAATTATGTTTAATCTGTGATGATTTGTCAATGCCACTAAACCAGTCAAAGCACCGTGTGCCGTGCACGGCTCGGCATTGGTGTAATCGTTGGTTTTATTTTTATTTATTTTATATTGAATCGACCATGAAAATATAATGTGCGTGAACGAACACCCATACGGCCTTATTATGTTAAAGTCAAGTTAAAGTTCGTGACCGACCGCGAGGATTTCCTGACGCGTTCTATAAGCGATATGCCATCATGTTAAATTGCTGACTAGTTATCTGTGTTGTTTTAGCTCGCTGTTAGTAGTACAATTACTTATATACGTGGTGGCACGATGACGGCTCTTAGCGCGATGGAGCAAGCGAAAGCTGAGAACCAAGCGCAAATGCTAAGGAAGATCTTGAGCGCATCATTCTATGCGCTCGCGTCGTTCATGATCACGGTGGTGAATAAGACTGTGTTAACGACGTTCGCCTTCCCGTCGTACCAAGTGCTCGGCCTGGGGCAGATGGTGGCGACGATCACGGTACTGTGGTGCGGCCGCTTTTTCAGGGTCGTACAGTTTCCGCCACTATCAACAGATATCCTGACGCGCATCTGGCCGCTTCCAGTCATCTACTTAGGTAACATGGCGACCGGGCTTGGTGGTACCAAAGAGCTCAGCCTGCCCATGTTCACAGCTCTGCGACGCTTCAGCATTCTCATGACGATGCTGGGTGAGAGGTTCGTCCTGGGAGTGAGGCCCACCTGGTCAGTGCAGATCAGTGTTTACACCATGGTTGGCGGTGCATTGCTGGCTGCTGCTGACGACGTCACATTCTCGTGGACGGGGTACACCCTGGTCCTGCTCAATGATGTTTTCACTGCTTCTAATGGAGTGTACATGAAAAAGAAGCTGGATGCCAAAGATCTTGGTAAATATGGTCTGATGTATTATAATGCTTTATTTATGATAATCCCAGCCACACTGATTGCGTGGAGCACTGGAGACTTACACAGCTCAGCGGAGTACAAGAACTGGGACAACTCATTGTTCCTGGCACAGTTTATCATGTCATGTGTGATGGGATTCATTCTGTCGTACAGTGTCATGCTCTGCACACAATACAACAGTGCACTAACTACCACAATCATTGGCTGCCTGAAGAACATCCTGGTTACGTACCTAGGAATGGTGATTGGCGGTGATTATGTGTTCTCTTTGCTAAACTTTGTAGGCCTAAACATCAGTGTGCTAGCCAGCCTGTTGTACACATACGTCACATTCAAGCGGAAGCCCACTCCCTCCTATACCCTCCTCGAGGCACCCAAGGTGGACACCATATAGCAGTACCGGAAAAGGAGACCGACTCAGTGCTCTATGTATCTAGTATAGCATTGAAGGTGGAGCCAAAGACGACTGTACCAGTGACTTGTGAAATGTTAATATGTTGTAACTCATCTGGATATACCATGGAAGTTGCTGGGATTTTCCTCTTTTTAATCATAATCTTAGATTATTATGTGAACCAGCAGCATTTGTTTTACTTTTCAGTAAGTCACATATTTTTGTTTTTGTAATAAGTATTTTGTTGTGTATCTAAGTAACAAATTGAATGTATGTTGCATAATTAAGTTCTATGCATGCATTCAAGAAATGATCATGTTTATATTATATGATTGAAATGTGGTACTCTATAAGTCAGACTTTATAATGCCTGCCAAACCAAGGGGGCTTCTTAATTTATGGAAAAAATAAACTATTTATTTATATTTAGGTATATCAGTAATAATTGCCAATATTATAAAAATATACTTACATATTTTATTATGGCTTCATAAATATTTAATAAAGAGAGAAAAATTTCGTTATGTAGAAAATAATAATATGTAGGTTAAGTACTTTTCGTAGACAGCAAATATACTTAGCTTATGTTACACCAGAAGTCTGCTGGTGGCTGCGTCAGTCAAGTATAGTTATCTTACAAAATATCATATAACACTGGGCTATAGTGTAGCTTTATATAATGTAAGTCTTTTTGTAATTGAATTAGTACTTTGGAATTACAAAACACCTTTTACCTTAAAAACTAACAAATAACTTGACATATTTATTTATTCTAAGAGTTTAGATGTTTCGAAACTATTTTTACAAATATTTGGAGATTGAACAAACATTTTGCATCTTACATCTTTAACCATTTATCAATACATTTACTAGTGCCATTAAAAATGTATGTCAGGTAAATTACTGTTGGAATACCACAATACTGACAGTGTGCACCCACTAAAAAAAGGAAAGAGGCAGGAGCAGTGGTGGAGCATAAGCTAATTATATCTGATCTAAACTTCAATTTCGAAATTGAAAATTTAAATACAAATCTATACCATAAATCTCACTACAATAAAAATGAAGCTAGTACAAATATAGTAATTATTAGCATGAGTAAGAAACATTCATAAATAAATATGAATAGGTATATAATTATTAAATATTTACACATAAATTGGTACTTGTTTAAAAATCTGTTTATTTTCTATTAAAAAAAGGGTTCAGACAGACTTTTGGCTTTCAAAGTGACTAAACTCCGTGTTCCGTGTGACGAGGATGTCGTGTTTAAAAATCCACATCACTTTTATTTTAGTCGTGGTAGTGTAGGGTACTTAACGTAGTAGATGCGCACATCGGCTTTACAAATTACAGCTAAGCCTTAAGGCTTGTTTCACACGTACCACACCCACACCACATCGCAGCTTCAAAAGATGATGTGAATAGTGACGTTGCGGCTTTTTGTTGCTGCGTTGTCGTACCGACAAAGTGGTCAGTGTAAATTGAACTATTCATTTTATAAAAAAAAATAGTGCCCCACTAGACCTTTGAAAATGAAGAAAAACAGCGACCCAATAATTCTATCTGTCCAATAATGTCTGCCTAGCCCTCAGATTATGAAACAAAAGGCAGATAGACCGTGCGGAACACTGAGAGTGAAGCCACCAAAGCAAATACAAATTGAAAAACGAAATTGTTAAAAAACACAAATACTTAACAAATAAAAATTCAAAAGCGAATACAATCCCGGGATTGTAGGTATTCGTTATTGAATTTATATTTGCTTTTGTGGATTCACTCGCAGTGATGTCTATCTGCCTTTTGTTTGATAATCTGAGGCCTAAAACTTATAATTGCGTTACAAAATATGTATAAATACATTGCTTCACATGTTGATGTTGATTGTTGAAATAATTCTTCAGATACCAACTAATGAGCAATATACGTACTTATTATAGTATTATACTAATATATATGTACTATAATTATAGTGATATATTTTTCGCTGAATGTTTTGATTAGCAAGTATACATCGAATATACATTATTAGCACTTCAAGGTTTCATATAACATTCTGATCGCCTTTTCACCCTGACGGGGGTTGATTTCTTAGTTTGTTGGGTATGTTTCCATTATTTACATACCTTACAAAAAATTAATAAATAGAACCATGCTTAAACTTTACTATTTTCTTACTATTTTTATACACGTTTTTGCCAATTTGCAAGTTTATTTATTACTTAACCCATTGAATAAGGTTTTACGTATAACCGAAATTCCCCCTTCACCCTCTAAAAGGTTGATCCCTCACTGTGCGGTTTGGGTTACCTACTTGAAATCGAATGCCCTTAGATCGAATAACACTTGCTCGAAAACGTTAAGTCGATAAATTATGAGTGCGCCAGTTCACTACCTCGATGCATCAAAATCTTGAATAACTATAATCTCGAATCATCGGCAGCGCGAAGGGCCATTATTTTGAAACATCATTTCTCGAACGACCATCTAATCGATTTACAGAATAGTTTTACGGATTTTTATTTGAGTACAATGTCATGAAATAATCTGAATGAGTAGAAATATAAATCAACTATATATAAATAATGATAAAGTGTTTTGTACTGCCTTCGTATATTTTAATTTCGCCAGAAAAAATATGAAATAAGGGTAGATTTAACCATAATGTAAACAGTTTAGGCACGTAGTATTTGTATTGAGTAGCTAATATTATATTACTTATATTCATGATTATAGTTTATTTATATTTCTACGCATATATTGTACTCAAATAAAAATCCTTAAAACTACTCTGTAAATCGATTAATTCGAGAAATGATGTTCCAAGATAGTGGCCCTTCGCGCGGCCGAAGATTCGAGATTTTGATACATCGACGAGGTAGTGAACTGTCATGCTCATAATTTATCGAGTTAACGTTTTCGAGCAAGTGTTATTCGATCTAACGGCATTCGATTTCAAGTAGGTAACCAGTGCGGGGTGTGCGGTTTCGTTTAAAAATGCTAGTTTATATCTTTTGTGGTTTGTGCTGTGCAAAGAGTTCCAACAGAACAAAAATTCTCTTATTTGTCTTCTAAATGTACTATAGATATGTACCACATCATAACCATAACCTATTTATGACCTACATAATTACTATGTATAGTTTTAAATAGTATGAGACTTCTGTTTCTACAGTGTAAGTTAAATAAAGAGTGGAAAGCTAACATAGGTAACAACAAAAATGCAATGTCAGCGTTATATTTTATTAAAACAAGAAAACTGTTTGCAATCTTTTATAAAAGTCACATGAGCCAGAAATCGAATAGACTCAAAGAACAATGGGTGATTTTGTATGGACCCCGTACCCACCTTGTAGCAAGTTGAAATTGGTACCATTCGAAAGGTCTTTGAAAATAATAAACAGTTCCAAACAGGTACTAACTAATTTACGACACATCGACGCTAGCGCAAAATAGTTCGAAGTAGGTACCCACCTAATGGATAAAATCACCAAAACGTCGAATGTGCGTGGGTCGATTTTACTAAGGATTTTCGGCATTTTCAACATCGAATATCTTTTTTCTCCTGCAAGCTACAAAGTTGCCCCCGTACAACAAATATACATATGTTCAAAGACCTTTCGAATGGTACCAATTTCAACTTGCTACAAGGTGGGTACGTTTTGTTCCATGTTCTTTGAAGAAATACCTAACACTATTTTACGACATCGTGCCAAAGTCACACTAGGCCCTCTGAGACCCTAGTGTGACTTTATTCGTTCTCGATCGCGAAAACGTAAACTCCAATATGTATTGAAACTGGATCAGCGCAGTCTAGTGGCAACAATAGGAAACACAATTATTTATTACAAATTGACATAAGCGAACGTTTACGTTAACGCGATCGAATAGGTTAAAAAACTCACAGTAGGTCCTTAGTAAAGTCAATCATACGGATCAAATTACTCGAATAAACATGAGGTGTTTTAAAGGAAGGTCAATAAATCTAAAAATCCTTCACTAGTAACATTGATAGTTATCTACTGTATAAATTAGAATAACGCTAGAGTACCTACCTCTTTACTTTCGGTACCTAATAATATGAAATATATGTTGCCTCTTGGTAGCGACTAGGTAGTAGTGGTTTGGGAAGGAAACGCGAGTTTGAGTGCCGATATATAAACTGCATATATCTACACCATATACAACGGGCCAGGCGCCAGGCGTGCTCAAGTATGAAGTAGTCTCCAAGCCGCCAGGGATATTCGGTAAAACAAAAAATAAACTTTGGCATAATGTCCACTTAGCGCGTTTCGCCGGGATGTGATCTAGAACTACTTCTGGTGTCTGGGCTGGGTGCTGCAATCGCAACCAACTAATTGCCGATTCTCATAGTCTCTCTTATGGCCTAAAGTTATCAAACAAATATTTCCGTATAGAGCAAAAAATACATTTTTTATCTCAGTAGCTCATGATTCAGTGGCTCGACTAACACGCATACCTATGTAATGAATTGCATCACCAATGTAATAGACCAAATTGTATGCGATAAACAAAGTTGTTGCTCAATTGTTCTTCATCTGACTATTATCGTTCAGGAGCAGGACGATGTGTCACATTTATCAACGAATTTTATCAAAGTTCAAATGCTTTGTCCCTTTGACAACAATGAAAGGATGGGTGACATGATCATGATTGATCAAACCCTTCTTAATCCATAAATAAAAGAAAAACAATGAAAAGGTCATCTAGAGGTAGCTCTTTAGTTTAAATATTTCATTCAATAATTTGGCCTGTGACATATACGCACATGTTATCTATTCATACACCTAAAGATCGACCGCGTAAATAATTATTAACGTCTAGGTAGGTACCTAACTGAAGACCTATAAGAGCGAAGCCACACTGCTCGTTGCGCTGCGTTGCGTCGTCGCAGCGTTGACGCTGCGTCATTTTTCATATTTTCATACTTTCCGTTGGTCGTACGCATTGCGTCGACACAAGGGAGGAGGTAAAGCGGTGCGTCGTCGGTGCAGCAACGCAGTTAGTTTTGAACTGGCAGAGAGGGAACACGTCGTGCACAGCGGCTATTGAGCATGAGTGTAGAAGAAATCCTCAGTCCAGGAAAGAACATTGTTATGGGATTCTGTTATATTCTATGATGTTTATTTCGGTGGTGACGTAATAATAGCAATAGAACACGGTTTCTACGATCCATTGATGGTTAAATACTAAGGAATTCTCAATGAGACGCTACGACGTCGTAATAAGCGGCGTTACGCAGCGCATCAGTACTTTAGTATATTATTGAATACAGCAGCGTTCCACTTCTCCAGCGAGCACTGATATGTAGTTTCGCTACGCCTAATCACTGATTACAAGTCGCAGCCGCGCTGCATGCAGTACAACAGCAATTAAAATCGCTTTGTCGCTTTAAAATTCAATAAACCATTCAAGTCGATACGTTTAATTAACCCTAAAGATTGGTTTGCTATGCTAGACATATTATTAAAAAGCCGTGTTTGTTCGACCACGTTTCTATAAAAATCGTAACATAAAGAATAAAGGACTATTAACAAGTAATTTTGATATTATATGTAAACATATAATATTATTAGTGTTAAGGTTTTGAGTGCATTATTCTAATTTAAATCTCGAGTCTAAATATAAACACCACAACTTTTCTAAAACTCACTAATGTAAATGTAGGTAATCTTTATTTAGGTACCTTCATGTACTAATAGTTTTTCAAAATATAAAATGTTCAAGCACCAGCTGCTGTATCGAAATAAATGCACGAATATCGAATATAAAAAATAATACGTTAATAGGTAGGTACCTAAAAATAAACTAATGTTATCCGACCGAAAACAACCGACATAAAAAAAAAATTGTTCATGATTGTTATCGTTTTCACACTGTGAAGCATGCAGTGCGTCTAAATCTAGCGCTGCGACGACGCGACGTCCCAACGATGCAGTGTGGCTACGCTCTTATGCTATACGGTCGTTACTCGGAAATGTTACAGATAATGCCGTTATTGTTTTATGTTAAGTTGAGATGCCGATTTTATCAAAGATTTAAATCGGATTTTATTTATCTTATCGTTAAAATTTTGTTGTAAGTACACCATCAGTGGATTAACTAATTATTGACATTACAAGTATCTATTATCTATCTCTGTTCTAGATTTATATCACATTATAGTGTACGTACCTACATTCTAAAATCCAATAATAAAGTAATCTAATGGTCCATAAATGTAAGTAATCTAATATAATATCATAATTTTAAGATCTGATAGTAGAAGTAACACCAAAATGTAATCTTACATTAAACGACAACATTTTCAACTTATTTAGAGTGTAAGATACCACGCGGCACATAGGTATATCATACACGCAATTATCAACTCTATTCCTGTTGTAATTAATGAAACTGCTCGAGCATAATTATTGCTGATCTGTCTGTGCTGGCCCTTCACTGTTGGATTTTCAACTCAGCAATGAGTAGAGCGTTGAAAATTCAACAGTGCGCAATACAAATAAATGTTAAAGGCTGGCTTCCTACCATCTCACACATACAGCACACAGAGCTCACATTGCAAGAGCTCGGACCCTGTCCAATCGATTAAAAAAATGTATTGATACGAAAATATTATACCCGAACTGTCAAATATTCCCAATTAAACATGAACCTTATTTTCTTGTAATAAAGTTGAAAAAGTATCAAAGAAATTTGACAGATTGGGGTAGCTGGATGTGCTGGCGTTTGCTTACCGCTAATTATTGGATTGAACAAGCAATACTGATTGTAAACATAATATCCAGTCGGTAAGGATTAGGTAGGTACTTACTAATAATTACATTTTGTCAAGCTACTTTTTCCAAGTGCCTCGTTAATTAACCAGAATTTATATTTGTAGTTATATATATACTGATTTAAACATTATTACTAACTTGTTAATTGTTATTGACTTACTTAGGATAAGAAATATTCTTTGGAATAGTTGGTGTGCAGCCAAGTGCTGCACTAGGTACTGTCTACACTTTAACCGATCTGGGCCTCAAGTCTGCTATTACCATAGTGTCAGAATGGTATTGATTTTCATAATGACGCCATTATATTAGTAGATTACCAAACTTGTCAAAATCAACAAGTATGAAATTAATGATAGACCATTCTGACACTATTGTAATAGCAGACTTGAGGCCCTGGTATTGTGCACAACGAGATTCTAAAATCTGTCTCCTTTAATAATTTTACCTTCTTTTGTAAGTTGTGATAATCATCGTAATAATAAATGTTCTACATAGTATCGAGTAATTGTATAATGTACGTGTTTAGTGGAAATGGTCGTGTGATGCCAACAATGTCCATGCCATATTGGTGGGATCACACACGGCAGATGAGGGAACTATATTAATTTAGATAATATTATAGACATAAGGTAATGTCTTTAGATGCAATATTAGCTCTTTAGTGTTTGTGTGATGTGGTGGTTTTGTAGTAACGTGGTTAAAGAAACATGTCATGTCATTACTGATGAATGACATAATTATTATTATAAGGATATCCAAAGGAAAATTGCAACAAGCCGCGGGTCATGTCAATGCGCACAATGTTGTGGGACTATAATCTAGGTTTTAAAATTCACAAAAGACGTTCGTGATAGGTACACATGGCCAAAGTATTTGGTTCACAGACAACTAGCGATCCTTGTGGTCGACGCAGGGAACTGTCTTATTTACATCCGAATTCGAAAGCTTTTACTAATTCTGGTTAAAAAACCCGTGAAGTTATGGGGAAAAACAATTTTGATGATGATGGTTAACTATGTTTATGTAGTTCAATTGTTTATTCATACGTATTCTAACATTGAGTAATGATATGAGTTAGGTATTTGAGTTGAAGTATTTGCGACCTATATAATTTAATCCAATTTATTGTCAAGCACATAGTACGCAAGCAAATGCACAAATATTACTAGTTTTACTTATCAATACATAATATTAGAGCAATACAAATATGTACTCTTGAATTGACAGCAAAGAACGCTTATTTTTTTATTAATGAAGTGTAGGGTTGTTCTATACATTACTTTAAAATAGGTGTGACATAAATATAAATAAAATACAAAGCTCGCTTCTTTAATTTTGCGTGTGTGTGCAAAACTATAAGCAATGGCTGTTTTTTACGTTTGCAAACTGTACATCAGTACTTTAGTATATTATTGAATACAGCAGCGTTCCACTTCTCCAGCGAGCACTGATATGTAGTTTCGCTACGCCTAATCACTGATTACAAGTCGCAGCCGCGCTGCATGCAGTACAACAGCAATTAAAATCGCTTTGTCGCTTTAAAATTCAATAAACCATTCAAGTCGATACGTTTAATTAACCCTAAAGATTGGTTTGCTATGCTAGACATATTATTAAAAAGCCGTGTTTGTTCGACCACGTTTCTATAAAAATCGTAACATAAAGAATAAAGGACTATTAACAAGTAATTTTGATATTATATGTAAACATATAATATTATTAGTGTTAAGGTTTTGAGTGCATTATTCTAATTTAAATCTCGAGTCTAAATATAAACACCACAACTTTTCTAAAACTCACTAATGTAAATGTAGGTAATCTTTATTTAGGTACCTTCATGTACTAATAGTTTTTCAAAATATAAAATGTTCAAGCACCAGCTGCTGTATCGAAATAAATGCACGAATATCGAATATAAAAAATAAACTAATGTTATCCGACCGAAAACAACCGACATATAAAAAAAATAATTGTTCATGATTGTTATCGTTTTCACACTGCGAAAGGGACGAGCAGATTGGAATTGGTAAACTATTTATACAGTCGTAAACAGAAGTTACACTTAGGCTAAGCGCGCACTACGAATTTTAATCCTTGCGAATAATAATCACCAATCTGTGAACAATACTAATATTGTAGAGTTCGCGCACCGCGAGAACAATTCTTTTGCGATTTTCCCTTTATTTCAATCAATTTCATTTCGCATTTTTATTATCGCTGCGAATTAATTTCGTAGTGCGCGCTTAGCCTTAGTTGCCCCAATATGTAATAGGCAGTCGCTAATTTTTAGACGGGCATATTTTAATCGTTTATCCTAGTTTTCTGAATTTTGACCTCGAAATCAGATGAAGTGCTAATTTTTCTATCTTCAAACAACTTATCTGAACTGCCGAAGAATAAATAAAGTGCTTTGGCATATTTTCTACACAAAACCTGTCAAACTGTCATATTTTTTTTCTTCTTGAACAATCAGCCCTAAATGATGGTGAACTACGGTGACGGTATTTTTGCAAGAACTACTGCTTTAAGATCAGCTCAGAAAAGGTGTCCGGGTATCAAACGCCTTATCCATGTCACTGTCTAGGCTAACTGAGACATTAGGTATGTATGCACAATCACTCATAATCTGTCTAATGTCCCAGAAATTATAGACACGCCTGAAACTTCTGCTCGCGACTTCGTCCGCTTGGAAGTCGATTACCTATACCATAAAATATATTATAAGACTCCTGGCCATGTTGTAGCTTTGTATCAATGAAAGATTTTTTTAAATCGGAAGTTTGTTTTCGGAAATTATCTCCTGCACTCAAACTTAAAAAAATTACTTTTTAAATTAAGCTCCTGGAAGGACTTGGGGGAGTCCATTGCCCAGCAGTGGGACAGCACAGGCTAATTAAAAAAAATATATTACAGAAAATTCCCGGTAATGACAATTTTAATTAGTCACAAGATTGTGTAACATATTGTATCGTACTTTGCAAGGACGACAAACAAATTAATCTAAAATGAACGCGCTTATTTTTGTAGTACATACCCCCCATGTACTGTTAAATCTCCAGTCTCTTATCCATTCATCGATATGAAACTAAAGATTTAACAGTTTTCGCATCGTCATTCGAAATACGAGTTTATTAGTTAAATAATTAACAGAGAGAATCTTTAAAAAAATCTAACATAATCTAATAAGAGAGACTGGAATGTGTGCGTCCTAAAGTAGATATTTGTACCTACGTAGGTACCTATTTATAGCATTATTAGATATTTTTCCTTTTATTGTATTTATTATCTACTTACCTAGTTAACTATAAGCAAATATGAAATGTTATTTTTATTAAGATATTTGAAGAGTGAATGCTATCTCAGATCTTTTTGTAAGACTTTGCTGTTGTAATCTCGTGTCAGTTGCAGAATTAACATAAGAAATTTTGGTTTAAAGTGTTCGTTTGATATTATTAGCATTATTATCCAAACAAGCCGTAGCGCGAAAAAATATATACCTACATTTAGCGAGTTCCTTTGTCTTAGCTTATTAGCCATGTCGAGTTAGGTAACGCATAAATCGCGTCCGAGAGACTCGTGAATTCATCTCAAATATGTAATGCTAAAAAGTTTGATGTACAGACGTGTCTTCTGCATTTTTATTCCAAAGTAAATATAATGTTATACACTTAAGGCGCTGTCCTTGTTATTTTTGCAACTGAATAATGTCTAGTTGTGTTGTAAAATATGCTGATCATGTATTTATTGCCGTGATCTTATGGCTGTGTTGTTCATAAAATTGGCTATTACTTTTTTAGTTCCTTTCCTAAAGGTATTTTGTGAAATTCTATTGTATGTATGTACCTACCTACTTAGTTAGTTTACTTTATTTAATATGAAGTCGCCATATTATTTTGTGTAGCTAATTCTATTTGAATAAACGAATAAGCTATATGATATTTACAAAGACCATTTGTATTATTTTTTGCCTTTACCTTACTAATTCAGCGCACTAGCCGCAGGCGAGAAGTCACTGCGGGGACATCCTGGAAAGATAACAATACATACACACCACACTCGTACCATTACATAGTCCTGAGTGCCGAGACCCGACTGCGAGTTTTTATATGTACCTACTGCTCTAAACTTCAATTTAAGTACTGAACTGGAATAGCGCCGTCTGGTGTAGGGTTGCTAACCCTACTATAATATAGTATCCTACTATATTAGAGGCCCGGCTACTATATTTTTGAAAAAAAGATATACACTAGGCGTTACAAAAATCGCACCTTTTCGAAAATAAGTTTAAAACATGTCCCGCCAGTAACGAATACATTAAACCCAATTAATATTGGTATCAATTAAAAGTATGTTTAACGACCTTTAAATTAACAACAGTTAGAATTCCTAAACACAACAGATCTCATTAGCACGTAACGTTAAAAAAAATGTTGTCAAAATACGCATTACAACGGCCATTAATTGCACCTCCCTACAAGGGTATAAAACGGGCGACCCGGGTTAAATGTGGGTCAGCATCCCGGTACGTCCCATCACTAATATCGAAGATTCGCCGACCAAGGCATACCCTCATCGAACCCGATGATCCCATCACCCTCATCCAAGAGAGTAGTAGGGAAACCAGTACGATCCGTAGTAAGTACAAAAACAAATACCGACCGCGACTCCGGCCCCGCCGCCGAGGCCCTCCGCGACCCCCCGTAATATCACAGCCCGACTCTTGCTCGACGAGCCAGCCCGCGCCGCTGAGCCTGTAGCTTTAAATTCCCCTAAATAATTTCGACCCAGCCTGACCATTGCTGTCCCCTTAATGACGCACTAAGCCTAGGTTCGAACCCCGCACGGGGTGCCCTTAGTGTCTGTTCATTTAATAAATATCCTTAGTTTGTAAGCCCTGGCTGGGGGCCTTAAAGTAATTTTCGGCCACCACAGGATTGTCCGGTTAAGCAGCATCAACCTCAGAGAGTTGTTGCGCTGCGAGTGGTCATATCAAAAAAAAAAATTAAAAAAAATAAATAAATGTGGGTCATTCGCTATTCAACCTTTGAAGTGAACACACGTGAACAGCTACAGCAAGAAAAATACCCCAGAAGATGGATACCACTGCAGATGAAGCCGCTCAAGTCATTGCACTACTGCAATCAGGGATGCGGCAATGTGATGTTGCTCGGCAACTGAACTTGAGTCGTTTTGCCGTTCGACGAGTGTTCCAACGTTTCCAAGAGACTGGTGGCTATATCCGAAGACGTGGATCTGGAAGACAACGGTGCACATCCGAAAGAGACGATCGCTTCATTGTTTCGACGTCTTTACGTAATCGGTTCTCCAATGCTGTTGAGCTGCAACAACAACTGCGATCAGCTCGTAGAACTTCTGTAAGCGTCTCCACGATTAGAAGAAGAATGCGGGAGAAGAAAATTGCAGCTCATAGGGCTGCTACAGGGCCCAAATTGACTGCACAGCATAGGAGAGACCGGTTGCAATTTGCCCGTGACCATGTGGATTGGACAATAGACCAATGAAGGGCTGTGCTCTTCTCGGATGAGACGAGGGTGTGTCTTTTCTACAACGACAGGCGTCGAAGAGTGTATAGGAGGCAAGGGGAACGATTCGCACAAGCCTGTATTCAAGAGACAGTGGAATACGGGGGTGGCTCGTGCATGTTCTGGGGCGGCATGTCAATCGACGGTAAAACGAACCTTGTGTGTGTTTCTCGGACTGGAAGTGCTCGCGGGCAAGGGTCGCTGACTGCTGCTCGGTACATAACAGAGATCTTAGAGGAGCAGGTTGTCCCTTATGCGGGTTTTGTTGGCAGTGGGTTTACGTTAATGCACGATAACGCCCGTTGTCACACCGCTTTAATTGTAAGAGACTACCTGCAAGAAGTTGGCATCCCTGTTATGCGCTGGCCGGCGCGAAGTCCAGACCTGAACCCTATTGAGCACCTTTGGGATGAACTGAAACGGCGAGTACGGGCACGAAATCCTGCCCCTACCACTCTCCAAGACCTTCAAGATGCCGTCGTTGCAGAATGGGACAACATTCCACAAGAGACTGTTGTCACATTAATAAGGTCCATGAGAGAACGCATGGAAGCAGTCATCAGGGCTAGGGGGGGTAACGCTAGGTTTTAAGTTAGTTTTAAGGACTTTGTTGTAATTTTTGCTGATAAAATAAAATTTAACTTTTTAATCATTTGCATTAGCTTGCTTTTTTTTATTCCCTGGTAAACAAAAAACCAAATCCATTGATTTATTCTGAAATTTAAATAAATTGCCTTTCCAATTATACCTTATAGTCATATGTATACCATTGATTAATAGGGTTAAAATGACTTTGAAGGGAATTCTTAAAGAGGTGCGATTTTTGTGACGCCGAGTGTAGTAGGCGAAACTACTATATTTTAAAGGCATCAAACTCTTAGCAATAGTATTCGTTTCAAAATATGTAAGCGGAAAACAAAACGTCAATACCTATTTTCAACGATTCTGGAATGTCAATTTGACAGATGCGTTTAATAATTCACAAAATATTCTTCAAAAAAAATGAAGTAAGTACCTACCTAATTTTTGAAACCTACTAGGTATTTTTTTTCATCTTTTCGTTATCTACTATTTTTATGGGTAAATATTTTAGAACTACTATATTTGACCGTCAAAGAGTTAGCAACCCTAGTCTGGTGACAACAATGGGAAACTCAATTATTTGATACAAAGTGACATGAGTGAAAGTTCACGTTACGCGATCCAATAGGTTAAAAAACTCACACTAGGTGAGGTTTTATTCGAACTCGATCGCGTTAACGTAAACGATCGCCTTTGTCAATAGGGCGCCACTAGCACATACCCACGAGCATAACCTCATATTCTTGTTTAATTATGTTATTAAATATAATAGCTAGGTATTTTGTGAAAATATATCAAAGTTTTAATTAATTTTATTTACCTAACTGTACTTTTAACTATGTATATTATGGCATCCTACGGCCATTTGAAAGTGGATTCTAGGTTATGCTCAGAATAAAATCATATTTGGTTGTCTTACATGACAAAAGTGAACGTTATTCTGTAAATACGTCTATCTCACCTGAATACTTAACCTGAACATATTTTAGAGTGATTTTTAGCTGCGTCCCAAAGTTTTCGAACATTTTCTTCTTTTGAAAATGAATAATTCCCTTCATTTCTACATCGAAATACACAGCACTGATGCAGTATTGTATAATATAATACACTTCCCAATTATGAACTCAATTAAAGGCAGAATTTCACGCTTTGAACGACTCGTCGAAAAACTGTTTACGGATTATGCTAGTGCTGCACTCTGGTGCCAGAACATTGCAGTAATATCCCCTATTTCTATGGAATAATTGTGTTTCCTATTGCTGCCACTAGACTGCGCTGATCCAGTTTCAATACAAATTGGAGTTTACGTTAACGCGATCGAATTCGAATAATAACTCACACTAGGCCCTCTGAACTTCGTAAGTTACCACCTGCCATTTTCGTATCCTAGAGACAAATCTTCTATACCTAGATGTACTCCAGTATCTAGGTACCTACCACCGGCGCATTCAAATTAGGTATTCAGCCTTTAACTAGAACAGTTGTCTGTTTGCTACGAACTAATCGATAGGAAACAGACGGAACTATTTTAAATTAAGTATTTATGCGAGAGGTGTATAGCATCGTTTAGTATCTAAACGGCTATAGGTCTACCTACTTATTTACATTGTTGAGGTTTCGTTAAATTTTTCGTGACCGCTATGACCATCTTCTTCAGGGTACATAAGTACCGGTCAAATGCGGTAACATTGCCTACATTCTAAAATGTTTAATGGTTGCCGCTGAGAAATGTTTTTTTGTCATATAGATAGCCGACTTGCTTTTAGTAATACCATACACAGCAAAAACGTTTCTCAGCGGCAATAATTTAACTTTTTAGAATGTAGGCAATGTTGAACATGTAGGCAATGTTACAGCATTTGACGGTACCAAACATTGAAGACGCGCGACTTGCAGGCTTCCGGCAGTGTGCTATGCGGGTGGCTGAAGCTGCCATAGGTTACATCTATTGGTTTATCTTTTTAGGTTCGCTGTAGGTACAGATAATTCCTCACAAATCTTAGCGAGCTATCGAGACATGTCACATAATAAATCATTTATGGCTTGTTTTACGATCTAAAAGGATGGGATTGGAATAGCCAGCCAACCGCAAAGTAAAATACCTTGTAGCCATCTGTATCGCTCCGCGACCACACGAAAAGGACCGCCGCCGAAGGGCCCACCGTCGCGGATTTGAAATTATAGAAGGTACATACTCTGATATCTATGGTACCTAGGTAGGTAAGATACAAAATACAACGCAATCTAGTCTTGAAACGACCGGCAACCTAATCCAATTACCTAATCAGTTGTTAGGTTACTGTGCTGATTTCTGTAGGTACTTCAGATAGGTAACCACAACGCAAAGATTATTGCCACAACGTCTTGTCGCCGTCGCGCGTCTGTAGAAACTATTTGGCATTTACAGCTTCTTAATTCGGTACCTAATGGCGTTTTCAGCATTCCGTAGGTACTTGAAAAGGAATTCATATTTATATGTCGGATCAGTCAGGATTTAGTCCGTTAGATTCAGTCATCATGTGGACAGAATATGGGTTTCGTGCAATGAAAACACACTGGGTATAAGGTACAATACACGGCATTTATTAAAACCACAATAATTTAGAACTAAATCAATTTAAAAATAAACTCAGACACTATAATTAACAAAGACATAGTTCATTTCACTTCAACAACGAATCGTAAGTACAGTTTCGGGACGTATTAGCTCCGTTGCGATCAGACACTGGATTCCTCGCTGTTGGCTGAAAACATCACGACTCTGTAGAAGCGCGCCAAAATGGTGGTGGTTGATCACGTGATCTCGATAATAGCACGCTTGCGATTCGTCGTTTCACGTTCATACTATTGACCGGATACGACATATAGGATATTTTTAGTAGCCTACATATTTATTACTTACGTAAATTATTGTGTTGGCAATAGTTGGCATAAATTTGCATGGCGGTTGGTGGCATGCAGTCTCAAATGTCTCGCTCGCTGATGGCAGTGCGTGGGTTGGACCATTTGGTTACCTTCAAAATGGCTGAGCTAAATGGTGCTGATTCAAGCGTCATGTTCGTGAACGGGATCTGTCAGTTGAGATTAGTCATCTCTTATCTGCCATTGCGTATGTCTTTTCGTTTGTTTGTTTTGCTCTTCACACGTTATTTTCACCTAAAGAAGCAACAAGAGTAATGTACAGAGGTAATCAGGATTTTGTATAAACTTGATTAAAAAGAGTGTCTGTGGAGTTTCTTGCTTGTTCTTCTCCATAGTCAACTACCCTATGTTTTAAAACGAGCAACTACCTTTAACTTTCTGACTAACAGACTAACCGACACCCTAACAATTTAAAGGATTAATTGAAATAAATGCTTTGACTTTGCTATTAGGTACTTAGCCATAGTACTTAGCATTGTGCGTCTGTCTGTGAAAACACTTTTTCACAGAAACGCGTGGTACCAAGTTGTTATCGACATAAAACAGGTAGGTACCTGCTTACTTAAATAGGTCTTCAGGCCCAAGAAACTGTAACAAATCAAGCGTTCAAGATAAAGTGTACCTAATAATAAAATTACGCATAGCCTACCGCTTCCTTAACACTCGCAAATAAATCGAAATCTACCTACATAGTGTATTTCCTGTTCACCTACAACCATGGAAAATTGGCAAGAAGCAAGGTCTCACAGTACAGGTAAGGAAAAAACCAAATTAAAATTGTTAATTTGTAGTTAGTCAGTTACTTACTTACTTTTAACTTAGGTACCTACATTTGCAGTTGGAGCATCGATAGTGATGTAGAACTATGTATGTAGGTAGGTATGGGAGAACATTTAGCTGCGGGCAGCCGGCCACAGACTTGAGACGATACCCGCAGGGCGCGACTCCTACTCGAGCCACTTCGTTTATTATTTGAAGGAAACAAACTGATGTGCGGTTGACTGTACAACCAATCAATCATTTAATATCTTGATCAGCGTAGAAGTTGTCGGAAAAGCACAACATTTAAAAGTCTTGAATCATGTAATACCGGTATCTAGTTCCGTCACATTAACTCACAATCCTCGGAATACTAGGAAAGCTCATCTCTCGCTCATTTCGTCGAAATCTACCCAAGGGAGTTTATTACAGAATAGAACAAATACAACTGCCACGTACGCTTCAACTCTGCTCAAAGCGCTCTATCACATGGAGTTAGTCGTCGCTTTGATGAAAATCGAGAAGTTGCCACGGAGTTACTGCATTTTATTGGCAAAGTAAATATAACAGTTTATTCATCAGTGTGTCCAAACACTCCGGGACTACGTTTTAAATTGCAATTTTGTATTTGAAAAGTTATAAGTACGTCTGTTACGATCGTACTTACTTTTACAATATTGTACCTCTATACCCTGTTCACAATAAGATTAGACATTTACTCAAACCTTTTTTACAGTCCGTTCAACAGATTTTGACTTAGGTATATTGCGTTGGTAGCATGACAAATGGCAACTGCAGTAAACAGTTGTTATTGTAACCACTTTTTTGCCTCTAATGTCATCCTTAAGCCTACGGAATAGAAGTTCAAATCGGTTGAAGGGACTGTAAAAAAGGTTTGTGTTTATGTCTAATCTTAATTGTGAACAGGGTATAGTTGCGTTGCCATAGGATTTTGAAATCCTTCTAGTAAAAAAATCGAGATTAATTGAACTTTTGTAAATAATTCGAAAAATAACCGATTTATTTGCTGATATGTGATAACCTAAGTACTCTTTATTTTGGGAGAGTAGGTACCTATTAAAATTTGTTTGCGTCACTTCTTGAAGATGAAATGACGTAGCGTGTACCAAATGGAGTACTTTTAGCGCAATGAGCTCCGACCACCGTCAATAGAGAGCGTAATAATATGATGATCACAGATTTTTTTTGTAGCCAATTTTTGCTGAGCTTGGCATGGACAACTTCTGGTTGTAACAGGAAGGCGCCACAACCCTCGCAAACAGTGTGCGGGCCTCATTGCGCTGTGAGCTAGTCAATGATTATTATCAAATTTCCAAAAACGGTGATTTTGACTGGCCACTGAGATCGCTCGAGTTGAGAGCACCTCGCAGACCACGGTGTTCCCCGCTTCAAGCGGGTAGAGTCCCGGACTGCGAAACAACTCAAAGGTAATATTGGAACAGACTACAACGCTTCACTTTGTCTTGGAAAATTCTAAAAAACGAGTTCATTGAACTTTCCGCTGTTAAGGCGACAATTTACAGTAAATCACTTATCAGCAAACAAATGTGTTTTTATTTTCTCGAAAAATTAACAAAACAATAAAGTAAAGAAAGAGAGACATAATAAAATAAAAATACTAAACTAAGATATTTATTATTTACCTATTTACAGTTTATTTATTTGTTTTAATGGCCCAGTGGTTAAGGCACCCACCACTGATGCACGAGGTTGTGGGTTCCCAACCGGGCACGAATGTGACTTTTCCTATGACATAATATTATGTAAGCACGAGTTTATCTTACTGACATCGGTGAAGGAAAACCACCGTGCAACCTGGACTTACAATAACATGGTCATCTGACCCCAAACTAGGGATCCTGTACTATGGGTGTCAGACTGAGTCAGACAGCTGATATACATACACAAATACATTTAAATACATACATATATAGATATACAACACCCATATTCGAGGCTAACACAAGTGCTCATCACACAAATAATTACTCTGGGCGGGAAACGAACCCGCAACACGCTGCGCAGCAGTCAATAGCTCAGCCACTGCGCCAACCGTGCCAATAAATATGAGCCTGAATTCGCCAATCCGCGTTGAGTAAGCCTGGTAATCAATGCTCGTGGATTCTCTGTATGAAGGCAAAAGATACCTTTTCCCTATTGTGGGACAATACTAGGCTGGTATATTTCATATTTTTACACACAACACACTAGTCCCTTTACATATTCCCAACACTTGTCCAAATCAAGTTATGGTAGATGGAAAAAAGTAACCCACTAGGTACCTACTGCCGCCATTACCATACCTATTTGTTTTATTTGTTGATTTCCACACTTCAAAACAAACTTTGTCCGTATGGTGTCGGACGTAAAGAATAGCACCATCCCATATCTTCCCGTGGGTGTCGTAAGAGGCGACTAAGGGACTTACCAGAGAATGGGCAGCAGCGTTCTCTGTGCCTTTGTAAAAACTATACTGCGATCGCCAACCTGCCTGCCAAGCGCGATTATGGCAAAACCCCACATTTCTTGGGGGAGGCCTATGTCCAGCAGTGGACGTCTTTCGGCTGAAATGATGATGATGACACTTCAACAATACAAACCATTATAATATATACTACCGTAGTAGTTATTGTGTTGTATTGTGGAAAGGTAAAAAGGTAGTTATTTTGTCTCATGCTTTAATGAGTCGATAGAGAATAATTGAAAAAATAATAGGTAACAGTAAATTTAATCAAATTGAACAACTTTAGTAAGTACTATTAATTACCTCTTCTGTGTGGGTACAATCTACAAACACAAAGCCTGTATATAGTGATACGTATGCGGGACCATTAGGTACGCGATACACATACACACACATCAAAAAAAGTTTTGCGATCACTAGCATAAGCTGATATAATTTATAAATTGATCTTTAAAGAAATACCCTGTTTGAAATTGAAAATTAAAACTATATTTTATTTTTTATATACATATTTAGGTTTAAGTTCCAGTTACATACATGGAAAAACGTTTTTTACAAAAATAACTTTAAATCGGCAAGTACTTAGGCGGCATTGGTTTTGTTTGTGGTTTTGTATTGCCACCGACTTGCGAATTTAAAGTTATTTTTCACTTTTTGAAGGTGGTTGTCCTTTTTGTAAAAAATGTTTTATTTTACGCTTTTTAGTGTCTACTTATTATCATATAAATTAATTCCAAACGGTGACCAAAAAATTTCAGTCGTCCCTTAATTTTCCACCCTCGGTCGGTATATTTTCATGAAATTTAAGGGACGAACTTTGAGGTAAATCATCATCATCACTTCAGCTGAAAGACGTCCACTGCTGGACATAGGCCTCCCCAAGGGGGGGTTTTTCCATAATCGCCACGCTTGGCAGGCGGGTTGGCGATCGCAGTATGGTTGTTACAAAGGCACAGAGAACGCTGCTGCCCATTCTCTGGTGAGTCCCTTAGTCGCCTCTTACGACACCCACGAGAAGATATGGGATGGTGCTATTCTTTACGTCCGACACCACACGGACATTGAGGTAAATATACACTATCAATTAAAAAAAAGTATCATCGAAATCGGGCTACACTGAAAAAAGTTATCCGTGGTCAAAGATTAAAAACAAAGTATATATAAATACCTGTCGAATTGAGAACCTCCTTTTATTTTGAAGTCGTTTGGAAAAGAACATCGAAATAAATAATGCTATTTTGTAAATCTGTTTGGGCATTACTAAGTAGCTCTATCTTTAAAACACGATTTCTTAGGTACTGCACTTAAACTGCCTGTTATAACTAGCTTTATCTTTAAAACACGATTTCTTAGGTAGGTACTGCACTTAAACTGCCTGATTTGAATGCAGTAGGTACCTACCTAAAAAGCGTGTTAATTTGTGTATTTTTTAATTATTAATTTATTTTTGAGTCTTAATACCTATTAAGGATGTGGTTACTTGTACTGTTGTCAATTTCAAGATTTATCATTTATTTAGGACAATTTAACGAGCCTGTACACGAGTAGAATATGTTGTTCCGTTATCGAGTTCCAGAGCAAGGCAATTGTTACAAGACGATACACGACTAGGATACGTTGATCTGTTACGTAGTTCCAATGCCGGCTTTCCAGCTCCATCATCAGAACTTGGCATTAGATCATGGTCAAAGTGCATCTATCATCATCTAAGGAGCCCACATACAACTAGTATACGTTACTCCGTTAGGTATAGAGTTCAAGTGTCTATCTTCCGTTTCCATCATCAGATCAGCAGCGCCTCAAGTCTGCTATTAGAATAGAGTCAGAATGGTCTATCATTGATTTCATAATTCTTGATTTTGACAAGTTTTGGTAATCTACTAATATAATGGCGTCATTATGACCTTCCAATGGTCAACCACTGACACGCCATTAAAAGAAATGATATAGAATGGTAATCTCGTACAAAATGACAACAGAATGACAGACTTAGGCAGTAATGTACTAAAATTTTGACAGTTCCTTTGATCAGTGACCTACCATTAGAGCGTCATTGTACAGTCATTGCTTTTAAATCGACCGACCATTGATCGACCATTATGAATTTAGCAGAATACAAACTTTTAGCAAAATGACAATGGGATCGTATTGGAATGACGAAATTATAAAAATAGCAGACTTGGTGAGTTTGATGGTAGGTATCACATTTTATATTGTCATGCTTACATTACATACATTTGTATTTGCAAAGTTTCAAATTGATACGATAATAATAGAAGTTGGTTAAATTCGACATCCAAGATTTTCTTACATATTGTGTAGTTAAGTAGTTACAACCCAGGGGGCCAAGTCTGCTATTTTTATAATTTCGTCATTCCAACACGATCCCATTGTCATTTTGCTTAAAGTGCTAAATTCATAATGGTCGATCAATGGTCGGCCGAATTAAAAGCAATGACTGCAAAATGACGTTCTAATGGTAGGTCACTGATCAAAGGAACTGTCAAAATTTTTGCAGATTACCGCCTAAGTCAGTCATTCTGTTGTCATTTTGTACGAGATTACCATTCTATATCATTTCTTTCAATGGCGTGTCAGTGGTTGACCATTGAAAGTCATAATGACGCCATTATATTAGTAGATTACCAAACTTGTCAAAATTAACAATTATGAAATCAATGATAGACCATTCTGACTCTATTGTAATAGCAGACTTGAGGCCGTAAAGCTAATAAAAGCGTGTTATAAAAGCTTTCGGTGTATGCAGCCATGCTGGGCCTCAAGTCTGCTATTACAATAGTGTCAGAATGGTCTATCATTGATTTCTTAATTGTTGATTTTGACTAGTTTGGTAATCTACTAATATAATGGCGTCACTATGACTTTCCAATGGTCAACCACTGACACGCCATTAAAAGAAATGCTATAGAATGGTAATCTCGTTCAAAATGACAACTGAATGACTGACTAAGGCGGTAATCTGCTAAAATTTTGACAGTTACATTGATCAGTGACCTACCATTACAACGTCATTGTGCAGTCATTGACCGACCAATGATCGACCATTATGAATTTAGCAGATTGCGAACTTTGAGCAAAATGACAATGGGATCATGTTGGAATGACGAAATTATACAAATAGCAGACTTGGTCCTCTGCTCGCTTGAGCATTGCAACTCAATGTGTTTAGTAGGCAGGTAGGGTAAATCTTTCTTTTGATTTGATACAACTTCTTATTAAGCCCAGTGATGGGTTGCTGTTTCCCAAAGTACCTAGGTGGTTCGCAATCGCAACCCAATGGGTATTATTGAGTGAGAAGTTTTTTCTTACAACAATCACTGGGGTTTTTATTATTAGCTCAGAGCATGCGTCATTACGCACTTGTAAGCAGGTAGATCCGTCTCTATTTGTTCTAAGCCCATCTTGAAATTGGTCACGGCAACGCACCTCTTACTGTTTTTCTATTTGATTTTATTTTATATTTCTACTTTTCCTACTTTTATTATAAGTTACTAATACGGTGACGATTAGGGTAGGCTTATGCCCAGCCAGCAGGAGACGAAATATGTGAAAATAGTGACCTACCCAAAGTAGGTCACTATTTTCATGTAGGTACAGTCACCAAAAGAGATAAGTATCCATGTCGCCGGGAATAGTTGAAGTTTACTTAGAAACCAATGGAGGCTTTCAAATGAAATTTAATAAAATCATTGAACTGTTTATTCTCTATTAATTGTACTTTATATTATTCATAAACACCCATCGGTTTCTAAGTAAACTTCAACTATTCCCGGCGACATGGATACTTATCTCTTTTGGTGACCGTACGTACCTAATATGTGAGTGTACAGGTACTATGTGTACATATGAACCAGAGCAAACATTTATCATATACCTACCTAGCTGCATATGTGTGTACCTTTATGCCCTCAAGCCCGTCACAGACGTAGCTATAATATATATTAATATATTTCATAGCAACGCATATTACGATATTTTTTCTATAGTAATCATCGAGTGACAGACCCAGCTATAATATACTGATTAATTTTTTACGTCACCAAAATATGTGAACAGATATAGCACGGCATCATTATCATCATTTCAGCCGAAAACCATCCACTGCTGGACATAGGCCTCCCCAAAAGGGGGGGGGGGGTTGCCATAATCGCCACGCTTGGCAGGCGGGTTGGCGATCGCAGTATGGTTGTTGCAAAGGCACAGAGAACGCTGCTGCCCATTCTCTGGTAAGTCCCTTAGTCTCCTCTTACGACACCCACGGGAAGATATGGGATGGTACTATCACAATAAAGATATCTATACTTTACTGTGCCGAAGCGCTGCAGAAGCGAGGCAGCCGCAACAGCGCCCTCAGCGCGTTATTACATTGAACGCGGAGAGCGCTGTAGGACTTCTGCAAATAAGACACCCACAGATTACTGCACAGTTTTATTATTTTTTGTGGCATCCAAAGGGATGTGCTATTTTATCTTTTTCGTTGTGGTGGTTCGATTTCAATAATAATAATGGTTCTCTATAAAAGAACGCTGGTTTAAATGAGCGTGGTGCGTTGGTATTAGAAGATAGAGATAAGATTCTGATTCATGTAAAATAATTTTAGTAAGTACCTATTTTAAATAAGGAAAATTATAACTCTAATGATAGGTATGTATAAATTGTACAATACAAACTAGATTATTTAATAATATCTAGTCAATGATTACAGCCAATTACCATGAATAAATTGTTATTTACATTTACAATTTATTTTAATACAGTTTGTACAATTAATTATATTTGCACAAATGGTAGCTAAAGGAACATATATATGTACTTCCCACATAATGGTATGTTATAAGATACATCGCTGTTTACTATCTATGCATGCTATTGATGCCCATTCTTAGTAACGTTGTGCAAAAAATATTGCAAGGAAATGGCTTTTAATGTTGGTGTGTAAAATCATTAGTCAATAACGTGCAAACATTATGCTTACAGGTGCACGAGACAGTAGAGGTGTCGAGCGACGTTAGGAGAGGTTCCCAGTTTGTACCAGAACAAAAAAATATCGCAATGATGGGAATGGCTTTGACCGTTCGTAAGAGATGTAAAAAGACCCTTTAAAAAGTCGAAAGACACAAAAGTTCTTCTGTCTTCGTACGAGAATACCTGGTTACGGAGAAAATGAGCTTTTTTGAAGGAAAACCAGTTTTAAATACTATGACTCAACTGCCTTCACGATTCCATACTGTTGCATGGACACATAAGCACAGTGGTTCAAGTGCGTTGCTCGCTACCGTACCGTACAGGGTATCACACCAAAAATAAAAGTACATAGGTTGGTTACCAGCAATTGCAGACACGGTTGGCGCAATGGCTCAGCGATTGGCTGCCGCGCTGCGTGTCGCTGGTTCGATTCCCGCACGGAAAACATGTCTGTATAGCCTACAATTTGTTGTTTAGAATCTGGTTGTTTGTATATGTGAGTTTATATGTTTTTAAGCGCACCCACAATACAGGAGAAAGAATCATGACGAGATTCATACATTCATTTGTATAAAAAAAAAGCATTTAGAGGAGAAATATTTTCCAATGTGGAGAATACATTACCAGGAGTCGATTGATATATTTACCATATTTTTAAACTCCTGCATAATTAAAATATTTTAAAATGAAAATAAGTTTTTCGTTTCATCTCGTTGCCGATTTTGTGTTTATAAAAAAAAGAAAGTGACGAGATCCGTTAATGTTACTTATTAACGGATCTATCAAATTGGTAGACAAGTGAAATGCGAATCGTCGTTTACAATGGCGGAGTCGAAAAAGTACATTAATAATTAATCATTATAATCAAATCAAATAAATCATTATTTGTGACAATATTTCCCATAAAACGACCGTTAGTGTTATTGTGACTATCAGGAATAATCGTTCTGGAATAATGAGCTTTTTGTTAAATTATTCACTTTTAACATCCATCTTTATTGCGGGGTTTTAAAAATATTGTAAGAAGATACTCTTTAGGTACCCAAGAATTAGAATTAGAAGTATAAGAATTAGAATTTCAACTTCTCTAAAAATCGTTATTTTTTGTACTCCACAGCCTGGCCGGCAAACAGGATCGGCCGAAGATAGACTGCCGCGGTCGGCTCCTAGCTTTTGGACGAAGGTCCCCAGGCGGTCCTATTAGTAGGACCCGCCCTGGGAGCAGCAGGCACGCGACAGCTCGATGGCTCGACTTAGGCCTGATACCGACTCTCGGTTGTGGACTGGTCGACTTTTACGTTATCAAGACCGTGTTGTTTGTTCGAAACCGAAATCTAGACTGACTCATTTGACAGATTTCCTTCAAGCTCCTCCGAAATTCTTATTATTTTCTAAGTATGAATTTACTTCTGGAACGTTCGTATCGT
This sequence comes from Charanyca ferruginea, assembly GCA_947361185.1. Lineage (NCBI taxonomy): Eukaryota > Metazoa > Arthropoda > Insecta > Lepidoptera > Noctuidae > Charanyca > Charanyca ferruginea. The sequence continues at coordinate 888,182 of OX376055.1, read as the reverse complement.
CATATAGAGGGGTATTTTAGAACCGGCCAGGACTAAATGTAGTCTGCCAGTTATATTTTTATATTATTAGTGCATAAAGGATTTTTAAGAACACCAGATACATTAGCAAGTATCCAGCAGTTTAGTAGAAAATGCAGTAACACACACTTATCAGACAACAGTAAGGAGAATTTAAGTTGCATATGCTAAAAACTAATTAAAAAGAATTACTGACAATTGTCAATGTTGACAACTGTCATTAGAAATCGTAAACGTCTTACTAAAGAAAATATAAATATTTAATTAGAAAACACACGTCTTTATCAAGCTATGGAGACCAAAGGTAATTAATTATCATTACAAGATTCCAGGAATCCTATGAAAAACAAATAGGTATTATAAAATAGAAACAGCAATTGAGAAAAATGATTGGATGCATAAAAAAAGTTAGTATAGCATATACTACGAGGGCGGCACTGAAAATTTCGGGAATCAATCGGGACACAACATTACTATTTAAAAATGTATTTATTGCTTTTCGAAGTATTCTCCGCGAAATTTGACACATTCATTTTTCCATACGATGGAACCAATTCCACCATTCGGAATACCATTCGGAAGTTGGGGTTTCCAAAATGGCCGTTTTGTAGGCGTCCACAGCTTCTTCAGGTGATGAAAATGTCTGACCACGCAATTTATTCTTTATTTTAGGGAAAGTATAGAAATCATTAGGGCTTAGGTCGGGGCTGTACGGCGGATGGTCTAATAATTCTATGTTTTCTTGCTCTAAAAACTCTTTTGTTCTGTGCGCGGTGTGAGAACTCGCATTGTCGTGATGGAGGATGATGCGGCGGTTGCAGTTCTCTTTACGGAGTTCAGAAACGACCTGTGGCAAACAAATGCTAGCATACCATTCTGCATTAACCGTTCTTTGTCCCTCAAGAGGAATAATCGCAACATGGCCGGTTTAGGAGACAAACGTGACCACCATTTTTTTTGCAACACTCCGTGAACGAACAATTTTTGTTGACTTTAACTCATTTTCGAACACCCAAACTCGTGATTGGTTTTTTGTTTCGGGTTCGTACGCGTATATCCAGGATTCGTCACCTGATACGATGTTGTATACAGCATTTGAGGATCCTGCGTGGAATCTTTCGAGAGTTCTGACGCACCAAGTAACGCAACGCACTTGAGCATTACGGACTAGGTAAACTTGCGCTTAGTTTAGTGAAATCTTATTTAAATGATAGACAGCAGCAAGTTCAAATAAACGGGGTGAATTCACATGGTTTAAAAGTACAAATGGGAGTTCCACAAGGCTCAATTTTAGGTCCTTTCCTCTTTTTAGTTTATATTAATGATCTTCCCCGGTTATTCAAAAACCAACCACAAATGGTGTTATTTGCCGATGACACGTCATTAATTTTTAAAATAAATAGACGGGCTCAAAATCTTGACATCGTAAATAACGCCTTACTGGAGGTACAAAAGTGGTTCACGGCTAACAATTTAGTATTAAATGGAAATAAAACTAAGTGCATCAGATTTGCTTTGCCAAATGTCAAAAATAGTGAGTGTGACATAGTATTGAATAAAGAGAAACTGGAATTCGTCGATAAAACCGTTTTTCTGGGATTGACGCTCGACTCAAGGCTACAATGGGGTCCTCATTTAACATCTCTCGCAGGACGGCTAAGTTCGGCAGCATATGCTGTCAGAAAGATCCGGCAATTTACTGATGTGGATACCGCGAGACTGGTCTATTTTAGTTACTTTCATAGTATTATGTCTTACGGTATTTTATTGTGGGGAAGAGCTGCAGACATCGATTCTATTTTTATTCTGCAGAAAAGAGCCATCAGAGCCATTTACAATCTGCGTATGCGCGATTCTCTAAGGGAACTGTTTAAGGAAATTAACATAATGACGGTGCCTTGTCAATACATCTATGAAAACATCATGTACGCTAGAAAAAATCTGCATCTTTTTGATAAAAGAGGTGACAGACATAATTATAATACTAGAAATAGGGACCAACTAGTTCAACCAGGTTTCAGACTGGCTAAAGTAGATTCGTCTTTCATGGGGTACTGTTTAAAGTGTTACAATAAAATACCTCCCCACATTGTTCAACTAAATGAGACAAAATTTAAGTCTTGTATTAAACGCACGCCTATACAAAACAACCAATAAGCAACTAAAACACGACTACGAAAACTATAGGGTGAAGATAATAGAATCTAACCTATTAAAGTTTGGAAGTCAAAAAAGGGCGTATAAGCAACTCAATACTGGTAAAAAGTGGATTCCAAAGTTAAAATCAAAAGAACCTCAAAAACACACGCAAACAAGGAAAGACATAGTTAAAATTGCCTCAGATTTTTACAAAGACCTTTACAGCGACATAAACTATAAAATCAAAACTGATCAAAATCATGCAGGGAGTACAACAACGTCATTATTGGTCAAACCCTTCGAAGAATCTGAAATCATAAGAGGAATAGACAGGCTTAAACAAGAAAAAAGTCCCGGGCATGATAATATCCCAAACGAAGCTCTCAAATTAGGCAAGTACCTACTGGCTGGTCCTCTATCAAACCTTTTTAATAAAATCCTCCAAGAGCAAAGAGTACCTACAACATGGGCCGAGTCATGAATTATACTGCTTTACAAAAAGGGGGACGCGTCAGATATGAATAACTACCGCCCTATTAGCTTGCTCCCTACTATGTATAAACTATTCGCGGCATGTTTAAACAAGAGAATAGAGCCAGATATAGAGAAGCACCAACCCATAGAACAGGCAGGATTTAGAAGCGGTTTTTGCACAATCGACCACATCCATACTTTAGAACAAGTAATTGAAAAGCACCAAGAACGGCAACAATCTTTATACCTAGCTTTTATTGATTATGCAAAGGCTTTTGACTCTATATCCCACGACAGCCTATGGCAAGCACTAGACCATCAAGAAATCCCTAAACCTTACATAAACATCCTGAAAGATATCTACAGCAAAAGTGTAAGCCGCGTGAAACTCGACAGATTGGGACCAATAATAAAAATATGTAGAGGCGTGAAACAGGGAGACCCGCTATCACCTACAATCTTTATATCAGTTCTACAACACATAATGAAAGATCTAGACTGGAAACAAAAAGGTATAAACATAAAAGGGAAAAACCTGAATAACCTTAGATTCGCTGATGATATAGTCCTCTTCTCAAGATCAGCTAAGCAATTAAAAGAAATGGTAACAGACCTATGCAAACTAAGTAACAGTATAGGATTACAATTAAATACATCAAAAACTAAAATAATGACTAACTCGGTCCAAACGCCTATACTAGTTGACGATTCACAGAGCTTAGAGTATGTAGAGAGCTATATATATTTAGGGAAAAGCATTTCATTCAGTAATTCCAGAAACAAAGATGAAATTGACAGGAGAATGAACATGACGTGGAGCAAGTTCTGGAGCCTAAAAGAAGTAATGAAATCTAAACTACCCTTGAATCTAAAAAAGAAAGTTATGGATGGATGTCTACTTCCCTGCATGTCATATGGATCACAAACTTGGACATACAACAACTATGCAAGGGACAGAATACAGAAGACCCAGCGAGCTATGGAAAGGAGCATCCTGAATATTAAATTGAAGGATAAACAAAAATCAGAAAATATACGCAAAAAGACCCAAGTAATAGATGCTCTCCAGCATATGAAACGACTGAAGTGGACGTGGCAAGATCGACTGATGGAAGGTGGACAGAACTGGTTACGAACTGGTTAGGTCCAAGAGGCAAGAGAGCCAGAGGACGTCCTAGAGAACGTTGGCTAGACGAAATAAAGAAAATTGCTGGAGAAGACTGGGTAAAGAAAGCGAAGACAAGAAAAACCTGGAAACTGTTGGAGGAGGCCTATACCCGCCAGGGGCCTTAACTGAAAATATATTTTTTTAATTAAAACTATTTAGTGTTGTTAATAATCTGTATGTTAAGGAAATAAAAAGGGCTTTATTATTATTATTATTATTATTAAACGCACGCTATGCAACCGAGCATATTATAAGTTGAGTGATTACATCACTGATATAAATGCTTGGCTGGATGCTGGTCTAGCTCCACAGCCATAAGGGTTCATAGATTAATTGATTAGCATTTGTAACAATTTTTGGAGCTGCTGAAGATGTAGATCTATATTATCAATGCATTGTATAAACTCAATGTGTTAGTATTATATAATTTTTCGTAGCACATACATGTGAGCACTATGTTCTTTAAAGCTACCATTTACGAGGTATACCTCTGATTGACTTGAATATGCCCTGGCGGTTGGGAGAGTCATGCTCGCTTGAGTGTCTCGCTGCCGGTGGCGCATGTGTTGGATCATTCGGTTCCCTTCAAAATGGTTGAGCTAAATGGTGCCGATCCATGCGTCATGTTCGTGAACGGACGCCGTCGGTTGGGACTGGTCATCTCTTAGCTGCCTCGGTTATTTTAAATTTTGGTTTGAATTGTTATTATAACTATGTTTTTCTCTAGACCTCTTTTAACATGCAAGACGTGTTACATTGTTCTCACATTGTACCCTTAGATTCAACATGAATGATGTAACCTAAATTTGTAAAATTTGGCTGGTTTTAAAAGAGTGTTCATGGAGTTTCTTGCTCGTTCTTCTCCATAGAAACCTACTGTTTGGAACGAGCAACTGGCTTCAACTTTCTGACTGACTGACTCTGACAATTCAAAAGTACCTGTAAATGGTTTAATTGAAATAAATGATTTTGAGTTTTGCGTTTTGAGTTTTGCAAGCCGCTTTTTGCTTTTCACAGAGGGAAAACAACTTTTTTACACCTAATTGTTCATGCAAGATTATTTGTATTTGACTCATGCCAATGTCTAAGGTTGCCTGAATTTCGCGGTATGTCACATGTCGATCTTCCTCAATCAGCTTACACACATCATCAACGTTTTCTTGGGTGACTGCAGTTTTTGGACGACCTTGACGGGGATCATCACTGAGCTTGACACGTCCACGTTGAAATTCAGCAAACCAGCGATAAATTGTGGTTTTGGATGGGGCTTCATCATCAAATGCAGAAATCATCCGGTCAACACACTGTTTTTGTGATAAACCACTTCGAAAGTCATAATAAATCATCGCTCTTGAATTTTCTCGAGTCAATTCCATTTTCTCAACGACTAAACAAGTTTGACAAAACCTTGTGACAAGACCGAGAATCTTTTTTTAAATAAATAAATGGTATTCGATTTTTAAAACCAAGGAGCTTTCAATTAAAAAGATTTTAATATGACAGAAACAGTTGAAATATTCAATTCCTGATACTTTTAGTGCAGCCCTCGTATAGTGTGTGCTTTGATGTCACAGTATAAGTATTAGTACTACCGTACAGTAGCGACACGCTCCGCCTCCCTCTGAAACCGTTCCTCACCTCTCCCCGCGTCGAAGACTAACTCTGGTAATTGCGTTTTTGTTATCGTATACGTTTCTGTAGTCTATTATTTTAGTATTAGTGTAGGCAATTATATCGTTTCGTTTCTATGGAGTGTCGCGGGTGTGGTAATGTATTGTGTTCAAGCCTGTATTTTATATAGGTGCAGTTGAACGAATCAACAACTGCTACGATGGAGTCGAGGTAAGAAATAACAACACAGTATAAATATCAATAGTTTATTACATAAATTATAGCCAAGCTTACACTTCATTGTTTCTTTCACCTATACTGATTCATAGTAAAGATTTAAAACTGCACTAATTTTACTATATCTGTATACGACGCAGACGGGCGACCATCAAAATATACTCGAGGCAGGATAAACCTGCCCTAGTCGCACGCCTGCTTAATCTATATCAAAAGAATACTTATAAATAAAATCTAACATCACTCTATGTTATAATTAATTAGGCTATGATTGGTGTTACTACGGTTCCTATTCGAATTGCATCTGATAAAAATTATCCCTAATTTGATCTGCATAAGCATTTAAAACTAATTAATCGTTTAAGGTTATGGCTTAACAGCGTATCACAAAAAGGAGACGTTTCTATTGATTTGCGCTTTGATTTAAAAAGTCGTCATTATACACTTTCAATTGATAGCAGGATTTGGCCTTTATGGAATCGTATTATTCAACTGCATCAACATAGATAAAGTCTATGTGCTATGAGTGGCTCAAGCTGAGTACCCCCTACAAAGACGACTTGCTATAAATTGAGGCACACACTCTGCAAAATGCAGATAATATTTTTTGAGAATTATTTGCAGACATCTTGATTTTTTTAGGATATGACAATTTTGCAGAATATGCATTTTTAGTATCCTTTCATTAAATATTTATTTTTCAAAAAATGTTTATCATGGTACTTATTATCTCGAGTTAAGATGGTAATAGCCCAATGAGACATCAATCATTGAATCTGAATATATATAGCCTAAAATCACAGCGCAAACCAATAAGAAAACACATTTTATGACAGAACACTTTTCAAGATGGCGTCTCCAACCTGTCCGCCATCACCGTTTAATAGAGGCATACAATTATTGCTTTATTGAATACAGTTTGTTATCGGGTATATCTTATTACGTAAACATTTATCTCAATGACACAAAGGACGAATTAAATTGACCCAAGTGTATAAGGACCAATATTTTTCCGCCATTTGCACGAACTGTTGTGATTTTAAAAAGTCTGTTAGACTAACTTTCATATACTGGACTTAAAATTTGTTTTCGCTTGTTTGTTCAACGTATCAAAACTCTTATTATATATTCTTCATTTATTCTAGCTAATTTTTTAAGTATTTAGTAAATAAAAGTTATTTTTTATTAGAACTTTATTATAACTATTATACTATTATATGGGTTTGGTGTTATGATGGAATGACGAGGTTGTCGCATGTTGCTGTATGAGTAGACCTAAACATCTCTATTTTCATTCACGTATATTAATTATAATTTCATTCACAAAAACTAGGTGATTCACGTATAAAAACTAGGTGTCCTATGAGCATGACCTGTGACAATCTCGACAAAAGTATTTCTATCCATGAATATTTATAATTCGCTGTCAGAACATTGATTATTGCTAATTAACACTATCGTCGTCAAAGAATAACGTTACTGTACTGTTAATATCAAAAGCTGCCAAGTAGAATACTTGAGTTACAGATATAGATAGACCTAGATAACGCAAGAGCAACTACTTCGCGTGCCTATTTTCGTGCCTAACTTACGATAAAAAATCGTGAGTAAAAAAAATTTTGTAAATCTTTCCTTCCATCGGTAAGTCATTTTGTGATTAATGTTATGCGTAATTAATTAAAAAAAAACAATTATCTATAATCTAATACCCTCAGTAATACCTGGTAATAAGGAATAATAAGGAAAAACAAAACATTCGTATTACATTGTGACGTCCAAAAAATGGCACGCTTGGTTTTCATACAGATCGTGATACTTGCGTTATCTAGGTCTATCTATATCTGTGGTTACATTATTATTGTAAAATGTGTGATTTATTAATTAAATATTTGAATTTCAAAAATTCATGAACAAAATATATGTGAACTTAGATATATACATTTCTATATACTTAATTGTTTATAATGTATGTATGTACTATGAATTGGTGTGATCCGTAGTATAAAGGCAATCTTAATTATGTCTACTAAACATAAGATCACAGTAAAATGGGAATACAAAATAGTGGATCAGACTACAATTGTGCAGATTTCAAACGATTTGAAAATATTTATGAATTTGGAGTACCGTAAAAAAAAATATTATTTAAAATAAAGGACAGAATAACATGGTATGAGGCATTAGTCAGTAGGTATTGTAATGGCAAGGAATTGTAAGTGTAAAACATAATGTAAGGTAAGAGAGTACAGCGTAAGTAACATAATATGGAGTATCGTTGATAAGGTCATAGGCACTCATTTGTTTAAGTGCCAAAACACAATATGTCTCAACAAAATAATATCAGTAGAAGTAATGTCCCGAACCTTGGAGCGAGTTACTCTAATTATATTTAGTTCGAGGTCGCGGGGTCCACCGATTATTGCTTATAGTTTCTGTTTGAAGTATTATCTAACTCTTAGCTAAAAATAAACTTTCAATCATGTCTGTGTTTAGAGAATACCGTTAGAAATACATTGTACGCATATTTACATTTGTAGATCGCATGAGGAAAGTTCTCCATCAAGTAATTTGTGACGTAACTACAAACAAGCCGGCACAATATTGTAAATATTTTTAAATATTTGCATGCAGTATGTATGGTTTACAATAAATTCGATACATATTTTCATACTATTACATCAAAATTAGTAATAGGTACACTACATCAAACAAATACCTGGAAGACAATCATAATGTAAATCAAAATATATTGTAGTGTCAATTTGGGAGCGCAGCGGTATATCTAACAGGTCTTTCTTTCGTTTTTAAAGACCGCATCTCTTTTAGAAATTATACGTACCTACCAAGATGACACCACCTGTATTATATCAGCTATTTGCGAGCAGGGTTTCACTATTAATATGTGAATAATTAAGGACTTAATTTTAACATTGGTTATCTTCCTACGCTAGCTCTAAGAGGCAAGTCGGGTATACGATAACTATAATATAAGGTATTACCGAAAGTTGATTCTTATTCGTTTCAGTTGTTATGTGTTAGAATATTATTAGGATATTTTATTAGTTGAGCCTTGAGCACAAAACGGATGCGATACAGCAACCTAGACGCTTTTGGTTGTGTGCTAGATTTTCGCTTACTGATATCTATACACACCACGAAGACACAAAAACATTGGTCGATTGATTGAATTTGATACCCTACTCACATGCATATATGTTGGGACACCTTGCTGCGTTTTAAATTGGAAGTGGGCATCACGGAAAACCTATCAAGTTTCGTTTGCAATATTATTCGTGGTTAACCAAACATACGACTGTATAGGTTCGCTTAGTAAAACAAATACAACGATTGGTATTTGTATGTCGAAAAATATTCCTCTTTTCCATTCATATTTTTGGTTCCAAAAAGTTATTCAAAATACTCATTTTATTTCCACGAAGGAATAACGAATCGATGTTTTATTTGAGTTATGGAAACGCGTTCGAGCATTTAATATTTCATATACCTATGACCATAATAGTTGTAACTGAAAGACCCGTAATACTCGGGAGCCACCACGAAGCTCTGTCTGTGACAGAATAATCTATTCTTCCATGACCGGTAAAACAAGCACGGTTAGCATCGCTCAAAGGTATGGCGTGTCAAAGGTACGACAGCAAACAATCACTGCTCACAGCACTCACGTGCCCGGGGCAGTCATTGCATTACTAACCGATCGACATCTGCCTTTGATATTGTACCCGCTATTTGCAACCAAACACGTTTTGCGACGGCACAAAGCATAATTGGGTGCAATCCTCATTAACAGTTCACAGAAGCACTTGACATCTATTCCGCAATTATTCTCTAATTAATTTCGCGGTATTAATACTCAAACAATACAATACTCCTTTTAGAATGTTGTGTTGGTTGCAAAATTTACACTTCTTCTCAATGACGTTAGTTAATAGTTTATAAATTCCTTTGCAGAAACATTTTTTTACAAAGGAAGAACAGGCAAGTGTATGTTATTTTAACTGAATGTAATCCTCGAGAATTTTTTCCATGGATCTTTATGTTCACTGGGTCAAAAGAAGACTTTCAAAATGTTACGGCCCCATGAGCTACTTCCTGATAAGATTTAGTAACAATAATGATTATGAAGCAAAGTATATAATTTAGTTAAAAGTAACCTATTACAGAAACAACTTAATTTACTGAATCATCATATTTTAATGTGAACCTAAAAGTAAATTAAACGCATAGCGGACGGTTAGGTTAACTGTTATCTCATGTCCTTGCGTGTTTCCCTTTGAATTATAAATTCGCGTCGACCCTAGCACGTGCTTTTCGAAGCAAGAATCTCGAGGTGGTAATATTTTAGTAAAGGATGGATGGATAGATACATAAGTTGATGAGTAATATTAGCACAAAAGCGGTCTTATCGCAAAAAGTAAATAAACAAGGAAATAATGCATTGCTACCATCATAATGATGAAAAGAACTCTTATGTAAAACGATCACTACTTGTGAAAACTGTCAGAATGAGTTTGACAGCAGAGAGGAGCACAGCTTAAGGCTGCGTTTCGAGATGTGTAGGATGTGTAGCAAGGGATGTGTAAGAAACTAGCCAATCACAGCGCTAGCTTAGTACAAGTTATGACAATGAAGCGGTATCATTGGTCAGTAGACCAATGATACCGCTTCATTGTCATAACTCAGTAGAGAGTGTAGAGGGATGTGTGTGATACTTCACACACATCCCTCGCTACACATCTCTGGTGGAAACGCAGCCGAACGTACCCTCACTTGCGGAAGCGTTTGAGGGGCATATATTTCAGTGTTTATCATTTTGGCTGGTTAGGACAAGCTATTTCAAAACTATGAATGCTGTATTTTTCTCACCGCGACCGTGTTTTTCTGTTACGGTCAAATTGTTTCAGAATATTTTATATTTATTAAGAGATAACTGAAGCTTCATAATATGTTATTAGAAACTTGTAAGACACAGGGCAAACCAAAGCAAAATTGAATAATAAACTTTATTTCCATGAGTGAAAGTGCAAACAAAATCAACGGAGTGCGCTCAAGGACGCCCAAGGAGCCCTTTGATGTCTGCGTCGAGGTTTGTACAACTTTGCACTTTATGACACTGATAGGAAAATGCACTTTTAAATGTTATCAGAAAATACTCTGCTTTGCACTCCATTTTGACCTGCGCGGCGCATAAGGTTTCTAATGAAGTGGAAATTAAAACCGACGGATCTACCTAATTCGCGACCGTAACGTGGTTACTCATAAGGCGATACGACACAGGATTGCATCAATGGTCGATATGATTAGATATATAATGTTTTGGTAGAAGGATTGACACCATTTTTTGAGAAGTTGAAACTTAGATACATTGGCTAGTTGTCATAGTAATGGAGATGTTTTATTTATATATCGTCCTTCAAGAATGAAGCCTATTTTAATCAAGCCGGCAACGTATATCTGTGACTCCTCTGGTGTCGCGGGTGGTGATGAGCGACAATGATCACTTCAGGTGACCCGTCTGTTCGTTTGCCACTTCTAACATAATAAAAAAGAAGTCAAACTCACACACCTCACTTTGTTGTAATCCTCATTTGATTTGTATTTTTTGTGTTGTAATGTGTCTTTTGTGTGCATCAAGTAAATGTTTTATCTATCTATCTATCTAAACTTTTGAAGTTGTAATAGCGATAATATTTTTTGTTGTATTCTGGAACGTGTGTTACGGGCACTAAGTAATCTATTTGATGAAATTGGTTTATAAAATGACTATATCCAGTGCCCGTCCCAATATCTCAAAAAAATTGTGTCGGTCCCTACACCAAACAACCATTTATCCCATTCGTTCTCAAAGGAACTCCGACCGAGTTAGCTAGTCATCTCGGTCGGAGTTCCTTCTAGAACGAATGGGAAAAATCCTCAACTGTAATCGTTCATTGAACCAGGTAACTAACTGCATTCAAATTGCGGCGATATCGACAGTTTTTGCGCCCCGAAATAACTAATAGCGCAGGACGATCGTTCGGCTTTTTAGCATAAAAAGAAAAAAACTCTTTTAAAAAGGGTGCATATTACAGGTTTTTTTAAAGCACATGCTGTAGTGCTGCCATTTGGAATGCAAACGGTTCATTTTTCTGTAGGTGGCTTTGTATGCACTCGAGCACAGAACGGTCGTTGGTTGCATTGCAAGTTTGCAACATGTAGATAGGTTCTTGGCGCGGCACAGTCTCCAGTGCCTTGGTAACCACAAAGACATTTAAGGCTGTGGTAGTGACGGCTAAAACGCATACTTGCTCGCCCAAACTCTCGTTAGTCGCGATCTTCGAGGCATTTCAAAATACTATTAATTTCACTATTCGGCTACAAGAAAATTTTTATATGCCCAACTGTGCACTATCTCAAGCAGCGGAGTAATTACTTTACAACGTTTATAAGGAGGATATCGTAGAGCTCAGGTTTAACCTAATTATGTCAATTGTTTGTGAGCACAATGTTGTGTTTCTATATTAAACATATTCCTTAATTTTGAATGACTTTTTTACAGCAATCGTAACAAACAGTTAATTTAAGGTATATATTATATGACTGACATATTATTTTATTAGGTAAGCAAACATCTTCATGTGTAAAGGTGATGAATGCATACGTCACCGAGTGACGTCATCGAGAAGTGCATACAAGTTAAGAGGGTCTCGAATTTAATCTTTCTCCTTTTGTAGCTACCTACGTACCTACTTTAGTTATATCTAGCCTGAGTCTCATGTTGGTACGTCAAAGTTCAGCAAAGATAAATTATACAACTACAATCACTTTTTATAACGCTAGTAAAAGACAAAGAAGAGAAAATAAACATGACAGTAGATTCGAAACAGTTCAGTTCGAGTCGTAAAACTGCAAGGCAAACGCGCGCAGTATGGAACACTAGCGTTGGCCGGAAAAACGATATTTAAGATCAACACGAAGTGATCAAACACAGGCCAAACAGGTTCCCTACCTGACCTTAGCCGCGAACTGTTTTAAAAATATGTTATTAAACTTAAGTCGCGGATAATTTGCATACGTAATATACACACGCTGGCTCCTAAACTGGATGCATTTTTTGTTACATGTTGCTGATGACAAACTCTCCGTTTTAACGAGAACACACTGTTGTGGTAATTTTTTGAAGTGATTTTAGATAAGTAAGTACTACAATAGCATAAAACCCAGCTCGCAAATCGCTGAAGCAAAATGAAACATACAATAAATATTAAGTAGATGTGCACAAATCACAGTAAATGCTTGTGAACCTGATGTATAGATTATAGTTCAACAGTATTACCAAAGTAATAACAATTTTCTTACGGAAATCTTAAATTTTCAAATGTACAAGATGAAATGGATATTTGAGCAATTTTAATGATTATGAATGAGACTTGACCACAAACTACAGCCACCACATAACATTACGTATAAAAATATGAACTTAACATTTTAAATTACGATTAAACTTAAAAAAATTAAACACTGATTATTTATTTCGTGGTGGAGACGGTAGGTGGTGCGCGTATCGTTCAGATTACCGCTCAGCTGTCGTCGAAGACGCGAAGCATTCAAACATCTTTACATTCGCTTTGTAACATCACAAGCTGGAAAGCTAAGCACTTAAAACTATATTGGCATTTCTCAATAGGTACATTATTATGAACAGATTTGTTCATTAAATAAAACTCATACCTACGAGTATCGTTAACATTTACAGGCAGTGTTAGGTCGGGTGCAGACGAGCAACTTCGACTTTACGTCCAACATAGCACATTGGTTGTGTGGTTTAAGGATAAAAGAAAACCTTTTGTAAATTATAACATATATGGAAATGTACACAAATACACCTACACATAATGACATGATAAAATAGAATTGTCAATAATACATTTATTAAAAAAATATGTTTGTAGATAGTAAAGTGAACATTTTTAAAAATGTCTCAACTTGAAATCTAGTACCAACTAAAGTGTATTTATATTGAAGCACTTATTGTCGAAGAATCTGGTACTTACAAAATATGAATAAAACCATAAAGTATAAATCAGTCTTTAAACTGTAAAATGTTGAATAATTATGTTGAAGTTAACTCATGTGTCTCCACCCTCACCAAACAGAAATCACAAAATAAAATATTTTAATAAGTATATATAGTTTTTTGAGTTACATTTTAAAGCAATTTAACACTAAATTATTCAGCCTTATGTACATGCGATGTAAAAAAGGAGTATATACGTACGAACTTAAATGCATTTTTGTGGCAATCTATAAATTAGTTAAGTACTTCAGTTCAATCACAATTTTTGAGGTCAAGCATAAACTAAATATGCTTTTGAGTATTTCATAATAGGGTTAACACTGACGTAAGCCACCTGCCCCTCTAGCCTTATTTGGTTCACCTAAAGTCAACATTAGCTTACAATAAACATTCTGAAGCTGCATCAATATTAATCCTATTATAGAATATGAGTGACCCTAAAGCACATTTATACACTTTTTCAATAAAAAATCTCATGAATATATACACACACAATATTCTTCCAAAAGGTTACAGAACAATTGGCTAACTACAATTTAGATAATTATTATCTTATTTTTACAAAAACTGTTTAATTTTCCTGACTATGTTTGTGAACATTTATAATAACTGTAAGTTTTGTAAGGAAACATATAAAATTAGCTTCAAAAGCGTAAAGAGAATGTATCAAAGTTATAAGTACAAAAAAAAAACAAATAAAAATATAAACATCAGTCTACATAAATCATGTTGTCATGTATGTTGGCTAGCAATATTATCAATAACTAAAAAAATAATTATCACCATATTTTATAATTTCTTTTAATAAATTTCTTTATTTCTATATTCAGCCCAAAGAATGGGACATATTCGTTGACAGTCAAAATAACTAACTAAATTTTTCATTGTATAATAATACTTATGATAACGGTAATCAATGTGAACGTCAGTAGTCTTGAAATTAGGCCGTCAAGTTAGTAGCTGTCACTAAAAAATACAACAGTTTAAATAAAACAGTAAAATAGAAATATAAACAGCACAATATGATAGATAGATTTCCTTAACATCACTATGAAAAGAAGTCTCTTACTCCTATCCACTCTTTACTCCTATATATCTAAAATCTATGGCAGTTTTTTAGAAAAATATACAAAATGCATCATTTTATTATTAAAGATCACTGTCGCGGGTAGCTGCCCTTCGAGATCAAGTCCACTCCCGCGCACTCGCACTGTCACTTACACCAGGAAGCCGTAGGGGCCACTGCCGCGGATCTGAGCACGCATGCTCTGCACGCTGTTCATGATCTTCTTCTGGTGGCCGACGAGCGTGACGCCGAGCGACGCCAGTTGGTGCACCGTTAGGTCCACCACGGCATCCATGTCCAAGATGCCCGCAGCACGGAACTTCTCGATGTACCGTGACATCTTGATACACTCTAGCCATTCTTCTACCGACGAGAACTGAATCAAGTCAGGGGTGTCGCCTGCCAAAGGATCAGCAGAGCGATTCTGGGCGATTTTTCTCAATGTATCTGGACAGCGAATCAGTTTATCTAAAGTTTTCACAATGCTTGCAAATGTGGGACGGTGTGTACGTTCTTTCTGCCAACAATCGAGCATCAACTGATACACTGCCTCGGGGCAGTCCATCGGAGCCGGCAGCCTGTATCCTTTCTCTATGGACTTGATCACGTCCTGGTTACTCCAGTTCCAGTATGGTCGTTCACCGAAACTCATAACCTCCCAGCAGACGATGCCCATAGACCAGACGTCACTGGCTGAGGTGAACTTCCTGAACGCGATGGCTTCCGGAGCAGTCCATCGTACGGGTATTTTGCCGCCGCGTGTCGTATACGCACCATCCGCGGTGGACTCTATCTCTCTTGACAAACCGAAATCAGCGATTTTGCACACGAGTTGGGAATTGACGAGTACGTTACGAGCGGCGAGGTCACGATGAATATAGTTCATTTCAGATAGGTACTGCATCCCCGTCGCAATGCCACGTAGCATTCCTACTAATTGCACAACACGGAATTTTCCGTCATTAGCTCTCAAAAATGTGTCTAGAGAGCCATTCTCCATGAACTCTGTTATGATCATGATAGGATTACATTTTGTGACTACCCCTTGCAAGAAAATAACATTGGGGTGTTCAAACTGTCCCATTATCGAAGCTTCAGCGAGGAAGTCGCGCCTCGCCCTTTCAGTGGAGCCCGGCTTAAGGGTTTTGATAGCAACATCGATTTCTTGCCCGCAGCTGGCTGGTAATTTCAGCTTCCCACGACATACGTCTCCGAATTCACCGCCACCGATAATTGCTTCTATAGTGATGCAAGACGCATCAATTTCGCGAGCAAATTCCCGGACCGCCTGGTTAGGGTCTTCATAAGTATGAGGGTCAATATAAGTCCTGGAACCGGTCCCGGCGAATAATGGCGTCGTGGCATTACTGCTTGTCTTGGCAGGGCGCTCGGGACCCGTGTATACTTCTCCATTTCGGTAGTTAAGTGCGTTGCAGTCGCTTGGTTGCTTCTTGTCACATTCGTCGTCAGTGCGCGAGCGTAAAAACAATACAGTGGCAATAATGGCAACTACTGATAATACGACAACTGCGACCATCACTCCCGCTACTAACCGCACCTGCGCGCCTTCCTCTTCGCCTACGAAACTGGTCTCTAGCACGGACCCAGTCCGCGCATACACTATGCCACTGAACTCTCCCCAACCGCGCTTCATCTTAGCTCTGACTCTAATGCCATATTCTGTATCCCTTTTCAAACCCGTGATTATCACATGCGGTTCTTTAGAGATTTTGAGGGTAGCATTTGCACTTTTCTCCAAGTTATCCTTTGGGAAACATTTGACTTCATAGCTTTCTATTGTATCATCAGGATCAGTTATGTCTATCTGTGGAGGGTTCCACGCTAACGACAGCTTATCGCTTTCTACACTAAGAATGCGCAACTTAGTAACCACACTAACAACAGAGGCCTCCGTGACAGCAGTTATCTCAACTTTCTTTGCTTCTTCACCTGTTTGTTCAGTGATTCCATTCTCAGCATAAACCTGGAATTTATATTCTGTCACTGGGTCCAAACCCATAACAGTAACTCTTGTGTTGTTTAAACCAATTGCGGCTGGCCTATACTCAACGTTAGGGCCACAGTTAGAACAGAAAACCCTATAAGTTATGTCATTCCGTCCTCCAGTATTATGTGGTGGCTGCCAGGCGAGGGAAATTGAAAACTGATCAGCAAATGTCACTGTGAGATTGACAGGTGCAGACGGTGGCTGAGTGCAAGGAATATTTTTAGGGTCCTGTTTGGCTCTGAAAAAACCTGGTACACATTTACATTCAGCTGCAGCATATACTGTAGATTCAGAGTAATCGGGGCAAGTAATGCATGGGTCATCACCAGTATGAGACTTGAATTTTCCTGGTTGACATTCATTGCAGACTTGGTTATTTAGGTCAGGTTCAAACCCAGCACGACATTTGCATGAGCCACTGGGCAAAGTCCACTTGCCATCACCCTTGCACAAATAAACTGGAGGAGCCTCACCAGAGGCAGTCTCTGCATGCTCCACACATGTGCCATTGGCTTGCTCAATAACAGTAACCTCACGACCCGTAGGAGTCGCTGGAAATCTGGCAAAGTTGATTGTTACTTCAGGGCATGTTATGTAGTAAACTTTCACAGCCAAAATTGATATACATGCACCCTGGTCTCGAAAGGCGAAGTAGACACCCCTCTTAGTAACAGCTATGCTCTTAACCTCAGTGTTGATGACAACTTCAGAATTAGTATTGAAGCGACCCTCACCTGCAGCAATACGTCCGACGAGCTTGTAGCTCTCAGGCTCCCACGGCGGCTGCTCACGCGTGGCGACGTCAAATTCATAGTACAGTAAACTGAATGTTTCCTTACAGCTTAGTGCATTACCAGGGAACAATGAACAATCTCTTACAGTGAATTTAATCTCAATATAAATACGGTTGGCATTCCTGCGCTCTATAAACGGTGTCCACAGCCAGTTGTTGACATTGTGATGTGCGACGTCGCACACCACGTACGACCGCCAGTTGATCTGCTTCTCAAAGTTAGTATAGGACTCCTCGAGCCAGCCGGGGGTGCTTGCCTGCGCGCCGTACGGAAAGCGGGTCCAGCCGAGCGTCGCCTCGGTGGTGGTGTCGAGCAGCAGCACCTGCTCGCCGCGCACGCACAGCGCCGTCACCGCCACCACCGCCGCCACTAACGACCACATCATCTCGTCGACATAATAACTCGTTAACGCCCAAACAACACTTATACGTCACTACACACACCAAATGTTAACTTCTCACTACATAATGCACCTTACAGTTTTCACATAACGTTCAACACTTCACTTTGTAGATAAAGGATGGCTCGGTCATTTTCTCTTTGCTGCTTTGTATTCAGAGTGGTCTGGGATCCGATGCGTTTTAATTGAATCTCTCGGCGCCGAAGATTATGTTAATATATATTATTTACGTATTACGCGACGTTTGAACACAAATAACATTAGTTTGTGTGAGGATTCCACAACTTTAATTCATATTGATCTCGTATTACACAGAGAAGTCTGTCCTGACACGGACGCGCAGCAGTTATGTTACGTGTGTTGCCGTACATGAAAAATACATTAAACTGTATTTTTTTAGAAAGGAACTATAAGAAACCATTTACATTACCAAGTTAATGGTCCTATATTGTCTATGCATCACTGTGAAAATGTGAAAAACCTTGAATCAAATGTGTAAGATCATGATGAATTCCGTTTGAACCATGTTTGAGAACTTCTTGAAGAGGTTTCATGATTTAAAAATATTTTAACATGACACGGAAAAGGCACGGCAACGGCACGACTCTTTGCCGGCACGGCTCTGCCGGCGCCGATCCGCGGCGGCGCAGATCAATTGACATCGCGTCATTTTTACAACAGACGGTAGATAAGGGTATGGCTTTAAAACTGGTTATAGTAGAACCTTTTTTATTATTATTTATTTACAAGTTTTTATTTAGTTTCACCTGGTTTCACCTGTCCCGTTGTCTGTAATGGAATCTTGCAACTTTTTGACACACTTCCAGGTTTCCGATTTTGCACAATTATATAGGTCGCATGAGAATGCAAGTGGTTATAGGAACTCTGTAATGAAACGACGCATAACCCCATCGACTTTGGACTCGTTAGATTCGTCTTGATGAGTGCTTTGTCTTTAGATGATATCCAGGGTCTGATGATGGGACTGGAAGGTGGCCATAGGAACTCCGTTTTAAATAAACATAAGCCCATCGAGTTTGAGCTCGTATGATTCATCTTGACGAGTGCTTTGTCACTAAATGGTATCTAGGGTCTGCTGAAGGAGCTGGAAGATGGCCTTAGGAACTCTGTAATGAAACGACGCAACAACATCGACTTTGGACTCGTTTGTTTCGTCTTGACGAGTCCTTTGTCTTTAGATGGTATCCAGGGTCTGATGATGGAACTGGAAGGTGGCCATAGGAATTCCGTTAAAAAACAACATAACCCCCTCGACTTTAAGCTCGTATGATTGGTCTTGACGAGTACTTTATCTCTAGATGGTATCCAGGGTCTTATGATGGATCTGGAAGGTGGTCATAGGAACTCCGTTACAAAATGATATAACTCCATCGAGTTTGTGCTCGTATGATTCGTCTTGACGAGTACTTTGTCTTTAGATGGTATCCGGGGTATAATGATGGAGCTGGAAGGTGGCCACACGAAGCCTAATAAAACGACACAATCCCATCGAGTTTGAGCTCGTTTGATTAGTCTTGACGAGTACTTTAGTCCTAAATTGTAACCAGAGTTTGATGATGAAGCTGGAAGGTGGCCATAGGATCTCCATAATAAAATGACGTACCTGCATCGAATTTGGGTTTGTTTGTTTCGTTTTGATGAGTACTTTGCCTTTAGATGATATCCAGGGTCTGACGATGGAGTTGGAAAATAGCTATAGGAACTCTGTTATAAAACGGTAGGTATTAACCATATCGCATTTGAGCTCGTATGATTCGTCTTGACGAGTACTTTGTCTTTAGATGGTATACAGGGTATGATGATGGAGCTGGAAGGTGGCCATACGAAGTCTATAATAAAACGACAAATATCCCATCGAGTTTGAACTCTGCTGAACTGAAGCGTTTATACACCTACAATGGACTTCTGGGGGATGGAATGTCCTATAGGTACTCGTGGGAACAAAATAATTAAAAAAGAAACTACTACACAAAGAAAAAGACGTTGAGAAAAGGTGAATTTGAAGCGACAGGAGAATATTGCTAACAAAAGCAATATTCACAAGCAACAACGCTTGGAAAAACATATTTAGCAGTATCTAAATAGGTCTAAAGAAATTGAATCTCGAAAGTGCTCTATTAGGCAAGATATCGATAGAATTCGTACAAAAGAGAGAAGGAAAAACGAATCACCTGAACATTGCATTATAAGGGAATTTACTAGTCAGACAATTTTTCTAGGAATCACGCTAGATCAGAAATTACAATGGGGGGGGACCTCTTATAACAGCTATTGCGGGACGGCTAAGCTCAGCGGCTTATGCTGTTAGAAAGATAAGACAGTTGACAGATGTAGAAACTGCGCTTATGCAACCAAAACCCACAAGTACTTGGGGGTATGTCGGAAGCGTTTCTTTGGCCGCCTGAATAAAGTGTTAAATAGTCTTTTATCAGCCGGAAACAAGGTGCGCGCCTTCAACGGATGGGTCATGCCGGTTTTGATGTACTCGTTCGGCATACTCAAGTGGACTCAGACGGAACTTGACGCCCTGGATAGGAGGGTCCGTACATTGCTGACCGCAAATCGGATGCATCACCCATGGTAATCGGTAATGAGACTATATCCCACGGAAGTGCGGAGGCCGAGGCTTTCTTAATGCTAAGTCCCTGCACAACCGTGAGGTATGCAGTCTCAGGGAGTACTTATTTAAAACCGACGTGGGTATGCACCGAAATGCGGTCTCAGTGGACAAGGGCTTCACCCCGCTCTCCTTAACGAACGAGAACTGGCGCAAACCTATAGTACTAGATACTAATGTACTAAGGTATGGCAGAGCAAGGAGCTTCATTGGCGCTTCTACCGGGCCCTACGTGGGCCTGATGATGATTTTTTGGCATCCGTATCCTGGTTGCGCTTCGGTGATCTCTTTAGGGAAACCGAAGGTTTTGTCTGTGCGATTATGGATGAAGTTATGATGACGAACAACTCATCATCATCATCATTTCAGCCTAAAGACGTCCACTGCTGGACATAGGCCTCCCCAAGGGGGGGTTTTGCCATAATCGCCACGCTTGGCAGGCGGATTGGCGATCGCAGTATGGTTGTTACAAAGGCACAGAGATCGCTGCTGCCCATTCTCTGGTGAGTCCCTTAGTCGCCTCTTACGACACCCACGGGAAGATATGGGACGAACAACTATCGGAGGTATATTGTGAAGGACGGCACGGTTGACATTTGTCGGGCATGCCACCGACCGGGAGAATCAATCCGACACATTATCTCTGGGTGCCCTCGTCTGGCTAACGGAGACTACTTGCATAGACACAACCTTGTATAACTTGCTCTAAAATACAGGCTTGTGGAGTCAGAAGTACCGTACTACAGGTACTTATGTGCCCGACCCAGTTCTCAAAAATAGCAATATCACGTTGTACTGCGGTCGATCTATCATCACTGACAGGTCTATTGTTGCCAATAAGCCTGACATAGTGGTGATCGATTAGAGCGTCGCGCAATGATTGTTGATATAGCGGTTCCACATGACGAGAACCTCGTGGAAGCTGAGAAAGATAAACAAATTAAACCCTCGGGTCGTGGGGTCCGAGTGCACATCTACTTTTTAAAGAAATTTCCAAAAGGTTGGAACACTTCCCGAGATCCAATAGCTGGTTTTTACCTCGGACAGAGGTTAAGCATTGCGATCCAACGTGGCAATGCCGCCAATCTCTTGGGCACATTCCCAGTTGACGACGATGTGGGGGAATTTTTTGATGCCTTATTGTCTTAGCTTTTTTTTATTTTTGGTTTTATAGTTATAGGTTTTCCTTTTTTATTTTTTCGTGTAAATATTACAAATAAATAGTGTGTGAGATGTTACAATAAAAAAAAACAAATTAAGTAACTTGACTTGGCTCGCGAGGTTCTAGACATATGGGATGTGAATACAGCAGTCATTGTACCGATAGTCGTTACGGTTAATGGAATTATTTCCAAGTGCCTCCTGTTGATTTCATATACACTAACTATACGTAGAAATTTGGTCGTTCAGATACTTACCTAGTGTTCATGGATATAAAAAAAAAATATCCACGAGACCCGTTCCTACATCCATTGAGAGGCAGATATGATAGAATTCTTGACAATGTGTTCGTGAATTTTCGGTCTCAAAATGGATGTAGGAACTTTATAGACCCTTGGTAGACAAGTAATCGGTCTATAATTTTTAGGTTCCGTATTAAGTACTACCCGGATTTATGGAGCAGGTGGGTTATTCCACTTTTTAAGAATTGGGGCAACGATCCTGACTGGAACTTTCTCCTCATAGTTGCGACAGTTACAGGTATAGTCAGCAAAATACTAAGCGCTGTTCACATATTTGGAAAAATAGCCTACCAGATCAGTTACCTAGCGCTAGCCAGTGACATATTGTGGGTCACTATCGAGTCTACGATGAGTCGTCGCGTTTGAGTTGATTTTGGAGCCCCCTTCATGGCGGGGCCCAGTGCGACTGCACCGATCGCACCACAATTGTGCCGCCACTGAGTTATTGGGTATGTGTCAGAAGTGTGAGCCATCAATGCTGATGACATGAAACATTCGTGGAGGGAGTGCATCATTGGCCGTTTGAGGCGCTCCCTTAATCGACAGGACTATTGTCGCCAAGCCTGATGATTCATAAGAGCCTCGTGCAATGATTGTTGAAACAAGGTAGCAAGAAAGAATTAACCATAAAAGTATCTGCACTGGGTTCATGAGGTTTTTGACATGTGGCATGTGAGTACAGGATTCATAGTGCCCATAGTTGTGATGTGACGGCCAATGGCATAATCGAGCTTCGACCAATCATACTGATGAGGCTTTCGTTGAGCATTTGTGTCAAGGGTTTGATCCAGAAAGCTATACTCCTGGAAATTCCTGCCTGGGGAACAGTAAACTGGCCTAAACAGGTTCCTGAAACGGGCGGGCTATTTAAAAAAAAACATATTTATTAATGTCTTTTTAGTTTGAAAATGTTATAAACTAGGTACCTACCTACTTAGTATACAAATAAATAAACGTAGTAATAGTACTTCCCGACCTAATTTCCGTAGTGACCTCATCCCCTAGGTCCCGGTTAGGCCTTGCGAAGAGCTGAGTATTGATTTTCACCGGTCTGTACCTAGATAATGTAGCTGCTAACGGGGGCGGCCGCGCGTCGTCAACATTTTGTATGACAATGTTTCTTTCGAACTGTGATGGATGGAGCTTAAAAGGAGAGCTTTTATTGTTTTTGGTTATAATAGTAGCCTGGGATCGCGTTATAAAAAGTCACCTTCTTGTTTTCAACGTTATCATTTTGTAAGTCATATAAAAAAATATTTTTATACGTAATTTTTTTTTTCAATCCCACTTTCTATTTTGAGTACTTACTACCTTGGTAACTTTTGTTTTACTTTCTTCGGATTTGCAATCAGTCCTAAGACTATGCAAAAATCTAACAGTGATGCTGTCTGAATGTGGAGTGGCTTCCCATTGGAAGCATTTACTCATCTGCTTTCCAGAGCTGCTGTCGGTCTTCTAGCTCTAGGATATAATGACGTTTCAGTCCTCTCACATACTGGTGAGTTGGCGAGCAAGATCGTTAGGGTAATAGATAAGCAACTCTTTATATTTAGCTGCCAAACTCTGAATTTCCTCTTTGGTTGAATTTCATTGTTGTCTAAGTGCCATGGTACGTTTGCAATTGTTCTTAGGATCCTGTTCTGTTGGCGCTGCAGTATATTCATGTTGGAATTGCTTGCTTGCGCTGCCCCATAGTTGCAGACCATATGTCCAAAATGGGCTTTAAGATGACTATATAGATAAGCAGTTTGTTGTCCAGAGAGAGTCTCGAGTTTCTTCCTACAAGTAACGGTCAAAGTTGTACTTTACCTTGGTATCTAACTGGACTATTTTTATGGACTAATTTTTACTACTTCATGTAATCGTAACGGATGCAATCAATAAGGGGTAACTGGTTATTGTGAATCATCTTGCTATGACATCTGGAGGCAAAAACATTTTTTTTTTAATATTGCCGTATTTGTGAAGTGACGCCGCCATGTCAGTAAATCTTTGAAGACCGACTATTACAGTTACATACAGTAGCATTATTATAATGACTTTGTAGACCGTATGCCTCTACAAAAGCATTACCTATTCATTTCATTTATGTCTTAAAAACCTTATTAACAACTTACCAACTTTCCGTGGAGTTTGTGTTTGGGTTTGTTTGTGTTTTGGTACTTGACGGAGGCTCGCTCCTAATTACATGGGATTTAAACGCAATTCCTGCCACTGAAAAAATATGTGTGTTTGGTTTTTCATCTTTTTATTTCTTAAAACGTACGTAATATCTTTAAATCTTCTAAATCTTCCCCTCCCCCTCCCCCCTTCGAATCCCTTAAGGGATTCGAAGGGCGGAGGGGGAGGGGCGTCTTAAGACCAGGGTCTTTAACCAGTTCGTCCTACCCGTAATGACTTACGGAGCCGAAACGACGACACTCACCGTTGGCCTGGTCCACAAGTTCAAGGTTGCTCAGCGTGCTATGGAGTGCGCGATGTTCGGGGTTTCTCTGGTGGATAGAGTTCGTAATGAAGTCATTTGCCAGAGATCTAAAGGCACCGACATTGCTCGTCGAATTTATAAGCATGCTGAACAGGAAGTGGCATAGATAATACGTACACTATATATACACCCAGATGATGTAATACTAACGTAATATACCGAAGTGGGAAGTGGGCCAGCCACGTCTGCAGACGGACAGACAGTAAATGGAGCAGACCCGCTCTAGAGTGGAGACCGTGTTTGGGCAAGCGTAGTGTGGAACGCCCTGTGGCACAATGGATTGACGATTTAAAGACGGTGGCTGGCAGACGATGGCAAGACCGGTAGGCGATCTCTGGGGGAGGCCTGCGTTTAGCAGTGGACGGCAATAGGCTGATATGATAATTTGTTAAAATAAAACTTTGCTCCTCTCTAGGAATTACTGATGTATCGTGAGCGCGTTTACTAATACACAAAGTCACATATACAAATAACCAGAACCGGAACAACTTCCTGTTGACCATACAAATATTTCTTCCTTGTGGGTATCGAACCCGTGACATGAAGCGCAGCAGCCAATAAACTCAGCCACTGTGCGATCCGTGTCGTCGGTGTACACCTCTGCACCTGTCTATAGGTAACCGTTCGAGATTTCAGGTGTCATGTTACCTAGAACCCGTTTATCATAATGTTCCTTAAGACGCCCACTATTGGGCATAGGTCTCCCCCAAGGGGGGGGGGGGGTTCAGCCGTAATCGCCATGCTTGACCGATGCATATTGGCGATCGCAGTAGGTGTTACGGTGCTCAGAAGGACGCTGCTGCCCATCCTCTGGTTAATATCCCTCTGTCGCTTTCTGCGACACCACAGGTAGAAATGGGTGCTATCATAATGTTATTGTGATTCAAATAGAAAACAATTATTCATAATAATTGTATGAACTTTATTTCTGTAGTTTATCTTTTATCTTTTTACTTTACGTAATAAAATAATTGTGAACTTTAACCGTATATAACGTTAGAAGCGTGCCGAGGGTTGACGCTTCCTGGTTTAGCGGCCGACCGACGAAGCTCGGGCGCTCTAGATCGGTCCATTTGATTCTGGTCGCTGACGTCGGACAGTTGTGTGCACCAATCCATTTACTGTCAGAGGAGCCTCTGAATCAGCAGTAATGAAGGCAGTGCCACCTGCCTGCAAGGAGCCCGCAGGTCAGTGAAAACCCCCGTGCAACAGATTTTAGCTAGATCGGCTTTGCCGGCTGTTTGTTTTGGAGCGTAGGTCGTGTTCCCCTCTATGGATCCAGAGCATCATCCAGAAACCCAGTTTTGTGATATGAGCAATGTGTTTTTAAAAAAGGCTTTCAATTTTTCTTATTTATATTGAGCAGTGGGCGGCGTAGGTGGGAGACATATCGATCGGGCTAACTACGTCGTATACCTACTTTATTAAAGTCTCGTAAAAGAACTCCTGGAGCCAAGTTAAGCCAACTTTAAATCTAAGGACATGAAGTCAACTTGTTTTGTGTGAGAGAAGTTTTTTGTTTGTTGTTGAGTTGTTAAGGGTAAGGCGCTGGCTTAGTCTTCACGAGGTTCTTAAATCGCAAAGCAAAATTCAAAACTAGATATCCGTATTACGTACAACGTTATTTTTCGTTTCCGTACTATCCGAAAATCAGTCATTCATTATACTCATTATTATGAATAACTGAGAAATTGTATGGAGAGGATACTTTTTTCGCGATTGTAGGGTAGGTCTGTAAAAGTTGTACACAATGACAAGTAGGTAGTTATCTAACTATAAACAATGAGTTCTGTTCATGTATCGCATAAACGGAAATTAACGTATATACAGTGACACCATAGAAGCACCTCTCTAGTTTTAGACTCAAGCAATTTTCAGGGTGCATGGGTGTGGCAGCTGCGCGCAGTTCTCAGGGGGTGGGGGCGGTATGCAACAGCTCGATGCCTCCCCACCCCCTGCCAGTGACATTTCCTATCTAATTGACAATGCAATTTCTACCGGAAGCTAAAGCAACGTTTCTGTTTTCCGGTATAAAGGGTCTGGGTGCTGGTGTACAGTCACCAACAGACATAAGTTACCCGGGCGTCGGATAAAATTGAAGTTTACTTAGATACCGATGGATGTTTTTGAATGAAATCAAATAAATACAGAATAAACACTTCATTCAGTAAATTAAACCAATGGTATCAACCTACTTAATTCTTGACTCGAACATTCCTTGGGAAATAATAATATAGCACGTGTGGGCGGGGTGTGAGTAGTGCTAATGCGATTACCCTCTTCTTGAACCTTTCCAATGTATTTATATGATTCCGTTCTTAGAAGGTATATAGAAGGTATATAAAACACCAAACTCATACTGTAGGTATACTATTACTTATACTGTGCTGTAGGCTAACTTTGTGTTTTGCTTGATTCCAGAGCCGAGCAAGGCTGCTGCAAAGCGTCGCAAGAGGAAGAGGAAGCAGAAGGAGAATGGCCGTACTGCCAAGTTCAACTACATAATGTCGCGTCCGCCGTTCATAGTCGTTGAGAATTAAATATTCAACGACCGAGTAACACAGTCAAATCTAGTTTAATGGACACCTTCTATTAATTGAAACATTACCACGCTTTTGACTTTTCTGGATTCGTATCTTCTGTACTCTGGAAAGTAGTTAGACGTCAAGACAAATATTCGGAGTACAATCGACGTGCACAACGGTTGACCTCCGAGCGCAAGCGCATGCAAGAGAGAGGAATCAAGGTGCCATATTGGTCTTATTGCTGGAAATCTATAAGAACCTCGTGAGAGGAAGCACCGTGAGATGGACTATGTATTTTGTTTACATTTTACTACACTTTCACCAACTTCTTTGCTGTTTGCGGATCAGATTTGACTGTGTGAGGGTGGGAGGAGGGTCTTTACTTTAAGTTTCGGAATACTCGTGCTGTTGTCGATGTTGTTTTGGATTGTATTATATAATGTAATGTCTCCATTGCTATGTCCTGGGCTCTGGAGGTGGTGTCGGGCAGCCTGCCTGCGGCTCGTAATACTAAACCCGACTTTTTGACCCTATTGCAAAGTTGATCAGTAAACATCTCTGTGTAACTTATTTGGTTGGTCAAAAAGGAAGTCAGATATTCGCTCTGTTTAACTGGACAGCTTTTGTCCACCATCAAAGCTACTCCACTTCCAGGTTAGAGAGGCCAGGGTTCGGAAATAACCGTGACAACGATAAGAGGGCTCTAATATTATGTCGAGGACATGGATATCGTTGGGTTTATGGCCCATTCTGTTTTGTGGTAGTGTATAAGCTTTGAATTGTTAATTTTGCTAGTATTTAAATAAATTAAATTATAGTTGATGAATTACATGCATCGTAGCCAAAATAATATCGTGGTTTTATTGTTTAACAAATTGATTGGTAGGTAGATACCTACTTCACTTGATCAGAATAACTTTAGTAATATCACGCACAATACTCGACAATATCACAGCACCTTACTAAGTCACATGGATCCTTACCTACTATCAGCGGCGGCCTTAACCGTTGTGAGGCTCAGGGTGGCAGTGCGAGGCCCACGACTTCTACAGGTGAATCAAAAGTAGGTATTTCTAATAATATGTACCAGAAATAAAGATGGTACGGCATAACGGGCTGGTGTCATATTATGGTTATAAACAAATAAAATTTGAGTTCTGCCCACCACCCGATAAGACAGCCATTGCTTGCTACATCTACCAAATCTATGATATACCTACCTACTTACCACATTTTGAATTGATTTGGTATATAATTTATGGGATGAAAATCTAGCATACCATGCTAACCATTTTTTTTAAATATTATGCAGTTTTGGAGTAGGTATTAACAATTTTAAGGTCAGTCTAAATAGTTGCCTACCTATTAGTTAGCACCCATGTGATTTTTCCGGCAGCGAGATTTGCCAAATAGGCGGATGCATAGATGAACACTAATAAACCTAGATATGTAACTTCAGCGGGGGGGTGAAAACTTTCTTGTAACTGCAAGGGTTGTTTTGGTAAAGAAAAACACGAATCATTCCAGATTAAATTATTTATAACCATTATAAATTAAATCAACAATAAAATAAATAACTTCACATTTTTAATATAGCACCAACTATTAGGTACAGAAACTTTAGATTCCTCACCCTCTCTTTCTTTGTACAGTACAGTAACAATGTTCCAACTTGTTGACTCAATAAAAAGCATAAAATTATACCATTAGGTATAATTTTATGCTTTTTATTGAGTATTTAGGATTACCTCACATCCTATAAGCTGTGTGGTGCCGGCCGTGAATACCATCACCCCATTTCTACCCGTGGCCTGGGTGTCGTAAAGGCGACGGAGGGATATTAACCAGAGGATGGGCAGCAGCGTCCTTTTGAGTACCATAACACCTACTGCGATCGCCAACATGCATTAGCCAAGCATGGCGATTACGGCTGAACCCCCCTTGGGGGAGACCTATGCCCAGCAGTGGGCTTCTAAAGGTCGACATGATGATGATGATGATGAGTCCTCACAGTACTAATAACCTTAGAATACCATTAACTGTAAGTAGATACTGAGTAATAAGATGGTAATCCACTCGTTCTTGGAGATTCTTCCTCATACAAATATAATTTTCATTTGTCTCTACTTAGGAGCTTTCCACATGGAGCAATAATTGCAGCAACTGGCAAGTATCTTTTTACATATTATCAAATGGTCTATTTGATTGTAGCAACTAGCAATATGTAAAGAAACCTTTTAAAAAGATAGTTGCCTCAACTAAAGTTGCCCCCTGCGCAAACTGCCTTAGTTAACAATTCTTATAGTATTTGTTGTCTCATTATATTTTACTAAAGCCAAAACTAAGCCAGGTTTGGCTCCTGTTTACCATTTCTGATAATTATGTAAATTATACTATATTCTTGCTAAACACATTTTGTCTTAGCAGGTCATTCATATGGAGTTTTTATATCAGTTACTTTACAATTTCAAGTTTCTCTGCTCCACAGCTGTGCCCAACTCTTCTAAGTTCTTGAACACATGTTCTTGTGACAGCTTGGACTGCTTGCTGAGTTTGGGGTTCACCAGCACAGCATGCCAACCCGCGTCTCTTGCACCTTCATAGTCCTTTACCACATCGTCACCTATGTGGAGAGCCTCTGACGGTGATACCATTGAGCCGCACTTGTCAATAGCACTATTGAATATCCTCTTATCAGGCTTGCTATATCCAGCATCGTATGATGTGACAACGAAATCAAAACATTTGTGTAAACTGACATTTTGTAGTATGTCATGGAGGCGAGGATCAAAGTTTGATATAACTCCAACACATATACCCATATTCCTGAAGCGCTCTATCAGTTTGTCTCCTCCATGGACGCATTCCCAACATCTGTCAGTTTTAAATTCATCAATAAGTGTGTGAGAGATGACGTCCAAGTTCGCGTGTTTCGGGAGATGGTCCTTTAAGGTCATGCCGACCACTCGGCACCACCACTCCTCCCATTCTATCGATGTCTTTCCGAAATTAGGATGTGTTTTCCACATCCAATTGAAACTGGTTATGAACTTAGCCTTCACTTCTTCTTCTTCACCTTTGAAACCATGAGCTTCAGCTACCTTGGCGTAAATCTGCCATGCAGGCACCCTGAACTTTAGTATGGTATTTGTTACATCGAATGTTACTAACTTAAGGTTTGTCATTCTCATTTAGTACTTCAACAACTCTTCATAGTGAAATTTTAATGACTTTTGGGACACCACAATTTTACCATTAGCACATTTTACAAAGTAAATAAGGTACGTAACGTAACCAACAAGTAAATAAATAATAGTTAATATTTACTATTTTTATCGTTTTTGACAACAGAATAAACTGTCATGCATAGATGAATATACTCATGCATAAAGTAAAGATCTATGGATTTCGTATGATTTTAACCAAGAAGCTTATAGATGAAAGTGGAGGCAACACTCTAAATACTTAAGTGAAGCCAACTGTGGGCAGATGCTCTCTTTCTAAATGCATACATAAGATAAAGAAAACACATATCACTGTCTCGTTCTTATGTATGCATTCAGAAAGAGAGCATCAGCCCACAGTTGGTTTCAAGCTTTTGTTCTAAGTGTTGGCTCCATTTATACCTATATCTTCATGATTTTAACTTAGAGCATTAGCAGAATAAAAGCATGGTGAGTGATGGGAACTGTATGACGATGAAACCATGAAAATGAGCACAGAGCAAAACTAGTCCTGAATTCCTAATTATTTTGTAGGTATGTAGATTATCCTGAGTATATAAGTAAGATATCTCCATAGGAATAGCTCTATTAAGAATTTAAGACACCTACCACCAATGAAGATTCCTCGAAAAAAATATCGTCCGAATAAAAGGTGTTGCCGAAACGGATACTATTCGGTGGCCCTTTCGTGTCATTAATCACATTTCAAGGTAAGTCGTGCATGATTGGCAAAATAGGGATATTTCTTCCACAATTGTCATGGAAAGATCAATTTTTAGATCATCCATAGATACAAGTCAATGTCACTTCGGCAGTCAGTCAGTCACTGTCAGATTGTTCTGTGAGTCAATCAGGTCACAGTCACAGTTGTCAAAGTCAGAAAAAAATTAAACGATAGGTTTGCTGGTGTCTGTGTCTACTACTATTTTTTTCGAAAATATCTTTACACCCTGAAACGTTAACACTTTCATAGACCTGTTATTGTTATCTCAAAACCATGGTGTATGTTAAAGGAGGTGCGTATTCAAATTAGTTTGTCTTCCATTAGAATCTAGAATCTTGGATATTTTAGGCCACGTCAGTGATTGTAAATAAAATATAATGTAATTGTTGAGCAATAACTTCAGGAAGTCGGGTTGTTATCTTCGATTAGCCTACTGTCCTCATTATGTATGTGTGTAGTACCAATTTAAATACAAATTAATTAGGTCAATTTAAGGCAGGAAGATTGATAAATAACATGTAGCTTTTGCATGTACCTGTTTAATTCTTTAGTCAATTTTCTGTACGCAAAATACGCGTTGAGGCGTGGAGTTGCAGACACCAGCCCGTCATACTACTACTAATACTAAAATAATATTTTTAGAACAACACATTGAATAATTGTGTAACTGTTATACCAGGTTTTTTGCTAACCTGTGTGTGTTCTGTTAGGCACTCCTATTATATACAAACGAATTCATTTAATTACCTATTACTACGATTACAACTAAAAGCACACCTGTACCCATTTACGTTGTTTACATGGATAACTGTGATTAAGGTTAGCCAAACCTTAATCACAGTTTTTGTGTTTAAATCAATGTTTCGTAACTCGAAGGTCAAGTTGTACCGAGATGTGAAATTGTACTGCGTTTCTTATATATCAGAAATCTCTGCCTCTTAACCTTGAAGGCCAGAGCATAAATGCGTGCGTGTGCACACCAGGCCACAATTCACTGCAAATATCTACAAATAAAAAAGGAAAATAACAAATAATTAATGGATATATATGGTATAATATGTGGGGTCATTTTCACACATGGCCATCTGACACCAAACTAGGGAGACCCTGTACTATGGGTGTCAGACAGCTGATATACATACACAAATACATTTTTTTTTATAAATACATACATAAAGATAAACAAGACCCAGACAAGATACAAGGCAAACAAGTGTTCATCACACAAATGTTTACCCTGGGCGGGAATCGAACCTGCAACAGACAGCAGTCGATCGCTCAGCCGCTGCACCAACCATGTCGTGAAATATATATATCCTTGTACCTTATTACAATATTACATTTATGTAGTTTTAAACAATAGGAAAAAGAAACAGAAAACTTATTTGTATATTTATTAAGTAGCCACTTAAAATGTTCCTTGTAATGTTTTCTGGTCGGCTATAGCTGATGGTGGCATGTTGGGCTCATTTTCATTACTTGGCTATATCCGAAGGGGGTACCTCAAAAGTTAATTGCATTTGCATTTTTCAAGCAAATCGACACACACACACAAACATTGCACAAACCAATAATGACTTAATTATACACTTATTATACTTATTGTACACTTAGCAATGCTTATGGTACCAGCAGTTTATTCTGTATATTTGTTGCTGCTGCATGCATTATTATAGCTATCAAATTGTAAATCCGTAATTGGCTGTAAGACTAGTTTATAATAGGGTATTTTACTCTATGCGAGGAAAAATCTATAAATATGTTATTGATATAGTTTAGGCATAAAGCAGTCGGAAAATGTAAGTTTTAGTTCATAAAATAACAAAACAAATTTTTAACTTCAATTCTAAGTTTTCAGCATTTTTAATCTGTTATAGAACACTGTGAAATAGTAGCGGCCATGTTATTACGCCGTACGGCTGTGTAAACAAAATATTGTCAACTGTCAGTCAACCGATTGGCGTAATAAAGGCTTTGTACTTTTATTATTTTAGTAACCAACGTAATTTTTTCACTATTACACCTATTACAAAATATGCTTTTAATTATTCTTAAATGTTAAACAATTATCATATTTAATATGAGCTCATTTGATACAAAACGAACTGACGTCATTTACGCTGAGCAATATGGCGTCCTGTAAGAGGCGTTTTCGCCAAACTACGCGCGAAATTTGAAAATTTAAAATTTAGATGCATTTTTATGGCACTTATCGATTGAATAAAAATATTGTGTTTTTTTTGGTGGCATATTAGCACTACAGAATTTCATTGAGACACTTTTAAAAAATGGGTGTAATACCCTATTAAGATAAATTTGTCAAAGAGCTGTGGATTTTGTAAATAAGAAATTAAATGTTCTTCTTCAGATGGTACTGTTGTGGAGCAGACTCCGTTCAGTTTGTTTGGATGGTTCTGGGGCATTGTCAACTTCTTCTACTTATTGTGAGTATTCATTCTCTTTATAAGCAGTCAATTCGAATCTCAACATGAATGCATTTAATGTTCATCAATGTTTTTGACCAATGAAGAAGAAAATACCCAGACAGAATAATTAGAGAGAGGTATTTTTAACCGACTTCAAAAAGGAGGAGGTTCTCAATTCGATTGTTTTTTTTTTTATGTATGTACATCGATTACTCTGAGATTTATGATCCGATTTAGGTGATTCTTCTTTAGTTTGACGCGGAATTGTTGCCATTTGGTCCCATAAAAATTTAACATTATTTAGCCCCGTAGTTTTAATTTTATGAACATTTTTTTATTTTTATATATTTATTTTTATGTTTGACCATGCATAACTTTTTTCAGTGTAGTCCGATTTCGATGATTCTTTTTTAATTGATAGTGTATATCTCAAATTTAGTCCCATAACAATTTCAAGAAAATATACCACCCCTAAGGGTTACAAATTACGGGATGACAGATTTTTTTAGTGTCGCCGTTACGTAATTAATTTCTATGATGAGAAGTAGGCACTAAAAAACAAAAAAAAAAATTTAAAAAACAAAAATTTTTAACAAAAAAGACAACTGCCTTTATAAAGTATAAAATAACTTTCAATTCGCAAGTCGGTGACAAACCAAAACAACAAGCATAACCAAAGCCGCCGACTTGCGAATTGAAAGTTATTTTTACTTTTTGAAGGTGGTTGTCTCTTTTGTTAATTTTTTTTTTATCTGTAATACATTGTGAAGCAATGCTTATCAATGCCTGTCATTATACAAGGCATTAGCCATTTTATTACCATTCACTAGGTGATTGCTAATTGGTTAAATTGGCAATAAAATGCTAGTAGTAGGCAAGGACGGATCTGGCTATTTAGTCACTCTAGGCTAAATAGCCGATAAATATCCAATATAGAGTTTACTACTCCATATCGGGATTTTTAGCTGCTAAATTTTTGTTGTTGTTATTATATAAATGTTAGAAGGTTTTATGGTGAATTGCGTCAATGTCTGCATAGGGTCATTTCGCCTGTTCGCGTCCATTTAGTGCAGTTGGCAAGTTTGATGGCGATAATAAAAATGTCCTAGCACTAATTTCTATGAAAAAATGATGTAATGTGTTAACTAAATTAGTCTATTTTAAGATTAACTTTCAGTTTAGTTCGAAACATTTAGCGTTTTTTTTTTTATAGACTTCAGAATTAGGCGTTTTACCCACTTTGCGTCCACAAAATCCAATTTGCGTCCACCCGTGGACCATTTAGCGTCCACCAGCTTAGAAAAGGAATATATGTAAAGTAATATTGTATTTTAACAATTTCTTTATTTAAGAATATAAATATTAAAAATCAACATTATTATCATTAAAAAATCACTTAAAAAAAATAAAAATAATTCTTCTCAACATTGATTGAGCTGCTATCGATATGCTATTCCTAATAACAGTTAATCATTTTTATAATAATACTAGCTGACCCGACAGACGTTGTCCTGTCCCTATGTACCTACTTACCTGCCTATTTACCTACCCTACACCTACTCTACACCTACCCTACACCTACTCTACACCTACCCTACACCTACCATAAAAAAAAAGAAAAAAAAAAGAGAAAAAGAAAAAAAGTAGAAAAAGTATTTTGTTTTTTTTTTCTCCGTAAGAACCATCCTCGTACTTGAAGGAATATTATAAAAATAGAATTATCGAAATTGGTCCAGCCGTTCACGCGTGATGCCGTGACCAAGGGAAATAGGGATTCATTTTTATATATATAGATGCAATTCCTATATGCTAATAGCATAAATTGTCTACTGTGTATGTTCTCTTTTCCTTCTTCTTTCTTGTCTCCGAAGAACTCAAACTCAAACACAAAGTCAAATAATTTATTTCAAATAAACCATTTACAGGCGCTTTTGAATTGTCAAGAACTCAGCTTAAATAAAAAAAAAATAAGAATGAATTAAATTACTCATTTCATTTAAAAATAGAATTATAAACACGTAGTCTTAATAAAAAATGTACAATAATAATAAACAACACATTTTTAATTACTTTTATAAGCAAGTCAATTGTATTTAACGAAAATACCTTGTGGACGCAATTTGGTTTATTATTATTCCCTGTAGTTTGCGTCCATTGCGGACGCAAAGTGGAAGTTTTGTAAATTCGATGTAGTAATTCGCGTCCACCTTATTTTGACCGTTAAATATAAAAAAATAAGCAAATTCATAATTCATATTATTCCTTTTTTCATTATTAAAGTCTAGAAACAGCTATGTATCCTAAAATTCACATAAAACAAAAAAAAAATACCATCGAACGCGCTGCTGCACACTATTTTTTTTCTAAATATCCCGCGCTACGCGCTCCCTTGTTGAACAGCCGAGACTAATTATTTTTTCTAAACGGGATTGGTTTGGGGCACGGGCCTTTTGTCCATGCGTGCGTGCCTCATAAACATTGAGGTATTAGCGGTAAATAAATTTCGGTTGATTGGTGTGTTAGTTTACTTATTTTCGAGGATTTTTAAAGGGAGATCCGTAAAATGGACGCGAATTGGGCGATGGACGCGAACAGGCGAACTTACCCTACCAAAAATATAAACTTTTTTAAAAAAATATGAAAACCGCCTTCAAAAACTAAAAAGTGATAAGTAAATAACTTTGGCACAGAACACACTTTACTTTAGTTTCGGAAGTCGGTGGCGGTGGCTTTGTTGTGTTTGTTATTTTATATTTTAGTTTTTGTCATGTGTTCTTTTTTTTTTTAAACTTTACATTTTCTGCTTTTTAGTATTGTCTTAACATCTAAATCCATAAAGAAACGACGACACACTCAAAACAGAGATTGTAAGTCCTCCAAAAATTGAGGAAACTAAAACATCTATGTACATTTTTTGAGAGTTTGTTGTTTTTCTCAAAAAGGGCTAAACCAATTTTGATAAAATTTATATGGGACCATTTCGAAAAAAAGCCCTTTCGAACAAAAAAAGAATTTTGCAAATCCGTCTATATATGACAACTTATGCCCAAACATACATAAAAAGAAATATAAACATTTGAATCGATAACCTCCACCTTTTTAAAGTCGGTTAAAAATAGTAGAATGCACAAGGATTCTTTAATATTATTGTATCCACCTTATCTTCAAATACCTACATTCTGAGCAAATAAATAAATATTCTATTCTAGGCTAAAATAATACTTGTCCCCTGTGTCACAGTAAAGATATCTATTTTACTGTGCCTGTGTCCCCATGTTATACCATTAATGATGGATGTAGTTTTTAACAGACTTAAAAAAAAGGAGGTTTTCATGCCTACCTGAATTTAAGTAATACCTATTTATTGAAATTGTGAAATATTTTCATATTATGTTAGTCTCTTAGGGCTATTTGCCTCTCATCATTTCAACTCTGGGTGACAGGCCCGGCTGACCCCGCCTTAGATCGGGCCCTAGTACTAGGTCTTGTACTTCGTCCTAGGACGAAGTTTGAAATGTATGACAGTTAAGTGTGTATTATTACAATATTGTAACAAATGTTTTACAATTTAGCACACATTGCTAGTCTGGTCAGTAATAATGACCTTGACATTTTATGTTAGCCACGAAATATTGTTGCATACATTATTTACTATTATTATTAAACAATGTTTAAAGGTAGATATAAAATGAAAAGCATTGCTGATTTCATGCCTTAGGTGAACAGGTGTTCATGTAGTTGTTGGAGGTAAATAGCAAGATTTTAAACTTAAAAACAGAAAACATGACACAAATGACGACAGCGCCATTCCTTTACATGAGGAAATTCATGCTATTCCTACTGTACTACTTATTCGCCATTCAGGAGAACATTTAATTGATAAGATTTAAATGGTAAATCCATACGCGTATCGCCGACGTCACTCAAAAAGCAGGCAAGTTAAGTGGGACTGGGCCGGCCACATCGACTGCATGTCGAACGTATCAAGGACTAAAGCAACCACAATGTGGGTCCCGGCAAACGTCCAGCGACATCGAGGTAGACATAGGCGAAGATGGCGGGATGAGTTTCACGCTTACAGGAGGCCCACACTCACTACCTCTGGACAGAGAAGGTTGGAAAGGAGAAAGGGAGGCCTTTGTTCTGCAGTGGGAAAATACACATATATATACTTTGTAAAGTAGTACTATGGAATGAACTGGTTGTGTCAAAGTAGTAAAAACCCATTGCTCACAAATCAAAACAATGTTGAGACGTGGAGCTGTGGACACTTGCCCAATATAGTATTTAAAATAAAAATTTATATTATGTTTCACTTGATGAAAAATATGTCTCTTTATCTTTCAACAAAAGAGAATCTATTTGGACACGGACAGGTCATGGGGTCATCATCATAAACGCATACATTTTTCCTTTGGTCTGCTTCTGTTCTTGCATTCACCCGTCCAGGTTTAGACTGTACTATTATTGTCATATTATAAAATAACATAAAA
The DNA here is from genome assembly GCA_947361185.1 of Charanyca ferruginea. Classification (NCBI taxonomy): domain Eukaryota; kingdom Metazoa; phylum Arthropoda; class Insecta; order Lepidoptera; family Noctuidae; genus Charanyca; species Charanyca ferruginea. Next base: position 850,215 of record OX376055.1, on the reverse strand, counting down.
TAATAAAATGTGGTCATAATGTTACAGGGGCCAGACGCTGATCAACCCCAACTTCAGTAAGCATGGAGACAAGTACACGAGGGACTTCAGACCTCCGGGCAGTGGGTACGTATCCTAACATCATCATTGACTTTTCCCCTTATGTCTCTTAGTAAATTTTGACAACAAGTATGGTCTGATTGTTATCAGAAAAATAATGGGGTTTATTTCCCCGTTGTTAGAATCTGAGTAAAATATAGATGGGCCATTCACCGTTATCGGTAGGTCATGTAATTTGGCACAGATTATTAGCTAGCCACATTTTGTGTTAGATACCTATTGCCATGAAGCCCGGGGGCAGGACAGAGTAGGATGAAGTACTCAACTGGAGTGTTTTAATTGCCCAATAGTGAAGTTCTGTTCTCGGATCCCAGTCAATGAACCAACACAGCAATGAACTATCACAGTCTACTGCTAGAGATAGGCCTCGTCCACGCTGCCCCACAACACCTATTATAATTGATGACTGAGCACATTATGATAGACCAGCGTAACTCGAAACAACATGAGTCTTTTGTAAACATTTGCAGCAGTCTATCTAACATAATCAGCCGAAAGACGTCCTCTGTTGAACATAGGCCTCCCCATAGAACCCCACAACTCACGGCAATCTGCCGCTTGCATCCATCGCTTAACCGCGACCTTGACAATGTCGTCGGTCCATCTGGTGGGAGGCCTACCAACGATGCGTCTTCCGGTTCGTGGTCGCCAGGAGAGAACCTTTCTTCCCCATCGGTTATCGATTCTTCGAGCGACGTGGCCTGCCCATTGCCTCTTCAACGAAGTCAAGTCTTCAAATCTATTTATATATTTACGTAAACTAAGAAGTTAACTCTTCAATTATCCCAGTTTTGGAGCTCCATTCAACACATTATCAGGAGCTACAAATATTTCTGTCCAAAGTTCTTTTACACATGCTATGTTACACATTTGTTTCCCTTTCCAGGCCACCAAAGCCGCCGTCTAGAAAGTTCGGTGGCTTTGGACCCTCAGGGTCTGGTCCTTCCCCACCTCCGATGGGAGGCTGCGGCTGCGGATAAGGAGGAATGTGCCATTATGTCACCAAGTAAACATAACTGTACTAAATATGGCTCGTAACGTAGGTTTAATAATATATAATAATATGATCTTCATGTAGGATGAGTCCAAGACCTCGTACTGTACCATCGCGATACTTTATGGCATAACGATACGTCGCAAGATGTTTTCTGTGATTCTCATGTGACAGTGAACCCACAGAACTGTCAGTGTCAACAGTCACCGCCAACGTCACACGTCTCATTATTAAATAAACATTCTGAGGTTAATTTTTCATGTTATGAATAAACCTATTTACATTGTGAAATCGCATTTATGCTATTTGATTAATTTATACGAAATATACTTAACAACCGCGCTGATTTAGAAACATTCTGTCTCATTCAATATCTACAGTGGGGTTTGTGGTGACACTGTATGTGGTGGGCACAGCGAGTATTACTCTAGAGTAGGTACGAAAAATCAAAATGGTCGCATTTAATAGGAACGTGTCTGGTAACTGGTTTCTAAACAGTACTGACCGACACATTATAAGTGTGTGTGTGACGATTTAAATGGGGTATGTCTATGCTCAGGTATACTAAAAATGGTTTGGACGCAGATATTGACTCTTTGCAAAAAGTGTTATCTGAGCAAACCCATACTTTTGATGGTCTATCACAGTACTCTCGTGGTATTGGCAACATTGTAGTGAATCTTCTTCAAAAACCACTAATCAAGAGATGGAGTTAAAGTCGAAATTGCCATGAAGTTTTAAGCGTTTTAAAATGCAAAGTACCGCACTATTACCAAAGTACCGCGGCTGCTGACATTGAATCCGTTTTTATTTTACAAAAAAGAGCTGTCAGAGCCATTTATAATCTACGTCGCCGCGAATCTCTTAGGGAACTATTTAAAAATATTAATATAATGACAGTGCCTTGCCAATTTATTTATGAAAATATTATGTATGTAAGAAAAAACTTACATATGTTTAATAAAGTAAGTGATGGACATGACTTTAATACTAGAAACAAGGACAAAATAGCTCAACCATATTTTAGATTGTCTAAAGTCCATACATCTTTTATGGGGTACTGTGTTAAGTGCTACAACAAAATTCCTAGTGATATATTACAACTAAGTGAAACAAAATTTAAATCATATATTAAAAGTACACTCTGTAAAAAAGCTTATTATAATCTAGAGGACTATATTCAAGATAAGAATGCTTGGAAACATGCTGGTCTAGCTCCATAGGACGATCGACAGTCTAGACGAAATCGAACCGATTGCTAATTTAAAATACCTAATTTCATACTTAGTATAAATATGTACATATATATATTTGACTCTTTTTTTATACACTGCTCAGGCTCACATACTGATTCATTGTTTGTTAAAATATAAGGAGTGGTCGTCTACTGTTTCAACATTAATTGTAATATGTAATATGTGAACACTGTGTATCTATGTGCATATAACTTAGTCTGTCATTCCTTAATCTGTGATACTTTGTACACACTTTCAAATACCTAGTGTTTTTATGCAAGGTACATCGTATTCACGTATAATTATATAATTCCTGTAAATGCAAATATTGTTAACATCGTTTTTAAAAGAGTAAGTATGGAGTTTCTTGCCCATTCTTCTCCATACAAAACTACCTTTTGGAATGGGCACCTAGAATCAATTTTTTTTTTCTCATTTGACGTTCAAAAGTGCCTTATAATGGTCTAATTGAAATAAATGATTTGACTTTGACTTTGACTTTGACTTTGACTATAAGTGTGCCGGTCTTGAGTACCGTGTTATATCTCGTAACACGTTTATTAGCAAACTTTGCTTCCGATGAAGCGATTTCTGCACCATTACACAAATGTTATTGTCCTAGGACTCGTCCTTCGTGAAAAATAGAAGTGTGGTGAGCGAGCGGGACCCGCGCTCTCGGCATGTCGACTATTAGATCTGATAATAATAAAAGAGACGTAAGTCCATGACACGTACCACCAGCTTTTGAATACCTATTACATGTTATATACTATGGTAATCATAGCGCTTCGTCTCAGAGCTGTCCGCCCGCTCACTACGCTCAAATCTTATCAATTACCAATTAATATTCCAGTTTATTTTATTCCTTATCTAATTGATTAGCTTCTTGGGCTCTGAACACGAGGCCGGCTTGCGCGTCGTTCGTCAGTTCTGTTGATAGTTTATTCCCTGGACTTAAACTCGCCTGTATTATTTCGAAGACATTTCAATGATTAAGTCAGTAAGTGAGAAGTCTCCGCGACTTTTTATATTGACGAGCTGGGGTCGTGTCCGGCGCCTATATATTTATCAAAATACTAAATGATTCCGAATGTAAAGATTGCTGATTGTTGGGTAATATGGAATAATGTATCATCGTCTGCGCAATCTTTTCGGAGGCTGTCACTCCATTGACTTTCAAGCTCTGGACTGCTACTTTCCTAATGGATAAACCTAATAACAATTTGCCCCACCTGGGAATCTAATCCATAACCCCACGCTCAGCAGTCGTGCACGAGACCAACGGGGCATAATGTATATTACAACGGAGGTTATAGATTTTTAGTTCCTACAGTACTTTAATAAAACACTTTTTGCATTCCCCCTCACCACTTTGTATAAAAATGTTGTAAATGAAAAATACGCAGTTTTACTATTAATAAGTTTAATAGTAATAATCTATCATTTAATACTTAAATCTATTATTTAATGACGTCAAACAGATGTTTTAAATCTAAATAAATAATATTAACTAATTTTATGTACGTATTTTGTTTCTTGTATTGCATCCTTATGTTCTTGGCGTACACGAGGCAAGAGTGAAGTGGGCAAACAAACATTATTACCATGTATGTACGCACTGTGCAAACAACTGTCTTTGTATGTGGAATGTGGAAAACGCATAGCTCTGTTAAACAGCAAAAAAGAAAAAAGAAACAGCTGCAAACTTATCTCTTTAGTTCAGTGTACAACAGTTACATGTGTACACTACCTATGAACATGCTTATGGCCACAATGCATGGAATGAGCTATTCACACCTCGTACGCATACCTCTCCGCGTTTAATTTTTAAACTGACCAACTTACAGCCTTTGCTAACTAACACCTACACTCTGTCCACTGGTTTAATTGTTTTTTGACAGCTGCAACTAGTGAACAATATTTATGTTTTTTGTAAAAACTGATACGCATACCTGTATTATAATGTCTGTAAGAGATCGTAAATAAGATAATCCAACAAGATTAGGCAATTTATATATTTATTTTATAACACATTTTAAAGTTAACTTAAGGTAATCGGGAATATTTACATTATAAGGCAGCTGTCAAAAAACCAATAATCCAATGGACAGGGTATAAACACATAATATTGTAAGTACACTCCAAACCAATATTCAGATATTTTTTTAAAATAAATTGAACAGACATTTACTAAACACTGTACTTATGTATGCTACATGATAATAGGTACATACATTAGTCTAGCATTGTTTTGCCTATAGCTAGTACAAAGACGAACGATGGCAATTAGTTTACATAATCAAGGAATTATGACCCCAATGTGCAATTATTATTAATACTTTTATAAGACTGTCCTAAGCTATCCAAATACTAAATGGCGTATTATCTAATTCTGCGAATGCGGAAACTTGAAGTACTAATACACATGGAACAATCCGAACATTTTCCTTTGGGTTCTGGCATACCCGTTTCCATGCGGTGTATAAATGTATGGATGGGCAAAGGATAATGATGCAAGTTTTCTCCCTAAAAATAGCTCTAAACGACACCTAAGTACCTACCTAAATATCATTGTACTTTTGGTTTTCATTCTCGGTACAGAGTCGAGCTTGTAGTTCAAAGTAATTACTTATTTGAAATTTGGTGTAGGTATGGTAGTTTACATACACTATGTGACTATGTAGTCCATCGATGGCGCTGAAAACAAGTTTCCAAAACTCGAACATAAATGAGTAGGTACGTACAATAACAATATCATTTAGGTAAACTAACATGTTTGTACTTAACACTCTGTCTATTAAGATTAACAAATATTTATGTACTAAACATAGCCTGTGTTGCGTCTAATAGTCTAAAGAAGAAAAGGTGATAGGCAGCACAGCCACCGGGTCGGAGCATTTCGGCTTATCGATGTAGATACTCCAAGTGCGCTTGTCCAGGTCGAATATTCCTGAAAACATTGTTTTGTGATCAGTGATTTTATATTGAATTGCAATTGGATAGATAAGTGATTAATATCATAATGATCTGAGACAGAGATTCTGAGAAAAGGGTGTGATTAAGAAATGACAATGCCACATCCTGCCCCACCCATGTACAGAAAAGTAAATTAATGAAAATAATTGTAATTAAATATAGAACCTTTCTATACTAAATTGTTTTTCTATAGAACTTGCGGATTACGAAATACCTACCCACAAAATACAAGCTCATTTTACCTAAAATACAATTTAACCTATAATCAATGTCATTATTGTTTTTAGATTTAAACGGAAACCGCAAGTTCTACAGTCACTAAGACTAATGTTTAGTTATCAGCAATAAATAAACAGTAAGATGCTACATATTGCACATGACTTTTATTGAGTGGGGCAAAGTTCTATAGAGTTTCTGGCATTGTCCTTTGACATTCTTACTACAAGGAAAGTGATGCATGTTGCACTGCTGACATAGTAAACCTAGCTAGGCTGTGAGGGTCTTATAAACTTATGGACTTTTACTAGTAGCCGAAAAAGAGTGGATTACACAGCGCTTGGAACACATCCAGTCCCCGAGTGGAGTCTGCATGTCAGCAAATGTGACGTGGCCAGTGACGGTGACGCCCCGCAGCGGCGATGCACCTTCCATCTTAAAAATGCAACGGGGGCAAACCGACAGTATTTACCTGCAGCAATAGTCATGATGACGTCATCGGGATGGTCCTGGAACAGCCTGAAATCTTTGCCGCTGGTGTCTGACAAGATCTCAGCGATGTCGGCGCGGCTGTGCGGCTTCGGGTACCCGTGGATCACCTTAAGGCGAGAAACGCTGCTGTCGATGATGTTCCCTGTTACCTCCGTCACTTTTGTTCGCTGGTATCTGTGGAAGGGTCCGCGTCATGAGGTTGGCTCTTGTTTACTATTTGCTAATGTCTGGGTCGTGTCGGGTGGCCGTCCAACATAAAAGTCCCAAGAGGTAAATGACATATATATATGTTTGCCAAAACACTTCTACATTATAATATCTCCTTCGTACTTTAGTTGGTTGGTCTCCGTTGAGATAAGCCGCTATGGCCCAAATCAGGGCGGAATGATTGATAAATAGCTGAGATTTATAGTACTATCCTTATTTCAGTAACATTCTTGTTTTGACAACAATGTTTCATGTCTACATACTTATATAACAAAATAAATAGAATACTAAACTTTCACCCACTATCACATCGTGATACTAAAATTTTACTAAAGCATTGGCGGCTACAAGGTTTAGACTATGACCAAACTGAAAAACTGCTACCCTGAATACACTCCATTTTAAGAATGTACCTAACGTAATAAATGTACATCATACTCACGTTCACACGTAAATTATCGAAAAACACAATACATATTCCTACATCCACACTACACACTAACACTCCACATCTAACTACATTCCATCGTTTGTTTTTGTTGTAACTGCTTTTATTTTTTGCGTTCGTGACAGCTATTGCGAGAGGACACTGGCTCCTGTAACATAGGTCTTTGAACCTAGCTCAGGAGTCAGGGACTTCATAGGGCTTGTGTATTATTTTTTATGTGAATAAATTATTATTATTATTATATTATTGTTTGAACAATGAATTTCTGGAGCAAATTCAGTAACTTAAAAAAACAATGTAAAACTCACTTATTGCAGTGCACCAAAGGCTCCTTGTCGTATTTCTGAATGTTGAGATGCGAGCGGTCTCCCTTGAGGTCCGGAGACACTTCCACGTTGTATATCTGGCGGTTGCCCCAGTTGTTGGTCCAGATCATGTTCACGGAGAACCCGTTGCCGATGCCCAGGCCCTTGTCGCGTAGGATCGCTTCCGCTTCCCCGAAGTTCTTGGCGGTTAGCATCGCCCGGGTGAGGAAGGTACGCGCTAGTTGGTCAAATTAGGAATTATTGACACTAATAGGTACAGATTATAGAGGTTCTGTCTGTCGCAGACAGGTGCCTCAGGGTGATATCTTAAATATAATATACACAAAAAGTGCAACACCTAAGTACATGGACAAAATGTATGGAACAGAAGATGTTTTTTAAATTGTCGATGTAAAAGCTATCGTAGGGGGGTCTAAACTAAAATCATGTAGAGTAGGTACATGATTTTAGTAGCATCCAGGGTAAGAGCCATTATCACAAAGTCCCTTCGACCGTGTATGTGTAGGCACACATTTAATGATGTAGACAGCAGCCGAGATGGGACAGCTATTTTGTTCTAGTAGATAACAGATGCTAATGTAAGTACGTGGACCCCGTCTACTCCAGTCTTCTACTGTTTTTTTCTGCTCTGTGGAGAAAACTATAATACTATTTTGATCTATGTTGATGAGACCAAAAATATTGTTTCAAACCCAAATTACCTACCTAATAATAAAACCGGCCAAACCGGCGTGAGAGGGTCCCCCTTTCTTTTTTATAGGCCATAAAACACTTGCTGTCTACGAGGACGAACATTTAAAAGTTCCAAACTTAAAGTAGGCAAAATACTACTTACGTGTGTTGCCATGCTTCAGAACCAAGGGGCTGAGAGTGTTGATGGAGAACACCAGGCCGTTCTCGTTGTAGCCCATGGTGTATCCTGGCATCTGTCCCGCGTAGCAGAGGGACGCGAACCTCTCCTCCACAGCCTATTGAAGAGTTCAGTGGGGTTAGGTGACGGTTCCAAGAGAAGTCTCGTAAAAATGGTGAATAAGACTTTAGGGTATCTCTTATATACTGGTGCTAGAATTATTTTTACTGAATTGCAAAGTAGATCAGCCGGTTATCTGCCACAATAATAAAGTAAAGTAGGAAAAAGTGTTGGCGATCCTTGAATATTGACTTTCGGTCCAGAGACCAAATTATTGATTAATATTTAATTGGTCCTTTTGGTGTCGAAAGTAGGTAGCTAAGCTTGGACGTTAACTAAAGTTTATAGGGTATACTCACTCCTGCTTCTTTATCTTCAGGAGATGGTGTGATATGTGCAGACACGATATAGAAGTGGTTTAGGGTCTCGTGGAACGCATCTTCAGTGTGACCGAGTAATGTCTGTGAAATGCAAAAAATTAAATTATTCATAGGTACAAATGTGAATAGTTCTACTCATCATAAAAATGCATGCTAGGTTGCGGATCGAACGTTTTAGGGTGTTACCAGACCAATCGATCGATCGTCGATCGACGGTATCGATCTATGGTAGAATGGATAGTCGACATCGATCGATAGTTTCTACCAGACCAATCCATCGATCGTCGATCGACGGCATCGTTCGATGGTAGAATGGATTAGTCGACGTCGATCGAGCTGCTTGATTAATATTAGTACCTAATGGATTATAGCCGGAGTTAATCAAACGGTATCCGTCGATCAGCCAAAGCTACCACACCAATCGATCAACGTCGATCGATGTCGACTAATGGCATCGATCGATTGCTGTAGTAACACCCTTAGAATTCAACAGTCAGCAGTTCTTACTTACAGAGTATAATTGACCTCAATATGTGTAGGTACCTAAATACTTCATTCCAAAACTGTAAATCTATACTAATATTATAAAGCTGAAGAGTTTGTTTGTTTGATTGAACGCGCTAATCTCAGGATCTGCTTTCGAATTGAAAAATTATTTTTATGTTGGATAGTCCATTTACCGAGGAAGGCTATAGGCCCATGCGAAGCTGGGTCGGGTCGCTAGTACCTAAATAAAGCTAGTATCTATTAGGTAGGCAGAACTATATCTTACAGCTTGTGGGTTCATAATGGCGATGGAGCTGCAGCCGCCGGTGTCGTTACGAGGGATATGGTTGTCGTTCACGTTGCCGATCAGGTCATCCATTTGCAGCAGGAACAGCTGCAACAACAACCAGACAATGTTTCAAAGCTTTCGAGACCCACCGACTTCCAAGAGAGCCGCGAACAAAAATAAATTGTGTCTCCAATTTGATGGAGTATTTTGACCTTTCATAATGAACAGCTTATTTGAACTGCAAGATGAATCAGAATAGACCTATCCTAGATCTTAAGGTTGATCCTAGGACTTACCTGATGGAAAGGTACGTTGGCACCATCTGCGATGCCCTGTATCTCCTTGACGTAGTAAGGAAACCTCTTTTTCATGTTAGCCAGGGTCTTGTCGTACGCATTTCTGCCGGTTTCCGTCTTGTATTCCTTCTCGAAATCCCGCAAGTTTTCGTACGTGACTATGAAGTCCTTGATCACTGATGAGAAGGTACGGCCCTGTAATATCAAAGTATTTAGGTAATACCTCGGAGAATATGTATGAATAAGTAGCAGTTTCATTACGACCGCGTAGATTTCGTACCTATACTTACCCTACCCTACAAACCCAACACCCGCTAGGCTCCCTTGAGGGTTAATTAAAAACTAATAATGTCAAACTTTACTATTTCCTTAGTAGGGCATTCGTCACAAGTTTTAAGTTGATTAGCATAAGAAATACCTAAAGATTTTTTATACAATCGACCTTATCGACCCCCCCCCTTCACCTTTTCTATATAAGTAATATAAATATAATATAATTATAGCTTCGGGCAGCAGTGTCCTTCTGAGTACCATAACACATAGTCTTTGCATAACACCTACTGCGATCCGCCAACATGCTTCGGCCAAGCATGGCGATTAAAGGTTGACATGATGATGATGATAACTTCGGGAGAGCTACACAGTGTCGTTTTGTTATGAAGGCGCTTCTTGTAAGGAGTTAAATAGATGTAATCAAAAGTACTAGCGTTAGCTGTTGTGATTGGCTAACGTACATACAAACAGTAATTCATAAATGTTATCATGGGATTGGAGAGCAGATTAAATTTAATTATTATCTGTTTGAAGGGGAAGGTTTGGTCTGGTCAGGTGACTAACGGCCAAATACTCAAAAGCTACTTAATTTTGAAATGCCGTTAAGTCTTGTGCGGTCTCTATCACTTTATGTCAAAGTGACTTAACGGCATCTTAAAATTGAGTAGCGTTTGAGTATTTGGCCATGAGCTAATCAAAACTTACGACGTCATATCCGACTTCGTAGTGGGTTCCTTGGACATAGATCACGGGCACAGCAGCCCGTCTGCCCAGCTTCTTCTCACACGATACCCCTGGAACAAGAACCATCTCGTAAGTAATCACTATACTACAAACCAAGTCCCCCGCCCGCCGCATCTATCTGTCTGTCTGTTCGCGCTACACTCAAAAACTGCTGAACGGATTTTCATGCGGTTTTCAACAATAGACAGAGTGATTTATGAGCAAGGTGTAGGTGCATAATTTGTTAAGGTTTCGACTTAATTGCCTGAAATATGACTATGTTTGTTGAATGTGGCGGAAAAAAACGTGGCGACTGTGAGCTACTCCTATGAAGGCTATAATTATTATGCTTTCTACCCGTGCGAAGCTGTAGCGGGTAGCTAGTTACATAATATATCGATAAAGTAGGAGTGCGTCAGAAACGAATCTGAGGGAAATGTAATAATTAAAGAACTGAATCCTTATAATGATTTACAGGTACCTAATACGGTTATTATTTAAAGCGCTGTTTTAGTTTATTTTTAGTTTTGTTTTTTCTTTGTAAGTTAACTTAGATTATGTTAGGATAAGACTGTAACTGCGTTTAAAATTCCCTACAAACATTTCGTCTTTATAATATTCAATTGTGTCAATTATAAAGACATACTTACCTACCTATATAGAGAAAGAGTTAGGAGGTACAGTTCGATTCAAACTTAATGGCGGCTGTGAAGTGCGCTGTTGGCTGCGCAGTACCCCGGCCCTCACGCCCGCTAACACGTGAAATTGTGACTGCGCAGCCACTCGCCTCGTGTTCAGAGCCCATTAAGTTCTCTTTGTTTGTATGTCTCTCTGGAGCCCGGCCGGCACCGGTAGCTTGGACCTAGTTCGCCGGTGGGCTACTATTTCACAAGCTTAATCTTTATGGTGATGTGGTATATAGGTACTTAGGTAGGTTAGGTACATAATGTTTATATCTCAGGTTCTCATTAAAACCTAATTTAGGTGCAAGGACGAACCGACGAACGCTTAGAGGTTGAGAGGTTGTTGCACCAAACATACCTAATTAGCTGGTTACATATAGTAAGTCTTCCGAGATGTATATTCATGTATAGGGTTGCCATATTTGGCAAGCCTCGTGTCGGGACGCAAAAAGAAAAATATATACAGGGTGTTTGGCAGATCGATGCAAAGCCGTAATGCAGAGCTAGCTATTTGCTATTTGTGCTATTTATAACCATTTGAACCGAACTTGTCTAAGGCGAAGTGTGCCAATTTTTTTTTCTAGCAAAATTTTAATGATTTTTTATGACAAGACCCAAAATATTACAGTTAGTTGCAAATGATGGCCAGTTTGAAAGATAAATCATTTATTTTTTGCAGTAATAGGAAATAAATTTCACTAATCGGGCTTTTAAAAAAATCTGAAATTATTTTAGGTGGTCTCTCGTCAGCGTTAAAATAGTTCGGTCGAGTAGAATTTGGCGCGGGTATTTGTATTGCCGTGACCGCGCGAAAAACGGGACGTCGAGACCTAGGCCCCAATGACGGTGACAGTCCCGATATATCGGGACGAATGGCAACCCTATTCATGTAACTTGTAGCCTTGTGACTATGCAGCTATGTAATAGTTATATAACAGCAGTGCTATGCTGTGAAATAAGGTGTAGTGAGCAGTCAGCTCGCATGGTGCCATAGGGATTCACAGCTCACCTCACCCTAGCACCGACGAAAGATTTTGCTGAAGCAAGCTCGATGTAAGCTTAAAATATAGGTAGGTACCTAATACTATTTACCAACCAGGCACAAATCAAAACTCCGCGCGTCTACAGAAACATTCATAGGGAAAATCCACAAAGACTTTCAGCAGTCACGCCACTAGACCAGCTTGGAGGTTGGTGAATTAGATATATTCCATTCTACTATCAGCAACTAATACCATTCCATAATACCACCAACCATAATACCATTTCATAATTCATTGGAGGATTAAGATGAACATGGAATTCAATAATGGATTTAAGTTATGTTGCTCTTAGGTCCACGGGAGCAAAGCTGCGGCACAGCTACATGGCTATTAGTACCTATTTAATGTAATGTGATGTTCTTTTTACCCGACTACGGCAAAGCCAAAGGAGGGTTATGATTTTGACAGGCTATGTATGTATGGATGTTCATCTGTTCGCTCATAGCTCCTAAACTCCTTATCAGAACTGAACAAATGAGGTATCGTTAGAAGCGTCTTGATCGTCCGCTGGTTATAGGCTATATGAAGTGTCACCGAATCCAATGTGGCGCCCTCTGGCGGACAAAAAAACCAAGATAAAAAAAATAATGAAGACAAGCATACCGTGTTTGGTATCATTGGAAAGGGGTTCACTAGTACCTTCCAAATATATGATATTTAGTTGTGACTTATCACAAATTATTTAAAAAAAAGGTAAGATAAAAAAAATATAAGATACGCATACCGTGTTTGGTATCATTGGAAATGGGTTCACTAATACCTTTTAAATATATTAGGTCATTACATATGAAATTGCCGCTCGGTATCAAAAAATTAAAAATAACTTTTTTTTAAAGAAATTATATATTTAGTCAATCGAAGTATGCACCATTGTTATCGATACACTTCCGCCATTTTATCGGGAGCTCATTGATCCCTTTGGTAAAAAAATCCTGGGAGCGAGAATCGATGAACTGCTTGAAGGCTGTTTTAACTGCCTCATCAAAATTGAATTTTTTTCCTTGTAAAAAGTAGTCCAAATTTCGGAATAAATGGTAATCGTTTGGGGCAAGATCTGGAGAGTATGGTGGGTGACGCAGAGTTTCCAGTCGCAGCTCCTCTAACTTGGCGACCGTCTGATGTGCAGTATGTGGTCGAGCGTTATCCTGAAGGAGCAATGGGCTAGAGCAATTGACCAGTCTCGGTTGTTTAATGGTGAGCTTTTCCATCATTGTTTGCAACTGTTGACAATACATGTCTGCAGTAATCGTCTGGCCTGAACCCAAGAAACTGTAGTGGATGACACCAGCACAGGACCACCAAACACTAACTAGAATCTTCTTTTTGGTCAGTTTTCGCTTGGGGCAAGGTTTTGCCAGTTCTCCAGGGTTAAGCCATTGTGATGATCGCTTGCGATTATCGTACACAATCCACTTCTCATCACAAGTGACAATACGATTTAAAATTCCCTCAATATTGTGACGATTGAGCAAGGAAGCGCAGGAACCGACGCGTGTTTGTTGGTGTACCTACTTCAGTTAATTCGTACGGTACCCACTTTTCGAGCTTTTTTACTTTTCCAATTTGACGCAAATGGATAATGATTGTTTTGTCACTTACTCCAAAGGCTGCTGCTAATTCAGAAGTGGTTTGAGATGGATCCGCTTCAACTATCGCCTTTAATTCTTCATTATTCACTTCAGTATTCGGTCGTCCACGAGGCTCGTTTTGTAAATCAAAATTTCAAGAACGGAAACGTTGAAACCAAAAACGCACCGTTCGTTCGTTAGCGGTGCTTGGCCCGTACACGTCGTTAATCCTTCCAGCCGTTTCTGCTGCACTGGTGCCACGGTGGAACTCATATTCGTAAATATCGCGAATTTTTAATTTCTCCATTGTTGTTGCTATATCAATTTTCAAGCCGAAACAAATGACGTGAAAACAAATGAAACACGAATTTTAAAACAATATTCTTTAGTCTTTATTTTGAAATAATTTTGAATTTGGAATTCCTAATCAAACACAAAATATTTGATTTCAAAGTTGCCAGTATTAAGTATCGGCAATTTCATATGTAAGGACCTAATATAATACTTAGCTGTGACTTGTCACAAATGATAAAAAAAAAAACTACTACTGGTATTTAAACTCCAAAATGGTTTAAATAAAAAAATAAAGTTTAAAAACGAAAACCCGACCACAACAAAAAGTGATCTAAAAAGTACGAAACAAGAAAATATTTCACACAGAAATCAAGACTATGGGTTATATGGGACCTTTGAGGTATACACTATCAATTAAAAAAGCATCATCGGAATCAAACTATACTGAAAAAAGTTATGCGTGTTCAAACATAAAATGAAAACTACTGGGCCAAACTACGAGTATGTTAAATTTTTATGGGACCAAATGGCAACTATTACCTACGCATAAAACTAAAGAAGAATCACGTAAATCTGATCATAAATCTAAGCGTAATTGCTGAACATACATAAAAAGTCGGTTAAAACACACAAATGAAACTTGTTTATTCAACTGGTTTTGATTTTGATGAGATATATAAAACCTTCTTCTGAGTTCAGAATATTAAGTTGAAATGTTCTCAAATTGTGTGAAATACCGACAGACATAAATTTGAAAGTCTTCTTCTTCATCTCTTTGTAAAACTCCTGTTATTGTCCGGGTTTGTGTACCTAATTGTTTGTAGATAAATATATTGAATGACTGATAGATTTGCGGTGAAGATTTATTTTTTGTGGTCGCAGTCTGAAACTTTATCCAGTAATCGGCCGTTTGGTCTGTTAAAGGACCGACTTGTATACTGTCGGTAGTCCTATAATTTTAGTTTACCTATAATTTTTATAAAACTTATTTTTGCAACCTCAGACGTACGTAAGGGTGACTAGAAAATAGAGACATATTACTAATACATTATTTTACTTCACAACACGTTGTTTCTTGCTCGCAGTTTATTGCTCGTTCTTCTCCATAGAGACCTACCCTACGTTTTGGAACGAGCAACTAGCTTCAACTTTCTGACTAACTGACTCTTTGACTATTCAAAAGTGCCTGCAAATGGTTTAATTGAAATAAATGCTTTGACTTTGACTTTGTTGAATATACAAAAAAATACAATAAACCATTTCAACTTTCAAAACTAGTGTCCGGCCGAGGTAGGTCTACCGGTCTCTAGATTTTTGTGGTTCCGTACCCCAAAAGGATAAAAGGGACGCTTCTAGGATCACTTCGTTGTCTGTCTGATCCGTCCGTCTATCTGTCTGTTAAGATACATTTCTCAGGAACGCGTGTACGTTTCAAGTTGAAATTGACATCAAATACTTGTCTGCGGTCCCTTTAAGGTGTAAAAATGTAGCTTCTAACTAAGCCAACGCATTCAAAATATAACACTTTGGTGGTAAAACCGCAAATCTTAGTACTTTTCGTTTACGTAGAATCAGTTTTGGTAAGAAGGTCAGCACAAGTAAAGGAAAAAAACCGAAAATTGTTAATTTGTAGTTAAAACACATACAGATAGAAGATTGCACGAATACAAACTTACATTTGCAGTTTGAACATCGGCGCTGACATAGAACCAAGTGAGAGAATATTTTTTTAACTACAAAGTTAAGTTACTCCTCGGTCCTCCTTGTTGGTTCATCCTGAATCGGAAATTCAAAGGCCGTGTCACTTGAGCGAAATCGCGGGCGGCCGGGAACAGCGTGAGACGGAACCCTCAGGGTACGAGCCCTACTCCCACTTGTCTGATTTTTAGGGTTCGGTATCTCAAAAGGAAAAAACGGAACCCTTATGGATTTGTTGTCCGTCTGTCTGTCCGTCTGTCTGTCAAGATCCTTTCTCTGGGGAAGGCGTGGAGGTATCGAGTTGAAATTAAACCATATACTCAAGTCTACAGTCCCTTGAAGCTGTGAAAAAATCAAATTTCTAAGTAAACGTGAAAAAACGATACGGCCATGCCCCAAAAAACGTTTATTTCGACACTCTCAAGGGAATCAAAATTTATAGGGTACTTCCAGTTGACCTAGAACTATGAAATTTGGCAAGTAATATCGTCTTATACTACAAATACAGAGAAAAGTCTGAAAACTATACATTTGTAATTCAATCATAAAAAGTATAGTCTTTATTTACAGTACGTAATAAATCATCGAGGTATGCGCGGTCCAAATCATGAAATTTTAATGGAACCCTCGGTGGGCGAGTGCGACACGTACTTGGCCGGTTTTTTTATACAATACAAAGGATCATGGCAGGATTTGTACGAAAAAAATAAAGATGTTTAGAGAGGTTGAAATTCTCATTCTTATACTTACTCTTGGGTAACTATAGAGTATCTTCAGGCATTTACGATAGGTATTTTTAAAATCCCGCAATAACATTGTATTTTAAAAGTGAATATTTTAACGAAAAGCTCATTATTTCAGAACGAAACTGCGATTGACAGTAACAGTAACACTGAAAACCGCCGTTTCGCAGTTTTTACACTAAAGTTGCATCGTTTTATGGGAAATAATGTCACAAATAATGATTATTTTTTTCCACACACTTGTCACATCGCTTGTATGCCAATTTGATAGATCCGCTAATGTCACTTGTCGTAAAAATATAGTAAGTATATCAATCTACTCCTGGTAATAGTATTCTCCACATTGGAAAATATTTTAAACCCTCTAAATGATTTTTTTTTCATACAAATGAATGTAGTATGGATCTCACCATGGTTCTTTTTTTACTAAAATTTTGCACCGAGATAGAGTGATGAGACGTAGGTAGGTATATACTTATATGTGTCATAGAAATATATATATTTTGGTATAATTATTAAAAAAATATATGAACTCACGGTTTATAAATCCTACATAAAAAAATGTTTAATTCAACTCACCTTCGTGTTTTAAATGTCTTGCGTTTAGGTTGTAGATGATTAAAAGTAGTTTTTAATTATATGTGTTTTAAGGTTAAAAACTCAGAAAGAATATTCTTTATTTAGTTAAACATGATGTCACACGGACGGACATTTAAACAGCCGGTACACTGAGCCAACGGAGCATTATCCTAGCTTTATGAGGTAATTTATCTATGTTATTCAAGGTCTTGTTAAAAACCATTATTCATTATTGGCAGACGGTTTCCGTGGGCTATTACTTCATTCAGACACCATCATCATTACTGCCTAGCTTTCCCAAATATATTGAGGTCGGCTTCCAGTCTAACCGGATGCAGCTGAATACCAGTGTTTTACATGGAGCGACTGCCTATCAGACCTCCACAACCCAGTTACTGCGGGTAACACGATACCCCTTGGTAAGACTGGTTGTAAGATTTTCTGGCTTCTGACTACCCATAACGACAGCCAAAGATCTACAAATGACAGCCGGGACAAGCCTTTACGTGCTTTCCGAGGCACGGAGGGAACTCGGTATGAAAGGAATGGTCACCCATCCACAGACCGGCCGCGGCTAGCTTAGCTTAACCTTTGGCCGATCGATCTGTACGTCTTTAACTTAGCCACGAGCTCCTCGTGAGTTTTTATTCGAACTCGATAGCGTTAGCGTAAACGATCGCTTAATGTCAATTTGTATGGAGTATTTGAGTTTCATAATGTTGCCACTAGGCTGCGCTGTTTCAATTTCAATACAAATTGGAGTTTACGAGTTCGAATTAAAACTCACACGAGGCCCTGTGTCCTGAAACGGGGACAGCGCCGTCTAGAAGCAATATTAAGATACACAATTTTTCTATACGAATTGGCTTATGCGAACGAATAGGTTATAACTCAAACTCATGATGCGCAATTTGACGAAGTGATCAAAGTTTACTTGAGTTTGTGGTACATAGTCGAGCATTGGGTTACTGAAAAACTATTTTGACGAGTTGATGTTGTTCGACATATTATACGACTCTATTTTTGAGAAACTTATGGCAAAAGAAATATTGTACTCGAACTCTCAAATAAAGTTGGAGATTTACTAAAACTGCAAATACAGTCTGTATTTGCAGTTTTAGTAAATCTCCAACTTTATTTACGTAAACTTTGATCACTTCGTCAAATTGCGCATCATGAGTGTGAGTTATAACCTATTCGATCGCTTATGCCAATTCGTATAGAAAAATTGTGTATCTTGAAACAGCGCTGCCTAGTGGCAACATTATGAAACTCAAATACTCCATACAAATTGACATTAAGCGATCGTTGTGAAAATATAGGTGAAAGTATACAATTAGCTTGCATGCTATTGTAATATTCACCAATCAGAATAGGAAACATTACGCGAAACTCGGCGCAGAGGGCGCCACTAGCACATTCCGTAAATCATAACCTCGTATTCTTGTTATATTATGTTATTAATTGTTATAACTAGGTATTTTGTGAAAATATATCAAAGTTTTAATTAATCTTACTTACCTAACTGCACTTTAACCATATTATGGCGTCCTACGACCATTTGAAAGTGGATTCTAGGTTATGCTCAGAATAAAATAATATTTGGTTGTCTTACATGTTAAATGTGAACGTTATTCTGTAAATGCGACTATCTCATCTGGATACTTAACCTGAACATATTTTAGAGTGATTTTTAGCTTCTTCCCAAAGTTTTCGAACATTTTCTTCTTTTGGAAATGAATAATTCCCTTCATTTCTTCATCGAATACACAGCACTGATACATTATTGTATAATATAACATACTTCCCAATTTTGAACTCAATTAAAGGCAGAATTTCACGCTTTGAACGACTCGTCGATAAACTGTTAACGGACTATGCTAGTGCTGCACTCTGGTGCCAGAACATTGCAGTAATATCCCCTATTTATAGCATAAAAGCTACTTGCATAGCTTTTGTGCAAGTTAAACTGCAAATACCTGCACAATAGTGTGCAAGTCATACCATTGTGATTATAACCAATTAGAAGATTTTATCATACTGTCACCAAAGGAGATAAGTAATAGGGTCGTCGGAAATAGTTGAAGTTTATTTAGAAACTAGTGGATGTGTTTGAGTAAAATAAAAAAATTATAGAGAATAAACAGTTAATTAACTAAATATAATTTAATTCGAAAATATCCATTGGTTTCTAAGTAAAGTTTAACTATATCCGACGACCTGGTCACTTATTCTCTTCTGATGACAGTATATTGGCATCGAAGCTAATTGTAATTTGTAAGTACCTATGCTTTTATGCAAGTTAGTACCACGTGCTTGTGTTTTTGCGACTTCACGAGTAACTGTCATGAGTTTTTGGGCAAGCGCACTGTGCAGTACTCATGGCACAAGGGCGAAAATCTTTTAGTAGGTACGTGTCCCTACTAAAAGTTTTTAGGTACCTACCTACACTACGACCTACCTACCTTAGGTACTTGCTAAAATCGCCCACTTAAAGAGTTTGGCGAAGTTTACAAAGTAGGTCTATTCTTGTTGGTTCTAATCTCTTGATTACAATTTTTATTGCATTCACGTATTTATGGTCTACGTGGACCTATATAAGGCTAACCAAACGGAATCACAATTACAAAAATTTAGTCAAAATTGAAGGTCTCTGAGTCTAGGTCACACAACAGCGACATATAAAAATGTCTATGCCAAGGTCGCTATTATCATACAGCAGGTAAACGATATCCAGCTTATCTTGGACCCTAGCCATGATGGCGTGGCCTCCTAATGTAAGCCGTCAAAAGGATCTACTTACGTTAGTTCAACATTAGACCAGCGTTCATAAATAATGGTCAATGAAAATAATCTCATAGTATTTTCTTATGTTATAAATAATTATTAAGTCGCATTGTTTGTAATTAAGTTAAAACATTCCAAGAAAATACTTCTTGTTAGCATATCTTGATGATTATTATTAACTTGTTTTTAAGGTTCCGTACCCAAAGGGTAAAACGGGACCCTATTACTAAGATTTCGCTGTCTGTCCGTCACTAGGCTGTATCTCAAGAACCGCGAAAGCTAGACAGTTGAAATTTTCACAAATTATGCATTTCTGTTGCCGCTTTAACAAGAAATACTAAAAACAAAATAAAATATTTTTTTTTAGGGGGGCCTCCCATACAACAAACGTGATTTTTTGCTGTACCGGCTCGCTCTTGGCCAGTTTTTTAATGACTTTTGGTTACTTAAAAACATAAGGATAGCACATAAGTGGGTATGTCGTTAGAGGTCGCAGTGCAAAAATCATCTTAAATGGGGGTATCAATGGTGAACGGTTCCTCATCATCGCCGTAACACCAGTCCCTGTGTGGCAGCAATCGAAACACGTCCACTAGGTACGAAGGACCTCTGATTAAAGTATCAAAGAGGATAGCTTACTATGCTAGTTGACAGGAGGACGGGAGTACCAGGCATGCAACTGGTCGGCGACCATCACACAAACTGGCAAAACATCCTTACACCAATCAAAGGAAAAACGCGAGCGGTTATAACAGATAAGTACTTAAAACAAAAATAATTACATTAACTTTTTTAAAATAACATTAATTCGCTAAAGCTGCCTTAGGTACGCAGTGGCATATTTAAACATGTAAATTGTTAATATCGCAATGGCAGTTCCTTAATAAAAAAGGTGATTAACAGTTAAATAATTGATTAATTATAGGCGTAGTTATGAAGCATGTGGGCTTTAAAATTCGTACTACAATGTTGCTACTACAATATCGTACTCGTACTGCTTGTGTGTGCTGAGCAGTTGCTCTAACATGGTACTCGTAATGTTCAGTGCTGACCTGTTGCTTTAACATCGTACTCGTACTGTTCAGACCTGAGCTGTTGCTCTAACATGGTACTTGTACTGTTCAGTGCTGAGCTGTTGCTCTAACATGGTACTTGTACTGTTCAGTGCTGAGCTGTTGCTCTAACATGGTACTCGTAATGTTCAGTGCTGATCTGTTGCTTTAACATCGTACTCGTACTGTTCAGAGCTGAGCTGTTGCTCTAACATGGTACTTGTACTGTTCAGTGCTGAGCTGTTGCTCTAACATGGTACTTGTACCTACTGTTCTTTGCTGAACTGTTGCTCTAACATGGTACTCGTACTGTACTGTTGCTCTAACATTGTACTCGTACCGTTCTGTGCTGAGCTGTTGCTCTAACATCGTACTCGTACCGTTCTGTCCGCATACAGTATAGTATAGTTGTATACAGTATCGCTAAGTTTTTATGCCTGATTGTTCTCTGTGTTATATAGCGTAAAAAGTAAATCATTGAAGTACAGTCCGTACCTACCGTAGAGGGGTACCTACAGTTTATTTACCATTACCTATTCTGTGCTAAAGCAAATGGTACACAAAATGTGTTGTTTATTTAATAAATGATTATAATATCTGCGCTCAGCTTAAAAAAATATTTATACATATTATTCACACATTTTTGCCTTGATAACTCGAATATGACGTAAAATCATGCTAATTTGTTTCTTAAGTTATTTCAATGAATAGGTTTATCCACATACAACTTGATTTTATAGTTAGATATCTCATTGTCAGGCTACTACTTATTAGGCGACGTTGGGTTAACCTCATACATCTTGTATATCAGTATGAATTAGGAGGAAACAAGTGACAGGCGATTATTTACAAAATATTACCAATTTGTTAATGTTTATTATAATTATTAATTATACGATGTCGTAGTTTACAACCTTCGATGGTTTCGGAATATATAATCTAAGGTTATATAGGCTATACTTCCCGTGTCATTAAAAATTAAAATAATTAAAACAGTTTTTTGTTAAATATAAAGTACACTGAGTAAAATTTCAACAATATGTACCTATTCAAAATGAAAGTGTAACTGTAAACATTAAATATCATTCCAATTAGAAAAATATATGTACCTATTTAAATTATTTTAGAATTCGTTATTTTATTATTTAAGTAGTTACTTAGTTAACCCTTTAAATGTCCTGTAGCCAAATATAAAACGTTTGTCATTGTTTAACTATTGTGTTAACAGTTGAGCTCATGTAATTTATAGTATAAGGTGGTGGAGATCTCGTTGTTAAAATAAAAAGTGATTTTATAATTAATAAGTTTTAAGTAAGTTTCATAAGTCATTTTTCAACACACTAGTGCGGTAATGACTGATGCTTTTGACTGAAGTTATGGCAAACGGAAATGTTTGTTGGTTTTTAACAATATCCTGCAAAGCAAATCAGGATATCGCATTTGAACGTAAACGAGAGAGGTAGAGACGCTAGCGCAAGTCATACCAAACTGCTGTCTACCAACCTTATGTTTTTGTGATAAAGTTGAAAATCTATCAAAGAAAGGACATGTTTCATAATGGGCCTAGTCTATGTACACTTCACTTAAAAAAAAGAGAAAAATCCGTAGTAAATTGATATTTAACAATTTTTTTTTTTGGATTTTGAACATGGGTGCACTCAGATTTAGCTACTCTATAAACCATAGATCGACCATTGATCATAGAAAGAGACCTGTCAGCTGTCAGTGTCACTTCAGTCACTTTCGTCTCGTTTTGTTACTAGTTTCTGGAGAACTTTATTACAACTTCCCATTCGTTTTTTGAATTTAACACCGTTTCTTTTCCATCTGTTTACCTGGCTATTCACAAATCGACGCAGAAAATCAGAATTGTAAATGTCAAACGTCATTAATCAATCAAAATGACAGCTTACCGCCGTGACTGTTTTTTTTTGTAGCGTGTTGCAATTTCAAGTGCAATTTCTTGTGTTTTACCTGCTCACAAAGCTATTTTAAAGTAATTGGACAGTTGAGAACTAATTAAAATGCGTTTCCCTATTATTAAATATGGTGTACAACTGTACAAGGACTGGGCCCAGGCTCCATACATTTTGAAACAACTCCTTTAACAGACTGGTGTAGCGTGATGTACTGGCCTCTGTACCTTTGGATGGTACCTGATACCTGACAACGTTCTCAGCATTCAAGCTTGTAGCAAGTAGACGCTTATTCTAAAAAAAAAACAGCCATGATACAATGTTGTAGGGCTTACGATTCTGGGATCTTGGAACATTTGTTTACCTTGGAAAGGGACATAGTAATAAGACAACTATAATAATAATTAAGAAAACTATAAGAAAACTTCGAAATGAAAAGTTCCATTCCAACAATTTAACGTTAAAAACTAAGAATAAAACATTAATATACTTAACTATACGACTATTTTCTCGTTGACCGTGCCTACCTATCTACTAATGGAAATGATTAAAGCCATTATTGCCTACTAGTGACGCTCGATTGTGAATAAAAAATGAAAAAAAAAAAATGAAACAGCCATCTGATCATCATGTGGCGCACGTTTATCAACAATGCGTAAAACAGACGGACATGCGCTGCTAATGATAAGACGCATAATTATCGACGGTTGTGTTACCGCCGCACCGCGGCTCCGCTGCCGTTCTCATGGCGTCCGTTAACGTCGTTTAAATATTCCTTCAATTCGGATACTTAAATGTGTTTCTGTCTGTGTAAAAATCGAGGCTAGAACGAGCTAGGACTTACTACAGAATGTATTAAGTGATAGACAAAGCACGTTTGATGAAGAAGCATTCATCCGTTCTGACTATTTAATGTTAAAGAGTAGGTATTCGTCATTTAGCACAATTTAACAGCTATACAACAGGTTACTGAACCGGTTTTGATAAAATTTGGCAGCAAACCTTTTAAAATTATAATAATATGTCTTAATAAAGCTCACCATTTAATTCCCTCATTGCTGGGCAAAAAACTTGAAACGATTTAAAAAACTGGGGTAAGAAGAATCCGATACAAAATGTCAACAAGACGCGACGCCGCGATTCTAAATCGTAAATATTATTTATAAAATGTTTCTAATTTTATTCTCGACTACGAATACATTAAGTTTGAAACGGCGCAGGCGACGGCTCGCGATACACTGAGCATTGTTACAGGATTTGTGTCTAATATAACAGACCCGATCTAGATAGCCTTAATTATGAAGATTTAATTCTTGTGATTGAAAGTGCATTCGTAGATGTCGTAGGTCCAGGATGTAGGTCCCTTTTACGTTTCAATCGTATCTATTTTATTGGTGATCGCCACGAGTCGCCAGAGCTTTTAGATCCCAATTTAAAAAGCTTCGAGCGATCTGTTCTGCGACGAATTATTTGTAGTTTCTTGGTCTGTTGTGACTTTTTGTATCCTCAAAAGTAGGTGCAGTATGAGCCGAAATCCGCCACGGTCCAATATTATTAACTGATAGACTTCTTCCAATGATTATAAAGCGGTCTCAATCTTCTGAATCATTGTTGCTTTTGTTTTGGCTTTGGGAGTGCCGAAATAAGTATGGGCTATGTACAATAATTTATGTAAATAAAAGTTCGGCTCACAACTCCAGAATTTAGGAATTAGATTTAGGAGCTCGCGTTCTTCAATCACACTTGCAACTGATGTGACTTACTGTTTTGAAGATGGCGGATTTAGACAATTTCGTCACAGGTGCTCACTCAGCTGGTATCTTTGATTGTTAACGTTACGATATCAACAGCTTCATGTATTGGCATAGATGAGCGTAGTGGGAACAGGGGCATAGTTGATGATGGAAGCATTTCAAAATTATCATCACATCATTTGTAGCTGGAAATAGATACTTATTCTTGACAAAACATGTAAAACTAACGACCAGCATCAACGCTTGAGTGACAGATATTTATTTTTAAATATAAATCCAATCCATCCGTTTCAAACGTATCAAATAATGCGGATTCTAATTACCTGATTAAGTTCCTTTTAATATCACGACATTATAACCTTTATATTCAATGTTACTGGGTATATATTTGTCCGAGTGAAGATAGGAAGTAGGCTTCCATTACGAGATATTAAGTTACATTGCCTATGATATTATTGATTATATTTCCGTGTAGTGTGTGTGCAAATGTTAATTTGTGAAAGCGTTTCTTTGACGTTGTTTGATAGTAAAGTAAGGACCCCTCCGCTGCAGAGTGTTCTGTTCCTGTGTCTATGGTCTCCTAGCAGAAGTCTCGTAGAAGCTCTGATCTTACCGGTCTTCTAATTATATCCTCCTTCCAGTTGACCGGCCGGTGACTCTTGATGAGCCTTTAGTTTTAGTGTTGCTCTAAGGGAGCAATCGATTATTTATTTGTTAAGCAAAAGAGCTGAAATGGGTTGGTTGGCGATCTTTGGGGGCGCCTACATTCTGCAGTGGACGGCAATAGGCTGATATGATGATGATGATGATGATGACGACAAAGATGATCTCTCTCTTTATTGAAAACGTTCAGAGCTCTCTTAGTTTGGTCCTCGTGACGAGTTCATTTTCTCCTTTAAGGACAATTCAGGTAAGAGTATGTCCTAACCTAACTTAGCAGGTGGTCTTGGTACCAACGTCTTGCCGTACGTTGCGTTCCCTCAACAATGACAAAACCGCTCTTATAATCTCTTCCCGGTTCCATGACCATACAAAATATTATAAATTAAATCAAAATACCATAATCACATAGTAATAACAATAGTTGAGTGTGGGCCCGGCCTTGAGCATCGACAATACAATAATTATTATAATTTGTGGAGCCTATGCTAGCATTGACAGGCCGAATTGGTGTTGCTAGAGGAAGAGACAAATATATTGTGAGTGCGAGTTCTGGGGATCACTAAATAGAAGAACGGCTTCTGGAACGAAATTTAAAATTAAAGTCAAGTCAAGTGATCTGATTGGCTGTTGATAATTCCGTAAACCAATCACAGCACGCTCGTTTGATCATACCGTGTGTTCATTTTCGTTTCAGAAGTCGAGCGTAAAAGACAGAGAGATGAGTATAAATTATGATGGCGTAAGTTGTAACACTATATCTTGACGATTCTGTTACTTACACGTTTTTTTAACATAGTAAGTATAGTATACCTATCCGGATATTTTGGAAGAGCCCCGTATATTCTTGATTGTTATCTAACAATTTAAGTCAGAACAAATCCAATGGTTTCTGAGAACTCAACATTGTTTGTGGTTAACAGATTGACCGTACCTAATGTATTGTTATGCTGATACTTGATACAATGATGCAACGGCTTTTAGTAATTGAATTGGACGGCTGGACTTAGGTTTCCTTTTGAATCCGAGCTTGGAGTAAAAAAAATGACGTCATAGGCAGCAGTACTAATATCGAAAAAATAAAATCATGGCAGGGATCATGCCAGTAAGGAGTCATACGGTTTAATGAAGAAGTCCATGGCTAAGGAATTAAGGTTCCTTCCAATAGTCATGCGTATACATGCGGTACTGCAAACCGCAAGATAGCTCGTGACGTAACACGAGACACGTGCAGCCGGCTCGGCGCAAGCGCAACTTGCAAGCTAATCATTGAGTACCTACATATCTTATTGACAGAAATATAACATATTGGTAGATTTTACAGGTAGTTGAAGACAAAAGTAACTTTTTAAATTTGAGGGGATGCATTGAAAATAATGAACTGCAAATTAAAACTTGATACTGGTGGTTCCGTCTTACTTCTTGATGTATCAAATAATTTAAAGTTTATAATGTAGCTACAATTTACAGAAAAGCTGGCCCATGTGACCGAGGTTTGTCTAACTTAAATACTGCTTTAGGTAATTTCCTGTTACTAACGTAACCTAGGACAAAGGTTTTCTAAAACATAGCTAAATCACATGTCTTTCTAAGTAGTTCTATACACGCAGTGACAGACCGAAAGACGAAACAAGATAATCCACAACATACGTACCTACCACTGATAAAGTGGTTTTTGGACTGTTAGAGGAAAAACTAAATAAAAATACAACGCCAGTCTTCCATGTCTTGTACCATGAAATAAATGGAGGCGGTTAGCGAATCTTTGGCCTTGCTCACGGCCGCGGACGACCTACTATGTAGCTGATTATCGTCACGAGTATCTTACAACTTACTTGTTTACTCACGATGTCCTCATGCCCTCACACTGGACTCGCAGCTACAGTGTATCAAAGTCAGGGAGCTGACTTTGACGAAAACCTTCCAGAAAGTTATATTAAACTAGCACTTTGCCCGCGACTTCGTCCGCGCGAATTTTCTCAAGGATCCCTAATTTTTTGATTATGCAATATAGCCTATAGCATTCAGTGATAACATAGCTTCTTATTGGTGAAAGAATTTTTGAAATCGGATGAGCAGTTTCGGTGATTACCCCCTACATACAAACATACCTCTTTATAAAAAGGTAATACAGGTATATTGACCCCCATCATTATTTAAAGTTTAGAAACACGCCATCTAGATTTATTTTTGGTGCAACGCGTAGCTCGTGTGACATTGTTGATTTTAACCCAATAAATCCGCAAGTTTTTACGGAAGGTGATATTATAACGGAAGCATCAAACAGTGATCAGTCATCTCACACTCAAGATAAACAACATACAAGATTTGTTGCTGACCAAGGGGCCCCAGGAGTGAGTACAGGTGGTACAAGAGCTGCAGGCTGGTTTAGTTCTGCCAGAAAACATTCAGATAATCTTCAGGGCCAAGACTAGGAGTTCTATTCGTGGAACCTTACAAAAATCAACAAATCGAATCTTTGAGTAGCCGAAACTCGGGGACGTAGACGCGGCCTCGAACTTATTCAAGATGGCGAGGGCAGCGGTAGCAGTACTATACGACGACATAGAGTCATTACATCTAGCAGTAGCTCTGAAAGTGACGCAGTCGTAGAAACCGACTCAGAATATGACGACCATGTCTATCCGAATAGCCTACCTGAAAGCTAGATACGATCTGCATATTCTGTGACACCGAGTAACTGGTTTCACGACAGACGTGGCGAGGAGTGGATGCAGTGCCAGAGTTGCGATTCATGGGCTCATACAGCCTGTGCAGGTCCTGAAGGTGAATATTATATCTAGGTAGGTAGGTTAGGTTTTAATTAATCAATACATTTAATATGGCCCCCAAGGTGCCATGTAACCCTCACTCAATGTCATGTTGCAAAAATTCACAAAACGGATTCATAATTCGGTCAACCCGTTTTGGAGCAGTTTGATAACAAACACACAAGATTTTTTATTTGACTGACTTTCAGACGAAGCAAATATAGAAGCAGAGCTTAGATAATACGTATTTCAACCTAATGTACGTGAGAACATTGAGTGAAAATTCATATTGCCTACACTTTACATTGGGGGGTGAAGTATCTACGTTTCCCAACAAAACTAAAACACTTAGCCGACTGGGACTGGGAACCAATGGTATTCGTGGTTGGTGCAGGGAGTAGCGTTAAGTAGCTGCATTATTGTATGCCAAGTTAACAGTAACGCGATTGTCCTATTGAGCTGTCCGTACGTCTGTCACATCGCATTATGCAAAACTGTTTGGAGTTAAACACAAAGAACATGAATTGTTTTCGACTGTCGGCGTCATACTTAATAACAATAACTCTTGCAAGTATTATTTTTTTCTACAGTACGTAATTGACTCTTGTAAAGATGACTTTTGCTCCGGAAGACGTACTTTTAAACATAGTTATTAGATTGCTCATTCTACTATGGCGCTTGCGTTTTTCCTTATAGTATGTATTTTATGAAAACTAGCTTTGACGAAACGAATCGAAACTAATCGGGTAACCACGTGTACAACCACGTGTTTATTTTATTAATTAACTAGCTGACCCGACAGACGTTCTCCTATACCTATCTACCTACTTACCTGCCTATCTGCCTACTCTACCTACCCTACATACCCTACATACCGTACCTACCCTACCTATCCTACATATCCTACATACCCTACATACCCTACATACCCTACATACCCTACCTACCCTACATATCCTACCTACCCTACATATCCTACATACCCTACCTACCCTACATATCCTACATACCCTACATACCCTACCTACCCTACATATCCTACCTACCCTACATATCCTACATATCCTACATACCCTACCTACCCTACATATCCTACATACCCTAAATACCCTACCTACCCTACATATCCTACCTACCCTACATATCCTACATACCCTACATACCCTACCTACCCTACATATCCTACATACCCTACATACCCTACCTACCCTACATATCCTACCTACCCTACATATCCTACATACCCTACATACCCTACCTACCCCACATATCCTACCTACCCTACATATCCTACATACCCTACATACCCTACCTACCCTACATATCCTACATACCCTACATACCCTACCTACCCTACATATCCTACCTACCCTACATATCCTACATACCCTACATACCGTACCTACCCTACATATCCTGCATATCCGACATACCCTACATACCCTACCTACGCTACATATCCTACATACCCTACATACCCTACCTACTTTACCTACCCTACATATTTTAAATGGGACAAGCCCGCTACACTATTCCCTAACCACTGTAACTCCTGTAAGCCAGAATCAACAGTGGCGACCACCAGAAAAGCGCCAGAGCAATGAAGCTCGACGAGTCCCAGAGAAACGATTCAACTGTCTTGGATCCCGCAACGAAATTAATCAGAAAAGAACAGCGGAGGAGTAAGAAAAACATATACTACCCTACATATCCTACATACCCTACCTACCCTACATACCCTATCTATCCTACATACATTCATTGGGCCCATCCTTCAAAAATTTAAGAAACTAATACCTACGTCGTATACCTATAATTTAATACCTATAATTACCTACCTATAATACTTACCTACATATAATAATACCTAAGTACCTATAATTTTTTGGTAAAGAAAAAAACACATCCTCTATTTTTTTTTGGCTTTTGTTGATTTTTAGGGTTCCGTACCTCAAAAGCAAAAAACAGAACCCTTATAGAGGATCACTTTGTTGTCCGCCTGTCTGTCAAGACCCTTTATCTCTGGAACGAGTAGAGATATTGAGTTGAAAACCATATATACTTAGGTCCACGGTCCCTTGAAACTGTGAAAAAATCAAACTTCTAAGTTAACGTGAAAAAAAGATACAGCCGTTAATGTCGTAAAAAACATACATTTGACACTGTCAAGGGAATCAAAATTTATAGAGTAGGTACTTTCCGTTGACCTAGAACTATGAAATTTGGCAAGTAATATAGATTTATACTATAAATGCAGGGAAAAGTCTCAAAACTATACATTAGTAATTAAATCATAAAAAATATATTCTTTATTTATAACGACCTTTTGTTCGCGATTTGGTCCGTGTGAATGTCGGTTATCGCGGATGCAGACGAAGTCCCGCATTAAAAAGTACCCTATGTGCTTTCCCAGGGTTCAAGCTATTTTCATACCAAATTTCATCAAAATCGGTCCAGCCGTTTCATCGTGGAAGCGTAACAGATAGAGTTACTTTTACTATTTATAATATTAATATGGATATGTACCTACAAATTTGTACGGAACCCTCGGTGAGTGAGTCCGACTCGCACTTCTCCGGTTTTTTAATGTTCCGCGAAACTTTCTTAGTTTTTTCATATTTTTTTCAATAACAAACACAACAAAAAAAGAATTAACGAAATTGGTCCAGCCGTTCACGCGTGATGCCGTGACCTAGAAAAATTGCGATTAATTTTCATATATATATGATAATATATATTATAGATGATAATGGATAATAGAAACATTTATGATTTGGTTACGTTACTGGGACTTGTTATCGGACCTGACCGGCGACCGCGGCGTCATTGATCTGCCTCCAAGTCCTCCAAGTGATCTGTAATTATAACATTAGCGCCCTCGTGCTTCACGCCTGTCAGATTATAGCCATTTGAGTGTTAAACGGGGTAATGCAACACGTTATGCAGATATGAGTCAGCCGCGCATTCCGCGCGAATTTGCCGCATTATACATGGGTAGGTTCATTTGTTATTTGGGAGCAAATTCCGAGCTGTTAGCATCATGTTCTTATGTATTATATTAAGGCGCTACCCCGACCAAAAGTGCGTTTTTCTTCGTTATTCAGGGACTATTAACTCATTAATTAAGAGACACAAACTACATCTAAAAGCATATTATTCATATTCAATTTCCTATCATCACATTCCACGTTCTTATTTTTTTTATGTACCCTATATATAGGGTGTCCGGTAATTAATGGATAACCTTGAAATGGCTTATAGTAGAACTTATGGCCATTCAGAAAAAAATAGAAAAAAAAATCATTTCTAGTCGTAGTGCAATAAAGTAAAATAAGGCAAATTTTTATTTTTTTTTAAACTTAATTTTAGGTACTTATGATAGTTTTTTTTTCGTTTTTTTTTCTGAATGCCCATAAGTTCTACTATAAGCCATTTCAAGGTTATCCATTAATTACCGGACACGCTGTATACACCTAAATCTCCCTGTAAAAAAATGACTAAAATAATTGAAAACATGTATCTTTTGCTAAAGTTGACTTGTTATTAATTTGAGGATTACACTAATAGACTGATTTGTAACTTAAAAATCTTTAAAATTCACGTTTAATTTTATTTCAAAAGATCGTTTCTCTTTTTTTATAACCAAAAAGCCCAAAAATTGTGCGAATTTCGATGCTGCGGCATAGAGGAAATGTATAGTCTACTACGTAATTATATATCCCTTTAAAAGGGGCAGCATTATCCGTACTAATATTATAAATGCTAAAGTAACTGTCTGTTACGGACACGATCTCACGATGATACGCCTGAATCGATTTTGATGAAATTGGGCATGAATATAGCTTGAAACCTGGGGAAGGACATAGGCTACTTTTTAATCCGGAATTTCGTCTGCTTTTTCTATAATCAACATTCACACGGACGAAGTCGCGGGCAAACGCTGGTAATTAATAAAGCGTCATAATCAATTACTTACATAGTTTTTCTCACCGGGATTTTACTAACTATAAATTATGATATACTGAAAAGGGTATATAAAACATCTTGACAATGAGCTAAGCTCATGTGGGTGTCAACATGTGGGACGTGGACACTTCCATCAGTAGCGATTGGGTCGTTGACCGTATCGACAATGCTCTAACTATCGATTTACATCTCATTGGAGCCTTTGGAGGCTCTCATTGGGTGGTTGATGCAGAAAGCGGTAGGTAAGTACCTACTCCAAAAGGTAACTAGGGAGGTTCTTCTCTGGAGTCCTAACTATCTTGGAATGCCGTTTTCCTTTAAAGGTAGCATAGACAAAGAGGTAATCCATATCTGATAACATCATCACTATAGTTTTATTCCAATAGACACATACACATCTTTGCCATGTTCAAGGTATTGAAAATCAGATACATAATTACCTTTCTACAATTTGCTGTTTATCATAGAAATTGACAATTAATCTCAATTGATGCTAAGTCTCGATCAATTGTGCGGGCAACCCTGACATCGGATGCGCGGGCGCCGCCCAGTGCGACAAGGTTGCACGCGAACCTCGGTTACATGAATATTGATGTGATGGATTCGTATCAACCCTACAATACCACGTACGAAATTGAATTAGCACTTACAAAGCTACAACATTATCATATATGAGCAGAAACACGTAGACATAGACACGCACAAATACGCACGTATTTGTACAGTCTGTTATATTGGTAGTAGGGTAGCAATTTTGGTTTCGTTTCTATGGAGTGTCGTGGGTGTGGTTAAGGGGTACGCAGCAGTGTTCTAACCGGGATGAGCATGACCTACCCTTTTTTTAACCGATTTAAAAAAGGAGGTTATCAGTTCCACCCGTATGTTTGTATGCATGTATGTATGTATGTTTGTCCGCGATTATCTCCCGTTTAGGTGAACCGATTTTGATGCGGTTTTCAGAAAAGTGTTTGTTACATTCTGGAAAAGGTTTTAGTATAAAACAAACAGAAATGTATTCAGCGCTTTCTAAAAAAAACAACAAAAACCGAGAAGACGTTTTCGTATCTTTCTTTGGAGGACTTTTTAACTGGATTTGGGTGATAAGGAGGCACTGAAAAGAGAAAAATAAAAACTTTTTTGAAAAAAAAGAACCTGGAACAAGAACCCTTTGAAAGAAAAGGAAGTCGGTGGCAATACAAAACAAAAAACAGAACAAAGCCGCCGACTTCCGAAACTAAAGTCATGTGTGTTCTGTGCTAAAGTTATTTATAACATTTTTTTTGAAGGCGGTTCTCTTTTTTCAAAAAAAGTTTTTGGATATATAGGTCTAAAAAATGTTTTGGCATGTGAAAACTAAAATTAAGAACATAACTACAATATTGATTGACACATTCTCAGTTGACGACGATGTGGGTGAATTTTTTTATGCCTTATTGTCTTAGCTTTTTTTTTTGTTTTAATAGTTATAGGTTTTCCTTTTTTATTTTTTCGTGTAAATATTGTACATTGTATAAATATAAAATTAGATTTTGAATCCTAAATCAATAAACAATATTGAATCTTTCGACAGTGTATTCTTAGATACCTCCGCTGTGGAAGGGTTACTTACCTCTTTAAATAAGATCATTCTGCTTATCTCAGTAATCGTTACGCAGCAAAATTCTTGAGAAAAACCAGCTAACCTTGCTGTTACGTATGGGAGAAGTTTGTTAATTTGATTACATTTATCGTATCGTGTATTTTTTAAATAAATGAGTTTTGAGGCCCCGCAACAGCGAAATAATATATTTTCATAAGTACATCCGCGATGCTGACATCGCGTCGTCAGGCTACAACACCGCGTAATGTGGGTTCAAATTCGCTTGGCCGTAAGATGTTGAACGCACATTGCCCACGCGCTACCCACGGCACCGAGCGGGTCAGCGAGTCAGTTCGTTTCCCGCCGTGCGCATGATAGGACCTACAACTCCCGTTATGCTAGTCGTCGCCGCCGCAGGGTCTCAAACACTTAAACGTTTTTAAACTGTTTTCTTTTACCCGACTAATCACGTACTGCGTGCTGTACGCAACATTAAGCTGGTCCTTCGAGCCGGATTTAGGATCTCGGCCACGTGTTAGTCGTAACTAAAACCTGTAGTGCAGGGATGTCGCTGCTTCGCACACCCCCTAAGGGTGTTACAACACGTAGCAAACGTGCCACGGAGCAGCTGGCTACCAATAAAAGTGAACAGTTAAAATCAGTGAAAAGTGATAAAACCTCGTGTTCGTCAGCGGCGGCCCGTAAAAGGCTTGAATATGAAGCGGCTCAACATCAAGCGCAAATAGATCTCGATTTAGCGGAAAGAAGTGCGCAAATAAAGAAAGACTTGGTTTCGAAGAAACTAGAAGTCGACATTGCAGACTTGCAAGAAGAAGACCGCGGCTCGGCCTCGGAAAGTTCGAGAAAAGTCGATTCATGGTTCGACAAACAAGATGGCGTCGAGTCCATCGCTAAAAGTGAGTACGAAGAAAATGTCTGCCCACTTTATTCGATACCGCAACAGCACTTCGTCAGTGAGCGTCCGCCTCAACGTAACGACGGCATCAACCAGCTGACGGAGGCGCTGCAACAAGTACTTACCAGAAGTAACGTTCGTGATAACAACAGAGAACTCCTTGCGCGCCTAGCAACATCAAAAGATTTACCGGTATTCGACGGTGACCCTATGCAGTGGCTGCAGTTCAAGGAGTCATATAAAGAATCGTCACACCTGTGCAGTTATAGCGATGCAGAAAACATCTGGCGGTTACGAAAATGTCTACGTGGTGACGCAAAAGAAGCCGTGTCATCGCTCCTCATCGGCAACACAACACCGCAAGCTATAATTGACACCTTAGAATTACGATTTGGTAGACCCGAGTGTATAATCAATAAAATATTCACTCAACTCAAGAAAATTCACCCACTTCCGACTGCATACCACACGGAGATCGTGAATTTCTCGATAAAAGTCAAAAACTACGTCACAGCTGTTAAAGCTATTAAGTTGCCGGAATACCTACAAAGTCCGGAAACGACGTCAATAATACTTTCAAAGTTACCGCCCGCTCTTATCAATAAATGGGCCGAGTATACCTACGAGAGACAGGATAGTTCTATACCTAAACTGGAAATATTATCGGAGTTTTTATACAGAGAAGCAACAATCGTCGCAACCTCAGGTGTGAGTTTTATACACAGTCAGAATGACATAAGAAAGAAATACGATCATAATATAAAAACTCATTCAGTGTTAGCGTGTACTACGACATCAGAGAATAAATGTATGTTTTGTCGTGCCTCTCCGACGCACACCTTAGACAAGTGCGGCAAGTTCAAACGCGCTATGAGGCGAGATCGCTGGCAGTTTGTACGTTCTAGACATCTGTGCTACAAGTGCTTGAGCGCACGGCATAATGTACCCAGCGCGTGCAGCGCTCCCGACTGCAGCGAGTGTGGACATCCACATCATCATCTCCTACACTGGACGAAACCAACCGCGACTGCGGCACCCGCAGCCGCGCCACCGGCTGCACTGACAGCGACCGCGCGGCCTGAGACTGCGCGCCCGGTGGCTGACGCAGCCCGCGTGCACGTTTCAACGCCCGACGAGCCGCACCGCGAGGATACCGTCGCCCACGCCCACACCAGTGCGTCCACTAGTGTTAGTGTACCAGTGCCTAAAGTGTTGTTAAAAATTGTGCCGGTTACCGTTCATGGACCTAAAGACAATATACACACACATGCGTTGCTCGACGACGGCGCCACTGTGACGCTGATAGCTGCTGACCTCGCTGATCAGGCGGGACTCCACGGTAAGACCGTCACCATGCGCGCCCGCGGTGCATGGGACTCCGGTGAGCTCGTGTGCCAAACGGAAAATGTAAGTTTTGACATTTCTAATAACACAGGCGATCGTTTTAATTTGAGTGCCCGAAAAATGAACGAACTTAATTTGCCTACTCAAAGCTTATCGTGTGTGGACTTTACCAATTATTCGGATTATATAAACTACGACTTGTGTAAATGTGACACACAACCTAAACTATTAATCGGACAAGATAATTACGACCTTATTGCTCCTTTAATGTGTTTAAAAGGTAATAGGAAAAATGACCCTTATATTACAAAGACACCGCTTGGCTGGTGTATACACGGTGTTGTAAACAATATAAATGTTATGAACGTGGCAGCTGATGGTATTCCTATTGATGACAGCGCGCAACATTGTTGTGATTCTAAGTTGAACGAGATTGTAAGAAAATCATTCGCGTTAGAGTCAATAGGTATATCAGCACAACCGCGACAGAATGCGGACGAGTTACGTGCTATCACCATACTAAATAACACATGTGAATTAGTTGATAATCAATGGTTTGTAGAATTGCCTTGGAAATATGATAACTTTATTATGCCTGATTCATATCAAAATGCCTATAATCGTTTAAAATCTGTCGAGAGAAAAATGTCAGCCGACAACACTTACGCGTCACGTTATCAAGAACGTATCCAGCATTTATTTTCTAATAATTATGCCAGGAGGCTAAACGAGGGGGAGTCTAGCGACCACGTTTGGTACCTACCGCACTTCGGGGTCGATAACCCCAATAAGAAAAAGTTACGTTTGGTGTTCGACGCGGCTGCGAAAACACAGGGATGTTCCCTTAATGATTTTTTATTGACAGGCCCGGACCTTTTGCAGTCTTTATTTGGAATTATGTTTAGGTTTAGAGAAAATAAAATAGGAATTATTGCAGATATCAAAGATATGTTCCTTCGAATTAAAATTAAAGAAAAGGATCAACATTCACTTAGGTTTTTATTTAGAGATAAGGCCACTGGGGACGTTAATAAATATGCAATGACGTCATTAATATTTGGCGCGAACTGCTCGCCTTTTATCGCGCAACATATTAAAAATAAAAACGCATTACGTTATCAGGATACCTATCCGACGGCTGTCGACGCTATATGCAAGCAACATTATATGGACGACTATATCGATAGTTTACCCGAAGTCGACCTTACGAAACAGATGATTAAAGAAGTCTCCATTGTTCACCAGCAGGGTGGATTCGAAATACGGAACTGGGCTAGCAACGTCCCGGAAGTTGTAGAAAGCCTACCCAAAGAAGTCTTGAGTGACAGTGTTTGTTGCGCCCTCGATAAAGATCCATCGGAAAGGACACTGGGTTTATTATGGTATCCCGCTAGCGACGAGTTAGGATTCGATTTGACCTTGAAGCGTATACCACATGATGTTCTCAACTTAAAAAGAAAACCAACTAAACGCGAACTGTTATGTATTGTTATGTCTATTTTTGATATTCATGGTTATCTGATGCCATTTACAATTAAAGGAAAAATAATAATGCGCGAAACTTGGAAAACAAATATAAAATGGGATGAGCAATTAAATGACGAGTTAAATAATTTATTTAAGTGTTGGATAATTCAAGCTAAAAAGATAAATAATATTAGGATACCTCGTTGGTATTATTGCGATAGTAATAACAGCGAGAGTAACGAAAACTTAGAACTACACGTATTTTGCGATGCGTCGCCGAGCGCCTACGCGACCGTTGCGTACTGGCGCAAAGAAATGAGCAGTGGAAATATTATTGTAGCATTTATTGCTAGTAAATCTAAAGTTACACCTACGAAATCGGTTTCTATACCGCGCCTGGAACTACAGGGTGCTTTATTAGGATGTAAATTAGCAAATAATATTAAAAAAGAACATCGCATAAAACCAAATTCAGTTTATTATTGGACGGATTCCACAACTGTTTTACACTGGATCAGAAATAATTGTAGAACATATAAAGTTTTCATCGCTAATCGTCTAGGGGAAATTGACGAACTAAGTAAGGCTGACGAGTGGCACTATGTGCCGACTGACGTCAACGTGGCAGATTTAGGTACTAAAAGTACCGACTACGAACTTAACAGCAATTCATCGTGGTTTACCGGTCCGTCGTTTTTACATCAATCACGCTCTTGCTGGCCTCAGGAACCTCAAAATAAAATAAAAATTAATGAAGAAATATTAGAAAAAATAAATATAATTAATGAAAATAATAGTGTAAACAACTTACCTGTACCGGAGCCGACGCGCTTCTCCAGTTGGTTGCGATTGCTTCGAACTGCTGGAACTGTCTTGTTGTTCATAGATAAATGTAAGAAGATAAAAATAAATGGACTTACCGACGAGTTGATGAAACGAGCTGAAACATTATTGCTTCAGCACTCACAAGCTACAGCTTTCTTCAGCGATATTTTGCTGTTGAAACAAAATAAAGAAATTAAACGCGATAGTAGACTACGCGCTTTGACACCCATATTGGATGATACTGGACTACTACGTGTTGGTGGAAGAATTGGAGCAGCTAAGGATGTAGCGATGGACACAAAATCACCTGTGATCTTGGATGGACATGACCACGTGGCTAGACTCATTGTCAAGCATTATCACATTCGCGCAGGCCACGGATGCAACG
Organism: Charanyca ferruginea; assembly: GCA_947361185.1. Taxonomy (NCBI): domain Eukaryota; kingdom Metazoa; phylum Arthropoda; class Insecta; order Lepidoptera; family Noctuidae; genus Charanyca; species Charanyca ferruginea. The sequence continues at coordinate 811,832 of OX376055.1, read as the reverse complement.
AATTGGTGGTCAATGAACTGCGTCAAAAATATTGGTTGTTACGTTTACGACCTACAGTTCGTACAATTGCGACACAGTGCTTGATGTGTCGCATCAGGAAAGCTAACCCAAAGCCGCCACGAATGGGTGACCTGCCCGAAGGTAGACTGACACATCACCAAAGACCCTTTACTGTTACCGGAGTCGATTTATTTGGACCAATAGAGGTCACAGTTGGAAGATCAAGACCAAAACGATATGGTGTCTTATTCACGTGCTTGACAGTACGTGCCGTGCATATTGAAGTCGTACCGTCTCTAACAGCAGATTCGTTGATAATGGCTTTACGCAGAATGGCTGCGCGTAGAGGCTGGCCAAAGAAGATCTATTCTGACAACGGAACCAACATGCGCGGGGCAGAAGTTGAACTGAAGAAAGCCTACGACGCCATAGACAAAAGTACTGTTACGAACGAAGCTCTGAACAATGGAGTTTGTTGGAGTTTTATTTCGCCGGCTAGCCCGCACATGGGAGGAGCGTGGGAGCGTCTCGTGCGCAGTGTCAAGACCGCCCTCAGGGTGATCCTAAAGGAGAGAGCTCCGCACGAAGAAACTCTCATTACGTTAATAGCTGAAGTGGAGAATATGATCAACAGTCGCCCCCTCGGTCATGTTTCCGTGGACCCTCGTGACGACGAGACATTAACGCCAAATCACTTCCTCATTGGTTCGTCGTCTAATTTACCTAGCGCAGGAGTATTTACGGACAAAGATTTATGTCTGCGTAAACAATGGCGTATTTCTCAACGCTTGGCTGACCATTTTTGGGCCAGATGGGTAAAGGAGGTGCTTCCCGATCTAGTGCCACGCCGAAAATGGAGAGAAGAGGGCGCTCAATTAAAGATCGGGGATATGGTAATTATAGTGGATCCTAACTCCCCCCGTAACTGCTGGCCTAAAGGCATCGTACAATCCGTGTACCCCGGTGCTGACGGACGTGTAAGGGTTGTCGACGTTAAAACAAAAAATGGCATACTTAAACGTCCTGCAGCTAGGCTAGCAATATTCTAGATTTATATTTAGATTTATGTATATTTGTAATTTAGTTTACCGTTTTGAGTGTCGTGTCGACACTGAGGGGGAGAATGTTACGTATGGGAGAAGTTTGTTAATTTGATTACATTTATCGTATCGTGTATTTTTTAAATAAATGAGTTTTGAGGCCCCGCAACAGCGAAATAATATATTTTCATAAGTACATCCGCGATGCTGACATCGCGTCGTCAGGCTACAACACCGCGTAATGTGGGTTCAAATTCGCTTGGCCGTAAGATGTTGAACGCACATTGCCCACGCGCTACCCACGGCACCGAGCGGGTCAGCGAGTCAGTTCGTTTCCCGCCGTGCGCATGATAGGACCTACAACTCCCGTTATGCTAGTCGTCGCCGCCGCAGGGTCTCAAACACTTAAACGTTTTTAAACTGTTTTCTTTTACCCGACTAATCACGTACTGCGTGCTGTACGCAACACTTGCTACGGTTCCATTGTATGTTAAAGCAGACGTTTTTGTATCGGAGATAGCAGAGTTTACATTTCTACGTAACTTGAAAACGGGGCGTCAATATGAATTCTGCGGAATTGTTTAATCGTATAAATGCTCTTGAACGAGTAGATACTGTAAGAACTCAACTTGCAGGGTTAAGAGGTATAGTTTACTATGTTTATAGGACGTCGGAGGGATACTTCAATCGAAGAGGGACTCTGTTATAATCACTCTATTCTAGAATAATAGGTATATCTGCCTCAGAAGGCTGTTGGTTTTACTATCTGTTTGTCATATAAAAATTAGTCTAACGTTCTGAATATAAAATACAACTTAAATACTTCTAAAATGAATGCAGAGTGTTTAAACGAAGGCATATAATGGTTTCGACCAGCAAGTCAAATGCATGCAAACTTTACTATACAATTTGAACTTTAAAGTGACACTCTCATGGTTCTCCTTCAAACTCTCAAACTCAAACTCAGGTAAGTTGCAATCCCAGAAGAAATGTAAAAATGGGGCTCCACAAACTAATCTCGACCAGACTCGTGGAAGATGCTCACAACCTTTCATCAACTAGAAATGAGCTCAGAATCGTCAGACGGCTAAAAGGTTTTCTGAATCATAGCTAAAAACACTCTCGTTCAAGTCACCTTTCAAATACAATAAACTAATTCAAAACCGGTCCAGCCGTTTAGGAGCTACGATGTCTTCACGTCTTACTGTTTTCGGTTAGGAAGGTTAAAAATCGCATTACACCAGGCACCTTTCGACCGGAATAGTGGCCCTTCTGAAAACCCGACCCTTGTGATGGACACTACTACATTTCTGCCAACCTGCGTACTGTTATGCTATAGCTGTGCTCGACGGAGAACTCGACATCGTGTCAGCCGTGAAATCGACGACGTCGAGCTCAGCGACTGTTTTTGCATTGTTTTTCACATGTGAACTGTCAAATTATTCAACCTTGAGTAGTTCCACCAAAAGTCGTTAGTACACGTGGCTGCGGCTGCTGCGTAAGCAAAGGTTAATGAATGCGAAAACGTAACTCATCGCTGCCACGGGTGGCGTCGACATTTAGGTTGTTTTACTTAGAGATTAGCACCACAAAGGTTTGCAAAGGTGTCGACTATTTTATGCAGGTCTATTGTGAGAATGTTTGGCAAGTGAATTAAAGATGGCTAAGACAAGACTCGTGTAGGCTGTTTATTGACGACTATTGCGATCACATGGGCAGCTAATTTACTTTTTGTTATGTTACTGAACCTGAGCCTCCTATTATTCAAGGTGCGTCAATGTGTTTTATGCAATAACAAAGCCACGATGTCGGGATGACCCTGTCTAAGGCACCCACCCTCTCATGCACCACATTGTGGTTTTGTAACCGGTCATCGAGCATCCCAAGTAACACAGATATGCTGAATAAAGTTTGAGTAATAGCAATTCGCAAATGCTTACAGCTTTAAGGTACATCAAATCAAATCAAATCAAATGTCTTTATTGCATTCATGTGTGTACATATAGTTGTTATAATAGTGTTAGTTCCAACATGAAACCCGGTTAGGGCACGGCAACATAATAATAATTTAACACAATATTTTTTATATGATACAAATTTTAACATAGCTAATCATAATTATTTTAGCATAATAATGACGTTGAGATAATAATAATTGTAACATAATTATAATTTTAACATATAACTTCAATGTATTTAATGTTATGATTTTAATTTTATTTTATTAATTATAATTTTGATTTCCAATTTTGAATGTACGTTTTAAATGTGATTTATGATCTAAAGTTTAAATTCCATCATGAAACCCAGTTAAGGCACGGCAACATATTAATAGTTTAACAATAATTTTCACATAATTATAATTTTACATAATAATAATTTTAACATAATAATAATTGCAACATAATAATCATTGTATCATAATAATAATTGTAACATATTAATAGCTTCAGTTATATAAATACATTTATTTTTTATAATAATAATGACGAATGATTATAATTTAATGACATGGTTTTAATTTCATTTTAATGATAATAATTTTGATTTCAATTTTAAATGTGCGTTTCTAATGTAGTTTATGATCTAAAATAGATTGAAATTAATTATTAATTTAAATAACATTTTTGGACGAATATGTCTGTCAGTATGTGTCAATACTAAATATAACTAAATATTTTATGCGAGATATTCTGCGACCGAGTAAAAGCATTTCTGTGTTAGATATTCTTTTAGTTTTCTGTTAAATTTACTGAATATGGGTTCTTCTTTTAATTGTTCTGGTAATTTGTTGAACATTTTTACTGCCATGTAATATGGGCTATGGTAAAGCATTTTGATCCGAGAGGGTGGAAGATGTAATCTATTTTTATGGCGTGTATTTACGTTATTATTATTATTATTATTATTCTAACACATTTTTTTTGGATTATAAATACATCACTTGCGTCGACGCTGTTTCCCCATAACATCACTCCGTATCTTAGCCACGAGTTTGCGTAGGCGTAGTATGCCGATAGTGCTGTTTCTGTATCTGTGCTATACTTAAGTTGAAACAAGGCGTAGGTAAATTTAGATAACTTAGATTTCACAGTTTCTATGTGCTTTTTCCAATTGAGATGTGTGTCTATGTTTATACCGAGTAAGTTAAATGTAGTTACTGATTCTATAGGGGTGTCATTAAAAATTACATTTGCATCTAAGGGGGGCGTTTTATACGATCTAAATTGTATCACTTTAGTTTTATTACAGTTGATTTCTAAATTGTGATCTTGTAGCCAAAGTGTTACTGTCTGGAGAGTATTTTGTATGATTGTATTTGGGTCACAATTTTTGTCACATTTCACAAGTATGGAGATATCATCGGCAAATAGTACTGGTAATGTAGTTTATTAAGAATTTTTGGGAGGTCATTTATATATATTAAAAATAGTATGCAGCCTAGAACGCTGCCCTGAGGGATGGAACATGTTAGATTTCTCACCTGGGAACGGATTGCTATTGTCTCTCTATTTTCAATATTGTGGTCTTCAACCTGAACTATTTGTTTTCTTTCGCTTAAATATGACTTAAACCAATTGAATGCAGGGCCACGTATACCTGAACCGTAAAGTTTTGTTAGTAGTATGGTATAAGAAACATTGTCATAGGCTTTTGACATATCGAGTAGCTTTGACAAACCGGATGAGTAAGTGGGTATTGAAAGAGCAAATTCTGAATAATATTCTTTTTCAGCCTTTATAACTCTAAGCTTAGTAATAGTTGTATTGAGTTGAGTAATTTTCTTTAAACTTAGTAGGTAATAACTAAATTTATACCGCATATTAACCCAGATTTTATTAAGACTAAAGCATTACAGACGACTTTAATTTGAAAAAGAGTGCCTGAGACAGCACTTTTCTGTATAATATAATATAAGTAGCTGAGTAAACGTACTTATCAGTCACTTATATCACTTATAATTCAGTTTATAGCTAATGAAATCACTATTATGCTGTAAAATAGTGTCCTAAGCAGCAGTCTTTTGAATAATGGTGTAGTTAATTTCTTTTAAAAATCTTAATTTTAAATAACCTCTTTTATTTTGTCTTTCTGTCACATATGGTTCCACATTTTATCAATTATTCAGCTACTGTATAAAAGTATTTTCCGGGTTCTTTATGCAGCTTACTGCTGTATAATGGAAATAAAGTCATAGTTTATAGCAAAATAACACAGATGGAAGCTGAATGACGTATTCTTATTCCGCAATTACTTGTTAAAATACCACTTTCAAACAAGTTATACAGAGTTTTTCTGGGCAGTAATTGAATTAGGGACGTTTGCAACATAGTTTTACTGCCGTTGCTTGTTTTATCTTTTTTGATTTGATTGTTGTACCGCGGATTTGTTTTTATAGCCGTAATTTCGAAATAGATACCTAAGTAATTTTCCTGAGAAATTACATGGATCACATTTTATTGTTAATCCTAAATAGCTCAAAATCATCATATTTAGTAACTTATTCAAGTGTTGTTCATATATTTGTACTACCAGATCACTATTACTCAACTAAAAGCTTGATAATTAGGAAGGCGTGCCTTTTTATTCCGAGTTATGCTGTGAAATACCTGCGTTGAGAGCTTTTATCCAGCTGATAATAAATCACCATTAAAACTTATTTTGAAGTAAACAATTGAATCATTATGTATATCACATACCTCATTTTAGTAATGAATTACAGGTATAAATACACATTATAATTATTCTTGATATTTTTTTAAAGATAAGTATTAGCTGTTTTATCCTAATTATTTTTGTCACTTTTAAAAGTCTTTATTTTTGTGGTATTCACTACCTATCACTAAACTTGGTTACCTAAGCGGTGCGTGAAAACTGTTAAGATAATTCATATGCTATTCACGATAAAACTACTTGCGCAGTAATATTTAACGTGTATCATGTAATACATAATAACATTTACTCATATTGATTCTCAGTTATTGATTTGATTAAATGCACCAAACTGTCAGGACAAATACACACTGCAAGATTAAACACCATTTCTTTTCTACTTTACAACTTAACTCTTAATTTTGTTTGAAAAGTATTACGCAAATGAACTTAACCTGAATAATTCCTGAATATCAATATCCATATGCATTTGTCTGAATAAATATAAAATAACTGCTGTTTAAAAGAGATGTCAGCTTTTTTCAGATCATTACTAAGCTATTACGCAGACTTTACATCGCTGTAATACAAACTAAAGCATTTAAAAATTTGCCCAAATTGCTTCAATAAATGATGTATAGACGTTTACTCAGACATTATCCAGACAATAGTTTCAGCTCATAGTTTCGCGGATTGCTATTACTCAAACTTTATTTAACATGTCTGTGTTAATTACAGTACCAATGTGACTTTTTGTCATATAATATGTACTTTCTAAGTTTATCTGATTCTGGACATAGCTGACATCTGTGAAGGTAAAGGATATAGTAATCTAAAAAAAGCGAATTTAAAGTTATTTTTTAATTTTTGAAGGCGGTTTTTTTTTTGTTAAAAACTTTTTTTGGCCTGCTTCTTATCATACAAATTAATTACGAAACAGTGACACCAAAAAAATTAAGTCATCCCTTAATACCTTAAGGTTGGAATATTTTCATGAAATTTATATCAATTAAAAAAAGATCAATTACAATCACTATCAATTAAAAAAGGATCATCGAAATAGGACTACACTGAAAAAAGATTTGCGTGGTTAAACATAAAAAATTAAATAAAAACTAAATGCTCATATAACGAAAATTCCTGGGCCAAACAATGTTAAATTTTTATGGGACCAAATGGCAACTATTCCGCATCAAACTAAAGAAGAATCACGTAAATCGGATCAAACACCTAAGCGTAATAGATGGACATACATAAAAAAAAATAATCGAATTAAGAACCTCCTCCTTTTTGAAGTCGGTTAACAAAATCAAAACAAATTCGGAGGACTCGAAAGTTAACACCGAGCTCTCTAGGTGGCGCTGAGGACGCTATGATTTCATCGAAGCGCTTCGTGGACTACGGTAAAAAAAATCAAATTGAATCTGAAATAATCAATTTCAATTAAACTAGTCAGGAAGTCGGTCAGTCAGAAAGTTGAAACTACCTAATTACTTGTTCCAAATTGTAGGTTCCTATAGAAAAGAATAAGCAAAGTCATTCCACGGACACTTTTAAGAAAAAAAAAAAAATGAGTTTCGGTAGTTACTACTTACATCATTCATGATGAATTTATGTCTTCGGTACAATGTGAGAATAATTATTATACCTAACAAATTACTCGTAAAGAGGTCAAGAGAAAAAAAAAACATCCTTTTTTGCCGTTTAGGACTTAGTACCTACCGGCTACATAAGTACTCATATCTTGCGGAAACCTCTTGCATCCATATTTTTTTTCGTATTGTTTGACCACGCATATCTTTTTTCAGTATAGTCCGATTTTGATGATTCTATTTTAGGTGATAGTGTAAACCTCAAAGGACAATGCCAGAAACTCTATAGAACTTTGCCCCACTCAATAAAAGTCATGTGCAATATGTAGCATCTTACTGTTTATTTATTGCTGATAACTAAACATTAGTTTTAGTGACTGTAGAACTTGCGGTTTCCGTTTAAATCTAAAAACAATAATGACATTGATTAAAGGTTAAATTGTATTTTAGGTAAAATGAGTTTGTATTTTGTGGGTAAGTAAGTATTTCGTAAAATCCGCAAGTTCTAAAGAAAAACAATTTAGTATAGATAGGTTCCATATTCATTACAATTATTTTCATTAATTTACTTTTTCTGTACATGGGTGGGGCAGGATCTGGCATTGTCATTTGGTATAATTATATATACATAAATTTCATGAAAATATTACGGGTAGAATATTACGGGATGACCGATTTTTTTTGGTGTCACCGTTTCTTAATTAATTTGTATGATAAGAAGTAGGCTGTAAGTACCTTATTGTTTTGTGTTGCCACCGACTTGCGAATTGAAAGTTATTTTTTACTTTTTGAAGGCGGTTGTCTTTTTTGTTAAAACTTTTTTGCTCATATTTTTGGAAACACTGGCGTCGTTAGACAGCACAAATAATCCGTCCGTGTGAATTTTCTAACGGATCTAAATTTTTTAATAATTCCATAAAACTTAGCAGTGAGGGATAACCGTAGTTTCCGATTGGTGAAAGAATTTCTTTAATCGCTTAGGTATGTAGTTTTCAAGTTTATCAATTACAAAGACAGCCAAAAACAGTACAGTCAAAAGAAAAACATTTAAAATAATAATTAAAGATATAAAGGTAATCAAAGGGTGTTTTTTAAATATTTTCTTTTTTAGTTTACTTATTATTTTTTTGTTTGACTGTACTGGTTGACCGATTAATACATTTTTCTAATTCATTTAGGCGTGGTCCTAGTCGCCGGAAGAAAAGTATTAAAATTAAATGTATCCGGAAACTGGGACTGTAGTCCGAGTTAATTGCAGTCCCAGTCGCCGGAAACCTCACTTGGACGCACTATGCCTAGCTTTTTCCCAATTACGTTGGGGTCGGCTTCTAGCCGATCCGGATGCGACTGAATACCAGTGTTTTCCATAAGCCAGCTCAGTTAGTGGGTAGATAATCATAAGGTAATCACAAACTGCTTCAAACTCGCAAGTACTCCACGAAACAGGCTCGACCTAGTGTTGACTTCACCAGTTACTATTTTTAACCGACAAAAAGGAGGAGGTTATCAATTCGAATGTTTATATATATTTTTTTTCTTTTTTTATGTATGTTCGGGCATAACTCTGTCATATATAGACGGATTTGCAAAATTCTTTTTTCGTTCAAAAGGGGATTATTCCGAAATGGTCCCATATAAATTTTATCAACATTGATACAACCCTTTTTGAGAAAATCAACAAATTCCCAAATAAATTACTTAGACGACGTTTTAGTTTCTTCAATCTTTGGAGGACTTACAATCTCTTTTAAGTGTGTCGCCGTTTCTTAATGGATTTGGATGTTAGGGCAACACTAAAAAGCGAAAATTAAAAAGTTTTTTCAAAACTAAGAAAACCGCCTTCAAAAACTAAAAAGTGATAAATAACTTTAGCACAGAACACACATTACTTTACTTTCGGAAGTCGGTGGCAATACAAAACAACAAACACAAAGCCACCGCCACCGACTTCCGAAAGTAAAGTAATGTGTGTTCTGTGCTAAAGTTATTTATCACTTTTTAGTTTTTGAAGGCAGTTTTCTTTTTTTTTAAAAAAAGCTTTTTTGATGCTTATTAGTATTACTTATTCAATTTTATTCTCTATATTATGATGTAGGTACGTACACCGCAATGCACTATTTACGTGCCAATTAAAATAGGCTGTGTCATATTAATAATAAAATTATGTTGTTTAATTTTTTGTAATATAAATATCGTAACAGCGTGTCTTATCATAAAACGACGGCCCACAGAAAACTTTGAACTATTTTTCTAAGGGCTCCACAAAACACGCCTGATTATAATTTATAGTTTAGGAGTTAATTCTATTTAACCCCCGGCGAAGACAGAAGAGGGAGAGGAGGCTCACAGCACAAACGGCTGAACTAATTTGGATGAGTCTTTTAGTTTGAAAGGTGACTTGTTCGAAAGTGTTCTCACTGATCTCGGCTATATTTGTTTTTTGTTTGAAGATGTTCAGTATTTCATCAATGTATGTTAGTTCGAGTTCGAGAGTGAGTTTCGTTTGCGTAGGGATTAAAAAAAAAAATCAAAGCTGATATTGCATAGAAATAGCACATACATTTTAATTACTTTCCACTTTACTGTTTTGTTCGCTCCAATGGCACCGAATAATGTCCCTTAAAATACCGGTTAAGTGTTGTACAGTTTTTAAAAGTTGAGGGTCCGCGGAAGTTTTTGAAATTACTTTGGGGTCAATGCCACCTTTCTTTTGTTGCTTTTTGAGTGACCCAAAATATGAAACGAATTTGTAGCAAAATGTTTGCCTTTCAACTAAGTTTTAGTCATTTTGGGTTTGTTTTGGGTGATGATATGTAGTTAGATTAAAGGTATTTCAAGAAGTTATTATCGCATTGGTGCAGTGGTTGAGCGATTGACTGCTGCGCAGCGAGTTGCGGGTTCAAATTCCGCCCAGGGTATAAATTTGTGTGACGAACACTTGTGTTTGCCTTATGTCTGGTTGTTGTTTATCTATAAAAGGATGTATTAAAAAAGAAACAAAAAAATCTCTAAAACGAGATAATTTAAAATATCTTTAGTCAGATGTGATTTATTTTTATTTTTATGTTTTGTGGAGCCCAAGGAGAGACCTGCAGAATTTTCTGTTCACGGGGCATTCTATATACCTACAGCTATGTTGAGAACCTGTACGAAGTAGTTTAAAATAATATATTTTTTTATTTAGTCATGCTGTCCTACAGCTGAGCAAAAAATAAAATAAAAAACGGTACTTTTTTCCTGCGTCACCTCTCGGATATCTATGGTCACTTCTGACCAACCGATAGATTTTAGTATTTTAAATAATTCGTTATGTAATAATTGTGGCGAGATGACTGGACTGGACGAGTTATTTGAAATACTAAAATCTTTCCACACGAACCGAAAGGTGCAGCCTCAGGTCAATAAAAAATAGATAAACAGCATTATATAGCAGCTTTATATAAATATGTATAAAAGGATTGTTTGGCAAAATTAAGTCGACTAAATTCAGTCGCTACTGAATTCAGTTACTAAGTACTTAGGTACTACTACAACTTACTTAATGAATGCGATTACACTTTACTGAATTCAGTAGCGACTGAATTTAGTCGACTTAATTTTGCCAAGTGTTAGGTAATAAGGGCTCTAGATATCTACCGGTAGGTATTTAAATCAAGTCCGCGAGTTGTGTATGTGGGGAAGGTAGAATAGAATATCATTGGTAGAGGTACATAATTATGCCAATTAGATATCATGTGTAAAACCAGTTGTTCACAGGTAATTTATTCATGTTTACTTTTGTTTAAAAAAATGTGTTATTTACACAACAAAGTCACAAAGGCAAAGCAGTTCAAATCAACTGCTTTTGAATATGTTTTAGGTACTTAGGTACCTGACTATTAATTAGTTTTGTAAGTTACCATTTTTGTGGTGGCGCAACCGGCGCAATACAATTTCTGTATCGATAAACTCAAAGTCAAATCATTTCTTTTTATCATTATAAGGCAATTTTGAACGTCAAATGAGAAAAAAGAATATTCTAGTTGCCCATTCCAAAAGGTAGTTTTGTATCGAGACGAATGGGCAAGAAACGAAAAAAGAGTAAGTATGGAACTTACTCTTTTTAAAAACGATGTTAACAATATTTGTATTTACAGGAATATAATTATACGTGAATATGATGTACCTTGCATGAAAACACTTTTTTAAAGTGTGTACAACAATTTAAAATGCTAATGCTAGTGATACTTAGGTTTACGTAAGACCTGTAAAAAATATTTTCTTTCACGACTGCATTTTTTTCACACTTCACATTTAAAGTATTCCCTATTCTAAACAGAATAGCTACTTTTGAAAACCAAAATTAACAGTGGCGACCAACAGTAAAGTGTCAAGCCAATGTAGCTCGACGAGTTCCGGATAAAAAATACGACTGCGTAGGTATTGGATCCCGCAACGAAATTAATCAAAAATTCAAAGTCCGACCGTATTTCCGCCACTATCAACTTGTAAGTGAGCTGTCAAACCTAGTCTTCTACTTACCCCCGATCAACATCATCGTCGCACATTATAGTTACGATCACACTGATATAAAACACTCATTTATAAAAAAATACCACTCACCTGTTAGCACCATCACCAGTACAAAAAAGAAATTAAATAAAATCATTTTTCTAACAATAAAAGTTTTCCTAGATGTTCACCGGACACGTCGTTACACGTCAGAAACAGTCCACATTTGAATCGGCACCAATTATCACAGGTTTTATATTCGTCCGGATCAAAACATCTTCAAAATAAATGTTGAAAAATGTTTGTTTGTTATTCACTGAATTTTTTCGCCACTGTTGTTTACTTGTTGGTTAGTATTATGTGACTGAACACTGGTTGTTAGATACTTTTTTTATATTTTCTAATATACAAAGATATTCGCGTCTCGCCCCGACGTCGCACGGTGCAATCTGTTGAAATTTATGATTTTTTCTTTGGATTTTGCATTTTGTTTAGACAATAACGAATAAGTACTTACAACAAAAACAAATCAGTCAAAGCGCTCGGATCTCAAGTGATGATCAAGATAATAATATGATGATAACAATACATGCGGCTATTGATCTTTGTTACATCTTTATGTATTTATCTTTCTGAAACTACCTGATTGTGAGGAGGTTTAAGAATAATATAAGAAAAAAAATTATATTACAAATATTTGTATGTTCTAGGTACATATTTTACCATGGACCTACAAAGATTGTAAAGAAACAGGTCTAATACCTATGTAAAAATCAATAAAAACACAACAGTTCGTATATTACTAGCTAGGTATATCCCGCGGTTTCACCCGCGTCAAGTTACGTCTTGGTCTTTGGTTATTGCCCCGCTCCCGTGGGCTGAAGCGCGATGATATTGCCTATAACCTTACTCGACAAACGGTCTATACAACGCAAAGGGATTTATTCAAATTGGACCAGTAATTTCTGTGACGAGCACAATTTTTTTGATTATTCGTAAGTGCCTAATATGAAATTACAGATTAGCCCCCTGTCACCCTGTATGTAGATATATAAATTGAATGATATATCAATAGTTAGTTGCATAGTTCAGTTTTATTCCTGAAAACTGAACTAAGCAACTATTGTTTTTTAATTTTTTTATTCTTTATTTATTTAGAGGCTTTCACCTTACAAAGGTATGTCAGCCTCATCATACCCGAATCTAATTATCTTTTTACACTTATAATATTATTAACATTATTGCGTAAGCGAAGGGGATTATTCTAATGAAAGCCCCAACATCATACATATTGACTTTCAATTCCTGCATCACTAACTCTCTCACTCTCCTGTTCTTTTCAGATTCCATTAGCAAATGTTGGACATCTTCAATTTTGTTACACACTTGGCAATTAGGGGAATCAACCTTTTTCATTAGGTATCCAAAATTTCCTAGATGGAAAATGACCAGATCGCAATCTATGTGCCATAACTACATACGACCTCTTCAAACGACTTTCAGCAAACCAAGGGATTCGAGGAGGCTCACTTTGTGTGGTCTTATACCATATGCCTTTTTCTTTAGACCTTCTGTCAACTAACTATTGATATATCATTCAGTTTATATTAGCGAATCATTTTCAGAATTGAACAAGTCGTTTTGGAGATAAGCGCAAACAAAGTCTTTAGCTTTATGACAATAATATAGATTATAGTATAGATTGTATAGATAAACATGTTTACAACATTTTACAGAGTTGTTATTATTTTTGTACTATCATTAATTTGCATTCAGCACTGTATACAGATATACGGTACTGGTTACACAGTTTCAGAAACAGATCGAATACATGTTCTATCTGTGGAGCATCTAGAAACATTTACTACCTTCTGCGATTGCTAGAAAGATAAAAATAGAAACCATTAAAATTATCGCTGACTTTAATTTTATTAGACTGTTTAACCGGTTTTAGTATAAAAAACTTAGACAGCAAAACATCAGTGTTTCTAGCATACATTAACAAATTATATTATTTTTGCTTTTTCCTCTTGAGAATGTTATAAAACTTTTGCATAGCAAACACTGAGCAAACCCTATGTGGGCAAGAAAAAGCATTCAACAGACGATTAGACATTCCATTTCAAAATTTACATCTATACTTATATTAAAATGAGAAAAAGTTTGTTTGTCATAGAGTCTATAAGAGTAGGTACTTGATTTATAATAAACTAGCTTTTGCTCGCGACTTCGTCCGTGTTAATGTCGGTTATCGCGGATACAGGCGAAGTCCCGGATTAAAAAGTAGCCTATGTCCTTCCCCAGGGTTCAAGCTATATTCATGCCAAATTTCATCAAAATCGGTTCAGCCGTGTCATCGTGAAAGCGTAACAGACAGAGTTACTTTCGCATTTATAATATTAGTATGGATCAATTACAGGAATTCTTCCACTAATATAAATAAAAAATAAATATATAAACGATGGCAGCTGCAAAAGCTAAAACTGTGGCGCAGCTGCCAGCGCCCGACTCCTAACGAGGATAATACGTATTCCCGATTAAGTGAAGGGTACAAAAAACTTAGAGTAGCATTAAACTAAGAATTAAAAATAAAATACAACTACGATATCGTATGTGTGTGAAATATATATTGCTGAGTGCTATAGGCCATGTCTTGTGTTTGATTGACATCTATGCGGATGAAGCCACGGGCAAAAGCTAATAGGGACGTCTAATCTTTTTTTTTATACAATAAAAGTAACTAATCTATAATGTAGTTTTTTCTAACAATATTCTTGGAAGTTATAAATGTTTGAGCCGTTTGTGGTTAAAACACTAGAGCCATTGGATCTGAGTGCCATCTTGTTTTTAGGGACATTGCAAAGCGGCTGGTCGACTCTTCACGTGACCAGAAGACTGACCTTTTCTGGGGTCAACAAATTAGCATTGCCATACAATGTGGTAATGCTGCTAGCCTTTTGGGCACTTGTCCCATTTAAAGCAATGGGGACGAGATTTTTTATGCCCTGTGAGCTCTCCCTGCATTTGTACATATTTTTTATTATTATTTATGAGTTATGTTTTTTAAATTTTGTAAGCGCGTTAATATTAGACCATTAAACAAAATAAAAAATGTGTTTTTTCTTTAAATATCTACCTTTGGAGTGTAAACCAACGCGACATGTTTATAGTACGTGCGCCTCAACGTAGACAACATTATAACAATGAGCGTATTAATTACAAATATTTCAAAGCAAGGTGCATTTGCCATTATCAGCATTCATTTCATCGAAGGTCATTTTGACCTGAAGGCTGTAACTGTAACAATAATGTGGGTAGTTTGTTGATGATGTTTAGTTCTATAGTGCTCTCTATTCCGAGCATGGGGCAATATTACTTACTAACTTTTGATTAATAAGTAGCCTATATTCTTTCTTCGATTCAAGCTTAGTCTGTAAAAAAATTCATCAATATCTGTTCAATTGTTTAGCCGGGTAGACGTAAGAAACAAACTGCGATTCAGCGCAACTCAAAATTAAAACGATTGCTAGAACGGCGTAGCAGCATTGACACACACTAGTACAATACAATGGTATGTTTATGTGCATCAGAAAAAAAAATACGCACGAAATAAGCAGGAATCATTGAAATTGGTCGGCGAACGACAGCGCGCGATGTTTTACAGTGCTTTTTAAAATAATTGTCTAAAATAAATGAGTTCGTATAACGGACTGAAAAATATTCTGTAAATTAAGCATAACCTTTATTTTCATTAAATAAATATATCAGTTATGTATTTATTTAAATACTAGTGAAAAAAAATTGACAAAGTGAACCGATATTGTACTTTTTCAACATTGTTTTTTATTACATAATAGTAATATTTTCGTAATTTTCGCTGTGCAGTACACTTTAAGACTGTATATCCTGTTGGAAAAACGCATAAAACTTCATATTTTGGCATACTGTAATGGTTGTATTCGTCCTGAAAGTTAACCCTGACGTCTATTTTCGTAAAACGCTATGAAAGGATTGTCTTCGCTTTGAAAAACCATAATTAAAAATTATACTGTTACTCTGTAGCTGTCTAAGTCAAGACTTAATCTTTCTAAAACTGTAAATTGTCTTTAAATAATCTGCTCACATAATTACGATATTGCTCTGGGCAAAATGCAAAAACATGAAGTTTTCGTCACGAATCGAATACGCGCTCTTAGTATGGATTACAAGTGCGTCCATCAATGCTGTACTTAATTTATTACACTTTGTTATATCTCAAGACGAACCTATGGCTCACATTGCATCAAAATTCTTCAAGCCGTACTGCACATGATGAGGGTGTGGTTTGAGTCTGGAGTTCCACATCACAGCCCTTTTCAGGCGGGAGGAGGGGGAAAAAATATAATAAATATAGGCCGACGAATTGTCTAGCATTAGCCGTATGGTGCCGGTCGCGAATAGCACCACCCCATTTCTACCCGTGGGTGTCGCAGAAGGCGACAGAGGGATGTTGACCAGAGGACGGCCAGCAGCGTCCTCCTGAGTACCATAACACCTACTGCGATCGCCAACATGCATCGGCCAAGCACGGCGATTACGGCTGAACCCCCCTTGAGGAAGACCTATGCCCAGCACTGGGAGTGTTAAGGTTACATGGTGGTGGTGGTTTATTCCCTTGATGCTATAACAAGTACTTATGGGTAACCTAAGGTACCTCATCATCGGCCTAGTTTTTTCCCCAAATATCTACATATTTCGCCGATCTCTACAGATCGGCGCCCAATCTTACCGAATGCTGGCTGAATACCAGTATTTTACATGGAGCGACCCACTTATCTGTCATTTACAACACAGTTACTGGGTACCACGATTCCCCTAGTTAGGACTGGTTGTCAGACTTTCTGGCTTCTTTTTTATATTATATTCTTATAGGCTGGCGTTTGACCGCAACTCACCTGATCTTAAGTGATGATGCGGCCTAAGGTGGAGCACACTTGCCTAGGATAAACCGGTTCACTCGTGCCTTAAAGATACCCAGATTATATGTATCGGGGAATAGAGGCAGTGTAAGATATATGAATATACTTATAAGTTCCTACACAAAATATTAAAAAGTAGAATTACTTAGTAGTAAAATATTGAGAACAATAGAACCTTGGATTAATGAAGTAATTAATTGGTTGATTTTTAAAAGTAGTTCTCCATAATGACGCGTCATATTAGTTATACTCTATGAAGGTATATACAAAATGCTTCATTAAAAATAGATTAGGTAGTTTATGCTAAGGAACTTTTTTTTTTTGAAGAAAATACTGCAGTTTCTTGCCTATTACTTTTAATTAACTGGTGGGAGGAAGCAAAGAGTCGGGAAAGATGGAAGGCATGGAGAGAGGCCTATGCCCAGGAGTGGGACAGAACAGGCTAACAAAAAAAAAAAAAATTATGTACAGTCAACTCCTTATGGGTACCGTAAGGTACAGCATCATCGGCCTAGTTTTTTTCCAACTTTGTTGAAATCGACGAACAATCTTACCGAAATCTCTTTTTCGTGTGAGGGATACCCACCCCTCACGATGATGACGTGGCAGTGTTTACAATTTTGTTTTTAATTATTTTTTATTTCAAATTACATATTTCCTAACTTATGTGTTAAATCAAGCTATGTACTTGATATAAACATAGTCATATAAGTATTACCACGTCTCATACATTCGTCCCATGTGCGTAGATGTAGATAGTAGAGCTAGATACACCAGCGCTTGGTCACACACTAGAGCAGGTCAGGAGTGAAATTAGGAATGCTGGAGGATAAGGTTAAATCACTAATACCTGATTTAAAATGATTAGACATATTTTTTTATGTTGTTTTTTTTCATTTATTTTATTATTATTATTAAAATATTTACATAACAAAATTGTATTTTATTGACATTTGCACGCCATTATATTATGGCAGAATGCTGAAACTATCTGTCCGAATCTAACATCTTTACCATATTTTAACTAATAAGTAGGTAAATGATTTTGATTTGAATTAGGGGAATTACCCGTATACATGGGTAGTCAGGAAAAAAAATAATATAAATATTTATTCTATTTAAAATTTTAGATCAACCACTTATTTAGTAGGTCTTAAAATGAATAACTCAAATAAAACCGGTCTAAAATAAGTTGAAATTAGATGAGACGACGATACATACCAATGAATACATCTGAGCAAAAAATAATAAATTGCCACAAAAAAAAAAACCACCTAGTTATTTGTAAAAAATACTGGTTTGCATTGAGAACCCATTAATATAATGACGTAGTTAAGTGCGACAGTCGACATGGAAATAGTAGGTATGTAGGTACTACACCATGCGATGGATACTCTATATACCTAAGAGGGATAACTGATGAAGCAGGTACTTTAAGATGGCTGATTCTCCCTGGTTAACTACCTCTTTCAATATTTTTATGCAGTAGGTACAGCTAATGAAGCTCATGCAGCTTCACTATTCACAGTTAAGTCAGTTATCAATACGGACTGATTTGATCAGGCATGGCAAACTCATTAGCCTTTCTAGGTTTGAACGTCACGTAGGAAGTAATTAGTTAATTATCTTAAACGCCATTAGCATTACAATGGAACACGCAATGCGTGGAAATACTTCGTTTTGGCAAAAAGTGGCATTAAGCATTCCATATAGGTACTGTTAGCCGTGTGGTGTCGGATGTCCGTGTGGTGTCGGACGTAAAGAATAGCACCATCTCTTATCTTCCCGTGGGTGTCGTAAAAGGCGACTAAGGGACTTACCAGAGAATGGGCAGCAGCGTTCTCTGTGCCTTTGTAACAACCATACTGCCAAGCGTGGCGATTATGGCAAAACCCCCCCTAGGGGAGGCCTATGTCCAGCAGTGGACATCTTTCGGCTGAAATGATAATGATGACTGTTAGCGATAACAACAGCACAGCATAATATGCCACTATAGTAGAAAAATATTTAAGTTTACAATACAAAATCCATCGTTACGGCTAAAAATGAAAAGGATGAAAGAAGAATAAAGAAACTTTTATTATAAATTCATAATTGATTTACGAATAAATTATAACATCTTGTCCCTGGTCATCCTTTCAACTTTCCCTTTGATGACCGGTGATGACATAATATCTACATCATGCTTGTTATCCAGTAACTGTGCTAAGCAGGTTAAATAGGTGTGCCAAGAAATATACTGACATTCAGCATTGGTTAGGTAAGACTGGAAAATAGAGTTGAGGTATGGCTACACAGATGATAATGACGACCTAACAACAACATGTTGAACTACTTTCCATTTCGAAAACAACCAAAATACCTACTGCTAATTAAAACAGTCGTCAATTTTAAATTATCATAGAGGTCATTAATTAAGCCGTGTCACAAGGGAGCCGGGTAGAAAAACCTGCGGGCGGCGATACTGATATCAAACGATGACGCAGGAAGTATTCGCAATAACAGCACTTCGCCATACCGCGAGCAATGTCCTCGATCTGCATTTTGTAATCGACTTATCGCTGAAAAGTTTGATTTGAGGATTAGAATTAATGAACACGAGACCTCGTCCTCTTTAAGAAGAAGACAACGGTTTTCCGAAACCAGATATCCTGCTGTAAACCACTTGATATAACTTGCAATGGATACTGCTACTATCAGACAACAGTGGAAGTTATGTCACGAGCAGACAGTTTGCACCACGGTTGACGGCTACCATCGGCGACTGCGTGATTAGATGCTGGTATATAAAACACTTTGTCACAAAATACACTTTGATCTAGGACTAGGATCAAGATTTTTCTATCACATGTGAAGATGATCACGTTATTATAATAAATATTATTTAGGTACTATTATAAGTAAGTTTGTGTATTCTACCTCGCGAAGGGTAAGAACAAAATAATATTCAGAGTTCATGGATAAGATGAACTAGAATTCGTCTCTGTGCTGTTATGCCAGCAGTCCCCCCCAGAAAAAAATCCCAAATTTTTCCCCAGATAGGCATAAATATGTTGCTGGAAAATACAAGCGAAGATGATATAATATTAATTGATGAATTGATTGACGGCGAAGATGATATACCTAATATTAATTGATGAATTGATTGACGGTAGTCCTTGGTATCTTAAATAATATTTAACTACTTCACTGCGGAACCGGCCCATATCGGCCGTATGTTGATGATTGTTCTGTAGGTTAACAAATTAGTGATTCAACACCGCTAATCATAAATTTTTTGCAACAGGAAAGTGTCGGCTAGTTTTGACAACTAGTAAGTTGCAGGGCCTCTCTGCAAATCTCTCGTTTAAATCTGCATAACTGGCTGTCTATACATATTAGTTGTTTTTTTACGAAAGAAGAAGTTTACCTGCGTATGCTACTAAAGTGACCATACTGGACGAAACTAACTTTTGGTGTTATACTAGGGTACGTATTTGATTTACCTACCTAATTAAACTAATATCCTTGACATACAGCCAAGTTTCGGCAAACAAACTCACAAGGTATAGAATTCATTTGAATACCTGTCTTGTGTGGTTTGATTTAAATTTAATATTAATAACACTAAAATGAACGTAGGTAAGGCATTAATGAAAATCTGTCAACGTTTGTTTTACAATGATAAAGCGTCGGCCCCTTGCCTTGCTCTATATTGTATTATCACTCAGAGATATTGCGATAAAAACTATAAACACGACTTAAGGCTAAGGCTAGACAGGAACACTAATAAATGTACCTACTACAGTTTGATAAAGTTTGATTAATATTTTACGATCTAGAAGTTACGACTATAGATTAAGGACAATTTGAAAATACACAGTTGTAAAAATACTTGATTAATACTTATTATATTTCCTGTAATCGTAAAAGTAGATTTACTAATCTTTATAACGTTACGTTATTATAATAAATATTATTTAGGTACTTTTATAAGTAAGTTAGTGTAATCTACCTTGCAAAGTTTAAGAACAAAATAATATTCAGAGTTCATGGATAAGATGAACTAGAATTCGTCTCTGTGCTGTCATACCAGCAGTCCCCCCCAGAAAAAAATCCTAAATTTTTCCCCAGTTATGCATAAATTTGTTGCTGGAAAATACAAGCGGACGTATAGAGGAGAAAGCGTAATGATGTTGTAGGCTTCTCCTAGTAATTAAGTAGCCCGGTAGCCCGCACACAGCTTACCACTCTATGCGTCATAGATAAGTACTATGTATTTTCCGCAAGCAACATGGATTCGTCATATTTACAGCAGAAGGAAATTGGAAAGTATTTACTGCCATAAAGGCTATTAATAGTTTGGCAGAAAATTAAATTTAACACAAAAACGACTTGTTTCAAGTTTTATAACACCTGTTTATCGTTAGTACTAGAACTATCGGCCGGCCATGGTCAAACTACGCTTGCCGCGGTCAGTCAGAGGATGAGTGACCATACATTTTGCCCCGAGACCTCTCCATACCTCGAAAAGTACGTAAAACCGTTGGTCTTAGCTGTCATTCGTAGACCGTTGACAGTCGTTATTTGAGTAGAAGCCAGATGGACAACCAGTCTTACCAAGGCCCAAGGGGCTAGAGCGTCGCCAGGACTCGCCAGCTGATGGCCTAGGGGGGGGCAAGTTGATATATGTTGGATAAGAATTGTATGAATTTTCAATACAGTCAAAGGCACATGAAGCTGTTGGAATCTCAGGCAGGCAGGCGCTCCATGTTATAATAATAATCATGAGCCAGTTGAACAAAGGTTTACATAGTTGGAACAGGCTAGACAGATGATGACTTGAACTCCTGCAGGGAGTCATCTCAGCTCTCAGCGGCAATATGCATGCCTCGACGTCACCCTAACTACAAATATTTAGGTATGCCATTGTACTGTAGGACCTCGCCCTCGCTCGTGTCCCCTAAGCCTATCTGACGTCAGACAATCACAGATTGTGATACGGAATGTGAAATATTTACCAACATAAAGTATGTAACAAGACTATTGTCGTAGAATGTATTAACCGGAATAATATTGTTGAGTATTTAGGTACTGCTAAATACGTATAGACTGTATAATGTGACTTATTTGAAGGAATCAGGGTAAATCAGCCACCATTACTTATAACAGGATATCTCAATATTATCTTTGTCTTCTCGATGGGATTGCTTTATGAAAAGGACATAATTATGCTCCAGGTCTATGACTTTAGGGTTTCAGAATGTCAGAGGGCAAGACTGACTAAACGACACATAAATGAGAGACAATACCTACGTGCGGCTCATGAAGTGCAGTGGTAAGATTATTTTAAAAATATAATGATAAATAAATAAAATAATAGTTATTTGTTATACAAGAGTGCAAAGTTGCTTTTTAACCGCGTGTTCAATTTTGATGACCGAGCAAGCGAAGGATTCTAAAATTAGAATCCTGAGCGTTAGCGAGGGAATCAAAAGAGCACGAGGTGAAAAATCTTTGCACTCGAGTGCAACACGTAACTTTTCATTCCACCTCAGCGAGGAAATGACTAAATGCAAAAAAAAAAACGTTTACAAAGTCTGAGTTTTTAACAAATTAAAAAAAAGTTGTATGATATATTCGGCACCATAGAGGTAGCAGTAAATAGGTTTAGGATGAAAATGAATTTTTCATCCCACCATCTCGGAAAGAGTATTTTTAATCTTCAATATCTGAGTGGAAAAGCCGTTTTTATTCTCTAGAGGATAAAGTAAATTGAATTTAGAACATCGTGTGCACTAAGTTTGTGAATTGAAAAAAAAAACATTAAACCTATTTACTGCTACCTCTATGGTGCCGAATATATCATACAACTTTTTTTTAATTTGTTAAAAACTCAGACTTTGTAAACGTTTTTTTTTTTGCATTTAGTCATTTCCTCGCTGAGGTGGAATGAAAAGTTACGTGTTGCACTCGAGTGCAAAGATTTTTCACCTCGTGCTCTTTTGATTCCCTCGCTAACGCTCAGGATTCTAATTTTGAATCACTCGCTGCGCTCGTGATTCAATTTTAGAATCCTTCGCTTGCTCGGTCATCAAAATTAAACACGCGGTTAAAAAGCAACTTTGCACTCTTGTATAACAAATAACTATTATTTCAGGCATGACACCCATACGACAAATACGACAATTTTTAAAGGAAATTAGTACTGCTTCCCAATTTCTCAATTTAGGAAATTTTAAATTTGAAGACTTTGAAGGAACCTAATGTACCTATGTCTATTCAATATGTTTAAAAAAATCGTCTGCTCGCCTACGTAAATAATGTGGGGACATAATATGTTAACGTGGATGTATGGGTCTTCGAAAATATATAGGTACAGTCTTAAAGACTGAAAATTAAAAACAAATTTTATACATTGTGCTATCATCTGAATAGTACCGTGAGTGAGTGTCATGAAATAAAAGTTAATGTAATCTTAGGCGGCAGTTT
Organism: Charanyca ferruginea; assembly: GCA_947361185.1. NCBI lineage: Eukaryota > Metazoa > Arthropoda > Insecta > Lepidoptera > Noctuidae > Charanyca > Charanyca ferruginea. Next base: position 788,627 of record OX376055.1, on the reverse strand, counting down.
AAAAAAAATATATAGTGCTGCACATAAGCTGAGTAGGAACCATCATGTCAGAGTTTTTCGTCATCAATATGAAATACATAATATTATAATATGGTAAATCTGATCAAACAGATAAAACAGACAAAACGCTCAGGTACAAAGATACCAGCGGATCTGTGAAACGGCTGTTATTGCAACTTATATTTTGTAAACCAAAAGAGTTATGAATATTAATGGATGGAGAATGGAGAAGGAGAGGCCATTCATTCATTTCATTGACCCATAGGTCAATGAAATGAATGAATAATACTATCTTTTCATAAAAAGATGCATGGATATTGTGAAGAATGATACTGAGTGAAAAAGGGAGTCAGTGAAAGCATGACGGTTGATAGGACGGAATAGAAGAAGAAAATATGTTGCGCCGACCCCAAGTAAGATGATGATTACTATGTTAAAGGCATAAGGTCGTCTTTTGTTTAAACTTTTAAGTACGTTGTCGAACAGCGCCGCCACTCTTTTCACATATAATTTACTTAGACCGTTTGTAATTATAACAGCTGTAACTACAGACATAAAGGTAAAATGTATTCATTTTAATTAAGTACTTATGCATTTTTATTGTTGTCTTAACTCAGAAACGGCTGCACACCGGGCACCGTTTACGAGGTATCATTACAAAAATACCTATTATAGAACACAAATAGCTAAATGAAGTTATCGCATTGTGTAGCTAATTAGTTAACTGGTGTAGATTACTTGGAATTTTGGACAACAACAAAGTTTTATAAATTTACAACTTCTCTTACCTTGAGCCATTGTTTGTGGAGCTGACTTGTCGCCTCTCTGGATAGTGAAGAACTGGCTTCTTCCCCACGGAAACCTTGCCCATGCAACTAATTGTATTAGTCGTATTATCTGCGATGCTATATTACCTCGCTATGTTTCTGTTGAGAAACTCTTAACTGATCAAATTTGAACCTTATCACTTTATTTACAAGATGGTTTAACTAGCTATAGGATAGGTTCTTAAGTGTGGTATTCATTATTTATATACATATATCTAAGTATATACATATATACCTATATCAAATTGTCGTCTGAAGAGTTAATCTTAAGTGTGTAAAAATAACATACACGATCAAAGTTGATAGATTGATCAATAGTAGAGATAGGTAGTTTTGGTTTGGCGTATATAATGATGGTATTGAGCATATAGTTTAATATTGAATTATCAATGTTCACTAATTCCATTCGTGTTGCAAAGATTATTGTCGCTCTTCTCATGACAATGTTGCGACCAGAATTATTCCTTTCGATGGCAGGGCGTTGTAGCCATGTAAATTACTGTCTCTAGGGACAATAGCTTAGGCACCAGTCTCCCACAATATATACGTACTTACCTGAATTGTGTGTATTATCTGAACAATTTGAATTGATGTATATTGTGGTGAGAAAATAAAGTTGATTGATTGATTGATTGATTGATTGATTGAATTGTACACATACATGATGGTATGAGGTATGGCACGGTTGTATGAGGGTTCTTAGGAACCGCGGTGGTAAATGCTATAGGTATAGTTGTAAGGCTGATACTACATATAGCTGCTACTAGAGCTAGGCTGGTACTAGAGCTTGCAACTGCTGTGACGTGGATTCCAATGATTTAGCTCGTGCAGCGTACCTACCTACTTGCCAAGTGAACTGTATAGGATAGGGTACTGCATACAATAATATATTAGAACGAGATACGCACTGACAATAACCACCTTGGGGTATCGTGCATTCATGCATACTTACGCATACTTGATGAATACTAGTATAATTTAATCTTTGGTTTTACAAATGATTTTCTTTTTAGCGATACCTACGGTGAAAGGGGCGTATGTTTGGGCACTCATTAAGAAAATTGATTGTTCAGCCTCTGTTTACGAAAATAAATATCAGTGGGCTGGTTACTATTTTTTAGATTTTAAAATGATTTTATTTTTTTATCAATATTTTAAATGTCATTTATATGTAAATTGGGATCACGTAGTAAGTACCTATTTACTTCGTGATTGGGATTCTAAATGGGCGCTATTCAAGTGAAAAGATTGACTTCAAAATAAAGCAAAAAACAAGAAGGCACTGGCTGCTTACAAACTGAAAAAAAAAACTAATCACGTGTAAGATCAGCCATATTGTATTCGGCTCGTTTTTGACATTACCGCTTTAAATTATTTATTTTTCATGGAAGTGTATATTTTATAGAGATTGGATATTGTGATGAAGGTATGTTTACATTAATTTATTTTATAAATTTTGCCATTTTGTTAGAAATTACTGTTCTGGCGTGGCGTGGTGTCAATGTTTTCAAGCAATGACAACAAATCTAGGTATTCCCATCGGTATGTACTACGTACCTACATATTTCTATGGGTATTCCCATAGAAATGCGTAGGTAGTACATATATATCGATGGTTATTCCTTGAATAAAAACATTTTTTTAAAGAATCTGTAATTATTAAAACAATAAAATATACTAGGTACCTACTCAAAACAAAATAAGGGCCACAAGGTATTTTGTCTGTACCATGAAAATAATAAAACCAATATATATTTTTTGTCTCCATAACGAAAACTAATGTTGTTTTTACCATGTAGACCAATAAATTTATTCAAATAATAATGAATAAAAAGTTTATTTGCTTTTGAAAGCAAAAGCACATTTTAGGTTAAAAATAAAAACAGCGTAAAGTTACTGAAAACAAAAGAAAATACTCCATGCTCATCTTTTAGTAACGGGTATGCCCCCCTCGTTTAGCTACGCACTCCTGAAGCCTGGAGTGCATGCTGTCAATCAAATGCCTGACAATTTCCATTGGAATCTCTTCCCAGGTCCTTTTCACAGCGTTGATGAGTTGCTGTTGGTTGTGGATTTCCTGATCACCGTCTCTAACTCTTCGTTTCAACTGATCCCACATGTGCTCTATTGGATTTAAGTCCGAACTGTTCGCCGGCCACGGCAAGACTTGAATTTGAGAGTCTTCCAGTACAAACCGAGTCGCTTGAGCCGTGTGTGCACGAGCATTGTCTTGAATCAAGATGAATCCAGGACCAGCTCGCTGTGCAAATGGGATCACATGTGGTCTGACAACTTTCTCAATATACCGCTGAGCAGTAACAGTTTTAAATGAGGGTACATTTAAAATAGCGAGCTCAGTTTTACCGTGTAAGCTTATCCATTTGGACCACCAAAACGATCGACTTCATGGATGCAGGCTTCTGAAAATCTCTCGCCGCGTCTTCTCCATAATCTAATACGCCGATCGTCGTTAAAAAATTTAATTTAATTTAATAATTTAAATTTAATTCGTCGTATTTTGTTTTGAGTAGTATATAAACATTTCTACAACGTTGCTTGCAATTAAAAACTATAATCTACCTACCTAAACCCCTAACTAATCAAGTGGACGAGTTTATAATGTCAGGCTAATAGGGAGCGGCCATAAATACAATCAACTAATTCAACATCAAAGGACTTGGTTTCGGCCAGAACCTGAAGTGTTTGCTGCATCCACCTACTTTGTGTCAACAACACCGCAGTATTTGTATCCTTCATTCGGCTCCGACACCCATGGGCAGCCATGCAGTCTGTTCGATACCTGATCCTCTTAGCGACCATTCACCTTCTAGACCTTCGGCTCGTGTCATTTCCTACAATTCACCGGCTGACATAAGGCACGCGTTTGACCTACACGACATTCCGTTGCGAATGACTTGCATGCTCGCATATTATTTTATGATACTTATACCTAGTCGCATGAACGGCCTCGTTTGTACAGAAAAGGGCTCAAAATGACTGATTTAAAGATTTTCCATTAACTTGTTACCTAATCTTTGTGAACATTGCAACCAGCACCTCCAAACTGTCAGTTACTCTGATGGATATTGTTTTTTTTTATTGTGTTCTGTCCGCTCTCTTCATGATATAATTTTGCACCAAACTATAGTTCAGGGCTTTAGTCATGACGTGACGAGGTATGTGCGATATCGAATCGATTGATTAGAATAGCACGAGGAGCGCTCTCGCTCACGGACCGATTCGAATATGCAATTTAACCCAGTCACGTGGTCGACAATCTGTTAGTGTATTTTAGGGTTCAGGGGTAAAGGCAAAAACTGAACCTTTATAAGATCACTTTGTGTAAATTGGATGTATGTGTAAACGTATTTCCATATTTAGGTTTATTTAGGGAGTGTCTAACCTTATAGATTAGCAGATCATATAGAACTAATTTCGTTAAGTAGGTATTATGTAATGGTATTTGACGAGTGGTCATTTAAGAACTTATTTATTACAAAAAGTAATGAATAAAATAGAGTAGTACATGACCGTCCGACCGTTGTCTTTGATTGTCTTCTAGGATTATAATATTGTGGTTTCTGTCATTTTTCTGGATGACTACTTAGGTACTACTTTTACAGAAATTAGAAATAAGCAGTCACTTGATAATTTATGGTCTCTAAGAAGGTTTTTCTGTAGCTTTATGATTAAGGAAGCTGTCTTTCATCATCAGACAGAACCATTGGCAGCCTTGTTCTTCCTTCTGCTAAGTATAATAGGCGCCCTCCTTTTTGTGCCATCCATCTTGCCTGTGTAAGTATTAACCATGTGCTTCCCTATATTTCATCCACATATCCGACTGTTAGTCTGCCAACACCCGTCTGCAGCCTATCATCATATCCATTTACACCCAGCCAAAGATTTTTCTTCTACAAGTACCTAAAATCACATTTGATCTTACATTTTTCAATTATCAAAATGAAATCGCTTGTCGATATACCTAACCAGTATGTAAGTCACGACGATATGGAGTGCTCGGGTGCGTCCATATATTTGAAGCTATATCGCAGTACCATCTGCGATGGTCCATACCTACATATTTCTAGGCATCACGTTCATCTGATCCAACTGACCGATATCGCCAATCGATGTAATCCTGGACTGCATCAAGTCATGATGAGACACCTTCTAGTGGTTATGTATTAAATTGGTAATTAGTACCTACCTATCTTAACGTTTTGACAAAGGTCTTTTGGCATCCTGAAATAACTGTGTGTAAGTCTACCTACGTATAATAATATCTCTCTTCTATATAAATAAAGGTTGCCGCTCGTTGTGGCGTTCTATGGGGAGCCCTATTTTCAACTCTAGATGTCTTTCAGCTGATGATGAAGATGATCATTTAAATAAAAATGAAAGTTTGTATGTTGGTCCTCTATGTGTTCTTAAACCTATGGGCCGATTGTTGTGTAACTTTGATTCATATTTTTCTTTTTATGATCCAAGAATCTCTTATTCATGAAAATAAAATTACCACCGAGAACGAATTCTGCATTTATAATAAGGAAAATGATACAGTTCTACGATGCTTGCATATCTCATCTCAACAATGCCTCTGATTGATGCGCATGTTGGATTTTGCAAGATTTTGAGATATTTGAATTGGTTGTCTAATTTCGCGTCAAAATGTAAAGAATACATTCATAACAAGCAAAGACGACATAAAGAACTTAGCTCATGATCTGGTGGAAAGCCAGCCAATGAGTCAGTAGCTACGCTGACTGTCAGGAGCAGTGCGGTGGTAGGTGAGAACGTAGGCGTGGACATACAATATAACAAGGAGTGGTTTTGTTCAGGTTGTTTTCAGTGAGTGGTCTAAAACATTTATGATGATATCTATTATCGAGAGCAATTTTATACACCGAAAAAAAACTAACAAAATCGAGTTGGTCCCGCACTTGCGCACTTGGCGGATCATGAACACAATGAATAAAACGAATTTTTAACATTATTTATCCGGAAATTCATGTTGCAAGAATCAAAATTGTCGAATGATGGAATTCTATGAAACATAATAGGTATTAATTAGATAAGAACATGCGAGCAGGGCCTGTAGACAAAATCCCTTTTAACGCCATCGGAAAAATCCAACTGTTTGCAGTTGACATATTTGCTTCACGTGACATCTGGTAAGCAAACGTCAACTCCATTCAATTCGATTTTTCCGTTACAGGTCCGTCGTCTTACGAGTTCACTGGAAGTGGCAGTTTGACTTACCTAGTTACCATGTCACGCATAAGGCTGCGTTTCCACCAGAGATGTACGAGGATGTGTACCGAGATAGGGATGTGTGTGAAACTAGCCAATCACAGGGCTGCCTTAGTACAAGTTATGACAATGAAGCGTTATCATTGGTCATTATCACACACATCCCTCGCTAAACATCCTCGCACATCTCTGGTGGAAACGCAGCCTCAGACTATTATTGCTTATTAGTATAGGGAAGATCAGAGAATTAAGGACTATTTGTTTTGGTTCTCTAGGCTTCGAAATTGCAGCCCAAGCAGCGTGCGACTCGCTTAGAGCATTCTCCGAGGACCAGTGTAGAGAAGACCTTCAGCTCCCCAGACCTGCCTGGCACCAAGAAGAAGCAAAGGGTTAAGGAAACAGCTGAGAGGGTCTTGGTTACTCCACTCGAGGGCCAGTCTGCTTCGGAATCACAATTATTGGTGAGATATTTTGATACTCGTAGATATTTCAGCTTCGTTACTAGAATGACAACGTACCTGGGATACGGATGTCCAAGGGCTGATGTGGCCACTTATAATCAGATAGCTGCCTGCTCGATGGCCGCCTTTTGAAATAACATAAAAAGCCAAACTCCATTCTCATTGCAGCTTATCAAAGAAAATGAGCCAATGCTGTCATCTCCTCGGTTAAACCATCTTCCAGGCAAGGGCGACCAGCACGCCAGTCCGAACCGGTCTAACAAGATGGACCACAGGAACCCGATGCCGGAGGCGAGCCGAAAGTGCATGCGAATGCTTTCCCAGAGAGACCCGGGGGCCTCACAGGTGGGAGCGAAGAAACCAGACATGGCTAAGTGCGGTGGCAAAACGACTTTGCCTAAGGGAAGTATGACTGTAAGGATATTACAATATGAACAATGCTTCTTTTTACAAACGTATTTAAACTAAATAATGACACAATTATTCATTATTTTTCAGAAATCAAGATCATGTAAGTACTCCAGCTCAACTACTCCTTCTACTGTTAATTAGAAGTGCGTTTGTGTGTCACACATGTGTTATCTTTCCTAGGTTCACCCGGCACTCCTGAGCTAGAAGAACCAGTGGCGCGCCAGATCCGCGAAATTCACCATGACACTCGGAAAAGTACGAGGATCATCAGGGACTCCAGAAACAGGCTGCTTGAAATACAAAAGGTATTTCCCTGCCATTTTTATTTTTCTACTGTACTGTAAAAGCCTCTCAAGGGGTGGGATAATTGATATAATTACTATTATGTTGCAAATTGTTCAGCAAGATAATTAGTGATCACAAAATGAATTTTGACCTTAATGCACCTGTGACAACTATTCAATCGTATGGGTACCAGAACTTGAGCGCAAAACGTACTAGTTAACTCAATCAATTATGTAACATTCAAAAACTGAAGAACGTCCTACTTTAAATTCAGTTTTTATTTCATTTTTCACTTTATGTACCTCTAATTCTAAATTCGCTCGGAACTGGCGGCTGCCGTCGACTGCTCTAATAGACGGAGAATAACTAACGAACTCTCTAAAAGCTTTTCTGAAATAAACCGAATATATTTGTACGAGGTTAGAATATTCGTAGCCCTCTATCTATCTCTGATTCGGTCAAATTGCAGCCTTCAAATCAAACTGAGTATAACCAGCGAATGAACGCAGTAAGAAAGTGCTGAAGTTCTATCTTCCAGATTCATCTTTAATCTATTTAATATATTAACTTCTTGCAGTTTATAAGCGCGGTTTGGTGGTACTAATTATAATTATATGTAAATCTTGCCAATGACTGTGCGACATGCGTATACGGCTACACAACAATGACTAGAAGACAACTGTGCACTACCACTAACTGCTACATTCAGAGACGTCACATAACAATAATGAATCATCATCATCATTTTAGCCGAAAGACGTCCACTGCTAGACATAGGCGTCCCCCAAGTGTCGCCACATTGACCGATCCCGTGCGAATCGCATCCAGCGGATCCCCGCAACTTTTACCAGGTCATCGGTCCACCTAGTGGGAGGCCTTCCAACGCAACGTCTTCCGGCTCGCGGTCGCCACTCCATAACTTTCCGGCCCCATCGGCCATCCGTTCTGCGAGCAATGTGCCCTGCCCACTGCTACTTAAACTTGGCAATGCTTAGGGATACGTCGGTAACCTTGGTTCTTTTGCGGGGATGTCCTCAATCCTGATTTTATTACGCAAGGAAACTCCGAGCATAGCCGTCTCCATTACCCTTTGGGTGACTTTAAAGCCTTCTGATGAGGCCCATTGTGATCGACCTCGTTTCGGTCCCATATGTAATCACTGGCAACACACACTGGTCATAGACTTTCGTCTTGAGACACTGCGGTAAGTTGGACGAGAAGATACCACGCAACTTCTCGAACGCTGCCCAGCCGAGTCAGATTCGACGATTGACCTCTTTCTCGAAGTTAGACCTATCTAACTGGACCGTTTGTCCCAGGTAGACATAATCGTCTACAACTTCGAGTGTAGAGTTTCCGATCTTGATAGGAGGGGGTGTTACATGGGCATTCAACATGACCTTGGTTTTGTCCATGTTCATTTTAAGACCCACTATTTCGGAAGCTCTACTGAGGTCATCGAGCATTGTACTGAGGTCCTCCAATAATGAATCAACTTTAATTGACCAACATAACTTGGCACATGTCAACAACATCAAAATTTTCTCATATTTTCGACTGACAGCGTTCCAGTTTATGTTGGTCGATTAAAGTTAATGATTGATTATTATTAAGTGACGTCTCTTAGTGTGCCAGTAACACTAGTAAACCTGGCAAGCTGCAACAGTTAACAACATGACACTGTTCTGATCTCTTTGCAAATATATACTTTTTTAATTTGTCATAGTTTTCTATCTCTATCACTGTCCCTAAACTTCAGCATCACTATCATCACTACATAATATTATAAGTTAAAGTCCAGTTTGTGTGTTTTCGGGCTAATCTCCCGAACTACTGGACTCTAGGCTTGGATGAGCCCTGACAAGAAGCAACAATGTTGGACATGACGGGACACTGCGGCCTAAACACAAAACAGCGTTACCAGCGCGGTCGAATCCACCATGATACAGAATCAGAATGTTTTATTTGTAAACATACGTCAAATTACAACAGAATGTGAGATGTTACAGATAGGTAGATCTTCCATGTTTTGCCCAGAGGCGTACAAATATATTTAATTTACATTGTTAAATTTTTATTTCGCGTGGAGAGCTCTGATACGACTCGCTAGCAGACGACATGTGCGATGCGCGGTCGCCCGGTCGCCGCGTACTATTTTGTGTATCGGTTACAAGTTTTTTAAATTTACTTTGTGGGAATAGACCATATTTCCAGATTTCTCCTTCCATTATCTGTTGTTAAGATGTTTATTGTGGCTATCTCAGAAAACCACAATAACGGAGGCAGACGTGAAGGAGCTGAGCGAACGGAACGACCTGCTCCTCCGAGAGATGGAGCGCTTCGACCGCATGACCAGGAACATACAGAAGCTGGTGGGCTCAGAGGTGCAACTGAGGAAGCCCAAGGAAGACACTCAGCGGTACATGGACTATATGCCTGGAAGTGTTTATGGTAAAGATAAACTATGTTTTATGGGCTTATCCGGGTTATTCATATTGCAGACACTTCGGAAATTCGTTTCCAAGTCAAATGTTTCTTCATCGCGTGTATAAAGGGTTTAACTTTATCAGCCAAAATTCAATTATTGTGTTTTCACAAAGGGGCTCGAATCGATCGCGCTCTTGGCCCGTGGATGCGTCACCATCTATTTCATATCGAGACACTTCCATGCCACGGAAAGCACGTAAAGCCGTTGGCCCCGGCTGTCATTCGGATATCGTTGGCAGTCGTTATGGGTAGTCAGAAGCCAGAAACTCTAACAACCAGTCTTACCAAGGGCTCTTATTAAGAGGGGTTATCATGTTTCAAAGTCAAAGTCAAATTATTTATTTCAATTAGACCATTAAAAAGGCACTTTTGAACGTCATAATAAAAAAATATAAAGTTGATTCTAGTTTACCCCAGTAACTACTGGATAACACTCATGTTTACCCCGGTAACTACTGGTTACCCCTTGTCGTTTACCCCAGCACTATTGATAGGCAGTCGTCGCTCCATGTAAAACACTGGTATTCAGCTGCATCCGGCTAGACTGGAAGCCGACGTCATCATAGTTGGCAAAAGGCTAGGCAGTTGGATTTTGTATTCCGAAAAAAAAAAATGGAAATGTAAACCATTTCAAACAACATGCAGCAGTATAGAAAACAGATCATTCATAAAGATGAAAACAGATCACATCAACAGTAATTCTGTATGCATTTTACTTGACTGGTCAAACTCAAACTCAAAATCATTTATTTCAATTAAACCATTTACAGGTACCTACTTTTGAATTGTCAGAGTCAGTCAGTCAGAAAGTTGAAGCTAGTTGCTCGTTCCAAACAGTAGGTTTATAATGGTATTTGTCAATAATAATTCACACGGGTTGTCATTGTCAGTTGGTAATGTAACGGCCGCCATTATTATTAATCTTGGATAACTCGTTTACTCGATGCATTTTGGCGGTATAGTGATTTACTCCCTCGGATAGATACTTTATTTCTGGATAAAATTTTTCTAAAACGCGGAAGCTCGTAGCTAAGTTAAAGCCGTACAGATTGATTGGTCAAAGGTTAAGCTACGCTAGCCGTGGTCGGTCTGTGGATGGGTGACCATCCCTTTCATTTGAGTTCCCTCCGTGCCTCGGAAAGCACGTAAAGCCGTTGGTCCCGGCTGTCATTTGTGGATCTTTGGCAGTCGTTAAGGGTAGTCAGAAGCCAGAAAGTCTGACCAGTCATACCAAGGGGTATCGTGTTACCCAGTAACTGAGTTGTGGAGGTCTGATAGGCAGTCGCTCCATGTAAAACACTGGTATTCAGCTGCATCCGGCTAGACTGGAAGCCGACGTCAACTTAGTTGGCAAAAGGCTAGGCAGTTGGATTTTGTATTCCGAAAAAAAAAATGGAAATGTAAACCATTTCAAACAACATGCAGCAGTATAGAAAACAGATCATTCATAAAGATGAAAACAGATCACATCAACAGTAATTCTGTATGCATTTTACTTGACTGGTGTGTTGTAACATCGTCGCAAATGAATAGAATATTGTAGCTACACTCCAAACATTACGCATCGTATACATACCTAATTAGCTAGGTATATTAAGTCTGAGTACAAGCCATAACACGCTTTCATTCTAGAGACACTGACTTTAGAAAAAAACGCTAAATTGTAACAATAATATTTTGCGAAGACTATTTTTAACTAAAACAGCAAATAATATTTTGCGAAGACTATTTTTAACTAAAACAGCAATGCATACTTACCTACTTACGTAAAAGTTTTCACGTAAGTATGCATGCAAGTTGTCTCCCTTACATTTCTGTCATGAATTTCGCTTCGTTTATAATTGATTGTGACTCAAAAGTTAATTGTTGAGTTTAAGAATTCACAATTTTAGTGCAATATTTTTAATTTAAGCTTGTAAAATATGGAATAGTTCTTAATTATGAAGAATTGTTTTTTCTTTTCCCAGAACCGGTTCTGTGCCAAGAGATGAAGATGAATCACCCGACAGTGCTGCTGGCCGGACCTCGAAGCACCTACAGTCCTGGGCTGGTGGTCTGCGAGCCGCAAACCCGCAGCAAATCCGTACGTCCTCAAACTTGTCCAAGACGATTACGATATTAAAAACAAAAATGTAATAAAAATAGTAAAATATACAATTTTAACAAATCTTGTGTTTTTTTTTAAGGAGGTTGACCTGACCCGCAAGTTAAGTGAGAGCTACGACATGCAAGAGAAACTAGCCGCTGATAACGCTGATTTAGAAGTCAAGAGGTTTAGTTATAGAGCCTGTTTCTATTTGAATGTTTACAATATAAGATTTAAGCTACAGTGTAAACGACATTGAGACTTGCTCTCTTGCTTGAGGAGTAGCGTCTTGAACTGACCGTGTTCTCCTGTTTAGGTACAAATTAGTAATGTTTGTTAAGCTCGATGAGCATTGATGACAAGACTTATTAAATATATTTCGAGACCTGTAATCGTCAGGCCCGTTCACGACGCTGTTCAGACAGTGGCAGTCTGCTTCCAGTTTGGCAAAATTGTACTGATCGCGCATGCGACGCTGAGCCACCTGGAGGACTTGTGAGGTTATGTTGATGAAAGAAACCCGAGTGATGGACTGGTGCCCTTCGATCAAGAATACACCCCGACGAATTACGCAGTCATATTAGTTTATGATTGCAAATGTCTTCAATTTTTAGCTGGAAACTAATTTAAGACATAGGTATTTGATGTTAGAGAATAGTAAACGAAAATAGTAGGCACGCCATTTTTCTTTTACAACACTATTTCTTAATTCAGTAATTTACCTCCGTATTGAAATACTTTTTGTAGGTACTTTCGAAAAATCGTTAGATAACATCTGTCAAAAAACATTTAAAATTGGAAACTTCAATCTAGATGATGTCAGATGTCAAGTTCCGTCAGTCAAACATAGACGTGCCATACAATGCAAAAATACAAAAAAATGCAATTTTAATCTTCATAATATATTTGACAGAACCATGGCTAAATTAAGGTACGTACTTGCAGGTATATTTTGTATAAGGAGCTGATGACGAAGGATCAACATCTGGAGACCAGTAGAGCTCAGGTTAAGAGACTACAAGGAGAGCTGAAACTTATGAATAGAGAGAACAGTATACTGCATGAGAAACTAAATAAAAACAATCCAGAGGTGAAAGAATTTAGTGATGCTAAACCTGGTATAGCTTACTCTTAAGTACCCATACGGTAGTCGCCGGTCGCACGTCAACGAGTGCGTCTCCCATTTCTTGCTATACAGTTGTAAATTTGGAATACTTGTACCTACACTCAGAATCAGAACCTACGGTTGTTGTAAATAATTTCATTAGTTTAATTTGTGCAGGGTGATGCGACTGCGGTGAACCAGGATCCTAGATATCAACAAGAAATAGAAATCACATGTGAAGAAGTAAGCAAACAGTTGAATCTAAGTAGTTGACTCGACTGTTAGAAATTCCCCCGTTTTATTCGTGCCTTAAGGTCATATAATAGAAAGAAATAGGGGCGAATTGGATGAACCTTGTTGAGAATCACACACGAATCAAACTAATCATTGTCATTTCAGGACGGAAAGTCTGTCGATGCTTCTCGTGCGGAGGAGCTTTTTGACAAATTAGAGAATTATAAAAGTTCTACGGAAGGTTTAGTACGTATTCTGTTACCGTATATAGGTACTCGTATTAATAGTGATCCCAGGCGTAGAAATTAAAGGAAATAAAGGATTTCTAACCGTTCTGTTTTTGTCTTAGGAAAAACAAATAGCTGGGTTGGAGCGTGAAATTCATCACGTAAAAATGGATGCGCAACAGGTGAAGAATGCAGCGCTGAGCCCGTGCCGCGGCGCAGGGACCGCTGGCCGCAATACTTGCTACGACCAACCGGTAGCTTTGCGAATATAAACAATTTTTTTTTTTAAAGTTCTCAGTTGTAGCTCGGTGTCGGAACTTACAACTTGGCCGTTATGGCAGGTAGGGTTTGTCCATGATATTTTTTTCTTAAAGATAAAGATAAAAGAAGATACCACCCAAAACACCTACGAAGAACCGAGCCGACCGAAGATATCTACCTGTTTGACCCTGTTTTCTAACCAGAGTCCTAATGACGCATCTACACATGCGCCGGTCAGGCAGCCGGGCTGGTTTTATTTTCAGCAGTCGCGTCGCGACTCACGTCATCACGTGGCTGTTGAATACCGGTAGGAGTTCGTTTTCGGCTTGGACTTTGAGTGCTAGTGTTTTTTTGTAAGATGAGAATAAATTATCTACGTTAGTGATCAAATGTTAGATACATTGTAATGGTAGTGGAGTAATGTCGTTAGAAAAATATTAAGAAAATTAACTGCAACTACATGGAACCCAAGACACAAGATTTTAAAAATCTTAACAAATGAAGTGATGTTATTGCGTCTTTATTCAATATTACATCGTCTGTAATTGAGAGAACACTAAAGAATTTATCCACCTACTATTTTCGAGAAAAATGAAGATATTGTTGTTATAGAGCGAGAAATCATTAGACATGTTTTGGTAGACTTTGCCTGACCCAATGTCTTCGTTAATTCTGCGTTTCTTTAAATGACAAATTTTAAACAACACAAATGACTTCAGACTGCCACTGTGATATTATTACCGTCAAACATATTCCATTCCTATGTACGCCATTTACTTGGACAATAGTGACAGCAGTAAACTGCGGCAACTGCCTGAGTTAAAATTAGTGGCAAGGTAAAGGTGGTAATGCCGGCGGTAAAGCCGGTGCGGCGAAACCGGCGGTATGTGTGAATGCGTCTTAAGATATATTGGAACGAAGTTCCTTATCGCGCGTTGTGAAAGGGGGCTAGACGGAAAAAAATCTTACGAAAAGTTGTCACGACATTTGACATTTCGTCATTCATTTGATTTAAGATTAACGTTATTGGCGCAACTGTGCTCTTCGAGATCGAATTACGAACGGCCAATAGATGGCGCAGAAATAATTTATTGGTCTTTCTATCTAAATAACTACGCATTGTACTAACATGTTAGAAAATGTTAATCTTTAAAATTACTTACTTACAATGTAAGCAGCCATAATAACTTTTCATTCCTCGCTTTTTTTTTGCCCTGGCTTAAAGCCACTTAAATTCACTTTAACGCATCACATTAATTAGTGAAGGAATTGTAATAAAATTGTAATAAAATTCCTTCACTAATTAATCGAAAGGAACTTCGTTCCATCCGGGTGTCCCTTGACACCTCTCAAGTTTTTATATTTTATTAACATGACGTTTTCTTTTTTAATCTGTTTTTTTGACTGACAGACTGCAGACATGACAATGACAAATTGACAAAATGATTGTTGTTGTAAACACCTCAGCATTAAAGTATGTATTTGAAATATATTGATGTTGAGACACCATTATTAAATATGTTCCTTGATGTATGACCACAACCACGGAACAAAAGAATCATAAGTGTGATGGTACTCTTGTTAAAAAAAAATGCGATGAAGTCCCAACTTAGTGGCAATAGTGCTGTTTAGTTCAGAACTGTTCGATGGTGGTCACCTATCGCGCCATGCGCTTGAAGGCGAGCAAGCAGCAACAAGCAAGGCAGCAAGTGTAGGCCTCGGGACTATTGACTGGGATTGTCGCGGTAATCCACCTGGATGTAGGAATATATTCAGAGTGCAGGTTGTTTGCTTAATGATGATCATAATGAATAAAGATGGTATTATTTACTAGATAATATTTAATCATATTTGCTTTCTGATTTCAGCCAGGACCTCCAATGCCTCCTATGGCAAGAGCTGTAAGTATTTCGCGGTTGAAATTCACTGTCGTTTTTTTTTACATGATTCTGATCTGATCTTTTCTACGTATTTATTTTCAGTGTGGTGTTTGTCCACCTTGCCCGGCACCATGTAATCCTAACGCACCACCGGTAAGAATATATGTTAAGTTTATGTATTACATTAGATTTGACATTATACACAGTCAGCGTTTGTCTAAAGACATGTTATAACCAAGGCCTGCAATTCGAGTTATTGTTTTTACTATTTTATTGTCATTCCCACAGACTCCCGCTGAGAAAGAAGTAACAAAATTAACATTTCAATTACGACAGACAGAAGAGAACTACAAGGTCAAAGTTGCAGAGGTATCAGTAACATACAAGAAGTTCTATCGCTCACTAGACACACAATAAGATTAGACATATACACAAACCTTTTTTACAGTCCGCTCATCCGATTTTGACATAAATTGCATTGGTGGCATGCCAAATGGCAGTTGCAGAAAGCAGTTGTTATTGTACCCACTTTTTTGCCTCTAATGGCATCCTTAATCCTACGGAATAGAAGTCAAAATCGGTTGAACGGACTATAAAAAAGGTTTGTGTATATGTCTAATCTTATTGTGAACGAAGTATAGATGTACTTACACACCCCAGATACACATCTTCCACACATTGATCCTGCAAAAGCTTCCAAAACTGTGTTCAACGCTCAAATGAAGATGTGACTTTAAACTTTAAACATCTTCATTTGAGTGTTCAGCACAGTTTTGGTACTGAACTATAACTGAGATTTTGACTCAAGTGCTTCTTAAATAATATACGCAAACACTGTTGTTCGAAGTAAGTATGGTATATTGTTTTATTATCTTGGTGAATCCCATCCCCTTGGTTTTACCACTTTGGTAACAACTGATATGACATACCGATTTTGATAATAATTTTTGTAATATCACTTGGAATTGAAAACATACAATTTAGTGTTGTGCTGAGTTAGTTATAGCATAGCTATAATGCTTAATACCAAAGCATGGCTCAGCATGTCTTGTTTGTTTGCTCATTATAATCTTGTTAAACAGTTGAAAAATTGCAAAACAATTATGACTAAGACACTTTTAATGTGCAGTGTGCTATGCTACGATCGGACTTGATGAAGAAGAAAGAAGAACTGGAGAAAGAGAGATGTCAACATCGTGAGGTACAAAACAAGCTCAGAGAGCTGGAAATGAAGTACGAAGGTCTACAAACTCATACAAACATGTTGCTCGGGACCAAGGAACAGGCATTTGAGGCCGAGGTCAGCGTGAGGGCCTTGAAGCAATGCTATAGAGAGGCCCGAGAAGAAATAGATGAACTGAGATTGTTGATGAAGGAGCAGAATGATCAACTGCAGGATTATAGAGTCAAGGTAAGTAATGGATTAATAGCTTAATTAAACCAGTTCTGCTTAAAGTTGTAGGGTCACACTGCAATGTACTGTAACGGTTATCACGGGTACACTACATAAATACGAAAAACTTTATTCCGAAAGTCAGAAATACGAATTTCAACATACCGATTTTCATAATTCCGAATAGTTCAAAATTCCTAATATGGCAACTCCGATTTATCATTCATCCTATTTTTAAAAGATCGAATAACAAAAAGTCCGACATAATGAAAATTCCGAACATCAAAAATACGAATTCCGATTATTAAAATTCCGATTATCTTTATCGATATCGTGCAAGCAAGAATGCAGCATGCAAGCAAGCATGCAGCGTGCAAGCAAGCATGCAGCATGCAAGCAAGCAAGCAAGCAAGCATGCATCATGCAAGCGAGCATGCAAGCGAACATGCAACATGCAGCAGGCATGGTTTCTGTCACGGCTACGGCGTTGCGGGGCTCCGGCGGTACCACGCGAGCTTATCGTCGCAGATGGTATTCACGCTCACCACCGCAGCTTCGGCTTACTGGCCGGCTTCGCCGGCCAGCCTCAGCCGCGGCGGCGGGCGTTAAAACTACCTGCTCCTCAGCTCGCTGGCCGCCTCGCCCCTCCGCGGCTACGCGAATTTAAATTACACTCTAGGGGTAGGGCAGACAAGACTACGTGGAGTCGGTTTCACAGCAATTCATTTCTGTCATTAACTTTTGTAGCACAACATATTGACTTTTTAAGGTTATTTTTGTTATTGTCTTTCTTTTTATACCTATATATTTTTGTTGAAATAAATTCCATAGAAAAATACACCGAATAAACAATATTTGTTAAAAAGTAATTCTACTGTTTGATAAGTTTGTTAAACAAAAAAATTTGATTAAAAATTCTTTGAATTGTGTTTCTGTGAAATATGTTTCATTCAAGTAAATAGTCCTATGTTCCTATGTTCCTATGTTAGGGGGGTTCGGTTTCCGCACTTAGTCCTTAAAATGGACCATTGTACGTGAGCCATAGCGGCCGATTATTCCAACCAGCCCACCTCCCTCCAGAAGCAGATCAATCTTCCCAGACTTCTCAGTGCGTCCGCAAGGGAGTTTGGCGTTCCAAGAGTCTCCCTGCGGATCTGGGTGACGCCAGTGCACTCAAGCAGTACATGCGCCACCGTTTCTTCCGCCTCCATGCAGGCCCTGCACAGAGGACTATCAGTGATACCTAGTGTGTGAAAGTGCTTATTCAGTGAGCAGTGTCCGGTGATGGTCCCCGCCACCAGTCGCAGGCTATCTCTGTCCAGGTGCAGAAGGCGCTTGGTCAACTTCGTATCCAGGGATGGCATAGCCTCCTTGGACTGCCTGCACCCTGGTGTCGAGGTCCACCATTTCTCCGCTTGTATTTGTGTGTAATCTCTTAACCAACTTCTCAACTGATTGAACGGAATGGGCACAATGGGTTCGGGTCCGAAGGCTTTTGTGCTGGAACCCCTTCTGGCGAGTTCGTCGGCCGCATCGTTACCTAGTGAACCACTGTGTCCCTTGATCCATTGTAGTGTCACTGTATTGCGATTTGGTGCTGTAATGCGTTCCAGTGCATTATGACATTCTAGTATTAGTCTCGACGTGATCTGGTTTCTCTCTAAGGATTGAAGGACTGAGGCACTGTCGGAGAGTATACGGATATGCGTATCCGTGACTTCCCTGGCCTCAATGGCGTGTGCTGCCTGGATGATGCCTACGCATTCTGCTTGGTAGACAGTGTTTAGCATTCCTAAGGGCCTAGATATTTTAATGTTTAGGTCTTCAGAGAAAACCCCGACTCCAGTACCGAGGTCGGTTTTTGATCCATCGGTATAGATCCTTAGCTCATTTGGGCCTGAGTAGTCACATAGCTCCGCTGTGAGCTCTATGTTGTAGTGTTTCTGGAAACAGTGTGTTTTCAGGGTTCTGTCGTTGGGTGATGCCATCATAGGCTGTCGTTTAATTGCTTCCTCTTTTATCCGTGTGTGTTTGATTCGGGAGTCTTTGCTTAGGGTGCCGGATATATCGAGCCTAAAAGCCGCTAGGGTCGCTTCCTCTCTCACGACGAGATTTAGGGGTGGCAGTCCCAGCATCGCCTGTAGGGCGGCAGTGGGTGACGTTCTCATACTGCCGGTGATCGCCACACAGGCTAATCTTTGTAGTTTCTCGAGCTCCTTCTGGGCTGTGCTCAGATTGGTCCTGGGCCACCAAACTAGAGAGCCGTATGTGACAATTGGTCTGATGACTGTGGTGTATAGCCAGTAGGTGATTTTGGGGCTTATGCCCCAATTCCTGCCAAGCAGTCTTTTGCATTGCCATAGGGCTATGCTGGCTTTTGTGGTGATGTAGTCAGTGTGTCTTGCCCAGGTCAGCTGTTTGTCCAAATATATGCCCAGGTATTTGGATTCAGTCGATAGGCTTAACGTGGTTCCAAAGAAGTGTGGTAACTGTAGGGTTGCTAACTTCCTTTTCTTTGTGAAAAGGACAAGTTCGGTTTTAGTAGGGTTTACTGCTAATTTGTACTCCTTGCACCAGTCCTCTACTATCTTCAAGGCTTGGCGCATAAGGTTACATAGTGTGTTTTCATGTGTGCCGTTTATTATAATGGTTATATCATCAGCATAACCCACTGTGAAATATCCCCTGTCATTTAGGCGCCTTATGAGGCTATCTACTACGAGATTCCATAAGAGTGGTGAGAGCACGCCTCCTTGCGGGCATCCCTTCGCCACAATGGCTCTTGTGGTATCATTCACCGTGACTTGTACGGCTCTTAGTCTGAGCATGTTCGTGATCCATCCTCGCAGGGTCGAGTCCACACCGTGTTCCTCGAGAGCTGCGTTGATGCTGTGGAATATGGTTTTGTCAAAAGCGCCTTCTATGTCAATAAAAGCCGCTAGTGAGGAACATTTGTGGTCTACCGCACATTCGATCTTGGAGATCACACTGTGCAGTGCTGATTCCGTTGATTTCCCTGTGGAGTAGGCGTGTTGTTGCTTGTGTAGTGGCAGCCCCCGGAGAGGTCCGTCCCGGATGTGTCGGTCACAGAGCCTCTCAAGGGTTTTCAGTAGGAATGATGTCAGGCTTATTGGCCTGTACGCTTTGGGCTGTGTGTAGTCCTTTTTGCCTGGTTTAGGGATGAAAATAACTTTCACCTCTCGCCATGCAAGTGGTACGTAATTGTGTGCTAGGCAGGCACGATAGATTAAGACCAGCCACGATGTGAGGAGATCAACTCCCCATTGCAGTAGCGCTGGGAAGATTTCGTCTAGGCCTGCCGATTTATATGGTTTGAAGGTTTTAATTGCCCACCTTATTCGGTCTTCTGTTACTATGGTACTGGCTCTATACCAGTCCTGGTTGTTTGGCGTATGTGTTGGCTCACTTGTCCATGTCCTGTCCTCGGAGAGGCTGCAGTCCGGGAAGTGAGTTTCTAGTAGAACTTTACTTGTTTCAAGTCCTGTTTTCGTGTATGTGTTATCTGGGTTTTTCAGCGACCCGAGGGTGCGATTTTGGTCGGTGGCTAGGATTTTTCTCACCCGCGCGGCCTCGTTGTGTGATTCAATATTTTCGCAGAATTTTCTCCAGGCTGCTCTGCTGGCAGCTCTGATTTGTTTTTTGAATGTGTATTGGGTTTCTTTGTATAGCTCCCAGTCTTCGGATAGTCTGGAATTTTTGGCTTTGTTGAATTGTTTGCGTACCGCTAGCCTGAGCTTACCTAGTTCCGCATTCCACCAAGAGTTTCCCTTACCCTTGGCGTTCGGATCTTTTAGTTTGCAGCAGGTGTGGTAGGCTTCAATAATATATTCTGAGAGCTTTGTTACGGTGTCCTCAAGTTGTTTGGGATTCTTTATGTTTAAAGGTGTTTGATCCCTGGCTAGTAAGGAGGCCAGGAGTCGTTTGTAGCCAGGTACATTGGTTCGGCGCGGGTTGCGCCTTGGTTCGGGTTTTTTTGTGTTAGCTAATAGTGAGAAACGAATCCTTCTGTGATCAGAACAGGAGGGTTCGTTAGATACATGCCAGTTTGAGATAAGATTTGCCGCGCTTTCTGAGGCAAGGGTTAAGTCAATAATTGTTTGTCCGCGGGCTGTGACCCAAGTGGGTTCTGAGCCATGGTTTATAATGTTAAGGTTAGTGGAGAAAAGATACGTGCATAATACCTCGCCCCTGGAGTTGGCTTTGTTGCAGCCCCAAAGTGGGTGATGAGCGTTTGAGTCCGTGCAAATGACCAGGCTCAGGTTGGCATCTTCACAGTGCTTCACCAGGTCGGTCATCTCTTTAGGTGGGCAGTCTTCGTGTTCGCCTGGCATGTATACCGACGCTAAGACTATGTCGGGTGCTTCGTTATCAGTGTTGAGCCTGACGGCTGTTAGATCTCTGGAACAGAATTGCGTGAGTGTTGTGGTAGGTACATCTCTAGGTATATAGGCACAGGTTCGTGGCTTGTCTGTGCTCTGTGTGTCAAGAATTAGCTTACCTCCGATGTTACTGAGGCCGCATATTCTATTGTTTCTGATCCACGGCTCTTGGATCAGTGCGATGGTTCGGGGCTGTACCTCCAGCGCCCTGCGCAAGCAAGCCGTGGCAGTCTGGCTATGCTGGAGGTTGGTTTGGATGATTTTGAAGGAACTGGACGTGGTCGACAACGGCAATGGGGTGGAGTTAGGAGGAGTCCGATCCATCGGAAAGTTCCCCCCCGTCCTCCAACCCATGCCGGCCGTCGCCGGGCGACGAGGCGAGCAGTTGCTCCGTCCACCCAGGTGATGTGGGTGGCGCACTCACTGCCTTCGTGTCAGCCATCGCCGCTCTGGCCATCTCGTCCTCCAGTTCCTCCATTGTCACCTCGTGCTTCGTCGGTGTTTCTGTCGTCGGTGCCGTGCTTGGGGTCGTAGTCTGGGTTGAGGGTTGGGTGTTGGGGTAGAAGCGGACGTATATTGAACCTAGTAGGTACGATACACGTCGCTCCCGCCCCAAGACCTTTTCGACTTCGTCCGGTGGGATACCCAGGGTCAGGTAGGTCCCATGGTTATCACCACCGACCGATGTCGCCCTGTAGAGCGTCCATCTTCCAATATTGTACCACGTGTTCTGACGGCTCAGAACACTCTGGAGCCGCGCTATGTCTCCGTTGTACCTGGGTACAAAGAGCGCAGCGCGGGCACGGGTCGGCACCTCGGACTGCTTCATAACTGTCAGAGTGGCGTCCGTGTTGGGCAGTTTTATTTTGGGCACGTTCTGGGTTAGCCAGGTCAGGGCATTTTCGTCCTCGCACCACATCTGGACGGTGCCGTCCGCTATCCGTGGGTAACCTCGGAAGGCCGGCAGTGGTTTTGAGGGGTCAGCGTCCATGACGAGGTCTTCGAGGCTGAGCTTTATGTGCTCAACCTCGTCGGTGTTCATGTCCCGGGTTGGAGGCGAGAGGCAAATCGCTACGGCGAGCCGCGCAGGAATGTCCTGAGTGGCCCGTGCGTAGGTTCTTTGTCCCCCTTGAGCGGTCTGGACCTTTACACGCTTGGCATCTCCCTGGAGCGTGCTCGGTGAAGCCGTGTCATCCGGTCGTTCCCTCTTTGCCGCACCCTGGCCACTTGGTCCGGGTTGCGGTTCTGAGAGGCACGACGAGATGTGCTGTGCCGCGGGCGCCTTGTGCAAAGATCCAGCTCGCTTGCCTCGTTTTTTTGTGTGTTGTTGATGATGATGGCCCTGGCATGGACAGTGACGTTTCGCGCTGGGTTTCCCCTTCGCGTACTGGTCCCTGCCCATGTGTTTCCGCGTCCGGTCGCTTTTCGCGCTGGGTGTCCCCTTCGCGTACTTGCGTCTGGTCGCGTACTCCCTTCCCGACAACCGTTTTCGCGACGCGCTGGCTATTGCCTTCGCGGATTTTGCGCAAACGGTTGCTGAGATTCTTCTCTCTGCTCCGGATTTTTCCGCGCTTCCCTTTGAGCAAGCGTACTTCGTCCACAGAGGTGAAGTCAGAGCCACCAGATCCAGCTTCCTTTCCCGTCCCGTGTTCAGTGTTAATGTCCCTAAGCCTCGACTCGATCTTCTCGCGCTGTAATGCCAGCGCGCGGAGTTCGCCTTCGAGGCTAGAGAGTCGTGCATTGTCAGTGTCGTTGTCAGGGTTGTTGGTAATACTGTTCCTGACGATGCTCTGTTGCCAGGCCGTCGTGGAAGGTGCAGTATACTTCAGGGTAGTAGGCGCGGGAGTCGCAGCCGTTTGTGTGTCCGTAGGCGCGGTAATCGCAGCCGTAGTTGTGCCAGGTGGCGCGTAAGACGCAGCCAGTATTGTGGGCGCTAAAGCAGCCTGCAGCGCGGAAGGCGCGGCATTCAAAAGCAGATTTGGGCCCCCCCCCAGATTACGAAAGGGGCAGACCGACGGATCGGTGTGGGATTCCCCGGCATTGCCGGGACCCACCTGGGGAAAATTTTCCTCTTTCTGCGACATTGTTGTTGGGTTTTGTGGTGGGCTTTTTTGGAAGTGAGGTTACCCCTCCTCATGGACCGAAGGGAAAAATGGGGAAAGGGAAGGAGGGAATTGGGTTGATTGAAAGGTTGAGTGGGCAAAAGCGCCAACCAGCGAGATAAGCTCCGAGCGAGCGATGGGAGTCCGAGAAGCAGCAAACAAACAAAACAGGATCAAGCGAACATAGCAGGTGAAGCCCACAATCTCAGGGCATGATTATACCAAGAGATTGCGAGCCCCGACCGCAAGTTCGCTCGATCATCCGCTGCCCTCAAACGACCACCACTCACCCAGAGCCACTCACCAGCCGACACCTCCACCAACTCAACCCCTCAATTGGATATAGGATCACTGGAAAGGGGGGTTGGGTTACCCTAGGCCTTGGATTTGGCGTTCGGGAACTTCTCTTGTCCGGGGCCACACTAGGCACACCGGAGGTGTGATCGACCTCGTCAGTCCGGAGATCGGTCCCACATCCCGTGCTAGGCTATCCGCAACCCGCCATCCCGCTCGGTTGCATGAGAAGAAGTGCCCGGCGGTCCAAGTCTATCCCACACGGTGGGTACATGTCCCACCCTGTTGAATAGGCCCCGACCGTCCCGAGCAAGTAAATAGTCTTTGAAACAATAATAGTCGAAATAAAAATACAAGAACCAAATGTTATATGAAACATTTTCTGGGAAACGAAATTCTATGAAATTTCTGTCTGCGAAACAAGGGGACACCATTTTGAATATTTATGCGTAGCTGAATTGAATCAGAATCCTAATTTTAACAGTTTATTCGGAATATTGAAATTCGGAATTTCGTTTTTCGGACCGAGAACTCATCGAGCATTTGATTCTTCGAACATACGAAAATCGGAAAACAAACAAATCGGATTTACAACATTCGGTAAAATAACTTTCGTGATTTTAAATAATAGAGATTATAATTTTTAGGTATTATGAAATTCGGACTTTTGAAAATCGGAATATCGAAATTCGGGATAAAATATTTCGGAATATTTGGGTGTTCCCGGTTATCACTCATTACATCAGCATGGCTTCGTGATAGCAAAATAATTTGCCATTCACATTAAGGCTTTAAATTGTGTATGTTAAAAATTATTTTTAAAATGACAAATAAAATGCTTGTGGGCGGAAGCTGGCAGCTAACGGTTGGATCTTTCGAGGCGATGTTGTCTGGAACGTTGGTGTGCAGGAGCGGTGTTGTTGTACGAACATTAGACGCAGCCTATATTTTGAGCTGGTTGACCATTCGCTATAAGTTGGCTTGAACAAGTTTCCTTTGGTTATTTTAACCTTTTAAATCTTGTATTAAGTCTACTTCTTAACTACTATTCGTCTTTTCACAGTACATACAAGCACAGCAACTAGTCGAAGAACAACGCCGTCAAATGGATATGATGGACATGGACAACAGTAGAATCAGCGAACAAATCAATCTTGAGATACAAAAAGTCAAGGTACCATGTCCACTCTAGACTGCTCAACATGACCTAAACAAGTACTTTGTACTAAGTAGTCAGCGGTAAAAGTATAGATTTAACAAAATCGTTTCTAATTATTTTGGTTCATTGATGGAAAATATTACTTAGCTATGGTATTTTAAATAAATTTGACAAGTCTTAACAAAAATAAAACGACTAAGATCGCCAAGATGTGATTCAACTGTTTTTCTATTTGGACCCACCAAATAGAAAATAGTTGAATGACATCATGAATTTGCATTGAATAGCTATTGTATGTATTCTTATGCAATTTCCATCTTGTAATTCAAGTACTCAACTGAGTAACCTATTACCATCCGTAGCTGAAATTCCAAGAAAAGTTACAAGAGCTAGCACCGATCCCGGACCTGCTGAAGGCAACGCAGATGCGGCTGAAGGACGCGCAACAGGCGCAGGCACTCGCCGAACACAATGCGGAGCAACTCGCCAGGGAGCTCAACTGTGCGAGGGAGAAGGTGACAGTCAATGCTTTATCTTCCCACTTGAGCTTAGTCTCGTCGGTGTTAACTCAAGTATGATGTTTCCCGACAGTCTCGAAAGCTATGACGTTTCCGACGAATATTGTGTGACTATACAATATTACATTGTCTGTGTGTGCTTTAGTGTGCCATTTTTTTGAAGTTTGAATCTTGTGTAGGTAACTTATAGATCTACACCTTTTACCTTGTAATATCGTCAAGCCACAAAGTACGCGCGGCTGTGGCGCGCCCGAGCAGAGAGACCACTTAGAACAAGCCGCCATTTTTGGCACGCACACATTGACATTACGTTTATAGGCATTCTCAAGCAGTTTCAAGCAGACTTCAGTCTCGACTGCCACGTGTTGTCTAAAGGAATAAATGGGAGACATTGACATTTCATGACGAACAGGAAAATGTTGTTATAATAATAATGCAAAGAGTTCTAACCAGTGTCACGAAAATAAAACCTACAGATTTAATACAGTAGCAGCTCTAGTGAGTCTGACAAGTTTAGGTAATTATTTTTGAACATGGCGGGAGCGGCCTTTCTGTAACCTTTATATTTTGTGGTCAAGCCCACCAGAGTCACCGTCAGTCTGACCCACCAGCCTCCCGTTTCAATGGAGTTCTCTATCTCGTGAAGCTTAGTCTAAATGGATTTTTTTTTGCTAAGGTCCACATACTGCTACACAACAGTATGAAGCCAACAGAGAAGCAGGATAAGACCACGGATGACAAGCAGATTCAGATGATGCAGCAGAGGATATCACAACTCATGGAAACAAATGTTACACTCAAAGCCGAAATCGAAAGGCTCAAGTGAGTACAGTACAGTCGTTGTCGGTCACTCTTCGGTCGAACTTCATCAGTATGTTAATGTAGGATTCCACATAAGTTTACTTTTGAATAGGGGATATTACTGCAGTGTTCTGGCACCAGAGTGCAGTACTAGCATAATCTGTAAACAGTTTTCGACGAGTTGTTCAAAGCGTGAAATTCTGCCTTTAATTGAGTTCAAAATTGGGTAGTGTATTATATTATACAATAATGCATCACTGCTGTGTTTTTCGATGTAGAAATGAAGGGAATTATTCATTTCCAAAAGAAGAAAATGCTCGAAAACTTTGAGAAGCAGCTAAAAATCATTTTAAAATATGTTCAGGTTACTTAACCTGAACATACGATTCAGGTAAGATAGTCGTATTTACAGAATAACGTTCACTTTTATCATGTAAAACAACCAAATATGATTTTATTCTGAGCATAACCTAGAATCCACTTTCAAATGGCTGTAGGATGCCATAATATAGTTAAAAGTACAGTTAGGTAAGTAAGATTAATTACAACTTTGATATATGTTCACAAAATACCTAGTTATTATAATTAATAACATAATATAACAAGAATACGAGGTTATGGTTTACGGAATGTGCTAGTGGCGCCCTCTGAGCTGAGTTTCGCGTAATGTTCCCTATTGAATGCTTTGGTAATGGATTTCGTTTGTATTCTCAGGGCGAACGTGATCCACATGGAGGAGTATGTGCTGTCCAATGAGAAGCGTCTGCACGAGAAGATGCACGAGTGTGCTCAGCTGGGCGGCGAGCTGGACCGAGCGCGCGACGAGGCGGCGCGCGCGCTGCAGCGAGCCAACGAGCGCACAGAGACCATCCGCAAGTGAGTGTTCAGCTTTAGGATTCTTTGGAATAAAAAAAGAGATTTTCTCCTTGCACAAAAACAGTTCCACTTTATTCAGTATAGCCATTTGCACAGATATAGATAGGCCTAGATAACGCAAGAGCAACTACTTCGCGTGCCTGTTTTCGTGCCTAACTTACGATAAAAAATCGTAAGTAAAAAAATTAAGTAAACGTTTCCTTCCATCGGTAAGTCATTTTGTGATTAATATTATGCGTAATTAATTAAAAAAAAACAATTATTTTTAATCTCCCCCCCCCCCCCCTCTGTGTTCCCTTAGTAATACCGGGAAATACCAAATATAGAAAAAACAAAACATGCGCATTACATTGTGACGTCCAAAAAATGGCACGCTTGGTATCCATACAGATCGTGATACTTGCGTTATCTAGGTCTATCTATATCTGTGGCCACTTGCCACAGATACACAGAAAAATAATACAGTTGTAGTCAACTGTCACAGATAATGTAAGTGCTGCTCTCTTATCGAGTACTGAAGTATTAATTCTATATAACCAAGCTTATAATATTACCTATTACCAACACAGAATAAAATTATATATCCAATAGTGAGCACCCAGCACTGCCCATAGTCTTTGTGTTCTTTTTTCCTTTACCATAATGATAGAAAACCCATTTAAATGTACCAAACACCCGCAGTAACTAATGCTCACTTAGCTAAAGTGGGAACAGCATATCTATTCTGTTACAATCTCCCTCGGTAAACACCTAGGTGAAGTGAGCTGTCATCCGTCTGTCTGCTTTGTCAATACCACCGGGACTGATGATAACTCACTTCACCTAGGTGTTCACCGAGGGAGATTGTGTGTGTTGAACCCAGAATTTAGTCATAATTGTGAGGTTCTGCTGAACGCAGGCACGCTGGGCTAGCCGAATATACCTAGCAGTGGGCTTTTATCGACTGTCATGTTGACTCGATGATAAACAGCACTAGTTACGTCAGTCTTAAGAATGTTTTATTATTTGTATTTCTGTCCATTGCAGATGCATGCAGACCACAATAGCAGAAATGGAAAGACAACTAGCTGCCACCAGAGCTCAAGTAAAGACAGCTGAAAAAGATCGCGAGGAAGTAAGTAGTATTTAGTGTCATCATGTTATCAGCATGTGTAGTCGATAGACGAACGCTGACATTAACGTTTCCGTTTGTCTCTCCATCACAGTTGCAATGTCGCATGCAGTGCCAGATCAAACGCCTGAATGACAACTTCGAGCAGGCGCAGTACCGTATAATGGGGCTTCAATCCCAAGTGGACACCCTCAGGAGGACTGTCTCCAGCACTGGCGAAGGAGAGGGTGACGAAGGACAGGAATGCACTTGTAAATCCTTCTTTGATAATCCTTGAACACACGAAGGAAGCAGTAGATCAACATTCCAAGTAAATATTGCTCTACTGAAGATTTGTTGCTAACTTTGTCTTTAAGTTTTGAGGAATAAGATATGTAAAACGGTTCCAGATTCCAATCAAAAGTTTTGAAATAACCAAACACTAGTTTTGTATTGAAATAAAAGTTTTTAAATTATTTGTTTCCAATTATGAATTGGTGTTTCAAGTTTCAATGAGGGTTTCGGTCATCAGTTTAGCCCTGAAATGGTTTCTTGGTGTTCAGTGGTCATGTTCTTTAGGCATTCAGTGGGTTAACATGACCGTAACTTGCTTACTCTATCCATCTCAGAGCATTGTCTACATTCAAGACTGTAAAAAGTAAAATATATAGTTTATAAAATTAAATACTATGGCTGCCTGTTTTAAGAAATGCTTTAAAAAGTACCAAGCAATTAATTTATTTTGAAATGCGCTTAGTGTAAAAAACTTGTGCCTATCTACGCCCATTTCACAATAACTTTAATTATTTTTTTACTTTTTAGTACATTTTTATTTTTTTGTTGTATTGTATTTAATATGTGCCATTTACCATCCTCCTTCTAGTTCTGTTACCTTCCAGTACCATCATCAGATCAGTTCGATGGTGCCATATTGAATTACAAACATTAGCAAAGTTTAAATACGAATAAAACTCATGAATCACTAGAAATGGGTAACATTTAGATTGTCTTGCAAACACATTCAGGTGAACCTAATCTGGTGTCGTCCCCGTAAATAATCCCCTAGTTCAAACTGTTGTACGGAATGGGGACCGTGTGCAATTGTGCATACCTAAGACTATTAAGTTTGTGGTCGGCATTACTAGCTGCTAGCTGCAACAGTGCACTGCTTTGTGTTCTATATCTTGTAACAACATTTCTTGTGTATGTGATAGTGAAAATATAAAACTGTTCTGTTCAAAATTGAAACGTGAAATATTCAAGCAATAAAAAATAGCCATTCTTATTTCTTTTATTTTTTTTTTAACATTGTAAACGTTTTTTGGAAACAATTAACAAACTCTTAAACAACTATTTCTTAATTTTGATAAATATAACAATTGCTATGGGTACACAAATCACTATACACCATACCTCCACCAATACCACCACTATACCATCACTATACCACCACTATACCATCACTATACCACCACTATACCATCACTATACCATCCACCACACCGTGCACAGGCCATCTCGATCGCGATCTGCCACCGATCAAAAATCAATGAACATGATCGCAATTCTGATTGGCTGTGAACAGCCGGCTTTATAATCATTTGGGTGAGCAGTGCTGTTCTGTTACAATCTCCCTCGGGGCAGTGAGCTGTCATCCGATAGTAGTGTTTTGTAAATTCTTAGGGATGATAGCTCACTTCACCTATACTCCGTTCACAATAAGATTAGACATAATCACAAACCTTTTTTACAGTCCGTTCAACCGATTTTGACTTATATTGCGTTGGTAGCATGACAAATGGCAACTGCAGTAAACAGCTGTTATTGTAACCACTTTTTTGCCTCTAATGTCATCTACGGAATAGAAGTCAAAATCGGTTGAAGGAACTATGAAAAAGGTTTGTGTTCATGTCTGTCTAATCTTATTGTGAACGGAGTATAGGTGTTCACCGAGTATAGGTGTTCATAATCAATCTGTCTTTGGGGAGTCGGCATCTGGTTCCGGGTGCTCCCGTATTATGTGCACGTTGCCGTCCGTAGCGAAGCACGAGCGTAGTGCCTCTTGCGCGAGGTGGGTGTCGCGGTGCGGAGGCCTGGCGATCTCGTGGTACAGGTCGATGGCCCCACACATCACTGTGATCGCTTCTTGTATACGCTCTTCATCCATCAGCGTAGCACCTTCCTGCAACAGATGAAAAACAGTTGAGTTTTACCTGGGATCGTGAATATGTTTATGTAAATCACTGTTATGTTCAGCGGTTATTCTGGGCCGCAACAACAAAAATAAATATAAAATTAATAAAGTATGCTTTTGTAGCTACAAGTAGGTACGATATTTGAAATATTAAGGAAATACTTAATTTTCAATTTCAATCTACTGTATAAAAATAAATCGGGTTTTCCTTCCTGACGATATAACTCCAGAACGCACGAACCGATTTCCACGGTTTTGCATTCGTTGGAAAGGTCTCGGGCTCCGTGAGGTTTAGGGTAGGTGTAGGGTAGGTGTAGGGTAGGTGTAGGGTAGGTGCAGGGTAGGTGCAGGGTAGGTGTAGGGTAGGTGTAGGGTAGGTGTAGGGTAGGTGTAGGTGTAGGGTAGGTGTAGGGTAGGTGTAGGGTAGGTGTAGGGTAGGTGTAGGGTAGGTGTAGGGTAGGTGTAGGGTAGGTGTAGGGTAGGTGTAGGGTAGGTGTAGGGTAGGTGTAGGGTAGGTGTAGGGTAGGTGTAGGGTAGGTGTAGGGTAGGTGTAGGGTAGGTGTAGGGTAGGTGTAGGGTAGGTGTAGGGTAGGTGTAGGGTAGGTGTAGGGTAGGTGTAGGGTAGGTGTAGGGTAGGTGTAGGGTAGGTGTAGGGTAGGTGTAGGGTAGGTGTAGGGTAGGTGTAGGGTAGGTGTAGGGTAGGTGTAGGGTAGGTGTAGGGTAGGTGTAGGGTAGGTGTAGGGTAGGTGCAGGGTAGGTGTAGGGTAGGTGTAGGGTAGGTGTAGGGTAGGTGTAGGGTAGGTGTAGGGTAGGTGTAGGGTAGATGTAGGGTAGGTGTAGGGTAGGTGTAGGGTAGGTGTAGGGTAGGTGTAGGGTAGGTGTAGGGTAGGTGTAGGGTAGGTGTAGGGTAGGTGTAGGGTAGGTGTAGGGTAGGTGTAGGGTAGGTGTAAGGTAGGTAAATAGGGACAGGACAACGTCTGTCGGGTCAGCTAGTCTTCTTATATATAAGTGAACTCCACCTAAACGGCTGGATTGATTTTGCTGAATTTGTTAGTGCGTGTTCCAGTGGATTCGAGAATGGTTTAGATTCACAATTGGAACCGGCAGGTGGCGCTATAGTCGGGTTGCAGCAGGAGGTTGAAATCCAGTCTTCTCGAGAGTCCATGGTCGAGCGCTTGAACGTGTCCCTCAAGGCAGTTTCCGATTGGGGCGATGCCAATCTGGTCATGTTCAATGCAGCTAAGACCCAGGCGTGTCTTTTCTCTGCCAAGAAGAGGCCTTTCCATCTGGCCCCTACTTTCCGACATGTATCCGTTCCAATCACTGACCAGCTTAAACTTCTTGGCGTTACTTTGACGTCAAATCTTAACTTTGGGTCATTTATTGAATCCAAGGCCAAACTAGCTGCCAAAAAGCTGGGAGTCCACGCAAAGGTGCGAAAGTACTTCACGTCGGAACAGCTGCTCAACTTATACCAAGCACAAGTTCGATCGTGCATGGAGTACTGTTCGCACCTTTGGGATGGATCAGCAAAATACCAACTGGAGGCATTGGAAGTCATCGATAGACGTGCCAAGAGGCTCATTAACAACGACTCCCTGGTTAGGGCTAAGCTCCAGAGCCTTGAACATCGCCGCACCGTTGCTAGCCTTTCGGTCTTTTATCGGGTACATTTCGGAGAGTGTGCTTTGGAATTGCACAATTTAATTCCCCCATCCCCGTTCCATCATCGGACGAGCAGAGATACGGCGAAACGTCACCGCTATATGGTTGAAGTTCCACGGTCTCTAACTAAGCGCTTTGACTCCACATTTATTGTGCGAACTGCCAGACTGTGGAATTCCTTGCCCGCCTCTCTGTTCCCTGATAAGTATAACCTGGGTATCTTCAAGGCACGAGTGAACCGGTTCACCTTAGGCAAGCGTGTTCCAACTTAGGCCGCATTATCACTTACAATCAGGTGAATTGCGGTCAAACGCAAGCCTATTTAATAGTAAAAAGAATAAAAAAAAAAAAAAAAAGGACAACGTCTGCCAGGCCCTCTAGTGTTATATAAAAAAAAAGGAGACGAACTTAAGAGCGCGTATTCGATTCGTGACGAAAACTTCATGTTTTTGCGTTTTGCCCAGAGCAATATCGTAATTATGTGAGCAGATTATTTAAAGACAATTTACGGTTTTAGAAAGATTAAGTCTTGATTTAGACAGCTACAGAGTAAAAGTATAATTTTTAATTATGGTTTTTTAAAGCGAAGACAATTCTTTCATATCGTTTTACGAAAATAGACGTCAGAGTTAACTTTCAGGACTAATACAATCATTACAATATGCCAAAATATTTTGTTTTATGCGTTTTTCCAACAGTATATACAGTCATAAAGACAGCTACAGAGCCAAAATTACGAAAGTATTACTATTATGTATTAAAAAACAATGTTGAAAAAGTAGAAAATCGGTTCACTTTGTCAATTTTTTTTCACCAGTATTTGAATAAAAACATAACTGATATATTTATTTTATGAAAGTAAATGTTATGCTTAATATAAAGAATATTTTTCAGTCCGTTATACGAGCTCATTTATTTTAGACAATTATTTTAAAAAGCACTGTAAAACATTGCACTCTGTCGTTTGCCGATCAATTTCAATGATTCGTGCTTATTTCGTGCGTATTTTTTTTTTCTGATGCACACAAACCGATCATTGTGTTGTACTAGTCAATGCTGCTACGCCGTTCCAGCAATCGTTTAGATTTTGAGTTGCGCTAAATCGAATACGCGCCCTTAATACAATTAAAAAAAAAATACCGAGCTAACTACCTTTAATATTTTGGGTATTATTCTGTCTGAGTGCGAACTTTCTGTACTAGCTTTTGCCTGCGATCCGCGTGAATGTCGGTTATTGCGGATGCTGACGAAGTCGCAGATTAAAAAGTAGCCAATGTCCTTCCCCAAAGTTCAAGGTTCAAGCTATTTTCATACCAAATTGTATCAAAATCCGTTCAGCCGTGAAATGTGAAACTGTAACTACAGAGTTATTTGCGCATCGAAATCGAAGTAACCAAAAACTATTCATCGAATCGAATGAATAAGAGTTTTTGGTTACTTTTTGATGTTGGACAGTCAGAATCTACCCGTCACGGTTGACGCAGTGGTTGAGAGATCGACTGCTGCGCTGCGTGTCGTGGGTTCGATTCCCGCACGGAACAAATATTTGTATGGCC
The DNA here is from genome assembly GCA_947361185.1 of Charanyca ferruginea. NCBI lineage: Eukaryota > Metazoa > Arthropoda > Insecta > Lepidoptera > Noctuidae > Charanyca > Charanyca ferruginea. Next base: position 755,065 of record OX376055.1, on the reverse strand, counting down.
TACAGATAGTTGTTCCGTGTCTGGCTGTTTGTGTATATAAGTTTATATGTTTGTAAACCAACCCACGACACAGGAGAAATTCCTTGAAAAAAACATACTCGAAAAATATTTTTGTTGTCGCCTTGTTTTATAAACATTATCAATATCCATGGTTACAAAAGTTGCTAGTAATCACAGCTTTTCGACATGATAATAATTATTCTTGAGTTTGTCATTAGTCGTCGTACTCTCGTCGCCGTCGACGTTCCTGCTGCCTTACAACCCAATGGCTTGGCACGCGACGATGGCAAGAGACCGGACGGCATGTCTCTATTTCCTTGGAAGTTGGGTAGGCCTTTAGTGTGGGACGCTACGTGCGTCGATACTCTTGCACCCTCCCATCTTTCTAGTTTAGCGTGCTGTGCTGCTGCTGCGGCTACAGAAGACCTCAAACGGCGAAAATATAGTTAACGTTAACGTTATTTTCGAGCCGTTTGGGGTTGAAACCCTCGGGTCGTGGGGATCTTCTTTTTAAGGAAAAGTCCAAAAGGTTGGTTGACACTTCCCGTAATTTAAGAGCTGGTTTTCAGCTTGGTCAGAGATTAAGCATTGCCATCCAACGTGGCAATGCTGCCAGTCTCTTGGGTACAGTTCCAGTTGACGGCGATGTGGACGAATTCTATGATGCTTTATTGTGTTTGGTTTGTTTTAGTTAATTACTTTAGGTTATCTTTTTTATTATTCTTGTAAATATTGTAATAGGTACTTAAAAACAATACCTACATAAATTATTAAATAAAAAAAAGGAATAATATAATATAAAGGAAAATGTCTAATTAATGGCATTTGAGAGCGTTAAAGTTAGGTACCGGTGTCTGGGCTTTAGAGACAGGAACGTCAAACTACCTAACAATGTGTGCAGTATCCAGGAGAACGAGTCTGTGTAGGTACTAAACTTTTCTCCAGCGCTGTGACAGTTTCTAGGGGCTGGTCAAGGTTTTGGCTTAGCTTTTGGGCCATTCAACTTTATGACTACTGGTACAGTGATTGCAAAGCCTATTTGCCGTATGTCCATAACCTCGTTAGCAAAGTCATATTTGATTCACGAAATTCTCGCCATGGTGTACGTTACCCGTTACCCCAGCAGGAAAGTGTCTCTTTAGAGTTATATGAGTGGATCGTATTATTAGTGCGTATTGTTACGAGCTGGGGTCGGGATAAATGATTTAGGCCTACACCAAAAATCCTGTGATTCTGCTACTCGACAATAGATGGCGCCAGCGTGTGGCGTAGTTCTGCTACTTGACAATAGATGTCGCTATCTAGCGTAGTTCTGGATAATTAGGTGGCGCTAGCATGACGTACCGACCTACGTAACAGTATTATCTTCTTTACTGACTATATCTCAAGCGGTTTGGACGTCGGTAGGCAAGTCGATGCCCTCTATTTTGACTTTCAGAAAGCGTTTGACAAAGTCGATAACGATATACTCTTGTCAAAGTTAGGGGCCATGGGATTCTCATCCAATTATCTTAATTTCTTCTCTGACTACCTACGGGATCGTAAGCAATTCGTCAGACATGGCTACTTCGAGTCCAAGCCCTATAACACTCGCTCTGGCGTGAGTCAGGGATCCGTGTTGGGGCCGCTGTTGTTCCTCATCATGATCAACGACCTTGTCAAAAAGGTTAAGTTTGCAAAATGCGTGCTATATGCGGACGACCTAAAACTAGTTGCTCACATCAGAACGGAGGAGGATTGCAAACTCTTGCAAAGGGATATTGACGCTATCTACGAGTGGAGCATTCTAAATAAGCTGTTCTTTAACACAAATAAGTGCTACGTCATGACATTCGGTCGAGGATTGCGACCAATTCATTTTGACTACACCTTAGGTGGAGAAAAAATAACTCGAGTCACCAAAATAAAGGACCTGGGAGTGACCTTCGACCGCTGTCTGACTTTCAGAGATCACATTTCCACCCTTGCGAAAGAATCTTTCAGGCGCTTAGGATTTGTTTTGCGGAATGCTCGTGACTTTCACAACCCTCATGTTTTTAAGTTACTGTACACCACTTTAGTTCGCAGTAAGCTGGAGACCAGCAGTTGTGTCTGGCACCCCTATACGGCAGCTCAAGCACTTATGCTTGAGAAAGTGCAGAAAACTTTTTTAAGGTATCTTTACAAAAGAATTTTCTACTTCTACCCTTTCATGTACCCTACAAACTATATCCTAGGGGCTTTAGGTTTCAACTCGTTGGAGGTAAGAAGAGGCCTTGATCAGCTCACGGTAGCCTGTAAGACGCTTAACGGTCGTATTGACTGCCCTGAGCTCCACGACCTTTTTTGTCGATTATTTGTACCCGACAAATACATCGGCCACCGCCAAAGTCGCCGACACAATTTGTTTGCGCAACTGCCGTGCAGAACGGTCGCCAGAGCTGAATCACCTGTGTGTCGTACCTTAAGGATGCTCAATGCCCTCCTGACGGCCAACCCTGAATGTGATCTGTTTGCGGACGAATGGAGTAAAATTAAACGCGTATGTCTGATATTCTGTGAGAAACAGTATGCGAGGGTGTCCACTGTTCCATGTTAGTAAGTAACGAATAATTGTATAATTGTTTAAAACACAATATTGACTGCTTTGTATAGTTTAATTACATTGATATTTTATCGAGTGTTTCTATGTTAATTGATGTAATTGGTATATTACCGTGTTAATTAACTATAAAATAAATAAATAAATAAATAAATCTTACATGTGAGCACTATGTTCTTTAAAGCTACCATTTACGATGTGTCTTTCACTGACTTGAATATGCCCTAGCGGTTAGGTGTATGTCATGCTCTGCTCACTTAAATGTAGCGCATGTGTTGGATTATTAGGTTTCCTTCAAAATGGTTGAGTTAAATGGTGCCGATCTATGCGTCATGTTCGTGAACGGGCGCCGTCGTGGTCTGGTCTTAGTGGCCTCGGTTATTTTAAATTAAAGTTTGAATTGTTTATTACCATTATAATTTTCTCTAGACCTCTTATAACGTACAAGTGATTCAAATAATAATTATGTGACTGATATACACTAGCGCCCCCTGTTATCGCGTGGCGGAAGCAGAGGAGGTTTATTTGTGATATTCACCACTAGAGGGCGCCAGCTTCAATGAACGGCTTACGCATAAATATCGATTAACTGCTCGCTTTTCGACACAGGAGGCGCTGTTTTATCAATGAGTTATTGTAATATCATGAATGAATGTCGTAGTAGTCGCCTCTCGACACTAGAGGCAGCACTGTACAAACTGTTTGAATATTCTAGTAAGTTCTGGAACCGGATGTTGATTGTAAACTTCCGCCCACATTTCAATTGTAGCTGTCTGTTCGCTTCCAGATACGAAAGAGTGCACTAGTCCTGTAAGTCTTAACCGCGTTTTTAGATATAATTGTTGAACTGCAGCCATCCTTGCCCGAAATCAGTGAATGTAATAGTTTTAAAACCTGTGGATTTACCGACAATAAATCGTGTAGTAGTGTTTGCGTGTTTTTCATTCATTGCTACTAGATTAGTCCTCTGTCCTCAACAGTGGTCCTTCGAGCGAGATTGCATCAGTGGTCCTCGCGAGCCGTATTCGGGCAGGTATAGCTTGGTTTAATCTTACGCGAAGTGGTAGTGTGGTGATACAATACCGTCGACATGGTGAAAACACGCGGTAGGCATGAACCCGCCACAGCGGCCACGGAAGGGGACGAGTCCGCCTCCATGGAATTGGCGACAGCGGTGGGACCGACAGACCCGCCTAACTATTCCATCACAGAGTCGGACCAGACCCAACCTCACAGCCCTGGGGCGACGACACCTCCACACGGACAACCACGAGGCGAGACGAAAACCGATAGGAAGGTGTTGGCGCGAGCGAGATTGGAACTCGCCGCCGCTAGGTTAGCACTCTTGGAAGCAGAATCAGCAGACGAAGAATTATTGGAGGGAAGCTCGACTGCGACATCGAAACGTCAGACGGACGTCGCAGACACGCTCAGTGAACACCGCGACCACATCCGCCCGCCGCAGTCACAACCCATGACGTCAAACGACGCACCGCCGCCCTCGCCGCAACGTAGCGACGAGAGGAGCCTGCTGCAAGGACTGACTCAGGCATTGTTAGAGGTAGCGCGGGGCAAACCCGCTGCCGGCAGGTATGAATTTGATTTACCTATCTATAGTGGCCACCCCGGCGAATGGCTGCATTTTAAAGCAGCGTATAAGGAGTCTGCGTCAGCTCACACAGAGGCAGGGAACTTGACCCGTCTTAGAAAATCCCTGAGAGGGACAGCGTTAGAGGCAGTTAAATGCCTATTTCTAGGATCTTCGGCCGATCAAATTATGCAAAGGTTAGAATCTCGATTTGGACGACCCAACGCATTAATAACCTACGAATTAAATAAATTACGTCAGTTACCTAAAGTATCAGACAACCCTACAGATATATGTGTGTTTGCGTCGAAGGTCACAAACGCAATTGCCGCGGTGCAAGCTCTAAATAAAACAGAATATTTATATAGCCCGGAGATGATTTGCGCAATTTCAGAAAAGTTGTCAGTTACGCTAAGGAGCCGGTGGTACGATTATGAGATGGCTGCGGGTGACGCAGAGCCCGGCCTAGTGGTGTTGGGACGATTTCTCGACAGAGAGGCCGATCTCAATGCGCGTCACGCCTCAGCTGAGGAGGAACATAGACGAGACCGTTCACAACGACCGGCTCACAAGACATTTAAAATAGCAGAGACCGATAAAACACCGTGTGTGATATGCAACGGCAATTGTAGTAGCGTGGCTATATGTTCTAATTTTAGGAAAATGTTGATAACTGACAGATGGGAAACAGCACGTAAAAATAAATTATGTTTCAGGTGCCTAAACCGACGGACGTGGAAGCATAGATGCAGAACCAAGCAGTGTGAAGTGCAAGACTGCGAGTATTATCATCACAGGCTACTGCACAGTGACAGTAGACGGGGAATGTGTACCGCAAACGACCCAGAAGAGCGTCCTCGTGTCACAGTGACCGGGCACGTAGCGTCGCGGGACGACTCAGCGCCAGGAGGTGACATCGCGCTGCACACGGTCGTCAATAATACGAGCACGCCGCGCACGTACAACCGAGTTTTGCTGAAAGTAGTGCCAGTGACACTATCGGGACCAAACGGTAAAGTAGACACATTTGCTTTGTTGGATGATGGATCGACAATAACTCTACTTACTAGTGACGTCGCGCAGCAGATAGGCGCAGAAGGTTCAAACGAGCCATTTTACATCGAGGCCGTAGCAGGAGCGCGCATTGACGCTACGAACTCGCAACGAGTCAAGGTAAATATACGGGGAAAATACACAAACAAAGGTATTGACATCGAAGCCAGAACCATCGACAGACTTGAATTATCAGGCCAGTCGATACGCGCAAATGACCTGGCAGGCTACGAGCACCTGACACCTATAGTCGAGCAGCTAGCATATGAGGCTGGCGTACCAACTCTCTTGATAGGCCAAGATAACTGGGCACTCCTGCTCGCCTCCGAAGCTCGAGTAGGTACAAAGGATCAACCAGTAGCGTCACGCACACCGCTCGGCTGGATTTTACATGGTAAAACCTGCAGCCTGAAAAAAGTACATGTATTACCACAGATTGGAGAACGCTGTGGTCATGTAAGTACAGACGAATCTATAGATAGGCTCATACAAGAACATTTTAGCCTGGAATCATTAGGCGTGCAGCCACGTCGCCCGCAAGCAGACCCAGAGGTGAGAGCATTAAAAATACTAGAGGAAACTACACGCGCTCTGCCTGAGCCCCGCCGCGAGCCCGAGCCGCGGTTACGAGACTGGCTTATTATGGAAGAATGAAGGTAGGTGTTTTCCAGACAACTACGCTTCCGCGCTCAGTCGACTACAAAGCACTGAATCCCGTTTACGCAAAGACCAAACTCTGAAACAGAAATATTCAGAGCAGATGAAGGCGCTGATATCAAATGGGTATGCAGAACTAGCACCGCCAACGCCATCTAGCGGGTACAAGTGGTACTTACCACATTTTCCAGTAATGAATCCATCTAAACAGGGTAAGGTCAGAATTGTGTATGACGCAGCAGCACGCACGCATGGAGTGTGCCTCAATGATTATCTTCTGACTGGTCCTGATCTCCTACAATCACTCCTTGGCGTGTTAATGCGATTCAGACAAAAACCTGTCGCCGTTTCAGCAGACATAAAAGATATGTTTCTACGCATAATGGTGAGAGTGGATGACAGAGATGCACTTCGTTTTCTATGGCGCGATGATACGACCTTAACGCCCATCGAATATAGAATGAAAACGGTATTGTTTGGCGCGACCTCTTCCCCGTGCACTGCGATTTACGTAAAAAACCATAATGCACATGTTCATGAAGCTGACTACCCCGAGGCAGTGAACTCTATAGTACGGAATCATTATATGGATGATTTTTTACAGAGCTTCGACAACGCAGAAGAAGCGAACCGAGTGTCTAAAGCAGTCGACGCGGTACATCGGCGAGGTAACTTCGTGTTGCGGAAGTGGGCGTCCAACGAGCCAACCGCTGTCGCTGGTCTCGCGACCGAGCTCGTGGTGAAGGACACTGTGCTCAACAAGGAGGAGAAGATTCTCGGTCTTATCTGGCGACACCAGAATGACACTTTAGGATTCAACTTCAGGAAAGTAGACCCTTCTTATTTGAGCAAGCAGGTTACGAAACGTCAGTTATTAAATAATAATAATAATAATAATAATAATATATTCTTTATTTCAGACACAGAGATCCATAGTTAAAAAGTAAATTACAGTAATTAATAAAAAATAAAAAAATAATAATAATAATACAATATCGGTCAGTACATAGTAACTGTTTCATTGTGTAATCTGTACCCAACGACTATATGTTAATGACGTTATAAGCCTATCTGCCAGGCCGCTAACAATGGTATTTGTACACTTGTAAATTCTGGACATAAATGACGCTATCCTCTTCCTCTGGATGGCATTAAATGAGTCGATTCGCGCTTCCGTAAACATTTCTGAAGCGCTGCAAAAGCGCTTCAAACCCATCAGTTGCCTAAAGATGTTATTATAAGCTACTCGTATGCCATCGTGCGCCCTCTTAGTATAATCAGTCCAAAGTTGACAAGTGTAGAAACTCTGGCAAAAAGACCTAAAAAGAGTAACTTTCACGTCAGGAGCCGACTTGGAGAACTTTCTTATTATCATATTGCCCGTCACACATAGAGCTCGTCTCTGTCGTTCGACATCCGCGTCATCCTTCAAATTTGAGTTTACGATATGACCAAGGTATTTGAAGTTATCAACCATCTTAACATGTTGCCCTTTAATAATAATTTTTGGTATGTTTTCCGGTCCCTTACCCGATCTGAAAACCACCAACTCAGTCTTTTTAACATTATAGACCAAATTATGATCTGTAGCATACCTTTCACAGGTTGCAATAAGTCGTCTCAAACCTTTAATCGAAGGGCTGAGCAGCACCATGTCATCTGCGTAACTCAGGTTGTTAACGTACCTCTCATCCAAACGGAGCCCCACAGGAGTGCTGCTCAGCTCCACGATCAAGTCATTCATATAAATGTTAAACAGATCGGGAGAGGTGAGCCCGCCTTGTCGAACACCACACGGGAGACGGAAACTGTCAGATAACCCGGCACCCCATCTGACGTTGTTAGTCTGATTTTGGTACCAGTACTCAAGAAGACCAACAACCTCAGAGGGGACACACGTGCTACGTAGCTTTGCCCACAGTAAGTCATGATTAAGTGTGTCAAAAGCACGACTTAAATCTAAGAAACAGGCATATACAGTGGTCTTATTCTGTTTGTAATAGGCAGTAACTTGTTTTAGAGCAAATATTGCCATGTCTGTCGAAACATGAGGGCGAAAACCAAACTGACCATCATCATAATTGACGTCGGAGAAATGTGAATGGATGACTCTTTCAAACACCTTGGCCACTATCGTAGCCAGAGATATGGGCCTATAGTTTGCCATGCTCGAAATATCTCCAGTTTTATTTTTTGGAACAGGAACAACAATTGTTTTTATCATTTTCTCAGGTAAATAACAATATCTCACACAAAGAGAAAAAAGCCATGCTAACACTAAACAGATATGCTTGCCCGCATTCAGTAGATGCTCTATGGTAAGGCCGTCGTGGCCTGGGGACTTACCTCGTTTCATATTCATCAATATAGAACCTAGTTCTTTTGGAGAGACTGTCGTATAGTTAGTCTTCGGTTCATGGGCAGTGGAACTCTGTTGCTTACAGTTCATATCACTGCTTTCTTCCATATTATTCTGTGCGTTAAAATGTTTCCGAAATAGGTTTGCAATGTTGATCTTATCTTGTTCCCCTTCTATATTTACTGGTAAAGATTTTTTACTATCCATCTTTTTGGTTTCCTTCCAGAAGTCAATAAAATTACCAGATGCTCGATGACGGGCTAGCATATCTAGCTTAATTTTTTCTTGATTAGTTTGTACGTATTTAAGCGCGGATTTAAATTTGCTACGTGAAACCACCATAATCTCATAGTAGTACCCCGAGCATGGCCTACCCATTTCAACCCACAGTGCAAAATTCTCCCTAGCTTTTATGTGTGTATCCCTGACGTGAAAATTCCATCCCACAACCTTTTGTCCTTTTTTCTTTTTGGCAACAAAACTATGTGCCGCTGCCGCACGCAATGAACTTATAATATCATCATATAAACTATCTATATAATTGCAATCGGCCCGGTCATTATACATTACATCATTAAAATTTCCTGCATTTACAATATTATATTTACTTATAATATCACTAAGTTTATCATCACAAAATCTGAAATATTTATCTATTTGTTCAGGCTCCCTATTACCCCACAGGTATTTAATATTATCATTTATCGTGTCCTTACACGTCTCTTTACGTCTAATACCATTTAAATTACAAATAATAACAAGAGGAAAGTGATCTGACCAGAATGAGTCATATTTGACTTGTACATCAGTGACAAGGCAGGCAGCAGCGGCAGTTACCACGCAGTGGTCAAGCCACCGACACGAACCGTGGGCCTCACTTACGAAAGTGTAAGTGTTGGAATCTAACCTATCTAAATCTAAACAAATTAAGGATTGCTCGGTGCAATAATCTACTAACTCTTTTCCAAAAAGCGTCCCAGGATGAGCGTTAAAGTCGCCTAACGCTACGCTATTAAAGACGACAATGTCTTTATATGACCCGCTATATATATATATATATACGCTACGCTATTAAAGACGACAATGTCTTTATATGACCCGCTGGGACTAGCCGCGCCTTTCACAACACAAGCAAAGTGCATATTGCAAGACGCTTGGCGTTTAAAAATCGGTTGGGATGAGCGCCTACCTACAAGTCTAGAACGTAAATGGCACGACTGGTTGATTGCTCTACAGATATTGAAAGGCGTTCGTATTCCACGTTGTCACCAGGGTTATAACGACGCGATTAGAGTAGAATTGCACGTATTCGTGGACGCGAGCGAACGAGCCTATGCCGCGGCAGCATATTGGCGTTCAGTGAACGGCATAGGGCAAGTAAATGTGTCGCTCGCGGCAGCGAAAGGGCGCGTTGCGCCTCTTAAAGTCACATCTATACCTAGACTTGAATTACAGGCTGCTGTGCTTGGCGGGCGACTAGCACGCTGCGTGGAAGAAGAGCACGATCGTCGCGCCGACCGTCGAGTCTTCTGGACCGACTCGCGCACTGTGCTAGCGTGGCTGCGCGCTGGCGCGCGCGCTTACAAACCGTTCGTCGCGCACCGAGTAGCAGAATTAGAAGAAACCACCGAGCGAAGTGAATGGCGCTGGGTCCCCACCGCTCACAATGTCGCCGACGACTCGACTCGCGATACACCGGCTCACTTCACTGCAAGCCACCGCTGGTACGTCGGTCCTTCGTTTCTTTATGACAACGAAAACGCCTGGCCGCAGGAAACAGACTCACATCCCTACATCGACACGGGTGAGGAGCGTGTCATCATTGCTGCTGCGCTCGAACGGTCGACCTTGATAGAGGCGCTACCTAACGTCACACGTTTCTTTTCCTGGCTACGACTCATCCGGGCCACGGCCCGCGTTCTTCAATTCATCGACCGACTTCGAGTTCACACCACAGCAGCTACCTGCAAACGCAATAAAGGCGCAAATGTAGACGATCCGAACTGGACGGTGAAGCAACGGGAAGGTACGAGAAAGCGATCCGGAGCGCAGAGCCGCCTCAACGTTACACAAACGGTCTACATACCCCTTGGCACACAGTACACACGTCAGGCCGAGCTCCTGTGGACACGTGCTATACAGGAAGAAAGTTTCATAAATGAATTGAGTCTTCTCACCGGCGGGAGAATGGTACCAGCTGACAGTCGTTTGAAGCGGTTATCTCTGACAGTCGACGAACACAAGATAATGAGAATACGCTCGCGCATCGCAGCAGCAGCTGAAATATCACAAGAAACACAGTCACCAGCAGTACTAGACGGCGATCATCGTTACTGCCGCTTGTACATAGACTGGATTCATCAAAAGTTACACCACAGTGGCGTGGAATGCATCGTGAACGAAATACGACAACGCTATTGGATTCTACGTTTAAGGCCGTCCGTCCGTGCAGTAATAAGGCTCTGCCAACCTTGTAGACTACGTCGAGCCGTGCCGCCAGAGCCACTAACAGGCGACTTACCACCCTGTCGACTGGCACACCATCAACGTCCGTTCACACACACAGGACTGGATTACTTCGGGCCACTATCCGTCACAGTAGCGAGACATCACGAGAAGCGCTATGTGGCATTGTTCACATGCCTAACTACGCGTGCTGTCCATTTAGAAGTTGCCGCCTCGCTATCAACAGATGCCGCTATACTCGCTTTGAGGCGTATGATGGCACGTCGTGGATGTCCTGAAGTTATTTGGAGTGATAACGGCACCAATTTCCACGGGGCAGACGCTGAGCTCCGTAAGGCCGCCCTAGAATCACTTCAACACGAAGCAGAGGTACGTCACATCAACTGGCGCTACATTCCACCAGGAGCGCCGTTCATGGGCGGAGCATGGGAAAGGCTGGTACGCACGGTAAAGGCCGCATTAAATGCTACACTTATCGATCGGCATCCGTATGAAGACGTGCTTCACACACTTCTGACAGAGGTAGAACACACGGTCAATTCCCGACCCTTAACCCATGTATCGGTTAACCCAGAAGACGAAGAAGCCTTGACGCCTAACCACTTTCTGCTCGGCGCGCCCTCTAAAGTCCCGTTGCCAGGGGTTTTCACAAGGCCGGATGAACTACGCCATTCACATTGGAGAGCGTCACAACGACTAGCGGACTTGTTTTGGCAACGATGGGTACGCGAAGTACTGCCTACGCTTCAAAACCGGCGGGAGCCGCATGGACGCGGCGACACGGTCAAGGTGGGCGATTTGGTTGTCGTAGTAGACCCAAACTTACCAAGAAACATATGGCCAAAGGGGAGAGTCGAACGCATGTACCCAGGTGCGGATGGTGTCGTAAGAGTCGTCGACGTCAAAACCAAGAGTGGTGTAATGCGCCGTGCTGTTAAACGTCTCGTCGTTATACCAGTAGAAACTTAGTTGTCATCATGCATTGTATTATAGACACTGATTTAGAGTAGAATAAGTTCTCATATTATGTGTCTCCTTTCTTGGCGTCACTTCAGGATTCTGCTATGAGAAGGAGTTTTTTTATTTCAAATTTGATTTAATATATAGCAGAGCAAGGATTCTGGAGTGACTACCCTTAACTTTATAATTATGTATTAATTGTTATAATTATGTATAAATGTGCGATATTGTTATCTTGTAATTCATTGAATTGTTAATTGCATTCTATTGTCAATATTGAGAAGTGTATACCAGTCACTAGTTGTATAAATTATGTACATTTTTGTATGTACACGGCGGGAGAAATGTGACTGATATACACTAACGCCCCCTGTTATCGCGTGGCGGAAGCAGAGGAGGTTTATTTGTGATATTCACCACTAGAGGGCGCCAGCTTCAATGAACGGCTTACGCATAAATATCGATTAACTGCTCGCTTTTCGACACAGGAGGCGCTGTTTTATCAATGAGTTATTGTAATATCATGAATGAATGTCGTAGTAGTCGCCTCTCGACACTAGAGGCAGCACTGTACAAACTGTTCGAATATTCTAGTAAGTTCTGGAACCGGATGTTGATTGTAAACTTCCGCCCACATTTCAATTGTAGCTGTCTGTTCGCTTCCAGATACGAAAGAGTGCACTAGTCCTGTAAGTCTTAACCGCGTTTTTAGATATAATTGTTGAACTGCAGCCATCCTTGCCCGAAATCAGTGAATGTAATAGTTTTAAAACCTGTGGATTTACCGACAATAAATCGTGTAGTAGTGTTTGCGTGTTTTTCATTCATTGCTACTAGATTAGTCCTCTGTCCTCAACAAATTACTACACAAGGTACAAATAATTTGATTTAACTTTTTGTGACACGACCGAGGAGGGAGACCAGGCGCAGGACCAGTGGCTTTACATGCTTTCCGAGATATGGTGGTGCCACACCGCTAACTTACTTCCAAACTTCGGACTGTTAATGACAAATAGCTAGGTATTGGAAAACTCAAAACGCTTTTTGCCCGACGTAGAATCGAACTCAAGACCCCACTCAAGCTCAGCACTTAGCCCCAGTCACTCATGCGACCACGGGGGTCAGAAACGAGACAGTTTTCTTTTTAGAGCTGTGCGTCACCCAATTCCCCAACCATTGCAACTCTTAAACGCCAAAATCAATTGTGACGATCAGCAAAAAAACCCCGAGGCAATGAAGCTTGAAGACTCTTTGGAGAAATGATGAAATGAAATGATGAATGATGTCTTGGATCCCGCAATTAAATTAGTCAGATAGAGTTGCGGTGGAAAAATAAAGGAAAAAATCAATCGGTTCAGCTGTTTGCGCGCTACGTTGTCACAGACAGACATAGACACGTAAAACACTAGATTCGTATGTTCAACACCGAGTTTCCTTCGGGGGTAGAAATAGTGATATAATAATAACAGTTATAATTAATCATATGACATTTCCGCTACACACCTTGTACTGCTTTACGCATTGGTTGACAGTCTCCATGTTCACCTTGACCAGCTCCCGGTCGATGGGCGTGGAGCACTTGGTGCAGCGGTTGGGCAAACACTGAAGGGTGGCTCGGAACTTTCCCGAACAGGCAATGTTTGGGCATCTAAGCAAAACAAAAAAATAAAGAAAATAAAATGATATAAATGATAACAATAAAATAACAGAGGAACTATTGAATCGCTTTGGGTCAGTTTAAATGTTAAAATACAGGTAAAATGTTGACCTACGGTCATTGCTAACCGCACCTCTGCTTATTATTATTAATGCTGAAACAATGCGGTGCTCAAAGAAAGATGTAACTTTAATGATACCAGTAGGTAAGCTTACCATGTTTTTTTTTCTGTGGACCATTACCATAGATTTAAATCAATGATTTACTTTTGGAATACCAATTACACTTAGTGAATCCACTTCCAAAGTGGATTATTATCAGTCTGTTGAGTTATTTTAGTTTAAACGTTTAAAGTGAGACCTTTTACTCGTTAGTTTTTTGGCGTCATATTTTATGCCAAATCAATTGATTGAGTGTTCTTTACGGATTGAGGAATTTTACAACTGATTTATTAAGCAGTTTGAACCTGGGGTTATCCTCGCATCCCATCTGTATGCTTTACCTGATGTAGGGCGGCGTGTCTCCACTCATGAGCTTCAACGTGGGCCAGTCTTCCTTGCAGGCGGTGCAGTCACATCTGAACCAGTAGCGGGAGGCCAGCGACCTCTGTCTTTCCTTTAAGTTTCGCATCATGAAGTGGGGGCCGTAGTTCTCAGCCACCACTTCGCCGGGAACCAGCGGTCGAGTTGCGCGCAGGACGATGTTACGGCCTTCGAAGTATCTGGACAAACAAACGATGCCGATCCTCCGTGACCTTGATAGAATTTTGCTCATGGCGTGGTCAACCGTAGCGGAGACTTTAAGCTTTGACTGTACTAACACTGGAGCACTTTCAAAGTCTAATAGGATGGCAATCCTATACGACTGGAGGCGAATACAGGCGCATGACCGGCTTTCACGTGCTCCACGAGTCAATTCGACGGTTCTTAAAACTGATGATAGAGTATAACTAGAAAGCATAAAAGTGCAGCATAAGCTGACATGGTCTACAGAGCGTTTTAGAAGTACGAATGTTTTTTTTATTTGTATATTCTAATAGGTTTGTGTTTGCCTGATCTTAAGTGATAATGCGGCCTAAGGTGGAGCACTGCCTAGGATAAAACGGTTCACTCGTGCCGTGAAGATACCCAGATTATAATGTATCGGGGAATAGAGAGGCGGGCAGTGAATTTCACAGTCTGGCGGTTCACACAAATGTAAAATAATGTTTCAAAATAAAATAAAATGTTTCAAATAATAATAATGGAGTGATCGCTCATACACTGGTTCATACGAGTGTTGAAGCAAAAACCTTTACTTTTGAGGGATTTCAGGCAGTTCATTGCTTCGATAAACATGCGTCAAATTGAGACTGTGAAAGTTCTTACCTGGCAGCGCCTGGGTAACATTCGTGATTGAACAGGGCTCCAATGGGGAAGATGCCCACTGCAATGTAGACTGGCTTGGAGCCACTGAACGTGTTGGCACGGCGCAACGTCTCGTGCATCTCATGCGCGTTGAACTGCAGAAGCAGTAGGTTGCGCAGTATCAGCTCAACTATTGATAGATGCGCTGGAAACATGCAACACTCTCTATCTGACTGGTTCGTTTTCCGGTTATTGACAAGGCTGAAGCACCAATCGATGGCAAGACGGCTTGTATTACTTTAGAGAGTAGTGAAGTTGTAATTATAACAATTTGTATGTATAAATAACTCATTGGTTAGCTATTTTTTTTCTGTCGAATAATATATATATACAAATTGTGGCGGCCAATATAAACATTTCATTTATCACGTAGGTCCATTTCTGTATGCAAAATACGCGCTTGGACGTGGAGTTGCGGACACCAGCCTGTCATACTACTACACGTAGGTCCAGCTACCTATATCCTTGTCGTGTTCAGCCTAAACCGCTCTATTGTGATGTTATAATGGATTTCAATCAAACTTTTAGTTAACTTACCCTTATTCAAATCTTCTTGCTTGCATGTTTTAAAAAAACCAGCTTTCTTCAGTGTTTCCGTTAGAAACAACGACATTACTATCCTTTTCAAGTAATCTTCTCCATTCCTCTCTTCTGAATGAGTGCATAGAGCATATATCTGAGCTGCTCTTAACTCTAGCTTCTCTTCATTACTCATTTTATTGTCTGCATTTACTACTTCCAATTCTTCGTTGAAATTCTTTTCCGTAAAACTTTTAATGCCCTTCTTAGATCTGTTAAGTCTTTCCTTTCTGCTTTTCATTTTAGATTTCTTTGCGACTCCTTCGATGTCATTAAGAACTGCTCCTTCTACTGTTTTGATTTCATTACTTATGTATTTGGAGTGTATTGATAAACTGGTGTCGAGACCTGCCTGGGTGACCATACGTAATGCTATGTGACTCAGTACTGACATGCCAGAACCTGGAATATATATGTGGAGTGTGAGTAAAACATACAATCCATTTTATCTTCTGACAAGCTCAGATCTCTTTAGACGCGGATGGCAATTCGTTTAATGGATACTACATTACTACTTACTTGTTCATATGTGTAAACGATTTTCCTCACCTATAAAAAGATCCAAGTACTGGCATTCAAAAGAATGATATGTGGAAACAGCAGCGTCCCTACATGCAATACAGCAGAAAGCGACTCCTGAGCATTTTGGGCACCACACGGGGGCTTCGTTCTCACAATCATCGAGTCTGCAACATTAGAAAATATTCTATGATATCTTGCGAATATCACGAACAAGACATAAAAAAAATATGTTACCTTTTGAAACAATGCAAGCAGTGCGTACCGTAATAGTCAGCGAGTAGACACGCGGCGTATGGGGGGTCCACCAGGAGGACGTCACCAGTCTTGATGGGCGCATGCGCAACCGCGAAGCGACCCTGATGGGAACAAACAAGCGGTGACAGCCACAAGCCACGGGGATGCCAAACTGAGTAAGTAGATCAGTCAATATTTGCCCTCATCATCAAATTCCCACCGTCGTCCGAAAATTTTTATCTTTTCTCGAGGATATTAAAAGTCAAAATGTTTCGTTCAGAAAGTCAACAGACAGCAGGCACTTTTACTAGAAACAGTTCATCAGTTTCTATCAAAGTACCTACCTTTAATAATGTATTCAGTGTCTTGTTGAAATTACTACAAGCCGAATAAGAAATCTTGACAGTTGCTGGCTGTGACTGGTTACACCCCTGCACACGGATAGCAAAACAACACTAATGTTGATCCAACAACCAATTCTGTCAATAACCAATCATCGTAACCAATTGCTGAAGAAGGCACTCGTGGTGTTTTTATTGGCTTGACAAGGCGTCTAAAATGCCAAAAACCGATAAAGGCTTTTTACAGGCAGTGACCAAACCCGATACTTATTTACAAGAAGGAATATTTATCATGGCGGAAACAAATACAAACAATGCAAATGTCACACTTTACCTTAGTCTCCTCTTCAGTTATTTTTAACAACTTGGACAGCGAAGGCATGTTGTGTTTGGCTCCACCTGTGAGCGATATGCCTGGGAAAACAACACGTTTCTTGTATGAGTATGGCTTTTGAATATTAAACTTTATTTTATTTTGATTATTTGTTGTTATAGCGGCCATAGTAATACTCTTTATTGTGACTATTAATGCACCTAGCTAACTATTGCGGTTGAAAATATACAGTCCTGTGAGGGACAGACAGACTGCAGAGCCTTAGGCCAACAGTAGGCTTCCGGTAGGTATCCTTTGGATGCGGATCCCTACAAAGTTACTGAAAAGTTGTAAATGAAACTATTTTGTTTTTCTTTGTCAGGGTTGAAGTAGTATTTAAATTACTATAATGTTTTTTCTTTCCCATATCTTCCAGTGGGTGTCGCAAGATGCGACTAAGGGACTCACCAGAGAATGGGCAGCAGCGTTCTCTGTGCCTTTGTAACAACCATACTGCAATCGCCAATCCGCCTGCCAAGCGTGGCGATTATAGCAGCCCTCCCCCCTCCTTGGGGAGGCCTATGCCCAGCAGTGGACGTCTTTCGGCTGAAATGATGATGATGATGATGAATTCTTTTTTTTTATTCATTACCCGCAAATCACCAATGCGTCATGCTAAGCCGTCATGACGTCGTCAGGTTACTTACTACATGCTGCTATTATACTGTAATTTAATATAAAGACTCTAAAAATGTAGACTTAGAGACCACTCCAATATAATACCTACGGTACACTTTAAAAGCAAATCTGAAATGTAACATAGCAAAACATTTCTATTTCTCTCAATAATGTCCGTATGTCGGAGCTGCCACTGCTTCCGGTAGGGCTCACAATGTTGCCACCTCTGGATTTCCACTGCACGGACCAAGTACGACTTTAAATACATGTATGTGTATGCTTGGGATTGGGACGCACTGGGCAGTTCAAATGTAACGTGTGGAGCATAGCCTGGCCTTTCTGCATTTGGGAACGTTGTCAAAAGTTCACTTTTCGAGATTCTAAAAAGTGTATGTCTTGCTTATCTGAAAGCAGCTTGTCGGCTAAGGTCCAATATCCATGGATACTTTGAGAAATCTTTGTCCCGGATTTATGGATTCATGGATTTCGTTTGTGGTGGCATAACGTTTTATTCCGAGAGGTGCAATCGTGAGGGCGCAGTGAGACTGCCAACTGATGGTGAAGCTAACGCAACGGTCCACCAACCCAGTGCGTCGCCATCTTTTGATGAAGCCCCGCATGTCATGGCCGTGTTCAATAAAGTTTACTTACATTGAAGAAAGTCAGTGTTTGCTATGTTGTTTAAAATGTTTTTGGAAACATTTTTTACAAGTTTCAGGTACATTATAGATTGAGAACAACGGATTAACTCACTGTGCGCGCGCAGTGTCCGCAGGAACGCGACGGGCGGTGTATCATCCTGTGGAACTCCTTGAAAAGGTGGCCGTATGCCATCGAAATTAGTCGGACGAACCCGACAACACAGTGAGTTAATCCGTTGTTCTCAATCTATAATGTGAAAAAAGTTTCGAATACATTGTGTTGAATTGCATTTCGTAACGTTACTGTTTTTAGGGTGCTGAAGGTAACAAGGAACCCTTATAGTTTCACCATGTCCGTCTGTCTGTCAGTCTGTCCGCGGCTTAACTCAGTTACCTACTATTAGTAGGTACTAGAAAGCTGAAATTTGCCATGGGTATGCATATTAATCACGCCGACAAAATGGTAAAATAAAATCTGAAAAAGCCGTCCCTACACGTAATCTGGGGATAATTATTTTTTCGTTGTCTATCCTATATGTTTTGCGGTATCGTTAGATAGATTGTTCAAAAATATTGAGTGTGAAAATCGAAGTACGGTACTTCGATTCAAGGCTCGGTTTGCGAAATATTGAGCTTTAAAGTGCAAATTTTTGTTAGAGTCAAGTACCTCCCCCTCCCGCCATCTAAACAAAACGGTTGTTTATGGATATGTGAAAAAAATCACGGCAGTAGCAGTAGCAGTACTACGAAATTCAAAGGAAAACTATCACTGCTAAGTAGGTAGGCTTTACAAGTCATTGAGTCGATCAACTTATAATCGGCAGCCGTGCTCATAAGCGCGAGTGGCATACTAGTTTGCTACTCTTAAAAGTACCGGTCAAATGCTGTAACATTGCCTACATGCTCAACATTGCCTACATTCTAAAAAGTTAAATTATCGCCGCTGAGAAATGTTTTTGCTGTGTATGGTACCTATTACTAAAAGCAAGTCGGCTATCTATATGGAAAAGAAATCATTTCTCAGCGGCAATAATTTAACATTTTAGAATGTAGGCAATGTTGAGCATGTAGGCAATGTTACAGTTACAGCACTAGACGGTATCGAATCTCCTGGAGTATCGAGTATTGACAAGATTTAGTATCGATCTAATCAAGTATTAATCAAAAATCTTATTCGTGCGCAGGTAGGTTAATAAAGCGCGCGACTTTTTTGAGTATAATTAACTACAAGGCTATAACTACTTCAAAAATAAAGAATCATGGCGAGATTTTACACACATTCATTTATATGAAAAAAAAAATAATAATTTTGGAGCGTTTAGAATATTTTCCAATGTGAAGAATACATTACCAGGAGTAGATTGATATTCTTACCATAGTTTTAAACCCCCGCAAAATTGAAGTATTACGAAATGAAAATAACACTTTTTCGTTTCATATCGATGCCCATTTTGTGTTTATAAAAAAAAGGGAGTGACAAGCGACTTTAACGAATCTATCAAATTGGCAGACAAGTGATGTGACAAGTGAGTGGAAAAAAATAATCATTATTTCCCATAAAACGATGCAATTTCAGTGTAGGAACTGGGAAACGGCGACTATCAGTGTCACTGTTACTGTCAGCCGCCGCCTCGTTCTGAAATAATGAGTTTTTCGGTAAACTATTCACATTTTTTTTTGCGGTATTTAAAAAATATAAATATTGAAAATGCCTGAAGATACTCTTAAGGTACCCAAGAGTAAAAGAATTAGAATTTCAATTTCTCTAAACATCTTTATTTTTTTGTACAAATTCTTTGTTAATGACTCACCAGGCTTCTGCACGCATTGCTTGGGCTGTGCCGTGTAGTCCAAGGAGTCTATGTCCTGCGCCAGTGTAGCTGCCGCCGCCGCATCGCTGCCCAGCAGTCGGCCGGCCAGCTCGTACGACACCTTGGCCCGGGTTGGCTCGCCTACACCTGGAAGGACCATTTCACTAAGATAGCCACTTTCATCATCATCATCAGCCTGAAGACGTCCACTGTTGAACAAAGGCCAAAGGCCAATCTCCACGCTTGGCAGGCATCATGGGGATCACAGTGAAATTGTTAAGTACACGAAAGCCGCTGCTGCCTGGCTTCCGGATTTTCCCTTAGTCGCCTTCGACGACACCCTCAGGATGAAATGGGGGGGTGCTATTCTAGCCCGTACACCCCACGGGCGACAATAGCGAATTAATTTGGCAGGCGTCTTGGGGATCACAGTGAAGTAGTTAAGTACACGGAAGCCGCTGTTGTCCGACTTCCGGATTTTCCCTTAGTCGCCTTCGACGACACCCTCAGGATGAAATGGGGGGGTGCTATTCTAGCCCGTACACCCCACGGGCGACAATAGCGACTTAATTTGGCAGGCGTCTTGGGGATCACAGTGAAGTAGTTAAGTACACGGAAGCCGCTGCTGCCTGGCTTCCGGATTTTCCCTTAGTCGCCTTCGACGACACCCTCGGGATGAAATGGGGGGGGGGTGCTATTCTAGCCCGTACACCCCACGGGCGACAATAGCGACTTAATTTGGCAGGCGTCTTGGGGATCACAGTGAAGTAGTTAAGTACACGGAAGCCGCTGCTGCCTGGCTTCCGGATTTTCCCTTAGTCGCCTTCGACGACACCCTCGGGATGAAATGGGGGGGGGGTGCTATTCTAGCCCGTACACCCCACGGGCGACAATAGCGACTTAATTTGGCAGGCGTCTTGGGGATCACAGTGAAGTAGTTAAGTACACGGAAGCCGCTGCTGCCTGGCTTCCGGATTTTCCCTTAGTCGCCTTCGACGACACCCTCGGGATGAAATGGGGGGGGGGTGCTATTCTAGCCCGTACACCCCACGGGCGACAATAGCGACTTAATTTGGCAGGCGTCTTGGGGATCACAGTGAAGTAGTTAAGTACACGGAAGCCGCTGCTGCCTGGCTTCCGGATTTTCCCTTAGTCGCCTTCGACGACACCCTCGGGATGAAATGGGGGGGGGGGGTGCTATTCTAGCCCGTACACCCCACGGGCGACAATAGCGACTTAATTTGGCAGGCGTCTTGGGGATCACAGTGAAGTAGTTAAGTACACGGAAGCCGCTGCTGCCTGGCTTCCGGATTTTCCCTTAGTCGCCTTCGACGACACCCTCGGGATGAAATGGGGGGGGGGTGCTATTCTAGCACGGATACCCCACGGGCGACGATAGCGACTTTATTTCGTGGTAATTGGGGCGGTTTTGGTAGTAATACTGGTAATCATTGCTATATTTGTTACTAGTCATTACTAATCTTGGAATTATTATCTATGATGTATCTCGACAGCAGGTTTCTTGCCCGTTCTTCCTCATATCTATAACCCTCTAGGAATGCACGTATTGGAACGGGAAGTTAAAAACTTTTCTCTAAATAATCAACTAAACGAATTTGTTTGAGTTTTAGGAAACTCTGGCATCCTCATTAGCATGACGGAAGTTCCGGAAAACATGGTAAATATATTGGACATAATATTATTAGGTGCATTAACTAGCCTCCTACAGACTAACCGTTCGCAGTGCCGGTAAATGACATTATGATAATGAAGTTCGCGCTGGCATTAATTGAGTTTTAACAGTTTAATTATGACCAGGGTACGGATATATCGCATCTGGTAGAAAATAGGTGGCCGCGCGGATATGCAATTAGGTAATGTTACATGATTTTCAATATGAAACATAATGACATGTAGCATGTAGCTTATCGGAATTTCCTTTGGTTGTAAAGCATGACCACTATATGGAACAAAAAAAAATGGAATGAAATAGTCCGGGTGCAGAGATGATTTATTTTAAAAATACCTAATTACCTACTAGTATTTGAAATGTAAATTGCAAAATACCTATTTCATTTTGTATTTAAATACGTTTTTAGAAAAAAAAATGTGTTTTTACTTTGAAATACCTTTTAGATTAACTTGTATTTGAAAATATGCCAAATTCTTTTAGCATTTTTCGGTATGACATCCTTTTTAGGGCTCCGAAGTCAACAGGTAACCCTTATAGTATCGTCATGTCCGTCCTTTCGTCCGTCTGTCTATCTGCAGTGTAGCTCAAAAACTATTAGAATTAGAAAACTGTAATTTGGCGCTAATACATATTAGTTACGCCGACAAACTGGTAAAATAAAATCTTGTTTTTTTTTCTGTTTTCCACTACACATAAATGTAGTATTGTATAGTAGTGTATTTTTAACCGACTTCAAAAAAGGAGGGGGTTTTTATGTTTGTTACGCGATTACTCCGGCAATTGTAGATCATTTTAGGGTTCCGTACCTCAAAAGGAAAAAACGGAACCCTTATAAGATCACTTTGTTCTCCGTCTGTATGTCTGTCTGTCAAGACCCTTTATCTTGGGAACGCGTAGAGGTATCGAGTTAAAATAAAAACCATACACTAAGGTCCACGGTCCCTTTAACCTGTGAAAAAATCAAACTTCTAAGTTACCGTGAAAAAAAGATACAGCCGTTTAAGTCGCAAAAAAACGTACATTTCGACACTTTAAGGGACCTTCTTTCCGTTGACCTAGAACTACGAAAAGACATTGCCCATTTCAGGCCCTCCAGTGAATATTAGACTAGAGAAAAAATAATTCATGCATTAATTTTGTCATAAAAAAATATGTAGTATTTACTTTCTTCCAAATGAGCGCCACTACAATTTACTACAATTCATTAAAAAAAGTAATTATATTGGAAAAACAGGAAGTTTATTGATACTGACGCAGGCATAATATTGCCAGCATCAAAGCCATATTACGAGTATATCATTAATCAATCGGTTTGAATCGATTTAACAAACACAATAACCTCAACGGCATACCCACGAGACTTTACTGGTATTATAATCAAAATCCCATTAAAAGAAAACATTAAAAGAATTGGATTGAATATGTATATAAAACAAATGATGAAAATA
This sequence comes from Charanyca ferruginea, assembly GCA_947361185.1. Lineage (NCBI taxonomy): Eukaryota > Metazoa > Arthropoda > Insecta > Lepidoptera > Noctuidae > Charanyca > Charanyca ferruginea. The sequence continues at coordinate 732,078 of OX376055.1, read as the reverse complement.
AAAAAAAGTAAAAAAGAATAACAAAAATAAATAAATTATCGGTTATTTAAAAAGGTAACCGACATATCGATATACGTTATTATTTTTTGTTATTGTGACAACACTGAATTAAATCTGACTGTGACTATTCGTTTGTTGTTTATGTTGTTTATACTCAATGTGTAATATCGAATAATGTGGATGTGTTTTATTTAGTTTTTCTTTTACGCACGACATTGGCTTTGTTTTAATAATTTTGTAATCACGTTCGACGATAACTTTGACTCTAGAATCAAGGATCACGACTGCTTTCGATTTTAGATACTGATCAATAACATTATATACAATGACTGAAGAACATTGTTGTGAGTTGTGGTTGTAATCTGACCGAGATTCAAAATCATACCTTTGGAACCCGAAGAAATAAGCGTGATACAGCAGTGGGCACAGCAAGTAAATATTCAAACCATAAAATAATTCTATTATTGCCTACATCATACAATTATTTACCTAAAAGAATATTGTTTTATGTGTCAACAGATAATCTTGTTTTTTATAACGTAACGATTCTAAAATAGTGGCGTCTATTTGAATATATTTTTTAGATGTCTAATACTATTAAGATTTTGGCACACTCCTTTTTTATAGTAATATTATATGTCCAATCTTGGGCCTAGGACAGTATGGAGCCTAGGCAATCCCCTTTGGCAAGTATTATCTTCTTATACTATAAATACAGGGAAACTTTTCCCTGAAAACTATACATTTGTGATTAAATAATTGAAAATATATTCTTGTATGAGCTTTTGTCCGCGATTTGGTTCGTGTGAATTTCGGTTATCGCCGATACAGACGAAGTTCCGGATTAAAAAGTACCCTATGTGCTTTCCCAGGGTTCAAGCTATTTTCATACCAAATTTCATCAAAATCGGTTCAGCCGTTTCATTGTGGAAGCGTAACAGGAGTTCCTTTCTCGTTTATAATATTAGTATGGAAGTATGGATATGTATTATGTACCTACAAAATTGTACGGAACCCTCGGTGAGCGAGTCCGACTCGCACTTGTCTGGTTTTATTTTAATGGAGCCATGCCTCGGCGGTGCTCCATATACATTTTGTCGATATTGATTCAGCACTTTTTGATAAAATCAACAAACACCAAAAATGTATTCATCGATGACGTTTTGGTTTGTTGGTTCATTTTTGTTTTGTTTCCTTCAGAAAAACTTTTGATAATGACTTTCAATCTCTATTTTAACCGTGTTGCCGTTATAAGTTCAACGTAAGTAAATAGAACGTAATCTATTACCTTTACTTCTAATTAAATTGCAGTATTAAATTAATGACTTATATTTTACGTAACTTTAATTACGTACTCAAATTACCAGCTTACTACGAGTAATAAAATAAAGAAAGTTAAAAACTATAAAAGTATTTTACTTTAGTAAACTATTTTGAAAATACGTATTTTGCATGTAGTATTTTTAAAACAAAATGAAAAAGTGTTTTGTATTTTATAAAAAAATATAAAAAGTATTTGCATTTTGTATTTAAATACATTTTATAAAACTATTTTGCACATCTCTGTCCCGGAGTTCGTGCGTTTAATATTATTCTCTGTAGTATATATGCAGCGTATGACTGATTCATAGGAACAATAAGAAATACGTACAAGAAGAAGACCCCGTGGTCTCGTCGTGAATGCAGACGCGACTTTAATTTCCGTTTTCAAAACCCGTGTGGTTATTATTACTAGCCATGATACTAATACTAATACTAAAATACTAAATCAAATTAAATCTTCAAGTAAATTAACAGTGAAACCACAATTGAATCCGACCATTCAGGTCTACTGTTCGCGGGGCCCTTTCATCACAATGCACCGCATCATCTGTGACTAATTCGATATACATCAGCAATCACTGACTTTGACGGCTTACTAAACCAAGCTCTTGAATTAACTTTCAGATAGAATCGAAATGGAGAGGTTTATATGACGGTACGGACATGTTTAGTCGTATTTGGTATTGTTAGCTGTATATTCATAATATTACAATTTTAATTTGAATAATTGCAACAAGTACGACACGGATGGCGCAGTGGTTGAGCGATTGACTGCAGCGCAGCGTGTTGCGGGTTAGAATCTCGCCCAGGGCCATTTGTGTGATGATCACTTGTGTTTGCCTTGTGTCTGTTTGTGGTTTATCGTATGTATGTATGTATCTATTTATGGATTTGTGTATGTATTTCAGCTGTTTGACATCCATAGCACAATAATAAAAACCGAGTTTTTTATTCTTGTGCCCATAGTACAGGGCCTCCCTAGTTTGGGGTCAGATGGCCGTGTGTTGAATGTCACCACATATTATTATTATTATTTATTTATTAGTTGCTCTTCTTATCTGGTTCTAGATATACATAATATTATAGTACCGTATATCTGTATTGAATAATACCTACCATCTTTAGAAAATAACTGAATTTATCAATACCATCGTTTCATGCATATGTTCTATACAAAATAGTTTCAATGTTTCACATCTCATCTGCCAGGCACATCGCACCTGACGCGGCGACGACTCAATTTATTTACCGGTTACGCATCTATAAAGTTAGGTTTCCCTACTAACAATCTCATTATCATGAAAGCAGCGTAGAAACAAACGCACTTTAATTTCGAAAGCCGTGTCTAAAACCGAGCTCAAAACATAAAAGCTTGCGGTCGCTCAGAGAACAAACACTCGATTTGGATAAAAGGCAATGTACCTACTTAGGTATTAACCGTAATACCAATACAATTTCCGATAGCTTTTGAGATACGTGTCAGTGTTCTACGATTCATTGTATTCCTGCCCTAGTTCCATATTACTTGGGGTGTCTTCTTATTCCTCACATTTTGGTCTTGCCTTGGTCTTTCTCACTTTTGGTATATAACTCTCAGCGACAACTCTTCAGTATCGCACTTTTGGGGCCAATCTTTCTAGATAACGACTGAAGTACCTACCAACTTTACTTATAACTTTCGTTTTGCTTTTCTAAAACGTTTTTAATACCTACATATTTTGATCCAAAGGTCCGGGCCTTCAAATACTGACCACTTTTGGTATATAACTCTTCAGTATCGCATTTTTGGGGCCAATCTTTCTAGATACCGACTGAAGTACCTACCAACTTTATAACATTCGTTTTGCTTTTCTAAAACGTTTTCTAATACATATTCTGATCTAAAGGTCCGCGGTCTACTTTTGATAACTCAACCAGAACTGGAGATCCAATGTCAATATGAGGAAACTTGTTTCAGGATATTTTTTAAATTTTCGCAGTAGCGCTTTTCAAGTTGTCTACAGATTTAACTTTTTGATCCTGAATGTTTTCTCGTTGTTGCCTAAATTGCACAACAATTGCGATCCGTAACTTTCACTACAAGTCTATGTTCCACAAATACATATAAACATATCGTGTAGGTACACGAGTAACACTAGTGAGCTCCAATACATTCAGAACCACAAACTGCATATAAAATTAAGTTCTCTTCAAACTTCACCTACTGCACAGGTGAGCGTGTAAGCACAGTAAAGATATCTTTGCTGTGGTGTAAGCGTCTTTCTGTATGGTGGGTTGTTTCAAACAGTTGGTTAACGTTACATACGGACGGTTAAAAATTACCGGCCGGTTGGTTTACGTGAGATGTTTAACGTCCGTTAAATGTAACGCGTTATTTCATGACATAAAAATCCGTTAGTCAAAGTTATTCAAAATATGAGTCCATATTATTTTGATGTTTGACGTAGCTGTTTGACAACACAAAATTACGTTGACTGGTCGGTTATGGTAATAGTAACTTTTTGACGTACGATTTTGTGAAACAACCCATTTTTTTTTTATTTCACGATAATTAGCGCCATTTTTGACGCGGTCAGTAAGTCAGTAGTTGAAGCAACCCGCCCTTAAAGAGTTGTTTTTTTGGTATTGTACAAAGCGTATTCCAATTGGCCATTAGTAGATTTATTATCGCGTAGCGAGGCCTGTAACACGTTGTCCACGTCGTGATTCGCCCTCTCTACAGATTCTTGACTAGCAACTCCTTTATAACAGACGCAGTAAATTCGCAGCCGTTTAAATCACTTTTTTTATGTATCTCAGGGCACCCAATATCTTAAAATAAAATTATTATTATCCAAAGATATTTGTGCCCCACGCTTGGAGGTCAAAGGACGAAGGAACGGAAACTTTGTTGTGTGGTCGTGATAATGAAGAATCCATTATACTCCATCTAAAGTAGCAGACCAGTTAAGTGTATTTTCCTTCGGTTGTTAAGGGCGCGTATTCGATTTAGCGCAACTCAAAATCTAAACGATTGCTAGAACGGCATAGCAGCATTGACACACACTAATACAATACAACGGTCTGTTTGTGCACGAATCATTGAAATTGATCGGCTAACGACAGCGCGCGATGTTTTACAGAGCTTTTTAAAATAATTGTCTAAAATAAATGAGCTCGTATAACGGACTGAAAAATATTCTGTATATTAAGCATAACATTTATTTTCATAAAATAAATATATCAGTTATGTTTTTATTCAAATACTGGTGGCAATAAATTGTCAAAGTAAACCGATTTTCTACTTTTTCAACATTGCTTTTTAATACATAATAGTAATATTTTCGTAATTTGGCTCTGTAGCTGTCTTTATGACTGTGTATACTGTTGGAAAAACGCATAAAACAAAATATTTTGGCATATTGTAATGGTTGTATTCGTCCTGAAAGTTAACTCTGACGTCTATTTTCGTATAACGATATGAAAGAATGGTCTTCGCTTTAAAAAACCATAATTAAAAATTATACTTTTACTCTGTAGCTGTCTAAATCAAGACTAAATCTTTCTTAAACTGTAAATTGTCTTTAAATAATCTGCTCACATAATTACGCTAAAAACTATCATAATATTCTTCAGAAGGTTACACTTTTACAATAGGATCATAGATGAGATTTTGATTTATTACTAAAAACTTTTGGTTCGATGTTCCATTTCAGTAGATTAGTCTAGTGCGGTAGATACTACTTATATTCCTACAGTATATAAGTATATCCCTAAGGATATGGATAAGGATAGGGTATATCACGGCTTCAACCACCTTATTGTAGGCATCATGCAGTTTACGCACAATTCACACCTTGAATATTATGAGGCACACATCGCGTCACACACAACATTGTGCCTACGTATTGTCATTTGTCTAACGTAGGATTGTGGTATCCTATTGAGTTTCAAATATTTTCGTGTTTCCCAATTTATTTTTTGTGTATTGTGATTGGAGGATTACAAATTCCATTGGGCTTTACGCAGAATGCCACTTTAGCAAAGTGACATAACAAAGTATTTGGTCATTTTCGCAAAATGTAATTATTAAAATATAATGCTGACCTCGATAACAATGCCCCATCCTCCAATAGTACTGGGCTCTCATCTTAGCTGGTAGTCTTTCTTTCAGCGCTAACTTCAGGTCTTCTAAAGCGGCTTTGGGTCTTTCGCAGCACAGCAGGATCTCCGAACGTAGCCACAGGGCTAGGGCGAGGGATATCCCGCCTTCGGATACGGCGTCGTCTCCTCCTGGGAAAAGATCAGTCTATCAGTTTAGTGGGACAACTGTGATATTAGTCATTACATCAGTACCTATGCCCTAAAAAGCGAAACATAGCAATGCTGCTTGGAGGCAGAAATAGGCATGGTGGTAGATTTTCCACGGACGAGCTCATTCCCTGCCACTAAAACTCGATTAACTAGTGGTGTTTGCAAACGCATGGCTACTGCGGTACTAGGTCGACAGACACACTGGTTTTAGTTACATTTCCATTATTTATTGGGTACAGTAGTACAGATTAGAGCAAACAACTTACTGGACCCGACAATAGCGAGGTGTTATTATAGGATATACGCGGTGGAAACTTTTACTACCGTGTATATAGAAAATATTGTGACCTCCCAACAACATGAACTATAAACCCCTAAATACAAAATTACTACATCTATTAAACATTTAATCTTCTTCATCAATTAAGTAATCTAAAGAGAATCGCAGATAGATGTGCCTCACGAAGTTGAACAGAGACCGAGTAGAATGGGGTTACAAATAACATTGTCCCATTATCCAGCTGATCTGTTTAACACGCCGTGGCCGCGCCCGCGCCTCTAAGAACGCCTTTGTGGCGAGAGCCTCTCCGTGCCCTAATTACTAAACTCCCAAGTGGCTAAAGCGTAACACTATTCTGGAACGGATGATTTTATTTATAGGTTGAAAAAGTCGAGTCTTATTGGCTGGGCTGCTGGTTTTAGGTTTAAAAAGGAAAAACAATATTGTTGGTTTTGTACACTAGAGCACTCTAGTGTTAACAAGACACCAATTCAAGCCCAATTTTGGCAAGTTTGAGATCACTCACACTCGTGCCGATATTCGCGCGTACTAGTATTGTAGTATCTTGATTTTTGCGGGTAATTACATAAATGCGCCCACGTCGCTACTAGTCACTAGGCGACACACTAACCTAGGCTGTTGCCTAATAATGTCTTCGAGGCATAAGCCTAGATAACTAGGGGCGCGGGGAAAAGGGCAAGAATTGACAGACTCGAAAAAGTGAGCCGTGCACTCTAATCTTCAAGATGGTGTAGTTTGGTGTGTGCTTAGTAAATGGGAACAGCCATTTTTCTGTAAAACCTAAATACTTGGTACTTACCTAATAACTACAGGAAAAAAAAAATAATATGTTTTTATTTTGGAGCCCAAGTTAACAAGAGCACGTACCTTTAATCTGATAATGTTATTTGTGTTAACAGTCTCATCACAGTGTTGATCGCCGCAAAATGGCGGTTTTTCGAAGTTCGAGAAATATAACAAAAGATTAAATGTAATCTGTGTGTCAAGAATAGGACCACAACTTGTTAGAGCGGGGGCTTTGGTTTCCACGACGTCGCGTCGCATCACCAAGATACCTTATTTAAAAAACTTGCTTCATTAGTCTTTGCACATTTTTTAGGTCGACAATTAAAATGCATGTAATGTGCTGTTGGCTGAGAATCAACCCATCTCTTATGGAGTTTTATTTTTTTAAGTATAAAGAAAACGAAAGAGTTTATCTTATTTTTAGTCATTATTACAAATTTTTCATAAGAAACCAGATGATCATATATTATTCAAGGCACACAAAAGAACAACAAACAATAATAATTATGTTACCTTGTTTTTCCTAAAATGTTTGAACTTTCTTCAAAGTTTCGTAGCCCTTCAATATTGAGGGAAAGGTAAACATTTTGATTAATAACCTAAACGTGAATATTTGTAACCGGATGGTCGAGCAAGGAAATCAACATAATTAACTTTTTGTTTCTCTTTCTTAAAAAATAATACCCTGGGACATATTTATAATACCCTGGGACATATTTCGCTGGGTGCCCCAATTATTAATCATTTTCCTACTCTTTGTCACAACTCTTCGGGAAAATGTGTCATGACCATATTTACGTTTGTAATTTTGTAGTTACTGCTACCCTTGTTCCATTAAGTACCTACCTATCCTGTTTCACGATAAGTAATTAGTATTAATTATTATTGTATGATCCTTTGTTAGACCATACATTACTTTTAGGTGAAAGGTGATTGGAATTAAAGAAGTTAAAGTCTTAAAGGTACTTAAATTAAAATGAGCTTAATGAACTGTAGTGCTAATCTGTTACAATCTCCCTCGGTGAACACCTAGGTGAAGTGAGCTGTCATCCGTCTGTCTGCTTTGTCAATCCCTAGCATCGAGACGGATGACAGCTCACTTCACCTAGGTGTTCATCGAGGGAGATTGTAACAGAATAGCACTGCTGATGGTGTGGAATTTCCACACCATCAGCAGTGCTATTATTTCCACAGTGGAAATGAAGTGAGTAACGCGGCCCTTGTTGGCTGTACCGAGTACGAGAACGTCCGGCTGTATTGATAGCCCAACGCGAACCGAACTAAACATAATGAGTTGAAATGAAAGTATCGTAAGCTGCTGAATTGCAAAATTTGCGGTTGCACCGTATGCTGAAAATATGGTCGCGTATTTTTGACGGAATAATATATATCTAATACCTACTTTTATCATAGTACCGATAGTACAGACAGAGTCATCAACTGCTTACTCCCTATACGAAGTAATTTTAATGCGGGTTAAGACACAACAAGTTTGACGTGAACAAATGGCAAATAATAGGGACAACGGGACAACACTAGCGTAGTAAGCCGCGTGGTAGCACTAGCACCAAGTTGCCGGTTTAAAACTTATAAAAATGTGAGCCGTCACGGGACGCCTGGCAGATGTGAAACATCGACATTATTTTGTAAAAGTAATATGCAGAAAAGAACATATTGTGATAGGAACTAAATATGTCATAATGATAAAAAAAAATATTACGATTTTTTTCCAGATAACGATTACTATTTATTGAATAAACATTTATTTTCATTAAATACAAAAATTTACGAATTTATTTCAAATCGTGACTACTTAATTCGTTTAATCAGTGACTTCGGTAGTCGCACAGTCGATTGCGCATGGCGCCGCGTCGCCACACCGTACACACTACTGCATATAGACTGCGGCACGGCATGCGTCGCCACGCCAGAAATCGGTTTTACGTGCGGCTATAGATGTTTCACACCAATAGCATGTCGAAAGCTCAAGTTTAACTTCTAATGTTTCGAAGTTGCTGCAAAATATATAAAAAACTAGCTGTTGTTCGCGATTTCGCCCGCGTGTATGAAGATATCAAGTTTAATGGTGTTTAACGTAAACTATTTTTATATAAATTCAGTCAACAGAAAATGCCTATCACACGAAGCAACTTTTTTTGTGGCACTAATTAGAAAAAATATATGTTTTGTTATGTTTGTAAAACTTCACTATACACCACATGAATAGTTTTATTTTCAGCCTGCAGTAACTATATAAAAAAAAAAAAAATTTTTTTAAAAAGATGGCATTTGTAATATTATGAAGATTTTAAATGGGGGCCTTCGAAAATTCAATCTATTGTTTTACAGAAAACGATGGTGAATGTAGGATAAACAAACATGTACCTATAAAATACTGTCTGGAATTTGGTGATATGTGAATATCAGGTTCAACGTAGGTACTATAAGATACTTTTTACTACGGAAAACCGGAGGTACCCAGGGCAAATACAAAAAAAGAAATTCGAGCTGTAACTTGATGAAACTACGTAAATGTTATTGTAAAAAAATATAAAGACATGTCTTCGTTTGAATTTAATGTAGTCGTATTTTCTGTTTTTTTAAGTCATCAATAAATGTTTGTTGAACACATGGTTGCAAAAGCGATTATATTTCCTTAAACCGACCCTGTCATAAAATCTGTTCCTACCTGACATCTCTAACTATATTCTATCTCTCTACCAATTATCAGGTACAAAAAGCCGAGGATTTCATATAAACTTGCGAGAGCCCTTAGACTGAAAATGTTTTTTTAGCGAATGTCTAGGTACTAACTATAAACTACCTCCCTGCCAAATTTTAAGATTGTTGCACAAAAAATGAAGGACTTCCATATAAACTTGCGAGAGTCATTAAACGTCCTTAATTCGGCCCTGCCGCAAAATCCGTTCTCAGCTAAATAAATAAACTACATCTTTATACGTCAAGCAGTTTTCGATATTTCTTGATGAGTGAGTGAGTGACCTTTTGCTTTTATATATTTAGAAGATAGATAGATAGATTTAGTTCGTTGCCCAACACTAGGAATTTCTTCTATGTCGGGGGTGCGTTTACAAATATAAACAAATGTAAACTCACAAACAGCGAGACCCGGAATGCTGCGCTGCGTGTCGCGGGTTTGATTCCCGCACGGAACAAATATTTGTATGGCCTACAAATAGTTGTTCCAGGTCTGGCTGTTTGTATAGGTGAGTTTTTATGTTTGTAAAAGCACAGGAGTAATTCCTGTAATAGAGAAGAAAGTACAAAACATCATCGAACAAATATTTCTTTGGTATGTTGTTGTTGTACATATTTTCCTATTTTCATTTAACGTCCATTAGTATATAAAACAACATAAAATTGTGTGAGCGTCAATGCTATAAAAACTCCCCTCGTCACCGAAAAAGATATTAGTTAAGGCATCACATATGCCAATAAAATAGAGAGCCTCGTCGGAGTCCATTGTAGCAAGAAGAGCGCTCTCGTCCCTCTAGAACACAGGCTATTGTGACAGCTGCATGCAGCGTGCTGCAGTGCAATTCTGTAAGAAATCACCCGAGAATTTGAATCCTATCTCATTTCCGATTTTACTTATCTGAAGTGAAAATTATTTGGTATTTCCTAAAATAGTTACGTAAAAATAGTATTTGTTCTCACTAGTTCGATTCATTAGTTCGATCGTCGAACTAGTTAGAATTTTTGTCCTCAATAGTTCGACCGTCGAACTTCTGAGTCTTTATTTTCTAATTTGTTCGACTGTCGAACTTATTTCAATCGAGAAACAAAAAACAGTAAAATACAATTTAAAAAAAATCGCTTGATTTTTTAACAATTCAAAATAGTTCGCTTCAGTTATGTACTCACTCCGTGGCGCTAGTGTAGTTTTCATCGAGTTACAGAACCCTAATACAGTGTTAACCGCGGAAGTGAGTACTGAAGCGTGGTCTCACAGAATAGCATTGCTGAGCCGACAAGAGAGATGATCTAGTGAGGGTTGCGGGAATAGACCGCTAAGTACCACTCATTGAGATCGATGTTTGAGGGAGGTCTATGTTCAGCAGTGGACATGTTTTTCCTAATGTATTAGAACCCTCACCGGTCATAGGGGCTCTCAGCACGGCCTGGCTAGCGAGCGCCAGTGCTTTGTCCAGGTCCCCCTCGTCCAGAGACTTCTGCGCGGCCAGGCGACGCTCCCGGGAGACCTGCGCGTCTTTGCCGCGATGCAGAGGCTGTATTCTTGACAGGACCTCGTTGAGAGCTTCCATCACCTGGGAGGGTATTAAGAACAACATAAATTCCATAAGCAATGAGTCACTTACCAATACTAATACGTTGCTTGAACCTTATGCCTATGAGTGGGATCGTACATCTTGAAAAATAAATTGACTACCTACTGGTGGATTCAGCACAATAATTTCATAAGTACGCGTTTTCTAAACATAACCATGAAGAAAAAAATAATGAATGAAGATCTTAAAATGCGTACACAGTCACACATACAATGGGACAATGTTATCGTATTGTATGTCCTAGTGCCCCGAAGCTGACGCCAAACTTGTGGCCTAGTTCTAGGCCGAGTGACCTGATTTATACGCTACCATCGACACGCTAAAAAAAATACTGAAATACCAGTAACTACCACTTTTCTCTAGTTAAGTAGTTCATTATTTTAAATCTGTGCCGTACCTACTATATGTATGTGTTCAACTGAAGGGCTACGACTCGCGTGTCGCGGGTCGTCATTAAAAATCTATCCTTAGTGTTTGGTTAATAAGACTCAAAATTCAGTGCTAATTTTTGTCGCTTGTGTTCAGTATCAGCAGTCATTAAGGGGAGGTTAGAAGTTTGCATCGAAGCGACAATCGTGTCAAGAGCAGTGGCTTTTCAAAGTTACTGATTTGCCTAACGAATGAATACAGTAGACGAGGTATTGTTTCGCCCACATTTATTCAGATATTTTAAAATGTAACTATTGGTTTCCGTGGTGAGATCTTGTGTCGGTTTCTTTTCTCTAAGACCACAATTTCTTTGATAACTAGTAATACCTAATGGATTATCTGAGCGGTGTTTGATTTTATAAGATAGTTTGAAACTCGAGTGTGTCAACTAAGTAGGTATCTACCTAAATATATTTTTTGGCTTACAGGAGTAAGCAGTAATTACGGAACAATGTAGAAGGCAGAAACTCAACGAGTCCCGGAGAAATGTTAACTGTCTTGGATCCCGCAACGAGATTAATCAGAAAAGAACAGCGGAGGAGTAAAAAATACATATGTTTCCCTCATAATCTCACGACAAACATAGAAATAGTCTCAAGGCACATTTTACAGTAAAAAATACTGTTTCTTGAAGTAAGTAGTATCTTGCAAGTACGATAACTAGAAGGACTACAAAACCGATCACCAAAGTTTTCCAGTAGCCGTTAGAAAAAACAGACCACTCAAAGTTTTCCAGGAGCCGTTACAAAAAGCAGACCGCTCAAAGTTTTCTAGTAGTCGCTTGAAAAAACAGACCACTCAAAGTTTTCCACTTGGCGTTAGAAAAAGCTGACCACTCAATGTTTTCCGGTTGCCGTTAGAGAAAACTGATCACTCAAAGTTTTCCAATAGCCGTTAGAAAAAGCTGACCACTCAAAGTTTTCTAGTAGCCTTTAGAAAAAGCTGATCACTCACAGTTTTCCAGTTGGCGTTAGAAAAAGCTGACCACTCAAAGTTTTCCAGTTGCCGTTAGAGAAAACAGACCACTCAAAGTTTTCCAGGAGCCGTTACAAAAAGCAGACCGCTCAAAGTTTTCTAGTAGTCGCTTGAAAAAACAGACCACTCAAAGTTTTCCACTTGGCGTTAGAAAAAGCTGACCACTCAATGTTTTCCGGTTGCCGTTAGAGAAAACTGATCACTCAAAGTTTTCCAATAGCCGTTAGAAAAAGCTGACCACTCAAAGTTTTCTAGTAGCCTTTAGAAAAAGCTGATCACTCAAAGTTTTCCAGTAGCCGTTAGGGGAAATAGACCACTGAAAGTTTCGCAGTAGGCGTTAGAAAAAACAGATCACTCAAAATTTTCCAGTAGCCGCTAGAAAAAACAGACCTCTCAAAGTTTCCCAGTAGCCGCTAGAAAATACAGATCATTAAAAGTTTTCCAGTAGCCGTTAGGGAAAGCAGACCACTCACAGTTTCCCAGATAGCCGTTAGAGAAAACAACACAATAATGAAGCACATTCCTTATTCGTGCACTTTTCCAACTGAAGTCAACTAAATAAAAATATTTCTCAAATGTAGTTCAGGACATTTATGTCCAGTATTTCAGTTGCTTGTTCGTAGGAAACCATTACTTGAGACGTCAGTTGCGTGTTTCTTTCTATTAGTTTTTATTTATTTTCATATTCTTTTATCGCGTTGCTTTTCTATCGTTTGTTGATATCGGTATGTGTGGTGATGTGGTTGTCATTCTAGGTTTTGGTTTTTGTTTCGGAGTTTATTCGATAGCAATATTTTTGGGCTGGTATTCAAACAGAAACAAAAAGACACAGACATAGGGTCTGTGTCTTTTTATGAAGTAAGGAAAACGAACTACTGTTCAATGCACAAAAATGTTGTGACATTACTTTTGGTAGAATAAAAGATCCGCTACGTCATGGGTGTGAACTGGATGACGCAGTAATAGATCGGAACACCACCATCGGACACTGAATTAACATTTCATCAGTTTGCTTAAAATCCTGTAGAAAACCATACTCCGTAGGCCCCGTAGGGCAATAGGCTTTAGGAACATAAAAGCTAAAACCGCTCTGTATAACGCCCTCGTAAGAACTCAATTATACTTAAGGGGCTATTAAACGACTTTTACAGATTTTAAACTGACAATCGCGTCAAAATGTGCAGTGTAAATGATTTGAAAAAAAAATATATGTTAAACTAGAACATTCTCTTAATCATTTAGTAAGTGAACATTTTTAATTATTTTCATATTATATAGTTTAATTAACACGTGAGTTTTGGACGCGGACTGCGTCCGTTCTGCATCAGTTCTGCGTCCAAAACTCTCAAAGTTTAGTCGAAAAAATTAAATAAAAGTAGTATTCTTTCAAAATTAAAAAAAAGGCGTATACTAAAAGGTAGATAATAAAATTGTCTGTAAGATGGTGTAAGTTTCGTTTAATTATACCTGGTAGATTTTGTGTGATTGTCAATGTTTTGTCCGCGTCAGACACAACTTCACGTGTTAATTAAACTATATAATATGAATATAATTAAAAATATTCACTTACTAAATGATTAAGAGAATGTTCTAGTTTAACATATATTTTTTTCAAATCATTTACACTGCACATTTTGACGCGATTGTCAGTTTAAAATCTGTAAAAGTCGTTTAATAGCCCCTTAATGCGGCTGTATTAGAAATTACTGTGCGGATTTTCAACCGACTTCAAACAAGAAGCAGGTTCTCAATTCGACTGCATGTGTTTTTTTTGTTACGCGATTTCTCCGGCAAATGTGAATCGGTTTTGAAAATTTCGATTTCGATTTTTCTTATGGATAGGATATGCCTCAGGGGTGGTCCCATATAAATTTCATCGAAATTGATTCAGCACTTTTTGAAAAATCAACAAAATCCCAAAAAAATCTACATAGACGACGTTTTAGTTTCTTTAATCCTTGGAGAGGTTCCCCTGTTTCAACTGTGTTGCCGGTTCTTAATGGATTTGGATGACAAGAAGGCAAGTACTAAAAAGTCATAAATAAAAAGTTTTTTTACAGAAAAGACAACCGCCTTCAAAATCTAAAAAGTGATAAATAACTTTAGCACAGTACACACATGACTTTAGATTTGGAAGTCGGTGGCTTTGTTCTGTTTGTTGTCTTTAATTGCCACCGACTTCCAAATCTAAAGTCATGTGTGTACTGTGCTAAAGTTATTTATCACTTTTTAGATTATGAATTCGCGGCCACTATTCGCGGGCACTATTCGCGACCACTATTCGCGGCCACTATTCGCGGCCGGCACCACACGGCTATTAATTAGAGTATCGTTAGTTTAACATCTAAAAGTTAATTTTTTATTATTCGTGTAAATATTGTAGTAGTATAAATATTTAATACTATTCTGTCATATACCTTACCGTCTTGTTCTCCAGCACTGCAGACACCTTCTTCCCATTCTCTACTGCTTCGAACTTGTCCAGCCAGCCATCCGTCTCGGCCATGGACACCAGTTCTTCGATCAGACCCTTGAAGAAGCCCTTGGTGTTGGAGCATAGCGTGACGTTGCTGCAGCTCGCCGCGTACCCAGGGTCGGTCTCCTCGTAGATGCGAGGCATGGCGGACCCTGCGTGCAACATGACTTATCAGTCTGAGACGAACATAATACTATGTGATAATACTGTCATTTATACTCGAACCATGCAAATTACACTATAATAATAAAAATCGTTTTCATGACACCACGACTTAGCGTAGGTTATTAATACGTCGCCGATTCAACATCCAACATCCATTTTTCCCAAAGACTATAAAACCTAAACTTTTAAATAAAAGGTTTAATTTTCTTTGATTTTCATACTAATAAATGCGAAAGTGAGTTTTCAAGACGTAAGCTATAGGTACTTCTTAATCCGCGCCTACGACTGCATCTAGAATCAGCGTTAATAGTTTTGTTTCTTAATATGTATTAGTTTCCTATTTTGTAAGATTATACACTATGTTAATTAACGAAAGGCATTCCCAATACTACATCGTCCATAGATACAAAAGAAAACCCATCCGAAATAAAAAAGTTTATATCATAATATGACTTTCATTTTGATTTAAATATTTGATTTTAATTTAATTATTAAAATTTTATTTTATAATTTTGATTTGAATTTGATTTTAATGATTTAATTTTAATGATAATAATAATTTTAGTTTCATTTGTATTCTTTGATTTATTATTTTTTATTTATTCACATGTATTATAATGGAATTCTAATTTTATTTTAAAATGTAATTTATGATCTGAAAATGGTAGAAATAAATGATTTTGATTTGAATTGAATTGCATAAAAATCAGATACGTAAAAGAAACAATCTGTACTTACTTGTTTGGATTTTTTTAAACTTATTTTTTGAAGTTGATTTATTTTTTAAATCTATTATTCATGTATCTACTACCTAGTTTAAGGGAACGCCTAGTTTTAGATAAACATACAGATTCAAGTTAATTTCCAAAGCTTATAGCAACATTACTTTGTGTAGTACCTATAATAATTTGAATTGTAATTACGGTACTGGTAGAAAATTTTATTTTAGTCCTACTGGAATGAATCGCGAGAATAAACGCCACCTATTGGTAAAGATATGCTCATATAGCAATAATAAAAAGAAAATATCACTAATGAACTCCATCCATCCATGTGTTCCTGTTTACACACAATAATGAAGCTGTCCTGCTGACTCCAGAAAAGATAGACGATCCGAGATGAGCCGAGATGATCTAATATTAGTCGCTGAACCCATACTGACAAAATGTCAGTATGAAACGCTTTGCAAACAGATAATTGCGCTAACTCATTCTGTTGTTTCTGTTTGCCTATCATGAAATAAATCTGAAACTGTCAGTAGAGCAAAAAGTACTATAAGTTTTACAGTAGTGTAAGTTCCATGCTTTCCAGGCCATACTCCCGAAACCATATTCAAGATAAGGTTATTCACAGCTACTTATAAGAAAAATCTGTACATATGTAAATGCACGTAGGCACTCATTGTGTTGCATTACAATGAAGTAGTATTCTGCCTAAATAATCTTTCTAAAAATACATAAACTTTATCAAAAATAGAACATATATTTTTTTCAACCACATTTGTACACCTTTTGTCTTATACGATGTTGGAGAATACTCTCCAATTCCTCCACGAGCGCACCTTTGAGCTCTTGAAGCGTGATCGAGGAAGGGTTTCAGTGTCTCACATCGTCCGAGCTTGTAAGGCTCGTAAGTCGAGGTTCGTCGAGCGTAATGAACTCACGTGCAAAATACACGTCAATTAGTACCTACACTCGGGAAAATTCTAAAGCAATTTGCTCGTATACTTTTGATTCAATTTATGTAAAGCATGTATATGAAGATTATACTGCGCACGAGGGCTCATGGTATCGTGTTAAGTAAAAGCGGTCGGTTCGTGGATGGTCACCCATCCACATTTTTACCAAAACCCGTATCTCGGAAATCACGTAAAATCGTTAGTCTTGGCTGTCATTTGTAGATCTTTGACTGTCGTTATAGGTAGTCAGAAGACAGAAAGTCTGTCAACCAGTCTTACCAAGGGGTGTCCTGTTACCCAGTAACTGGGTAGTGGAGGTCAGACATGCAATCGCTCTATGTAAAACACTGGTAGGGAAAAGGCAGGTGATGATATGAAAATATATTACGTAGGTATGTACAAATCTTCATATGTATAAGTACTTTATATAAATTGAATCCGAACTAAACGAGGACATCGCTATTTCTTTGCACGGGATATTATTATGCTAATAGGAAGTGTTGCTTCCACGAGAGAATAAATTGTATTAAAAAATACGTACGAGGTACAATCTTTTGAACGAATAGTTAGAACTAGAAAGGTCCTATTACTGCTACGAAATAAAGGCGCCAACGAAGTGTAATAGTTAACATCGATGTGTTGTTGATTGTACACTAATGATTGGATTCGCATCGTCACCATGCAGGCCTAAGTGCAAACATATTAGAATTATTTAATGCAACTATCAATTGATAAAATAAATTAGAAGAATAATGCATATGCGCCTGATCATTGCTCGTAGGGAGCAGAACTTGAACTGTGGTGTGAGTAAAAAGATGTGTACAAATAGCAATAGGAAATAAAAGACTGTAAAAGTAAACCAACGCTTGTTAAAAGACTTTTGATTGGTTTGTAGACATCATAAAGATTAGCAAAGTCTCGGTTTGTATAACGAATATCAACTCAAAATATTTAGAAGGAATTATTAAGCGCACGTAAGCTGTGATTGGTTCTGAGGTATCAACAACCATCACTGAGGCTGCAGTCTACGTGCACTCCACTACTTGTCACAATATTTATTAGTTTCAGAACTCGGGAATAAGTCATAAACTTGTACAAGTCTTATCTTGGCAACACCACTAAGAATTCTAGAGTTAAAGAACTTCTCGTTTTAGAAAAATTTCATCATCATCTGCCTAGCCTTTTCCCAACTATATTGGGGTCGGCTTCCAGTCTAACCGGATGCAGCTGAATACCTGTGTTTTACATGGAGCGACTGCCTATCAGACCTCCACAACCCAGTTACTGGGTAACACGATACCCCTTGGTATGACTGGTCAGACTTTCTGGCTTCTGACTACCCTTAACGACTGCCAAAGATCTACAAATGACAGCCGGGACCAACGGCTTTACGTGCTTTCCGAGGCACGGAGGGAACTCAGATGAAAGGGATGGTCACCCATCCACAGACCAACCGCGGCTAGCGTAGCTTAACCTTTGACCAATCGATCTGTACGGCTTTAACTTAGCTACGAGCTCCTGCGTTTTAGAAAAATTTAACCCAGAAATAACTATCTATCCGAGGGAGTAAATCACTATACCTCCAAAATGCATCGAGTAAACGAGTTATCCAAGATTAATAATAATGGCGGCCGTTACATTACCAAATACCATTGTAAACCAGTAAAATAATGTACACATAAAATCTTGCGTTACGCTTTATAAACAAATGCATTTCAATTTTAGTTGGCTTACACATCTGATTCATCATTCATTCATCAACTAGAAGGGTAACAATACCTAGTGTTGCTGCCTACTGTACGTTTGTGATCGAAGTTACATCTGAGTGTAAGCGTAAAATTGGGCAGAGATCGCACAATGTCGGGAAAGGAAGGAGAAAGAGGAAAGAAGGGAGACCTTTGCCCAGAAGTGGGACACATAAAAATAGGTTATATGAAAAAAAAAGTAAAATTATTTAAGGGATAGTACTTACACATACCATTTCTTCGAATCCGCCCTAAGTCATACTTTTGCACTTTTTCAAGCACACAAAAAAAGTGCAATGTTTCCTAGTGGTAGTGGAAGTTGTAAAAGTGCAATGTTTCCTAGTGGTAGTGGAAGTTGTAAAAGTGCAATGTTTCCTAGTGGTAGTGGAAGTTGTAAAAGTGCAATGTTTCCTAGTGGTAGTGGAAGTTGTAAAAGTGCAATGTTTCCTAGTGGTAGTGGAAGTTGTAAAAGTGCAATGTTTCCTAGTGGTAGTGGAAGTTGTAAAAGTGCAATGTTTCCTAGTGGTAGTGGAAGTTGTAAAAGTCCAATGTTTCCTAGTGGTAGTGGAAGTTGTAAAAGTGCAATGTTTCCTAGTGGTAGTGGAAGTTGTAAAAGTGCAATGTTTCCTAGTGGTAGTGGAAGTTGTAAAAGTCGCTTTTGAAGTGTATTTGACTGTTCAGCTTTTAATGCTCAAATAGTTACCTACATTGATAGCAGACTACCAGGTCCAGAGACTATCAAATCGACCAATGAGGCAGTTTCGGTAAATGCATCTCATTTGGTTATTGTAAATGGATGCTTGTACCATAAAACATCCTCACTGTAATTTTCTCTGTAGGTCCAGTTACAGCCGATCAAGTTGTGTGGTACACCTACCGAGGTTGTAGGATCAGGTACAGTCGAACAAGCTGTTTTATATGCAGGCAGGTTAGTCTCAACTACTTGTAAACAATGCGTCCGAAGTAGTCAATTCTGAAAAGTTGTTACCCACTCAATATAATGGAATTGTGGCAGTGTAGTGGAAACGCCAATATTTTTAATGTTCCTTTAAATTATATAAAATCCAAATCCTAAGGTCGCATCATCACTTAAGATTAGTTGAGTTGCGGTCAAACGAAAGCCTATTAGAATATAAATGTAGCAATTTAATTATTTTATACCTGTTTACTGTTTACTTATGTTGACGTTTTGTTATTTTTCTCTTTTAGTAATTTTTGATAACATTTTGAAATTTTGATGTTTTACATTTGCACTATAAGCATTTGCACCTGTCATGATCCCTGCACCACCTCTGGCTGACTGGACCAATACCTGGGGCATTATCTCCGCGTTTCTATCTTTTTGGTCCATAAAGATTAAAAGTATAAAGGTTTTTTGTTCTTAAAAGGTTTTGTTGTTTTATTATTATTTACTGTTTCTAATTTTATGTCAGTTTTTTTAGTATATGTTTTGTTTAGATAACTTTTCAATTTCTATTTTGTTTTATAGGTGCCAATGCCTAAAACAAACGATTGTTATTAAAAATATTGAGCAGTCGCGGCGCGCCTGGCAGTTGTCAAACATCGAAAATATTTTATAAAAAAAAAATGCATGAAAAGGTTTTATTTTAAATACTTATTAATTTTATTTTATTAAGAATTTGAAAATCAGGTCATACAGCCGGTCTGTCGCGCCGCGTTAGATGTTTCATATCAAAAATAAATTCATAAATAATAAATAGTTGCCTGTATACCTGGTGGCTTGTTCTAGTGTACGTCCTAATACTGCACTTTAAAAGCAACAATGTAATGGGTGGTTCACCGCCGTGGTTGCGGTGAGTGTCGAACAAGCGGTCACTGAAATAGTTCCCCGATGACCGGCCGGCAAGTACGCCGGACAATACGTACTTATGTACCTACTGCATCTAAATAAATGGGGCAGATGGGTTCACGATGGCCACCCGTCGTATCTCTAGTTGCCAATGCAAATAGATCAAAATAATACCCACACATTACAAATTCCGAACAACAAACAGACGAAACACTTGAAAAGTATTTCTAATTCTACCAATCACATTTAATTATATCGTAATAATTTTCAACAGAGTGCAAATAATTAAACCATTGATTTACAAAATATATTATAAATTAAACGTAATGTAATTAGTACGGTTTTACCTATGTTACAGAGACGTTTCAAATTACGGCATTGTAAGAGGTATTTATCACAACCTTTTATTAACAATAAACACATTGCTATTTACCTATGAAGTAAACACAAAACACAAATCGTAAAAATATTAAATAATAATAAACTAAATTATTTCGCATGTGTTATTGCAATCATTACGACGGTAGTAAAAATACACGAAAAACACACAAAATTCGCCTCTTTATGAGATTTAAATTCACTGCTTTGAATAGCCTAAATTAACAGAAAAGAATATTTATTAATTTTTTTTACCTTTTTTATTTACTAGATCTGCGTGTGGGCCGGCGCGTGCGCTGCGTACCGATGCGCGCGAAACGTAGCTAAATTTACATGTGCGTGAAACACTATCGAGTCTAACGTTCTATTTTCGATGTCGTGCTCCCCAGCGCCGCCTGGTGGCCGGACCTGTAAAGGCGCTGTAAACTTCAGCCGACTATTATATCGATCGTTAGAATCTATGATTGAAAGCGTTTCTTCTTGGTTTTTATGTCGGCTTTAAAATGTTCTCGTCAGTACTAAGTGATTAATGATTATAATTAAATAACCTACATTAGTCATAAACTTCAAGCTTGTTGGTCGTTCCCAAAATGTAGATCTATGTGGAGAAGAATTAACCAGAAACTCCACGGAAACTCTTTTCTATACGCGTCTACAAAATCCTGGTTACATTATTTTTGTTTCTTCTACATATGTATAAAACAATATAGGCGAAGAGCATAATACGATTTAAAAGAAACAAAGATATAAGTCATGATATTTAAGGGGGATGCGCCAGGGCAGTCCACGAAAACCAATTTGCGCCTCGATTGCGCCTCGATTGCGCCTCGATTGCGCCTCGATTGATTTCCAAATTTCCATTTTTTGCAATTTGCAGCACAGTATCAGGCTGTCTTGTAACAAAAAAAATATCACGGGAGTAACAAATATGCATATTTACAGTATTAACATCATTTACATAACTCTTCAAGTTAGAAAAGCTCGTAAACATCATAATTTTCATGAAATAGGCAGATTCGCACATAGGGGAACAACTGTGCTGGGCTGAAAATTGAAAAATACATAATCATATTTAAATTCTAGAGCTTCCACCTTAAGAGATAACTAAGATCAACTGACAGCATCAGCAACCCAGCTGTATGTCTATTCTGTTACAATCTCCCTCGGTGAACACCTAGGTGAGGTGAGCGGTCATCCGTCCCGACGACGCTAGGGATTTACAAACCACTACAATCGGATGACAGCTCACTTCATCTAGGTGTTCACCGAGGGAGATTGTAACAGAATAGCACTGCAGCTCAGGCATTTTGAAGGGAACCGAATGACCTCACACGACAACCGACCATGCTCTCAACTGCCATGCTTAATATTTAAGTCAAACACTTATTAACTTATTTAATAAATGGCTTCTAGATACTGACATTTACAACATTTAATTCCAATGCGCCAACCATGTCATCCTAACGTGATCTGTAACAAAAGCACTAAAAACAAATTTCTAAATAGCTATTTGATGGTTCTTATGGTGTTGATCAGTGATCAGGTTCGCACAGAGTGCCGGGTTCAATTTCCGAGTCGTAACAATTTGTGTGGTTATTTAGAGTCAGATTTTTTAACGCATCTCAGTTTTTGAGTACTCAAGATGACAGTCAGACAAGTCGAGACAAAATTAAAAACTCTTTATCTAAAGTTACATCCGAAATGTTGTTTTTCTCGCAGTTCTTTTGGACTAATATGAGGATTGGTACAGATATTCAACTAATCTTCGTAGATACATGTATACTAGCTTCTGCCAGTGTCTCCGTTCCCCTTGGAAGTCAATAGAAATGGAAGTAGTTTTCTGTCAGTGAAACCATTTTTATAATCAGATGTACTTCCAATGAGCATCCGAGCTGTTACATATTCATCAAACTTCAAAATTCCACGGAATAAAAAAAAAAGTATGTAATGTGTGTGCATCCCCGTTTTTTACATTTCTATGCTATGATGCATCCAATGCTCCCGACTTTCCGAAGGTTTGCTATAATATTTTAAAAAAATAATAAAGCCATTTTTATTTCGAAAACTAGACAGTAACTTACTGCAAATGCAGTAATACTTAAAACGAAAATCACAAAATGCATAGACTTCCTCTAACAACTTCCATTGTAGTCTGTCACGAGGTATCCTCCTCCAGTTTGGACCTGCTGTCAGTTGTATTTCTTCCTCCCATCGTGTAGACTGCCTTCCTCAATTCCTTTTGCCATCCGTTGGATACCATTATGTCACTACTTTGCTCCATTTTCCTATAGTGTGTCGCATCACCTGTCCACCTCCACTTTTGTTGGTAAATAAATTATAAATATTTTTAAATAGGTACACATTCTTATTTATTTTATGTCTTTGTCTTTTAATTTGGCCTGGATGAGAAGGCCTGGTGGGTTTTTTTCAAAGCACTGCCTATAATACTATGACCAGCAGTTGTCGCTTTCAGCGGCATCTGTTGAAGAGAGATATTTACTGAAACCACACTTTGCCAGAGTGCATGCTAGATCCCGGTCTCGTCTGTACAATCGATTAACAGAATAGTGCGGCTTGGGATCAAGAGATGTCGCCATTAGTAAAAGCATTTATGGAAGTTCTGGCGGAGCGTTTTGGTAAGTTTTAACACCATAGGACGATACATTGCGTCAACGTAAACATGCGCACACACACTAAAACTATGACACCAAGTAATTTCACTAAATAAAAGAACTAAGAAGTCTCAAATTATGTTTACGTGTCTGGTAGATAAAATCTAAGTAGTAGCCGAATGGGATACGGAATTTAATGATTTTTAGGGTCCCGTACTAGCCCTACCCTATTACCACAGTATAAGTATTCTATTACTAAGACTTCGCTGTCTGTCCATCCGCCTGTCTTTCATCAGGCTGTATCTCGAGAACCGCGATAGCTAGACAGTTGAAATTATGGAGTATGCAATATGTGTTCAAAATAATTTAAAATGTTAAAAATTCCAGTCACTCTCAGTTCACGGTTTTATGTTCTTCTAATATCATAAAATAACGGAATACCAAATTTCAAGTCGTTCAGATCTGTGGAAGATGCTCAAATCCATTCATGAACCAGAAAAAAGCTGATAACCTTCAAACAGCTGAGCAGATTTTCTTAAATCATAGCTAAGAACACTCGATCTAATTCACTATTCAAACAAAAAAAAAAGGTCAAAGTGAAACTGGTTCAGTCGTTTGGGTGCTACGTTGTCACAGACAGACAATTTGTACACAGATACACACTTATGATTAACACCACCCCCTGTTTTCGTCGGGGTTAATAATGTATATCACTTCTCAACAATGAAAGAAATACCTTGGTAGGTAAGATTTTTTTCTACAGGATCGAAGAGGCTTTATTGACTTCTTTCTTGATACATTTTTAAGGAGATTGCACGTGTTATGTAGGTAGGTGTATTGTTTGATGGTAAAGACATCTTTCATCCTGGTGTGTAAAGGATTAAAGATCAATATAGGAAAAAGAGGAACGAAAGAAGAAAAACAACATATTTCATCACAACAATTGTTTTATTCTGTAACATGTTAAGAGTAATTCAAGAAGATAGTTAAAAGTGAACAAGTGATACGAATGACAAATAGAAGAGAATTAAAATTTAGAGTACCTACTTATTGTAAACAACCAACAAACTAAAGTAAATAATAACAAATTGATTTCACGATTTCACTATATGGACTGCTGACATTGAAAGGAAAATGAAACTTATTTGTATGTATACACACGACTCACTACGCTACTAGTCATATGGATATGTAGAAACGGAAAAGAGTTTGTGATATTATAAATACACCAACACCGGAGTAACTTAAATAAAACACCTGCAACAAAAGAAAAACTATGTTGAAAAGGTGTGCAATCATGTGCTGCAGAGCAGTCAGTTGCAAGCTACTAGGCTAGTGGCTTCCTGTAGGTAAATGTGACATCACAGGGCACTGACTGAGTATTGATTGAGTTTTGTAAAAAATATGACTGGAAATGCACAATATAAGAAATCCGCAATGCATATAGCATAAACAGAGAAACATGTTTAACATTGCAGGTTTATATTTCAGTGAAAACAGACAATACGTTATTATGTCGAATCTTGACTACATTTCAAAACTGACACGACCTTAAAACAAAAATACCATTTCTTTATTTTCGTATCCTGAGTCCAAATATTACTTAATTTCCGAGAAAAACACGTAAAATCAAAAAACATGTGATGACGTCACATATACAGTGGAATGAGGTAGTTACCTTTGCATAAGCATTTCAATGGTATAAATGAAAACATTAACGTCAAATAAGACACGTGTCAATGTCACAGGTATGAAGTGTAATAATTATGACAATGTTTTTTTGACGGATCACAGTAAAGCAAAGGATAAAACGCTATTCCACCGTAAGTAACGTAAAAATACATGCAGGTTAAAAATATGAAATGTTGTCATGTTCGATAAATGATAACCACTCACATTAAAAAACTGACAAAAACAAAATGGCGCGTTGTTACTGCATGCCGCTCCGCTCAGTCAGAGCTGCGTCAGTGGCGCACGTGTGGAGGCGCGGG
Source organism: Charanyca ferruginea (assembly GCA_947361185.1). NCBI lineage: Eukaryota > Metazoa > Arthropoda > Insecta > Lepidoptera > Noctuidae > Charanyca > Charanyca ferruginea. The sequence goes on along the minus strand of OX376055.1, from coordinate 706,806 downwards.
CGCACGACGTCGGATCAAGAAGCGCGACGTCGGCGTGTGCGGCATCGGGCGCCGGGCCCCGCAGCTACTGCCAGGGCCGGCCGACTCAGATTCAGCCGGCCCTGACTGAGAAAACACAAAAATATTAATTTACTAAAGTCCATATTACACGGATAAATTTCTGTTCAATATTGCTTTTAATTACATTCTTCAATGGCATTGAGACATCTAAATACATTTCAATGCGATTGCGCCATCCCATTGAAAGCTAAGTTTCACACAATAATATTGCTCATTGGTCAATGGTGTGAAAAATGGGAACATTGAATATCATTTAAATGATTTACGTGTATATTGGTAAGTAAGTCGTTCAATGTGCAATGTTCAATGCTTTTCAATGGAATTGTTTCAATTTGGTTGATCCGTGTAATATCGCCTTAATTGAAGACGTTTAGAACCACGTGTATGTAAGCATGGGTCTTTGTAAACGCCACAGAGGATGTTCGTAGTGTCTGGAAAAATAAACTGATGACTGAGGAATGCAGATCTTCACTGTGGAAAATATACATTTCAATGAGTCTATACAATTAGGGCGCGTTCAGACAAGCGCGATTTTATTTCCTCCTCGCGTACCCATCGCTCCCTCTTTAGAAACATTGAAATTAAATGCTTCTCCTTTGCAATATAAAGTTTAAAATATATCGATATAAAATATGCTCTGCTCAGGCGCCGCGCAATCTCGAGGCGTGCGCTGCGCTGTTACTACGCGACTGCTGAGCGAGCGCGCGTATTTTATATCGATTTATTTTACTTTATATTGCAAAGGAGAAGCATTTAATTCCAATGTTTCTAAAGAGGAAGCGATGCGTAGGTACAATACGGTCAACGTAACTTGGCGCGTCTGAAGTTAGCTGTTTGGCTGCGCAATGGAACTTTTAGGAACGAAATTGTCTACTGCGCAGCTAATCGGCTAACTTCAGACGCGCCAAGTTACGTTGACCGTACTGTACGCGACGCGCGCGCTGTGTCGAGCCGTAAAAAATATCGATCCTCTGAACCCGCCCTTAAAGGAATCCTGCTTAAATCCAATTCTGCGTTACCATTGCTTCGTTTGCATGTGACAATGATCAACTGGTCAACCCTCACCTGGATCGCAGCGGTGGGTTCAGGTGCTCAACACTAGGATGAGCTCATTAAAGCTGTATTGTTCATACACACTCATGTGGCGGTATTTAACTATGTGACTATGTTCACTACAAAATTAGGGACAATTTGGAAATGAATCTGTGTGTCCTTGCTTGTAACTTAGGTACACACGGCTACACATCAAGCTATACATTTTCAGTTTAAGCTGACCTCTCATTGTAGGGAACGCCTACACATTGTAACGAAGTTTTCCTTACAATGAGAGGTCAGCTTAAACTGGAAATGTATACCTTGATGTGTAGCCGTGTGTACCTAACTGAACTAACAAGAATCCATAATTTTTTAAGCAGTTGTTGTTTTGTTGTTGAAGTGTGATTGTTGAAGTGTACGTACCATACTGCTGCAGGTCACCGGTATTTGCGGATAACTTGGCTTACTGAAAAATAAGAAAAATGAAAGATTTTATTTTTATGTAAGAATGGCAAAAATATCAGACGGACGGTAACTGGTAAGTGATCACCATGGTCCATCACCAAATCAACACCCACAAAACCAGAGGCGTGACTCTTGCTGGCCTTTATGATGACAATAAGTTTGTTTCTTGAATCGTCGTTCATGTCGTATTGGGATGGAAATTGTTTGCTTATTATGCCGGCACTTCACATGGTGTTTTTGTACAAATATTCGCCTTACTTAGATAATACAAAGTATACCCTATATATATTAAATTAAGTCTATTTTGTAGCATTAGGTTGGGTACGTAGTTGGTTGGTTTGATTGAATAAGCACGTGTTGCGACTTCGAAGAATAAGTACTAACTATGATGTTTGACTATATTAAATACAATCATGACTACCTACTTAAGAAAAAAGAATATTAATTATTTGGAAATGCTTTAAAAAAGAACAAAAGCCACGTGTTAACCAATTTCCAAGGTTTAAGAAAATGCTATACGTCAAACGAATGAGGATAATAGATATTTAAGTAAACTCTAAATATACTGTACACAATACTAATATTCATGGAAAAACAAAATCTCAATCATGGTAGCACCAGGTGAAAAGGATTAGTACAAAATGGCGGCTTTGATTAGGTATAAACATTGTAGTTATCCTTGCAAAATAATTGACACATATTAAGTAAGTCTAGACAACCAAAGAGTATATAATCACTACGTTTATAGACAACAAGTTGAGATAATATTAAAAATGCAAAAAGAATATTAATCTAATTAGGTATACTCACGTTTCGCTGCGACACCCGAATACGACGAGCGCTGCGTGTGCGCTGTTTTTTATAGTCTATCTTATGGCGATGCAAAGGAATAACATCGTAACTGAACTTTACATATCTATTTAGGACACATAATTATTTTAGTACAGATTAGTATAGTATAGATACAGGGGTGTGATTCTGTAAGACCTCATTCTAAACTTCGAATCTGAATCCGCTGTGAGTTTCTTTATTGGCATTCGAAAAACTCTGTTGATAATTCGAATTTACACTAGCGCGACCCTTGCGAGCGTGTCAGCGAGTTGAACTAAATTGACAGGGAGATTTTGACAGATAAAGTATGAGATGACGTAAGAAGTGGCATTCTGTAAGGTAATTTCCCGTCACTTCGGAGCTCCCTTCTCACTCGAACCCGATTCAAAGTGTCAAATATATCAAGGTAATTTTGAACCTTATGCGAAATAAGAGTGAATAACCATGTGCGATGCGAGTTATTGTTTGACTTTTGCAGAATCGACCTACAGAAACTTATCATTCATTGAATTTTGTGTTGGCAGTAATTGTTTGTAAAAAATATGAATGTCTCAGCTGTAAGCAGCTCTGTCATATTGAGGTTCTTCGAAATGGATAGATGTTTATTTAGTGACGAGCTGTTATTGTTTTACAATGACGAGTGATAATACTCGTAGATACTACGAGATACTACTGCTTTGGTAATAGTGCTGACCACACGCAAGCCAAGCGTCTAAAATAGATGATAAAAGTTTTTGGTATATCATACCTAAGGTCATTTTTTGTAAGCTTTGTAAGTAGGAACTTTTATCTCTTTTTCTTTCTACATTTTTCGATACTTATTCAATGCGGGAACACCCATGTTTGTATCATCAAATTGTGTCCTTAGAAATAAGTAAAACACAATCATCGTCTCGCTTAATGAAGTAAATAATCTTAAGTAAGGAGTCTAGATCATTTATATAATCATTTATATAACGTAAAAAAGAGTCTAAAAAAAAGAGTTAAGTCCGTGTGGTGTCCGACGTAAAGAATAGCACCATCCCATATCTTCCCGTGGGTATCGTAAGAGGCGACTAAGGGACTCACCAGAGAATGGGCAGCAGCGTTCTCTGTGCCTTTGTAACAACCATACTGCGATCACCAATCCGCGAGGTGGAACAAATAAGGGACTTAGGAGTTGTTTTTGACAACGCCTTGACATTTGTACCTCATGTTGAGGGCGTCGTCAAAAAGGCTTCTAGAATGCTGGGATTTGTTGTAAGGAACGTTGCTGGTTTTAAGCGCAGTCGGACAAAGATCTTGCTGTACAACTGTATCGTAGGTACTTAGTACCTTAGAATACTGCAGTACAGTTTGGAGACCACATTACTCTACGCACACCTTTCGACTGGAGCGAATACAAAAGAGATTCCTCTGGCATTTGGCATATGCCCGCGGAATTGCAAAAAGAGTACGATCATATGAAGCCCGACTATCTTATTTTACGATGGTTACATTGGAGAAACGTAGAATAATGATTGATTTCATATTCGTATATAACAACTCCGATGCAAAATTGATTGTCCACTGTTATAATCGCTATCCAAGTTTCAGTTTCGGGCTCCTGCTAGACTCCCTCGTGCTCCTATTACTGCGCAGTGGAGGGTGTAGAACCCTCCACTGCGCAGAACAATACTTGGTGCCAACTCTTTTGTTCCTCTTCTCTGCAAATTGTTAAATAGCTCCAGCGATATTGTTGACGTGCATTTTGACTCATATGCCAAGTTTCATAGGATAACTTCTAGCAATGTATTTTTTTTCATTCCTTTTTCACATTTTGTTATGTGTGTATGTAATCTTACTTTTACTGTTTATATTAGCATTACATTCCATCATATAAACTTGTTTATTTTAGTTATTATATTAATGTTATAATTTAGTGCTTGTGGCACATCTTATATGTTTATGGGGAATGCGGTGCTAACCTGTTAGAAATTGTTACACTAACCCTATGTATTGGTAAATATTAATTTAACTATTTGCAGTGTAAACAATTGTTGGTTGGTCAATAATGGAAAAATAAAAAAAATAAAACTATTTACATTTTACACATTGAAATTGACAACTATAAAAAATAAGATCTGATGCATTTCGTACGTTAGAGCTATTTGATGTATTTGTTATGGCTAATAGCCGATGTGCGGCCACATGCGGTTAAACTTAGATGTATCCTAATTATCTTCGGTTAGAATTAGGTTTAGCCTTAATCATAGCAGCTAGAACTAGGTGCAGCCGAACACCGACGTCAGAGGCAGCCCAAAGTTCGATTTGGTTAGGTTCCTTTACACCTTGCAGACAGAAATAGCACTCGCGCAGCAGGTGCTCCGTCGACCTAGCGTCGACCGTTATCTCCTGCTCATTGGTTTGGTCTCCCAAGTCCCGAGCTTGCAGGCTACACTTAAGTTTAACCAACGACTACACCTAGTTCTAGCCGTAACATATTCATTAAACCTTTCACTAACTTTAAACATAGGTACTCGTATTTTTAATAAGTTAGTTAATTTTGCAGTTCCCTTGTGCGGCGACAGAGGCCGCCACTAATTCAAAAAATGCAGTTACATGGTTGTGATTAATGTGCAGAACATTTTTTTTGTAATACCCTCAGAATATGAATTATAAATTCTAGACCATTCCATTGAAGATTTTCATCACCTACTGTAATTTTAAAGTAAGTAGATAGCAGAGTGCAGATTGTTTAGCCATAGGCCATATAGTTAATGGGTTCTGTATGCTAAATGCATACAAACCTCTACAGTACCTTCTCGAATATTGGATGTTAAATACATAAGTGCCTACGTATTTTTTTAATTCTATAACTTTGACTTTAGTTTCGGAAGTCGGCGGCTTTGGTTCTGTTTGTTGTTTATTATTGTCGCCGACTTATATAAAAATCATTACGATGACAATACATGAGATACATTTTAACTGGGACTACAGTTCCAGTTGCCGGATCCATTTAATTTTAATATTCTTCTTCCGGTGACTGGGACCTCACATAAATGAATAGGTACCAAAAATCTATTATTCATGCCAAAAACAGTACAGTCAAACGAAAAAATGTTAAAAGTAAGGATTAAAGAAAAAATATCATTTATTTATATAAACACACTTTGATTACCGTTCAAATAATTTATATTTTAAATCATACCTAGAGCTTTTTTCTTTAGTTATTACTTTAAACTTAATGTAAGTATGGAGTTTCTTGCCCATTCTTCTCCATACGAGACTACCATTTGGAATGGGCAACTAGATTCAACTAGATTCAAATTTTACAATATGACGTTCAAAAGTGCCTTTAATGGTCTAATTAAAATAAATAATTACTACCCCACTCAGAGACGTCACTTAATAATAATGAATCATTAACTTTAATTGACCATTATAACTTGGCACATGTCAACAACAATATTTTTGACTGACTGCGTTCCAAGTTATGTTGGTCAATTAAAGTTAATGATTCATTATTATTAAGTGACGTTTCTGAGCATGGCAGTTAGACTTTTGACTTTGACTTAGAAACATTTTTTCGTTTGACTGTACTGTTTTTGACTTGAACAATAGATTTTTCTTATTCATTTAAGAAAAATATTAAAATTAAATGGATCCGGCAACTGGGGCCGTGGTCCCAGTTAATTGCAGTCCCAGTTGCCCGAAGGCTCGGTTCGATTTGGTAGTACCTACTTAACCCAATTTATCAATCAGAGAGACAAACCCTAGCCATGAGGAAACCTAGATGATGATGACGATGAATTGAAATGCGGATTGCGTCAACACAGGCTTGCTTACAATTACTCATGCTTACACTTTACCGCTACTTAAGTGAGTTGATCTCATTATTCTAAAGTGTAAATGGTTCAGGTCTTAAGAAGATGATATGACAGGGCAGAAAGAAAACTGACACGAGATGACGACTTGAATAAGGGCTGGAGGATTATTTATTGTGTTGGTGGAAAGCAATATACTGGAAAACGAATTAATTATGTAAACATAATAATTATTTTCCTTATAATGGCGCGTTGGAAATATCAAAGTATTTTTCCCAGATATTCACATCATCACTGTAATAAGATATACTAAGAGATTTTCAAGAGGTATAAACATCAAAGGTTTAGCCGCCTACTGGGGATTATGAGAGTAAAGTCCATCTGTTTGCACCCAACAACCTCGTCCTGATGAGTTAATGCCTCTAAATGTTACTCGAGAGCAAGAAGCTTATAGATAAAAGTGGAGGCAACACTCTAAATACCTAAGTGAAGCCAACTGTGGGCAGACGCTCTCTTTCTGAATGCATACATAAGATAAAGAAAACACATATCATTGTCTCGTTCTTATATATATGCATTCAGAAAGAGAGCATCAGCCCACAGTTGGTTTCAATCTTTTGTTCTAAGTGTTGGCTCCATTTATACCTATTTCTTCATGCTCGTGAGCAGCGCACAAGCGCGTACTATCATCTTGTTGCTCTTATATTTATGAAAGGCATTTCAAATGATCCTTTTCGTGTTCCTCCTGTTTTAATTGAGCCGTTCTTGCTTAACAGTTAATTATCTTTGACAACGATCTCTGGAAAATAAATACCAAGCTAAGTATGTATAACTACAAGGTAATTTTCTTGGCAGGAATGAAGTACCAAACTTGGCTCGCTGGAAAGAAAAGAAAAAAAAGTCTCTGTGCCTAATGTTTGTGCTAGCGACTAGTCTTTAAGAAAATCATTAATTATACAATAGGTAAAACCAATAAATACAACATCAGCACATAACAGAGTATTACCTGGTGAGCATCTTTTATCTACCGAGGCTGCGTGTTGATCCCCGCCTCTCTGTTGGTCGGACATTGTGCAAGCGACATTTTTTCATGTATTGTCGTAAGTGTGCTAATTGCCAGGCAGGGGCCGAGTCGGGCCCCGTGTTACCACTACTCAATAATGATTTAAGAAACTGAAGTGTCATGAAAGTGGGATTTTATTCCATTTGCACTTCAAATATTAAGTGTCACCTTGAGCTGCCCTGCAAGTGATTTCGGTAAGATCCCGCCTGGCCACCTGACCTCTGAACATGCTCCAGTTATGATGTTTTCCATCATATTCAGGATTACTCATAGCAATGCTGGAGTTCTTTGTAAAAGAAGTTATAAGTATCGGATCCATAGAAATCTAAAAAACTTTCTTAAATCTATGATCGAATCTATCTTTTAAATCGGCAGGAATTTTAAAAATTAACATACCTACATTGTCCCGTGATAAAATGTGTTTTCAGCATATTTAAAACAAACAAAACGTAAATATGAATGCTTGGGCCCAGATGCTGGTGGACCAATTTATTTTTTTTATATTGTTGTTGTTTTTGTAAGGTATTTTTTATAAGTTCTTTAAGAACATTAATTAAAAATTAGAAAAAATAATAAAATGAGGTATAAAATAACAAATATAAAGTGAAACGATATCCAATAAATAATATTCCGGGAAGACGATATTTGATAATATTGACACCTGTCATTACGGAACATAATGACTCTCGCGCCGGTGTGCCGCGGAGCGTCACTTGAGCGGCACGCTGCGTAAGCGATGACGCGACGCTTATCAGCGGTTATCACCCCGCGAGCCTCGCACCTCGTGCTGCGTCCAGTCGCGCGCCCACGCTGTCGGCAAGCGCACGTGTCCGCGCCCGCTCCGCTCGCTCCCGTACCCACACCACCCGTAAGTGTCAAACACATACTTCGCTCTTAGCCGCAGCGCACATCCACTAGACAACATCTCATTACAACGGGACTACACATCATGGCGCTCAGGTTACTGGTTACTTCTTATTGTTTGTACACTTGTCGTGATCGCACTGTTACTTCACAATTTTTGGGGAAAATTGTATTTTTTCTTAAAGTTACACGTGAGTCACTGGAAACGCACCAAGGCCGCATCATCCTAAAGCAAATTTGTCGGTCTTAGTGTATCAGCTCGGATATTGTTATCGCGTTAGATGCCTCTGGCCGAGCGCGCTAGTATCGCTCGCCGTGGAATCCGTAGTTTTTCGTCACAATTTCGTAAATGTCAAACATCGGTTGTGACAGAGCCGTGAGGCTTCGTACAGTTATACGGGCGCCGATTAATAACTGAAAGTGACTGAAACTATCAGATTATTGTTTATTTATGACGACGTCACGGGTTAATGCAGTCATTAACTAATTCTGATGCCACAACTCTTATTCTGAGGATGGATCCCAGTGGCAAGTGCGTTCGTGAGATAAATGTCAGTAAGCGATACGGAGAGCCTTTGTAAACACAGTGTTAAGTGTTTGCTAGTTGTCTATGTAGGTGGTTGCTATCTGACACTCAGACGACTCTCACGCTTACGGAAATCTTATTATATTTGTTTTATGTAACTGTTGTCTTTACTCGTTTAACATAGGATGATGGGAGGTTAATGTGGCGTTTAAAATCGTATTTGAATCAATTCTCGTGAGTAGTATCTTCTGGACAGCAGCCGAACTGTGTTGTTCGCAATTAATCGGATGTTACGGCAGTTGTTATTGTGCTATTAGTTACAGTAATAGTCTATTGTGTTGCTGGTCATTAGCTTGCAGCGTCGTGAATGTCGCTACATAGTTGAACAGGCTCTATGAATACGCCGCACGAGTTGCTTAGTACTACTTGAGTATAACCTCAAACAAAGTTGCTGTAGATGTGGATGAAAGAAAACCCTTTACTTCAGACTGAAGATGCTGACACGCTAAAGAATCTATGAATGGTGTAATTACTAGAACTAGAACAGTTTTGTGGCGATGAATATTGAACAGTGCATATACCTATAATTACATATATAATTTATCGTCCTCCAACTAAAGAGTCATGTTTACTTACAAATGTAAACAAACAAACAGATTCTAACCAGTCTTGCATGTACTCTACCGTAACCGTGTGATGGCGACCGCGGGGACGAAACCGCAAAGGGGGGGGGGGAGGTCCATTCTTTTACGATTCGTTCACTAGAACAGCTGTAGTTTATCAACTATTAAAAGGTTATGATCAATAATTAACCGATTTATTCTTCGATAATAGATTTTACAACCAACTAAAGGTACTTAACCCTGCTCATTACAACACTACACATTAAGCATTCCTAGCGTCCGTTTTATAGTGCCATATCGACAATGTCTCGAAATACTCTTAGCAGCCTGCTGAATACGAGGTCTAGCAGATAGTTTCTTTTACGAATTGTTCCGTGACCATACCGTCATATGCTTACTTAGCACATTTCTTTAGTTAAGGTTTAAAAGTTCTTCTAGAATGCCAAACATGGATAAAATTTGGTTCATAGTGATAATGACGACAAGGTATGACTTTTATCTGTAATTATAATTATATAACATGGAAGTCTCATTGAAAATGAACTTCAGAAACCTTAGTTTCTGGCTGATTATGGCAGTTTTCAAAAGTCGACAGTCCCCTGTTATTATAATCTTGGAGGAGTTCTTGGATGTACCTATCGAACTACCTTTATGCACTGTCCACGAACTCCATGGTTACTTTATCAACTCATCAGAACTACTGTACTGTTAATGGTTAGTGGTACTGTTGCTGGTACTGTTCCCACCGCAACAAACGTAGTTAATAAAAGTGTTCCTATAGATACTTCTTGATGTCACAGTTTAAATCGATTGAAGCCCTATTTCCCAGCCTTTAGAAGCCTTCACAATGTTAGCCAATATCTCCTTTGTGCGCTATTATTATAAAACACAATGTGAAAGTAACGTCTGCCAAGAAAAGCCGACACTGCCCTGCGTGTCGCTGGTTCGATTGCCAGACGGAACAGATATTTGTTTGGCCTATAGGTAGTTGTTCCAGGTCTGGATGTTAATTTATGTGAGCTTATTATTATGTTTGTAAACGTACCCACGAAACATGAGAAAACTCTAGTAGAACAAACCAAGTATTGGGTATGAATGTGAATAAAGAGAGACGAAACACATAGATATGCTATAGGGCTTCAGGATGGAAGGCAATTCAGAAAAGCTGCTTATGGAGATAATGCGACTCTAAATCAATTGGTATTAGAGTAGGAGGATGAGAATGATGGAGCAGCCGTAAGAGTGACAGTCACAGTGATGCCATGTCTCTGACTGATCTTATCACTAACACGTTTGTGTTGTACGCTACAAGTCCCTAATCGCTCTTTATCAGGATTAGTTGACGATAATGGTCGGTAGTTGTTGTGATAATGCATCACTGATGGAGCTACATCTTCTTATTATCTGATTACTGATAAGCGTTTAATGTTCAGTGATGGTATGTCTCGAACACCGCTTGTGTACCGTTAATATACAAATTACCGATCTTCACACGATCACTCACTCCCTGGCGCCATTTTCACACTTCTTCTAACGCTCATTTTGTATTCTATCCGTTCGCGTAACACCTCACCTCTTAGCATTCTCACCTCAGCTGTATGCAATTGCTTTTCATTCATCTCTTTTGTGGCTCAACATGAGGCTCCTGACTTTGTGGCAATATCTTGGGCAGAGAGTTTATCCAGCCAGCGAGATTGGTGGCGAGGACCAACTTGACTGTCTGGATAAACTATTCAGCACGGTAAATAATTATGTGCTATAGGACGCTTTATCTTTCTTTGAAACTTATACAAGTTAGGTTGAGAATAAAAAATAATCATCCAGATTGTTTAGATCGTGATGAGTGGTCTTATAACGATTTCATAGAATCATCTTTAAACCCAATCCTTATCCGTATGTTAAGGTATAAGACATTTATTTCTCAATAAGAACACAATTCACTTATTATGAGAAATACAAGTTAATAGAAACTAAACATAAGAAACATACGAAGTAAGGCAGATATTAATAAATATAGTGAAGCAAGTATCCAGTTTTGTAGAACGGAAAAAATAAGTTTTTTTTTCATTTTGTGTAGGTATTAGGAACAAAAAATGTCACAATTACGTATACAGTTTTTGATAGCAAGTCCATAACAATTTCACATATTGTCTAAAAAAAATTCAGTGTGTACTTATGTACGCGCGTGAGAAGTTATACTTCTTCGAGTCACAAAATAGCAACGAAGGCAGTAAGTAGTTCAGCATGTACGTCAGAGATGGCGTTGTTTACAATTACTCCCGTGAGAATTTTGTGTGACGCTGTGCGCGCGCATCGTAAAATTTCACTCTCATCATTTTTTCATAACGCGCCTAAAGAAGTATAACTTCAAAAAATGTGAAAAGCAAGCTGTTGTTTGTTTCAGTATGTGTTTGTTAATTTTTTTATTTTATTTAATATTTTACTAGAGAATTTTATATAATATTACTAATAGTTAACATAAAGATGCGAATTATAAGTTATAAAGATAACGTAGCAGGACGTTAAAGGAAGTTGTGTAGGAAAGTAATTCCCATTTCTCTAAATTATGTAATGCCGCTGAAAATGAATTATCTTTATTCATCCTGATGTGTAAGATAGTGTATCAGTATGTGCTCAGCGTAATGTCGCTCAAATCGGTTTCGTTTACAAGTGTTTGATTATCTCAAACTACAGTTTGATTATATCTGTATCCGGCGATTGTATCTAAATACGAAACTAAACAAGCAGTAACCTTTAAACTTCTGTGACATCTTTTTTTCCTCATTACGTAAGACTCGGGAGTTCCATCTGATATTTTTCAGTTGCATCTTAAATTCTGGATTTGTGCCCGGTTAAGACGCAAACAATAAATGAACACAGATAAAAAAATGAAAACAAAGAAAATATAGATAAGTGCTACAATTACGTTAAAAAACTTATGCTTCGTGATTTCTTTAATTAAGTTATTATTGCTTTATATGGACACAATGCTTATTGTTTCTTTTTAATAAGAATGATTATTGATCTAACCAAAAATAAGTTAAGAAAATGAAAACAAAACTCCACCAAAATTCATCATTCAAATATTCGTCATTGTTATTATTTTAACAACATATTTTTGTTTTGTACAGATACACTAAAGGTCGTTTTAAGCGATTAATACACCATGTTATGTTTGGAGAAATTAACAATAAAAGCGTTTTGAAAACAACAGAGCTCTCTGAATTACAATTATGTTTCTCACTGCTACAAACTCATTATATTATTATGTAGCTGTGAACATCTATTTATTTAAACTTCATGCGTAAAAGTGCAAAGGCGGACTTAGGTATCCCTTATTCCTTAAGCATTCTACACCAGTCAACCAAGGGCTGGAGAAGAGATAACTTCATGGCAGACGCATTGTTAAAAAAGCGACAAATATTAAAAACATATAAACTATCCCAACTAGCAATTTTCTCTTGCGGATATGCTGATTTAAGAACTAAAGCGTTACAGCAGACTTACATGTGTCTACACTATGACAGTACATTTTATAAAAACATGATTGAAGGTGTTTTGTACTAAAAGAATACTAACACTTAGTCCGTGCTCTTATAGATGTGTATAAAGAATCGTTGTAACACATTTATCAGTACAGTTGTCTTACAAGTGCATTTTTATAGAGCAATTGCTCTTGAATATTATTTGCACTTAAAAAGCATATTAAAAGTACATTCTTTCTTAGTTAAGATGCATTGAGTGTTTTATAGCCATATGGCCTTAATAAATTTTTGCATAAAACTACTATAAAGCCAACAAGTTGTAAGTGTGAATGGTCTTCTCTGAATCAAATTAAAGAGAAGACAAATAATAGTAGAGCTTTATCAGAATATTTTGTCTTTTAAAATACTTTATTAAGAATGTCGGCCATTATATTTGTGTAAACAACACTAAGAGTTTGTAACAGGCATGGAGTTTGAAAAATGGAAAAGATTTAAAAATATAGGAATAAAATTAAACAAAAATACACAGACTCACAAGAAAAGTTGCTTGGTACTAGTAGCACGAACTACGATAGAAAACGACAGAGCCAGTAAATCGTTCCATGGTTCCGTACAAAAACTAGAAGATAGCAGCACTGAAGACTTTGAACTGGGAGATTTTAGTCTTAATTCTGGTTCTGACGTACTACGTTCTGTTAGTAGGTACTAACAAACAAATAGGTTTCTAACGTAATGGGCAACGATACAATTTACACTATATAATGATAAAATATTATGCCAGTACTATTGATTGCAGTATTTTTGCAGTCTGCACACCTATTATCACTTTAACGTACAGTTAAACCAAGATATTCTATGTCGCTGTAGAACTCTAAGGGTAAAAAAAAGATTTTAGTTTAATAATAAATATGATGGTTTAAAACAAAATGGTAATTTGTATGGTTTTAAAAAGAACCCTAAATTTATTAAATCGCTGCAAGTAGTTACTTTATGTAAGTGCTCAATAAGACCAGAAGGTTTAAAATAAACTTAGGTAGTGTGAAATAAAACATTTTAGTATTAAGCTTATCTTAGAGAAGAGTAATTGGGTCTTATGGCGTCAGTTTTTATTTTTACAATTAATTACTTTTTTTTTACTAATATTCTAAATACATAACGAAGTGGGCCTGTGAAAATATTTTATTTTATTCCACAAAACATTCGAAGAAAGGTACACCGCAAGTTATTTAAGTTCACACATAACTATGCAAATGAGCTTAAAGCAAATTAACTTAAATGATTACAGAAAATAAAAATACTAGGTACTAATACATAATATTTATATGAGTTGAAAATTAAACTTTTTTTTATTCTATTAACGCTCGCGCACACTCTTTCGAGCAATATAAGGGGAATTACACTTCTAAGAGCAGTCGTAAGTCCTATTTTAAGGTAGACTGGTAGAAAATGCCCAGGGAATTAAGTCCGCCTTTGTACAATGTTTATTTAAATTTTGTGCATAAAGTTTTAATAAATAAATACATATTTTCCCTCAAACCAGCCATTATAAAACCATTATAACTTATTTTGGTATTACAACAGCAGTAACAAGATTATTGTAAGTATTAAGTAATCTTCAATAAGAGCGTTATAAGTTGACTCTAAGTAAGAATTCTCTTATAAAGTGCGCCTAAATCGACACTTACATTTGTTTGTAAGTATGCTAAAAGAGTAAAAAAATATAGGTCTTGGGACACTTGTAAGTTACAATTTTGCTAGTTACACATATACTTTGTTGTATTTTGTAAATGGTATAATCTGGTCCGAAATATTTATGGTTACCTACCTATAGCTTTGCCTACCCCTTTGTGCAGTACAAGCGTTGATGTGATGTTCATCTATAGGGAGTAAGGAGAACAAGCAAACCGGCGAAATTAAGTATGTACTTAACAAAAATCCGGTGAAATCATACCTCGGGCTCCATATTAGCATATATTGTAGTCGACGTATTACCGCGGTAATGTTCTCGTTTCCCCAGAGACGCATCTCACGCAACGTTTTAGCTGTTCTGCTTTACAATAAAATTTTGGGACTTAGACATTTTTGCCTTGATTAGGTTTCTTTATATCCCCAGAGATTGTTTGCCATGCAATATTGTGTTACTACGTGGTTACTGCACCTTGCTGTAGACCAGTGTTAACACGTCTGGTTTCTGTCATCCACCTGATTTCGGTCACGTTTGTCTTTTTTTTATTATTTTAATAGACTTGCGTTTGACCGCCATTCACCTGATCTTAAGTGATAATGCGGCCTAAGGTGAAACACGCTTGCCTAGGATGAACCGGTTCACTCGTGCGTTGAAGGTACCCAGATTATACCTATCAGAAGGGAAGGAGAAGAGAATGGGGATGGGGGAATTAAATTGTGCAATTCCAAAGCACATTCTTCGAAATGTACCCTACAAAAGACCGGTAGGCTAGCAACGGTGCGGCGATGTTCAAGGCTCTGGAGCTTAGCCCTAACCAGGGAGTCGCTGTCAATGAGCCTCTTGGCACGTCTATCAATAACTTCCAACACCTCCAGTTGGTATTTTTAAATACAGGTGCACCCCCTTTTCCTTCACTTTCAAAGTCCAATGGAAAGGCATGACCGGAGCGAGAACAGGCGTAGGACCAACGGATTTACGTGCGTCCGTCGGTGGTGTCTGCCAATTTCTAAACCCCGGGCCGCTATTGAGAAATTTGGAATGGGTAAACTCTTAAACTTACCCCCTTCTGGGAATTGATCCCAAGACCACCGACTCAGTAGTCTATTACGAGACTAAATAAAGCTAGTCAAAATTATGATAATAATATATGTATAGTTTAAGTATAAATAATAACCATTATAGGGTTCATGAAAGTGCTCGTATTGTGAACGCAGAGCGTCGCAGGTTTTCGTATGACTCGTTTCAGTTACGTCACTTCTGTTTCCCTTCTTTTATTTGGAGAATGTTCCCAAAACTGTATTAAGCTGTAATGAACAGCTGACGATGCCCAAATCCGTATTATTATCGATTGAGTTTCAATGTCACGCGACCGGTAATAGGCTTAGCAGCGAGCCGAGTGTTTCGTAACGCGCTCGTGACGGTCACTGATCAATTCCTTACTTACTACTAAATTAATAGTGTTCCTACTTACTTCAATGTTATTTTAGCGGCAATCAAATTAAAATCAAAGATCTTTTGTTCAAGTAAGCGGTGAAACGTCAAAAGTTAAGAAGACTCCTGTCTGTCACCACCTCTTGGCGATTTAAATCAGGCTAAGAAGTGGGGCAACGAACTCCCCAGGAGTTTCATACGATAGCTCAACTATAGGTTAGCCAGAGATCCAGGAAATTTCGTCTACGCGACTAATGACGATATCAGTCGTAGCCTACCACAACACAGACACTAGTGACGTTAGATTTCCCGGCTCTAGAATTGAACCGAGACCTCGCATTTAGAAGCCACATTCTTACCACTAGACCAATGATACAGGAAAAAATATCATAATAATATTTGATTTCGCGCGGAAGGAAAATCTGTCACTTTTTGCACACTTGTATACACGTTCAGGTTCATTATTATTAACATACATTTTAACATTTTCCTGTTAACTATACCCACATCTCTCACTAGGTTACCCAAATATTTCCGCCGATTTCCGCCATCTATGTAAGACAAGTAATAAATTATTTTACAGGCTCAAAAATTCGACATTGATCTTTGTAATTAGGCACTGTTTAAATCTACGAAAAATTTCATTGTCACTGTGTGTTCATTAGTAAAACATCATTATCTTTGCTTGTTATATAAAACTATGTACAAATAAATAAGCAGCGTAGCTCGTATTTGTTACAGACAAGTAACGTGCAATGATCAAATATCATTATAGGAATTATAAACTTATTCAACAATGAAGCCTACTTCTAGAACCGCGAGCAAACACTATGTACTTACACTCAGATACATCTTATATAACATTAAATAGCACTCTGTACAGGAAGCACCCAACTACATCGTAAATATCATAATTATGTATTAAAGACATGCGCATACGCCACTATCCTTTGCCGCAACTGCCTATTAAGCAATAAAATCACAACTTAACGATCCACACCTCAGTGTCATTACATTCATTAAACCAGTACCTTAGGCCGCCATCTTTGAAATGCAGTCTCGTTTACAAGTGTATGTATTTAACGTAATTAGCTGACTTGAATCGGACAGTCATAAGAAAAATGACAAACACATTTGTGTGTAGTAACCGTGACTTGCTATTGGTGGGCTGTGACGCCATCGCTGATGAACCAATCAGTGGCTCCTTACGTGTGACTAGTTTACATTTTTGGCGGGATGTTTCAATACATTCATAGTGCATTTTTCAGTATAAACAGGGGAATTATTAAAGAAACGATAAATAGATTGTGTATAAAAGATGATAGACTAGAAAGAGGGTTGATACCATAGATATAGATAGACCTAGATAAACGTAAGAGCAACTACTTCGCGTGCCTAGTATCGTGCCTAGCTTACGTACAAATAAAAATTAAATTAAAAATTTAAAAAAACCCCCAACGCAAAACATAAAAGCGATTATGTAAAAAGTAAAAAATAATACTTTTGTTGAGCCATCAAATGTTTGTTCGTTGAAATGGCGCTATAATGTCGCGGCGGGGTACCGCTTAAGTAAGTCAGTCCCTCAATTTACCAGCATTTCCTACCAATTTGCTTCGATATTATCAAATTTTTGTTGCTAATCTAGTTGTTAATCTTGTTGCAAATCTAGTTACCATCAGTTCGCTATTTTAGATATTTAGTTATTGCTTTAAACTTAGCGGTACCCCGCCGCGACATTATAGCGCCATTTCAACGAACAAACATTTGATGGCTCAACAAAAGTATTATTTTTTACTTTTTACATAATCGCTTTTATGTTTTGCGTTGGGGGTTTTTTTAAATTTTTAATTTAATTTTTATTTTAAATTTTTTAAATGTAATTTAGTTTGGTTTTGTGTGGTCAGTGTGGTCACCTATAATAATATGTTTGAAAGCAAAGTAAACATCCGGTATGCGTCTAAGATCCCTACCGCAGCAAACAAAAGAGCTGATAACTTTAAAACTGCTGAACCGATTTTGATGAAACATGTCTAAGAACCATCGCTAGAGAATCTACTTTCAAATAAAAAAAACCGCATTCAAATCGGTTCACCCGTTAAAGAGCTACAGTGCCACAGACAGACACACAGACACACAGACACACAGACACGTCAAACTTATAACACCCCTCTTTTTCGTCGGGGGTTAAAAATCGTAAGTAACAAAATAAAGTAAACGTTTCCTTCCATCGGTAAGTCATTTTGTGATTCATATTATGCGTATTTCATTTTAAAAACAATTATTTTTAATCTAATACCCTCAATGGTAATACCAAATGTAAGAAAAACAAAACATTGTGACGTCATAATTGGTAGTCAAAAAATGGCACGCTTGGTTTTCATACAGATCGTGATACTATACGGTCTATCTATATCTGTGGTTGATACTGACGTGGCTGATACACACCATCACCATCTGCCTGGGCTTGCCCGACTAGAGAGAGAGAGTGCCAGTGCTTTACATGAAGCGACTGCCTATCTGACTTCCACAACTCAGTTACTGATACCCCTTAGTAAGACTGGTTGCCAGACTTTCTGACTAACCTTAACGACTGTCGAAGATCTACGAATGACAACCGGGACCAACGGTCTTGGTATACATATCTATGCTAATATTAGCAAGCTGAAGAGTTTGTTTCTTTGTTTGGTTGAACGCGCTAAGCTCAGGATCTACTGGTTCGAATTAAAAAAGTCTTTTTGGATTGGATAGTCCATTTATCGAGGAAGGCTATAGGCCCATGCAAAGCCGGGCCGGGTCGCTAGTTGTAATAGAAAATGAATTTTGCTGCGACGACCTCTAACAATAACTCGGTTACCTTATGGGCATAGATACAAAGGTGACTGTGTCAACTGACACGCGGGCAGGTTCCTAATCACTAATGTGATATGATTGAAATGTGTGGTTTCTTAGGGAGAAGACTTGCCCAGGCACTCTCACAAACTTGGTGACGATACGGTAGAAGCGCAAGCTTGTTCCCCAACAACAGGTATGCATACGGAACTGCGTCTACAAATAACCCATTTCAATTCACTGCGCACTCTCTTCACTTGCTTACTACTACATTCAGTTATAAACTGAGCAAATGACGAATTCATGCGTTTCACTCTTCAACTGTGTACACAACAGAAATGCTCAGAAGTTCCGTTGCGCATTACATACATATACCTAAGCATGGTCAGCCAAATAAATAGAATTAAAAAAAAACGTTTGCGATCAGGGACAAACTTATTCACGTATTACTCCGGCAATAAGCAATAAGAAATTTACCCAGATTCTATAATAAATAATCAGGATCAGGGGTAAAACGAGCCTTTGCTCGTTTTACTCCTGATCCTCATTATTTATTTGTAGTAAAAAGGTCTTTTAAATGTAAAAGAACCTGGGTAAATTTCTTATTTCTTATTGCCGGAGTAAGTGGCGTAAAGTTCACCTTTTGTCCTTTATACATGAAGTAGTATTGTGCTCAAATCTGTAGTCACGCGACGTGAGGGCATTGACCGTTTTCAGAGTAAGTAACGTCTCTTACGCAATGTTTGTAATACATTGTGCGTTCTCCAGCACTTGTTGATATAGCTGTTGTGGTCACTACGCATTGGTTTCGTTACGCTAGGTAGTTCTAGTTTATAGGTGTGCTGTTAAAGAATGTAGTGTACAAATGAGTTAGGTACTTGTAACACTAAGACTAATCTCCATCAGATTTTGTGTTGGTTGTTTCTGCTGCGTATCTGTAGTGTACCATCATTGGTGAAATCTATGCTGGACGAATTTATTTTCAATTTCTTATACTTTGTTGAACTGAGGGTAGTTCAACAAAAGTATAAGAAATTAAAGATCAATTATATTTTAATAATGCTTTTGTTACTAGCGTACCATTAAAACAATTTTTCGAATCAGCGTGTTCGGGACGATATAGCGGTTTTCGAATCAATGAGTTTTCTAACTGGCGTACCTCTCGTAAATTATTTCGAAATAGCGTGCGTCGAAATAACGTCATTCGAATCTTCATATCACTCCCGACGAGTTCACAGTTATGTTAGAAAATTGAGTTAGTACATCAGAGCTGCCATACCTAATTGAGACCTTGCATACAATTATTTAGAAATGACATAACGTTTACTTTAAATTGCCGGACCATAATAACACAATGACAAGCGCTAGATTGCCCGAATCAGGTGATCGGCGATTTCTTAATAATAAGTAACTTAAAAAACCCGCGTAGTGCGAGTTGGACTCCAAAACGAAGGGTTCCGTACGGTGGTGCTAAACTGCTATATTTAACACTACATACAAAACAACCCGAAAAACCACAATCAGTTGAAAGATATGTTCTACCGTACACTATATAAAACTGCAAATGTAAGTTTGTTCAGATTATAGATTTTTTGTAGATTTACCTGTAAACTGGGCCTCAAGTCTGCTATTACAATAGTGTCAGAATGGTCTATAATTGATTTCATAATTGTTGATTTTGACAAGTTTGGTAATCTACTAATATAATGGCGTCATTATGAAAATCAATGATAGACCATTTTGACACTATTGTAATAGCAGACTTGAGGCCCTGGATACTAGGGGGGATTGCTCAATATTCTTTCATTTTCACTTAAAAAAGAAGGAGGTTCTCAATTCATCTGTATGTTGTTTTTCTTTTTAATATTTGTTACGCGATTTCTCCGGCAAATGAAAAGCGATTTTAAAAATTCTTTTGATGGATAGGGTATGCCTCAAGGGTGGTCCCATATAAATTTTATCGAAATTCATTCAGCACATTTTGAAAAAAACTACAGAAAGCAAAAAAAAAAACATGGATGATGTTGTAATGTTCTCCAACCTTGTACTTTCAATCTCTGTTTTGACTGTGTGGCCGTATCTTAATGGATTTGGATGATAAGGAAGCACTAAAAAGCGAAAAATAAAAAGCTTTTTTACAAAAAAAGACAACCGCCTTCAAAATCTAAAAAGTGACAAATAACTTTAGCACATAACACACATGACTTTAGTTTCAATACAAAATATTAAACAGAGCACAGCCACCGACTTCCAAATCTAAAGTCATGAGTGTACTGTGCTAAAGTTATTTAACACTTTTTAGATTTTGAAGGCGGTTGTCTTTTATCTTAAATAACTTTAAAATTATTTATTTAAATACTAGCTTTTGCCCGAGACTTCGTCCGCGAGGATGTCGGTTATCGCGGATGCAGACAAAGTCGCAGATTAAAAGAAAAGTAGCCTATGTCCTACCCCAGGGTTCAGGCTACCTCGTACCAAATTTCATCAAAATCAGTGCAGCCGAGGCAGAGTTACTTTCGCATTTATATTTTATTTTTATTTTTTACATGAGGGATGGTACAATAGACTTATAATCATAGTATTAACATGATCTACTCAGGTATCAGATGGAGATGGCTCACAATGGAGCAGGAAATCCCGGCATTAGCATTATAAGGAGGACTACCTCAACGTGTACCACTCAGTGATCGCTATCACAGCCTCTTCCTCGCGCTCACATTGTTTGAAGTCGACTTATTTTCAGTAGGACGAGGTGCTACGGTCAGCAACAAAAGTAAAATAACACTATTAAATTTTCATATTCTCTAAAATTCACCTGAAGGAGGACATCGTCGACCGAAACGAAGGTGATGTGACGATCTGACTATATTTGCGGGGCTAACGTGGGCAGAGATCGCACAAGATCGGGAAATGACAATGCCAGATCCTGCCCCACCCATGTACAGAAAAGTAAATTAATGAAAATAATTGTAATGAATATAGAACCCTTCTATAGTAAATTGTTTTTCTTTAGAACTTGCGGATTACGAAATACTTACCCACAAAATACAAACTCATTTTACCTAAAATACAATTTAACCTATAATCAATGTCATTATTGTTTTTAGATTTAAACGGAAACCGCAAGTTCTACAGTCACTAAGACTAATGTTTAGTTATCAGCAATAAATAAACAGTAAGATGCTACATATTGCACATGACTTTTATTGAGTGGGGCAAAGTTCTATAGAGTTCCTGACATTGTCCTTTGGAAGGAGAAAGGGGGGGCCTTTGCCCAGCAGTGGGACACAAAAACAGGCCAATGCAAAAAAAGCCTCTAAAAGACACAGAAACAAATACGATTCTAGTAATACTTTACAGTATTTCATGTCATAGTCAAGAGTTTATTTTCTCTTGATTTTCTATCCTGTCCTTATTTCCATCTGCTCATGAATTATCTAATATATAAAATTCTCGTGTCACAGTTTTCGTTCCCGTACTCCTCCGAAACGGCTTGACCGATTCTGATGAAATTTTGTGTACAGTCGAACAAGCTACACTCACAATATTTTATTTTATTCCATTTTCTTATTTCGAGCACGTAGGTATCCCTGGTACCTTCGTACTAAAGATAAAAAAATAAAAGAAATAAATAAAATATTAGTGTAGCAGAAAGATGAATATTTTTGCCTGTAAACCAATTAGCTTGTTCGACTGTACATATTGGGTAGGTCTGAGAATCGGCCAACATCTATTTTTCATCCCCCTTTTTCCCCCCCTTTTCATCCCCCATCCAAATGTTCGGTAGATCGGGACAGGACAACGTCTGTCGGGTCAGCTAGTGATTTATAAATCTGAAGTGTTACTCGACTTTCGTTGCTGACCGTACTAGCACGGTGTTATAGTGGCCTTCTCCAGCATACGTTATGAAGCTGAACTCTCCAGTTTCGCACATATTTGTGAATAGTAAAAGAAAACTATTTTTCTCGTACAAGGAAATGTCTGTCGTTGTTGAGGTTGCCCGGTGGTCGAAACTCCGCCGATTCATTTATAAATACTTTTTTATATTTTTGCACTTTTCTCTTCATATGACTTTGCCCACAACTTCGTTCACGTAAATCTGACAGAATCCTAATTTTTTTTATATAAATTATAGCATTCAGTTATAACGTAGCATTCTATTGGTGAAACAATTATTGGAATCGGATGAGCAGTTTAGAGATTACCACCTCATCATCATCATCATCATTTCAGCTGAAAGACGTCCACTGCTGGACATAGGCCTCCCCCTAAATGGGGGGTTTTACCATAAACCCCCCACATACACATAAATATTACCTTTTTTTTAAATTCTCTCTATAAGACTGGCTGAGTAATAAATGCTAAAATAATTTAAATAACTACCTAAAGGATGTTAATTGACATGTACTGATAGTGAAATTTTAATGTATATTTTTTTTAATACATTATTATGACGTTATTATTTAGACCTGACATTATCATTTAATTTGTAGATTATTTAATAATGTAATTAGTCAAAGTTTCATAATGTACTTAATGTGTTCCTATATTCTGTCAATTTGCACGCCACTAGTAGAATATGTTGAGACCTTTTACTTTTTATGACTACATTATGAATGTATACACATATTCTGACAGTCTTATAGTTAACTAGCTAGTGCCCGCGTCTCCGTCTTGGTTCAATATTAGTCTGTATCAAATTTCATCAAAATCAGTTCAGTACTTTAGTCGTTAAAGCGTGACAAACGAAAAAAACTTGTTTTCGCATTTGTAATAATGACAGTATGGAAACAAAATAACTCTTCCTCCGTATCGACGCGCGACGGACTAAAATTACTAACTGGCAGTGTAAAAATCTTATTTTTGCCTTGTAGTTTCTGGACGCGGTTGTATTTTTGAAAAAAAAAAAATATATTTTTGCTTTTTTAAAAACGATAACACCATACAAATTAAGCCATCCCTTAATTTCCCACCCTTGGAAGTGGAATATTTTCATGAAATTATAATTATATATGGGGCCAATCCTAAAGAATAACATATCTATTAAAACAATAATTTTCGAAATCGTACAACACTTTAAAAAGTAACGCGTGGACAAAGGACAATACTTAATACACCTTCGTCTGTCCAGAAGTCAAATATTGGTCGCTTATCATGTGTCTCCTAATCGACAGTTGAGCTCATAATACGAGTTGAGTTCCATCTCCTTTTTTTGAAATCAGTTAAAGATTGAACTAGAGTCCTAGATAGGTATAGTTCCTCAATATAATATATTTTAGCTGTGAGCAGTTACGTTGTTCTATTCAACCAACTTAATTAGCTAATGGATCTAGTGATGGTGATCTATAGATGAGAGGATATCATCGTCAGCGCACTCTGTAGGTACATAAGTACACTAGTTTTAGGTTGCTCACTAAGTAATTAAACTAGATGTCATACTATAGTTTTTTATTTTATTTTAAGTACTTATTTGTTTGCTACAATATAATTATGTATCCACTTGTTGTAGTTTTAGGTCTTGTTCACAGAGTAATATAATATATCTATACAGCACAAACTATTTTGTAATGTGCGTCACTATCTCGTGAATAAATGGTTTTTCTTTCTTTCTTTCTTTACTATAAATGGGATACGGACAGTGATATCTATAGACGTTCCCGTCAAATTAATTTAAAGTGATAATATATTACTTAAAATCTCGTGATGAAGAATACGATTTTTTAAGTTGCCATATATCTAAATTATGTTAAATACTTTAATATTCCTGTTAATCGGAACTGTTATGTTACTGTTCCCTATCAATTGTGTTTGCACAAGAGGAAAGCTAAAACTGCTGTGAAAAGATTGACCGTGCCGCAACAGCGTGCAGCGGTTCTAGCTACAAGAATAATAACTATGAATAAACATGAGTCTTTCGCTCAGAGAGGGATGTAAAATAACTATTTATACAGTAGTTACTTTGATAACTAAGTATCTAGTCACCTAAGCCTGGCGCAACTCGCTGATCGACATCAGCCACTTTTAAGTTCTTTCTTTTAAATACCTAGCTCTTAATTATCACTTTTTTGCAAACAATGAGTGCCATGATGGTGAACTAAAGTAATAAGAAATCAGTTCTCCCTATAAATTGAACGCGAAGCCTTCTTCGACCGAGGAACTAACAACACGTTGATTAACTGTAATTACATCGGAAAATTGCTACTTTCAACACTACTCAATGTTTTTTCCTTATCCAATACATTTTCTTTGCCCCTCTCCTGCGACACAATGTCAAGCCGTATCATTTCATAAGTCTTTTTTATTTTTATTTATTTTTAACATCACGGGAAACAAATTTATCAGATCGTTTCGTAACTCATTTATCACAAACTCTTGAACAAATCTGCGTGTTAGACAAGGACAGACTAATCACGTCCATCGACTTATGTCATATCTACTAATTTTGGCACAAGAGAAATTAAACTTTATTGCGTAGTGATAGAGTTGGGTTTCATTTTTAGTGTGAGGAAGTTGCAGTGTTATGGTTTGAGGTTAGGTCAGGGTTGAGCGGTGGAGGTCGCGGTGGCTTCCGAGTTGATGGCAGTAGTGGAATTAGTAGCGATCCGACATGCACACAATGGCTGAATGACACGCCATCTTGTGACGGTCTGATTGTGCTGCAACCACACCGCGGCGAACAGATACCGCTGAGGTGCTACCGAGTGTGTTGTAGTGCGGATGTGTACCACAACTACGACTGTGTACCGTACAGACACGACCATAAATATATATACAGATTGCAAAATTCAAAAGCAATTTTCTCGTGAAATAACTATTTCAACTAGAGATAAAATCTAGTTTAGGGTACTTTGGGATCAAAAATATCCTATTCGTAACCCCATAATATTTAGGAAAAAATCGGTTTAGAATGAGACCAACTGTTTACATGTTTTTGCTCGTGACTCTCACACCCTGGATATATAATTAGCTTATTGAGGAGGAAAACGTCTTCACGTCGTTGTAGCTAATGAGCTAACATGCAGCATGCAGCTATCGTGCTATGCTAGTAGTGAAGCGTGCTATTAGCAAACGTGCTTACATGTTGTTAGCTATTAGCTTACATGTTATTAGCTATTAGCGATCTTGCTATTAGCTAAGATTCTATTAGCTAACGTGTCAACACTTCGCTCTTTTTTGTTTAACACAAGACATTTGAGTAAGGTAACCTTCATCTTGTTCATTCTACTCAACGCTGGGTGTAACGTAAATGGTAAAAATGGATAAACCGTATTTCAAATTATACACATAAGAAATTGTGTACGGTCACCAAAAAAGATAAGAAAACAGTTCGTAGGATATAGTTTGAAGTTTACTTAAAAACCAATGGACGATTTTGCATTGGTATCTAATTAAAGTAAAGCTTAATTCGACTCTGGATATTTATCTCTTTTTGGAGACTGTATATTTAAAATGTAAATTATTTTAAAAATATTAATAAAATTGGCCGCCATTTTTAATCAATATTGACATTACACTCAACAGATTATTATCAATGTTTCAAATAAGTGCATCAGCTTATCGTACCACTACACTAGCTCACGCCCGCGCCTGCATCCGCATGGTAGTCAAGTATTATCATAATACATAACCTGTGGCACTCGCCAATAGCATAGTAGATTTTTGTATTCGGATCAGGGGTGTGATTCTGTAAGATCTCATTCTAAACTTCGAATCTGAATCCGCTGTGAGTTTCTTGATTCTAAAAACTCGGTTGATAATTCGAATTTATACTAGCGCCACCCTTGCGAACGTGTCAGCGAGTTTAACTAAACTGACAGGGAGATCATGACAGATAAAGTATGAGATGACGTAAGAAGTGGCATTCTGTAAGGTAATTTCCCCGTCACTTCGACGCTTACTTCGCATTCGAACCCGATTCATTTGGCATTCAAGTGCCAAATAAGTATATCAAGGTCATTTTGAACCTTATGCGAAGTGGGAGTGGATAGCGATAGAGATGCGAGTTGTTGTTTGAATTTCACAGAAACGACCTACTGCAGTGCTATTCTGTAAGAAATCATCACAAAATTCGAATCTTATCTTATTTCCGATTTCACTTACCTGAAGTGAAAAATATTTGGTATTCGCTAAAATTGTTACGTAAAAATAGTTCGCTTTACCTATGTTTTCACTTAGTTGCGCAAGCGTAGTTTTTATCGAGTTACCTAAAACAGTTTTCACCGCGGAATCGGAAGTGAGCACTGAAGTGAGTGCTTCCAGAAGCCTATGAAGTAAAATCATAAGTAAAAAGTAGTAAAATAAGCATGTTGTAGTGAATGCTTGACATTTGAAGCCAAGATAAAATATGGACACCTAAATTCTCACGTGGGTAAGTGCACTCACTTGGTCCAATTTAAAGATAACTTATGGCTTATTTAGGAGACCCTTTCACCACGATGTGATGGGTTTTGAGAAATCAAAGTCAAATCATTTATTTCAATTAGACCATTAAGGGGCTATTAAACGACTTTTACAGATTTTAAACTGACAATCACGTCAAAATGTGCAGTGTAAATGATTTGAAAAAAATATATGTTAACTAGAACATTCTCTTAATCATATAGAAAGTGAATATTTTTGATTAAGTTCATATTAAATAGTTTAATTAACTCGTGAAGTTGTATCTGACGCGGACAAAACATTGACAATCACACAAAATCTACCAGGTATAATTATCCGAAACTTACACTATCTTACAGACAATTTTATTATCAATCTTTTAGTATACGCCTTTTTTTAATTTTGAAAGAATACTACTTTTATTTAATTTTTTCGACTAAATTTTGAAAGATTTGGACGCAGACTGCGTCCGTTCTGCATCAGTTTTGCGTCCAAAACTCTCAAAGTATATAGATAATAAAATTGTCTGTAAGATGGTGTAAGTTTCGTTTAATTATACCTGGCAGATTTTGAGTGATTGTCAATGTTTTGTCCGCGTTAGACACAACTTCACGTATTAATTAAACTATATAATATGAATATAATTAAAAATATTCACTTACTAAGTGATTAAGAGAATGTTCTAGTTTAACATATATTTTTTTTCAAATCATTTACACTGCACATTTTGACGTGATTGTCAGTTTAAAATCTGTAAAAGTCGTTTAATAGCCCCTTAAAAGGCACTTTTGAACGTCATATAAAAAAATATAAAGTTGATTCTAGTTTCCCATTGGAGAAGGATATTATATTGAGAACAGGATGGTTAATTACTAATCAAACCTCCATCTCGTTTTAGCGACTATTTTATTTTATTTGGGGGCTAATATAAGAAATTTCGTACTCTCACTGAATAAGCATCCGAAATATTCTTAATTATATTTATTTTAACTAAGTCGTGTAAATAAAAGCGTACGTAGTACTATTAAGTATTCTGTGAAAAGTGCTGTAAATATGTAAATAAAAGTTTCTTTACTTTGCATACAAAAATGATATTATTAAAAAAGACTTTTCTTTTGTTTCATGTAGCTACAAAAGCAAACTTAAATAGGTAAAGTATTTTTTCTTTCATTAATTAGGCATAAGTAATCAAAATCAGACATACAGATCCCAGACTCAAAGTTCGTGTTGACTTGTGTTATCAGTACAGATATGTATTAAGCATACACCAGAGCAAACATATCACTAATATCAAATAGTACAAGTCAAACAACTAAACCAAAATTGAACGCTAGGATACAGACGCAGTGGAGGAAATAGCGGCTCAAAGCGCAGCACCGCAAACATCATTATAGTTATGTTCGGAATATGGGATTACTTTGACGACTACCTCGCAACGTATACAGGATGCACAAAGGCTTTAGAATAGGACACTTAACGTTTATACGTACTGTTCATTCGTTTAAAGGCAATTTTGATAAAACAGTGTAACACTAAGTCATTATTTATAAGTCCAATTAATAGGAGTTTTCTTGAGGTGTTTACCAGCGACTGTTCCTATATACGATGTCATTGTTAATTGGTCTAGGTCAGATAGCCTTGGCCAAAGCTTAATAGAGTGAGAGCCCGTGAACGCCAGACCTTCGTGATTTTATAAAAGTTGAAAGTTTCTCAGCGCATGCTCCCAACACAGGTAAGAACGCTAGCTACAACCCGGGAGTCTTTAAGTCAAGAGTGAATAGGTTACTTCTAGGCAAGCGTGCTCCATCTTAGACCGCATCATCGCTTCCCATCAGGTGAGATAGTGGTCAAACGCATGCCTATCAAATGATAAAAAAAAAAAAAAAAAAGAACGATGGACAATCATGAAGTTTGGGTGATCGTGGCTTTGGCAGGTAAACGGTACTAAAGGTGTGGAAAATACTAGGTAAGAAAATATAAAAAAACGCGTTTTATGATTTGATGAATTTAGCATCTTCAGCTACCCTGTATGCTTGTCTGGCAAGGGGTTGGAACTGCCAGAACTGACTGGTTGATGAGGAAACATCTTCTAATTATTACCCAAGTATGATATATAAAAAGCTTTTATTTATTTATTTATTTATTATAAGCACACCAACAGCACTGTCACTTACAATTCAAATAAAAAAACTTGAGAGGTGTCAAGGGACACCCGGATGGAACGAAGTTCCTTTCGATTAATTAGTGAAGGAATTGTAATACAATTTTATTTTTTTTAAGTTAATAATATTTTTTTTATTATTAACAAATATAATGTAATTAAAAGACAATTTAATTAAACGTGCCCGTTTATGTATCGAGCGAAATGGACTCCATATTGAGCAGTTGCTTCGATACAGGGAAGTGTAAATTTTATACCTAATAGATAAGTTTTTTAATTAAGCCAAAGTTGATTAAAACTGTGTTTGTGAATAGCTCTAATTTATTTAAATAGGTTACCTATAGCACCTATAGGTACCTACGCCTGCCTGCCTTTCTTTTTCTAGCAAAAGAGTACCTACTCACTTACCTACTTACAACTACAAATAATTCGCCAATGATAAAAGTAAGTACCACTACCTACCTAGGTACCCACCTAAGCTCCCACTGGCTTAATTTAAACCAAAACATTTTAATCAAATAAAAAAAAATATTTTTGTCGCTAGTAAAACCTAGAGAAAAGTACTCTGTGACCTAGAGCGATAAGGTGCAGTGGTTACCTACTGACGACCGCGACCGATAGAAAGCTCATGATTACCAAACCCAAACTTTCAATAGGTACCTACTAAACAAAACATAGAAGTAAGTACAGTAACTACCTACCTACCTAACCTACGTATTCTATGGCTTAATTATCGACTTAAAATTTACACTCGTTTTCACAATCCACACAGTCTCACAGTGAAAGGTGGATTTATCTCGTAGGTCGTTATCATCGGAATTATCACGCAATGATAATTCCGATGTCATTGAGGTAGGTACCGCCACTATTTGAGCGAATAAACTTAAGTACTAAACATATCGCCGTAGGTACCTAGTTCAAAGAGTTCGCCGCGCCGCCTTTAAATACATAAACATATTCTACGAAAAGCGAATTCGGACTTTATTTTGTAAACGTAAACGGTTAAAAATTGAAATTTTACCAAACTAGGTATGATAAAATTATTCTGAGAAACGTATAGGCTGGTGCCCGACCGTACAATAGGAGCTATGTGCAACCGAATTTCACGGTTAATGTGTAAAAATAAGGTTTTAATTCGCTCCAATATTTTCATAGAAAAGCGAATTAAAACCTTATTTTTACACATTAACCGTGAAATTCGGTTGCACATAGCTCCTATTGTCCGGTCGGGCACTCAGACTATGAAAGAAAAGTCAGATAGACCATGCGGAACATTGAGAGTGAAGCCAAAAAAGCAAATACAAACTCAAAAGCGAATACCAACAATCTATTAATTGTATTCGCTTTTGAATTTGTATTTGTATTTTTATTTGTTTTTATTAACGATGCGGCGTTTCGTGCTATAGTGACTTGTGGCAGTACAGCACGAAGCGCGTTGTAGGTATTCGCCTTTGAATTTGTATTTGCTTTTTTGGCTTCACTCTCAATGTTCCGCGTGGTCTATCTGACTTTTCTTTCATAGTCTGAGGAGCCGACCGGACAATAGGAGCTATGTGCAACCGAATTTCACGGTTAATGTGTAAAAATAAGGTTTTAATTCGCTCCAATATTTTCATAGAAAAGCCGCCATTCAACTAATAATGAACTCTATTTGACAGTTCCAACGATTCAATTTAGCTTATTATAGCATGTCGTGACAACTTTTCGTAAGAATTTTTTCCGTCTAGCCCCCTTTCACAACGCGCGATAAGGAACTTCGTTCCAATAGCATTTAAAC
Organism: Charanyca ferruginea; assembly: GCA_947361185.1. Taxonomy (NCBI): domain Eukaryota; kingdom Metazoa; phylum Arthropoda; class Insecta; order Lepidoptera; family Noctuidae; genus Charanyca; species Charanyca ferruginea. Next base: position 675,805 of record OX376055.1, on the reverse strand, counting down.
GTTGCCACGATGTTAAGTGTCTGGTAATGAATGACGTGATTTTTAATAATATTCTGAAGAAAATATCACAAAATTGCATTTTATTATTTGATGAATTTAGGTTGGTATTTTACACACCTTTAGTACCGTTTACCTGCCAAAGCCACGATCACCCAAACTTCATGATTGTCCATCGTTCTTACCTGTGTTGGGAGCATGCGCTGAGAAACTTTCAGCTTTTATAAAATAACGAAGGTCTGGGGTTCACGGGCTCTTAGTCTATAAGTCAAGTTCAATACAGTTAGAATTTCCTTTTGAGTCATTTGAGGATGGCATTAGTACAGTCATGTCATCCCGTACCTGACACACGCGAGGCATAATCATTGACGTCCGAGGCAGGATATACCCTCATGTATCTTCCATATGTTGCGTTTTGTAGATACGAAGTTGAAACACTTGTTTTTCCTAACATGGCAATCATTTTTCTGAATCACACCTGCAAAGATCTTGATAAGGAGAAATTGAAGGTCTAAGATCGAACTTTATTACGAAAACAAATTTTAAATATTCTAACACAACTTTAAATACCTCCGACCTTTGTACTTTGTAATGGCCCGAATTCTTGCTCAATGTTATTTAATGTGGCGTGCAGTATGGGAAGCTATCGACTATGTGACTGGTACTTTTATCGTTCGTTTATTCTTTAAAACTGACTAGTTTAACCCTTCTCGGTCCTCCGACTTTGAATCCGCAATCATGAAAATGCAAGCAGAATATTTCACGAGTAACCATGTTTCAGATGACTTTGTGAAAATTCCAATACCATTATTGTTGCTCGTGTTGTATTTTTAGAACTCGGTGCTTCTTTTTTTTAATAAGCACCGAGATATTTTTATTTCGTGTCGTGCATTAGGTTTTCACAGAAAATTACTTTGAGATTTGAAGAACGGAAAACTGCTCAGTGCGTGGTAGACTTTGTCGGTCCTTCTACGAAATCATTTTTCATTACTATTTTATTACATTATTAGTTGTTCGGAACCGCGATCTGATAACAATGAGGCGGAGGTTCCCACGGATCTGCCGCGATTGAGCCGGAGACGGTTGATTCCGCGATCATTATATTATCACTAGTGTGTTGTTTTAACTACGTAACATGATGACAATGATTAGAAAATTGTGATGATGATTAATAGCAAATAACATGTAAGAAGAGCCACAAAGGGGTGGACAGCAGTTCTGCCGTCTGCTACTAACTGTAGTAGGTGTATGTGTGCGCCGGGGATCATGCATACATTTATTATTCTGTTTGACAGTTCATTGTGGCAGTCAATGGTAGGTTTCTGTTCCATTTTCAAAATATATACGTTTTCTTGTCGATAATCAGTGAAGAAGGGTTTTTAAAGCTTTTATTTTATTTATTGTGGGGCAATAAACAGCTACAATATACAAATAACAACAATATGGCTATATGGCAATATGGCTCATTAGGAGTATTAACAATATTGCAGCCCAGTACATTATCCGCATGTTAACAAAATTTAGAGTAGGTAAAAAGTGCCACTAGATTAGCTACTCACAAATAAAATATAATTGATTATTAAAGCCTTACGTTTTGAAAGATCAATTAAACTAACTTTGAATGAGAAATCGTGTTAGCAGACACAATGCGTCTAATTTGCACAAAAGCTGATGTTGTCGTAATCACGTTATCCAGTAATTAGTTTGTGCTAGTTCAACCTCAGAGCAGTGCGACAAACAGTGGCACTCTCTGAAGACCAGCCTGAATAAACGTGTCTCATTATCGTGGCTTGACTTTTGTTCAGACTTACTGTTGCTAATAAAACTTTCCTGTTATATGCTCTAGTGAAATAACTAGTTTAGTGGCAGTTTTTCAATTTGTATCCATATACTTAATATGTATTGTATTGTTGGCGATCTATGTGGGTGGTGTACGTTCAGCAGTGGAGGGCAATAGATGATGATGATGATGATATGATGATGATGGTGATGTATTGTATTGATGTGTTGTGGTGACGTAGTAATATTATTCTGTTTAAGGTAAACTTGTATCGTAATTCGCCCTAGTTCATGTCCACGAAAAAAATATTGTTTCAATTCATTTTTTATCTCAACAAAGTAGGGACTTTCCTATTCATAGAGTATTTTCGTGTTTCAAAGCAAATTGAGCATTATGAGAACTATATTTGAATATTTCAGCAGGGTTTTGTTTGTAAAAGGGTGACCCACAACGTGCTATTATTTCGCTACGTAAATATTTCACTATAGTTCAAGAGCATGTGCTTGTTTGATGAAGGGATACAATAGGGTATTTTACTTAGTATGAGAAAAAATCTATTAATATATTATTTAGATAGTTTAGGCTATAGGGGGCTAGGGGGATAGTTTAAATGTTAGTTTTAGTTCATAAATTAACAAAATATTTCTTTTTTATTCAATTCAAAGTTTTCAGATTTTTTAATCTGTTTTATTACACCGTAAAAGAGTAGACGCCATGTTATTACGCCGTACGGTTGTGTAAACAAAAAATTGACAACTGTCAGTCAACCGATTGGCGTTTATAGGCTTATTATTTTCGTATATCCTGTCCATTGGGTTATTGGTTTTTTGACAGCTGCCATATAGTGTAATTATTCCCGATTACCATAAGGTAATCGGGAATAATTAAAGTTAACTTATGTTAACTTTAAAATGTGTTATTAAATAAATATATGACTGCCAAATCTTGTTGTATTATCTTATTTATGACCTCTTACAGACATTATGATACAGGTATGCGTATCAGTTTTTACAAAAAACATAAATATTGTTCACTAGTTGCAGCTGTCAAAAAACGATTAAACCAGTGGACAGAGAGTAGCCAACGTAATTTTTGAATTATCACATCTATTACAAATTATTTGAAGGTCAAAGTCAAAGTCAAAGTCAAATCATTTATATCAATTAGACCATTAAAAGGCACTTTTGAACGTCATATTATAAAATATGAATCTAGTTATTGTTATATTATAGAGTAGAGAATTAGAATACAGAGTAGAGTCTTATTTTAATTATTTTTTAAATTATATATAAATAATATATAATAATATTTATATTGCCGCAAAGCAATATGGAGTCCACTACGCGGCGTTTTCGTCAAACTACGCGCGAAAGAAAATTTAAAATTTAGATGCATTTTTATGGCACTTAGTTTATCGATTGAATAAAACATTTGTGTTTTTTTTTGGATTTATTTCTTCTTCTCTAATGTGTCATAGCTTGAGGCTAAAATAGTTTGTTATGTTGAATCAATTAGCGAGTTAGTGATGAACCTTTCTTGTAAATTCTGTAGTAGGATTCGCACCATCAACCTTTATTCATGTTGAAATGGATATACTCACATGTCACTGTAGTGAACTCGCAAAACATTACTACTTGTGTACAATTTGCTACAAATAATGTTTTTTAGGATCTTGAATGTACTTATTATGTTTTTTAATTTTAATTTAGAGTGTGTGACTTGGCTATCGCCTTATGTTAGGATAGTTTTAAGGAATTTAAATAAATAAATGAGGCACACTCCGGCTCGAGCCTTAAAATGTTGATCCAGGTAGTACCCTGGGTACGATAGGCAAACCACGTGTCTGTCGGATTTGTGTCTCCGTTATAAACAAGAGTGTTGGCTTTTCTGTCTCAAGATGGAAATGGATGGCTTGGCATCTTTGTCTACATTTCTTTCTTTATTTTTTTTAAAAACGTTGCCCCACACTAGAAATTACTCCTGTGTCGTGGGTACGTTTACAAACATATAAACTCACATACACAAACACCTATACCCGGAACAACTATCTATAGGCCATACAAATATTTGTTACGTACGGGAATCGAACCCGCGTCACGCAGCGCAGCAGTCGATCAACCACTGCACCAAACGTGCCGTCATAGTCAGAGTCGCGAGTATAAGCAGGTATGCTAGTTTATAATTAAATGATGAACTTCTATTCGTAACCCACGAATGTAATTGTTTCATTTGTTATCTCTTGAAAAAGATTAAAACATTGATTTTGGTTCTTAACTTGTGTTCAATCGAAATGCGTGACAAGTATTAACAATTTAGTACAAATGTAGTATCGAAGCGATAAACTATCGACGTTTCATTGACGACCATTTTCACATTATCTTGTTGGTACCTAATTACACTAATTACAAATAACACACAAGTGTTTGTTATTGTTGATCATTGAATGTTATTGTGTTACTAATGAAAAATACTTCTTCTACTTAAGCATATTATCTGATATTACAGTACAGGACTGCACCTATTTCCATTAAGTAGTGTAATAAAGTGACTATTTTCATTAATACAATAGTAGTTATCTCCAGTATTTCCGAAGCGCTTGTAAGTGTGAATGAAGCATTTGAAATGCCCTTACTCGGAACCCGGTAACTAATTACAGTAGAAAATGCATTATGGGGTCGTCTTACACTACCTGTTGGATGCAGAGCTTCATTGAATGCAGTTCAGTCTATGGACCGTTCAGTAGTTACAGTTGCTTAGTATCCAGGGCTCTATTGTGTTCAGCTTTATAAGCAGACATCCGACCACTAATTCCGCGCTGATATTTGTTACCCATAGGACCGAACGTATGTGTCATATCACTGAGCTATTTCCCCATTTCCCACTAGAAATAATAACTGACTTATTATAATGGAATCTAATATATAAAATTCTCGTGTCACAGTTTTCGTTCCCGAACTGCTCCGAAACGGCTTGACCGATTCTGATGAAATTTTTTGTGCATATTGGGTAGGTCTGAGAATAGGCCAGCATCTATTTTTCATCCCCTTTTTTCACCCCTTTTTCATCCCCCATTAGGTCGATCGGGACAGGACAACGTCTGTCGGGTCAGCTAGTATACTATATCTATCTAATATAAAGATATCTCGTGTCATAGTGTTCGTTTGACCGGATTTTTATGTTTTTTTTGTGTATATTTGTTAGGTCTGAGAATAGGTTGTAAGCTATTATTATATTTGTTTATTAACCGACTTCAAAAAGTAGGAGGTTATCAGTTCGAATGTTTATATTCTTTTTGATGTATGTTCGGGCATAGCTCTGTCATATATAGACGGATTTGCAAAATTATTTTTTTTGTTTAAAGTGGTTTATTCCGAAATGGTCCCATATAAATTTTACCAAAATTGATACAGCCCTTTTTGAGAAAATCAACAAATTCCCAAAAAAATTACTTAGACAATGTTTTAGTTTCTTCAATCTTTGGAGGACTTACAATCTCTTTTAAGTATGTCGCCGTATAAAAAGTTTATTCAAAAAAAAGAAAACCGCCTTCGAAAACTAAAAAGTGAAAAATAACTTTAGCACAGAACACACATTACTTTACTTTCGGAAGTCGGTGGCAATACAAAACAACAAACACAAAAGCCACGTTTAACTATATATAAAAAGAGGAATCTCATAGCTCAACAGTCAAAGTCAAAGACAAATCATTTATTTCAATTAGACCATAAAAAGGCCCTTTTGAACGTCATTAGTCATTTATTCATTAACAAGAAAATTGTATCTAAATTTACATTACACTATTTCAGAATATACAATAAAATAATTACATTTGAATTTTAAATAATAATTACATCAATAATTAAAAAATTATAAATATTTATACATTTCGTCAATACCATGTCAACAACCATTTCTACACATAAATTAAATAATATGGTCAACCTTAAAATGTTTCATTAAAACAATATAATAATAATTGAAACATAAATTAGCAATTATTGATAGAATGAATTAAAAATAATAATATTAAATGTATACTTTTATAAATAAATCAGTATGAATTAACATTTAATAAAATTTAGCAACCCAAGATTATTTCAATAAAATGTATATTTTCTGTCAAATAAAATTACAGTTCTTCTACAGCATATATATACACTTGTTCAATAGGAATGTTTTTAGTTTTAATTTGAAAGTGCTACTGTAGGCAGCACTTTTAATGTCTAAAGGCAACCTGTTGAATAATTTTACAGTCATAAAATAAAAAAAAATAAGTTGCCCTTTCCAAAAGGTAATTTCGTAATACATAATTAGAATAATAATAATTTTACGTGAACAGTGTTCAAAAGGCACATTGTTTCGTTAAATGGACTTTAATCAAACTTTGCAGAGTCAGTACCTGAGTTTAAGTTAATATTATGATACTTATTGAAATTAATAAGGCACGCTTACCCTAACCTGCACTATTCACCTCACTAAACCAATACAAAACCTCTGGCTGTGAAATATAAAACAGTCTGCAAAGCTTTGCAGGCCTTAATTAGAGACTCTCTGAATAAATTATGTTTTGAGCAATACTTTTATGAGTAAAAAGAATATTTTTGAGAAGCTGCGCTGGTGGCCATTCTTGATGTTTGTAAATAAATAATTAGATATCTTCTGTTTGTGGAGCTCAGACGGTACTGAGGTGTAAAAAAAAATTGCATTTTTGTAAAACACTGGACCGTACAACCAAAAATTTTAAAAGCTATATTTTTTCTTAGCTATAAGTTTTGACTTTGCTACGATTAGTTAAATATAGATAACCAAAAAACTATACTTATACTTACTTATAAGCCACTCTATTTCACCTCAAATTCGCTGGCGTAATATTTTTTACTGATCAGTTCTAGTGGCACAGTCGTCTACTTATGGTACTCGCGATCAAATACGAAGCCGATCTAGGCCACGTGCAAACAATCGTTCAGAAAATATTAATTATGTTGTAAGGTAACAATTTGTTCGTACAATATTGTTGGTCCTTCGAACCTCTGATTTCCCAAAGCGGTGAGAAGGTCAGAAGAACTTGCCATGTAAAATTAAATACGATACCGATTGACAGTTATAGGGTAGGTTCTTAGGTGTACGAAGTAAAGGGACTGCTCATAGAATCAGATACGTCTGTGTCAGTTAGAATTGGGTACATTTTATAAATAAGAGAGTTCCATTGCATGTAACATTTATAATATTATAAAATTTGCTTTTGAAATACTTACTACCGTTTTTGCTGTAATAGCAGCCAAGCTTGGCAAAATGTTTCGCTTTACTTCTAAACAGAATGCAGTAGCGTGCGTTGGCTACGTGTGCCGTCGCTTGCGTTCAGTTCCCATTTCTATGCAAAACGTAGCTTGTATTGTCACAGGGTGGAAAAGGAATGCCATTCCCTTTGTTCAATAATTCCGAGCTCCGTTCTTTAGGATTTATTGAATACAGCTTCAAGTTACGGTTCTTGTTGCATTACCCGGAGGTACTGTAGTAGATGACTGCAGTGCATTAATATATTTCGTTCTGAGAAAAATTACAAATATCAGAATACAAATGAATGTACCCATCAACAAATTAAGTCTTTCGAGTCAACTTATAGGGCCGAAGGACCGAATTGTTTTTCTAAACGGGTGTCGAAGCAATTTTTTTCATTGTACTTCTTATCAAACAACTAAAATTTGCATACAGTCTTGCTAATTATCAAATTCTTATTAAGAATTTTAAATAAATTGTGTAGGGAAAATTGGAAATTAGTTTTTTTTTTCACGCTATGCATTTTATTGATGCCAAGTTTTTTAAGATTGCTTTTGTTACAAAGAACCTTCAGGTGTTTACAATGTTGTGAAAATTTGTACTGTCTATGCTATTGTAAGAGCTACTGCCATAAGCTCCTGGTACCAGCGGGACAGACACGCAAGGAGCTTACATGTTATTGTTCGAGAGACTTCTGATGTACCCTCGGGTGTTCTGAACATCTATTATTTGGAGCATTGTGAACGGTAAATAAACCGATTCGCTGTCAAAGGTATTGTAAAACATATTAAGCTGTGTGCAGACTGGTCAAGGTTGTATAGTAGATGGGCTGCTGGTCGCTTTGTATACTAAGACAGTTTTCTTGTATGATAGTCTGCAGCGTGTTGGTGTAGGTATGCGAAGTCTAAATTATCATTGTGATAGCTTTTTATATTACTTTCTGTTGTCTTTTTGGCGAAAATGGCAATGCTTTGCGAATTGTCTGTTGTCTGAGTGTCTAACACACATATTTCACTGTTTTTTTTTATTTCGTTTAATAACAATAATGGCAAAACTTCTCGTTTGTGTGGCCTCTAAAATAGATTTCGGTAGATGCTCAACTAAAGCTATCTATTTTTTTATATTCTAATAGGCTTGCGTTTGGCCGCAACTCACCAGACCTAAGTGATGATTCGGCCTAAGGTGGAGCACACTTGCCTAGGATGAATTGGTTCACTCGTGCTTTGAAGATACCCAGATTATACTTATCGGGGACAGAGAGGCGGGCAATGTATTCCACAGTCAGCTCGCACAAAAAGCGCTTGGTTCGAGACTGTGAAACTTCAACCATATAACGGTGACGCTTCGCCGTATCTCTGTTAGTCCGATGCTGGAATTCCGAAGCACACTCTCCGAAATGTAATCGATAAAAAATGATCAATTTTTTAGTTGCCAGCTACAAACGAGTGGCAGTGTAACATACTGTACCCTGTTCACAATAAGATTAGACATCTACAATAGTTATTTGTTATACAAGAGTGCAAAGTTGCTTTTTAACCGCGTGTTCAATTTTGATGACCGAGCAAGCGAAGGATTCTAAAATTGAATCACGAGCGCAGCGAGTGATTCAAAATTAGAATCCTGAGCGTTAGCGAGGGAATCAAAAGAGCACGAGGTGAAAAATCTTTGCACTCGAGTGCAACACGTAACTTTTCATTCCACCTCAGCGAGGAAATGACTAAATGCAAAAAAAAAACGTTTTCATCCCACCATCTCGGAAAGAGTATTTTTAATCTTCAATATCTGAGTGGAAAAGCCGTTTTTATTCTCTAGAGGATAAAGTAAATTTATCTTCAATATCTGAGTGAAAAGCCATTTTTTTTCTCTAGAGGATAAAGTAAATTGAATTTAGAACATCGTGTGCACTAAGTTTGTGAATTAAAAAAAAACATTAAACCTATTTACTGCTACCTATGGTGCCGAATATATCATACAACTTTTTTTTAATTTGTTAAAAACTCAGACTTTGTAAACGTTTTTTTTTTGCATTTAGTCATTTCCTCGCTGAGGTGGAATGAAAAGTTACGTGTTGCACTCGAGTGCAAAGATTTTTCACCTCGTGCTCTTTTGATTCCCTCGCTAACGCTCAGGATTCTAATTTTGAATCACTCGCTGCGCTCGTGATTCAATTTTAGAATCCTTCGCTTGCTCGGTCATCAAAATTGAACACGCGGTTAAAAAGCAACTTTGCACTCTTGTATAACAAATAACTATTACAAAGTCTGAGTTTTTAACAAATTAAAAAAAAGTTGTATGATATATTCGGCACCATAGAGGTAGCAGTAAATAGGTTTAATGTTTTTTTTTAATTCACAAACTTAGTGCACACGATGTTCTAAATTCAATTTACTTTATCCTCTAGAGAATAAAAACGGCCTTTCCACTCAGATATTGAAGATAAATTTACTTTATCCTCTAGAGAATAAAAACGGCTTTTCCACTCAGATATTGAAGATTAAAAATACTCTTTCCGAGATGGTGGGATGAAAAAACCTTTTTTACAGTCCGTTCAAACGATTTTGACTTATATTGCGTTGGTAGCATGACAAATGGCAACTGCAGTAAACAGTTGTTATTGTAACCACCTTTTTGCCTCTAATGTCATCCTTAAGCCTACAGAATAGAAGTCAAAATCAGTTGAAGGGACTGTAAAAAAGGTTTGTGTTTATGTCTAATCTTATTGTGAACAGGGTATAGCTACATTACAACGCGAAGGACGCTCGTGTCAGCTGACACTTCCCACGACCACTCGACCAGACATCGTGTAGTATCCGGCTGTCATTCCACATTTGTCTGTTCACAATATTATGTTCACTGTGGAAGTTATTGTAGACCTTGGGTTTTGATTCACAAATTGCATTAAAGCATGTAATCTTTTCAGCCCTGTCACCAGAGATGTGGACGTCCATTGTTCTCTTTGTATAGAAATATATAAGTACCATCGGATGAAGTAGTAATGATTCATATGTGCTGACCATGCACTAACATGGAGCGGATAAAATATAATAATTTATGCAATAAAGACACCACCACCTTGTTTTTAAAGACATTTCTAAGCGGCTGGTCGACTCTTCACGTGACCAGAGGGCTGGCCTTTTCTTGGGCCAAAGAATTAGCATTGCCATTCAACGTGGTAATGCTGCTAGCCTTCTGGGCACTTGTCCCATTGTGAGCGATGCGGACGAGTTTTTTGATGCCCTGTGAGCCCTCCATTGTACATAATATATATATTTTAATTTACTTTTAAGTTTTGTACACATTTATGCAATTGTATATAAATAGCGAATTTTAAAAGCCCTCATCGGCTGATTGTTCTATAAAAACTGAATTCTTAAAAGAACATTTTTCTAACACGCATTAATAAAAACTTGAGTATTAAAAATAACAGGAATTTTAGGGCAGCAATTCTAGTGCAGATTGAATTAAAGCATTTCAGTTAAAATATTCAATATATCAAGTGCTTTCTACTAGTCGAGTTATGAAATGGAAGCAGACGGGCAGGCTTTCGCACTCACAGTCGATATTTATAACCGAACCGTACATTATACGGCACATTACATCACTTCCGCAGCCAACACTACACACGAGAATTTTAATCATTCAGTTCACGAATATCATAATAATGTTGAATAGGTAGTTAACTAGTGTTCTTACTGCAGCAGATAAACGGATTTACTAGAAGGATTTGGAAGTCTGTGGCTTCGTATTAATAAGATTACGATTGGATAGTGCCTTTGGTATTATAAGATAGTTGTAGTAGGTGTAATGGTGTTTTTCTTTTCTTTTGCCCTGTTGATGATGACCCATGTCACAAGTATCGGTACCGATCAGCTAATAAGCAGATTGTATTATTAGTAGCATTTTATTCAAATATCCGTAACAAGGTATAAATAAAGTGAACGCATTCTTGCTTAAATGTAAATTATATTCCTGCTATGTTATTCTGTAAGAACTCACTCCAGTTCTCACTTCTGATTCCGCGGTGAATACTGTTTTAGGTAGGTAGGTAGGTTAGTCTGTAACTCGATAAAAACTATGCTAGCACCACGAAGTGACAACATAGGTGAAGCGAACTATTATTTCGTTCCTATTTAAGCGAATACCAAATACTTTTCACTTCAGGTAAGTGAAATCGGAAATGAGATAGGATTCGAATTTGCGAGTGAATTTTTACAGAATTGACTGGCAGAACTGGGTAATCCTGTGTGTCAGATCAGAAGAGCTCAAATAGTCTAACGAAATAATAATAAATAGGTAATCAAAGAACTATTATGGAAGTGTAAATGTAGCATTACTCTTAGTTTCGAATTTCGCTAAGTAGGTACCTATTTAATGTAGGTCAAATTTGTATAGATACATAGACATACTTCATCATCATGTCAATCTTTAGACATACTTACTTTATTACAATTACTTATGCACAGTATCTTCGTTGGACATACTGTGGGGAGCATACTTGAGAATTCTCTTACAATATGTGAAGTTCATAGATGTTAAGGAAATGGTAACATTTGGATATAAAAGCTAGTTTTATTGTATTTTATGGACACACTATATCTTTACGTCTTTAATTTCAGTGTTGAGTAGCGTGTTGTTTTAATACAATACCCATTGTAAATAGCTGTCGATTTGATAATACTTCACAAGATTTGTATAGGAGGTTAGTAGGAAAAAGAAAAAGGCGGAAAGTAGACACGTTCCGAATCGCCCTCTGTTTGCACATTTATAGCGAAGTAAACTTATGTGTGAAACATAGAGTAACTTTTAAAAACCAATATCAACTTAGATACTAATTCTTTTATTCAAATTTTGTGTATGTTGTGGTTTTTGCTATTTTATTGTTAAGATAAACATTGGTTATTTGTGAGAACTGTGCAATAATGAGCATACAGTGTTGAGGTAGTGCCAGTCGATGTGTGCTTGCGCATCAAAAACTTAAAGAATTTGTCATGTTCGCGTATAGAGTAAGTGAATTATGTTGAAGCCATTTATTAACAGCATTGACAACATTTACCAGCCTATATAGTTTTTCACTGAGTCAGCTAAAAATAGAAGAGCAGTGTTGTCAGTTCAACAAATGCCGTAATTTATGTTACAAATATAATTTATGACAAATACCAACAGGGCAGTAGGTTTCGTGGTTGCAAGCGCGGCTTAGCGCGGGGTTCTGGGTTCGATACCCAGGCCGGTCAAAGTGTTATAGAGTTTCTCCATTAGCAACTTCTCAGTAACACTCCGGAGTTTGAAAGTTGAGGGTGTAACACCCTCGTACCTCGGCAAGCACGTAATGCCGTTAGTCCTGGGCTTGACCTCTATTGGGTCGTGTCAGATTCCTGTCTCATCGGAATGTGATACCTAGCTTTTAAATAGTTTCAACTATAATAGCTTCAATAGCCTCTGATACCTAATGACTTCAAGCTTGTATTGCAACACTTGTATAATAGAAACCGTGTCAAAGCATTGGCGAGGTCCAGGAAGGTTCATATTGTGTGGTTACAATTATTAAGTTCTTGTGTTAGATAGTCAGTCAGTTGATGTTTGGCATCATCTGTATTAGGCTCCATCATCATCTCACCCTTTGGTGGCCTCTACTGGGCATAGGTTTTAGGCTTAGGACATACAAACTGCTGCTTGGATAAAATAGATTTATTCAACAAATATTTGTAAGGCTATTTATTTGTATTTCTGTCTAATATTTTAAATATTAATAATTTGTCACTAGATCTTGATTGCCTGATTTATAAACTGGGACAACAATAACTTTATTAGGTACTCGAGAAAAATGTAGATAAACAGTTTTGGAAAATATAAGTTAGTGGCGGCACCAGAATTGGCCTGAACTATTTGATATATTATCTCAGCCAAGTTGCATGGTCTAAATGCAGTACTTGAGCGCATTCAAAAGATTGCAACATTTATTGATAAATTATTTTTGGCATTTACTTCATTTTCGGCCGCGTCTAAAGATACGTAGGTATATCGTAATGTTTGGTTTGCGATATTCATGAAAACAATGATTGGTGTCACAGTCGGCTTCCTCTGACGTCAGAGGATGAAAAATAACTTATTAAAAATACATATGCTGCTTAATCTGGCTGCAAATTTTGGGATAATTCGGCTAATTAGTGGGTGACGGAGCCTTTAAAAATGTTTATCAAACATGTTTATTTTGAAGTTTCTGACAATAGGATCATCGTTAAATAAAATGATATATTCAATAGTTCGGTTATTGCCTTATGTAAATATGATCAAAGCTTTCACCTCTAGGGACCACAGCCGACTCTGTAACTCCTGCAAATCTAAACACATCAAGCACCTGATACATTCTCTTATTCCCAGCTCAGCATTATATTAAATTCCTGCATATATTTCGTTTGCATTCTTTGCAAGTAAAACTTAAATTGGCGTCCCAAAGGTAATATATTTCTTCAAAGAGCTCCGAGTTCTGACTGGAGGATAGAGATCTTTAGAAAGGTAACATCTTTTAAAAGTTCTCTATAATAATTTAATAAAATAATCTTCTACCGCAGTGGAACTAATTCCAGGAAATGTTTAAAGTCTTCACTTTAATTCAATATCTGTGGCATTTTCAAGACTCGTTCAAAAAGTTCAAGTCTGTCAATTCCTTTTCTCATTATGCAAGTTGTCATGAAAATATCCAGGATTAGAGTCTTAAATAAAAAATCTAGTTTGCTTTCAACTTGGCATGATTAAGCTCGGTCGTCGCCGAGCCCGACTTTTTATTAGAAATTAACTTTCGTGTTCAAGTCGACCATTGTTTAGGGTTCCGTATCCAAAGGGAGTCTAGCAAACCTCGTTACTAAGCCTCCGCTGTTCCTCCGTCTGTCTGTCAGCAGGCGTGTCTTTTGAACCGTAATAGGTCATCATCATAATTAGGTATCCCCCAAGGGGGGATTTAGCCGATGCATGTTGGCGATCGCAGTAGGTGTTATGGTACTCAGAAGGACGCTGCTGCCCATCCTCTGGTCAATATCCCTCTGTCGCATTCTACGACACCTACGGGCAGAAATGGGGTGGTGCTATTCGCGGCCGGCCCCACGCGTCATCCGTAATAGGCAGTCACTTGAAATTTTCACACCATGTGTAGTACCTACTGTGGCGGCTATAAAAATAGGTACATTTACACTTTTGCTCGATGTTAGTGCGGAACTTTTCATGTGCGAGTCCAGCTCGCGCTTGACCGTTTTTTTTAGTCTATTTTGACTTCACTTCGCCTTTCGTATTACAGACGGTATCTTGCAGGAAGGCACCGACGCCATTCGGTGGGAAATGCGACAGAAGATTACAATTTTATTGAATTGAAGAGTGTTTATGCTTGTTTATATATGTAGTTTGCTTTACTCTCCCGAGGCAACCTGTAGTTAGTGATAGCTCCCACCCCCCCCCTTAATTGACATGATATTGTTGTTTTTAAGTTTTGTGTATAGGGTGACTGTTAAAGTGACCGATTCTAGACACGTGTACCTTTGAGTTACATCGGGATAACTTTCGCGGTGTGTCTGTTTCAGGGGGCCAAGTCTGCTATTTTTATAATTTCGTCACTCCAACACGATCCCATTGTCATTTTGCTAAAAGTTCGTAAACTGCTAAATTCATAATGGTCAATTATTGGTCGGTCGAAATAAAAGCAATGACTGCACAATGTCGTTCTAATGGTAGGTCACTGATCAAAGGAACTGTCAAAATTTTAGCAGATTACCGCCTAAGTCAGTCATTCAGTTGTCATTCTGTACGAGATTGTCAGTGGTTGACCATTGGAAAGTCATAATGACGCCATTATGTTAGTAGATTAACAAATTTGTCAAAATCAACAATTATGAAATCAATGATAGACCATTCTGACACTATTGTAATAGCAGACTTGAGGCCCTGGTTCAATGTGTGCGTAAATTCAAGGAGATTAAACGTTGTTTTTGTTTAACCAGCAATGTGGCGGTTATGAACCACAGATTGGGCCAATTATTAGGACAATTTTTTTCTACTAGGACACAACTATTTATTGATTTTGGAGATATTGAAAGTCAAAGCATTTTTCTTTTCATTATTAATTTTTTATTCAAACAAACATAATTCGCTGATAGGT
Source organism: Charanyca ferruginea (assembly GCA_947361185.1). NCBI lineage: Eukaryota > Metazoa > Arthropoda > Insecta > Lepidoptera > Noctuidae > Charanyca > Charanyca ferruginea. The sequence continues at coordinate 660,608 of OX376055.1, read as the reverse complement.
ACCGTGCGTTTGGTTTTTAAGCGTAGTTTCTTTGGAAAAAGTAAGTAGATACTAACTAAAAAATTAAAAAAAAAAACATTGTGACACTCAATATCTCCAGAACCAATGGATTCACCGATAATGTATTCTAGAAGATACAAAAAATAAAAAAATGGTAAAATATGTAGTTTAAATATCGGTCACTAATTAATATAAAGTCAACTTTTGCACGCTCACTGCTGAGCATAGATTTCCCCCAAAGAGACCTGCTTGGCCGATGCATGTTGGTGATCGCAGTAGGTGTTATGGTATCAGAAGGACGTTGCTCCCCATCCTCTGGTCAGGATCCCTCTGTCGTCTTTTACGACACCCAAGAGTAGAAATGGGGTGGTGCTATTCGCGGCCGACACCACACGACTACGCTTATCAATAGTCACGCTTTATATTTATTTCTGGTTAGTTAATAGCTTATCATTTCATCAAATAACGCTTTCCCACATCGAAAATTTCCATACTCCTCTTACACAACAACTTATACACAGGTTGGTACAGACAGCGTCATCAACTGCTAACCCCCTAGTCAAAGTCAAAGTCAAAGTCAATGACGCTGTCTGTACATGCCACTTCTATTCGTGCACCTGTATGAGAACACCACCATTTTGTATGTCAGGGGCTGCGCGAGCAAAACACAACACGTTTTCTAAATCAATTTCTTAAACACCTCCAATTTCCCGCAGGAAACCAAAAATCGAACTAGGGGGAGGGAGGCGGGGTGGACTGTAATGATTATATAAGTTGTGGCAAGTTCGCACGTACACTCCTCGACTATGGACCTTGTTGGTGGGCAATAACTCTTACATTAGGGCAAATGTTGTTTGTTCAATAACAAGGAAGCACTCAGGCCGCGGAAGTGGCTGTTAAACAATTGATTGAAACAATTAACTGCGGTCGTCTTTGAACAGCGTCGAAAATGTTGAACGGAAAGTGTTGCTCGAAAGGAGATGATTTAAATGGAGATGAAACTTACGTCTGTGTACTCTTTAAAGATTCAGGGTCCTCGTCGGAACAGTTCGCCTTTGTCTCCTGCACTAAGATTCAGTAATTGTGCATTTTAGTAAATACTAGTTCTTGACTATGCCTGCGACTTTGCTCGCATGAATTTTCTTAAAGAGACAAAGGCTAAATTGCATTATTACAAAATGCCCTAATTTTGTAATAATGCAATTTAGCCTTTGTTACACAGGTATAATGTTGCTTTTAATTGGTGAAAGATACTTTGAAATCAGACCAGTAGTTTTTGAGTTAAATTGTAACAAACAATCTTTCCTCTTTATAATATCAGTTTAGTTGGGGTAAGGCACTATACTGTGATATCTATTGACTTATATACCGATATCAGCCATTAATAAATTAAGGATGATATGCCTATGTATTACATGGCGATCTCAGCCAGATTATGATCTCAGCTATTGTTTGTAATGAGCTCGCGACTCACACACACCGCAAGCTACACTCAACAGCAACGCGTACGTGTGTGCGTATCAACCAAGTTCACAGCGAGTGTAAAGTACGTTGTTCTCAGGAGAAGTTCTAACAAACTTAGTCGTTAGTGATTTTTACTCACTTTTTAATTAAGTTCTCTGTTGAGTTTGCTGTTAATGTAATTTACAGGTACGTTTACGACTAGTCTATGTTAGTAGATACGTCCAGTCGCAGAGAACGGGTAACGCAGCGACGTAATGTGTTTGATATACCTACGAACACCACATTGAAGGGCATGTTTTCGAGGGGCTCGCCATATTGTTCTTGTATTTTATATTATACTAGCTTTTGCCCGCGACTTCGTCCGCGTGAATGTCGGTTATCGCGGATGCAGACGAAATCGCGAATTAAAAAGTAGCCTATATCCATCCTCAGGGTTCAAGCTATTTTCATACCAATGATAATGTAATAGATGATGTTTACGGAAACGTATATAACTTAGACAGTTGTATTCATTCACGCTTAGATCTTTTATTATTTATTTAAACGTATTTTGTGTAAATGTATATCAGTTGTCTGACACCCATAGTACAGGGTATCCCTAGTTTGGGGTCATATGACCATGTGTGAAATGTCCCCACATATTATTATTATTAAACTACGCAACGGATAAAAAAAAAAGTACTAATTTAAAAAATAATCACATACTTATTTAAAATACAATTTATATAATGCATGAGCAGTCCAATTAATGCAATCCTCTTAGGTTGTGCTGTATTCTGAACTTGGTTAGTTTACAATTTTGTGTAAATAATAAAAAGAAGTGGTGCACCTACGTTACCCAACAAATAGGGTTTATTAAACTGTAACAAAAAAGTTTAAATTACTAAGACCGACCTCGACAACTTATGAAATCACATAATTAAACTCTTCTTTAATATTAAATGTTATAACAGCACCAACGAGATTTAGAACTGGTGAAAGCTCCAAGGCAGACGGCGATAATCAAATATTCTTACGTTTCATGCAATTTGCAGCTCAACCAAAAAAAGAATTGCTGGAGTAACAAATATGCATTTACAGAATTATAATAATTATAATTATCATCATAACTCTCCAAGTCAGAAAAACTAGTATATCTGTGTATTTAATGAAAATGTAACGTTGAGAATCTTTTCTAACTTCAATTTTTATAATTCTGTAAATGCATACTGGATTAGGCGCACAATGCCACATTCGCAAAATGACACATTCTCAAAAGGTCACATCACATAATACTTTAATGACATTTAAAGATTGTTAAAGTTATTTAGTGACTTCTTGCAGTAGGCCGATGGTTTATGAATAAAAAATTACTAAATAATTCAATTTTTTCAGTATTTATTCATTTCATTAATTTTAACATAAATTAAATAAAAAATGCAAACTGAAATTGTTACTTTCGCGAATATTTTTTTTATTACAATACAACCGGATACTGGACTGCAAATTGCATAAAATCTCTGGCGCAGGCCCCTTAAACAATATATGTTACTGTAAAAGTCTGAACTTCGGTCAATCCTAAGATTGTCCAGTTAAACCTATAATTTACCAAGTCTAAATGGTAAAAGTCCGAAATGTTCTGTCATCATCGTTCATTTATATTTCTTGTCATCACCACTCATTTTTCAATATTAGGTTTTCCCACAGACATACGGTAAATGTCGAAAAATAGATATGTCTCCATGTTATAACTATGTAGCTAAATTTATTTCTACTTTTGTGTCTGGGTGTTGTTTATCTATATATGTACCTATGTATTTACAAAAAAAAAATGTATTTGTGTATGTATATCAGCTGTCCGACACCCATAGTACAGGGTCTCCCTAGTTTGGGGTCAGATGGCCGTGTGTGAAAATGTCCCCACATATTATTATTATTCACATTCATTTATTTTATATACATATTAAATTACATTTTTAAATATTCATATTATTATTATTATTATTATTTTAATAAATCTGAGCTACTATAGTCGTTGAGGAGGGATTTGCCATAGTCATCACCCCTGGCAGGCGGGTTGGTAACCACAATCTTGGAGCTTTCGTTTATAGTACTGCAGGCTGCCCACTACTAGGTTCGGCATTTGGGAGAATTAAAGCATAATTCATGGTTATACCGACATGTGCCCTATTCTTCAACCCGGGACCACATAAGACCGGTGTCTTTGGTGATCTCTGGGGGAAGCCCACGTTCAGCAGTGGACGGCAGTAGGCAGATAATGATGATGATGATTATTAATCAATAACCCAACTAGACCATTTATTTAGTAAAGTCCAAATAATGAGATAAATTATACTGCTTCAGTTAGCATAGCCAATGTAAGCAGTTATGTTTGTGAGAAGATGACTTAATTTTTGCTGTTTTATACTATTCAAAAAGAACATATTTTTTTTAGTAACTTAGTTACTATTTATACAAATACAATTTTTTTTAAGTAAGTTATACTCACTATTTATACAAATACAAACTAGGGACGCTGACGTTATAATATAAACTATGTCAGGATTCGACTAATGGTTATTACGCTATTACATTGTAATAAATGATCGCGTATAGATAGATACTCATATATTACGATAATTCGATTTTGACTGACAGATAAATTGTTTTATTCACAAAAATTACTAAAGGTCATTAGTAAAACCTAGCTAATGTACCAAACTCTAATGATAAAAGTCCGAAAAATCACCTTTTCTTTTTAAAATCCTCACATTTACCAGCTCATTTTGGTAATTCCTACGATTTACTAGTGTAACTTAAGATTTACCGTTATAAAAGCATTTACAAAACATAATATCAAGGTGTATACCTACTTTTCACTTCGTACAGAAATTCAGAGATAAAAAAACATTGTCTGGATACGCGTTGATTGCACCATTATTTTGTCTATACTTCTATATTAATATTATTATGAGGTAAAATTAGTTTGTTGCTTTGTATGTGGGGGTAATCTCCAAAACTCCTTATCCGTTTTCAAGAATTATTTTACCAATAGGTACAATACGGTCAACGTAACTTGGCGCGTCTGAAGTTAGCTGTTTGGCTGCGCAATGGAACTTTTAGGAACGAAATTGTCTACTGCGCAGCTAATCGGCTAACTTCAGACGCGCCAAGTTACGTTGACCGTACTGTAACTAACTATGTTATCCTTAAGTGCTATACTACATTGTCAAAAATTATTATCATATTAGGGATCCTTGAGAAACAACGCGGATGAAGTCGCGGGAAGGTGCTAGCTAGCCATAAACCTATTTTGATGTTTTACGTTCGCACATTAATTTTCACCAGCAATGCTATCTCTTCAGCACCTTTGGTTGGTAGAGAATGCTTAAGGGATTAAGTCCGCCCACGAAACAGATAAACTCTTGGTCCGCGAGTCCGCCTTTGTACCTTAGCTGTATGAAAGAATCATGGCGAGATCCATACATTTATTAGTATGAAATAAAAAAAAAAAATTTAGAGGGTTTAAAATATTTTTCAATGTGGACAATACATTACCAGGAGTATATTGATATGCATTTAAAATATTTATAAACCCCCGCATAATTAAAATAATTTGAAATGAACATAACAGTTTTTCGTTTCATCACGTCGCGCATATTGTGTTTAAAAAAAAAGAAAGTGACAAGTGACATTTACGAATCTATCAAATTGACAGACAAGTAATGTGAAGCGTTGTTTACAATGGCGGATTTGAAAAAGTACATTGATTAATCATTATTTCTGACATTGTTTCCAATAAAACGGCTGTCAGTGTCACTGTTACTATCAGCTGCCGTATCGTTCTGAAATAATGAGCTTTTGTTGAACTATTCACTTTTAATATCTATTTTTATTGCGAGGTTTTAATTATATTTTAAATGCTTGAAGATACTCTTTAGGTACCCAAGAGTATAAGAATTAGAATTTCAACTTCTCTAAACGTCTTTACTTTTTTTGTACAAATCCTGCCATGATTCTTTATTATATAAAACTATCTATTAACCTGCTAATGGTTCGTAAGTAGTTACAAAATTATTGCCAACATCATCAAAGTATACAAATGAAGCAAAACGACAGTGGTACCTACGACTCCAAATGAATCAATTCTGTTTTCCAATTTAAAAGTAAAACGAGAAAAAGCTCTTTGTTATAATAAATTGAAGTAATTTCTCTGCAATGATTAATGGGCCTGTGAAAAACGCTCTTCAAGACAATAAATGTATGCGAACTAAAGTAACGAATTTATATGTATAATATTACAACAATTTATTTCATTTGAAACTCTAGGTTTGATGGAAAAGTTATTTTTTTCTGACCACACACACTCGTCATTTATTAAATAGAAAACGTTTATTTGTAAAAGTGTATCTAGATGTACACGTGTTAGAACTGCCTTACCAAATAAAACTATCAAAATACAAATAATTAGTGACTGTAACAGGTATCATCATCGTCTAATCGAATGCAGCTTTCTTTTGTGCAATGTTTTACATAGAGCGACTGCCTGTGTGACCTCCACAACCCAGCTACTGAGCATCACGATATCTCTTCGTAAGGCGTTGTTCTAGGTGAGCGACCGAAAGCGACACGACGCGACGCGACACGATGCGACCAATGCTTCACGCCCCGTGTGTCCTACGTTGTACTTAGTCATTGTACTTATTTAGAAACAATTAAGTTTGGAGAGTTTCATTATTTTATATCCGAAACTAAATCCACGTATAGTTAAAGAATATTGTGACTTATTACCTAGCAATTTGCATTGTTGTAGCTGTAAGTAACCAATTTTCAAAAACCTATTTTTTTTGAGGAAAGGTTGTTATTGACTTTACTTTAAGGTAAGAAAAAACACTGGTACTTATAATAGTAAATATATATATTATTAATAAACTATTGTGTCGCGTCTCGTCGTGTAAAAACAAATCTACACTTGTCGCGTTGCGTCGCACATTGGTTAAGGCGACAACGTAGGTAGTACATACAACGACTATTTGACACAAGTACAGACAACGACGACTATTTAACATTTTCGCGTCGCATCGCATTACCGCGTTTGTCGTTCATCTAGTATAACGGGTAAGACTAGATGTCAGATTTTCAGACTTCTAAATATCCGTATTGATTGTCACAGATCTACGAATGACAGCAAGGGCCAATAAATGGACGACATTGTCAACAAAAAAATATAGTCTTCCCGTAAGAAAACTGTGTTGGTTACTGCTTGATAACGAGCCACTGTGTGCAGCAATGTCACCAACCCTTTTTGTCAAAAGTAGTAGTTTGTAGTTTGGGAAACTGAAAAAAAAAGACTTGTTCCAACAAAAAAAAAGTTTCAATCAGGGTTTTGTCAGTATTTGTAACTTTAATTTTACCGCTAAAGAAGTGACTTAATACAAGGTAAGATTTAAAACTATACTTGACTATATTGGGGTCGGCTTCTAGTCATGCAGCTGAATATCAGTGTTTTACATAGAGCGACTGCCTATCGGACCTCCACAACCCAGTTACTGGGTAACACGATACCCCTTGGTAAGACTGGTTGTCAGACTTTCTGGCTTCTGACTACCCTTAACGACTGTCAAAGATCTACGAATGACTGCCGGGACCAACGGCAAGACTAAATATATGTACTATCGAATAACAATAAAGTTGCAATAAACTGCAATGTAATATGTGCTGTCAGTCAGTTAGTGTTCCCTGTTTGTGTCGTGGTTAACTCATCAGTCATCAAATTGCAATGATTGATGTCCTGTCCGGCTATGTACAGCGTAATATCATTTGTCGGCTACAATCATCAAATAATTTGTTACCAAATACGATTTATGGTAAACCACAGTAGTTAACACGACGCAAGTGCCCATTCAATAGCTATAAAACCCAAATTAGTCGACGCATGATGTTTTCTATAAATACGAACTACTATTTTGTACAATTAAATCGTTAATAGTGTTTGATGATTTAGAATCATAGGTGGAAAAAGTGAAAATGTTTTGTACCTATGCATGATATCATTATGTATAGTAGTTATAAAGCTAATAGAGCATAGTTCTAAAGCTGCACAATGTAGGCCGACGGCGTGGGACACTGTCTAAAGTTCTCAGCTTCCGGCGGGAAAATATATCCTTCGAAACACAGTGGGTTTGATTTCGTTAATCTTATTTGTTAAATAGTACGTTCCCGCAGTTTTTTTCATCAAATTATTTCTGACATTAGTTTTATGAATTAAATACCTGTAAGTACATAGTTCAGAAAGTTTCGTTTGAGATAGTATCTGTGACAAGAACTTAATCAGTACTTGCGTTATGTATTTGAAATATGATTTATTGAAACAATAAAGATTTTCTTAATGAAACTAAATTTATCTTACGAAGAAGTTTGACTTCCTGAACCAAGTGCCGATGGCTGCGTAAACCCACCGACTTTCGGTTTGAACTTTCCAACCCGGTAGGTACCGAAGTGAGCGTGTGTGGTTTACAAATTGAGTTAAATTATTATTATTTAAAATCTTTAAAATATCATGAACTGTAGGTGTGTACGTCATTATGATCAAAGTGACGTTATGCACACAAGCAAACTGCAGCTGCATCAGTATTGGGTGTCGGGCAGCGGCCGAGCGCTGCGGACGCATCAGGCGGCGCTTGGATCTCTCACCACTCCCGGCGGCTCCGCGATGTTGCCGTTTCACATCTACCAAATGGGCGGGGTCCGCAGGTCCACAGTGCCACACTGAGGCAATAAAACGTTGTGTTGTACAGGTGTGCGGCAGCCCGGCGCACGCGCGAAGCAACAGATAGCGCGCCCCGCGCCGCCGCCACCGCCGCGCTCGTCGCGCGCTCGCAGCCGCGCCGGCCAGACGTGTTCGCTCCACTCCGACGCGACTCACCCACTCTCAACACTCTCCGCGCGATCATACTCTACTTCGTAGTTTTCTCTTCGTAATTTAAGGTACGTATCCCATACTATTTTTTATATTTATTTTTATGTCTTGTCCCGACGGGTTGGAATAATGTTTGGGTACCGACGGAACCGGTTGTGATTTGAACTTTACGCGTCGGGAACTTCAATTTGAATGTAAGATTCTGCGGTTTAGTTGGAGCCAAAGTTCACAGCTTCCTACTTCTTGTTCCGATCCTTTGAATTGAAGATATGGGTATTAATAGATTAACAGCTATTAGAGAGTGACTTCTAAAATTCTTTGGTTAAAGTTATTGCTGAAATGAAGAGTTTATTGGGTGTTAGTGAGAAGGTCCGTGAAACATTTTATTTTGTGAGTTTTTATTTGATGTAAGATTTGATTATGTTGTAAAATTAAGAAACGAGAAAACATGTCTTATAATATTTATAGTCGAATTTTAAATCATTTTGGGCATCGATACATGATGTTTAATTAATAATGATCTGTGTCCTGAAAGACTTGTGGGTCTCTGAAAAACTTTGTCATTTCATACTTCAAGTTTTGAAGTTCGTATAAGTTAATCTTTTTCCGATACATACTGTATTATACTCGAGAAAACTTGTTGCGTTGAGATAATTGATAATCTTGAATTTAGTTTTTTTTTTCATGTCTCAAATAGTAAGAAAACATTAAGAGGAGAGTTAATGATGAGTATAGTTAAAGAAGAGTGTAGTTTATGAACTTCATCGTATAAAAAGAGCAGTAACGGCCACTGGGAAATTCCCATCCTTACCAAATTGCTTAAGTGAGTCATAATTGAGCAAATAAATTGAAAATCTCAATCGCTGAGCCGTCAATCGCTGCCAATCTGCAATCAGTGGCCTCGTCTCCCTCAAACTTACCAATGAATAGCGGGCAATTACCAGTTAGCGACCACTTAACGAGGTGGCAGATTGCTCCCCAACTTAACACTGAATCCATTGACTCAACTAACTGTTACAGTCAAGAAAATTCATTAATTTTCGTTAATTCTAGTTTCGGACTCCGTTTCGTTTGATTAGATCTTGTTGAATGGGTTTTTATGATTGACTTAATGTATTATTTGGTTGAAAACATTCTGCGGTTTTCTTTGCGTTAAAATCTAAAGCTGGGATTACACATGATCGCGTTTTAAAAAACATGGCATGTTCCGTTCTCCGCAGGGATAGGTTGAATTAAATGAGTTTCCAAAATTAATTCTTCGCTTCTCCATTTTATGCGAAATGGAGAATAAGTTATGTAGTACCCAGGTTCGTGCTAGTGGTCTTTGTAAACGTTTCTACTTGGACTCGAGTGCTGGTGTAGAGATTTGAATCTACATTTTATTTTAAATTCTTTACCGATGGCGCCGTAATCTCCAGCTACTGTTAAATCATAAAAAAGCTTGGTTTTACTGTACTGTTAAAAAAAGAATCATTTTTAGGGTTCCGTACCTCAAAAGGAAAAAACGGAACCCTTATAGGATCACTTTGTTGTCCGTCTGTCTGTCTGTCAAGACCCTTTATCTCGGGAACGCGTGGAGGTATCGAGTTGAAATTAAAACCTTTTATACTCAAGTCTACGGTCCCTTGATGCTGTAAAAATCAACCCTCTATGTTAACGTGAAAAAAAAATACGGCCGTTTATGTCGCAAAAAACGCATTTATGATATTAAGTAGGTTACGAGTAAAGTATGGATAGTAGGTATGGATTAGTATAGAAGTATGGATATGTACCTACAAATATGTACGGAACCCTCGGTGGGCGAGTCCGACTCGCACTTGTCCGGTTTTTTAAATTAATATTCTAGTGCTGATTCTAACTAGGGTTTAAAAGGGTGAGAAATATTTATACAACTTGACAAGTTTAAAAGTTTCGTAGATTCGTCCTTATTCGCCTGTACGTTTACCAGATAATGGTATTGTAGCTTTAACAGATAATGGTATTGAGTTATTCAGATAGACAGGGTACAGATAGTACTTTGCTTCACAAAGGAACGATTTTTGGAATGAAGGCGAGATAAAGTTCGAGATAAAGTTCAACAGCAATCGAATGGTCCTCCAAATGCTTGAAATGTCTTTGACGGCTTTGATTCAAATACTTTTTAGTTATTCGATGTTTAATACATTTTAGACATTTAATACATATTCGACAACTACAAAGTGATAGATAATGGTTGTCAAGTTGTATTACGATTTTTTTTACTGTGCATCGATTTTATGGTTTGGCCTTGTCGGATTGAGTTACTTTATTCAAAAATAATTGTGTAGAAGAGCGTTTGATAAAACAATAGAGAAGAGAATCCAAGTGAAGTGATTAACTTTGAAGTAACCTTTCGACACTTATGTTACAGAACGTTTACGAGTTAACAGTCTCTTCTTACTTCATTTAATCATTAATAAATGGCGAGAACACACCTCCATCTTTATTCGATATTACGATCTATAAATAAAATACGGATACTGTATAGACAGTTTGACTAATAGCCGCGCTCGTAAAACAAGTACAAGATGGCGGTACAACTTGTCTCAAATACTCTCTATTAAGGCTTTATTGCTAATATTAGCAAAGTGGTCTCGTGGTTACATGTGTTTGTGAGTATACATTGAGTTAGGGCTTCTAAATAACTGTGTAAGTTTCGAATAGTATAGTAAACCGTAAGTTTAGTCTATACAAATAAATAAAATTGAAGTGTCTGTTTGTAATGTCCAAATAACAGCTTTTAACTAAATGCATATGATAGTAAGTATGGTACCAATCCCAAAAAATCATTTTTTAAAATTTTTGTTTCTGTCTGTCTGTTTGTTCCGGATAATCTCTGAAACGGCTGAACCGATTTTGATGGGACTTTTACTGGCAGATAGCTGATGTTATAAGGAGTAACTTAGGCTACTTTTATTTTAGAAAAAAATAGGGTACCGCACAAAAAGATTAAAACCCTGGCAACCGACAATTACGCGGACGAAGTCGCGGGCATCAGCTAGTAGTAAATATGACACAAATGGTCTACCTCGATTTAAATGGTAAAAATGTAGATATTTTAGCCTTACAACCTATTTGTTTTAAAGGCATTTTATATAATGATAGGGTTCACTCTATAACTTCATATATTACTAACTTGTGCCCGCGATTGCTTACTCGTGGATTTACTTACGAACCTCTTTATTTTAATTTATCGTAAAATATAACCAAACAACAACACAAACTTAACTTTAATTTGAATATGTACTGAAGAGATCCGAGGTTTGTGCACAGTATTAAGGATTGTTTGAATTCACGATTGTGTTTTAGGGACAATCGAACAAGCTAATTGGTTTACAGGCAAAAATATTCGTGTTTCTACCACATCATAATATTTTATTTTATTCCATTTTCTTATCTCGAGCACGTAGGTATCCCTAGTGCGTACGTAGGTACTAAAGATAAAAAAAAAGAAATATTATATGCTTATATCAGCCTAATGCCGTCCTCTGCTGAACGTAGGCCTCCCCCAGAAATCGGCCACCAACCCGTTCTTGGGCAGCCCGCATCCATCCACTGCCAGCCACCTTCTTCAAATCGTCGGTCCATCGTGCCGCAGGGCGTCCCACACCACGCTTGCCTAAATGCGGTCTCCACTCTAGAGCGTGTCTGCTCCATCTACCGTCTGTCCGTCTGCAGACATGGCCGGCTCACTTCCACTTCAGCAAGCTAAAAAAAGAAAAAAATTGAAAATAAATATTAGTCTAGGTAGATAGAGGAATATTTTTTCCTGTAAAAACCAAGTAGCTTGTTCGAGCGTACCTTATAACATACAACACAAGGGTACCTGAAATATTTGAAAATGAGCTTAGATGATGGAACCTGGGTTTTGAAAATTAGTGAATGGCTTGCTTACCAGCCCTAGACAATGTACTGAGCAGACGGTTTGCAAATATAATCAGTACCTTATATTTTGGCAATGTGTGTTTAGGATAAAGCCGGGTTTTGAATATTATGAGGCTATTTGGCTAGTGGCTACCTTTACGAAATCGTTACCGAATCTGTGCCTAATGGGGAAACTGAATGAATAAGGTGCTTTTTCAGTGACGTGTGTTAATTTTTTTTTATTGTAGTACCTAGGTATAGTTCTTGCGATTACAAATTCGAAACCATATTACGGTGGGTTCTCGAAATCTCAACAAATTATTTTTGTTTCTTCAGAATGTAATTGAAAAAACTACTCTTGAAGGATTACAAATTGTGAAATAGCGATTTGTTGTGAACACATTACACGCTTTGAGGTCCCGTGAGCACGTCGGTGCGTCGGGTCAGGGACGACGCCGGGACGGGAATAACACGTTATAGTTTGCTTGTTTGTAAGACCTCGGCTGCATTTCGACGTGTGCAAATTGCAGCGTTACCTACCTATATCACGCGCCGTTCATTGTAAATCATCCGCAGCTGAGATAGTGCGACTGGGTTAATTTTACAGCTTTAGTGAAGGGTTAGTAGGTAAGTAGCCAACATCATCGCATGTCATTGTGTGTGTCTATTATAATACGGTCCTAAATGACTACGGAATATGGCTACTTACTACTCCATTAATATTAATATCTATTTGTGCCAGCATTATTCCAACCAGTTCGGTTTAACGGTTATTTTACCGCGTAAGATTTGAATTTTTGAGAGAAATGTGTGTTTGTTTCAGGATTTTATTCCCTTATTTTATTTCTAACTTTACTTAATTTTAACAATACGGAATTGAAACCAGTTTTTGTGCCAAGAGTCAGTAACAGTAAGCCCTCGGTATGGGGTTGCTTGTTACTTACTAAATCTTAAGAGAAACAAATCTGTTTATAATTGAAATGATAAGAAAATGAACCAGTGAACATCGTGGAGCTTACATAGTAGATGCCTATTAAGGTTTTCCGTCGCCCTGTTCTGTTTCTCCACCTTACGTCCCTCTAAACGATTGTAATCAACATTCATTGATTATTTAAATACGGAACTAAGCCCCAAAACATTCCAGCTCCTTATCACCGCGTTATCTTAAGACAATAGATGCCCTCGGGGCCGACAGCCGTTAAGTAGTGTCAATTGGGCAAGGGGGACCTCAGATATAGCCTTAAAAGCCTCCCGTATCGGCGACGTAAGTGAGAAGTACCGGCTCCACAGTACTTTGTGGATTGGATACCTCGGCGGCGGCGTTTAGGGTGAAGTTTAACACTTGATTGTTGCACCGCTTCATTTTGTATTAAATGTGAGGTAATTGTGCAACGGGAAGTTGAGTAGACGGTAGTGAAAGCTCTGGGGAAAGGAAATAAATGTAGGTACTACTTAAGTATAGTAGTCGATGTGCGTGGTTTTGAAGGAGCACGAAAATGTCCTGAAGAATTCTAACTTAGCATGATTTTGTACAACGTACCATCGTGGACACACCCGCCTGACCACCACTTAGTTCATTTTTGCATGCACTCAAAAGATGGAAACGCTCTCTAGCCTGCCCCGTTGACTTCGCAGGCGCCGAGGGTAAATTTTTTTTACTGAGCAGGCGGAAATGTCCGCTGTAGTTCGCACAGACAGCGACATCAACTGCTTACAACCCCACGCATTGAAATTTCTTCGTAAAGGGGGTTAGCAGTTGATGCCGCTGTCTGTACAAGAGGTTCGTTTGATATGTAAAATTATTTCTTTCTCTATAGTCCGAGGGTACCTACTCCAAAAAGGGAACATGACACAAATGATTGTATTGTTTGTTACTCAAAGAGGTCTTTGACGGTACAGATGAAAGAAATTTAAAAGGTCTACTACAGAATAATAACACTTAATACTTTTTTCATTACAAAACCGTGAACGTTGATCATTTAATAAACGTTAAAATTTTCACTTCAAAAATTTCGTTAAAGACTTTTGAAGGAGCACTCGACAACCGGAAACGGATGCGAATAATTTGATTAATTTTATTACACAAGTCCTAGCGGATTTTTTATAAAACGTCGGAATTTTTAGGAAAGTAATTATTGAGTTTTTTAATACTTACATTGTACTTAATTTTCTGTACGCAAAATACGAGCCGAGACGTGGATTTGCGTACACCAGCCTGTTACACTATACTATTATGCACATGCTATGTACTTGAGGATGTACAGTACGCAAAAGAGATAAGTATCCATGTCGTCGGGAATAGTTGAAGATTTCTTAGAAACCAATGGGGGCTTTCAAATGAAATTTTATTAAATCATTGAACTGTTTATTCTCTATAAATTGTATTTTATTTTATTCATAAAAACCTATCGGTTTCTAAGTAAACTTCAACTGTTTCCGGCGACATGGATACTTATCTCCTTTGGTGACCGTACATCATTTGCTGATAGATTGCGTCAAGAACCAAGAGAAAAGAAGAAATTTAATCATCGAGTTTAATTTAAATATATCACAGGTAGGTTTAATTCAATCAATTTTAGCACAACCGAAGTCAGATGTGGCGAAAAGATTTAGTGACTTGGTGTATCATATTGATTAAGATTCTTCTTTTAGTTTAAGTTTATTTTAAGTAGTTCCTGGTTTGCATAAGGCACGATGGGGTTGGCGTATCCATTGGGATAAAAACCCCGATTAAAATAATAAAGATGGAAAAAAAAAAGAAAATACTATTATGAACTTGGAACTTGGGGAAATAGCGTATCATCCACCTAATTTTGTAATAAAAGTATAAATCACTATTATCCACAAACCTAGCTCAACTCGACGTTCCAGTTCGTAATTATTATTTAGACAAAAAACATATTCATAAGCTATTTAGTCAAAGTAACGCTTGAAGAACTAAATAGTTATTTTCTAATTTCTACTCTCAATGGCTAATGAAACTATATTTATTTTTCAAGTTTCCTCAAGCGGTTGAGGTAAAATCACTGGTCACGTTGTCGAGCAAATATAATTAGGTACTTACTATGGTCAGAATGGTGTGACTTAGGTACGTAATTTAGTTACACACAGAAATGCTAGGAGGGCGCCGCGAGTAGGCAGCTATATCGATATCCGCAATATAAACTCTAATGCACACCGTCACACGCGCTCATCTACATATTCATACTTGCTTTTCAATTTCAGTGCGGCGTAGTTTCACACCCTTCGTTCACTAGCATCGTATGTGCATATATCGAAATCGTTACTGAGAAAATTATATGTCTAAAATCTAAACTATATTCCTGACAATAAGAAATCGGATTTGACATAACATATTTGAATATTAATCAACGATTAATTCGTGTTTTGAGTGCAATTTTTTTCAATGTAAAGTTAAACCTGATGCTCACGAATGATACTCGTTATAGTGTGTTGGTAACATAGTAATTAATTAGGTTTTTTTTTTAATTTCTAACGCAGGTTGCCGCTCGTTGTAGCATTCTATGGGGGAGGCCTATATTCAACAGTGAACGTCCATCGGCTAATGACGTTCATACAAATTCGGAAGAAGAAACGTCAAATTGGACCACTTAGATTGTTTTTGACCACTGAGATTCACTGAATATATAAAACCTAAAAATGAAAACAATAAAATTACATACAACTAAAAAAAACAGGAGAGCTCATAGGGCGTCAAAATTCTCATCCACATCTCTGTCAATAGGGCATGTGCCCAACAGACTGGCAGCATTGCCATCGTGGCAATGTTGCTACTTGTGCACACACAATGTTATAACTTTGAAAAGCTTTGAACTACCGAGTCAGTTGCCAGGCGCGAACAATAACTAATTAGGAATCCTTAGCATCAGCGCAACTAAAGCATTTGTATCGACCCAGCCCAGTGCTATTCTTTACAATCTCCCTCGGTGAACACCTGGGTGAAGTGAGCTGTCATGCTTTCTGAATCCCAGCATCGGGACAGATGACAGCTCACTTCACCTAGGTGTTCACCGCGGGATACTGTAACAGAACTTGTTAACGAACTAAAATTAAACTGAAATAGGGCTTAAAACTGTACCGTGTTAATGCGAAGTGTCAACTTCATAGCTATAATACTCCTGTGTACATGAGATAGATTAAAAATCCGAGCCTAAAAAAAACATGGCGCTCTTTTAACTGGTACCGTACACAAAAAGCGATTGTCTGCGATCCACTCGCGCGAGCGGCAGCGGCAGGGGCCAACTTTAGCTGATTGTACGTCCGATGTCAGGCCGACGGGAGGATGTTACGACACTTTTTTGCAACCTAACAAATAATAGCTGAATATACAATGTTCGTGTAAAAATTGCTAGTCGGTACATACAAAATTTCTCTTGCGTTCCGGTTTTACTCGATATCAACGCGACATAATTTTTTTTATGTCTCGCAAAGTCTAATAAATTGAATCTCATTCGCGCCAGGACCATTTTATCTCGAGCATTCTCTCTGTTTAATCAAAAAGAAAAAAAATATATACAAAAACGTAACACCTCAATGAAATGTTCACCCTTTCAGGAATATCTGTTCGGCGATTCAACATCCTTTTTTGACAAAAGCGTCTCGAGGAATCCTCATAGACCTTAAGGTCTTCAATATTTTTGGTCTGTAAATAATTCAAATTCGCTGCGGGACGTTGACGCTGAGGCGCCATATTTGCAAGTGAATAGGGGTGGTATCGTTAGGGTTGAACGCGTGTCATTCCTTTTATTGCTACCTTTTTGCGGTTTATCGTATATGTTACGTACTGAAAACAATTTTGTTGCCATGTAAATAAAATGTGATTTACCATTACATTTTATTTACGTGGCAACAAAAGTGATTCCTTATTTTACGTATATCATACTATATTCAGTGAAGCTTTTCTCCAGTTTAATGTTATTAATAGATATACTATATAAACAATAATAATTTATCGTGGAAAAAGCCATACAGATCGATCGGTCATGACTGAGCTACGCTTGCCGTGGTCGTCTGTGGATGGGAGACCATCCATTTTTTACTGGGACCCCTTTGTGTACGTAAAGCTGTTGGTAGATCTTTGACAGTCGTAACGGGTAGTCTAAAGCCCGAAAGACTGACAACCATTATTAACAAGGTGTATCGTGTTCCCCAGTAACTGGGTTGTTGAGGTCATAGAGGCAATCGCTGTATTTAAAATACTAATATTCAGCTGCATCCAGTTATACGGGAAGCCGACCCTAACATAGGAAAAAGTAGATTCTAAAAAATCTACATTATGCATATTTTCCATTAAAATTGCTGAATAGTATTACTGCTATTTGCAACGTCATCCCAGCTGAATGCTGTCGCTCTAGTTCAATAAGATTCGTTAGTGCTAAGCTCACTTACTTATTGGTAAGACATTACGTTTAATATAACAGTACGCTCCGATGTACAGCTTCGAGCTGCTACTTAGCGTTTACATAAAATTGATGTTTGTGATCAAAAACTCACCGATGCAAATCATTTGAGTAAATAATTATTATTGGAAGCCGTAAGACATTACGTTTAATATAACAGTACGCTCCGATGTACAGCTTCGAGCTGCTAAGTACTTTGCGTTTAGATAAAATTGATGTTTGTGACCAAAACTCACCGATGCAAATCATTTGAGTAAATAATTATTATTGGAAGCCTCATTTTCGGACACGTTATATTAGTTAAACTAAATCATGACTGCCAATTTAAATAATTTATTGATAAGCTTGTGATGCAATTCAAATACGATGTTATGACGGTCCAGATCAGAGCCAAAAGCTCTATTTGCATTAAAACTAGTTTAATTTTGAAAATAATTTAATCTGCCCTCTCACAAAGAGTCGGAACACGACATTTATTCAGTAAATAAATGTCGTGTTCCGGCTTCTTGTGTTAAACCAACTGAAACTTCAGAAGTTACTAGTGCACTACAGTAGTAGCGGCTGCGCTGATGTTCAGGTTTAAGGGGCTATTAAACGACTTTTACAGATTTTAAACTGACAATCACGTCAAAATGTGCAGTGTAAATTATTTGAAAAAAATATATGTTAAACTAGAACATTCTCTTAATCATATAGAAAGTGAATATTTTTGAAACTTACACCATCTTACAGACAATTTTATTACCTTCTTTTAGTATACGCCTTTTTTTTATTTTGAAAGAATACTACTTTTATTTAATTTTTTCGACTAAATTTTGAAAGTTTTGGACGCAAACTGCGTCCGTTCTGCATCAGTTTTGCGTCCAAAACTCTCAAAGTTTAGTCGAAAAAATTAAATAAAAGTAATAAGTAATTTTATTATCTATCTTTTAGTATACGCCTTTTTTTTATTTTGAAAGAATACTACTTTTATTTAATTTTTTCGACTAAATTTTGAAAGTTTTGGACGCAAACTGCGTCCGTTCTGCATCAGTTTTGCGTCCAAAACTCTCAAAGTTTAGTCGAAAAAATTAAATAAAAGTAATATTCTTTCAAAATTAAATAAAAGGCGTATACTAAAAGATAGATAATAAAATTATCTGTAAGATAGTGTAAGTTTCGGATAATTATACCTGGTAGATTTTGTGTGATTCTCAATGTTTTGTCCGCGTCAGACACAACTTCACGAGTTAATTAAACTATTTAATATGAACTTAATCAAAAATATTCACTTTCTATATGATTAAGAGAATGTTCTAGTTTAACATATATTCTTTTCAAATCATTTACACTGCACATTTTGACGTGATTGTCAGTTTAAAATCTGTAAAAGTCGTTAAATAGCCCCTTAAGGCTGAGGTAATTGAACGTTGCTTAACACATGCTAAGGCTAAACTAAAGAAAAACTAGAACAAAACTAAAAAATAACTACGCAGTAATTATTAGGTACCGTGAGAATCGGGAGAGGTAGCTACTAGAAAAAGAACTTCACTTAAAATATGCTTTGTAATTATAATAATACGTGTGGCCGTGACGGGTGTAGGCAAAACAATACGCCTGACATGTAAGAACAAGCCTAACTTCTAAGTTTAAACTACTTTTATCCTTCTAGAAGGATGCTGAGTGTTTAGACGATGCCATACAGTTGAAGGTTTCAACCAGTATGCCAAACGCATTCAACCTTTACAATACCTAACGTTTATTTATCTCGGCCTAAGATTCATTGAAATGTTCGTGTATACTTATTTAGCAGCGTTGGCGTATTCGACATCAATACTACAACGCGACTCAGCCTTACGTACTTTGTGTCAATACCACAGATGATATAATACTCAAATCAAATCAAATCGCCTTTATTGCATTCATGTGTGCGTGTTGCGGGTTCGATTCCCGCCCAGGGTAAATATTTGTGTGATGAGCACTTGTATTTGCCTTGTGTCTGGGTGTTGTTTATCTATAGGGTGACTGGTAATTAGTGTACGATACTTACACACGTGATTGTGTTCATGATAACAAACAACTTTCCTGAAGATTTTTTTTTTTTTGTACTGTTTCACTTTAAGTCACAGGCGTGCGCGCGCGTGAATTTCATATGGCTGTTGTGTTATTGTGATAAAAGTGAACCAGTACAAAAAACATTTTTTCTTCGGGAAAGTTGTTTGTTATCATGAACACAATCACGTGTTTAAGTATCGTACACTAATTACCAGTCACCCTATATATATGTATGTATTTACAAAACAAAAAAAATGTATTTGTGTATGTATATCAGCTGTCTGACACCCATAGTACAGGGTCTCCCTAGTTTGGGGTCAGATGGCCGTGTGTGAAAATGTCCCCACATATTATTATTATTATTATTATTATTATTATCTAGTTGTTATAATTTTAGCATAATAATAATGTAAATATAGGTATATATATATATTATATATATATAGATACCTATATTTCTTTTTAATAATAATAATAATAAGGATGCTCTCGTTGGGCAGCTGGATCAAGGGCTTGATACAGAAAGCGGTACTCCTGGACACGGCGCGTATTGTTAGGAGATTCCTCTCTCAAGAGCCCTGACCACCGGTAGCTTGGACTCTGTTCCCGACACCGGTAGGCTACTATTTTTTTTATATGAATATTTAAAAATGTAATTTAATATGTATATAAAATAAATAAATGGAATAATAATAATAATTTAATGTTATGATTTTAATACTCAATACTTATAAGCAGCGTAGTACTTACGTCTAAAACAATTATACCTTTTTTCAATTTCAATAATTTCTTGGAACATCCATATATATTGTTACATCGAGTCTATTTTAAAATATCCTGTCCTTTGCTTTAATAACTTAGGTAACAAGACAATACGATGGGACAGTTAACTTGTTCTTTTGCTAGATGGTAAATTTATTTCCAGCAGTTTGAACTTTAAAATTGTTTACTGGGTTTTTTATTTTGTTAGTGTACTGCAAATACACCTGCGAGCAATACACGATTTCTAAATGTACAGTACGCAAAGGAGATAAGTATCCATGTCGTCGGGAATAGTTGAAGATTTCTTAGAAACCAATGCGGGCTTTCAAATGAAATTTTATTAAATCATTGAACTGTTTATTCTCTATAAATTGTATTTTATTTTATTCATAAAAACCTATCGGTTCCTAAGTAAACTTCAACTGTTTCCGGCGACATGGATACTTATCTCCTTTGCGTACTGTACATTTAAATCTGTGATTGCTGACTCTTATATAAATAACAATGTATCTTGTCTATAGATACTTACAAACAATTATTATACACATACACACACACAAACATTCCTTACGTCGTAGTTCTTACAGTTTCTTCTGTAGTCATGGTCTGCCCAATCAATCTCTCAAACCCTTTCATATAAATTCCAACCACAAACATAAAATTGTAACAATATATAATATATCGTCTCTCAATGAATAATACAACTAATATAATTTCTTCAGAACTCGATAATATAAATGTAGCCTCAGCATATAACTGTGATACCGATACATGTAATGCGCTTATAGGGAACTATTCTAAGTCCTGGAACATATTCTCGCAAAACACCTGTCACGCAAATCACGCAAATCACCTGAAACCTACTGTTTCAAGGTATCACCCCAAGCAGTATTTCGCGCCATTCATTTACTGGACAACCGGTACGTATCTATAGACAAGACACATTGTTATTTATATAAGAGTCAGCAATCACAGATTTAAATGTACATTTAGAAATCGTGTATTGCTCGCAGGTGTATTTGCAGTACACTAACAAAATAAAAACCCAGTAAACAATTTTAACCTTACCTTGGTAGTACTTTTCGGAACATATATTATTGCACCTTATTGAAAGATGCATCAGGTTTTTATGAAAATAATCGATTTTTGTATCTTTTTTACCTACATCAGATCATTTGTGAATAGTTTAAAAAAAAAAACTTTTCTCCCTAATGCCGAGTGGTCGCATCCCTCCCTTCGTCTGTCCAGAAGCCAAATATTGGTCGCTTGCCATTGTTTAACTATTGTGTTTCCTAATCGACAGTTGAGCTCATAAACATGCGTTTATTGGTGATTTTACATTTTTTGTATAATTGCTATTTTGGTTCTAGAGGAGCTCCTCTAGAACCAAAATAGCAATTATACAAAAAATGTAATATGTAGCATTATGCATAATGCATAATGTGTAGCATTATGTTAGGTACTTGCAATTACAACTAAACTCAGCTGAGTTTAGTTGTAATTGCAAGTAACATGATGCTGTCAAAAGTCAATAATACGAATGGTATTGTCATAAATAATACGATACAGTTACTCAACTAATTTGTCAAATCGCTCCACTCCGAAGCGTTCGGTTACGCTTGTTAGAGTTGGGATCGGTTACATTTCTACTGGACATTCTGTAGAATTAAAGAAAGATACTAATATACTGCTACCGGATATCCTGTGTTTATCAATAGACAAATCAATAGACAAAGAAAACAAAGTCAACAATCATTGTTTCAAATATATTAAGATTTTTTGTCCCAGACGATCTAGATCTATGTTTGGAAGTGTATCTAAGCGTCCCCCCCCCGACCCTTGCTAGCGCCAGCCCGCGTCGCTGTGCCCTTAGCTTTAAAATAGCCCCTAATTAATGGAGACCCGATCCAGCCTGTCCCTTTGCTGCCCTCTCTCAGTGGCGACCTAAGCCGAGGCTCGTACCCCACAGGGGGTGCCCTTAGCGTAGTCACTTAGTTTATAAGTTTTTGCCCTGGCTGGAGGCCCTAAAAGTCACTTTTAAGGCACCACAGGATTGTCCGGTTAAGCAGTAACCAACCCTCAGGTTGAACTGCGAGATGCCATACAGAAAAAAAAAAAAAAAAAAAAAAAAAAAGTATCTAAGCGTCGCGTCGACTGAATTGGTTCACAATGTATTGGGGACAACTTAAATATATTCTGCTCGGTTCTATTATTGCTTTTCTAATTTCATAATTCTGTGAATATTATTCTGTAAAACAATTTAGTGCAAAGTGAAGTGCTACTAACAATAGTCTTAAGTCTTTTCTACTAACAAAAGTTACAAATTATAAAATATGTATGTTTAGGTTAAGGTATTTATCTATGAGCCTATACAGCCTGAAAATAAATGGATTATTATTTTTATTATTATTATTGCTAAGGGATTCGACTGAAGTGTTTGGTGCTTATTTTAGTATTGAGGCTTCCTTACTTTGTGAGTTGTTAAGTTATCTAAAAATGGACTCTGAGATAAAAGTTAAAACTTCAATATTACACATATAACTGGTGAATAGTGGTTGGTTGATTTGACTAATTATTTGTTAAAAAGCAACTTATTAGCCGTTCAGTTATAAAATCCCTAGATAAGCCTATGTCACTACATAAGTCTTCATTAACTTGACAAGTTTGCATCCTTACCTACAAATGTCGGGTTAATGATATTAATTGCGTCGGCACTTACAAGTCCAACACCATTGCATTACATGAGCACTGTACAATGTTCCCTATTGTGTCAATCCGTTACTATTAAAATGTTTATGTTCTGGTTACACTTATTAGATTAGAGTTTGGTTTAATCATCTAGATAGATAGCTTCGTCAAGTCATTATCCATAAGTTGTCATGTTTAGATCAAGAGCCTTGTTACGTTAATTCAGTATATCGGTGAACGAGTTTCAGTGTTTAAATACGCACTAAGTAATAATTATAATTTATGCAAATAACCATAATTATGTAGGGCAAAGCGCGTGGGAATCTGTCTAATCTATCAAAGGCTTTGGGGATCTTACCCTAATCTATTAAAGGCTTCGAGAATGTTGCTCTTAGCTATGAAAGGTTTCGGAAACCTTGCTCTTATCTATCAAAGGTTTCGGGAATCTTGTTTTTATCTATCAAAGGTTTCGGGAATCTTGCTCTTATCTTTCAAAGGTTTCGGGAATCTTGCTCTTATCTATCAAAGGTTTCGGGAATCTTGTTCTTATCTTTCAAAGGTTTCGGGAATCTTGCTCTTATCTTTCAAAGGTTTCGGGAATCTTGTTCTTATCTATCAAAGGTTTCGGGAATCTTGCTCTTATCTATCAAAGGTTTCGGGAATCTTGCTCTTATCTATCAAAGGTTTCGGGAATCTTGTTCTTATCTATCAAAGGTTTCGGGAATCTTGCTCTTATCTTTCAAAGGTTTCGGGAATCTTGTTCTTATCTATCAAAGGTTTCGGGAATCTTGCTCTTATCTTTCAAAGGTTTCGGGAATCTTGCTCTTATCTTTCAAAGGTTTCGGGAATCTTGCTCTTATCTTTCAAAGGTTTCGGGAATCTTGCTCTTATTTATCAAAGGCTTCGGAGATCTTGCTCTAATCTATCAAAGACTTTGGAGATCTTGCTCTTAACTATCATAGGTTTCCGAAAGCTTGCTCTTATTAGTAATTGAATATTGTTATTATTAACTAGGAAAAAGAAAATAGTTAACATGTTATCAACTGTATTTCTATAATATTTCAAATTATTTATTATATTTCTAATTCCTCACTCTTCTTAATATTTCTTCTTGTCTTTCTAAATGTTACTATAACGCTGAGATTTTAAAAGATCACGATAGTTGTAATAGAGTGTAAAGAGTACTCGGAATGTGATCTAGTGCGGCGCCGGCGTCAAGCTGAGTTCACATACACATGGAACCCATTTTCATTACGTTTTACATAAGCGCTGGTTAAACCGAGGCTTATTTTATTATGTACATAGATAACACGAGTAGGTACATAAGACGCATGCCGTATTAATTTGTAAATTAAAATCATATTCGTGTACCTACTTACATGTTCCTATTTTAACGAAAATCTACGCAGTTGTAGTCGCTGATTAATGATAATAATAAATTTGTAATTAATGTTACGACGAGAGAACATGATCTTGTTTTGGTTTTGGAATCGTGATGTGAATGTGTGGTGGTGTGATTGTGTGGTGGTGTGGTACTCACAGATCGCAAATGTAAACAAGTAGCCCAAACTCACTGTTTGCCAGTTAAATATTAGGTACCTAAAACTATAAATCAATTCTCAGTGTCAACTTTTCTAATTTAATTGTAGTGCCGTCAAATTAAAGAAAACAGTACAATAATGTGTTGCTCGTTCATCGATCTTAATACTTAGAACTATGTCCCTAGAGTGCGAAGAATAATAAGTTTGTTAAAAATATATTTACCAGTAGGCGTGCAACGATAACATAATTTTAAGCTAAAACTTAACAAGAATACAAAGTCTTTTTTGTTTGGAATACAAAATATAATAATAAGTATAATGTCAAAAGTCAAACCATTTATTTCAATTCATAATGAGGCACTTCTGAACGTAATTTTCAAGAAAATGAATTGAATTTAACCTTCCAAATGGTAGTTTCTAAAATAAAGCTTTGCATACGTTAGAGACACAAACAACGCGAGCAAAATTTATTTATTATTTATTTATTTATTTATCCATCTTACCACTATCATGAAAACAAAAACACTAAATTCAAATGACTATATTTTTCATCATCTGCGTAGCTTTTTCCCAACTACATTGTGGTCGGCTTCCATTCTAACCAGATGCAGCTGAATACCAGTGTTTTACTTATAGCGACTGCCTCCATCTTTTTTAGGGTTCCGTAGACAAATGGCAAAAAGTGGAACCCTTATGGATTCGTCATGTCTGTCTGTCTGTCCGTCCGTATGTCAAAACCACTTTTTTCCGAAACTATAAGAACTGTACTGTTGAAACTTGGTAAGCAGATTTATTCTGTGAACCGCATTAAGATTTTCACACAAAAATAGGAAAAAAAACTATACATTTTGGGGGTTCCCCATACTTAAAACTGAAACTCAATGTTTTTTCATCAAACCCATACGTGTGGGGTATCTATGGATAGGTCTTCAAAATTTCTTTCTTTCTAATATCATTTTTTTCTTAACTGAAAGTTTGCGCGAGAGACACTTCCAAAGTGGTAAATTGTGTCCCCCCCCCCCTGTAACTTCTAAAATAAGAGAATGATAAAACTAAAAAAAATATATGATGTACACCACGTAAACTTCCACCGAAAATTGGTTTGAACGAGATCTAGTACTTAAGTAGTTTTTTTTTAATACGTCATAAATCGTGATTTTCTATTAAAAAAATTAAAAAGTTACAACGAACTACAAGAACTGTTATATTATGTTACATGCTGCTACGGAACCCTTCATGGGCGAGTCCAACTCGCACTTAGCCGCTTTTTTTAATGAATTAAGTGATCGATATAATTTCAATACTAAAAATAAAGATAAAATAGCTCAACCATTTTTAAGATTATCTAAAGTACACACATCTTTTATGGGGTACCCTGTTAAATGTTATAACAAAATACCTTGTGATATATTAAAACTAAATGAAACCAAATTTATAAGATACATTAAAAGTAGAATTTGTAAACAAGCTTATCATAAGTTAGAGGTTTATATCCAAGATAAGAATGCTAGGGAACATGCTGGTCCGGGGCTCCATAGGACAATCTACAGTCTAGACAAAATCAAACTGATTGCTGATTCCCACTATACTTTATATATTTAAATACAATTATTCTTTAGTGTACTTAGATTACTCTGGCTCACACACTATTCATTGTTTGTTGGAATAGAAAGAGTGGTCGTCTACTGTATTATTAATTGTAAAAATGTGAACACTATGTGTCTGTACATAATTTAGTTGGCATTTCTTAACTTGTAATACTTTGTACATACTCGTACCATAATATATGATTTTTATACAAGGTACATCGTATTCACGTAACATATTATAATTCTTGTAAATGCAAATTGTAAACAATTTTTTTTTAAAAGAGTATGTATGGAGTTTCTTGCCCATTCTTCTCCATACGAAACTACCATTTGGAATGGGTAACTAGATTCATATTTTACAATATGACGTTCAAAAGTGAATTCAGAAGTTAATGGTCTAATTGAAATAAATGATTTGACTTTGACTTTGACTTTTGACTTTATCGGACCTCTACAACCCAGTTACTGGGTAACACGATACCCCTTGGTAAGACTGGTTGTCAGACTTTCTGACTTCTGACTACCCATAACGACTGGCAAAGATCTACAAATGAAAGGTGGGACCAACGGCTAAACGTGCTTTCCAAGGCACGGAGGGAACTCGGTATGAAAGGGATGGTTACCCATCCACACACCGACCGCGGCTAGCGTAGCTTAACTTTTAACTGATCGATATGTACGGCTTTAACTTAGCCACGAGCTCCTCAAATGACTATTTTTGTTGGAAAGTAATACCTACCTAACAGCGAATAAAACTAATAATTAAATGATGTATGTAAATAGAAAAACGGTTTCAACCAAAGAACAAAAAAAAAACGTATTTTCAAATATAACCCTTAAGCATTGTAGACTCTGGCTGGTTTCGAGAAATACAACCTTTTTATTTTACTTATTATTTATTATGAAATAAACTCTGTTGGAGTTAAGATTTACTTGACAGTCCGCTGCGTAGGCTGACAGGTCGCAATATAAAACATCTAAGAATATAATATTTTTAAAATCCAATACACGTAGCTATAAAGCCAATTGCGTATAAAATAGTACTGTGAACCTCTCCCGGTCGTAATAGTACCTAATATTACAAATTGATTTCATCTTTCCAATTCCTTTTAGAAAAAGTTATTCAATTTAAATTCTAAAGACTTTTCAATTTCTATCGGTAAATTAAACTGGCCGTTTTTAACGTTTTTCCATTACAAGTAGGTACGACTCAGAAAATAATATAATAGGTACTTTACAAATACCGTACGGTTTGATCCTTCAAGGTTAAGCTATGCTTGCCGCGGTTAGATTGTGGATGGGTGACCATCCATTTCATACCGAGAGCGCGGTTAAAGAAACCGTTAGTACCAGCTCATTTGTAGATCTTTGACATGTGATACAGACAAAATTCATATTTCCACTACACTGCCATTATTCAGTATTATTATCAGGTTTACAACTTTTTGAGCTAATAGCGTACTTAAGATAGTAAAGTAAAATAACTGACTACTCGTCACGTGCCTAGGGGTCAAAGTTATAGCAAGCCGGACAGATGAGATAATCGCCTCGCCCGATCACACTTTTCCTAACGCTCTCGTCACGCATTCACCAGCTTACTCCCCAAGGCAAGCGTGCGTAAAGAAGTTTTACTTCAAAAATCCGGGTTTCCCTTACGATGTTTTCCGTCAATAATGTCCAAGATACATTTAGAAAGTACGTACGATAATAAATAAAATATGTTCATGTAAAACTTACAAGCTTAATGTAACAATTAACATAGCATAACATTCCATCAGCACTGGTTCGTTACAGTCAATAAATCGCTGCAGACTATAAAACTATTAGTAGCATACTACTACAGTTAGAAGTTCAACAAGCCATTTAAGTTGAACAAACAACTCGTTGTAAGCGAGCGTATGTGAGTTCAGCAGTCGAGGGGCGCCGGTCGCTGGGAGTTCACTGTTCAGTGCTCAGCTGCGATTCAATTAATGCATTTTAGGAATGTTCCTCAGAACATATACTGTGGCGATAAAACGAACTGACGACTGAAATGAAATAAGTAGCACAAAGTGACAATTGTACTAGCTTTTAGGAAGGTTCACATTGTAATATCGGACTCGATCGGCTTCCTCTGCTCCTACATTTGTGAGGTGAGACTACGACGAGAGTTTGAACGATTATTGCTTAAAAAATTCGACGTTTGTATGTACTATAATTAGAATAATAGATTATAATATTCTTATATGAGAATCTATTAGGGCTTCCAAACCAATATACAAAGTTATATAGGTCTCCGGAACTACGAATCGAATTGTGATCATTCTTTTCAATTTTTATATTTTATTGTCTTACTTTTATTCGACTTAAGGAACAGTGCAAGTTGTGAGTAGGAACATTGAAAGTTGTATCTAAATCGTAAATAGTTTTGAAGGTAAACTAATACGTGTAAGTGTTAGGTTATCAACCGATTTTAGAGTGTTATTGTTTTTAATAGATATAGGCAAACATGCAGGAGGGGGGGACAGCTTAAGTGTAATTTTTTTTATATAAAAATGAAAACCACCTTCAAAAACTAAAAAAAAAGAAACTGCCCTGGCTGGAGGACCTAAAAATAATAATTTTTAAGGCACCACAGGAAAGTCCGGTTAAGCAGCCGACAACCTCCTAGGTTGACCTGCGAGATGCCAATCCGAAAAAAAAACATAAACTAAAAAGTGATATCTTTACATAGAACACATAATATATGTATTTAGTTTCGTAAGTCGGTGGCAAAACGAAACAACAAACAGAACAAAAGCCCCCGACTAAACTTATTTATCGAATTTTAGTTTTTGAAGACGGTTGTCTTTTGTTAAAATAAAATAAAACAACAAAGAAATGAACGAGTTTAAATTGACGCGAATCATGTTCTTACCGTTGTTGAACCGGGATTCGAACAAAGCTTTCCAATCTGAACAAATGTGAACCTGTGTACAAGGTGTGCCAATTCTCACATGTGGGTAGTACGTAGGTATGTATTCGGCTACTCGTGTCATTATTTTAACGTGGTCTTCCATAAACTGCCAGTTGAATGAGCAGCCGGGACAAATTGTTTTTCACGTGTCGATTGTTCCAAATAATGATTTTGACACTTGATAAATATGTTGCTGTAGGTCCGGTGTCTACAATAAAATGCCGACGTGGCAGAATAATTCAGATTTTAATATTCTGACGAGTTACATAGAATAGAGTATCATTTATGTATGAGTATATGGTAGGTAGACTAGATTTTGCCCGTCACTTCGTCTACGTGAAAGTAAAAGTCAAAATCAAAATCAATGTCAAATCCGTTTGTAGTCAACCTCACCTACAACCCACCTGTCAAATTTCAAATTCATAAGTAGTTATCGCGATTACGTGTTTGTGTTAAATTCGATAGAATAGTTATTCAAATAAACTGAAACATACTGTACAACAGATAAGTAGATAGGTTACGTAATAAAAAAATTGAGCGCCATTCATTTGATATAAATGCTTCACAAAGAAAGCTTCTATCATCTCCCTGTCCTTGTCATAATATATTTTATTTATTATTGTAGTAGCTCCTCAACATCGTCACCGAATTTTCCGATAAATACACAACGAGGAATATTTCCGAGAAAGTAATACCTAATAATACGAGCAGACACAATGGCGACTAGGGAACAAGATCTTGCTTGTGATTTCATCATAATTAGGTATTATTATATCTTGCTGTTGCCAGGGAGGTCACACGGATCTTGTACATTGTGTACTGTAACCATTTGTTCTGTAAATCACGTTACATTCGTGCTTTGTTTTAACTGTTGTTGTAATATACTTTTTAAAAGTTTACGTAACAAGCAGCCTTTTTAAAGCCTTAATGGCACGTTTGTGTTTTAAACAACCATCTCTAGAATGTATTTCCTGACTTAAAACGGTGATGTAGTTAGCGGAACAGTAGCTGTGGACATGCATTTACATTATGAAGGAATATTGAAAGTCATCCATCGTTAAGAAATTTTAATTTACGAGATGAAAATATTAGCCAAGGCATTAAAGCTAAAAAGTAACCATATGGGTGTTCTTTTAATACCTACTTAGCGTGGACTCTGAAGTGTCTAAAAATAGGGGTATGAAAATAAAACTTCGTACACGCTTTAAATAGCTCTGCATGAGTATCGGGTCTCACAGCCTACGAGCGTAGCACGGCGCTACGCTCGTAGGCGGCCGCGTAGCGCCTCTACGAACACATGCGCACATTTGTAGTGCTCACATTTATTATTCGCTTTGTTACCTACACGTGCTCTTCTTGTGTCTTCTTTTCGTATTGCCAACTAGCATATGCCTGCAACGTTATTTCCGTAAATGTCGATCATTTTTTTTTTTTCCTAAAGTAAAAGTACCTTGTTACTCCTTTTAACATCGGACCAGCCGTTTCGGAGATTAGCCGGAACAAATACACAGACAGACAAACAAGAAGTCAGTTAGAATTTATTATTAAATTTTATTTACTGCATTCATACGCATTTACTAAAAAGTTGTTTTTTGATTTCACAAACAGACACTTTTATTTATTTCATATGTATAAAGATTTGTATAGAAAATGAAATATATTTTTGTTTATGACAATTAATAACATTAATAATTTTATAACTATATCTAGATTCAACAAAATAAGTTTTTGGGAAGTTTAAAAGGCCAGCAATGACTTTCATAATAATTTCATAACAACGTACCATCAGTAACAAAAAGTTATTTCTTAACGAGGCTTTTTCCTTTCAACAAAGTACTAAAACAAGAGTAAATTAAATATGCTTACCGGAACTGTTTGCTCAGACCTGTGTTTCCTTAATTACGTTGTATTAAGAGTAGCATGTCGGGTAACTTAACTATATTAATTACATCTATAAAAGCGACACAGGATGTTGTCGTTTGTTTGTTGCTAAAAGTATCCATGTGGAATTATGTGATATTTGTTTCTTCTTTCATCGTTGTTCATTGAGTGATAAAAAGATAAATCATGTTTCTACCGAGTTTTGTAACTTTGTGTCTGATAAAACGTAACCCATATCTTTTCTTGAGGTTTAAGAGCGCCCATCCCGTCTTATTTCCCATACAAACGCTCGTACGTGATTACGGCGTTATAACAAGTATCTTGTGGATTAAATCTAGGTTTGTTTGAAGCCAAAAATAAACTTTTTTGAGAAGCAAATTCAGTAAACACGTCCGAAAATCAGTTCTTTTGCACAATTTTATCGTTCATAATGCACTCATACATTGAAAAAGTAATGGAGGTTCTAAATTACAAACATTTTTACCAAGAACTTACAAGGCTTTTTTAAAAACACGTATGTCTTGGAACAAGTTTTGTGAAAATTCCGCGCGCCAATTTTCCTTTAATGTTATCGCGTTCTCATCACTCGTTTGTTTTCGACTTTAGCGTTGTATGAAACAAAAAAAAATTCGATCACTCTCGAGTCGAAGTTCGCTCGATAGGGATGGGCGCTCTTAAGTTTAATCTGTACCAAATTTCATTAAAATGGATTCAGTAGTTCAGGCGTAAAATATGAAACAAACAAACAATTTCACTTTCGCATTAGTATAAATTATCATGGTCATGTCTGCCGCATGCCGGACGACCTATGGGCCCGTAAATCCCAAAATTGGTGCCCTGAAATGACGAGACGGGGCTGCGGTAGACCGCGCAGGAGACAACTTTGGCAAGACATAGCTAAAAGTCGAGACCGATGGAAGGAATGGAGGGAAGCATTTGAACTGCGGTGGGACAGTACAGGCTAAATATAATACTAATATTCATAAACTACCATTGGATTGGATTGGATTGAAGGAGCTCGTGGCTAAGTTAAAGCCGTACAGATCGATCAGTCAAAGGTTAAGCTACGCTAGCCTCGTCGGTCTGTGAATAGGTGACCATCCTTTTCATACCGAGTTCCCTCTGTGCCTCGGAAAGCACGTAAAGCCGTTTTTCCCGGCTATCATTTGTAGATCTTTGGCAGTCGTTATGGGTAGTCAGAAGCCAGAAAGTCTGACAACCAGTCTTACC
Organism: Charanyca ferruginea; assembly: GCA_947361185.1. Classification (NCBI taxonomy): domain Eukaryota; kingdom Metazoa; phylum Arthropoda; class Insecta; order Lepidoptera; family Noctuidae; genus Charanyca; species Charanyca ferruginea. The sequence goes on along the minus strand of OX376055.1, from coordinate 628,284 downwards.
AAGGGGTATCGTGTTACCCAGTAACTGGGTTGTGGAGGTCCGATAGGCAGTCGCTCCATGTAAAACCCTGGTATTCAGCTGCATCCGGTTAGACTGAAAGCCGACCCCAATATAGTTGGGAAAAGGCTAGACATATTATGATAATTAATGAATTATCATTTAAGTTAGTCACAGTTTACGATACTGTCTATGGACATAGTGACAACGTCCAAAAATAGCGTTAATTTGCTGAGCTATCTTTAGCCACAAAGCGCAGTCAACCGATAGAACCTCCGCCAAGTCAAGCGCGGCGCTTCCGTCGCTCGGTGTCGGCCATGACAACTGAACGTCGCGCGTGACGTCAGCGGTGCCCAACACGCAGCCGACGCGACGCGGACGAGACGCAAGTAAACAGATTTCCTACGAACAGCTTAGTGTCGAGCGCGCGACAGTTAAACCCTCTCCAGCCGAATGGCATTAGGTGGTGTGTCAACCTGCTACTAAGATGACACTATGGTTTTTATTATTTACTAGCCTTTGCCCGCGACTTCGGTTATCGCGGATGCAGACGAACTTGCGAATTAAAAAGTAGCCTATGTCCTTTCTCAGGGTTCTAGCTATCTTCGTAACATATTTCATAAAAATGGCTTCAGCCGTTTCATCGTGAAAGCATAACAGGCAGAATTACTCTCGCATTTATAATATTAGTATGGATTTGTAAGAACGGGCTGGGACGGGACTTACTATACGTTGGAAGACAATTTTTTATAAATCGTCTTTTTTTAAATTCAGGCTTAGGTTTAAAAAAAATATTTTCAAAAAGACAAAAGTGTCACTTCACATACATATGGACATAAGATAAAATTGTAATACATTTTCTAAGTAACGGTCACCGATACAATACTTATGGTAAAAGAAACCAGACAAATGCGAGTTAGACTCGCCCACCGAGGGTTCCGTTCAAACTTTAGACTCGCCCACCGAGGGTTCCGTTCAAACTTTAATTTGGTCACCCATACAATTATGACCACTCATACCTCGATGATTGATTACGTACTCTAAATAAAGACTATATTTTTTATAATTCAATTACAAATGTAAAGTTTTCAGACTTTTCCCTGTACTTGTAGTATAATATGATATTACTTGTCTTCATAGTTGTAGGTCAACGGGAAGTACCCTATAAATTTTGGATCCCTTGAGAGCGTTGAAATATACGTTTTTTGCGGCATAAACGGCCGTATCTTTTTTTCGCGATAACTTAGAAGTTTTTCACAGCTTTAAGGGACCGTAAACTTGAGTATATGGTTTTAATTTCAACTCGCTACCTCCACGCGTTACCGAGATAAAGGGTCAGGACAGACAGACGGACAGACAGACAAACGGACAACAAAGTGATCTTATAAGGTTCCGTTTTTTTTGAAGTACGGAACTCTAAATAGAGAAAACAATAGGTACTAATAGTTTTGTTTTTACATTTGTTGGATTACACATTTCTATTCCTCAAATAGTAGGATAGTAATATTGTTTTTTTTTTTAATGGGACAACCCCGCCATACTATTCCCAATAGTGGCGAGCACCAGAAAAGTGCCAAAACATTGAAGCTCGACGAGTCCAAGAGAAACGATTCGACTGTCTTGGATTGACGACGAAATTAATCAGAAAAGAACAGCGGAGGAGTAAGAAAAACATATTTTCCACTTCAGTAACATTTCTAGATTCACAAAAAAAATTGCGCTTCTTCATAGTTGATATCCTTTTTTGCATAATTTGCAAGCTAGGTCGACGAAGACTCCGATTACTTATTTAAGATTTTTGGTAAACTAATTGTTATACTTAAATTCTTGCCTGGCTTCGGATTAATGAAATAGAGTGATGCGACATGTCTGACAATATTACTATTATTGTGAAGTAAATATATACAAGTATGTACGTACATAACTATTGTCCTATTCATACAAGCTCGTTAATAAGCCTCAAGGCTAGTCGCTCTCGTTTAAAAACCCGTTACCATGACAACGAGGCCTGACATCAAAAGAGCCCTCGGGGAAGGTTTCAGACAAACCTACAATATTCCTATTATTTGCAAACTCCATATTTTATGATTGTTATTTTGAAATTGAAATAAAAGGAATTACATATTTGATATAATAATACTGTGTGAAGATAAAGGTCGACCGTTTTCACGTTTTGAATAAAAAAAAACTGGCACTGAACAGAATAACAACCCTTACGTCACTCGAAACGTCGCCGCGTCGCTAGATCGCTTAAAGACGTACCTATACTAACTACGAAGGTCGGTACATCAGTGATTGCTCTCGAACGATGTGGAGAAGCTAGTTTTCATAACTATATTCCCCACACCCATGAGCCAGTCACACAGCATCGGTTCACAACATAAAAAAAAAGGAAAGCCTCTTCGTAACTGCTCCTTTCAATAAAATCAAAACTGAAGGAAAATACCAACTAATTACAGCATTTGTTTATCAGCAGTCGTTATCGCGTCAAGAAGCACTCGCGCGCAACGCCACTTGACATACAGCCGACAACGCGCGATAACCGCCCGGGAGCAGTATCACCGCCATCTGAGCAGGTTACCAGTCGCGATAACTGACGTCAGCGGACTCGGCGCCCACTCGTTCCTATAATGTTGTTTATTTGTTGCTTTGTCAATGTATTTTGGATCATGACTTTCTAATATGCACCTGTGTCCAAGCAGGATGAACTGAAACTACAAAATTATGAATTTATGATCCAGAAAAAATCTTTACGACTACTAGCTGAACCGGCAAATGTTGTTTTGCCATTTAAATAAAAAAAAAATAGTTTACCACCTATTCTCAGACCTGCCAAATATAGGTACACAAAAAAAAAAACATAAAAATCGGTCAAGCTGTTTCCTGGGTATTCGATAGCAAACACTATGACACGAGATTTATATATACAAGCTAAAACGGCAAACGATGTTATGACAAATAAATAAAAAAAATTGCCTACGACTTATTTTCAGACCTTACCAAATATACAAAAAAAAAATCGTAATGAAAATCGGTCTAAAACCGTTTCCGGGGTATTCGATAACAAACACTATGACACGAGATTTTTATATATTAGAAGATATTATGTGTCTATTGTATTGCTTGACCGTCAAGTGAACTTTATTACAATCTCTACCTAACAATGTGTAACAAGAATGAAGATGCCAAGAGTGTAACACAACCTTGCGAAAGTTGAGACACGGTGATCACTAGTAGTGTCAGCTCAGCCCTGTTGGCGTGCGGTTCTCAGGCGGCCTTGGCACGCAGTTGGCAGCCCTACCGAATCGATAGCAGACGCATTGCAGACAATTGCTGCAGACCTTGTTTACATTCTGACCACTTTCAATTTTCATCTGGAAAAGCAGCAACAGTAGAAACTTTTTAAAATGAAAATGGCTTTTTAGGATATGATTAACTTCGATGTGCTTAAATGAAAAAGAAACAGTCATGCTGCTCTATCTATTGTAACCTCAACCGTTGTTATCGCATTTTTTTATTTACACTTCATGCACAAAGGTACAAAGGCGGACTTAATGCCTTAGGCATTCTCTACCAGTCAACCAAGAGTGGTGAAGAGATAACATGGCAGTTGCATTACAAAAAGTAATGCTTAAAAAGTTAAAAGATATAAACATACAACATATTCTGGAATATCATACACATATACATAAAAATATATACATACCTATGTGAATAAATTATATAATTAGTGCCGTAGTTATTACCGATTGAAATCTAACGGTATTTAGTAACACGAGAAAGTTTGACGGACTCTCAGAAGTTAAGTTAGGAATAGAAGTTTTCAGGTCAAAATAATGAAACCTTAGTGGTTGTCATTAAGTTAGAAAAGTCGAATTACTTTCGCTGTGATTCTAATTAAGTATTCATATTAATTAGCTCTGCTTTAGACGGGATCATTTAACTACGTGTTTCTTGTCTCTTGCTACGGGTTCGAAATAAAAAAGACAACTGCCTTCAAAATTTAAAATTGATAAATTTTAGCACAGACCACATATTATTTTAGTTTCGGAAGTCGGCGACTTTTGTTCTGTAAACTAGTCATATGTGTTATGTACTTATATTATTTATCACTTATTACTTTTTGAAGGCGGTTTTTATTTCTCGCTTTTGTCATTTATTATCATCCAAATTCAATAAGAAATGGTAACACTAAAAAATTGATTGTCTGTAAAGTCGGTTTACGGACGATAGTGTTACGTCATAAAGAAACTAATGGCTAACATAAAGTATATAACATAACCAAATAATGGGTTCCGTCGAGGTGGACGGAGCTTATTGCTTGGGCCGATCGTGCCTCTCTGTCGCTTGTTCCGCGCTCTCGCTTTCACGCTCAGGCTCAGGCGGAACGTGACACTTTTTCGTGCGTGCAGCCGGTGTTCATCGATTTATAAGACGTTATCACGTCAAAAAGTCGAGAGCTTCGATCCACATTTGCCGGAGATATCGCGGCATAGTGGGTGAAAATCTGTAAAAATGAAGTCATCCCCTAATTTTTCACCTTAATGGTGGAATACTTTTATGTTATTTATATGGGACCACCCCTAAAGGCAAACCCTAACCTTACCTTGGAGAGCGTACAAATATACAAAAAAAAACATGCAGTCGCATTTTAAACCTCCTCCGTTTTTGATGTCGGTTAAAATGAAAATACACACAAGTACACAGTTACAGTACATGAATTACTTCCTTGCTACCTACGCACTACACACGTACCTAGGACTATTCACAGGTGCCTAGTAAAGGGAATTCACTCGTTTCAAAACAGTGTTGCAAATGTGCACCAGGACACAAAATTCCTTTGCTGTTCAGCTCTAATAAATGGGAAAATAAAAGCACTGATAACGCTCATCCGCCATCCACCCCGTGTGTTGTTTTTTCTGTTCGAAGCGTAAATTGTATGAAACGGAAGCGGAACTGCACTGCGGAGATGTTTTATTAAGAGAATCAAGTTTGTATACGCATACACAGGCTACTATGTGTACAGGAGAGAGGAATCTAACTTTAGACTGGTTAGGTTTTTTAACCGACTTCAAAAAGGAGGTGGTTCTCAATTCGATTGGTATTTTTTTTAATGTATGTAAATCCGATTTACGTGATTTTTCTTTAGTTTGATGCGGAATAGTTGCCATTTGGTCCCATAAAAAATTAAAATAGTTTAGCTTAGTAGTTTTCATTTTATGAACACTTTTTTAAATTTTTTGTTTCGTTTCATGTTTCACCACGCATTGCTTTTTAGTTGATCTATTTCAAGTAAATATTCCACCCCTAAGGGTAGAAAATTAAGGGATGACTGATTTTTTTTGGTGTTACCGTTTCGTAATTAATTTGCATGATAAGAAGTAGGCACTAAACGCGAAATAAAAACTTTTTAACAAAAAGACAACCACCTTCAAATAGTGAAAAATAACTTTTAATTCGGAAGTCGGTAGCAATACAAAACAATAAGCAAAACTAAAGCCGCCGACTTGCGAATTGAAAGTTATTTTTTACTTTTTGAAGGCGGTTGTCTTATCGTTAAAAAGCTTTTTCTATTTGTGATTTTTTTATGAAAACTGACAGTCTCTTTAATTAAGTGTAAAGTTGAATTATAATATACTCCTTACTGAATTTTGGTCACCACGGCCAATCTCAAGCTAGAAGTGCGCACGAGATATTATAGTGCACAAATTATTTATAACTTTATCACATGGTGCACCAATCACTGATGAAACTTGTTCAAATAGTCTTTATTGTATCACAAAGTGCGTAAGGCCATTGTATGTAACAATCTCAATACAATTAGTACTACTTTGTTTCTGGCAAATAAATGAATTATTCTTTATTTAAATATCTGGGCGACTGAGCTTTGCTCGGTATGTTTTTTTCTTGTGTTTTTTAAAAATGTAACCTAGCTAGATTGATTTATCGCCCCTGAAACCCCCTGCATACTAAACTTCATGAAAATCGTTGGAGCCGTTTTCGAGATTCAGATTATGTGTATAAATAATAATAATAATAATATGTGGGGACATTTTTTTAACACACAGCCATTTGACCCCAAACTAGGGAGACCCTGCACTATGGGTGTCAGACAGCTGATATACATACACAAATACATTTATTTTTTTCGTAAATACATACATATATAGATAAACAACACCCAGACACAAGGCAAACACAATTAAGTGCTCATCACACAAATGTTTACCTTGGGCGGGAATCGAACCCGCAACACGCTGCGCAGCAGTCGATCGCTCAGCTACTGCGCCAACCGTGTCGTCAAATCATAAGATAATCATAAGATATATATTATGTATGTATACAAGACTTGCTCGTATTATTGTTACTATCGTAGATACAGGAAGGGTAACACTTCCCTTTGCACAGGTCACTGTAACTCAATTTTTTTTTTTTTTGCAATCTATATTGGATGCAATATTGACTAAGATTACCTTTTTGACTAAATCATTTTTTCGTTTTGTTATTTGGACGTAATGGGGAGCGCGAATCTACGCGGTTTTTTCGTTTTCTTTGGTCGCGATCGGTACTCTCTTTCACTACTAGTTTATCGTATTTTAGATATGCGATATGACCTTTATCCCTTTCCTCTTTCAGCTGTGACTGTAATTTCTTTCGGGCCTCCAATACCTCTGGTCGTTAGTCGACATGCATGGCATAGCATGGCATGTTGCTCGGTTGTTTTTTTCAATTCAATGTGGTGCTCTCAGTCGCGATAAATGTGTCTGTTGTTAACGGAGTACGGTCTCACAGGTTACTCGGCATTTCTTTGAGAGTATGTTCTGCAAACAAATACGTCTTTTAAAATGCAGAAATAATTTTCTACGAATTATTTTAAGCTTATTACTTAGCAGAGACATGCAAAGGCAATTTATTCATAAAGGAATCCTTCGTTCTCTAAGAAAACTGTAGTCAGAAAATGAGAAATAACATTAGCTTAGCTCACAATTTTTCTGATGTAAAGGTTTTTCTTGTAAAGAGAGAAAAGCTTGTTACAGGGAACTTAGGTACTCGTATGAACAAGTATGTTCTTTGTTTACTCAATATTGTCAACACTAGAGTCTACCGGTAGCCAAGTATTAAACACACAATTTGAAGTTTACAAGGCAGCTCCTCAAACCTTTATGCCGCCACGACAAAACAAGTATTCGGAAAATTAAATGGAAACAAGATTAATTTTTAAACATTTCCGCATTTATGCTGACCTTGTAGACAGGGCTCAGCAAACAGCCGGCATGGCGAGTACACACGGGCACAATGACGTCACGGGATGAAAGTGAAGCCCGCGGCTGTTTACGAACCTGTATATTTTCGTCTGGGCGAGCAAGCGCGCGGAGTGACGAGGGGCGACAGCGCTCTAGGCGTCCATGAGTTGTAAGTGCCCGGTCCAGGGTGCACGCGAGTGTGCTGGTGACCCAGGTCGGTGGTGACCCAGGTGTCTCAAGGCTGCTACCTTCTCTAGAGTTCGCCGTTGTTGACAGTGCATCGGGTTTCCGTGCAGACATGTGTTTGCTCGTGGAGATATTAGCGTATTGATTGACTTTGTCGTCTAGCTTCTTGAAACAGTAGTGCTGTGATAAAGAGAAGCGTTTTGTAAATCATTATTTTTATTTTAGTATCGCAGCCAGTATTTTATAAAATCCAGCGTTAATATCTATCTTTTTTTATTTAAACTAGAAATCTACCCCAGACAGTTGTATAAAAAAGTATTTTGCTTAACAGTAATTCATGTGCCTTTCTAATCTTAAACCCTAGTGGCTACTTGAAAATCCCAAATAATTCAATATTCGTATTGTCTGTGTCCAGTAGGGTCGCTCCTTCTGGCTCGCCGAGCACTTTGGTTGCGTGAGTGAGCACTGACACTAAAGGTTTGCTTGCTCGTAAGTTTGTAGACCGATGTCTTTAATAGACGGTTATTTACTTTTACCTTATTTGAGCTTGAAAAATACAGTTCTTGCCGGCGTCGATTCAAAAGAACCAATATCTTTTGCCATTATGATATTCGATTTGACGTTCAAATACTTATTGTACCTACATCGTAATAATAAGTATAATTCTACATATACTAAGAAAATCTATAGTAATGTAAGTATTTTCTTGTATATTGTTCTTAAAATATAAACAGACGTGAGATCAAGAATAACAAATCTCTCGTTACGAAGACCTGTTGAAAATTTACCAATCACCTGGACCGACTTCCAATTACCATAAATTTTATTCTATTTACCCATCAGTACTGTACCTTGAAAAAAATTGATCTTTATTTCGAGTTCACACCAAATCATAATCTATTTTGTCAACATTATTTTGTTTGTGATTTTTATCTTGCGTCTTTTAAAATAGGACTTTTTATATACAACAGAATGAATCCAAATCTATCACGTTTTCAATTTTATTTGTATTTGATTTTACTTAAAACATTCTGAAGACATTGTTGTGTTGTCGCTGTCATACTTTATATATTCTGTCAATAGTCTAGTCCGGGAGCATCGCTTTTTTTTTTTTTTTTTTTTTTTTTTTTTTTTTTTTTTTTCTGTATGGCATCTCGCAGTTCAACCTGAGGGTTGGTTACTGCTTAACCGGACAATCCTGTGGTGCCTTAAAAGTGACTTTTAGGGCCTCCAGCCAGGGCAAAAACTTATAAACTAAGTGACTACGCTAAGGGCACCCCCTGTGGGGTACGAGCCTCGGCTTAGGTCGCCACTGAGAGAGGGCAGCAAAGGGACAGGCTGGATCGGGTCTCCATTAATTAGGGGCTATTTTAAAGCTAAGGGCACAGCGACGCGGGCTGGCGCTAGCAAGGGTCGGGGGGGGGGGGAGCATCGCCGGTACGTGACAGCTTTTATACCCACACTACAGGGTACCGGTGACAAAAGAAAATACAAAAATACCTTGTAAGATAATTTAATCGAATGACTAATATTATTTCATAAACAACGACCAAAATAGAAAGGGTGTAAGTGATGGTTAGTGTCAGGTCTGGGCATAGAAGCCTGTAAATCTGTGGCACAGTAATTAGCAAACGGATGGACCGGTTTTAAGACAGTTTTTTTTATTAGAAGGCTGAAATAAAAGTACCTTCACAAATCTTTTAAAAGTATGCAGCCAATATAGTCATAATTATTGTTCCGCCAAACAATGCAATATTTTTGCTGGTTCTTTTTAGTAATATTTTTCGCTGCTCATAAAGTAGCAGAAAGCCTTTTGTCAGCTCCCAGCGAGTAGCTTCCAACATCATCCCTTTGTGCACACACATGTTTGAGTACTTACAAGCCCCTTCTCTTTTGCGTCACTATCCCTGCAGCTTACTGGCTGCCGATATGAACTGAAACCTTGTTCAGTTCATATCGATGTGTGTAAATAAGGATTAACACACATGACATTAAAGTTTAAACAATAAATTATCTTATTACAAAGAACAGCCGGTTAGGTCTATTTAATGCACACTTAATTATAGGTAAGTACTTAGCAATTATCGAGTATAGGTACTATGCTCAATTCACGATTACCTACTGCAAACATAATAAGCAATAAGATTAAGCATACTATGAGAGAACTTCAATTTTCTAGTCCTTTGAGGCGAGACGGGAAAGAAGTTCCTACAAATATATTACAATATGAGTGAATATGTAATAAATAAACGTTTGGTTAATGCCTAAGCAGTATTATAGATATTAAAATAGTGTATGTTTTTTTGTTAAAAATAATCGACAAGTCATTTTATAGTGTTACACATCGATACGGTTCAAAGTAGATAAACAATTATTATGTATTTACGATAATAAATTGCAATTTATGAAGATCCATATCGCACAGGTATCGATTATCGGCTCTCGGATAATCGATCGTTATCCGATAGTTGTAAAACACCTTGTTATCGAAGCTTATCGTATTTTTTTAGCAACCATGTTTAAACAAATGCTTGCTTAACTCTGTCAGTTTTAAAGTTCAAATTGCTCTGTGGTTAATAACAGTGTCTTCAAAATATTGTTTAATATGATGTCTCAGTAATACCTACTCTATGTGCATTAAGGAAGAGTTCGGATTTGTTAATACACGTTTTAATTTTTATTGGTATAACTCAACACCATTTTTTATAGGTGTATGATCCAGGGATCGCTAGATACGATCTTGTAGACATTTCGGTAGCACGAAACAATTAGGTACTTAACGCAATACGTGAGAATACACTTCAAGCATTTTATGTAAGTAATGAAGGTGTCGATGCGTGTGTGTGACTTCAATAAATGACAGTAAAGTATAACTGTGGTCACACTGGCATGTTGTTAAAGCTAACTTGACCAACACGGGTTGCGATTTTCGTGAAATAGGTAGGTAATTACTCACCAAACTAAATTTAATTTTTAAACTTTTCTGTAGTATTACCTTTTTAGGAGTATCCATTTACCTCAACAAGGGCCGGAAAACCGCTGTGAATAATATTCCTTCCCACTTCAAACAATTATTGAACTCATTCTAGTTGCGATTACTGTCAATACCTAACTTCGAAGGGTACACAGCTACACATGGTAGGTAGGTATACATAGTTACTCTCACAATAGGTACAACAGCACTTTGATCGCGCGAACATGTCGCACGCTAACACGCTTATCTTATCTGACTGCTTTTACAATAAAGATTATTTAATAATTTGGCCTTTTTACTAACACTGCATAGTAAAATAAGAACGTGGTATTGAGGAAAAATACTGTAGTGAAGTTAGTTTAAAGTTTAAAAAGATGAGAGGAACAGACGACCGGATACAAAGGTTCAAATGTATTTCTTGATATTATTCGAAGAAAACTACCACACATTTTTCAATATAAGCAAACCTCTCATTGCACGAAGAGGCGAAACAATGCAAAGTCAGCCTACTTATATGATGTATCTAAATACATACAAATACATAGCTTAGTACGTATGTCATCTTATGTAGTTTCAATGACATTCAAAAACTAGCATCATATATAGGGTGACTGGTAATTAGTGTACGATACTTAAACACGTGATTGTGTTCATGATAACAAACAACTTTCCCGAAGAAAATTTTTAATTTTGTACTGGTTCACTTTAGGTCACAGGCGTGCGGGCGCGTGAATTTCATACGGCTGTTGTGTTATTGTGATAAAAGTGAACCAGTACAAAAAACATTTTTTCTTCGGGAAAGTTGTTTGTTATCATGAACACAATCACGTGTTTAAGTATCGTACACTAATTACCAGTCACCCTATATATTAAACGCCTGTGTGCCATAATCTTTAACAAATTCCAATTCATGATTATCATTAGAAGTCAAAGTCTCTATCCGCGAGTAATATCGTAGACAAATAAAACGTATAGGTAGGTACCCATTATACGGAAAACAACTATCATTATCTGGTTCTATTCAAGATACCTATCATGCATGTGAGACGTAGGTACCTACCTACTTGTACATTATGTACTGCAACTTACAACTATTTCAAGAAGCTTGTAATCTTGTTAATTAATATTTTACATTGTTTCAAATGGTTACGCTTTGAAGATGGACATTCTAAAATGGACAATTCCTTGTACGTCACTATAGTTACAAAATAGTCGAAATAATTAATTAAGAATATCCCTTTGACAGATTGCTTAAAATAAAACTAGCTAAACCCGGCGGGCGACGTAGCAAATGCACAGCGAAATACCTCAATTCCCGTTTCCAATAGAAATTCGAAATAGAAAGTGACACATCTGTTAAATTGCATTGTTGTATAACAATCAAGTCGACAACTTTTGGAGATTGCAGACGCAAACATACGGAATATTCTTTTTTTAAAGAAATAATTCTGTCTTTAGAAACCAAAGTCCATCGCAGTGAGACAAATCCAACTTCCCGCTCCAACATTATGATCTTCTTTCAATTACTTTCATGTTTACAAAAAAATATATTAATAAAGTTTGCCTCGTCGGAAAGTGAAACTGTCTTGCAACCGTCAAAGAATTGAAAACTATTAGAAAAACTTGTCTGCGCGGCCACGCCAACAGCACTGATAAATAAACTTTGCATTTAAATGCCAGTCTTGCAAATTGCTTTTTCATTTAATGAGAAGAGAAAGCCAAAGAATTGTACGTTCATTTTAAATTAAACCCGGTAACCGCCATTCTTTTCAGATAAATGCGTAATGTTCTCACAGGAAACAAAATTATCAATATAGCGAAAACGTTTGTACATTCACATTTTATTTTAGTAAGTCGATGTATCAACACGGAGGCAACCAATAAAACACTAAACAAACTCAACACGCTTACATTCATTCGGTAAAATGCAGTTAAAACTGGGAATATTTACCTCGGTAAGGTAAAAAATAACACGAGTAATGTGCAAACTACGTTCCGTAAATAAATAGGTGAGCTTTGTCACTGTCTCATTAATTCCTGTTGGTTTATAAAAACTCTAACTAGAATGATTCTTTATGATAAGAGGAAGCATGTAATTACGTCGCAGTAAAAAGCCTTCACACCTACTCCATTTTATCAAAAATATCTGAAAGCAGCACATTATCGAAAAACACATTACGCCACTACACACGTCGGCTTTTTAACAAGGCCCGTAATATTTGCTAATTCGAAGCTTTTAGACGTAAGTGCTCATCACTGAAAATCAGCCGTTGATATGCTATATTGATGAGGCTTGATGATATCCGATGTATAAATTGACTACTGTCAGATTTACCTGGCTTTATATCCTGTGAGATATGGAATGCATCCTTAGGATTACTTTACTCTCTCGCACTTATATTTCTTCCTCTTTCTATAGACCTATCAAAATGTCATGTTGTGCTCTCTATTAAATAAATGTGAATTAATTAATTATTGTGTTTATTTGAGATACAACAAATTGGCGACGAGGGAAAAACTCACAGTGCAGTGAATTAAATAAGAAGTGAGCAAATATTTAGGATTGAAAGACTAAAATAACGAAAAAATTAAACCGCCGGGTGTGAAGTTGGCTACAGAATACTGGTTTGCAAAGCAAAATTTTATTGTCAAAGACGCCATATTGCGTTTGATAGTGCAACCAACATAATTGTTCTCTTTGCTATCAACGACTACCAACTACACGGATTGACGGATCATTAATATGTAACCAAACTTCACAATTATTTACTTATTTATGTCAGTTAAAGAAAATATCAGTTTCGAACAAAAGATTTCTCTAATAAAGTCTGGAAAAAGAACTTATATTTACCAATGCAATAAAGAAGAACTACAACTAATAATACAGGAAGAGGGGTTGAAATTTCGTCAACAGGCAAATATCGAGGAATTAAGAAAAATATTGAGTACCTATTATAAGAAAGAAAAAATTGAACCAAAAGGCGAAATTAATAAAACCAAAATGTCAGTTTACGGTGAGATTAAGGCCTTTGATGGAGAAAAATGGGAAATTTTTGAACAACAGCTGGAGTGCTACATGATTGTCAATGAAATTGACGAAGACAAGAAAGTTCCACTACTCATTACAAAATTAACACCAAAAGTGTTTGAAACATTAACATACTTATGTTCACCAGTAAAACCCATAAAAATATCTTTTGTTGAACTGTGCAATAAATTAAAGGATAAGTATGCCAAACCTTTATCAACTGCCTTAGAAAGAGTAGAATTTAGAAAAAGAAACCAACTTTCAAATGAGAAGGTACAAGATTATATACTAGAATTAAGAAAATTAGCAGGAAAATGTAAATTTAAGGATTTGGAGGATCAATTAAAAGAAAAATTTATTGAAGGAGTTACTTCCAAAACAATACAGTTTGAATTATTGAAAAGTGAAGCAGAAATGTCACTAGAAAGATGTGTGGAGGTAGCTCGCACAGTGGAAGCTGCCCTGATGCTCACTAACAATTCAAGTGAGATAATGCAAACTAGAAAGTCAAACATTGAGACCGAGACTTATTATAACCAGAAAAAGACAAAACCCACTTACAAACAAAATAAAAATAATAGAGAACAAAATTCTGTGGTATGTTATTGTTGTGGAAAAAACAATCACAAAAAATCTGAGTGCAGTTTGAATAAGAAATACTGTTCAGAGTGTGGACAACAAGGACATATTGGCTAAGCTTTCCATTGCCTGCCGTCGAGTTGGGGGTTGATATTTTTTTTACAGAAAGGTTAAATTATTATAAGAACACACGTAAAGTCTCAACATGCGGAGACGCGTACTTTTTGAGAAAAAAAATGTTGAAAATAAATATTTTTGCAGTATTTATATCAATTCCTACCACAGATTATATAGAATTCTCGCTATTGAACGTTTCGTTTCACCAACGGTGAAGTTGTCTTACGTTTGGTAACATTTTATTTTATATAAATTTACGTTAATAATAATATTTTGTACTAGTTTAAATAGTTTTCATGCACACATATATTTAACAGTTTATATATAAATTACAGCATTATTTTCAGTACGAAATAAAAAAAATTAAAATGTTAAGTGTTTACCGTTTTTTGTCGGCTTGTGGAACGAAACGTAAAACTGACGCTATTTGTATTGTCACTCTCATTGTCAGTCATCGTTTGTGTCCCTAGCAGTTGAGAGCGTTTACGTACTCCTGTCGGTGAAAACAACGTTTGACTACCACCATGGCGTCCCCGAAGCCCCAGGTTTCGTGTTCTGCTGTGCCGTCTGGACTCTGGATTGCAATCTGGACTTTAGGGCACCCCGACTCGGATAGGTTAGGTTAGAAGGGGATGGCGGGGTCGTGTGAGCGAGCGAAGCGAGCGAATAGACCCCGCCATCACCTTCGTGGTTATTTTTTTATAAACCACCCAGAAGTAGGAGCCCCGCGAAGCGGGGCTCCGTCGACCAAGCCCACCCTCGACCATGCATAAAATATTTAAAGGGTTTGGCTAGTAATAATAAGCCGCAGCTGCGGCTTATTATTACTTTATAGGAGAAACTGATTGCAATCTGGACTTTAGGGCACCCCGACTCGGATAGGTTAGGTTAGAAGGGGATGGCGGGGTCGTGTGAGCGAGCGAAGCGAGCGAATAGACCCCGCCATCACCTTCGTGGTTATTTTTTTATAAACCACCCAGAAGTAGGAGCCCCGCGAAGCGGGGCTCCGTCGACCAAGCCCACCCTCGACCATGCATAAAATATTTTAGGGTTTGGCTTGGCTGGTAGGTAGTTATGAAACGTGCCATTTATAATTTTTAACTTACTAAAACCGCTATTTACAACTGCCTCTTTAAAGCAGTGTCATTTTTTTTTATGAAGGGGGAGAACCCCCTTCCCCCCCTAAGGGGTCCCCCATGGTTTTTTACACTTACTATTAATTTTAATTCATAAAATGGAAAAAAATTCCTCAGACTTAAAAATTAAAAAAACTCGAAAAGGGGGGGACTCCGCAACTTTTCCCTTTAAGGGGGGGTAGTACCCACCCCCCCCCCCCTCCCCCCACCCCCCTCCCCACCCTTAATTCGACGGACGTCAATGGAAAGTCGTACCGACATATTTTTAAAATGTGTTCAAAGAAACAACGCTTACGTCAAACTAATGTATTGGAAGTTGATTCACCAGAAAAAGAAAATAATGGTGATGTGGAAGAAGACATTAAGCATTTGTATAGTGATCAGGCTACTACCTATACTGTAAATAGCGTAAGTAAGGTCCCTCCTCATTATTTAATGGTTAATGTTAATGGACATGATATGTCTTTTCTACTGGACACAGGTTCAGATGTTACAGTAATTTCAATAACAGATAAAGATAAATATTTAAATTCATTTCCATTAGTAAGCTGTAATATATTATTTAAAAATTTTGATCAAACTATTACACAACCCCTAGGTATTATACAAAATGTAACTGTTAAATATAGTGGATTTTATAAAAAGCTGAATATTTATATTGTAAAATCGAAAGTTCCAAAGATTATTGGAAGAGATTGGCTGAATGAATTGAAATTATGGCCTCCTAAAATGCCATATAATTTTAACATTGGAACTAATATGATTCAAAATATTACAGATGCACAACAGCTGGTAAAGAAACAGTTCGCAGAGATATTTAGCCCGGGTTGGGGAAACTTCAAAGGTGAGGAAATAATATTAAAATTAAAACCAAACACCATACCGAAGCGATTGCCGGTGCGGCGTGTGCCATTCGCATTACGTGAAAAAGTGGATAATGAAGTGCATAGATTGCTTAAAAATGGTCGAATTAGTACTGTAAAACAAAGTGAATGGGGTACACCAGTTGTTCCAATTTTGAAACCTGATGGCTCGGTTCGTCTGTGTGGTGATTATAAACTAACAGTTAATCCATGGTTAGAACCAGATCATTTTCCACTTCCTCATATTGATGACATTCTGAACAAACTCAAACAAGGCGAATATTACTGCGAACTGGACTTAAAGGAAGCATATTTACAGGCTGCTATTAGTGCTGAAAGTAAAGATTGCACCACTATAGTGACAGAAGTTGGTACTTTTAGGTATAATTATCTTCCATTTGGACTGAGTACTGGACCTGGTTCTTTTCAGCGATTGATGGCTAAAAAGTTGGATAAGATTCCTAACACTATTGTTTACATAGACAATATTTATATTAAAGGAAATAGCTTGAAAGAAACTCTTGATATTTTGGTTAAGGTTCTAAGTAGACTTCAAGAAAGTGAATTTAAGTTAAAGTTGGAGAAATGTAAGTTATTTACTACAAGTTTAGATGTATTTGGTTTTCGTGTAAACAAAAATGGTATCAGTGTTATACAGTCAAATATTGATCCTTTATTAAAAGCAAAGGCACCAACTAATTTGACATTACTGAAATCATTTTTGGGTAAAATCAATTATTATTCTCGTTTTTTAGGAAATATGGCAACAATTTTAGCACCTTTATATGATAGTACAAAGAAAGATAGATTTAACTGGTCACCAGAATGTGAAAAAGCTTTTCAAATAATAAAGAAAAACTTGGCATCAGCAAAAAATTTAAGACACTATGACCCACTTCTTCCACTGATTTTGACATGTGATGCATCTGAAACTGGACTGGGAGCAGTTTTATCTAATAGAGATAAAAATGGTACGGTTAAACCAATCTGTCATGCTAGCAAAAAACTGAGTGAAGTGGAACAGAAATATTCCACCATTGATAAAGAGGCAATGGCAATAATTTTCGGAATAACTAAATTTTATAATTACATCTATGGGCGATTTTTCGAATTAGAGACTGATAATGCTGCGTTGGTACGAATTTTTGGCCCAACTAAAAGTATTCCGAAAATGGCTGCTAAGAGATTACAACATTATGCTATATTTTTGTCAGCTTTTAATTATAAAGTAAGGCACATTAAAACTACATCAAATCCAGCAGATTTTTTGTCCCGAACAGTACAAGATAGTCAAGAAAAATATAAGGAAATTACATTTAAAACAAATGAAACTGACAAAAATTACAGCTATGATTGCTATATTAATGATTCAAAATTAGAAACAATCAATTGGAGATTAATTAAAAATGAATCGAAAACAGACATAATATTATCAAAAGTGTTAAGGTTCATTATAGATGGTTGGCCTGAAAAAAATAAGTTATCAAAAGAAGTATTGCCATATTATAACCGTAAAAATGAGATAACAGTAGACAGGGGTTGCATATTTTGGGGGTATCGCATAGTAATTCCACTAGCAATTAGAGAAGCTGTCTTGTCTGAATTACACAAAAGTCACTTTGGAATAGTGCGTATGAAAGAAATAGCACGTTCATATATCTGGTGGCCCAATTTAGATACAGACATTGACAATGTTACAAAAAGTTGTACAGTGTGTTTACAAAACAGTAAAACCCCTGCTAAAATTCAGAAGCCATGGCCAATACCGCCTTCTCCTTGGTACAGAATTCATGCAGATTTTCTTGGACCATTTTACAATAAAATGTATTTTGTAATAGTAGATAGTTATTCGAAGTGGCCTGAAGTTTTTGAAATGTCAAACATTACCAGTACTCGTACTATTGAAGTTTTTAAAAGTTTATTTACCCGATTTGGTTACCCAGCGCATTTAGTAACTGATAATGGTCGAACATTTATAAGTTCCGAATTTGAGGATTATTGTAAGAAAATTCAAATTAAACATACGTTTACGCCACCTTACCACCCTGCGACTAATGGTGCGGCAGAGAGGTTTGTGGAAACTTTTAAATCAGCTGTAACTAAAATAAAAGAAAATGGCTGTAGCCTGAATTCAGCCATCAACTTGTTCCTGTTTGATTACAGAAGTACACCACAGCGTACGACTGGGGTATCTCCTGCACGGCTCATGCTAGGGAGAGAAATCAGAAATAGATTTAGTTTATTACGCCCACCGCCATTGTCTGACACGGTGCAGGAAGTTGTAGAGAAAAGAGATCAAGGAAATAGGGAAATTAGATGGGAAATAGGTCAAAAGGTTATGGTCAGAGATTACAGGAAAGGTAGAAAGCCATGGGTTATAGGAATCATTCTAGAAGAGTCAATACAAGGAGCTACTTATATAATTGACGTGGAAGGTCAAAGATGGAAACGTCATGTTAATCAAATGGTGACTTGCTCAGAGTCAGTAGATACGTGTTAAGTTAATTTAGTTTAGTTTACAATTTTTTAACAAATGCTGTTAAAAATAAGTGCGGGAGAGTGTGAGATATGGAATGCATCCTTAGGATTACTTTACTCTCTCGCACTTATATTTCTTCCTCTTTCTATAGACCTATCAAAATGTCATGTTGTGCTCTCTATTAAATAAATGTGAATTAATTAATTATTGTGTTTATTTGAGATACAACATATCCTTAAATAATTTACCTACAAAAGCATTTTGCGCTAGCTCTGTCCAAAACCTAGGCTATGACACTCAGTATTAGGGTACTAGCTACTAGCTTTATATCAGCGACAAACCAACCTCTTTATTATAATATTAGTAAGTTTAGCTCACAGTTCTAGTATATAAAAACCGTAAAAATAATTTAGTCCCTGGTAGACTTAACAATTTCACTGTACCCTAAAATTTCATAGCGGCGGGTTTCCCGCTTGGCTGTTTGAAGAGGTTTAATAAAATTATTACAAGTCACCCGATGATTTATTCCATTCGATGGTAGGTACCTATGTACATTTAACACAGGCGTCAACGTGTTGTGTTATTGCAACTCGATTTTATCAAGTTTTTATTCTGAATGCTGTAGTACTTATTACTTCACCTAATCATATTTTCACTTTTATTTTATTGTATTTATAATCTGCCCTGAAGACCGAGCGGGGGATTGCAAATCTGTCAGTCCATATTAAGCTCGAAATTCAGGCCGTAAAAAGTATTATCATAGTCAGGGAACAGCTCGTCACGACGAGTAACCGACTCGGGAGCGACTCGACGTGACGTGAACGCGACGGCTTCGTACTTTTTTCCGTTTTTTCATTGAAGAATGAACGAGCTGGGGAGAAACACAATGAAATGACAGAGCACTAAGCTCCCTAGTCCTAATGGACGCAGTTGTTTTTTAAAATCGTCTTGAATAAAAACTCGGAGTATTTACATTGCTTTCAGACGTTGCTCAAATGGCTACCCAGTCTCATAGGGTAGGTTCCAGAACGTGCTGCGTTAGTGGGGGAGATAACATGAGTTAGCTTTCAAAAATGTCTGCTAATAACATTTTATATTGTAAGTAAAAGTACCTAAATAGAATGGATTAACTTTGCCCTAACCTGTCAGATCAATCGCTCTGTGACATTTAAACACATTATTCGTTTTACATTTAAGTCATTCTCGAAGTAGGCATCCATTAGGTATGTAATTTGAATCTTTTTTTACGCACTAAAGGTTTCGCCCATTGAGAGTTCAGCCTCGTGTCTCATTTACGCACGTGCTTCAAGAGCGGGACGGAATAATAATAGGTAGGTACATACATCCTCTATGTTAGTGTTACTCTCACACCTCGAGGTGAAAGCGCTAGGACAGTCCGCGAAACTCAAATATTGTTACGTTTTTTCGAATTTTCAGCTTAGTCTCTGGTTGTATGGTAGTAAAAAACTTATGGGCAACAGTAACGAATATACACGGTGAAGTTTTAGTGGTTATTTTCCCGAAGCGAAATGATTTTGTCTTGGTAGTGCAATCGATGAATAAAAAAAATAATTAAAAAGCGGCAGATTTAGAATAGGGTATTTTACTCTAAATGAGAAAAAATCTATATTATTGAGAAGAGAGATCAAAAAGCAGTCGGAAAATCTAAGTTTTAGTTCATAAAACAACTAAATAAATTATTAAATTCAATTCACAGTTTTCTTTTTTTTTAATCTGTTAGGAAATAAGTAGCCGTCATGTCATGTTATTACGCCGTACGGCTGTGTAAACAAAAAAGTTTCAACTGGCAGTCAACCGATTGGCGTATACATATATAGGCTTTGTACTTTTATTATTTTCATATTCAAATTTATTAGATAAAATTTTGGTGCATTTTTATGGCAATTCTCGATTGAATAAAAATTTTGTGATTTTTTTGGTGACATATAGCACTAATGAATTTAATTGAGACCCTTTTCAAAAATGGGTGTAATACCCTATTGTGGAAAACTAGCGACCCCTAACCAATAGTGATACAACGAACGGCTGACTGCGCGAGGTCCTGTGTTAACGAAACACAATACTTACCTAAAACTTATTCCAATATTCCCTTCACACTTTTACCGCTATAAGAGAATTTGATGCATATTTTTTTTTATAAATTTGAAAAATAAAAAACATTTTATATGAATCGATAGTAGGTACTACTGAGGGCAAATCGTTCTGCCGCGGGAAAACAACCATTTAAATTTCAGCGTGTATATTAAGACAATAATAATTATTGTCATAATATACACGCTGAAATTTCCCCGAACTGACTTCCAAGAGCTTTGTTGTGGATTTTAATAATTAAAATCCACAACATCTTGGTTAAAACGTAAATTGTGCCTATTTTATGTAAATTGGTTTGATGTTAACGGATTATTGATGCAAAATAATACAAGTCAATATTTACTATTATATATCGATCGACCAGACGTCCCGTTTGAAAATAACAAGTAACCATATTTAAATATCTATTGTATTAATGAATATTGTATGAGATGAGGGTGCAAGTAGTGCTGGTCAAGTAGTCGGGGTGGATGGATGATAGCAATTAGTGTCAAGTGGGATAGATAATTTGACATCGTTATTATCAATAAATAAAAGTGGAACCAAAACATAGTGAATACCATATACCTATGAAAAGAGTAAGTCGTCCGTGTGGTGTCGGACGTAAAGAATAGCACCATCCCATGTCTTCCCGTGGGTGTCGTAAGAGGCGACTAAGGGACTTACCAGAGAATGGGCAGCAGCGTTCTCTGTGCCTTTGTAACAACCATACTGCGATCGCCAACCCGCCTGCCAAGCGTGGCGATTATGGCAAAACCCCCCATTTTGAGGGAGACCTATGTCCAGCAGTGGACGTCTTTCGGCTGAAATGATGATGATGATGAAAAGAGTAATATACCCACCTATTCAATTATGAGCCTCTAGACACTTTCGTTGGATTTGGTTCACACATCTAAAAACAATGAATCTTTTGCGAGTTAACGAGCCAAATTAAAACTGTGTTTCATTCGTTCACGAGCTCTATTTCTGAAGCAGACTAAATAACGGTTCAATCGTAAACAGCTGGTATATGCGCCCTTTGTATATCTTCGTGAGATTCGCGTCAACAGTGACACAACACGTCGCGTGAATACCGTTGCATAAGCATTGTATTTCAGAATGTCTATTCTGTTTCAATCTCTCTCGGTGAACACCCAGGTGAAGTGAGCTGTCATCCGCCCGTCTGCTTTGTCAATCCCTAGTATCTGAGCTCACTTCACCTAGGTGTGCACCGAGGGAAATTGTAACAGAATAGCACTGCTGTTTCGTTCTAGTCACTGGAACTCGAGAATATGGCATTAGTTGAAAAGGTTCTTTAAATGTATTATGCTACAAGAGAGTTACGCTCAACTAATTTCCTTGCTGGGGAAATGCCTCTCAATGCTTCACCATCTTAGTTGTGTTTATACCTATAGCACAGAATACTTAATCGTACTATAGTTACCATTGCGCATCAGTCGAGTTTGGTTCAATGTTGGTATCTCATTATAGATCAGTTGTGTATGACTGAGCTCACAAGCTTGCTACTGGAGCTGCCTCTCTCCAAAGATGATGGATATTAAAATATGCCTAATCTCACTCATCTAATCTATAAATATCGCGGCTAATGTAAAATGTTTCGGTGATGTAAAATGTTTTTGATTTCTTTACCAATATTGCTTGCCACATTTTAAAACGTCGGCCTTGTACTTGACTCTTCCGAGTCCAAGCCGCGATAAGTATCGAATAACACAGTACTCCCCGTTCTAGATCAACGTGACAGATACACTTTTCCAGACTAAGCACTCAAAGTAGTAAAGCTACATAATGCTTTGATGATCTTAAACTATACTTATATAGCATCCAATGTGATGCTGTCTAAATATATTTTATAACAGGTCGTGAAACATTACATGGTCCTTATGCACTACAAGGACCACTGTTGCCACTTTAGTCTAATGACATTGAGTGATAGGGTGCATGATTTTATCTGCTGTCAAGTTCATTTTCCTCTTTATTGTTACTCATGTTATTAATTCTTGCACTAGGAGAACGAGCGCACTGCGACGCTGTAAGATATTTTATGTGTCTGTGTCCCCGACACAATATGCTTCTTAACTCAGCTTGTTAGTGAGCACGTCTGGGGTGTAGTGTGGCAGTTTTACTGCTGTTTTCTGTCGATTCGAGTCTTTCGTCAATCATAAATTATATGGCATTATAGAAGCATGCATTCACAAAGTGTGATGTTTTACTAAAGAAACATTATCTCCGATTACCCTGAGACCATATGTACGTAGTACATGCCACTCTATCCATAAAAGATAGATATTATAGTTTACGACCACTATTACATTTGGGCTTCGTGTTTTATGTTTTATTATTTCGTGAATGAACTGTTACAGTTATTTACAACATAATCTTTCTGTTGTGAGGTGATTTACTTCGCGATTAAGGACACGGTACACGGTTTAGCGTAGAGATTTAACAGGGGATCGTTTTATACAGGAACAATAGAATAGAATGCGAATAAAATATCTATTATATATAATAATATACCTATATATATAAATAATAAATAAATAAATAGAATTCGAATAAAATATGGTGCACGGTCTTAAAAAATATTTTCAGTATACAAAAAAAAGTTCCTTAAGATTTTTACTATATTTTTACTATCATAATTATTTTTAGGTAAGTATTTGTTAAATAACGTTATAAAAATAAATATACAATATTTACACGTATAATTAAAAAAAGAAAAACCTATAACTATTAATCCAAAAATAAACTAATATAGCATCAAAAAATAAATTAAATTAATTTAAATTACCCACATATTATGTTTTTTTGTCAGCTTAAGATGGGTTTGCTAATAAATATAATAACTAGCTGGCTAAACTTAAGTGTAGCCGCAACTCCTTGGTTAAAAATAAAGAAGCAAAATGAAGAATTAAGAAGAATAAAGAAATATTTTTTACTTCTGTCTTTCATCCTATTTCTGTCTGCAAGGTTTAGAGGAACCTAACATGAAGGGAATGCAAGTGGATTGAAAACGTACTAACCTAATCTATCCGAGTCAAACTGCTCTGAATCGGGATACCCTTACGGTGGTAGCAACTATTTTGCAGTTGATTAGTGTGCCCAAAATTGTATGTTATGATTATGAGACACAGCTATGGCTTTAAGGCTAATGTGCAGTGTAACCGATTAAAGACGGAATAATTTATGGCAAAGTAACAAAATGTCGAATGGTAGCCTCTCCAAAGCCAGCAAATCTTAAGTTTATTTTCACACCTATCTTTAGCTGTAACATGTCCACTTTGTAATAAATCTTATGAAATACTTACATTTGTGTGAGTATTCTTATACATAGGTCCAAATTCAAGTTCAAAATATATTTATTGCTCAACACAGTACATAAATATACATTTCTAGGTGTTCATTGAATGCGCAATCCACTGTGTTGCACCAATTTAGGCATGCAAAATTATAATTAAATTCACTGAGATGAGATTAATATTATACAATTTCATTAATTTAATATCATACCATATACCCTGTCAAATTAATAATTTTACAATGTCATAAATAAGAACTTGTCATAATACTGTAACCATAATGTAACGTATTGGTTAAAAATAAAACAAACCAAGTTTCCGCGAAGTGCTCACAAATTCCCAGACGAAATCCGTCGCGCGTCACCACCGATCCATCTTTATTACAAACTGAGATCACAACTGGAACTCCATAGAGAACCTCTAATGGAATAGCCTTGTTTCACCCCCTAAGGGCAGAGGGGCAATGCGCGACCAGGTCTATATAAATATAAGTTTCAAACATTGTTGTTACCTGTGTGTGTATTGTCTAGGAACATAACATAACATCACGATGCAGAGGTGTATACACACGGCTACACATCAAGCTATGCATTTCCAGTATAAGTTGATCTCGCCTTGTATAGAATATCCATACAGTGAGAAGTCAGCTTAAACACCTACATTTAAAAACTTATTTTTGCCAATACTGGTCTCAATCTTAAAGATGAGCTAGTGTCAATTATTTATTAAATGGGACAGTCCTAAGTAATGAGTAGTTAGTAAAATCTCCAACTAATCTGTATACGTAGATCAAAAAGAAGTCTACATACATTTTAAGCGAATTACCCTCATGTTTCTTAGCTCGAGTTTGCCCATATTGCACCAAAATTAACCATTACATACGACGCTGTTATCCAAAATGATTGCCCATAAACGGAATGACGCAACGCTTCAGCTTGGCTGACGGCTGCTGATCTCGTTTAATTAATAACCGCTATGACAGAGACTCTGTGTTGGGTGTATTGATAGCGCAGACAGGCTACCGACATATTTGTGAAGGGTTATGAGCTAGCAACTTGTTCCGTCTATTAGTGGACGGAGTTTACAAAGCGCTCAGTGTATTTCGGTGGCGTAGGTGTTGTGCCAGTCAGATGTTTGTCCCCCAACAACATTTGCATCGTTGTCTACTAGAATAATATTTTAACCGTACGTACAAAAGGGGCAAAGTAAAAACAGTTTAAAATAATCAAGATTATCAAAATCCAGTGGTATGTCACGTGAGCCTGAGGCCTAGGGGAGCGTTCATACATAATGTTCAGTATTCAACACGTCCACGCCACATCCACAGCGGTGATAAATGTATTTATTCAATTGGTTCCCTTTCAAATTGTTTGTTTTTTGTGCCGGTTGATGATGGTCGTATGTCAAAACGACGACAGTGACACCCGGGGTTTGATATAAAGGCTTACTGGCTCATTTGATACATTCATACAGATCGTTTTATTAGTATTTTGGACTCTTTTGAATGATAGAGGATTTGTAAATTGTGGGTGACTATATCTTATGTATTTGTATCTATGTTTAAGGAATTCATGATTCATGTAGTCTGTAGTACAAAGTAGCTCCGTGTACCACACAGTAAGGGTACACAGAAATCGAATCGTCTTGTGATTAAAGAACTACCCCACATTTACTACCTCTATCAAAGTTCAAGTGTGTAAGTGAGTAGTCTATGAATTTAAACTTAACGTATTCGTTTTAAGATTCAAGCTTATTTCAGACTATGCTATAATATACCAGCTTGAGCATATAGTTCATAGCACAACAATATCGGTTCATACATTTATTTATTCACACTTTGGTATATTATGCGTGTTCTAAATAATGTATGGTGAGCGATATGGTTGTGCTATAAACTATATGCTTTAAGCTATAATATTATAACGTAGTCTGAAATGAGCTTTACACTACGTAGGCTTCCAATTCAATCTGATATTCACTAAATACTTCTTCAAATTTCCCGATTGAAGCATTTGCTCTTATTTCCCGGCTGGTGTTCTAAATGGCTAGAATATCAGTCGCATGGCCTTTATCAAAGTAAGTGAACGTTGAATCGAATTACCTGCAACATCCACATACCGAGTATGAATAGACTTTATCGCAAATTGCTTTTTCCAACTGAAGGGTGTGAGCACGCAGTGTCGGATTTAGTGACATTGTGTTTAACACAGTATCGTACCGTGTTTGAAGGCCCTAGGTTTTGCAAATAAAACACTACGGAAGAGTTGAAATAGCGACATATATAATTTTGGCTTATTGGTTTTTATTAATCGTTCTATACTTTCTACAATTACTTGAACATTTTAATTCTAGCGACTGCGAAATACAACTCAGTATTTTTTACCTACTGATGCTTCAAAAGTGCTAGATAATTAGGTACCTATACTATACGGTGAGTAGACCTACTGGTTCAACAACAAATGAACGAGATTGAAGTATACAACTTTGGCACAAAGCACAACACACATTTGTGCGTAATAATGCATTTTAAATAAAATTCTTTCATACCTACTTCTAGTGTTTTTCTTTTCCTTTTCTTTAGGTTCCTTAATCAAGACTCCCTAATACGACTGACACAAATAAAATTGAAAATGCTTAAACAACGATTACATTTTTGGAGATCGGAAATAATAATAAAAACCACTTTCTGAATCTACACAATACATTAGTTAGTATAAACCTCTCAATAACTCTCTGGTTATGGTAAAAGATCCGAGAGTCACCATACTTACGTCATTATCACACGGTTTAAATTTTGAGAATAGATGCAGGATAATAATTACGTAGGTAATCTCGAGAACGCCTGGACCAATGTGGCTAATTTGAAATATTTGTGGAAGTCCAGAGAAGGTTTAAACGGTAAGAAAATTCAAACATCAATTGACAGGACAACGTTTGTCGGTCAGCTAAGTTAATAATAATATTCTATTTCCCCCACCCCCCTTATTTCAGTCTACTGACCAAGTACACAGGAGACATTATAGTAGCACTTACTCTGTCCTCACTGTCATAGTCCGGCAGGACGGCAATCAGACATGACCGGGAAGATATTAGACGCAGGACCAGGGGTGTGATTCTGTAAGACCTCATTCTAAACTTTTAATCTGAATCCATTGTGAGCTTCATCATAAAAACTCGGTTGATAATTAGAATTTACACTTGCGCCACCCTTGCGAGCGTGTCAGCGAGTTGAACTAAATTATCAGGGAGATTTTGACAGATAAAGTATGAGGTGACCTAAGAAGTAGCCTTCTGTAAGGTAATTTCTCCTTCACTTCGACGCTCACTTCGCACTCGAACCCGATTCAAAGTGTCAAATATATCAAGGTAATTTTGAACCTTATGCGAAGTGAGAGTGAATAGCGATGTGAGATGCGAGTTGTTGTTTGAATGAATTGACCTACAGCGGCTTTAGGTGCTTTCCGAGGCTCAGGGGTCTCATACCATCAACTTTCGAACTCCTGGCTGGTAATAAGAACATCTTAATAGGAAAACCCTAAAAATGTTAGGATCCTTATTAACGTTCACGTCTGGCGGCTGGCATTTGTACATATTTTAAAGGATACTAGCGGGCCTGGCAGACGTTGTCCTGCAACCCGACTATAGCGCCACCTGCTGGGTCTAATTGTGAATCTAAACCATTCTCGATTCCATTGGAACACACACTAACAAATTCAGCAAAATCGGTCCAGCCGTTTAGAAGGAGTTCACTTTCATACACACCCACAGATGATTTTTATATATAAGATTGTTAAAAAACATAATTCGTTACTGCTTAACCGTTTGCCCTTCGTGTTCAATTTCCAACTTCAGGCCGTCTGCGCACAGCCAGGTTGAAATCACGGCGCACGGATAGTATCTGCCAATATGCCTCAGTATCTGCCAAAACATACATAAACCAGCTACCAAACTGGAACACAACATATGTTACCTGATATGGATATTTTGTCTGTTACCTGAAAAAGTTCCCATTATTAGAATTAGAAAGTACGCGTAGGTACCTTCTTTACTACAAATTTTCTATCTATCCTGAAAATAGCTGCCATGCTTGAATGTAGAAGGCCTGGCGACACTGGGCTCTCAGTCTATATATTCAATCACATTTGGCAATTTGTGACATTCATAAGATATTCATTACCTACTCCCGTCATAAATATAATTGACAATCAAATAACTCTCTCAGGACGGATGTGAGTGAAAATAAACAAACCTCTATTAGGTACTTATTCTTGTAATTTCATGATTTGATGGAGTTTCGTTTGTGTATTGCCGGCATTTGATTTTGGAAATACGATCGTATTATTTTTGGAGTTGGAAAAGTGGTGGGTATTGAAAGAGAATTCGAGTTTACAGGAAGCTTAACAACTTTGATTCAGAATTTCAGTAAAATTATGTTGGCGGTGCTTATATTATAAATGATCATTCGTTATTAAATATTAAAGAAGTTGTTTACAGAAGCGGAATGTGAACCTCGGGGTTGATTGATTGATTGAAACACCATAGAGTACAGCAGTCAATTGTTTTGCATCCTGCAAACCTTCCAATGTATAGTCTATGTATAGGTATACAAGGAGAACCTACTGATACATAGAATCCTTTCAAATAACCACAAAAACTGGTTTCACAAGCTTTCCCTTGCGTATCTCACGCCAAAGAGATGAGAGCTTTACAGATTAACACATTTCCTGTGTAGTACCTGCTAGTGACAAACCGTGTGTCACGCGAGACTAGTCCCTCGGTACAAAGGGATTTCCTTCCGAGGCTCAAGTTACTACTTACTAATGTGTACCCTCTTTGTTTCAGATTGCTGTGTAGTGTTCCGTAGTGTTAGAACTAGTTTTTTTTCTCTCGGTGTCTATTTAATCAGTATTAGTGTTATAATGTTAGGTAAATATAGATATAGTTTAGTGACTACGTAGTAAGTGTCGCGTCTGCGATGTATTCTTTGACGTTAAGTGACGTTTTTGAATAATGTAACCAAGTGCGGACGCGGTACGAGTTAGTAGTGAGTGCAAAGACTATGCGACAGAGACGCATGATGTTTTGTGGCGGGTAGTCCAGTGCATACAAGATGTCGATGCCCATGAAGCGGTCGTTCAGCTCGGAGGGCGGCGCGTCCTCCAAGCGCGACTGGAAGATGCGGCTCAGTCTGCGCAGCCGCAGTGGGCACAGCGTCGTAAGTATACTCACTTCACTTTTGGTCTGAATGTCTTATATAATATTAATAATATTAATAATATGTGGGGACATTTTCAATTTTTCACACACGGCCATCTGACCCCAAACTAGGGAAGTACTATGAGTGTCAGACAACTGATATACATACACAAATACATTTCTTTTTTAAATACTATACATAATATAGATAAACAACACCCAAACACAAGGCGAACACAAGTGCTCATCACACAAATGTTTACCCTGGGCGGGAATCGACCCCGCAACGCGCTGCGCAGCAGTCGTTCGCTCAACCACTGCACCAACCGTGTCGTCAATTGTTACCACTTATGTTTAAGGTCAATTAAATTTCCATTTACATACATTTAATGTCTCAGAAATAACTCAAAATACGATTACCATTCCCAAATATTTGGAATTTAAAACAAATACGCCGCATCGTTTAAAGAAACAAATAAAAATACAAATACAAATTCAAAAGCGAATACCTACAATCTGAGTCTTTCTAATTCTCGAACCACATCCGATCGTATCAAAACTAATTCAATTTACAAAACTCTTAGAGTAAAATAATCATTTACAGTGCAATTTGATACAAAACATAAGTTTTGACGACACTATCAGTTAGATCGCGCCCCGCTCGTTACAGTAAACATTTTGACTTATTTCACAAGTTACAGGCGCTCTCTGAACTTTTAGAAGCTTTCAGTAAATGGAAACACCGGGGGCTTGTTTGGCCGTAACATCCTAATTACAATTATGTCTAACATATAAATTACAATTTATAATTCTGTTAGCGGCCCAATGGTGCTGTACATTTGAGAGATTGCTACCGTAAAGCACATTTTTATTACAAGATTAAATGAACCAAGAAAATGAGGTATTCTTCACGTTTCAATGTTGTGGTTGAAGTCATGCTCGGGAAACATTATCATTTGCATTCATTGTGGTATATATTTATAACTTTGTTTATACAATATTTACACCAATAATAAATTTCTCCATATCGCCGTCATCTGGAGACGTGCCCAAG
Organism: Charanyca ferruginea; assembly: GCA_947361185.1. Lineage (NCBI taxonomy): Eukaryota > Metazoa > Arthropoda > Insecta > Lepidoptera > Noctuidae > Charanyca > Charanyca ferruginea. Next base: position 598,023 of record OX376055.1, on the reverse strand, counting down.
AGACTGGCAGCATTGCCACGTCCGATGGCAATGCTTAACCCTTGACCTGGGTGAAAACCAGCTCTTGGATCCCGGGAAGTCTTATCCATCCTACTGTTTCCGTTTCGTGGTATATTGGGTATAGTGCGTGGTCTTTGTTGAAGTCAAAAGTTCATTATGTGACTAAATATGAATGTAAATAGGTATGAGACTAACTTTTGCCCGCGACGTCTTCCACGTGAATGTCGGTTATCTTGGGGTCGAAGCTATGTGCACTAAGTAGTTATCCCAGAAAGAGTATCTCTTGCAAACAATCGTGGGGTCTTAGACAAGGGCCTTCTCAACCCTTGTATTACATAGAATAAACAAGGTAAATAATATTGCCACCAGGCAGAAAGGCCATATTTAGCCAATTTTTCTTGGACAAAAAAAATCGTTAGAAAGTAGTTGGTAAATTAATATTCTATAAACTCAATCATAGTCAAAAGATTTTGAGATAGGCATTACCTATCTCAAAATCTTTTTTACTAAGGAGAAGCCTCGGGCAGTTGCTCGCCAATTTCTTTTAACTAAAATCAAATTATTTTGGATTACATTTACCAGCTTTATTTATATTAATTTTACTGACCAATTTTCTGATAGTTATATTTTTACCCGACTACGGCAAAGCCAAAGGAGGGTTATGAGTTTGACAGGCTATGTATGTATGTATGTATGTATGTATGTATGTATGTATGTATGTATGTATGTATGTATGTTCATCTGTACGCGCATAGCTCCTAAACTACTTATCAGAACTGAACAAATGAGGTATCGTTAGAAGCGTCTTGATCGTCCGCTGGTTATAGGCTATATGACGTGTCACCGAATCCAATGTGGCGCCCTCTGGCGGACAACAAAACCAAGATTTAAAAAAAAAATGAAGACAAGCATACCGTGTTTGATATCATTTTAAAGGGGTTCACTAGTACCATTCAAATATATAATATTTAGTTGTGTTTTGTCACAAATTATTTAAAAAAAGAAAAGATTACCAAATAAATTAAGATACGCATACCGTGTTTAGTATCATTAGAAAGGGGTTCACTAGTACCTTTTAAATATATAATGCTTAGCTGTGACTCCAAAATGGTTTAAATAAAAAAAAATAGTTTAAAAACTAAAACCCGACTACAACAAAAAGTGATCTAAAAAGTACGAAACAAGAAAATATTTCACACAGAAATCAAGACATAGGTACAAAATAGTCAAGGTAAGCCGTGGTTGCATGCCATTATAATTCATGTTCATCGCACTCATATGGGATACAGGCATGCAACCATGGCTTACCTTGACCATTTTGTACCTATGTCTTGATTTCTGTGTGAAATATTTTCTTGTTTCGTACTTTTTAGATCACTTTTTGTTGTAGTCGGGTTTTAGTTTTTAAACTATTTTTTTTAATTAGAGTTCTTGGTGTAAGAATATATGTTTTCCGTCTTTTTTTTTTGTTTAATAGTTATAGGTTTTTCTTTTTTATTATACGTGTTAATTAAAGTTCTCGGTGAAAATCTCGATAGTTAAATACTGATCATAGACAGGATCATGGCAAGACTTCCAGATATCGTACATTTATTCACCACAAAAATTACGTGTTTCGCAGAACTCATCACCTTGATTTTGTGTAATGGATTTTATATATCCAAATAATGTGCAACGAAAATGGTATTAAACGTGATTGCCTTCCTCGTCAAAGTACCCTCGTGGCACCCCTAAAGACGAGCCGTACCCGTACGTTTGAGTATATACGGCAAATTTTAATTAACCCTTAATTAATTCTTATGGGCAATAGAGGCAAGACGGCGGCAATATGTCAGGGCGGGCCTATGACGTCTCGTGTACGGGAGAGCGTTAGCGTTCATAAATAATGACACGTCTTTATTACGTAGTTACGCGCCAAGCTACGGTGCGTTTGTGTTGCGATACACCTAGGTACACTCGTACCGGCTGACAGATCAGGTTCTAATAGATCTGATGCTGACAGCGGTGCTATCAAGTGACGCCAGCCTCACATTAGAACATTTTTGACATGCTGACATTGTCACATAATATACATAATTATATATAACACGGCGAGTAGGTATGGTCTTCGTCGTGATCCTTCATTGATGTAGGTAGGGTAGGTAGTTGAATTTCAATCACACACATCGCTAACTTGACACAAACTCCATTTATTTCAAACCACTTACGGGCACTTTTGAAATTATCACTAGGAGTTATTGTCAGTCTGAAAGATGATGCTAGATGTACGTTCCAACAGGTAGGCTTCTGTGGAGAAGAACGTACAAGAAACTCCATGATCACTCTTTTAAACCAAAATATGTTACAACAATGTCATGGTCGAATAATTTTAATACCTAAAAAACCAAATTCCACTTTTTACATTTTAACACGCGCACACGCGCCAATCGCCATATTTTTCTCTGCCCCCTCCTCTGGCGGGAGCGTGTCGTACCAGTACAAAATCTTATTACTTAAGTAGTTGAATAAAATGTAGAAACAATACTAAAATGATTATCAGTTAATTCTTTTATCATTAAACAATGCTAATATTCTCAAATAGAAAGGCGTCTTAACATTATGACTGAATTAGTAGCTGCATCACTATTTGCAACTTCTATATTCCTGCGCGATGACATTTCCGGTGATTTATTAATTAAATAAAAGGTCATCATTAACTAATTGCCTGTGTAAAATAGTCTTGTTAATTTACACTCAGCAATTAATTATTGAAACCTATTAAGTTCTCGTATTAAATTAGAACCATGAGATATTGACTATTGAAATAATGGTCTACGCCATTTTCTCAAGGACCTCAATTACACAACTCTGTAATATTTCTAAACAACTTATAAATCAGATGTGCAAATTGTTAATATGACTGAAATCCTAATGGTCATATAATAAATGCTTCCTTTTAATTTTAACTACAGTTTTAACTAAAACATTGAAATTAGTTTAATAACAAATTTCCGATAACTTCAGCTTATCCAGCAAGCAAATAGATGGCGTTGATCTCAAATGAATTAATCAATACCCACGTAATGTGATAGTTGTAACGTGATCTCACAGAGGGCATTATTACCAATGACCAACAGTTATAATAATTAGTTAATTAGTAAACTAATAACACCCGTGTCCAAATGTTCACGTGTAGTATGGCAGCTACGGGGTCTCACTGCGACATATACATTAGATTGCAACATGACGGTTGGCAGAAGGCGCAGTATGAATGGATTCATGCTCTGATTCAGTTAACTCTAATACACACACAATATTAACGTAATCCACCACACGAACGTGGTCTTGTGGTATTTTATTACGTTAACATCAAAATGACAAATATTATCAGACGCCCAAAACTACTACAAAAATCTTTTTCTGATTTATTATCGATCTGTCACAAGATCACAACGGACGTACCTGACCAGGCCCCGCACTTCCTCATTCAGTGCACTTTCTCCAATCATCTGTTGATGAGGAAGTGGCTCGGTCCCGCGCCGGGTCGCGGCGCCCGCGCACGTCACGTGTCACCTATTCGTGGACTTTACGTTTGAAATAAAGCGTGACGTGTTCTGCCACTCCCTATTTTGCCAAGAGTTTCATTGAGTATTTTTCCAGTTCGGAACTTATCGTCTTTTCTTCTCCCTCCTGTACGAGCTACATTACATATCGACCACTCTAACGAATATTAAACGCATACGGCTTTATTCAAAACAGTATTCTCATACAATATCGTTACGTCAAATTTCAACCACATAAAGATGTAATGTATTCAGGTTTATAAAATTCAAAACAAAATGTGATTTCCTATAAAATGTATTATTGTACTTATTTGAAAAATATAACAACTATCTACATTTTAAAGTAGAAGTCATTGCTAGATTTAGAATAACATGTTGTTACAATGTTAATGTCTTATGGAGTCGATTGCGAATTAATTCTTTCAGGAGGTGACAAAAGATTGCATGTAGCGGAGATGACAATGTTGAGATGGATGTGTAGTGACCAGAATGGATTAAAACATTAGAGGATGTTCGAAAGTGGCGCCAGTGACAGAAAAATTAAAAGGGAATCGTTTGTCTTGGCATGGGTATGTGAAGAGAAGGGATGAAACGCATGCGACCAAAAGAGATATAAATATAAATGGATGGAGAGGGAGAGGAAGGCCAAAGAAAAGATGGGTCGATTGTGTGAAGAATGATATGAATGAAAAGGGAGTCAGTGAAAGCATGAAGTTGGACAGGACGGAATGGAAGAAGAAAACATGTTGCGCCGACCCCAAGTAACATGGGATAAGGACAAGAAGAAGAAGAAGAGGAGGTCCAATCGTAAGAAGTTGTTATTATAGACAACACAAATAAAAGTAATGTCCATTCTCCCGATTTTAAATAAAAGTTACTGATTCATGAGTAATGCATTCCTTTTATCAATTCATTTTAGTCGATCTTATGCAACTGTATTTTTTTCTTCAAATAAATTATTCATCGTTCTTGCAAAAAGTGGGACTGACAGTTATTCACGGTGACAGATCGATGTTTTATTAATTGAACGATGTTGTTCTCGAATCGAGTTCGTGTGTGTTTATCAATTTATTGGAAATTGACTTTGACTTCCAAACGAGCTGCGTTCCAAATGTAAGAGATTTCATCTGGCAGATTCTGACATAAGTATGTGCCTTGACAATATTCACTTGCAATGAGTTACTTCTGCGAAGGGTATGAGGACAAGGTTTGGAGGAACTCAATCTGCGATCATATTGCGTCGTGTTCAGTCGCATCATGTGTTGGACAAATCTATTTAACCCTAGCGGTAGGCTAGGGTTAGTTAGTTTATGATCTTTAATGATCACCGTTTTAAAACGAGGGGGTTTAAGCACCGCGTAGGCCAGGCATGTCTTGTCAATGTCAGTACTGACCTAGATTTCATTGTCATACATACATTAAGTAAACGCATTTGAATTATTTTTCAGCTGAACTCAAGACTGACTTGATAATTACTCTTTCCTGAAGTAGACTGAACTATGTTTGTAGTTCCATCCAATCAATGACGTAACGCCTGTGACGAGAAGTCGGCGCTATAGCTTCACACATTAAGGCCACTTAACATTGTTGTATGAAAACTGACTAAAATAATTATATTAAAATAATTAGATTTCAACTGTACCGTGTAATTAAACTAGAATTAAAATGTTAGTTTATGTACGAGTACAGTGACTCTAGAGTGTAAAAATATGTTGTCGGATGATATGTAATCAGATATTTATCAATTGTTTTTACAAATTTTAGACATGATATTGACTATCGTGTTAGATTTATGTGATAGCATTAAAGTTAATTCTTCTTATTGTTTGGCCGGTAACAGTTTCTTCAGCTGCACAGACAACACTGTCTAACTGACACTGTACAACTAAGAAGGTAAGTAGGAATACTAGGCATTACCAGACAGATGTCAAAGTAACGAGTGATAATAATAGGGTATTACACCCATTTTTGAAAAGTGTCTCAATGAAATACTGTAGTGCTAATATTTCACCAAAAAAAATACAAAATTTTTATTCAATCGATAAGTGCCATAAAAATGCATCTAAATTTTAAATTTTCAAATTTCGCGCGTAGTTTGGCGATAACGCCTCTTACTGGACGCCATATTGCTCAGCGTAAATGACGTCAGTTCGTTTTGTATCAAATGAGCTCATATTAAATATGATAATTGTATATCATTTAAAAATAATTAAAAGCATATTTTGTAATAGGTGTAATAATGAAAAAAATACGTTGGTTACGAAAATAATAAAAGTACAAAGCCTTTAATACGCCAATCGGTTGACTGACAGTTGACAATTTTTTGTTTACACAGCCTTAGGGCGTAATAACATGGCCGCTACTATTTCACGGTGTTTTATAGCAGATTAAAAATACAGAAAACTTTGAACTGAATTTAAAAATTTGTTTTGTTATTTTATGAACTAAAACTTACATTTTCCGACGGCTTTATGCCTAAACTGTCTCAATAATATATTTATAGGTTTTTTCTCATATAGAGTAAAATACCCTATTGGTGATAAGTACCTCCAACAATAAATTAATGGAAAGAGACCGAGCTTTAGTGTATTTTATTGCAAATTGCAAAGTTTTCAGGGAATTATTAATGGATTTATTTATTTGTTTTTAGGTTACCTTACAGTTTACAATTAAAATAACAATATGAACTAACTGAAAATTACATCAATTACGAAGTACACAATATAATTAGTTTATCTGTTAAGAGCGAGATTACGGAGCGATAACAACAAATCTGTGAGTGTATACCTAGTGTGCGTGTATAGTGTGAATGTGTGCGAGTTGTTAATTAATAAAATTGTTATGAATTAATATGCATATTGTTAGAATAAAGCATAATAACAAAGAATAATGATTTTGTAATTAAGCTATTTGACGGAGAACCGCGCTGTCAGGGTTGATTTTCAAAATAATGGACGACTTGGATGACTCCCTGAAATAATGTTTCACTCAATCTTACCCGTAAAGTGAAACATGGCCGATTGTTTTTTCTTCCATTAGGAATTCAAGTCGATAAACCATGTTTTTTCCTCTTCATAATAAATTCTATACTTTTTAATACTTAACCGTTTTAAAAAATTCTTTTACCAATAGGTAGGTATCCTTGAGTGCAATATTTTTATCAAAATATTAGAGATCTGTAAGAAAATGAACGCGAATAAAAGTCGCGGTCAATGTGCTACTTAGTTGAACATAAAATCGAATAGCTTAACATAATAAGTAGTAAGTTATCATACCAAACTAATCATTAACAGTAATTATCTAGTATCTAGTCATTGGTCATTGACATAATTAGAATCACAGATTATTTGGTAATAAAATTTTCTAAATATAAATCAAAATTTCAATTAGTATTCATACTCACTAGTAATAAAATTGACGTCGCTCTCACGTGAATAAAAGGTTTTTCTTTCTTTCATTTATTAATTATTATTATCATCACCAGTATCTATCACCAGTATCTATTTCATCGTCATATAAATTGTATGATGAAGTAGCAATTAAAGTTCTTTAGAATAGGTTTTAAAAGAATCAATACGTTTGCTTTGTCCGATAATCTGTTTCTCGCAATAATACCTCCGGAACTTTAGTAAATTGATGTGATGATGATGAATTCTACCGGATAAGGTGAACACTTTCTCGTTTTCAACAGATGTCGGTTTGCAATAAGTGCAGTAATACGATTCCAACAACCGTGTCTCGAGTCTCGACCTGAAACTCTCGGGACTCGAGACAACAAAATTTACAAAAAGTCGGAAGTGTTTGTTCTGTTTTTGTTTTGTATTGCCACCGACTTCTGAAACTAAAGTCATTGTGTTGCCGTGCTGAAGTTATTTATCATTTTTAGGGTTCCGTACCTCAAAAGGAAAAAACGGAACCCTTATAGGATCACTTTGTTGTCCGTCTGTCTGTCTGTCGGTGTGTCTGTCTGTCAAGACTCTTTATCTCAGGAACGCGTGGAAGTATCAAGTTGAAATTAAAACCATACAGGTACTCAAGTTTACGGTCCCTTGATGCTGTAAAGAAATCAACCCTCTATGTTTACGTGAAAAAAAGATAAAGTCAAAGTCAAAGTCAAAGCATTTATTTCAATTAAACCATTTACAGGCACTTTTGAATTGTCAAGGAGTCGGTCAGTTAGACAGAAAGTTGACGCTAGTTGCTCGTTCCAAAACGTAGGTAGGTCTCTATGGAGAAGAACGAGCAAGAAACTCCACGGACACTCTTTTAAACTCAGGTTTTTACAAAATACTGCTGATATGGCCGTTTATGTCGCAAAAAACGCATTTATAATATTAAGTTGAAATAATATTAATGTATGGATAGTAGGTATGGATTAGTATAAAAGTATGGATATGTACGGAACCCTCGGTGGCCGAGTCCGACTCGCACTTGTCCGGTTTTTTTAGTTTTGGAACGCGAAACGTAAAATATGTTTTTATTTTCCACTTTTTATTATCATTTTATAATCTAAATCCATTACAAAACGGCAACAAAGTGGAAACAGAGATTGAAAGTCCTAATCAAAACTTTTGCTGAAGTGAACCACACACCAAAACGTCATCTTTGTGGCTATAAGTATTTTTTCAAAAAGTATTGAATCAGTTTCGATACTTTTTTCATTTATATGGAACCCCTGACGCATACCTATCTGTCCACAATTGGCGAAGAAGTCGATGATTATGAACAAAAAAGAAAAAAAATACGTCAAAAGTACACAATGCTCTAAATCACAACTACCCCTATTTGTCTTTGAATATTGCTTGCTTGCAGAAATGTGTTAAGTTATTAGTCCAACTCCATAATAATATATTGTGTGTTTCGAATAAATAAAATATTAAATATAAATAAAATAAAGAGATTACCTTATAATTTATATATTTTAAAAGTATTTAATAACATTTTAAAACCAGCTTTTAAATCTGTAAACTGCAGCTAACAACTGAATTTCAGCACCACTTTACCTCGTCAAAATAATGGAGCTCAATAATGGAAACAATTTTAATTTGAGAACATTTTCGACATTCAGGCTCCAGTTAAAATCACAAAGACTTCATCAGCGCGTTATAATGTGACATAGTTACTGGAAATACGAAAATATTGCTGAAGAGTTGGTAAATATTAATTAGTTCATAGCCGTTGAGAAAAAGTAGTATAAGTTTCGACAACAAGGTGTGTCTCACCAGTATATCTATTCTGTTACAATCTCCTTTGGTGAACACCTAGGTGAAGTGAGCTGTCATCCGACTGTAGTGTTTTGTAAATCCCTAGCATTGGGACAGATGACAGCTCACTTCACTTAAGTGTTCACCGAGGGAGATTATAACAGAATAGACATACAGGTAATGGATGTTAATGGGAATCGAAGCTTAAAAAAACATATTTTATAAGGTTTGTTTATTTCATTTACCTGTTTGCAAATAAACCTTCATTTCTTCATTCTCATAAAGCTTTATTATCTAGTGAAAAGAGCAAATTATAAATAGGTACACACGCAAATACAAACAGCTTAATATTTCTCAGAATGTTTGCCGTGTTCTTATTATTAATCCAATTAAGACAGTTACTTAAGAAGATAGCTGCTATTTTTATGAAAGCTCTTTGCGGTAGGTAAAGTTGTGAATTTGAAAAAAGAATAACAAGAGGTACCTTGCAGAAAACAGTCATCATAATATGACTTTGACTTTTTTGATGGAGGAAGGTGAACTCTGTTTAGATAATGCCCGATACTTTCTCCCTAACCCGGTCCAACCCAAACCCATGTCTTTGCCTAGCCTTACACTACACTCACCATGCAGTAAGCAGCTGCGATGCAATGCATTTTCATTCCCACTATCGCCTGATTTACGAGGCAATCGTTCGTTTTACTATTGCCGTAACCTACCGCTCAGTAATTACTCTTTACCGTCGCGAAAACAAGACGCGGCCGTGCCAAACGGGTGCCAAGCGTCACCAAGCTGCCAACCGGTTATTTGAAAAACCAGTATAAGTGTTGACAAAAGCAGAGTTGTTTTGTTATCTTGCTATACGTGCTTATGAAATATTGATGGAGATCAATTTAACTGCATGTCAAAAGTGTGGTACCTATATTATCCATTAATTCCTAGTTGGTTTGTAGGTAGTACTGAATGTGCGTATTTCATGATCATCATGCTTTAAGCGGTTTAGGATTGTTGACTATGAGATATTTCCATGACAGCTATTTTTAGCAGGCCCATTCTCCAGAAGTAATAATAATATTGCGAGTAGTATTAATAATATATAAGTAATTATTAATAATACATATTGCGAGTGTGTACACAGGCATTGTCTGTCCCCCGCCTTGTCTGAAACCAATAAGCAGTAGACACCGTATTGACACACTTGAACAAAAATACTGTTTCACATCTTAATTAAATTAATTTTGCTTCACTAAATAGAGAATTAGAGACCAAGAGCGAACAGAGTGAGTGTGAGTTAAGGTTTCGTTATCTGTGTGATCCTCGTGTAATGAGCTCAAAGACAACCGCTCGGCACATTACGTTGTGTGTTTATTACGAGACGACTTACAAAAGGGTGCGACGAAAATGTCTGCTTTTCTTTTGCAAAAAGATAAACTTTGTACAAAATTGCAATGATATGGGCACGGGTAGCGTTAGTAATTAGAAAAAGGATTTTCGGAAATGTGCTTTTCATATTTATTGTATCACAAATCACAATATCATATAATAGGAATATTATCCTAAACAATATCACTCAGTCGGAGGCATCTTCTTAACTTTATCGTGAATAACGAATGCCTCCGTGATATCGTTTGGGATATCTTGTTTCCTTCTTTTAATAAGTTCCCTATTTACAAAATAAATATTATCTTATCTTATCTTATCTTCGCATCAGTTTCATTTTAGTATCAGTTGATTTTAAACATCGTCGGGTATCATGGTTTTCTTTTAATAATTTAGTTCATTTTCACACTTTTTTAATAAAAAGAATTGTTCAGTTAATTATTGCTAAGAAAAAGTGGAATAAAAGTGTCATATTACCCATACCGTATTTGGAATTGACTATTTATTAGCTTTCATTTAATACCCATACCGATTTTTATTGTCTAATAGCAGTGCGTTTTGCCGCAACTCACCTGATATCAAGTGACGATGCGGCCTAGTAGGAGCACTCTTACCTAGGATGAACCTGTTCACTCGTGCCTTAAATATACCCAGATTAGAACAGAGAGGCGGGCAGATAATTCCACAGTCTGGCAGTTCATTCAATGAATGAGGAAGCCAAGTGCTTGGTTCGAGACTGTGGAACTTTAACCATATTGCGGCGGCTCTTCGCCGTATCTCTGCTCGTCCGATGATGGAATGGGAATGGCGGAATTTAGTTGTGCATTTCCAAAGCACAATCTCCAAAATGTACCCGATAAAAGATCGGTAGGCTGGCAACAGTGCGGCGATGTACAAGGCATCACAAGACTCCCTAGTTAAGGCTAAGCTCCAGAAGCTTAAATTAGTCTTAACTAGGAAATCGTTGTCGATGAGTCTCTTGGCACGTCTATCAATAACTTCCCTCGCCTCCATCAAAAAGGTGCGAACCCATGCACGATCGAACTTGTGCTTGATATAGGTTGGGCACCTGTTCTGACGTGAAGTACTTTCGCACCTTTGCGAGGACTCCCAGCTTTTTGGCAGCTAGATGGGCCTTTGAGTCGAAGTACGATCCAAAGGAAGTATTAGTTAATCTGTGCCCAAAGTTGGGATTCGACGTCAGAGTAACGCCAAGAAGTTCAAAATGGTCGGATTTAATATTTATTTTTCTTTTTTAAATTCCCTTCTATTATTTTATCCATAGACGCCACCTTTAAATATTATAGGTTACGTCACTCACGCGATCAAGTCAAATCTAATGACACCTCATATGCGTAAAATCCCTTAACCCACAGAGCGTCGCAACAACATAGGTAGATACTTACGCTCGAAAAACATAACCCTCCTCTTCCCGCAGTCGGGAAATTATAAAAAGGTATTTTCAAAATATGTACTGAACGTAAACCTTTTCGCAACTACAGTGCTTCCACAGGTGCTACGCCGTTTGCATCATACATTTATAATGTATGGCTCAACCACAGATATAGATAGACCTAGATAACGCAAGAGCAACTACTTCGCGTGCCTATTTTCGTGCCTAACTTACGATAAAAAGTCGTAAGTAAAAAAAATTAAGTAAACGTTTCCTTCCATCGGTAAGTCATTTTGTGATTCATATTATGCGTAATTCATTTAAAAAACAATTATCTTTAATCTGATACCCTCAGTAATACCTGGTAATAAGGAAATAAGGAATAATAAGGAAAAACAAAACATGCGTATTACATTGTGACGTCCAAAAAATAGCACGCTTGGTTTTCATACAGATCGTGATACTTGCGTTATCTAGGTCTATCTATATCTGTGGGCTCAACTGTCAATTTATAAGCTATGCATTTGCTTACAAATCGAAATGTAATATACATATAAAAATCTCGTCTCTTAGTGTTTGTTATTGAACTCCTCTGAAACAGCTTGGCTATTTTTTATAAAATTTGTTGTGTAAGTCCTATATTTGGTAAGTCTGAGAATAGGTGGAAGGCTATTTTTTTTTTGTATTTATATGTCAAAACAACGTTTGCCAGGTCAGCTAGTAGACTATGGTCTTTGAGCCGTTATGTGCTCAAAAGTTACTGATAACGGTGATCAATTCAAATTTGCACAGCATCGATAATAGCTTCGACTTGACCCAAAACAATTGTTTAAAACATGTGACGCCGTCTTAAAAAATATCGGGAAAGTGCGAGTCGGACCTGTTTACAAAGGGTTGCGGAGTACCTCCGCGCAATATTTAACACTACATACAAAATGACAAAGATATTATGTAGAGGAATGGAGGGAGGAGGAGGGACAGCTTTGTCCTGCAGTGAGACAGTACGGGCTAAATATATTAATAATAATTTATTTTTAATAGTGAACGCAAATAGGTAATTGTACAGTTACTTTAACCAAAATAATTATTTTTACTCAATTGAAAGACAAACTTAACTTTGCTTTACCAAACATACTCCCCCGTACATAGCAAATTAGACCCGAGCCTATAGCCTTCCAACACAAAATATTTTTTTAATTTGAACCAGTAGGTCCTGCGATAAGCGCGTTCAACCAAACAAACAAACTCTTCAGCTTTATAATATTAGTATAGATGAACAGTCAATTTCCGAGAGAAAAAACGGGGTACCTAATCAAAAAAAAATCATGACGTGATTTTTCAAATGTATAAATTATCGATTTACTTGTGTTATCAGACCTTGATTCTTCGACAATTTCATGATCGTAGGTCAGTGCTAAGTTCCCTATAGGTTTTGATTGACTCGCATAGTATGAAAGTACATTGATTACTTTGACTGAGACCCTTGATTTTTCTTCAAGGGACCGCAGAGAAGTATTTCGCGTTAATATGCGTTCCATGGGTACCTTTTTTCCTGTTGCGTTACGGAACCCTAAATAATGATAAATTTAATCTGCTCATAGACTTTGTAAACATTTGTCATAGACTTTGTAATGTTCCCTGAACGCTTTACAAGTCAATGTTGATAGAAGTCCGCTGCGCGCGGCGCATGTGGACCGAAAGGGTAATGGAATCCGCTCTTTGCATACGTACCTATGGGATACGACCGGACGGCTATCGTTGTAGATGATATAATTTTTTTTCTCATAGTGTTATATCAATTTTATGTCTACACGTTCTTGACTCAGCGCTAAGAGCTTTAGACTGCGTCGCCGCCAGATAGTGACCATGTTATATTCCTACTATACAACGTGTCCCATAATTCACCCAAAAATATGTTTTGCCTTACAGATTCAGGAGAGAAGACAAAAATTAGTACAAATTCGAAGTGAACTTGTGGACAGGCATATTAAACGGCCGAATTATCAAGCTCTTTTTAAAAAAAGGCAGTATATTTCACCATTCAAGTCTCCTAGACTTGAATGGTGAAATATACTGCCTTTTTTTGTTTGGAAAACCATTTGCCAGATCTCACTATGCCCGTCCAGTGATAGACTATCTAGACCAACTCTTGGTCTAGATAATCTATAAGAACCAAGTTCATAATGATCAAACAATTTGATAAATACGAGGAGTAGGGGAGTAGGTAAACCTTACCCATAACCGAATGTGTTTTATTTACCTATTAATTAAAAAGGAACTAAAAAGCAAAAAAAAAAAGAAACATACATAGAAGTCGGCTTCCAAGAGTGTTTTGTCACCACTGGGACTATGCCTTAAGAGTGAACCTATAAGCTTTGAAGTATCTGAACCAACTGTGATTCCCATAGGGCAGATGTCGCGCCAATTTGGATATATCTCGATGACACGGCTGAAGGGTGCAGACATGGAACTGCATGCACTTCGTGTCCTCTGCTCTGTGCACCTAAACTGCAACCAAAGCGCAACAAGCTAACACTCCTAACATGCATTCTTTTTAGCAAACAAGAAGAATATTATTTTCATACACTATCAGAGAGAAGGTTTTTAGTTTTATGACTTATTGATGAAACGGTCGAGTAAAAATGCTTTTTATTGCTGGCATTAATAAAGTAATTACAGTTAAATGCAATAAATAACTTAGTGTAAGCATGCAATAATAATTCAATATTGAATCCCACAAAAAAATAACAGTGACTTTTATCTAATTTATATGACCATTTTGTCTAAACTAAATATTATATACAAATCTTAAAAAAAATAATAATAATATTATGTAGGATTCCAAGAAAAAGGTAAGCTCAATAGGCATTAAAAATCTCGTCCACATCGCTGTCAACGGGACACGTGCCCAGCAGGATGGCAGCATTGCCACGTTGTATGGCAATGTTGATTCTTTGACCCAAGAATAGACCAGCCTTTGGGTCACATGAAGAATCGACCAGCCGCTTGGCGTTGTCCTGAAAAACAAGATTCTCTCACTGTCTCTCTCTCGGGCACTCGGACCCCATGGCTCAAATATATAGCTTCCAAGAAGGCTATATTTACTATATTTGTGCTGTTTGAGGTTGTCGGCACCTGCAGCAGCCGCCCCAGCACGACACGTGCTGGGGCTGCGTGCTGCTAGGAAGATGAGATGGCGCAAGGGTGTCGACACAAGTTCCGTCCCACACCAAAGGCGTACCCTATTTATAAGAGAACTTTGAGATAAATAAATATGCTTTGCAACTTAAAACAATTGCATTATTAAATAAATAATGATTTTTTATTTTGCCGAATATTATCTTATTTACTTCAAAAAAGGATTCGATATAAATTAATTGAATACATCCCCCGCACCGTGGAAGCGGTGAAGTATTAGGACGGTACTATCGACCCGAAGATCCACCAACCTTCAGTCAAGCAATGATTACTAGACAAGACTGACAAGTTAATAACAGGTTAGGGTAGCACGTAAAATTCTAATATCTATACGATTTCTTTGGTTCTGTATCTGATCACAGAGTAAAAAAAAATGATACGCCGTTAAAAACAGGAAATAAACGAGTTATAAATTTAATCAAAGCTCAGACACAGGTGTAAAGCTAGATTAAGATAAAAAAAAACCGTGACTTAGCCTGAAAACAACTACTACTGTGTTTGACAGTTACACATCAAAATGACGTTTATTTATCTCATCCTCAGTTTTTGTACTAAGAACTTTGCACTGCTGTCCAAACATTGTCCCACAGGCGTCATAGGCTTACCCGCTTGCGCCTTGACCTTTTCATATTTAAATGGCAGCTGAACAGAATAGCACTCCGGCGACATGAAGCCATTGCTACACAAAGCTCACTGTCGAGGCACCAGGGGACGCTTCCTGTGCCGGGAAATGAATGTGTCCAATAGGCGTTAGCTTCTAACATTTCAATACGTTATATATTTCATGCAGAAACTTGATGCTATGGCTGGGTAAACCCGAAGTTATAAAGTAACAGAAATCGAGCTCAAGATTCGTTTGAAGTGCTCTCGAAGCTTGGGGTGTCACCCCGAACTCACATACGTATAATAACTCGACTAAGTGCAACCGTTGCTGATGCTCAGTAGGCTGCCTCGCTGGGCTCGTGGTGGTCGTTAGCGTGATAATGTCCAGTTAAGTGTCATAAGATTGCCCTTAACTTGATTTAAATGTCATTAAATTGAGTAGGTACCTATTCGTGTACAGGTTAAGCCGAATAGGCTCGCCTCTCATCGTCTGCCTAGATTTTCCCAACTATGGTAACACGATACCCCTTGATAAGACTGGTTGTCAGTCATTCTGGCCTCTGACTCTATATAACGACTGCCAAAATGTCCAAAGGGACCAACGGCTTTACGTGCCTCCCGAGGCACGGAGGGAACTCGACATGAAAGGGATGGTCACCCATCCACAAACATGACGCAAGCGAAGCTTAACCTTTGACAGATCGGTCTGTACGGCTTTTACTTAGCCACGAGCTTCTCCATAGAATAGTGAATAGGCTCGTCTCTGTAGTATTGTAAATGCCGAAAGGACAATGCCAGAAACTCTATAGAACTTTGCCCCACTCAGTAAAAGTTATGTACAAGCTTGCAATATGTAGCATCTTACTGCTTATTCATTGCTGATAACTAAACATTAGTTTTAATGGCTGCAGAACTTGCCGTTTCTGTTTAAATCAAAAAACTGTATTTACATTCCTTTTAGCATTGACTTGTATATAATAATAATAATGTTGTTCATTTGCCAACAAAAAAGTTCTTTACATTTCCTTATAATCTACAAAAGTCTACATTATCAATTAGGTTCTAAAAAAAAAACAAATATAAGACACAAAGGAAGCATTTTGCTAATGAACTCCACACAACTCCACACTCGAGCCTGTCTCGTGGAAACAAACCAAGAACGCAAGTTCGCAAAATCGCAAGTTCTAAAGCAAAACAATTTATTATAATAAGATTCTATGATCATTACAATTATTTTATTAAATTACATTTTCTGTAAAAGAGTGGGGCAGGATCTGGCATTGTCATTTGGTGCCCAGGAATCAAATCACACATTACTCACAGTAAACCAGGGGTTCATTGATGATCATTGATGTGTACATGATTCCTTATCTAAACAATAGCGTAGACCGATTTTGGTACCCTCGACGATTGTACCCCATTGTGTGCACCGCCTATCAGGTGCAGGCCTAAACCGAGTCAGCCACAACTGACGCAGGGAAAGCTTCACATCTGACCGAACTAACGGAAACGATGAGTTTATGAAACAACAATAGGAAAGATTTGTAGCTGCCATTACAATATGTAACAATAGACCAAAATGTTAATTTCCGTTTTCCAGCAAATCGATATCAACGGGCTCAAATGTAAACCTTTCTATACATTCGTCTGCTAAAAGAGGCAGTTGTTAGTGAGCCTGTTTAGTGAAACTCGGTCAAGTTTAGAATGTTGAATGTCAAGGCGCGGGCGCTGACACGGACGAGGGCTTCCGGACCCTCGGCGTATTGTGTGCCTCCCCGTGCTCAGCACTCCTCGGTCCCTCAGCTCACTGATAGTAGCTCGTAGGTAGAAACAGAACTGAAGGCTGATGATATCCATCTGATACCACACAACAACTAGTGATGGAACAAACAGTACGTTGACCAACTCCTGAAGTAATAATATACCCCAATTAAATATAAACAAACCTTAAAAGTAAGGAGTGGTTGTCTACTTTTCAATATTTGTAAATATGTGAACACTATAATGTGTCTATGTATACAACTTAGCTGTCATTCTTTATCTTGTAATACTTTGTACATACTTCAATATAGTGTTTCATGCAAGGTATGTAAATCGTATTCACGTATAGTTATATAACAGTAGTTTGAAAACATGGTACCTTTTAAACAAATCTTAAAAATCTAAATTACAATATTATGTACAATTCCAAGAAAAAAGCAGAGGAGCTCAAAGGGCATCAAAAAACTCGTCCACATCGCTGTCAACGGGACACGTGCCCAACAGGCTGGCAGCATTGTAACAATGTGGGAGCATTTTCACGTTGTATGGCACATGAAAAGTAGATCAACCGTTTGGAGATGTCCCGAAAAACAAGATGAGCATTTGAACCATGGCCGTAGAGTTTCCCCAAACGGCTCAAACATAAAACATAGTGTCTGGGTAGATATTTTAAGTTTATTCCCTGCTACTATAATTTGGTAACACAATAACCAAATTTTGATAATATCCTTTTAATAACTTCTGAAATAAAAGGTACATTTGTTTTAAAACAAATCATTCACCATTGTTTAAATTTTCCTTCTTCTACTTATCTCCATTTAATAGGAAATACCGGCAAGTATTACGTATATACATATTATACATTTATATTTATTACGTCAGTGTAAGTATGTAGTTAATATCCTCTTCGGGACTGCAATATTTTTCATTTTATCAAAATAACCACTGTCTTATATTGGTTAGTAGTTCCATAACTATATATAAAATTCTCGTGTCACAGTTTTCGTTCCCGTACTCTTCCGAAACGGCTTGACCGATTCTGATGAAATTTTGTGTACATATTGGGTAGGGCTGAGAATCGGCCAACATCTATTTTTCATCCCCCTTTTTCCCCCCCTTTTCATCCCCCATCCAAATGTTCGGTAGATCGGGACAGGACAACGTCTGTCGGGTCAGCTAGTAACTATGTAGTATTAACGTTCAAATATGCACTGTTCTTATATTCTTAGTACCTGCTATTATTTCATGTGTTTGCCCGTGCTTGAACTAAGTTTTCATTACCTTACAAATGTGGCTACACAAATAAAACGTACAACAGTTCCGGCCCGGTTCCGTCCCTAAACCGTAAACGGTTTCAATGGACCACTCCTTATCTCCTCTCGTTCTGAGCACATTACGGTCATTTCCGAAACACCACGGTCCCTGTGTGGCGTCGGCTGAAAACAGAAACAGTATTTGCGCTTCTTGACCATCTTAATTTACTAGAAATAGGGTTTGAAATAGCTTGCTTCAAATGTTAACCAAACAAAAACCATTTGCACCTGTAAAAGATTTTATTGAAGTAGCAATAAGGGTAAGTATTGTGTGTTTTGAGCTTCATGAGGTCTGTCGCAATGGAGATCTCGACATCTGGTCGTATGAAGGTAATAACTACTTCAGTGTTAGAAAGTATGTTTTATGTATGTATTGCTCACTTATTTCTTGGGTCATCAAATCTTGTAGTTATGTAACTGGGAGGGCATAACCTCATTCGTTAGTTATTATGCATCGTCTATTGAGTCGGTCGTGAGTAGCTCTCCTCTCCGGTGTAAGAGTCTTTACTCCTCCACTCCATTCGTCCGCCGCAGTAAGTAGATCAACATCATATCTGGTGGAATTTAGTTCTATAGTCATTAATCGATCAAATGTCATACCTCTCTTTATAAGATGGCTCGTTTTGTCAGTTTTGCAAGCGGTAATGCTAACACGGATTCATAACCTTTCTGTTTGAATGACGATCTATTTTTTGTTGCTACTTAAATAGATAATCATTTGGTTACAAAGGCACAAAGAACGCTGCCCATTCTCTGGTGAGTCCCTTGGTCGCCTCTTACGACACACACGGGAACATATGGGATGGTGCTATTCTTTACGTCTGACACCATACGGAATAAATAGGTACCTACGCTATATTAAATTTATGCTGACCACTGGGTTATTATTTCAATCAGTCAAAGAATCCCAACGTTTTCATTTGTCTTTTCTGTCAGTGTCCGATCGCAAGCATGTCGATATCAGCAGTATATTACAATGGAAGGTTACTAACAGCTCATCGTTCAGGACAAAAGGATTGACTCAGAAGTTACAGGGGTATGGTAGGAGTTACGAAGTGGCCGCCATTGATCCCTTTCGAGCATGTCAAAGTTGTGAGTAGGTCTACATATTTGTTTGTTGTATCATACAGTTTCTTAGTTCGCGAGGTTGTGGATGTACTATTCATCCTTTTACTAGATTTGGGGTTGATTTACGTAAGGAGTTTCTTTTTGAATAGTTGGGATTGCTACTTACTTATATTAATTCGGTAGTCCCTGAAGACTGGGTACTTATAACTAAATCTTTCTGAATCACTAATGTTTATTTCTGAATGTATAATGCAGCAACTTTATCCCGTCACGATTTTAGCTCTAATTTACAAACAGGGTCAGATAAGTTTGCATCATTCATTCCGGTGAACGTTTAATCATAGCAACCACTTAAACAAGTGAATATCGAGCGGTATTGTACAGGTAGTGATACCCAATAGTCGAGTGAAACTGAACAACCCTGTGTACAGGCCGAATATTGGAAATATCTACCGGTAAAATCATAAAAGCGTAGGTATTGTCCGGCCAACAATAAGCGCACGGTCATTACTATCTCATACGGATGGCCGAACATGTTTGAAAATGAAATATCTGAACTTTTGAGCGTGGTTCAGCCTGGTCCACGGTGGTTTAAGGTGACTCCCAACTTACAAGGTACGGTTACGAAACATAAAGGTACGCCGCAGCCGTACGTACTTTGTGGTACAGTGTACTGAGTACGGATTTCTTACTATGACAATACAAGGAATTGTGAGTGAAAATAAGTTTTAGTGATAACTCATAATATCATTTCGTTTTGCAAAATATATCTTAAGTCTTGTACGTCACAGGTTAAGTCACTCGACGACGTGCAAAGTAAACAAATTCCTAAAATTACAATCATGTCTTAAGACAAAGTTCTAAACTCAAGTATGTCCCGGCGTAGTAACCTCTCCCACAATACGGCACCTAGACAGTTAGTAAAATGGTCCTCAGCTCACATAGGCTCTCAGAAAGTATGTAAATGATCAAATTACCTCCAACAGTATTCAGGGGTGACCTCGCTGGCTAAAAATAGCCTTTACCTACGTCCTCACAGTCGTAGCCGTAGTATTTGTTTCAGTGGACACGCTTAATATGTCGACTTTCGAAATAAAGCTCAAGTTATCAAACTCGTGCTACAGACTTCCGCCCAAGGGCGTCGCTAATGCCTATTTCACACGAGGGCAGAACAGTGAGGCAGAACAGTGGGCAGCACAGTACTGCTACTGTTTGAACGCACAGAACAGTACTGTCTTGACAGTAACCAAGACAGAACAGTTAATAACATTTTTTCGGGGCAGTTTGCTTCCCCCACCACTTATCTCGCTGGTCTGTCTTGTGGTTGGACTCGTGTGAACGCAAGGGCAGCGCAGTCTAAAGAGCAGGACAGTGGGCGCGCGCGTGTTTCGACTTAACTTTGCATTTGGTGTGGTTTGTTTTACTTAAAATTTTTGTTTTTATATTAAAATGGCACCTCCTAAATTATCAATGGACGAAACTATAAAACTAATAAGACTTTACAAAGAAAAAGAGTGTTTATGGCAAAGTGACTCTGTTCAATATCGCAATAAAGCTGCGCGAGATTCTGCTCTGATTTGGATAAAAGACTCTATGGGAATACCAAATATGACTGTGGAAGATTTATTTATTTCACTATTTACGCACTCAATAAGCTCGTCCGTCACTCAATAAGAGCTATTTGTGCAGAAATTTTTAGTAAACGGCGCAAATATTGCCGTTGTCGTCGTCGACGCTCCATCGTTCACTTGGACTGTCCTGTCCATTCTATAATCCTATATTTAAACGATACTGTCCTTCCAAACTGTTCTGTCCTACTGTTCTGCCTCACTGTTCTGCCCTCGTGTGAAATAGGCATAAGGGGGGGTAGGTAGGGGCAGTTGCCCCCCCCCCCCCTAGAGATTCCAAAAGCTTCATGTGCCTTTGACTGTAAGTATTTAAAATTCATAGTTTTCCTATCCACCATATATCAACTTGCCACACCCCCCCCCCCCCCTAGACCATCAGGTGGCGAGTCCTAGCGACGCTTTTGCTAGCACTACAAACTTACAAAGTTGAGCTGATAGTCAAGTCAAGTCTACCTAAACATGACGGTATCATCATAGTCATCACGTCCTAGTTCGTAGAGAGGACAGTATTGATCTTCGAGTAACTTTCCGAACTTCCAACACAGATGTAGGGAATAGCTACGTAATCAAAAGAGATTAAAGAAACCTTTCAATTCTGATGAAATCAAATCATTTTTGATTTCAAACTAGCTGACCCGACAGACGTTGTCCTATCCCTATCTACCTACTTACCTGCCTATGAACCCGCCCTACCTACACTGTCCTGACCAGACTGTGACCCTTTTTGATTAGTTAATTAATAAGTTCTTTAAGTATACAAGTGATTTTAAAAATTGAAGAGTTGTAAGGTTTAAGTGTTGATCCATGGATCGTGAAAACTTAAAACGTTTAAAATGGCGATAATGTCGTAAATTTTAACTTAAATGTGCCGTGGTAGTTAACCGCCCGTGGTTGCAGTTGCTGAATAACTGCATTCTAACCCAGTTATGTTAACTGATAATTCTTTGAAATGTAATTTCTATGAAGCGTTATTAAGTCTAAGAATCGAGGAAGACGCGAGTCGTTTAAATTCGATGGAACATTGTTCGAGAATGCAGTAAAAGTAATAAATTCAAAATTAAGTACTTGCTGTAAATGATGAAAAATATGTTTCGATAAAATAAAATACAACCAGTAAATTCCGCCATACTTAGTAAAATTATTAATCTATGTGTCTTCTTTGTCATCAATTAACGCCTTCCGGCTGGTCTGATACTGATAGATGTAAACTCTTCAGAATTCAATTAAGACGGTTCGTATTAATGTACTGTTCCATCGACAATGTATCATAAAGCGTCGTTTGAATTGTTTACAGTGATCGAATCGATCGAATTAGCCATGAATTAAGTTTATGTTACTTTACATCACTGTACAAACACAATCATTTGCCGCTCGATAAACAAAACCTTTAATAATATTCAATCAGAACCTAGAATATCAATATTATACAAGTAAATTTCACCCAAGAACCGAACTATGCTTCAGCATAATGTTGCCTTCCCACAAAATGCCTTAATGATCCACTTCATCGACCACTCCGGGCTACTGTGGGCCACTGTGGGCCACTCTCGGCCAGTCTTTCTGAGTTATATTGCCAGAGACGGTTCCCTCAAATTGATAATTAAATTGGCCGCGTTCAATTAGGTAGCGTAAGCAGCTCCGTATATTAGGAATCTAATTATACTGGCGCTGGAGCCGAACTATCTGCCGAAAGAGTTATGTAGGTTAGCTAATAACTTTATCAATTACTTAACAAATAGTCGTGTAACGCATAGACAAGACAGACATATTGAATGTGGATGACTTCAGATCCTAAACCTTCAAGAACACCTAGTGGTGCTTGTTGCCTTGTCGTTAAAACTAATCATTTCGTTTAGGAATCAAGATTATATTTTTGAAACATAAATGGTCTTTGATAATTTGTAACACAGACAAGAAGTCTTTACTAGACAAGAAAAAGTCAAGTCGGGTCATTAGAAACGATACACACCTACATCGTCTATCCACGTTAATAATCCCTACTAGGTATATAGAAATCATCCTGAAGCTCAACCAAATGTTGAAGAAGCAACGGTAATAACTGCACGCTTGTGGAGAGATATGAGGGATCACATATAACACAATTATGGCGCCGCCGCTGCCGCTTCAAATCGCAGCGGCTCGAACGTTTCACCAAATTGATCGGTCGCTCGTGCAACTGAATTACCTTCCACTTCCCGGACTCACGGTACCACGTGAGAAACATTGTTAACTCGACAGTTAATTAACTTTTCTTAGATTTGATTTAGGTTGAGACAGATTGAATTCTATGTGCTTGGGATATCAGTAAATTATAATCGATAAGTGCCGAGTCTTTGGCTTCTTTATTAGATTAAGAATGTTATTTATATTCTTGTACATGTTCTGAGATCGAAATAAAGAAGAGACATTTGAATTACATTCATAGCGGTAATATTTCCACGCACGCCTACGACTACCATACATCAATCATCTGATTAATAGTGGGAGCTGAAACTGTGCTTACTGCTCAAATGCTCACGTTTCTAATAGGCTCTACTCGGTACAATACATCTCATTCGTATCAACATCCGTATTCCAACTAGTGGAGGTCGCTTTTGTTTCGAACTTATCTCTAAGTTACTTAGTTTTAATAAAATACTGAAACTTTCCAGCCAGCTATCGTGGCTAAACGGGTCGGTACCCGTGTCCGCATCAGGGAAAATAAACCTTATTGAACCAGAAAATAGTTTGACAATACACAACTTGTGAACTTGTCTAGAGTACTTCTTTGCCTTGCACTGCTCCTACCGCATGCATAGGCAATGTGTTAATGTTACCATTTCATGGTAGACAAGTTATACCACTGGGACACATGAGCCATATTTATGTAAATCATTCTTCCAGAAATCTTTGATGCTACCACAAAGTACGTGTGTTTAAGAATGCTTTACTTGCTTTCACTATCATGTTCTAAACTCAGTCTTGCATGAAGGTAGCTCCGCACGTCGATACAAGTACTTAGTGGAAGATTAATAATAAATATGAAACCGTTACTTTGCGTTGCGGTTACAATTGAAATAACAACTTCTTTTACAAATGGTGTGGGAAGTTGTTCAGCTGTTACATACCATACTATTTTTCTTTCATTCAACTTCATTCATTTGTATTATCTTGTAGGCACGTGTATGATACCTACGTGAACAAGTTCCGTGAAAGTGGGGAATAATGTTCCCCTATTTTATTGGAAGGAGGTGTTTTTGTAAGAGACGGGAACGAGTGAATATTTTGCATAATAATTTGACTTGCTGATCGTAAATATGATTAATTTCCTCTCTTGTTTGTTAATTAGGAAATAGCGTAATAAGCGTTAAGCAGCATTTGTAGGTAATTAAAATCAGAATTATTAACATGTGTAAGTTGTTATGTTGGAGGGATAACAGTATTTGTAATTAAAAAATATTATAGGTCGGTTTACTACTTAAACAGTAATCCGAGATTCTATGATTTATTATTTATTTTACGCTCCAAAAGGTTTGGATATTTATAATAAAAAAAATTACAGTCGCATAATAAAATCGATAATTAATATCGATTCCAACCCTTATTTACAGTGAAAGGTTTCAATCGTAATCTTCTTATATTTACGATTGATTGACTATATCTAATTCGTTCCCTTCGCATTTTATTACGAAAAGCTTATCAGAAAAAAAACATTAAAATGAATTGAATCTACTTAGTACTTACGGATTTAATATAAGTATTCCTACGTTTAATCCGACCACCAGGTTACCTTAATAATATTTTATAGAGATAAACACAAGACAAGACATTTATAAAATAAACCCTAAACTAAACTAACATTAAAAAAAAACCGGACAAGTGCGAGTCGGACCCGCTCACCGAGGGTTCGGTACTTTGTAGGTACATACCAATTTTATAAATGAGAAAGTAACTCTGTCTGTTACGCTTCCACGATGAAACGGCTGAACCGATTTTGTTGGAATTTGGTATGAAAATAGCTTGAACCCCGGGGAAAGCACATAGGGTACTTTTTAAATCCGGGACCTCGTCTGCATCCGTGATAACCGACATTCACATAGACCAAACCGCGGACAAAAGCTAAATAAATAAAGAATATATTTTTTATGATTTAATACATATGTGTAGGTTTCAGACTTTTCCCTGTACTTGTAGTATAAGACGATATTACTTGCCAAATTTAATAGTTCTAGGTCAACGGGAAATACCCGATAAATTTTGATTCCCTTGAGAGTGTCGAAATATAATTTTTTCGCGGCATAAACGGCTGTGTCTTTTTTTTCACGCTGACTTAGAAGTTGGATTTTTCCACTGCTTCAAGGGTCTGTAGACTTGAATATACGATTTTAATTTGTATTCGATACATCCACGTGTTCCCGAAATAAAGGGTCTTGACAGACAGACGGACAACAAAGTGATCCTATAAGGGTTCCGTTTTTTCCTCATGAGGTAAGGAACCTTAAAAATGAGTCGATCTAGTGAATTTTATTTATCAACAAAAAAGGTAAAAGTCTGCGTTGTTTTAACAAACGTAAAACATTGTTGACACTGAGTGATCGCGTCATCTATCACAAGTGCAGACAGTCTCAGCACTCCACGCGAGGTGTCGCTCACACAGCTTTGTCGGTGAATATTATACACTAAAATATGACTCTGTGGGGGGCACCACAATAGCTATTAATTAAAAGTCATGAAACTGCTCAAACTCGACTTAGACCAGGCTACTCATACTGTAAACATTTATAATTA
Source organism: Charanyca ferruginea (assembly GCA_947361185.1). Taxonomy (NCBI): domain Eukaryota; kingdom Metazoa; phylum Arthropoda; class Insecta; order Lepidoptera; family Noctuidae; genus Charanyca; species Charanyca ferruginea. Next base: position 572,166 of record OX376055.1, on the reverse strand, counting down.
TGTTCACAACTGCACTAGTGAGCATTCAAACAAGCCGCAAGCTATGCCTAATATAACATGTTACCCCACACCCACAGTATCCACTGCCATATGATGTACACCCCGCCCACGTACGCCCGTACGGGTAATGGATTTGCGGAAAACACACGGTTTTTGAGTAGCAGTCAGAAACTAATTAATGAAAACGTATGGCGCCGTATAATAAATTAAATTGCAAGGGGTACCTACGTAATAAAAATACTTTGTTGGATTGAACTCGAATGAACTGATTTATGATGTGCGAAATTGATACTGGGATTTAGTTCAAAATAAATTCCTGTTTGAGATCTAGCTATAGTACTCGTAATGCTACGACACGCTTCACGCACAAGGTAGCATATTATTGTAACATTTTCATATCTGAAACTACTTTTAGAAGCCCAAGGTCACCTATTGAAATCGGAAATCGATATATTAGGTCGGGAAAAAAGTTTCTTCGCATTTTTTAAGAAAATTCAAAACATTTTTAATATAAGTAGTTTATTTACATTTAACTAAAGTATGTAGGTATCATTTTATTCGATAACTTTTTGCCATCTTGTAGGTAGGGACATGATCCCATTTGCTATAGAAATTTTGAGACTTCTGATTAAAATACTGCGACAAGTGGTTTTGGCAGTCCTCTCGTGATGTTAACCTGACACTGCCTAAAAAATTCTGAAGAGACCGAAACAGGTGGAAATCTGAAGGTGCAAGGTCAGGACTATACGGCGGATGCATTAAAACCTCCCAGCCAAACTCTCTTAATTTTTGCTGAGTGGCTAAAGATGTGTGAGGTCTAGGTTTATCATGATGAAAAACTACACCCCTTCTGTTGATTAATTCCGGCCGCTTTCTCTCAACTTCTTGCTTTAATCTCATCAGTTGTTCGCAGTAGAGTTCAGAATCGATGGTCCTGCCTGGTGCTAACAGCTCATAATGAATAATGCCCTTCCAATCCCACCACACACACAGCATCACCTTGTTGCGAGTTAACCCGGGTATCGCCACAGTCTGTGAAGCCTGACCGGCCTTTTACCACGACCTTTTTCGCACGTTCTTGTCGTAAGTACGTGATCCACTTATCATCACCAGTTATCAGCTTCTTCAAAAATGGTTCGGTTTCATTACGTCGTAATAAAGAATCACAAATGAGTACACGGTTCATTAGGTTTCTTTCAGTGAGCTCGTGAGGTACCCAAATATCGAGCTTTTTTGTGTACCCAGTTTTTTTCAAATGCGCCAAAACTATTTTGTGGTAAATTTCCAGTTCTTCAGCTACGTCGTAACTACAGATATGCCGATCTAGCACAACTTTTTCAAAAATGGCATCCATTTTATCCGTAATAGGGCGACCACAGCGACGTGCATCTTTGACATCCAAATTTCCGGATTGAAAACGCTTAAACCAAATTTGTGCTACTCTCACAGACACTGCACTAGGTCCATAAACATCGCAAATTTCTTTCGCGGTTTTTAATAATAAAATGTATCGAATTCCTTCATTAGATTCACTCATCTTGACAGTACGAAAAACAAATACAAATCACACATTTTTCTAATTTGAATTTGGAATTATGTTCTTTAAAATTTAAACTTTCAATGATACGAAAACCAACCAGATACAAGTAATATAGCCAAAGAGATTTTATTACAAGTTCATACATACTATAACGCGAAAATACTTTTTCCCCAACCTATTATAAATAAAATTCTAGCACTCAAACTTAGTGACAAGTATTCGATCTCAACAGTAAACAGTTTGGCATAAACTACAGGTAAGTTTCTTGTTGTTCAACTTTGTGACTCGTTCTCGCCTCGCAAATATTGTCAAACGTAAGCTCTAACTGCACTAAGCTATGAGTGCACTTCAACTTGTACCTCTGTTGTGTTGAACAGCTGTAGTTGCACATGTGGCGCTGACTTCGATGTTCTTTCTGATATTTATTTAGGCTGAATTCTGAGAGAAATGCATTGACTTTGACTTTGACTTCGCATGGGTTCAATGATAATTATGTGGGGCAGTGATTAATAATACGAGTATTATAATGCTGAAACTATAGCTAATTTCAGCTCTCGAACGTCTAAAGCCGAAATATACATAACTAATTAACCACACTTACAATTTTAGGCTTTATTAGGATCAAAGTCAAAGTCAAATCATTTATTTCAATTAGACCATTAAAGGCACTTTTGAACGTCATATTGTATTTGAATCTAATTGCCCATTCCAAATGGTAGTTTCGTATGGAGAAGAATGGGCAGGAAACTCCATACATACTCTTTTAAAAAGAATATTGTTTACAATTTGCATTTACAAGAATTATAATATATTCTGTTACGTGAAAACGATGCACCTTATATAAAAATCATATATTATAGTATGTACAAAGCATTACAAGTTAAGAAATGACAGCTAAATGATGTACAGACACATAGTGTTCACATAACTACAATTAATAATACAGTAGACGACCACTTCTAATCCAACAAACAATGAATAGTGTGTGAGCCAGAGTAATCTATTAAGTACACTAAAGAATACAATTATAATTATATAATACAAGTACAAATACATATTTAAATATACAAAGTATAGTTTTAATTAGCAATCAGTATGATTTTGTCTAGACTGTAGATTGTCCTATGAAGCCGGACCAGCATGTTCCTAAGCATTCTTATCTTGGATATAATCCTCTAACTTATAATATGCTTGTTCTTCTTGTGTATCTTTTAAATTTTGTTTCATTTAGTTTTAATATATCACATGGTATTTTATTATAACATTTAACAAAGTACCCCATAATAGATGTGTGTACTTTAGATAATCTAAAAAATGGTTGAGCTATTTTATCTTTATTTCTAGTATTGAAATTATGTCAATCACTTAATTTATTAAAAAGATGTATATTTTTTCTTACATACATAATATTTTCATAAATGAATTGACAGGGCACTGTCATAATATTAATCATTTTAAACAGTTCTCTAAGAGATTCGCAGCGACGTAGATTATAAATGGCTCTGACAGCTCTCTTTTGCAAAATAAAAATGGATTCAATGTCAGCTGCCCGACACCACAGTAAAATGCCATACGACATAATGCTGTGAAAGTAGCTAAAATAGACCAAACGAGCGGTTTCGACGTCTGTTAATTGTCTTATCTTTCTAACAGCGTAAGCGGCTGAGTCTAACCGCCCCGCAAGAGATGTTATATGTGGTCCCCATTTTAACTTCTCGTCTAGCGTGATTCCCAGGAAAACCGTGTGATTAATAAATTCCAGTTTTTCTCCATTCAATATAAGATCACATTTACTACTTCTAACATTTGGTAAAGTAAATCTAATACATTTGGTTTTTTTTTCATTTAGTGCCAAATTGTTTACCGAAAACCAATTTTGAACCTGAAGAACAGCGTCATTTACGTCGTCAAGATGTTGTAACCGTCTGTCTACTTTAAAAATCAATGAAGTGTCATCGGCAAATCTTCGGTTGGTTTTGTAGTAATTGGGGTAAATCATTTATATAAACTAAAAATAGAAATGGACCTAATATCGAGCCTTGAGGAACGCCCATAGTCATTTCAGACCCCAATTTGTTTACGCCGTTAACCTGAACTTTAACCTGTCTGTCCTTTAGATATGATCTAAGTAAATCAAGGGATGTTTTAGTAATCCCGTAGTGCTCCAGTTTCAACAAAAGGGTCTCGTGGTCAACGCAATCGAACGCCTTTGAGAGGTCGCAAAAAATGCCAATGGCATCTTGTGATTCCACCCAGGCGTTAAAAATGTTTTTTATTAGGGTGACACCGGCGTCAGTTGTACAACGTCCTTTGGTGAAACTGTACTGATGTTCGTGAAAGACTGAATTTTTGTTAAAGTGGCGTAATATTTGATTGAGAATTAACCTTTCAAACACTTTACTGAGAACTGGCAGAATTGACACAGGCCTATTATTATTGGGTTCTTTACTATCACCGGATTTGTACAATGGTACGACTTTACTGTGTTTCATTAAATCCGGAAAGACTCCTTGGTCCACACTGGTGATAAATATGAAAGCTAAATATGGTGCGATAGTTTCAATAGTAGACCTACAAACTTTTACAGACATTCCCCAAAGATCTTCTGTTGATTTAATTTTACGATCTTTAAAGGCTTTTATAACAGCCCGGGGGTTTGTATGCTGAAACTTAAACTCCAAAGGGCTTTTTTTTACATTCTTCCTAAGTAAGGCAGCAGAGAGCGCGGGGGAGGAATTTAAAGCCTCAGTAGTTTTAATAGGAATATTAGCAAAAAAAGGTTCGAATTCCTGACCTACTTCTTTGTCCGAATTTATAAGGCCATGTGCAGTTTCTAAATTAATTTCATTATAACGTTGTTTTTTCCTACCTACTTATTTAGTATTTGCCAAGTAGTTTTTATTTTTACTTCACCTAATTTTATTTTATTACCAATACAAAGAGCTTTGGCTATTTTGCAAACACTTTTAAAAAGTTTTGAATATATCGAAACATAGTGGTGAAAGCTTGTATTAATTACGTGTTGCTTTAGACCATAAAGTTCAAATAGTTTTTCCCTGCTTTTACGAATACCTGGAGTTGCCCAATCAGTAAATAAGAATTTTGCGGAAACACATTTAGTCTTTAGTGGAAAACTATCACTAAATTGCTTGTTTAATAGTGAGAAAAACTCGGCGTAGGTATCATTCGGGTCACATATATTACTAAAGTTATGAGCACAATTTATTTTCTAAAGAGTTATTAAATTTCTCAATATTTTTAGATGTGATCGGCCTAAACCTTATTTGATTTTTTTGTAAAGGAATGTAGGCGCAAAACGTAATGGTTTGTCCACTATGATTAGATGGCAGCTTATTTACAATTTCTTTATGTAAGTAATCACAATTACAAAATATATTATCAATACAAGTAGCAGAAGAAGCTGTCACTCGGGTTGGTACCATAAAAATATTTGACAAATTAAATGACCTGAAAAGACTCAATAATCTGATAATATTAGAGTTATTTTCTAACAAGTTAATATTAAAGTCACCACATATGATGATTGATTTACTACTGTTAGTACTAATTTTTTTTAACACATCTTCCATCACAGAATCAAATAAAGATAAATTCTGGTAACTTGGAGGTCTGTATACGCATACTCGTACTATAACATGCTTATCCAGCTCAATACAGGACAATTCCATTGTGTGTTCAACCGAAAATGCAATGATGTCTTTTCGTTCTTTACAATTATTAGAATTTTTAATTAGTATTAATGTCGCATTCGATTGCGCTAGATCACTGAACTGTTTTTAGGCACAACACTGTAGATTTTATTACAATTTAGTGAATGGTACCTAACTTGAGCGGTTATAAAAGTTATTGTTGGAAAATTTAGTTTTGCACTTTCACTGAATATCTAAAGGTCCACCGGTTTCGGCACCACTTTGTTTAAATAAAACAAAAGATTGAGTATATTCACAGCTTCTGGGATTTAATTAATATTTTTTGAACAATACGTAATGTTGCACAGTGAAGGTTTTTGAAAAATAGGGAAGAGAGTGGCCATGTTGCCAACGTCCTTAATTAATAGGCAGTGTTGCCAATATTTAATGTTGCAAACAGCTAACAACACAATAATTTTCATAATAAATAGACATCACTTAATTATCTTTTAACCAATGTTCATACCAATATTCAAGGATCATACCAATATTTTATATTCATATTAGCAGTCATTTTAGAAAGAACTATAATAGTTCTAAAATGACTTTGCTTGACTTAAATCCATTCAAATTGACAAAATCAGATTTCTGAATGAGCGTAAGCTAGGACTGAAACCCTTTTTATTATATGGAAAAACAATAAATTGAACTGCTTCACATAATGTTTTATATTCTAAATCTATATTTTTAAATAAAGAATCCTAAAAGGAGAAGAAATCATACTTAATATAATCTACCGTAACAAAAAAGATTTCGATTTTTCAAAGTGATCGCAAACTTTTTGATGTGTGTACTTACATACAGCGAAAGTGACTTCGTTTTATACTATGTAAAGATGGTCAATGCAGGCGCTTTTTACTTTTTTTAAGGTTTGTGGTTTTCTTAATATCTCGTAAAAGTTCCTTCATAGTTTGAGATTTCAGTCAATCAAGTAAACTGTAACAGTTGCCGTACTGTATGTACACATAAAAAGTTACCCACACTACCTACCTAAAACATAACTTTGCTCAACATTTACACATACTTAAATCTATTATCTATTATGGGGGTAGAGGATCAGCTATTACGGATTTAAACAGTAACTTCGCATCGCCGTCAGTGAGAAAAGTTGCCACGTTGAATGCTGTTTCTCGACGAACAGACAAACTAGGTGAGCAGTTGGTCCTAGTGTGTCAATTCAAACAAACCGAACTCAGTTTGATTGCTGCGTTCATAAAATATTAATCTGTAGAAAGTAAGGCCTTCTTTTTACAAGCTAAGGCCCATATATAGCGTACAGAAGAAAACTAGAACATTAACCTCTGTTTATAAGTACAGTATACCTAGTAAGGAAATTATTGTATCACTAGCTTTTGCCCGCGACTTCGTCTGCGTGAATGTCGGTTATCGCGGATGCAGACGAAGTCGCGGATTAAAAAGTAGCCTATGACCTTCCCCAGGGTTCAAGATATCTTCAAACTAAATTTAATCAAAATCAATTCATCCGTTCCATTCTGAAAGTGTAACAGAGTTACTTTCGCTTTATAATTCCAAAAGGCTAAATACAAATTTTCATGGTTTGAACTACAAAACTAACGGGTTTCCCATTTATACTTTCATCCCCTTTTTTACGTCCTCAGGGGCTGTTTTCCGTAAAACATTTAAACACGTGGTTTTTAATTTTTAAGCAGTGATTAACACCAATTTTCATGGTTTAAACTACAAAAATTACGATTTTTTATACAAACTTTGCCCCCGTTTTTCACCCCCTTAGGGTTACGTTGGGTCCAGGGGCGGCAGACTCGGGGACGTCTGTCGCTCCCCACATACATCAGGACCCGAGGTGGCGGTGCGTAGTGTCCGGGGGGGGAGTCTAACACCTCACTCCCCCCCCTGACCAGAGAAGTGGCCCGCCGTAGCGGGCCGGTACCAGCCGGGGTTGCGGAAGTATCTCCAGTTCCCGTGACCCCCGACGTAGGTGTAAGATGGAACACCGGGGTGGTTTTTAGTCAGTAAGAGTCTGACAGACCCCTCCGCCCGCCCCAGGGCGGAGGACATCCATGAGGATTTTCCACCCCGTACCAGAAAAAAAAAAGCTTAGGTTAGAATTTCGGAAAATCGGTTCTTATCGGATGCCTACGTCATACAAAGAATACAACCTTCCAATTTGATCTGTCAGTCAGTCATTCAATCAAAGCATTTTATATAATTATTATAAAAGATAATGTGATTAAATGAACCTTTATTTTGTTTGTCAGGATGCGCTGCGCGGGCGTCGATGCGCATCGCTGCGCTCGGCGGCGACTCCGGTGCGTGGCGCGGAGGACTCGGGGCGCAGCACCCCCTCCGCCCCGCACCGTGCGTCCCCCTCGCCCGCGGACACCCCCGCCCCCAAGAAATCCAACTGGGAAGTGATCGAACACTTCTCTTCAAGCAAAAGCAAGAGAAGTCCTACCGCTGTGAGTATTACTTTATTTATTGACTGCGATGGTCCTATGATCGATTCCCAGATCATGCAAAAAAAAATATTGGATGTCTGCATTAGGAATTTATCAGTAGCAGCACAGTATAAGTAAGACTACGATCGTACAGGAGCGACACGGTCCGCCCTCCTCCGAAACACTGTTCCTCACCTCTTCTCACTTGGAACGTGCTTTCGGAGCTGCTTTTAGTTCGAGCGGCGCACACACGCACGTATTTGTACAATCTGTTATTTTCGTAGTAGTATTGGCAATTATATCGTTTCGATTATATGGAGTGTCGTGGGTGTGGTAGCAGCCTGGAGTTTGGAAGTTGGTGGTGTGGTGTGACACCCACATGCCTCAGAAAGCACGTTAAGATATTTTGGTCCTATAATAAATAAAAAATAAAATATAAATCGTTTATTGCATAGGGTTGTATACATATTTTTGAAACTCTTGACTTCCAAACTAAGTCAAACTTGTACTATGAAAGTCAAGGCACTGTCTTATATCTAGAACTAGAATACAACAAACGACAAAGGAAGCATGCAAGGCCAAAGTACTTGGCAAACAAGTAAAAAAAGTAAGAAATAATGTTAAAAGAAACAATTGTTAAATAAATCTTTTGCAATATATGTTTTAGTTGTGAAGTGTCTCGGGTGAAGTTGTGGAATGTGTTAAGTGTGGAAGTGAGGGAATGTTTTTATCCGAATGTGTGTGTATGTGGTGTGTAAATTGGGATTGTGTGCGAGGTCCTGCGCCTGACCTTCCCCCACGTCGCGTTGGTTTGCCGTCCCACCGGACTATGAGAATGAGCTGCAGCATGCTTGTGTAGAATTTTATTATTGAGTGGGTTCCTCCCTGCTTACAGACAAACAAACAGAGGGAAATGCACGATGCAGGCAGTGACATATCTATCAATAGTGTGTTAGTTCGCAATGTACTGGAAAGAATAATCATTTAACAGCAACTCGTTTGGTGACATTATTTCTTACAACAATTACCTACAACTTTTAACGGATGCCCTACGAGTATGCTTGTGACGCGAATCATGGAAGACGAGTGAAATGTTGCTAATTTAAAGACAGCACTCGCTTATGAACCGACCTCAAAAAAAGAGGAGATTCTGTGTTCATCGGCATGTATAATATTTTTGTATTTTCATCAGTTACCTATTTTAGGCGGTCCTATAATAATTTCCTTAAGATTGGTGTAGACCTTCGCAGATGAAATGAAATGAATTTTTATACAGCCAAATACAAAGAAAAAACTTATATGCTAATTCAGTAAGGCTGTACCGGTCTGGTTTGAATTGCCTCTGACTCTGTTTTGAGTCATCAGTGGGTTCTCACTCCAACTGGGAATGCAGCGAAAGTGCGAAGGAAAAATTAAAAATATAGATAACTAAATAAGAAACTCGTGTACCTATTTTGAAGTCGGTAATTTGAAGAATGGAAAGATTTATGTACATTTATGATTTAATTTATTAACCCAGCTTGTGTGCAGGAGTGAAAGTGTATATGTAATGTATATGTAAAGATTGTGTACCTACAATTAAGTGTAGATCAATGAGGAAGAGTAAAGGAGGGAAAACAGTCTTTGTGATAACAATAGCAATAGAGAAATCCGGTATGTACTATGGTGAGGAGAATTTCTGTAGCCTCATAGTTTAAGGGATTTAAAGATTTGTTTCTTAATTTGCTTCAGCTTTGGTTAATAGGTATAAGTTAAGAGTTCTATTCGCATTATTATAATATACCCAGGAAACGCGCATGACTTTTGGCCAGGATTGTTCTATGTTTTAATTCTTTCCTACGTACTAACTACGAGTATATTCAAATTTTTAAAACATTAAGCGAGAAATTCGAAATATTCTGTTTCTTTCCAAAGCATTATTATTATTAGCAGTATTTCTGTAATGCATCTATATAAAATGCGAAACAACGAATAAAAACACACTTTATGCCTTATTCGTGAAAAAAAAAAAAAAACTGTTTTTTTCGGCATTTTCAACGCTACTTCCGAGTACGAGTATAATTGTCGGGTCGTATTATAATTAAGAGTGGGTATTTAGAATAGTTTGTAAACCAACATCTATCTTACAATGAGAACAGACAAAACTTGGTATAGTTTAGATAGGAATACAACGGAACTTCTCAATAATAAACAGTAAACATATTGTTATTAGGTTATAGTAAAGATAATTGCTAGTTAGTTACATATCCGTGGAAACTGGTCATTGACTTCGGAAATCACCCATGGAAGTCCTTATCAAAACAATACATATCTATGGTAAAATAACTATTGTTTCGGAAGTCGGTGGCCAAACAACAAACAGAACTTAAACCAAACTTCTGAAACTTCTTTTCTGTAAAAATATTTTCTGGTACTGGTTTAATTATGCTGCGCGATGGTAATGGCTGCCAAGACAATAAAATTGTAAATGTGGGTTTGAGAAAGACCAATTATAAAAAGCTACTTCTGTCAAGACAATTGTAAAAGTGGGTTTGAGAAAGACCAATTAATAAATAATAAATAATAATAAATATCTTGGGACAATTCACACACGGTCATCTGGTCCCAAGCTAAGCAGAGCTTGTGTTATGGTAACCAGACAACTGATATACATACTTATATAATTTATAAATACATACATATTATAGATAAACACCCAGACACAGAACAAACAATCATGCTCATCACACAAAGTTTGTCCTGGGTGGGAATCGAACCCACGACCTCCGGCTTAGCAGTCAGGGTCAGTGACCACTAGACCAACGGGCCCGTCTTATATAAAATTATAATTATAAAAAGCTTTTTACAAAAAAGACAACCGCCTTCAAAAAGTGATAAATAACTTTAGCACAGAACACACATTGACTTTAGTTTCGAAATTCAGTGGCTTTGTTCTGTTTGTTGTTTTGTATTGCCACCGACTTCCGAAACTAAAGTCAATGTGTGTTCTGTGCTAAAGTTATTTATCACTTTTTGAAGGCGGTTGTCTTTTTTGTAAAAAGCTTTTTATTTTCCGCTTTTTAGTACCTCCTTCTCATCCAAATCTATTAAGAAGAGATTGAAAGTTAACTACTACAAAGATTGATGAAACTAAAACGTCGTCTATGTAAAATTTTGGGGTATTTGTTGATTTTTCAAAAAGTGCTGAATCAATTTCTATAAAATTTATATGGGACCCTTGAAGCATACCCTATCCATAAAAAAAAAGAATTTTCAAAATCGGTTTACGTTTGCCGGAGAAATCGCGTAACAAATCGCGCACATACTTAATGCAAATTTAAGACTTATACGGTTTTCTCATAGATGCCATTGTCAGAACTGGACCAAAATAAAATGGGACCACACGGGAAGCACTAGCTTCCAAATAAAAAAAGAATCATCAAAATCGGTTCACCCAGTCCCGAGAAATCAGGTAACAAACATAAAAAAAAAAAAAAAAAAAAATAAAAAAAAAATACAGACGAATTGATAACCTCCTCCTTTTTTGAAGTCGGTTGAAAAGCCACTTAAATAATCATAAACTTCGCAGTACCTTTATAGAAAGGAAAAATCATCTAGGTAAATAAATGAAAGTGAGTTCTTGTAAAAGAAGTCTAGTTCTGGCCTGCGTGGGAATCTCTGTTGATATAATAAAATGTACTTACCTTATGACTGCGCTAATTGCGCCTTGTTAACTTTCATGTCCTAAGGCGACTCCACTGATTTCATTTCTAAAGCAAAGAAAATATCTCAGTGTAAATAATCGCCAACGTTTGGATGAGTCGAATCTACAGTTTTACTGTTAATTCTTTGAAAATATTTTATAAAATTTAACTGAGCTCCTTTCAGAATCACGTATAAATACGTCAGAAAATCGTTCTCTTTATCTACGCTTAATTGGAAAGCATCCGATTGGCCCCGAGTCCCGGCGGGCCGTCGGGCGCGCGGTACCATAGATCGCTCGCTTTCGACAATTCGGTCCGTTTTCCGACGCTTCCGATCGAGTTAGGACCCAGGATGAGCGTAAAAATTCGTAAATCGATCAATTGGACCTTTGGCATGACAGCTTTTACCATTATTGTCATTTTCATAGTCATAAATTTTTTTTTTAGTATTTTCTGTAATGGAGTGAAGTGTTATTGCCGAGTGACTGCAAGTCCGCTCGTAAGCTTGCGGTGTCCGCTCGTAATTTATATGAAGTGGTGGTTCGCGGTCGATGGAGTGCTAATTATGTTAAGTGGGGCTTTAACTAATTTAATTGGACTCTTTTAAAACCTTTTGTTGCCGATCGGAGACGGACTTCCTTCACCGATTGGCTCGTTTCCGTAGAGTTATGACGTGATCCAATATTTTTCGGAAGTAATGTATTAACATGACCTTTTTACGTAGCATTGTTGATAAGATTAATATTCTTGGAGTTGATCCCTTTTCGGGGCGGACAGACACAATCAAAGGGAATCGAAAAAGATTATTGTAATAATATTCGAAGCAAGATTGGAAATTGTTACGAAAAGTATCATTCAACTAGGCCTCCAATTTTTCTCCCAAAATGAAAGTAGGTAGGTAAGTATCTACTTAAGTAAGTTGGTTCATACATAACTCGGGACCTAAGTAAACAGTGAAATATTATCGTAAAACGGGAACAGCTTCGCTATTCTTTCCTTAAGAAAAACAACGTGGAATCCGATGTGGGCCGGCGTCGTGCGGACACATGCGGACAGATGCGGACAGATGCGGACAGATGCGGTCCTTGTCGAGTTATTCTGTAGAAGCCTTTCTCATAAATAGCGCATGTGCTTACATTACATCGCTGAGCACTTGATTTATAAGTTACTTTTCTAACCAAAGGTTTTATATTGTTGTATTTGCATTACGTTTAGTTTATTGTAGCGAGAGTGTGTGTGTGTCTCAGTTTGGAGTCCTTTTAAGATGTTGTAAGTATGCTGAGCGTGGCTAAGATGGGTCTAGTATAGATGTCATCCCTACATATTAGGTACTAGCGACCCGACCCAGCTTCGCACGGGCCTATAGCCTTCCTCGCTAAATGGACTATCCAACACAAAAAGAATTTTTCAATTCGAACCAGTAGATCCTGAGATTAGCGCGTTCAACCAAACAAACAAACTCTTCAGCTTTATAATATTATTAGTATTAGTATAGATACTAACAAACAAATAAATACCTATACATATTCGGTTGTACGAGTAGCCATCAATCTAATATACCTTGTCCTAGTTGAATTAAGTTTTATTGTTTAAAATGTTAATACATAAAGGCTAATATGAGAACTAACGACTAGATAGTGTCGGTACATGGCAATAAAGGCGTACAGATAATATCGTCAAATATATAGATTACGTACATACGTGATACTCCATAGTAATCTACGTATCACAGATAATAATACTATATATACCTATACTATGTATTATGTGTCGGTGATAATATCAATCATAATACAAACTACTATATTCGCATCGCATTGCCTACATTAGAACTGACAGGTATTGAGGTAGTAAATAACTATTAGCTAGAACTGTATAATGCAATACTAGCTTTTGCCCGCGACTTCGTCCGCATGAACGTCGGTTATCGCGGAAGCAGATGAAGTTGCGAATTAAAATGTAGCCTATGTCCTTCCACAGGGTTCAAGCTATATTCATACCAAATTTCATCAAAATCGGTTCAGCCGTTTTATCGTGAAAGCGTAACAGACAGAGTTACTTTCGCATTTATAATATTAGTATGGAAGTATGGATTAAAGTAGTAAAATGGTAAAATTAGTAAATATTAGTAATGAGTGTATTAGTATGAATGTAGTAAAATATTAAATTAGTAATTAGTATATTAGAATGAATATAGATTAGTATGGAAGTATGGAATATAAGAAATGACACACCAAACTCACGATGCGTAAGTAGCTGCGCAGTGCTGTGCGACGCGCTTTAAACTATTCATCTAATCAGTGGAAATGTTCAAGCAAATGGTTGCATTGCACATTGTACTTCGCCAATATTAATAAAAAATACTGTTCAAAGATAGTCGGTTGTAGTTAGCCGAGCCTACTAAAACATACCACATAAACTGTACCCCAAGGGTTACCGTAAAAAAATATTTTTCCATTAGGTACTTCCAAAATTGAGGCAAAAGTTTACTCACCTCCGGTACAACAATAAGAAGAATTATCATCCCGAATCTCACCTCCGCGCCTCAAGGCCTCACGCAAACGATATCGATAAAACTCCGCCGGCTCGCAACGCCAGGAGCTTATTAAAAGAAAACTTGTTCTGAACTTTATACAAATAGATTTAGTTGTGAAGTTTCCCCATTCTGTTTGTATTGACGTGGATATTCGACACGGTTAGCGACGTGTATGTCCGTCACGTTATTTGAGAGATGTCGTGACGGCTGCTGACAAGGGTACTTACTGCCCGCTGTGGCTCTATCAGCAAGTGGGCTGATGTTGCGATGTGTAGTGTCTAGGAGATAGGGTGCAACATACCCTGAGGATACCATACACTACTTAAGTCCTTACATGTTTGAAATAATACAAAATAATATTCCAGTCTTTTCAGTAAAAATAACATTAGTTGGTCAGGGCATAAAGCCGTCCATTGAACGTATGGAACACAAAGGAATCTCTATCTGTATACATCTATATCGTAATCAATAATTGTTATGAATAACACGAACAAACCCGGAGGATTATTTGTCAATTATAATTTCATAAATATAGTCCACCGCTGTGTGAAAACATTAATGATTCCATGTGACACAGTGTAGCAATTAACAGCTTGCAAATGGCGGAAGCCGAAACAATAGCTAACTAATATGGGTAAATTAAATAATCTAGTTTCGTCAAAATACTCGTGTACTGTTTTTATTGGATTACGCACATGTCACATTCGCAAAATGACATATTGGAATTGCGCAAAATGTCATATTCTCAAAACACCACATTGCATAATATCACATCAACAAAATGGCATTTTCGCAAAATGCCATTTTCAATGTCAAATTCTCGAAATACCACTTCGGACACAGTCAATATATTTTTTTTAATGTGGACATCGATATGTTTTTCTGAATAACGTTACCTAGCTAAAACTTTAAGAACTACTTTATCACAAGCACATCTTTTCATACATAAACTACAATAATAGGAAAGAAAGTGCTAGTGTCACAATAAAAAGGATTAGGCGCACAATTTCATATTCGCAAAATGACATATTGAAGCAAAATGTCTCTTCTTAATATGCCACATTAGCAAAATACCACATTATCAAAATGACACATTCGCATAATGTGCGATTTACTTGAATGACAATAAAAGATTGTTAAAGTTACTTAGTGACTTCCTGCAGTAGGCCGATCGGGTTTATGAATAAAAATAATACTATATAATTATTCTTTTTTATTATTTAATCACATTATTTTTTTTAATTTCCATTTATTTTAACATAAAATGAATAAAAAAATTAAACTGAAATATGTAATCAATATATTGTAATTTTATTCAAAAAAGCTTAATTTTATGTATCTACATTAAAAATTTGAAGGATTCAGCAACGATTTAATTACACAGTAGGTTCAGCTGTTTGATTGTAATTTTAACTGTAATATAATAAGTATGCGTTAACCTATAGAATTATTTTTAATAGTTATAGTAAGGTAGTAATTATAGGTATTTGTATAATTGTTGAAAAATACTTTACACACAAATTCTGCTAATGACAAACTTTTTCAACCATTTTTAGGGTTCCGTAGCCAAATAGCAAAAAAAGGAAACCTTATGGATTCGTCATGTCTGTCTGTCTGTCTGTCCGTCCGATGTCACAGCCACTTTTCTCCGAAACTATAAGAACTTTACTGTTGAAACTTGGTAAGTAGATGTATTCTGTCGGTTCACAGAATTAAGATTTACGCACAAAAATAGAAAAAAAAACAATACATTTTGGGGGTTCCCCATACGTAGAACTGAAACTCAACATTTTATTTTTCATCAAACCCATACGTGTGGGTATCTATGGATAGGTCTTCAAAAATTAAATTGAGGTTTCTAGTATCATCTACATCTTGAAAAAATAAAAAAAATTATGTTCACAAAAATAATGTTGACTCTCTAGTTACAACAATCACAGATTTTCATTCAAACTTTCACCCCTTAATCGGTTTTATTCTTTATTGTAGAATTTTTGAGTTCTACTAGTTCTCAATATTTTAATTATCTACTGTTAAAGCAGCGTTCGAAAAAAACGCATCGCCCCACCATTGTTTCGTCAACTTCAGTTGTAAAAAAATAGGTCAAAAGCTTTATTTATGTTGTAACGTTTCTACATAGTCTATGAAATAAAAGGCTATGTAGAACTGTACGAATTGAATTTATTAGCTCTCACACGAAAGATAAAATGTGATGAGTATCAAAAACAATTGTTAGTATAAAAATAAGGACTGACCTAAACGCACTGGGATTAGGCAGAGAGTTCCAGGGAGGGTTATGATCCCCAGCCTGGCCGGCAACAGGATCGGCCGAAGAGAAGACTGGCGCGATCAGCTCGGGGACGGAGGTCGCCCAGGCGGTCTCAGTAGGAGGACCCGCCCTGGGAGCACAGGCACGCGACAGCTCGGCTTAACCCGCTTAACCGATTCTTGGTTGCAGGCTGGTAGACTTGTAGTAAGTAGACTCGTAGACTTAGTAACGTAACGTATGGGTAAACAGCGTGTTACCCAAGCGACAGCGAGACCTAGACTGCCTCTTTGACAGGTTTTGTTTTCTGACCGCTCTTCCGAAATTCGTAAAAAATCCAATTATGAATCCTCTTTCTAGAACGATCAAATCGCTTTTCTATAGCACCGGCCAGACTCAATAATTGTCGAATACCAATAATTTTTATATAATATTAGTGCGAATTAGATCTAAAGAAACACGCGATAATACAGCGGGTGTTCAGCCGTTTAATATATAACACAGACAAACAAGCTTACAAGATCAACAGCATAGAGGATTTACGTTAGTAGCCGAAAACTTTTAGAAGTAATGTTGACGGTCGTCAAATTTGGCGACTGTCATTGACAAACATGTCAAAGCAAAACATTATTTATTTTTCAGGTTTGTAAATATTAATTTGATCCAATTATACAGGAATATAATTATAACACAGACAAAATCAGCACATAACTGTGAGTATATTATTTATAAGATACCAAGAATCTATAAAAACAAATATTATAAAATGTAAACAATAAGTCGTTACAAATGATTTCATGCTTATGAAAAGTAAATATAGTTTTCAGGTTAAACCGAAATACTATAATGTCCACCCTAAAAATTCATTCTATATATTGGTGAAAGAACTTTTGAAATCGGATGAGCAGTTTCAAAGATTACCTGCATTACAAACTTGACCCCTTTGTAATATTAGTATAGAGTATAGATTTGTCAACAGCAGAGTACGTATTGTTAGTATCCGGTGTTAGATAGGAGGTGGCTCATATCAATTTGAATGCCACTACAACACTGGTCTGCTAGTCCTCACCTACATCTGCAGGTCACCTCACAGAAGGTGGAACATTAACAAGTCAAGCAGTGCGTGTAGGTACTGCATCACTTACTCTTATCGGAATATTTCCCGCTGTGGCGTCTCTGCTTCCAATAACACCTCTCTGCTTATCATTTTAATGTTCTTTGTGATTTATTACAAGAATGTATCTCTGGAGAATTATGTCGGAGGTCTTTGTTTTCGTGATCTTATTCAAGCGTGGCAATATTATTATTTGTATGAGACCAGTCTATTGTTTAGTAAAGATGAAGTAGGAAAGATATTACTCAATCAAAAATTATTGGTTTATATTTGCGATTAATTTGATGAGAATATGACTATAGGTAATGATCGCTGTCTATCTATCGCTGTAGTGAACAAGTGTGACGTCAACCACGTAGGTGTACACCCACACTGCGACCAGTACCTGGGTAATGTTACGTGGGTATGTCCGGGTATGAAATGTGTAACTCTTACATTCTCTTGGACTAGGGGCGCCCCTTGCCCTTGCCCAGCCGCCCTACCAGTATAACTGGGAGCTAAAAATAGAAGGGCCGTGCAGTTAAGAGTAGGTAGATATGTATGTACAGTCAACAAAAGAGATAGGTATGCAGGTCATCGGAAATGGTTGAAGTTTACTTAAAAACCTATGCATGTTTTCGAATGAAATTTTATTAAATCATTCATCATTGAAATGTTTATTCTCTATTAAATTTATTTTATTTTATTTAAAAACATCCATCGGTTTCTAAGTAAACTTTAACTATACTTGACAACCCTACATACCCTCCTTTGCTGACTGTACTAACACTGGCCAGAGCCTACATCGAAACAACTTAAAAAGTTATAATAACTAGCTTTTACCCGCGACTTCGTCCGCGTGACTGTCGGCTATCGTGGATGTAGAAGAAGTCACGGATTAAAAAGTAGCCTATGTCCTTCCCCAGGGATTAAGCTATCTTCATGCCAAAGGACATGTTTCATACTGGGCCCAGTCTATGTACACCACTTCAAAAAAAAGAGAAAAATCCGTGTAATCCGGGGAAAATACAGATAATTCATTTAAATGCATACTGTTGTGGTAGTAAATTGATAATTTAACAATAATTTTTATGGGTTTTCAACATGTCGTCACTCAGATTTAGCTACTCTATAAACCATAGATCGACCGTTGATCATAGAAAGAGAACTGTCAGCTGTCAGTGTCACAACAGCCTCACTTCAGTCACTTTCGTCTCGTTTTGTTTCTAGTTTCTAGAGTACTTTATAACAACCTCCCTTTCGTTTTTTTTTTAATTTAACACCGTTTCTTTCCCATCTGTTTACCTGCCTATCTACAAATCGACGCAGGAAATCAGAATTATAAATGTCAAACGTCATTAATAAATCAAAATGACAGCTTACCGCCATGACTGCTGTTTGTTGTGTGTTGCAAGTTGAAGTGCTATTTATTGTGTTTTACCTGCTCAGAAAGCTATTTTAAATTAATTGGACAGTTGAGAACTATTTAAAATGTGTTTCCCTATTATTAAGTATGGTATACAAGGACTGGGCCCAGGCTCCATACATTTTGAAACAACTCCTTTCATCAAAATCGGTTCCGCCCTTTCGTTGTGAAAACGTAACAGACAGCGTTACTTTCGCATTTATATTATTACTAGCTGACCCGACAGACGTTGTCCTGTCCCGATCTACCTACTGGGGATGAAAAGGGGGTGAAAAATGGGGATGAAAAATAGATGTTGGCCGATTCTCAGACCTACCCAATATGCACAAAAAATTTCATCAGAATCGGTCAAGCCGTTTCGGAGTAGTACGGGAACGAAAACTGACACGAGACTTTTATATATTAGAAAAAATAAAGTATGTACTTAATAGTAGTTATGGATTATACAATTATAATATAAAAAATAAAACCATACCAGTATAAGTATTAAGTATGGATACTCGTAGTACGGATTACATTCATGTTTAGCCACTTATATAGGAAATCGAGAAGATGAGTAACACGAAGAGAAAGTCAGTGTCTTTAGTAGAAGTGTCCTGGTAATCTACAAATGATAATCTGTAATGAGACCTCTGACTGAATGGTCCTAAACCGCATCGAGTAACTCAAGCTAACGAACACAGCTCAGGGACTGCTGGCGGCCAACAGTCAGTGTGCGACGTTGATCAAACACATTGTTCCCCAGAATAGGCAAGCGGCGTGTTCGCTAGTATTTCAACGTTCAGGTTGAAAATAATTACAAATGTGGATTGTTATGAATATTTGAATAAAGCGCTTACAATACCCTTGTATTTGCATTACTCTGAATCTGAATTCGGGTCAACATTCTGAATAAACATTGACCTTTACATAATTGACTTCTTCAGTGATCTGATTGTAATTGATTACATGTAGTTAGTGCTTCTATTGAGCTTTATTTTGCTACATATTTTCGAAGTACAGGTGCTCATATTTTTATTTTCGAATTCGGGAACGGACTTTTGGGATTTTGACACCTAGGAATTGGATGGGATGAGTAAGAAAAGACAACGTTATTTTGTGCTTGTTGTAAGTAGGCCGAATGTGACAAGTTAGCTTGGTGTACACTCCCAAGAGTACGTTTGTAGTTTGAGCAATACAAAGCTTTTAGAACCACATTTAAATAATGTTGCGCACAATTCGGTACAAATCATTTCGCTCGCGGAATGATTCGTGAAATACTCCAATTCTATTAAAAAGGGCGTTAAAATTTTATCTCAATTCAGTTGAGAACTTAATTAAAAGCTGCTAAGTATTATAAATTAGTATTAATTTGCTTCAACATAATTAATTCCGCTGTTACGGCTGTACTTTATGGTCTCATTAATACGTAATTAAGTAGATAATATATTCCTTGTGATCCCTGATGCCCGAGCGACTCGATCAAAGAGGATGCTTAACTTAATATTATTTTTCTGACTGACTATTAATTACGTAAGTCAATGGCTATTTACAGCCATTTTGTAATGAGCACTTGCATTGCGCTATATTCGGAATCTTTTTATGAGCATTTCTGTTGAAAACTGGATCAGAACTTTTTCGCTCATCGAATGGCAAACTTCCCCTAGTCACTAGGGGAACATATTATTGTACCTATTTTTTCTTTATCTCTAAAATAATAAAGTTTTAATAATAATAAGATTCATTCGTTATCTATACTAATAATATTATAAAGCTGAAGAATTTGTTTGTTTGTTTGTTTGGTTGAACGCGCTAATCTCAGGATCTACTGGTTCGAATTGAAAAAATATTTTTGTGTTGGATAGTCCATTTACTGAGGAAGGCTATAGGCCCGTGCGAAGCCTGGTCGGGTCACTAGTCTATATAATAAAAATGAATCGTTGTTCGTTAGTCTCGCTAAAACTCGAGAACGGCTGGAACAATTTCGCTGATTTTGGTATTGAAATATTTGTGGAAGCCCAGGGAAGGTATATACGGTAATAAAATTGAAATATCGATTGACAGGACAACGTCTGTCGGGTCAGCTAGTTATCTAATAAAAATTAATCGTTGTTTGTTAGTCTTGCTAAAACTCGAGAACGGCTGGACCAATTTGGTTAATTTTGGTCTTGAAATGGTTGAGGAAGTCCAGGGAAGGTTTATACGGTAAGAAAATGATAAAATCAATTGACAAGACAACGTTTGTCGGGTCAGCTAGTAAGTTAAAAAAATAGTCGTCGATGATGATTTCAGTGTTCAGTTAAAATAAAAAAATCATTTACCTGTATTATTTTTAATTGACATAAATAGCCAAAGCTAATAAGTATATTACTTACTCCCCGATTGCACGGAACAAAATAAAAATAAAGGCAGTCTTTCAGGAATTAATTTCAGAATATCGAAGTGATTGAAACGTTGTCATTCGAGCTCTAATGCAGTAGAAAAAGCTCAGGGGACGACTAAATAAGTATTTGTGAAATGTATAAGCACGAGGCAATTAAATTATTAATTCTTAGGTTTCCATTACAGAATGTTGGTATAGGTAAGTACCTTACCTATCCCCCCTGAGCTTTTTCTACTGCATTAGAGCTCGAATGACAACGTTTCAATCACTTCGATATTCTGAAATTAATTCCTGAAAGACTGCCTTTATTTTTATTTTGTACCGGGAGTAAGTAATATACTTATTAGCTTTGGCTATTTATGTCAATTTAAAATTATAGAGGTAATTGTTTTTTTTATTTTAACTGAATACTGAAATCATCATCAGTCAAAAGACGTCCACTGTTGAACATAGGCCTCCCTATAGAACGTCACAACGAGAGGCAACCTGCCGCTTGCATCCACCGGTTACCCGTGACCTTGACACTGAAATAGTTATTAGTAATTATTCTCCGTTGACTAGCGATGTCAAGTTGTACCTCGAGCTTGCCCAACGTTGTGTGATTCAAATAAAGCGTTACTTTGTAATAGATTGAAACTTTGGTTTTAGAGCTTTGGAATATTTTAATGAAAAATATGTTTACAGCATTAACAAACTACGATCATATTAATATATATTTTTAAAACGAAAATCTGAACCCTGAATGTGATATAGGTACCTATTCTGATTCGCCTCCCCTGCGCACTGACCGCTTTGTCTAACGATCAATATTAACTAATAAATCACTCCAAATCAATAAACAGCATTAAAAAACTGCAAAGTGCCACCGACTTCAGAAACTAAAGTTACTTTTCACATTGTGGTGACCAGCCTTGGTTGACTGGTAGAGAATGCCTAAAGCATTAAGTCCGCCTTTGTACCTTTGTGCATGAAATATAAATAAATCATTATCATAACTACCTATCCTATGAAGGAGACTATCAGACCATCCTCGGTCAGGCACGGTCATGTTATTCTGATCTTATCCTGATATAGAGTTCTATCAGTTAATTTACGTTTAATTTATCGTAGATAGTGCTCCCACAATATATGCCATACGGAAAAACCTCTATGTATGGTGGAGGCGCCGGGTACTCGTTTGGCGGGGGCGCGCTTTTGCTTTTTTTAGACGGTTTTTATAAAGTGGGGTTTAGACATGATAGCATGAGCGTTTTTATTACTGATAGTCTGTTTTCTTTTAATAATATTGTAAGAAGATTAAATTGTTTACCCCATGCGTCATGGATTGAACTATCTCTCTAGAGACGTCTAGCTCCCAACGTCATTTCCGTCTTTAGAGTCTCTACTCTCCCTCCTCGGATTAGGATTAGGTAGCAGTTAGGGAATTTGAGTAATTGTTTTTGTTAAGTAATATAAGCATGCAGAGTGTTTAATAGGCATGAATAAAAGCTATGACGAAGACTGTCAGACCATCTGCGGTCAAGCACGGTCATGTTACTCTGATCTTATCCTAATATACAGGATGAAATTGAATTCATTAGCAAAATTTTAAGGAGTGACTCAGACCACGAACCTGAACAACTTTCATTATGGTACTCGGCCAAAATGTATGGAACAGCTGTTTTTTTTTCGCGCTGTTTGAGATTGCTCCATAATGAAAGTGGTTCACGTTCGTGATCCGAGTCACTTCTTAAAAATTTGCTAATGAATTCAATTTCACCTGTAGAGTTCTATCAGTTAGTTTTCGTTTGATTTATCGTAGATAGTGATCCCACAATATACGCCATACGGAAAAACCTCTATAGTACTATAAATAGTAGCTACCTACACCACTACCTAAGTCTTTGCTGTGTGTAGTTAGAACATCAACACAAGCTCGTAAACTTTACGCTTATAATATGAATAGTAATCGGAATTGTCTGTACCTAGGTAGGTAATATTATAATATCACGGACTACGTCATTACCTAGGTATAGACACACATTCTTAACAAGATTAATCTATTTCTTCAATAGTACCGTATCCACTTGATTTACTTAGACACATTTAATTACCTTAATTAAATCGTGCCATCATTAAAATCCTGTATACAAAGAAGTAATTACTGAATCTCTTTGTTTGTACACTACTCAAATACGAATTTATTAGGTATACAACGACAATAATAAATATTAGGCATGATAAAATAATCTCAGAAAGCTGGAGTCTCCTATTTTCATGTGAATGGTAATGTAATAAAAATAATAAACCTTTAATTCGGACAACAACAATCCATATAGTGTTAGTAACATAGAAAATCTTATCACCTAGTGTTAGTATAAATCAACCTCCGCACAAACTGCTGTACAATCGAAGAGCCGAAGCTCTCTGCAACAGTTTTCAGGATGCTGTTTTGACTGTCCCTCACTCTCCTCAGTAGCGAGGCGGTTTTCTTGCGTATAATCGCATAGAAACCGTCTGTACGGGTTTGCGGAAACATTTCCGACGCGCTACAGTAACGAGGCAGTCTCAACAACATCCTGAAAGCATTGTTATATTGGACGCGCAGGGCATCCAGTGATCTCTTAATATAATTGACCCATAGATTGCCTTTGTACAGGCTTTGGCAATAAGCCTAATCTAGATACTAGGTACCTACAAATGCACACAAACTCAACAGTATGTTCGTACCTACCTAAAACTTCATGAAATACACTCATCTGCGGCGCCAACGGAATATTAAAATGTTTTTATAAAACCACAAAAAAGCCGATTCGTAATGGTTTCCGTAAGTACTTAATACGACTTTTATTTATTCAATGCATTCATATTTCCAATATAATAAATTTAAAATTCTGCTGAAAATTCAGCAGCTTCGCATCACGAATAAAATGAAAAACAATCAGGTTCAGAACACGAATCAAATAATATAATATGTGAGACTTTAATTGAGGTGTGTATGAAATTACAGATTGGTTTATTTACGTATGCATTCGCTATGGTATTCAGCGAATTGAGATAATTGGAAACGCAAAACTATGCCTGTTAGAGGTTTAAATAAACATTGAAGCGAAATATGTGAAAACATTCAGTAACGCGTATCCATCGAGGTACCTAGGGACACAAAGTACCTATATTGTTGAATTAACTTTTACATTATAAGTTAAGACTTTGGCACATTATTTTACATGAGTTTTGTGCTGTTGTCAAGGAGTGTCCGGGTCTTCCTCTTCATATTATGTTTCCTGATTCCCTTTATTTTATTAAATTCCCGAGTACATACCGCACAGCGACAAACGACGCTGCGATCCAAACGATGACTATAAGAATTCAACTCGTAAGGTTATTGCTTAAAGTGACGATTTGTTGTTAGACAGAAAGTTAAAGCAAATTGTACATTTAACCCTTAATTTGGCAAGACAAAAAATAATATAGTAGTAACGTAAGTATTTCTCAGCTATGGAGAAGAAGAGCAAGAAACTCCACGGATACTTAATCTTTTTAAACGACTTCAAAAAGGAGGAGGTTACCAATTCGAATGTTTATTTATATATTGTATATTTTTTTATGTATGGTCGGGCATAACTCTGTCATATATAGACGGATTTGCAAAATTCTTTTTTTGTTCGAAAGGTGTTTCTTCCGAAATGGTCTCAGATAAATTTTAATAAACTTGATACAGCCCTTTTTAAGAAAATCGACAAAATCCCATAAAAATTACTTACACGACGTTTTAGTTTCTTCAATATTTGGAGAACTTACAATCTCTTTTAAGTGCGTCGCCGTTTCTTAATGGATTTGGATGTTAAAGAAATACTAAAAAACGAAAAATAAAAAGATTTTTCAAAAAAAAGAAAACCGCCTTCAAAAACTAAAAAGTGATAAATAACTTTAGCACAGAACACAAATAAGTTTACTTTCGGAAGTCGGTGGCAATACAAAACAACAAACACAAAGCGCGGTATCTTTGTGTTTGTTGTTTTGTATTGCCACCGACTCCATTGAAGGCGGTTTTCTTTTTTTTTAGTCAAGTTTTTTGTCTGGTCCTCTTTGGGTCCAGTATTCAGTAACGGCTATGCCATCCACTGACGCAAGATGGAACGGGGGCCATGATCTGCACACACAATAATTAATTTATCGCGATCTCGATAACACGAGAGAGCAAGCCATCTTCCAATACAACAATATCACTCACTACGTTAATGGTATTTTGACGTGTCCTCACTGTGCACTTACATTCAGTGCTAAAATAAGATACATACGCCACATTAGAGCATTATAATATGCTTACAATACCCATTCGCATACGAATCTTTTATTTTTGAGTCGAATAATAACTGAAAATAAAATAATCATAGGTAGTGAAAAATAATACGTTCGATACAAATATTTAAATCTGCGACGCGGTAGGGATTGTGTACTGTGCCAGACAAAACATTTTCCATTGTAAGCAAACTGGCTAACTGACCTGTATCTACCTCACCATCCCACACATTACCTCCTACTCTTTTCTTTACCATGACTTGACATATTTATCACACTATCAAAACTACAGCATCACCAAGAACATTTCTCTTCTCTCTTTGTTCTCATTGAGTGGAGGATAATATTCGTTTCTGTCCGTATTTTTGTATTTTCTAATATAAATAACGTCAAGCAAGGGTTCGCTCCAATATTTGTTGGCAACTTTTTCCATTCCGGTATAATGTGGCTGATGAGCTTAGCTCAACTTGTTATAAATCCTTTTATGTTTGGTGCAAGAGTTTGCTAGCTAGCGTCATTTTAATTCGTTTATTCGTTTAACTTAGTCTTCTAATAAGTTAGTTTGCGGGTCTCAGAACTTGAACTAAGTTGTTCTTATTAGGTAATAAGGCTAGCTTAGTTCTCTAGTATGTCCGGCTTTTCCAAGGTAATGTAGAACAAGGCCATCCTTATTCATCAATTATCTGATCGAACTGTTTTGCTACCTCGAAAGCATTGTTGGGCTCTTCTCCACTCCTTCCCCTCTGCTTGCTCTACTCGCGCTACTCGTTTCCGCTCCAGTGAACGCACAGAGCGAAACAAACGAGATCATTCATTGGTCTGCTTACAGCAGTAATCTTATTTAAATATCTTGTGTCCATGTTGTTTTGTTCTCTTTGTTCAAAGTAAGCAACAGTTAGTTGATTCGGTTGGATCTAAAGTGTAATGGTAAGAGTGCTCAATTTATTTTCTTTATTTGTAATTCTTTTGTTCAGATCTCGTGGCTCAATGTCAACACTGATCTCAAAGGTTTTGTACTTGTGTTGATCTAAGCTCCCATCTATCTTTAGTTTTATTTATTCTACAAAACCAACTGTCAGCCCACGTTGCGTAGACAACCTCCTTACATCAACATTAAGAGCGTACCTATAACAACAAACAGTTGGTTGAACCGAAAACAGAACAACACAATAACAACAACAACAATAACAACAACGCTACGGAATACACTAGGCTTGCGGCATCAGTTGCCATCAGTTGCCATCGCTTCAAATAGAATACTTAATATTATTTTGGGATAAATAAAACAATGAAAGCCGCCCACTCGAAATTTAACAACAAACGACCAACTAAGTACGTACCTACGCTCCAGAACAGCGAAACATTATTAGAGTCTGTTTTATTGTGTCTTCTAGTTGAAAAATATTACCTCCGTGGCTTTTCACATACCTTGCAGTGTTGCTTGCATCTCCAGTGATTCTCTGTAGACATTCAAATGATAACATTATATTAATGTAAAATAGATACATTTGTAATACTGGTGGGTGTGTATCTTCAACCTCATTGACACCAGTTACCATCGCCCTGAATACATGGACGTCAATGAAAGGAGCCTTGTATTGATAACCTTTATTCATTCGCTTGATGAGGAGGCACTCCCCTACTTACGATTGAGTTGAATCGTATCATACATTACATTGTGCTAGTACGTGACTTGTATCTTGATAAATTGTGCTTCATTACGTAAACGTTCGCATCGACGTAAAATAAACTTCGCTCCTTTCCTATTACACTTTATTTAAAAAGAAGACAAATCTTTGTAGCTACAGAGAAGGATGGCAGTACTTCTTTTATTTTCCTTTTGTCTAACACTGAATATGCATAAAGAGTTAGAAATAATCATGGCAAGATTTTTACAAAGAAAGTAAAAATGTTTAGAGAAGTTGAAATTCTAATTTTTATACTCTTGGGTACTTAAAGAGTATCTTCAGACATTTAAAATATTTTAAAAACCCCGCAAAAAAAAAGGATGTTAAAAGTGAAAACTTCAACGAAAAGCTCATTATTTCAGAGCGAAACGGCAGCTGATAGTAACATTGACACTGACAGCCGTTTTATGGGAAATAATGTCACAAATAATGATTAATCAATGTACTTTTTTAACTCCGCCATTATAAAACAACGATTCACATTACTTGTCTGCCTATTTGATAGATCCGTTAATGTCACTTTCTTTTTTTTATAAACACAAAATGGGCGACGATTTAAAACGAAGAACTGTTATTCTCATTTTAAAATATTTTTATTAGATGTGGCTTTAAAAATATGGTTAGTATATCAATCTACTCCTGGTAATGTATTCTCCACATTGGACAATGTATTAAACCCTCTAAATGAATCTGTTTTCTCATACAAATGAATGTATGGATCTCGCCATGATTCTTTTATATTCTAAAAGAATCATGTAGTAGTTCATCGGTAAAATCTAACCTCATAAAGTTAAAGAATTTGGTACTATGTTGGTAGACTGGTACATTATATCTCTGTTACCTTTTTCGTTTTAAACGTAAACGTAGACTCACACCGGCTGGGTCCGTTTACTTGGCACCACACGTACGTACATTATTTGATGTTTCTTTTAAAATAACAAACGCTGAAAAGGAATTGATCGGTAAACCTAAAAGGGCAAATGTTTCAGTATATATTTAACGCAAACGTTCGCAATACTTTACACCCCTTTTAGATAAACAAATTATTAATGAAAGCTCGGGATCAACCAATACCTTCGTAATAAATTAATGTAAATGTTCCCTGATTAGTATAATCTGGGTATCTTCAAGGCACGAGTGAACCGGTTCATCCTAGGCAAGCGTGTTCCAACTTAGGCCGCATTATCACTTAAGATCAGGGCCTCAAGTCTGCTATTACAATAGTGTCAGAATGATCGATCATTGATTTCATAATTGTTGATTTTGACAAGTTTGGTAATCTACTAATATAATGGCGTCATTATGACTTTCCAATGGTCAACCACTGACACGCCATTGAAAGAAATGATATAGTATATTATGGCAATCTCGTACAAAATGACAACTGAATGAGTGACTTAGGCGGTTATCTGCTAAAATTTTGATAGCTCCTTTGATCAGTGACCTACCATTAGAACGTCATTGCTTTTAATCCGACCAACCAATGATCGACCGTTATGAATTTAGCAGATTACGAACTTTTAGCAAAATGACAATGGGATCGTGTTGGAATGAGGAAATTATAAAAATAGCAGACTTGGCCCCCTGGTGAATTGCGGTCAAACGCAAGCCTGTTTGATAGTAAAAAATAAATAAATAAATAAATAACGTTCATTCAAACATTTGCATATTTTTATTACTTAACATGTAGTCCAGAAACTTTATATTTATATTTGTTATTTGTTTCCTTCTCTGTGCCAACCGCTAGACTGTGTTCATCTTGTACCCCTTCTATTTACTGACAATAATGTTATGAAGTCTGTTAAACATCATTACAAGTATATTTAGATTAGGAACTTAACGAAGCTTATCCTAGTTGGATGATAATTAAATCTTTCTGGCATAAATACAATCTCCTAGTTTTCACCTTGTAAATAAATTCAAGACGTTGGGCGCCAAACTGTAACAAATCTACTTAATCCTAATAAATAAATGAAATGCTAAGTAGACTTGCACATATAAAATTTAATAAGTCAAAGAAAGATGAGATCGGTAAAAATACAGATTAATATAAAAGACTAACATAAACGCACTGTAGTAAGGTAGATAGGTAGGCGGCTCCAGCCCGAAAGGCAATAAGGATCAGACCGAAGAAAGACTGGCGCGCAGTCAGCTCCAAGCTCGGGAACGGAGGTCCCAGGCCGACCTATCAGTAGAATCCGCCCTGGGAGCTGCAGGCACGCGTCAGCTCGACGGCTCTCACGAAGACTGTTACCGATTCCCGGTTATAGACTGGTGAACTCCAGTAGACTTTGAAGTTATATTATTATGATGCTAGTTAGAATCCAAATCTCGACTGACTGATGATCTGTCAGCGCGCCTTATATAGTCCACTCCTTCCGAATTTTCATATTTCTAAATATGATTTTTCTTCTGGAATTTCTTTATTGTCATATAACATCTGACTGACAAGTAAAACCAGCCAGGCTTAAATGTAGCCTGCCAGTTATTTTAGACCTTCATAAAGCACGAATGCGTAAAGATTTTTTATAAATATAGTTTAGTTATTTAATAACAGATGTTATTTCATATAAAATACAATTAATATATTAATGAAAATAATTTAAGTTATATAAGCCAAAAGCCAAAAAGCCGAGTCATAAAAAAAATACTAACACTAGAAGTCATAATAATAAATATTGAATTTCAGCTAATTTTATGGAAACGATAAATATTTTGTAAAACAAGTCTTAAGTTACAAAAAATTTATAAATATTGAATTTCAGCTAATTCTATGAAAAACTAGAAGTAAATTAAGTATAATTGTAAGAAAAATACAAGGAAAATAATATAATCATGGATGATATGTTAGTAGTATATTAAACACTATAACCTTCTAAATTCCATACGCGTATAATTACAACGTATCGCCAGTAAACAAATGAATTATAAATGACGCTTGTTCGTGATTCAATATAATTAGCGCTGCCCGCTTATATACTGCGCTGGACAATGTGGCTGTAATGTGCCGGTCGTGTCGCTCACGGCTGTCAAACAACGGGGATGTGACGGGTAGGCTGTATCCATAGATATCCGTAGCTGTATCGCTCACCACAGTCAAACAATGTCCGTCCGAACCGAATATAAAGTAGAATAAAATTAATTTTGGTGATTCTGTTTCAGTTTAAATTGGTAACAAATTATTCATTTCCATATCCAATTTTAGTCAATTGTAGGTTTTCAAGTAATAAGTGAGGCGGGTATTACATAGTTGTACTAAAGATAGTGTAGGTATGCGATTATTAAAGATGTGTTTCCTTCGATAACAGATTCGGTCGCCATTCCAGTGAAGGAACCGATGTTTGACTGAAATAGCACTCTCTTCAAGTCTGAGCAAATTGGTGGTTTTGGTAACGTCGTTGTTGAGTCCAACAGGCTGCAGTGAAGCTCTTGATAACTTGATTTAATTTTAAGGTTTCCACTGTAACTGCAAAATCATCCCCTTATCGCGCTTGGAGCCATATGAATGCCAACGAAAATTGAATCGCAGATTAATTCTCATTCTTTGTTTCCAATATTTGGCTCACAGTTAATTAAAACCCTTTGTGTTAAATAAATTGGATGTAATTATTTGTAACTGTAGCTCCGCCCACGTGAATTACTTTTTAATATCCGGGACGAAGGTGCCCTTTGTCCTTTTCCGGGTCTTGAATTACCTCTTTGTACGAAAATTGGCTTCCAAGTTTCACCTTCAGAACATAATAACAGATTAACTTACGATGTGGTGTTATTCGTACTAAATACACCTACTGAACTTGCCTTCTATATTATTGTGTTACTATTATTATTAAATCATTTATTTCGGGTATCTGAAACCCATAACATAATAATTATGTACCTTACAGACTATCATACCTACTACACTACTATTAATATTACTATATACAAACATTGATTGCGTACCTCATACAGTAATCTAAATAGTAGAAGCAGTATTATAACCATCCAATCAGAAACAAATAATTTTCTTTAAAAGTATTTGGAAACAAGAAGTAAGTACAATTTCTTCGAAAAATTCGAAATGAGACAGTCGCTTAGTTAAGAAGACGTCATACCTTGAAAAGTTAGACTTAGGGAAAACTCGACTCAGGTACAGGCGAGCCAAGCAGAGGCCAAGTTTAAAGTTCTTTGCCTAAGAGATGTCCTGTTCTCATTAAGAGATGTAACTCGAGTCGCAAACGATCTGGTTGTACGCGGACTGCCGAACTTCCAAACTTTTGTCGTCAAATGTACAAGCAATTAAAAAGTGTAAAACTGAAAAATGGTAAGCGATAAAACGCCGGGAGCAAAATGGAGTTTTCAAAGTTAATTTCAGCTGTGGCTAAATAAATTTTATGTGTACCAATATGGCAGAAATATATGTAAGTGGGTGGGTACGTACACACATTGGACCACAATAATAAGACTTAGTGAGGTGGATTTTTTGAGCTTTATTACGCCTTACTAAGCCCTACTTTACTAGTACCAATGTAAATATGACCATAGGCAGCTGAGGTCACGTGAGGTATGTCCTGTTTAGGTGAAACTATAAAAATGCTAAATTCATCCCTTTTACTGAATTGCGACCCTTACCCAACTCTCCTGAAGTATCAAGACTTTGATCCGCAAAATAAGGTACTGAATATTTTATTTATTCATCAATGGTGGTGACCATCTCGCTTTAGTTGTATTAAGTGGAGTACTATTTTGTAATGATAAAATCGATTTTAAATTAAAAAATGTAATTTACCTATGTGTTTGAAAGTGAATAAATGAAATCTATATAGTAAAAATGAATCGATGTTCGTTAGTCTCGCTAAACTCGAGATCAGCAGGACCGATTTGGTTAATTTTTATCTTGAAATATTTGTGGAAGTCCAGGGAAGGTTTATACGGTAAGAAAATTGAAAAATCGATTGACAGGACAACCTCTTTCAAGTCAGCTAGTAAATAAATAACTGTAGATTCAAAACCCTAAAGCCAAAAGCGGCATCTGAAGACACTTGTAAAATAGTTTCTATATGAAGACGCGCACAGTTCAACAAACCTTCTTATTTCACCATTAAGACTCAGTCAATAGTGTAGCGAGGAGTGGTTCAGCGCACAATCAAGTGAAGCCCCGCAAGCGGTACCGCGACGGCGCGGTGGCTGCTTCGATAGCTTTATTATATAGCAATCATCGCAGCATCCGCGCATGGAGCTAATTAGCAGGATCAGTGCATGTGCTGCTGAAGATTTCCTATAGGAGTGGCCTGAGAAACAGCATCTTTAAGCCTTCTTATTACAGCTAAAAAATTATGTCACCACCACTCTCATGATTAAAAAAAATTAAAAACAGACCACAAAAGCATTTCTGAATCTCTTCTTATTTGTTTTCCCTTACCTACTTTGTCTTTATCCACCACCAGCTTTGGACACTAATTATAATATCTAAACTAGTATTACAAAGAGATAAGATTTGTAATTTTGAAATCTTTGTGTTTTATATATCCTTGACCTGTATGTTTGTAACGAATAAACTCAAAATTTAAAAAAATCTTTCACTATAACACGTCTACATTATCGCTGAGTAACAGGCTATATTTATCAATTGAAAAAATTAGGGATCTTTGAGAAAAGTCGCGGGCAAAGTGCTAGTATATATCTAAGCAAGCCAAAGTTCATTTCATATTTTTTTCTACTTCAACTATTACACCAATACCTGCATGTGTGATGCCTCGTGTTCTGACACCGAACTTTTAAAAAGCAACTAATACACCTACTAACATTTCACCTTTATAAGACAACTCAACTCAGACAAGGCTTTATAATTCTGGTTAACGAAGGGAATGGAAAGTGACGTCATTCGACATCGGTACCTACGTCACCACCTGTCATGTTTTGTGTAAGTTCCTTAACCTAACTCAACCTACCTGCAAGCACCGCAGTGTTGCCTCGAACACAAGTTAACTGTACGATGAAAGTTATCTATTCTTGGCTCGTCTCCTCTATTATTACTTCATTTTCTTGGCTCTGTTGTAATCTTTTTTATGTCTATCATCGTTTAGTTTTATAAATTAAATACAAGATAAAGTACTTATTCCCTTATGTTTTGATGCGTGTCTTGCAGAAAGATGATGATAATTTTCTTGTTTTAAGCTAATCTAACGCTAATCTACGCGAGACACAATAACTTTTTAATTGTGTCTGTAATTAGGTACGGCATACGAGGGGTCAACTATTAGCCAATACATGTCTAGTGGGAGACAGAACTAATCTAACTAAACTACACGTGTCAGAATTCACAAAATAAAGCTTTAACACAAAACTAATTATAGATTACAATTAAATGGTACGACAACAAATAACCTCCAGGTATCATCATGTCAACCTTTAGCCGCCCTGCTTGGGCGATGCATGTTGGCGATCGCAGTAGGTGTTATTTTACTCAGAAGGACGCTGCTGCTCATCCTCTGGTCAACGACACCCACAGGTAGAAATGGGCTGGTGCTATTCGCGCCCAGTACCACACGGCACAGGTATACTCGTCGAATTATATGCGACTAGTGAGTAATGTATCGGTACAAAATTTATTTATTTATTCAATAACAATAATTTGTGTCTGAATGGAATTTTCTCAGACCAACAAAAAAGTTTTTTATTGATCTGAGGGAATTTTATACAATATAATAATAACAAAAATAATATTTAAATTATAACAATAGCCATAACATCATTGGTATCAATAAATTAATTAAATTACAATACTTAATAGGTTTTTTTAACAATGTTCATTAATCAAAATTGCACTAAGCATTATTATTACATGCAATAATATTATATTATTATGAAATATAAACTTTAAAATTACAAATATATCAATAATTAAAACAATAGTCAATAATAATTTGGTCAATATTTTAAAATTAAAAAAATAATTAAATCAATAGTCAACTAAAAATAATAACATAATAATTAACATTTTGTCATAAATAAATAGTTTGGTCAATATTTAAATTAACTAATAGGTAATAAGAAATAAAAGCATTTAAAGTTCTTCGACAGCATACAGACACTTATAGTACACACTGTGCTGTGCTATGGTGTCCCTTACTTCAAATTTTGAACGTGCATAATAAATGGAGTACGTACCAATTATAGAATATAATTGGTCTGGTAATCTTCTCCCAATTCATATCATAGGTCAACTTACAGAGCGGAGTTCCCTATTGAAGCCTGCACACCCTGGCCACAAATATATTTCAGATACAACTTCTTAATATTGCCCTGACCGTACCTTTTGTAGCAATTACAGGCTTTGGAATGACCGCCGAAATAAAAGCACATTTAGACAAAGACCGCTCAGCTGTGATTTAGGGCAAGCCGGGCTTTCACTGGTCTTAAGGCTGGCAATAAATTAATGTTTCGTAAACAATTTGCGGGGAATTTAATAATGTGACCTACTGCCCGGAACAATAACAGACTGATGTTAGCTTAATATTAAGCTTACAAGCTTTCCATCCATTTCACCATAAATTACTATTGTTAGAAGTGCTAAGTGGTCACTGGAAATCATCGAGGTTATAATTTCTTTTTAGGTTTCCCGTACCCAAAAGGTAAAAACGGGACCCTATTACTAAGATTCCATGCACTGTCCGTCTGTCTGGCTAGCTGTCTGTCACCAGGCTGTATCTCATGAACCGTGATAGTTAGACAGTTGAAATTTTGACAGATGAGGTTTTTCTGTGGGCGCTATAACAACAAATAGAACTTAACTGTTAATTAAGAGACACAATAGTTAAACAATGACAAACGACCAATATTTGGTTTCTGGACATTTAAAGGGATATAAACAGAATAAAAACATATATAGGGGGGTTCCCATACAACAAATTGTGTCTTTTGCCGTTTTTTTTTCTCGATGTGTAATGTTGTATAGATAATGGTACGGAATCGTCCGTGCGCGAGTCTGACTCGCACTTGACCAGATTTTTCCTTTTTTTTGTCGATACATATTGCTGAAAGTCTGTCGTTTAGAATAATCAATCTGCTTTACTTCATCGTTAAGTCCAGCAGCCACAAGAGACCCGCGGCTTCGTAAACTGACAACAACTTTGGCTATGAATATTTGATGATCCTTGCTGCCGGCTCTCCATGATATGCTAATTGACGCTTTGATGTTAACAGCTACTAAAACAAACTTGAAGTCCTCTTCTTTAGCAGAGAAGCGGCCGCTGTTTTAGGAATAGGTGTGACTTGTAGTTCTCACGATAAAGCTTTGCTAATGAAGACCAACAAGAATGGACGCAGTCGGTTCACTGTAAACGAAAGTTTGAATATCTATGAAATGGCAGCTCTTATACAGTCTGTGGCTGCAAAAATATATTTATCGTGATCGGTATCTAAAAACGGATTGTCGACTATAATTGTCGGACATGATCAAGGGTCCCAAACCTTCGAGCAGTGTGTTGTCCCTGTCATGGTCTATGGCTCTTAGACTTTGACGTCCATGCAGCAGTTCATCTACAAGCTACAAGTCAGGGCATGTGAGTGACAGACTCGTTTCACTCCAAGACCGAATAAGGAGTACAAACTCGTAGACGTAATAATAATAATAACGTATTTATTTCTCAGACGGACGTATCAGACGCACTGACATAACCATAGTGATAGCTGAGAAGAAGAGAAGAGAGATCTATTAATCTATTTTTTTTAATTTACACAAAATTGCTCTTCTTACAAGTTAAAAAGGTACATTTCTTTCTTTCTAAACAGTATACAAACTTATTAGGTATTACACAATAAAATTAAACGCACTAGAATGCGAATGAGACACCACTACTTTTGATTCTTTACTTTCTGACTAATTCAAAAGATTTTTGTAAATATGTAGTTTAGTTTGACTTTGAACAAATAAAATATAAGTATTTAGGTTTAGTTTAATACACATTATATTGTTAAGTGTTAAATATGTTTTATTAAATTTTCACGTTGTGCTGAGAAAACAGACTTATGTCAGGCAGCCTTTCTCGAGAATGGCGCATTGACGTGTCTGTTGTTCCGAATTGCTATTCTATGTAAGATATTATGCTTCTATGAACAAAACCTAAGTGACATTAAAAAGTTCCACCGGGTCTCTGCCATGCAGCTATGTTAACCTAATAATATACCTAAATAAGTAGTCACATCGTCTCAATATATATTACTACTCTTGTTTACACAACAATCTTGTAGAACAACTCGTGATATTGATTTGAAGGTGGAATTCAAATTCTTTATTGCATTTACTACAATGTATTATATAGGTGATATAACAAGAGAATAATCAATATGGACCCTGTCGGGCGCAGCAGCAAGTCTCAAGAATTGCCAGTAGCAATTCAAGTAATTAAATATTATTATTAACTAGCTGACCCGACAGACGTTCTGTCAATAGATTTTTAATTTTCTCACCGTATAAACCTTCCCTGGACTTCAACAAATATTACAAGAACATAATTAGCTAAATCGGTCTAGCCGTTGTCGAGTTTTAGCGAGACTAACGAACAACGATTAATTTAACTAGAATAGATTTGATGAGTTTATTTGAGAGCTCACAAGTACGCAGGAGTTTACATATTATTAATATCTGTGTTATACTCAAACTTTGAGCATTACAGAAGCTTGCCGATTTGATTTCATCGATGTCTTTACGCTTTGGCTATAATGCTCAACACTGGAAGACATACACTGTAATTTTATTGTATGCTGTATAGCATGAAATGTAATGTTTGCAATAAATACCCAAACAAGCCAATGTCCAATGACCAACTTTATAAAACGCTTGTCTAGTTGTGGCTTGTGACTAATCTATTTAGCCCCAAGACAAAAGCCCTAGATCATTAATTACCTGTTTGCAGGCACTAATGTGAGTAAGGTCCTCGGGGAGCCAGGTGAAACGAGCTGCCCTCTACCGCTAATAAAGTTCGATAAATTGCAATAGACTGTGTTATGAGCTCACAGCTTACTGCACTATTTGCTTGTAGGCGCCCTACTTACGAACACTCTGGCGCGATGAGCTTTAGCAAAGTGGTAATTAGAAGTTCAGTTTACCGTCTATCAGTTCCTGTATGATTAGTACTCATGGGATGTGCAGACACTAGGCATAATGCAAAGTAACAAACGATTTATAAGATAGAGGTCTGACTTGAATCACAAAGTACGTAAGGCTGCGGCAAGCCCGAGCGGAGAAACCACTCAGAACAAACCGCCATTTTACTCACGCACACATTGACATCACGTTTTTATGTCATCTCAAGCAGTTTCAAGCAGACATCAGTCTCGACTGTCACGTTTTGTCTAAATGAATAAATGAGAGACATTGACATTTCATGACGAACGGAAAAAATTGTTATAAAAAAACGCAAAGAGTTCCAACCAGTGTCAAAAAAATTTCATATTGTCCCAAATTAAACCTACAGAGTCATTACAGTAGCAGCCATAGTGAGTCTGGCAAGTCTAGGAAATTATTTTTGAAGATGGCGGGAGCGGCCCTCCTGTACCCTAAATATTTTGTGCTTGAATACGTAAAAAGTAGCTTATCAGGACCTAGAACAAGACGAACATGACGTCGGGTGAAAAGCACAATTTCAAAGTGCGTCATCAACAAATCGTAAATTAAATAAGCATTTGGTTCCAAAGTGATAAGCCGCGAGGTAGCGGTCGCTCTGTGTAAGAGGCTGCGACAATTTCCTGTAATTTACGAGATTGGACGCCGACGAGATGCGAAATGAGATGCAGCCTCGCTGCTCTGTGAGATCAAGGGTAAATTCTATTTAATATTTCCAAGCAGCTGGTATTTTCGCTGTTTCAAAGAGCAGTTGTTTTAGTAATCTCCAGACCGCTGATGAGGGTGCCTTGAGTGTACTTAGAGTTGGTAGATCATAGACGAATGAATATCACCACCTTCGCACTTCTAGTGGTCGAACAAGTCGTGTATTAAACTTATTCTTTGTATTTTGGATACAAGTTCAAGTTAAGTAGGTACAGCACGTTGTTGTGGTGATATGGAAATAATTGTATGTTTTTCTGTAGACCTTTCATCGATTGAAATGAGTCCGCACGAAATAGCTTATTTAAATTCAACGTTTCTAATGTTATCTGAGATAATTATAATGAAAGTCATTTGATACTTTGACGTTTTAAATAAATAATAAATATCTTGGGACAACTCACACACGGTCATCTGGTCCCAAGCTAAGCAGAGCTTGTGTTATGGTAACCAGACAACTGATATACATACTTATATAATTTATAAATACATACATATTATAGATAAACACCCAGACACAGAACAAACAATCATGCTCATCACACAAAGTTTGTCCTGGGTGGGAATCGAACCCACGACCTCCGGCTTAGCAGTCAGGGTCAGTGACCACTAGACCAACAGGCTAATAATTTGTAGTACCTATACTTGATCTTTTCGGGAGTCTGAGAATCGTTTGATGACTTTGATTGGTAGTAAGTAGTTAGATATCAAATAGGTATGTGGCACATTTTGTCTTCAGTCACAACTGCAAACTGTTCTGTTAAATAGTTGGTCAGCAGATCAACCTTTCCTTTCTGTCAATTCACTTCTTTAATAAACAAATAACACGTCCACTTATGTTGTTACGTAGACGTTTTATAGGATTTGTCAGAGTCGTGCAATTCTTACCATTTTTAGGGTTCCGTACCTCAAAAGGGAAAAACGGAAGCCTTATAGGATCACTTTGTTGTCCGTCTGTCTGTCTGTCCGTATATCTGTCAAGACCCTTTAACTCGGGAACGTGTGGAGGTATCAAGTTGAAATTAAAACCATATGCTCAAGTCTACAGTCTTTTGAAGTTGTAAAAAACCAAACTTCTAAGTTAACGTGAAAAAAAGATACGGCCGTTTATGTCGCAAAAACCCTATATTTCGACACTCTCAAGGGAATCAAAATGTATAGGATACTTCCCCTTGACCTAGAACTATGAAATTTGGCAAATAATAAGTACAGGGAAACGTCTGAAAACTATACATTTGTAACTATATCATAAAAAATAGTCTTTATTTAAGGCACGTAATCAATCATCGAGGTATGCGCGGTCATAATTGTGTGGGTGACTAAATCACGGAATTTGAACGGAACCCTCGGTGGGCGAGTCCGACTCGCACTGGTCCGGATTTTTACTCTATCTATAACCCAAGACAGAGAGAAAAAAACCCTCAAAAAAAATCCAGTGTTACTTGTAAGCCGGTCTATACGTACCTTAAAAGAGTCAAGCTAATAAACATGCTTGACAATTCACATAGATATTTAATAACATCGACACTCCTTAGCGGTCAGCCATAGAGAAATACGAAATAAAAATCATTTTGACGGTGTCATTACCCGAAAACATTTTGAACAAAAATATTTATGTACGTCGAACCTAATGAAGCCTTTATTAATTAGTTAATGCTGACCACCACAAACCTGGTTATTACGAAATAAGTATTTGTTATTTCTATGATATGACAGAGAAATACAGATAGGAACACAATATTGATTGATCAACATGTTGAAATGGATTTCGTCGTTACCAAGAATTTAGCTGAGTTAGTGTCACAGTTGCTAGTGCTGTTCATGTTTGTTTTGTGCAAGTTACATTGTGTGTGTGTGTCTGTCGCGGGGCACATGTTCGCTGTGGTGCTGGGGCAGTGGGCTGCTCGCTTGGTGCTGTGCTCGGGCTGTGCTCTGGTGGCCATGAACGTGCTGTGTAACATGATGCCCGTCACTCTGTGCTGCCGGCTCCTCCGTGCGATGAGCCGGGCCAATGGGACGCTTTGATTATTAACACGAAGGTAAAACATGATTTTAGAATATTACATGGACACAAATGTGAGCCTATACTCCTTTACACGTAACGTCCAGTATAAAACATGAGATAACCAATACAGACCTAAAATAAAACCACAAAGCAAAATTATGTTTTGCCTTTTGCATTTTATGGAGACAGTTATTATTACTCGTGGGTAATTAGAGGAACTTCTATTGATTCTTCTTCTTCTTGATTAACCGTAAGGCGCCCACTGCTGGGCATGGTCTGCCCTAAAAGGTTTCTTTGATTGCGTATAGTATATCATGACACTTTACTATTGAAATTTTTGTAATGACAGACGGCAGCAAATTCAAATAAATAGAATAAATTTATATCGTTTTAAAGTATCAGTAGGATTTTCCCAAAGGGTCGGTTTTAGGCCCTTTCCTCTTAACAACCACAAATTAATGGTGTTATTTGATGATGACACTTCTTAATTTATGATAAATAGACAGGCTGAAAAAGCTGGAATAGTTTTCTGGTTTTAAATTGGTTCACGGCTCAAAATTTAGTATTAAATGGAAAAAAGACTAGTGCATCAGCTTTATTTCACTAAATGTCAAATTTATGTTTTGACATATTATTGAATAAAGAAAAACTGGAATTCTCCGATAAAACTGTTTTACAGACGACTCAAGGCTACAATGGGGTCCGGTCAGTGTGTGTATATTCGTGAACGGACGCCGTTGGTTGGGTCTGGTCATCTCGTAGCAGCATCGGTTATTTTAAATTTATTTGGAATTGTTTATTATTAAGATGTGAAGTGCACTACTTTTGACATTGTTCTCACATTATACCCGTAGATTCAACATGAATGATGTAATATAAATTTGAAATAGATTATTGACTAGCTGACCCGACAGACGTTGTCCTGTCAATTGATTTTGGACTTTCACAAATGTTTAAAGACCAAAATTAGCCAAATCGGTCTAGCCGTTCCCGAGTTTTAGTGAGACTAACGAACAACGATTCATTTTTATTATATAGATTTTAAAAGAGTGTTCATGAAATTTCTTGCTATTACTGCTCCATAAAATTTACTGTTCGGTACGAGGACCGACTCTTTGACAATAAATTCAAGAGTAGGTACTTA
The DNA here is from genome assembly GCA_947361185.1 of Charanyca ferruginea. Classification (NCBI taxonomy): domain Eukaryota; kingdom Metazoa; phylum Arthropoda; class Insecta; order Lepidoptera; family Noctuidae; genus Charanyca; species Charanyca ferruginea. The sequence continues at coordinate 531,208 of OX376055.1, read as the reverse complement.
TAAATGGTCTATTTAAAATAAATTGTAGATGTTTTAAACTCGTTATGGGTTGTTAGCCAGAAGTTCTGACAGCCTGTCTTACTAAGGGGTTTGTTGTTAACCAGTAACTGGGTCGTGGGGTGAGACAGACAGTCGCTCCATGTAAAAAACTGGTATTCAGCTGCATTTTGACTTGATGCCGACCCCAGCATAGGGAAAGAGCTCGGCAAAGGATGAAGTCGTCAGTATTCAGAGATCTGAATTCCTTTTCAACCGACTTCAAAAAGAAGGACGTTCTCAATTCGACTGTATGTTGTTTTTTTTTTATATAATATTTGTAACGCGATTTATCCGGCAAATGTAGTTACATCGATTTTGGAAATTCTTTTGATGGATAGGGTATGCCTCAGGGGTGGTCCCATATACATCTTATCATAATTTATTCAGCACTTTTTTTTTAAATCAACTAATACCCATAAATTTTACATAGACGATTTTTTAGTTTCTTCTTTGGAGTAGTAACTTTCAATCTCTGTTTTAACTGTGTTGCTGTTTCTATATGGATTTGGATGAGACGGAGGTACTGAACAGCGGGAAATAAAAGCTCTTTTTACAAAAAAGACAACCGCCTTCAAAAACTTAAAAAAAATAAAGTTTAAAAACTAAAACCCGACCACAACAAAAAGTGATCTAAAAAGTACGAAACAAGAAAATATTTCACACAGAAATCAAGACATAGGTACAAAATGGTCAAGGTAAAGCCGGTGGTTGCATGCCTGTGTCCCATATGGGTGCGATGAATATGAATTATAATGGCATGCAACCACGGCTTTACCTTGACCATTTTGTACCTATGTCTTGATTTCTGTGTGAAATATTTTTAGATCACTTTTTGTTGTGGTCGGGTTTTAGTTTTTAAACTTTATTTTTTTATTTAAACCATTTTGGAGTTTAAATACCAGTAGTAGTTTTTTTTTAATCATTTGTGACAAGTCACAGCTTAGTATTATATATTTAAAAGGTACTAGTGAACCCCTTTCCAATGATACCAAACACGGTTACGTATCTTAATTTTTTTTTTTATCTTTCCTTTTTTTAAATAATTTGTGATAAGTCACAACTAAATGTTATATATTTGAAAGGTACTAGTGAACCCCTTTCCAATGATACCAAACACGGTATGCTTGTCTTCATATTTTTTATTTATCTTGGTTTTTTTGTCCGTCAGAGGGCGCTACATTGGATTCGGTGACACGTCATATAGCCTATAACCAGCGGACGATTAAGACGCTTCTAACGATACCTCATTTGTTTAGTTCTGATAAGTAGTTTAGGAGCTATGAGCGAACAGATGAACATACGTACATACATACATACATACATACATAGCCTGTCAAAATCATAACCCTCCTTTGGCTTTGCCGTAGTCGGGTAAAAAGTGAAAAATAAGTTTAAGTCGGTGGCAATACAAAACAAAAAATACAACAAAGCCACCGACTTCTGATACCAAAGTCAAATGTGTGTTCTGTGCTAAAGTTATTTTTCAGTTTTCAGTTTTTGAAGGCGGTTGTCTTTTTTGTAAAAAAGCTTTTTTACATGTATTTTCCATGCTGTGTTTGGAAAGTAGAGATTTTTGGCAAAATAAGTACCTGCTCACCGTGCACCAACTCACCTATAGTTACAACTAAGTAAATTGAAATCACAAATTCAAGTTCCGACTTAGCACCCACGTGTAACTTAATTGATCCTTTGAACAAAATAATAGCTACTAAATTCATCGAAGAAAATACAATACTCCTTGTTATAAATGTCGACGCCCACGCTTTACATCAACGCAAAGAAATTAATATCTACAATAACTAGGTAAACACTTACGTTATTGAGATTCGAAAACGATTTATTTACAAATATAACTATACTGTTTTGTTAAAATATAGGCTTCATTAGATTCCTGACTGCTTGCTTCTTCAAAACGCATGCCCTGTCTGTACATTTACGAAGCAGCGAAGTTTGAGAGGTCAAGTCCTACACTTTTTGAGCGGAAAGACAACACAAATAATAGAAAAGCTACCCACCCCTGTGCCTAAGTTAGAACTTTATCACCGAAGTTGCATTTACATCTAGCTCTTACTCAACTACTCTTTAAAAATATTTGTGCTAAGTTAAGAAAGTGGTTATTGTTTGAATGTTTTATTCTAATAATGACATCTTTCATTAAAAAAAAACATGTAAATTATATACCTCGCGTCATAGTATAAATACTGATTTATTGATTTGTATGATATACCTACATATATTATGATTTGTATTGTGTCCATTCTAATTCTATAATTGATTTGTTATATGTTAATTAATATTATGTTATAATTGTGTTTGCAAGTTTCGCCGATACAGCGGCTGTATCGGCGAAACTTGCTGAGCCAAATATTTGAAATAATATCATCTTATGAACCGTGTGTCGCGCAAATATAGACATTCATTCAATATAATAAATTCATAACCAATTTTACAAACTGCATACCAAATAACGCCTTGTGGCAATGTGGTATCGTCACACGAAGGTACATAGGCCACACGTCGCGCCACGACGCTGCTTGTCTACGAAAAAATGATAAAAGATGCAAAAGTGCGCTAGTAGGGTGCGGTTCCACTGACGGCTATTAACTAATACTAAGAAGCTAATGAGTAGAACAAGGAGAACTCAACCCAATTTGATCTATAACCTTACAGAAATGGCAATATAATAACACAGAAATATTTGTACTACCGTACAGTCAGCGACACGCCCTGGAATCCTCCGAAACACTGTTTCTCACCTCTTCTCACGTCGAACGTGCTCTGGAAACTGCTTTTAGTTCAAGCGGCGTGTAGACACGCACACACACGCACGTATTAGTACATTCTGTTATTTTGGTAAACTGTTGTACTGAAATCGTTTCGTTTGTATGGAGTGTCGTAGTGTGATAATAGTTTACTAATTTTCGGGTCATATTATTAACTACTAAAATTTCAGCTGAGCTACTGCGACTAGTACCCAAGTAGCCTTAATAGTTCTAGATGTGTAATCATTAGATACTATAGTTTGCTAGGTCACCAGTTTATACCATGCAAACGTGACCGCCATTGACCTTTGTTTATTATAGAGCAAGATCCCAGGGCCGCCAGACCTTACTTATTGTCTGATGGACAAGCTATAAACATTAGTGTAGTATTAATGTGTACAGTGAACGTGTACATACTAGCTAGCTTAAGCCTAGGGGCAGTTCTCAGCCTACCAGGTGCTACGGGTACGTAAAAATTGTGCTAACTTTACTTATGTTGTAGGAAATATTTTGTACAATTTGAAATGAAAACTGCCAGACACCTTCTGTCGGCCGTATTTATTGCCAGACATTTCAAATATCGCCCCTAGGATTGGTCTGGCAGCTTACAAAATATATTAAAATAGCCCCTAAATATCATATACAAAAATCAAGTGTCAGACTGTAAGTAAGGTTATGTTTTTTTTTTCTGACGATAATTGATGTGTCTGGCAATAAATACGGCCGACAGAAGATGTCTGGTAATTTTCATTTCACAACATACGTAAAAATCAGACATCGGACTGTAAGTAAAGTGAGCACAATTTTTATGATGATGTTGGACCATCATTTTCATCATTTCAGCCGAAAGACGTCCACTGCTGGACATAGGCCTCCCCCAAGTGTCGCCACATTGACCGGTCCCGTGCTTCTCGCATCCAGCTGATCCCTGCAACCTTTACCAGGTCATCTAGAGTGGCGACCGCGAAGTGGAAGACGTTGCGTTGGAAGGCCTTCCACTACCTAGTGGAAGGCCTTCCGCCACTCTAGAAGTTTTCGGCCCCATCGGCCATTCATTCTGCGAGCAATGTGCCCTGCCTACTGCCACTTAAGTTTGGCAACTCTTCGGGCTACGTCGGTAACCTTGGTTCTCTTGGGGATGTCCTCATTTCTGATTTTATCACGCAAGGAAACTCCGAGCATAGGCCTCTCCATGTCCCTTTGGGTGACTTTAAGCTTTCCGATGAGGCCCATTGTGAGCGACCACGTTTCGGACCCGTATGTAATCACTGGCAACACACACCATGGACCATTAACCAGCAATCTAACAGCTCGCTGTCAATGGGACCTCACCCTTCATAAACTGTTCCGTGATTCATGCAATAGTCATCAAGTGCTGTGTCGCTGCGGCTACGAGGACTCTGAGAGTGTGGTAGTAACATAGTGGTTGTTGTGGCAGGTCGAGTCGGAGGGCGGCGCGGCGCAGTCGTCGCCGGCGCTACCCCTGTGCCCCGCCGGCCGGCCAGATGTCGACGTGCAGCCACTGCTCACCGACGGTAAGTACACTACAGTAAGGCTCATTATGTGTTGCAATCATTACGACGATAAACATACACTTCCATGTAATCGGTTGCTAATATTCATTAGATATGCTATATGATAAGTTCCAACGGACCGTTTCTCCTTTACCATAAAAATAGCTTACGCAGGTATCTACATTCCGCCCGCGCGCCGTAACAAAAAGAGCTGAGATATGTTTTAGCTGTCTTTGGTATTACTAAAAGCAGGTTGGATATCTATATGGCAAAAAAACATTTATCAGCGGCAATAAATTAACTTTTTAGAATGTATGTAATGTTGAGCATGACGGCAATGTTACAGCATTTTACGGTACCTTTAAAACACCAAATTTATTATCTTAAAAAAAAAATACCAATAAAGTTACAATAAGAGTTATATGGAAACATACCGTAGGTAAACGATAATGGTGTTTCATTGATTTATCGACATGATTGATTATACAAAATCGTTACGAACCTAAACGTATTGTAAATAATTTCAAGTTTGCGTAAACAAGAATAATAAACAGCGCTGGTGTTTCACGTAAACTATTCGATCTTTTCATTTTTTGATACGTACTTGTACCATTGTTACTGTTAAAGAGTTGTTAATCTATAATACAAAAGGCGAAATAGAACTCGAGCAGCTTTGTGATGGGATTTAAAAAAACAGAGGATTACTTGACGTGTTTTTAATAAAAAAAATATTTAATCTGAAATAATTCTAAAACATGAATCTCCAACATTTTTGTACAATATTAAATCGGTGAAGTACTCGGTTACTTTGGCTCAAGTATTTCTTAGCACGATTTTTGGAAGCACTTCTTTAACGGTGTCTAAAAGTTTCAAGCTTCAGATTTTGCTACTAATTTACCGTACTACTTTATTTCATTTTATTTTATTATAAAAAACAGGAGTACAATGAAATGTTATACCTACATACTACTTTACTAATTAAACAAAAACTTATTATACTACTAGCAACATTATCCACTTATTACTTTAATCCTGGGATTATAATTAATATTTTTAGTTTTATCGTTTGGAGATAAAACGCATAACAATAACCTTTAACTTTAAAACTAAAAAAACGAATACAATAAGTCATCTAAAAAATCCTCCTAATCGCCATCATCTGGAAATGTGCCCAAAAGACTGGCAATATTGCCACGTCAAATGGCAATGCAAGGCAAAAACCAGCTCTTGGATCACGGGAAGTGTCAACCGTTTGGACATTTCCTTGAAAAGAAGATGAGCACTCGGACCCCACAACTTCTGCAGCTGAAGTAGCAGTACCAACGCAGCACACTGAACTAGAAGGATGAGATGGCGCAAGAGTATCGAAGTACGTAGTGTCCCACACTAAAGGCCTACCCAATTTCCAAAGAAATAGAGACATGCCGTCCGGTCACTTGTCATCGTCGCGTGCAACTTTCTGTTCTAAAACTGGAACGCCAAAGGCAACACGAGCACGACGAAAAATATCAATAATATTTTGCGTGGCGTGCTATGCGATCCGCACTCTGTCTGCACGACAGGTCGTGGTGATCGAGGCTGTTGACAGCTTCCCCACAGCGACCGCGGTAAGGAGAACAGCAGGAAGCTTCTAGACGTAGGGAAGCACCAAGGTGGAAAGTAGTGTCGTCAAACATAGTAGACACCTAGGTTTGACGACGAAAGTGCCAGAGCCAAAGACCCTACTCCCACAGCCAGCAGATGCGCTCGCTCATCAGTAGTAGCAGAAGTGGTAAGTAAATTATTCTGCACTAACCTGCAGATCAGCTCATCCCACCGTCTCTGAGAAGATGGGTTGTCAGGTGGACCAGTATTCGGGCAAGCTAGTTTCCTGGCATCTATAGCCTCAATGAAGCACAGCACATCAAAATCAACCAGTGTAGGAGCTTAAATATTCCTAATTTTTTGTGCCGTGGACCGAGGATGTAAAACCAGGCAAACTGATACTTGAAATATTGCAGACGCCGAATATATACGAATAGGTAGAGTAGCCTGGGCCCAAACATGGTCGTCCTTACTATTATTATTTAAGATTGAGAGTAGCATATATTTAATATAGGCTACTTTCTAATCTGAAACCCCGAGAAAAAAAAACTCGGGGGTTCAAGGTTAGTATGTACCACGGATATCGAGTCTGTCTGTGTATTTTATTACAATTGGTGCATTAGTTTAGCCGTGACAATTTATCAAACAAACAAAGTACAGTCATCCAGGTACACGACTCACTAGTAGGTACTTACAGTTTCGTGTTCCTAGGTAGCAATGTCGGTGTTCTTTTCATTCAAATATTTTTGTAGACTATATAGCAGCCGCCAATCTGCTATTCCAATATTGTGAAAAACGGATCGAGCCATTAAAAATACAAACCGCCGTACTCGTACATAACGTATAAAAGGCAGTTCTAGAACGTAATGGTGCGGAACGTAAACAATGACTGTTCTGACGGCTGATGGAACACAAACTGCTGCAGCTGCCTATTCAATTCTCCAATTGAGCTTCTGTCAAACGGTAACAAGTTAAAACTCATTTTTGTCGTCAAATTCAAATCAGAGTGTGTATGACATGAAATTTAACATCCGACATTTTGTACCAAAAGGTTTTTCATGTTCGAATAAACTTGCGCGGGCGTTGAGCGTTTTTTTTATTTGTTAGTTGTTTTCCCGGAACTTGCTATTGTTTTTAAATGAGACCCGCAGTGGGCTGAATACGGACACTTTCCACTCTGTGAAAGTTGTAGGAAATGAGAAGTTTGTTTTTTTTACTTGTTTTTACAAGTGGGTACCTATCTGCAGAGTAGGTACCTATTTTATCGATGTTTTGTTGTGATAAAATGTTTCATTACACGTGGCTGTTATAAAGCAATGGCCGCAGATTGTAAGCCGACACTGGGTCACGGCAGACAGCACACAGCTTCTATTTTAATTACTTAGGGCGCTACCCCGACCAAAAGTGCGTTTTTCTTCGTTATTCATTGGCTATTAACTCATTAATTCAGAGAAACAAACTACATCTAAAAGCATATTCATCATCATCATCATTTCAGCCGAAAGACGTCCACTGCTGGACATAGGCCTCCCCCAAGTGGCGCCACATTGACCGGTCCCGTGCGACTCGCATCCAGCGGATCCCCGCAATCTTTACCAGGTCATCGGTCCACCTAGTGGGAGGCCTTCCAACGCAACGTCTTCCGGTTCGCGGTCGCCACTCTAGAACTTTTCGGCCCCATCGGCCATCAGCAAGCAAAGCAAAGCAAAACATATTATTAATGTTCAATATCCTATCATCATATTCCACTTTCTTATTTTTTTTTTTATGTAGATACCATATACACCTAAATCTCCCTGTAAAAAATTGACTAAAATAATTGAAAACATGTATCTTTTGCTAAACTTGACGTGCTATTAATTTGAGGATTACACTATAAATAGGTAACTTAAAAATCTTTATAATTCACGTTTTATTTTATTTCAACATATCGTTTCTCTTTTTTTATAACAAAAAAAAAACCAGCAAATTGTGCGAAATTCGATTCTGCGGCAAATAGGAAATGTATGGTCAAGGTTATTTGGTCTGGGAAGCGCCTTAAAGTCAGTGGCGAGGTGTTGAGTGTCACAGGCTGCACTACTATTGAGACTTCTCATTGAAAGCTTTAACGAGGAACTTCAAGAGATGGTCTTCATGTTACATCATACTCATAATTAGAGATGTGCCGATTATGACTTTGGCCGACTAGCCGACGAGTCGGTTGTAAAGAGGCCGACTAGTGTAGTAGTTTTGGGAATTTCCGTGAAGCATCGTTTACAGCTAATTCGCGCGCAAGTCGCAACCACCGCCTGCAAGCATGCCGGATGTTTATTAGATAGATACAAGCAAGTAATTTTAGAAACTGATTGCCAAAGGAAAAGCTACTTTGCTTTACATTTCAAAATGTGTAAGACTGATTATAATATAAAAAAAAACTTGAGAGGTGTCAAGGGACACCCGGATGGAACGAAGTCCCTTTCGACAACAATTTACAACAACAAAAACAACAACACAACAACAACAACACACAAACAAAAACACAGCACAACACAACAACAACAACACACAAAAACAACAGCACAACAACAACAACAATAATAATAACAACAAACACAACAACAACAAAACACAACAACAACACAACAAACAACACAAACAAAAACAACATATGTTGTCGTTGTTGTTATTGTTGTTGTTGTTGTTTATTATTTATTATTATTTACAATTAATAACCGGCTTGGACAGAGAAACACGCGCACGCCGCACGACTTACAACTATAGCAAAAAAAGCCTACGACCTATTCTCAGGCCTACCAAATATACATAAAATTTCATAAAAAGCCGTTTCGGAGAGTTCGGTAGTAAACACTGTGACACGGATTTTTATATTAGAAGTAATTTAATTAATTAGTTTAACAATCAAGGTTTTTATTTAATGTAATTCCCCTTTCATAGATTTTATTAAGAGTTACATACAAAGTACTTAGGAAGCCGGATCTCTTTGCCGAATAGTCGGCACATCTCTACTAATAATATTGAAAATAACGAATAGTAACGCAGTGACACATCACGTCACTTTGGTATGTCTGTTGTATTTTAATAGATCAATGATACAATCTACTCAGCACGTCAGTCGACGCTGGACACAAGCCTCTCTCGTTTATTGATACAACACGAGCAATCGCTCCGATGTTGCGTGTGCCGTCTGAATGGAGAATACATTCATGGTTCAACATTCGATAAACTCAGTCTACTTCGGTGGAGCCCTTCCATGAGGTATCTACAGTTATAAGTCGTCTTGCAATTATTTTACCTACTGTTAACTTATCGGGCAGTAAGTTTCAGGATTAACTTTAAGACTGAGATATGGGTCTGTCAGCTCATACAAATAATTAAACTTCCGGCTCTTATTTTGATCAAGATAATATTTAAATCAGGACGAAACTAAATACTATTCAACACGTTCCATGTGAGGATCGTCCGCAACCTACCTATATTCAGAACAACTGTGCAGCAACGTCAAGAACCAATTGTTAACAGCGAAGCGGCATGTACCGCGCCGTTCATTACAACAAATAGCACACAACACGCTAAAAAAGAAATGAACTCATAACAACCGCAGTGAACTCGTAAAACTAACATTCCAAACTCCTTTGATTCCGAATAGAATAGTTTCCGTGAACACGTCACGTTTCCGAAACTTCAACAAAGTGTAAATCTCGCGCGACATCACTCTATAGCGGCGTGTGATGGATTTATGACATCGTTCATGCGTGTGTGTGTGTGTGTGTGTGCCTCGCACACGAGAGGGGGAAGAGGGGGGAGCGACTTATTGTGTTTTATAGTGACAGGAAAAATAGAACTTTGATTCAGCTTCAGTAAGGTCTTTCATATGATGTCGAGGTCAGGACTTTGAATTGCTCTTCCTAGGAGGATACTATCGAAACTCCGTCTGTCACTCAAACACGGACGTTATCTAAACCGGAGTTCTTGAATGTCCTACCTCTTTCTTAACGCTATTGCAAATACACATCTCACCCCCCACAAAAACTAAGGTCTTCTTATTACTGGTAGGTCAACTAGGTATCTGCTGAAACACACGAAATCTAACATTTTCAATGCCAACATGATATTTATGAGTCTAGTTGGGTACTGGAATAACTGCAACACAAAAATAGCTTCTCCAAGAAATAGCACGCACTAACAGCTGAGTGAGCTACAGCCGATGAAATATCTGCTACACGCGCTGACTCACCGGTGCACGATAGTACGAGTAGAGTACCTGACGGTAGGTACGACAGTACGATACGAGCCGGGCCGTGATTTATTGCAATAGAGGAAATTAAGTTCGTTCAATAATTTAAGCTTATACAGGGTGGGCAAAAAATCGTGGATCAAACGAAACAAGGTGATAGTTGGTTATTTGCAGTAAAAAGTACTACCAGATTACAGTTACAAATAATTTTACGTGAGATTTAAAAGATATTGAAAAAAGTGCCAATACTCATAAATCATGGTACTTACTATCATAAAAGCACTTTTGTAGTGATGATACATTTCCTAGAAGCTACTAAACACCATTTATTGGTACCCATTTTACATTAATTGCCTATTTATCACAAATGTTGGTATTTTTTTTCAAAAAGCACTCAAATATTCATAACTTTTAAGGAGATCAAGTGAGTGCTCTGCCACAAATATATTTTTTACTGCAAATAACTCCAACTATCGCCCTGTTTCGTTTGATCCACGATTTTTTTACCCATCACGTATATATACGTACGTGTGTGATGCGCTTTTGCGCGTCGACGCGACGCACTCCTCCAGGTACAAGATTCTGTTTAGCAAACAATGAATACTAACTAAATATAAAAAACGTAAATAATAATTATAAGTTTGTGTAACCTTGTCAAGCTTGTCACTTGTCCCATCGGAAACTTTGCGAACTGGGTGGCTCTCAGTATTCGCAATTTGTATCTATAACAGAATAATAGAATAAACTTTCCATCAAAGAAACATTTTCTATTAATGTTTTCCAGTTATTCTTAACAATAATCTTTCTTTGGCGGCTCAGTGGCGGATACATTTACGTACATTTAAATAAACAGAAAACGCTAAACTGCTATTAAATATTATTAGTTTCGGAAATATTTTAGTTGGCAGAAAAGCTGTCAGCCATTTAGCGTAAGAGACTATCTGTTCGGCGTTTTACCAGCTACTTCAGTATGTTAAACTCTAATAACAGAACGATTTGTTAAACAGTAATAAAATTATTAGTTTATTAACCATGCATAATGTGTAATTAATGCGCCTCTGAGGACCACCTACATGAACTAGCTTTGGTCATGTACTTCTATTTAAATATTATGTTCGTATAAATCATACGCAACATAGAACCCAACACAAATTGTGTCGAATTCAATTTAGAACATTTATAAAGCGATCAATTTGCCCATCAATTCATTATTCATGACCGTCAGAAGTTGTGTGAGATTAACTCTGCTGCTGTTTATGTAAACGTTCATATTATTATGTACATTATTTATGTATACACCCTAACTTGAGAGCATGTTACCTTTGTGACTTAACTGTGGCGACAGGTGACGGAACAGCGGTGGGATTAAATTGTAAAAACAGAGAATGACTATTTTTAATTTGAATAAAAAGCAATTTAATTCTCAAAACCAGCTTAGTGAGAGTACTTAGGTACTGAGGGTTTTGTAACAGTAGAAATAAAACTGTAGAAAAGAAAAAATAACCTAGTTACAGACATCGTTATATTTTTCGCGGATTATTTACATAAACCTCCATAAACTCTATTTATTTCCAATTGTTATCTTTGCAAATGTTGGAGATAAGGGAGGAGGTTGTATTTTGATAAACACTTTTCCTCTATAACTCATAAACTACATAGTTTTTGAAATAAAAATAAATAAATAAAATGTTTTATATTGTGTAAATGAAGCCTTAATTCATAGTATAGTGGGATTACTAAATAATTCCACGTTAAAATTCCAACCCCAATTTTCAATTTCTATCTTTGAAATCCTATCAACAATGTTCCAATATCCAGTTCAGCTCCGCAAATTCCAAACTTATTCTCCATGATCCATCCAGTATATGAAAGTGCAATGGCTGACCTATTGTAGTCGCAAGGGAGAGATCTGAAAGATGTACCGGTAAGCCTTTTAGGATGGCTGTTGTTAAGTACGTCTGTATTTTTATTTCTGTCTGTCTTTTCAGAGCAGAAACCGGCTCAGTTTAAGACATTGATCCTTTTTGGTCCTTCGAGTTGGATTTTAAAATGTGAAGGCTTGTTTGCTTTCCTTCTTCGTTTATTTTACCATACATTATATTGGCTGTATTCATTCTACCCTATGTACCACTATGTACAGAAAGTATATGTAATTGGTATCTTCCTATTCAGATCGTTCATGAACACCAACATAATCTAACGTAAAAACATTCTACATATATATGAAGAACTAGTACGGCTACACAATTTTATGGACGATTAAACTGGTGCATCTTTGTGCCGGATATTAGCCTCGCTTCGTTGGATCCAATATGTCCTCATAAATGCAATCACTCGTGCAGACTGCGCATTTCTGAGGAGAAGGAGGTACTGACGGCATATGCTACACTTTATATAGAACATTAAAGTATCTTTTAGATCAATTAGCACGTAGGTAGACCTACCGATACATTGTTGGAAGCTAACCTAATTGCCAATAGCCCTTGGTATCCCAGACACGAGCTATGTAGCCCATAACTTGGAGCTGGTAAGAATATTAAATGTCTAATGATTATTTAAATTAATTTGCCCTGTTCATTCTACTTATGTACCTAATTCAAAGATTTATATTAACGTTATGGTGTTTAGGGTTCTGTACCGGGATAGTATAAAAGGAACTCTTGTAGTGTCACTTCGTCCATTAAAAGTCTCTTTAGAATGTCTAATAATTTTACAAGAAAAACTAATTCAATCTAGTTGCACCTCCTCCTTTCAAAAGATATGGAGAAGGTTGTGCAAGAAACTCAATATAACCAAATCTTAAAAAAGGCCTTACAATATTCTGTAGTTAAGGTTAGGTACAATTATCGAACAAACGTTTAGTTAACGTTTGAAAACGACGAAAGATTTAAGTTTAAAACAGTTAACAGTAAAAATTCACTTCTTACCACCCTTCCCAGAATGTAGTGAAACATCCACTGGCGCTGAAGAAAAAACAATTAGTTTGTAAGCCAAATCCAACAGTCTGTAATAACGAAAGACAAGTTTGCTTCATGGATTAGCTTCTTTAGCTTTGACGATACTGGATCTGCAGGAGTTCACGTTGAAACGACGATGACTCCCGAATTAATTTGAAAGTAGATGGGAAATTAAATTAAACGGATCGGCGGTGACAGACGGTGGGCAGCAGTAACCATACAAAAGTAGACAGACCTTAGTAGGTCGGTGATGCAAAGACTGGGAGGGTTTGCGATGACCAACCTCATCTTAATATAGTTTATAATTGGAAATTACAATTATTAATTATTAAATATGTTATTCAATTCATGTTTCCAATAATTATCTTTTTATTGTTATCAATTTTTTTAGTTATTTCAATAGAAATAGAGAACTTAAAAGACTCATGTGAGTTCACGTCTCTAATAGTCATAACAATTTGATAAAATTCTTGTAAACGACTCTGATGTACGTGTGGGAGGGAAAATTATTGAAGTAGATGTGAAACTCAATCGTTACAAGATAATTCTTTCCCAAATAGTTCCGATTCACAAACCAGATATCCTGATTTAATCTTGCACTGTCACGCGCTCCATCCACGCAAAAATCTTCAAAAAAGAAACAAAACCGTTCCTTCAATCGGGAGGGAAATAATCGTGACAGAGGAAAAATGAGTGAACTTTGAACACATTAAGGCACTCAGCCGGAGGGACTCGGAAGGGGGAGGGGGTATTTGAATTGCTAATTGAAGTAACATTGCAAGCGGCGATGGAAAGATTCGGGGATTGAAGAGCATGAGAAAGTTGCTTTAGAGATATCAGAAAGCAGTAAGTACTATGGATATGATGATTTAAATTATAGCCGACCGTACCTACATAATTGTCGAGATAAGGAATGATGCTATTACCGGCCGCGTAACCTAGGACCTAATAGTAACTAGAAAACAAAATTCAGCAGCAATTGGTGCTACTGTATAATAGTAGACTATGCACTAAGGGGATAAAGTTGTGTCAAACGAAGGCAAGAATCCTGAGTGCAGCGTGGAACTCAAGGTCGCCTAAGACGAAGACACCTTTATCCCCGAGGAGCATACTCTACTTTTCACACCATCTACGAGACAATAAAAAGCAATAGTACCTACTAAAATCAAAGTATTTTAATTTGTGTTCTATTTTTCTTTTATTTATATCCTACCCGTGGTGGCCAGTTCGATTTTCGAACAATTTATTTTTTAGTACAGATCTTAATGGTGAATGCATGGAATTAGTATGTATGTATAGAGGCCAGCACATCAAGCTACTACATTCTGTCAAATTTCTTTGATAGATTTTCAACTTTATTACAAAATTATAAGGTTCATATTTAATTGGGAAAATTTGACAGTTAGGTATGGCTTGATGTGCTAGCGTACTACCTATTGTATATGTTCGTATGCGATTTCTACTTTATGTTCCAAATTCAAATCACATAATGACCAGCGGGACATAATGAAATTCAGTACAATGTTATTGCCCTGCTAGACCTCAGGTCTTAAATGACTTACTTTAGGTTAGGTTTGCATGACATATAATCTGACACTGTCGAGCAGGTGTGAAAATGTTATTATTGATCATTATAAGATCGAATTTCTTTACCCTTGGGTCGTTATACAATAACACGCACATTCTCCGCACACCAACCCATTCACACAGACCTACACATACACACCTCCAACTAAACGTAAATCTATATTATTATTTTGTACTCGGATTTGCTTTAGTTTTGTATTTTTTTTTAATTTTATTTTGTTTTTGTTTCGTGGTTTTACCTTGTACCAGTAATAATTTTATTTATTATTGATTAATATTTTATTGTACAATGAGTCGCAAGTATTTGACCGACGGAGGGAAGCAGATTTTAACTACAACAGACACCAGTCTCTTAAAACTGTATTGTGATAATGAGAAAACAAATAATTATTGTTAAATCATTATTATTAGGTATATTTGTTGAGCTAATCTCACCAGACTTTCAGTTTTGAACACATTCACACACTCTATAGGTACACACGAGACACTTAACGGTTTGTTTGATATCGTGATACGATTGACATTTATCTCATTAAGGAGCAATGAAAGAACAGTTGGACAGTTATAACCAGCTTGTGTGATTCAGTGCAAGCCGGATCTGCAGGTAGCTCGTGATTGTGTTACACGCGACGGATCTATGTACACTCACGAACATAAACAGATTGCAAAATTCTGAAGCATTTTCTCGTGACATAACGATTTCAACTTACTTATAAATAACGGTTTCAACTTCCTTATAAATAACGATTTTAACTTACAATTCTATGTGTAACACCATAACATTTCAAACCACACTTTAGGAGAATATCTGTTTAAACTGTAGCCAACTGTTCCAAACTGTACATGTTTTTGCTCGTGACTGTACCACCCATTGTGGAAGCGCACGCGCACGCACTGTCGGTGACATCAGCTGACGTGATGAGCGGCCTTCTAGTCATGACAACACAATATTACAACATCTTTGGTTACTTTAGGGTTTCGTAAGGTACGAAACCCTAAAGTAACCAAAGAAAAGAAAAGGAAATTAGGGAATATAATATAATCACTTCGTTGTACGTCTATCCGTCTATCTGTCTTGCAAAAACGTTTAGAAGTATCAAGTTGATCTTAACATCGAATAAGTACTTATGTCTGCGGCCCCTGAAAGCTGTTAAAAAAGTAAATCAAGCTTCAACGCGAACAAGAGATGGGGCCATTTAGGCCTTATATCTTCTATTGGCCTTAACACTTCGCAGGTAAAACAAAACCTAAAGGTCCCAATGACCTAGAATTGTGAAACGAGAACCAAAATTCTTGCAGCACTAGTAAAGGATTTTTGGAACGAAGTTCCTTAACGCGGCTTACAGGTAGTGCGAATTAGTAGAAATCGTCACGTAACGAAGTGCGTGTGTATGTGTGCAAAAGAATCAAAAGAAAAGAAAAAGAAAAGAAAGAAAGAAAAGAAAAGAAAAGAATGAAAGAAAAAGAAAAAGAATCAAGAAAAGAATGACAAAAATGACAAGAATGACAAAAGAATCATGGCAGGGTTTGTACAAAAAATAAAAATGTTTATAGAAGTGGAAATTCTGTATCGAGCCTACTACTAACATATGCGCACACGATCAGGTGAGTGCGGCGGTTGTACAAACACGTACACGTAAGGAACTTCGTTCCTGACGGGGGTCCCCCGACCCACAAGTTTATTTTTTGTTCTATTACATGTGTTTTGTTTATGCTACTTCAAACTTTTATTTTGCGCTCGGATTTACTGTGACGTGTAAGTATCGCCATGTATAGGAGAGTGTTATTAGAATAGCAAATTAGGTTTGTATTTAAATCCCACTTGTTTGCTGTGCTTCATAGTATGAACTTAAGTAGGTACTTATGTTATTTATTTCGGTTAAAGTTGCTGTAAAATGTACCTCAATCTCAGCTTTTTTTCTATGGATGGAGCAAAACACCGATGTTTAAAGGAATTGTATTTTTCCACAACTAATGATCAGTAGTAATGAAGCAACAACATCTAACTTGCGCTCAAACGACAAAATGTACTATCGTGGACACACCCGCCTGACCACCACTAAGTTCATTTTTGCTTGTACTCAAAAGATGGAAACGCTCTCTACCCCGCCCCGTTGACTTCGCTGGCGCCAAAGGATTTTTTTTTTAACTGAGCAGGTGGAAAAGTCCGCGATAGTACCTAACTAATATCGCAATTGGAGGAGCAAGCTTCCGAGATAAGCCGACGCCTTTGATTACTAGTAAGATATTTAGAGCAATATCAATAAATTATGATAATAAATAGTTAAGAAAAAGATTAACTACCCTCAGACACTCAGGTAATTCATTATACCCAATTACTTCCAAATAACTTTGGACAATATTTATTATAGGTTATACATAGGTACAAGCTTTGGAGTGACAGTAAAGATTTGAGAGAAGATAAATGGTCCGGGCCAAGAGTCAATTTGTGATGAGGACCCGAAATAATGAGTGAGGACTCTTGAGATGCTTCATAGACATTTTAATTGCAACTAATTGAACCGCCCCGAGA
The DNA here is from genome assembly GCA_947361185.1 of Charanyca ferruginea. Lineage (NCBI taxonomy): Eukaryota > Metazoa > Arthropoda > Insecta > Lepidoptera > Noctuidae > Charanyca > Charanyca ferruginea. Next base: position 513,998 of record OX376055.1, on the reverse strand, counting down.
GTTAGCACTTCTGGATTGAGCTGTAGATCCAGAGGATTTGTAATTAAGTGTACAACTTAGTCAGATTTTTTGAGATTTAGTGTTAGCACACGTTTCTGTATTATTTGTAGTTTTCGCTTTTACAAATCCATTGTCTTTCATAGCTATTAATACAAACGTCAACATATTTGTTAATACTAAACATACAACTACTAAAATGGTAGTAATAATAATTGTCATCATCACGCGACCACGATTTGCTTCCATTATAGTAGCAGTTATTATAATTCCAATTGGTTTCGTTTCACAAAATGGTTTAATTTCGTTCACGCGTATTGATAAATGGTTTGTGTAAGTAGGTTCCATTATTTGTTTTACAAAACCATTAAATAAATAACAATATTGCAACTAGCGAGGTTTGTTCAAAGTTTTAGTAGATGCTTATTTACGCTAAAGTGAGATTTCACATGATATTGTGTGATATTTATTTGCATAGCCATGCAAATATTCACTGTAATGAAATTATATGAATCATTTACCTAAACAACTAATACTCTTCAATTTAGTAAAATAGTATGCCTTAAAAACCTACGCATTTAGGTCCCACTACCAAAGTCCTTAGAGCTTCCTCTCTTCTGCCCTATTCTTATGCCCGGCAGGGTCCATAATGATCCTAATATTTAACACCTACCACGTAATCAAAGTCAAAGTCAAAGCATTTATTTCAATTAAACCATTTACACGCAGTTTTGAATTGTCAAAGAGTCAGTTAGTTAGAAAAATGAAGCTAGTTGCTCGTTCCAAAACGTAGCGTAGGTCTCTATGGAGAAGAACGAGCAAGAAACTCCACGGACACTCTTTTAAATGAAGTTTTTACAAAATACTGATTACATTATTCACGTTGCTTCTATATGTGAAAACAATGCAGGTAAAGACCAATACAATGCATTAAAAAAAAAGAATCAAGATAAAAGAAAAAAGCCTAGTTAAGAGTTGCCCAATCTCTACTGACAGCGCCCGTTCACGAACATGACGCGTGGATCAGCACCATTCAGCTAAACCATTTTGAAGGGAGGTCGCATGATCCAACACACGCGCCACCATCAGCGAGATATTTGAGTGAGCATGACAATAATCTCATATTATATATCATACTAGCTGACCCGACAGACGTTGTCCTGTCCCGATCTACCTGGGGGATGAAAAGGGGTGGAAAAATGGGGATGAAAAATAGATGTTGGCCGATTCTCTGACCTACCCAATATGCACAAAAAATTTCATCAGAATCGGTCAAGCCGTTTCGGAGGAGTACGGGAACGAAAACTGTGACATGAGAATTTTATATATTAGATTTATACTTATGGATCAGCAATAAAGATATTGAATATTACGTTTTCACTGGCTACATAATTGGATTTCAATAATTAATTAGTAATGTATGCGTTTGAAAATTCGAGATATAGTAATAACAATCGCAAAAATTGATTAATATTTTCATTGTTTAACGTAACGTAACGTCGTAAACATTTTTGATATTTTCATCATCTTCCTGCCGCTATCTCATATTACTGGGGTCGGCACTACACGTTTTTATCTATTTTCTTTTACATTCCTTAATAGTGTAACTAAATAATTAATTACTAAATAAGGGCGGCCGAGCGTTGCTCAGTTTTTATTTTTTTTAATGAAACCTAGCTAAATCGATTTAACGTCCCTGAAACCCCCTGCATACTTACTAAATTTCATGTAAATCATTGGAACCGTTTCCGAGATTCAGATTATATATATACAAGAATTGCTCGTTTAAAGGTATTATTATGTAACTTACAGAGTAAAATTTCTTCGTAGGTTATTGGTATTTTGTAGGTTGTAATCTACCTCGCCAAAAGCAAACACATAAAGACATCTTCTCATGTACGTATGTAGCGTATATAGTATGCATTGTATACAAGCTTTTTACACGCGTATTCTTTTCTTATAATAGTCTAAGGGCCGGTTGCTTCAACCAACCATTACTGACCGGTAATAGTCAAAAATGGCGCTAACTATCGTCAATTCAAAAAAATGGGTTTCACAAAATCATACGTCAAAAAGTTACTATTACCATAACCGACCAGTCAACGTAATTTTGTGTTATCAAACAGCTACTTCAAACGTCAAAATATTATGGAATCTCTTTTTGAATAACTTTAACTGACGGATTTTTATGTTACGAAACAACCCGTTATATTAAACGTACGTTAAACATCATCAGTCATAGTAACTTTTTAACCGTCCGTATATAACGTTAACCGACTGTTTGGAACAACCCGCCCTTAGAGTATCTCCGTTTAGCACGCATGACGTCACGGGCTCAACATCTTTGCTTTACAAGTTTGGTTGGTAAAACCTACTACTTACTTATCTCTTAAAATACAAAAAGTCTCTTCCAAGTTTCAGTCTATTGATAAAACTTTGTTGTCACAGAAATGTTGCGGTTTTATAAGATTCGAGCTGAGTTAGACGTGATTTTTGTTAAAAATTCAGCGCTCTCAGGTGCCTACTTTGGAATTCTTTACCAAATCTGCCATGCTCGAACACAGTTAGAGAATATTTAGCTATCGTACACACAAACCTTAAGAACCTATCCACATTATACGTTCTTTGAAACTTGAGAAATACTTAAAACTTATGAAAGCTTTAGTATCTCCAGATAATACAACAAAGATAAACAAGTATGAGCACTTAGTACGAAGTACAGTACTCTGAGAAACAACAAGAGGAACAACGTCGACCGGAGAAGAACAAGTGAAATTAAAGTTAAGCTGACAAAGTTCCGCGGGTAGTTTTATCGGTGGACGGTAACGACGACGCGGCTCACTTACCGCGGATTAGTTAACGCGAGGTAGCTGTACAGGTCGTACCTACCCACTATTTAGTTTACTTGTTGTTAGCCTTCCTGTACGCGGTATATGAGTTTTGCAAATATCTGTTCCATGTCGACATTTCTGTTCAGCTTCACCTATATGACAGATATAGGTGAAGCTAAACAGAAATGTCGATCATAAGTGGGATTCACATGTATTTATTTAATTAGCTACAGAGCTTTTACGAAAGCCTTTGCATGAAACTACACCCCCGGGCTTAAGTTCTTAAAGTTACACAAACTACACCTGCAAAGCTTGCAAAATTTCGAATTCAAAATCACTCAAGCAAATTCTAATCTAAAGTAACGAAGTTATTAAAGTTGTAGTAAGTCCTGGAAACTGTGTTTGCCCCCAAAGCCTCACAAAACTTACGTTTTCGAGACACGGGAGACCACACGGCTATCATCAATTAAGACTCGCCACTAAGAGAAATAGTTGGACCTTCTGAAGTTTTAAAGGCATAATCGAGAGCAAACGAAATTACACAATTGAATTCTTCAAACTCGTATGAAAACAGGATTACAGGCTTTGATCCATTACAGGCGATGCTTTTGGAATCGACAAGCGGACGGGTTTATCGTCATCAAACACTTTGGCTTATTGCAATCAATACCCAAAAGTGACGCGGAGCAGTGGTATAGGTACTCACGCGTTTTATTTATATTTTATTTATACCATACGAGTAAGTCGTGAATTCATCAAAATAATAAAATGATGTTGCAGTAACATTATAGTCATACAGACGTTTATGGCGCAAAAAAACGTACATTTCGACACTCATAAGGGAATCAAAATTTGTAGGGTACTTTTCGTTGACCTAGAACTATGAAATTTGGCACGTAATTTCGTCTTAATACTATAAATACAAGGAAAAGTCTGAAAACTATACATTTGTAATCAAAACTAAAAAATATATTATTGATTTATAACAAGCTTTTATCGGCGATTTGGTCCGTGTGAATGTCAGTTATCGCGGATGCAGACAAAGTCCCGGATTTAAGTACCCTATGAGCTTTCCCAGGGTTTAACCTATTTTCATCCATATCCAAATTTCATCAAAATCGGTTTAACCGTTTCATCGTGGAAGCGTAACAGTATGGATATGTACCTACAAAGTACGGAACCCTCGCTGAGCGAGTCCAACTCGCACTTGTCCGGTTTTATTTTCCAAGAAGAAACAAAATTTCATTTGCATATTTGTACATCCTGCTTCAAAGGTCGAATTTGCTTCGGACCAATGATGTGCCACGTAGTGGTTCTAGTTTGGATCTAACGATATTATCTCGGGAGTCGCCAGTTACGAGCCGAGCAGGCAACAGCGACCGCACAGACCACAGTACCGGAATACTTGGCAACTTTGATTATTGAAATTGCTCACGTGTATAGTACAAACAGGCTTTTGAATGAAGAGATGAAATTGATTTCTCAGTACTATTTCCTTCGGTTTACTTTGAAAATTAATATTTGGTTAGCATCGTCCCCACTTACTTGCTCCGTAATTGAAACATAATTCAGGCGCTGTACACAGCGTTTGGTAGTGAAACTACTCTATGAGTGCCTATTGTGTTATCACTCGTATGTAATTATTCATTTCATCATTCATTCATCCCAGCATCCTACCTCCTACCACTATTATAAACGTGAATGTTTGTGAGGATGGATGTTTCTTACTCTTTCACGTTTCAATTTTTATCCCGTTGTTGTGTGCCCATGGAATAATTGATATCAATTTTAGAACGGACGAAGTCGCGGGCGTATGCTAGTAGATAATCATACAAGGGTGGGTTTAGATTGTAAGTGTTCGTGTGTACTTTGTCCAAAATATCACATTTTGGAAAGTACCACAACGTACCGAAGTAATTAAACATTGGAGGTCGTCATTCAAACCTATCGCTAATTACTTCTTATGGTTGCAGTGCATTTCAACCGACTTCAAATAGAAGGAGGTTCTCAATTCGATTTTATTTATTTTTTTTTTTTTTTTTTGTATATTTTTTACGCGATATTTTAGGCAAATGTACATCGATTTTGGAAATTCTTTTTTTGATGGATAGGGCTTTCCTCAGGGTAGTCCCATATAAATTTTATCGAAATTAAACCAGCACTTTTTTGAAAAAATCAACAAATACCCAAAAAAACTTACATAGACGACGTTTTGGTTTCTTCTCTACGAAGAATCTTTGGAGTAATTACTTTCAATCTCTGTTTTAACCGTGTTGCCGTTTCTTTATGGATTTGAATGAGATGGAGGTACTGAAAAGCGGAAAATAAAAAGCTTTTTTTTACAAAAAAGACAACCACCTTCAAAAAGTGAAAAGTGAAAAATAACTTACCACAGAACACACATGACTTTTTTCTAGTTTCGGAAGTCGGTGACTTTGTTCTGTTTGTTATTTTGTATTGCCACCGACTTCCGAAACTAGAAAACAGTCATGTGTTCTGTGGTAAAGTTATTATTCAATTTTTGAAGGCGGTTCTTTTTTGTTAAAAAGCTTTTTTTAATACCTAATATACTGTTCGTTTACTTGTAGTTTTTCCTATTCGGAGTTTCTCATTAGTAGCCCGGAGTTTGTAAGTTAGGTACGGTGTAATACCCCCGTGTCTCGGAAACCATGTAAAGATGTTGGTCCTGCGCCTGATATCTCTCCGGTCGTGTCGGATTGTCGTCCCATCGGACTTTATGAGAGAGGGAAGAGGGAGTGCACAGTTTGTGTTTGCTCACACACTTATGCACTATAATATTTCCTGCATAGTTGGCAGGTCTGCATTAAGATTGCCCACCGTGTTCGAAATTCGCCGTGGTCGGGAGGCAAATGGGGACTTTTAGGCAAATTTGGAAGCATGTAATCATTTGAGGTTTTGTTTCGTTACGACCATTTTGAAAAAAGATTTTTCTTTTTTATTTAAAAAAGCGTTTCAATTGCGTGTTTGCCAGGTATTGCTGTATTTTATCTATTTCAATTGACTCAAGAGTTTTATATTTACCTTATTTAATCCGTACTTCCATACTAATATTATAATGCGAAAGTAACTCTGTCTGTTACGATTTTATGATGATACGGCTGAACCGATTTTAATGAAATTTGGGATGAAGATAGGTTGAACCCTGGGGAAGGACAGAGGCTACATTTTAATTTCGATTTTCTTCGCATCCGCGGTAACAGACATTCACGCGGACGAAGTCGCGGGCAAAAGCTAGTAATAATATATTTTGTAATTTTTATCGTTGATATACCTACACCTACTCACCCAACGTACTGAATAAACCTCAAAACCTTTCTCAAATTGCGTTTCAACAAGCAGCGCAACCTGTCAGCAAATCTCATTAGATCTTAATTTCCAATATAGTGTCGTAATTGAAATTAAAATGTCCACCTGAGACGCTGATGACGTTTTGATTACTGCTAGTAATTATAGCGAATATTGCCTGTATCGGTTGTGGTCACACCAGGCTTCAGTGCAGTGACGTCATGGTCAGCGAGTTATTAGAACGGGAACCGACCACTACTGAATTGAAGCACATTGGAAATGGAGCATTGATTTCTAAAAATTTAATAATAATCAGAATTGGGGTTATATGTTAATGAATATAATTGGAACGAAGTTCCTTATCGCGCGTTGTGAAAGGGGGCTAGACGGAAAAAATTCTTACGAAAAGTTGTCACGACACATTTTTGCTATTTTTATTACTTCACAAACGCAGACAATTCGAACAGAAAAATTGAATCGTTGGTACTGTCAAATAGAGTTCATTATTAGTTGAATGGCGGCTTTTCTATGAAAATATTGGAGCGAATTAAAACCTTATTTTTACACATTAACCGTGAAATTCGGTTGCACATAGCTCCTATTGTCCGGTCGGGCACCAGCCTATACGTTTCTCAGAATAATTTTATCATACCTAGTTTGATAAAATTTCAATTTTTAACCGTTTACGTTTACAAAATAAAGTCCGAATTCCCTTTTCGTAGAATATGTTTATGTATTTAAAGGCGGCGCGGCGAACTCTTTGAACTAGGTACCTACGGCGATATGTTTAGTACCTAAGTTTATTCGCTCAAATAGTGGCGGTACCTACCTCAATGACATCGGAATTATTATTGCGTGATAATTCCGATGATAACGACCTACGAGATAAGTCCACCTTTCACTGTGAGACTGTGTGGATTGTGAAAACGAGTGTAAATTTTAAGTCTAGAATACGTAGGTTAGGTAGGTAGGTAGTTACTGTACCTACTTCTATGTTTTGTTTAGTAGGTACCTATTGAAAGTTTGGGTTTGGTAATCATGAGCTTTCTATCGGTCGCGGTCGTCAGTAGGTAACCACTGCACCTTATCGCTCTAGATCACAGAGTACTTTTCTGTAGGTTTTACTAGCGACAATAATATTTTTTTTATTTGATTAAAATGTTTTGGTTTAAATTAAGCCAGTGGGAGCTTAGGTGGGTACCTAGGTAGGTAGTGGTACTTACTTTTATCATTGGCGAATTATTTGTAGTTGTAAGTAGGTAAGTGAGTAGGTAGGTACTCTTTTGCTAGAAAAAGAAAGGCAGGCAGGCGTAGGTACCTATAGGTGCTATAGGTAACCTATTTAAATAAATTAGAGCTATTCACAAACACAGTTTTAATCAACTTTGGCTTAATTAAAAAACTTACCTATTAGGTATAAAATTTACACTTCCCTGTATCGACGCAACTGCTCAATATGGAGTCCATTTCGCTCGATACATAAACGGGCACGTTTAATTAAATCGTCTTTTAATTACATTATATTTGTTAATAATAATGAAAATATTATTATAACTTAAAAAAAAAAAAATTTTATTACAATTCCTTCACTAATTAATCGAAAGGAACTTCGTTCCATCCGGGTGTCCCTTGACACCTCTCAAGTTTTTTATGTTTCGTAATGGATACAGTCAGGTTAAGTTCTAATTAGAGAAACAAAGCATTTTGTGTGCCTTCTCCAAACAGGTGGGCACTAGTTAAGAAGGCAAAGGTGTATTAGAGTACACTCCCAAATAATCCCAATGGTTCACCATTCTTCGTCGGGCCATCCCTAAGGTCCAACAAAGTGTTAACTTCCGTTGTTGTGTTTGAAGAAACAAGGAGTTACTTATTTTGTTGTGTCGTCAAACTTTTTCACAATAAGTAATAACAGAAACACTAGAAGACTGACACCTGTTACAGACTCGTTGCACATAGTGTAGACAATAGGACACTGTTGCTTAGTGGTGGAAGTGGTAAGGTTGGCCTCTTCACCATCTGCTTAGAAGGAATTCATTAATACCTTGAACGAACTACATTACGATATTTGACGGGGAGCTGTAGTGCTACTGTACGAACGTAATTGATAAACATGATTGTGTGCCACCATTTCTGGTATTATGAGAAAGGGGAAAGCAAAAAAGTATGCAATTTTGAAGTCGCCACACAAACAAACATTTCAGTTAATAGAATTTTCTAAAACTTCTTCGCTGCTTTCTGTGTTCTTATTTGTCAGGAAACTCCCACTTTTTTTATTTTTTTTTTTCTTAACTTACGTCAAGCTCATAAATAGCGCGAAAAAACTAAAAATAAGGGGCTATTATGATGAACAACCCTTACTCGAAACGATATTTGGAGTACAAACACTTGGGTGGTATGCGAGCTATAAGAGGCAATATCCTGGCAGAGTACACAAGGCGAAGGCGATTGGATTCGCCCATAACACGGCGGAACGTGTGCGAGCTAGGCCGCCGATGTTTGCGCCGATACAAGCGTGAGCGCGCATAATTTTGCGCGTCCCACGTCCCGCACCCCGCGCCCCGCACCCGAGCGCACACACGTCGCGAATACAACGAAACTTCACTTGCACAGAGATTTGTCTAACATTTTCTCGATAAAGGTGGCTCATACAGTCTTCCTTATTTAGTATTTTCAATATCAGTACATTAGTACCGCTGTACACGATACTCTTACCTTTACCGACGTCAAAGTCAATTTATCGCTACCCATATTTTATTTAAAGCAATTTTCGTGCTCACCAATATACAGAAACCAAATCTTGCTAGATACTTGTAGCTAATAAACCAATACATAGAGTGCATTCGGAGGTAGGAGTCTATTTGATCTGGGTACTGGCACAGTATAAAGATCTTTATACTGTGGTACTGGGAACTATTGGTGTTTCTGTAGAAAGTACAGTGGTTCCTGTGGCGCGAGATGTTGGCGCCGGTGCCGAGTGTGTAAGTGTGTGTGTGTGTGTGTGCCTACCCTACGTTATTATGCGAGCTCGTACAAGTCATAACACGCAGTTGTTTCTTTTGAATAACCTGTGATTGGCTTCGTGGCATGTTTTCCTAATAGGTAACATGGCGCTTTCAATGTGTGTTGCTGTATGATTCAATCATGTTAATGTCAGGAAATGGGGAAAGGGGTTTCTATATCAGAAAATCATATAAATTAAATATGAATACCTAGCGTCAGTTCGGTGTAAAAGCTATGCTTTTCGGCCTTAATAAGTAAAACAGAATCTTTTTGTGACCTCTATTGGTGCGTCTAACAGTTGCTGAAAAATAGGATGATCGAGGTGGAGGGAGAGTACCTAATACATATTACTATTACTAGATTGATTTATCAAATTTGAACTTATAATATTATATAAGTAGCCTACTTATATATTATAAGTTCAAATTTTGTCTCACCTCAACTATTGTCTCATGAGACCTACTTATTCTATAACGACATGGTTGGCGCAGTGGCTGAGCGATCGACTGCTGCGCAGCGTGTTGCGGGTTCGATTCCCGCCCAGGGTAAACATTTGTGTGATGAGCACTTGTGTTTGCCTTGTGTCTGGGTGTTGTTTATCTATATATGTATGTATTTACAAAAAAAAATGTATTTGTGTATGTATATCAGCTGTCTGACACCCGGGTCTCCCTAGTTTGGGGTCAGATGGCCATGTGTGAAAATGTCCCCACATTTTATTAAAAAAAATAAAAAACACGTCTTTTGAAACTAATCTGTTATGTGCTAAAGTTATTTATCGATTTTTAGTTTCTGAAGGCACCTATCTTTTTCGTTAAAAAGATTTTTATTTTCCGTTTTTTAATACCTTCTTATCATCAAATACATTATGAAACAACACAGGTAAAACATAGATTGAAAGTCCTTATCAAACCTTTTTCTGAAGGCAACTAGATACCAAAAGTCATCTGCGTATAATTTCTTGCTTGATTTTTTCAAAAATTGCTGAATCAATATGTTAAAATTTATATTATTTGATACGGGTAACCTCGTAAAATGTTTAATTCCGTAGAGTTAACTCTAAATTTATATTGGCATTAAGATTAATTTTATTACTTTCCTTTGAACATAAATCGCTGTTTAAAAGGAGGGCAATATTGAATGCAGCATCACTCACGTGTGTCACTCTGCTGGCCTCGTTCCGGGAGTGTGGCCTCCCTGGACACCACAATGCATGTCTCAAGCAGCTGAGTAAGGGCGGGTTGTTTCAAACAGTCGGTTAACGTTACATACGGACGGTTAAAAAGCTACTATGACATGACGTGCGATGTTTAACGTACGTTAAATGTAACGGGTTGTTTCATGACATAAAAATCCGTCAGTTAAAGTTATTAAAAAAGAGATTCCATAATATTTTGATGTTTGAAGTAGCTGTTTGACTACACAAAATTACGATGACTGGTCGGTTATGGTAATATTAGGTCCTTACATATGAAATTGCCGATACTTAATACTGGCAACTTTGAAATCAAATATTTTGTGTTTGATTAGGAATTCCAAATTCAAAATTATTTCAAAATAAAGACTAAAGAATATTGTTTTAAAATTCGTGTTTCATTTGTTTTATCGTCATTTGTTTGGGCTTGAAAATTGCTATTGCAACAACAATGGAGAAATTAAAAATTCGCGATATTTACGAATATGAGTTCTACCGTGGCACCAGTGCAGCAGAAACGGCTCGAAGGATTAACGACGTGTACGGGCCAAGCACCGCTAACGAACGAACGGTGCGTTTTTGGTTTCAACGTTTCCGTTCTGGAAATTTTGATTTACAAAATGAGCCTCGTGGACGACCGGATACTCAAGTGAATAATGAAGAATTAAAGGCGATAGTTGAAGCGGATCCATCTCAAACCACTTCTGAATTAGCAGCAGCCTTTGGAGTAAGTGACAAAACAATCACTATCCATTTGCGTCAACTTGGAAAAGTAAAAAAGCTCGAAAAGTGGGTACCGTACGAATTGACTGAAACACACCAACAAACACGCGTCGGTTGCTGCGCTTCCTTGCTCAATCGTCACAATAATCAGGGAATTTTAAATCGTATTGTCACTTGTGATGAGAAGGGGATCGTGTACGATAATCGCAAGCGATCATCACAATGGCTTAACCCTGGAAAACCGGCAAAACCTTGCCCTAAGCGAAAACTGACCAAAAAGAAGATTCTAGTTAGTGTTTGGTGTTCCTGTGCTGGTGTCATCCACTACAGCTTCATGAGATCAGGCCAAACGATTACTGCAGACATGTATTGTCAACAGTTGCAAACAATGATGGAAAAGCTCACCATTAAACAACCGAGATTGGTCAATTGCTCTAGCCCATTGCTCCTTCAGGATAACGCTCGACCACATACTGCACATCAGACGGTCGCTAAGTTAGAGGAGCTGCGACTGGAAACTCTGCGTCACCCACCATACTCTCCAGATCTTGCCCCAAACGATTACCATTTATTCCGAAATTTGGACAACTTTTTACAAGGAAAAAAAATCAATTCTGATGAGGCAGTTTAAACAGCCTTCAAGCAGTTCATCGATTCTCGCTCCCAGGATTTTTTTACCAAAGGGATCAATGAGCTCCCGATAAAATGGCGAAAGTGTATCGATAACAATGGTACATACTTCGATTGACTAAATATATAATTTCTTTTAAAAATGTTATTTTTAATTTTTTGATACCGAGCGGCAATTTCATATGTAAAGACCTAATAGTAACTTTTTGACGTATGATTTTGTGAAACAACCCATTTTTTTGATTTGACGATAGTTAGCGCCATTTTTGACTATTACCGGTCAGTAATGGTTAGTTGAAGCAACCCACCCTTAGATAAGTAAACAGTCGCGTCAGCGATGCACTGCTAGTATGCGATAACCTGTCACTTCTGTGGACACATTCGGCGCGCTGTCCACCTGTCCCGCTCATTGACATGCGGGTAATTGTGTTCAGTACGCGTGACGGGTTAGTGGTTAGCTTATATCGCTGGCGTGTTCGGGAAACTTGCCGAATTAATATCTTGTTTATGTTTGTATGTTGATGGGAGTTATTAAGTGGTTTGGGTTAATCATTTGGCCGTGTTCCGTAATATGCAAACACTCGCAGTTTAGTTTGTGTTGAAGAGGTTATTCATTACTATAATAATAGTACACACACATACATAACATAGTCATTACGTCACGCCTGTAGCCACGAGGGCTGGTGAGATCTAATTTTACTTGATCGTAGGTACTTTATCTTGGGGTCGATAGTTACATTTATAATTAACTACGGTCTTTTGTATCAGTAAAGTCAGTATCAGTAGTCTATATTATCAACCGACAGCAAAAAAGAAGGAGGTTTTCAATTCGACACGTACATATACATGTACAGTCAGCAAAAGAGATAGATATGCAGGTCATCGGAAATGGTTGAAGTTTACTTAGAAACCGATGGATGTTTTCGAATGAAATTTAATTAAATCATTGAATTGGTTATTCTCTATTAAATTTGTTTTATTTCATTGAAAAACATCCATCGGTTTCTAAGTCAAATTTAACTATATCTGACGACCCTGCATACCTATCTCCATTGCATAACTTTTTCAGTATAGTCCGATTACGATAATACTTTTTTATAATTGATAGTGCAAAGTTAGTCCCATTTAAATTTCACGAAAATGTTCCGCCGTTTCGTAATTAATTTGTGTGATAAGATGATGGCACTAAAAACGTAAAAATAGCTTTTTACAAAAAAGACAACCGCCTTCAAAACTAAAAAGTAAAAAATAACTTTAAATTCGTAAGTCTTGGCTAGCTTGCGAATTAATTTATTTTTTGTGCTTGCCTTTAACTTTTGCAAACTTACTTATGCAAAGAAATTAAAGTTTATAATATACTCGTATGCATAGATTTATTTTTTGAAAAGCCTCCTTAAATTGAACGATGTTAGTACTTCATTAAACCAATAATTTTTTTTTTTTTTCGAATTGGCATCATGGCAGGTCAACCTAGGAGGTTGTCAAACTCAAACTCAAATCATTTATTTCAAATAAACCATTTACAGGCACTTTTGAATTGTCAAGGAGTCAGTCAGTCAAAAAGTTGCAGCTAGTTGCTCGTTCCAAACAGTAGGATTCTATGGAGAAGAACGAGCAAGAAACTCCATGAACACTCTTTTAAAATCAATAGAATATTACAAATTTAGGTTACATTATTCATGTTGAATCTAGGGGTACAATGTGAGAACAATGTAACAAGTTGTGCACGTTAAAAGAGGTCTAGTCACAATGAAATTAGACAATTCAAAATAAATTTAAAATAACCGAGGTAGCTAAGAGATGACCAGTCTCAACTGACGGCGCCCGTTCACGAACATGACGCACGGATCGGCACCATTTAGCTCAACTATTTTGAAGGGAACCGAGTGATCCAACACATGCGCCACCATCAGCAAGACATTCAAGTGAGCATGACAAACTCTCAACCGCCAGGGCATATTCAAGTCAACGAAAGACATATCTCGTAAATGGTAGCTTTAAAGTACATAGTGCTCACATGTATGTGCTATGCAAAATAACTAATAGTTTGAGTTTATACAATGCAAAGATAATGTAGTTTTCTCTCTGTAGATCTTCAGCAGCTCCAAAAATAGTTACCAATGCTAATCAATAAATCTATGAACCCTTATGGCTGTGGAGCTAGACCAGCATCCAGCCAAGCATTTTTATCAGTGATGTAATCATCCAATTTGTAATATGCTCGGCTGCATAGTGTGCGTTTAATATAAGACTTAAATTTTGTCTCATTAAGTTGAACTATGTGGGGAGGTATTTTATTGTAACACTTTAAACAGAACCCCATGAAAGTCGAATCTACTTTAGCCAGCCTGAATCCTGGTTGAACTAGTTGGTCCTTATTTCTAGTACTATAGTTATGTCTGTCACTTCTTTTACCAAAAAGATGCAGATTTTTTCTTGCGTACATAATGTTTTCATATATGTATTGACAAGGTACCGTCATTATGTTAATTTCCTTAAACAGTTCCCTTAGAGAATCGCGCATACGTAGATTGTAAATGGCTCTGATTGCTCTTTTCTGCAGAATAAAAATAGACTATGTTTGCAGCTCGCCCCCAAAGTAAAATACCGTAAGACATAATACTATGAAAATAACTAAATTAGACCAGTCTCGCGGTATCCACATCAGTAAAGTGCCGGATCTTTCTGACAGCATATGCCGCCGAACTTAGCCGTCCTGCGAGAGATGTTAAATGAGGACCCCATTGTAGCCTTGAGTCGAGCGTGATTCCCAGAAAAACAGTTTCATCAACGAATTCCAGTTTCTCTTTATTCAATACTATATCGCAATTACTACTTTTGACATTTGGTAAAGCAAATCTGATGCATTTAGTTTTTTTTTCCATTTAATACTAAGTTATTAGCTGTGAACCAATTTTGGACCTGAAGTAAGGCGTTATTTACATTGTCGAGATTATTAGCCCGTTTATTTATCTTAAAAATTAAAGAAGTGTCATCGGCAAATAACACCATTTGTGGTTGGTTTTTAAAAAAACGGGGAAGATCATTAATATAAACTAAAAAGAGGAAAGGACCTAATATTGACCCTTGTGGGACTCCCATTTCTACTTTTAAACCATATGAATTCACTCCATTTATTTGAACTTGCTGCTGTCTGTCATAAAGATAAGATTTTATTAAACTAAGCGCAAGTTTACCCAGTCCGTAATGCTCAAGTTTTAAAAGTAATGTGTCGTGATTTACGCAATCAAACGCCTTGGAGAGGTCACAAAAGATTCCTATGGCATCTTGTGCCTCTTCCCACGCGGTATATATATGTTTTAATAGAGTGACACCGGCGTCAGTCGTACAACGTCCTTTGGTGAAACCATACTGTTGCTCGTGTAAAATGTCATTTGTGTTAAAATGAACAAGCATCTGATTTAGCATTATCTTTTCAAATACCTTGCTGAAAACCGGCAACACGGACACGGGCCTATAATAATTGGTATCTTTTCTGTCCCCGGATTTGAAAAGTGGTATGACCTTACTAAATTTCATTAGATCTGGGAAAACTCCCTGGTCTACGCACATATTAAATATTAAAGCCAAATAAGGCGCTATTGTTTCAATTATAGATGTGCAAACTTTAATAGACATGCCCCACAAATCTTCAGTTAATTTTATTTTGATTTGCCGAAAAGCTTTTAAGACAGTCACGGGGTTAATATGTTTAAATTGAAATACTACCGGACAGCCTGGAACGTTCGCTTTTAATAACGCAATTGAGACTTCAGGTGAGGAATTTAAAGCTTCCGTGGTTTTAGCTGGTATGCTAGTAAAGAAATTTACAAATTCATGAGCTACTTCTAGGTTAGAGCTTATGGGACCATGTGATGTCTCCAATGTATATTCAGTGTTCCGAACTTTTTTCTTGTTAGTCTCGTTATTTATAACTTTCCAAACTGTTTTTATTTTATTATCTGCCGATTTGATCTTATTGCTAATGTATAGGGCTTTAGCTACCTTGCAAGTATTTCTAAAAGTTTTAGAATAAGTAGTAACATACTTGTTGAAAGTATCTGTGTTAATATAAATAAGGCTTAAGGCCATACAGCTCAAACAATCTTTCCCTACTTTTTTGTTGTCGGCTGCTTAACCGGACTTTCCTGTGGTGCCTTAAAAATTATTATTTTTAGGGCCTCCAGCCAGGGCAAAATAGCTTACAAACTAAGCGACTACACGCTAAGGGCACCCCCTGTGGGGTACCAGCCTCGGCTTAGGGCGTCGCTGGGAGAGGACAGCAAAGGGACAGGCTGGATCGGATTTCTAAACCAATAACGTGCTTTTTTTTCTTTTTAAGAAAATAAAAATGGGTCCGCGTTTGCCAGCACATGTGGGGGGGGGGGTGTCCTCTAAACCGACTCACAGCTATAAGCTGCAACTCAGACTGTTAGCAGTGATCGTGTCCTCAGAGCGTCCACGCCACAGCCACAGCAATAACATTACCGTGTCCATGCGGTACGGTACCGCGGGCTTCAGGACAAGGGGCTTTTAATAAAACCAAGGGTTATTGAAGCGTTCCTTACAAATTGGACTCTTCAATTCGCTATGGAGCCCCGACAATGGTACTTGCATGGGGGTAGGTCGTGCAAGCTTTTTACTTTTGTGTTAAACGAAAGGGATTTTTATTCAGAGCTAATAGTATGGTGGTGAATCTTGATGTTTTGTTATTATCCTCCAACCTACTCTTTCTTGCTTAAACGGTTCATCGAAATTAGCTGGGTATATGTAGCTTAACACATAATATAGCTTAAAACGTAGATTTTTATACCGTTTTTATTTCCGTGGAATAATTTAGGACTCTGCATAATTCTAAAGTGTACATAGACGTCGAAGGTGCGCAGAAGCTAGTTTATCATATTTACGCCTGAATAAATTTAAAAGAGGAATATCAAATATTTCGCTTTTTACACTTCACTGAATTGCACCACTTTGTGATTTTGCTGTCGCTGCTGAGACGGTATTCAGCACAGAAATATAAAAAACGTATTCAGTCAAATGGAATTCAAAAAAAATCAGACAAGTGCGAGTTGGACTCACTCACCGAGGGTTCCGTACAAATTTGTAGGTACATATCCATACTAATATTATAAATGAGAAAGTAACTCTATCTGTTACGCTTCCGTGACGAAACGACTTAACCGATTTTGATGAAATTTAGCATACAAATAGTTTGAACCCTGGGAAGGTACTTTTCATCCGGGACTTTATCTACATCCGCAATAACCCACATTCATGCGGACCAAGTCGCGGACAAAAGCTCATTATAAATAAAGAATATATTTTTTATGATTTAATTACAAATGTATAGTTGTCAGACTTTTCCCTGTATTTATAGTATAAGGCGTTAATACTTGCCAAATTTCATAGTTCTAGGTCAACGGAAAGTACCCTATAAATGTTGATTGCCTTGAGAGTGTCGAAATAAATCTTTTTTGCGACATAAACGGCCGTATCTTTTTTTCACGTTAACTTAGAAGTTTGATTTTTTCAAAGCTTCAAGGGCCCGTAGACCTAACTATATGGTTTTAATTTCAACTGGATACATCTACGTGTAACCGAGATAAAGGGTTTTGACAGACAGACGGACAATAAAGTGATCCTATAAGGGTTCCGTTTTTTTTTTGATACGGAACCCTAAAAATAGGTAATGCGTTGACAACTATATTATGAATATAAAAGCGTCTGTAAAACTCTTTAAGAAATGTCTAGCTCAACCGCTTGTTGTGATCAATCTCAACATAATATTTTGAACGAATGCTTGCTAAACTTGCTCATCAGTAACTTTAGTAATAGCGTGATATACATGGTTTAGCACATTCGGAGTTTGTGTAGTAGTTTCCGTTAGTGAAACGTATCGCGTTGTCACACTACTCGCGCTGGCGGGACCGGCGCGGTGCGGCGGAGCAAGCGGGATTGCGGGAATTTTCAACCCCACCTCTGCCGCCGAGAGTCGTTCAAAGCATTAGCTGTGATGTTATGCGGTGCAGGTGCTTGCTTGCATTATAATACTAAACCTACATGTAGGGAATGCTGCCAAAAGGAATTATTTCAATTTTGAGCTGCTCTGGAGTCCGGATTCCAGTTTTACAACATACCTACGTGCTTCAAGTTTCTACGTGTAGACCGTCAATACAACACAGTCAATGATCCGTGCTTATCCACCATCAACGTGCGTGTAGAGCCATCGAGCTTTGACATGAGATGCAAGTAACTCGTTGACAGTACCCTCCGTGTCTCGGAAAGCACGTAAAGCCATTGATCCCGACTGTCATTCGTAGATTTTTGACAGTCGTTTTGGATAGTCAGAAGCCAGAAAGTTCGACGTCTCAATAATGGGTATCATGTTACCCAGTAACTGGGTTGTGAAGATCAGATGGGCAGCCGCTCCATGTAAAACACTGGTATTCAGCTGCATCCAGTTAGACTGGAAGCCGACCCCAATATAGTTGAGACAAGGCTAGGCAGATGATGATGATGTATAAAAACTACAAGAACAGTACGTATTTGAATAATTCAAATACCAAAATAATAGTACAGAACCCCTTGAAGCGTGTGAACCTGCCTTTATCGCTAAACTTTCAATTGAGTTGTAGTGAATTTGACTAGTACCTATTAGAGAGTTAAAGTGTTGTGAATAGGAGTCCTAGTAGTCATTGTGACGACAGCAGGATAATAAGCAACCGAGAACGTCGTTCAAATATTCTTTCCCCATTAGGAAGTTACGTCATAGTGTCGGATTTTAGCGTTAATTTTGATTTTTACTTCAGTGTTGATTTTATTTCCACTTAATAATGATGTTCATTTTCATTTTAATTTTGATTATGATTCTGATTTCATTTTTATTTTAGTCGTATTTTTAATTTAATTTATATCGTATTTTGATTCTTATTTTATTTCGATTTTAAATTTAATTCGTTGCGATTTTTATTCTGGCTTATGTTCGGTGAGTATAAAAACTCATCGAATTTTGAGTAGAAGCCGAATACCCAATATTTTTGTATTAATATTTTTTTTGTATTTTTGAATACCAATCGACAAATAAGTAGTAGGTACATGATGTAAGAGATTGGTACACTAGTCTTTACGTATATTGGAAGTTTTTCGTATCTTTGTATTTGAAGTGTATTCAATTGCTGGCGAGCCAAATAAAAAATAAAAAAAGTATTGATAATAATATTTATTTAATCAGACTACAAAAATAGGTCCACTGTGTTAGTAACAATATTACTTAGAGTACTACTTAGTAATTAATAACTAAAACAGATCTTGTTCGCTCGGCCAATGCCCACACAAGCGGGCTATCTGCCCGGGCGACTATTGAGTGCAGAATGATGTTGGGACTGTCACGCAACCTGCGAAGTAACGAGGCAGATGTCTTGCGCCATACTGCGTCAAGGCTGTCAGTGCGCGCATCGGCAAACATCGCCGACGCACTATAGAAGCGTGGCAGTCGCAACAGCACCCTGACCGCATTGTTATATGTATTAGATACGCAGAGCATTGGAAGCCCTTTGGGTACATCAGAACCACAGGGCCCCCGCGTACAGTGTTGTGCAATATGCCTTAAAAAGGGCTATTTTAAGGCGGTACCCTGAGCAAATAACCTTGAGCATTCGTTCCCTCTTCGCCGCGTAAGAGATACAGTAGCGAATACGCTCAGATTTAAGAATTAAATCTTTATAAAATCACATTTTGGGATTTTGAAAAAAGAAATTCTACTAAAATGTTCATTAATAAATTGCCTATCCATTAATGTTACTAAAAAATCAAACTGGATGCTGATAAGCAATAGTGTGTCAACCCACAAAAAAAAACATTTGGATATTTTGATGTATTCTACATACATACATACATTTATACATAAATACATCAAAATATCCAAATGTTACTTTTTGTGGGTTGACAAATGTTACGTTTTGTGGGGGGAGGAGCTCGTGGCTAAGTTAAACCCGTACAGATCGATCGGTCCAAGGTTAAGCTACGCTAGCCGCGGTCGGTCTGTGGATGGGTGACCATCCCTTTCATACCGAGTTTCCTCCGTGCCTCGGAAAGCACGTAAAGCCGTTGGTCCCGGCTGTCATTTGTAGATCTTTGGCAGTCGTTATGGGTAGTCAGAAGCCAGAAAGTCTGACAACCAGGCTTACCAAGGGGTATCGTGTTACCCAGTAATTGGGTTGTGGAGGTCTGATAGGCAGTCGCTCCATGTAAAAGACTGGTATTCAGCTGCATCCGGTTAGACTGGAAGCCGACCCCATATAGTTGGGAAATGGCTAGGCAGATAATATATAGATAAACACTATTGCTTATCAGCATCCAACTAATGGTTACTTGCCGAGGAGATGCATGTCTTCAATAATTATTTCTCATTTCTGTGGTTTTGTTGTGAGGAGATTAGTTAAATACTTACTATACTTCGTAAACAAAAATCAGATCTACCATTGGAATCAAGATTATGTAGAAATTTAATCTATTTTTTATTTGTTGATGTTTCTTTGTGATATAGAGTATTTAGGTCCGAAAAACTGAACAAAAAACGGCTAGCGCTACGTTTTGCACAGAGACGCGCCTTAACTGCGTCTGTACATCGAGAGAACCTGTGGTCCAGCATGTTCGCCCGGACTGACAACGCTCTGCGTTAGGTAGGTCTCTATGGAGAAGAACGAGCAGGAAACTCCATGGCCACTCAAATAGTTTTTTAGGCCCACTGCTGGGCATAGGTCTCCTCCAAGGGGAGCTCAGCCGTAATCACCATGCTTGGCCTATGCATGTTGGCGATCGCAGTAGGTGTTATGATATTCAGAAGGATGATGCTGCCCATGCTCTGGTCTATACCCTCTGTCGCCTTTTACGACAGCCATGGGTAGAAATGGGGTGCTATTCGCAGCCGGCAACACACGGCTTTCTTTTGTAACCAGTGTTATTCGCACATGCGAATAGAACTGGTTACTCTGATTGCTTCTTTATGTGAAAACATTGTCACGTTATACACTTATTATGCTCAGTAGAATGACGTCAACCTCAGTAAAAGCTTTTATTGTTCGTACTGGACAAAAGAGTAACAGGCACCTAGAAGGATTCCTCAGTAACATGGTCGTTATACAACTGCACAAAACATTTTATGAGAAAATGTTGCCTTATTAAAAATATATTCTACACTAATATTATCTAGAAATGAAGTTTCTAAGTTTGAATGTAGGAGATAAGCTCCGAAACTGCTCATCTGATTTCAAAAAATCATCTAAGTTATGTTTTAGTGTAAGTATTTGAATTTGACGAGGACGTCGTCGCGTGCACAAGCTTGTCTTGACAAAAAATAATCACATTATAGTATATTCTACACTATTAACAATAAGGTGTTAAGAAACTAAAAGAATCAATAAATACAGTGAGTTCAGCAACGTCCACGCAGACTGTCTCGCAACATTTATGAACGTGACGACACGGTTGGCGCAGTGGCTGAGCGATCGACTGCTGCGCAGCATGTTGCGGGTTCGATTCCCGCCCAGGGTAAACATTTGTGTGATAAGCACTTGTGTTTGCCTTGTGTCTGGGTGTTGTTTATCTATATATGTATGTTTTTACAAAAAAAAAATTATTTGTGTATGTCTATCAGCTGTCTGACACCCATAGTACAGGGTCTGCCTAGTTTGGGGTCAGATGGCCGTGTGTGAAAATGTCCCCACATATTATTATTATATATTATTATTATTATTTATTTGTAAACCCAACAACTACCATTTGTAACAAATATATTATTACAGCTAACTATTGTCTTCATTTTGAAATTAAATGTTCTCTATAACTACTATTTCCCGTTCTAAATAGCTACTCTATTAATTACAGTTAGTAGGCAATAACATTTTTCTTATAACTAATTACTAGTATCTTATTATTTGGTTTTATAAAGTTTTGTGTCCATTAGCCCCCATTGTCCATTTATTTATCTTTAACAAGATGTGCTATTGTATGAAAGGTCAGAATTCATGGTTATTATTTGTAACTGTATATTAGTAAAAAAAATAAAAAATTATAGTTAAAAAAAACTAAAAACACGCTTTTTATAGAAAACCAAACTAAAAAATAGAAAATAAATTTTAATAAATTTAAATTAAGAAAAGTGTTAAAAATTTCAATAAATATAAATTAATAATAGTGTGAATAAAAAAAAATATTTTATTTAAAAAAAAGCGTGGGGTGCATGGTGTCAATAGTTATACATATTTTATTGACAGATATGAGTAGAGTGATTATCATTTTGATAATATCTTAAAAAGCACCCCACGCTTTTTTTAACATAAAATATTTTTTTTTTATTCACACTATTATTAAATAATTTTTTAACACTTTTCTTAATTTAAATTTATTAAAATTTATTTTCTATTTTTTAGTTTGGTTTTCTATAAAAAGCGTGTTTTTAGTTTTTTTAAACTATTATTTATTTTTTACCTTTTAGTTTGAAAAATGGAATAATTTTATCAAATTAGTGTATTGTCATCGGTCCTCGATAAATCTACAAAGTTTGAACGAAATCTGGCCGCTTAAAGTGGGTCAAAATCGCGCCCAAAGAAGTCAGTTACAAACAAACATACAAACATACAGGTGAAGCTAATAAAAAGTGTGTAAATAAACAGCATCTCATAAGTCTTTATGTTCCAATTGATCGAGTTAAATTGTGCTGATGGCTCTTACGAGTGCTCCTCAGGAACAGACGGAGCAACTAGTGTATTGGAAGCAGGTATAGGTTTCGAGCTAAGCGATCCAGACAAATTGTATATGACAGGTTATAAAAGTTTTTGTCATTCATATTTTATTATTAACTAACTGACCCGACAGACGTCCTGTCAATCGATTTTTCAATTTTCTCACAGATTAAATATTCCCTGGACTTCCACCCCTCTCTGTCCCCTCTCTGTCTGTCTCTTCGTCCATGATACGTTCGACATGCGGAAGATGTGGCCGGCCCAGTCCCACTCAGGCCCGGACTCGACCAGAGCGGAGAGGAGAGGAGATGTCTCGAACAACCAATCTGCTTGCGTTATTTTCACATCTCACCGGTTAGCTTCAACGCAATACAGTGTCCCATTGGTCGTTTACAAGTCATCTCCTCTCCTCTCCGCTTCGGTGGAGTCCTGCTTTTGAGTGACGTCGGCGATCTGTGTCTTAGAGCGCAACCCTGTATTCCTAACGCGGTCCGTTAATCTGACTCCCAGGACTCGCGTCATCGCTCGCTCCATCTCATTCGTGGCTCTCTAAATAAAGTTACAGTTTTTCTCCTTAGCAGAACCTTCAGCTTCCAAACTGAACCTCTTTCAACCCCTTACACTATTGAAGAACATTATCAAATAACATTTCACGTATTCGTCCCCGAATCATCAGAGTAAGACAAAAAAGCACTTCTTTTTATAGTCAAGTAAAACTCGGAAGTGCTCGTTTACCTAATTTTATTTCGGGGCTCGCAGTAAAAGTGGTGGGTTGATTGACACGTTACGACCTGTCCCCTGTCCCCTGTTCCCTGTCCCCTGGCAGGGAGCCGTGATGCCACCTCCGCGCGAGAGGGTTGAGGGAACCTTTGCTCTTTTAGTTTATAAAGGAGTTACAGATGATTTGTGTAAGATGGTAGCTATAAGGTGAGGAACAAGAAATTATTTTCTAGATAGCTTAATTTATAATGTTTGTTGTATCAAAATGAAGCAGTTAAAAACATGTCCTTCCCACAAAGTCATCTGAGTATAATTATTATAATAAAGTAAAGAATCTTTTTCTATTTTCCTAGAACCAGAACCACCATCCAATTCAGGGTACCTGGCGAAGATTTAATGAACTAACTATGCAATGTATAAAAACATGTCCAAGTGATGTCAATGTTTACCAAAATTACCTGCTCCTTCGTGTAGTGATTACGTTATGTTGGGTAGGTACCTACTTAAATGGTGGTCATAGTCAATGACTGCCCCGTAAGCTTTGACAGTTGAACCAAATTAACGTCTGCATTGACTGGTTAGCCCCCCCCCCCCCCCCAGGCATTGTATGTGTCAGATTATCGGTAACAAGTTCCGACTCGGCAATAGCCAGATTTTGGGCTTGTTTAAAAGTATACATAGCAGCCGCCGTGGTGGTTTTACAAAGTTGTATATTTAGCATTTTTTAATTGCAAAACCTGTTGGAACCTGGGGGGAGGTAATTGTCAATTTGTTGTACACGCGCTACATGGTCCCGTGGCGCAATTTACACATTGTTTCTAACGGATATTACTCGGGGTGAGCGCGGGGTGACCGCGCTACTTTTATAACACACGTCAGTTTTTTATTAAAACGTGATGTGCTTGTTTTTAAAATATTTTTATTACTTATTGAGCAGACATTTTGAAGTCTACCTCCTACACATCGTATAGTTAGTAGTCTATTTAAACAAAATACAACGCTATTGTAATAATTATGTTCTACGCCCACCGGGGTATAGGAACCTTGTGGGAGTATTTAGTAATATCAGTTACATTACCTACATGGCAGAGGGTTACAGAAAAAATCTGTGTCCAAGTGAATATTTTGAATTTTCTTTTAGTTTTATTTTTGCTATGCTATGTTAAAAAAAGATAGTTGATATTTCTTTAGCCTTAAACCTGCAACTTCAGCCTTTAAAAAGAAAAACGCATAATAATTTGCAAACCACTGAAACAAATAAGTTTTTACATTTTGGTAAGATTGAGGATTTTGTTTGCGATCAAGTAAATCATAATAGAGTGAAACGTAAACGAGTGGGCCACCCCTATCTGCTGCTCAAATAAACTCAAGGAAAGCTTACTTTTATGGTGTTTGTGTAAATAAAACGTGTTGCCTTCGACTGCTACAGTTGTAACAGTACACGAGTGAGAGAATAAAACGATTTATTATCAACTTTAATGCATTACTTATTACCTATTTAATTGTAACGATACCTATGCATACAATTGTGTACAAAGTGTTTTTCTTACAAAATGTTTGTTCGGTATCTGAAAGCTCGTGCTCCTGCCGCGGGCTGCACATCAAAGCCGCGCGTCTGGCTCTTTACACGCGTTTTGTTGCCCATTACGACGCAACAGGCTCGATTTTATTCTCATCTCATCCCATTGTCGCCTAATGCTCGACAAATATCGAGGTAGCTTCTTCCCGCTTCTTTGTTGGATTCATACACTTTGTAACTAAAGCGCCAATTATTGTTGTAATAAAAATTCTATTTATGTTTACGTTCACATTTGTGTTAATGAGCGTCCATAATTGAAGTTGACGGCTGAAACAATGAACTCAGTACTTGCGCGACAAAAACAGCCGATTATCCATCGATTATAACAGTCGATATCAAACTGTATTCAACTAACTATTTGTTAAATACCTTAACAGAATGTCTATTCTGTTACAATCTCCATCGGTGAACACCTAGGTGAAGTGAGGTGTCATCCGTCCGTCTGCTTTGTCAATCCCTAACATCGGGACCGTGATCAGGACGACAGCTCACTTCACCTAGGTGTAAAAATATTTTTATTGTGTAGCTAGACAGCAGTTATTATTAAAAAATATCATTTGTACCATAGGGATAAAGTTAAACTCTTTAAAAAAGAATTACATACCGTTCTGTTAGTTAGTTACTTCTGTAAGTACCCATATTCACATAGAAACCGACAATTTTATCCTTGAAGAACTACCCTTCACCGAGGAAGACTGTAAAAGATTAGCACCGCTGTTCGATATTCATAAACGATTTATTTTTTGTTAAATGTTCAACTGCCCAATATCCAATGTAACTAAAAAAATATGATTAATAGGGTATTTTACTCTATACTAGAAAAAATCTATAAATATGTTATTGAGACAGTATAAGCAAAAAGCAGTCGGAAAATGTAAGTTTTAGTTCATAAAATAACAAAACAAATTTTTAAATTCAATTTAAAGTTTTCAGTATTTTTAATCTGTTATAAAACACCGTGAAATAGTAGCGGCCATGTTATTACGCCGTACGGCTGTGTAAACAGAAAATTGACAACCGATTGGCGTAATATAGGCTTTGTACTTTTATTATTTTCGTAACCAACGTAATTTTTTCATTATTACACCTATTACAAAACATGCTTTTAATTATTTTTAAATGATATACAATCATCATATTTAATATGAGCTCATTTGATACAAAACGAACTGACGTCATTTACGCTGAGCAATATGGCGTCCAGTAAGAGGCGATATCGTCGAACTACGCGCGGAATTTGAAAATTTAAAATTTAGATGCATTTTTATGGCACTTATTGATTGAATAAAAATTTAGTGTTTTTTTTGGTAGCATAATAGCACTACAGAATTTCATTGAGACACTTTTCAAAAATGGGTGTAATACCCTATTGATGATGAATTGATGTCTGCTGTTCCACTACTCGTATTTGCATTACCTACTTAAAATTACAAGTCGCTAACCCTTGTTTTAATGAATTAAGTTATCACAACGGTGATGCTACATTAGTAAAGTTTACTTTACTTACTTGCTTTAATAAAGTTAATTTTTAAATTCTGTTTTGTCAAGGAAAGGGGATGACGTGTAACCCTGCCTAGCCTTTTCCTATGTTGGGGTCAGCTTCCAGTCTAACTGGATGCAGCTGGTGTTTTACATGGAGCGACTGCCTATCGGACCTCCACAACCCAGTTACTGGGTAACATGATACCCATTGGTAAGACTAATTGTCAGACTGTCTGACTTCTGACTACCCATAACGGCTGCCAAAGATCTACAAATGACAGCCAGGACCAACGGCTTTACGTGCATTCCAGACACGGAGTGAACTCGGTATGAAATGGATGGTCACCCGTCCACAGACTGACCGCAGCAAGAGTAGCTTAACCTTTGAACGACCTATATGTACGACTATAACTTAGCCACGAGCTCCTCCACGTCATGCCATGTTACTGCAACAATATTTTTTTACATTAAAACTTATGAGGTAGGACCTAATATAGTCTCGAGGAGCTTTATGTCGTTTCTCCACACAGCGGAGAGATTATGGCCGCGACTCTCTCAGCGCCTAACGAATTGACAGGAGATGACGAGAGAATTTCAGTAAAGTTTCTGTCTACAAAACAATGAGAAACAAAAATATTTGCTTTGATTTAATATGCGCAAACAGTCGGGAGCATCCGCGATCATTCGCTACGAGGCGAAACTTTACGAGCACAATCTAATAGCTCTGAGATACCTTTTGTTGGTCCGTCCGTGCTTGCAAATGAATGCGAGAAAATTCTATAGATCCACTCACAATGGATTTCAGCAGATTTCAATGTTTCCACGGAGCGCCTGAGCCCACACGAGCCTGGTTGTTAGCTAGTATTTTGCTCTTTGTTCTATATTTTCAACCGACTCCAAAAAAAGAAGGAGGTTCTCAATTCGTCTGTATGTTGTTTTTTTTTGTATATTTGTTACGCGATTTCTCCGGCAAATGTGAATCGATTTTTTTATGGAAAATTGATATGGGACCACCCCTGAGGTATACCCTATACCTCAGGGGTGGTCCCATATAAATTTTATCAAAACTGATAAAGCACTTAATGAAAAATCAATAAATCCCAAAAAAAAAACTACATAGACGACGTTTTAACAGTTTCTTCAATATTTGGAGTACTTCAGTTTTAATTGTGTTGCCGGTTCTTAATGTATTTGGATGATAAGACGGTACTAAAAAGTGATAAATAAAAAGCTTTTTTACAAAAATGACAAGAAAACACTAAACATGAAAAAAGTTTATTTACAAAAAAGACAACCGCCTTCTAAATCTAAAAAGTGATAAATAACTTTAGCACAGTACACACATGACTTTAGATTTGGAAGTCGGTGGCAATTAAAGATAACAAACAGAACAAAGCCACCGAGTTCCAAATTTAAAGTCATATGTGTAATGTGCTAAAGTTATTTGTCACTTTTTAGATTTTGAAGGCGGTTGTCTTTTTTGTAAATAAACTTTTTTCATGTTTAGTGTTTTCTTGTATTTGTAGCTGTGCCCGCGGCTTCACTCGCGTGACCGTGCGGTGTAAACGGTATTCTTTGGGCATTAATTTATGCGAATTTCAAATCATACTTATATGTACGAAAATAATACTTAATCAAAGTCAAAGTCAAAGCATTTATTTCAATTAAACCATTTACAGGCACTTTTGAATTGTCAAGGAGTCGGTCAGTTAGTCAGAGAGTTGAAGCTAGTTGCTCGTTCCAAAACGTAGGTAGGTCTCTATGGAGAAGAACGAGCAAGAAACTCCACGGACACTCTTTTAAATCAAGTTTTTACAAAGTCTGGTTACATGATTCTTGTTGCTTCTATATGTGAAAACTAAGAAGGTAATCTAACAATACAAAACACAAAAAAAGAAGCAAGATAAAGTGGCATCTAATCCATGGCAGATAAGAGCTGACCAATCTCTACTGACAGCGCCCGTTCACGAACATGACGCGTTAATCAGCACCATTCAGCTCAACCATTTTTAAGGGAGCCGAATGATCCAACACACGCGCCACCATCAGCGAGACATTTGAGCGAGCATGACAATACTCCCAACCGCCATGTTAATTTTTGTCAAACATAAAGGTACTAATATACTTAGTAAATGGCTCCATGGTATTCACATTTACAAAATTGAAATAATGCTGCTAAATTATACAAAAGTACGGTTTCCAATGTATATTATGTTATCATATGAAGTTTGATAAGTTAATAATTTAAAAATATCTATATATAAGAAATAACGATACTCGTTACTCATGTCAATAGAAAAAGGGGTAAGAAACATCCTTTTCTTCCAATTTGGAAATTCCCTAAACTGGCTGTGGAGCAGGACCAGCATTCAGCCAAGCATTTTTATCATTGATGTAATCTTCTAACTTATAATATGCTTGTCTACATAGTGTGCGTTTAATACATGTTTTAAATTGTTTTTCATTCAATTGTAGAATATCAAGTGGTATTTTATTATAGCATTTTACACAGTACCCCATAAAAGAAGTATGTACTTTTGACAATCTGAAGCTTGGCTGATCTAATTTGTTCCTATTTCTAGTATAAACATTATGTCTGTCACCTATTTTATTAAAAAGATGAAGATTTTTTCGAACATGCATAATGTTTTCATATATATATTGACAAGGTACCGTCATGATGTTAATCTGTTTAAACAATTCTCTTAGAGATTCGCGTTTGCGGAGACTATAGATTGCCCTGACAGCCCGCTTTTGCAAAATAAAAATAGAATCCATATCTGCAGCCCGTCCCCATAGCAAAATACCGTAAGACATGATACTATGAAAATAGCTAAAATATACTAGCCTAACGGTATCCACGTCTGTCAAATGCCGGATCTTTCTGACAGCGTAAGCGGCTGAACTTAACCGCCCTGCAAGAGATGTTAAGTGAGGACCCCACTGTAGCTTGGAATCAAGCGTAATCCCTAGGAAAACAGTCCTTTCGACGAATTCAAGTATGTCCTTATTCAATACAACGTTATATTCATTACTCTTAACATTCGGCAAAGCGAATCTTATGCATTTAGTTTTCTTCTCATTTAATACTAAATTATTTACAGTAAACCAATTATGAATTTTAAGCATGGCGTCATTTACGTCGTCAAGGTGCTGTGCCCGTCTATTTACTCTAAAAATCAATGAAGTATCATCAGCAAATAACACCATTTGTGGTTGATTTTTCAGTAAATGAGGTAAATCGTTTATATAAACTAAAAAGAGGAACGGACCCAATATGGACCCCGCGGTACCCCCATTTTTACTTTTAAGCCCGATGAATTAACACCATTTATTTGAACTTGCTGCAGTCTATCACTTAAATATGATTTTACTAAGCTAAGCGCTTATTGACCCAGTCCGTAATGCTCAAGCTTTAAGAGCAGTGTTTCGTGATTTACACAATCAAATGCTTTGGAGAGGTCGCAAAAAATGCCAATAGCATCTTGCGAATCCTCCCATGCCTTAAAGATATGCTTAATTAAGGTGACACCGGCGTCAGTAGTACAACGCCCTCTGGTGAAACCATACTGTTGGTCATGTAAGATGTTGTTACAATTAAAATGACTGAGCATTTGGTTAAGCATTACTTTTTCAAACACTTTGCTGAAAACCGGCAAAACTGAAACGGGTCTATAATTATTCGTGTCCTTGCAATCGCCGGATTTAAAAAGTGGTATAATTTTGCTGTACTTCATTAAATCCGGGAAAACCCCTTGGTCTACACACAAATTAAAAATGAAAGCTAAATAGGGTACCACTGTCTCAATAACCGATTTACAAACATTAGTAGACATCCCCCATAAATCTTCAGTAGCCTTGATCTTGAGTTGTTTAAAAGTCTTTATAACAATATTGCAGGGTTTATATGTTTAAATTTAAATTCCGTGGGTCAGGCTGGAACATTCGAACTTAATAAATTATAAGCACGTGACGGCGAGGAATCTAAAGTTTCAGTAGTTTTAATAGGAACATTGGTAAAGAATGATGCAAATTCCTGCGCAACTTCTATATTAGTACTTATGAGACCACTGGAAGTCTCCAGAGTGTAGTCAGTATTATGTCTTTTGTTCCTATTTGTTTCATTATTAATAATTTTCCAAACAGTCTTAATTTTATCATCAGCTGATTTTACTTTGTTGCTAATGTATAACGCTTTAGCTGCCTTACAAGCATTTTTAAAAGTTTTAGAATAAATAGTAACATACTTATTAAAAGTGTCAGTGTTAATATAAGGCTTAAGGCCATACAGCTCAAAAAGTCTTTCCCTACTTTACCTGATGCCTTTAGTTGCCCAGTCACTGAATAAAAACTTAGGGCAAATTGTTTTAGTTTTTTTCTTAAAAATATTCTGAAACTCAGTTTGCACAACTGAGAAGAATTCTTTATATAAAATATTACCATTATTCATACTAAGGTCCTGAACGGGTAACTTACTTATTAAAGTCTTTTTAAATTTATCTAAATTACCAGATGTTATTGGTCTTGACTGTATCTGTATTTTTTGCAAGGGTGTGTTGGACTCAAAAGCAACGGTTTGACCGCTGTGATCAGAAGGGAGATAATTTACAATAGCTTTATCTAAATAGTTGCAGCTACAAAAAACATTATCGATACAAGTAGCAGTGGTCGTAGTTATTCGTGTTGGTTCTAAAAACACATTTGACAAATTAAAGGATTTAAAGAGACTTATAAATCTACTGCTACTTGAATTATTTTCTAAAATATTAATATTAAAGTCTCCGCAAATTATTATTGATTTATTACCCGTTACAAGCTTAGTCAAAACATTCTCCATTATAGACTCAAATAAAGAGTAGTTTTGATGATTCGGGGGTCTGTAAACGCACACTATGACATGCTTATCTAGCTCAACACAGGACAGTTCAATAATATGTTCAACTGATAGTGCACCGATGTCTCTGCGAGACTTAAATTTAATATTATTTTTTATTATAATTAGTGAACCACCACGCAGCATAGATTTCCGATTAATACAACTGCCCACAGTATAATTTTCATAATTAATTAACATTTCATAAGGTTTCAACCAATGTTCAGTAAAACAAATAATGTCGAACATTGTCTTTTCTAAAAACAATTCAATTTCTAATTGCTTGGAAGAAAAACCTTGAATATTTTGATGAAATAATTTCAAGGAATGTTGCTTAGCCCTTTTTTTTAAATTCTCTGCCTCTGCATGATTGCTAGAAGATACCTTGTTATTACTAAGTTGAACTATATTGATACTGGTACCTTCTGTTGTCTTACTTACTAGTTTAAACTACTTGAGCTTACCACCTTAACATTAGTATTATTACTAACCATGGTGCTAGTTATAGAACACTTCGACATACTAATTATGTCTGAGCTAATATTAAAAGCTAATAGCCATGCTATCTGACGTCTAAACCTAATGGGCAGATACGCTGTATCTCTAGTCGATTTCAATTTTTCAATGAAACTGTTGGTGTCAAAAAACATAAGCTTGTCACTATAGTGACTAGTTAATATATGCATATGATTATTAAGCTTATGTATGTTATTATTTGTCCTATTTGATAGGTGCTCAAAGTACGGAAAAGCGCAAAATATTATTTTTTGACAATTAATGTTCAATAGTTCAGTGACACTGTCAGTTATATCATCAAATTTTAACCTTCGACCTACACATATAGTAATAATTGTATTAGGATCATATTCCTGTCTAGTAACTGAAGATACTATTTCTTTATATGAATGCCCAGGCGTGCAATAATTCAATACAGAATGACTCAGGTTGTTATTTAATAATCTACCTAACCCTCTCCCTAAACTATCTGAAAACAAAATAGGACAATAACAATCTTTATTATAAACATTATTGCAAATGAGAAAACTGTTGTCTGACTGTGACTGTACAACAGAAGGTAATCTACTTTCAGTTGGCACCCGTTCATATAAACTGAAACTTGTTGTGATCAAAGGAAAATAATATAATTAACAATTACTCTTTGGTCTGTAGAAGAAAATCGTGCGTGTTACAGTAGAAACTAGAAAATCTTTTTATGATCATACTAGCGACCTGACCCAGCGTTGCATATAGCCTTCCTCGGTAAATGGACTATCCAACACAAAAATAATTTTTCAATTCGAACCAGTAGATCCTGAGATTAGCGCGTTCAACCAAACAAACAAACTCGTCAGCTTTATGAGTATAGATTTCAGCCTGTGATGTAGTGCCCACTTACAAAAGTTACGAGGCGATCCTGAAAACCAACCTTAAAGGCTGCGCTCGTACTTGAACATAAGCCTTTACTCAACCGACATTCCTGGTTGTAAACTGTAGCAGGTAGCCTGTGTGGAACAGTAAAAGCTTATCATAGTCAACTCGGTTTCATATTCTAATGTAATATATTTATTATACGAACGTAAGGTCCGTCCGACGTAAAGAATAGCACCATCCCATATCATCCCGTGGGTGTCGTAAGAGGCGACTAAGGGACATACCAGAGAATGGGCAGCAGCGTTCTCTGTACCTTAGTAACAACCATACTGCGATCGCCAACCCGCCTGCCAAGCGTGGCGATTATGGCAAAACCCCTTCCTTGCGGAGGTCTATGTCCAGCAGTGAATGAGTCCTCAAATGATGATATTTATAATCCTTGGTCATCATCATTGAAGCTAGGTACTGTATCTTGTTTATGGTCGTGCTACCGCTATGTTTAATACTAGTAATCTATACTAATACTAGCTGACCCGACAGACGTTGTCCTGTCCCGATCTACCGAACATTTGGATGGGGGATGAAAAGGGGGGGAAAAAGGGGGATGAAAAATAGATGTTGGCCGATTCTCAGACCTACCCAATATGTACACAAAATTTCATCAGAATCGGTCAAGCCGTTTCGGAGGAGTACGGGAACGAAAACTGTGACACGAGAATTTTATAAATACTAATATTATAAAGCTGAAGAGTTTGTTTGTTTGGTTGAACGCGCTAATCTCAGGATCTACTGGTTCGAATAGAAAAAATATTTTTGTGTTGGATAGTCCATTTATCGAGGAAGGCTATAGGCCCAGGCGAAGCCGGGTTGGGTTGCTAGTCTAGTATATATTTGATGACAATACTCCCTAACATCGTCTAAAAAAACATAACTATTTATAAATGTATTACTGCTTATATTGTTGATACCTACAAACCCAATACCATCCCGCTAAAGAAAAAAACTTGTCAAGTGCAAGTCGGACTCGCGCACGTAGGGTTCCGTACCATTCATACCATCTATACAACATTAGATATCGATCAAAAAAACGGCAAAAAATATTTTTTATTTTATTAACCTTAAATATTTATTTTATTCTGTTTTTAATATTTGTTGTTGTAGCGGCATCAGAAATACCTACATCATCTGTCAAAATTTCAACTGTCTAGCTTTCACAGTTCTTGAGATACAGCCTGGTGACAGACAGCCAGACAGACAGACAGACGGACAGTGTCTTAGTAATAGGGTCCCGTTTTTACCCTTTCGGTACGGAACCCTAAAAAGAAAAAAGCTTAATATGATGATACTTTGAAAAATAAATGCAAAGTTTGTTAAGTAACCACTCTACTTCCAGCGAACGAAATAATAATAACGAGCGCCACTGAATGTTTGTGTAACTTGTGTTAAATATAACAAACAAAGAAATAAATTCGCTTATTATTATTCGCTTATTATTATTCGCTTATTATTATTCGCTTATTATTATTCGCTTATTATTATTCGCTTATTATTATTCGCTTATTATTATTAAATTATTAACGTAGCGTTACGGACGCTGTGCTCTCGTTGTTTGCTTACATACGTTGTACATTCCTCACTCGAACACATCATGGATTGATTTCCAACGAGTGATATGACGGCCTAAAATTTAACGTTTTTATTACATTTTAGCATCGATCACTAGTTCTTTTATTAGTGATCGATGCGTTTTAGCCTATCCGCGCACTGCGAATTTTAATCATTGCGATTTTAAAAATGCGAAATGAAATCGATTGAAATAAAGGGAAAATCGCAAACGATTTATTTTCGCAGTGCGCGGATTGTAGTACCTACATTTTTGTTGTTCACAGATTGACGATTATTATTCGCAACGATTAAAATTCGCAGTGCGCGCATAGCTTTACTTTGACCCTTCAATGATGAAAAGACTCTTGATAAACTAAAACTTTGCTTCTACAGCCTGAAACTAATTGATCATTCAATATAATAATAATATGTGGGGACATTTTCACACACGGCCATCTGACCCCAAACTAGGGAGACCCTGTACTATGGGTGTCAGACAGCTGATAGACATACACAAATACATTTTTTTTTGTTTTGTAAATACATACATATATAGATAAACAACACCCAGACACAAGTGCTCATCACACAAATGTTTACCCTCGGCGGGAATCGAACCCGCAACACGCTGCGCAGCAGTCGATCGCTCAGCCACTGCGCCAACCGTGTCGTCGATTATTATTAATATTAATTGTAGTCTCTCCCTTTTTCTTCCTATTTTTAGATATCTTTGCATGTTACTCTGTTATTAACGGATAGTTTCCTGGTTGTCCTCAGAAGGTCAGGTGGATGGCGGCGGGGGGCCCGGAGGCACGGAGGTCGATGAGGAAGACATCCCGGGATGGTGGGGCAACTGCGTCAGCACATGCCCCCCTCCCGTGCAGGAACTCTGCACATCCAACCGATTTGACAACCTACACGTAAGTCATTCACAGCTTGATGTTATGATGCGACGATATGGACGCGTCTCCGCAAATATATTATTTATAGATTTAAGAGTGTAGCGCTGACGTTGTGAAGGTAAAATAATACTCCACATGTTGATAGGTCCGATGTATAAAGTAGAATGTCCATTTACAAAAATATGTACAGAACTTAAAGCTACACAATATGTTACAAGTAGTTGGCTTATTAATAATTTACCACGAAACAAATCGACCAATAGGATTCCAGTTGGGATCTTACTAAATAACATGTATTGAATTATAGTACCTAAATAATCAGTGAGGGGGCGTCTCAGGCGTCGTTCATCTCAGTCCATCAGATCAGATCGCTCGCAAAACTCGCGGTGAGTGCGCTTACATAATATCGCCGCGCCGCGCGAGACCTCTTCACCTCAGTGAAGCGGTCGCCGCGTCAGCGGACGAATGTAAATCTAATTTATGTATTGCAGCTACAAGAGTATTCAACTATTATCTGGCACCGTAGTATCTAGGTACATGCTAGCAGTGCCGCCAACCACTGACGATGCCGCAGAGCCACGTTTGTAAAACGACAAAGAAAACAGATTCTTTGTATTACATGCAATGAAACTTGAACTTCAAAATGAACGATGCCGTAAAGTTCACAAACCTTCACTTTGTAACGAGGATAGCGTCCCACATCCCGGTCCTTTCAACCCGGGGCGCGATGGCGTGGCAGTCCACGTGTTAACAAAGGCTTTGTCGACAAAATTACATTCTATCTAACCATTGTAATGCTGCGGGAACACCACCCGATGGCCGCGCATCCGGTGCGATATGATTACCGACGTACAGAGTGCTCCGATCAACTACATATCATATGACATATTCGCCTCCTAACAATAGGGTATTACACCCATTTTTGAAAAGTGTCTCAATGAAATTCTGTAGTGCTAATATGCCACCAATAAAAACACAATATTTGTATTCAATCGATAAGTGCCATAAAAATGCATCTAAATTTTCAATTTTCAAATTTCGCGCGTAGTTTGACGAAAACGCCTCTTACTGGACGCCATATTGCTCAGCGTAAATGACGTCAGTTCGTTTTGTATCAAATGAGCTCATATTAAATATGATAATTGTATATCATTTAAAAATAATTAAAAGCATATTTTGTAATAGGTGTAATAATGAAAAAATTACGTTGGTTACGAAAAGAATAAAAGTACAAAGCCTATATTACGCCAATCGGTTGACAATTTTTTGTTTACACAGCCGTATGGCGTAATAACATGGCCGCTACTATTTCACGGTGTTTTATAACAGATTAAAAATACTAAAAACTTTGAATTGAATTTAAAAATTTGTTTTGTTATTTTATGAACTAAAACTTACATTTTCCGACTGCTTAATGCCTAAACTGTCTCAATAACATATTTATAGATTTTTTCTCGTATAGAGTAAAATACCCTATTATCCGCTCACCAAATTCTAACTTGATAAATACGAACAGGATTGGCTACCCGTGTTTCATCATTGATAATGATATTCTCACTTTAGACTATCGTTTTAATACAAATATCCGCTTTCACAATTACGTACACGTATATCATTTCAAATTCTCGCACAATTTTTATTTGTAATATAACGATGAACTATAAAATGTTTAACGTTTTTTGTATCAAAGTCAAAGTCAAATCATTTATTTCAATTAGACCATTATAGGCACTTTTGAACGTCACATTGTAAAATTGGAATCTAGTTGCCCATTCCAAATGGTAGTTTCGTATGGAGAAGAATGGGCAAGAAACTCCATACATACTCTTTTAAAAAGAATATTGTTTACAATTTGCATTTACAAGAATTATAATATATTCTGTTACGTGAATACGATGTACCTTATATAAAAATCATATATTATAGTATGTACAAAGCATTACAAGTTAAGAAATGACAGCAAATAATGTACAGACACATAGTGTTCACATAATTACAATTGATAATACAGTAGACGACCACTCCGAATCCAACAAACAATGAATAGTAGTATGATGAGATGATCCCATTTACGACGTATATTTTCATCAGCGTATTACTTACAATCCATCAACATATGTCGATGAACACAGAAACGTTAACAAATATAAATCCAGTGAAGACACATGATACACGCCAGTCGCCAGTCGTATGCCGCAGGGAGGTCAAATGCGGAGCAACTTGAAGTACATACGAGGGTAATGTTCAGAATTCTCCGGACACAAGTTCGAATGTCAATGCTAATAAATAAACACATGGAACTAGTTAATAGAGAGAGCAGTTGCCGTCCGTTAGTCCAAACTGCAGTAAAATTACGTTAAGCTAACCGGGTTATTTAGTCGTACAGGTAATACTGGCCAAATACGATGATCTAATCAAACACATTGTGTAAAAAGGCAATGGTATATTGATGTTGCACGCGTATCACGGATTATTGAAGACGTTTCTATACCGGAATTATAGCGCGACATGTTAAACGTGGTAGTGCCAGACGCCAAAGACGTGACTGCTATATAAGTATACCCACACCCAGAAGGCGCGCTCGCTAAATCCGATCCAGCCTGTCCCTTTGCTGTCCTCTCCCAGCGACGCCCTAAGCCTAGGCTCGAGACACTCCACAGGGGGTGCCCTTAGCGTGTAGTCGCTTAGTTTGTAAGCTATTTTGCCCTGGCTGGAGGCTCTAAAAATAATAATTTTTAAAGCACCACAGGAAAGTCCGGTTAAGCAGCCGACAACATCCTAGGTTGACCTGCGAGGTGCCAATCCGAAAAAAAAAAAAAAAAAAAAAAGGCGCTCTCGCTCAGCAGTTAGAAGTAGATGTGACAATTCGGTCATAACACATCAAAATTAACCGGTGTAGGATGGGAGCTGGGATACATTGTTAGTGAGATAATAACAGGTGAACTGATACTAGAAATCTTGCAAACGCCGAGGCCTCTCATGTTAATGGAAAGAGGATCTTGGGACCAAGCTCGGAAATCCAAGGCTACCTTTAAATTAAAATAAATATATAATTTGGCCGGATAATTTGACCCATTTTGTCTTAAATCTGAGTGTGTATCTGTATCTACTTTATTTCTGTAAATCCATACTATCCATACTATTAATATTATAAATGCGAAAGTAACTCTGTCTGTTACGTTTTCACGATGAAACGGCTGAACTGATTTTGATGAAATTTGGTATGACGATAGCTTGAACTCTGGAAAAGGATATGGGCTACTTTTTAATTCGCGACTTTGTCTGCATTCACGCGGACGAAGTCGTGGGTAAAAGCTAGTATTTAATACATTTTTAAGTGGAAAGCCCACATAACAAATGTCTCCATAATTATTGTTGTAAAGTGGAAGTGGAAAGTACAAATAAATGACTAGCTGACCCGACAGCCGTTTTTTTGTCCCTTCTCACCGTTTTAACTTTCCCTGGACTTATTTCAAGACCAAAATTAGCCAAATCGGTCCAGCCGTTCTAGAGTTGTAGCGAGACTAACGAACAACGATTTATTTTTATTATATAGATATGACCAGTTATAACAGACAAGAGTTGAATGGACAAAAAAAACACATTGTAAATTATTGGAATATCAATACTCGGGAATAATAAAAAGGTTTCATGTTTCATCCTATCACCTGAGATCGCTGAGTTGACACTTAGCTTGTTTTGTTTCAACATTCTTGTTTCCAGTTTTGTTACAAAAAGCATTTCTTGTCTACAAAGCACACTACGGACGGAGTTTCCATCGCGATTCTATTTACAATTCAACAGGAAACAACTCGCACTGACTTCAACTGAAGATCGTACAGAATTCTCATAAATCCTCCTCTTACTGACCTCCCTGAAAAAAGAATTTAACAGGCCATAACTTCAGTTCTAGTAACTTTACTACTATAATAACTCCACCTGCTGTACTTTCGCCTCTCTTAAACATGTTTCTTATGTGGATAAAGCTGTGTGCACACCGCGCGGGACTGGTCGGCGTCGCTGGTCGGTCACTACCATTTGATCGTCGTGGTTCATGTGTTAAGCGACTTCAAAAATGGAGGAGGTTCTCGATTCCTCGGAAACTTTATTTGGAACGAAGTTCCTTATCGCGGCTTACGGGTAGTGCGAATTAGTAGAAATCGTCACGTAACGAAATGCGTGTGTGTATGTGTGCGTGTATCGAGCCTACTGCAAACAAACGAGCACACGAGCAGGCGAGTGCTGCCCTCGCTATGTAATATGTATAGGTATATAAATGTATTATTATTGTTCCCATGTCCTATAGACACATAATTTACATTTTTAAATATTGATAAAAAAATACATTTAAAAATATAAAATTAAGTAGCGCGTCGGAATCGGGAACAGGGTCCAAGCTACCGGCGGTCAGGGCTCCAAAGAGAGAAACCTCCTGACAATGCGGGCCCTGTCCAGAAGTACTGACTTCTAAATCAAGTCCTTGATCCAGCCGCCTTACGAGAGCCTCCTTAGATGTTGGTCGAGGCAAGAGCCTCGAGAGAGATTGCCAAGAGGCACTTGAGCCATTGGCTGTGACAACTATCGGCACAATGATCGCTGAGTCCACATCCCACATGTGGACAACATCGCGGGATAAGTCAAGATATATTATCTGCTTGTCTTCCTCGGTCTTCACGAGGCTCACATCATGTGGAACTGCTATGTCAATGATCATTGCGCGCTTCTCCAATCATGCTTATGTGACATTGCCATTTTCAAGAACTGGATCGGGCACATACCTGTAGTATGACGTACTTCTGATTCCACTAGGTTGTATTTCAGAGCAAGCTGCTGATGGATAATCCTGGCCACAAGGTTGTGCCTATGCAAGTACTCTCGTTAGCAAGACGAATTTCTTTCGTTACGGGGGTCACCCGCCCGCACAAGTTTTTTTTTTTTACTTTAATTGAAAACGCCTTTTTTATTAAAAGGGTAGACTTCACAGATGGTCCCATATAAATTTTACTTATCGAAATTGATTCAGAGCTTTTGGAAAAAACCGACATAAAGTAAAAAAATATACCTAGATGATGTTTTAAGTTTCTCCAATCTTGTACTTCCAATCTCTGTTTTGACTGTGTTACCGTTTCTTAATAGATTTGGATGATAAGGTGGTGCTAAAAAGTAAAAAATTAAAAAGGTTTTTACAAAAAAAAAACCGCCTTCAAAAACTTATAACTTTAGCACAGAACACACATGACTTTTGTTTCGAAAGTCTGTGGCTTTGTTTTGTTTGTTGTTTTGTATTGCCACCAGTTTCCGAAACTAAAGTCATGTGACTGAAAAGACTTGTGCGTGTTGGCAAGCCAAGAATGTGATTCCTCGGCGCTAAAGCAGCCACTGCAAAGTAGGCTGTCTGTGTCGCATATATTTTCTGTAATTGTACCCATTATTATTCTGTCGTTAATTCTGTTTAGGTTAGGAAGTCGCTGGGATACTCGCGAGTAAACTGTCGGTGTAGCCATTTTACCTGTAACCGCAATCGTTTTGTGGCTCAGTTGATCGCTGGCGAATCCATATACGAAACCGTGAGGATGGTAAAGCGAGGAGTAGGTTCGCGCGTAACTCTGCCATTTTGGAACCTCTCTCGGCCAGTATATCAAAGGTCACAGGATCCCTAAGTAGTGACCTAGGAATCTTGTGACCTTTGATATTCTGGAGGATGAACTGACTGGTAACCCTACATATTGCCCTCCGGCAAGACGCGCAATGATTATCTTGTAGCTGATTGGTTTTCTGGAGCTTTAAGCACAGACCATTCGATGGCGTACTCATATATTCCACCTTACAGCTGCTACGGCTAGTAGTATAGTAGTAGATTGAGGAGCAGGCTAGGTTTTGGGATCTTTAGAGTTCAGTGAAGGTGCAGCCGTAGTAGGCAGTAACAAATCCGAGATCTTTGAGGATTTACTACTTGCTTATAAACTTTTGGCTTCTTTTGTGGTTTTGCTGTAATTTAATTGGGAGTATACGATTGAGAATCGCGTAAAATTCCTCTTTAGGAAATTGAATAATACTTCAGCACCAAATATGCGGCATTTAAACTTCAAACAGTTTACAACTAGAGTCAATCTGCCAGTATTATAAACTATCTACTAGTGATGGGCATCGTTTAATTTTGTTGTACTCAGATGATTGACGAGTGTCGGAAGTGTGAACAAGTTAAAAACATTTCGAAGCTTCATTAGTTCACTGTTTAGTATCAGGGCCGGTGTTGCGCGGTTTACGGCGCCGCTGTCTTCGCACATGTACACTCACGCACAACACTCAAACTATCAAGAACAAATCCCAATTTAACACTAGAACAACACTACACTTTAATGTCTGCGAGAGTTTCACGGACGATAAATTTCTTTTCGGGCCTCCGTTGACTTTCCGCGTAAATATTTATTTTAAATTAAATAAAGAGCACTTGTTACCCGCGGCTTCTGCTGCCGCCGGCTTATGACGAGCG
This sequence comes from Charanyca ferruginea, assembly GCA_947361185.1. Taxonomy (NCBI): domain Eukaryota; kingdom Metazoa; phylum Arthropoda; class Insecta; order Lepidoptera; family Noctuidae; genus Charanyca; species Charanyca ferruginea. The sequence continues at coordinate 472,546 of OX376055.1, read as the reverse complement.
CTACAGCGGATGCCATGACTCATCATAATATCTTCAACTTGTAGAAACTGTCCAGATGAGGAAAACCGCCGCCTTCTCAAAAGTAGCAAAGAATGTGTAATTAATAATAATGTTGTCGGTGAGATGTATTGAAAGAATGTGTAATTAATAATAATGTTGTCGGTGAGATGTATTGCACAGACATTAGCGTGAGTGATGGCGTTTTCTAAAAATATTCGCGCAATTTGAGTAATATATCATGACGTAACAGTGAAATGCGTAAACATTACGTTCTTATCTTTGTTCTACGTGGATTTTGTGAGTTTGAGACTGTAAAGTAGGTAATGTAATATTAGATGGTATTAGCGTCAATAATTAATCAGTAAAGCAGTTGTCAATGGAACATAATCATTGGCTCGTTTCAGCCCACTTCAACTCTGAATTGTACTTAGTCCTTAAAGTATTACCGAAATACCGTCTCTATTTATAAGACTTGTCAAAAAATAACACGTTGATTCTTTACCTGGGTGCTGAAGTAACTAAAATAATCCTTTACCAGACACACTGACAAACGAACAAATTCCGCTGTCTCTGATCCATGAAACACGTAATAATGGAGCAAGGCGCGGCATCAAACGTATCTTTTATGGCGCCTCCAAATCACGTTCAAGTGACTCGCACCGAAATAGACCGCCGCGCCGTCGTCACGCCGCAGTCACGCCGCGCCGTGATGTGACGTGGTTTCACGCGCGCTTTGACACCACTGCCGGCTGACGTCAATGAGTACCTAGAGTGCACAAAGTAACACATTGTTGTACAATCAATGTCCAAGAGTGAGTTATTTTATTGTTCATTGATTGATGCGCTTAAACCTAATATTTTCAGTAATGGGATTATTATAAAGCGATGAAGTAGCTTCCTATTGCTCAAAGATGTTTTTACATCCATTAAATATTATCCATAACCAACAAACATACATAAAAATAAATCTATTCTCTTTATAATAAACAGTTTAGATTATTGTAGCAAATAAAATAATAGTCTGGTAGCTAAAGTTACTAGGTAGTAAGGAACATTGTTTTATTCGGGAGTCTTTTCTTAAAATTCCAATTTACAATGATTTTAAGAAGTATTATTTCTTCTTTTGATCGCATCGTTTATTTTGAAGTATATTACGCTTAGCCGTAATGACAGTCCGGTATTTAAATAAACCTTTTGAGTTGTTTGTAGCTAGCTGTCATTCTCAGATATCTATGCGTCTCAATATAACGTTTAAAGTAAAGACCAAAATTGGTTATTTCCGAGTCATTTGCTCCAACCAGAGATGAGAAGTAATTGTCTCCCTTAATAGCAAGATAATAAACGGTCGGTAGTAACTGGTTTATTGAAACGGACTGCAAGAAGGCTGTAACAAGTCACTTGTGCGTTGAAGTAACGTTATTACATTTTAGTACAAAAATACAATCTCGGTGCAGTGTTTTTAAAATTGCCGCTAGTCTTACATCTGTGCGAGCCCTTTAATATTAACGTTATATTTTGTTTCAAGGTTACAACTTTAGTTTAATGGCGTTTTACAAAACATAACCAAAAATAGGCTTTAAAGTTTTTGGTTCTGTACACACTTGATCTGTATTTTGTTGTAAGTACCGCCCCCTGCATTCGCAACAAATACTTTTGGTAAAGTCGTGTAGAGTAATTATTATTGTTCTCATTTAGAGGTCTCGATATAAATATTTTTATGTTTATGTGAAAAAGACTCATTAAAAGTCATAGAAGAAAAGTGTGTTGTTTACGTGGTTGTCAGTGTTGTACAAATAGCCCTGTGTGAAAGAGATGGATGTTTACGTGTGAGTGAGACAGATGACGTATTTAATAAAAGATTTGGTCAAAGAGATTTTGAGATTCTAGATAGATTATAGAGGTTTTCAGGAATGTCATAGAAAACTGTGACCCCATGTCACAATGGGCACAGTTTTAAATACTTTCCCGTGGCGCCATGCCAGGCCAAACGTCATATAGCAGTGGCAAAGCAGTTCCAGCAGCTATGTTCAGTAGAACAACAATATCAATCATCTAAATCAATTATTTATTTTTCAACACACTTGCTCATAAAATGGCTCTAATTTCACCGCAATTAGGCACATAATGACACCTGTAATCAAACTGTGACTTTTTCATTGCTATTATTCACAAGTGAGTTACAGGGTTTTTTTTTTATTTTATTATTTGAATTGCTTTGTTCTTAAAAAAGTTTCGATACAAAAAAGATCGTGTTCAATAGTACAAATAAATTAATGTACCTATTGCTTGCTCATTTCTTGCAACTTCGTGTTTAAATACATAATTTCAACTAGTACGTTTTTAATAAATAAAACTTTCACTCAAATATAACTTTTGTTTCCTCTGTGATAAAGACAACTTTGAATTCCCCATTTTGTACGTGGCTAGAACGCTATCCGCGAAAAGACAAAAATAAGAAACCTTATTCTTTTAGTCTATGGCCGATCGCCATTGTATGATGCGTGCGCATAGAACAACTGATTAAATTTTCCCGCAATTTCGTTTTTTTTTTCACAACTCGTTTTCACTGTTGAAAATGATTTTTTAGTATTATGTTCTTCACAAGTGTGTTGAAAAACGTCGTATGATACACGTGTGTATTGATGATTACCGTCCTCGGCTCTCTTAAGACCCTCTCCTAACGGCTCGGGTCTCAATGGCGCCTCAGCGGTAATCACCAACATTACACACTTGTACCATAATGTACTATTATCTTAAAATTTTATAGATTATAAAATACTTATGAAAGAGATTAGCAGTCACTTATCGCAATGCGCAACCTCCCAAAGTATTTTCCTTTTATCACACGGAGCTGTCATGCAGGCGATGTCGTGAAGCTGGATAAAACGCCTTTATAAAGCATCAACACGGAAAATTCAATGATTTTTGCTATAGGTTTTGCCTTTAGGTTTGTTACTCTACTTTAATCGACATTCACCAAATTTCTTCACATACCTCGAAGTCGTCCCTCCGAAGGTTTGCATTGTTACCTCGATATACCGTTAATGCCACTCTATATGCATGCAAGGATAGGAAAGTCTTACTATGTTGTAGGTATTCTGATACCCATACTAACACTGTGACATGTAACCAGCTTTTGTCTATAACTAAATCATATTATGAAGATACTTCAAGTGCAAACAAACATTAACAGCACAAATATAAAATAATATTTCATTCCAAAATCTGATCTAAAGTGAAATATGATTGTTCCAGCAGACTTGTCGAGCCGTAAGCTTTTAATGAAAAATATTTTGTTGACGTTCCCAATTGTTCGCGAGCTTGTTTGGGACAAACAGCCGGCACAAGTGACAGGCCGCAGCCGCCCGCCGCGTTCGGGACCAACTTTGTGTATCCGAATGTCTAATACGGATGACTGTTAAATCAATGCCAAATGTAGTTGTCACACACACCCTCATTTGGTCATTAGTTGACATGTTTCAGCATGCTCGCACACGCCACAGCACCACCGGGATCATCTCTCGCTATTTTGAACTCAATTTTCTTTGTGTTTTAGTACATTAGCAATTTATCAATGTAAACCGGCTCTGTCCCAATGCTTGGCAAAAGCCAGCCCCGACTCCTTCCAGGAACTCTTTTGCAGCGCTTCCTCTAATTAGTTTTCGTGGTATACATCCAAGTTACCTCACCAGCTCTTTCTGAGCCCATGTCGTCACTATGATATAAAAATAATATTACCGAATCAACAAAAGGAAGCTTTGAAACACGTCACTTACATTCGTCTTGTTAGGGTTCCGTACCTCAAAAGCAAAAAACGGAACCCTTATAGGGTCACTTTGTTGTCCGTCTGTCTGTCTGTCTGTCAAGACCCTTTATCTCGGGAACGCGTCGAGGTATCGAGTTGAAATTAAAACCATATACTCAAGTTTACAGTCCCTTGATGCTGTAAAAAAGTCAACCCTCTATGTTAACATGGAAAAAAGATACGGCCGTTTATGTCGCAAAAAACGCATTTATAATATTAAGTAGAATGAAGTATGGATTTGTATAGAAGTATGGATATGTATGTACCTACAAATATGTACGGAATCCTCGGTGGGCGAGTCCGACTCACACTTGTCCGGTTTTTTTTTTAATCCGGTGACTGAACGTAAAATACAAGAAATAGGACAACAATAACTGAACGCATGACCCACCGAACATCTTGAAAGTGTCTATAGTTATGTGCCTCTATGGGTGTAGGTCGTGAGCAGCCGAAGTCCGGGAGCGAATGGGTCCGTTAAACATCACTTATATTGAATCCCGATCGTAACCTTATTGTCACTCAATACGAGATCCGTTTCCGCGCATAAATTTAGGCACCCCCCTCTCCCGTCCCTACGAACTAACCCCCTCCCCTCGCTTCCTTACTGGAGCTACTTATCTATTTGTTTATCTACCTATCTACAAGGTGACAAGTTTGGCGATCCCTACTTACAAAGTTATCTATAATTTTCCCCGAAACAAATCTAATGACAAATTGATTACATTTTCTCAAGGAGCCAGAAATAAAGAGATGTAAAGGAATCCGTTTGTGTGTATTGTAGGAGCAAGGGAATTGGGTCATTGTGTCAGGACAAGCAGGTCGGACTTACAATGCCAGCCGAGCTCCGACACGAGTTCGATCTTTACAAAACACACACAATTACGTTTTTCATTCTATTTGGAAAGTAAAACGATCGATTATGTACCTAGTTTACTAGAAATCTCTATTTTCGCGTCTGCTCTCGAACAGCTCACATCGCTACCAAATAACAGTGCATAGGTATATACGCCGAGTGCACGCGGGTGAGGTGTCTCGTGAGCCCAGTGCGGCGCCGGCGTCTCACGGCGACCCCGGGGGGCTTACGGGAAGCCGCATCATGCAACGAAGAATATGTTCCATAAGCCCGCTTTGTGTACTCTTCAGTAACCGTTCTCTGGATACCAGGAGATTTGGACACGAAATATTAAATATTGTGACAAACCAGATCCTCTCCCGTATTTTGTACTTACTCTGTAAATTACACCTTAGTCAACACAATTTCATACATTTTTACATGCGCGAACTTTCCCCACTACAAAATATCTTGCCAACTTACACGCCGGTAACTGTACCGATCACGACACGCGTATACTTTAAGAGGCGTATTTAACACGGGCTTACATGCGGAACACGGTGTGTCCGGTGGTGTGCCTTCCATTAAAGCCGATAAACCCGGCTTGCTATAACGCGAGACGATAAAAACAAAATAGCTCCAAGTAGGTACTAAATCATCATCTCATAAGAATTCATAAGAATAAACATTTTAAACTCCGCGCGTAATCCAGCGCGCGTTCCGATGATTCCAAGATTTAAAAAAGAATTAACGGTTTTTATTCTCAAATCTATCGGGCTTGCCCCAACTTTATCCCTAGGCACGCCACTGTGTGTCAGAGCAGCAACACAACGGTACCACATGGTCGCGTATCACTACATGATATAAGGCGGTAGCATGTGACCGTAACGCCAAGAGCCGGGCCTCGTAGCACGGGTAGCACCCGCCACACTCACTTCACTCTGGCTGCATGCTACTATCGCGCCCGTCGTCACCGCACTAGCACCTACGAGTAAACCAGTAGGTACTTACACATGAGAGGCTTAGCATGAATTAAAAAGAGCCGTTTTAGTAGGTAACAGATATTTTATGGACTAATCTATATGACATCGTGTGACATACAGACATTCAATGTTATCAGACTTGCTACAACTTTATACTTCCCTATACTCGTAATAAAGACCTCAAACGGTCGTAATCGCAGCAAAATTACACGACAAAGTTGTTCAGCTCTTCTCGAACAAACTAGCTCCCCTTCGATCATATCACGGCTTGCAATCTTTTACAAGATTTTAGCGCGGAAGTGCGGAACACAGTCATTTCACAAGTTTACAACCTTGTCAAAGTAGGTACGGGAGGTAAGGCGAATGGATTTGGCGCGAGCACGCGGGGCGAGCTGACAGCCTGATCCTTAGCCGTCGATCAATGTTTTTTCATATTGTTTGGAAAATCCACGGATTTGGAGTAATGTTGGAAGGAAATAGGATCAGTGTCTACTCGGTGCTGAGAGACAAGTCTTGAATAGATAATGCATGTAATGTTATCCACATTCGAGCATCTTGTGACCTGTTATAGCTTATGCAAATGATATTGTTCATATGTATTTAGTTGGAGCACCATCTTACAATCTAATCTTACTCCAGTAGTCCAGTCGTCGGTGGAATTGCGCCCGATTCAGTTAAGTCCCTTAAGATTAAAACCAAAATCTGGGCTGACAGATCGTTTCAGGATTTATTAATTACCTACGTCGAGGAAACAACAGCATTAAGCTGCTGGGAAGCCCCAGCAGCTTAATGCTCCATAAGTAAATGAGGGAACAAATTGTTACATAAAGTTAAGATGGCGGCTTCGGATTAGGTTGATACTGTCGTACATCGCACTATGTAGGAACAAGGTTTATAAACACTGAAAATAATGGAGTAGTTACTAGAACTCTAGTAAGCGGTGTTACTGAGATAGACGGTTAGCCTCTGAGTGACAGCTGGCTGAGGCGGCTGAGGCTTTCTATTATAAAAACGTGAAATTGACTATTCTCCGGTTTCTAGACCAAAATACAACGCAACATATAAGTAAAAAATTGTAAAGGGCGCGTAGGCTTGTCAATTTGTCAACCGGGGATTAGGTGCTTTATCTACATTTAATCACCAAATTTGGCAGACACTAAAAGAGGTGATTTTATATTCTTGACAGAATCATAAAAATATGCGGGTTTTGCTCAACATAATAACAACAGCCTTGTTTATCTCACCAAAAGACAAACACATTATTATTCGTATTTTGTCGACGGAACCCTTATGAAAGCTGAGATTAAAATTATATACATATCCTGTATGAGATGATTTTATACGCTGGCGTCGATGTATACGGAAAAATAAACAAGAATTGCCCCTTTTACCTTGTACGAGTAGTACCTAAGGAGTATGCGATTTGCCGTAGCGGAGCCGGGTCGGTACCGTGTCGTACCGTGTCGTACCCGTAGCTAGTCGTCGACATGTGGCTGTAAACATTACTGTACATGTATATTTGTATAATGTATCGTATGACTGTAGGCACCGAGATAATGAGTAGTTTTACTAGCGTAATGTTGTAATTTTAAAGAGAATTATTATTATCATCACAACTGACTGATGTGTTTTACGAGGTACCAAGAAGATTTGAAACAAGAAATTTAAGCTTTTTCGGTTCATAAATAATATTATGTAGTGATGAGCGTTAATTATTCTGATCAATTATCCTAATAAGTTTCAGTTCAGACTACTTAATTAGTTCTTATTATACCTAAAAGTACTAATTGATTTGACCTGAATTGAGTTAAGTTTGCACAACCTAATCCAGAGTAAACCTACAATCAAGTAGTGCAGTTCGGACAGCCAGTGGCGCGGTTCTTTGTAAAGCACAAAACTATAGATAAACTAGGCACACTCTATCGACAGCTCCTTAAATCGATTTTTCTCTTGCGACTGTTGTTACAGCTAGAAGGAAACCCTGCTCAATAATACATTATTCACAAAACTTCTATAGGAATCAAAGTTTTAATAAGTATCATGTCGTATCAAGTTTTAATGAAGGTCGGTGACTGATTCTCTGGTTTCTCACCAATCACCATGTTCAATAGAACAAACAAATAATGAGCTATATTTTAGTACATTCGGTTACTGCTGGTTGATTTGATGACATCTAGCAAGGTGGGCTCCACAAACAAAGGAACCCGTAGGTTTATTGTTAACGTATTAGCTAACCCAACTATGCATAATATAAATTTTAATGGTTTCGATTTTTTTGAATACGAATCGTTAGAATTTTATGATTATTTTATATTTTTCTGCAAATTGTTTAAAGCAACCCAGAAAGTCTGGCAACCAGTCTTACCAAGAGGTATCGTGTTACCCAGAAACTGGATTGTGGAGGTCCGACATGCAGTCGCTCAATGTAAAACACTGGCATAATTATTAAGATCTATAAATGCCGTGTCCTTATCGTTGTTCTAAACCTTAATCAAAATCATATTTTCACCATGCTTTCACCATGTTATTTAGCATCTGCATCCGGTCAAAGTCAAAGCATTTACTTCAATTAAACCATTTGCAGGCACTTTTGAATAGTCAAAGAGTCAGTTAGTTAGTCAGAAAGTTGAAGCTAGTTGCTCGTTCCAAAACGTAGGGTAGGTCTCTATGGAGCAGAACGAGCAAGAAACTCTCCACGGTTACATTATTCTCGTTGTTTCTATATACATAAAACAATGTAAGTAAAGAACAATACAAAACGTTTAAAAAATAAAGAATCAAGATAAAAGCCCTGGCAGTTAAGAGATGATCCAATCTCTACTGACAGCGCCTGTTCACAAACATGACGGATGGATCAGCACCATTCGGCTCAATCATTTTGAAGGGAGCTTTATTTGTAGAGCATTTAAAATAACGGCATTATAAATCAAAATAACCCAAAACGTCACTACCAACATTGACCTGTAAGCTTTAGCACTGACGGTAAAGTCTCTAAGCCGGTGGCGCAGAAATGTTTTAATTAAATGTTCAAGTTTAAATGAAGTACTTAATTACAATGATATATTATAATATTGTATGTATGGCGCCGTGTGGTTGTGTGTTATTGGATGTGCGGTGGCGACGCGGCCGCACCACTCTTGTTGTGGTAATATCTCATTTATATCAAAGCTGCTACGACCGAATTTCATCTACCATTAAAAGCGATTACGCCGCACGGTCTCTCGTACTAAGTTGCAAGTCCAAAATATTGGAAATTCATAAACCAATTTCAATTAAACTTGATATTTATACGCAAGATACATAAGACTTATTTTAAAAGATTTGTACATGATATTCGAATTTTCATCTTACATCAAGATTTCCATAATCTAAAATTTCTCTCGATTTTTCTTGATCGGGTCACCCAGGTACTTATTTGTTTATGACAAAGAGTTTAATCATACTACAGCACATCGCTGTGCAGACCTAAGGTAACAAACTGGTCAGGTAACAAACTGGTCAGGTAACAAATGACTGGTGCACTGGTGAAGACTTCCTCCCACTAACTCCAACCACGCTGAAACCATCTCTCTTAACAGCTTGATGACATATGATCATACCATATGTATTATTTATTTATAGCCTCTCTTGTTCCACGGCATGCGGCAGGGCAGAGGTCTCGGTGGTCCTATCTGTTAGATGCTGTCATACAAAAGCACACATTACTTTTTCTTGATATGTTATCTAGCAGACCTAACTAAAAGACCTGGCTAAAAGACCTACTAAAAGCGTCATGAACATAGTAGAAGGGAAAAGAGGCCTTGGACAACCTGGCTTCAAACCATCAAAAACGACATGCTAGCAGACTAACCCACCAGACAACCCACAACCGTACGGCTGACCCCTAATAAATTGGGGTAAAAGCCAGGAGAAAGAAGAGAAGAAGAGTTATCTAGCAGACCTGTATAACTTAATTATATTTTTCTAGATAGATTGTATACCTATATAACATCCCAAGTAGCAAAATTATCCTATAATCATTAACTAATAGGACAAAACGTCCTATAGGAATCCAGTAAACGGTTTGCCAAAGATCACTGATCCTAATACAGCATCTTATGAGGCGATTTGCGCTAGAAGCACTTTTGATCCTATAACGTAGTTTTTTAAACGTTTGCAGGATCACTTTATAATATTCTAACTAGACTTGTAGTTCTATAAAAGCGTTTGATAAAACGATTATATGTCATTTTTCATCCTATAAACACATTTAATAAGATTGATTATTCTTTTTAACGTCTTGTTTCATATCTCTATAAGAGATAAGTACTCCTATAAACGTCTTAGGTATAGCTGCAATAGGTAATATATTAAAGGATTGATTGGTCTTAGTCATGACTTCTAATGGATTTTAGGCTGCAAACTAGCACACCCACCGATTTTTATAGGTAAAATTGTACTAATATGCGCCCTATATTTGCTCTTACTAGAATGCTTGAATCAAACAGAGACTGACAAACTTTTGGATGGTTCCGTACAACGAGAAATCGCAATAGCCCCCGAAAATTGCAAATAAAACTTATCTGAATGTTTTGATAATCACGAAGGATGTGGAACAGTGGGCGAATAAGAATAATAGATCACATTTAGTCTTAACTGAATTTTTTGTTATTATAAATAGAAGAAAATAATAAACATATTTTAGAGATGCGGTTCTATCTGTAATATTTTTGTAAAGGAACCCTATAAATTAAATATGGTGAATGTGGTATGCCTATTACAGTCTTACTTTGGCTAAACAGTCTTATAAAGCTCCTGAGGTACTCCATTTTGTGGCGTGATGATGGCGGCTAAGTATTTTGTTTATTTTTATTGAAAATACAAATAATAATAATAATAATAATATGTGGGGACATTTTCACACACAAATAATATAAAAAAAAAACACAAATAATATATAAGTTTAATTTTAAAGGGGCATAAAAATATATTGACTATCATCGATAACTTCATCAATAAAATTACTTTCGCATGATGAGTAAGCATTCATTAAACTACAGTCAAGAAACAAAAACTTGTATGCAAATAAATTATTATGTGGATTACTTGCAATTTTTTTGTTTGAAGTATTCTCACTAAATACTAACCAGAAAAAAAAAACAATTCTCATCACTGTTTTGTCAATTACACCGGTAGCAGCAAGTACCTGATTATTAGAGGACTTATAACACCAGTAGTTGCACGTGCTAGATCTTTGCAGGAGTAATCAAGCGTGCCCAGTGCGTTTACCGGATCTTTATAAAACCGAATTGCATTTTACCCGATAGTAACAAAACTACTATAGGGCGAAATACTCCTATTAACTGCGCCCAAATGTGGCACTATTAACGTTTAAAGGATTTTTATAGGACTAAAAAATTTATGCTTTTAAGAGCGTGTATGCGATTCGTGACGAAAACTTCTTGTTTTCGCGTTTTGCCCATAGCAATATCGTAATGATGTGAGCAGATTATTTAAAGACAATTACAGTTTTCGAAAAGATTAAGTCTTGATTTAGGCAGTACCGAGTATAATTTTTACTTATGGTTTTTTGAAGCGAAGACAATTCTTTCATATCGTTTTACGAAACGAGACGTCAGAGTTAACTTTCAGGACGAATACAACCATTACAATATGCCAAAATATTTTGTTTTATGCGTTTTTTCAACAGTATATACAGTCATAAAGACAGCTACAGAGCCAAAATTACGAAAATATTACTATTATGTATTAAAAAACAATGTTGAAAAAGTAGAAAATCGGTTCACTTTGACAATTTTTTTTCACCAGTATTTGAATAAAAACATAACTGATATATTTATTTTATGAAAGTAAATGTTATGTTAATATACAGAATATTTTTCAGTCCGTTATACGAGCTCATTTATTTTAGACAATTATTTTAAAAAGCACTGTAAAATATCGCGCGCTGTCGTTTGCCGATCAATTTCAATGATTCGTGCTTATTTTTTTTTCTAATGCACACAAACAGACCATTGTATTGTATTAGTGTGTGTCAATGCTGCTACGCCGTTCTAGCAATCGTTTAGATTTTGATTTGCTCTAAATCGAATACGCGCTCTTAAGATATTTACAGGACTAAATTTTGCTACTTGGGATGAGATGAAGTGCGTAACATTGTCGTGACGTGTGAGCCATGCCCAGTCAAGGGCGATGGGACAGGCGGGTGAGCAAGGGGGGGGGGGGAGGGGTCTCGGGCACGCACGTGCTCCTTGTGACACATGCGGATGTGACGCCTCACAGACTGTGTGTCTCTCCTGAAACAATGGACTCCGTTTCACCTCGTCAATTTCTCACTTATTATACTTTTGGTAACCCACAGATGTTTTTCAGAAACTTCAATTATGACCTGATTAATTTAAATATAGGCACTTACCATTTTTTATACAATTTAAAAATACAAACTGTCTATTCACATTTTTTTATATTATGTTTAATTTTGATATGTTTCGCCTAGTAGCTTCACTTTATCGAAAACAACTAACTGTGCTAATGGTAGGCTTTGTCTAAATTCTGCAATCTGGCTTTCACTTCATTAGTAGTGTTATCCAATCTCAATGAGACGCACTGAGAAGTAAAAGATCTTGAGACTAACTAATGGTCTTGTTTTGGGGTTCAACAGACAAATGAAGCACGAACAGTCATTACAGTCTTGACGTATTACAGTCACTTGTCCCAGAGCTTACTGCGCGCGGGCACCTCCTCACGCCTCCTCCCCGCCTCCCCGCAACCTCCCCGCAGCCTCCCCGCAGCCGCCCACCGACCCGTCCGTAACGTAACGGGTTTTTGTTAAAAAATATGATAGCTCCAGTTTGTTGTTATAAAGCAATTAAAACAGGGGCTTCACAAAACTCAGCTTTAATGAGTATTCAAAGTATTGAAGTAATAAAGGGTTACCAGCCGGGAAATAAATATCAAGTTACAATTGTTATAATAATGACTTGGTCTTATTATAACCAAATCGTAATTAGAAACATCTTTTCAAAACCTGGGTCATAGAACCGCAATGCTGATAATAAATTGTAAGAGATATTTTAATTTCAGAAGGACCAAACACCAAAAAATTATGAGTATAATAATTTACCTAGTTTTGGATGTATGCCACTTAGCAATGTAACTAACAAAACAGAGAACCTATCACACTAATGAACGCCATGCACGTGTCACCTTCATAGTAGACCTATTCTGTTCTCAAATCACAGAATAAAAATCATGTCCTATGTCACTAAGCCGAGTAACAAAGTACATGTTCCGATAAATAAATATTTATCATTATGATTACGAAGAAAAGGCCGAAAAGGCTTTTTATTGAACAGTGAATGTGGCAGTTATGCCTTCGTAAGAAATACATATACTCAAGTTTCAATTTTATCTTCAGTAATGCCATAAACGTCGTTTACGCATCTCGGCCCCGATACAAAAACAACTGAATATTTACCTACCCCACTGAATGACTTTAATAACATTTAAATAACTTTCAACAGACATGTGCCTAAGGCCTGTCTACAAAGGTCCTGAGGCGAAAAGCCCGACGAAAGGAATAGACGACGACAGAAAGACCACTCCCTTCTCCCTCCGAAGAGGCCCTGAGACCTCTCTATGTCAAGTCATCTTTGTACAATTAGACTAGTGGTCCTTCTGTACAATATCATTCATTCGTCGTTGATCGTTATAATTTATCGAGCTGCTCGAGACATTCGTGCTGAGTATTCCTCGAGACAATGGTCTTTAACTCCGGAAGGCTTAAGGGAAAATGCTCCAATGGATATTGAAATTGGATTTAGTTCCATCAGGGATCTTCAATTTCTATTAATTAAGACGTCAATGATTATCAATATGTTTTAAAAGCTGTGGTTTTTGAGGTTTCATGCCGCCAGGGCTCACAAAAATACGGTGTTTATGTATGTGGTCGACAGAGTGACATTCGAGGCACTTTCTTCCTCAGTTATTTTTTTAGTTCCTATTGACCTATTAGATACTGAAGTACGTATATAACTTACTAGCTGATGCCCGCGACTTCGTCCGCATGAATATCGGTACAGTGTGTAGGGTTTTACAAAATTGTAAATACCTACCAATTTTTATTTAAACAATATAAACTACAAGATTGACGATTTTCCATACAAACTTTCATCTCCTATTTAACTTCCTTAGGGGTTGAATTTCGAAATATCCTTCCTTATTCCTTGTCTACATTGAACCTCGGTGCAAAATTTCAGCTTTCTAGGTCCAAGGGTTTGAGCTGGGCGTTGATGGGTCAGTCAGTCAGGACTTTTCTTGTTATTTATATGTATATGACTCTAACTGTAGTCTATTTAAATTCATTAAAAAACCGTTACAATCTATATAATCTATAGAAATAACCATAGTTATGTTTGACAATGTAATGCAATCTAATATCTATACTAATATTATAAAGCTTTGTTTGTTTGGTTGATCGCGGTAATCTACTGGTTCGAATTGAAAAATAAAGTACTGGATGGCACTTGTTTTAAAATTTTAGTCGAAATACTGTCTCCAGTAAGTACTATTGGTACTCTTTAAGATTAAAATTATTTTTCATCCCACCATCTCGGAAAGAGTATTTTTAATCTTCAATATCTGAGTGGAAAAGCCGTTTTTATTCTCTAGAGGATAAAGTAAATTTATCTTCAATATCTGAGTGGAAAAGCCGTTTTTATTCTCTAGAGGATAAAGTAAATTGAATTTAGAACATCGTGTGCACTAAGTTTGTGAATTAAAAAAAAACATTAAACCTATTTACTGCTACCTCTATGGTGCCGAATATATCATACAACTTTTTTTTAATTTGTTAAAAACTCAGACTTTGTAAACGTTTTTTTTTTGCATTTAGTCATTTCCTCGCTGAGGTGGAATGAAAAGTTACGTGTTGCACTCGAGTGCAAAGATTTTTCACCTCGTGCTCTTTTGATTCCCTCGCTAACGCTCAGGATTCTAATTTTTAGAATCCTTCGCTTGCTCGGTCATCAAAATTGAACACGCGGTTAAAAAGCAACTTTGCACTCTTGTATAACAAATAACTATTGTGTATTTCTTGAGGTGTAGTTAGAGACATAAATAATGTTTTCGGGTGATTAGTATATGGTCTCTGTTTTGTTAGTACAACTTGTATTCTCTTTTATTTGGTCTATAAAAAAATATTAAAACAGTCCGCAATGGTCTGCGGATCATCAATACAATGTTTACCATCTATATTAATTTGATTGATTTCAGTTTTTGGCACATTACACATTGTTTTACTAATAACTTTCCAAGTAGCCCTACATTTATTTTGAGCTGTATGTATAAAGTGATTATTCTGAGACTTTTATGTATGCGAAGCCGGGTCGGGTCGCTAGTATAGTATATACAGGATGTTTGGTAGATCGATAGAAAGCCGTAAAGCAGAGTTGTTATAGACTATTAATAACCATTTGAACCGAACTTGCCTTAGACAAAGTATGACTAAAAAATAAAATAAAAATCTGAAATTTTTAATATTGTAGATGACAATACCAACAATATTGCTGTGCTGCAGTTACTTGTAAATAATGTCCAGTTTGTAAAATACATCATTATTTTTATGCTTCAAGTGGCGCGCAACTTGTTGTTCATTATAATTATTTAAGTTTGAGACAAGTTTTAATGACGGCTAACGGCTCGCACCTCCTGCCGCCGATAGTTACCGGATAAGTACCTAACCAGCACCGTCAGTAAACAGATAGAGTGATTCAAGAGGAAGGTTTTAGTTAGTATATAATTGCACAAGCGGGCGAAGCCGCGGGCATCAGCTAGTTTAAATAATAAATAATTTATTAAAATAAATAATATTGACTGGTAGAGAATGCCTAAGGCATTAAGTCCGCCATTGTACCTACCTTTGTGCATGAAGTATAAATAAATAAATAAATATTTAATTCGAAGATAATGACCGATTATGGGGGGGAAGTTTTCATGACATTATCTTCCACGGACCTTAAATGATAATGTTAATGGCCTTCAACTGGGGGCCAAGTCTGCTATTTTTATAATTTCGTCATTCCAATACGATCCCATTGTCATTTTGCTAAAAGTTCGTAATCTGCTAAATTCATAATGGTCAATCATTGGTCGGTCGAATTAAAAGCAATGACTGCACAATGACGTTCTAATGGTAGGTCACTGTATATCTATTCTGTTACAATCTCCCTCGGTGAACACCTAGGTGGAGTGAGCTGTCATCTGTCCCGATGCTAGGGATTTACAAAACACTACAATCGGATGACAGCTCACTTCACCTAGGTGTTCACCGAGGGAGATTGTAACAGAATAACACTGCTGATCAAAGTAACTGTCAAAATTTGAGCAGATTACCACCTAAGTCAGTCATTCATTTGTCATTTTGTACGAGATTAGCATTCTATATCATTTCTTTCAATGGCGTGTGCCAATGGTTGACCATTGGAAACTCATAATGACGCCATTATATTAGTAGATTACCAAACTTGTCAAAATCAACAATTATGAAATCAATGATAAACCATTCTGACATGATTGTAATAGCAGACTTGAGGCCCTGGTCAGTTGTAATATAGTCAGTTGTCGTGCTGAACTTGATGATGGGATGTGGTGTGAGGTACACCCTGCGGCCGACCTACCCTAAATCCCAAAAGAAATGATATATTTTGGTTTACTTACATCACAACAGGGTGATAGCTGATATTTTCGTAACGTGGCACTTGGAACTGGAAATGTTACATTTTATTTTATAGAAAATGGTTACTTGAATTTTAATTTCGCAGAAAACTACGAACAACATAAACAACACGTAATTAAATTTACGTTATTTTCAATTCCTTCGTATTTGTATCATAATACTACTGTAGCATTGAAAGAAAAAAAATCATAAAAAAAAAATTGCTAATATATGGTAAAATTGATGTTACACTCAGTATCTGAGGGCACGGCAAGACGAGCCAAGCGAAGCGCCTACCTGTTCTCGAAGCACTTCGTCTTGTTTTTGAACCCTCATAACTTGGGTTTGGATCATGCTAAATAAACAAAATTCAATGATGTCAATAGTAGACTTATTAAATATATAAAGTTTCAATTAGTATAGCTCTTACACTTTTGAATTTATTGATATCTAAAAAAGCCCGATTTGGTCACTGACACTGACTCACTGATGATCATTAAAATTCTGGGGTACTTCCGGAAGTACGCACGGCTACACATCAAGCTATACATTTCCAGTATAAGCTGATCTCGCATTGTACGGAAATCCTATACAATGTGAGATCAGCACTAACTGTGTAGCCGTATGTACAGTCGAACAAGCTAATTGGTTTACAGGCAAAAATATTAATCTTTCTACTGCACTCACAATATTTAATATTATTCCATTTTCTCATCTCGAGCACGTAGGTATCCCTGGTACCTACGTAATAAATAAAAAAAGATAAAATAAATAAATAAAATGTTAGTGTAGTAAAAAGATGAATATTTTTGCCTGTAAACCAATTAGCTTGTTCGACCTAGAAAGCTAAAATTTGAAATCTTAAACTACAAAAAATTATCAAAATAAAAAAATATTGTCTTATGCAACTTACAAAAAGAAGTGAAATCCCACCAAAAACATTTTCATGTCAAATGTTGCCAAGACGCGAAATAAATGGCTCGCACTGTCAAAAAGTTATCAGATCTCTACGTATAATCTCTACTTTACTTGCCCTAACTCCACAAACTCTACCTTAGTCAAAATATGTATGTGGCTTGGCTGTTTCGTTACTACAAGAACTGTTACTATTGTTTAACAGTAAAGTAATGAACAGTGAATACATTTTTCACCTTACGTCCTTGTTATTATTATTATTATTATTATTATTAACGGTAGCGAAATGGCCTTGCCACATATAAATATTTTGATTAAGGTGTAGAGTTTGTAAAGTTAGGGCTTTACGAGTAGAGACTATAGGTAGATCTGGTAACTTTTTGACAGTGAGAGCCATTTATTTCGCGTCTTGGCAATATTTTACATGAAAATGCAGTTTTTGGTGGGATCTATCTGTTTAGACAAGGCGTGCAAATGTCAACAAGATACAAATGTTTTGTCATTTGTTTCGTATACTTACTTAACATAAAACTATTAGCTGAACAGCTATAGTTTGTTGCAGCTCTAACCTAACCTAGGTAACCGATCTGGTCGGTGTGCCAGGTGCCCATATTTAGCAACTGCGGCCAAATTGGATTTAACCCTCACCGGCCGCTGGCTGTCAGGCACCTAAATGATTGAGTCAAAATATAATAGGTACATAATTTTCATAAGTTGATATAGTGGAAAAGACTTTTCGAGGTATGTACGTTGTTATGTAATTCGAAGCATCACAAATTTTATGTATTGTGTGGGTAATGGGAACCTCCTGACACACAGAAGAAAAATGGAACACACTGTACGTGAAACTGTCAAACAATTTGTTTTCGCTCATCTAAGCTTGTAATTTAATTTTCAACATATTTACTCTTTAAGAGTGGTCCTTGTTGCACCGCTTTTAGGTTCATAATGTAGCGTATTACGCACACGTGCTTTTATTTTTTGTTAAAAGAAATACGGGAGAAAAATTAATTGTTCCACAAAAAATAAGTTCTTTTCCCATTCTGGAAGTGTGAGCGTTAATCTACAGATATAAAAATGAATAAAATTGAAGTGTCTATTTGTAATGTCAAAATAACATATTGTTTTCTAAATACTCGTACATATGTAAGTTTACACAGTCAATTTTTTAATTTTGTACCTCTGTCTGTTTTTTCTTCTTTCCCGGTGAATATCTAAAACGGCAGGTACAGTGTTGACTTGACTTCCACCGACAAGTAGCTGATGTTATAAGGAGTAACATCATTTCAGCCGAAAGACGTCCACTGCTGGACACAGGCCTCCCCCAAGGGCAGCGGCTTGGCAGCGGGTTGGCGATCGCAATAAGGTTGTTACAAATGCACAGAGAACGCTGCTGCCTATTCTCTGGTACGTCCCTTAGTCGCGTCTTACGACACCCACGGATATAGGATGGTGCTATTCTTTACGTCCGACACCATACGGACAGAAAGGAGTAACTTATGCTACTTTTATTTTAGAAAAATAATTATTAACCGAACAACAAAATACCCGACATACATAACCGATGTTCACGCGGACGAAGTCGCGGGCATAAAGCTAGTCGTTAATAAAAATCTCAATTTAGAACAAAAAATATCACTTCTCGGTAATGAAAGATAGGCGTTTAATATTGACGATGAAAGAAAACTTCAAACAAAGGAAATCCGTTTGAGAGTTTGTAGCAGCGTGTCGGAACTGTTCGGGAGGGGTCGTGCGGGCTCGGCTTCTCACCGCACCGCCAACTTAAGGAACTAACTTTGTAACTGCGAGAAAAGCGAACTGACACACTAACACTGTTTACAGATATTACACAATTATTTATTTAAACGCCAAATTATTCCTTGCACTGTTAGGGTGTTACCAGACCAATCGATCGATTGTTGATCAACGATAGATCGATGGTAGAATTTTTTAGTCGACGTCGACCGAGCTGTTTGATTATTATTACTGATGAATTATAGCTGGGGTTAATCGATCAACGTCGACCGATGCCATCGTCGAGCAATCGATCGATTGGTTAGTGGAACGGTATCCGTCGATCAGCCAAAGCTACCACACCAATCGATCAACGTCGATCGATGTCGATTGATGGCATCGATCCTTGATCGATCGACTAGTGTAGTAACTCCCTTAGTAGTATGACAGGCTGGTGTTCGCAACTCCACGTCTCAGCGCGTATTTTGCGTATCTTTGCACTGCTATCTTGTGCAGGGTTCCAAACCTCTAAACATTTTGAATTATTTGGCTGGTTAATTTCGTCCTAAGAACAAAAAACAATTATTATATAGTCTGTATACGTGTGCACTAATTGAAGCAGTTTTTTGAGAAAAAAAATCTATTCTAATTTTTGGTCCTGTCATCTTACATTTTTCAGGGAGCAAGGGAACTTGATGTTTTGATTGTTAGTGGAGAGTTTTCGAACAGCGGTTTATTAATATCCGTTGGTTTCCACAACAAAGTGTGTTTGTCTGATATTTTCAAATGACTTGGTAACGTTATAAAGGTAGGGAGGGTATTTATTGGACGCTTCGGAACGGTGACGAAATTATATTAGCGCTTAACACAATTATTCGTAGGGACGTACATTTGTGCATGTGTTTGTGGAATAAACGGCACAAGGGCGGACGTCGGCCGGGAAATTGAAATGTTCTCTTCTGTTCAGTTACTAACGAGGTTTAGTTACAATTGTTTACCGGAATAGTCAGTTCCGTATCTGTGGAAGGCTGATAGTAATTTGGGCAGAACGACCAGTACACTTGCACCTTTAGGTGATTTTGATTTTTTTTATGCAAATTCACTGTTTTGCTACGTACATTGTATAGTAGGTAGCTGATTGCACCGCCGTTGACAGTAGTCACAGATGTAGCGTCTATGTCTGTTACTTCCCTGAAGTATGAACAGCGTAGCACTACACTGAACTCATTTTGATTTTTCATATACTGCGTGACGTTGAAAGCGATGATGTGAACCACACCATTGAACACTAAAAGGATAAACAGATCCCCATTAAGAGATTAGCACTACTTACTTACATGTTTCCATAACGCTGTCTAATTACAATATAAGACCGAACGAATAAAAATTTATTGAATTGATTAAATTTAATGTTAGTATCGTATAATGCTACCACTTCACATGGCGTATTTGTGCAAATATTGGCCTTACTTGGATAATACAAAATAGACTTTATTTCAATAACGATAGGGTACACTTTGTATTATCCAAGTAAGGCGAATATTTGTACAAATACGCCATGTGAAGTGCCGGCATAACGAAACACGACGCAGCGACGAACAGCTTACAGCCGCTTGCCCGCCGCTTGCCCGCCACGGGGCAAGCTACAGGGTAGCTACCGAGCTCCACAACCGGAGCCGAAACTATCGGATATTCCAAATAAAAGTATAAAAGTTTATCCGAATCTGAAAAAAGTTTAAGGTGTCTAAAATTGCAAGTTTTCGCCCGCCCGCGCCTTGCCGTAACTGAAACTCTCTGAAAATATCGAA
Source organism: Charanyca ferruginea (assembly GCA_947361185.1). NCBI lineage: Eukaryota > Metazoa > Arthropoda > Insecta > Lepidoptera > Noctuidae > Charanyca > Charanyca ferruginea. The sequence goes on along the minus strand of OX376055.1, from coordinate 451,755 downwards.
TAATTTGAAAATATTTAATATCCGTAACCGCCGTATCTGAAACCAGTATAATATGATTCATAATATATATATATTATATACCTACACAAGCACTTTGCCCGCGACTTCGTCTGCGTAGATAAGATTTCGTACTTCCCCTAAAACACAACTTTCCCAATTTGGGGGGTAGGTAAAAAATAACGTCTTACTTTATTTATTTACCTGTATTGAAAAGTTTTCCAACAACTCTCCTTGGAGCACTACTAAGGAATTTTTGGAAAATCAACCCATTTCCTAAAATTCCTTTGTACATGATAAAAGGAACTCGTGTCCAAAATGTCACATTCCGAGATCCAGTAGATTAAGCTGGGCGCTGATACGTCAGTCAGTCAGTCAGGTTCTTCGTTTCCATATATAAATAATTATCTAAATCCGAAATTTCCGTCGTCGATTCGTCTCTGAGCCTCCTCTGTGGGGTATGCGAACAGGTGGTAACATAGTTACTGTAACGTGATTTGTCATGCTTGAATTCTGAGGAAGATTTAATAGCTAGTTTTAGTATCTCCTCTTAGTGACTGAAAATTTAGATTAAGGATACTGTGGCTGTTTTGCCCTTGGTGGGTGAACTACAGACTGTGCCCCAGACTAATATAGTCAACGTCAGTTAACGTACATATCTGCTAATGAAATGTTGTTTCTAAATCCTGATAGTATTGATACAACGATACCAATTCTCCATTAATTAGTTAATAATTGATAAATATTCAAACATACGGTAACAATAATAGTGTGCTATTTTTCTCCTGCTCATCTCGTGCTGAATAGCAAGATAATGAAGGGTATGCTGAACAAGGTGGCTATTTCTTCGTGACTATTATCAACACTGCTTGTCTTCAAACTTCTTAACTACATTATTCGTTTTAATTTCGGCTTTGTAATATTAGTGGTGTATCAAGCATAACAAGGTTATTGTTGTGTTTGAAAAATCTTTTACCTTATAATTATCCGTCACCATTAACTTAGGTACCTCTACCTACGTCTTGTTTCACTAACATTCGTTTGAGAATAACTGAAGCTTTCGCAAATGAATACAAATGTGAACCAACATTAAGATGAGCTTATTCATAACTCGCAATTTTATTTCAGAAAGTTCCGTCGGCGTGTAACGTCGTTTCATTTGTTATGATAAACATTTGTTTGTATTTTATGTTCACCCAGATTCTAACGTTAATATTATTGCTTAATTAGTGATCTCCTATAATAATCATCATAAAAATTAAAGATATTAATCTGAAACTAATCCAAAATGAACACAAAGTACGTCCACACGTGTATCGTATCTATATCGTTCCCAAGGGCCAGGGCCTCAAGTCTGCTATTACAATAGTGTCAGAATGGTCTATCATTGATTTTCATAATGACGCCATTATATTAGTAGATTACCAAACTTGTCAAAATCAACAAGTATGAAATCAATGATAGACCATTCTGACACTATTGTAATAGCAGACTAGAGGCCCAGGGCTCCACCACGTTCACCTGTTCGCTTCTCCGCACGCGCTCCTGACGCGCTCCTGACGCGCTACTGAACGTCAGCACAGATACTATCTGACGTCATGCGGGCGTGACGTCACATAACACGTCCGCAAGTTTGTATCGTCATTTGCGGTCATTTCCATACATTTGCTACTTCTCGTTTGGCGTCAACGCTAGGGAAGTTATTTGTCTAGACGAACTTGAGAGAGGAATAGTCATGAAAGTATTCAGACTCCAGTCATTATTTATCAGAAAAATGTTTAACAAAATGATAATAGACAACTGAGGGTCGGCTAAGCGTCTCGGAATTATTTTGAAAGTTGATGTCTCTCGGGGTCTATCGTGGGTCGTTGTCGGTCATTGTCGGCTCAGTGTCCCCCGCACCCCTCGCGCCCCTCGCCGTCGTTTATGCGATATTGTCGCTCGTCTGCCAATCCAATAAGGACACATTTTTATGCCCACTTGGTTTTTTTTATAAAGATGTTGAATTTATCGGCAGGGTGGATTTGACATTGTGTCAAATGGCGGTCCGGAATTTTCTCTGTTATGTTTCGACGCATTAAAACGGTTATATTTTTTTTGTCGTCGGCTGCTCCATCGTCTTATGTTTTTCCTTATTGAAATGACAAAAACAACAGCAGCTATACCAGTAGGTCGATTCTGTAAAATTCAAACAACAACTCGCATCTCACATCGCTTTTCACTCTCACTTCGCATAAGGTTTAAAATGACCTTGATATATTTGAGACTTTGAATCGGGTTCGAGTGCGAAGTGAGTGTCGAAGTGACGGGGAAATTACCTTACAGAATGCCACTTCGTACGTCATCTCATACTTTATCTGTCAAAATCTCCCTGTCAATTTAGTTCAACTCGCTGACACGCTCGCAAAGGTGGCGCTAGTGTAAATTCGAATTATCAACCGAGTTTTTAGAATGCCAATCAAGAACCTCACAGCGGATTCAGATATGAAGTTTAGAATGAGGTCTTACAGAATCACACCCCTGTACCTCGTATAAAGAGTGCTCACTTGAATGATTCGCCACAGATTTGGTCACCTTAAGCCGCAGAGCTGTACTCTTCACCTTCACATTATAGTAAACCTGGCAACCCTTAACTAACAAAAAGCTGAATTAATTACAAGAGTATTTACTTGCGGCGGTCGCCGCGACTAGTTTTCAGAAAGTCAGCCGTGGAAGTCAGGGACAGGAAGCATTTTGTTTTACTTTGGACAAAGGACAATGCTTGGAACACTCGAGATATTCCGCAAATTATTCCGTGGCCGAGATTGTGTGTTTACTTTGAACGACAACTTGAAAAGATTTGAACAATAAATGCTTGAAATTGAATAATGTTTGTATTGCTGGCAGTTAACTATACAGGATGAAATTGAATTCATTTGCAAAATTTTAAGGAGTGACTCAGACCACGAACCTGAGCAACTTTCATTATGGAGCCAACTTAAACAGCGTGGAAAAAAAAACAGCTGTTCCATACAGAAGTGCAATAGGTACTCGGCCAAAATGTATGGAACAGCTGCTTTTTTTTCGCGCTGTTTGAGTTGGCTCCATAATGAAAGTTGTTCAGGTTCGTAGTCTGAGTCACTCCTTAAAATTTTGCTAATGAATTCAATTTCATCCTGTATTATTACTAGCTGACCTGCAAGGCAAACATTGTTTTGCCATAAATTAAAAAAAAATAGATTACGACCCATTATTCTCAGACCAAGCGAATATCCACAAAAAATCATAAAAAGCGGTCAAGTCCTTTCGGAAGAGTTCGATAACAAACACTATGTACTACTTTTCGCTAATCATATTCTATTTCTTACGTCATTATAGTCCGTACGCACGCAGTGTGTCCATGTAACCAAATAATAATAAATACACGTATCTAACGTAAAGTACCGTGCGCCATTGAATAGCGCTGTACGAGCTTTGTCCTACATCCTTAATGATTCCGAGAAATACTAGATAGAACGTTACAATTGTCATAAGACGATACCGATCTGCATCGCCGTATAGATGAAGTACGAGTTAAATCTGGTAAACCTGAAGATTGAAACTGTAGAGATAATATCACAGATAACCCTGCCACACTATCCCCAACCACTGTAACTTCTGGGACCCAGGATCAATAGTGGCGATCACCAGAAAGCAATGAATGAAACGCTTGCCGAGTCCCGAAGAAGCAATTGACTGTCTTTAAATCAATCTGAAAAAAAAAAAACAGCGAAGGAGAAAGATAAAAAATAATTAATAATAATAATAATTAATTAATTTTAATTTCCCTCCATATCAAGCAAGAGACAACAGAGCTAGGCCAATAATTACAAAGGGCAAAGGGTCGTTTACAACTGGGAAAAGTCAAGTATGCTTAGCATCACGGATAAAAATGAACTTTAATTAAGGGGCCCTAATTATGGAAGCTGTTTACATTTGACGTTACAGACGTTTTGAGAAGTCATTGGTTGGTGAAAATTATAAATAAACAGCAGAAATGTAATGACACCGGTAAGTACTTGCCCTCCCCCTTCGCCCCCCATTCACCCTCCCTCTTGGCTGCGGAGTAACACACGCTTCATTACCTCTTTGTAAACGTTCACCACGATATGCAGGAAACATAATAAGTAAAAAGGGTAACTTGACCAGGAATTACCTACATAATTATACTCAGACCACCCCAATAGAATTTAAGAAAGAATGAGTTGACTTTGAGCTTATATATTTTATGTTTTTGATATGCTGTGAGAATGAAAGATTAGAAAAACTAATATCGTGAAAATAGTATAACTTGACGATTGAAAGACCACTAAAAACTTATTAATGATTCCACTTTTTCCCCATTATTGTAGCATTTTAATAGAAGGTTAGCTAAAAACCTTGCAGACCAAGACCCTATCGTCTCGCGGATAGTCTCGACGGCGCCAGGCCTGGGGCTTGCCCTTGGCATTACACAGGCTGGCCGCCTGCCTTGCTAGACATGCGGGCTTCGTGCTTGACGTAACACTACTTTTTCACGCATAAATAGCTGACGAAATTTGGCACAAATACATTACTAGCTTTTACCCGCGACTTCGTCCGCGTGAATGTCGGTTATCACCGATGCAGACAAAGTAACCTATGTCCTTTACCAGAGTTTAAGCTACCTTCATACCAATTTTCATCAAAATCGGTCCGTTTAACCGTTTCATCGTGAGAGCGTAAGACCGTAAGACAGAGTTAATTTCACATTATTTTATAATATTAGTATGGAAGTATGGATTGATTGATTGTTGTAAATGCAAATTGCAAACATTCTTTGATTTAAAAGAGTAGTACCATTTGGAATGGGCAACTAGATTCAAATTTTACAATATGACGTTCAAAAGTGCCTTTAATGGTCTAAATGAAATAATTTGAGTTTGATATAACTTAACACAGGGATATTCAGTTTTGTGTTACCGTGTGGGACTTTGGTTTAATTAGATGGAGTTGCAAATTGCAGAGTGAAGGACAGTTCTAACAGCTGCCTGAAGGTGATTGCTGGGCACATAAAAAGTCCTCTATGTGGAGGCAATGGATACACATCCATGTTAAATAGTTCCTCATGTATAAAGTGCCTACTAATATTTATTACGTTTCTTTTTATATATTTACTAACATTATATGGAATCGCATGTCTGAAATGTCGCACGGGACCGGTCAATGTGGCGACACTTGGGGCAGAATTGATGATGACGATGTCTGAAATAAAGAAATTCAATTCAAATTAGGGCTAAAGAAAGTTTTGCTTGTCCTCAGGTTGAAATGCTGTACCAGCGTTACTTCTTGCGCATGAACCAGACGAACATGACGCACCTGCTGGGCCTGCTGCTGGCGGTGGCCGTGGGGCTCATGGTGGTGCAGGTCCGCACGCTGCTGCTGGCGCAGAGCTTCCTCGCCAAGCACGAGCTGCACTTCAACAACACCTATAAAGACAACTTCAAGTACGATACTTTGCTTTCTTATTGTATGCCTTAACACTGCGCTAGTTTCACAGATATAGATAGACCTAGATAACGCAAGAGCGCGTACTTCGCGTGCCTATTTTTGTGCCTAACTTACGATTAAAAATCGTAAGTAAAAAAAGTTAAGTAAACGTTTCCTTCTATCGGTAAATCATTTTGTGATTCATATTATGCGTAATTAATTTAAAAAACAATTATTTTTAGTCTAATACCCTCATAATACCTGGTAATACCAAATTTAAGAAAACATCACAGGAAAATTGGTGCGCGGAAATTTCACAAATCTTGTTTCAGGACATACGTGTTTTTGAAAAAGCCTTACAAGTTTTTGGTAAAAATGTTTGTAACTTAGAATCTACATTACATGTGCAAGGTCTCTATGAAGCTGTTTTTTTTACTTTTTCAATGCATGCGTGCATTATGACCGGCCAAAATTCAGATAAAATTGTACAAAAAAGCTGATTTTCAAACGTGTTTACTGAAATTGTTTCTCAAAAATGTTTATTTTTGGCTTCATACAAACCTAGATTTAAACCACAAGATACCCATGACTGTGTTAAAAATATTTGGAAAATAATTTGTTATAACGCGGTAATCGCGTACGAGCGTTTGTATGGGAAAGATGACGGGTTGGGCGCTCTTAATAGAATGCCTTATTATTTATCTTAAATAGATACAGATACCTATTTATTCCCAAGACGCCTGCCAAGCGTGGGGATTATGGCAACCCCCCTTCCCCCTATGCTATTGAAGGTTTTTCTTAACAACATTATTGTAGGTATATCTATGCATAGGTACAGGTAATTTCTTAAGGGGTCATTGTACTCAGCATTATAAACTACTTTTTTATCCCACCATCTCGGAAAGAGTATTTTTAATCTTCAATATCTGAGTGGAAAAGCCGTTTTTATTCTCTAGAGGATAAAGTAAATTTATCTTCAATATCTGAGTGGAAAAGCCGTTTTTATTCTCTAGAGGATAAAGTAAATTGAATTTAGAACATCGTGTGCACTAAGTTTGTGAATTAAAAAAAACATTAAACCTATTTACTGCTACCTCTATGGTGCCGAATATATCATACAACTTTTTTTTTAATTTGTTGTAAACTCAGTCTTTGTAAACGTTTTTTTTTTGCATTTAGTCATTTCCTCGCTGAGGTGGAATGAAAAGTTACGTGTTGCACTCGAGTGCAAAGATTTTTCACCTCGTGCTCTTTTGATTCCCTCGCTAACGCTCAGGATTCTAATTTTGAATCACTCGCTGCGCTCGTGATTCAATTTTAGAGTCCTTCGCTTGCTCGGTCATCAAAATTGAACACGCGGTTAAAAAGCAACTTTGCACTCTTGTATAACAAATAACTATTAATATGGGACCAACCAACAATTACGTATATATTGGAGGCCTTTGTCCAACAGTGGACTTCTTCCGGCTGATGATGATTATGACCTATTTATTTAAATTGCTGATCTGCGTAGAACTACTAAGGCATGTAAAAAAAGGAATTTGTGATTCTAAATGGATAAAAATAATAAAAAAAAAACATTACTTTCTTTAAAGGAGCAAGTTTTCAGTTCACTGCAATTTCTATTTGAATTCCTAAAATTATCTTACTTTCGTGAAACGTTTGACTAGAAAAGCATGCGGAACTGTCTGGAAGACGTTCTTATCGAAGTGCTATTGATGTTCTTTCTCTCCACAGCCGATTTTATGACCCCAACCAATACGAGAATGTGACAACCTCCCGCTACCACGAGGAGCTGGCGGCCATCAATGCAGCGCAGCTCCAGCGCCTCTACTACGAGAAGGAGCGCGTCGCACACATCGTCAACCTCATCATCCTCGGAATTACTGCTCTAGTGTACGCCTGTGAGTACTCTACGTCTACTTGTTTTACCTTTACTGCTGTTCGTAACAACTTTTCATTATAGTTTAGTGTTAAAAGATGCCAGGACACCCTTATGCAGAGTACTAGGTGTGATTTACTAGTCTATCTATCACTGATCATGTGCTAACAACGAAACAGTACTGAGTAATTCATAGAAACGAATGAAAGATGCGGTAGTTTGAAAAACAAAAAAAAAATCTGTTTTTAACATAGTCAAAGTCAAAGCATTTATTTCAATTAAAGCATTACAGGCACTTTTAAATTGTCAAAGAGTCAGTTATTCAGAAAAATGAAGCTAGTTGCTCGTTCCAAAACGTAGGGTAGGTCTCTATGGAGTAGAACGAGCAAGAAACTCCACGGACACTCTTTTAAATCAAGTTTTTACAAAATACTGATTACATTATTCACGTTGCTTCTATATGTGAAAACAATGCAGGTAAAGACCAATACAATGCATTAAAAAAAAGAATGAAGATAAAAAGATAAAAGCCATGGCAGTTAAGAGTTGACCAATCTCTACTGACAGCGCCCGTTCACGAACATGACGCGTAGATCAGCACCATTCAGCTCAACCATTTTGAAGGAAGCCGCATGATCCAACACACATAAGAAACTAAAAAAAGAATTTAACAAAAAAAAGAACCAAATAGTAAGGCTGCCTTAAAATGCTGCTAATGAAGAACCAAATAATAATAATGTGCGAAGATGTGTAGCGAGGAATGTGTGTTAAACTAGCCAATCACAGCGCTAGCATAGTAGCGAGGAATGTGTGTTAAACTAGCCAATCACAGCGCTAGCATAGTAGCGAGGAATGTGTGTTAAACTAGCCAATCACAGCGCTAGCATAGTTATGACAATGAACCGCTTCATTACTTATCATTGGTCAGTATCACACATATCCCTTGCTACTCATCTTCACACATCTCTGTGGAAACGCAGCCAGGGAGGATTAAATGTGCATCGCTGCGGTACATTCAGATGAATTATAATTTTAGGTTCTATTGTGTCAAGTTTAAGGAGTACTTCTAAATCTCGTGTATTCGATTCGTGACGAAAACTTCATGTTTTCGCGTTTTGCCCAGAGCAATATCGTAATGATGTGAGCAGATTATTTAAAGACAATTACAGTTTTAGAAAGATAAAGTCTAGATTTGGGGAACTACAGAGTAAAAGTATATTATGGTTTTTTAATTAAAGCGAAGACAATCCTTTCATATCGTTTTACGAAAATAGACGTCAGTGTTAACTTTCAGGATGAATACAACTATTACAGTATGCCAAAATCTTATGTTTTATGCGTTTTTCCAACAGGATATATACAGTCTTCAAGTCTACTACGGAGTCAAAATTACGAAAACTACTATTATGTATCAAAAAACAATGTTGAAAAAGTACAAAATCGGTTCATTTTACAATTTTTTTTCACCAGTATTTGAATAAAAACATAACTGATTTATTTATTTTATGAAAATAAAAGTTACATTATTATACAGAATATGATCCAATCCGTTATACGAACTCATTTATTTTAGACAATTGTTTTAATAAAAAGCACTGTAAAACATCGCGCGCTTTCGTTTGCCGATCAATTTCTTATTCGTGCTTATTTTGTGCGTATTTTTTTTCTGATGCACACTAACAGACCATTGTATTGTACTAGTGTGTGTCAATACTGCTAAGAGTACCTACGCCGTTCTAGCAATCGTTTAGATTTTGAGTTGCGCTAAATCGAATACGCGCCCCTAAGGAATAAGAATCAATCTGTTTTTATAAATAAACCAACCACACCTAAATACCTCCTAATTCTCTTATACCTATTACTAATTATAATATATGTATATTATTCCATCTCGTTCGTATAATGTAAGTAAATGATGAAGTAGATCATTGACACGCGTGTTGTTCCAGGCTTGCTGGCGTGCCTGAGCCGCCCGGCCATGAACGAAATCTACCTTCTTACCATCTCATACGTCGTGCTCGTCACCTTCCTGCTGATCGAGCTGGCCCTCGCAGGCACCTCAGTGTTGCGGTGAGTTCAACCTGTTATAATATGTTCTCACACTCATTATCTTTCTCATAAAATATCATTGACATGTTACATTACAGAATACTCATTAAATGTTACATCCTCGAAAAGGGTAACAATTACGTGTGTAAATATTTACTGCGGATTCATTACAACTTGCCCTCCCGACGTTAGCGCACACACGTTCAAACCAAGCTTGTTCAACAATGTTTCGTGTATTGACGCGCGAAGTCACGACTATAGAGCAAACACTAGTGCGGGACATCCATTACGGCCTGACCACGACTTTTGGTTTAGCGGGATGGGGCACGGTTACACATTAGCGATAGCGGTAACCGCAGGCGACGCTGGGGACTGGTCGTATGCTTTTGACTAAAATGCAGTTTATATTTTAAGCACGCTGTATAAGTATGGAGTATTCCCTGATTCATACTAAAACACAGGAAATATCCGGACATGAGACACCTACACAAAAATGAGTGCAGAAACTTAATTGTACTGCTCGGCACCCCGCTCTGAGTGTCCGCTATTAGGGGTGACTCCCGTTACCGACGACAAGCGACCGGAGCCACGTGACTTTAGTCAAATTGAAATTAAAACTTCCACTCCAGCCCTCGCTTGACTCAAACAGACCACAGAGTAAGGGTCCATTTGTTTACGCCAAATTTCAGAACTGTTTCAAATGTTACTAGAAACTTAACAATTCCGTTTTAAATGAAGTTTACAAGGGTGGAAGACGTGTTCGTACCGAGTTAGATCAAAGCGAGTCGTGGCGTTTTATCGCCGACTTTATTGCCGGTGAACGTTTTTACGGCGAGGTGTTATCGGATAGTGCATTACTCGGACAATATTCGGGCAAATTTGCCAGTCGTTAAAGATGTTATTGTTTCATTTTTAACGGTGGCGGGTGAAGGGTGTCAGGGGGAGGAGGGAGGAGGTTTACGAGCGCCGGAAAGTGGTCGTTCAGGGTAATGCGGCGCGCCTGAGAGCCGGAAGGTGTTCCCGTTCCGTCGCCAGCTCCCCACTTTCAATATACAATCTTTTTACATTTTATTTATTTTCATGAAGTTGGCTTTGTTTTGTCATTTTGTTAAACTGCGGAGGATCCTAAAAAATCCTAGACAGGTTTACACTAACTGCAAAGTGGGTTTTTTTTTTAAGTTGTAGTCAATTTAGGACGACACTGACACCGGAGAAAGAAAACATTGAGAGAAAACCCTGAAGGCTAATTCTACTAATTAAAAACTTTCTAAATCTAGTAGTAATCTCATCTCATCTGTAATCAATATGAAACATGTAGGTAAACTGAGGCGTTTTGACAGATAGTGATTAGATAGTGAAAGTTTTTTGCAGATTGGTCTTCCTGGGCTTATCTATCTATATACGAGACTTGCCTTTTAAGTTTTGTCGTTTGAAGAAAAAAACCCAACAGAACCTTATAGTACTTTTTATTGTTTTTCAAAGTATTCACCACGTAGCTTAATACACTTTCCCATTCGCTCAAACCAGTTATTATAACATTCCACTTCCATTCCATTACATTCCATTCCACTCTCCACCATCTTCTTTGAAGTGCTTCGAGAACGAACAACTTTAGTCGGCTTTGGCTCGTCTTGAAAGACCCAGATTGTAGGTTGTTATTTGGAATCAGGATCGTAGGCATAGCTCCAAGATTCGTTACCACTGATGATGTCGTAGACGTGATTTGACTCTCCTCGGTTGAACCTTTGCAGAGTTTTCTTACACCATCTAACGCGGGCCGCCTTGTGATCGTCAGAAAGCAGATGCGGTATCCAACGGCAAACTAGCTTTTTCACACCACGCGTTTCATGCAAGATCTTCTGAATGGTTGTCCCTAAGATGCCTAATAGAACCTCTATCTCTCGATACGTCACCTGACGATCTTCGAGAATTAGTTGTCTCACAGCAATGATGTTATCTTCAGTGAAGGCGGGTTTTGAGCGTCCTTCGCGAAATTTGTCACTGACACTAGTATGTCCACGCTGGAATTCTAAATACCAGCGTTCGACAGTCCGCAGACATGGGGCTTCATCACTGAACACAGATGTTAGCTCTTCAAAACACTGAAGTCGTGTCAGGCCTCTTCTAAAGTTTGTAGAAAATTATTGCACGAACATTTTCCTTAGAAAGATTCATTTTCGTACGTAACCTGACAGATTTCAATCGGCGCTGTGACTAAACAATAGCATTAATCCTAATACTTTCAACTGTTTTGAGATTCAAAATTTAAACACATTCGAATATAGAACAGTTCCAAATTCAAAATTGCCGGGAAATATGGAAACGACAGAACTTAAAAGGCATGCCTCGTAATAAAAATGAATCGTTGTTCGTTAGTCTCGCTAAAACTCGAGAACAGCTGGACCGATTTGGATAATTTTGGTCTTAAAATATTTGTGGAATTCCAGGGAAGGTTTATATGGTAAGAAAAGAGAAAAACCAATTCAAAGTCAAAGTCAAATCATTTATTTCAATTAGACCATTAAAAGGCACTTATGAACGTCATATAAAAAAAAAATAGAAAGTTGTTTTTAGTTGACAGGACAACGTCTGTCGGGTCAGCTATTATATAATAAATGTAAGTCTGTAGTTACCAATCCGCCTTGAGCGCACGTGGAGATCAGTGCTCATGCCATCTCTGTGTGAGAGGAAGCCTTTGCCTTGGCAGTGGGGCATAAAATACTTACATAATATGTCATTAAAAATATCATTTAACATCCTTTTTTCAACCGACTTCAAAAAGAAGGAGGTTCTCAGTTCGTCTGTATGTTTTTTTTTTTTTTTATATATTTGTTACGCAATTTCTCCGGCAAATGTAAAGCGATTTTGAAAATTCTTTTTTTGATGGGTAGGGTATGCCTCAAGGGTGGTCCCATATACATTTTATCGAAATTGATTCAGCACTTTTTTAAAAATCGACAGAAAGCAAAGAAATATACATGGATGATGTTGTAATGTTCTCACCTTGTACTTTCAATTTCTGTTTTGACTGTGTTGCCATTTCTTAATGGATTTAGATGATAAGGAAATACTAAAAAGCGAAAAATAAAAAAGCTTTTTTACAAAAAAAGATCTAGATAGGTACGTTTCGTTTTCATAGAATTAGCTGAAATAAATTATTAATATTTTTTTGTTATAACTTGTATGTCAAATGTCAACTGTCAGTTACTTTTCATTACTCATAGTCACTTACTGGCGTGGCTCTTGGCTTATATAACTTAAATTATTTTTATCAATACGGTTAGCTCCAAATATTGTATTTTATAGATAATTACGGGTATTTACTAAATAACTTAATTATAAACTACATTATTTTATAAAATTCTTTACGCACTCATGGTTTTATGAAGGAGGTCAGATATATCCTGGCTGACTACACTTATCCTGGCCGCCTACACTTGTCAGATGGAATGATTTAATGGCCGAAAGGAAGAAAAACTATATTCGAAAATAACTAAATTCGAAAGGAAGGTTACTTTGAAAGCGAGCTGACGGAGTGGAGTCAGTCTACAACTGAATTTCAAGCGAACATCATCAACTACTGAAGCTGATAGATCAACTAAGGGCGGGTTGTTTCAAACAGTCTGTTAACGTTACATACGAACGGTTAAAAAGTTACTATGACGTGCGATGTTTAATGTACGTTAAATGTAACGGGTTGTTTCATGACATAAAAATCCGTCAGTTAAAGTTATTCAAAAAGAGATTCCATAATATTTTGATGTTTGAAGTAGCTGTTTGACAACACAAAATTACGATGACTGGTCGGTTATGGTAATAGTAACTTTTTGACGTTGATTTTGTGACATAACCCATTTTTTTGATTTGACGATAGTTAGCGCCATTTTTGACTATAACCGGTCAGTAATGGTTAGTTGAAGCAACCCGCCCTAAGTCATCAAAACTAATCAAGGCTGACGAACTGACGCGTGCCTGCACTTCCCAAGGGAGATCCCACTAAAAGATCCGCCTGGGACCTCTACTCTCGATCTTGGAGCTGATTACGCGCCTGTCCTGACCTCGTCCTCCTGCCTTGCCTTGTAATCATATGTATTTTTTATCTCTTTGATTCACTTTATTAATTAAATTTTAAATGTGCAAATCTATTATTTTACTAGGATCTAGTAGATTCGTTACAACTTACATAAACAAAGTAAGCATGGTTGGTTGGGTTTTAACCCAACCATGCTCTGTCAAAGACTGAACATTACCAATTGTGTTTAAAGACGTTAGACACGGACGGAGGCGCCCGCGGCCCGGCCCCCTGCGAACTAACACCAGGCTCACCAGCTGGTGTCTAGACGTGTCTAGTGAATACACAGAACAACGCCTCTATATTACATCTCCTCGTCCTCCCGTCTGCGACCCAATATATATTATTTTTTTTTTTTTTTTTTTTTTTCTTTTTTTTTTCTTTTTAAGAAAATATATCTTATCTTATGTTATGGTTAGAGGTTTGGCTGGGTACTTTTTTTACGTCACTTCTGTACTAGGAATTGGTAAAGAGCAAGACGCCCTCTTGGAGACAGAAACTTGATTTTTTTTTTGCTTTTGTTATCAGTTCGCTGAGCATCAGCACGGGCGCATGCGCTCTGTTCACGTACGTGACGTACGCGACACTGCCGGTGCGCTTGCTGGAGGCCGCGGTGGCCGGCCTGGCGCTGGCCATCGTCGACATCGGCGCGCATCTCATCCTGGACGAGGCCACGGAAGTGCATGTGAGCCTCCTTGCAATTTATTTTACACGCACTACAATATTGAGTTGCCCTATTCACGGAGCTATTGTTTTTAGGTAGTGCGGCATCTTGTTGGAGCTCGCGAAAACGTATCAATAATCTAAGGTTTTTATACATTCTTCATCATCATCAGCTGTAAAACTATTATGATCCACCTTGAAAGAGCTCAAAGATCATTGCTCAAAGTCATGACCTTCAAACCATACCGCTTCCCGACCGTAACATTGTACCAAAACTGCACAGTACTCACAGTGAGACAGCTATATGTTCTCAATATCACATTGAAGCAACACCTAATCACACCTTTGAACAACAGCTACAAAAGTAAACGTACAGTCGCTAATGTCTGTAAATACGTCAAATGCAAGACTGCCTCAGCCAGAAGGCAACATCTTTTTCTTGCTACGCGTATCTATAATAAGATAAACAAGACCCTAGATATTCACCCATTTCCTAAAAAGAAAATTAAAATTAAAATAAACACCTTTCTACAAACACTAGATTACATACAGACAGAAAACTTAATAACATAAACCCGGCAATTAGCGCTTCCCATTATAAACATGCACGATAATCATTTAAATACCCCGATACACACCACACACACACGCAAACATACACGCACACACCCCCTCTCACACACACACACACACATTCATTCATACACTCCCCACCCATACGCCTTAAGCAGATATTGTATAATGTAAAATTGTTTAAATCTTATTGCATAAATTCTGTGTAAACTACTGGGAGAAGACACTGATTCCTGTAACACAGGTTACTACCTAGCGCAGGAGTCAGGGTTTCCATATAATAATGTAACATACTTTTATGTCAATAAAGATTATTATTATTATTATTATTATTATTATCAGCCAAAAGACGTCCACTGTTGAACAAAGACCTCCCCCATAGAACGCCACAACGACCGACAACCTGCCGCTTGCATCCACCGGTTACCCGCGACCTTAACAATGTCGTCGGTCCATCTGGCGGGCGGCCTACCAACGCTGCTTATACATTAATGTATTATAAACATAATTTGCAAACTAGAAGAATGGCAGTTAACTATAATCATTGTCCTCAGCAAATCTACTGCTCAGTGGCGACGCTGATCGCGTGCAACGTGGCCGGCATCATGACGCACCACCCGCGCGAGCTGGCGCAGCGCCGCGCCTTCCTGGAGACGCGCGACTGCGTGGAGGCGCGCCTCGTGACCCAGCGCGAGAACCAGCAACAGGTCAGTGCTCGTACTGGACTTAACTCCAGGTGAACGATAGCCTGGTCGATACTCCATCTTGTCCTGGGCCTACCTACGCTGTCCTCCAGGACTTTTGACCCCATTCTGCTGGTTAAAGCTCTATCTACATATATCAGGGCCGTGCCGTGCAAAGACCGTGCATCTGAGTCCCGTCGCCGTCAGGAACTTTTTGTTCACACACGTCAGGGGTGTGACCGGACTGTGGACAGGCCGCGACCTTCTATAGACTATGCCCCTCAGTCACCATTTTGTTTTATACAAAACGCTGTATATGCGTACCGCCTCTACTAATAACTTGTCATTAATTTATTTATTTTTTAAATATCGCCAACGTGTTAGGAAAATATCGGCTTCCCCGTGCACGTCACGGCGTCCGCCCGGGCACGGACGTGTGTGAACGAGTTTATAAGTATAAAACGTACCCACCGATATTTTTTTGAGCACTTGACGTGGCACAGTCCGTCCCTGTCCCTGGCACGGCCCTGATATTTGTGGATAGACCTTAAACATAAGTATAATACCCATGCACATCCATTTGAAGAAACAAACCTACTATTCTAAATACAAAGAGCATTTCAAAACTCCAGAATAAATCCTGATAAGTACCTTAACAGCAGTACTAAAAGCTAATCGAGCGAACGACAACTAACCGCATGTACTTTGGTGAACGTTATAGGCATAAATAATTGAATCGTGAATAGGCCGTAATCCGATTGATCCGATTACGCGAGGTGCACTAGCTAATAGGTATTACAGCACGTCAACTGTACGGTGGTACGAGTACAACGTGAGCGCTACAGTTTGTTACTAATTCAGTTTACTAAGGGCGGGTTGTTTCAAACAGTCGGTTAACGTTACATACGGGCGGTTAAAAAGTTACTATGACGAGCGATGTTTAACGTACGTTAAATGTAACGGGTTCTTTCATGACATAAAAATCCGTCAGTTAAAGTTATTCAAAAAGAGATTCCATAATATTTTGATGTTTGAAGTAGCTGTTTGACAACTCAAAATTACGATGACTGGTCGGTTATGGTAATAGTAACTTTTTGAAACATGATTTTGTGAAACAACCCATTTTTTTTATTTTGACGATAGTTAGCGCCATTTTTGACTATTACCGGTCAGTAATGGTTAGTTGAAGCAACCCGCTTGCCGCTAAGGCAACTCGAAACTACTCTACTTGGTTGTTATATTTTTTCTTCGGAAAAATTAATAATAAAGTGGTTAATTTGAAGGAATTAATGAAAAGTAAAATAAATTACACCTACATTATTAACCACAGTCCGCCACAGCCACTGACCGTTGACAAGAGTAAACAGATTAATTAAATTATAAGGAGCCTTTTTTGTAAATATTCGACAAGGTTCAAAAGATACGACTTAGTTTCACCATTCAATATGGTTGGCATTAACGATTTCGAATAAATTGTAATAAGCTAGACCAGCCTAACGCTCACTAAATCAACAATATTCCCTATTTTTATTAAAAAAAATATATGTCAAAGTTTATGCGTTTATATAATGTTACACTCAAAACTCTTAACCAGTCAAAACCCTTATTAAGATAAAACGCGTTTGCGTTACAAAATGAAAAATACGGAACGTCTTAGTTATAAGAATCACTACAAAACCAAAGTTTTAAAAGAGTCACAAAAAAAAAACTTACCAACCTAATGGGTTTCTAAATATTAAGGATAAATTTAAACCTGACCTAAAACTGTGACATGTACACTAACATTATAAACAGGAAAGATTTGTATTTAAATATGTTTGTAACAAATAAATGACTGGTCCGATTTCAAAGACTATTTCACCATTAGAAAGCTACATTATCCCTGAGTAACATAGGCTTTATTTATCAATTTAAATAATAGGGATTCTTGAGAAAATTCACGGAAAGTGCTAGTTATTAATAATGTCAGTAACGCATCAACTCAACATGTCACCATAGATAAAACAGTGATTGTAATCGATAGTTTCACAGTTTATATCGATAATAATATGGTCCTGGCGGCTTAGTTAAAACTCTTATCGGTCCCTCTTAAATTATAATCGAATATCTCCAAAACAATAGCTTTTCAGCTGATTGAATAACTTATTCATTTTCTATACATGAGAGTCCTGGAGCTACATAACGTATCTATTGAATGTTTCCATGAATGCCGTGTCTTTGTAATCCGGGACCACAAACAACTGGTTTATTCATAGAGATGTTATATCTCGCAAGATAATGATCGTACATGTTACAACTATGGAGCATATTCATCATTAGTATCCTTTTCCTAATGTTTTCAAATAGATAATAGATATCGTTGGAGTGTTACTGGTATTATCTTATATCCGGAGACTCGTACATATTTAAGGTTAATGATTTCGATGAAATAGTAGGCGTCTTGTCCAATTTATGAATTATAGCGACGACTCTTTTCAAGTTTTCAGTTCAACCAAAAAGGAACACAATGTGCATTAAATATTTTAACATTTTTAAGTAGGTATTTAAGATTTCTTAAGTAATTGAAAAGGTAATCGATGCAATAAATAACCACAAGAACAAACAATATTTGTGAGAGCACTTCATGAAGATTTTAGCGGTCTTCAGTAATTGTGTTAAGTTCGTACAGTCAACAGCAAAAGTAGATGATCAAAATCAGAAATTCAATCCTAATTTACTAACACTAATTTGTATAATTTATTACTAGTGTATTTATTAAAAGTATGTGATTGTCACATACATACTTTTGAATCACTTCGACGCCACATAGTTCTGACGTGAACTCCGTTCATTAGTGTTGAATTTCTCATTTTGATCATCTACTTTTGCTGTTGACTGTACCAGCTCCTGCCCGCTACTTGTCTGCGCTGACATTAGAATAAAGCCAAAGTTATAAATGATCCCAGAGGAATACAAAAAAACGGGACCAAAATTAAAAGCTAGATCAATAATTTCTGTACTTAACTATATGTTCCAAACTTCAGGTAATTCCGGTCCGTTTAAGAGTAAAAGGGTAAAACAAACTTTTACAAACTTTCTTTCTTTCCTCACTTTTTCGTTTATAATGTAGGTACCAAAAAATCAATTTTATTTTAAAAAAGCGTATTAATAAACTATAAATAACTAGTACTTATCACAAAGTCATTATGGCTACCTGTTAATGTCGACAACGCATTAGAGAGCGCGGTGCCGGTGGTGTCGACTGCCTGCTAGGCTGATGCACCACATCTGGGCCATGCTGCTCGACCTATGGACACATTGTTCAGTCAAAACATTGTCATCATTGTGAACAATCATGTTAATCCTGTTGGCGTGTGTATTACAAACTTTCATAAAGGAGATGTTTCATTTTTGTATGAGACTCCGGCCATAACATGTACCTTTTAGGAAAGGTAGGAAACTAACATCTGAATAGAATAAAGTAACATTTTTTTCATAATATCAAATGTTTTATATGTACATAATAAAAAATTAAAAGCGGTTGACGTTTGCCGTGAGAGTTTTGACAGCAATGCGGTTGCAGTTATGACGTTTGTCTAACTTTCAAATTGATATTTGACTGACACTGACGTGACACTCAGTTATGTTTATGTCAAAATAAAATGTCATTTTGAATTTTTCGTTCAGAAGTACTCTTCAGAAAAGTAGAATACATATTTATTTAACGATAAAATCGACACACTTGCTTATATTTATCCGAATAAATGTTCAAAAGAATAATAATAACTGTTAATAGTACAAGAACACATACCTTTCGAACGTAACGTCTACGTGATATAATTTTTTGATGTGACATGATTTCAGAACGAAAGCAGGCTATGCAAACTATGAGACGCCATGTTGAATAAATATGGCAATTATTGAAAAACTATTGCTTTTTGTACATAACAAATCAGGCTTAAATTCACGAAAGAATATTTTTCCTCAATTCTTGGTATTTTTGTCTCTTTTTCGATAAATGTACATCTAATGGCCAAAAATAAAACATGCCCTTTGTAGTAGGTACTATGTTCACCAACATGCAATCAGCTGGGTATGTATCGAAACACTTGTTGAATACATCAGTTTGCTTAGACGGGTCTTAAACACAGAACTATTCCAATACCCAATCGTTTGTGATCGCAGGAGGAATTAGATCGTATGATAGAAGTCGGTATAGTAGTCTACATATTACGTCTAAGCACCTGGGCGACCGGCCACTGACCCGGCGGTATTTTTTTTTTTGTGTTTTTTAAAAATGAAACCAATGAAACCTAGCTAGATCGATTTATCGCCCACGAAACCCACGTGTTAGTTTAATACATAAATATAAAACAATTTAAAATATAAAAAGCTTATTCGAAGTGGTCTCTATTGGCTGTAATACAGTCCTTTAAACGTTGAGGCCAGTTATCAATAGAAGCACGCACTCTTTCCATGGGAAAATTCTTCACTGCCAATCGTATAGATTGTTTTAGGGACTCCAAATTATCATGGCGTTTAGAGCAAGCCATACTCTCTAAAACTGACCATAAATCATAATCCAGCGGATTAAGATCGGGACTAGACGACGGCCAGTCTTCAGCTCTGATAAAGTCCGAAACGTTCGCTTCCAACCAAGACTGCGTGGACCGAGCTTTATGACCCAGCGCCGAGTCTTGTTGGAAGGACCATACTTGGTTATTGAACATAGTGTTGTTAAGGGGCTTAACTACCTTCTCAAGAATGGTATCTTGATACACTTGTGCCGATGTTTTGATACCTTTTTCACAAAAATATGGCTCAGTCACTCCTTCATAGCTAACATCCCACCAAACCATCACTGAAGTCGGATAATGCCCACGTTGCACTCTGTCGACTAATTGGGAAGCTTCCTTAGAGCTTTGAGCATAAATACGGTCATTTTGTTTGTTAAAATGTTGCTCAATTGTAAAGATTTTCTCATCCGTAAACAAAATTTTTCTGTGACCTCCCTTTGCGTACCGCTTCAGTAGTTGTTTCGATTTTACCACCCTATTCTTTTTTAAATTATCAGTTAAAAAATGACCAGTGCGTCTCTTATAGGCTGCAAGTACTAAGTCATCTTTTAAAATACGCGACATGGCTCTGGGTGCTATCTTCATCTCCCGAGATAAAATCTTTTGCTTTCGGACAGGATTTCTTCGAATTCTTTCCCTTACTGCTTTGACCACCTTTTTCGTACGAACACTACGTGGACGGCCAGATCTTTTTCTGTCACAAACAGAAGAGGTCTCATTGCACCTATTAATGGCCCGGTACACAAACATTGTACTAATACCAAGCATAAGGAGAGTTTTCAAAATTGCATTTGGCTCCATACCAACTTTGTGTAATGCAATCACAGCGATTCGGTTCTCTTTCTCACCCCACTCCATTTTAATATCGCAAAATATTGTACAATGTATTGGCGCCAAAATTAGGAAACTCAATGAACAATCGTATAAAAATGACAGATTCCAAATTCAAATGTAATATCTTTCTTATTTTTAATTGTAACAGTATTTATGGCCAGACTAAGTATATTCGCAGACAATTTTAAATTTGTAATGTCCGTATCTAAGCTTTTGCGAAAGCACAACGATTTGACATTTTTTTTTGGTTTTTTTTTTATATGTCACAAACAAATATATAGATAATAATAATAATAATTTATTTATTTCAAAACACAGATTGTAGATTTACACGCAATTGTTTTCTTAAATAATAGGTAACACAGAAATTTAGTCTACAATATGGTGGGTGAAGCTCTGTCCTCCTAGCTAGGCTACTAGCCGTGTTAAGGAGACACAGTTTCGATCCCCTAAAGTTAAAATGATTCTGGTACGTATAGATACCTATATATTTGTTTTTTCGTTTTTGCATTATTTTTACTCATTTAATCTGTTATGTTAGCGTAATTGGCTCATCGAAGCCGTGTTAGCATAAATAAATAATAATAATAAATAAGATTTTAATATTTCTACCTACCGATGGTTCATAACTATTAGAAGTCAAAGATTAGTTCAATCAACCTTAACTTGAACCGAATGATTACATCCAAGAGCTCCTGAGACCCGTATATACCTTGACTGATTGCGTAATAAAGAATAGTGAAATTAAAACTGAGTTACACAAGCCTTATTTACTTTTCAAACGAAGCGATGTTACTTTCGCTAAAAACAAAGTTCAAAGATCAAACTTTTATTGAATGCGGCGCCACCAAGAGCTTGCGCTTGCCTAAGAAGTTTCAACCATGTTGCTTACACGTTGTGAAGGAGGAACGTCAGCGTCTCTTCTTCTCTGTCGTTTTGCTCTTGGCAGAGCGGTCGTGGTCACATCGGTGGTAGAGGCGGACACAACTCTCCGCACGATCGTCTGCCATCGCCTACCACACTCAGCGTACTATAAATGTATATACGTGTTACGTAACATAGTGTCTATTTAGGGCGGGATGCTTCAACTAACCATTACTGACCGGTAATAGTAAAAAATGGCGCTAACTATCGTCAAATCAAAAAAATGGGTTGTTTCACAAAATCATACGTCAAAAAGTTACTATTACCATAACCGACCAGTCAACGTAATTTTGAGTTGTCAAACAGCTACTTCAAACATCAAAATATTATGGAATCTCTTTTTGAATAACTTTAACTGACGGATTTTTATGTCATGAAACAACCCGTTACGTTTAACGTACGTTAAACATCGCACGTCAGAGTAACTTTTTAACCGTCCGTATGTAACGTTAACCGACTGTTTGAAATAACCCACCCTTAGACAACAGTAGAAAGCTTGATCCTTTCAATGGTCACCGCTCACGTTTCCACACCGCCCGGCGCCAGGCCGACATCGAGTTGTGATCCAACCACCGCTGTCAACTAGAGCTGAGAGCACGTCACCCGCGAGCGAACTTCTATATCTTATTATCATAAAAAATATTGCACACGATTTATATCCCTAAATTGAATGTCAAATTATTGACAGTGTCAGAGCACTCAGCCGTGGTATTGTAGTGAGCGGTGACCCTAACATCACAATTAACTAGATGATACCACAAAATAGAACTTCTCTAAAACACACTTCACTGTCATTTTAGATTTTTAGATGCTTTGAAATCAATAAAAAGTTAATCAATTGAGTTGGTAAATTAAAACCTACAAGTGACGTCATAAGTATAAATTGCCATACAAAATCTATAGAGGAATCGCGTCACGCTCATACAAAGTATGTTTGTAAGTAATTGATTGGTGTTGCTATCTACCCAATTAGCGCACCAAACATTCATCTGTCCTGTTTAGCGGTGAGTACTGTAAGAGATCCTATTGGAGGATGCTTACTGGTACCTGGTTTAGAATAGTAGGGCATATTTGCACCCGGAAAAAACTCACAACCAACACAAACACTTAATAAAAAAACACAGATACTTCTCTGTTCTTCTTTTAGGCGATGCAGACGAGTGAAGTATATCTAGAATAAACCCCTTTAAATTACGCCATAACCCGGTACTAGTAAGAATCCTCCAATAGGATCTCTTACAGTACTGTACGTGAGTACTATAGGTCCCCGATCATAATATGTAGACGACCCCCCCCCCCCCCCGCACACACACTGCACTGTGACGTACGTCATCATCATCATCATTTCAGCCTAACTGCTGGACATAGGCCTCCCCAAGGGGGCTTTGCCATAATAACCCTGCTTGGCAGGCGGATTGGCGATCGCAGTATGGTTGTTACAAAGGCACTGAGAACGCTGCTGCCTATTCTCTGGTAAGTCCCTTAGTTGCCTCTTACGACCCCCACGGGAAGGTATGGGATGGTGCTATTCTTTGCGTCCGACACCACACGGACTCCCACCACACGGACGAACGCACGGACGGTGACGTACGTAGTAGCAGCCTAATGTTGCAGGTAATTCGCACCTATCGCCGCTTCTCATCCGTGTTATTGATTCAAAAAGACATAACAATTCGCAAAGTCTACTACTTACGGACTAAATCAAATTAAGAGACAGAATTAAATTCCTTTATCTCTAACTTAAGATTAATCTACACGAAAATTAACAAAACGTCTCGCTTAACAAATTCGTGTATTAATCTAAATTAACTCCGCAGCTCCTACTGTGTATTTTCTCCGGAGTTGTCTAGATTTGTTAAAACGTCGTACATTGACGGTGGGTGAGTGTTGTTGAGTACCCGAGCGGCGATGGATAGCGTGCGGCTCGGTGTGGCCGCGGGAGGCATTAGTGTCGCAGCTCACAGTACACGCAATGATAGGTGATAACTCACCACTCGCAAGCTGTGGCACTGAGCTGATGATACTGATGTTATTCGTGTTATTTAAACGTCAGATCAACAACATCAGATCATAAGGCGCCAACACTTTGTAGGAAATTATGTCGGTACTTTTAGAGGTGGCAGATTCAATAGATGTCATAGATCAAAAATATTCATATGAATATCTTTGAAGAAAAAAAAAATACTAAACTCGAGGAAATCTCAATGATTAAATTTTGACATAGATATTTTTTCCCTAATATCAATACCTAATTGCAATTAATGCTAGACAAGTAGTTATTACTTAAAACAACTTATTCCAAATTATATAAATCGCAAGCAATTATCGTTTACATAAAATAAATTCGGGTTCGGATTCCTCCACTCCAGACATACTTTATGAAACGTGCGAAGATTTTTTAAATGACATCAGCTTTAGCTTCTTGTCTACGAAGTTATAATATTTTGTTTATTATCAAGCCCGGCATACCCTCAATAAACATAATTCAATCTTCTTCGGGATATCTGAATAAGAAGCATGGAATAATTTTGAAGTTTTTAACTTCATCAACGTGAAATTCATGTCACATGTCATGTGGCATTGTGCTGAAATATTGATATTTAACAGCGGACGAAATTTATTAATATTATTATGCACATTACATTAGTGCGAGCCTTCCTGACAGCATTATGGGAGCTGACAGCTGCCGCTCTGCATGCCGAGCGCCGCTCGCTGTTGACTCTATCCACTTCCACGGCATCATTTAATCCATCGAGCCATGGACTCTCTCAGTGAACGCTCCGCTCAATTCAATTGTTATCATATTATATTCCGAGTCATCTCTCCCGCATTTTTGTTAGCATAATTATATATGTTACATCATAATATTTACTGCGGAACACAAGCGAACCAATAACTTTACATTTCTTGACCATTATGAAGGATTCTATACAGATGCCCAAAAAAATCTTTTGATTGTTAATTTACGAATTAAAAACAGCGCCGCATAATAATCCATTCATACTATACTATTCATACTAATAACATACTTATTATAAATGTGAAAGTAACTCTGTCTGTAAGGCTTTCACGATGAAACGGCTGAGCCGATTTTGATGTAATTTGGTGTAAAGATAGCTTATACCCTGGGCAAGGATATACGCTACTTCTGCGACTTCGTCTGCATCTGCGATAACCCCAGCTGATGCCCGCGACTTCGTCCACGTGAATGTCGGTTCATCATCATCATCAGCCTGAAGACGTCCACTGTTAAACAAAGGCCTCCCCCATAAGGGGAAGGGGATCGCAGTGAAGTTGTTAAGCACACAGAAGCCGCTGCTGTCTGACTTCCGAATTTTCCCTTAGTCCCCTTCGACGACACCCTCGGGATGAAATGGGGGGGTGCAATTCTAGCCCGGACACCCCACGGGGAGAATGTCGATTTTCGCGGATTAAAAAGTAGCCTATGCCCTTCCCCAGGGTTAAAGCTATTTTCATACCAAATTTTGTCAAAATTGGTTCAGCCGTTTTGTCGTGAAAAGGTAACAGACAGAGTTACTGACACATTTATAATATTAGTAAGATTACTAAAGTAAATAAAGTATGGAAGTATGGATTAGCGCTGAGTGAAGTTGCGAACCTTACACGTCTGACGCGAACAGAACAAACTTGTTGATCGAGATGAGACATAGGTAATCAGGGTTGTCAGGATGTAACACCACTAACAATTATTATTATTATTTATTTAAGTCGAACACATGATTCATATTTTTGTTAGTAACACTTATCAAACTATAACATTTCTTACAACTAAAACAAAAAGCAACTAATTTAAAAACCTATAACTATGTCTGCTTCCCGCCGCTCCAGACCCGTAGGCGTGCATACGGGTCCAGAGCTCCAGGAACGGGCAATCAGGCTTATACGCTATCACCTTTAAAATGCTGTTGGTGCACCGTTCTTTTGCGCATTATGCCTGACGCGCTACAGAACCGATGTGTGCTATAAATGTCTTAACACCAGAACGCTAATGGTGGGGCTTTCAATTAAATTAATTAATTATATTATGGCGTTACTCGGTAGATAATATTAACTAGAATCAAACATCACTTATTTATACATTACATTACATATTAGTGTTTACACAAACTAACTTGACAATACGGATTTACATAATTAGGTTTAAATTATGGCACAGTGGTGTATAATTAATATTCTGAAATTGAATTTTAAAAGCTTTAAACATGACACGGTAAAACAAACTATAGGTATTATGTTTTAACTTAGTTTTCAAATACAATTTAGTTTGCATGAGCAATCTATTTTCTTTTCAAAAATATGTAACAATAAAGTCGTATTTGAATCGTGATTCAAGATCGGAACTATTGTTCGCTCAAGGACTCCTCGGTACAAGTGAGCTCCTACAAGTTCACTAATAGTCGAGTCGCGAACAATTTGTTATTTCCTCTGCAGAATGCACTGATGAACGAACAATTTGTTATTTCCTCTGCAGAATGCACTCTTTGGCACTTCACCCCGCAGTACACTTTACGTTTTTCAGTAAACATTCGTGTTATAACTGCTCCGTCGCGTTGGCCTTGAGGGGTCCTGAGTCCAATTCAAAGATAGACCAGTGTCATTGGGTTTTTCTATTAATTTGAAGTTAGCAATGTGATAACTCTGTCCTCGGAAAGCACGTAAAACCGTTGATCTTGCGCCTGACCTCTCCCCAGTCGTGTCCGAATCCAGTCTCATGTAGGAATAGTCCTACATGAGACTGGATTCGGACACGACTAGAGGGACCTATGTTTGTACACACACTTGTGCTTTATAATATCTCCTACGTCCTTGATTACCGCTGTAACCGAAGGTCGGCAGAGAATATTTTATTAGTTTCATGTTAATTACCTATTTCAGTTTAATATCTCATGTATTTCGTTACGACACTTGTTTCTGACAGTGTACGCTTGGTTCGCTTTGTTCTTGATCGTTGTTCATTGAATCTTATTCCCGCCTGTCCGATGTTTAGACAATATATTACCTATTTCTTACACAACATGGGGTACAATCTGTATTAGATGCCAAAGAGAACAATCAAAATTCCTGTGTGCAGTCACGAGCGTGGAACTTGTACCTGTACACTTAGCAGTATTCTACAGCGATTCTCTTCTAAAGTATTCATTTAAATGTTTATGATATTTGGATGCCTACTGCTATGCAATAGGCAAGGTCCTATTTCAAAATTGCAACCGTTTTTTAACGAAAAAATTGCATTTGAATTTTGCTCGGTGTATTCCATCCCCTTATAACAAAGATACAAGATTGTCTATAAGTACCGGTTTTCACCTAACCAGAGAGATGTCTTGTACAACCAATCGTCTTGCGCTATATTCTCATCTCACCGCTTAGCTCCAATGCGGTACAGTATCCTATTGGCTGTTTATGAGACATCTCCTTTTCTCTCTGATACTAGATGCGGCAGTGGCGCACACTGTTTGAAGGAACAGACGCATTCGTGAGATTCATTTCCACTCTACTAATTCGAAAAACAGCGGTTGCTGGTAGTAGTTGAACGCGATTCTACTTGAACCAGATTACGCATTCAATGTGAAGCAATTCATGCGTCAAACAATTGGATATAGATTTCCTTTCATACAGATGCTAAGGTATGTGTCTGTCCTCAGGAGCGGCTGCTGCTGTCGGTGCTGCCGCGCCACGTCGCCATGGAGATGAAGGCCGACATCGCCAGCCAGCCTCGCCAGGAGCAGTTCCACAAGATCTACATCCAGCGCTATGAGAACGTGAGGTATGTGCCTGTCTGCCCATTCTAGACCTTACACTATTACAGACAATACTTCGTGTACTTGCTCAATACATTTGTTGGTCCTTACAACATGAATTATTATTTTTGTCAAGCATCCGGATCAACTTCATAAGTGATTGCCAAATCATTATGAACGTTGTAAGTTGCAACTTTGGCAAGAAGCTCAATGATTTGTTAACAAGCGCGAGTAGGAGTCGCGCCCTGAGGGTACCGACTAAAGCTGTGCACGACTGTGCTCGGTTGTGCCCACCTGTACCTGCCTGTGCCCGCCTGTACCCGCCTGTACCCACCTGTACCCGCCTGTACCCGGCTGTGCCCGTAGCTTAGCTCAAGTGACACTGCCCATACATTTCCAATTCAGGATTGGAGGACAAATTTAACATTGAGTTTGAGTTTATTGTGCGAACTGCCAGACTGTGGAATTCCTTGCCCGCCTCTCTGTTCCCTGATAAGTATAATCTGGGTATCTTCAAGGCACGAGTGAACCGGTTCATCTTAGGCAAGCGTGTTCCAACTTAGGCCGCATTATCACTTACGATCAGGTGAATTGCGGTCAAACGCAAGCCTATTTAATAGTAAACAAAAACAAAAAGAAAATAAAACTTTTCATGGAGTGGAGGGTGAACCGAACGAAATAAATATTTCGTCAAATTACAGCCGGCATGATTATTATATCCGATTCCGATTTGCAGGACAAATTTAATATCGCAGTTGAAAAAAGTTCTTCCAGTCATATAGTTCTACTACATCACTATCGATTTTCAAATTCCAAATATAAGTTTGTAATCACGAAAGCTAATATTATTTTTACGTGATTTAACTACAAACTTCGAATGTCTTTCTTTTGTACTGTGAGACTTTGCTTCTTGCCAAAGGAAATAACTCTAGATTTTATAGGTTATGATTTATTTACAAATGTTACTATATGTGACTGACAAATAGACAGACGGACAACGTGGTGACGATGTCTACTACCTACATTTACAACCCAAAGGAAATGTTGGTTTCCTCTCACACTCTGAACTCCTAGATTGAACTTTTTGAATTTGAACAACTTCCTCTGCACTCCGCGCCCCGCACCCCGCGACCCTGGCACCTCGCTAACAACTTGCGGATGCTATTCAAGGCTAACCCCGGATACATCTTCTAATCAACAAAGTTAATGTTAGACCTAGTGGTAGTACTGCACCAAGTACTGCTGGACTCGAGCTGCGCTAAAGGAAAACGAAAACTTTATAAGGAACTGTCGCGACAAGTTTGGCTATTCATGAACTTGCTATCGTGTTGTTTAGTTTACTACCGTTAGTCAGTATTTTACAACTATTAAAGTCGTACCTATACGTCTAACTTACTTTATGTTAGCTGTTTTAAACTTTTTACAAACTCCGATCAGATCCTATTTTAATTTTTTTAAGCTTCGGAAAGTTAGGATCTGAATATTAAGCTATTCATGTTTCATACTTCTCAGCGTCCTATAGTAATGAAACGAAGAAGTATGGTTAATAGTAAGGGTGTTACCAGACCAATCGATCGAGCGTCGATCGACGGCATCGATCAATGGTAGAATGGATTAGTCGACGTCGATCGATAGTTTGTACCAGACCAATCGATCGATTGTCGATCGGCGATCGATCGATGCTTGAATGGATTAGTCGACGTCGATCGATAGTTTGTACCAGACCAATCGATCGATTGTCGATCGGCGATCGATCGATGCTTGAATGGATTAGTCGACGTCGATCGATAGTTTGTACCAGACCAATCGATCGATTGTCGATCGGCGATCGATCGATGCTTGAATGGATTAGTCGACGTCGATCGAGCTGCTTGATTATTATTAGTGATGGATTATAACCGGAGTTAATCGATCAACGTCGACCGATATCATCGACCGGCAATCGATCGATAAATTAGTGGAACGGTATCCGTCGATCAGCCAAAGCTACCACACCAATCGATCAACGTCGATCGACGTCGACCGATGGCATCGATCGGTGATCGATCGATTGGTGTAGTAACACCCTACTCGAGTGTAGTTACGGTCAACTACATGCGCACAGGCACACATATAGATAAGCTATACTTTGGATCGGGTTCGTCATCGGCTAGCCGCCAAGCCAACGTCAGAATGTAACGGGAGCGGTCTAGGGCCTCCGAGAGTTGCCAGATGCGCTAATGTCTCGCACTCCATATACCCTATCCGACGAGACGTAAGCGAGCTCGATGACAGCAGATTCCGAGGCGAGTACCGACCTGATGAGTGTGCAGCATGGAGTTTCATAGAAATAATGATGAATGGATGTAATTGATGCACCGCAGAGCATGTGCGTACGTACCTCGAGTAGATAACCGTGTTCCGCTCATAGCAGGCACACTGGTTCTTCAGTAGATATTGCTGTATAAACTACAATACAGACACACACACTCCAGGGTGCCTCCTCAGTGCTAGTGTGTATCGTCTACATTACAATATATGTACTGTTAGCGAGTTGTGCTGAGATGTGTCTCTGTGCAAAGTAGTAGCACAGCCCAAAATGACAACAATCATTAAGATAACCACTAATATTCTTGGAACAAAAGCTTTTTACGTGTAAATATAAAAGATAAAACACAGACGCAATTATTTTCAAGTGCATCATCAATTCAATACTATTTCTAATAACAAAGTATACCAATCTATAATAATGTGAAAGGTCCTCATAGAGATTACTATCATTTGGAGCACTCAGACGGATGAATCGGTACAAACAGTCTTTTCTCAAAGATTTAACAACGTGCGAACCTTTATTGTCTTACGTTTGATGAATCTTTATCTCGAAACTAAATTGAAAGCTGTCATCACATGGTTTGCCATAGGACGCCTTGTGGCGACACAGAGTATAATATAACGTATTATAATATACAGACACATCATAACACAGCCCGATCCATTGACGAAAATCTAATTAAAAATTATTTGTTATGACATCTCTGAGTTAGGTATACTGAGAGCCACCGCAGACCGCAGACTTTCTGTCGATAGATAGTTTGGCCGGTTTCTTATCAGTATGAAGATGTATGCAAGTGCGCACATTGTAAAGTTTCGGTAAAATCCGATGAAATTGATGGGCTACAGGATTGCCTTCAAACTGAACTCCCTCTCCACCAAGCCGACTGTTTGTGGGTCCCGTGAGCGCGCTAGCAGCCCAACCCGACCAAACTATCGGCCGAAACTCTGTGGTGTGCGAGAGCTCTAAGTATGATTTCTTTTACTGCTATTATTTAGAGAAGCTCGCATGCTTGAAAAAAACGAGAGCGTGTTTTATGAGTAAACGACTGATCGCGCGAGAGCAGTTGTCTTTTGAAAGTACAGCAAAATAACCTAACGTAAATCAAAAAAAGAAGCCACGGGACAGCAGAGCGGACGTACGAAGAACCCGCTAGTTGATGCTCTGTACATTTTATGAATATCCAAGCGTTATAAATCTGTGTTAACAATTAATTGTTTGTAAACCTAATATTATTACAAATCAATTCATAGTGCAGAATTTATCCTCCATTCCTATTTAATGCTCTTACAAGTTGAGATAAGTACTAGGTACGGCTCAAAAGCGCAGCGGCCGCGCCCACAGTCATCTGAGCGCTCTGTAACCCGACCACACCAAAGGGAAGATGTCTTTGAAAGAACAAACCACGTGAGGCAGTTTTACTGTATACAAATCGTAAATGTTTCACTTGGTTTTTTCATTCTTATTTGGTCGAATTACATTACGAAACAAACGTTTAGCTTGATCTGGGGCCAGCGAATGCCTCAGAAATACATCAACACCTTAGCAACCGGAAACACATACGTACGCAGCAAATTAAATAAAGTCCCTTAATCACCCTCGTTAATAACGTCCCTTTGTGCCTATTAGCCTAGTTCTGTTCTGTCTCCTGCTTCATATTAAAGGAAGTTGAAAATATGTTTTTTTGCTTACTCCCCCACTGCTCTTTGCTGATTAATTTTGTTGCGGGATTCAAGACAGTTAAATCTTTTCATTGCCTTGGCACTTTTCTGGTGGGCGACCAGCAGAAAACTGATGCTTCTGGCTTACAGTACTTGCAGTGGTTTGGGAATAGACAGACGGACGTGTCACATTAAAAATAAATATACATATATTATAGTTTATATTTAACTGAAAATGTGGAAATATACCTCGTAGACTTGAACAACACAAACGTACAGTGCATCAATAAACATGAACGCAAACATGAAAAAATGATTGTTTTCTCGCGTTTCTTGGTGGTTACAAGTAAATGCGCGGAGTTGGTAACTTCATCAGTCTGCTTCACAAGCCGAACTCCTTGTGTACAAGTGGTTTGAGGTTTGTTCAAACACTCCTTGTATCACGTGCCTACTTATGAAACATTTTCATTATTCAACTCATCCTGTTTGTATTAACTTTTAGATTTAACTTTAATATGTAGTTGGTTAGCTAGACAGAACTGTATATTTATGTGTATAGCGTATATTATCAACTGTGGGTATATCTGTTATGTAGTCAGTCTACTGTACACTAATTTGTCTATCCTGTGGATGTCCTGGCTCTGTTTAGGCTTTTGTAATACCTAACTGCAAAACTTTCGTCTAAATTTATAAAGTACTAGCTTTCTGCCCGCGACTTCGTCCGCATGGATGTCGGTTATCGCGGATGCAGACAAAGTTGCGGATTAAAAAGTAGCCTATGTCCTTCCCCATTGTCCAAGCTATTTTCACATCAAATTTCATCAAAATCGGTTCAGTCGTTTCATCGTGAAAGCGTAACAGACATAGTTACTTTCGCATATATAATATTAGTATGGATTCTTCTGTTACCACAACAAGCACGTCTGGCATAACCAAGCTAAACTTCGTAGTCACAAAGCTACACTTTGTAGAACATCGCAGCAACGGAGCTAGGCTTAGCAGAACTGTGTAGTCACGAAGTTACACTTCGTAGAACTACGTACCCTCGATGCTACACTTCATAGAATTTCGTGCTCCCCACGAAGCTACATTTTGGTAGAACTTCGCAGCCACGGCGCTACAGTTTGTAGAATTGTGTAGTCACACTCACTGTGTAGTTACACTTTTTAGAACATCGTAGCCACATAGTTACACTTTGTAGAATTTCGTAGTCACGAAGCTAACACTTCGTAGAACATCGGAGCCACGAAGTTAGTCTTCGTAGTCACGAAGCTGCACTTCGTAGAACATTGTGGCCGTACGAAAGTATAGTTTGTAGAATTTCGTAACCATTACGCTACGAGCACTTCCATCCTACAGAAAATGCTCTTGTATTACTATGAGATCTATTTTCAATCACATAGTAGGTCTAAACTGGTTTAATCTTCTAAATTAGAACAGGAACATAATTATATTGTGAACATGTGCATACTTGCTTGTTTATGTGTGTGGGCCTGTTGGTCTAGTGGTCACTGACCCTGACTGCTAAGCCGGAGGTCGTGGGTTCGATTCCCACCCAGGACAAACTTTGTGTGATGAGCATGATTGTTTGTTCTGTGTCTGGGTGTTTATCTATAATATGTATGTATTTATAAATTATATAAGTATGTATATCAGTTGTCTGGTTACCATAACACAAGCTCTGCTTAGCTTGGGACCAGATGACCGTGTGTGAGTTGTCCCAAGATATTTATTTATTTATTTATTTTTTACTTAAATAATTTTAAAATTTCAATAATAATATAATATGTGGGGACATTTACGTATTTAGATCAAGAGTGAAATTTAATTATAAAGATCGAATGGACATAGTATTCAATTTGTTTAATTCCAAACAACTCATAGTGGTTCTTGACTGACAAACACACATTGAATCACAGTTCTGTACTCTAATGACCTCAACAAAGTCGACGTATTGTGTATAAGATTGACCTCTATGGCATCGTCGCTGTCCGGCATACCCCACAGTATGTAGGCGATAAAGGGGCACATTGTCGTAGCCTTCTCCGCTACGGTGCTACGACGCTACGGCGCTACGTAGCTATGCCGGTGTAGCGCTACGGTGCTACGGCGCTACGACTGTGGACATTGCTAATATTGTAGCAGTACAACAAGGTTCGTCATTCACATCAGACGTCATGTGGCAGGCTTTGTGCTAACTTTTAGCTCAACGTCAAAATATTCAATATCGTGTACAAAGGTCGCTCCACCGCGCACCGTGACGTTAATGTCACACGACATCTCTTTCTATGATGTTAATAAATGTCACTCAAAGTTGTATAGGTACTGCTAACTTGAGTGAACGCTATCAAGTAAGAGCGCGTAGTGACATGACACTGTCGGGTCCCTACGACCAGTGTCGAGGCTTTAACGTCATCACCTCATTACAGCGCGGCATTTTACGGAGTTGTGCGGATGTCATGTACATTTGATTCACGCTGTTGTTATGTTGATAGATAATATTGATTATAGCCGACCGATAATACCACCATCATGATGTGAAAGTCAACAATTTGATAACCTGTTCAACGTAAATTGCTTCATTACCGCGCCGCGCCGCGCGGCACCGCACCGCGTCGCGTCATGTCGCCCCTATGATCCGCAATGTATTTTTTTATACCCACACATTTACGAGCACCAAATTACAAATTCTGCCTGAATAGGCGTCGGTAAAAAGAAATTGTTTTTCTTTATGTTACCGTGCCTTTTCCGTATTCTTTCGTACATAATTGAGATACATGGTACCTTTATCGCTCAATTTCGTGTTATGTCAATGCTAAACTGAACACAATCTGACGAGTGTCGTCGAACAAGCGACGGACGATGCTTATTACTCACGAAGGGTTCATAGATTAATTGATTAGCATTTGTAACAATTTTTGGAGCTGCTGAAGATGTAGACCTAAATTATCTTTGCATTGTATAAACTCAATGTGTTAGTATTATATAATTTTTCGTAGCACATACATGTGAGCACTATGTTCTTTAAAGCTACCATTTACGAGGTATACCTCTCATTGACTTGAATATGCCCTGGCGGTTGGGAGAGTCATGCTCACTTGAACCGTCGGTTGGGACTGGTCATCTCTTAGCTGCCTCGGTTATTTTAAATTTTGGTTTGAATTGTTATTATAACTATATTTGTCTCTAGACCTCTTTTAACATGCAAGACGTGTTACATTGTTCTCACATTGTACCCTTAGATTCAACATGAATGATGTAACCTAAATTTTTAAAATATTACAAATTTTAAAAGAGTGTTCATGGAGTTTCTTGCTCGTTCTTCTCCATAGAAACCTACTGTTTGGAACGAGCAACTAGCTTCAACTTTCTGACTGACTGACTCTGACAATTCAAAAGTACCTGTAAATGGTTTAATTGAAATAAATGAGTTTGAGTTTGAGTTTGAGTTTGAGTTTGAGTTTGAGTTTGATGACTAACTCTTGACACACGCGGTGGTTGTGACAGGTTTCCGGACATGGTTTGTTTTGGATCACATATTCTACCTACTTCACAAAATCGCTCCTGTTCCAACATGTTCAGTATGTTCACGGTACCGATGACTTTTTCTAAGCGTTTCGATGTGCTTCTTTACTTGAATACTGTTTAGTCAAAAAATTATTTAAAGTCAAAGTCAAAGCATTTATTTGAATTAAACCATTTACAGGCACTTTTGAATTGTCAAGGAGTCGGTCAGTTAGTCAGAGAGTTGAAGCTAGTTGCTCGTTCCAAAACGTAGGTAGGTCTCTATGGAGAAGAACGAGCAAGAAACTCCACGGACACTCTTTTAAATCAAGTTTTTACAAAGTCTGGTTACATGATTCTTGTTGCTTCTATATGTGAAAACTATAAAGGTAATCAAACAATACAAAACACAAAAAAGAAGCAAGATAAAGTCCATGGCAGATAAGAGCTGACCAATCTCTACTGACAGCGCCCGTTCACGAACATGACACGTGAATCAGCACCATTCAGCTCAACCATTTTGAAGGGAGCCGAATGATCCGACACACGCGCCACCATCAGCGAGTCATTTGAGCGAGCATGACAATACTCCCAACCGCCACGTTAATTTTTGTCAAACATAAAGGTATTAATATACTTAGCAAATGGCTCCATGGTATTCACATTTACAAAATTGAAATAATGCTGCTAAATTATACAAAACTAAGGTTTCCAATGTATATTATTTTATCATGTGAAGTGTGATAAGTTAATAATTTGAAAATATCTATAATAATAACGATTCTCGTTACTCATGTCAATAGAAAAAGGGGTAGGAAACATCCTTTTCTTTCTTATTTGGAAATTCCCTAAACTGGCTGTGGAGCAGGACCAGCATTCAGCCAAGCATTTTTATCATTGCTGTAATCTTCTAACTTATAATATGCCTGTCTACATAGTGTGCGTTTAATTGTGAGTGAGTGATTCAAAAGTATTTGATTCTCACACACATACTTTTGAATCATTTCGACGCCACACAGTTC
The DNA here is from genome assembly GCA_947361185.1 of Charanyca ferruginea. Classification (NCBI taxonomy): domain Eukaryota; kingdom Metazoa; phylum Arthropoda; class Insecta; order Lepidoptera; family Noctuidae; genus Charanyca; species Charanyca ferruginea. The sequence continues at coordinate 415,799 of OX376055.1, read as the reverse complement.
TGACGCGAACTCCGTTCATTAGTATTGAATTTCTGATTTTGCTCATCTACTTTTGCTGTTGACTGTACGTTCGATATTATTAACAAAAATTACTTCCTACCACTCTGTTTAAAGTGTTCATTCTTCTCATACGTTTACTTAAAACCAATCTGCTAGTGACCGAGGTCAGTGCCCCCACAAACTGTCGCCGAGCGCTGAGTGCTGACTGTGCTGAGCATGCACACAAGCGCGGGAACTGACCTACCGCACGCCCGCCGGCGCCAACTGTTGCGCGAGCCCCACGTCACGTGACGTCACCTGCCGATACGTGACGTTCATACACTAATGGAACGAGTTCGGAACTACTGCAGCTCTGGTACAGGGAAGGAAATTCTATACAAAGCGAGATCAGGTTATACTAGAAATGTATAGCTTGATGTGTAGCCGTGCGTACTGCAGGAGGTACTCAGAGCTACCTACTCGTAACTCGGCGTATTCCCGGCGGCACGAGACATAAACTAACTTTAGTTTAGAAAGTCTGTAGCTTTTGTTCTCTTTGTTATATTGTATTGCCAAGTTTAGAAACCGACTTTACAAACTAAATGGTGTTACACTTTTTTGTTAAAGTCGGCATTTGATTTCTACAAAAATATAGTTTTTTTTTAATGTGGAAATTCATATCGATACTTTATTATTTATTTAATATTATAAATGCGAAAGTAACTCTGTCTGTTATTAATTTATTTATTTATTTATACTTCATGCACAAAGGTACAAAGACGGACTTAATGCCTTAGGCATTCTCTACCAGTCAACCAAGGGTGATGAAGAGATAATATGGCGGGTACCCTTACAACCTAACCTTTTTACGACGAAACGGCTGAACTGATGTTCATGAAATTTGGTATTAATATAGCTTGAACCCCGGAAAAGGACATAGGCTACTTTGCAACTGACTTCAAAAAAGAAGGAGGTTCTCAATTTGACTGTATGTTGTTTTTTATTTTTTTCTACCAAATTTTTTAGTAGCTTGCAGTTAAAGCTTTTGACGTTATTAAACGTTTATTAATTCGTATCAAAAATCATCTGGGTAGGTATACGTACTATCGATATCGGCCAAATTGAATCTTAATCCGCCCCAGGTTTTTTTTTCAAAAGAGTTTGAACTGAAACAATAAGTGTTTGAAGTGCTTCTTTCTAAATACAAATTCAAAATGATAAAATATAATTTAAAATCCATTTAAAGCGCTTTCAAGACCCAGATAGGTACTCCAAACAGCTTTATTTTAAACATATTTTAGCAAAATCTAATGAGTTTGTGGCAGCGGTAAGGTAGCGGTAGGTAAATTAGGTGTAATGTTACGCTTGATCATATTTTCGAGGACTCTGTTGTTACCAAATTATATTTTCTTTTTTTTTTCTAAACATGGTAAAGTAATCTCATAAATGACCTTTCAGTAACATATCTATTATACTGAGTGATATTAAGTGGCCAACATTAATAACCTAGTAGTATACAAATCGTTAAAAATATTTGAATGAACTTGGTTGTTTTTTATTTTCTATGACTCAATTTATTTATAAGTTGAACGTCTACTACTCTGAAGTGGTCGGCGACCGCGGCAACGTATGACCGGATGGAAGAGTCTCCAATGGCTCCATGAAATGGTTGGCAGGTTTAAATTTATCTCGCCAAAGATTGCATATTTCTGAACAGGTGTTGCCATCAGATGGACTCACGCATCTGAGAAAACTTTTCAGGCTTGCTCTGTGGCACAGAGCAATAAATATGCATTGGGTGGCGTGGGTTGTTTCGCTATCTTCGCCCTTTCTATGCGTAACCACAATTCTATGCGTTATTAGTTCTAAAGATATATTTAAAACATATCTCACTATTTATGAAATAGAAAAAACATGCAACATTTGAAATTTCTAATTATTATACTTTTACGAACTTTACATAATTTTGATTATTTTTCCACAATAATATGAAAAAACGTTACAAACAAATAACTCAAACCAAACTCTTTAACAGTAGATACCTGCTTTCATAGTGCAGCAACAATATCTGTTGAGCACGGTAATGCGCCGAGCAAGCCCTAGGCGCGACTATGTTCTGAGGTAAAACCTAAGAATCACCAAGTGTATTCACTTAGTAACTATTTTTATTGATTATCACATAAAAGTTGTGACTTCTGCCTTCATCAAAATATTGAATTTAACAGATAATGCTTTTAAGGTACAATTCAAACGCGTCACTGTTTCTCACAGTGCAGATGTACTGTTCCTGAATAAGGTAATTACACTTTAATTGACTCTTAAAACCAATCATTGATATTTGTGCCTTTGTGTCAGGATATTTTATAATGGTGAAAATGTACAACGACTTTTTATAATTACAGAGTAAATCCAATATTGCTTTTTAATTTTATTATTCCATATAACAGAATTTTAAATACCACGTTTTTGTTAAATACTAGGTATATAGGCCCTGGCTAACTACCTAACTACGGTAAATTAATTATGAATGAAAATTCTCATTAAATTCGCTGTTACTAACTAAGCCTCAATTTGATCTGTACTGCTCGGAGCAAACCTTTACTCGGTTATAAATATTCTACGCTTCAGTAACATTTTAGCTTTAAAAATCTAATAACAGGTAAAATTCACTGCGAAATGCTAATGAATGGGTCTGAATGGGTCGCGTGGAATTTGTTCACCGGAGACTGTCAATAAAAAGAATCGCTATTTATTTTGAACAAAAGCGTTTTCAGTATTTACGGGGTGATTGTGCGTTGATTACAATTTGCCGTCCTCTAATCCTTCCTCTGCCCACGGGCGGCGGCCGGCAGGGTGCGGGAGGGGTGCGCGAGGGGTGCGGGCGGGTGTCACTCATTATACGTATATGTCCGAGCACACGCGCATGTGATTGTTGAGAGCAGCAAAGAGCTCCGCGCGCCGCCACTGCACCGTGTCACTGCTGACTGCTGACATGAATATGCGCTACTAATGATGTAGGTACAAAATATGTAGTTAGTAAACCTCGGTTTTAAATTACACTGCTTCGTTTAGCCACGGTATGTTTTAACTACACTCATGCGGGCAATTTTATCGGGGAAACCGACTTTTTGAAAACATTATATATAACGCAAAATAGTTTAAAAACGTCTTTATGATAACGTAAAAGAGAAATACCAGACTTAGAGCAACAATCCACAAAAATATGAAGAGAGAACAAAAGACACCTTAACATCAAAAGGTGTCTTCTCTCTTTTGTATTTGATACCTGAAAAATTACCCACCAACGAAGCTAGCAAGTACGCATTTCCTTAACTGCATAATCTCCTACCTAATGACGTAGATCTCAGTCCAATAAAAATAGATATTCCACAACTTCTTTTTTCATACAAACGACGCGGCGCGGGAGCCGTGCGACATCCATGCCGTGCAGGACGACAAACGTCGTGTCGTGTCCAGTGTATGAGAAATACAACAGTCCGTGTGCAGTCCGTGTGCAGTCCGACACCCGCACGACTCCAGCACCAGTCCGGCAATAAACGCATTCATTGACATGTTTGAAATAAGCTTTGTTGGAGTATTCAGGTGTTATCAGCGTGTCGATGTTGGTGTCGGCAGAGAGCTGTCCAGTATGTCCAGCAAGTTCACTAAAAGCGAAGGCGTCGTCGTTGTCCAGAGAGACAGTAAGCAAACATAAGCGAGCAGGAAGTCTACGTACATCTGATGCATAAATATTTAGTATAAACCGCAAAACGGCTGCACTGCAGGACACGGACGACGTGAATTAGTTCAAGCGGTGCACTAACACACGTTCACAGCACATAATAGGTAGCTCGGACATTATACTAGACTGCGAGTGGTATGGGGGTATGTAGGGAGGATGTAGAGTACTCTGGGAGGATTACTTTCCATCACCGCAAGATTACCGCCGCCCGGGGCGCCTTCAAATGGCGGCTTATTAGATTCAAGCGATGTAGTAATGCAGCAAGCTGCCGTCCACGTTTAGAAACGCTGTTAGTTAGTTAGTTGCTGTAAGATGACACTAACTACGAGCTGCATTGCTAATTGATAGTTCACAATGTTTACTTAACGCAGCTGCGAGCTTCAAACATAAGTACCTGCATACAAACATTGTCCGTGCGACCTGTACATAATTAAATCCTGAACGAAAATAAAGAGGAGCATTAGCAGAAATTCCAATCAGCTGTGTCAACATTACTTTCATTTTAGGGTACATAACAAACGTGACACATTAGAACATTGTACATCCATTTCGGCCGGTGCCTAACGTGACACGTAATATTCGAGTACATTCCCGAGAAAAGATCAAAATGTGTGGGACGACGCGAGGCAGCGACACAGAATGTAACTTTTTCAAAATTAAGAACAGCTCTCAAGTTGTGCGAAAACCCTGGTGGCATAATCTCCTGTCTGTCTATATAATTACGAATCAATTAGTAAACGCACTATGGAGGAAAAATTTCTAGACCAAGGTTTTGTATGAAAGATTCTTTTTGGGAAATGAACCGGAATTTTGGATGGTATTTATGTAAAATTTACTCCTGTTGCAATAAGAAAAAATGCAGAAAAAGTGCAGGCAAATATTAGCGCCTTTTCATAAACATTATACCTATTTCAAGCAAAAAGGCAACGTTAAGTACATCATGGCACTTTTGCGAAATGAAAAATGGACGCTTGGTCCAATTTGTCGACTCTCAGTCGGAGCCGCCTTCAAATACATATTTTATTTGAGAACCGGACTACTTAGAGCTCCTCGGGGTTGAATCAAAGTAAAATTATAATGTTTCAATAAATGAACAACAATTTTGGCGAAACACGCTTCGGTTTAAAACAATAAGGAAACTTCCTGTACACGCAATTCTGGGGCAGCCACGCCCGCGTTCTCACTGGAATTGATTTATTTTGAGTAAATATCATAGAGAGCTATGCCTGGCCAGCAATTAATAAACGAGTGGGGCTGATACGAGCAGAACGGCACGAGTATAACATAGTGCACTATTGTAGTACACACGGCACGTCCCATCTTCCAGCTTTGTCGCGTCTTCTCATCGCACAACTACTATGACGATCTCGGACGAGCACGATACGTTTACTAATCGCTGCCTTAACGACCACATTGTTAAATAACTACTTTTGTACAAGCTTATAAAACTAAACCACCACGCTTTTCTATTTCCGCAAGCAGAAACTGAGTTTTAAATTCAGAATAAGTTTCCTATTACAGACATTGGCAAATTGCGGCTTACTGTAAATCTCTGATGGAGCCTGCCGGACGGTGTTAGCCAGTCGGAGCCAGCCTGACGGAGCTAGCCAGGTGGTTACAGATACGACTTGCTACAGTTACTGTTCCGGTCACACCCACCTGTGATTAACTTAACTTTGATTAACTTCAGTAGGTCATTTATTTATGGAATCAATAAGAAGGCGAATTTGTAATCTTTTGTTTCGTTAATATGAAACGAAATTGAACAATCGAGGGTGAGTCGATACACAATTGAAAAGTCCTTGTAAATAATTTTCTCAAAGCAAATGGTTTTTTAATTTTTTTGTTTTGTGTTGGACTTTGATATATCGATATAGCTGAGATCAGCAACAGGTGCTCCTACACTCAGTGGTTCTGTCTAATGTTTCACTATCAACAATACGTATGTCAGACGCTCCATCGCTTTTATTTCCTGCAGTCGAGCGGCTGCTGTACTCATTGTAGAGTTTATTTTATTCGTTAGAGCTCGTCCGCAACCTTTCTACTGTTGTGGAACGTCTGTACCCTTAACGAGTGTTACGACTTTGAATTTATCCGTGTAGTAGAACGACGGCGTCTCATTCGGTTTTACTAACATTATTATGAATATCAGTTCAGGATTATTATATAAATACTATTATTATTATAAATACTGAAGCTCAGTCGCTAGCTGCTTATGAAAACCGCTGGGAACTCCATAGGGCTATGAAATGTACCTACTGTATGAGTGAGCTAACACAGATGTGTGTTTGTTGCAGCATCCTGTTCGCGGACATCTGCGGCTTCACCTCACTGTCAGACCAGTGCACCGCCGAGGAGCTGGTGCGTCTGCTCAACGAACTGTTCGCCAGGTCAGTCTCGCTTCACACCTCATGTCGGGCTGGTCACGAAAAAGTTCCTGAATGATTTAGTGTCACAGAACGAACCAGTTGTTTTTCCGGTTGTAGTGCCTCAAGCATATGATTCGCATCGTTCCATAAAGTACGATCAGTATGATAACAGCTTATAAAACACACAAATAAATACAACCAAATTAATAGTACATAAACAGCTCCAACCACTTCCAGATTAAACTAGGAACTAGTTGCTTGTTCCATACAGTGGGTTCCTATGGTAACGAACGAGAAATAAACTCCATGGATTTACTTGAGAAATCAAAACGAATGAAGAGTCCAATTATAAGCTCCTTGTGTTACCATGGCAACCACTCCAACGTCAACACTTAATGTTCCCTCTCGTTGTTGGGTCCCCGTCTGCTTGGAATGAGCATTTGTCGCGAACCTTGTTGTCGAATCCTCTCCCCTGAGTAGTTACGGCGAATTGAAAAAGAAAAAAATAAACACGTCGACGTCGTCGCTAATCACGGATGAATTCTGTAATTTGTTGAATAATGAATGACGCTTGCTGTGCCCCGGGGACAAGCTATGAACCAGAGAACACGAATAATAATAATGAAAGTTAACGGAATTTTCCATTGTTCTTTTGCAAAAAATTCTTCCGCAAGAGTTCTTTTATAAAATCTTCAATCCGTTGTCCATAAGGACTGTTTCACAAAAGTGTATTTCTTTTGTGTTCCTAGAATAAGCTACCAATTTGGTGTCACAAAATTAGTGTTACGATCGATATTTGTTTACAATAAATATAAAAAGATTTTGAAAGTCAAAGTCAATGCATTTATTTCAATTAAACCATTTAAAAGAACTTTTGAATTGTCAAGCAGTCGGCCAGCCTAACGGCTGAAAGTTGAAGCTAGTAGTTCCTCGTTCCAAAACGTAGGTAGGTCTCTATGGAGAAAATGAGCAAGAAACTCCACTGACAATCTTGTAAATCAAGTTTTTACAAAATACTGGTATATTCTTGTTGCTTCTACAAGTATATGTAAAAACAATGCAGGTAATTGTTGTTTTATAATGTAGGATTAAAAAACAAAGTAATTTTTCGTTTCAATCTATTTTTCTGAGTACCTACTTCTTTAATTAATAATACAAAATGGAATGGAAATTTTGTATTTACGGTTTCGCGATCATGCATAATAAAGTTAATATTATCTTAATAATATTAAAATAAAAAACATTAAATAGTTCAAAACAAAACGTTTTGGGAACACATTCATTGCGCGTACTGCTAAGGAGTGGAATTCCCTGCCTGAGTCTGTTTCCTGATAGCTACAACCTGGCAGTCTTTAAGTCAAGAGTGAATAGGTTACTTCTAGGCAAGCGTGCTCCATCTTACACCGCATCATCGCTTCCCATCAGATGAGATAGTGGTCAAACGTATGCCTATCATTGGAAAAAAAGAAGCTTTTCGTTTTTGTGTTTGTGTCCCTTCAGTTCTTCTAAACAACATAGTTTTTTTTTTTTTTGTACTGTATTAATAAGAACTAAATTCTTAATAATTAATTACGATCTAGCCTAAAATACTAATAAGCAATTTATCTCTGACTCAATATGTTACGTGATAAACTAAAACTAAAAATAGTGTCCATATGGATTTTTTTTACAAGTCCGTAGCACTTTCTTAGAGTCTGATATAATTTATAGAAACACTATGTTCATGTGTTATATGTATAGCACAACATTGTTACTATTATTCATTCACTTTGTACACTACACTAATTCAAAAGGTTTAGTTCTTTTTAGCCTACGCACTAAGTCTGTGTTGTCTAGCAGCTGAATTGCCTCAACATTCACGTGTCGGTGAAGTCTGTGTTCATGGGCTTCAGCAAATTTTTGGATAATGTTGGTGACGGATTCCATTTTAAGGTCACGGTGAATGTCGTCATTTCTAATGTACCAGGGTGCATTAACAGCATCCCTGAGTACTTTATTCTGAAATTGTTGGATTATTTTGACATTGCTTTGTTTAGTACAGCCCCAAAGTTGGATACCATACGTCCAAATTGGCATTAGAATAAGCTTGTATATAGTTATTTTATTTTGTATTGATATAAACAACATAGTGAACTTTTTTATTTTAGAAAATTTATTCCGGTATATTTACAATTTAAAATCAGATTCTGTTTTTTTTTTGTAGCTCCTCTTTACATTGTGAGGTTAGAGATACATCTTTAAACAGACAATCGTTCACAAAAAAAAATGTGCTTAAGTAAGCTACGTAGGTAGTATATTATCTCTATGCAACTCATCAGAAATTCTGATTTGAGATAATGTAGTTATTCGTTAATTAGCTTGAAGCAACATTTTTAGTGTTAATTAAACCACGCTTGTAGCTTCACATCCTTGAGTTTATTTGCCCTTGACTCCCCTTATCTTGACTGCTCGGGGAGGGGGAGTCCTACTTTTACATTTATACAATGTTCTACAAGTCGTTAACACCTTCTACATCAAAACTCGCTGAATAGCTCAGGGCCACATAATACGATGAAAATCGTTTACAAATGTCGAGCGAAATTAAAATTCAAGATGGCGGTTACGAAAATTTACAAATTATTCGTTATGGGTGTCATTTCCGTGTTTATAAAGGGCGCTGATGCCGAAAATGAAGGCGAAATTAAAATCCAAGATGGTGGCTACGAAAATTTACTATACCTATGAGCTTAGTTTTAAAACAATAGGTACATCTTTTATATTATCTTTGAACCCTCCAATTTGTAAATAACATAAATTAAACATATTTTAATGTCATTGGATGGCAAAAAAACCGAGGGCTCATCTCATGTTGAGCTTTCACCGCCGCCTAGACGCAATACCAGAGACCTCTGAGCTGCCTGTAAGCACACATCGGCCCCGATTCGTACTAACCGGAATACAGCAGCGCTGCTTTGCAACAGAAACAGATGTGGGGGTACTTCCCCAGACGAGTTCCATTACAAAGAAATCCACTAAAAATATAAATAAAATACTATTATGGCTATATTATGTAGGTACTGCTACAAAATTATGAAATTAAAATTCAAAGGACGATTTTGCTAATAAAAATAGTTTAGTCGCATTTGCGACGCAGCTTCAGCTTGGTTTGTGGCACTCTCCTTTTGTACGAACGTTCCTGTTCAGTTAATTTGTTTGTACGCCGATCACGCATATTTGTAAACTTATACCACCTTAGTACAAAACAGGGTATATGCAGGCCAGGTTTTAACCATCGAGCCAGGTTTTAAATTTTAATATAAAAACTGGATTGTAAGTTTAAACGGGACGGGGAAATCGGGGTCGAAACGAATAATTATTCAACAAAGTTAAACCAACATAAATAAACTGATAAAAAGGGGAAAGAAAACTTTTTAACAAAAATTAAGCGTACGAAACAAGAACATGAAAATCTAAAAATAAAATTAAACTTAGTTTTAATAAATAAGCTCCAAAACTAATGTAACTAAAAAACAAACAACGAAGGTCATTTAAATTATTGTAAACACACAATCAAAGCTCCGGGTTCGCGACGGACAGCGAGAGACGCGCCGCGACGCGACTTGGCGCCACCGCGCATCAAGCTGCCTAATTTAATATAATTAATTACATTTCTTTGGCGCCGACTTGAAATTGTTTACTAATATAGGATTAATTAGTAGCTTACATTACAACTTATCATGATGGGCAAAGTACCTGGAAAGCCAGGTGTCGGTTCCAGGAGAAAATCTTGGTTGAAGAACCTACGGGAGTGGGCTGGTATCTCGAGCGCCGCGGAACTGACTGGCTGACTGCCAACCTTCGTAGTTCGGAGAGGCACTTGAAGAAGAAGAAGTAGCTTAGATACTAAGACCTTTTTTGGGATAAAACACGGCCACCATACTATCCCCAACTCTTGAAAGCTAGAATCAACAGTGGCGACCACTAGAACAGCGTCGAGGCAACGAAGCTAGTCGAGTCCCGGAGAAACATTACAACTATCTTGGATCCCGCAACGAAATGTATCAAAAAAAGAACAGCGAAGGAGTAAGAAAAAACTTATCTTCTACTTTCCATGCCAAGCACGAGATAGTATGGAACTAGCCCAAAAGGCGCAAAGGGACATTTACAACTAGTAAAAGCCCAATTACCAAGTACCGAGGATTACAATATTAAGAGCGCGTATTCGATTCGTGACGAAAACTTCATGTTTTTGCGTTTTGCCCAGAACAATATCGTAATTATGTGAGCAGATTATTTACAGACAATTTTCAGTTTTAGAAAGATTAAGTCTTGATTACTCTTGATTTAGACAGCTACAGAGTAAAAGTATAATTTTTAATTATGGTTTTTTAAAGCGAAGACAATTCTTTCATATCGTTTTACGAAAATAGACGTCAGAGTTCATTTTCAGGACCAATACAACCATTACAATATGCCAAAATATTTGGTTTTATGCGTTTTTCCAACAGTATATACAGTCATAAAGACAGCTACAGAGCCAAAATTACGAAAATATTACTATTATGTATTAAAAAACAATGTTGAAAAAGTAGAAAATCGGTTCACTTTGTCAATTTTTTTTCACCAATATTTGAATAAAAACCTGATATATTTATTTTATGAAAGTAAAAATTATGCTTAATATACAGAATATTTTTCAGTCCATTATACGAGCTCATTTATTTTAGACAAATATTTTAAAAAGCACTGTAAAACATCGCGCGCTTTGGTTTGCCGATCAATTTCAATGATTCGTGCTTATTTCGTGCATATTTTTTGTTCTGATGCACTCAAACAGACCGTTGTATTGTACTAGTGTGTGTCAATGCTGCTACGCCGTTCTAGCAAGCGTTTAGATTTTGAGTTGCGCTAAATCGAATACGCGCCCAAAACATTAATTAATGTGTCTTAAAATGTGAACTGTTACATTTGATTCCAATAATACGCAGAAACGCTTTAACGAACGGAAATTAGTTCTATTTTCAGCATAACAGGGAAACAGCTCCGGATGTGATAGTAAGACTTAAGGATTAATTAAAGATTAATTTATTTAAATAAAATATAGCCTTTGGTACTGAGGGATACGACGCGAAATCATTTTTAGAATCGGGTCAATCAAACAAGTCTAAATGCCTTCAACCAAGCGTAAGACCTCTATTTAAAAAAATAAAAAACGAAGTTGTTCAGTGTTTTTTTTCATTCTCACAAACAGAGAACAAGTGACTCTTAACGCCTATAATGTTGACATCTGGCCCCCACACTGGTGGCATCGTGCTTGGGGTGCCTGGGGGGCGGAGGGCGGGGGTGTCGCGCTCGGGGTACCGTCCCGCAACTCGATGCTAGGACTGCTAGGGTTACAAATTGTGGGCCCTCCAGATAATAGACGCGAGTTAATCACTTCGTTTTGTACCCAGAGATTAATTGGGTGAGGTAAGGTGAAGCGGCTAGGCCGAGCGGCTATGTACTTATATGTAGGCAGCCACATATCTACTCTTAGTATTAATACGGGTCTAAAAATAATTCATATAAATGACAGAATGAGTATGTACCTACTACATTTTCGTAACAATCTTATTGTCATTATGTGAGTTGTTACAGTTCCTATGTGCATACATCTCGTACTTCCACGTACAAACTGAAATGCTTGTACATAATGTACCATAATAATGTTTGTTAGGTACCTATGTAATCGGTTTCAATTCCGCAGTAACTAATCTGCTAGTTAGTTTGCGGTCCAGGACAACCGTCAACAGCATTCACCGCGCTTAGCTTATGACCTCACGTAATACTTGTAGTTGGTTGGTTAGGGCTTGCAGCAAATAGCTTTAAAAACATTATAAATATCAAGTTCTGCTAACCCAAACACACCTGAAGTTAAGCTACTTCTAAGTCAGATCATTCTTAGATCAATTTTCTTGCTAATCATAAAAATGTAGACTTGCCCGCGACAGCTTTTTTGGCTATTTTTCTTTTTCTTTTGTAAGGTTCGTGTTAATTTACTCAGAGTTATTAACAGAGCACTGTTACTGTAATGTAGACTAAGGGCGAGGAGCACCCTTACTCCACAAACGCTTCTATTGGTTCAGGGTTGTTTACCTCGTGTAGGGGTACTTACAAACCTTAATCTAAGGATGAAAGTAACCAAAATGTGAACAGCGTAAAAATGGGTAACGCTTTCCAGATTGCCAATTTCCCTTTAGACTCTTTTGGTAAAAAGGAAAAGTTTTAAAAGTTGCTTCTTTTAACGAATTAAGATTGGGACAGTGAGCCGCCCGTGAAGTTGCAGATTCAGCCGCTACTGGCACTGCGACACGCGACATTTTCAACATTTGCGAAAAGGTAGTAGCTTTTATTTTAATTATGAACACCATTCCCTAAAGAACACAACACAAATAGGTAGGATTATAGTATCAAAACAGGGGAAAACCACACGAGGACACGAAATAATAAAATACCTTATGTAGAAACGTGTAGGCGTGTATCTGCGAGGTGCATGCAACTGCGGTGCTCCGGTCGTTGAACTCGCCGGCAACGCAAACGAATTAATTCTAATTAAATCTTCAAATTATTACTTAGATTTTGACAGAATTATTCCTCCTACGCAGCTATGAGTTTCAGAAGACCACGCTCAACGTCAAGTACCTATGGTCAAGTACACTGTTACAGAATCATAATTATTTATTTTACATGAATTATTACTTTAATATTCTGAGGAACAAAGGAAATTTCTTTACTTGTTATACTTTGTACACACTCTAATATAGTGGTTTTTATGCAAGGTATATATTGTTTATATTGATATAGGCTTGCGTTTGACCGTAACTCACCTGATCTTACGTGATGATGCGGCGTTGTCCTTGGTGAGCGACCGAACGCGATACGTACCGATGCGACGCGATGCGACCAATACTCCACGCGACGTATGTTATGTCCTACATTGTAGGTAATCATTGTGCTTATTTAGAAAAAAAATAATTTGAAGAGTTTCATCATTTATATCCAAACTAAATCCACGTTTATTTAAAGAGTATTGTGGCTTATATTACCAAGCACTTTCTATTATATTGTTGCAGCTGTTAAACCTATTATTTAACTTTCAACAACAAATTTTCAAAAACCTATTTCTATTGAGAAGAGGTTGTTATTGACTTTATTTAAAGGTAAGAAAAAACACTGGTACTTATAATAGTAAATATTTAATCCCACCAAAAACATTATCATGTAAAATATTGCCAAGACGCGAAATTAATGGCTCGCACTGTCAAAAAGTTATCAGATCTCTACCTATGATCTCTACTTTACTTGCCCTAACTTCACAAACTCTACTCCTTAGTCAAAATATTTATATGTAGCTAGGCCGTGTCGCTACCGTAACATGGGTGTAATGTGAAAAATGTATTTACTGTTCATTACTTTATTGTTCATTCGAAAAGCGAATCTACATTCAATTTTACTTCTACGACGTTCAAAAGTGTCTTTTAATGGCCTACAAAAATTTCAATTCGGGCAGATCTGTGAAAGATGCTCAAATTCATTCATCGATTAGAAAAGACTTAATAAATAATCTTCAAACAGCTGAGCAGATTTTCTTGAATCATTCAAGAACACTTTCAATGTAAACATTTTTCAAACAAAAAAGAAATTGAAATCGGTTCATCGTGTTGCCACAGACAGACACAGATACACACGTCAAACTAATACCGCCGCTCTGTTTTTATCGGGGGTTAAAAATACGCTGCATCGAGCGTTTTCGTAGCGTATCGTAGCGGTGATGAAGCCGAGACAACTCCAGGCTCGACGTAGGAACGTAGTTCGTTTGTGCGTTGAGTTTGAAAACAAAGAAACCGAAAGAGTGGAAGTCGTCAAATCATAAACACAATAATCCGTCCTGTATGTCATCTTCTACACGATACCCATTTCACTGTATCTTCATGGATGAGGTTCGTAGGGTATCTTTGAAGTGGAGTTGACTACGGCCAGCAATCTTTGATCTTCAGTACAATACATGTACTGTTCCTTATTGAGGAGTTCCATTGTCTATCTCCGAAAGTGTACATCAGGTCTTCGTGAAATTCATGTAATCCATACTACCACACAAAAAAAATCGAATATCAAATAAATATAATTGAATTCGGTTGAAATGATAAGTATAACAAAAATGTTACAATGAACATAGAAAAAACAATGTTACAAATTGTTATACGATGAAAAAATTGATTAATTCTTCCTTCCGAACCGTATTTCTATAAGCAAATGAATATTCATTGTATTCGTATGGAATGGAATCAATCGGGAACTGGCCACTATATTTCCTAATTGTAAAAAAAAAACTTTCAAAACAAGCGTATTCATCATTTGGCCGATGATAAAGTGGTGTTGGCACGATTGGGCCATCCATCAAGCCGAACCGGACGGGCCGCCCGGCTCCCGTCCGGCTCGCATCCGACCGACATCGATATTTTCTAATGATGCGCTTTTATTGCTCACGGGGCTTTTGATAGATAGGCCGCTGTGTGGGCTTGTTTGTGGTCTGCCTCAATGTGTAGCGCAAACAGTGTCAAACCTACATCAAAGGACAATGTCCATACTTGTTAATAGAAGGCGTCCCCTCAAACTAAAGGTGCTTTGACTGCTACACTCAAAACCGTGAGCATTCAGTGACGAATCACGATACGAGATAGTGATATGGCCTGCGGCACTAAGTATGGTTGCCTAGTTTGGGGTCAGACGGCCGTGTGTGTGAGATGACCTCATATTATATTATTATTATATTATTTTTATTTTTATTGTTGCCTCTTCCTTTCGTGACATATTCGGACACCCTACCGACATGTTTGGGCGGGAAACTGTCGACCGAAATGGAAGAGAATGTTATCTGTTAGTTCTATATTTTGTACGCCATTAAGGCAAAACATGACAGTGACTCAACTGAACTTTTTATGTAACCTCTTACATTTATGTATATATACCACGGATATCTATGGTGTATACTCATTTTTTAGCAAAATAAATATCTTGTATCTTTAAAATATAAAAAAAAAGTTCTGTCGGTATGAATGGAGTCTACAGACACGTCATTCCAAAGCACGTCTTATTAGTTTCCTAGCTCAAAATATCCTTGCTATGCTATTTCGCTAGTGGGCGTCCTATTATCAAATATAGGAGTGTAAATTACACATTTATAAAAACGATTAAATCTAAAGTCTATTAAAACAATATTTGTGTAAATATTTTAACCAAATTACATCGAGGTCACTGTGGAACTCCCACCCCACCCCCGAGCACCCAGGTGTCTCCCTGACCAGTTCATTAGTTCAGTGAGAGTGCAGGCGGTGCACCGTAAAAGGTGCAATATCGCAGAGCACGGATTTACGAGCGCCCACTGAAGGATACGTGCGCGTTTCGATTTATTAGATGCTCTAAATTACTAGTCGTTGTGTAAACAGACCCAGTTAAGCGCGTGTGTTAGCAGAGATGCTCGCTTCTGGAATCAGACAAATGGTTGGCACATTCACCTATGACACTCATATAGACAGAATAACTTTTTTTTGCTTTATTCAGTAGAACTACTGGTCGTAAAATGGTAACTACCACCTAAACACCAAGTGTTTACCGCTGCGTTACCGAATTTAGATGGGATAGCTGTGAGCTATAATATACCTGATATTGGATATCCAAATTAAGATTTGTATGCTTCGAAATACATGACTAATTTGTATCAAGCTCTTGAACATTTCCTAAGGCCTAGGAGTGTTCATGTGTGCGTGCCAGCAGCAGTATTTGGGCAGAAGCAGGTGAGGGAGTCACGCACCATTACGCTGATAAGACGCTCAGCTACCAATATAGGTCACACGCTCAGTGATTTATGTTTTATCTATCGAACTTTGATTAAATTGCTAAAGTACACCGATTTGTTGTACTGTAACGCTCTACTTAATGACTTTGGGGTGATATTTATAAGTTAATGTTAGATTGAAGAATTAGAAAACAGAAAGTACTTAGAATATAATTAATTATTTGTGTCCGCCATTCCACAAGATCCATTGCAATACCAAATGAACACGCTAGACCTGCTCTCCTTGGGAAGCGGCCAATATGTACTAAAAGGTACAGCACAAGGATATTTTCTCATGGGAATGCTGTTTATCTAATGCAGATGTACCTATGTAGTAAAGAGCGTGTTAGTATCCTTGGAGTAAATATGGTTATGTCTGCAATTTATTTTTCTGCATAACATCTGTCATTACGTTTCAAGCCTACTGTAGTGGCATCTATTGCGCCACGTGCTACTGACGCTGACGTTGCTTACAACTGACGTTTCCTATATCGCGATATCAAGTCCTTTGAGATATTAGCTTATTTACAATATTTTGACAATAACCACCCGTCTGGTCGGAGGATCCTCCCCACTTAATTAAGGATAAGGAACTTTGCACCCTGACCCCTCGTACTCTTGAACCCAAGCATGAACGTTAGCGTACTTACTTCACTACCATATACTGTTGTTGGCAGCAGGCCGTCAAGCCCTAATCATTTATAGGTAAGTGACCTTACGGGTCATATAACACTGCAAGTCAAATCTAATAATATCTAATATCTAATACCTTTAAACGAGCAATTCTTGTATAATATAATATATATATATCTGAATCTCGGAAACGGCTCCAACGATTTTCATGAAATTTAGTATGCAGGGAGTTTCGGGGGCGATAAATCGATCTAGCTAGGTTTTATTTTTTAAAACTCGAAAAAGAATCTTCATGAACAGAAGATTTCCAAACAATGTCATGCTATCAGACGGAAATATTTTCTAATTTAGTGCTGTTCAGTTTAACTTTTGTTGTCGTCGATTTTTATTCAACGATTTTATTAATTTCCTACGAGTAGCTCCAATAAGCTCACTTTATATTTTATTGATATTAATTATTAAGTTTAACTTTTGGCGTTAGATTAGAATAATGACTAAAATGTTCACAAACCCAAATGAAGACAAAGCCGACTTGATAAAACTACTATTAAAACATATTATATTTTGACACCCTTTTAACGCCATGACAACCGTGAGCAAGTGACCAACTCCGCCATTACAACGTTAACCTTTACGAAGTTTTCGCTTCACTCTACAGTAAAAGTTGACCAATACGTCCCTCATGAATAGCTAACACCACTGAGTTATTAAATTGCCCACATTCGCCATTACGACCGATACGATGGACGAGAGGACATCTGAATTACTCATGAGGGGACTTGCGTCCTCTATTTATTATTTGTCACCCTAATAATAAAAATGGTCGTCCCTCATTATCCTAGCTAATGAACAGAGCGCTCTGAACAGAGAGGTCTGAGATTATGTCGTAGGCTTTTTTTTTTAACCCCCGACGTAAAAACGACGGGGTGTTATAAGTTTGACGTGTCTGTGTGTGTGTGTGTGTGTGTGTGTGTGTGTGTGTGTGTGTGTGTGTGTGTGTCTGTCTGTGGCATCGTAGCTCCCGAACGGATGAACCGATTTTGTTTTTGTTTTTTTTATTTGAAAGGTGAATTAGTCGGGAGTGTTCTTAGCTATGTTTGATGAAAATCGGTCCAAAATGACCGCCGCTACAAAATAGCTAATCACATATTTTTTCACAACTCCATCAATATGGGTATCAAATGAAAGGGCTTCACTAGTAGAACACTTTACACTATGATAAATTTCAAGGCCAAGGTGACCGGCACCACAAAATGGCGAATTATATATACCAAACGCATTCTCAGGGTGATATCTTAAATATCAAAAAAGATCCATGTGACGAAATACAACTTTAGACGTATCTACAACTTCTCAAAACCAGACTAAATTACATTTAAAAACTTTCAAATAAAAATTAAATTAAAAATTTAAAAAACCTCCAACGCAAAACATAAAAGCAATTATTTAAAAAGTAAAAAATAATATCTTTTGTTGAGCCATCAAATGTTTGTTCGTTGAAATGGCGCTATCATGTCGCGGCGGGGTACCGCTAAGTCAGCAATAGCTAAATTGGTAAAATAGCGAACTCATGGATTTGCAATGAGATTTGACTTACGCGGTACCCCGCCGCGACATTATAGCGCCATTTCAACGAACAAACATTTGATGGCTCAACAAAAGATATTATTTTTTACTTTTTAAATAATTGCTTTTATGTTTTGCGTTGGGGGTTTTTTAAATTTTTAATTTAATTTTTTTATTGATACTTAAATCGACCATCTTAAATAATTTTGGTAGGCACAAGAATACTTGCTTCCACCACTTAGTAATTCACCTATCATTAAAGCTACCAACTTCCTTTAAATTAGCTCACATTTAAGAGCCTGGTCGGTACAATTGGCTAGAATGAATGCCTGAAATATTTTATTAGATTTAGAACTGACTATTGTTGAAAATAGTCATCTGAAATAGTAACAAGGGCACATCCACCGCGCGACCGCTGACTCAGCTGGCATTGGAATACGTGATCCAATGAATACGCTTTACCCA
Source organism: Charanyca ferruginea (assembly GCA_947361185.1). Lineage (NCBI taxonomy): Eukaryota > Metazoa > Arthropoda > Insecta > Lepidoptera > Noctuidae > Charanyca > Charanyca ferruginea. Next base: position 397,192 of record OX376055.1, on the reverse strand, counting down.
GACAACATGTAACCAGTTCACCCTTTTATAATATGATTCCCAGATTTACGAGTTGGTACTTACTTAGTAAGTACTTGGTCGGTGGGTGCGCCACCCCTGGCCCTATGTGCTTATGAAGCGAACAGGTTGTCGCAGCTCTTAAAATATATACCGGGAGCTTCGTCTAAAGAAGATTATTTTTGCTAGCACTTTGTTGATTAGTATTTTATGTGGCCCACGACTATTGTTTTATAATACCAACGTTCCTTTACGTGGAACACAAGTACACAACGTGATCAAAAATTAGGTACCATTTTAAAGAGATCAGCTTAACTTCATTAAGTCTAAATTAATAAACTAGAAAATGAAACGGGTTCACTAACAGCACTAATCTTGTGGTTGACGTCTACGCTGGTTTCATTGACAGTTCGTTCTGCTAAACCTTATTCTGTCACTCTGCATAATTAATTTGTTTTAATATCCTGATGGCTCGTTCGTATGCTTTGAGTCGCAGAATTCCACTTTAGGTTTTTGCCATCTTCTCATCATATCTGTTCCGATCATGTTTGCGTCACTATCTCGGGTGCAATTTCCATATATTTCTAACAACGTTCCTTCTAATCTCAACTGTCAAAAGTATTTCTCATTTAGTTACATGTTATACACTGATTGCCGCTAAGATGAACTTGAAGTGATGTTCTGATAGTGATACTTAGATACTGTTAGATGTGATCTGATATGTGGCGTGTGCGCTGTGCTGCCTTGGCTCAGGTTCGACCGGCTGGCGGCGGAGCACCACTGCCTGCGCATCAAGCTGCTGGGCGACTGCTACTACTGCGTGTCGGGGCTGCCGGAGGCGCGCGACGACCACGCCAAGTGCTGCGTCGAGATGGGCCTGGACATGATCGATGCTATTGCGTTAGTACCCCACATTGAGCACAACTACACAACCAGAAGCGTCATTTGAAGAAAATAATGAATTTTCAGTTGAAATAACATTTTAGAAAACACGCTCTAGATAATAAAGGAGCTCGTGGCTAAGTTAAAACCGTACAGATCGATCAGTCAAAGGTTAAGCTACGCTAGCCGCGGTCGGTCTGTGGATGGGTGACCATCCCTTTCATACCGAGTTCACTCCGTGCCTCGGAAAGCACGTAAAGCCGATGGTCCCGGCTTTCATTAGTAGATCTTTGGTAGTCGTTATGGGTACTGAGAGGCCAGAAAGTCTGACAACCAGTCTTACCAAGGGGTATCGTGTTACCCAGTAACTGGGTTGTGGAGGTCCGATAGGCAGTCGCTCCATGTAAAACACTGGTATTCAGCTGTATCCAGTTAGACTGGAAGCCGACCCCAATATTGTTGGGAAAAGCGAGGCAGATGATGCTCTAGATAATATTTGTCACCCCGTGTCACAATATTTTGAGTCCAACAAATGTGTTTGATGGCAGGCTGGTCCGCGAGGTGATGGCGGTGAACGTGAACATGCGCGTGGGCATCCACACGGGGCGCGTGCACTGCGTGGTGCTGGGGCTGCGCAAGTGGCAGTTCGACGTGTGGTCCAACGACGTCACGCTCGCCAACTACATGGAGAGCGGCGGCGTTGCTGGGTGAGTACAATGTGTTCAACCATACTTTACTGACGGGTAATAGTCAAAAATGGCGATAACTATCGTCAAACCAAAAAAATGGGTTTTTTCACAAAACGGTAGCCTTAACGTACGTTAAGAAGTTACTATTACCATAACCGATGCTTCATCCACCAGTCTACGTAATTTTGTGTTGTCAAACAACAAAATATTATGGACTCTCTTTTTGAATAACTTTGACTGACGGATTTGTATGTCAAGAAACAACCCGTTACATTTAACGAACGTTAAACATCTCACGTCACAGTAATTTTTAACCGTCCGTATGTAACGTTAACCAACTGTTTGAAACAACCCGCCCTAAGTATGACGTAACTGCCTCAAGATTGTCCTGTGCGTCATGACCTGATGTACTTGTGTTCGGCAGACGAGTCCACATCACGAAGGAGACGCTGCGCTGCCTGGGCGACGACTACAAAGTGGAGCCGGGCTTCGGCGGACTGCGCAACACCTACCTGAAGGACCACAACATCGAGACCTTCCTCATCGTGCCCGACGACACCAGCCGAGTGGTCAGTGGACCTTCAATGCGTTATTTCATGAGGATGCTCATGAATCAACTCTGTCTATTGCTGAAACCCTAACCTGAAAACCCGTTGAGTAGTTTTTTTAGTTTATCGCGAACAGACAAACAGACAGACGGGCGGGGGACTTTGTTTTATAAAATGACTACATTTTATAAAACAAAGTCCCTCGCCCGTCTAATGAAGGAGAATAATTAGGTACTTAATGTCGGTCAGTTAAGTCCATCTGTTTAAATTGTGACGCCCTTTAATATAATAATATACCGTAACGAAACGCAATGTAGCCTGTACATTCAATTAGAAAGTTTTATAAAATAATTGCGTTATTTTTATGTAGTTAGACATTATTCAAAGTCTCACTCAACTCAAATGTCAATTCATTTATTTCATTGCCTAAATGAAATAAATGCATGCTCTTTCAGTTTTCGATGTGGTAGGTATTATAAACACCAAAAACCAGGAGAGCCGAGCGGTATATCGTCAGGGTTTAGAGTTCCCATTTTATTGGGACTATAAACAATTACAGTGTTTATTACAGTACTAGTTACACTATTTAAAGTTCTTGTTAAACAGGTTAACAAATACAGTTTCTTATTTAAACAATTTTCAAACAACTTGGATTAGTAAAATGAAACTAAACTATATAATCTCTTCAATTAGCCTGCCAAGGAAATTAAATGTGTTTCCAAAATAAAAATATTATTTTATATTATTATTATGCAAATGTTAATAATAATGATGAGGTTAATTTCGTAGAAACAACAGCTAACAATTAATATCGATATCGATATGTCAATGCGACACACCACTTATACATCAAATATTATATTTCATAACAATAAAATTTGTAAAATCCTAAAATATTATAATGAATGCAGTGGTCTTTTACTTACCGGTGGTAGGACACTCCACTTGTCTTAAGGTTTGTTGTTATTGCTCTATTTTTACAAATAAGAACGGAACAATTCGGCATTTTGTAAAAATCGAAATGACATTACACGTTACGATGTAAACAAACGACTAAACAGTGCTGACTGACGTCGCGCGTACATATACTAGATTAGGCAAAATGCAGGCGACATGTGCCACGCCTCCATGCCATATCCCTCGATATCCGTGACTGAAAGCCTTTTTATATGGAAAAACAATTGAACTGTTTTATTGTTTTATATTCTAAATCAATATTTTTAAATAAAGAATCCAAAAAGAAAAAGAAATCATAATATAATCTACCGCAACTAAAAAGATTTCGATTTTTCCAAGTGATCGCAAACTTTTTTTGATGTGTGTAGGTACGTTATGTTAATAGGTACATAGTGTTCGTGTGTTACAAATATTGAACTACCCACGACCGCTCCTTATGTTTCCAACAAACAATAATATAGTGTGTGAACCACAGCAATGCATAATTTCAAAAGAAATAATAATGATTGTAAGTATTAAATTAAATAGGTTGAATTGGCAATCAATTTGGTTTTGTCTTAGACTGTAGATTGTTCTATGGAGACGGACCAACATGTTTCCAAACATTCTTATCTTGGATATAATCGTAGCTCACGAATGATCACTACACACTTATGTTCGCTCAAAGTCACTTATATACAACCATACTTACTTAATATTATAAATGCGAAAGTAAGTCTATCTGGTACACTTTTACAATGGAACGAGTGAACCAATTCTGATGAGTTTTGGTATGAAAAGAGCTTGAACCCTGGGGAAGGACATATGCTACTTTTTAATCCCCGATTTTGTCTATAACCGACATTCACGCGGACGATGTCGCTGGCAAAAGCTTGTAAATAATAAATAGTAGTAGTGACTGCAGTACCGTAAGTAAGTGTAATGTCGATGTGTTGTGTGCAGGACAAGAAGCCGCAGCACTCGTTCTCGCTGAACGGCAACGTGTCCAAGGAGATGCGCGTCATGGGCCACGGGTCGCAGCACGGCAAGCACTCCTCCAAGTAAGTGCTATACCTGCTGACAACTGTTTCAGAGCAACTGCCCATCGATATGAATGAAACAACCAAACACGAGGAAGCTCCAGTGAACTGACGAGGATTTGTCACGACTGTCTTACGTATTCATTATCAGATCTACTCCCAAGTCTGTTATTTGTTGTAATATCATCAGAACTGATTCAGTTGCAACAGAATCGGATCACAGGGGAAAATATAGAAAAAAATAAATTAATAATTTAAAAAACCCCCAACGCAAAAAATAAAGGCGGTTATTTAAAAAATAAAAAATAATATCTTTTGTTGAGCCACCATATATTTGTTCCTTGAAATGGCGCTATAATGTCGCGGCGGGGTACTGCTAAGTTAGCAATAACTAAATAGTTAAAATAGCGAACTCATGGTAACTAGATTTGTAACGAGATTTGCAACGAAATTTGTATCGTATCGAAGCAAGTTGGTCGGAAATGCTGGTAAATTAAGAGATGAAATAAAGGGTCTGACTTACGCAGTACCCCGCCGCGACATTATAGCGCCATTTCAACGAACAAACATTTGATGGCTCAACAAAAGATATTATTTTTTACTTTTTAAATAACCGCCTTTATGTTTTGCGTTGGGGGTTTTTAAAATTTTACACCCCGTCGTTTTTTCGTCGGGGGTTAATAATGAGAAATCAATCATCCCCTATTGTTTGTATTTTTTTTAATGGACCCTACTTCGAGGTAAGAACATCAATATCGAACTACCTATTCTGTAAAATGTTATTTGTGGTCACATCTACATAAAAAAGCTATGTATCTGCACGTCGATTAGGTCGTTATCCGTTTCTGTGCTTGAAAATACACCGTGTACAGTCAATGTAAACATAAATTAAACTTAATCATCCTAATGCAGCAATGAAAACACACCATACCATTATCTCAACTGCCTAACAATGGGCATGACTTAAATCGTGAAATTGCGATCGCGAGTCACCCGCCACTCCTCGGCTGGTCGCACTTCGACCGAGTAATGGAGTCGCCGGGATTTGCCAACAAATTAGAATTCACTTGAAACTTCTACCAATTTGTCGAATGTCCGTAAATAAACGCAATTTTATTTTACAACTGTAAAACAGTTGAAATAGACCACACAACCCGCTTATGACCCTTATGGCTTGGTTATAACCCAGTTCGAAATGCGACGCCGAACCACTGCAACTGCATTATTCCAGTTCAGGGAGACTTGCACAATGCACACCAAGATGCTGGCGAACTAGCATGTTACTCGCACCGTGGCACACGTGATAGCGTCGACACACACTGCACGCGGGAACCTACACTATGTAGCAATATGTGACTGGCCGAGTGACAAACAACACACGACACAACATTTAGAATTGGAACGATTTATGTATGATCATTCCCGGGTGAGGTTTTGTGAATGAAATAACGGATTAACAATATTTATTCACAAGTGAAAAATGTAGGTACGTCAAGTTATCTTGTCAAATTTTTTGTTCTAGTTATTATAACTCCCTCACAGTTTATTGCCACCTCTTAGATTGCACCTGTTGCACACCGCAAGTCGTAACCCCAACACGGCGGGACCGCTGCGATGTAATTGATTGTGTTTGTTACACAGTCAACTGACAGACAGGCAGACGGTCGAGGTCACCCCGTCACGGGGCTACTTTGTCTGTCTGTATGAGGTACCACGGCGCGTAAACGCTTCTCACCCTTTTAGGAATGCAGGCGTGATGTTATGTATCACATAATATGTTGTAAATAAGATACGCTTAACATTTTCTAGGATAATCCTAGAAGCCGAAATAAAAAAGAAATAATAGCATTTTTTTTACTTTGTATATATGAAAGAATGAACAAAGAAAAACCTTTCATTCTCGCGAAAGCGACGCACATATTAGGTACATACACATAGTTACAAAATCTAAAACAAACAAGGGGCAACTAAAAAAAAAATAAAAAAAAATGTCCGTGTCGGAAATAGTGCGGCACTACCGCGCGAAACGGCAAACGCTCAGGGGGCTAAGTCTGCTATTTTTATAATTTCGTCACTCCAACACGATCCCATTGTCATTTTACTAAAAGTTTGTAATCTGCTTAATTCATAATGGTCAATCATCGGTCGGTCGAAATAAAAGCAATGACTGCACAATGACGTTCTAATAGTAGGTCACTGATCAAAGGAACTGTCAAAATTTTAGCAGATTACCACCTAAGTTCAATTAATTCAGTTGTCATTATATTAGTAGTTTACCAAACTTATCAAAATCAACAATTATGAAACTAATGATAGATCATTCTGACACTATTGTAATAGCAGACTTGAGGCCCAGCTTAGATGCCTTGGTCCGCGCAGGAAGGCACGAACCACGGCGCTGGTTTTCAGCGTAAGCCGGTATGTCGCATATATGTGAGAGAGTGTACTCGGGTAATACGAAGCAAGCAAGTGCTACTTTGTTGTTACCCTGTAATAAGTCTGTTCTTCCATAGGATCGGAGTGGATGCCGGCAATGATAACAAGAAGCCGGAGGACGAGGTGAACGAGTACCTGATGAAGGCCATCGACGCGCGCTCCACCGACCGCCTGCGCGCCGAGCACTGCCGCCCCTGCACGCTCACCTTCCGCGACTCCAAGCTGGAGCAGAAGGTATGACGGTGATGATGATGACTTAGGCTTCATTTTAGCTCAGCTTACGCGGCATTATATAACACGCACTTCCATGAAATGCAATGTGACACGACTAATTTGTATGTTTCTTATATCCCTGCATAAGTGCAGCGGCGGCAGCTGACTATAGTCCGCGCGGAACTAGTTGACTGCGCCTAAAGCCTGGACTCTACAAGATGCGGCGGTCGACTGCAGACTGAGTAGTTCCGCGCGGACGATAGCACACAGACACGTTGTACGCGACGTGAGCCTGCTGGTACTGTCTGTGGGCGCAGGGGATTATACACTTGAAACGTGTACACGAAGCGACATGCAATTTATTCCTTTCCTGCGAACATCAAACTGCGTGCCACTTCCCCAAATAAATAACATCACTTAGTGCTGCAACTGGACTCCGTCTCTCTCAACCGTACAAAACGTTGTTATGACACTTTCCTTATGTTTTTGCATTCACAGATTTTGGAAAAATGGTACAGTCACCTAGAAAAACGTACATTCGCAGGTTTTATTTTTATGATGCCATTCGGTGCAGTTTTATTAAGGATTAAAAAACTGGTAAACCCAACTACACAGTACCCGCTCGCACAACGCCCGTAGGAGAGGGGCCTAATGTATAGTACGACCGCTGCGGCTGTAGTGCCGTTTCTGCAGTAGATACACTTTGATAGCCTTGGGAAGCAGAGCTCAGCAGCCAGCAGCTCACTAGCTCAAGCGACACGCTGCACACTTGGCACTTCGTTGTACGCTAAAAAGCGTTACATTACTGTGACACGTTACACTACGTCTTACGTACATGACTAATACTTTCAATTCTGGAAAACGTGTTCGTCTTGAATACGTACTACTCATGTACTCAACATGCTGAGTTTGTATGCCACACAATTAGTCATCACTCCCGGTGATATTATTTCCGTCAAAATTGTCGCAGCCCATAGACAAACCGTCATTAGTGGGCCGCGGAGGTACGCGTGGCGCGTGCCTCTAATAAGATGCGGGGTCACGCGTCACCACGCGTGCTCGCACATATGTACGTAATCCTCGCGTTGTTCACAGTACACTGCTGAGCGCGACCGCATGATGAAGGTGTACTTCATTTGCACGCTGGCAATCTACCTCGCCGGCGTCGCTATCCAAATCATCGGGTACAACCTGTAAGTAAACAAACATCACTTAGCTTACATACAATATCTCATCTCTTAATCAACAAAACCCCGAACTACTACTGTACGGGGTTTTTTGATTTTGCTGAATAGGTTACATTTCTAGAAAAGATTAAGACCAAATCCATAAAGTTCGAATCCTTTATTTTGTGTCAATTTGATATTCTCAGGAAGAGGAACTTATTATTATTTTTGTACTAACACGGACTAGAGAGAAAAGAAGGACTCCGCGCCACGCATATCGAAAGTGAAGCACTCTAAGTAAGCCAGACCGTTTGTACAAACATGCCTCACGCACACATTTACATCATAGTCACAGACTAGAAAAAAAAGTATTCCGCGCCGAAAGTACCGACTACCGACCGTACCAATCTATGTGTGCGTCTCGGTCCGGCGTACTTCAGGTGCTTCACTTTTGATATACGTGGCGTGGAGTCCTTCTTTTTTTTCTAATCCGTGAGTACTAAGTGAAATATAATTAAGTTGTAAACCGTGGTTTGTAAGAGCTGTGTTCGTGGAGTGCAGTGTTCTGGATCAGTGAACTGATTTCTTACAGACGATCACACGAATTATGTTTTAAAATTTGTTAAACAAATCCATTTACTGAAACTTTTTCACAAATTAAAGAACATGTTGACTACATTTTATTGTTAGCGTACGCATAATATATGTTAGCGAGTGTTCTGTGAGCAGGTCATCGCTCAGCATCGCGACCATCATCGTGGCTGGGCTCGTCATCGTGTCGCTCACGTACCTCATCGTCTGCGTGGACTTCAAGGTGAGTGTCGCCTGCTAAGTGTTATGCTAGGGCTCCATTAGCGGGCTACGGCGAATATTCGTGTTAAAGCGATGAGTGTGGCCGAGTAGATCGTTTCAACGCGTAATTCGGGCGAAGACGGGGCACTGTTGGTAAATTGGCGCTTAACAAAGGGATTTGTCGCGACAAAATTCGCTTGAGTGGCAACATTTACGTTACTTCAGTGTCGTCCAGACCATGTAGCGGGACGGACGTGCTTGTGTGTTTTTTGTACACTATTTGGAGTAACAAAAAAGTGTTGGAGTTCATTCAGTTTTATGAAACGGATATGGAATCCTAGTCCAGTCCTAGACCACAAAAAAAAATGATGCGTGGGTCAGAATTAAAAATAAGCTCAGTTGGCCTACTACAGTAGAAGAAATGAAGGAGAAAAACGATTATTTGATGTCATAATAAAGCGCCACCGCACAACAAGGAACAACACAATCCGGCACGATGAATGAAAAACATCGCGTTGTTTTCGCGCGCCAACGCGAATGTTCGCCCGCTAATGTGGCGGCACCACACTTCGTTATGCGTTATTTGCTATGCGGCTACACGGTATTCGCCAAATATTTGTTATGTGAGCGTACAACAAACACGCCATCCACACTTCGTGCTTGTGTGCCAAACATATGTGGTGCGTTTGGCTTTTGAAAAAACAAAATTAATGTGTTGACTGTGGCTGCTACTTTTACAGATTAGAGTATTATGTCCGACACGACCACCGTAAGCGAGCGAACACGACTGAATGAGTGAACGAAGTGTGTGTGGGCAGTCGACACGCATATTCGGCTTATTCGTGTCCTTTGAAGTGTGTCTAAAAACCGACAGGTGGACGGATAGGCGTATTTGCTATTCGCGCTTATGCGTTATGCGGGCGAATAAAGCAAATACAGACGAATAAACCCTCCACACTTCGTCGTATGCGGGCGAATAAGGCGCATAACGCATAGCGCATAGCGAAGTGTGGTGCCGCCTTGACCCCCGCACTAGCGCACTAAGCGCACTATGTGGCTGTAACCCCGCCGTGTCCCGCAGCACGCGGGCGAGCGCCTGCGCCGCGTGTCTGCGCGCGCGCACCACAACCGCTCGCTGGCGCAGCTGCTGTCGCTGGCCGTCGTCAGCGTGTTCATCGCGCAGGTCCAGCTCGTCATGGTGAGTGTGGGCCGCTTGATAACTCTGCACTACACTGCGGGTACGGCCGCTTCGTTACAAACACAAATTATTTTTTACGATTATTATTTGACGACACGGTTGGCGCAGTGGCTGAGCGATCGACTGCTGCGCAGCGTGTTGCGGGTTCGATTCCCGCCCAGGGTAAACATTTGTGTGATGAGCACTTGTGTTTGCCTTGTGTCTGGGTGTGTTTATCTATAACATGTATGTATTTACAAAAAAAAAAAAAAAAAAAAAATGTATTTGTGTATGTATACCAGCTGTCTGACACTCATAGTACAGGGTCTCCCTAGTTTGGGGTCAGATGGCCGTGTGTGAAAATGTCCGTACATATTATTATTATATTATTATTATTTATTTAAATTAGACCATTCAACTTTTCATCGCCATTTACATGAAAATTGAATCTTGTTGCCCCTTAAATTCATTTGGAGAAGAATGGACAGGAAACTCTATACCTACTGTTTTAATATATTTTTTTGTTCAGTCTGTACTAATAGAGGAAAGGTTTGCTTGTATTTTGTATCTATACATACATGAATCATATAATTGTCCGCCACTTCGTCCGCGTAAATTTTCCCAAGGATCCCTATTTTTTTTTGGTTGATAAATATAGCCTATGTTACTCAGGGATAATGTAGCATTCTAACGGTGAAAGAATTTTTGACATCGGACCAGTAGTTTTTGAGTTTATTCGTTACAAACATACAAAAATACAAAAAAGTATTATATTTGAGTATGTACAAAGTATAGCGTTCACTACAAATATTTAAACTGTAGACGACCACTCCTTATATTTTAACAAACAATGAAATAGTGTGTGAGTTAAAGCAATCTTCTATTCATAAGCACAAATTAATAAAATAAATAATCAATGAAATAGGTAACGTTAGCAACTAGTTGATTTTATCAAAACTTCAAATTATACTATGAAGCAGGACGAGCATGTTCTAGCAAGCAAGCTAGCAGCGTTATCATGAAAATAATCCTCTAGTTGGTAGACTTATTAACAAAATGTACCATTATTTTTTCTTTGAAATTTTCTTTCACATAGTTTTAATATATCTCAAGGCTATATACCTTGTGATATATTAATAATAATAAATAATATGAAATGAATGTAAAACTTTGACATTAATTATCCCTACATCTAACTCGTTACATGTGCGCGTAGGTGGAGGGAGTGTTCATCGCGTCGCGTCAGTACGCCAGCAACGTGACGCTGGCGCGCCAGGGCGACTTCCACTACTGCCCCTACGACATGAACGAGGTAACACACCCACTTACACTTATAAAGCGTCCTCAGTTCATTTGCCGCTGGTGTCAGGGCAGGTAGGACATGATCATCCTATTGTTAGAGGAATCATCTGCCTAGCCTTTTCCTAACTACATTGGGGTGCAGTCTACTGAATACCAGTGTTTTATATAGAGCAAATGCCTAATTGGACCTCTACAATCCAGTTTGGTAAGACTGGTTGTCAGACTTTCTGGCTTCTGACTACCCATAACGACTGCTAGAGATCTACAAATGACAGCCGGGACCAACGACTTTACGTGCTTTCCAAGGCACGGAGGGAACTCGGTATGAAAGGGGTGGTCACCCATCCACAGGCCGACCGCGGCTAGCGTAACTTATCCTTTTGACCGATCGATCAGTCTGGCTTTAACGTAGCCACGGGCTCCTATTGTTAGAGGAAATACTCCACATTTCAATTTCGTCTATGTACCTCCACCTGGGCTAGGAAAGCTAATATTACCCGAGGTGGCGGCGAGTAGTGTTCCACGCACGCCCCTCTTAGACGTCAGGGGGGAGTCTAACACCTCACTCCCCCCCTGACCCGAGAAGTGGCCCGCACTAGCGGGCCGGCACCAGTCGGGGGTTGCGGAAGTATCTCCAGTTTCCGCGACCCCCACCGGGGCGGTTTTTAGTCAGTAAGAGCCTGACAGACCCCTCCGCCTGCCGTTAGAGATAATATGAGGCACGTTTCATCACGCTCAAGATGTCCGTGAATATGTTTTACAGCACTACCTGCAGCTGACGCTTCTGGCCATGTTCCTGTGCGCCGTGCATCAGATCCTCATCACCGTGGTGAAGCTGGCGCTGCTGAGCGTCACCGCCGCCGCCTATGCCGCCATCACCACGCACCAGCACCTGGTCTACCAGGAGCACTTCTACGACTACCAGTAAGTGGTTTTAGGCTGTGAGGGGATTTACTATACTCGGGACTAGCTACGATAAGTGAAAGAAGATCATTTAGATCATTCACTATTATTGCAAATAAACTAGCAATACTATACTACGACTGCCAGTCGTCCGTATGTCTGTCGAATAATATCATACGCAACATCTACGTTCTAATCTATTTAAACTATACTTATATGTCTAGAATCTTCCAAAGTTTTCCGACACCGCCTTATAGTTAAAGGTGCCAGTTGCATACCAAATACATGCAACCTTCACATTACTGTTATCGGTGAATCATCAAATCATTTATAGATATCACACATCAAACACCAAAAGATTGTATATTCCATTGGTTATGGTTACAAGTTTCATAATAAACATCGGTGGTTTTCTCTGCAGACATCGCTGCGGCTTAGACTGGAACCAGCAATGGACCAACATCGTGATTGCCCTGGGCGCCACGGTGGCCCTGCTGCTGCACTCCCACCAGACCGAAAGCACATACCGACTGGACTTCATCTGGAAACTACAGGCTAACGGTACCAGTCTTATTTACAACTTTAAACTACAGGCAAATAGAGCGGTATTCGTTTGAACCGTTCATAGTCTCAAGCCGTGACTGTAGCCAGTACTCTGTACTTACAATCACAGTGGATCGCAACAATACATTTGTTTACTTATCACTACATCAACCCTCGATCTATTCTTATAACTTTACTATTCGGGGTTTAACTCAGACCCAATTATATTAATAGAACAAACTGGTTTACTACATAAAAAAAATAATAATTATAATAAGTAATTCACTAATCGACAACACGAAAACTAAAAATCGGCCAGAAATCAAAACATGGACATAGCCGTGGTTAACATATCATTGTCAGCATTGGTGAACACATGACCAGGGATGACGTGCAGGGACCACATTCAGATATGTAAGATCGACTATGTCACGTGACACGTTAGACATTTTCCGACTTGTTTGCACTTTGGTAGAACAGAGATTCTCCGAGTGCAACACAGGAGGAGGTTTAGTTGTTATGTTGTAAAATAGTTAATTACGGAATGTTAATTTTCATTGACCAATGCAATAGGTACCAATGCTAACAACTTATTTGAATCTATCGTTGATCAAATTATCAAACGCTCAAATTGAGTAACGTTTGAGTATTTGGCCATTAGACTGCCAAAGACGTGTGAGTGACAATACACGTCGAGAAGATGTCGATGAGATATGTGTTGTGTTGTGCAGACGAGAAGGAGGAGATGGAGCACTTGGATGCGTACAACCGCAAGCTGCTGGCCAACATCCTGCCCGAGCACGTGGCGCAGCACTTCCTCTGCAGCGACAAGAACATCGACGTGAGTAGCCTACTTTACGGCGTTATTTACCATCATCTGTGTGATGAATCTTAGTTCCAAGTGCCCAGGGGCATGTGACATACGACTCACCTCCTACGTACAGTCACGGGATCAGTAGAGTTCGCTCTGCGTCTCGAGGCTACGATCAGATTGAATGGAAGTAAACCAAGCAGTTTAAAGACATTTTAAACTTGCCGTCCTATAACAGGTATTTATTCCATCGTGAGCGTAACATAATGTGTGTGTGGCAGGAGCTGTACCACGAGCAGTGCGAGTCGGTGTGCGTGATGTTCGCCTCGATCCCCAACTTCTCCGAATTCTACGTAGAGCTGGAGGGCAACAACGAGGGCGTGGAGTGCCTGCGGCTGCTTAACGAGATTATTGCCGACTTCGACGAAATCCTCGCCGAGGAGCAGTTCAAGTACATCGAGAAGATCAAGAGCACTGGCGCCACCTACATGGCGGCCTCGGGTATGTAGCAGACTTCATCAGGACAATCCACCGACGGCCTCAGCTTAACCTTGCGTTTATGAGTTAATGTCTCATATTGTAATGTTGTGAAAATATATTTTCAGGCTTAACAGCTGCCACCTGTGACCTGCGAGGCTTCCGCCACGTCACTGCGATGGCCGACTATGCGCTGCGCTTGCGAGAGCAGCTGCAGTATGTCAACGAGCACTCCTTCAACAGCTTCCGTATCCGAATCGGTAAGAGGAGCCCTGCCTGAGCAGCCCGAGCAGCGCGGTGCATGCAGTGCCATGCCGTGTGCCGAGTGCCGTGTGCCGTGTGCTAGCACTCCATCGCTGTACAGTGGCAGTGCTATGCACCGCGCTGCCCAGCTGGGGCGAGGGTCAGGCGCGCGCTCTATGTCTCCAGTGCGAATTGTAATACATAAGTTGCACGCTTTGCTTTCGCGACGGTTGCGCTGTAACATCACTAAAACATAAGTGAGGAACTAGGTTTGTGTCGCTCTGCAGGCATCAACATCGGTCCGGTGGTCGCCGGCGTCATCGGCGCGCGCAAGCCGCAGTACGACATCTGGGGCAACGCCGTCAACGTGGCCTCGCGGATGGACTCCACCGGACTGCTGGACCATATCCAGGTGTGCACAGTCAAACGGGAATTACTTACTCGTACTTTAACAGAATGTATTGTTATGTTCCACGATACCTGCTAATTCGTATTGCATTTGCTAGTGAAATAAATAATCTGACGTTTGTGCAAAGAAATTATTTGGATTTGCGTTCGCCCGCGACTGTAAAGTGGTGTCTACCACAATGCTAAAAATGTCCGTCCCTTGGCGAGCCCCGCTCTATTAGACGCTTGCGCGCGCCAGGCAGTGGGCGCCAGGCGGTGCTGACGTGCGGCGTGTGTCGTGTGTCGCAGGTGACGGAGGAGGTGCACGACATCCTGTCCATGCGCGGCTACAAGCTGCGCTGTCGCGGCACCATCGACGTCAAGGGCAAGGGCAACATGATCACCTACTTCCTGGAGGGCGTCGGAGAGTGCGACTCGCCTGACGCCGATGCCGGCGCCGACCCAGGCGTGCAGGACATCTACAATGTAGGCACATACTCTGTTATTATCTTCACAATTAGATTTATTGTAATGAGGGATTAGAGTGATCTCCATTAATTCTTCAACATCACTTTATAAAGGTGTTGACTGTAATGTTGTCGTTGGATGGAAGAGCCCTCCCCTCTCTCGCTACGTCTAACTACAACAGACAACATTAAAACCAGACAAAAATATGGGCTGGGTTATTTGAGGGACGACATTAATGAAAAGGGAGTGGACATCCTTTCATTCATGGTGTCGGTTGACAAGTAAGCACGAGACTACAGATTAACTAATAGTTCCTTTGGAACAGATACTTACTCCATAGAAAAAGATAGATACCTAACGATAACTGTCTACATAAATATTACAGTCGCTCGTGCGCGCTAAAACGTACCTTACGCACATGCTGGAGAGTATCTTAGGTTGTCTGCCGTGGTGTCGGGCGATCACTTGCATCAAATTACGCAACGCTAGGGCTGTCTATGTTATGAAATGATTACACAATAGGTTGTGTGTGTATGTTTTAAAAAATAATAAGTAAAATGTCTAATCAAATCAATACTTATAATTACGTACTATTATAAAACTTTCTAGCAGCAAAATAAGGCACTAGAGTCTGGCATGCGACAAATGGCTTGAGATTGAAAATTTTAACAATGCTATTATGTAGATTTCAAATGAATGTGCAATGTCAAAAGAATGCAGCGTATCACGCACACCATCGTTTTATTTTAAAATACAGCACTAGTGCGGTAATGGTTTTTTTTTTGTTTCGGGTAAAGAGTTTTATAAATTATAATTATTATATTATCAGTGTTGCCACATGCAGACTTGTTTGGCGCCACTATCATGTCCAGGCTCTTTTTAATTACAAAGCTGCAGCCAATGATATTCTGCTGCAGCATAAGTAATAATTGAGAGTTATTTTTGTCTATTTAAATGCAATATGTAAACCATTTAAATATGATTTACACAAAAAAAGGAACACAAAATAGTAGGTAAGATTTTAAAATCCTATTTTTAAGTAGGTACATCGTATTTTTATTCTTTGTCTGTCCAGTTTACGACGGTCTCCATGTCATGTTTCAGAACCCTCAGCCGTCGACGTCGGGTATGAGCCATGAGGCCTGCGCCCGCGCCGAGCACCGCCCTCTTGAGACGCTGTCGGAGGGCCACACCGACGAGGACGGCGGGCCCTCGCCGCGGGCCTCTATCCCGAGAGGTAAACTGCTTTGAAAATCATATATCATTATATACTTATAACAATTTGGTTATTGCTGTAAAGTCAGTCAAAATCAAAATATTTATTAAAAGTAGGACATTATTATTATTATTCACATTTATTCGTCGTATAGACACATAATTTACATTTTTAAATATTAATAAAAAAATAAAAACGTTTAAAAATATAAAAAATAGTAGCCCACCGGTATCGGGAACAGGGTCCAAGCTACCGGCGGTCAGGGCTCCAGAGAGAGAAACCTCCTGACAATGCGGGCCGTGTCCAGAAGTACTGCCTTCTGAATCAAGCCCTTGATTCAGCCGTCTAACGAGAACGTCCTTAGATGTTGGTCGAGGCTCTTGGCAATTAAGCTATTGGCTGTAACAACTATCGCCACAATGATCGCTGAGTCCACATCCCACATGTCGACAACCTCGCGGGCCAAGTCAAGATACTTTATCTGGTTGTCTTTCTCGACCTTATTGGCTACAATAGTCCTGTCAGTGATGATGGAACGATCCCAGTACAATGTGACATTGCCATTTTCAAGAACTGGATCGGGCACATGCCTGTAGTATGGTACTTCTGATTCCACGAGGTTGTAATTCAGAACAAATTGCTGATGGATAATCCTGGCCACAAGGTTGTGCCTGTGCAAGTATTCTTCGTTAGCAAGACGAGAACATCCAGAGATATTATGACGGATTGATTCACCCGGCCGGTGACATGCCCGACAAATGTCAACCGTGCCATCCTTCACAATAAATCTCCGGTAGTTATTCGTCAAAATAACTTTATCCATAATTGCACAGCCAAAACCTTCGTTTTCTCCAAATAGATCACCGAATCGTAGCCAGGATACGGACGCTAAGAAATCCACATCGGGCCGTGTAGGGCCCGGAAAAAGCGTCCGTGAAGCTCTTTCCTTTTCAAACCTCCTCGCGATCACTAGTCTCAAGCACTACAGGCTTGTTCTCTTTAGCCAAGGAGAGCGGGGTGAGGCCTTTGTCCACTGCAGCTACATCTCGGTGCATCCCCACGTCGGCTCCTAGAAAATATTCCCTGAGACTGCATACCTCACGGTTGTGCAGAGTCTTAGCATTTATAGATAGACATTTATTGATAGATAGAAGCCTAGAAGCCACGACCTACGCACTTCCGCGGGATATATAGTCTCATTACCGATGACCGTGGGTGATGCATCCGATACGCGGGGGGGGGGGGGGGGATTCAGGGCATCGAGTTCAGTTTGAGTCCATTTGAGTATGCCGAAAGAGTACATCAGGACCGGCATGACCCACCCGTTGAAGGCGCGCACTTTATTTCCGCCTGACAAAAGACTATTTAATACTTTCTTCAGGCGGCCAAAGAAGCGCTCCCTCAACGATTGCTTCATGTCAGCAGCATTGATGCCCAACGCTTCCGCCATACCCAAATATTTATAGGTCTCAATTAAAGCGGGGGATCTAAGGTTTATGGAATCCGAGAGCTGAACTCCCACAGATTCCACAATCTCCCCTCGCTTGACATGCATGACCGCACATTTGTCCACGTCAAATTCCATCCTGATGGCGCTACTGAAAGTTTCTGTTACTTTCAGTAGCTCCATCAGCTGTGAACTGTTGGTGGAAAAGAGTTTTAGGTCATCCATGTAAAGGAGGTGAGATATAACCTGACCCCCTCTCTTCCTATAGCCTAGACTTGAATTCTCCAGCAGTATGCTTAGAGGATTCAAGGCTAAGCAGAACCAAAGTGGACTCAAACTGTCGCCCTGAAATATACCCCGCTCAATCCTTATCGGTTCTCAATTCCTCTGGATTTGTCGACATCCTGTATAGCGAAGGACCGTACTCCACTGCCCCATACACGACGTCAGGAAGGTGCGCAAAGTGGTATCTATCTTATACACCTCTAGCACCCTCATGAGCCATGTATGTGGCACAGAGTCATAGGCCTTCTTGTATTCTATCCAACATGTCGACAGATCCCTTCGGGATCGGCGAACCTGTTGACTGATGGGCATGTCAATCAGGAGCAGCTCCTTAGTACCGCGCGACCCATTTCTACATCCATTTTGAGAGGGAGACAGACATGATGCCGTTACTGTCTATGTGTTGGTTTATTTTCGCTTTCAAAATAGATGAAAAAACTTTATAGACCGTCGGCAAACATGTGATCGGTCTATAATTTTTGGGCTCCGCAATACTACCTGATTTATGGAGCAGGTGGGTTATTCCTGTCGTCCAGAACTGGGGCAACGATCCTGATTCCAAGGCTGACTGGAACCGAGACGCTAAACAAACGTGCGACCTTCTGAACCATTTTATCCAGAAATTGTGCGGCCCGTCCGGCCCTGGGGACTTCCAATTAGGCAATGGACGGACTGCACGAGCTACATCTTGGGAGCTGATAATGATTGCCCTCATTTCTGGTATCGGGTCGCACGCTCGTTCGACGTCCAGAGTCCAATCACCCGTGTCGGTGCCTGTCAGTGTGACTGACAGGCACCGACACGGCTGAGCTTGAGAATTTGGCTGACACTTGCCTTCGCTTAATATCTCAGTGGGGCGACCGAAACCGTCTAACCTTTGCACCTCACAAAACCTATCAACTTATTTTAAAAGGTAATCTTAAATCATGGCCAAGTATTAAATTTAATAACGTTCCCGTTAAAAGAAACCAATCAGTGTGCTACCTTGGTCTGGTCTTAGAGAAAAACTTTTCATTTATTGACCACATAAAAACAGTTGGTGAAAAAGCTAAAAAGAACTTTTATGCCTTGACGAGTATATCTAAAGCCACTTGGGGTCTATCATTTTTAACTTTAAAAACTATTTATGGGGCTACCTATTTGGGATGTATGTGCTACGGAGCACCAGTTTGGGCTGATAGGGCCACCATAGAGGCGGTACGACGTAAATTGCTTCAAAGTCAACGTTTGGCTTTAATATTTTTATGTAAAGCATATAGGACCGTTAGTACTGAAGCCCTTCCGGTTCTAGCAGGCGTGCTTCCAGTCGATCTTGAGGTGCAACGACGTGCTGCAATGTACTATTCCGCGCGAGAGACCATGGACGCAAACTTTTTAACTCAACGTGACCGCGCTAAGATCTCTAGATTATTTAAACCACATACTGACGTCTGGGAGGAACTTTTATCCGAGTGGCAGTGTAGGTGGGATGATTCTAGCAAGGGCCGTCACCTTCATCAGTTCTTTCCATCCGTTCGTGAGCGGCTGGCCAGGACATGGCTGGAGGTGGACCACTGTGTTGCCCAATTTCTAACAGGACATGGCAACTTTAAAAGTAAATTATTTTCTTTCAAGCTGGTCGCTTCGCCTTTGTGTCAATGTTCTACATCTGACTGTGAATACGAACAATCTGCACATCATGTCTAATGGGAGTGTATTCTTTGGCAGAAAGAACGCAATATTATGTTGGATAGTGTACAGGCTACATCCGGAGCAGTTTATTATGCGGACCTTGTGGAAACTAGAACTAATTTCCGTGCGTTCAAGCGATTTTTCCATACCTATTATTGGAATCAAATTATTTTAATGTAACAGCTCACTTTTTAGGACCCATTAATTATGTCAATTATAATCCGTGGTGCTTAGCAACTGGGTTTCTCCCAGTTGTAAACGTCCCTTTGTGCCTATTGGCCTAGTTCTGTTCTGTCTCCTGCTTGATTTGGAGGGAAGTGGAAAATATGTTTTTCTTACTCCTCCGCTGTTCTTTTCTGATTAATTTCGTTGCGGGATCCAAGACAGTTGAATCGTTTCTCTGGGACTCGTCGAGCTTCATTGCTCTGGCGCTTTTCTGGTGGTCGCCACTGTTGATTCTGGCTTACAGGAGTTACAGTGGTTAGGGAATAGCGTGGCGGGCTTGTCCCATAAAAAAAAAAAAAAAGGCACCGACACGGCTTTGGAATTCAAAAATCCGGCTTTTAAATATGTGTTTTATTCAATATTTCAATGTTCTTGATGTCCGGCTTTGGGACCCTAAAGTCCGGCTTTTCTGACGGGTTAGTTCGGCTTTTTGATTTTTAGAAATGGCAACGTTAGTTGCGACTCTTATCTCATATGTCCCGGCATTTCATTTTTATAACGAAACCCTTAAAAGGTAACTTTTTTCTTCTGTAATAAAGACATTGTCTCAAGTTCTACGCAACGTAGGAATTTGAATTTTGGCACATTGTTACATCTTGATAACGCGCATACATACTGTCGATCAAAAGCCCAAATAAAAGTTCTAGATTTATTGACAAAGTTGATTCGATTCTGAGACACCCCC
Organism: Charanyca ferruginea; assembly: GCA_947361185.1. NCBI lineage: Eukaryota > Metazoa > Arthropoda > Insecta > Lepidoptera > Noctuidae > Charanyca > Charanyca ferruginea. The sequence continues at coordinate 376,653 of OX376055.1, read as the reverse complement.
CGACATATTTTAATTATTATTATTAACCTAGATTTAAAATTTCATCTTGAATCACGCAAGTTGTTATAAATACCTACCTAATTCCTGATGCCGGTTTCTTATTCGACAACCGAATTTAATAACACAGTGGCGCCCTCTTGACTAATCCAACCAAAGACATTTTGATCTGCACAGTATATGTTAATACACTAGGACAATCTGTCATATAATTTAGAATGATAATTATTCTGTTACATATTGTAGCGTTAATCTCATCTAAACACTCTGTGAACTCAATGAAATTGTCCTTGAATATTATTCAACAGAAATATAATTACCTACTGAGAAATTATTACATAACTCGATACTTTATCGCGGCCAAACGCGCACTGTCACGCTTCACAACGGTAACCACTGGAAACGTAGTCTTATTCCACAACAAGGCAACTTCACCAAACGATCTGCCTCGAAGTATGCCCGCGGAGATGTCCACTGCTGAATAACAAATTGACATAATTTTCCAGAGACCAACGGTTCAATAACCCCAAAGCTGCCGAACGGCGGCGCGTCGTCGCGCGAGAGCATCGCGGAGGAGGTGCGCGCGCGCGTGCGGCGCCGCCTGGAGCGCCCGCTGTCGCTGGCCGACCAGACCGGCATGCCTACGCTCGCCTCGCTCGTCAGCTCCAGGGCGTACTCCAGCGACTTCGAGCAGACCTTCTACAACTGCGACACGAAGAAGAACTCCTCGCTGAGCGACTTCAAGCACGGCGTGGTCGAGTCACGCAGCAGCGGCGAGATCGAGGCTCTGCTGGAAGGCTCCGGCCCTCGCCGCGCCGCCAGCCTCGCAGACTTCCTCTTCCGCCGCAAGCAGACCAAGCTCAGCTCTGCAGTGGTCAACGTTATTGAGAACCCGATGACCGCGATGTACGACTACGGCCCGAGCAGCACGGCCGCGCACGAGGAGTCGCTCGCCGGCTAGACGCTCGGACACCCGGACACCCGGACACACACTCGGTCTGACGCGCGGAGACCTGTCGGAGCTGTGTCGGTGATTACCGTCACCTGTACTTATGTGCTGGTGTTTTGTAATGCTTTTATATTATAAGGTCCGAACAAAACAGGTACCTGATCAAACTTAAGCCAATATACACGTTAGTTAAAGTATGACCACGAATTGGGTTCGGACCTTATACTTATCGACCGCAAATAAGTATACCATCACGGTTTCACTTGTAAATATAGATAGACCCAGTCTCGGCTGTAATCTCTTAATATTATCTACAAAGAGTGACCTCATTGTAAACACGAAGTATTTGAGTATTCTGCAGTATCTTGCCTAGCGCAAGAAACGGCAGCATGCTCAAATACCATTCTACTTTAAAATGAGTGTTTTTTGTACATTTTGTCTGCGATCACCCAGAGACCGCGCACAAGGACTTCCATGGAATAAATATGACAACCTAACAGCGAAACATCTCGCTAGAGATACTTAGTTTGTGAACAACGGAACAGAATCCTCTGTAACCTTTGTGGTCTCAATGCTCCCTATGACGACGAGTTCCCGGACAAGAATCCCACCATTAAGACTGAAAGGCGCGGGCGCCGCCCGGCAGCCGCGAGCCCCCGCGCGGCGCCGGCGCCTGTAGCCGGCCCTCTACGTAACACACGTTAACACTGACAGACCAACACTTTAGCATTAATACCGGACATGATAATCTATTATGCTTTCTCTGACATACGTCTGAGAGCTCCAACCATCAAGATGGAGTTTAGGAGCGGCAATGGCAGGGACCTTAACCGATGTGTCTACAGGGAAACCTTCTTAAGAGTGAAGTAAGAAACTGCATCGATTGGCATAACCCTCCGTAGTTAGTAAAACGTGAGAATTTAATGTTTTCAAAAGGTATGTAATCCTGTACCGTTCCTGTAAAGCTAAAGCGGTTGAGGTACCTCCGTCGTTGCCTGAACGATCCACCTTATAAACCTAAATCAGTCACAGCACATAAGGAACCGTCGACCGGAAACGAGCCGAAGTTGCGCTTACGAATTTATTAATATTATTGTAGGAATGCAGCGAACCGGACGCGGTTCCCAAGGCTGCTCACCACTCTGTGTGCCGCCATGCAGAGAGATTAGACTTAAGTATTTACCTACGTAGTTAAGGATTGCGGTTGTGTATACACAGTTATAGGCGTGTTGGGATATGAACGGTTTTTAACAAGTTTGCCGCCGAATTGCGTTGTTTACACATTACAGATACAGAAGTATGAAAATTCTGTAGAAATACAGCTTCTTTCAATACAATTTGTCAATGGAAGTATCATCTAATATGGATGTTAATAAGGTGCTGTACCCAGGACAGGCGCCAACGCATACTCTGAGCGGAGCGGCGCGCGTCGACGTCGCTCGACTCGGCCCGCCGCGACCGCTCCCTACGTAGATTACTAACATTATAACGTACTCCACTGTTCGTAGATCCCGCATAACGTGTTATTCCACAAGCTCTTTTCACTACAATGTAAACTTAATTAAATAACGAGCTTATAGTAACTCATAGTGAGGTAAGACATACAAGTATTGTGTGAGAGCGAACAAGCCGCTCGGTGCTGGGCGGTGCCGCTCAGTGCCGCGTGGTGCCGTTCGGCGCCATCCGACGTCTTGGACACTTTAAGCTTTAATACACTGTGCACGTTTCGGCAGACGGAGAGCTACAGTCAAAACGTGTCGTTTAGTTAGACGAATATTAGATTTTCCAATCAAACATTTGGTGCTTTTTGGAGGTTAAGACTTAAAGTTGGTAACCTCAAGGGGTGTAGCCTTTAAAATTTTCATATACATAATGTACTTAGGCATGGTGTAATAAAGGCTCTGAAGTTCCAAGGCATGGTGTCGTCGGGTTTGATACTCTACTTCGAGTGATGTTTTATCGGGAGTCGGTACCTCAAAGTCTGTCTCCCGAACGTTTTCTCCATCGATATAAATTTAAGGAAAGTTTTCTCCGTCGATGTGACTTCAGGGAAGCGGCTTTCGATAACACGTCGTTCGAAGTAGAGTATCAACCCCTGTGTCGGCCGACCCAGCCGTAGGAACTGTTAATCTCAATGTATTTAAGAACTGATATAATTATATGTGTGTTATAGGTTTTAATGTGTGTTTTTACTAGATAAGTATATAATTGTTTACGTCCTGGATACAGGACTGTGGTGTTTAAGATGAGATATTGATGTGTACCGAGAGGTTTAGTCAGGGACAGCTGCACGCCCGTCGCCCCGCCTCCTATGGGTGCTGCGCTTATTCGGCTCTGCTCGGGCTCTGCTAGGGCTCCGGTCTGGGTCTCGTGTCTCGTCGTGCTTGTTCGTTGTTCGGTAGCGTGTCTGGCTCCCAGCTGCTCGAGTGTGAGGGGGCGAGGCGACTTGGTGTTACGGGTAATTGTCGCATCACAACCAAAAATAGTAGCCAAATAATTATATTAATGTATACGATTGCTGTTTTATCATATTTTACTAATAGTTATAGAACAAATTGAGGCACAAGTTTATTGTAATAGTTATGTTTCCGTGAGTCCGTCGACAGAGGTGGTCATCGTCAATTGATGAGCCATTTCGAACGCTTTGGTAATGGTTGCGTACTGACGGTCAGCTGTCAGCGCCTGCTGTCCACAGTGATGAGTTCTCGTCAGTTGCAACGTTGGCTTCAATGGAATGTCACGGTAAAGGTTGCGTATTCGAGTGATTATAACGTGATACTTTATGTTAACATACATTTGTTGGTTATCTCGTCAGTTAGTAGTCAATTGTATGTAGGCCCTTTCGAACGCATCAGTAAAAGCTGCGTAGTGAGTGTTTTCTGATCGATGTATTAAACCGAATGACAGTTAGTATAATAGTGTGCCACAGTAGAGAGGAACGCATCCGTTAGTACCTATCAGCTTACCTGAAAGTGTGTAGGTTGCTTCATCAGACCAGCTCCCTCGCTAGCCGATGGCAGGAGAACCGCGCCAGACGCCTGGCGGAGTTCTCCGTCTGTTGTGCTTCTTCGTCCAGCGACCGCGGTTCATCTGCAAGCGAGCAGTCCTGATCTCCCCCCCCCCCTCTTACCCCCCACGCCCAATGACTCAACTCCGACCAAGCTCCCGGGTCCAAACTTAATCCCTAAACTATTTATTATATTATAACCTATACCTACAATAAACTCTATTCATATTTTATTTTTAATATAATATCCTAATAATTCATATTCTAAAGAAATAATTACGTGTGTAAGATTACGCGCAAGGATCCCTAGGGCTCTCATTTAGGTACTTGTATATGTTACCGGAGGAAATCTGTATAATCCGGGTAGGAAATGTATGAAATATTATTTATTTTATACTTTGCCTAGATATTCTATACAATACCGAATAACGCAGCCGGTAATGTGTGTGAGACGAGAGTAGGGAAGGAGGCTGTCAAGTAGATTTGATTGACTTCTGTCATTGTATAATTTAACATTATTTCATTTTTGTGAATATGAATACCATGGAGCCAAATAAGTAAATGATATGTATGTGTTTGACATAAATAAATATGGCGGTTGAGAGCATTGTCATGCTCACTCAAATATCTCATTGATGGTGGCGCGTGCGTTGGATCATTCGGCTCCCTTCAAAATGGTTGACCTGAATGGTTCTGATCAACGCGTCATATGTGTGAACGGGCGCTGTTGACATTGGTTAACTCTTAACTGCCATGACTTTTATCTTGTTTCTTTTTTTATGTTTTGTATTGCTCTTTACCTGCATTGTTTTCAAATATACAAGCAACATGAATAATGTAACCCAGTATATAACTTAGCAAGGGTTCTGTAGTGCTATTCTGTTATACTGGTTGCAACACCTACCTGTTTGTTAACTAGCTAAAGTCTAGTGTAAACACAATTAATGTTCATTGTTTATGTTAACATTGTTATTTCTGCGTTCAATAAATATTATTATTATTATTATATTTTGTAAAAACTTAATTTTAAAGAGTGTCCGTGGAGTTTCTTGCTCGTTCTTCTCCATAGAGACCTACCCTACGTTTTGGAACGAGCAACTAGCTTCAACTTTCTGACTAACTGACTCTTTGACAATGCAAAAGTGCCTGTAAATGGTTTAACTAAATAAATGCTTTGACTTTGTCACGGCTCCGGCGGCCCCAGACGAGCTTATCGTCGCAGATGTGGTTCCTCCTCAGCTCGCGGGACGCCCCATGTATTCTATACATTGCCAAGCAATTGTATAGGTACAATACCTGAATTATACAGATTGCCGGTAACATATACATAATATCATTTAAAAGATATTGTACGAACCCGCTTCTACTTAGGTAGGTACAACATGCCGTATAGTAAAGATGTTTCTAAATAGGCCATACTTTAAACGTTTCTGACAATGTAGGTAAGAGAACTGACGACCAACATTTTTTTCTCAATAGCAATGTTGCTAAAATTGTACCTAAATAATGTATAGTAGCCACTTGCGTGACAGACTGACGAAGTCGCACCCTAAAGGTGCGTACAGATTAAGAAACATGTTGTGTAACTTGTGTTTTATAACACGTGTCACGTCCACATTATGTAACATTGTTTTTCAACATTACAACATATAACAATAGTCTACACATTAGAATTACAATGCAATATACCTAACAATGTTACATATATATATGATTTGGTCGTTTGTCGTTCTGCAGTGCTGTTCATTATTGCATAAGTTAAAAAACATTGTTATAAATAATATCAATAACATGTTAAATAATTGTTATTATAACACGTTTTATAACATTCAGTTTCCACATTACTGATACATGTTATTTAATATGTGCGCACCTTAAGAGCGCCCAGCCCCAGCGTCGTACGCGATTACGGCGTTATAATAAATTATTTTCCAAATATTTTTAACACACAGGTATCTTGTGGTTTAAATCTAGGTTTGTTTGAAGCCAAAAAAGCCAAATAAACTTTTTTGAGAAACAAACTCAGTAAACACGTCCGAAAATTTATCTGAACTTTGGCCGTTCATAATGCACTCATACATTGTAAAAGTAAAAAAACAGCTTCATAGAAACCTTGCACATGTAATGGAGATTCTAAATTACAAACATTTTTACCAAAAACTTGTAAGGCTTTTTCAAAAACACGTATGTCCTGGAACAAGTTTTGTGAAATTTCCGCGCGCCAATTTTCCTGTGATGTTATCGCGTTCTCACTCACTCGTTTGTTTTCGAGCAAAAAAAAAAAAAAAAAAAAAAATTTCAATGGCGCTCGCGTTGAAGTTCATTCGATGGGGATGGGCGCTCTTAAGAGGATTGTGAGGGGACGATACGCGGCGCGATTATTTATGTCCAAAAATGCTATTTGTTTCATACCGCTCGCTCTGCCTCCATCCGGGTGAACAATATAAAACAATATGGCCCTGCCCCCCGACCCGTATCGTGCGATAAAGAGAGTTGCAAGGTAACCTACATTTCCTTTTTGAAATATGGTTTTGGGCGATAACGTTTTTCCCCCCTAAACCTTCACGAAATGAGACAATTTTGATTTTATTATATATAGTACACCTAAGGGTGTACTGGTCTGTACGTTTTCCTTTTTAAGCAATTCAGTACCTTTAGTTTAATTTAAAAAAATTAAAACGCTCGAAGTTTTTAGTGAAAAATGTAGATATTTAGACTGATGATAATTACCTTATATTGTACGCAATATTTCTTTAAAATAAAAGTAAATAGAATAAAAGAGACCTAGTTCTTTATTAAATCTAAAGTATTTCCAAAAATCATGAAAATTGGACTAAGTTTACGAGGAGTAAAACGTTATCGCTTTTTGTATGAAAATTGACAGCCTCACAGTCCTCTTAAGAGTTAGCCTTTGTTAGCGTCGATGTGATGCGCCTTCTCTATCCTGTGGTATGTGAGCACTTTGACATCCTACCTAAGTACTATGAAACATGAAACGTACATTCCTTTCTGGAAACTAAAAGTCCGATCACTTTTTATTTATTTTTTTGAAATAAAACACCAACATCCACAGGTACCTACTTGGTGGTGGTGGTGGTGGTGTGTGTGACACACACCACCTCAAACCACAACTACACAGCCAACCAAAACCAAACCAAACTAATCAGGCGCATGTTTGCATTTAGGTGTTAGCCCAAAGTAGTTAGTATACTTATTGTCGTCTGTGGATACTATCAATATTCCTATTAACTTTCAAATATAAAATTAGGATATTGTGCATTCGGCGAGGTTTTTATTTATGCATGTACACCGATTTCTTCGTAATTGCCCCGGAAGCAGGAAGTTGGCGCAGTGGATCCATGTAGTATTTTGGTACTTTGCTTGAGTAGTATTCTACATGAATACATGAATCTGTATGTACATACAGCCGAAAATAAATAGTTTTAACAAAACCAAACAGCTGATGTTTCCTACTCCGAATCGGAATTATTTCAAAACTATTGAATATGCTTTTAAATTTCAACCTAACCTACCTGTACTCAAGTCAAGTAGGTCACAGATGCGCCGCCGCCGGTGCAGCAGGCGCGGCGGTCGTGGAAGGAGTCATTGCTTTATTACCGCGTTAGTGCGTTCCATAAAATTACTGTAGTATTTCGTTATCCAATATTTTGGAATTAACAATTTTATTAGAAACCCTATTAATCCCTATGGTAGTATTTTAACTTCGAGTAAAACAAAATTATAATTAGGCATGTAAGTATTTTTGATGTCGTATACCTATTTAGCGCTGTTATACCTAAAAAACGATGATATATTACACATAATGTGTGCCACTCGTGAACGACGTCTCATTCGTCCCGCGACCTGTCACACGCGACCCGGGACCTGACACATGCGTCCCGCGTTCAGATCACATGCAACCCGCAACCTACCTATCTCATGCAATATATTTGCATAATATATTTTATAATATTTACTGCTGCTGCCCGCGACTTGTTCCCGGGTTTTTTTTTTAATTTATTTTGGGTCACGATCCTATGCGGCCGTTTTCAGAACACCCTGCCAAACATTCATTTTTATTTATATTTGTATAGCCTTGGCAGTTTGGCAGTCCAACAGCATACACGTATCTAATGAAGATACCTACGAGATAGCATTACACGCGATGTCTAGCTATCTACGACAATTAAGATTTTTCGAAATTTTAAGTGTGTCATGGTTTTAAGCAAAAGTATGCTTTTTCACGTAAAATCCCCAGCCGCGCCGTGCCGCCCCGCGCCTCCGTCAACTGGACACATCAACGACCACCACACAACCCCACGCCCCCCTCCTTCACACCTCTTTACGCACAATAACATCTTAAAGTGCGCCTAAAACCCCGGCCAGACTGTTGTAAACAAGCCCTCCACATCGGTCTCCACCGGCGGTTTCCAACAGTGAACACTTGTTTGCAACAAAAATACGCAAACACCAACCATGGGCTCCACAAGCCTCCACCAAGGTGACCCCTGTTGGAAGCTTGTTTATAACAGTCTGGTCCGGTCTTAAGTGTCACGTGTGACGTAGCTTTCATTGTACCTACTTATAATAGCTCCTTTGCGTGAGAGTCGTTCTCGAATGGTATGCTATAGTGCGGTGCCGTGCGCCGGCGCGGCGCAAGCCGGGCCGCGTACGCACCGCAACTCGCGCGTTATTTCATCACACGAACCATGCGTTTTTCTCTTTGTATACTACTTTTGAAGACATTTTGACGTCGGTTCTAATAAAATACGATTTACATAGGTATAAAATATTTGTGTGATATTTGTGTTTTGGTTATTTGCATAAGTTTTAGCCGGTGAGGTTAGAGGGAGAACAAACGTCACTGTAAGTACAACAATTACAGCCACGTCACTCACATCATAATACCTACTACAACACAGAGTAGAATACAAAGCAATCAGTAATCACTCGACTTCCTAAGGCTCCTAATGCTCCTATATAAAGTTCTATATTATTGTATGAATATTTGATCGATATTTTTTATTTATTAGCTGCCAAACAATTTACTTTTTAAAACTCTAAGTAGGTGCCTATTTCATGTACTTATTGTATTAATAGAATTTAGATTACACACGAATTCATTAGAGTCATGTGATTCCGAAGTCAAAACCTGCTGGCACTGGACCTACCAAGGTAGTGCAGCAAGCCTGTATAGCAAAAAAACCTTTATAGTGAATAATAACATTAGGTAATTTGGGAAGTCGTCAAGTCTGTGTCTGGTTTTGTTTCTTTTTTTTGTCGTTTAAAATGTTCTGTCCACTTTTGTCAAATAATATAAACACAAGTATTATTTAATACACCATCAAGCAAAAACATAACACCACAGAGTTCGATGCTTCCTTCAAGCTAGGCTTGCTGCACTACATTGCTAGTCTAGTACCTACTACAACTACGCTTTATATTATTTATAATTGTATAAATAACTTAATAAAGATCAATCTTTGTTCAATAGGTTTTATAATTATTTAAATGAATGTTATTTTGTACTTATCTACTATATAAAAGAGAGTGTTTATTATTTTAACATAATTAAGAATAATAATATGATGAAGATATGATTGTATTCGTTGAGATGATTATGTACTTACCTATGTACAGTGATATTATTTATTTGATGTAATTACGTAATAATTAGAAATCAATTCTTGATTTTGGTCTAAGCATGTAATGACTTTCAAGCAGCCATCTTCTTCAAAGGGAACTTCAATATCACACTATCAGTGACCGCGCACCGGCCGCGGCCGTTTGTTAGAGCGGTTACAGCGGTTACACGTTCACAGTCCGACCGGACTGTGAACGTGTACAGTCAACCACACTATCATGGGAACAATTTGACATTGAAAGAGTCTTTATGTCATACCGTCACTGATATAAAACAACAAGTGAATGCGTCGCGTGCAGTTCAAGTGTTGCCGGTCACTCTGCAGCGAGCAGCCACATGCACGCCTGGCTCGGCTGGATGCTTGGGACGTCCATTGCTATTCGTTTATAACCGATATTAAGTAATTATGTTTAGTAAACGTTATGTACTTGTAGTATAATGAGACCGCCTCTTTTAAGATACGTACCTACCTACCTGCGTAATAGTGAGTTAACTAATCATTATTTTAACTGTTATATCCTACTTTAACTGGGCACAGTTTGAAGTTCATAAGTAGCTACCGACGATATAGCTATCTGATGTAATAATTGTTTAGATATATTGTATATATACATGAAGCTTACTAGAACAACGACGTTATAACCCACGGTTCAGAAAATGTGATTCCACACTGGAAGTCACACAACCGACAAATTGTTCTCAACGCAGCGTGCAATTAAAGTAGGATAAGCACTGTTCTGTTTAATTAAGTAATGATATTTAACAACGGCACTAACATTAGAGGAGTCTCGGTGTCTAGTGATAGACAAGTACAGTTGATCGCAAATCCATGATGATAGCATTATTACAATGTGACTATGACAACGCCTTTATTTCCCATTGAGTAAGGGCGGTTTTCGTAATGCAAACTACTGGTGTGCGGTTGCCTGTACATACTAACAAAAAGGATGAATGTGTCGTAATTCAACTACTACTATAATGCTCAAGTGTACAGACGGGAAAATGATGAAGGAAGCCCATTCCATGCTATGTAACAACATGATGTAGTTGTATAAGAAGCTTGAGGACTATCAATAGTATTGATTAAAGGCAGGTATCACTCAATTTCCCGACTGTTCGAATCGGCAGTTGCACTGCGGCTGAGACGCTCGCTTGGATCACCCACGTCGACTTCACCTAACGTAACAATACCTAGTACTGTACTAAGTATAATGTTGGCAGCTACTATCATGCGCTGACTAAGCCAAAAGGCTAACCGACAGTTATACTGAACCAGAGCGGAGGGCCTAAACAAAATTGTCCTTCACAGGTATTGTCATTACCATACATAATATGTAAAGTTTACGCTACAAGCAAATCATTTGCATTGCTACAACACAGCCAGTAGCAGCCCGCGTGACGTGCCCACAGCTTGCCCCTGCCGGGCTAGTCGGGAGCCGAGCGAGAGCTTCGACGTCAGTGCACCCACTGATCTGTTAGTCACGAGCATAAATATGTTATAATATAATATCGATTATAACTTTGACAAAACACCTAGACAGTCCTTCATAAAGGTGCGTACAGATTAAGTAACATGTTGTGTTTTTATAACACGTCCACATTATGTAACATTGTTTTTCAACATTGCACTGTTGCAGAAGTTATATAACATTGTTGTAAATTTTATAACATGTTATATAATATGTACGCACCTTAACGGATCGTGTAATAAACATATCGTATTTAGGAACAATATAATTTCTAGAAAAACGCTTTTGGTGGTTCCTTACCTTATTTGTAATATGTTATGCTTGTAACTATTCGAGTATTCGCGTACCATAAATTGTTCAATTTTAAAATTATATAGAATCACGACTTCCTTTTCTTATCATCTGTTAGGCGTTTAATTGCAGTAAACGGTGTAATATGTGTAAACGTGTTCTGTTATTTCGTAGTCACCCCATGTTCCTAGAAGCCGTTTCTATCACCAATCTACCAAGTATGAGATTTACCTACCTACTTTGTTATTGTTTGTTTAACATATGGCTAGCTGTAGCTCTAGCTTTGCTAGGCTAGACCTCATAACATAATTTGAAAAATTACAGTTAGTAAAATAGTAGCGAATTCAAAGTACGCCGTGTCTGTGTGACACGCTCGTCTGGCGTATGTCGATATGACACGCTCTTCTTGTGTATGTCGGTATGACACGCTCGTCTGGCGTATGTTGGTGTGACACGCTCGTCTTGAGTATATCGGTATGACGCGCTCGTCTGTCGTATGTCAATGTGACACGCTCATCTGGCGTATGAAGGTATGACTCGCTCGTCTGGCGCATTTCGGTGTGACACAGGCGTCTGGCGTATGTCGGTGTGACATGCTCGTCTGGCGTATGTATGTCTGTGTGACACGCTCGTCTGGCGGGTGTCGGTGTGACACGCTCGTCTGGCGTATGAAGATATGACTCGTTCATCTGGCGTATGTCGGTGTGGCACGCTCGTCTGGCGTATGTCGGTTTGACACGCTCGTCTGGCGTATGTCGGTTTGACACGCACTTTGACACGTCTGGCGTATTCATGAATCGTTACTATTCCCGGTTACGTAAAAGTTAACTTTAAAATGCGTTATAATATAAATATATAAACTGCTTCAAGCTGATGGATTATCTTATTTAAGAGTTCTTGCAGACATTATAATGCAGTATTCGTATCAGTTTTTGCAAAAAAACCTAAAAATTGTTATGCGCATGAAATATGCGTATCGCACAAAGTGATGGGATCGAATGTATTGGCTTCAAATGAATGAATCGAAAATAACATTTTGTATATTAAGTAATCCTAAAAACCTAGATATCTTTTGAAAATAATCCATTGGATTTATTTAGCTGGTTTAAACATCGAAAATTAAACAACAAAATTAATATTTTAAAGTTAATTTTACATTGTTATTATTAATAAGTCAATAAATAATTCGGCGTTTTCCGACATGGAACTTACGTCTGATGACGAGTCTTCGCCTAAATTTATCACGATTTGTTATTGCTTGCTTCAAAGAGTCGATAACCGATACTTTATACAAACTAAAGTGTAAATATAATCAAAACGTTACGTAGCTGCCACGGACATCGAGGAATATGGCATGGGGGCGTGGCACATGTCGCCTGCGTTTGGTCAAACTGGCCAAAAGTAAGCGATGCATTGCATTAGTGGTGTGCAACGTTGAACTCTAACTCAAATAATTTATTTCAAATAAACCTTTTACAGGCACTTTTGAATTGTCAAAGAGTCAGTCAGTCAAAAAGTTGCAGCTAGTTGCTCGTTCCAAACAGTAGGTTTCTATGGAGAAGAACGAGCAAGAAAATGACATGAACACTCTTTTAAAATACATGTTGAATCTAGGCCCTAGGGGTACAATCAATGTGAGAACAATGGAACAAGTTGTGCACGTTAAAAGAGGTCTAGTGACAATGAAATTAGACAATTCAATTCAAAATAAATTTAAAATAACCGAGGCAGCTGAGAGATGACTACTCTCAACTGACGGCGCCCGTTCACGAACATGACGCACGGATCGGCACCATTTAGCTCAACCATTTTGAAGGGAACCGAATGATCCAACACATGGGCCACCATCAACGAGACATTCAAGTGAGCATGATAAACTCTTAACCGCCAGGGCATATTCAAGTCAACGAAAGACATATCTCGTAAATGGTAGCTTTAAAGTACATAGTGCTCACATGTATGTGCTATGCAAAATTGTATAAAAGTAACACGTGAACGTAACGAATGCGTTTCTGAACAAATTATATTAGCTGCACTGATGACTGCTTCCACGATATGTGCCATTTTCAACTCCCCATCACCCCCCGTAGCACTCACGGCGCTGTGCTGTCAGGTTGTGGACGTAGCGCGTCAGTGTCAGAAAAATACCTCCAAAGTAAGTCTGGACCGTTTTCTTCAACTGTGTTTGTTTTTTGTGGTAAGTTTAAACTCATGCGCAAGTATCAGTCAAGTAATATAACTATTCGTCTTTCTATTTCGGCATTCAAAACGGTATCTTTCTAACGGTTTTTTTTAAGTTATAGGTAATGTATTTGTCAAATTCGGGAAAATTTAAAGATAGGGATGAAAGTAACAACTTGTTACTTTCATCCCGATTATGATCTTTGTATATCTAAGCACATGTTATTGTGTTTTTTAATATTTTACAGATTTATTTTCTTATTGCAGAATGCCTAATATACATAAACGAACGACCAGTACCACCTGGACCAGTAATATTGGTTTTGCTACCTGGAAGAAGTACTTCTCAGAAACGTACCATTTTGAGACGCTGGCAATTCTTATCAGCTTTTTTTTTATATTGTTATAGGCTTGCATTTGAACGCAACTCACCTGATCTTAAGTGATGATGCGGCCTAAGGTGGAGCACGCTTGCCTAGAATAAACCGGCGCGTCATGTTCGTGAACGGGCGCTGTCAGTTGAGATTGGTCGTCTCTTAACTGCCATGGCTTTTATATTAATTTATTTTTAATTAGAATGTTTTGGATTTCTCTTCACTTACATTGTTTTCACATATAGAAGCAACAAGAATAATGTAGCCTGGATTTTGTAAAAGCTTGATTGAAAAGAGTGTCCGTGGAGTTTCTTGCTCGTTCTTCTCCATAGAGACCTACCCTACGTTTTGGAACGAGCAACTAGCTTCAATTTTATTTTGACTATTCAAAAGTGCCTGCAAATGGTTTAATTGAAATAAATGCTTTGACTTTGACTTTGACTCACTCGTGCCTTGAAGATACCCAGATTATATGTATCGGGGAATAGAGAGGCGGGCAGTGAATTCCACAGTCTGGCAGTTCGCACAATAAATGTGGAAATAAACCGCTTGGTTCGAGACCGTGGAACTTCAATCGTATAGCGGTGACGCTTCGCCGTATCTCTGCTCGTCCGGTGATGGAATGGGGATGGGGGAATTAAGTTGTGCAATTCCAAAGCACACTCTCCGAAATGTACACGATAAAAGACCGATAGGCTGGCAACGGCGCGGCGGTGTTCAAGACTTTGAAGCTTAGCCTTAACCAGGAAGTCGTTGTCTATGAGCCTCTTGGCACGTCTTTCAATAACTTCCAACGCCTCCAGCTGGTACTTGGCAGATCCATCCCAGAGGTGCGAACAGTACTCCATGCACGATCGAACTTGTGCTTGGTATAGGTTCAGCATCTGTTCCGACGTGAAGTACCTTCGCACCTTTGCGAGGACTCCTAGCTTTTTGGCGGCTAGTTGGGCCTTTGACTCGATGTATGACCCAAAATTGAGATTCCACGTCAAAGTAACGCCAAGAAGCTCAAGATGGTCGGTGATCGGAACGGATACATTTCGGAAAGCAGGGGCCAGATTGAAAGGCCTCTTCTTGGCTGCATTAAACTCGACCAGATTGGCATCGCCCCAATCGGAGACTGCCTTGATGGACAAGTTTAAGCGCTCGACCATGGACTCCCTGTGAGTCCGGATTTCAGACGCACTGGCACGTGCGCTGGATATGTAACTCTGTACAACTGTGCTGTTATCTGCGTATCGTTTCAGCAAATCGTTAATATGCAGCAGAAAAAGGGGTTGCAGAGAGTACCGAGCCCTGAGGGACCCCGGCATTTATAGCCATTTGATCAGACGAGCAGCCATCAATGACTACTCGTATTGAACGATCTCTCAGGAAATCCGATATCCATACACAGAAACCAGCGGGCAAGCCAAAAGATGGAAGCTTGCTAATTAGGCCATCATGCCATACCCTATCAAAGGCCTTCGAGATGTCCAGGGAGACAGCAAGCGCTTCCCCATATTTCTCGATGGCCTCACTCCAGATGTGAGAGGCGTACGCGAGAAGATCCCCAGTGGACCGATTTCGGCGAAAGCCATATTGACGATCACTGAGGAGGTCATTAGCTTCAAGGTACGCCAGGAGCCTGTTATTAAGGACACGTTCCATTGTCTTGCAGATAATGGACGTGACCGAGATGGGCCTGTAGTTGGTAGGATCGGCATGACTACCTTTTTTGGGCACGGGCTGCACGTTGGCAAGCTTCCATAACTTCGGCACTAATCCAGACTCGAGAGAGAGCCGAAAGAGGCGTGTCATGCACAAGAGACAATTCCGGTGCACAGGTCCTCAGAACTATAGCAGGAATACCATCTGGTCCACTGGCCTTATTCACATCAAGATTGCATAACGCTTTTCGAACCTCCTTTTAGCGAATGCGGAAATCAGACATCGATGTCGTGCTGCCAGGCAAAGTCGGAGGAGTCGCGTCTCCTGCATCAAGATGCGAAGATTCTGCAAAAAGAGAGGCAAATAGGTTTGCTTTCTCTTCTGCAGTGTGAGCCAGAGTATCATCAGGCTTCAGCAATGGAGGTAGTGAGGGGCGACAGCTGTGTCATGTACCTAACTTTATATAGAAAGACTAGTATATTATGCAAAAAAGAAAATGCTTGAAGATATCGACATCGTCTGATAATTTATACATCCCATCATCTGCTTTTTCAGCTAGTGTGCAGGACGTCTCGTCTATGAAGTTCAGCCCTTATCAAAGGCAAGACCCAGGAAAGACAATGAAATGGGAAGGACAGGCAGAAAACCAGCAATAATAACTGATACTCCAATACACAAGAACAAAGAAAGCTTAGAGTCAAAGAAGTTAAGAAACACATTTTGCAGACTGCTAAAAAGACAAAACAGGCAACGACTTCAATTGTTAAGAAAACTACTTATAGAAGATTGTTATGTTTCCTAAATATGTTCAATTTTTTTCATAATAAACTTGTGACACTATTGTAAAACCCGATTTTGATATGAATATGTTGATTATGAAAGTAACTTTGTTTTCATTTATAATGTTACAACCATCCCCTTACATTGTTACAACCAACCCTAGGGGTAGGGATAGTTGTAACAAATTTCACTTTGATTATTTTGTCGTTTTTCTCAAAATCTGTAATACCTGTTGCAATTAAACTAGTGTTAAATGATAGCTGAAAGACCAATCTATCGCGTGTACTGGTTAGAATTTTGATATTAAAAACGCACTGTGAGATATTACGAGAAAACTGAAAATTGTTACGTTCATCCCTGGTCTCCCCTACTAATAGTTTGAGTTTATACAATGCAAAGATACTTATTGTAGTTTTAGATCTTCAGCAGCACCAAAATAGTCGCCAATGCTAATCAATAAATCTTTGAGCCCTTATGGCGGTAGAGCTAGACCAGCATCCAGCAAGCATTTTTATCAGTGATTTAATCATCCAATTTATAATATGCTCTGCTGTATAGTGTGCGTTTAATATAGGACTTAAATGTCTCATTAAGTTGAACAATGTAGGGAGGTATTTTATTGTAACACTTTAGACAGAACCCCATGAAAGACGAATCTACTTTAGCCAGCCTGAAACCTGATTGAACTAGTTGGTCCCTATTTCTGGTACTATAGTTATGTCTGTCACTTCTTTTACCTTCTTTAGGATGCAGATTTTTTCTAGCGTAGTTACTATTGACAAATGGATATCGATAATAATTGTTAGATTTTAGATTTTAAGTAGGGGTGGAATATTTACATGAAATTTATATAGGACCAACTTTGACGTATACGCTATCAATTAAAAATGAGAAAAATCGTTGAAATCGGACTACACTGAAAAAAGTTATGAGTGGTCAAACCTAAAAAGAAAAAAGAAAAATAAAACTTGTGCGGTCGGAGGATGCCTGTAATTACGTACTTACGTGTCTGTACAAAAAAAAAATAAAAAAAAAAAAATGTAATAGTGCAAGTTTTACACAAAAATAAAACTTGTATTATTAAGCAGAGACGATGCACAGCATCTGTGAGAGGGCGCTGTATACTTCCCGTTTATTGTTAGCCAATCACAGCTTGTTGACGTCACATCCACGACCAATCAGCGCAGAGTTCCGGTAGTCACGTGGCCCCAGAGAGGGGGTCGCTAATGGCGACCGGTCTTGCCTCATAGAAGTCTCTCACCAGGAGCCCTTGAATGGATGCTGTGCATCGTCTCTGCTTAATAATACAAGTTTTATTTTTGTGTAAAACTTGCACTATAATTTGGCATGTGACGATGCACAGCATCTGTGAGAGACGTGTTTATAACTCCTGGTGACCACGACAACGCTATGTGAGAAATTATAATATTAACTGAAAGATAAAACCACAAATCAGTATATAGATCTGTATTATCAGTCAGGAACCTCTAAGTAAAAGGTTTAGGTTCAATTTAAGTATCATATCAATCCTACTCTACCATTAGGTATTTAGGTATTAAACAAAAACAATGTGATAACAAATTGATCCATAGTGATCAAAAATAATTTGGCAACTTATTATACTTAATAAGAAATTACTACCAAGAGGAGGTCAATGTGTTCATACAGGTTCAAAATTATTCGAAAGATTACTTATATTTGGTAAAGTGTCAACTTTACCTATAATCAGTTTTTGATAACATTTAGCAAAAGCATTTGGTCTTCGCCAATTACCACGAGGCAAAATATGTTCTATTGAAAGATTTTCTTACCAATATCAAATCTAAGAGCCTGCTTACACTCCTAGAAGATGCGGAAATACCTGCATCTTTCAATAAAGTTCATACCAAATTACTCATAACAGTCCGTAATGCAGTTTGCGTGGGATCTCGTATTGACACAGTGAATGCTTACATTCAGCTATCGTACGTATGTCTCTGTCTTTTACGAATTTAGTGGACGTATATTTTCAGTATTAAGTTGAGATAACTTCAACTTCCATCCTGATTTCCTATACGCTGTCGGTGTCTGTTTTTGACCCAAATACTGGATACATCATGATGTGGTCACCCGATAGATAGGTACAATTCGATTAGACCCTAAAAACGGTAAGATTATGGACGCGTCCTCCTTATGCCAGCAACAAAAGAGGCCAATCGACACGATTTTCTGAAAAAAATAATTTTATTAGGAGGGTTCGTGTGCATCCGCGGCAATTAGTTCATTTGAGTCCCAAATTGTGATATTAGGGACTTCTCTGCTCCACGGGATTTAAACTAAAGAGATAATTTTAAGAATATGTTGTACATTTTCGCCTTCAGACGGTCGTTCAAATGTTAGTAGTACAACCCTATGTGACAATATGTGGTAGGGTAAGCTAATCTTTCCTCAATGAATACGAGTATTAAAAATATAGACAACTAATATTATAAGGACAGTTGAGTCACCCTTCCAGTCCCACCAGTGTACCAGGTGTACCAGATAGACAACTAATATTATAAGGACAGTTGAGCCACCCTTCCAGTCCCACCAGTGTACCAGGTGTACCAGTCTGTTAGGTAATTTGACAACATTTGACCCGTCGACATCATGCCGATCTAAGTTTACAGCGTGGACTCCGGCCAACTAGATCTATAACAAGGTTGTTGATCCTCAAAGGTCTGCCGAGTGCTCGACATCGACGATGCAGTACCCAATAGGCTCTCGCCCACCCCGGCCAGAATTCTAATGTTGAAGAACTTTAGGAATTAAGCTGAGGCTGAAACACCTTCGCCAGCTAAAATAGCCACATGCGACTGACGGCTGTGCAAAAATGGGTAGACCGTGTCTAAAAAATGTTTGGTAACAATATTCTAACAACCCTGGTATCCCTGTTGGCAAAGTAAAATTGATAAGTCATATAAAGTAAAGCCACCGATCGTGTCCCGTCTTCTAAAGTAGAGGACTCGTTACGTTGTCCTCGTATTCATGTTGAACCTACGGGATTCAACATGAATGATTTAACGTACATTATTATTATATTATTATTATTATTTTATTATTACATTATTATTGTATTATTATTATTTATTATTATCATTTTATTATTGTATTATTATTATTTTCCCCCGCTCGCTCTTCTACATAACCATATAAAGCCAAACCAAGAAAAGCCATAACTTTCCGATCGACCGACTTCTTTGACAGCTCGAAAGTATTGTCAACTCGATTCAAGACTGTGTATAATTTATTTGAACGGTTTTGAGTTTAAGTTTCGATTTTGAGTTTAGAACGTATGAGACAACTGTGATTGTTGGATTGCATGCTCTAATGGCGACCACGTGCCCGTGGTCGGAAATGCTTCACACGTGTGTTGGCAACTCAACTCAAACCTGTAAATGGCTTATTTGAAATTAATGGTTTCGATTCTGAATTTTGAGTTTTGCAAGTACGAAACATCTGATCGTTAGATTTCATGCTCACATGGCGACCCAGTACCAAAGCCGCTGGTCAGGTCTCCCTGTCCCTTTGGACCACCCAGTTGGTTAAAGCTGTGTAATATTTGGGTGCCCATGACAGGCCGAATGGCAGGCACGTCATCTGAAACTTTTAGTCTGAGTAATCGACGGTGGTTCTTTAAAACACTGAAGATAGCCCCCCAGCTTCACCACCCAGTTCTTTTGTAAAAAAAAAATCGGGTATCTATAAGTGGGAATCAGCTTGAATAGTTTCCCAATGTGACAATTCAGGTGCTCGATGTTCGACAATTCTGATGAATGAGGCTTTGAATCGGTGTAGGGCTCGTACTGATGGATGCATAACGGTTATTTGGAGATAAATGGCAGACGCATTCTCGTAATCATTTCGAGAAGGGTTTTCGGAGCCCGAACCGTCTGCCACTGTCTCGAATACGGTCAGGGACAGCCTCTGTAGGTAGGATTGGTGTAGCCGAACTGATGAATGCATAAGAGCGGCGGATTGGAGGTTATTTGGCCGACATCTGCCTAGCCTTTTCCAACTATGTTGGGGCCGGTTTACAGTCTAACCGGATGCAGCTGAATACCAGTGTTTTACGTGGAGCAGCTGCCGGTCTGACCCTCCATAACCCGGTTCCCGACTATAGGTACCCCTTGGTAAGACTAGAATAAGAATAAGAATAAGAATTATTTATTGCGTAACTGTGTACAATGAGATCTTATAATAATACATAACAGTTTTTGTATCAACAGTTTACCCATGTCGGATATGCAATATTTAACAGTGAAAAATAAGTTAATTACTTAGTGTTAACTACATACGTCATTTTTACATTTGTGATTTTTTGTCAAAAAATTCATTCAAATTATAATACACATTATTAATTAACATTTTTTTAAATTTCGTTTTAAACAAATTTCCATTTAATTCCTTAATAGCTACTGGTAAATTATTGTAAACTCGAATAACAGTTATGTAAGTACTTTTATAATACATCATATTTTTAACAGGCGGTAAAATTATGTCATGTTTATATTGCTTGCGAATGTTTCTCTTTGAGTCCGATTTTAGACTAAAATATTGCATATTATTCTTGACAAATAAACATAGTTCCAGTATATAAATTCCAGTAAGCGTCAGGAAGCCCTTCATTCTGAAAACATATCTTAATGACTCGGTACTATGCATGTTATATATTGTTCTAATACATTTCTTTTGGAGAATGAATGTAGATTGAATGTTTGTCGAGTTTCCCCAGTATATAATACCATAGGTTAATAATGGATAGACGTTTCCAAAATAAGCATTTCTAGTGACATTTTCATTTGTTGATTCTGCTAGTATGGATAAGGCATAACAAGCACTGGAAATTTTCTTGTTGATTTTATCAATATGATCTTTCCAATTTAAGTGTTCGTCTTTTGTTACTCCTAGGAAATTAATGTTACTTACTTCTTCAATTGCGACATCGGTCACTGTTATTTTTAATTTAGTAGGTTTACTCTTGTAATTTCGAAATTGAACTATTTTGGTTTTGAAAGATTTACCTTTAGATTTATTGACTGCAGCCAGTCAGTTACTGTTGCCAATGTTTCGTTTCGTACTAATGATATAGGAGCCAGAGCTCCTGATTATCCATAACGACTGCCAGATCTACAAATGACAGTCGGGACCAACGGTTTTACGTGCTTTCCGAGGCACGGAGCGGTATAAAATGGATATTCACCCATCCACGGACCGACCGCGGCAAGCGTAGCTTAACCGTGACCGATCGATCCGTACGGCTTTTACTTAGCCACGAGCCCCAGCTCTTGGAGGTTAATGGCAGACGCATTCCCGTGTTCAATCATTCAAGGGCCTCCGGAGCCCAAAGCGTCTGCCACTGTTTCCGATATGCTCAGAGACAGCCTCCGTATACTTATTTTAATTCTGCTCAGTACCAAACCAAGGGAATGCTGCAAGTTGCAGTGCAGTTGCAGTTGCGTCTCATCAAATAATTAGAACTCGCAGGGATCTTACGCAGACCGACCCGAAAGTTTCTAATTCGCCTAGGATACGCTCCCGGCGATTTGCAATGTATTTAGCAAGTTTTCCGCAAATTAGCTGCATAAGTTTCCAGCAAATTTTATGGAATTTTGACGAGGGTAGAAAGATTATTCCGACCTTTTATCGAAAATGCTAAAGGCAAGGAGTAAAGCATGATTTTCTTGAAATAAACGATTACAACTCAAAGGGCTCTTACGCAGACCATCCCGAAAGTTGCCAAAAAGTATTTCGCCTAGGATATGCTCCCGGTTATTTTCAATGTATTCAGCATATTTTTCACAAACTGGCTACATAATTTCCTAATTGATGTCATGTAATTTTTACGTGGGTACAAGTGATTGCGAGATTTTATCGACAATGCCAAAGACAGAAACTGAAGTATGATTTTCATCCAATAGGCAATTAGAATTTGCAGGAATCTTACGCAACCATCCCGAAAGTTCGTAAAAGAATATTTTCGCACTGTTTCCGATACGCTCGGAGACAGCCTCAATCTACAAACAGAGGGCATACCTACTCATGTTTCTATACCGAATGCAAGCATGTAGTTTGTTCTCATCAAATAATTAGAACTTGCAGGGATCTTACGCAGACCGTCCCGAAAGTTTCTAATTCGCCTAGGATACGCTCCCGACGATTTGCAATGTATTTAACACGTTTTCCGTAAACTATCTGCATGATTTTCAAGTAAACTTCATGAAACTTTGTCGAGGGTAAAAATGATTCCGAAACTTTATCAAAAATGCGAAAAACCGAAAGTGAAGCATGATTTTCATCAAATAAAAAATTTGAACTCGCAGGAGTCCTACGCAGACCGTCCCGAAAGATTTTAAAAAGTATTTCGACTAAGATACACTCCCGGTGATTTTCAAAGTATTCAGCATCTTTTTCGCAAAGTAGCTGCATGATTTTCTAGCAAATTTTATAAAATTTTAACGAGGGTAGAAATGATTCCGATATTTTATTGAAAGGTATCGAGGAGCTAGGTCCAGGAATTGGTTCAGGCATAGGTGAATTATGTAAAACCGGTATCGAATCGGGTACACACACGTTTTCATCAAAATTATTAGCACTGTTACTTGGTAAACAAGATTTGAAATATATGATGACTCACCGCATGTTCGCCGTTTTACCTCAGAATCCAATGAATTTAATTGTGAAGAGTTAGAATTGGTAGGCACTTGTATAGGCGTTCACGGCTTGATGTAGACATCGAGTCGTTACCTACCTGAGTTTCTTGCTCCGAATCACTTTTATTAACTTAAATATTAATTCGTTTCTATTAAATTAAAAATATTTTGAAATCAAAATTTTAACAACAGTATAAAAATTTGATGTTAACAAGTCGAGAAGTAACGACCGACGCCAATGCGCTAATGGCGACCGGTCTTGCCTCATAGGAGGCAAGACCGGTCGCCATTAGCGACCCCCTCTCTGGGACCACGTGACTACCGGAACTCTGCGCTGATTGGTCGTGGATGTAACGTCAACAAGCTGTGATTGGCTAATAATGAACGGGAAGTATACAGCGCCCTCTCACAGATGCTGTGCATCGTCACATGCCAAATAATATAAAAAATATGTCGGACCGTCAGGATTTAGTCCGTTAGATTCGGTCATCATGTGGGTAGACGATGGGTTTCGTGCAATGCAAACACACTGGATATAGGGTACAAATACACGGCGTTTATTAAAACCACAATTAAACACAAACTCAATTTAAAATAAACACCGACTCAAATTAAAATAGACATACTTAGTAAGACTTAAACACAACGAATTGAGTACAGTTTCGGGACCTCTTAGCTCCGATGCGACCAGACACTGAATTCTGAATGTCCTCCTCGCTGTGGGCTGATAACATCACGACTCTGTAGAAGCTCGCTAAAATGGTGGCGGTGGTAGAGCACGTGTTGTCGCTACTGGCGGGCTTGCGAAGTGCGATTCATTCCACGTTCGTACCTACTATTCGACCGGATGCGACATATATATAAAAATAATAATCATCATTAGTGAACTGAACTTCGTTCCAAAATGCGTATCGAATTGAGAAACTCCTTCTTTTTTTGAAGTCGGTTGAAAAGTAAAAGATTACTTTAACCCAAATTAGAATTCCCTGTACATTTTCATTTTATGACAAAGTACCAAAATTTACCAATTTTGGTCTTTGGTTAGCCTTTCGTAGCAGCGTATCTATAGGTATAGCGATATTATAATAAACATCATTGTGTGCGTCCGAAAAAGTAAGTATCATGTGTGCCGTACCTATTGCTTTTGTTTTTGTGTGAGTTAAAACAATTGACCAAAACAGGACAGATTTTTTTGAACTAATATAGAATGAAGGCATCGTCATCATCATATCAGTCTATTGCCGTCCACTGCTGAACGTAGGCATATCTTTTGGATATCAGTAGTTGTCAAAACCACCAGCTGTCAAAAAACAATTAAACCAGTGGACAGAATATACACTCTGTCCACTGGTTTAATCGTTTTTGACAGCTGCAACTAGTGAACAATATTTGTTTTTTGTAAAAACTGATACGCATACCTGTATTATAATGTCTGTAAGAGGTCAGAAATAAGATTATCCAACAAGATTAGGCAGTTTATATATTTATTTTATAACACATTCTAAAGTTAACCTATGGTAATCAGGATTACATTATAAGGCAGCTGTCAAAAACCAAAAACCCAATGGACAGGGTTGTAGATGTTACACATAAGATTCTAAAGAAGTAGTTATTCTAGTGTATGTCAATATAATATATTTTTTGTTTCCACAGTGGTGTTAAAACCTATCAAGCTCTATCCAACTACTAACTAACTTAACTCAGTAGGTACCCTACCTACCTAAGCACAATATAGGTGTTGAGGAAAATAAATGTTTTGAAGGCATTTAGGTAGGTACCTAACTATTAATATGGCGCGCAATATCGGCCATTTGTTAGTTATTAGTGAAAAGGTCAACTGATTGGTTTACAATTCAAGCTACAGTAAGATTAATTGATTAGGATAAAGAAGCTGCATCACTGACAACTTGAAGACTACGCAAGCTGCAGACTACAGTAGGATCACCCACCGCGCCGCGCGCCGGGGGCGCAACCTCGGCACTTCGTAGGTCGTACAAGCGAACAACGGCCTGTCTGCAACGCTTTGTGAATACCTACGTGGTCTGTGCAGAAGAAATTACGGTACCTAGAATGTGGCATCGTAAACATGTCTACAGTAGGTGAAAAAACTATAAAAAATACGGTAGATCTACCGTAATAGGGTATTTTACTATATACGAAAAAAAAACTGAAAATATATTATTAAGACAGTTTAGGCATAAAGCAGTCGGAAAATGTAAGCTTTAGTTCATAAAATAAGAAAACTTTTTAAATTCAATTCAAAGTTTTCAATATTTTTAATCTGTTATAAAACATCGTGAAATAGTAGCAGCCATGTTTTTACGCCGTACGGGTACGGCTGTGTCATGAAGATATAGGTATAAATCAAGAAGCTTATAGATAAAAGGTATAAATGGAGCCAACACTTAGGACAAAAGCTTGAAACCAACTGTGGGCTGATGCTCTCTTTC
This sequence comes from Charanyca ferruginea, assembly GCA_947361185.1. Classification (NCBI taxonomy): domain Eukaryota; kingdom Metazoa; phylum Arthropoda; class Insecta; order Lepidoptera; family Noctuidae; genus Charanyca; species Charanyca ferruginea. The sequence goes on along the minus strand of OX376055.1, from coordinate 351,190 downwards.
TGAATGCATACATAAGAACGAGATAATGATATGTGTTTTCTTTATCTTATGTATGCATTCAGAAAGAGAGCGTCTGCCCACTGTTGGCTTCACTTAGGTATTGCCTCCACTTTTATCTATAATCTTCTTGGGCTGTGTAAACAAAAAATTGTCAACTGTCAACCGATTGGCGGAATATAGGCTTTGTACTTTTATTATTTTCGTAACCAACGTAATTTTTCATTATTACATCTATTACAAAATATGCTTTTAATTATTTTTAAATGATATACAATTATCATATTTAATATGAGCTCATTTGATACAAAACGAACTGAAGTCATTTACGCTGAGCAATATGGCGTCCAGTAAGAGGCGTTTTCGTCGAACTACCCGCGAAATATGAAAATTTAAAATTTAGATGCATTTTTATGGCACTTATCGATTGAATAAAAATTTTGTGTTTTTTTTTTTTGGTGGCATATTAGCAGTACAGAATTTCATTGAGACACTTTTCAAAAATGGGTGTAATACCCCATTACGGCTTGATTGGAGACATTGGCGATGCTAGGGATTTACAAAGCACTACAATCGGATGACAGCTCACTTCACTTAGGTGTTCCCCGAGGGAGATTGTAACAGAATAGCACTTACTTGGGAAATCAACTTTAAATTGTAGACATAATATATGGGTATATATTATGTCTACAATTTAAAGCTATTGAGTTAGAGCATGTAATTGCATGACGTCCTTTAAGGGTATTAATAATTTACAACTTTTAATGATGTACGACTCAAACATTTTTCTTTTTTGTCTGTATAATCTGCGAAACAACTGATGTCGATTGATTGTCCGGCACAAACTTAAAAGTTCAAATTAAAGGCGACCCTTTGTCATTTAAATAACGTATTGGTTCCAAAATCTGCCATTTCACAGATAAATTGGTATTTCTGTAGGTACTGTTGTCTGCCGTTTTTGTGGTCGATTTCTGCTTTTTTGTTTGATACTGTTGGCAACACTGAGTTAATGTGAATTCATCGGATCGATTTGAGAACCGGCAAAATGGCAATCGACATTCATTCAGTTCATTCAGTCAGTGAGTGAGTGAGTGACTGTGAGTCGAGTCGAGTCAGCTCAGTCAGTCTCACTTTGTTCTCTTTGGGGAATCACGCATTTGCCGAGTGACAGTCGCTAAATTTCCGTGTAAACGAAATCGCTACTTTTAATCAGTGATTTTTGAAGATCTTTATTCGTTTGTGTTATTTGTTTATTAGTCCGCGTCTAGTTATCATGGACGCGAACAATATGAATATCAATGATATATTTGATGAGGAGGTGACAATGATAAACGCAACCATGCTGCCGAAAAACTTTAGTGGCGATGTACGCACCACCAGGTAAGAATAGTCACTATTGTCACGAAATAGTTTTTGCTCAGGGTTTTATCATCATCATCTGAAAATGGGAATAGGCTGATCAATGATTATTTTAAATTGTAGGTAAGTCGCCTTGTCAAGGTTTGTACCCATAAACGTCAGCATGAGTGTCTACGATTGAGCGCCTTCGCGATGGAGGGGTCGGTAGTGCGAATTGCACTGTTATTTGTAATAATTTATAACTATTAAATAAGTTGCATCGGCGCAGCGCAAATATGGCCCCGCGCCGCCGCACTTGGGCTCTGCCCGGGCAGGTACCTACGCAATATTGATTGCACCAAGAGTGCACAACTATAGGTACAGGTGTATACCACCTCCGCAACCATCCTGGACCACTTAAAACCATAACCAAATGGGATTTAAAATATCAATTATTAACTTAAATCTTTGTTATTAATTATTCATATTTTAAATCTCATTTGGTAATGCTTGATTGGATATTACTATAATAGGTACCAACTTGTCTAAAGCTACTTTTTAGCAACCAGTTTGCTTTTGTCTAGACTGTCCTATGGGGCCCACTATTGTAGGGGAGCAAAGCAGTTAACAAAGTACTCTAATTAGTTATGGTTGTTGAAGATCTAAAATGTTCAGAATGCATGTACTCTTGAATAAACCTGAGTCATCAGTAGCCTACTTCACATAGGTAATAGAGTCTACTGTAAGGAGGAGGGCGGCTGACATTCACTGCTACATTACAAGACAATGAAATGAAGTTGTACAGTTAACATTAAGTACAGGGTAACTTGTAATTATACCCTGTCCATTGGGTTATTGGTTTTTTGACAGCTGCCTTAGAATGAAATTATTCCCGATTACCTTAAGTTAACTTAAAAATGTGTTATAAAATAAATATATAAATTGCCCCATCTTGTTGGATTATCTTATTTAAGACATCTTACAGACATTATAATACAGTTATGCATATCAGTTTTTACAAAAACATAAATATTGTTCACTAGTTGCAGTTGTCTTCTCAAAAAACGATTAAGCCAGTGGACAGAGTGTAGGCATACTCCTGCCAGGTGATACTGTGACATCATCCTCTCATCAGTAACAATATGACAAACTCCATATCAGAAGTGATATGTCAAAGACAAACATGTTTTTTTTTTTTTAAGAGAATTACTTATTTTTACTTATTTTACTTATTTTTTTTAAGTAAATTGGAAGAACATTTTATTTAATCAATAATTATATAAATATACAGTAGGACTAAAATAGAAAACAGGAAAAGCTTAAAACATTAATTATTTTATTCTGTGCATGTTGTGACTGGGTCTTCAAAACAAAGTTTAGATTTTCTGGCCATCTAGGGCCATCTAACGACAGGAAAGAAACTTAGTCATCCTGTCCCCGGATATGGTGAAGAGGACTATTACACATATACATATATATAGATATATATTGGGATAACTACATAAAACTAGTAGAAAAGCAAATGGAAAATAGATGGTTGAAGTTGTAGGAAAAAGATTGTGCAAGGTAGCAAATTATAACCTAAACCTATCATGTACTTGTTTTATATACTTACTTAAAATACCTTTGATAATTACAATATACCTAGGTGTAAAGGTATTCAATCAGAAAAAATGTCTATCTATTTCTATAGTACTAACACAGTTTCTGCATCATCTTCTTCTTCTTCTTCATGCCCTTATTCCATGTTACTTGGGGTCGGCGCAACATGTTTTCTTCTTCCATTCCGTCCTGTCCAATGTCATGCTTTCACTGACTCCCTTTTCATTAGTATCATTCTTCACACAATCCACCCATCTTTTCTTTGGCTTCCTTCCTCTCCCTCTCCATCCATCCAAATTAATATTCATAGCTCTTTTGGTCATATGAGTTTCGTCTCTTCTCTTCACATGCCCGTACCAAAACAAACGAATCCCTTTCAACTTTTCTGTCACTGGCGCTACTTTCAAACTTCCTCTAACAGTTTCTGCATCATGTGTACTTAATATACTTCTTTTATCTGTAATGTTAGCGTAATTGGCTCATCGAAGCCGTGTTAGCATAAAATAAATAAATCAACATAAACATTTTAGGTCTCTAATTATGTATTTATAAAGTTTTTTTATTGCTTTGGTGCTAGACAATGGTAATATTCTGTAAAACATGGTGGTCCTGCTCCATAGGACAATCGACATTCGCACAAAATAGAACTGGTTGCTGGTTGCTCTGGCACACATAATATTTCATTGTTTGTGGAAAAGTTAGGAATGTTGTCAACAGTTTCAATATAATTTATTAAATGTGATCGTTACAGGTTATATTATGAACATAATTTAGCTGTCATTTCTTAATTTACGATACTTAGTATATTTATTTATTTACTTAGGGACAACAAACAGCAGTGTAATAATAAGTACACATAGGTTAAAACTTAATAATAAAGGTAACAAATACACTACTCTCAACGTTATCCACATTTTACCAAACAGATGTACTAGTTGTTAAGAAGAACTATAATTATAAAAACAAACAGAATAAAATGTAAACATTACTTAATTATTAGGGTTCTGATCACATAGAATAGTAACAATTTCTTTTCTAAATATAGCCCTGCTGAGAAACATAATATCAGTTGAGCCAAACTGGCTATTGTAGGTGTCAACTAATAGATGCAGCGGTAAGCATACAGATATACTTAAATATGGGAATTATTTTATAAATAATTCTTGTTAATATCAGAGGACCTGTAAAGCTTCATTATTTATTTATTTATTTATTCAATAACAATAATTTGTCTGAATGGAATTTTCTCATACCAATAAAAAGTTTTTTATTGATCTGAGGGAATTTTGTACAATATAATAATAATAAAAATAATATTTCAATTATAACAATAGCCATAACATATTGGCATCAATAAATTAATTAAATTACAATACTTAATAGGTTGTTTTTTACAATGTTCATTAATTAAAATTGCACTAAGCATTATTATTATTACATGCAATAATATTATATTATTATGAAATATGAAATTAAAAATAACAAATATATCAATAATTAAAACAATAGTCAATAATAATTTGGTCAAAATTTTAAAATTAAAAAAAGAATTAAATCAATAGTCAATAACTAAAAATAATAACATAATAATTAACATTTTGTCATAAATAAATGTACAATTCTTCTGCAGTAATATTATGGAATAGTATATTAAATAGTTTGGTCAATATTTTAGATTAATAGGTAATAAGAAATAAAAGCATTTAAAGTTGTTCGACAGCATACAGACACTTATTCAACATTAATGTTTTCAGGTTAATTTTAAAAGAGCTACTGTAGATAGTACTTATTATGTCTAACAGCAACTTGTTAAATAATTTTACAGCTTGGTACCGTGGACTATATTAGAGATAATCAATTATTTTAGGTACTTGGCTAAAGCTATTTTTTGTAACTTATATACTTAATATGCAATTTTGTAAGTCCTAAGACAACCAACATGTTTGTTCAGTTAAATTATTTATTTCAATTAGATCATCTTGTGGTACTTTTAAAAGCAATTTACAACAAATTTAATCTCTCCCAAAAGTTAGATTCATAATTATTGAGAAGAATACGCAAAAAACTCTATACTCATTAAAATAAGTGTTACAAAATGTTGTATAAATTTAACTAAATTATAAAGAAGAAAGATTTGTATTTTTGTATGTAACGAATAAACTCAAAAACAACTGGTCCGATTTAAAAAATTCTAGAAAGCTTTATTATCCCTAATTAACATACACTATGTTTATCAATTGAAAAAATAGGGATCCTTGAGAATATTCACGCGGACGAAGTCGCGGGCAAAGTGCTGGTTGAATATAATTAATTAATTATATTGTATAAATATATTGAATAACTAGCTGACCCGACAGACGTTGTCCTGTCCCTATCTACCTATTTACCTACCTTACATATACCCTACACCTACCCTAACCCTTAACATTTAGGGGGATGAAAAATAGATGTTGTCCGATTCTCAGACCTACCCAATATGCACACAAAATTTCATCAGAATCGGTCAAGCCGTTTCGGAGGAGTTTAACTACAAACACCGCGACACGAGAATTTTATATATTAGATACCTATATGATGTACCTACCTTGTATAATAACCACTATATTGTTAGTTTTATCTGACCCAGGATGGTTGCAGAGGTGGTAAACACCTGTACATATAGTTGTGCACTCTTGGTGCAATCAATATTGCGTAGGTACCTGCCCGGGCAGAGCCCAAGTGCGGCGGCGCGGAGTCATATTTGCGCTGTGTCGATGAGATAATTAATCATCTCTATTAGCAGTTTTTGCTTTGATTTTGATTGATTGATTATGAGAATAGATTCTTCAACTGAATACATACATAGAACTGAGCAGACGGCGCAGTAAAAACGGTCTCCCCGGGCCCTAAGGCAATGTGGTGGCACCGACGTTATTAAACATTTACACAAATCACTAGGCAACACATTGAACGCTTCATGTACGCGGATGACCTAGCTTTGGCGGCGCATTTGACTGCTGTCGAGGATGTTGAAAACCAAATAACATTGTTCTCGAGTCACTTGGAAGGTACTATGACGGTAACGCTCTTCGTCCAAACCTTGAATCATGCACTTTCCTTCTTCGTAATAGATTTTCAAATAGGATACCTACTCAATATTGCTTGGCGAGGAACTGATGTAGATTACTGCAAGAACCCAAAGTGCTGCGCGGCCCCGGTGTTGCATTGAACAGAGCACTAACTTTTAATGTACTGCTGTACAACTGGGGAGCAGCAAACGATGTCCTTCGCACAACTGGCATGTCCCTGTGTCCTCTAGTGGCGAATTTGCATGCCCAGAGTGGCATCAATCCGCTCATGCAAAGCAAGTCGACATCGCCCTGAACGAGACGTGTCGGATTATATCGGACTGCCTAAAACCGACTTTGCTCAACAAGCCCTACCCGTTGGCTGGTCAACCTGTGGTCCATAGGGATGTCGTATGTGCACTTGAGAATTTCCGACATCCCTTCTACAAATATACAACAGCTACGGACTTAAAGAGTTCTCTCCGCAGCACACAGGCCATCCAGGACCAACCACGTACGGTACAGACGTAAATTGTGGGAGGAAAATCCCATCACCTCCCAATTTCGTTCATCCCCTGGAACAACTGCCACTCGGAAGGGGTTTGCAGTGGTCTTTAGGGAAGCGCTGAATAGACTGCGCACCCAAGTAAGCCGGTGCAAACACAACCTAGCAAGATGGAGGAGTGTAGATACCACCGACACCCAGTGCGAGTGCGGTGCTCCTGAACAGTCGAGAGAATGTCCCACTTACTATAGGACCCATAGTGTAGGTACCTACACCTTAGAGGACATTAAACAACATGCCACTAATGCTGCGATAATTGTGGCTACCTACTGGGCTCTAGAAGTATAACAAAAAAGACATGAATCGAAAAGAAGAACTTAATACATTCATACCATAGATATCCGAGCGAGCTAATACCGATTTTAAACATAGTATGTTTTCCATCTTTGATTAACACTGACAGCCAGCCTCTATTCATGGACAGCCAGTAAAATGTGCGGTCAGCTCTATCACGATGCGTTTCGAAACTGAACGACCATTTATATTAATTACTTAATGACTCAATATTTTTGTAGTGACATCTATCGCACAATAGACGAACCACGACTTTGTACTACTGACGCTTTCTAGATCGCGCAAGCAGAGTTTTCCGCGACATTAGCATAGATACAAAACTCCCGACTACAACCGTCGGGCAGTAGCCCACCAGACACAACACCCGTCTGCTGGTCGTCCCTTTTCTACTAAGGAGGATGAGGAACTTTCCACTCTGTTCCTCATACCTCTACTTTTTTATAGAAGTAATCCTCTTAGATAATTGATTATTTTAAATAATATAAACTTGCATGTGTGGCTATGTGGCGTTCTCAACAAGAAAACAATTGGAGAAGACTTGTTTGCTGAATTGATGCTGAATTATTTACTTACTTTATTTATCTTAAAAAATAGAAATTGTTGGAGCTGTCGGTCGATGAGCGCAGCCATTTTGAACCGACAAAAAGGAGGTTATCATTACGGGTAGTAATGAAACCGTGACAATAGTACTGTCTTTAGGGCGCTAACAACACTTGGAAGAGTCGCGTCGGGGCCGACGGTCGACGCTGGATTTGGAATGGTATATTTAGTGACAGCATATCTACTTATTATACCTTGGCATGAAGTCAAAATTCTCGTACTAATACTACGTAGGAAAAGGATATCCTTAGGCTACCTGCTGCAAACATACTACTAGGCGCACCGCCTAGCACCTGGCCCTGAATTAATTAATTTATCTTGCGTTAACGTTAAAAACATTTGTGCAACACATTTGTGCAGCTCATTTCTTTTCGACTTTATTTACAAATAGCGTGATTCTAATTGAATACCTACCATTTTGTTTTTCCATAAAAAAAATACGGCATTCATCACTAATGTGGCTTACTAGTCTGTACCACAGAATACTTAATAGTACTACGTATCTGTACTTAATATTATAAAGCTGAAGAGTTTGTTAGTTTGGTTGAACGAATCTCAGGATCTACTGGTCGAGGAAGACTATAGGCGGTACAGGCCCATGCGAAGCCGGGTCGGGTCGCTAGTAGTGAAATAAAATCGTAATCGGGTCAGTACAGGTCAGGTAAGACAGTGAGAGATAAGCTTTTACAAACAAACAATTTTACCTCTTTATGAGTTAAGATTTATTATATTAATACTGTTGTTTTATACTCGAGACACAACATTACGTGTGCTGCACGTGTAATGGTGCGATGTATAGTCATCAAAAGAGATAAGTATCCATTTCGTCGGGGATAGTTGAAGTTTACTTAGAAACCAATGGAGACTTCCAAATGAAATTTAATAAAATCATTGAACTGTTTATTCTCTGTTAATTGTATTTTATGTTATTCACAAACACTCTTCGGTTTCTAAGTAAACTACAACTATTCCCGACGACATGGATACTTGACTCTTTTGGTGACTGTTCATAGTTAGTTGATAGGAAAGATATAAACCGTACGACGATACCGCATTGCGCGCGCCGCAGACGCGCCCCGGACGCGCCCCGCAGACGGGCCCCAGACAGGGGAGGCGGCGGGTTATTGATCCTCCATTAAAATGTACTACGTGTGGACCGATCTGACATCTGGATAGTGTAATAATTATGTAGCTTAGAAGATCTGCGGTCTTTCTAGCTTTGAACGCAGACCGTCTCGATCGCTTCTCACATGTTGACAATCTATACAATGTTATGTATAACTTGTTGCAATTTAAATAAATATTTTTAATAATATTATTTTGTTAGGTATCAGGTAGGTAAATGAAAAAAGGTTTTATAGAAAAATTATATGTACCTACCAGAATATTCTTTCTCTATGTAAGATTGTACATTTTATTATCCAGTGCTTGATTATGAGGTACTAGCCTCTGCCCGCGAGTTCGTCTAAGTCCCAAAACGGGATATAAGAATGATGTGTTAAGCTAGATCAATATATATTCCTATATGAGAGCAGATTAAATTATGCTAACAGTTTTGACTCCGAACTGGTTGATTTTGAGCTTTACCACTTAAGTTATTGATTTATTTCGTCTTTCGGCCGATAGCTGCTAATTGTAACTAATGTATTCAGCTCTGCAGTGCTATTCTATTACAATCTCCCTCGGTGAACACCTAGGTGAAGTGAGCTGTCATGCTAGGGATTGACAAAGCAGACGGACGGATGACGGCTCACTTCACCTAGGTGTTCACCGAGGGAGATTGTAACAGAATTGACCAGTGCTATTCTGTTACAATCTCCCTCGATGAACACCTAGGTGAAGTGAATTGTCATCCGATTGTAGTGCTTTGCAAATCCCTAGCATCGGGACAGATGACAGCTCACTTCACCTAGGTGTTCACCGAGGGAGATTGTAACAGAATAGACATACTGGACACAAATCTTCAATTTTACTGGTCGCACATGAATGAATGAATGAATTTGGTATCTGTTTTGTTTTGACTTGTACCGAATAACCAATTACCCTGTATTTTGTCATTACGTGCCGAAATTGGCTTCAGCGTTTTTAAATTTGAAAGCTAGAAATGATAAATGACTAATGTTAAGTTGTTGTTGTCGCGACAGGGCTGTACAAGAGCAGATCGCCAAGCTCATCGACACGCTCGGGGAGGAGTCTGCTTCTTCTCAAGGCCTGAATAGGGTCATCACTTCGGCCGAGAAGCTGCGTAACAACCCGACGCACACTATCTTCCTCCTCAAGGACCACCGAGGCAACAAGTAAGTATCCTACCTACTTGTGTTCAAAATGATTCCAGTTTGAGTGACGTTTCTCTCATATCGTCAAGTTTCTAATATGAAAACAAAAATAGATAACATTACAGATTTTATGACTCTACCTCAAAGTTGCGACATACAAATATGCGACATACGGTGGGCGACAGTACGCTAAGTCGACCATCAGTGGTGGGACAGTTCATCAGTTTGACGTACGTTAGTGCGAGAGCACATCTGTTCGACGTACTTACGTTAGTGCGACACAACTTTAGATCGACAAACGATAGCGCAACATAACTTTAGATCGACAAAAGATAGCGCGACACAACTTTAGATCGACAAACGATAGCGCGACATCTTTAGATATACAAACGATAGCGCGATACTTGTTTAATGGACAAAGTAAAGTGCTAACATTGACACGCATTGCAGCGATAGTAAATAAAAAAATCGAAAGTTGTAAAATAACTTATTTAAAATTTTAAGCATCGTTTATGTACATATTATACAGGATGTTTGGTAGATCGATGCAAAGCCGTAAAGCGGAGCTAGTATAGACTATTTACAACCATTTGAACCGAACTTGTCTTAGCCGAAGTGTGACTATTTTTTTTAGCTAAATTTTAATGGTTTTTGCTGACAAAACCCAAAATATTGCAGTTAGTTGCAAATAATGGCCAATTTGAAAGATAAGTCATTTATTTTTTATTTTATTTGGTTAACATAATGCGTAAACAATCTAATAGAACATAATTAGTGGATCTGTGTGATAAGACAATTTTTTTACAGACATTTAAAGTCAATGACATTTTTAATGATTTCAGAAATCTGTTTTTAGATGGCATGAAAAAAAATCACGGATGGTGCTTTTTTTGTTCAAACGTTTTTAAAAACATGTCTGGTTATTGTTCTTTCTTTCGAGGTATCAACTACGCGGATAGCTCACCAATTATTGAAATTATGACCTACAAACCAAATTGAGGGAGAAAATTAATTTTTTTAGGCGAATTATTTAAAAGAAAATTATGATTGAAATAATTTATTATTCGTGTTCAAAATGTTCGCCTCGGTCTCTAATACCAACACGGGCCCGTGTTCACACTACTGTTGTTGTTATTTTTAACTTCATCTCCAGTATCATCGTTTCAAACGCTACATTAATTCTCTCAATCAATTCTTCTTTCCTGTTTATTTCCACATTCGTATAAACTAGTTCCTTGGCCCGACCCCACACGTAAAAGACAAGCGGAGTCGGGTCGGCTGACCGGGCGGGCCAAGGGATCGGCCCGTCTCTGCCGATTCAACTGTTAAGGAAGCAATTATTTAAGTGCTCCCGTACCTTTAATGTCCAATGCGCTGAACAACCATCTTGTTGAAAGATGACTTCTCGGTCTCTCTAGCCAATATCGCGGCCTCGAATTCAGACGACTTGTCGGTCTCTAGTGAATATCGGGGCCCCTGATTCCTCTACAAGCTCTGGAAGATCATTTTGTTGGAATTCCAAATAATTGTTGCCATCCAAATTATCCGGGAAGAAATGGGGCCCAGTCAGTGACATAAGTATCTAGTATACTTATTTAACTTTTTTTAAATTTATTTGAACGAATTTCTCGAATGAGGAATATGCAGACATCGTTTTTTATGTATGGCACGAGAGCAGACGGCAAAGGATCGTTTGCACGACGGATGTACCAAGAACGCTGTCCTAATCGTAGAGTACCGAATGTAAAGGTACAGGTACATCGAAGAAGATATCTTGGCGGCATTTCAAGTTGATCCACATACCAGCACTAGAAAAATAGCTCGAAATTTACGCATAGGATTGGGCCCTATTTGTTCCCGGATAATTTGTAGGGCTAGATTCGCCATACAAATTATCTGGTATTCGCTAGAGACCTACAAGTCGTCTGAATCCGAGACCCCGATAATCGCTAGAGACCTAGAAGTCATCTTTCAACAAGATGGTTGTTTTGTTCATCGCATTGGACATTAAATGTACGGGAGCACTTAAATAATTGCTTCCTTAACAGCTGGATCGGCAGAAACGGGTCAATCCCTTGGCCGGCCCCGTTACCCGACCTGACTCCGCTTGACTTTTACGTGTGGGGTGGGGCCAAGCAACTTTATACGAATGTGGAAATAAACAGGAAAGAAAAATTGTTTGAGAGAATTAATGCAGCATTTGAAACCATGAAACTGGAGATGAAGTTAAAAATATCAACAACAGAAGTGTGAAGACGGGCCCGTGTTGGTGTTAGAGACCGCGGCGAACATTTTGATCACGAATAATAAATGATTTTAATTATTATTTTCTTTTAAATAACTTGCCTAAAAAAATTAATCTTCTCCCTCAATTTGGTTTGTAGGTCTTAATTTCAATAATTGGTGAGCTATCCGTGTAGTTGACACCTCGAAAGAAAGAACAATAACCAGACCTGTTTTAAAAAATGTTTGAACAAAAAAAGCACCATCCGTGATTTTTTTTCATGCCATCTAAAAACAGATTTCTGAAATCTTGAAAAATGTCTTTGAAGTTAAATGTCTGTAAAAAAATTGTCTTATTACACAGATCCCCTAATTATGTTTTATTAGATGGTTTACGCATTATGTTAACCAAATAAAATAAAAAATAAATGACATATCTTTCTAATTGGCCATTATTTGCAACTAACTGCAATATTTTGGGTTTTGTCATCATACATCATAAAAATTTTGCAAAAAAAAAATTAGTCACACTTCGGCTAAGAAACTTCACACACACACCACACAACATATTTTAAACACGTATTTAAAACAAAAAAACAAAATTTATACACCAAGTTGCATAATAATATCTCTAACTACAAAAATTACGGATTTTCATACAACGTTTCATATTCAATTTTAGAGTTTGAATTTCCAATTTCTCCTTTGTCGCTTGTTGTCGTTCAAATGGGCACATTGTTTTTGTAGTTTTCTCGGATTCACATGTATAAATCAGATACAGCGCGTCGATGTCAGTCTACCTATATTCTTGCAAATAAATACCATTCATGCACTAAGTATTTATTTTACTCGTTCCTAAATAGACAGAACAAACTGGCCAAGTAAGAGTCAGACTCTCACACGCAGAGTTCAGTACCTACCACCGTACAACTGTTAACACTACCTATAAAAATACGTTTCTTGTAACCCCCCTTAGTTTACTCCTTTAGTTTTTTTTTTACTTTTGTTTATTTTTATTATTTGTTTTTATAGCGGCCATACACTGTGTAAAATTATACACTCTGGTGAAAAAAAAACAGCATTTGTGCATTTTTTTTTGCACACAGGTTTGAATGAATGACGAATTCTACCGATTTTTTTTTAGGATAATGGTACACGTTGCATTGTTTTGACTTCCTGGGGATGTTAAAATTAAAGAACAATGACAAAAATCGGCTCGAATAGCGAGTAGCGTTCGACAGACTTTTTATACTAACGATAATGTATAATATAAAACAGTAAGAATTATACAGTATAAATAAACTCTGTAGAAGTACACCGTTTAAAAGTAATTTTAAATAGTTGTTAAATTTTTCAACACGTTTCCTATCTGCAATTTCAATTAGCAATGTTGCCAATACCAAAATAAAATAACATCGATACGAAATTGTACTTGCATCGATCGATTGCATTACTATCATTATGTAACTACTTAAGTGAATTTATTAAATGTATAAGTCGTAACTCGTAATTCTTATAATAATAAATAGTGTTTAATTATATTTTTGAACATATTATATTTTAATTTAAAATAATTTAATTCGATTATCGATACTGTTTAGAATAGTAATTATTATAGTGCTACAAAGGACAACACTTGATCTTGTAGTTGTCATTGATGATTGTAAAAAAGTTTTAATTTTTCTCCTTATAAGCAAAATTCAAAGCAGACATAGTCGAAAAATGTGATAATGTTTATATCATAATTAATAATGGGAGAGAGGAAATTGAGCAATATTGTTGTAATTGAATAGTTGGGCGAAGAACCGTAGGTTGCTGTGCACATACAATAACAATATTATGGTACGGTTTGGCAAGACATCAAACAAATATAACCCCTCCAGCCCAGTTTTTAGACGATTTATCAATTAAATATGATAATGTACTGTTTGATGAATAATAAATTGTTAAAAAGTAAACATGTTTCTTTTCGTACCTACATCCCAAAATAATGTACCTAAGTAGGTATGTTATAATTATGTATATTTACTATGAAATATAATATGATTATGCGAGGATAATGTGCCAAAAATCATTATATAATTAATCATTAAATAGTTTATTTCATGTTATCGTTAAAATTATAAATATTAAGTGGACAACTTCAAAGAACTATAACTTTTTTTGGTGTAGGTACTTCTTATAGAAAACTATTATACTATCTAATTCTATAAATATTTTCCTTTTTAATGATATATAGTTCATCTTTGTCGGTTCTGGCCGGGTCTTGAAGGAAACCTTGTCATTCTCCTTTGGACATAATCTCGGAGCAATTAATGTTACTATTGAAGATTTTTAAAAAAAACCGCATAATATGTGAATTTTGTTTAACCTAGCTAGTAGTCGGCATGTAGTATTGGTTTTATGGTGAGAGGTGAGGTGGCTCACCACCTCACCATCACCTCAGTGATGGAACAGTATTTTTATAGTTCTTTGCATTTCTTAGCTGTGCGAGACCAAAGCTTCCTAAAGCCGCATCGAACATTCAAATCACCTGTAGCTACTGATAGTCAATATTGCAAATTGATCGTTTTAATGTCCCGGTTTCACTGAGAAACGATGTTGCTGGCAACATGGGATGTTGCAAGGTTGCTAGCAACTTGCAGAATATTTTGTTGAACGCACCCGGAGGACAATGTTTTGCGTGTGTTCATTTGAGCAGTGTTTTATCACACTAGAAATAAAAGTGGGTTCCCAGACATAATTTATGCTCCATGGACAGTTTGCGTAGTTAACGGCTAGTTGATATGAGGTATAAGAGGAGAGAGAGAGAGAGTATTCAGATAATAATAATACACACCGTTGTCTTCCACCGTCAGCAGCGTTGTTTGCTAAATTCCGTCTGCCGATAGCGAGTGCCCTTGCTAGCTTTTCTGCGACTGAACTTTTACAAGATTTTATTTAACGTGCTTCGTTCTTTATCTGATTTATTTTGTGAATGGTCTATGGCTTGATCATAGTGCCACACGAGTGATTGTGCCAGTCTGCACAGGGTTGGACGAAGAGCTCAGAAACGCGTCTTAGCGCTGTTCTGAAGTCAGCGGTAAACCTGTTGACTTAGTGGCCTGTATGACGAATAGGAAAACAGTATGCTTATAGCGCACGTATAGAACAATACGTTATGGCTGACACAGCAACTAGTCTGGGCGTTTCATCTGCCGCTCCAGCGAGCGATGCTCCCGCCTCCTAACCTTTTCTTTGTACTTACACTTATTTGCGATTTCAGGTTTTAATTAGCATATCTCTCGATCTCAAAAATAATACCTTTAAATTGTACATGTTAAGAATTGATGCTCCTGATGCGAAATTAAGTTTGTAACCTACTTCAATAAAGGACGTTATGCACTTTGCAATTTTTTTTTTGTATACTGATTTCTCCGTGATTACTGGGCCGGTTTACCTGATTGTTTTTGATTTGAACCCGCGAAATGATCTTATTCGGTTTCTTTACTTTGCTCGCGTGTTTTCTAACTAAATTAGAAATTAGAAAACAGGAGATTCTCAGTCCGATTGTATTTTTTTTACCTCAGAGCTCCGTTATTTATTATTTATGTTCTTTTACTTTTTTTTTTAATTTTTACTTTGTGACTCCGTTATTTATTTTTTATTTTAGAACTTCGTTACTTTTTTATGTTATTTTACCTCCGAACTCCGATACTTTATTTTTTTTTTAAGTTCTTTTTAATGTTCTTTTACTTCAAAATTCCGTGGTTTTTTTACTTTAGAACTCCGTTATTTTTATGTTTTTTTTACTTCAGAACTCCGTTATTTTTTATATTTTTTTACTTCAGAACTCCGTTATTTATAAATCGATTTTAAGAAAGTTATTTTTAAATGAAAGATCGGTCTCATAGAAATGTAATCAAAATTTTTACCTTATGACTCCGTTATTTATTTTTTTGTTTTTTTACCTTAGAACTTCGTTACTTTTTTATGTTATTTTACTTCAGAACTCCGTTGTTTTTTATGTTTTTTTACTTCAGAACTCCATTCTTTTTTATGTTTTTTTTAGTTCGGTACTCCGTTATTCTAAAAACCGATTTTAGGAAAGTTATTTTTACATGAAAGAGTATCTATACTTTAAGATCGGTCTCATAGTAATGTAATCAAAATCGGTTCAGTAGTTTAGTAGTAGATTTCAAAACAAAATATTTTTCTTTTCATTATATCAAAACGTTTTCGTCTCTATTTTTACACCCTTAGGGGCCGCACTTCCAAAAATCCTTTCTTTCTTTTTTAATTCTTTCTTTCTTTTTCTTTCTTTTTTCTTTCCTACATCATAAAAGGAAGCCGTGTGCCAAACTGTACGTTCCTAGTTCCAGTAGTTTTGGATGTGCGCTGATACGTCACGCGTCAGTCAGTCAGACAGTCATTATTGGTATCTATCTTATTTTATTTTATTTTATTCGGATTTTTTTATGTTACGTTAACAAAAGTAGGAATCAAATAACCTGATTGATTATGATATGACACTCGCTAAAATTACAATGGCTAGGAGTATTCGAAGCACGTTCGTAACTAGGCAGATAATTAATTTGACCAATCCTTCGAGCTGGACCAGGATTATTTGCTGGTGGAGGTGGTGGTTCATGTGCTGTAGGATGTTCTTCATGTTCTCAAAGTCAAAGTCAAAGTATTTATTTGCGCGATTTCTGGTGATAACAGGTCTTACAGATTTTTACAGAAACTCAAAAATCTACCCTTTGGGCATACACAAAATAGCAATTTCAAATTTAACAATAATAATTTCATATAATGTAACAATATTAGACAATTATATCAATAAAAGAAATTAATTACATTTTAAAATTAAAAATACAGGATCAGTCACAAGAAATGTTGTCAGCAAGAAATTCGTCAATGGTATACCTAGTAGCATTTGTCTATTAAAAAAATATTTAGGGTGCGTTTAAATTGGGTCAAGTATTAATCTTAGTATTAATCTTTTATGCTATTTGGTAGCTTATTAAACATTTTTGGAGCCATGCATAGTATGCTCTTGTGCATAAGGGCTGTTTTTGATCTTCTAAGGCATAATTCATGTCGATATGTTGGTCTTATAGATCTATAACTTTGCTCTGAAGTTTTTTTAAATAACTCACCGTTCTTTTTCACGAACAATGCGGTCTCGTAAATGTAAAGACAAGGCAGCGTTAGTATTTTGAGGGAAGTAAAATGTGATTTGCAACTATCTGTTGATTTAAGATTGCTTATGGACCTAATGCACCTCTTTTGTGCTTTAAAGATATCATGCTTTTCACATGAATTTGCCCAGAAAATTACTCCGTAACGAAGTATAGAGTCTACATAGCCATAATACGCGGTTACGACAGCTGCCTGATTTACAATATTTGCTAGTTTAAATAAATAAAATAAATAAATATCTTGGGACAACTCACACACGGTCATCTGGTCCCAAGCTAAGCAGAGCTTGTGTTATGGTAACCAGACAACTGATATACATACTTATATAATTTATAAATACATACATATTATAGATAAACACCCAGACACAGAACAAACAATCATGCTCATCACACAAAGTTTGTCCTGGGTGGGAATCGAACCCACGACCTCCGGCTTAGCAGTCAGGGTCAGTGACCACTAGACCAACAGGCCAGTTTGTGAAGAGCAAAGGCAAACCTGCTTAATTTTTTAATTAAAATGTTTGTATGTTCTTTCCACGTCAGTTTAGAGTCTATTGTTAATCCTAAAAACTTAATATGTCCTACATTTTCAATTCTCCAACCTGTCTTTTTACAGTCGTCAGAATGTAAGTGCCGATTAGCTCGCATCCAACAGAGATCCACATACATGCAGATTTATCCTCCGATCCTATAAAAATATTTTGACATTTTGGATATAAAACCTTCGCCTTAACCTTGTAGAGTGGGAGAAATGTTACCGTCAGTGTAATAAATGTAGTTACTATTAACAATAATTTGTAATTATTAGGGCGCAGTCTAACTTGACGTATAGTTTGTGCCTGAGTTCTACATAATTAATGTGTTGTTTACAAAAGAAGATCTCTTACTTTTTTCGATTATAGATAATCAAAACTTATTTCTACGCGAAACCGCACTACTGCTCCTGAAATATAAACCTAGGTATTTTCTGTATATTTTTTAAATTTTCGACATATTCAAATCTAGATATTACGAAAAACTTTTTTTTTATATTGATATAGGCTTGCGTTTGACCGCAACTCACCTGATCTTAAGTGATGATGCGGCTTAAGGTGGAACACGCTTGCCTAGGATAAACCGGTTCACACGTGCCTTGAAGATACCCAGATTATAATTATGTATCGGGGAATAGAGAGGCGGGCAGTGAATTCCACAGTCTGGCAGTTCGCACAATAAATGTGGAAATAAACCGCTTGGTTCGAGACCGTGGAACTTCAACCGTATAGCGGTGACGCTTCGCCGTATCCCTGCTTGTCCGGTGATGGAATGGGGATGGGGGAATTAAGTTGTGCAATTCCTAAGCACACTCTCCGAAATGTACCCGATAAAAGACCGGTAGGCTGGCAACGGCGAGGCGGTGTTCAAGGCTTTGGAGCTTAGCCTTAACCAGGAAGTCGTTGTCTATGAGCCTCTTGGCACGTCTTTCAATAACTTCCAACGCTGGTACTTGACAGATCCATCCCGGAGGTGCGAACAGTACTCCATGCACGATCGAACTTGTGCTTGATAGAGGTTCAGCATCTGTTCCGACGTGATTACGTGAAGTACTTTCGCACCTTTGCGAGGACTCCTAGCTTTTTGGCAGCTAGTTGGGCCTTTGACTTAATGTATGACCTATAATTGAGATTCGACGTCAAAGTAACGCCAAAAAGCTCAAGATGGTCGGTGATCGGAACGGATACATTTCGGAAAGCAGGGGCCAGATTGAAAGGCCTCTTCTTGGCAGAGAAAAGACACGCCTGGGTCTTGGCTGCATTAAACTTGGCCAGATTGGCATCGCCCCAATCGGAGACTGCCTTCAGAGACTAGCTTTAGACCTTTGCGATGGTTGTTTCAGCGAGATATCGGCGATAACGTGTTTTTCACCGTTTCAATGGCGTGGCCTTGGGGTTTTAGTCTTGCAGCTCCTAAAATATAAACCTAGCATATTTTTCTGTATCTTTACAATTTTTTTTATAAATTCAATCTGTTATTTACCTGAATTTCAGGTCTCTGCTACGCTTAGTTTTAAAGATCTCCGTGGCCGCGCGGTTCTACGCATTTCAATGGCGCGGCCACGTTCAATCCCTTCTAACTTTTTTTGTTCGCGCGGTCGAAGCTCACTCATTCGTGATAGGATCAACGCGTAGTCTGTACAGTGAAATACCGAACGCGCGCGTAGAAACGTCAGAATAACTAGGACGTTCGGATAAATTATCGATGCATAGTGCGTAACGTGATCAGCAATATGACGCACGGCAGCTCGAAAAATGGTGTCTCCGGTAATCATGAAACCGTAACTTTAGAGGTATTTACCTTAGCAATACAATTCTAATAGTAATGGCTGTTTTATATTTTAATCTGAGCTTCAGGCGTGCGTCAGATACAGCATAATTGTCTTAAGCGTATCCAAACGCAAATGTATTTCATTACAATGACGAAATTAAAAACTACACAAAAACAATTACTTATCACACCTGTACGCAAAATACGCGCTGAGACGTGGAGTTGCGGACACCAGCCCGTCATACTACTACTACTACTTATCACACATATGTCTTGGCATTTTTGGTCTCCTGTTTTAGAGAAATGTGATTGTTGCGATTAATTTTAGTTTATTATTACTGTACATTTTATTATGATTCGGAGGTCAGGATACGGCCATGTCATTTAAGTTATTTCTTTTCTTGATATGAAAAACAATAACAATATTTTTGAAAAAATTTTAATCCACTTCTCCTATGTTGGAGATTTACATAGTACTGACTTACCGACTGTACAGTGTACTGAATTGAGTAATCGTTACCATAAAACGTATTTTTAGAGTTCCTTATTTACCACAAAAATAAAGTAATACTTACTATAAAAACTAAAAATAACACGCACAAAAGCGTGTTATTTTTAACCCCCGACGTAAAAACGACGGGGTGTTATAAGTTTGACGTGTCTGTGTGTGTGTGTGTGTGTGTGTGTGTGTGTGTGTGTGTGTGTCTGTCTGTGGCATCGTAGCTCCCGAACGGATGAACCGATTTTGTTTTTGTTTTTTTTATTTGAAAGGTGAATTAGTCGGGAGTGTTCTTAGCTATGTTTTATGAAAATCGGTCCAAGATGGCCGCCGCTACAAAATAGCAATACACATATTTTTTCACAACTCCATCAATATGGGTATCAAATGAAAGGGCTTCACTAGTAGAATACTTTACACTATGATAAATTTCAAGGCCAAGATGACCGGCACCACAAAATGGCGAATTATATATACCAAACGCATTTTCAGGGTGATATCTTTATTATAAAAAAAAAAATTCCTTGTGACGAAATACAACTTTAGACGTATCTACAACTTCTCAAAACCAGACTAGATTACATTTAAAAACTTTCAAATAAAAATTAAATTAAAAATTTAAAAAACCCCCAACGCAAAACATAAAAGCAATTATTTAAAAAGTAAAAAATAATATCTTTTGTTGAGCCATCAAATGTTTGTTCGTTGAAATGGCGCTATAATGTCGCGGCGGGGTACCGCTAAGTCAGCAATAGCTAAATAGGTAAAATAGCGAACTCATGGATTTGCAATGAGATTTGACTTACGCGGTACCCCGCCGCGACATTATAGCGCCATTTCAACGAACAAACATTTGATGGCTCAACAAAAGATATTATTTTTTACTTTTTAAATAATTGCTTTTATGTTTTGCGTTGGGGGTTTTTTAAATTTTTAATTTAATTTTTGCTTGTACTCAAAACAGAAGATATTTGTCAAATAATATGTAGTACTGGCGACTCGCCCCGGCTTCGCACAGGTTGCACTAATACTTACATACTGCCATACTAATATTATATATGCGATAGTAACTCTTGTGTGTTTGTTTGTTCGTTTTTGCCGCAGAATTTTGATGAATTTTGGTATAGAAATATATTTGAGCTTGGAGAAGGAGACAGGCACCTTTTGACGCGAACATGAAACTTGAAGGGGTTGAAATAGGGGATGAAAGTATCAATAGGGATTATGGGGAAACCATCATTATTCAGATTATGGATTTGAAAATTCATACAAAATACACCATTGATAAACTGTGTTTCAGTTTTTTAGAATCCTTCAAGAAAAAAAATCATCACCTTTTGTACCGACAATAGAACAAAAGCGGGCGCAATATATGTAGCAAATCGTCTTCAAAAATACATCCTTATCAGAACGCATGAAATATTTTCACAATCGAAATTAAACCAAATCACAATACGTGTACTGTTAGTTATTAAGAAGTTGCATTGTCTATCTCCGTAGGTCTACATCAGATCTTCACGTAATCAATATGGTACCTACATTTATTATAAAGAACATCAAATTCGGTTGAGAAATGTCAGAGATATGAAGAAACCCAATAATATAGATAAAATAAAAAATAACATTATGTTCGAATTGAGAAACCCCGCCTATTTTTAAAACGATTTAAAATACCCTGCGTTAGGCCCGTGAGTGCGACATTAATTATTGTATGGTCAAGGTGAACGGCGATATTACAGGCCCACCACTTGCTTAGGATAATTGGAAAGCACTGAGCAGTGTGTGAGTCACCAGCGGACCGTCCTCGTCAGCGCGCGGCGCGTGACCGTCGCGCGAGCGCGTCTGGTTAGTCCGCCGACTGGAGCATGACTCAACAGAGTAGAGGTCGATCGCGCTAACAGTATCACACCACTAACAAAAAACATAATTTCGAGAAATCGTCGTCTGTCTGTTTAGTTTATAGAGAGACTAGCGAAGCTTTTAAATATGTAGGTCACTTTGTGACAAGGACCTCAGAGACGATGAGGATATTGAGCGGGAGCGCAGGCCTCTGGCGCATGGCGGTGTGATATGCTCATACGCAGGTTCGCACGATGTACGAGAGAAGTGAAAGTTAAGGTTTTCAATGCTTATTGCCGGTCCTTCTTCTCAAGCGGCCTGTGGGTGAGATATACACACATCAAAAAAAGTTTGCAATCGCTATCAAAAATCGAAATCTTTTTTGGACCGGTAGATTAAATTATGATTTCTTCTTGTTTTTAAATTCTTCATTTAAAAACATAGATTTAGATATAAAACAATAAAACAGTTCAATTGCCATATAAAAAGGCTTTCAGTTCTAGCTTACGCTCATTCAGAAATCTGATTTAGTCAATTTTAACGGATTTGAAATAGTTTTTTGCGGAAAGTTGTGATTGAAAAAATGCCAAGAGGATTATCAGAATACTTTGAAATGGTCTCGAAAGTCTCGTTTTTCCCCGGTAATTTCGAGACCGCATCGAGTCTCGTTATTTTTTCCCGGAACTCAGAAATACAACGAGACTGAAAGCCCTAGTAGCGACCCTACAGAGCCCTGCGCACTCAGTACAATAATGCGTTCAGGGTGTCGTTGGGTCTGCCGTAGCGGTGCAGCGCGTCTGGGATGTTTGCTGAAGCGCGAACTGATGGTTTATAGCCTATAAACCATCAGTTGCGTTTTTTTGCCTCATACATACACCCGAATTAAAGTTATTATTATTATTATTCGCGGGGTGTTGTGAAACATCGAAAGATAGTTTGTTGTAATGAAAAAAAAAAATGGCATAATGAAAATCAAAATACAACTTTTTAAGATTTGTTTTTTTAGTTAACTTTTTTTAGAAAGACGGCCTTTTTCAATTGGCCAAAAATCACACATTCTAACTTTCTGAATTACGAATGAAGAAAAGTATTACTTACCCAAAAATGCTACACAAAAAGAAAAAACCGGACAAGTGCAAGTCGGAGTCGCTCACCGAGGGCTCCGTACAAATTTGTAAATACATATCCATACTAAATTATAAATGAGAAAGTAACTCTGTCTGTTACGCTTTCACTATGAAACGACTGAACCGATTTTGATGGGTATGAAAACAGCTTGAACCCAAGGGAAAGCTAATAGGGTACTTTTTAATCCGAGATTTCGTCTGCATTCGCGATAACCCACATTCACACGGACCAAAACGCGGACAAAAGCTCGTTATAAATAAAGAATATAATATTTTTTATGAATTCACAGCTTCAAGGGACCGTGGACCTAAGTATATGGTTTAAATTTCAATACCTCGATACCTCTACGCGTTCCCGAGATACAAGGGTCTTGACAGACAGACGGACAGACAGACAGAATGAAGGACAACAAAGTGATCCTATAAGGGCTCCGCTATTTCCTTTTGAGGTACGGAACCCAAAAAATTAACAATATCCTAAGGTTTTGCCAAAAAATATTAAAATCTTTTAGATTCTAAACTGCATAAGAAGGCAGAACATACACGGGGGTGTTATGTGAATTCAATATTTTTCAACATACCTTCAAATATGCACTGCCTGAGGGCGATGGCGGATGACGCGACGCGCCGCGTGTCGCCTACGTTGGTACCTCACCCACACATGGCACTCAATATGGCGGTCGTTTGTGTGATACACGGGCGGCGAATACTTAACTATAACATGAACAAGATAAAGGAAATGTTAGTTAGCCGTTACATTACATGCGAGCGCCCTCTACAGAGAGCTGGCATATTCGTATTCGCAAACACTTCGGAACATTACAACCGCGAAAAGACAGATGTACCGCACTTGACTAGATAGCTAAACAAGGTAAAACCTTGAAACGAAATCGTTTAAAAAAAGGATGCGACCGCGTCATTTTTTCTGCAGCAAAGTGGGTGATACATTACTCCTGATTGCTATTGTGGTGTGGAGTACCTCGTGACTATATACTGCATTAGATAAAGTAAGTGGAGATGTAGCTGTATGTACCTACGTAATCATTAAACTTGCACATTGATTTTATAATCCCTTCTGGATTTATTTAGAAAAACTCTCTACAACATTAAACATCGAGCAAAAAAAACGGCCAAAAATTACGTTTGTTGTATAGAAGCCCCCCTTTAATATTTATTTTATTCTGTTTTTAATATTTGTTAATATAGCGGCAACAGAAATACTTAATTTGTTAAAACTTCAACTGTCTAGCTATCGCGGTTCTTGAGATACAGCCTGGTGACAGACAGACCAAGAGGCTCATTAACAACGACTCCCTGGTTAGGGCTAAGCTCCAGAGCCTTGAACATCGCCGCATCATTGCTATAACTTATTTATAAACAATGCATTTCTTGTGAATTCACTCAGCGTACAAAAGAATAGGTCCGTCTTACTAGCAATGAGGTTGAGCGTGCGAAGTGCGCGCGTCAAAGGCGCCTCTCTAAACAGATTGGTGCGACCGCGCGGCACCTCCAGTAGTGGCTGCCGTCTTCGCCACACGTACCTGTCTGGGACACACAGACTCATCTGTCCTAAAATAACTGCATTTTGCACCTTCCCTCTTAATAGTTTAAATATATACGTGGTCAGTGCGAGATCCCTCCTAACCCTTAGCTCATTGTATCCTACCATACCTAAAATAAATAAAGTAGTATACATTAACGGGTAGAATAGATATACACCGTAATATCGCGAATAAAGATATCTAATAAATTTATTTTGTACCTTCTCCACCGTGAGACTATATTTAGCCTCATGTGGAGCCCAGATGACTGCGTTACATTCTAACTGGCTCCTGACCAATGCTTTATATAAGGCCTTTTATTAGCAAAATATTTTTTATAACTGGAAAGGTTGTTCCGGATATTAGCTCTTAATAAAACTAACAAACACTCTTTAGCTTTATAATATTACAAAAACATCGTTTTCAAATTCCCATGAATATCGAATATTTAACAAAAATGTTCATTATTTAGTCATTGTAGCTGTCTACCACAGCACAATGTAGAGGTACTATTTCTAAGTTTGTTCCGCACGGTTGAGTAGCTAAACTGTCTGTACCACAAAGTAGAAAATGTGTGTTGTACGGGGCAGAAGGCTGACTCCGTACAACGAGCAACACAGGCCACAATCATGCGTAGTGTACACATATGGCGATTACAAGCCTTGTTAAAGGATGAAGCTGGTCGCTAGTACGCTGTTGCAGTCGCAGTACGTAGAGCTGTGTCTAGTGTGCGTGCGTTCTCACTCACACGTTGTATTTATTTACCTATCTATTTTGTCACTATACTTCTGCTTCCGGCGGAGTATTCACTGGAGGCCCATACTCCTAACTAACCGACAACGATTGGCTAGATATTGATAATGTTACGCTCTCAATAGCATTCTGAGGAAATACGGAAAATATAATAAAAACGTATTGTTGAAATAAGTAGGTCGCTGTCGCCGACCAGTACCTAATGGCAGACGTCATGGTAGTAAGTGGTAGTTGGATTGAACGGCACTCGGAAACATCTCAATCACTATATTCCTGACAATCTAAGAAGTCGGATTTGACATTTATCATATTTGAATATCGATTAACGAATTATTCGTGTTTTTGAGTATATTTTTAGGGTTCCGTACCTCAAAAGAAAAAAATTGAACCGTTATCGGATCACTTTGTTGTCCGTCTGTCTGAATGTATGTCTGTCCGTCTGTCAGTCAAGACCCTTTATTTCAGGAACGCTTAGTAGAGGTATCGAGTTGAAAGTAAACCATACACTCAAGTCTACAGTCCCTTGAAGCTGTGAAATATAAGTTAACGTAAGAAAGAGATACTGCACGCGTAGCATGCTGGCCGTTTATGCCGCAAAAAAACGCATATTTCGACAGTCAAGGGAATCGAAATTTATAGGGTACTGCCCGTTGACCTAGAACTATGAAATTTGGCAAGTAATATACTACAAGTAAAGGGAAAAGTCCAAAAAGTACACATTTGTAATTAAATCATAAAAATATAGTCTTTATTTAAAGTACGTAATCAATCATCGAGGTATGCGCGGTCATAATTGTATGGGTGACCAAACCACGGAATTTGAATGGAACCCTCGGTGGGCAAGTCTGACTCGCACTTGTCCGGTTTTTTATTTCAATATAAAGTTAAACTTAATGCTTGTGAATGATACTGGTTGTTATAGTATATGGGTAACATTAAATTAACTTAAATTTCTAACGCAGGTTGCCGCTTATTGTGGCGTTCTATGCGGGAGGCCTATGTTCAACAGTCTTTTCTGTCAGTCTTACTTTCGGCTGAGGTTGATGATGATGGTGACGTAGACTTTCATACAAAGTTCGGAAAAAGAAACGTCAAATCGGAATTCTTAGATTGTCAGGAGATTAGTTGATTTTAATTTTCGCCAAAATTAGTAGGTAACCTTCTTGACGAACGGGTTGTTGGATTTAATACGCGATATTACCACAGTATGCAATGAGCACGATTCGCGCGAACTGAAACGTATTCAGTTCAGTTCAAAGTGCATACATATTACTGCCTGTACAAATTACAAAATTTGTGAACGGGTCCAGTTGACCAATTGAAAATATGCATTAGGTCAACTGAACCTTCGGGATCAGTTCGAGTGGGATCTGTTGACTAGAGAGCCCATACACGGCACTAATATAAATAACGAAATTTAAATAAATGAAAAGTATCACAGCTAAGTAGGCCTTAAGTAAACGAGTAATAGGGGCAACTACGGAACCCTGTGTTGCGCGCGCACCGACACGCAGTTGGCCGGTTTTACTTGTAATGTCATTATTCGCACACTAAACAAGTACAATACGGTCAACGTAACTTGGCGCGTCTGAAGTTAGCTGTTTGGCTGCGCAATGGAACTTTTAGGAACGAAATTGTCTACTGCGCAGCTAATCGGCTAACTTCAGACGCGCCAAGTTACGTTGACCGCACAGTACGCGCGCGCTACGTTCCCGCCGATTGTCAGCCTTCTCGGTGAAGTGTTGGAGTGGGCGGCCTTTGATTGATCTCGATCTATTCTATCTGTACTCCATTTATTATAGCATTACACTGAATTTGTTATAATCTATTTTTACAGTAGCTGTCGCGCATATTTGTAACTATTCTAATAATTTATTTTCTATAATTATGTGACTTTCATTTAGTTGTATATTCAAAATTAAAAATTACAGTGTCAATGCTAAAAACCTAACAGAAGCAGGGATGAACAATACCTGGAACGTTATTCGTTTCACTGTAATTCTACCAAATTTAAAATGTTACATAATCTTTAAAATACTTTTAACTTACTTAATATTATTATACGTCCTTATTTTGTACTATCTTAGATCTATTTATCAAAATTATGTTAAAATAAGTTTAATTAAAATGTTTTTAACTTATCTTTGAAATAAAATCTTTTGCATTCCTTCTTCTATGAGCCTCTTTTTTCTAATGCTCTAATCTAATCTAATAAATGGACCTCGTGAAAGATGCGCACTGTACTCAAAATGAGTCTGTGTTAGCAGCTATTAGGTAGGTTAGCAACATCAAACAACTTCATTACTGTTTCAAATTAATTCCATTCAGCACACACGGAAAAGCTTTTAGGTAATAAACGTGGAGGGTGGATGTGAGTCATGTTTTGATTTTGTACGGCTAGCAACACTAGTAGGGCGCCATGATTCATAGTACTGTAATATTTACTTTAAGCTTTTTCAGCAGTCATAATTAGAATGGAAACTTACTTCGTTGATTCTTAGGCCATTTTTTACCTTGTCCTTTAGTTTGCTAGTAAAAAATAGCCAATTTAAATCCTAAGCTCCAATTTATACTAAGTTATCTGTCAGTGTAAATAATTCGACTGTTCAAATGAATAAAATTATATTTTTAAATTGCAAACCTTGTCATAGCAGAAGTAAACAAGAAGTTGTAATTTACATTTATTTTAGAAAGTTCTAAGTTCTTAATTTATACTACGTAGTGATGACTCAACAATATTACATAACTTTTTTGTCTATCGGTACAAAATCATTACCCTCTCTGCAAACGAAAGGCGACCCCTGCTGTCCCGCTAGGGAGGCAACACAAAGGGTCAGACTGGTGCAGATTTAATTTGAAACCCTTGCTACTGATAGATTTGAATCCTAACGTAATCGGTGCCTACCGGCTCTTGTGAAAACATTACTATGAAGCACGACACATGTTTCGTTTCGCATAATAGCCCCTAGCGAAGTTATTCGCAATTAGAACCGGTATTTACAATACACCCGTCATTTCAATTTGATTCAGTCGTCAAAAGGGTTGTCCATGCACACGGGTACTTACAATATCTGTAACAATGATCGAGATCACAGAGGGACACGGAGCCGGAAGCTGGCAGCTGGCTTGCTTTCAATAATCTTTAGAACTTGAATTTTAAATTGGGTTACCTTGGGTTCGCATTAAACGTGTTTCCTTTGATGACATGAGGCTTTGTTTAGAGTCGTCGGTAGGTATGTAATTGTATATCATGCATGGTCAGTACAGACATCTGCTATATCGACGGTTGGTGGTTTATCTTCCCCTGGTCATTATTTGTTTACAATGCTAAGAAATACCCTCAACTTGTCGTAACGACTGTACCTACTTATTATAAGTAGGTATGTACTTAGCACTTTTTAAATTAATTGGGCAGTAAAGATCGGGCTCAACATCGGGTGCGTTTCTCTTTTTATAAGCTTTTATTTAGTTTCCTCTATCCCGGAGTCTGTCTGCGGGTAATCAAATCTTTCATGTTTTGACCCACTTCCCGGTGTCCGATTGAGCTGTAATTTGCAAACATCTTTACTTTTGTTGACAATACATTATGCAATACTCAATATTGTAATTTATTTTCAATAAAGTAGCTGCTTCAAGATTGCTGATTACATTTTTTACTTTATATAGGTTTCAAATAAAACGGCTGGAAGAGTTGAGTTGCTTTATTAACGGTAACATCGAATCGGTCGGTGCAGTCATTGCGCACGCTGAAGTTGGTCAGGTTAAGTTGTAGAAGTACAGTCACGAGCATAAATATGTATACACATAGCAAAAATTCAAAAGCAATTTTCTCGTGAAACAACTATTTCAACTCATAGATAAAACCTATTTTATAGTAGTTTGGGATCAAAAATACCCTATTCGTAACCTCATAACATTTCAATCAGGAGGAAGAGAAAATCAGTTTAGAATGAGACCAACTGTTTACATATTTTTGCTCGTGACTGTACATAATGGGCAATCGATACATTAATGCTTAGGTTAAACGATAGTTATACATTTCGAGATTATTGCGAATCGTATTTCGAGTTAAGGTACATTGTTTGATGCTGGCTATGCTGCTAATTATAATCCTTCAATCCCACTTCTGATGTCGTGCAATGCAAAATAAGTTAAATTCTACCCAATCGCGAAAACAAATAGGCAATCAATGAATGTGTAACGTGCTCCTCATGCTCCTGGAGTCCTGGCAACCGGCCACACGAGTGTAGTGGTGTCGCTGTCAGGGTAGTACATGTGTGTGTGTTCTGTGCAGGGACAAGGGGAAGATCATCGGCATGCTGAAGGTGGGGCGCAAGCACCTGTTCCTGTTCGACACCAAGGAGAAGGTGCACGAGGTGGAGCCGCTATGTGTCCTGGACTTCTACATCCTGCGCAACCGCCAGCGCATGGGCTTCGGGCGCATGCTGTTCGACTACATGCTGAACGTGAGTAGACGCGCCGCCGCCGCCGCCGCGCCGCGCAGTGGCATCGCTTTGTCGGCTCAGCGATGCAAGCATGCTTATTTTTATCGATCGACTGTTAATCAATGGGGTTAAAAACTGAACACTCGTCAGGGATGGTAGCACTAAAAAGTGTTCCTTACCGCCGTTGTTGCCTAGAACCTTTGCTGTGGAGTAGGTCAATGTCCTTCTATAAACTTCAGTATTTTAGACAAATTAGTATTTATTTATATAAATTTCTGTTAATTATACTCTATTCACACTAGCATTCGACTTAAGTTTAAAAAGGTTATTTATCATGCACACTGTAACAAAAGTACAATCAACATGTTGACAGAGTTACGATAGACGCCGAATTTATTATAATCTATTTTTACAGCCAAGTAAGTAATGATTTATCTAATGTAATTATGTGGCATTCCTTTAGTTGCATAATATTGATTCCGATTTAAAATTAGTATCCATGATAAAAAACCTAAAAGAAGCAGGAATAAACAATACCGGGAACGTTATACTTTCACAATAATTCTACCAAAATTAAAATGTTGAAAGTTGGTGTTTCCCGTGTGGTCCCAGTTCATTTGGTCCAGTTTACCAAAATTAAAATGTTGAAAGTTGGTGTTTCCCGTGTGGTCCCAGTTCATTTGGTCCAGTTTACCAAAATTAAAATGTTGAAAGTTGGTGTTTCCCGTGTGGTCCCAGTTCATTTGGTCCAGTTATGACAATGGCATCCATGAGAAAACCATATAAGTCTTAAATTCGCATTAAGTATGTGCACGGTTTGTTACGTGATTACTCCGGCAATAATGTAAACCGATTTTATAAATTCTTTTTTTATGTATAAGGTATGCTTCAGGGGTGGTCCCAAATAAATCTTATCGAAATTGATTCAGCACTTTTTGAAAAATCCAACAAATACCCAAAAATTTTACACAGACGATTTTGTACTTTCTTCAATCTTTGGAGTTTTCTTTTTTTTACTTTTAACTCTGTTTTAACTGTGTCGCCGTTTCTTAGTGGATTTGGATGAGAAGGAGGTACTAAAAAGCGGAAAATAAAAAGCTTTTTTACAAAAATGATAACCGCCTACAAAAACTAAAAAGTGAAAAATAACTTTAGCACAGAACAGAACACAAACTTATAATAACTTTAGACTTTAGTTTCGGAAGTCGGTGGCTATATTTAAAAACAACAAACTGAACAAAGTCACCGACAAAGTTATTTTTAACTTTTTAGTTTTTGAAGGCGGTTGTCTTTTTTGTAATTTCTAATGAATAAATAGACAAAAAAAAAATAAAAAGAATTAGCGACATTGGTCCAGCCGTTCACGCGTGATGCCGCGACCAAGGGAAATAGAGTTTCATTATGTACTGATTAGATTCGCGAATAAATAAATCTTTAGCCGCAAATATAGGTATTGGATGCGGCCTTCGTCACTCGCTGAAGGACACGCGCTTAATTAGCAATTTAAAGCTTCCGCTGTTTTAACTGGTATGTTAGTAAAGAAATTCGCAAATTCATGAGCTACTTCTATGTTAGATCATAAGGGACCGCGTGATGTCTCCAATCACATCAAAAAATGTTTGTGATCACTAGCATAAGCTGATATGATTTTTTAAATTGAACTTTATCAAGAAAAATTCTTTGTTGTGTGTTTACTTTAAATAGAAATATGTTTATATTAAAAATTAACCAATTTTTTATTTTCTATAAAAAAAAATTGAGTAATTAATTAATCATAATGTAATTGTAACAGAAATTTGATAGAAAGTAAAAGACTGTTTAACCAAAAGGTTTATATTCAATGTAATATAACTCCTCCCCTGGCTTGAGAATCAAGTTATCCAGCATTTCTTGGGATAACCTGTCCCATTCTTGAATAGCGGCTACTCTGAGCTCTGACACTGTCTGGGGACGTGGCTGACGGTTCCAAACAGCTCGCTTAAGAGCATCCCACGTGTGCTCTATTGGGTTTAAGTCAGGCGAGCCGGCAGGGCAGTCTAACCTTGTGATGTCGTATTCTCGGAGAGCAGCATTGACTCGTTGAGTTCGATGCATTATCATCGACCAGTACAAATTGGTGCCCATGGTTTACTCGGAATGGTCTGACGATTCCACCAATAGCAACTGCTCTATACATGTCTGCTGTCATGAAGCCTCGATACGAGATCAAAGGCGTTCTAGCTCCAATCATAATACCACCTCAAAAGGACACCGATTTCCCGCCTTGCTGAACTGTTCCAGTGGCATTTCTTTGCCTTTCACGGTCTCCTGGTCTTCTCCAGACACGGACACGTCGGTTATCTGGATGAGTACTGATTCGCGTTTCGTCAACGAAGAGACAGTTTTGCCAAATGTTTTCTTCTTCATTCTGCCGAAGCCTAGCCCACTGCAATCTCCGTCGTTGACGTTGCTGGGAGTTCAGAGGAGCTCGCCAAGACCTCCGTACTCGTAATCCAGACAGGTGCAAGCAATTCCGAATGGTCTGAGTGCTGACTTCAAGCCCAGAGGCGGCCCGAACTTCTGCTTTTATTTTCGTAGCGTTGATTGTTGGGTCACGGGCTGCCAGCAATTTAATAAAGCGCTTTTGGGCAGCAGTCAAAACAGTTGGGCGACCACTGCGGGGTCGGACAGCTAAATTACCCATCCCGTGGTACCTCTGCAACTTGGTCATGACACAGGATTGGGATATAGCAACTCTGCGTACTATTTCTCTCGTGGTGTATCCTTCTTCCCTTAAAGTTACTATTCTTGGTGGTAAAACTTCTGATAAACCTCTTGGCATTTTTTCAATCACAACTTTTCAAGAAACAGTATTGTAAATTCGTTAAAATTGACTAAATCAGATTTCTGAATGAGCGTAAGCTGGGACTGAAAGCCTTTTTATATGAAAAACAATTGAACTGTTTTATTTTGTATATTTTAAATCTATATTTTTAAATAAAGAATCTAAAAAGAAGAAGAAATCATAATGTAATCTACCGTAACAAAAATGATTTCGATTTTTCAAAGTGATCGCAAACTTTTTTGGTGTGTATACTCTCAGTGTTCGAACGTATTTCTTGCTAGTGTCGTTATAACTTTTTAAACTGTTTTTATTTTGTCGTCTGCCAGTTTGATCTTAATGCAAATTTATTAGACTTTCGCTATTTTGCAAATATTTCTAAAAGTTAAGTAGCTGGCGTGACGACTTAGGGCGGGTTGCTTCAACTAACCATTTCTGACCGGTAATAGTAAAAAATGGTGCTAACTATCGTCAAATCAAAAAAAATGGGTTGTTTCACAAAATCATACGACAAAAAGTTACTATTACCATAACCGACCAGTCATCGTAATTTCGTGTTGTCAAACAGCTACTTCAAACATCAAAATATTATGGAATCTCTTTTTGAATAACTTTAACTGACGGATTTTTATGTCATGAAACAACCCGTTTACATTTAACGTACGTTAAACATCGCACGTCATAGTAACATTTTAACCGTCCGTATGTAACGTTAACCGACTATTTGAAACAACCCGCCCTTAGAGACGTTCCTGGGAGCCAGACAGGGCAACACATAGAGAGGAGTGGAAGACTATGGGGGAGACCTTTGCCCAGCATTGGGACAACACAGGCTGTTAAAAACAAAATGATACGCAGTTAGCTGTGTTCTATTATTTATATAAATGGGCTAATTTCTTGCACAGTTATGGCGCCAGGAAGCTCCCTCTTTCTGCCTTGTGTATATCAGCACTCTCCCTGAGCTCTATATGTTCCTCACATGTCATGTACTATCGTTGTTCGTGTATGCTCAAACTGTTTGCCGGCTTTTATAAACACGTATTTTTGCAGGAGATGGAAGTTACTGCGAGGCAGATTGCGATCGACGGACCTTCTGACAAGATGGAGAACTTCCTTGCCAGAAATTATGGTATTGAGAAGCTGATGCGGCAGAATAACAATTTTGCGGTGGCTCCCGGCTTCTTCGAGCGCTCGGATGATGAGATCAGGTCAGCCCATCGACCGCCTCAGAGGCACCCCTCACCACAACCATGGTGCACTGTACTCCTACTGCTCTTCATTAATGTTGCTAAACTAAAGTCAATTAACAGAGCTTGTGTGTCTGTTCCACGACAGATGCTGGAATCTAACAAGAAACATATTAAGTTAATAAGCATAAGGCACAGGTCAGTGCGATTCCTACTTTGTACGGTTGCTCAAAATGTATTATGACTAGACACGACAGCTCATACGTAGGTAATCGTAGGGCTCGTGTGGGCAGTAGCTGAGCTAAGCACTGCCCAGTTCCCAGTACTAACGTATATTCTGAATTTTTGATAGCAGTAACTCTGCCGCCGGCGCCGCTGCGGCCCCCGCTGCGGCTGTGGGGCGTTTCGCAGCGCCCAGGCCGGAGTCTGCCATCGCTAATGTAAGTCTGCTGCATTTTTTCTTACTTCAATAACATCAAATAACAGCTTATAGGTACTTTACTTTCATTCAATAACACTATACTCCGTTCACAAGATTAGACATATACACAAACCTTTTTTACAGTCCCTTCTACCGATTTTGACTTCTTTTCCGTAGGCTTAAGGATGACATTAGAGGCAAAAAAAATGGTTACAATAACAACTGTTTTTTGCAGCAGCCATTTGTCATGCCAACAACGCAATATTGGTCAAAATCGTTGAACGAACTGTAAAAAAGGTTTGTCTATATGTCTAATCTTATTGTGAACGGAGTATAGTTAACACGGTTTTCATACCCCAGCTGAAACTTGTTTACTTATTTATTGTTTATTTAAGTAGGTAGAGTTATCCAGAAAAAAAAAAACAGTCAACATAAATATTTATTTATTTATCTGAATTACATAACGTTTGGTATAAATACAAACAAAAATAAAAAATTGCTAATTTTTGTCTTTTTATAGTTATTTGGATCGGTTTCCCCTACAGTAATCCCCTAACATGTTTTCAAAATCCCTGATGTCGTTCTTCAAAAACCTTTAAATTCGGTGAAAACGTTCCCTTTGTTCGTCACCCATACTTCCTAAGTTTTCAGGGGAAAAACTCAGATGCGACTGCAGGAAATGAATGTTTCATTACATGTTTACTCCCGTAACTTCGTCTGTTGAAAATTTTTCAATAATTTGGCAACAATTTCTTCTTTTATTTTCACTTTTTTTAATTTCCCATAAATTCTTCCACAACCATTTTGAAAGACTTCCAAGCAGTCCACAAACGTATCAGAAACGATCAGAACTTTGTTTATACTTTCTACTTGACATTTTAATTCAATCCAAAACAAGATATACTTATTTGTCGTTTGAAACGAACGATGAACATAGACGTCTCCACGTTTGAAAAAAATATTTGACTGCAGAAATAAATTGTGACGAGATAGAATATTTCTGCTGACACTTTTAGGTTTATGGAAGGTAGGTTAACATATTTTTTTAACATTTCTTTCGGGGTATAAAAAAAAAGTTGATAATTGTAAACTACTGTAATCATTCGACAATTGGTTATTAGAACGACATGTGACCTTCGAACAAAGGCCGTTATTACAGTGTTTTGGTAGTTCAGGTGAAATCTAGGGTAATATAATATGCACACAGGCCGCACGAGGGTCGCTTGTGTGCCTCTGGTACAGAGCCGCCACGTTTCAGATCCTCCGCTGGCAATGATGCGTCACGTCGCGACCGATGCGTCAGAGTGAGTGGCGCCGCACATTCATATTGTTGTTAGTGCTTCTGCGCATAGCGGTCAACTATGTGTATTTGGAACAGTAAATGTAGCTCCTCTGATCATGTAGGCTTCCGTCGAGTACGGATTAGCGTCCAGTCTCAAGTGTCAGCCCATGCGGCATTATGAAGTACGTACTACTAATAACTAATTAGTTTTGTAGTTTTATTGATTTAAGTATTAAAATTTAGTAAATTCATTTCGTAAGTAGGGAGGACTAGATGCGCATTGTGTACATACAGAACACAAGTGACCGCAGCATTTACAATATAGCTTTTTCTGTTTGGTCGTTCCTTTTCGTTGTTATAAATGATCCAGTTGGTGTACTGTTGAGTATTGTCGTGCTTCCACGCGCCGACTGACTCCGAAGTAACGAGTAAAGTGTGTTACGTCATGTTACAGGTCATCCACGGAGCTGGACAGGACCAAGCCGCCCATCGGTAAGCATCCTCTTCCTAATGCTACCACTTCACATGGCGTATTTGTGCAAATATTCGCCTTACTTGGATAATACAAAATAGACTTTATTTCAATAAACATACACTACACTTTGTATACAAATACGCCATGTGAAGTGCCGGCATAATATTAAGGTACAAAACAGACACGGTACTTGTAGCATCAGCGATTCATCGATATAGTTTCTTTTCGGAAGCTTCATACGTCGACTGAACGCTCCTCCCTACGATATACGAATTCAAGTCGTAGCGATTTAGAGAGCTTACGCCAACTGCTGATCATACAAGCAATCGCTTAAATAGTCAATTAAGGCGTCGCGAGCGTGAAGAGAACGTGAAGAGTTGCCAAAACATGATGCAGCAGCTGAAGACGTGACATCGCCTGATGTTACAAGTGACGTGACTGCTATGATCATTCTTACACGCTTGCTTTGTTTTTGTAAACCCAGTGAAAGCCAAATTTTACCAAGTGAAGCAGCAGGACCTATTCGTTAAAAGATCATTATTGTGAGCAGAATAACATACAACAGCCACGATGTTAGCCCGGCGGAGCAGCACGCCTTCCATTCTTGGATATGAAGTAGTCAATTATTTTATTCTGTTAGCCTTTTAATTCAAACTTGAGCCAAGCAAAAAAAAAAATTAAATCTATAAACAGGAAAATATTCGTGTCTGAAATCATATGTGCTGTAATGACGCACGTTCTCTTAGGTCGGTAGACACGCGGGGCACAGGAGTCCGCAGATTTAATAATTTTAATACAACTTCGGCCCCTTGGTTCCGAGATAGGTATGTGCAAATGATAATAATATTTATGTATTTAACAATATTGTTATCGTTTAGTACTGGTGGTGTTGGTGACGGTGATAGTGTTCGATTTGTCTTTGATCGGGTTTTTACAGCGCAGTCGAGCTTACGTCAATAGTACCAATTGTTTGAATGCGACTACTGACGTGCGCTCGACCGTACCATACGCATGCTTCATATCTACTGACGTATAGTTGTTTCATGTGCATGAAATACTTTAATTTATTATAATTTGTTTGTTTGTTATTTTTATTTTGCGTTTACGTTGCTTGCAGCTACGCGCGCTCGCGTCGCGCGATGAACTCGCACTGACGGGGCCCGCGGTGCCCGCCGGCCGGCGACCGCGACCGCGACCGCGACCGCGACCGCGACCGCTATACTTAGTCCAATCGTACGCGTCGTACGCGTCGTACGCGTCACTCGCACGCACCTCACACGACACTCGGTACACGTACAACTCGCACAATGCCACTCACTAACTCATAACATATAGCGCAAGGAATACTAAAATGAAGAGCATTGTCATTGTAAGTGTTACGCAATGAGGCTACTGTTCATGTTACGGCGCAATCAATCATTTTATTTATTTTAAATTAATAAGTAGGTAGAAAATTTTAATACGAAAAATAAAATCCGACAACAGAAAGACAATCAAAACGTTTCAAACGAAAAGGTTTCTTTTAAGCAGTCTGACGTAGCCGCTAATAGGTTCACAGGTAGTTCAATCTTAGATTGTACCACAGATGACTTGAAAATCATCTTCTGGTTTTTAACATTTTGGTTGTGTTTTCGTAGACGGATTTTTTATTCCATAACCAACTGCGGCGGAGCCCAAGTTAGGAAGGTCATGTTTTTGGTTGGTATGCATGTGTTACGACTAAACATGTTTGTGAAAATAAACTTAAAGATTAGCCAGCTAAACTTAATGGTTTTTCGAGGAGAGACTAATCAATTTCTTTCACCATAATATAAGCTTAAGTGTAGCCGAAATCCCTTGGTCAAAAAAAAAAAAAACAAAAAAAAAATGAAAGAAGAATAAAAAAAAAATGCTTGTGAAAAGACAACCATAACCTTAAAACATGAAGATGACTTGAACGCGCCTGCAGCAGTCGCTGCATACGATCTGAGATCAAAGTGAAGCCGGTACAACTACCGACTGCACCAACTTGTACACAAGTAATTTTTTTGTCTTTTTAATTTCAATAAAATAATACTAATAGTACATTTGAATCAAATAAATCCCATAGTTTAGTTACGGAAAATTATTTTTTATTTTTAACGTTTTTACAGTTTATAAAAAGCCATTACAGTAGTTATAGGTTTCTTTTCGATTCCAAAATGCATTTAATATTACGTTGAAACAGGATTTAAAAGAGATTATGAAAACGTGTGTGTTATTTGGGTGCGTTTCTAGTTAATGAGTCGTAGATATCGCGATCAGCTCACAAGCAAGACAATGTTTGTCGTCTTTAGAAAGGACAAGCAACAGGGCCTGTAGACGAAATTCCATACAATTTGATTTTTCCGTTGGCGTTAACGCTAACAGAAACGGATTTTGTGTACAGGCCCTACTGACCTACCACGAGCTCTTAACGCGATCCATTTTAGGGCCTAAATTGACAAACAAAATACAGAAGGTCCTAAAATAGCTCTTAAGGCAATCCATTTGGCCCTAAATTGACAGAAACAAAATACCGAAGGTCCTAAAATAGCTCTTAACGCGATCCATTTTAGGGCCTAAATTGACAAACAAAATAGAGAAGTTCCTAAAATAGCTCTTAACGCGATCCATTTTAGGGCCTAAATTGACAAACAAAATAGAGAAGGTCCTAAAATAGCTCTTAACGCGATCCATTTTAGGGCCTAAATTGACAAACAAAATAGAGAAGGTCCTAAAATAGCTCTTAACGCGATCCATTTTAGGGCCTAAATTGACAAACAAAATAGAGAAGGTCCTAAAATTGCTCTTAAGGCAATCCATTTGGCCCTAAATTGACAGAAACAAAATACCGAAGGTCCTAAAATAGCTCTTAACGCGATCCATTTTAGGGCCTAAATTGACAAACAAAATAGAGAAGGTCCTAAAATAGCTCTTAACGCGATCCATTTTAGGGCCTAAATTGACAAACAAAATAGAGAAGGTCCTAAAATAGCTCTTAACGCGATCCATTTTAGGACCTAAATTATTGACAGACGGGCACGACATCATACGTGCTGCAGCATACGTCGCACATACCAACCAAACACATAGCTTCACCTCCGCCGCAGTCGGGGAAACAGATAACCAATCAAATATTTTAATTATATAAAACTTTATACTAAACCAAGTTTTTTTTTTGTATAGATATCGGTACTTACCTATCGTTAAGAAAGAATAATAATAAATACATGCCCGCAAAGATTGTTGACACGACAGCCCCGTGGGGCGGGAATTTATGAGCACCGAGAAAGATAAACACGTATCCTGCCTCAGAGGTGACGCCGTGTGGTATGTGGACTCCGATCATTGTGGCCACTGCAGTAGCAGCATGGTGGCATAATGGTCAAGAACCTGGACCTACACCTGAGAAGGCTCTCGTTAGGCAGTTGGATCAAGG
Source organism: Charanyca ferruginea (assembly GCA_947361185.1). NCBI lineage: Eukaryota > Metazoa > Arthropoda > Insecta > Lepidoptera > Noctuidae > Charanyca > Charanyca ferruginea. The sequence goes on along the minus strand of OX376055.1, from coordinate 311,929 downwards.
GCTTGAAAGCGGCAGTCCTAGTCTCAGCTCGTACTGAGGTTCCTCTCTCCGGAACCTTGACTAGCGTTAACTTGGGCACAGTTCCCGATACGAGTAGGCTACGTAGATACTATTTTTATTAATTTTTTGAACTTCAAAAACGAGATAGTAATGCACCAATACACCGATTGTACCCATGTACAGTCACGAGCATAAATATATATACAGATTGCAAAATTCAAAAGCAATTTTTCGTGAAATAGCTATTTCAACTTATAGATAAAAGTATTTTTCACTTCTCTTGCTCAAAAAGGCCGTCATTGTAGCATACCAGAGCGGGGATAAAATAGCATTTCATCCTCTGGGGGAAAACGTTTTTTTTTTTTTTTTTGTCAAATATGACAATGAGCCTACAATAACGATAAAGTCTTTAGTCATATGTAGAATAATCATGAATAAAGACTCGACTTATTACTGTTTCATAAAAAATGAACCTCAATTTAATTTTGATAATGGAACTAAAATCGGCGATCTCTGGTAGAATGCATGCAATGTGTTGCGGCTACAGAAGAAACAAAAAAAAGACATTGGCGCGAAATCTTTATAATTTTTCTCTAATTGCAAATTGAATTGGTAGTGAAACTACATATTTCATATTGTATTGGATTGTTTTATTTTCTCGCAATCGTAGTGTAACACAGGGCGCTAAAACCCATTAAAACTCGGTTTCTATTTACTCCCTCGCTAAAGCTCGGGAGTAAAACTACCTCGTATATAATGGGTCATTTTAGCTCCTTGTATTATTACTCTTATAATTATTACGCTTATTTTTCTTTTATTTATATTGTACTCGTGGTGGCCAGTTCGATTTTCGAACAATTTAATTTTTAGTGCAGATCTTAATGGTGAATGCATGGAATTAGTATGTACGTACCTACTACTTACCTATCGTAAATGTTCGTATGCGATTTCTACTTAATGTTCCAAATTCAGATCACATTAATCACCAGCGGGTCATAATGAAATTCAGTACAATATTATTGCTCTGCTGTCTAGCAGGGCAATAAGGCAATAAGGTCTCAGGTCTTAAATGACTTACTTCAGGTTAGGTTTGCATGACATATAATTTGACATTGTCGAGCAGGTGGTGTGAAAAACCTATTTTATAGTAGTTTGGGATCAAAAATACCCACCCTATTCGTGAACCCATAACATTTCAATCAATAGTTTAGGAAAAAATCAGTTTAGAATGAGACCATCTGTTTACATGTTTTTGCTCGTGACTGCGTTTTCACTAAACTTGGTATGACAAGCCCGCGTGGTGCTCTCATGTCCTACATTTTATTAAGTTTTTTAGCGCCATTATGGAGGTATACATTCCAGGTTAACTTCATTCATGGTAATATGTTATACCAGATACATAGTACCCGAATACTGTAAGCATTGTTAAAATAGTAGTGGAATATAGATTTGTGCCAAGGGCGTCGCCAGGGGGGGGCAGGTAGGGGCAGCTGCCCCCCCCTAGAGATCCAAAAAAAAAAGTTTCTTTTTAACAGGCTTAAAAAAAAGAAGGAAGTTTTTATTAAGAGCTCTTGACTGTACAATTAATAAAATACTCGCACTACCAGTGTAAAGCTTTATGTGCTTTTAATTTAAATCATATTCTTCCCATCTATATAAATAAAAGGAGAAACTGACTGACTGACTGTCTGTCTGACTGATGTATCAGCCCACAGCCAAAACTACTGGAACTGGGAATGTGTTTTACACGCGCGTTCTTTTTATAATGTAGGCGAGCACTAAGAACGGATTTCGGGATTCAACCCCTAAGGGTGTATAATTGGAAATGAAATTTGTATGAAACTCGGTCATTTTTGTAGTTCAATACATGAAACATGATGTAGCGGTTTTTGGTTGAAAAAAAAAAAAAGAAAACGTATTTCAGTTTTTTTGGTTTCAGTAAAATAGGGATGAATGTTTGTATGGGAAATCCGTTATTAATAGCTAGCACATGTCCCGCGACTTTGTCTGCGCAGATTTTGTACCTACTTCGGTTAAAATTTAGTATCAGTAGAAGCAGTGTTTGCCTAAAAGTCGTCGACTGTCTGCAACGGTTACAAAAATTGGTACAAAGACGGTCGACGTCAGATAGACGGAGACTGCCTGTGCGGGGGCTCCTTTTCCTGTCTGCAAGCTTTAAAGGAACCTAACCAACCGAACCTCGGGGTACCCCTGATGTCGACCTATAACCTAAGTTTTTCTGTCCAAAGAGTTAGACAAAAATTTTCATTTCCTTTTTTTACGTCCCGTTTTACCAATTTTGCACGATATTTTACACCACAAACGATATATTTTGACAGATTTGGTTGTCATCGCCCATTTGAACGTTCCGTTTTCCCTTTTTATGTGTTATGATGTGATAATGATTTGAGCTTAGTAACTTATTTTTATTAATTTCTCGAAAATGACGTTATTCCGTTAATGAGAGTAGTAGCGTTGAAATTGGGACCCAACCCCTACCAACTTCAACACTTTTTACCTCCCAATCTCTGCTTCCAGATACTAGATCCAACCTCATAAGTATGGGGTTGGATCTAGTATCTGGAAGCTGGTCTTTTTGTTTATAAGAGAAGTTTCCTAAAAACACCAAGACTACTAGTTTCGATTTTCTAAAGGAAAATGCCTTATTTCACCCCCTTAGAGCTACTTTTACATACATACCACTGTTTTCTATTTGTAGTAAGACGCCAAAACATTTTTTTTTATATATAATAGTTTCAGCCGTTTCCATTTTCTACACAATATTTCATCCATACGTACCTACTTGGAACGTATTTTTCTTTTTCACTGTATAAGATTTTCCGTACAATAGTATTTCACCCTATTCACTCCCCTTAGGGAATATCCAAAAAAACACATGTATTTTGTATATTTTACTGTAAAGCTAAATACCAATATCATAAAAAAAAAAACATTTTCATCCCCTATCGTACACGGTTAGAGGTGAAGTTTCCAAAATTCTGATATATATTTTTTACGTTTAACCGCAAATGCAAATACAAATTTTCATGTTTCTAACATTAAAAATAACGAATTTCCCAAATAAACTTTTATCCCCCATTTTACCACCAATTCCCAAAAAAGCTGCAACTAGCATTTTTTTTTAAAGTGATAAAAAGTGTACTTATCAGTATTTACGGAAACATCAGCTCTAAAGCGGTAAAATAGGGGATGAAAATTTAAATGGGAAATCCAATTTTTTAAAGTTAGAAACATGACAACTGTTATTCAGCTTTGCAGTGACTTAGACATCAAAATACATGTTCCAGTGTTTTTGGATATTGCCTTAGGGGTTGGAAAGGGTGAAACACAACAGTCTTTCAGTTTCCCTAAAACATGTTTTAATTAAAAAAAAAAATCATCAACAGTGTGGAAACTCGAAACCCTTAAAGCTACAGATAAGCTACATTGTTTTTTTACATAGCACTGATAATTTTTTTTTTAAAAATCAAACATGTTTAAGCATAAGATAATTCGTTCCCCATTTAGGGTTGAATTTGCAAAATACTTCAGCATTTTTGCATTTTCAACACCAAAGGGGAGTTGTACGAAAAATCTTATTCTTTTTTAAAAGGCAAAAATGTACGTTCATACTTTTTTTTGTTATTTACCCCTCAAACGGGGCTTAGCGGGGTGTTGTGTTTGTGGGAAGTACGAAATCTACGCAGACAAAGTAGCGGGAAAAGTGCTAGTCCTCCATATGTCAACTTGCCCCCCCCCTGGGCCACCGGCTGGCGACGCCCTTGATTTGTGCCCGAGTTTTTGTGCTGAAACTAAAAAACGCAAAATAGAAGCTATTTTCCAAAGGAACAACAACTTCAAAAATAATAGTTATTCTAATGAAAAAGCGACTACAAGTGAGAAATGTGAGAAAAAAGTGAGAAATTATGTTAGTTGCGGAAGTTAGTTGCAATACCTACAATATGTAAACAATTAGTACAAAAATTTGATCAATGACTGGCCGTGTAGCGGCGCTGTTAGTTCAGTTTGTATGTGCCGAGGTGACCACTAATTGAGAGTGATAAAATTTCGAAATATATTAATTAATTTGCATCTTAAATGTCATCTTGCAGAACGTTCTTTGAAAATATTTGAACAAGCCGCACATAGCGCACATCAAAGTTTAGTAAACTCTTATGAAAACAATATATTCAACGAATACGAATGTTCCCATTGCATACTCCTCGTGAGATGCGAGTCATAGCGGGGGCTAGCTGGAAGGGCGTCGCCAAGGGGGGGCAAGTAGGGGCAGTTGCCCCCCACCCCCTAGAGATTCCAAAAGATTCATGTGCTTTTGACAGTATTTAAAATTTATACGTTTCCTATCCACCATAATATATCAACTTGCCCCCCCCTAGGCCACGCTCTTGGCTGCAGCCGATGAAATATAACATAAAACACAACCAACGAGCTGAACAGTAAAGACGCGCGAATGTATAACAAAACCATCGTGGGGCCCAGCACTGGGTGGTCCGCAATGCTCGATGTGATCAGATCATCAGAATCAACACGTTGCGTTATCTAGAGCTCAAGACTGACATGCTGTGTGTGGGAATCCCGTGTAATGCATCCGAGGACATAATTACAAATATTCGCCAGAAGTGCCGGTGCTCTGTACAACGCGATGGTTTCATCAAACACCAGTGCTTGGAGCAGCTTAATATCGTTATGTTAATTTTGATAGGATGCCGAACCGACCTGAGTAATGTTTCGCTGTGATAATATTTATTTTATTTTTGGCTGTAAGTATTGTTTCCCTTTCAGTATTTTATGTAAGTATAGTGTATGTTTATCATTAGTAAAGTGTGTAGCAGGTAGTAGGTAGTATGGGTAGTCGCTGTAGTGAAGTGATCGACTCGCATGGCTAGTCTGTTGCATGAGTTACATTGTTATTGTACTCGATCTGTTGTGAACACTAGACAAACACGTTACTTCATTGTCATTATATCGGAGTACAACTTGTAGAAGGTCCTAAAAAATGCGATAATGAAAGAATATTATAAAAATGCGATAATGAAAGCTATTTTAATAAAGGGTAGACAATTTATATTGACTTAAAATGAATACTTTGACCATTTCATAAATTAATTTGTACCTATCTGTACCACAAAATTTTATTTTTATTATAAAATGAAAACGTTTTTATTTTATTTTATTTATTATCCCTAACGAAAACTTCGTAATCCACACTAATATTATAAATGAGAAAGTAACTCTGTCTGTTGTTTTCACTACGAAACGGCTGAACCGATTTTCATGAAATTTGGTATGAAGATAGCTTTAACCCTAGGGAAGGACACAGGCTTTTTTTTATTCTGCGACTTCATCTGCATCCGCGATGAAGTTGCAGATGGCTGACTTATGATGGTTGACTTATCACACTGGGCATAATGTTCTTCAAACGATTATTTTGAAGGCATAAAGAATCTTGGCGAGATTCATACATTCATTTGTATGAAAAAAAAAGTCATTTAGAGGGTTTAAAATATTTTCCAATGTGAAGAATACATTACCAGGAGGAGATTGATATACCTACTTAGCATATTTTGAAAACCCCGCATAATTAAAATATTAGGAAATGAAAATAACACTTTTTCGGTGCATCTCGATGCCCATTTTGTGTTTATAAAAAATAGAAAGTGACAAGCGACTTTAACGAATCTATAAAATTGACAATAACCTAGAATCAGCTTTATATTTTTTTATTATGACGTTCAAAAGTGCCTTTTAATAGTCTAATTGAAATAAATGATTTGACTTTGACTTTTTTTTGACAGACAAGTGATGTGACAAGTGTGTGGAGAAAAATAATTATTATTTGTGACATTATTTCTCATAAAACAATGCAACTTCAGTGTAAGAACTGCGAAACGGCGGCTGTCAGTGTCACTGTTACTGTCAGTGGCAGTTTCGTTCTGAAATAATGAGCTTTTCGTTAAACTATTAACTTTTTTTTGCGGGGTTTTAAAAATATTGTGAATGCCTGAAGATACTCTTTAGGTACCCAAGAATATAAGAATTAGAACTTTAACTTCTCAAAACATCTTTATTTTTTTCGTACAAATCCTGCCATGATCCTTTAATACCTTTAAAAGACCAATTCTTGTTTATATATAAATATATAACCTGAATCTCGGAAACGGCTCCAACGATTTTCATGACATTTAGTATGCAGGGGGTTTCTATTGATCGATTTATCGCCTAGATAGGTTTCATTTTTAAAAAACACGAATAAAAAAAATACTGAACGATAACCGACATCCACGCGGACGAAGTCGCGGGCAAAAGCTAGTTTAATATAATTAATCTTTGACCAATTGTTTATGTGTCCAACAATGGCATAGTTTTAAGGTGGCACAATTTAGAATCCTATACATCTACTACTACTATTAAACATTATCTGAAACAGTAGGCATCCTGCCTCACCATTCACTAGTCCGGAATCGCCGGCGGATGTGGCGGTACAAGTCAGCAGATTAGGATGAGATGCGCTGTTTTTTCGCGTCTTAGCCTTGGCAGTTTGTCTGCATTTCTTCTGGTGATCTCTACCTGCGCGGATGCCGTAACGGAAGTGTTGCGTCAAGCTATGGAGATTTTTTATCCCATATTTCGACCTCGTACCTCTGTCCGGCAAAGGTCGCCCCTGGTTTTGTTCTCAATGCAGACGCGCAGAAGCGCAGAAGCATGAGGCTAACCTAACCTGGGTTGACGTCACCATAAAGCAAAGGATTTACGCCAGAAGAAGACAGCCTTTAATAAAATTGCCAAGTCCTACAAGAAAGTTCTACAGAGGGCTCGACATGACCACATTAGTCGAATAGGAAACAAACTTGCCTCATACCCTGCGGGTAGTAATGCTTATTGGTCTCTCTAAATCGGGCGAGTTGAACTTCTGTCGCCCCTCACTGCCTCCATTGCTGAAACCTGATTGTTCTCTGGCTCACACTGCAGAAGAGAAAGCAAACCTATTTGTAGAATCTTCGCATCTTGATGCAGGAGACGCGACTTCCCCGACTTTACCTGGCAGCACGACATCGATGTTTGATACTCGCATTCGCCAAAAAAGGTTCGAAAAGCGTTACGCAATCTTGTTGTGAACAAGGCCAGTGGACCAGATGGTATTCCAGCTATAATTCTGAGGACCTGTGCACCTGAATTGTCTCCTGTGCTGACGCGCTTCTTTCGGCTTCCTCTCGAGACTGGATTAGTGCCGAAGTCATAGAAGCTCGCCAACGTGCTTGCCCGTGCCCAAAAAAATATCGATCCTACCAACTACAAGCCCATCTCAGTCACGTCCATTATCTGCAAGAAAATGAAACGTGTCCTCAATAACAGGCTCCTAGCGTACCTTTAAGCTAATGACCTCAGTAATCGTCAATACGTCTTTCGCCGAAATATGGGGAAGCACTTGCCGTTTCCCTGGACATCTCGATGGCCTATCAAAGTCAAAGTCAAAGCATTTATTTCAATTAAACCATTTGCAGGCACTTTTGAATAGTCAAAGAGTCAGTTAGTTAGTCAGAAAGTTGAAGCTAGTTGCTCGTTCCAAAACGTAGGGTAGGTCTCTATGGAGAAGAACGAGCAAGAAACTCCACGGACACTCTTTTCAATCAAGCTTTTACAAAATCCAGGCTACATTATTCTTGTTGCTTCTATATGTGAAAACAATGTAAGTGAAGAGAAATCCAAAACATTCTAATTAAAAATAAATTAATATAAATGACGATATATGCTATGATAGGGTATGCAAGCTTCCATCATATGGCTGTTTCTGTGCATGGATATCGGATTTCCTGAGTGATCGTTCGATCCGAGTAGTCATCGATGGCTGCTCCTATAAATAAATGCCGGGGTCCCTCAGGGCTCGGTACTCTCTGCAACCCTTTATTTGCTGCATATCAACAATCTGAAGCCAGTGCGGCTGCAATCCAGTCTGAGAGTTCATGGTCGAGAGCTTGAACTTGTCCCTCAAGGCAGTTTTCGATAGGGGCGATGCCAATCTGGTCAGGTTTAATTCAGTTAAGACCCAGGCGTGTCTTTTCTCTACCAAGAAGAGGCCTTTCCATCTGGCCCCCTATGTTCTGACATGTATTCGGCCCAATCACTGACCATCTTGAGCTTCTTGGCGTTTCTCTGACGCCAATTCTTAACTTTGGGTCATTCATTGAATCCAAGGCCCAATTAGCTGCCAAAACGCTGGGAGCCCTCGCAAAGGTGCGAAAGTACACGTCGAAGCAGCTGCTCAACTTATACCAAGCACAAGTTCGATCGTGCATGGAGTACTATTCGCACGTTTGGGATGGATCAGCTATAGGTATACCAACTGGCGGCGTTGGAAATTATTGATAGACGTGTCAAGAAGCTCATTGACAGCAACTCCCTGGCTAGGGCTACGCTCCAGAGCCTTGAACATCGGCGCACTACCGTTGCTAGCCTATCGGTCTTTTATCGAGTACATTTCGGAAAGTGTGCTTTGGAATTGCACAAATTAATTGCCCGGTTCATCCTAGGCGTGTTTCACGTTAGGCCGCATAATCACTTAAGATCAGGTGAGTTGCGGTAAAACGCAAGCCTATTAGAATAAAAAAAAAGTCCGGAATCGCAATTAGTGTTCATTTGACGAAAAATACATTTAGGTGGTAATTCTTAAGAAGTCTTGTACAAAAGATGATATATATGCATCCGCTTAACCATATCAGAGGTCTAGCAAAACCACAAACGTTGCTTCAGCGAGATCTCGAATAACTTCGCAACCGAAGTAAGAACATACAAAATAAGTTGCAACATTTACGTACCTTGTCTAGACAAGTAATTATACAGCAAAAAATTATTTCAATATTCCCATTAAAAAAGAAAATGTCCAGCAAAAAATAGTAACAATTACAGAAGCTGGCAACTTATTACCTAAATAATTATTTTCGACATTATTTTGCTGGGGTAACGCTGCCATCCTGAAAGTTTGCACTTTCAAACCAAGGTTGTTTGCTGCCTCGCAACTTTACAAATTTTGTGGAGTCCTTTCAGTAAGACAGTTTCCTTCTTAATATTATATGAAAGCAATATAAGAATATCTTTTGTAGTGTTAAAAAAAACACTAGGTGTGCCCACAACCCATTGCTTCTGAAACAACATTTTGCACTAGTTTCTCCGTTTATTGGCCCATACATCTACAACAAATTAAATAAAAATTTTATAATCAAGTGGTGAGGATATCGTCCTATCGAGAAATGAGATTTTAACGCGTTAAGTTAAATTACTCAGTTTGTTAAGGTGCTCTGGCTTGGCGTGGACATTAACTATAATAAGAAATAAATTCTGTTTTTCTCTAACCTTAAAGAACTAAATAACATATACTTAGAGGTTACAGCAAGTTGCAAAAATGAGCCCTAACTAGTATGCGAAATATTGTAATCGTTTGTGAAATTCGAGCCAGAGTTGTCGTTTAGACCAGGTTTGAGGTCTAAAATAGCGACAGGGTCAACGTCAGAAGCAGATTCGGTGAAACCTATCACACTTAGAATTCAACAAGACTCTCTTTAATTGGCTTTGTGATAAATGTTTCTGTACAATCGAAGAGTTTATGAAACTAAAACATTAAATACAGGTGATAATAAACTAACTAGAACAGTTTTATTATTATATTGCAATGTAAAACTGTATGATGTTATATAAATATAGGTCCATAATAAACTGATATATTATTTTGATCGTTGTAGTTACAGTTTTAAATTATTATTTGAATAAAATTCTTATTTTTAATTAGTTATGGATTAATTTTAAAACTTATACCTACAGTTTTAATTGATGTGGGTACTTAATATGAATATATTTTAAATATTTACAATTTTAAATGTTATGAATGTATCTTAAACTATTACAATTATCTACACTAATATTATAAAGCTGAAGAGTTTGTTTGTTTCGTTGAACGCGCTAATTTCAGGATCTACTGGTTCGAATTGAAAAAATATTTTTGTGTTGGCCTATAGCCTTCCTCGATAAATGGACTATCCATTTATCGAGGAAGGCTATAGGCCCAGGCGAAGCCGGGTCGGGTCGCTAGTTATAAATAAATTTGAAATAATGCAATTATAAATTATTAGGTATTGACTTGATCTTAAATGAGGACTCTACGTGTAATTATATGACCCAAATTTAATAAACTTAAAAACCTAAAGAACTAAAGAAGTTTTAAATTGCATGTAGGTAGGTATACTTATTATAATTCTAAAATGTCAATGTTTCTAAATTATAATTTTATTTTTTGACTGAACATTTGCACGACCGAAAGGTTGAATATAGTGTAACAAACAAATTGTATAACACCTAATGTAAGTACATCCTATATTCTAGCAAATAAAGGTATCATTCATTCGAGATCATGCTGGAGTAACTTTTGTGGTTTTGCTGGATCTCTGAAGCGATAAGGCTCGACCCTCGCGCTCAAAACTTAACATCTAAAATCTACTACCTAGGCAATCGTGGATGTGACAAACACTTGCCAAATCAACTTTATACCCTTGTAGTTACTCATGCAAAAGCCTATCGAATAAAATTTTTTCGACACTAAAAGGTAATTTATCTTTTTCTACTACGCTGTAATTGCGGAGCAGTTTGTACCCCGGAGGTTAGGTTCGAATGAGATAACCGATCCTAGTGAGCTGGCAAGGCCAACGAACACAGGCCCCGTTATCCTTATGTTAGGCCCGGACTCTACCGAAGCGGACGGGAGAAGAGATGACTCGTAAACCAGCAATGGGACACTGTATTGCGTTGAAGCTAAGCGGTGAGATGTGAAAATAACGCAAGACGATTGGTTGTTCGAGACATCTCCTCTCCTCTCCACTCAGGTGGAGTTCGGGCCTTAGGGTGGGTGTTTAAAAATTTGTGGACAGAAGCCTATGGTGCTAGCCTTGCAAGCCTTTAACCTTCTTGTTAACCCTAACCTAACCTATGGGTGCAGGCGCGTAGGTACACAATAATTAGTGAAAATAAAAGCATCAGCAGTTTCTTTTTATAAATGAATGTTATTATCATCAATATTAAATTATTAGTACTACTTACTAATGTTGACGTAAATTTAGTGGAATATAAGTAACGACCAAGTAATTAAAAAAATATTCAACAAGTTACCTAAATTAATCAAAATCTTAAAAAACTTAAACACGTTTAAAAAAAACTTACACCAAACTTAGCATTTACAGACTACATATATTCGAGTTATTTAGTGGTTTTCGCCGTCTAAAAGGGGGGCCACGTCGTTGTACACGACTGTACAAAGTAGCGTCCACGGAGGTATTGCGGCGAGATCAAGCGCGGCCGCTACGTGTAAGGCGCGCCGCACGGTGGGCTGAAAATCGGCTCTCATAGATAGGGATTTCTATTTGCAAGTGCCGGATTTTTTGCCGGATATTGCTTCTATTAGTTACTACTACTTATATACAATGACTAATCGAGTTAATTCTACACAAAACCGAAGGAATTATATATTTTAAACGAATAATTTGTATGGGGCTGGTATGAAAAATCGAATTATCTTTTAAAAGGCACGGAAAACCGTAATATCCTTACAGGTGATTATAGTATTACTTATTTATGTTTTTTTAACATACACTACATAACGGTACTCGATGCCGTTTTTTTTTTTAAATCATCACGTTATTTTTATTTATTTTTGCATATAAAACGAGTTCTATTAATGTTTAAGTTGAGGAACACAGAGTTTTAATAACACGTAATATAAATAGCATCATTCCTATATCCCAGATGGAGTACACAAGAGGTTTATAGTACACCCACACTTACATAACTATGTTAGAGCTAGATATTTATCAACACAAAATAAGTTTTAAAACTGCATACAACCAATATATCAAATAAGAATTTGTTTAGTCTTCTAATGAATCTGAGCTTAGGTTTCTTGCACTTTATAGTAGGATGGATAAATATCCATAGCACCTTCCCTAATAATAGGTATTTTGGTTTTGAGCAAAATTTTAAAGCTCGTTTTTTGTCGATAAATATCTAGCTCAAACATAGTTGTCTAATGCCCATTTTTACCAACCAATCCTAAATTTTAAGTGTGGGTTTACTATAAACCTCTTCCTACTCCGTCTGGTATAAAGGGGTGATGGAGTTTTATGAACTCTGTGTTCCTCAACTTAAGCACTAAAAGGAACCGTTTCATATGTAAAAATAAATAAAAATACTTTGATGATTTTTTAAAAACAACGGCATCGATAACCGTTATGTGGTGTATGTCAAAAAGAGAAGAACTATAACCACCTGCAAGGATATTACGGTTTTCCTTGCCGTTTAAAAAGATAATTAGATTTTTCATACAAATTTTTCTTAAAAAAAATATAATTTCTTCGGTTTTGTGTAGAATTAACTCGGCTGTCATTTTTGTATATAGTGTTTTTGTAATAGAAGCAATATCCGGCAAAAAATCCGGCACTTGCAAATTGAAATCCCTAGGTCTATGAGAGCCGATTTTCAGCCCACTGTGCGCCGTTGCGCTCTTGCCTCTTTCAACCATAACTATCTCGATAATCGCTAGTGTGATAATGTCTTTAGGTATTTATCAGGGCTCGCAAAATCCGATATTTATAATAGAAAAAGAAGCAATAATCATTAAAATGGTAACTAAAATATTTGTAATTAAGCTCTTATTTTATTATTTTACTTATGTAATTTTAATGATTATTACATCTTTGAAATAATCGATATATTATTTATTGTGTAAAAGTAATACCTACTAATGGAGTATTTTTTGAGTTAATCAAATAATAACTTAATTTAATTTAATATGATTTATGCCAAAAAGAAACTAGGTATTTGTAACTTCAGCATTCATTACCTACGCCTTTTGTTATGCATTTTTTAAGACTTTATAGGTACTCAATTCACTTTGTTTTCACCGGAAAACAAAGCGAGGACGTTCTCTCAGGATTTTCTAATCGTTTGTTACACGATTACCCGAATAAAGTTTTCCCGAATGAACATTCGCTCGAAAGAACGATTGAAATGTTACGCGCAGCTCACCGTCGCCCGGGGCCGCCGGGGCCGCCGGGGCCGCCGGGTCCGCCGCGGCCGCCGGGGCTGCCGCGGCCGGGATGGGGCCCGCGCGCGAGGTCGTCTATTTGGGCGACCCCTTGGAGATTTGGATGGACGACGACTGGCCTTCCGAGCCAGAGCTAGACGACGACGCATATGAAGCATATGCGTTCGACCCGGACCAGCCGGCCGCCGAGCGACGCGATGATATGAGGGCGCTCGCTGCGTACCGCTACACCCCGCCTGTGCGCTACAACATGGCGCAGCGCGCATCGCCGCCCGTGCTAGAGCGGCCGGCGTCTCTAGTCGTTCAGCCCGGCGCCCAGGGTGGCGCCCAAATGGGCATGCATTCCGGCGCTCAACGTGGCGCCCAGCGCGCCGCTCAACGTGGCGCCCAGCGTGGCGCTCAAGCCAGCGCCCAAGCTAGCGTGCACTCTGGCGCCCAGCGTGCCGGTCAACCCGGCGCCCAGGGAGGCGTCCAGCGCGGCGCCCAGCGTGGCGCTCAGCGCGGCGCACAAGGTATGCACGCCGGCTCCCAGAGGGGCGCCGGGCGGGGTGCTCAGCCCGGGGCCGGGCGCGGCGTGCAGGCCCAGCCCGGCGCCGGGCGCGGCGCGCAGCCAGTGCCGAGCGCGCCCCCGGCCGAGCTGCCGGCCGCCGGCATGCCGTCGGGAGGCGCCTCCGCCGCGCAGTCCACCGCCGGCACCCCCTCCGAGGCTGGCGACGCTCGTGATCCCCAACTAACGGAAGGGGGCCATTTTGATGTGAAGTATTTTCACAATAAACTATGGTAAATTGTTTGTATATTTACCCATATACAAACAATTTACCAGTTTTTTAGGCCGCAGATTTTGCCATTTTTTGAAAAAATAAAGTGTCTCAAATTACTGCTTATAAAAAATTTTATACTTGATAAATTGTGATGATAGTATCTTCATTTAATTATTTAACTCTTAAACTCTTACTGCCACAGTCAGAGACGTCACTTAAGAATAATGAATCATTAACTTAAATTGACCAACATAACTTGAAACGCTGTCAGTCAATAATATTGTTGTTGAAATGTGCCAAATTAAGTTGGTGAATTAAGAGGAATCGCCACGGGCTAGAGAATTGAAAATTAGGTATTTGTAAAATCTATTGCTGTCGCGCGATGCCCGAACACGAACCGCAGAGCGCGATAGAGACAACTGCAGCTTTGACCGAAAATACCTATTAAAAGTACACAAAATCAATGAATTCGTAGTCCCCTGATTTCTTCTCCAAAACTTAACCGATTTAACTGCTTTTTCATTAAAAAATAAAGAAAGGCTTTTGTCGTGTTCCTATGTTTTCTATTTTTTATATAATCAAGTCAAATTTGTTTTCTGAATGTTTGAACACAGCGGAAAATCATGCCAATTTTTTAGGTTTTTGAATATTCATATCTCTTTTAATAATAAATTTATGAGAAAAAGGAAAACATAGGGACATGCCAATAGTAGCCATGGATATTTAAAAAAATAATAATTGATCTACTGTCATTATTCAGGGAGGAAACAGGGGACTAAGTTTGTATGGAAAAACGGCCCTTGTGTTTCCTCTTAAAGTTAGTGATTCATTATTATTAAGTGAAGTCTCCGAGTGTGGCAGTTAGAATATATTCGTAAAGTGATTGTAAGGCGTATAGATAAAAAAAATACAAAGAAGTTACTAAAAATCATACGTAAGTACAAACTCCTCTTTTTTTGAAGTCGGTTAAAAAATCACGATAATATGCAATCAGCCTTACAAACATTTGGCGTTACTTTCGCGTTACTTCTATGACTAAGTGGCAAAATCTACGGCCTTACCCATATCTACAGTGATGCATCCATCACAATGTTTTGTAACCTTTTATACGTAAGTAATATAGGTACTTTGCCTACAATATTTTATACAAAATTCCAATTGTGTCACATCGCGGATAATTCAATTATCTGCACTTTTAGATATAGACAAGTGACGACTGGAAGTGCTAATGTATTAAGCACATTAAAATAAAATAGGTATTATACAACTACCTTTCAAACTTACTGATGTTTTTAAAATATCTTTGTGTAATAAGTTCAATGTTAAACCGATAGTTTTAACATTTAACTTCATAGCCGTGATTTCGATGTACAAGTATTTACTACTAATCAAGGCGAGCTTTGCTCTAGATAATGTACGCACTATACGTTAATTTAATTTATCTGTAATAATTTAATAAATTATATTTAATCCCCTCGTTAGTTTTATTAAATGCCTACTTTTAAAGCGCCGTTCAGACGTAAATATGGGTACCTAAACTTTACACATGATGACACCGTACACCTCTCCCTTAGTGAGTGTCTTTTTTCGTTATAAGTTATACATTAGTACCTAGTTATATAGCAGTGATTACTTTGTAAGTACATACCTACATAGATTATTTTGTATTGTCACAACCTCAGATTATAAAACAATAGGCAGATAGACAGAACGGAACAAACATGTGAAGCACGGTTTTAGACAGGTGTGCGTTTATAGTCTTTGGTGACAGCACTGTAAAAACACGTTGCCTCTGTGTGCGTTTACGGTTGCCAGGATCATGACAAAATGACCCATAATATTTCAATAAGTAGGTATATTAAATAATTTAGTCGTAGAAAAATGCAGACAAGATGTAATACATACATTGTCGAGTCAGATGTTGATTTAAAAATGATGGAGCAATTGGAACATGATAAATTTATGCTTAGGTGAAATTTAGGGATGACGCCAAGTACTTTCATTTTGTTACGATCCTATTGGAACGTTACTACCACGGATATCTATGAACGTTACAAAACTATCATTACTAGAACTTCGCACCTACCTGCCTACCTACACTTGTTTTCATGTTTTTTTAAATTACTTTTGATTTAAATATGTAGTAGAAGCAGATAGATAATCGGAACGCTTAGCCGGCCGGTTAAACATAAAAAAGGCAACCGATTTCAAACAAAAAATTTAAAAAAATACTCTAAACTCTGAAATCAGCGGCCAAAAAAAAACCAAACTAAAACGATACTTAAACTGACCAAAATCTAAAACTATTTATTAATAAAAATATTATTTCGTTATACTAAATAACGAAATAAACGCTATTTATTTAGATACCGATAACGTTTCCAGCTTCGTCTTCTGAATCTCAGATAATATGTCCATGCTCAGCTCATATTCCCACATATTTTAATTTTTCCATTGTTCTAAGGAGAACCGTTATTATAAGCGGAGATATAACGTTACTGAAACGTTATGAAAATGATATTCTATAACGTTATTTTTAGTTTACGGTTTTAGTATCGTGACTTAAATTGGAACGTTACGTGAAAACGTTAGGTGTAACGGAACGAAATTCATTTCGTTTTCAAGTCCCTGATACCAAGCAAAATGCGCGATAAAATATAGAACACTATAATCGTAGGTAATAAATGTTTTTGTAAATCGATATTCCTGTATCCTATAGGTAAACCAGCAACACCGAAGGATTTTTGTTAAGGTTTTGTGTTCCAAGATGTCACTGACAATAATTACGTAAAATAATTTCCAAACTACCAAATTATCAATATTTACCTATGAAAAGATACTCCACCTTCTTTCTTTTGTTTTTGGGAACGGTTTTTACAATGTTTAAAAAAACAAGACTGCATTATTGTCAAAAATATTGGAATGACGTGTGTAGTAGGTATAACGATGCGGCGCTTCGTGCTGTACTGACTTGAGATCGTATTCGTTTGTTGAATGTATTGATATTTGCTTTGGTGACTTCACTCTATGTTCCACGCTGTCTATCTGCCTATTGTTTTATAATCTGAGGTCACAACGATTGCTTTTTGTGCGTCGCGAGTAACGGTTGTGACTTGTGACATATTTTCTGGGTACGCTTGTGACACAAATAATATTACACCTTTCTTCCAGCTAATTGGCATAATCGCGCTCGGCCGCTGTGCTGGATTGACCTATCTAACAAAATGATAGGCGATCAAATGAAAATTGTCACAATCGTACCCAGTCTACCCTACCCAATACTATTGCAAATTGACAAACTATCGATAGTCTACATTTTAGACTCTAAAACAATTGATAGTAGTACACTCACTCAATAGTAGGTACCTATTGCTCCGTTCTGAGCTATCGATAAAATCGATACTATCAACAGTCTATCAATATACCTATCGATAGTATGGTTTATTCTGTCTCGAGTTGGACATAAATTAAGCCCTCGAATGTCTTTTAAACTTGTAGGTATGTCAATAGGTATATGAGTTTTTACAATATTAAAACGGAGCGAGCTATCGTTGTGGCAAATTATCTACTTCGAATATATAAAATTCTCGTGTCACAATGTTAGTTACCTTACACCTCCGAAACGGCTTGACCGATTCTCATGAAATTTTGTGTGTATATTCAGTAGGTCTGAGAATAGGTCATAGGCTATTTTTCATCCCCCTAAATGTTAAGGGTTAGGGTAGGTGTAAGGTACGTAAATAGGTAGATAGGGACATGACAACGTCTGTCGGATCAGCTAGTCTAATATATAAAATTCTCGTGTTGCGGTGTTTGTAGTTAAACTCCTCCCAAACGGCTTGACCGATTTTGATGAAATTTTATGTGTATATTCAGTAGGTCTGAGAATAGGTCGTAGGGTATTTTTTTTTTTTAGGTTAGTGTACCCAACCCAACCTACCCTAGGTTGGGTGTGGCGGCGCGTAGTGTCTGCCTCATTAAGACGCCATGGCGACGTCGCTGGCTACGTATCCAACCAAGCAGTTAATATTGAATTGTCTAACACCTCACTCCTCCCCCTGACCCGAGATGAGGCCCGCCGTAGCGGGCCGACACCAGTCGGGGGTTGCGGAAGTATCTCCAGTTCCCGCGACCCCCGACGTAGGTGTGAGATGGAACACCGGGGTGGTTTTTTAGTCAGTATGAGTCAAACAGACCCCTCCGCTTACCCCAGGGCGGAGGACATCCATGAGGATTTTCCACCCCGTACCAAAAAAAGGGTAGGTTGGGTAGGTAGGTAGTTTGGCAGGGTAGATAGATAGGGACAGGACAACGTCTGTCGGGTCAACTAGTAAGAATATAATAAAAAGTCCTTCAGAAAATAATAGAAGAAAAATAAAAATCATATGTGTTTAAAACGCACGATCGTACGCAACTGATTGCTATATTTGTAGCAGTAGGCGCCAACATCCTCCCGCCGTTGAAATCTCCAGATTTCATGCCTTTAGTTCATCCGGGGGAAGCAAAGGAGACGAACCAAAGGACGTCGTACAACTCCACGCTGAGTCTTTACGTCAGCAACTCGGGGAAACATCGTCTGACCCAGGAAACAATACCTGCACTCGCCCAAGTATCCAGCACAGAGGCGGCGTGTTATCATCCTGCAGAATTACTAAATTGCCGATGTTTAGGCTTGCCTTGTCAGTTCTCCGCTTGCAACGTTGCTGTAATTCAGCGACATGTTCACGCTGCCACCAACGCCATCAATGTTGGTGAATTTGCTATATTCGTTCATAGCGTTGTAAATTGTTAGGGTTGCGGTCTTCTAAAGCAGGCGTTGGAAGAGCAGTAAGCGCCCGGCCAATAAGAAAGTGACCAGGGGTAAGATACATAAGGTCATCAGGGGATGAGGACAAAGTGGACGACTATTGAGGATGCATTTTACATGTGCAAAAAGGGTAGACAACTCTTCAAAAGTTAAATGGGAATTGCCCATCACACGTTTAATATGGTACTTCGCCGATTTAACACCGGCCTCCCAAATTCCACCAAAGTGAGGAGCGTAAGAAGGTGAGAAAATAAAATTGATCCCTTCCCCGCTTGCGAGAGACAATAGAGAATCCGCGTTAATCTTAAAAAAAATCACACTTAGGTCTTGACATGAAATTGCCACTGTAGCTGCAATACATAAATTAGATTCACATCCGTCCGCTGACGCGGCGACCGCTTCACTGAGGTGAAGAGGTCTCGCGCGGCGCGGCGATATTATGTAAGCGCACTCACCGCGAGTTTTGCGAGCGATCTGATCTGATGGACTGAGATGGACGACGCCTGAGACGCCCCCTCACTGATTATTTAGGTACTATAATTCAATACATGTTATTTAGTAAGATTCCTTACTGGAATCCTATTAGTCGATTTGTTTAGTGGTAAATTATTAATAAGCCAACTACTTGTAACATATTGTGTAGCTTTAAGTTCTGTACATATTTTTGTATAATACATTCTACTTTATTCATCGGATCTATCAACATCTGGAGTATTATTTTACCTTCACCACCTCAGCGCTACACCACCATTATCACAGAATACTTCCACGCCATGACACAAACCGTCGAAAGGCAAAGAATAAACGCGTCTTTTGTTAAATCACTTACCTCAAGGTGTACGAGTACGTTAAACAAACGAAGAGGCAAACGTAAATAGCCTTTAAAAAATTTCGAACCGCGTCCTTTCCTATTTAAAATTAAAAAAGGTCCGGCAAAGTCGATACCCACAGTAGTACCTAAATAAGAAATTTGGCTTAGCTTGAAACCGCCTACACTTGACACAATGACGAACAGTTTGTCGTGCTAGACAGACGTCTGAATGGCAGACGCCATTGATAGGCCAAATGTAATCTCCTAATCTCTGATTATGCCCAGCAACAACTGTGGCCCAGAATGTAAGTTGCGAACATGTTCATGTTCAAATATTAATTTTGTGAAATGATGAGATGCATTGAGTAGCACAGGGTGTTTTTTATCATAAGGATATTTTGAGGAATCGATACGACAGCCTACTCGAATTAATTTATCGTTGGGACAATAAAACTCTCCTTTTTATTGTCCCAACGATAAATTAATTCAATGAAAGTTTAGATTTACAGTTGTGGCCGTTGGTGAGTGTTTTATATTCTTGTCCGAATGACTGTTCCTGTACCTACTACTACTACTACATTTGTCTTCAAAGTACCTGAGACTAGAAAAATCTTACAAGATTTTAATTTTAAATTATTAAATATATCGCATCGCGTATGCAATTATTCGTTTTAAGTGATCGTAGCTTTTATAATTTTCAAAATTTATAATATTGTATTCTGTTGATGTTTCAAAATTAACTAGGTACCTATTGTGTTCTGTTTGATTTCTGGTAAATTATTTAGACAGGTGCCTACATTGATTTTATTGTGAATTAAGACAGGCCAAGTGTCTTCTGACTGCAATAGATAGGTATTGTGAACCTGACCACCATAACATGTTCTCCTGAATATGAGGTTAGCCGGGTTAACTGATGTGAGAACGTGACGCCAAGAATTTACGTCTGTCAATTCACTAATTTCCGAAACTCTATTTACCTCAAAGGTTTTAAAGATTTTAAAACTCGTATGAAGCCATGCCAGCAGAATTTAGTAATTTGTGGGAGATCTGGAGTCTAAACTAAGCCAAGGCCTGTACTATAGATCTCCAGGCCCCCCATTTTATAATATCTATCTATCTATAATAATATATATATAATTCTCTTGTCACGATGTTTGTCCGCGATGGACTCCTAAACTACTGAACCGATTTTAATGAAATTTGTACACCGTGTGCAGTTTGATCCAACTCGAAAGATAGTGTAGGTGTAGGGTAGCTGTAGGGTAGGTATAGGTAAATAGGCAGGTAAGTAGGTAGATAGGGACAGGACAACGTCTGTCGGGTCAGCTAGTCTAATATATATAAATCTCCTGTCACGATGTTTGTCCGCGATAGACTCCTAAACTACTGAAGCGATTTTAATGAAATTTGTACACCGTGTGCAGTTTGATCCAACTTGAAAGATAGGGTAGGTGTAGGGTAGGTGTAGGGTAGATGTAGGGTAGGTGTAGGGTAGGTATAGGGTAGGTGTAGGGTAGGTATAGGTAAATAGGTCACGATGTTTGTCCGCGATGGACTCCTAAACTACTGAACCGATTTTAATGAAATTTGTACACCGTGTGCAGTTTGATCCAACTCGAAAGATAGGGTAGGTGTAGGTAAATAGGCAGGTAAGTAGGTAGATCGGGACAGGACAACGTCTGTCGGGTCAGCTAGTATTGTATACAGATTGTCAACATGTAAGAAGCGAACGTGAGTGTATTGATTGATTAAACAGGAGCAAGTGTTAGGGTAAATAATACTATCTTTGCGTGTGGGAGTGAGGTGAGGTGTGTTGGTAAATGTGTGTGTACTTGTAAAATCTAAAAATGCCTTGATCTATGCACAAAAGTTAAAGTAGAAGTGGGCAGGCCATCTTGCGAGGCTTTCAGACCAACGATGGACCCTAAGAACAACCTTATGGAAGGGCCCGCAAGGGAAAAGAAGCAGAGGCAGACCACTGACACAGTGGGAGGACGAGATTAGAAGAACAGCCAGCTCAGATTGGAGCAAAATAGCAAAAGAGCAGCTTTGGAGGAGGCCTTTACCCAAACTGGGGTCCATGCAAAACAAAATAACTACATTTAATACAACAAACTAATCCACTAACATAATCCTTCTAGAAAATAAGTTTATATTGTAACAAGCAAAGAATAAATAGGCTTTTTTATTTATTATTTATGTATACTGATACCTACACCTTTAAATTATACTTACCTACTTTAAATTATAATAATTAAAACTGCGGGTGCCGTGTGGTGCCGGTCGCAAATAGCACCATCCCATTTCTACCCGTGGGTGTCGAC
Organism: Charanyca ferruginea; assembly: GCA_947361185.1. NCBI lineage: Eukaryota > Metazoa > Arthropoda > Insecta > Lepidoptera > Noctuidae > Charanyca > Charanyca ferruginea. The sequence continues at coordinate 290,124 of OX376055.1, read as the reverse complement.
GTGTCGTAGAAGGCGACAGAGGGATATTGACCAGAGGATGGGCAGCAGCGTCCTTCCGAGTACCATAATACCTACTGCGATCGCCAACATGCATCGGCCAAGCATGGCGATAATGGCTGAACCGCCCTTGGCGGAGACCTATGCCCAGCAGTGGGCGTCTAAAGATTGACATGATGATGATGATGAATAATTAAAACTAATTTTTAAATACGGATTATATACGGGATACACAGGCACAACACGTCTCAACCGGTTCAGGAGTAAAGCCAAGATCATCGATATGTATGAATCCGTCGCTTTTTTTTTGTAGTCATTCGGTCGGATAACCAGCTGTTATTTACATTTTCGGTTTTTTGTATATATTTACTCAATGCGTATCATTCAGAGCTAAAGATTTTCACAGTATATTTTTGACTAAACGCTCTAATCTGTTTATACTTACACATCTTGGGTTGAGCCAGTTGCTTGTATATTGATTACTCAGAATGTAAAGTATACAGAAGGACCGCTCCAGCCATTTTCGAAAATAATTACCTAAAGTCCTAAACTTGACAGACTGGTTGCTACTCTATTGAATTTTATTGACACTGGCTCAGATTATGAAACAAAAGGCAGATAGACCGCGCGGAATACTGAGAGTGAAGCCAAAAAAGCAAGTACAAATTTAAAAGTGAATATCTACAATCTCGTGGTTGTATTCGCTTTTGAATTTGTATTTGTATTTTTATTTGTTTCTTTTAACGATGCGACGTTTCGTGCTATACTGACTCGTGCCAGTACAGCACGAAGCGCGTTGTAGGTACTCGTTTTTGAATTTGTATTTGCTTTTTTGGCTTCACTCTCAGTGTTCCGCACGGTCTATCTGCCTTTTGTTTCATAATCTGAGGACACTGGTTGAAACTCTTTGCAAGTTGTTAATGACCAAATTTTCCTGTTTGTCATGAAATGACAATTAAGTACGTCATTTTAATCCCACCAAAAAATTTAATGTAGTACCTAGGCGCCAAGTTCGGCGAAAAAGAGTTGAGATTTTTTTTTCTTTCAATATCTTTTGGAAAGCTGAAGAACGTATACACGTTCTTCAGCACAGTTTTTAGTTGTATTTAAACAACCAAATACACTGCAACCGTAATAATACCGCTTATTCATTTTGACAACACGTGTCGCTAGTCAAGACAGTCGAGACTGAAGTCTACTTGAGATTGCAAACGTAATGTCAACGTGTGCGTGCCAAAAATGACTGTTTGTTCTAAGCGGACTCTCTGTCTGGGGCGCGCCGCAACTTTAGACATGATATTGCCGTCTTCTTCTTCTTCTTCTGTTCGAATCGATGGGTTTTCCTTTATGCTAGACTACTTGAGCCCAGTGGGTAGCTACATTTATCGCGCGCGTCAAAGTTATGACACAGTCTTTTTGACTTTGAGCAATAATATAATACAATAACGCATGCATGTACACTTTTGAAACTTTTTATGGTTTTATAGTTTTCAGCGAGCTTATACGTTTTCTCGTATAAGCGCGGCGATATTTTTCCAGGTACACAAAAAAGCGCGACAAATACGCACAATTTAAGAGCTACTCGAATATGTTTATTCTACAGGCGCACGGACAATGGTTTTAGAGATACACGATTCTGCAAAACGTTACTCCAGCAGGAAATACAATATCACGAAGACCTGAAGACGCACTAATTATATTTTCGGCGCACATTTTAGCACAAATCTAAGCTATCTGCCCATGCACAATATTTCTCTTCGATCATTGCTTTAGAATTTTCCTGGTGGAACAACGGTACTCCAGCAGGAATCGTTTTTTTTTATTCAAAACGACACAGCGCACAAATTTGTTTTTTTTTCTCGCACATTTACAGCAGTATACGCACTAAATACACGTTCCACTCATATCACTCTAGGAGACTTTCTTGCTGGAGTAACGCTCTTTAAGCCATCGTATTTCGTAGATCTTTGACAGTCATTACAGGTAGTCAGAAGCCCAAAAGACTGACAACCAGTGTTACTTAGGGGTTACCTAGTTACCTAGTAGTAGAGGTTAGGTAGGTAGAGGTAGGTAGGTATAGTAAAATAGTAATTTTCAGATTCATAAAACTACCTATTACCTACAGATAAACAAATTAAGTCACAGCTGATTCCCTGTACGTGTTTCTTTGTAGGTGTTAATCAAATCAAAAAAAATATTGTATTTTGTCATCTCTACTTTGTCTTACCTTTTAGTCCCAGCTGTTATTACGATTATGCACTACAGTTAATATGTCGCGGGAAAATGGTACAGTTCGATCAAATCCTTAAGTTTCTTCAGAGAAATAGCCAAGCGGAGTTGTTATTGTTTACATCTGCTGTGATTTGACTAAAATAACCAAACGGAAGTGTTATTGTAACATCTGCTGTGATTTGACTAAAATAACCAAACGGAAGTGTTATTGTTACATCTGCTGTGATTTGACTAAAATAACCCAAACGGAGTTGTTATTGTAACATCTGCTGTGATTTGACTAAAAAAACCAAACGGAAGTGTTATTGTAACATCTGCTGTGATTAGACTAAAATAACCAAACGGAAGTGTTATTGTAACATCTGCTGTGATTTGACTAAAATAACCAAACGGAAGTGTTATCGTAACATCTACAGTGATTTGACTAAAATAACCAAACGAAGTTGTTATTGTTACATCTGCATTGATTTGACTAAAATAACCAAACGGAAGTGTTATTGTAACATCTGCTGTGATTAGACTAAAATAACCAAACGGAAGTGTTATTGTAACATCTGCAGTGATTAGACTAAAATAACCAAACGGAAGTGTTATTGTAACATCTGCAGTGATTTGACTAAAATAACCAAACGGAAGTGTTATTGTAACATCTGCAGTGATTTGACTAAAATAACCAAACCAAGTTGTTATTGTTACATCTGCTGTGATTTGACTAAAATAACCAAACGGAAGTGTTATTGTAACATCTGCTGTGATTTGACTAAAATAACCAAACGGAAGTGTTATTGTTACATCTGCTGTGATTTGACTAAAATAACCAAACGGAAGTGTTATTGTAACATCTGCTGTGATTTGACTAAAATAACCAAACAGAAGTGTTATTGTAACATCTGCAGTGATTTGACTAAAATAACCAAACGGAAGTGTTATTGTAACATCTGCAGTGATTTGACTAAAATAACCAAACGAAGTATTGTTATTGTAACATCTGCTGTGATTTGACTAAAATAACCAAACTGAGTTGTTATTGTAACATCTGCCGTGATTTGACTAAATCCCTAATGTACAGTCGACTACAAAAATATGTATACATTTGAAAGTTACAAAAATATGTATCCATTCATGATGTCGTCATTTGTTGTTACAAATACTAGTAGACATGATATTGCCAGATTTATGTACCTATCAAATGTGCCAATTTTATATACACAGCTAAAATTACACTGTAATGTGTACGCTCTTAACCGAATTAATGTGTTCATATTTGGTTACAATAATATGTATACTGGTTTAATATTCTATTTTTAAATTTTAGAATAGTGCGGCAATACTTCTTTTCTCTTTCATTTCGTGCATGACGTCATTGGCGTGTCATTTGTTTATCGAAGTTGACTTACAAAATTACAACTTATTTTCGCCACTTATTTACATTATTTTTCTCTCACTCGACTCATAAAAAGAAGGTGTTTTCTATTCAACCTGTTTTTTTGCCATACAGAAACTAAACTTAAGTAACATTATTTGGACATAGATCAAATTTAAACTATTGAATCATAAAACAAATTTATTGAAACTTAAATCCTTGTCTTGCTTTTAATAATATAACTTATCTATCGTATTCTTTTACATATAAAAATAGTAGATCTACTTCACATTTTGGCAAGAAATTATAAATCTTGCGCGGGGCTCCTATTTCTGTCTGCAGGGTTTGACGTCGATCTAAATTAACCTAAGTTTTTTTCTGTCAAAGTGGAATTAGTTCCAGAGATTACCCCCTACATACAAACAAATTTTACCTCGTTATAATATGAATATTGATTTATAAGTGTCATCTTATCAGGAAAAAAAACGTATTACACACATTATACCATCCAAAGAGTTTTCAATGGTTTTGACAGAATTTCAGAAATTTAAAATTAGAACGTATCTTGTATACATATTTTTGTAACTAAGTGTGAATACATTAATTTGTTTCAGAGCGTACACACTACAGTGTCCATCTTGCTGTATACATTAATTAGGCACATTGAGTGAATACATATATGCGTCATGTTTCATGTGTACAATAATTTGTAACTAAGTATGTGACGTTGGTATTCGTGGTGTTGCCCTGGACATCTTTAGAAGTTACCTGACAGGACGCGGTCAGCACATAAAAATTGAAAATCACCTTAGTTCGAAGAAATTTCTTAACTGCGGTGTCCCCCAGGGTAGCGTGCTTGGGCCTAGCCTTTTTCTTATATACGTGAATGAGCTGTGCCGATTGTCACTCCCAAACTGCAAAATTGTAACTTATGCCGACGACACAGCTCTAATTATTCACGGCCTCAGTTGGAATGAGGCATCTATAAATGCTGAGCTGGCTTTGAGTGCTGTTCTAAAATGGTTGAGTACAAATCTCCTGACTTTAAATATTAGTAAAACCAAGTATATTACTTTCTCCATAAATAAGTCTGGGCAACCCCTAACTCCAATCGCCCATCTCGCGCACTCATGTTTGAACCAAACTTCAGACACTGTCTGTGACTGCCCTCTACTTGAAGCCACCCAGTCAATTAAATATCTTGGTGTTATAGTTGACTGTCACCTTAAATGGCACCAACAAATCAGTTCTATAGTGGGTCGCCTAAGAAAACTCTTACGTGTCTTCAAGAAACTCAGAGGTGCAGCGGACTTTAATACCCTAATTTCCATTTACTTTGCTCTTGCCCAGTCAGTAATGGGATACTGCATTACAGTATGGGGAGGGGCGCATAAGTCAGCGATGTTGCGGATCGAAAGAGCGCAGAGGGCAGTCTTGAAGGTCCTCGCAAATAAACCGTTCCCTTATCCCACAACGTCACTCTACTCTCTTTGCCAGGTCCTAACTGGGAGACAGTTGTTTATTTTTAAAACAATAATACGTACGCATTCCTATCTAAATTATGAACCAGACAAGTGTAACAGTAGACGTCGTTCTGATCGCGTATGCAATACCGAACCTCGCAGGACAGCTCTAGCACGTCACCATTTTGCATACCTAAGTTCCAAACTGTACAACAGAATTAACAAAAATATAAATATTTATCCCAATACCATTAGTCAATGTAAGAAAAAACTTGGCTCTTTTTTGAAATCACAAACCTACGACTCAACAGAGACTCTCATGAAAGATTAACTTTACAGAACAAAAAAATAACTATCAATTTCTCAATACACAAGCAAAACTACTCAGCACCATGTACACACACACACAGTCACACACACACTCATACACATTCACACACACATATACGGCACATGACCTACGATAACATATTTGTATTTTATTTTTAATCTTAGTCTTAAGTAATATTTAACATTTCACAAAGATATTTTTACCATTTACTTAATCTGGAACACGTATCCTCTGGCTAGGAGACGGGCGTTGGCAGCTGCGCCACAGTTTTTAACTTTTGCAGCTGCCATCGTTTACGTATGTTTAATATTGTATTTGTTTCGGTTCCAAATAAACGATTTTTTTGTATGTACACTTATTTAAATGGGTACATGTATTTGTAACTTTAGGGGGTATACATCGCTTTGTACTCGACTGTACCATTTCCTGCGACATATCGTATCGTAGGTAACTTTTTGTGAATTATATATAATCTGCCACAACACAGGTAGATACCGAAATATGCAGAGACTAACAGTGTAAATTAAAAATAAAGAAAGAAGACTTATTTCCTATCCTATAGAGTTTTATTTTTAGGATTGCTGATATTGTCATGTCGTCAGCGCCGACATTAATTGCGTCACTTTGTATTCCTCACCTTTAATAAAATCCCATGAATATCTGTCCACTCTACAGTTCACGTATTGTTGCTATGATTGCACTCTGCTGGTAGGTGGCGCCGGAATGCTTCATTATGTTTGGTTCGTTTTGTATGTGTGTGTGTGTGTGTTGTTTACTATTGGAACAGTTCAGCTACACTAGGGGTGGGGAGTCAGTAGCGACGCGTGCCGCTGAGCTGCGTGTCGTCCGGGTTTGCAGGCCACGCTCTGCTCCGGCAGCTAATATAAAATTCTTAATGATACATTGATTACTAAATAGCTTGAAAGACTGTACAAGTACTTACGTAGTTACGTACATTTATTATAATAATAATAATAAAGACTAGCATACACATGTTACAGTAGCCGCGACGAGCGTTTGGGCGGCGGCCGGCCGGCGGCCTGGCGGCAACCGGCCGGCCGGCTCAGCGCTCGCCGCGGGTATATACAACGTTCGATTTAACGTAAATGTTTTCATATCGATACAATTTTTACCGATTATACAACTTTCATGTAAATGTTTTTATACCGATACAATTTTCACTGATCGTAATATATAATAATTTTATTAAAATACCTTACAATTTCGATTAATACAAATAATATTAAAGAAAATATTGAGCATAATTATTATTACGTTAGGTACTTAAAAGCCGTATCACAGCACGCTAACTTAAAATAGTGAGGTCAACATTAGTAAACATTACATAAAACGTACTTAGGCTAACCATTATCGCTGTCACTGTCGAACATAGCTAAACCAAAGTACGTGCAAAGTGACACTTATTATATTGACCTTAATGTTTGATAACTTTACTTGTTCGCACTATAATAATATATACAGAGGGCTTTTGAGACCGCAGTGCACAGTCTTGGCTACATACATCCTAATGTGTTGTGTGCCAGTTGCGCATGTTTACGGAGTAAATGCAGGTACGAAAATACTGGTTAAGTCAGCTATGTCAGCACATGGTCAGTCCTGCACCTTTTGGGGCATTTTGATCCGCATTCACAAATTTTCAAAAAACTGTACCAGCAGCACTGCGCTGCGCTGTATAAGCGCAATTTATATAAAAAAATTTGATGTGAATCGAATTTGTTGCGTCATGCTTGTTCATCATTCGTTAAAAGACAATCGGACAATTCAGATATCGCAAAAAGCTTTCCCTACACATATTGTAGGAAGATCAAAAAATAAATTGAAATTAATGACATTATGTAGTTAATGCAACAAACAAATGTCGGTCCTTCCCCGAAGTCAAACTATTTTGTCAAACTGATTTGACTACAAGAAATAATTTTCCCCGTTGTCAAACTTCGTAGATATTGCAACTTTTTAGCACGCTGTATGCATGCAGTTTAAAAACCTATGTACAGTCAAATACAAAATAATATTAAGTCAAATGTCAAATGTCGCGTTGTTCACAATAGGGTTGCTTACGGAAAGCTAATCCCAGAGGGCGAGGACCGACATTTACAACTTCGACAGTAACGAGCCTCCAGCCTCCAGCCAAGCCAAAGTATAGTTTATTTTCAGTTGGAAATTCACGATAATTTGTTCATAAGACTCGCTTTACGCTTAGTTTAGGAATAACGTCTGTTGAATCTTCACAACATACGTCTTTCGTGGATTTTAACGAAGTGATTATGTGGGTGAGCCACCGTTGCGTTGGTTCGATATGTTCTTCCGAACTGAACCAATTAGCATCCAAAATGATTGAGTGTAAATTGCCCATTATCCTGCTGATTGTACAGTTTTTCAAAATCTGAGAATGCAGATCAAAATGTGTCATAAAGTTATGGGCAGCCTTCTAAGACCCTTTTCCGGATCTTCCTGCCCCATCTCAAAAACCCACCTGTATAGCATTTAAGACGCGCAAGAACAGTATTTCGAGCACAACTAAGTATTCAGTAAAGAATATAATATAGGCCCAATACAAACCAATAGTTACAGACAGTCTTAATGTGTGCGCGAGGACGCGCGCCCTGCTCACCTCAAATGATAACAAGCATCGCTATTGGTCCGAGTCGAACGAGTCTCTAACGCGTACACTACGTGGATAGTTCAATGCTAGGCGAAGGAGCCCTCAGGCGAGTGACAGTGACACTCGGCTTACAACAACATTTGGCACTGATCAAGTAGCGCCAGCCACCGGCCGCTCTCCCTGCACGTGCCCGGCGCGCTCGGCGAACTCTCTTTGGTTAACGTTACAGTGCGGCACAGAGGCGCGGTGAGTCGACGCCGGGTCGATCACTTCGCAAGGCTACGGGAATTATGTTTACTTATCAACTATTGTCGCTACCAAGTCCTACATGTTTCTTCTTGAGATCGGTTACAGTTACAGTGACGAAGAGCGTGCGGCAGTGGTCGCCGCGCCCGCCGCGCCCGGCTCGCGTGTGTCATCAGTAGTCTACTGGAGCCGCTCCACGTTTATCTGTAATGTTTAATGGGGCTTCACTTCATATAGCAACCTGGTACCACCCCTTTCAAAATTAAAAGTTCCCGAAGTCGGTGACAAAAAAACAAACACCGAATTTGGAAATTCAAGTTTATATTTAAACAAGGAATTATTGTTCCACTTTTAAAATAAACAAAACATTCCTTCAGAGAACATTTTAAAGAAATGATGCAATACACAGGGAACAGTGGAAGGTGACGGAGAACACCTTTGCCGCCAGCTTCATGAACGTAAAGTAATGCTTGTGAGTTCGTGTGTTTACTAACACTGTTATTGCATAATTATATCAATATTATTCAAATTATTCAATAAAAATAAAACAAAACTAAAGGTACTATCGTGGGCACACCCGCCTGACCACCACTAAGTTCATTTTTGCTTGCACTCAAAAGATGGAAGCGTTCTCTACCCCGCCCCGTTGACTTCGCAGGCGCCAAGGGAATTTTTTTTTAACTGAGCAGGCGCAAAAGTCCTCGATATTACATACGTCATGTTATGGGGGTATAATAAAATAAATAAATAAATAAATCTTGGGACAACTCACACACGGTCATCTGGTCCCAAGCTAAGCAGAGCTTGTGTTATGGTAACCAGACAACTGATATACATACTTATATAATTTATAAATACATACATATTATAGATAAACACCCAGACACAGAACAAACAATCATGCTCATCACAATAATGGTGCAAGATCCCAGGGCCCCCAGACCTTGCTTATTTTCTGATGGACAAAATATATACAATAGGGTATTACACCCATTTTTGAAGTGTCTCAATAAAATTCTGTAGTGCTAATATGCCACCAAAAAAAACACAAAATTTTTATTCAATCGTTAAGTGCCATAAATAACATCTAAATTTTAAAATTTAAAATTTCGCGCGTTTTTTGACGAAAACGCCTCTTACTGGACGCCATATTGCTCAGCGGCAATGACGTCAGTTCGTTTTGTATCAAATGCGCTCATATTAAATTTGAAAATTGTACATCATTTAAAAATAATGAAAAGCATATTTTGTAATAGGTGTAATAATTAAAAAAATACGTTGGTTACGAAAATAATAAAAGTACAAAGCCTATACACGCCAATCGGTTGACTGACAGTTACAAATTTTTTGTTTACACAGCCGTACGGCGTAATAACATGGCCGCTACTATTTCGTGGTGTTTTATAACAGATTAAAAAAAACTGAAAACTTTGAATTGAATTTAAACATTTATTTTGTTGTTTTATGAACTAAAGCTTACATTTTCCGACTGCTTTATGCCTAAACTGTCTCAATAACATTATTTCTAGGTATTTCTCATATAGAGGAAAATACCCCATAGTATAGTATTAATGTGTACAGTGAACGTAGACATGCGCCTGCTAGCTTAGGCCGACGGCCAATTCTTAGGTACCAAGTGATACAGGTACCTAACGTTTCCTCAAGTTTGATATGGCTTGATGTACTGGCGTCTGTACATACATATACTGTTTCCGACGTAAATGAAGAGTTCAACCGGAAAAATGTTAAAAACTTTGACGCCAGCAGTTTACCACCGGGCAAAGCGGAGCTTCTGCAATAATTATCTGGAATAATGCTCACATGAAACAACAATTATTTCAGTTCGGAAAATAATAGATGGAGGTTGGAAGACAAACATGGGGATGGCAGCTTATTACAAAATATATTAAAATAGCCCCCTAAATATCGTAACTCGTAAACTAAGTAAGGTTATGTTTTTTGCTGTCGATATTTAAAGTGTCTGGCAATAAGCCGACATGTGTCTGGCAGTATTCATTTCTAATTGTTTACAATATTCCCTACAACATACCTAATAAAAATCAGACATCAGATTGTAAGTAAAGTGAGTACAATTTTTACGTACCTGTAGCTCCTGGTACCTAAGACTTGGCCGGCGCGGCGGCCTAAGCTAGCTGGCTATACGTTCACTATACACACTAATACTACTCTATTGTATATATTTTGTCCATCAGAAAATAAGTAAGGTCTGGGGGCCTTGGGATCTTACTCTATAAAACCGACACGTTCCAAAGAATTAAACATACTATCATCAAATATTTCTTCCAATCTCAATAAAGCTAATGTAAGATAGATTCATTAAGTTGAAATAAATCGAAATACTGTGTAATTCCAGAGAACGCAAAACCCTCTCTTTTCTTTGCTCAAAGCTGTTTTTTAGCTATGTAGTCAGCGTGCAGTTATCTAACAAATGTTTGAAACAAATTGTGTAACATTTAGTTGGTGTATAATCACAATTAGTTTATCCATTTTATTAAGTAAGGGCTAGTTTCTCATTAGTTACCAATGCGAGAATGTTACGGTTAATGTTGCCATTTTAAAGATTTTCCCATTTATAGGCGGATTTTTTTTTAGGATAAAATGTGATAATTTAAATATTCTATTTTATAATAACAATAGTGTGTAATAAAAGATGGAAATTTGCTAGCTTTGTTCTGAAATAAAATTATCATGATAATTGACAATGTCACTTGGCGAAGTATCCCTGAACTGGTTTAATTGGTTATTTCACCGTTTCAATTCCAATTACAAATTTTATTGTGTTTAAGTAAAACGGAGTTGTTATTGTAATATCAGCCGTGATTTGACCAAATTTTTAATTGTATTATTTTCAGTGATATATTATACTTTAGTGATTGAATACAATCAGTTGAAAATCAATGCGAATGTGTGTGTCTATAGTATGAGTATGAAGGAAGCTTGTAGGTTACTGAGGTGTTAATTTTATATTATGAGATTTTTTACTTGATTTATATCTGCTACTGCACATAAAAAGAACGCATTATCTCTAGAGTATCAATGATATTGCATAGAGCATTTATTTTCCGTTACATTTCAAAGACTTGAATTTTTCAACCTGTTGTTTAATTATAAATATCTAAAAGTTTGTTGTCTTTTTGTCTGTTTTATCGGTCGGGTTCGTCGGTAGTCGCAGCGGCAGCTCTTTCGGGTTTAAAAGTCAAAGCTGAAGGCGATCATTTAAGTTGATAAGTGTTTTGTTTGTGAAATATCTACGTAGTTGTGGTGGACGTATGAGTAATGCTGGTACTTCATGTACGGTGCAACTGTACATTGCGAAATCATTGTACATACCGCGGCAGCATATCCGCCAACATTAATTATTCATTTTCATTTAATTACAATTTAGAGGAACGCACTGTGTGTTCTCACGTATCAATATCACATCAGTATTATTTATTGTAAAATCTATCTCTATTTGAGCTTTGGTGTTAATTTAGTGTAATAAACTGTTGAAATTTTATGGGCTCGTATCATTTAATATTATAGTATTTTATTAGTAAAAGTTGTACGGTACAAAATACCGTACACTTATTTACTTATAATAATAATATGTGGGCACATTTTCACACACGGCCATCTGACCTTAAACTAGGCAGACCTTGTACCATGGGTGTCAGACAGCTGATATACATACACAAATACATTTTTTTTAATACTGTACATATTATATATATAAACAACACCCAGATACAAGGCAAATACAAGTGCTCATCACACAAATGTTTACCCAGGCCCCCATTGCTCAACCACTGCGCTAACCGCGTCGTGAAACTCATAGGGTGTATGTGTTATGGCGGCATGGTAGTGGGTGTGGGTGTGGGTGTGGGTGTGGGTGTGGGTGGTACCTGTGCACGATGTCGGCCAGGTCCCGCAGCGCGCGCTCCACGCCGTCGGCCAGGTGGTGCGCGTGCGGCGCGGGCGCGGCCAGCGCGCGCGCCTCCGCGTCCAGGCGCGCCGCCGCCGCGCGCAGCGAGCCGCGCAGCGCCGCCGAGCAGCCACGCGCCTCCGCCGCCGCCGCGCACGCGCCGCCCAGCCGCGCCAGCCGCTCCGACGTCTGCAGCCGCCACACCGAGCCGCGCCCGCCGCCCGCGCCGCCCGCGCCGCCCGCACCGCCCGCGCCAGCACACCCGCGACGCACCTTTATAAGTATACAGATTAATAAATTAACCTAAAACAATAATGACACAACTTTATTATGTCGCAAGTCCAGCAGAAATTTTGCAGCAACGAATAACGATCGGGCAATCCAGTCGACTGGAGATCATTTTTAAGATGCTGTTGGGTACCAAGGTTGCGCATCTCTAACGCATGACTGTATAATAACCATCCACGCGAGCATCCCCGCAAACATTCCTGAAGCACTACAAAAAACGCAGCAACCCCATCAACACCCTAAAGGTTTATGGTTTATATATGCAGGTGCACTTTACAACTTTATTTCATAAAAATTTCAAAAACCTTTTGTCTTGTTAAGTAAATGATATCTAATTTTAGTCATTAGTATTTGCACATTTTATCAAGGAACACGCTGTATTTAAAATAAATGTTTGAAGTCCTAATTCAAGTCAATACTGCTAGCTGTACGACTATTTATATAAGAAATAAAAATAATTCAAAATTTATTGAAATTTTTCGTAATTCCCAAGGAATCATAACAGGATTCATACAAAAAATAAAATGTTTAGAAAACTGAAATTCTAACTCTTGTGTACCAAAAAAATATCTACAAACATTTACAATAATTTTAAAACCAAGCAATAAAAATAAACGCTAAAAGTGAATAATTTAACGAAAAGCTCATTATTTCAGAACAAAACGGCGACTGACAGTAATACTGACAGTCAGCGTTTCACAATTTTGTTACTAAAATTGCATCGTTTTATGAAAAATGTCACAAAAAATTATTAATCAATACACTTTTGCAACAATAATTCAAATCACTTATCTGCTGATTACACAGACGACACGGTTGACGCAGTAGTTGAGAAATTGAGTGCTGCGCAGCATGTCGCAGGTTCGATTTCCGCACGGAACAAATATTTGTATGGCCTACAAATAGTTATTCCGGATCTGGCTATTTGTGTATGTGAGTTTAAATATTTGTAAACGCACCCACGACTCAAGAGAAATTCCTAATGTGGGACAGACTTTATATAAAAAAAATATGCTAAATCCGTTAATGTCACTTGTCATTTTCTTTATTTTATAAACACCTAATGAGCAACGAGATGAAACGAAAAACTGTTATTTTCATTTCGAAATATTTTAATTACACAGGGGTTTAAAAATATGGTAAGTATATCAATCTACTTCTATAAGTAACGTATTCTCCACATTGGAAAATATTATGAACCCTCTAAATATTTTATTTTTCAAACAATTGAATATATGGCTCTAGCCGTGATTCACGCACAACATCTAAATCAGAGTTTAGACTTTTCTCTCCAAACATTTTCATTTATGTATTCGATGTTATTCTCGTATTAAAAATTGTTTTCTATTTTCTTTCGTAGTAGTTCTATTGAACCACAACTGAAAAGCTAACAATTTTTGCTTGCGCACAAGATTTCGTTGGATTGGCGCCTTGTGATTTTAGAAGCTCGAATCGGAAATCGCAAGAAAATCGAAAACGTTTGATTAACGATAAATAAACCTAAATATAATTTTTAATTTATTGAAAAGTATATTTTACAATTTATACAGCGGGACTAAAGACCAGCGTAAAAAACATTCGCCCGTGTATCAGCTGTAAAATAAAGAAGGAATTGACTACCATACCAATCGAGACCTTCACATCCGAGGAGTGGTTCATCTGTACGTGCGGCAAAAACCAATGCGCACTCATTGAATTTGTTTCGCAAAGCGACCAACTGCCTTTGACTGCCAGAAGACCAAGAAAAAAGAATAAGCGCGGAAGTAAACCGAATAAAAACATCGAAGCCTGTAGAACGCTTCTTGCCCCGAGTACCTATGTGAATGTGGCTCAGCAACTCCCGTAAGCGCCGCTACAGTTGAACAGAGTCCAGACTCGGCCACCATCCAACAAGCTACTACTCGAGCAATACGAGTAAGAGACAGCGAGCGCGCATATGTGCCCGCTACAAGCAAGGATGGGGACTACACCCGAGGCCAAAATAAACAAACAAGATCGTAGACAAAGTGCAGACTACGCTGGACTCATGGAAAGTTCCCAGATCCGTTCAACCGCCGCCTATCGTGGACAAGCCTAAATGAGAAAAACCGATTAGCGACAACAACCGTAATACGCAAGGTAATCAGGCGACGTATCTATCATCATCGGCGATATGAACTTACGTATGCAAACCCTCGGCCACAGCAGGAACTCCGGCCTCGGCAACATTATTAAAAAAGCAACGAATGACGGTATCTGCTCGCTAATACATGCTAATGCACCATCTAGACCCTTTAGCCAAGGTAACACCATCCTGGACCTGGCTATAATAACACACCAACAACTAGAAGCGCAGGCCAAACAGGTAGAGAGCGTTGGTTCGGATCACCTCTCTTGGTTGTTAGCGGTAAAGATTGAAACCAATATAGAGCAACACCTATCCCGTAATACAAAGAAAATCTATTATAGATTTTACTCTCTACTGAGAGCGGCGTACCTACAGACAATGTGGGAAGGTCTCTGTGACCTTAACGAAGAAATCATAACAGAAGCCGATTGCGAGAAGCATATCGAAACAATGGAAAAGGATGTTGACGCAGCCCTCGTCCTCAAACACGGGGGAGAAGTCTTCATCGAGGCATTTGTGCCTCTTGCTAACTTTGTATTGTCCAAATTGGCTACTTCCCCAAGCGACGGAAAACTGGCGTGTGCATATTACTGCACAAGGCCGGCAAAGATCACCACTTACACTGCTTAACATCATGGGCAAGCTGTGTGAGCGATTGATCCTAAGAAGACACCGCTACGATGAATCGGCTACAACCAACGTTCCAGCACGGCTTCACAAGGGCGAGAGGCACAGCAACCCAGATTCTACGTACTGAAAAAATAATCACTGATGCACTAGCCACGGAAGACAGCATCTCTATGATATCTACGGAACTATCGAAGGCCTTCGACTCGATAAACCACAAGGGCCTGATCGAGAAACTTCAGAATCAAGACGTTTCCAACAATATCATTAAAATAATTGAGAACTACCTCGAAGGCAGAAACTTGAGAGGTAAATTCAGAACTACTATAACCAAAGACAAACCGGTACCAAACGGCGTGCGACAAGGCTCGATCCTGGGACCAGTAATCTTCAACTTGTACGTCCATGATATTTGGGATATACAAGACAACATCAGAGGTCTCAAACTCTCACAGTACGCGGATGATCTCTTTATACTCAACAGAGTCACAAATCCAGAACACGCGACTACCTACGCGCGCTGAATGGGCAGCGGAAGCCATCATCGACTACTACACGAGATGGGGGTTAAAGTGTAACATAGAGAACCGCACAACTATCAAGACGAACACCCACGGAAGTGATTTGGGAGATGGCTGACATAGAAGCCTGGCACCTACGCGCCGAGGACCTTAACACCAAAATGTTGGTAAGTATTGGAAAATTAGAAATCATCAATCATCTAAGTCAATCATCAAAGATCTTGAATCGCCTGGAGACGCCTACCATGCGCACAGCGAATTTAACCCCCTCAGGGTTAATCACAGAATAGGCGATATATTGTATGACCCTAATAAAAAAGGATACAAGCGGTGGCCTATCGACAAAACGAAGGTTCCGCGTCCCCTTATAATAAAGTAAAAAATAATATAATAAGTGAAAATCATTTTAATATTTTTTTTAAGTGCTACTTTTATTTGAATTGTAAGTGACAGTGCTGTTAGTGTGCTTATAATAAATAAATAAATAAAGTGATAAATGATAATAATAAATAATTAATAATAAAAAGTAAGATCAATAATAACAATGCTCCACTGAGATCTACTGGCACAAAACATAAATAAAACACGTAATCTGTTTGTATAGTCTCACAAATTGCGAATAAACAGAACACAGCAAATATAGATCCAATAGGACATAAGTTAGCTGACTCACCTCTGTATGGCCCATCGGCCACAGAGACATTGTAATACACAAATAAATGTTATTCTGATTTAGATTGGGATTCATATGGTACAGTACCTCGAGCGTGCACCAGTCCAGCGTGGTGCGCAGCGCCGCCAGCAGGTCGTCGTCGTCGTCGGCGGCGGGCGGCAGCGGCGTGGCGTAGATCTGCTTGGCGGGCTGCGGCTTGCCCTTGACCGGCGGCTTGCTGGGCACGGCGGGCTTGTCGTCGCGGCGCGGGGGGACACGGGCGCGCGCGCCCTCGGCCGGCTCGTCCGCCTCCTTGCTCTCCCACAGCTTCTTGAGGCTGCTGATGCTGCCGGTGCTGCGCCGCTTGTCGTCGTCGTCGGCGTCGTGCGGCGCGCTGTCGCCCGCCTCCTCGGGCGAGCGCTCCGGCTTCTTGCCGGTGCCGTTGGTGGCGGGGGCGCCGCTCTCCACTTTCCTCAGTCGAGACTTGAAGTCTATGATGGCGCGTCCCGATTCCTCCGATTCCTTGGGTGCGGATAGAATCTTTTTGTTCGTTTCAACTTTTTTGAGTTGCGATTTAAAGTCGGTGCTTTTTTTGGTCTCAATGTTCTTCTGGTCGATGTTGTTGTTAAAGGCCGTCTTCCGGAGACTAGCCTTCAGGTCTATCGGCGACACGGTCTCGCCGGTCTGTGCGTCGTCGCGCGGCGCGTCTGGCTTGCGGCGCAGCGCCTCCATGTTGAGGCTCTCGGACAGCTCGCTGACGAGGCGCGTCACCGGGTCGCCGAAGGCCGCGTGCACGTCCACCGGCTCGTCGGGCGGCGGGGACTCCTTGAGGCGGTGCTTCTTCTTGTCGGCGCGCTCCTTGATCTCCGCGACCAGCTTGAGCTCCAGCATCTCCTTCATGTTCTTCTTGGTCTGCTTGTCGTCGGGCTCGGGCGGCGGCGGCAGCTCCAGGCGCTCGTCGCAGTCGGGCGGCGCGTCCTCGGGCGGCGGCGGCAGCTCGGGCGGCGGCGGCGGGAACTCCAGCTCGGCCAGGCGCGGGCGCGGGCGCGCGGGGCTGTCGGCCAGCGAGCGCAGCGGGGCGCGCGCGGCGCGGGGGGACGCGGGCGCCGGCGCCGTCACGCCGCCCGACGAGTTGGAGCGGATCATGTGCGGCATGGCGCGCGCCGTGCGCGGGGACAGCGAGCGCGCCTCGTCGCGCGGCTCGCGCGCCGCGCCGCCCACGGACTGGCGCATGGACTCCAGGTAGGCGCCGATGCGCGCGCCCTTGGGCAGCGTGCCGTACCGGTTGATGGCGCGCTTCACGTTCTGCACCTCCAAAGCCGCCACCTGCACTCCTGGCTGCAACAAGCAGGGCGCACGTGAGGGCGGGGCGGGGCGGGGCGGGGCGGGGCGCGGCGGGCGCGGCGGTACGTACCTTGGGCGCGTCGTCGTGCTGGTGCGCGTGCGCGTGGTGGCGGCGCTTGCTGCGCAGGCGCGGCTCGCCGCCCGACTCGTCGGTGTCGGGCGTGCCCTCCGCCAGCGAGCCCTCGGAGGACGCCTCGCGCGCGCGCCCTGCTGCCGCGCCTGTGGTGTGCACACACTCGCTCGTCAGCACTGTCGGCGCTCAGCTAGGCCGCGCGCCGCGTGCCGCTGACGTCAGCGTCACGACATGGCGCGCGGTCTAGTTGCAGCCTTACGTCCACGCCACACACAACGCATTCATAATAAAACGAATGTACACATAGTAAACTTTCAAATAGATTGCCATAACTATATTGTGATAGTTACGGTATATTTATATTTATGTTACCTAAGAAAAAACAGTGACATAAAACACTACCAGGAATGGAATATCAATGATGTAACAACTACGAAGTGCTACGACACAAGGCGAGTAGTGGCGAGCGCGACTTGCGGGCGCGGCGCCGCTCGGCCACGCCTCGTCTCTCGCCAACTTATAAAAGAACAATGGCGAGCCTTCGTACCTCTAAATCTGAAAGCAAATTAAGTCTCTGCGGGTCGCCTACTGCTTCATGTAATCACCATTCCTTGATGTATAGGAATGCAACATGATAAATGAATGCTGGGTGTAACAAACAAAAACAAAACTTTGATTGTGACAAACAACTAAATAACTGCAATAAAACGACATTTTTTTTTTCAGTTAATTTTGACATATTGCGCAAACAAGTAACAAAATACAATATTGTTGTTGACTACCGTTTATCTTAACACGTCCATTTTGAATGTCAGCTTTTTTTCGCCATTGTTCTTTAAAAACTACATGTAATAAAATAGAGTGCATGGAAAAGTAAATACCCTAAGATGATAAAATATATTTCAAGCTTCCTAAAAATGAGTGTGTGAGTGATCGCCGACAAAATGCCACGCGCCCGCACCTGATGGCGCACTCGTTACGTGAAGTTAGCAGCGGAACATGCGACGAACGAGAGCTAGGAGTGGGGCGCGCTCCCACTGCCGACACTATACTTTTGAACTGTCAATACTAAGCACTGATTGGTCGAGCTTTTTTTTTTTGTGAAGTTTAATTAAGAGTGATATCGAACTGCAAGCTCGTGTCCGCGAACGCGACCAGTGCTATTCTGTTACAATCTCTCTCGGTGAACACCTAGGTGAAGTGAGCTGTCATCCGATATCCGATTGTAGTGCTTTGTAAATCTCTAGAATCGGGACAAATGACGGCTCATTTCAACGAGGGAGATTGTAACAGAAGAATAGACATACTGGTTTCGTTATCTATTAGCAAACAGACTCCAGGATACAGCTTTTAAATAAACTGTGAAAGGTTCCGGTAAGGCACGGATCAGATTACAAATGATGCCCGCGTGGTAATTAAGTAAAGCAAATCTTTTATCTAGTCAAATGACAATGCCAGATACTGCCCCAGCCATTTACAGAAAATGTTAGTTAATAAAATAATTGTAATGAATATAGAACCTTTTTATAATAAATGGTTTTTGTTTAGAACTTGCAGATCACAAATCAATGATAAAAGGAACTCGAATCGTTTTTGCCATTTCCTGTTTTCTGGCGACCATTTGCAATACTTTTGACGCATGATAGACAACTAAAAATACTTCGTAATACCTACCCACAAAATACAAACTAATATTACCTAAAATATTTTTATTTTTGTTAGCCTGTTCTGTCCCACTCCTAGGCAAAGGCCTCCCTCCATGCCTTCCATCTTTCCCGATCCAGAATCGGGCTTCATCCCACCAGTTTTGAAGGAATCCGTCCAGTTCGTCCCGCCATCTCCTTCGTCGCCTGCCGCGACGCCGTCTTACTGTCTCAGGGCTCCAGTTCTGCGTCACCTGAGCCCACAGTTTGTCAGGCATGCGGCACACATGTCCTGCCCAGTCCCATTGTAGTTGGGCAGCCTTATGAGCCACGCCTGCTATCTCTGTTTTGGAGCGCAGTATAGTGTTTCGAACTCGATCTGTTAATTGAACACCTACTGCACTCCATTGCTCGTTGGCAAACCTTGAGTTTGGACTACTGAGAATTAGTCAAAGACCAAGTCTGTGCACCATAGGTTAAGACGGGGAGAATACACATGTCCATGACCTTCTGCTTCAGTGCCATGGGTAGTTCACCCTTAAATAATTCCTTCCTGGACCAGTAACTCTTCCAGGCGTTTTCTGTTCGTCTTGCGACTTCTTTGTCTTGCCTCGCCTGGAAAGAGACTACTTGGCCCAAGTAGAGGTATTCCTGGACATGTTGTCTCTTGTCTATTTTTATGCTTTTTGGTATTACGTTGGACATAAGTTTGGTCTTCGACATATTCATCTTCAATCCAACCACAAGGCTTGCATCGCTTAGATCTTGAAGCATGCGTTCGAGCTCGGTGGCTGAAGAAGAAAACAGATCAATGTCGTCGGCGCAATGGAGATTTGTCAGTCTCGTCTCGCCGAGTACAATGCCTCTTTCCTTCCAATCGTTTGCGACATTTCTGAAGATTTCTACGAGCGTACTGGTGAACAACTTAGGAGATAGCGGGTCGCCCTGTTTGACTCCTTTCTCTATTTTAAATTTTGGACCTGTGGGTTCTAATTTTACTGCGGCTGTACCATTTTTATAAATAATGCGTAACAGGTTAATGCAGGTGGGATCTATGTGTTGTTTACTTAAAGTGTCAAAAATGGGCGTGTGTGAAATGCTGTCAAACAAAGGCTTTGAGAGTAATCGATAAAGGCAAGGTGTGGTGGCATTTTATGTTCCTGATGTTTTTCTATTAATTGGTTAATTGCATGAAGATGATCTGCCGTAGATGTCGATGGCGTAGATGTCGTAGAGGCCAGGCTGAAACCCTGTTTGCTCAGGAGGTTGGCGACTGTCTAATTCATCGGATATACGACTTTCTATAATTTTAATGAATATTTTATAAATGTGTGTTATTAAGCTAATCGGTCTGTAGTTGTTTATATCGGATTTGTCGCCCTTTTTGTGAAGTAGTGTATTATTAGAATGTCTTTAAGAAAGCTGCCCGAGTGCAGAATGCTGTTCAAGAGTATGGTGATGTACGGGAGGAGGACAGGTTCGCCTATTTTCAATGCTTCTGTGCTTATGCCGTCTTCACCACATGAGCTATTGAATATTATGTAAAAAAATATGAAAATCAATTATGTTGCATTATAATCATAATTTCGGTTCATGAATTTTGTGTAACGAAACGTTATTAACGCGTAAAGTAATTCATTCGCTCTCTGTGTTCCTGTTGTTTGCGCCTTACTTTTTTGTACTGTGTTTTTTATTGTTTTCCCTACTGATGACTTTCGCTTTGGTGAACGATGTTGTGGAGCATAAATTGTAACCGAAGTGTCGACAGGATATGAATAAATAGGTTCTGTAATAGCAGAATGCCCTCCTAGGGATAGTACATAGAGATAACACACCAATAATTTATTATAACGATTATAAACTGCACCTAACCTATAATCAAAGTCATTATTGTTTTTAGATTTAAACAGAAACCGCAAGTTCGAGCAGCAAGCAATAATAAGCTTTAAGATGCTACATACTGCATGCATAAAAATGACTTTTATTGGGTGGGGCAAAGTTCTATAGAGTTTCTGGCATTTTCCTTTCGCCAAAGAGAGATAAACATATAATTATTGTATTAATTAATATTTAAAAATGTAACAACAAAATTTGATCACATTAAGTTATATGAAAATGTTAAAAATTTTGTAAATTAATTTATTTACCTGACCCGCACACATATTTAATTTTATTCTTGACTAGCGCCCCGCGCAAGCTCAGCACGGGTACATATCAGTTGGCTAAACCGATTTTGATGCGGTTTTCAGAAAGGTGTTTGTTACATTCTGGAGAAGGTATGCAACAAATAGAAATATATTCAGAGCTTTTTGAAAAAAACAACAAAAACAAAAAAAAAATACATAGAAGACGTTTTCGTTTCTTCCATCTTTGGAGGACTTTCAATCTCTGTTTTAACTGTATTGCCGTTTCTTAATGAATTTGGGTGATAAGGAGGCACTAAAAAGTGGAAAATAAAAACATTTTACAAAAGGAAACCACCTTCAAAAACTAAAAAGTGATAAATAAGTTTAGCACAGAACACACATGACTTTAGATTCGGAAGTCGGTGACTTTGTTCTGTATGTTGTTTTGTATTGCCACCGATTTCCGAAACTAAAGTCATGTGTGTTCTAAGTTTTATTTGTTTCATTCGAGTTATTTTTAGCGGCGGTAGCGGGTGCCGATCTCGCTGAATAGTCTGATACATATTTGGTTCGGTAAAATTTTTACCGAAAATACGGCTGATAATATTTATTCAGCTCATCAGGATGTTAATTCTAAGCAGTTCCTCCCTAAAATTCTCCCCTCCGAAACACTGTTCCTCATCTCTTCCCGCGTGGAACCTGCTGGAAACTGCTTTTATATCAAGGCTCGCGGCGCGTAGACTAGCACACACACGCACGTATTTGTACAGTCTGTTATTTTGATTGTAGTGTAGGTAATTAAATCGTTTCGTTTGTATGGAGTGTTGTAGGTGTGTCGGCGCCATCAGGTGGCGAGCCCCCCCCCCCCCCCCGTGTTGCGGAGACACTATCATGCATAGTCAGATGATGAAGTAAACAGTGAGTCAGTGCACACTCTACGCACGTGCGGGGCCGCGCCGACAATACACTGAACCATGATTCTGTTTCATTTACAATAATCGCAGTAATATTGTAGAGCATTGTTTGTTAAATAAAAAAGCACGCAAAAGTAAACAACATAATAAAAGCTTGAAGGCTTTACACGCCCGCTGGTTTTACTGCTCATCTAGTTATAAGCGTACAATATATAGGTACACATTCACATTACTGTTTACATATTATCTAGTAATTCAGGAGATTAACGGTACAACAAATACATACATAATATAAGTAAATGTAGTGGATACTCTGTCTATCCGAAATGCATCGTATACTTACAACGGGCGTGACCCTATCGCTATACACCTGAGCGAGCGACAACAAACAGAAAACGCTAGTTTAAAGTGATGCGAACAACATTACATATCATTATCATATCATTGACTACAGCAGAGTCGTCGCGGGGCTCGCGTGTCGCGCGACAGGTGGCGCGTGGCGCGTGAGCGTGGCGCGTGAGCGTGGCGCGGCGGCTACTGACCGTTGAGCGCCGCCAGCTGGTCGTCGGCGGCGTGCTCGTCGGCGGCGTACTGCGACTCGCGGAACGAGCTGCACGACGACAGCAGGCTGCAACACGACACTGTCAGTTAGTATGTGGCACCCAACTAGCACAGAGATCGTATTATATATTTGGTGAAAGATCTATTATTTCAAAACGCCATATAAAAACAGTTTTCTAGATTTTTGGATCTATGAGCATATCTATAGTAAACGTGGATTAGATGGATTCCTTTTGCATTTACTCGATAATTTACTATATAAAAATAAGTCGGGTTTTCCTTCCTAACGCTATAACTCCAGAACGGAAGAACCGATTTCCACGGTTTTGCATTCGTTGGAAAGGTCTCGGGCTCCGTGAGGATTATAGCAAAAAAAAAATCAGGAAGGGGTAGGTGTAGGGTAGGTAAATAGGGACAGGACAACGTCTGTCGGGTCAGCTAGTTAATTATATAAAGTTATCTCTATCGCTTTCATGCAACCACAAGCCATATGACAGCTCTTTGAAAGTAACTGAATTGCTAATTGGTCGTAGAACTAGCTTTTATAGCACTACCATTCGACATTTAATTATTACAGCATTTTTGTAAAGTAAATTGTTGTTCGCTGCTCATTCAACAAAATAGCATCTTAGTTACTATAACAGCACTTAATATCATGTGACAACATTCTGTCAGGCTTTCATTCGACTTAACTATAAAAGTTGAGAAAACGCTTTCAAATGATCTATTACAGCCATTGTTAACTATCATACAGCGTTATAATGGTATAAAAGTTCAGTAAAATCTTTTACAGAACTGTAAACAATCAAGATCTACATTAGCTGTAACCACGAATAAAGAGCAGTCAAATAATATAAGTGCGGGTTCTATGGGAAATATTTACGCGTCTACTGATTATGAAATTGTTGAATATTTACTATTGTGATAGTTGAATGACTCAAATATTTAATAAAATAAAAGTCACGATAAATTTTTGTTAATGACAAATCAATTTACATTCCTCTGAAATATAAATGACACTAACGACAGTATTTATTTGTAATAATAACGATTTAACATTTAGTGCTATGGAACCCTATACTAACTGCAATGGCGCTCCTAGAAGTTGTAAAATCGAAACCTCATTTCTGTTTCTCGGCTCAAAGCAGATAGAATGCGTGATGATAAGAGAGTTGCTATTAATGGCGAATTAATCATAACTATTAGTTTAATATTATTTGTGATTAATTTTTAATATATAATTAAATTATATAGATAGTAAATGTTTATTATTGATATTTATATAATTTTAATTGGGATATTAATTTTAATTATTGGGGTTTTAATTGGGGTTGCTTATTAGAACTTTATTTATTATAATAACTTTATTATTTATTAGAAATCTAGCGGCCCATGAAAATACCTATTAACAAAAATGTAAAGAATATAGACGATAATTTTTTTTTCGCATATGAAACTAAGCCCTACGAGTTAACTTTATAATAGGTCACGAGTTGTCATTACGGCTGCAAAATAGTTATATTAATTTTCATTTCTTTCCAAATAAAATGGTCTATGAGTGCTGCTATAGGTTATATTCACACGATCAAAGCAACTGTCAACTGCAACTGCATTTGCTGAAATAAGCAGCTGTGACAAACAGATGGACACACACACGACGACGCACTATATGGTTTTCTTTTTAACATTTTGGACTGGAAAAAGCAATTGTCTAGATACCTTCAAACAGCGGAGGGTCCTGCTGGAATATAATTTAAGATTTCGCTGTAAAAATTAAGGTAGTATGTTTTTACTTATACGATTCGGAAGGTACTGAGTACTACGGACGTTAACATTTAACTTTCATTCGGATGAACTGGTGCTGGGTATACAGACATGTTTTCCTCTCTTCTACTTATTTAAAATGTAGCTGTGTCCGACAACGGCACGGGTCTATAAACGCTTCTATTTGTTATTTGTATTACTCACCACCTGCATGTGTGTGTGTCTGTGTGTATGTGTTTGCATGGATTGCAATAAACGTTTGAGGCAGGGTTGTTGCTGATGCATATTTTTTTCACGTCAGTGGAAGCTGATGCTGATATTTCATCATTGACATCAGCGGATGCTGATGCTGATTTTAATTATTTTCTTTAAAAAGCACCCAAATGTAGTGTCCATTTTGAAAATATATCTAAAGGTTGCACAATTTTCGTTGACACTTAAGAGTATTATGAGGTGCCGATACGCGGCCCGAGAAGGTATTTTCAAAAATGCTATCTGTTTCATATCGCTCGCTCTGCCTCCCTCAGAGTGAACAATACAAATACAATATGCCCCTGCCCCCCGACCCGTATCGTACGGTAGAGAGTGTTGAAAGTCTAGGGGGCAATTACCTACATTTCCTTAATGAAATATAATTTTGGGCGATAACGTTTTTTCCCCCCCTAAACCCTCACGAAATGAGACAATTTTGGTCTCATTCGATTCAGTACATTTTAATCTAGGCCTGTAAGTTGCTTTTTAAATTATTCAGTACAGTTTAATTTTAAAAAATAAAAACGGACGAGGAAGTTTTTAAGTATAAAATGTAGATATTTAGATGATAATGACTTCTTTCGTACGCAATGTTTTTTGAAATTAAAAACGTACAGACATAGATTTTCATAATATCTACAACATTTCCAAATAATATGAAAATTGGACTAAGTTCACGGGGGTAAAACGTTATCGCTTTTTGTATGAAAATTTACAGGCTTACAAACCTATTAAATAAAAGATTGTTTCAATAATTTTTACGCTATCTATAAAAAAATATATTCAAGCTACTTAGGGCGGGTTGCTTCAACTAACCATTACTGACCGGTAATAGTCAAAAATGGCGCTAACTATTGTCAAATCAAAAAAATGGGTTGTTTCACAAAATCATACGTCTAAAAGTTACTATTACCACAGTATAAAAACATACAGTAGGACGACGCCTTTGATCTTCTTGTAAATGCCGACAACGTGTAGACATTATCGCAACAGCTAGGGTTGTCTCAACTAAACAATATTTTTGACGTGACAACGTCTTATAATTCGATAGAGCCGGCTGCACGTACGAAAAAACATGACGTCATGCGGCGTTACGGCGTTACATGACGTCATGCGGCGTTACCTCGCTCTGCGGCGTTACCTCGCTCTGAGGCGTTCCAAGTGAAAAGTGAATGTGGTTTCAATTGTTTATAGCAACGATAATTACAGCGATAAAGGTAATGATTCTTTCGCGTTGCCACGTTCAACTATTGTCAGTAAACCGACTTTACAGACAACCAATTTTTTAATTTATT
This sequence comes from Charanyca ferruginea, assembly GCA_947361185.1. Classification (NCBI taxonomy): domain Eukaryota; kingdom Metazoa; phylum Arthropoda; class Insecta; order Lepidoptera; family Noctuidae; genus Charanyca; species Charanyca ferruginea. The sequence goes on along the minus strand of OX376055.1, from coordinate 263,777 downwards.
ATAGATCAACATTAATTATTAACACCAACCATTATCAAAAATATCGTTTTTTTAAACAGTTTTATTTTATTGTTTATTTATTTGTTTGGATCAAATCAAGTAATTGAAATTTGACCCCCTTCCTGTTGACGGATTTATTTGAAATTTGTTATGCACCTCACCTATTAGTATAATTTAACAAATTCGGTAAATCGTCATTCTAAATCCAAGATGGCCGCCACTACTAAATGGTGGATTACATATTTTATCACTACTTCCTCAATATAAGTATCAAATGATGCTTCCTATGTAGTTCCATCGATAGATTCAATGGGATCATGGACAAGTTTCTAATTAAATCTGCTGTGAATGGTTTTAAATTGCTCGTTGAATTGCTCTGTGATAAAAAAGACATGCAAAGTTTCAGTTATTCACTAAGACGGTAACAAACTTCCTCTTTATGCTGAAGTTTTCTGGCTCAATGCCAGACTTCACTACCAGACTTTTAATTAGTAAAATAGGGTTCGTTATAAAAGCTAATATGGCCATCAACAAAATGGCCGGTTAACTTTTCTTTTCACAACCCTTTAATATGGGTATCTGTGCTATAACAAATTTAAAATATACTTAACAAAATTAAAAACTTAAAATAAAAAATGAACAAAAAATGTTTAAGTTAAACGGTTTTATTGAAAATAAAGATTAAAATGACATAGACAATGTAGTACTTAAAGCTAAAAAATAATTTGGTAGGTCTTAGCTACAAAAATAAAATCGTTGGGCGCATGAAATTTTAATCAATCGTTTAACTTTATAAAAAATTATAGGTAAGAATGTACTCATTAAACGGTTTTATTTAGCTGGACTTGTTTATTTGGGTCAAATCTAGCAATTGAAATTTGACCCCCTTCTTGTTTACGGATTGATCTGAAATTTGGTACGCGCCTTTAGTTCTCATGACAATATAATTTAATACATTCGGTTTCATTGTAAATCCAAGATTTAAATCCCATTTTTCTTTTCACAACCCCTTCAATATGGATATCAAATGAAAGGGCTTGAGCAACAAAATGCTGTAATATGCTTTGACAGATTTAAAAAGGAACAAAACTAAAAACTTGTAAATAAAAATTGAGTAAAATAATGGTTTAAATCTTGGATCATCTTTGATTCTAATTTCGACCCCATAATCGTTTTAAGCGACCTTGAAAACCTAGAAAATGATACCCATGAAGAAAAATTTGCAAATTTTCCTCGGCGCCATCTTGGATTCTAATTTCCACCCCATAATCGTTTTAGCGACCTCGAGAACCATAAAAATGACACCCATAACGAAAATATTGCAAATTTTCGTCGACGCCATCTTGGATTTTAATTTCGACCCCATAGTCGTTTTTAGCGACCTCGAAAACCGTGAAAATGACACCCATGACGTAAATTTTGTAAATTTTCGTCGACGCCATCTTGGATTCTAATTTCGACCCCATAATCGTTTTAAGCGACCTCGAGAACCATGGAAATGATACCCATGACGAAAAATTTGCAAATTTTCGTCGGCGCCATCTTGGCCGGCCCACAATAAATAAATGTCGGCTACACGTCGCGCCGCCGCAAGTTGGCGGCAAGGGCTCAGGATAATTTCAAGTATTTTCTTTCTATCAAATAAACAATATTTTATTTATTTGTTTACCTTTCATCCGTGCGCGGAAATTGATGAAATTGCAGTTCTTTATTAATGTAAGATGACGACTTGCAATCTTTCACAACACACGTCGTATGCACCATTTTAATAAAATTATTTTACATTAATTAAAACAAAAAGAAACTGTTCGGGAGCGCCCTTCCCCCGTCTCGCCCCTCACGCCCCGCACGATTGCCCTGTCTAGACGTCTTCGTCGGACGACTGTATGATTTATAGACTGTGCTATTACCATAACCGACCAGTCATCGTAATTTTGTGTTGTCAAACAGCTACTTCAAACATCAAAATATTATGGAATCTCTTTTTGAATAACTTTAACTGACGGATTTTTATGTCATGAAACAACTTGTTACATTTAACGTACGTTAAACATCGCACGTCATAGTAACTTTTTAACCGTCCGTATGTAACGTTAACCGACTGTTTGAAACAACCCGCACCTAGTGTAGCAATAATTAGTATTAGATGAGTAATTAAGTACCTATACCCTGTTCACAACAAGATTAGACATTTACTCAAACCTTTTTTGCAGTCCGTTCAACCGATTTTGACTTATATTGCGTTGGTAGCATGGCAAAGAGCAACTGCAGTAAACAGTTGTTATTGTAACCACTTTTTTGCCTCTAATGTCATCCTTAAGCCTACGGAATAGAAGTCAAAATCGGTTGAAGGGACTATAAAAAAGGTTTGTGTTTATGTCTAATCTTATTGTGAACAGGGTATAGACTACCTAGTGTGTTATGCCTCGAACATCAGCCTTAATCATCAGCATCTATCAATGGGGATGCTGATGCTGATGTTGAAAATGATGCTGAAGTTCAGCGGATGCTGATGCTGATGTTCGCAACTACCCTGGTTTGAGGCTTGACACGTAAGAACATCATAAAGTAGAATGATGAATGGGGAGATGGGGTGGAGGGTGGTAGTGTGGTCACCTGGTGCGCTTGGGCGGGGTGGGCGCCTGCTTGCCGCGGCGGTTGGTGGGGCGGCGCATCTGCACGGCGCCGCCGCCCTTCTTGAGCGACATCTGCGGGGTGCCGGCCGGGGCCGCCGCGCCGCCTTCCTGCAGCTGCTTCTCCACCTCTGCGCAAGGCATGCGATGAGTGTCATGGTACTGGGCAGTGATAAGAACGCGTGTTCGCAAGTGTTGGCTAGCTACCCTCGGTGATGGAGTTGTCCTGGAACATGTGCTCGAGCGCGTGGTGGATGTCGCGGAAGGTGGGCCGCTCGGCCGCGCTCCACTGCCAGCAGCCGCGCATGAGCTCGTACACGGCGGCCGGACAGCCCGGCGGACACTCCATGCGGTAGCCCTGCGACAACAACAGAGTGCACTGGTCTGTACGCAGCCTACTACTAAACTGCATAGTATTCCAAACAAACGCATCGATGACTAATCTCATTCAAACAATAGGCTCCTTCAAAATAACTGATTTAATTCTTTTGTTTCAAGCTAATAATGATTATTATTATTTATTTAGAGATCATTCAAATCAATAGGTATGTATTTGCTACGAAGTTGGGAAAGAATTCTGAATCCAAAAAAGAAAAAATAGTTTCTAGAATTTTTCTCTTGTCTGTTTATCCATATGTACGTTCAAATTTTGCACACATATTCCACGGTCTAGTCAGCCCATAGGCTAATTATCGCGCTAATTTACGCTATTTGCTTTGGCGATCCGCAATGTTGCATTATGTTCGTATTATTCTATAGACGAACACAGGTTTGTTAAAGGACTGTATGATGGAATATTTTAGGTAGCTGCAGATTTATCTTTTAAAACAGTTATCATCACTCAAAAGTTTGGTGCTTGTCGAGTGGAACTGGTTGTGCTTGTCCTTTGATTTTTAAAATAGATTTAGACCTAGATTTCCAAAAGTAATAAAATAGAAGTGACATGCTTTTAATGTAACATTGATTTGGTTAGTTTTTTTTTTCATATTTGTGCAGCAAGTAATATCTACACTTAACAGTCCAAGATCCCAGAGCCGCCAGGCGCCAGATGTTACTTATTTTTAACCAACTTCAAAAAAAAAGGAGGTTACCAGTTCGACCCGTATGTTTGTATGTATGTATGTATGTTTGTCCGCGATTATCTCCCGTTTGGCTGAACCGAATTTGATGCGGTTTCAGAAAAGTGTTTGTTACATTCTGGAGAAAGTTTTAGTATACAATAAACAGAAATTTATTCAGCGCTTTCTGAAAGAAACTACAAAAACCGAGAAGACGTTTTCGTTCTTTCTTTGGACGACTTTCAATCTCTGTTTTAACTGTGTTCCTTAATGGATTTGGGTGATAAGGAGTCACTAAAAAGTGCCTAAAAAAAAAAGTAACAAATGATAAATAACTTTAGCACAGAACACACATGACTAGTTTCGGAAGTCGGTGGCAATACAAAACAGCAAACAGAACAAAGCCACCGACTTCCACGACAAAAGTTTTATAATAAGCGTATTTGGAAAACTAATATTTGTTACCAGCATTTCCAATTACAAAATATAATTAAATGTGTACAGGATAAATTATAAAAGGATTAAAGAGTCATGGCGAGATCTATACATTCATTAGTTTGAAAAAAATAATAATTTAGATGGTTCAAAATATTTTCCAGTGTGGAGAACACATTACCAGGAGTGGACCATATTTTTTTAAACCTCTGAATAATAAAAATATTCCGAAATGAAAATAACACTTTTTAGTACCATCTCGTTGTTCATTTTGTGTTGTTTACAATGGCGGAGTTGAAAAAGTACATTGATTAATTATTTTATGACATATATCATTATTTGTGACATTATTTCCCATAAAACGATGCAATTTCAGGGTAATAACTGCGAAAAGGCGTCTGTCAGTGTCACTGTTACTGTCAGTCGTCGTTTCGTTCAGAAATAATGAACTTTTCGTTAAACTATTCACTTTATCATTTACTAGCGACCCGGCTTCGCATGGGCCTATATCCTTCCTCGATAATTTTCAATTTTCAATTCGAACCAGTAGATCCTGAGATTAGCGCGTTCAACCAAACAAACAAACAAACAAACTCTTCAGCTTTATAATATTAGTATAGATTATTGCGGGGTTTTAAAAATATTGTAAATGCCTGAAGATACTATTTAAGTATCCAAGAACATAAGAATTACAATTTCAACTTCTCTAATTTTCTTTTTTCAAATTCTGCCATTATGTTTTTCATGTATGAGTAGGTATATATTTTTTTAATTTTCGTCATCGTTATTGTTGATACTTGATAACTACAACGTTTGTATTGAATACCTAAGTCATCGTCATCATCATCAGCATCATTCGTTTCCACCTCTGTAAAAACAAATAACAATCAAATGTCTACTTTATAAATAAACGCACGGGTGCAATGTAGATCAAACTATACGTATAAACCTTCCTCTTGAATCACTCTATCTATTGCTAACTGTATTAAAATCCGTTGCGTAGTTTAAAAGACGGCCACCATTTAGCTCAAGCTTATTGACTTAAGTCGCACTTCGGTCCACGGGAGGAAAGCCGCAGGCACAGCTAGTTCACTAATCTATGTATATAATAAAAATGAATCGTTGTTCGTTAGTCTCGCTAAAACTCGAGAACGGGTGGACCGATTTAGCTGATTTTGGTATTGAAATATTCTCGTGGAAGTCCGGGGAAGGTTTGATCGGTGAGAAAATAGAAAAATCAATTGACAGGACAACGTCTGTCGGGTCAGCTAGTATTTAAATAACAATACAATATATAATGTGTAAACAATAGAGAGCTGATATTCGGCATACCTACATCAATTGTCCTGAGTTGTGAATTCCTACGTAGGAACCAGGCACAGCATCCAAATATAAAGAGAACGTTATACGGTGCGACAACGCGCTGATGCCGATGCTGACGCTTTTGGTTCAAGTTTTGCGGTCACTTTTAAAACGTCACAAAATGGTCTTAAATCGCGTGGACGCAATTTGTATGGTGTGCACATCCCGTCGTACAATTACTTACTACTGGGGACACTTCCGACCGGCATTGGTCGGATTGGGAACGCGGATGACGGACGCAGTGCGCTGACGCTCTTACAAATACTGTTTGAAAAGAACATTCCGAAGTCATGTGCGCAATCAGTGAACTGTCCAAGTTCGCAAAAAACCGTTTATTTGTAAATACGTCTTACTTACTACTTTGTTGACAAGTTTATGCTTTACCTAATACCTACTACACAACAAATCATCACTCCAATAAACATTTTTAATATTCATTTTTATATTTTTTTTAGGATGTCCGAATGAAAAAGGGATCATTCATGTCATTGTGTCTGTCTGTCACAGTCAATATGCTCCGAAACTACTGAACCGAATAAAAAAAAAAACGAACAGCGTAAATAAATGAATGTTGAACTTGGGGAAATTTTAGAGGTGCAAATTAGGATATTTTATAAAATAGTTTTGCAAACTGTACCTTATTGCATATCAAATGAAAGGACTTGTTGTAAGACTCTTAAAATGATATTACAGCCCTAAGTTTGTAAAACAGGGGATGAGAGTTTGTGTGACACTCTGTATTTTCGTTGTACATAGCTATTTTGTTACAAATAAAAATAATAAGTGTGTCTTTAGTGACAGCTAACACTAAGAAAGTATTTATGGAAATTAGATTCCATGAAAAATCTTATTTATAGTATTTTTTTTTTTGTAACTTCTCTCATACGGGGACCTATGGGGTATCGAGTTTTTAAAGGAAGTACGAAATCTACGCAAATGACGTCGGGGGCAAAGTGCTACTACGAGTATTAAGAAATAATGGCCATCGAGTTTGTTGCACGTTACTCTCCGTAATAACCCACTATTCAAATAAAACAACAGTGTTTGCGAACGGCCAGCCATGGCCGGCTGCCGTACTCTTTTCATTTTTAATATTGTTCTTTGCAGGCAGGTACAGTAGAAGAGTAATGGGAAAGGGTTTTAGAAAATTCATCCCCTCAAGTGAGTAAGATTGCATATCCGTCAATACTGTCAAGTTGGTCAATCGAGACCTATTAATATAAGGTGTAAAAGTACGAGACGTGCATTTATTGAAAATAGTCTCTACGGAGGCTAACATCAATCGTTACTTAAGGGATTATACACGGGGGTGTGGGAATTCTATTCGAGTTTTTATCTTGATAAGATTTATTATTTATTTGTGTTTAGTTTTTTACCAAATACCTACTAATTATTCTGCCTGTGATATCAACTGTTTCACACAAAACACCTACAAGATCATATGTATGGAACTGTTGATTTATTAAAATAATAAACTGCCAAGCTGTTTCTGTACAACCCAGTTAATAGGTAACACGATACCCCTGGGTGCTTTCTTAGTGAGACTTGCTGAAAACCTGTGTTGCTAGTTAGTTTACACTGGAATATGACAAATACGTGCTACATTATAAGCATTGCATGTTTAACATAAACCAATAAGATATTGCGTGTTTACGAGGCATGTCCTACTACTGTCGGCTTTGGTGGCACCAGGCATTTGGTGACTTGTTCGGAAGTGGTCAATAGACGACTACACGCCGTACCTGCGGCTCACCGCGCGCCGCTGCGAACCAAAGCCTTCTCTTGATTAGTGCTATCGTATTTTCAGTTAAACTTTACTAGGTGCCTCTTTAAATGTTTCATAATTTAAACATTGCCAAGCAGTTGTCAAAAAGCACTTCAGTGCGACCGGATGAACATCTAATATATAAAATTCTCGTGTCACAGTTTTCGTTCCCGTACTGCTCCGAAACGGCTTGACCTATTCTGATGAATTTTTTTTTGCATATTGGGTAGGTCTGAGAATAGGCCAACATCTATTTTTCATCCCCTTTTTTCACCCCTTTTTCATCCCCCATTAGGTCGATCGGGACAGGACAACGTCTGTCGGGTCAGCTAGTAATATTATAGTACACACAATAGTAACAATCAGAAAGCGTTGAGGTGTAGCTCAGACACCGCAGAACATGTACTACTCACCCGGAGCATTGTTTCATCACTGAACACTTGCTACTGAAATGTAACTGCCACCAAGAACACGCCGAGTGCGCTACTCTTACATATCTATCCACTACTAGTCAACGGCATTCAATCGTACAAGGGGGTGCGTGAACACGCCGCATTGTGTAACGTGAGCGATGGGGGGGGGGGGGGCGGGGGGGGGGGGGCGTCGGTCGCAGGTGCGCGTGCGCATTACTGAGGCGTTAGTGTACTCACATAAACAATTAGCTTACAAATATACAAAAACAAATACGTCTCTCTTGTCACCCGATGGCATATACAGGGGGATGCAATTATACTAACATTTCAAAATAAAACATTTGGTTTAAAAAGCTGAACGGTTGCTTTATGCTAACTGATGATATACTAGCAGCTAATCATAGGACGTCCATTAATCAACTGCGGAGCCCCCTTGCAGACTCGATCCATTTACACTATAGGTAATAACAATGAAAGCGTAGTTTATTTTACACTTCTTTCCTCTTATCTGTAAGGAAATCTCCAGGAGATTCGCGTCGATTGTTTAACTATTGTGTTTGCTAATTAGACAGTTGGGCTCATATCTTTTATGATAGACTGAACGACATTTCAGCGCGGAAATAAGCATCCGTTTACATTAATATGTGCAGTTTACACACAGTAATTGATTATGGACGCGGGTGTTTAGTAAACAGGGCGGAGGAAAGAGCCCGCCGCCGTGTCGGCCAGCGATAACCTTTAATTAGAGTGTTTTCCTAAGTTAGTAGTAAGGCTCCGGCCGCCCCCGGGCCGGCGCGGGCGCACCCTGTGTGCGCGCGCGCCGCCCGCGCCGGGTATAAACGCGGCGCGCGCCACTTCCTCGGCACAGTCGCAGCCGCACCGCACTCTAACATGATCGCACTCAAGAACACCGTCGTGTATTTCCTGCTCGTCTCTGTCGCGGTTCTCGGTAAGATAACACAGCTAATAATCCCTGATATAACTAAAGTTTCGTTTCCTAACTATATAGTGTGTCACTCTATATAATCCGGGCAGATCGTCTGCTTGTTTTATAAATTAAAGCACATTGTCGTAACATAAGTCAGCGGCGCTGTCAGTTTTTTAATTTAAAAGTGAATGTTATTTGTTTACAGGCAAACACAAAAAGATGAAGCCCAAGAAGTTCGTGTCGCCCACCACGAAGGGCATCCAGTGCTACAACTGCCTGTCGTTCGACCACCCCGGCTGCTGGGACCCCGACCACCCCGACTACGCCAACATCACGGTGAGTGCCGTCCCTGTCCGCGCGGCCCCCCTCAGCTCGACTCTCAATTGATCGTTTGCGCAGGTCCCCAACATCGACTGCTACATTCCTGGCATGGCGTTCCTGTGCATCGTCATTACCTCCGAGTCGGCCAAGCTAGGTGAGTGTCGTGTCGTGTCGAGTCTGTGCGTGTGTCCCGCGTGTCAGGTGTGTAAGTCGTGCGTGTGTTGCAGTCGAGACGGGGCAGGAGATCGGGCCGGTGCGCGCGCGCACGTGCGTGCCCGCCAAGGACTTCTCCAAGAAGACGGTGTCATACTCCATGTGCAGCAAGCTCAGCAAGGAGCTGTCGGCGTCCGAGATCTTCTCGCGCATCGCCGTGAGCCGGCCGCAGTGCACGCTGTGCAAGAAGCACCTGTGCACGGACGCCACGCACTGCTAGCTCGTGCGGGGCGCCCGGGGGCGGCCCGGGGCGACCGGGGGCGAGCCGGGGGCACTCGCCCCCTCTTCGTTACAATGGAAGCGTGTTACGCAACATGTTTATTAAACTACCGAAGTAGTTTCCATTCTATGAAATGCAAAAACGTATAGTACTTTGTTGTTTTCAAAATAACACACTTTTGTTATACCAATAGCAGTTGTTAGGGCAAGGGGCGCGATTTGGTTTGTTTTTTTTTATATTTCAATTATTATTTTAATAAACTATTGATTATTTACGTATTCTTTTATTTGTTTGCGTTTACATATGAAAAATGTGTAACACCGGTTGGTATTCTGTATCATTGAAGATTTAAAAAGAACAATGTGATGATCATTTTGTTTATAATTTCCAATACTATTGGTAAATATTTATTTTTGTACGATCGTAAACAAGAGAAAGTTTTTGTTAGCATTGAATAAATGGTTGCATCGATAGGTGTGGTGAGTGTGATGAGTAGCGCGGAGGGGGTGGGGTGGTGGTGGGAGGGAACAGGTACCTTCTCGAGCATGTGGTAGACGTCGGCCAGGTCGACGCCGGGGTAGGGCGACATGCCGTAGGTGGCGATCTCCCACAGCAGGATGCCGAAGGCCCACACGTCGGACTTGGTGCTGAAGGTGTTGTAGGCCAGCCCCTCGGGCGCCGTCCACTTGATGGGGAACTTGGCGCCCGCGTGCGCCGTGTACGTGTCGTCGCGCATGAGGCGCGCCAGCCCGAAGTCCGCCACCTTCACCAGGTGGTTCTCGCCCACCAGGCAGTTGCGCGCCGCCAGGTCCCTGCAACACCACACGCGTCACTACACGCCACACACACTACACACGCCACACACGCCACACACAGGGGACTGTCACCCACCACTACGGACTTTTTAAATACAAAAACAGTTATTAAGTGCTCTGGTAATATTCGATCAGATCTTTGTTTTCGATTTTAAGTGTATCCTTACGACACAATACAATAGTGTTTCCATTGTACGTGTAAACCCTCTTAATGAATGTTATAAGTTAACAATACGTAACCTCACGGCTGCGCCCGAGTGCATTATATGACTACACACACCCTCCCTTTACCTTTACCGTACGCAGGCCGTTTGATGAACGTAAATAAGATTTTGTCGCGTTGGATATCATAAATATCGGTTTAAAGATATTTATTCTCATTTAGAACACAAATAGTTCACTTACAAATATGAGAATATACATAGATCATGCAGTAATTATACTATTTACATAATGACTCCGTGAGTCGATTAATTGTGAAAAAAGAGCGATAACAAATATATATATATATAGGGTTCTAGAGACATTAAGTGTACATGTTTTGTTACAAAAATTTAGATACATAAGCTTTTAACATTGTTTTAAAGATATTTGTACTTTTACATTAACCATATCATCTGGCAGTTTATTATATAACATCGCTCCTTCATTTAAGATGTTTTTCTTCCCGTAATTGGTTCTGGGTGGCCTGAGTTCTAGCTTGTTACGAATATGACTTGGTTTTTATTCAAAATGATAACTAAACACTAGTGCAACAGGCATACGCTAACAACAGCGACCGAGCCAGGGCAGGCGAGTGCAGTGCACTACTACTGCCTAGTGCACGCTCGCGTGCGTGTGGATTGAGAAACCATGTAAAATAAATAAAGAAAGAAAAAGAATTTATTCCCCCCCAGGACAAAAACACACAAAAATAACATTGCATGTCTGATATTGAAACGCAGGAACTACCTCCATGTTGTAGTACATTAGCGAAAAAAGCCTTAAAACTTCCAGATTGTCGATAGCGTTGTATACTTGCTACCTGTCAGGCGCTACCTCCGCCGCATCGTGTTATCGTGTACTTATTTCGCACATAACTCTGTTAGTTATGTCACACGCCACACTCCGAGACGTCACTTAATAATAATGAATCATTAACTTTAATCGACCAACATAAATTGGAACGCTGTCAGTAAAAAATATAACAGATTGAGAAGCCAAGTTATGTTGGTCAATTAAAGTTAATTTTCATTACTATTAAGTGACGTCTCAGTATGGCAGTAAGTAACATTCAGCAAAAATAATAGCTGGGAAACGACTTTTATTGTTAGTGTCAAAATTAAGTATTTATTCCGTACAAAGTTTGGGGGTGAGTACTTCACGGCGATACTCTGTCTACGTAAGTAGTAGATACAGTCAAATAAAACCACAGACACCATTTCAACATTCATTTAACAAAACATTGGATGAGGTTAAGTTACAAGGTACGAAATCTCCAAAACAAAATTTGTATATACAATATTCAAGAGATCAAATAACCTTATTATGAATCAATACATTCAGCAGTATTTTTAAAATAACACTCCACCAAATGGTTTGTTTATTACGTTTTTGTTATAAATGATCACAACGCGGCGCCCAGCATGCGCTCCAGCCTCGCTCACCGCTTGAGCGGCGCTGCCTACAGAAGTGCACGGCAGATGGCACAGGAGGCTCTCTAAAAGCAAAACATGCTCAAAAATAACCCAGCGTCGATTAAAAGTCAAATACTAACATCTCAGGAGGCTCTCGTTGAGCAGCTGGATCAAGAATTTGATACAGAAAGCGGTACTCCTGGACACGGCGCGTATTGTTAGGAGATTCCTCTCTCAGGATTTTTAACCGACTTCAAAAAGGAGGAGGTTATCAATTCGAATGTTTATATTTTTTTTATGTATGTTCGGGCATAAATAGACGGATTTGCAAAATTCTTTTTTTGTTCGAAAGGGATTTATTCCGAAATGGTCCCATATAAATTTTACCAAAATTGATCCAGCCTTTTTTGAGAAAATCAACAAAATCCCAAAAAAAATACTTAGACGACGTTTTAGTGTCTTCAATCTTTGGACGATTTACAATCTCGTTTAAGTGTGTCGCCGTTTCTTAATGGATTTGAATGTTAAGACAATACTAAAAAGCGAAAAATAAAAAGTATTTACAAAAAAAAGAAAACCGCCTTCAAAAACTAAAAAGTGATAAATAACTTTCACACAGAACACACATTATTTTCGGAAATCGGTGGCAGTGACTTTGTGTTTGTTGTTTTGTATTCCCACCGACTTCCGAAAGTAAAGTAATGTGTGTTCTGTGCGAAAGTTATTTATCACTTTTTAGTTTTTGAAGGCGGTTTTCTTTTTTTTTTGAAAAAACTTTTTTAATAGTTTTTATTTTTATATAAATATGACATGACAATAAATCATCATCATCATCTGCCTAACCTTTTCCCAACTACATTGGGGTCGGCTTCCAGTCTAACCGGATGCAGCTGAATACCAGTGTTTTACATGGAGCGACTGCCTATCGGATCTCCACAACCCAGTTACTGGGTAACACGATACCCCTTGGTAAGACTGGTTGTCAGACTTTCTGGCTTCTGACTACCAATAACGACTGCCAAAGATCTACAAATGACAGCCGGGACCAACGGCTTTACGTGCTTTCCGAGAGAGGTAACTTGGTATGAAAGGGATGGTAACCCATCCACAGACCTACCGCGGCTAGCGTAGCTTAATCTTTGACCGATCGATCTGTACGGTTTTAACTTAGCCATGAGCTCCTGCATGACAATTAATAAATGAGAATAATAATAATAATACTTCCTTAATTTATTTACGCAATTTAATCAGTTTTTGCACATTTCCTATTCATTTTGCTACAATTTAATATTACATCCATAACAAACAGTTAAAACATATAAATAAATAAATGAATATAACAACCTTTCCTAAAATGATTTATGATTAGAAAACAATGATGACATGGTTTTAAGATCAGCTTGCCTCGCCGCCGCCGGAACCCAGCCCCATACTTCCTACCACCGGCAGCTTGGACCCTGTTCCCGATACCGGTGGGCTACTATTTTTTATATTTTTAAATGTTTTTATTTTTTTACCAATATTTAAAAATATTATATGTATGTTACCGGCAATCTGTATAATCCAGTATTCTATACATTACCTACGCAATGTATAGAATGCCTAAAACGGGTAGGTAATATATGAAATATTATTATTTTATACATTGCTTTAGGTATGCTATACAATACCGAATGCGCAGCCGGTAATGTGTGTAAAAGACGAGAGCAGGGAAGGAGGCTGTCAAGTAGATTTGATTGACTTCTGTCATTGTATAATTTAGCACCATTATTTCAATTTTGTGAATGTGAATACCATGGAACCATTAATAAGTAAATTATATGTAGATATGTGTTTGACATAAATTAATAAGGCGGTTGAGAGCATTGCCATGCTCACTCAAATATCTTGCTAATGGTGGCCCATACAATGGATCTTTCGGCTCCCTTCAAAAGGGTTAACCTGAATTTTGTTTGTAGGGTATTACGTCTACCAAATAAAAGTGTAAAAGTGAATTGTAAGTAATATAATATTATTAAATGTGTGGAATGTCTGTAAAAGTCTGTAGATCTATTATCGAAACGATTGCGCCCTATTTAGCTCTTATATTTAACACCAGTGTAGACCAAGGAGTCTTTCCGGATCTGATGAAACACAGTAAAATAGTACCGTTGTTCAAATCCGGTAATAGTAAAGACCCCAACAATTATAGGCCTGTGTCGATTCTGCCAGTTCTCAGCAAGGTGTTTGAAAAGTTAATGCTCAATCAAATGTTGCGTCACTTTAATACAAATTCCATCTTTCATGAACAACAGTATGGTTTTACCAAAGGGCGTTGTACAACTGACGCCGGTGTCACCCTGATAAAGAACATTTTTAGCGCCTGGGAGGAATCACAAGATGCCATTGGAATCTTTTGCGACCTCTCAAAGGCGTTCGATTGCGTTGACCATGAGACACTTTTGCTGAAACTGGAGCACTACGGGGTTAGTAAAACATCTCTTGATTTACTATGGTCATACCTGAGGGATAGACGGGTAAAAGTACAGGTTAACGGCGTGAACTCATTGGGGTCTGAAACGACTATGGGCGTTCCTCAAGGTTCAATATTGGGTCCATTTCTATTCTTAGTTTATATAAATGATTTACCCCAACTGTTTCAAAATCAACCAAAAATGGTGTTATTTGCCGATGACACATCATTGATTTTTAAAATAGACAGACGGTCACAAAATCTAGACGACGTAAATGACGCTATTCTTCAGGTTCAAAATTGGTTTACGGTAAACAATATGGTACTTAATGAAAAAAAAACCAAATGTATTCGATTCATTTTACCAAATGTTAGGAATAGCAAATGTGACATCATACTTAATGGAGAGAAACTGGAATTTACTAGTCAAACGGTTTTCCTAGGAATCACGCTAGACGAGAAATTACAATGGGGACCTCATATAACATCTATTGCGGGGCGACTAAGCTCCGCGGCTTATGCTGTTAGAAAGATAAGACAGTTAACAGATGTAGAAACTGCGCGTTTGGTCTATTTTGGCTACTTTCACAGCATTATGTCGTATGGTATTTTACTGTGGGGTCGGGCTGCTGACATTGAATCCGTTTTTATTTTACAAAAAAGAGCTGTCAGAGCCATTTATAATCTACGTCGCCGCGAATCTCTTAGGGAACTATTTAAAAATATTAATATAATGACAGTGCCTTGCCAATTTATTTATGAAAATATTATGTATGTAAGAAAAAACTTACATATGTTTAATAAAGTAAGTGATAGACATGACTTTAATACTAGAAACAAGGACAAAATAGCTCAACCATATTTTAGATTGTCTAAAGTCCATACATCTTTTATGGGGTACTGTGTTAAGTGCTACAACAAAATTCCTAGTGATATATTACAGCTAAGTGAAACAAAATTTAAATCATATATTAAAAGTACACTCTGTAAAAAAGCTTATTATAATTTAGAGGACTATATTCAAGATAAGAATGCTTGGAAACATGCTGGTCTAGCTCCATAGGACGATCGACAGTCTAGACAAAATCGAACCGATTGCTAATTTAAAATACCTAATTTCATACTTAGTATAAATATGTACATATATATATTTGACTCTTTTTTATACACTGCTCAGGCTCACATACTGATTCATTGTTTGTTAAAATATAGGAGTGGTCGTCTACTGTTTCAACATTTGTATTAATATGTGAACACTGTGTATCTATGTACATATAACTTAGTCTGTCATTCCTTAATCTGTGATACTTTGTACACACTTTCAAATACCTAGTGTTTTTATGCAAGGTACATCGTATTCACGTATAATTATATAATTCCTGTAAATGCAAATATTGTTAACATCGTTTTTAAAAGAGTAAGTATGGAGTTTCTTGCCCATTCTTCTCCATACAAAACTACCTTTTGGAATGGGCACCTAGAATCAATTATTTTTTTTTTCTCATTTGACGTTCAAAAGTGCCTTATAATGGTCTAATTGAAATAAATGATTTGACTTTGACTTTAAATTTTAAATTATTTTTACATATAATACGCTTGTCAAGAGGCGGACTGTCATCTCCTTGAATTTAGAATATAAGAAGATAAAAGAAACTTAAACAGTACGAAATATTAACAAGTAGCCATTGACATATACTTAGTCTGGCCATAAATACTGTTACAATTAAAAATAAGAAAGATATCACATTAGAATTTGGAATCTGTCATTTTTATACGATTGTTCATTGAGTTTCCTAATTTTGGCGTCAATACATTGTACAATATTTTGCGATATTAAAATGGAGTGGGGTGAGCAAGAGAACCGAATCGCTGTGATTGCATTACACAAAGTTGATATGGAGCCAAATGCAATTTTTAAAACTCTCCATACGCTTGGTATTAGTCAAATGTTTGTGTACCGGGTTATTAATAGGTACAATGAGACCTCCTCTGTTTGTGACAGAAAAAGATCTGGCCGTCCACGTAGTGTTCGTACGAAAAAGGTGGTCAAAGCAGTAAGGGACAGAATTCGAAGAAATCCTGTCCGAAAGCAAAAGATTTTATCTCGGGAGATGAAGATAGCACCCAGAACCATGTCGCGTATTTTAAAAGATGACTTAGGACTTGCAGCCTATAAGAGACGCACTGGTCATTTATTAAGTGATAATTTAAAAAAGAATAGGGTTGTAAAATCGAAACAACTACTGAAGCGTACGCAAAGGGAGGTCACAGAAAAATGTTGTTTACGGATGAGAAAATCTTTACAATTGAGCAACATTTTAACAAACAAAATGACCGTAGTTATGCTCGAAGCTCTAAGGAAGCTTCCCAATTAGTCGACAGAGTGCAACGTGGGCATTATCCGACTTCAGTGATGGTTTGGTGGGGTGTTAGCCATGAAGGAGTGACTGTGCCATATTTTTGTGAAAAAGGTATCAAAACATCGGCACAAGTGTATCAAGATACCATTCTTGAGAAGGTAGTTAAGACCCTATAATAAACAACACCATGTTCAATAACCAAGTATGGTCCTTCCAACAAGACTCGGCGTCGGGTCATAAAGCTCGGTCCACGCAGACTTGGTTGGAAGTGAACGTTTCGGACTTCATCAGAGCTGAAGACTGGCCGTCGTCTAGTCCCGATCTTAATCCGCTGGATTATGATTTATGGTCAGTTTTAGAGAGTACGGCTTGCTCTAAACGCCATGATAATTTGGAGTCCCTAAAACAATCCATACGATTGGCAGTGAAGAATTTTCCCATGGAAAGACTGCGTGCTTCTATTGATAACTGGCCTCAACGTTTAAAGGACTGCATATTGCAGCCAATGGAGACCACTTTGAATAAGCTTTTTATATTTTAAATTGTTTTATATTTATGTATTAAACTAACACACTGTAAAAGTAATAAATATTACATGCAATAAAATAAAAATAAAATTTTCTTCTTGACAATATTTATGGCAAGACTAGGTAGACTAGCACTTTCCCCGCGACTTCGTCCGCGTGAATTTGCATTATAGCCTATGTTACTCAGCGATAATGTAGCTTTCGATTGGTGAAAGAACTTTTGATATCGGTCCAGTAGTCTTTGAGTTTATTCGTTACATACAAAATACAAATCTTTCCTCTTTATAATATTAGTATAGAAGTATAGTTTATTATTATTATTATTTTCGTATGTATTATTTTTTCTCAGCACTTATTATTATTATTCCCATTTATTCATTTCTTACATATATTGTATTACATTTTTAAATATTAGTAAAAAAAATAATAATACAACCATAGCCATATTTTTCTGCAAATAAATCTTTAACTTTGAATGAAAATATTTAAAAATATAAATAATAGTAGCCCACCGGTGTCGGGAACAGAGTCCAAGCTACCGGTGGTCAGGGCTCCTGAGAGAGTAATCTCCTAACAATACGCGCCGTGTCCAGGAGTACCGCTTTCTGTATCAAGCCCTTGATCCAGCTGCTCAACGAGAGCCTCCTGAGATGTTGGTCGAGGCTCTTGGAAATGAGTCCATTGGCCGTAACGACTATCGGCACAATGACTGCTGTATTCACATTCCACATGTCGACAACCTCGAGAGCCAAGTCCATACTTCATTTGTTTATCCTTCTTGGTTTTCACGAGGTTCTCGTCATGCGGAACCGCTACCTATATCAACAATCATTGCGCGTCGCTCTAATCGATCTATCACCACCACAGATATAGATGGACCTAGATAACGCAAGTATCACGATCTGTATGAAAACCAAGCGTGCCATTTTTTGGACGTCACAAAGTAATACGCATGTTTTGTTTTTCCTAAATTTGGCATTAGCAGGTATTACTGAGGGAACACAGGGGGGGGGGGGGAGATTAAAAATAATTGTTTTTTTCGAATTAATTAGAAAGAAAAGAAAGAAAGAAAATTTGTTTATTACGCATAATAAACAATGGTGGTGTTAATTACGCATAATATTAAACACAAAATGACTTACCGATGGAAGGAAACGTTTACTTTATTTTACTTACGATTTATTATCGTAAGTTAGGCACGAAAATAGGCACGCGAAGTAGTTGCTCTTGCGTTATCTAGGTCTATCTATATCTGTGATCACCACTATGTCAGGCTTATTATTATTTATTATTATTATATTATGATTAGTAAAGAAGTATAGAATTACCTCTCTTTTAAAATTGTCTGATAATAGTTTTATGTATAATCGGAATTAAGATGCCGTTATTATGATAATATTTAAAAGGGTGTGGAGCCTGGAGATCTGTCATACAGGGCCCGAACGTAGTATAGACTCCAGCTATCACAAAGGTTCTAGAACAAGACAAAATTGTTTAAAAACATAATTGTAGCAGTGTACCTTTATGAGAGAAATAAACTATATTATTACAGACATGACAGACGCAACAACGAACGTAATTCCATAGAGTAGGATTTGTAGCTTGGCGCAAAGACGTCTTTTGCTTTTTTTACGTGGCTGTCAAAAGGTGCAGGCTCAAAGGTAAGCGAGCGAAGTGAGCGTGCCGCGGTAACGGCTGCCAAGCGCCAGTACCCCCTCCCTCTATTGTGGTGAATCATTTGGGTTAGGTTAAACTGAGACCAGCAAAAGAAAATAGTAAATAATCATAGTTTTAAATGAGAACCAATACACTGCAAAAAAATTGTAATAAATATTTTAATACTTGGAATCATCGAGTATGTCAGCAATAGAGCGGTAATACGGGCCATCCAACTCCGTAACTTTGTTTCCGATCTGTTTTTACAGTATTCAATATCAACACTCACGTAAACTAAAATAGTTCAGCACCAAAAACTGACCTGTGTATGGCTCCGTATAATACCGAAATATAATTATTCAGATCACGAAAGAATCATGGCAATGTCTACATGCCTTAAATGAAGAAAAAATTGAGCTTGTTGACAATGTAAAATTTTTAGGTATCAATATTGACCATCTGCTAAACTGGAAACCAGAATTGAAAGAAATTGATGCATCGGTATCAAAGTCAAAGCATTTATTTCAATTAAACCATTTACAGGCACTTTTGAATTGTCAAGGAGTCGATCAGTTAGTCAGATAGTTGAAGCTAGTTGCTCGTTCCAAAACGTAGGTAGGTCTCTATGGAGAAGAACGAGCAAGAAACTCCACGGACACTCTTTTAAATCAAGTTTTTACAAAGTTTGGTTACATTCTTGTTGCTTCTATATGTGAAAACGATGAAAGTAATCTAACAATACAAAACACAAAAAAGAAGCAAGATAAAGTGGCATCTAATCCATGGCAGATAAGAGCTGACCAATCTCCACTGACAGCGCCCGTTCACGAACATGACGCGTGAATCAGCACCATTTAGCTCAACCATTTTGAAGGGAGCCGAATGATCCAACACACGCGCCACCATCAGCGAGACATTTGAGCGAGCATGACAATACTCCCAACCGCCATGTTAATTTTTGTCAAACATAAAGGTATTAATATACATGGCTCCATGGTATTCACATTTACAAAATTGAAATAATGCTGCTAAATTATACAAAATTAAGGTTTCCAATGTATATTATTTTATCATATGAAGTGTGATAAGTTAATAATTTAAAAATATCTATATATAATAATAACGATACTCGTTACTCATGTCAATAGAAAAAGGGATAGGAAACATCCTTTTCTTCCAATTTGGAAATTCCCTAAACTGGCTGTGGAGCAGGACCAGCATTCAGCCAAGCATCTTTATCATTGATATAATCTTCTAACTTATAATATGCTTGTCTACATAGTGTGCGTTTAATACATGTTTTAAATTGTTTTTCATTCAATTGTAGAATATCAAGTGGTATTTTATTATAGCATTTTACACAGTACCCCATAAAAGAAGTATGTACTTTTGACAATCTGAAGCTTGGCTGATCTAATTTGTTCCTATTTCTAGTATAAACATTATGTCTGTCACCTATTTTATTAAAAAGATGAAGATTTTTTCGAACATGCATAATGTTTTCATATATATATTGAGAAGGTACCGTCATGATGTTAATCTGTTTAAACAATTCTCTTAGAGATTCGCGTTTGCGGAGATTATAGATTGCTCTGACAGCCCGCTTTTGCAGTATAAAAATAGAATCCATATCTGCAGCCCGTCCCCATAGCAAAATACCGTAAGACATTATACTATGAAAATAGCTGAAATATACTAGCCTAGCGGTATCCACGTCTGTCAAATGCCGGATCTTTCTGACAGCGTAAGCGGCCGAACTTAACCGCCCTGCAAGAGATGTTAAGTGAGGACCCCACTGTAGCTTGGAATCAAGCGTAATCCCTAGGAAAACAGTCCTTTCGACGAATTCAAGTATGTCCTTATTCAATACAACGTTACATTCATTACTCTTAACATTCGGCAAAGCGAATCTTATGCATTTAGTTTTCTTCTCATTTAATACTAAATTATTTACAGTAAACTAATTATGAATCTTAAGCATGGCGTCATTTACGTCGTCAAGGTGCTGTGCCCGTCTATTTACTCTAAAAATCAATGAAGTATCATCAGCAAATAACACCATTTGTGGTTGATTTTTCAGTAAATGAGGTAAATCGTTTATATAAACTAAAAAGAGGAACGGACCCAATATGGAGCCCTGCGGTACCCCCATTTTTACTTTTAAGCCTGATGAATTAACACCATTTATTTGAACTTGCTGCAGTCTATCACTTAAATATGATTTTACTAAGCTAAGCGCTTGTTTACCCAGTCCGTAATGCTCAAGCTTTAAGAGCAGTGTTTCGTGATTTACACAATCAAATGCTTTGGAGAGGTCGCAAAAAATGCCCATAGCATCTTGCGAATCCTCCCATGCTTTAAAGATATGCTTAATTAAGGTGACACCGGCGTCAGTAGTACAACGCCCTCTGGTGAAACCATACTGTTGGTCATGTAAGATGTTGTTACAATTAAAATGACTGAGCATTTGGTTAAGCATTACTTTTTCAAACACTTTGCTGAAAACCGGCAAAACTGAAACGGGTCTATAATTATTCGTGTCCTTGCAATCGCCGGATTTAAAAAGTGGTATAATCTTGCTGTACTTCATTAAATCCGGGAAAACCCCTTGGTCTACACACATATTAAAAATGAAAGCTAAATAGGGTGCCACTGTCTCAATAACCGATTTACAAACATTAGTAGACATCCCCCATAAATCTTCAGTAGCCTTGATCTTGAGTTGTTTAAAAGTCTTTATAACGATTGCAGGGTTTATATGTTTAAATTTAAATTCCGTGGGGCAGGCTGGAACATTCGAACTTAATAAATTAAAAGCAAGTGACGGCGAGGAATCTAAAGTTTCAGTAGTTTTAATAGGAACATTGGTAAAGAATGTTGCAAATTCCTGCGCAACTTCTATATTAGTACTTATGAGACCACTGGAAGTCTCCAGAGTGTAGTCAGTATTATGTCTTTTGTTCCTATTTGTTTCATTATTAATAACTTTCCAAACAGTCTTAATTTTATCATCAGCCGATTTTACTTTGTTGCTAATGTATAACGCTTTAGCTGCCTTACAAGCATTTTTAAAAGTTTTAGAATAAATAGTAACATACTTATTAAAAGTGTCAGTGTTAATATAAGGCTTAAGGCCATACAGCTCAAAAAGTCTTTCCCTACTTTTCCTGATGCCTTTAGTTGCCCAGTCACTGAATAAAAACTTAGGGCAAATTGTTTTAGTTTTTTTCTTAAAAATATTCTGAAACTCAGTTTGCACAACTGAGAAGAATTCTTTATATAAAATATTACCATTATTCATACTAAGGTCCTGAACGGGTAACTTACGAACGGGTATAATCAGCATGTTATGCTTTGAGAGCCTTAAGAAATGAAATAAGTGTAGATCAACTGAAAATGGTATATTTTGCGTTAGTGGAATCTAAAATCAGATATAGTATACTACACTGGGGAAACCATGCTGTCCGAACCATGGTTCGCATTCCACAATGGGAGAGTTGCCGTCAACATTTCATAGATTTAGGTATACTTACAGTACCAAGTTTATAGTATGTGCTTGTACTTTTAAATAATATGTCTAAATACATGCATGACTATGAGACACCCGAAGAACGACAGATAAGGGAAGATACTCGTAGACAAGACTTAAAACTAAATATAACACATGCTTTGAGAATTGTGAAACACAGTCCACGGTACCAAGCTGTAACATTATTTAACAAGTTGCCATTAGACATAAAAAGTACTACCTTCAGTAGCTCTTTTAAAATTTACCTGAAAACATTTCTGTTGAATAAGTGTCTGTATGCTGTCGAAGAACTTTAAATGCTTTTATTTCTTATTACCTATTAATTTAAAATATTGACCAAACTATTTAAAATACTATTCCATAATATTACTGCAGAAGAATTGTACATTTATTTATGACAAAATGTTAATTATTATGTTATTATTCTTACTTATTGACTATTTTGATTTAATTCTTTTTTTAATTTTAAAATATTGACCAAATTATTATTGACTATTGTTTTAATTATTGATATATTTGTTATTTTTAATGTCATATTTTATAATAATATAATATTATTGCATGTAATAATAATGCTTAGTGTAATTTTAATTAATGAACATTGTTAAAAAAACTTATTATGTATTGTAATTTAATTAATTTATTGATGATGATGATTATGACAATAGTCGTAACATAGTCGCATATGTTATGACTATTGTTATAATTGAAATATTATTTTTATTATTATTATATTGAAAATTCCCTCAGAACAATAAAAACTTTTTTATTGGTCTGAGAAAATTCCATTCAGACACAAATTATTGTTATTGAATAAATAAATAAATATAGTTATATGACGGTGTACATATACGCTAACCAAGCTGAAAGTAACATGCTGTTCCAATCATTTGACATTGTTCAGTAGTGGACCACTTAGTTCGCGAGATATAAACAGGAACATTTATTTAGGTAATGATCAAAACAATAGATGTGATCGACATGTTCACCGTGTGGTGAGGTGCGGTGAGGTGCGGTCGCGTGTTCGTGAGGGTGTTCACCTGTGTATAAAGGAGCGGCTCTCGAGGTAGCTCATGCCGGACGCGATCTGCGTGGCCATGTACATGAGCACGACGGCGCCGGGCACGGCGTCGCGGCTGCCGGCGCGCAGGTAGTCCAGCAGGTTCCCGCGCGACATGAACTCCGTGAGGATGTAGAAGGGCGGCTCGCGCGTGCACACGCCCAGCAGCTGCACCAGGTTGGGGTGGCGCATCTCCTTCATGATGGCCGCCTCCTCCAGGAAGTCCTTGAGCGCCATCGTGTCGTCCTTCAGCGTCTTCACCGCCACCTGCCGGGGAACGACACCTTGTTCTCATTGTTCTGCATTTTAGCAACTGAAACAGATCGGCTTAGGCATTCGACACTTTGTACCAATCATTGAAGGCAGTAACAAAGTAGAAATACGCCTCTGTTCCGAGAAATAACATTTCGTCGTTGAAAGTGCAACTCCGCGTAACTAACATTTACAAAACTGCGAAAGTACACTTTCGTTGATTTCACGAGAGATCAAGCAGTATTTGGTAACTTTAGTTACGCGGAATTGAAGTATCAACGGCGATTTGTAACTATTATAACAAGTCTACGGTTAACTCCAATATTCAATTTGGTAACATTGTATAAAAATATTGTAAATAGCACTTTGCCCGCGCAGAGTTCAATCTTCCTTCTTTCTTTCTTCTTCTTTTAGCTCAAACCACTCTATGGGCCCACTTTGAGGAATAATTCAAAATAGTAGATTATATGACAAGGGAGCTAAATAATATTTTTACGACGAAGGCGCTATTTTGAATCCAGAGCGAAGCGAAGGATTCTAGAATAGAATCCCGAGCATAGCAAGGAATTCTAAAATAGAATCCTGAGCGTAACGAGGGATTCAAAGTACATGGCCTGACGGAAATATATTTTTGCTCTCGAGTCATACACTCTACTTTTCATCTCCTTCCCCCGGGATTTCGTAGGTATTAAGTTTTGTATGACGATATTAGCTTCTATTTTTATTGTTTCTAGAGTTAATGCACTATCACTTTCAGAACTCGAAGTTGGACTAATTTTTTTACAAAATATAATATAAGTAGTCCGTACCGATTAGAGACAGGGAAGTAAATCGCGCGCTTTTGTTTTTTCTTTTTTAGTTACCGCGCGCGCCTCCCCGCACCGTACAGCCAACACTACAGCCAGTAATTTAAATACAATTTGCGATCAATTTCAATGAACAATTCATGTTCCGAATTCAAATATCATTACTGCCCGCTAAAAAGTAGGGTAGGTAGGGTAGGTAGGTAGGGTATTTAGGGTAGGTACGGTAAGTAAATAGGGACAGGATGTCTGTCGGGTCAGCTAGTATATATACCTACTACTCAAAACAAAATAAGGGCCACGAGGTATTTTTTCATTTTAACGACGATTTTTTAAATTTAATATTTAATTTTAATAAGTGTAGGGTAGGTGTAGGGTAGGTGTAGGGTAGGTGTAGGGTAGGTGTAGGTAAATAGGCAGGTAAGTAGGTAGATCGGGACAGGACAACGTCTGTCGGGTCAGCTAGTATTTATATATTAATTTGTATTTTTTACCTCATTCATTTTTCTTTTACTTATTAAATTTTAAATGTGCATGTCTGCTTATCGTTTTATTTGCTAGGATCAAGTAGATTTGTTACAATATTAGTAATAACGTCTACAAAAACTCTGAATTTTTCTCTTTGGATATGTTGCCGTCATCTGGTTGAATCCGCTGTTTGATTGAATAACTAGCGCGTTCATTGAATGACAACATTCAATTGAATGGCCGAACGCTGATTGAACAAGCGTCACTCAACATCCAACTAGTTAGCGGATTGTAACATAGCCCTTTGAACAGAGCGGACGTAAAATCAGTCAGGTGAATGAAATTTAGTTCATTTTTTTTCCCCACTGCGGCGCTAGTAGTCACCAAAACAAATATGACGTCAAACAGCTTGCACAGATAGCACTGTGTTGATATTTTTTTTTATTAAATTTAAAGTGCGTTGTTCGTAATAAAATAGTGGGTTAAAATTTAGTATACGGTAGCACGAATTAAGCGATGGGTGATGTTGGGGAGGGGAGGGGGAGGTCCACCGACCCCCTGGTACCACTACTATGAAAAGAAAATGCACTTTTTGTAACGTAACCTCAAAAAAAGAAAGTTGACTAAAAGGCGTAGGGGGGGAGCCCGTTGCCCATTGCCATTACCCAGCCATTGCCTTAGCCCATTTGAACCGAAGTTGTCTTAGCCGAAGTGTGACTATTTTTTATTTTTTAACAAAATTTTAGTGGTTTTTTGATGGTAAATCCAAAATATTGCAGTTAGTTGAAAATATTGGCCAATTTGAAAGATAAGTCAGTGATTGTTTTTATTTGATAAAAGAATGTGTAAACAATCTAAAGGCATCTGTGTGATGAGACAATTTTTACATTATATTTAAAGTCTTAGGGCTAATTTCACGAAACTTTTCACAATCAGACATTAACAAATCAGACATTACAATTAACATCGATGTTAATTGTATTTATGTTCAGGTGACATGTCAAATTTTTGTTCTGTATTTTATAATTAATTTTAATTAGGAAATAAGTAAAATTAGTGTGTAATTATATGTTTATTAGTAATATAACGGCACAAAAACCCAGGATTAATGTTTTCCTGTAAATATATTAAGGATAAGTAACTCAATGTTTGGTGTCGCACCAATACCGGTAACCTACAAGAAACAGCTGTTGTTTTAACAGCAGAATTAATACGGGGAGTATTGTTTACTTTTATTTTTTTAATAGCACACAATCGTCTCCTAAAATCTTAGACACATACTTGTTAAGGTTTTGAATTTTTGCCTTTGCCTTTCCATGTACCTACTCAGCAGTCAGCTCCAAGTCAATTAGTATTAGTATTAGTCTTTGTAAACTTTTACACTCAGTATGTACCTATAGTAAAGTTTATTTCCAAGTTTTATGCTAATATTCACAATAAGGCACGTGATTTTGCATTTTATAATATTGTAATAATATTAATAAATCAGTACTTAACTGTGATTAAGTTTCCTACCCACATACAAAAAGAAAAATAATGTTGTGGGCAATAGAAGTAGATTTTACTGTTTGATTGATTAAAGTAAATTCAGTAGTCTACCTGTCTCATTTCTCCATATAACTACACAAACTTCTCCCATTTTTATTTTCTTTTCATTTCTCATTTTACCTAAGTTTTTGTCTATACGATCCTTTTGTTTCTCACACCGTTTCTTTAATTCTACTTTCAGTAACCATATCTGAAACCATACCTGTGATGACCTGAAAGGCTACTGATCAGGATATGGAGCTTAAATTAAGAACAGCCCTTCAAGAACTTAAAGCATCCAATCTTCAATGTAAACAGCTGTTGCAAGAGAGAGATGAAACTGAGGAGGAAGTCAAGAAGATAGTTGACAGGAACTGTAGCTTGAAGCGGGAGCTAGTGGACTTACATCAGCAATACCTGGATGTATAAACTCAAACTATTAGTATTATATAATTTTGCATAGCACATACATGTGAGCACTATGTACTTTAAAACTACCATTTACGAGATATCTTTCGTTGAGTTGAATATGCCCTGGCGGTCGGTGAAATGAATGAGTCCTGAGTCTTTCACTCTTTTTTTTTATCTATTGATAGGCATACGATTGACCACTATTTCACCTGATGGGAAGCGATGATGCGGTCTAAGATAGAGCACATTTTTCGGTTAGTTATCAAAACAATCAAAATAAAAAGTCGCACTGTCACAGATCAATGTTCACTGACAATTTTTCACTTTATCTAGCCGTATCGTGGACTCGTGTTAAATAATACAACTAAATAAAAATGTCAGTTGTGTAGTCAATTATGAGTGTGTTCTTGCAACATTTCATTTTGTCGGTACATAATTATGTCAATATTAAGATGTGTCCAAACACAGCGCGCAAAGAGCGCTGCTAGGCGCGGTTTTTTCCCAAGACATAAATCTACCGTGCGCCTAGTTGAGACAAACCCAGAAATGCTTGCGCGGCAATAATACGTAGCATATCCGAGACGCCGCTGCGCCTCCTTAATATCGCGTTCAAACCACAATGAAAGCGTCCACGTGTGTTGCTCTACTTATTATTCGATAAATAAGAAGAAGGAAGAAGAAGGAACGGCAGAAAGCCTATTAAAAAAAGACAATGTGGGGTGCGACCATTTTATCAACAGAGGATGCAGAATTTGAAAGTGATTAATTACCGCGCATGATTACCACGCTGTGTTTGGACCACGAAGTAAGTATAATAGAGGAGATGCCCACAGCACCGGTGCACCGTGACACGCACTGGTGCAATGACGTCATAAAAGTGGGCGTGGCTTCGGGCATTAGATCTATAGCCGTCTTGTGCACCAGACATTTCAGACATTCCAGTTTTAATCATTTTTTTATTAATTACTCTATTTATAAAAAAATAATCATGAAAGTTTATGTGCTTAATTGCTAAACCTACACCAATAAACGTTCTGATGCCCACATAAGGCCGCTTATCGCATCGGTAGGCATTTTTTTGCGTAATTCATCAGCAAAGTTCTAGAAAAAACTACTGTAATTGTCATAGATATTCTACTACTCGAAACAAGAGGGCGCCACCTTTTCGATAAAAAAAAACTATGTGAAAATATAATTATGAATAGGTTTAAAACTATTACGTATGTTTGTTAATACATTTTAGATTATCTTGATCCATTTTCTTGATTATGTCGACTAACGGCCAAACCCAATTACCTATTCTATCTCCAATTTTGACATACTGGTATTAGAAAAACCTATCTGTCTGTGGTTATAGTGTCCCAATTATTTGTTACAGAGTAAGAAATCTTAGCGGCACACCATATCTATCGATGAGAGGGTCTGTGGCTTACTACGGTTAACTATTTGTATGAAAAAGCCAAAGTATGTGTCCCAATGACGTGTTGACAATTATTTGTTTGACAGGGTGGTAACTAATGGTAACAGACTTGTTGATCCGCCGAATTCTAGGAATAAATGGTTTGCTTTTAAAATAAACTTTATTTATAATCTCATGAAACCTGTCCAACTCAAGTTAAAGTACTGATTTTGAAATAGTACCAGAGTTATCCCACAAGGAAATTGCTTTTGATGTCCTATAACATAGAACCAATAACAAACAATAAAAACCGTATCGATCATATGAGCAAATTAACTTGTAATGAATTTACATATAGATTCCATTTAAATAAATCAATAGCAAGTTATTTACTCAACGAAATAATTACAAAAAAGAAATATTTTTTGAGTTCTAAATTGTCAATTAGGTACGTTTAATTCCTACTGTCTAGCCTTACCGCTTTGTTTAGCAAAATGTAGTCAAATCTTGTATAATGTTCGAGTTACTCGCAGAGTTTTATATTTTATGTAAACTATAACTAAATCCAGTAATTTAATACTTTAAACATACAAAAGTTTTTTATAAAAATCACGTTGTTTATGATGATGTTGGTTGTAACGAAACGCACGGGAGGGCCACCGCTATCTTTGTTTCCGTCACATAGATAACCGTTAGATACCGATCAAACATAGATAGAAACATATGGTCTTCCAGCAGTAGTGATCTACATTTCAGTGAAGGTAGGTAATTGGTTTCAGCCGTAAAAGTATCATATTGTTGTTTTAAATTAAAATTTTCCATTTCTAGTTCCGTATTCCATCTAGTGAGGTAGCGAAACAAAAAAACCAGGGCTATAACTTCATAATTTAATTTTCTCTAATTTTTTTTAATGATTTTTTTTTTTATTCGTGATGTTTGAATTTTTTTTTATGAATGATAAAATAAAATGGAGGCCAAAAAATTCCTTGATTTCCGACGCAATTTCGTTTTAGGAAAAAGACGTTTTGCTTTACATAATTCATTTTATATCACTTCACCATGCTTTCATGTTATGCTACCACTTCACATGGCGTATTTGTACAAATACTCGCCTTACTTGGATAATACAAAGTGTACCCTATGAGTATTGAAATAAAGTTTATTTTGTATTATCCAAGTAAGGCGAATATTTGCACAAATACGCCATGTGAAGTGGTAGCATAACATGAAAGCATGGTGCAAGCTAGATAAGCTTATAATATAAAATCAAAACTAAACACCGAAGCGCTACGTAAGTGCCTATAATTTACTTCATGTTATATTGTTAATTATCAAGATATTTTTTTATCGGGACAAAAGTATATTTAATTCTAAAATACTCGAATAAAAATAAAAATCGTCGTAATCCATAATAATTATTAAGTCTAGTGTGTGTTATGTTATTCTTCCCCTAAAAATGGGAAAATCCCTAAAATTGCAATTCTATAATTTAATAACGGCGGCGACGATTATTAACGTGGCACATATTATTATAGTATAGTACTAGCTGTTGCCCGCGACTTCGTCCGCGTGGTTATGAAGATATGAAGTTTAATGATGTTGAACGCAAACTATTTTTATATTTCAGTCAACGGAAAATGCCTATTTTAAGGCACAAATTTGTAAAAAAATAGGTGTTGTTATTTTTGGAAAACCTACAACCTACCTATACACCACATTTATAGTTTTATTTTCAGGCTGCAGTTTATTTCAATTTATTATATTAGTGGTCTTCTTCGTTTCGAATCGATGGTTGTGTTCTTTGTTTGTGTTAGACTCATATCTATGGATATACTGCTTGGGCCCAGTAGGAGCTGCATTAATCGCAGCATTCGTGGCGTTTATAATGTCCTCTAAGGTGTAGGTGACGGGTAATCTTGGGCACTGTAATAAGTGAGCCATTGTCTGGTCAGAAGCACCGCACTCACACTGCGTATCAGTGGGATCTATAATCCCCCATTTTGTTAGGTTGTGTTTGCAGCGGCCTTCTTGGGAGCACACTCTTTTGAGCGCTTTCCATTTAGGCTACTGCAAATCACTTCCGAGTGCCAAGTGTTCCTGGGTCGGGCGGTGGGTGATGTTCCCACAACTTTCGTCGTACGTGGTCGGTCCTGGATGGCCGGTGTGCTGCGGAGAAAACTTTTCCGACTCTTAAGTCTACTCGAAACTGTTGCATGTTTGTAGAGGGGATGGATAGTAAAGATTTTAAATGAGACCTTTCTAAAATGAAATCTATAGTTTTTTGAAAACTATACTCAATGTGGGATAAACAAGGATGTATAAAATACTGTCTGGTATTTGGTAATTAATATGGTGGTATGTGAATACCAGGTTCTACGTACTATAAGATATTTTTAACCACAAAAAAAACAACGTCACAATAGTACCCAGGGGAAAATACAAAGAAATATTTGAGCTATAACTTTATGAACCTAATAACTAAAAAATATTAAGACCTCGATTCGTTTGAATTTCATTAAGTTGTATTTTCTATTTGTTGTATTATAAGTCATCAATAAATGTTTGTTGTACACATAGTTAGGTTGCATTCACTTGAACTGGCCCTGTCGTAAAATCTGTTTCTTCGTGACATGTCTTAACTATATTCTCTACCAATTTACAGGTAGAAAAAGCCAAGGATTTATATAAATAAACTTGCAAGAGCAAGTCCAGGCTATCACAAAATTCTTTCTTAGCAAATGTCTCCTACTCATAAACTCTTAGACTTGCTACATTTCAGGTCGGTAGTTCAAAAATGAATCTAAACTTTCATACAAATTTAAGAGAGGCATTAGACCTGTTTAGCCCGGCCCTGTCACAAAATTCGTTCTTAGCAGACGTCTACTGACTATTAACTACCTCCCTGCCAAATTTCAAGTCTGTAGCACAAAAAATGAAGGACTTTCATACAAACTGGCGAGAGTCATTAGACCTCCTTAATCCGGCCCTGTCGCCAAATCCGTTCTTAGCGGACGTCTACTGACTATAAACTACCTCCCTGCCAAATTTCATCTCTATACGTCAAGCGGTTTTCGAGATTTCGTGATGAGTGAGTGAATGACCTTTCACTTTTATATATGTAGGAGATGGTTTATTAATCACAATTGTGGGTGTTAACTAAATTTGTTATGATTTGTTTCTTATTGTTAATATATGTGATTTTACTATCAATTATTGTCTATTATGTCGAAACATGATTTATTGTGTGTGCACACTGATTTGTGCTTACTTTATTTCGATAATTGTTATCGATGGTTTTATTCAAAACAATTGTTGACACGTTACTTTGAATGTAAAACGAATTACTTTATGAAATCACTATTGTTTATTCATGACAATTATTAGTGTGGTATTTGATTGCTTTATAATTAAATCTTATTAGATTTAGTACATTGTAGTGTTTTGTATCAAGTAAACGCGTGACGCACTTCCGTGTGTCATGGACAGACTTGTATGGAGAGGTTACAAGGTGGGGGCATCGCCTTATAAAAGAGCGTGCACTCCGTAAGTATGGCAGTCGATCCTCGGATTCGACTCAGTAAAGAGTTCCTGCTCCCGACAATACTGTCGGTTTACCTGGTACAGCGCTGCTGTATATTCACATAGCTGTATAGGCTTGCTGCTAGCGAGCGATACACTTTGTATTTGGGTGGCTTATGCTACTGTACGAACTATGAACCTTAAGGGTTTGTTCGTTTATCATTGGGTGGCTTCGCCACTGTACGAACTGTGGGACCTTAATGGTCTGTTCGATTAACTGTATTGTTGCTGTACCTTTAACTTACTTTATTCCTGTTACTGATTACCATTTGTATTGTGTGTTTCTGTACTAATAGTGTGTAATTGTTTTTACAGGTCTTGTTTATCCCTAATGGGATAATGGGAACGCCCATACTCCTGACGATGTACTATACCACTCGGCACTCCTCCTCGATCGCTCACTGACGATCCGACATATATATAGATTATGTATGTATTTCAAAAAGTATTTGTGTATGTATATCAGCTGTCTGACACCCACAGTACAGGGTCTCCCTAGTTTGGGGTCAGATGGCCGTGTGTGAAACGTCCCCACATATTATTATTATATTATTATTATTAATTGGTCAATATTTGCAACTGACTGTGTTTTGTAATCAAAAATCATGAAAATTTTGCTTAAAAAGAAATAATCACACTTCAGGTAAGACAAGTTCGATTCAAATGGTTATAAATAGTCTTAACTAGCTCCACTTTACGGCTTTGCATCGATCTTCCAAACATCTTGTATATCTACTAAATATTTCAGACCTGTCGGATTCAATTTAATCACATAATAATCACATTAATTCATGATGGATCCTATAAAGTGAGCTGTTAAATTTAAGTTTAACAGAGATGGTCATAGCACTGGTGCACCGCGACGCGCGCCGGAGCATTGACGTCATCAAAGTGGGCGTGGCCTCGCAAAAATTGTCACTCTCTTAAATATTCTACCACTAAAAACAAGAGCCACCTTTTCGGCATAAAACTATGTCAAAATATATTTATTAATAGGTTTATAACTGTTTGGGACGGAAATCCGAACGAAATATAATCGTGTCATCGTAAACCAATCACAGCACAGCTAAGTGACGCGATAGCTTGCTGTGATTTGCCGGTTTGTTTTTGTCCCTTTTACCTCGATTTCTATGGGGAAATTCGACTATGCCATCTCTGTTATACTTACTTCGTGGCCAGGACACATCACACAGAACGGACCGAATGGCAGTCTAAGCGCGGACAAAGGAGTCCTTATACATACATACATCCATCCATATCTATACATCATAAGCTAACTATCTAAACTTTGTTTGGTTTTTTAAAAACCAAACAAAGTTTAGATAGTTAATAAAATTTGTAAAAAAACCATTTGTATTCTGCTGTAAGCCACCTTGAAAAAGCCAATTGAATCCATAACATATTAGTGATGTGAATGTATGAAGTAGTGAGTGTGTGAGTGTGTGAGTGTGTCAGTAGTGTGATGCGACACTCACGGTGATGTTGCCGCGCTTCCAGGCGGCCTCGTACACGTCGCCGTACTGGCCGCCGCCCAGCTTGTGCTTCATGACGATGTCGGTGCGGTCGATCTCCCAGTGGTCGGGCGGCGCCAGCGGGAACACGGTGGGCTTGTTGCGCTTGGGCGCGGGGTACAGCAGCTGCGTGATGAGCCCGTCGCCCACCAGCGAGTGGTGGTGCACCAGCTCCGCCAGCGTGCCGAACTTGGACTCGGACGTCACGTACACCTGCAACACGCCGCGCCGGCTGAGCACGTCTGTGTGCGGACTGCCGACTGCTGACTGTTCAATGTTGTGAAGCACTTCGGAAAGCCGTACCTTGCCGTCCGAGTCCTCGTTGATGCGGTAGTGGTACACGCGGCCCTCGTACCGCAGCGAGATGCTGCGCTGCCCCGGGCTCGACTCCGACTCGCGCACCTGCAACACGCCCACACGCACTATCACTACACGTAACGACTGCCAAACGTTATAGATAAACGTTGTATTACAAGAGATAGCCGTACTCTTGGTTCATATCGCTAGGAAGATCCTCCACTAGTGGAAATTTTGTCAGTGTGCCCGCTTATGGGTTGCGATTGCTGATTTAGTTAATGAGTCATTCAAGAGCGTCGCCAGAACTTGCCAGCTGATGGTCTAGCTAGGGGGGGGGGGGGCAAGTTGATATATGGTGAATAGGAAATGTATGAATTTTCAGTCAAAGGTACATGAAGCTATTGGAATCTCTAAGGGGGTGGGGGGGGGGGCTCGTTAGAGCACTCACCAGGAAGCTGCCGTTGATGCCGGACGACAGCAGGTACTCGGCGGCGTTGCGCGAGATGGGCCCGTGGTACCACGAGTGCTTCTCCAGCGAGTTGACGGGCGTCACGTAGTTGCTGGGCACCCAGCCCACGCCGCCGCCCAGCGTGTGCGCCTCGCACCACTCGCCGCTCTTGTTGTAGCTCTTGATGCGCACCTGCTCGCCTGCACACACACCACACTCGTGTGACCACACGTGCAGCCGCCCTCACACGCCCTCACACGCACACGCACTCATGACGGTCATGTACGTACAACACTGCTCTAAAAGATAGTAAAGCGTCAGTTTCCCTTTACTAAATATGGTTCACACAAGACAAACAATCAGTAAATTCATACTTTAATATTATAAACACGAAAGTAGTTTCTGTCTATCTTTTGGGTGTTTACGTCGAAACTACTGAACGGATTTGGATTACAACTGACCTACTGGTATTATATGTTTGTGTTACGGAATAAGCTTGGTCTTACTTACTTACCCATGAGTCCTTTATTAGGTTCAAGCTTACTCCGTACAGTCTTGGTCTGCGTCCGCAATAACCGACATTCACGCGGACGAATTCTAGTATTTTAATATACAGGATAATTTATTAACCAGTGCGGAAATTCTAGAGACTGATTCTGATGCTCAAAACCAACAACTTTTTCTATGAGACCAATATCGGTATCTCAAAAACAAATTTCACTTCCTCATAGAAATCGCAACAACTGATTGATCACTAAGTATAAAAAGGTTATTTTTTTTGAGATTTCGATGTTGGTCCTATAGAAAGTTGTTGTATTTGAGCACCAAAATAAGCCCCTAGAATTTACGCACCGGTTAAAAATGTATCCTGTATAATTATGTACTTAGCTACAACTAGCCTACAAATATAAATGTCTTTTGTCTTTATTTGTAAGATACACTTAGTACTGAGTAATTCGTTTTAGCAAGTTTTTATATTTTATTTTATTAGTGGTTTGCGTACCTTTTTCTGAACTCTTTCCTGTGTTTGTTGCACACACAGGAAAGAAAAAGGCACATAAATCGACTTAATTTACGTGACATTTATCATTTTATCAAAAAAATTATAAATGTCACGTAAAATAAGTCGCTGTATGTGCCTTTTTCATTTGGTGTGACAACACCAACCGTTATTTGAAGCCTCAATTACGTAGTTGGTAGGCAGCGTGACGTCAGACGTGAACATGGCAGATGGAAGCGCATCAAGAGCTCCAACATTATAGTATTTGTTGTCGATGTCGACGAGCATCGCGCTTGGATGATGACCGCAGCTCAGACTCAAACATAGGTTTCTCATTCTGAATAGGTCGTTCTCAGATCTGAACAATGGTAAAGTGTACTGTAATCATTCTTTTCAGAATCATCGCATCTCAGATTATATCTGCAGAGCTGACTAATGGGTTTCCATAAAATACTCGACCTACACGGTTTATATGCGTGCTATGGAGGGAGCAATGCTAAGAGTTTCAATGGTGGATAGAATTCGTAATCCCAGAGAACTACAGTCACCAACATTGCTCGTCGAATAAGCACGCTGAAGTGGTAGTGGGCCGGCCACGTCTGCAGACGGTAGATGGAGAAAACACGCTCTAGAGTGGAGATCGCGTTTGGACAAGCGTAGTGTGGGACGCTCTGCGGCATGATGGACCGACAATTTAAAGAAGCCTGGCTGCGGGTTGGATGCTGGTTGCCCAAGACCGGGTTGGTTGGCGATCTGTCGTCCACTGCTGAATTAGGCCGTTTAGGAGTGGACTGCACTAAGCTGATATGATGGCACGTTTAATAAGGTATCTATCGCGCCTACATATGGGGTCTTTTCTGGGCATGCACTCGTGCGATTATAAAGCTATTGTGTTGGGAGTGTATTGTCAGTACTAAGACGGATACACGCGACGTGCCTACGAATGTGAATCAAACACGGGTCTCCCTCGGGCCCCGGTCACGAGCTCCGGTTATGCGCGATGTCGGGTTTGCCCCACCATGCCACGTCCCACAGTTAGCCCGAAAGTCCTGCCTCCGTCGAGGTGAGTCTCGGCACACTATAAACAACTGCACATGCTACTCCAGCGTTCTGTGGGCAGCCGCCAGTCGCCTGAGCGAGCGGCTCGTAGACTGAGCTGCCGCTGTACGTCGATCGCCGGCAACTCGGTTGACGGCGACTGTGACTTTCTATAATTGAAATAGGTGGTAATTTTCTATAATTGAAAATAACACACCTATACGAGCGACACGGCTGCTTGTCGCCGTAGTAAAGTAGCGATGTCGCCGCTTTTCCTTTTCTTTTTTTTTCTCTTTTTAATGAGTACCGCTACTATTGCAGCTTCTTTGACACCCTTTCTGCACGTATGTACAGTAAACAGCAAAAGTAGATGATTAAAATCAGACATTCAATACTAATAAACGGAGTTCGCGTCAGAACTGTGTGGCGTCGAAGTGATTCAAAAGTATGTGCGTGACAATCACATACTTTTAATAAATAAACTAGTAATAAATTATATAAATTAGTGTTAGTAAATTAGTATTGAATTTCTGATTTTGATCATCTACTTTTGCTGTTGACTGTACAAGAAACACTACCTAAATACAATGGCTCGGCTTGGACTCCCTAGATGTCTAAGTATGTTTTGGTCGCTGAGAGCCCAAGTGTCCGGCGACCAGTGAACAGTGCAAAATAGCTCTTAGACTGAGCTGGTTCTCGGCGTTGCACGTTACCTTTCTTTAGACTGAGCTGGTTCTCGCCCCCCGCCTGGAAGTCGTACAGCGCCACGAACAGCTGCGGGTCGTCTTCCTCATGGTGCGCCAGCAGGTTCTCCTTCGACGTCCATCTAACAACACACAAACTATTCCTGTTTATACACAAAGCCTTAGTTAAGGTTACGCGGACACCATCTTTACTAGTTTTGACTGTTAAGTGCGACGGTAGTATTAATATCAAGGCCGGGTTATAAAATCTATAAACCCAAATTAACAACATTCCGGCGCGGTCCTTTATTAGGGAAAGACAGTAGAATTTTTCATACAAAATTGTACAAAATAATACTGTCACAACCGGTTTCTGTGATATTGTTGGTAAACAATATTCGGAAAGGAAAGTTTACACCGACCTCATATCTAAGTAAATAAAATCTAAAAACTAAAACAACAATTTCGAACGAAAACATATAAATCAAGAAAATATTCCGGCCGTTAGTGGTCCCGTTTATAATAGGTACATTTTGCTTTTGTAATGTGCTGGAAGCGGTTTCATTTAATATCCGACACGGCACAACCAACACTGGACTTGTGTCTTCTAGAAGGCGCTATTTTGAACTTATTGTGACGTCACAGAGCCTATCACCTCGCTTCAAACTACTACATTTGTCTGTATGTATTAAATATCAAAATTTATTGTATCGCCTTCAAAGTATGTCCATTCCGTAATAATACACTAACGACAACGAATAGCCCAAAAATCAAAACATTTTTCAGACGCATATTCTGTCAAGAAAGTACCGGGAATGTATCATTTAAAAAGCTCATTTAAAGTTTAAAGGGATTGTCTAAATTATTGTTGACGCTAAGTTGGCACAACTGTCCTCTTTACCACGGAACAGATAATTTATCTGTTCCGTGCTCTTTACTCACGCGGAGTTCGATCGTCATTAGTCATTCTGTTTATTCACAGTGCGCCATTTTGTCAGTTCATGTCAACAGTGTTTTGCGATTTTTACTAAGTTAAAAATATCAAACACATAATTCGTCTTAAATGTTGCATTGCAAATAGAATTTCGTGTGCAGAAGCATTGAAAATGTTACATAAAAGGCTTTCACTGAATCAACTTTATTAAAAACACGTGCGTATTAGTGGTATACATTTAAATCGAATGTGGTCGAGATGTGGTGTAAGATTTGCTTCGTTCTGGTCGGTTTGAATCGTCCGCAAAATCTCAATCGAGTAAACGTTGCTAAAGACACGTGATCATAGGTACTACAGAGATTAAATACGAATCGATTGCAGTTATTTAGAAGTAGGTCAAATTTATTGAGGAGATCCTCATTCATGTCATAGTAACACACATCACCATAATCAAGTATGGGGAAGATATCGGACTGGACCAGCATACCATATGATTATAATGAGTATTATCTAAACCCTAGAACCCTTGTTAAACGAATACTGAGTAACAAATCAAGTCTTACAGTAAACACCAAACTTAATAAATTAAATAAGGGAATAATTCCATTCTATTTTGATCATGTAAGCTTAAGGCAACAAAAATCAGAAAACCTAATAAATCCCACTGAGAAACTCCAAAAAGGAACTATCCCGTACTATTTTCCGGTAATAAAAAATAATGTAAGTAAGTTTTTTCGAGTCCACTTCCGCCATCATAATTTTAAAATACTGCATCAAAATATTGCCAGTATCTTGTCCAAAAGCACACCTCGGACCATGCTGTGGTAACTTAGAACAAACGGCACGGTACGCTGTAAGCACTGCCATCTATTAGCTGCTTCAAGAAAAAAAAGGCTGTTTGTAATTTTTATCAAAGAATTTCACTAGATGGCAGTTGTAACAAATCTCTGTGAAATAACGATGACAATAAAGTGACGTTGACATTTGACATTTAAACGTCAACATTTTGAATTTTTCACAAAAAATATCTTGTTGGCGTAACCTGTTAATTTTCTTGTGTTTTCTCGGTTTTATTATCATTCGGTGCGTTGAGTGAATTTTGTTACTCCGGCTTTACTTGAAGATTGCCATAAAACACTAATCGTGAACTTCACTTGTTACTCAATAAGTTTAAGATGATTCTCAAAGGTCTTGTTGTGTTCCTGGCTGTTCCACGCTGTTCCACGAAACTTGGAAGCGGTAAGTTGTCTCAGTCCTGAGTATATTTTTGGTCAGTTTTATTTCAAACCCATTCAGCTGTTGAAGTGCGATTGAGTAACAATTCTCTAGACAATTTAAAATTATTGACTTTTTAACAAGATTAAATATTTTGTTAACTAGAAAAGTCAATAATTTTAAATTTGAGGATTTAATTGTTTTTTACCAAACCAAGATACAAGTTGTGTGCTCAGATTCTTTCCTTTTTTATGTTTTAACAACTTTTTAATTATCATGTTTTAGGATTGCCGTTGCACCGGTTTCCAAATCCAAACAAACTTGCTCAAATAGAACATTTTCGCATGTGGGTTATGAAAATTTGGAGGTGATATTATTGGAGAAGATAATGAATTCATTCATTCAGACACAGAAAAGTGTATCATAAACATTTTGAAGATGTTTACTTATTCCCAAATATAAGACTAACTGCATTGGCAATTCCAGGTAAAATTTGTTATTTTTTTTAACATTCATGGAATAACGTAATTAATCTAGCCATGTCTTGTTTTATAAAATACAAAATAAGGCAATGTATAAAAACAGAAACTGACTTCATGAAGAAGTTTTTAAGCAGATTAATGTTGAATTAGAAATAATGTCTTATAGTAGATTATGCATCAAGGGGATAAAGTAGCGTCTTATGTAGTGGGCGCCGTATTGAATCCCGAGCAAAACGAAGGATTCTAGCGTTCACTCCTGAGCGGAGTTAAGACAAAAATCCTAAGTGCAGCGTGGGATTCAAGGTCGCCCAAGACAAAGGCACCTTTATCCCCGAGGAGCATACTCTACTTTTCACACCATCTATGAGACAATAAAAACAATAGTACTAGACTTAAGAGTAGATTGTTGGTCATACCAATGGCTTCAGATTTAATGTATTCCAGAGTCAAATCACTATAGTCACTCGACATTTTTGTAAAAATTTGCTTATATGTAATTTGTTGGTTATCAAAGCAAAGCAATTTTCAGTATTCGATTTGAGTCTCTTTTTAATTTGTGTTCTATTTTTCTTTTATTTATATTCTCTTAGTGGTGGCCAGTTCGATTTTCGAACAATTTATTTTTTAGTGCAGATCCCTCAGATTATGATACAAGCGGCAGATAGACCGCGCGGAACACTGAAAGTGAAGCCGAAAAAGCAAAAACAAATTCAAAAGCGAATACCTACAATCTCGTGATTGTATTCGCTTTTAAATTTGTGTTTGTATTTTCATTTGTTTTTTTTAACGATGCGGCGTTTCGTGGTATACTGACGCGTGTCCGTACAGCACGAAGCGCGTTGTAGGTATTCGCTTTTGAATTTGTATTTGCTTTTTTGGATTCACTCTCAGTTTTCCAAGCGGTCTATCTGCCTTTTGTTTCATAATCTGAGGCAGATCTTAATGGTAAATGTTCGTATGCTATTTCTACTGTTCCAAATTCAAATCACATTATTGACCAGTGGGTCATAATGAAATTCAGTACAATATTATTGCCCTGCTAGACCTCAGGTCTTAAATGACTTACTTTAGGTTAGGTTTGCATGACATATAATTTGACATTGTCGAGCAGGTGGTGTGAAAAAATATTTATTTTCATTAAAGTAGTCAAAAGTTCTTTTAACTTAATTGATGATGATAATGGCTTCCTAAGAATGAATCCTTTTATTCCAAATGTTTAAGGTGTTCATCCTCATTAAAATTTACCCTATAAATTTCAGGTGTGCATGTTGGTGAGCGCAGGCATATTGAACTGCCATCTATGCCAATTCAAATGGCGAGAGCCTCCTCTACCACACCCATTCTCATGGACACAGATTTATCTTCAATGCCAGGTAAATGATACATTACAGATACTTATAATACCTAATGGAAATGTATAACATTATAAAGCATCAAGGCCATTAAAGTCAAATGATTGTGAGGGTTAATATAACATTAATAGACTTGTTATTATTTGTAAAATGTAAAGTGTTTTTAAGTGAAGGTTTAGGCGTCTTGAGAGATTCTTAGTAGAGGTTTAAAACTTACCTTTGGATTCCGTCACCATCACTGACATGCTAATGTTAACAGTATCTCTTAGTACATATAACGTGTTGCGCTTGGCCGGTAGTAAAAGTAAAGATAGGTAGGTAGGTAATTCATTTGAAAGTAAAAAAAAACTGTTATTTCAGAGTTTTAAGTTTTCACTTCTGTCGGCAGTGTTTATAAATAACCCAATGTTTAAATTTGTGTTTATTATGTTCTTACAGTCATGAATATTGAACTGCAATCTACTTCAGTACAAAATAAAGACAGCCTCCTCTACCTGATCAGTTGAAATGGACACAGATATATCTTCCAGGCCAGGTAAATATTTTACAGTCGGTCAGAGATAGTGTTGACCAATTTTGCTGATAGATTCTTTGCAGTTGGTAATCGACACACAATACAATGTTTAATTTTGTTTTTCTTATGTGATTACAGTAATGAATGTTGAACTGCCATCTTCTTCACTTCAAATTGAGACAGCTGTCTTTGTCTGTTTGTCTGTCCAGACCAGTTCAAATAGACACACTATCTTCCTATCGAGGTAAACAAAATCAACACAATTATTAAATATACCTACTTTATGTAATTAATATTAATGTAAGACTTGTAAACAATTATTTATAGTGATGTTCGAAATAAATATTCTATATTATACTAGCGACCCGACCCGGCTTCGCATGGGCCTACAGCCTTCCTCGATAAATGAACTACCCAACAGAAAACTAATTTTTCAATTCGTACCAGTAGTTCCTGAGATTAGCGCGTTCAACCAAACAAACAAACAACCTCTTCAGCTTTATAATATTAGTATAGGTATTCTAATTATTACCCAATGTGTAATTTTGTTTTTATTTTTTCAGGTTATAAGATTTCTATGCCTTTGACTGCAACAGAAAAGAAGCTGAAAAATATAATATCCGTAGTAAAAGCAAAATTGCGCAAAGCTTACAATACAAACAAAAAGCTAAGAATGCAAATGCTGATGGTAGAAAAAATTAGTAAGTTGAAAAAAGCAATTTGCAAAGAAACCTGCAGGGAGATGTTTTACCCTAGCAACACCGTTGGCCTGACTATGGGATACATAGCAGGTTTGTTTTTTCATTGATCATTTTAGCATTTAGCACTGCGTTAATGATTCATATTCATTAACGCGTTATCTAACGACGTTAAATCTTAGACTGGCCAGTCGGCCATTAATGCATAAAA
This sequence comes from Charanyca ferruginea, assembly GCA_947361185.1. Classification (NCBI taxonomy): domain Eukaryota; kingdom Metazoa; phylum Arthropoda; class Insecta; order Lepidoptera; family Noctuidae; genus Charanyca; species Charanyca ferruginea. The sequence goes on along the minus strand of OX376055.1, from coordinate 221,592 downwards.
TCACGATGAAAGTTAATTAAAAACTTTTTCTTTTCAGATGAAGGGAGACTCCTGAATGAAAGTGTGGACACAGCCAATCTCATCTTATACCTACTTACAAATTATTTGACTCTGTCATTTCCATAAACCTGACTTAGGAAAAAATTGTAGATGTGCTGTAACTTGGCAATCTCCACATCATGTGGTATAAAAGTTTAGCAATATTGAAATCCATGACTTCCATCACAAAAACTGGTAACAGAGCAACTGTGCCGTCTGTAAGGAGTTGGGTAAAAAGTATAGAAGCTTTTTTCGCCTTGCCAAAGTATTTACATTCTGCAGGTTTGAAATCGATACTGCTGCGCCATATTAATCAAGACCCCTTAGAAAATTTCTTTGGGGCAATAAGAGCGCATGGTCTCCGCAATAATATGCCAAGTGCTCATACTTTTATTAGCGCTTACAAATGATTACTGATTATTATTACAGATAAGAGGATATGTAATATAACATCATACAAATTGGTTGGGGTTAAATGTAAAGAAGACAATTTAAATTATTGCATTCATAACAAAAAATAACTGAAAAGCCCCAACCAGAAACAAGCAATTTCAAATTTGAAATAGCTGAGGACCACTTGTGCGTTAAGTACGCAGATGTAGATTTATTATCAAATCCCGAAAACAAAGATAAATGTGCAGCAGTGGCATAGCAAAATATTGGGAAGGATTGTCAAACCTGCAGACATGATTTCGAATCTGAAGAAATGCAAGACTATCATAAATATATTAAAATTAAAGAGTATGCACAAAAACTTTACTTTCTTACCCAAGTCGTGAAGCATTTTCATTTTTTTTTATTCACAAAAGATTGTGATAGAAATTCAAAAGACTAAATATAAATATAATATATATGCATATTTAGAACTAGAATTAACAATAAATATCAATTATCAACTTTAATTTTATTAAATGTAATCAGCATAGAAATTTATTAATAAAATATGATTTTGTTCTTTTTGAACAGTTGATATCTGAAAAAACACGTTTTGGGATGAAAGTGATGTTAAAAAAGTGGTAGCTATTAATTACGATGTAACTCATAAAACCCGAAATAAAAACTAATAACTTAAAACATTGTTTTTTTTTTCTCTCTAAGAAAATGTCACGCATTGTTTACAGGATTGCATTATTTTCAGGGGAACATACCCCCGAAAATAATGCAATAAATAATAATAGCTATAGAAGCTGGGTACGCTATACGGCTGCACTATATCCTATTTATATTTATAGATATGTAGGGCAGTAGATTTAGTTCGTGAAGCAACCACTAGACGGCAGCACTTTCGCGACCTCGAGCGAAGCCGAAGTTACCTATCTATATTAGAGTATATTCATCTATGCCTCGGACACATCATACAAAACTTGCAAAATAATTACCTATTACTACTACAAAACCAAATGACGTATGTACACGTGCAAATGTGTGCGTGAATTTTAGTAGGGTTGAATCAGTTGGATGTCGTGCTAGCGTACAAAATGGCGCGAAAAGTGCAGCACTTTCCGTCGGGCGAACCGAACGACGACGGCGCTGGTATCAAATTATTATCAGTAACCCCTTAGGTAAACTTGTGTTTAATATTAATTTTAAACTTTTTACGGATATTAGTCATTAATTAATTATAGTACTCGATATTGTAGGTAGTACCTGGAACAACTGATTAAGAGTTGGTAAATGAATACCAGGTAATAAGTTATTCCTTTGTTAACTACTGCTCATTGTTATTTAATTATTATTCGTTTTAATCTCTTTACGATCATAAGTCATTATTGATCTCCATATTTTAGGTACCTAGTACCTGGAAAAACTGATTAAAAGTTCGTTAATTATTATCAGGTAAAATTATTTAAAGTGAGTTTTAGTTATTAAGTTCCATGGAATTCACCCGACGAATTCCCTAATTAAGACTTAAAATCGTTGTTTGTGGTGTTTAATAAGTGTATTTTTAATTTTAAGGTGGGTAAAACACGAGACAAAGTGTTTTCGTTACTAATATTTGCATTAAATTCGATATTAAAGTGAAGAAAAAAAAATTTTTTTTTCACGATTTTTCAAAAAAAATCCGCAGTTAGGCCCGTAATAAAAAGTATGTCAAAAAATTACAAATAATTAGTACTATAACCGTGTGCAAGGATATTACGGCCTGCCTTGCAGATTTGGAGATATCTGTATTTTTCATATCAGCTCCATACATTTGTTTTGTAAATAAAATATGTCGTCTGTTTTTCCGCCAAATGGGTTCCCATGATATATTTCAGTATTGTATTGGTTAATAGAAGCAATTTTAAGCATAAAAAACGAGACTTAAATATTCATGCCCCTATTTCCATTAAAGCCGTTTTTCGATCTACTCTGCGACGCGACAAAGCTAGTGCGTAGGTACTACTTTTCAGTTCCAAGAATGATTAGAACGTGAAAGAAAGAGACATAAGTACATAACTAAGACAATAAAGAGAGAGAGCAATATTAATAGTTGGTAATGTTGGTATGATAATACCTATTATGAATTTTTTTTTTTATTATTTGTTTTCAGTTCGCACGCGACGGCGGTGGGCGGTGTGTCATCCTGTGGAAGTGGAACTCCTTGAAAAAGGTGGCCGTATGCCATCGAAGCTAGTCGGACGAACCCGACAACACAGTGAGTTAATCCGTTGTTCTCAATCTATAATGTATTTCAATTATGACATTATTATTAGTATTTTTATGTTAAGTATTGTTAATTACTAAATGTTGCAAATCATGCGTGCTGATGATGTAAAATCTAAATATTTGTACGGCTGAAATGGTGAATATAGTAAAACTCTCCTAATCTTATGAACCTATGTTAGCTACCTATATTCCTAGTCTTGCCATAAATATCGTCACGAAGAAAAAATATTTTTTTTTATTGCAAGTAATATTTATTACTTTTACAGTGTGTTACTTTAATACATAAATATAAAACAATTTAAAATATAAAAAGCTAATTCGAAGTGGTCTCCATTGGCTGCAATAAAGTCCTTTAAACGTTGAGGCCAGTTATCAATAGAAGCACGCACTCTTTCCATGGGAAAATTCTTCACTGCCAATCGTATGGATTGTTTTACGGACTCCAAATTATCATGGCGTTTAGAGCAAGCCGTTCTCTCTAAAACTGACCATAAATCATAATCCAGCTGATTACGATCGGGAGTAGACGACGTCTAGTCTTCAGTGAAACGTTCACTTCCAACCAAGACTGCGTGGACCGAGCTTTATGACCCGGCGCCAAGTCTTGTTGGAACTGTTGGAAGGACCATACTTGGTTATGGAACATGGTGTTGTTAAGGGGCTTAACTGCCTTCTCAAGAATGGTATCTTGATACACTTGTGCCTTTGTTTTGATACCTTTTTCACAAAAATATGGCTCAGTCACTCCTTCATAGCTAACACCCCACCAAACCATCACTGAAGTCGGATAATGCCCACGTTGCACTCTGTCGACTAATTGGGAAGCTTTCTTAGAGCTTTGAGCATAAATACGGTCATTTTGTTTGTTAAAATGTTGCTCAATTGTAAAGATTTTCTCATCCGTAAACAAAATTTTTCTGTGACCTCCCTAGGGTTGCAACGATATATCGCGTTACCAATTATATCGAGATCAAGCAATAGCGTAAATTACAAATTTTATTGTTTTTTGCGTGTTTGAGTGTCGATTGCCTACAGGAACTTGTGCTAGTGTGCAAACGAATAGCTGCCCTGCGATTTATGTGCGTGTGATTTGGTAGTGTGCGAAATTTTTATATACATAGTATTGCGTATGTATTAGAAATTAAAAAACGGTCAAACGGCAACACTGGTTTTAAAACAAAATTGAAGCGAGGGCCTTTCCAACTCTATTTATCTGTTCCGTGATTGCCACACTCTTTTATGTAATTAGGGATCTTATTGTAGATCTTTGTGGCCATAGCAAACACAGTTTTCCCAAAGAGGGTAGTTCTAGTACTGACTGGTAAGGTTATTGTACAAGTGACTTCTATTGAATGCACTGAAACTGATTAATAATAATAATAATGTATTTATTTGTTAGAATATTGTTGTAACAAGGTGTTACATATAATATGACGTCCATAATAACAAAAACAAACACACAACAAACACTAAAACTGCTATCTATGTTTACGGTCGCGGGTCGACTCGATCACGGATTGATAAAGTCAAAGTCAAAGTCAAAGCATTTATTTCAATTAAACCATTTGCAGGCACTTTTGAATAGTCAAAGAGTCAGTTAGTTAGTCAGAAAGTTGAAGCTAGTTGCTCGTTCCAAAACGTAGCGTAGGTCTCTATGGAGAAGAACGAGCAAGAAACTCCACGGACACTCTTTTCAATCAAGCTTTTACAAAATCCAGGCTACATTATTCTTGTTGCTTCTATATGTGAAAACAATGTAAGTGAAGAGAAATCCAAAACATTCTAATTAAAAATAAATTAATATAAAAGCCATGGCAGTTAAGAGATGACTAATCTCAACTGACAGCGCCCGTTCACGAACATGACGCGCGGATCAGCACCACTTAGCTCAACCATTTTGAAGGGAACCGAATGATCTAACCCACACGCCACCATCAGTGAGACATTTGAGCGAGCATGACAATGCTCTCAACTGCCATGCTCATTTATGTCAAACACATTGAATAAATAAATGGCTCCATAGTTCTCACATTTACATAATAATTGAAATAGTGCTATTAATTTACACAAAGTCAAAATTTCCAATGTATGTAAGTATTTCATTCGACAGATAAAATATAATAAGTAAATAATAATAACGGTACACGTTATTCATGTCAATAATAAGGGGTGAGCAACATAATCTTCTTGCAATTAAGAAATTCCCTAAAGCGGCTGTGGAGCAGGACCAGCATTATGCCAAGCATTTTTATCATTGATATAATCTTCCAACTTATAATATGCTTGCCTACATAGTGTGCGTTTAATGCATGTTTTAAATTGTCTTTCATTTAATTGCAAAATATCGAGCGGTATTTTATTATAACATTTTACACAATACCCCATAAAAGAAGTATGTACTTTTGACAATCTGAAACTTGGTTGATATAATTTGTTCCTATTTCTAGTATTAAAGTTATGTCTGTCACTTATTTTACTAAACAGGTGAAGATTTTTCCGAACATGCATGATGTTTTCGTATATATATTGACAAGGTACCGTCATGATATTAATTTGTTTAAACAATTCTCTTAGAGACTCGCGTCTGCTGAGATTATAGATGGCTCTGACAGCCCTCTTTTGCAGAATAAAGATAGAATCTATATCTGCAGCCCGTCCCCAAAGCAAAATACCGTAAGACATGATACTATGAAAGTAACTAAAATAGACTAGTCTAGCGGTATCCACGTCTGTCAATTGCCTGATTTTTCTGACAGCGTAAGCGGCCGAACTTAGCCGCCCTGCAAGAGATGTTAAGTGAGGACCCCACTGCAGCTTTGAGTCAAGCGTAATCCCCAGGAAAACTGTCTTTTCGACGAATTCAAGTACGTCCTTATTCAATAAAACGTTACATTCACTACTTTTAACATTCGGTAAAGCGAATCTTATGCACTTGGTTTTCTTCTCATTTAACACTAACTTATTTGCAGTAAACCAATTATGAACTTTAATCATGGCGTCATTTACGTCGTCATAGTGCTGTGCCCGTCTATTTACTTTAAAAATCAATGAAGTATCATCAGCAAATAACACCATTTGAGGTTGATTTCTCAGTAAATGCGGTAAATCATTAATATAAACTAGAAATAGGAACGGATCCAATATTGAGCCCTGTGGTACTCCCATTTTTACTTTCAAGCCCGATGAATTTACACCGTTTATTTGAACTTGCTGCAGCCTATCATCTAAATACGATTTTACTAATCTGAGCGCTAGTTTACCGAGTCCGTAGTGCTCAAGCTTTAAAAGCAGTGTTTCGTGATTTACGCAATCAAATGCTTTGGAGAGGTCACAGAAAATGCCAATGGCATCCTGTGACTCCTCCCATGCGTTAAAGATATGCTTAATCAAAGTGATACCGGCATCAGTAGTGCAACGCCCTCTGGTGAACCCATACTGTTGATCATGTAGGATTCTATTGCAATTAAAATGACTGAGCATTTGATTAAGCATTACTTTTTCAAACACTTTGCTGAATACCGGCAAAACCGAAACGGGTCTATAATTATTCGTGTCCTTGCATTCGCCGGATTTGAAAAGTGGTATAACTTTACTGTACTTCATTAAATCTGGGAAAACTCCTTGGTCTATACATAAATTAAATATGTAAGCTAAATAGGGTGCTACTGTCTCAATAATCGATTTACAAACATTAGTAGACATTCCCCACAAATCCTCAGTAACTTTGATCTTTAGTTGTTTAAAAGTTTTTATAATAATCTCAGGGTTTATATGTTTAAATTTGAATTCCGAAGGGCAGGCTAAAACATTCGTTTTTAATAAATCAAAAGCAAGTGAGGGCGAGGAAGCTAAATTTTCTGTAGTTTTAATTGGAATATCAGTACAGAATTTCGCAAATTCCTGAGCAACATCGATATTAGTACTTATTAGACCACAGGGTGTCTCCAGAGTGTAATCAGTTTTATTTCTTTTGTTTCTATTGGTTTCATCATTGATAATTTTCCAAACAGTCTTAATTTTATTTTCTGCTGATTTTACCTTGTTGCTTATGTATAAAGCTTTAGCTGTCTTGCAAGTATTTTTAAAAGTTTTAGAGTAAGTAGCAACATACTTATTAAAAGTTTCAGTGTTTATATAAGGCTTAAGGCCATACAGCTCAAAAAGTCTTTCCCTACTTTTCCTGATACCTTTAGTTGCCCAGTCACTGAATAAAAACTTAGGGCTAATAGTTCTAGGTATTTTCTTAAAAATATTATTAAACTCTGTTTGCACAACTAAAAAGAATTCTTCATACAAAACATTACCATCACTCATATTAAGGCCCTGAATGTTTAACTTACTCATTAAAGTGCTATTAAATTTAATTAAATTGCCAGATGTTACTGGTCTTGACAGTACCTGCACTTTTTGTATTGGAGCGTTGGATTCAAAAGTAACGGTTTGCCCGCTGTGATCAGATATAAAAAACGCTTTCTTTCATTTTAGTATTTAATTTTAATTAATAAAATTACAAACGTCTTTCAATCATAAGGAACGGCCATGACAATCTATATTTGATTGTATATTGTTTTCGTCGTTCTTTTTTACTCGTTGGTCGCGCAATGCTCCATGTCGGTCCGTGATAAGTCACGCACCTTCTTGCGCCGACATTTATTCCACTCATGGTTAGCTAAATGTATGTTATTTAACATCTAAATTTATTGTATCGCCTTCAAAGTAGGTCCATTACGTATTAGTACACTAACGACAACGAATAACTCAATAATCATAACATTTTTTTAGACGTATTTTTTGGAATCGATTTCAGTCCGGTCCGGTCCCTACAATAGTTACCGCGAATTTTCTTTTACGTCATCTTTTTTCAGTTAGTATTCACCATTCCGATTCTTGTTGACTGGTTTGCATGTCAAGCTCTTTACGAGTTTGTCACCAGTAACAATGTGTTTTATGAATGTGGGGTCGGAATTGACTCTTTCTAACAGGTCTTCAGCAACGTAAACGCGATTGAGATTTTGCAGACGATTCAAATCTTTCGGTACTAGTCGAGCGGCCACGCATTTCATGCCAAAACAATCGTTTAAAACGGTACGAATTGATTCTTGAGACACAGAAATTTCAGCAGCTATCTCTCCCAGACTAAAAGGACAATTTTCAGTCACTATTTCCTTTATTATAGCAATGTTAGTTCAGTGAAAGACGTTGATGGCCGACCGAGGACGAGACCGAAAACGGGGCAAATCTTACATAGCCTTTCACAATAACCGTAAACAAAATTGATTTATTTATTTTTATTTGCCACCAATTATCTTTACAGGTTTAAGGGCGCGTATTCGATTTAGCGCAACTTAAAATCTAAACGATTGCTAGAACGGCGTAGCAGCATTGACACACACTAGTACAATACAATGGTCTGTTTGTGTGCATCAGAAAAAAAAATATGCACGAAATAAGCACAAATCATTGAAATTGATCGGCAAACCAAAGCGCGCGATGTTTTACAGTGCTTTTTAAAATAATTGTCTAAAATAAATGAGCTCGTATAACGGACTGAAAAATATTCTGTATATTAAGCATAACATTTACTTTCATAAAATAAATATATCAGTTATGTTTTTATTCAAATACTGGTGAAAAAAAAATTGACAAAGTGAACCGATTTTCTACTTTTTCAACATTGTTTTTTAATACATAATAGTAATATTTTCGTAATTTTCGCTCTGTAGCTGTCTTTATGACTGTATATACTGTTGGAAAAAAGCATAAAACAAAATATTTTGGCATATTGTAATGGTTGTATTGGTCCTGAAAGTTAACTCTGACGTCTATTTTCGTAAAACGATATGAAAGAATTGTCTTCGCATTAAAAAACCATAATAAAAAATTATTAACTTAACCTATTAACTTAATCTTTCTAAAACTGTAATTTTCTTTAAATAATCTGCTCGCATAATTACGATATTGCTCTGGGCAAAACGCAAAAACATGAAGTTTTCGTCACGAATCGAGTACGCGCTCTTAACACCTAATGCGATAACGTAGACAACCATTATTACAAACTACCGCTACACAGTTATAAACGAATAATTTTGATCATGAAGGTAGGTACTATAGGTAGGACCATGGATCATGTAGGTAGGTATAATAAATATTTTGTTTTTTATTGAATAATTCCCGGTACTTTCTTGACACAGTAGTATATAAATACGTGTTGAATTGAGAACCTCCTTCTTTTTTTGAAGTCGGTTGAAAACCCCAAAATAAATAAAGATAAAAAAAAGGATCGAGAGGAGTTATTGGCAAGGAGGTTGGTGTTGAAAGCCCCCATGACAATGTGATGTGCATACTCCGAATTTCATAGGTAGGTACATAAAGCTGAAGAATTAGTTTGTTTGTTAGAACGCGCCGCCTCAGGAGCGGAGCTTCAGGTCCAATTCTGAAAATCTTTCCCTAGTATAAAGCTACGTTAACCCCGAGTGTTATTAAGGCCAGTAGACAATTTAAATATTACACTGATCATAAACAATAACCGATTCTTTAATTAATCCGGAAGGCGGTAAAATAAGGTGATATTGGGCTTTCAAGTTTGTGCGGAATGCTCTGAAAGCTACGCGGACGATGTAATTTATATTATTACATAGATATCTTTACTGTGTTATTACTAACGGGCCAGACAGACGTTCTCCTGCCCAGAAAATAAAAAAAAAACCGACTACAGCGCCACTTGCAGGGTCCAATTGTAAATTTAAACCATTCTCGAATCCATAGAACACACACAAAAAATTCCATCAAAATCGGTCCAGCCGATTAGGAGGAGTTCACTTTCATACACACGCATAGAAGATTTTAATATATAAGATTGTAGGAGTAATATCACCCTTTTCCACAGTGGCGGCTGGCCATGTTGGCTAGCCGCTAGTACGGAGAATGAGCCGACAAGAATATTAATGTAGTGTGTGGTACCTGTTGGCGCTGTCGAGCGGCTGCGGCGTGCCGGGCGCCGGCTCGCCGTCCGGCAGGTCCGGGATGTGCGGCAGCGGCCGGCTCTGCAGCAGCGCTTCTGCAACAACATCACGCAACGTCAGTGCTGCTGCCGCCCCGCGCCCCGCGCCCCGCGAGACTACCCACTTTACTTATGTATGCGTTCATTTAATAATGAGTGTACCCAACTACTCAACCATACAACGTCGTTGTATGGTTCACTCTGTGTATAATTAGAATGTCAGTATAGTAAAATGCGTGTCCCAAAATTCAGAGTCTACAATAAAAAAAAAACCGGACAACAGCGGGTCAGACTCGCCCACCGAGGGTTCCATACATATTTGTAGGTACATATCCATACTAATCCATACTTTAATCTACTTAATATTATAAATGCGTTTTTTGCGACATAAACGGCCATATCTTTTTTTCACGTTAACATAGAGGGATGATTCAAGGGACCGTAGACTTGAGTATATGGTTTTAATTTCAACTCGATACCTCCACGCGTTTTGAGATAAAGGGTCTTGACAGACAGACAGACAGACAGACGGACAACAAAGTGATCCTATAAGGGTTCCGTTTTTTCCTTTTGAGGTACGGAACCCTAAAAAACGAACAGTTTATGGTTACTAAAAATGTTAGTCTGTACGAGGGAACCCCGGCCCGCGAGTCTAACTTGGCAAGATTACAAGAATAATCAAGTTTGCCTGCGAGTGCTGCGACAGCTCGCTTATTAGCCGCGAACTATGCAACGACGAATCGTACTTATAGTACCTACTTAGCGACGGTATCTCTGACGCCAATGATGAATACCAATGATGTCTTTCTGTCCACTATTTATGTATTAATTTACCTTTTAAAAAATAACGAGGCTAATTGTTATGATGAAAAATCATGAAAGATTTTACTTTATTATTATTTTAATCTTTCTTCTTATCATGTCAGGAATACAACAATAAAAAGGCATATGAAAATTCATCTACTACAATTTTTTCCGCGTTCCACTTGGGGGGACCTTTGCACCCGTCTATACTCCATTTACAATAGCATTAGACAGAAGTTAAAAAAGGTTCTTTTTAATGCACACTTTGTAACAAAAGTACAATAAACCTATTAAAGTTACGATAGTCACCGAATTTATTATAATCTATTTTTACAGTAGCTGTCGCACGTATTAGTAACCATTTTAATAATTTATCTTCTAAAATGATGTGGGTTTCATTAAGTTGTACATTTAATTCCAATTTAAAATTACAGTGTCAATGCTAAAAACCTAACAGAAGCAGGGATGAACAATACCCGGAACGTTATTCGTTTCACTGTAATTCTACCAAAGAACATGGAGCAAAACGTACCCACCTTGTAGCAAGTTGTAATTGGTACCATTCGAAAGGTCTTTGAAAATATATATATTTGTTGTACGGGGGCAACTTTGTAGCTTGCAGGGGAAAAAAGATATTCGAGGTTGAAAATGCCGAAAATCCTTAGTAAAATCGACCCGCACACATTCGGCATTTTGGTGTTTTATCCATTAGGTTGGTACTTCGAACTATTTTGCGCAAGCCTCGGTGTGACGTAATTAGTTAGTACCTGTTTGGAACTGTTTTTGAGCGTGCGCGCATTTCTACGTTTACATTATTCGTACTTTTACGTACAACCTCAGCTTTTACAACGGACTTCAGTATATTACTTAACGATTGGATTAAATCGTTCACCTTCCATTGTGTATTACGTGTGGAAGTCTAGTACTTTGTGACCGAAACCAGCATATACTAACGCGAGCCTATTTGGAAGACAATCCAGGCTTCACAGAGTATGTGATAGAACAGATTAACATACATGAGGTTAGCAAAAACATAACTTTTGATCATCGTGTTCACGGTTTCTTTGTGTTCACTCACACATCTGTCGTGTGTTTTTGTTTTTTTAAGTAATTATAGGAGGACTGAAAATACGGCGCGTTACTGTTTATTCCGCGGGTGCATCAATCAAGAACTGCATAGAGATTCCAGGTTTATATAAGCAGGTATTCTTGCTGGTTAATCAAAGCGTGTACGTTCCTGAAAATGCACACATTTGCAACCGCCCTATAAGTTGCAACAGACGTTCGTTGCGACTGCTCTGGATTTGCGAGTTCCTGGTTTTGTTCTTGTTCGAACCTAGCTTGCTGTCGTCTTCCAGCTACCCAACAACGATGATACATGGACTGAAGTTGATTGAGGGCCATCTAAAAGAAAATTAATTATAAATTCTGTTAATAGACTTGTTAGAGCAGCAAGCCAGACTGTGCAATATAGAAATCTCTAACATACCTGACGGAATGAGAATCTTGTGGACTTGCTAGAAAGTTTGGGTAAGCAGATTGGGCACAATATCAGGAAAGAAGATGTGGTGTCTATACACCGTGTTCCTCACGCTGTGGATAATAGCAAGCCTAAGAATATTGTTGCAAAATTTACAACAAGAATATTACGTGACAATATAATTAGCGCCTACAGACTGAAGAAGGGACTGTCTTCCGAACAGCTAGGAATATCAGGCACCTCACATAAAGTCTTCGTAAACGAACACCTCACGCTTCGTAATAAGCAGCTCTTTCGTAAGGCCCGGGAAGCAGCAAATCATGAGGGATATAAATTCGTGTGGACGAAACATTCTACGATACTGGTCAGAGAGATTGAAAATTCCACTGTGCTGGCTATCCGGACGCCCAAAGACATCGAAAAAATTAAGGCTAAAAGTACGAAAACTAACTCCTCTATGTAGAATTGAAAACCACTATATTTATTTTGCCTTTTACGTTAAATTATATAATTACTTTTTATTCATTTACATGCTATTAACATATTTTATTACTTTGTTTCTAGGATATTTTCAAAAGCATACCGTAGTAAGTAATAAATAAGTAATTGTAATCAATTACTTATTTATCTTTGGTCAACTCAAGACTATTTACGTGTTCGTTGGCGCCACAATAGTTTAAACTAATACAGATTATGAATTGTTTCTTAAGTCATGGCGGGCATGGCTAATCACAATTTTAAACAACTTAACAGTTTATTATCAAAACTGTCGCGGCATGCGTACAAAGCTGAAAACAATTTTCTTTAATAATTCGTATGATATAATAATTTTGTCGGAAACCTGGCTTTACAGTAGCATAAATGATGACGAGTTCATAGACCAACGATATATTGTTTACAGATGTGACAGGGACCTAAAATTGACGCAAAAATCAGATGGGGGAGGGGTTTTGGTGGCAGTCATAAAGTATCTCAAACCGTATCGTTTTTCTGTACCGTCAGCTACACTAATGTCAAAGTTTATGGAATTAGTTCTTGTTCAATTACCGAGTCCTGAACTAACTGGCTGTTATTTAATTGGAGCAGTTTACATACCAGATAGGTCACCCATAGCGGCTTATAATTTATACTTTGAAGTTTTAAATGATATCATAAGAGAAAATAGCATTTCAAACCTCTTACTAGTCGGGGATTATAATATACCTGACGCTAATTGGCAACATCAAACGGGCTCTTCTGCCCTTGTTTGTACGGGAATATCATCAGTTTGTGACGGTTTGAGAAACTTTATGACTCTTCACCATTCCTCTCAATATAATGTAATTAGAAATTCGAACGGCAGAATTTTGGACTTATGCATCACTACCATAACTGACTACTCCGTGATGCTACCACAAGACTCGGTTTCTGTCCCAATAGACGTTCATCATCCTCCATTTTATATGATAATTCCTTTCACATGAAACGTTAGCACCATGAACCGTAACCACGTAAAAAAACCTAACTTTCATAAGGCCAATTATGATCTGCTGAATGAAGAGTTGATGGACGTCTCTTACATGATACTTGATAAACATTCCGCAGAGAATGCTGTTAACTTATTCTATGAAACAATATACAGTATTGTCAAAAAAAAATGTGCCACTCTCAAAATCTAAACCAGCACGATACCCAATATGGTTTAGCCCGTCTCTTATACATATTTATAAAAACAAACGGAAAGCTTGGATTAAGTGGAATATGTATAAAAATTACTCGGATTATGAAATCTTTTCATTATACAGAACCCGCTTTAAAAGTGTGTCTACAAAATGTTACAATAAGTACATAAATTCTGTAGAGCATTCTATCCCAAAAAACATTAAATATTTCTGGTCCTATATATCTAACAAAAAAAAAACCAAGGCAGGGTATACCATCAAGTATGTCATACAAAAACCGTACCTCGCAAGACCCCGAAACGATTTGTAATTTGTTTTCCTCATTTTTCCAGTCTGTTTACCAGCCGTCTTTCTTAACTCCCCAATGGTGGTCACCATTGGGGAGTTAAGACCAAATAATTATTCGGATCAGTGTGATTTATTACACCATATATATTTTGACGTAATTGATATTAAAAGGGAATTAAAAAAACTAGACCCCTCTAAGGGTCCAGGACCAGATAGAATGCCAGCTGTGTTTCTTAAGCACACTGCTGTCTCAATATGTGAACTCTTACACATAGTATTTAACAAGTGCATCACGGAGGGTTTCTTTCCAAACATTTGGAAATGCGCCTACATTGTCCCCATCCATAAAAATGGTTCAAAACATGACGTCACAAATTACCGTCCAATATCTATTATCAGTGCGACATCAAAACCCCTTCATCCATAACTATATCATACCTGAACAACACGGTTTTGTAAAACAAAAATCCACCATGACGAACTTGGCAACTTACTCTAATTTCCTCTTTCATAGTATTCAAGGGTAGTAGACAAGGGAATTCAGGTGGACGCTGTGTATACAGATTTTCAGAAGGCATTTGATAGAGTGGATCATGAACTCCTCAATAAAATAGCGTTCAATGGAATTAGGGGCAATCTTTTGCGGTGGTTTTGCTCATATATTACCAACCGCAGCCAGATAGTCGTGATTAATGGGTACAAGTCGAGAAGTGCTGGGATGTCGTCCGGTATTCCTCAGGGCTCTATATTAGGACCCCTACTTTTTATTATATTCATAAACGACATAAATACATGCTTTAAATACACAAATTTTCTTTTGCATGCTGACGATTTGAAATTATATAAAAAATGTTAATGACTGCTCAGAGTTTCAGAGAGATCTTAACAGACTCTCTGAATATTGTACAATTAATAAGTTAAATTTAAGTATACCCAAATGCCGGGAACCGATCACATTTCCGAATTATTTTTGTCCGAATTTCACTTTACCGAAAACTATTGACCGACGTCTTTTTTGCTACATGCATCATTTGACATATTTTTAGATCATTGAAGTATCATGTGCCATAGGTATTATTTTACCGAACTATGTTTCTCCGATTTACAAAATAACTTTTTCCTATTGACCGAAGTCTCTTTTGAACTATTTTCATTTGCCAAATGATTTATTTGCCATATTTACAACAATATTTTACGGAATATTATTTGATCACAAATATATAGCCGGTTACTTGGTAGCATTTTCAACATTAAATTAAAATAGTGTCATAAAAAGTCAATATGTTACAAAATTTAGTGACAGAAACGAATCGCTGCAAAACCGACTTCACGCAGTCTTGTCTGCCCTACATCTAGAGTGTAATTTAAGAACGCGTAGGCGCGGCGAGTTGGGGCGGCCCGCGAGCTGAGGAGCAGGCGGTTTGAAGGCTCGCCGCCGCGGCTGAGGCTGGCCGGCGGAGCCGGCCAGCAAGCCGCAGCTGCGGTGGTGAGCGTTAAAACCATCTGCGACGATACGCTCGCGGGGGCCGCCCAGACCCCGCAGGGCCGGAGTCGCAACAGAAACAATGCTTATGCATGTTGCATGCTTGCTTGCATGTTTCATGCTTGTTTGCACGCTGCATGCTTGCCTGCATGCTGTATGCTTGTTTGCATGCTGCATGTCTGTTTGCATGCTGCATGTCTGTTTGTATGCTTCATGTCGGCTTGCATGCTGCATGCCTGTTTGTATGCTGCATGCCTGCTTGCATGCTGCATGCCTGCCTGCTTGCATGCTGCATGCCTGCCTGCTTGCATGCTGCATGCTTGAAGCAAGAATCTTTGTTTGCAAGCTTCTTACTGGGACCACCTGTTTTATTAATTGTCATTACATTTAAATAATTATTGAAACAAAATAGTAGGAAACTAGAGCATTTAAAATGTACGGCTTTGTTATTAGAACAGCTACCGACTTTAGGCGCCCTCGCACATTTTTACATCTGTATCGTTCACTTATTTGTTCTCAGCTTGAGTATGCATGTCTAATATGGGATCCGTTATATAATAAATATAAAATAGCAATTGAAAAAGTACAAAGAAAATTCTTACGAACTATGCAATTCAGATGCCAACTTCCACGCCTACCTTACGAAGACCTTTTAAAAAAGTATAATTTACTCTCACTCAAGAAGAGACGAATGCTTCTGCAAGTAATGACACTGCACGACCTTAATCATAATAAGCTAAATTGTATAGACCTTAGCAATGATATTAAACTTGTAGTTCCTAGATCAATTCATCGTCGTGGGGTGCGCGATTATCGATTGTTTGGTCAGGCATCATGCCGGACCAACGCAGGTAAACGTGCGCCCCTTCAGCGGCTCACGCAAATATATAATAAACATTTCATAGATATTGATATATTTATGCTAAATAAAAAATATTTTCGAAGTAAAGTCATTAATGTACTGAACAATTTAGATACATCTTGTAGTGACTGACTAGCCTGTTAGCTTGTAAAGATTTGAAATGTTTGCTAGAATGTGATTAATGGATAAATAAATAGCTTACCAATGAGTCCTCATCATAGCATATCTCTTTGTTAATATGTGGAAAATGTTGTAGTTATTACATTGATTTTGTTTTTTATATACCTTACTGATAAGTGATATGTAATATCGTTTTTTTTCCCAAATAAAAAAAATATATATATATTATTATACGTCCATATTTAGTACTATCTTAGATCTATTTATCAAAATTACTTATGTTAAAATCAGTTTAATTAAAATTGTTTTAACTTATATTTGAAATCTCAGATATTTTATAATCTGAGTTTGAAATAAAATGTTTTGCATTCCTACTTCTGTGAGCCTCTTTTTTCTAATTTTTTCTGATTAAAAAATATCAAATACAAATATGTACAAACACTCACGTATTCAAATTCCTTACAAAACGGGGTTAACAAAGATGACGCTGTTCGTAACTTTTAAAAAATTGGTTTGTAATGTAATAACAATTTGAAAATTGGTAGATTTTTCTTTAATTTTTTTTTATAAATAGTGTTCATGGTTTACTTTGATATATGCCTAAGAAATCTTGAATTGTGACGTTGGTCCTGAGGTCCAAGTTATACCGGCATAGGACAGCATTTTGTGCTGATAATAGCGCAGCTTTACGCAGCGACGTATTCCGCTACTACAACTAGGTACATGCGTCGCGTCGTTTAATCACTTTAAGTCATACTAGCTTTTGTCCGCGACTCCATCCGCGGAATAAAGCCAAAGTCCAAAATTATCAACAAGGACACAAAACTGGAATAACAATTATCCTATACAAGCTAAATCAATATCTAGGTAGCAATTTAATTTTATTTTACTACTACTACTACTAATGTGGCAACAGTTTGACCTTAAGCTGGCTAAGCGGATTACAGAAAAGTAATTCAAATAGAGGCCAGCTTAATGAAGCTGGTTTTGTTAGGTCTGCCGTGCGTACAGGTCGGTCGATGCAAGAACAGGCGCGGGTGGCGCGGTAGGTGCCGCCGCCCGCCCCGCCCCCTGCCGAGTGCATCGCCGATACATAGGCACTGCTCTCTCCCACACTACGCCGCCATCACATACATTCCTCTTATTGACTTCCGACTGGTAACTCCACGCTCGGCATTCAGATTCGCGGCGATGATAGGATTGATACCCTCTGCACCTCCGCACCTTATGTTATTGAATTATGCGGCCGCGGTGCCAACGACACAGTCATACAACGCAGCCACTCCGGTTGTAACAACAATGAAACGTATTCGTCCCTGCAGGGCTTCCGCTCATTGTGGCTCCAATGTTATTATGCCACCAGTGATAACACATTCTTACAGCTGTTTATTAGATAGGTGAACACTAACACAGGGTATATGGCCGATTGTTCGGTGATCGAATACAGAAAGCATAAAAATCACATGGTTGGGAAAATAAATCTGAGTCGATCACAACGGCGACTATACCAATGCATAAGTTATTCAATGTGTAAGCGGCACTGGTGCAATGCATGAGTTAGGGGGAATGAGAAATTTTCAACAATTAGTTGCAGTGCTATTCTTGTTAATAATCATAAAAGCTTTAAAACTTTTATTCAATGCCTATATTGTTGTATACTGCTATCTTTACTATTACTTACATATAATAAATGTAAGTAAGAGGGGGGGGGAGCTGCAAAGTGGCTTATTCCACAAATCCCCCCTGAAAGCCGCCTTAGGGGGATAAGTGGAATCTAAAAATAACACGTCTAGAATTTCCCCCTCATAATCCTCCTTGACGGGGAAAATTGAAATCGCAAAAAATACTTATTCCACAAATCCCCCCGAAAGCGCTCCCTGAGGGGGAAAACTGGAATATAAAAAACGAAGTCTAGATTTCCCCCCCTGATAATCCCCCTTAGGAGGAAAAACTGGAACCTAAAAAAACACCGTCCTGAGGTACATAGGAGGAGGTACTCGCGGTAAGTTAGCGAATAGATGCCAAGTTCTTTGTTTAATAGATTTTACAGGTAGGATGATTGCCTAGGATACTGTCTTTTAGCGAAAGTCGACTTCAATGATGCCATGGGAGCAACTGCGTTCTTTCTTCTGGATTTTGTTTTCTGAGGGTTGAAAGGAAGAGATTTAATGTTTAGTTAAACTGATGTTTAGTACAGTCAAGAGATCAGTTTCCCGGTATAGGCTCTCGGTAGGAAATCTGAATGGTTTAGAGAGTATGACCTTCAGTAGAGATCTTTGAGCTCTCTCAAGATCCAAAAATTTAGTTTTAGTTGCACCTCCCTAGGCTGGTAGGCAATAAGTCAGTACGGACTGAGCAAGTGAGATGTATATCCGTTGCAGGAGGCTTTTAGAAGTTACGTGGCGTAGAGTTTTGAAAGTCCAAATTAGTTTCCTTACTCCTGTCAATCATTACGCCCAAGTATTTTGTTGATTCAATTCTAGTAATTTCTGTGCAAGAGCAATTTGGATTTAATGAGTACTGGCATTTATGGATCCTAATTTTGAAGTCTGAGGGGGGTTGACAAGAATTGTACTTTCAGAAGCAAATGAAATTGGTTTTGGAGGTTTTTAAGGTTAAGAGATTGTGGTCGAGCCAAGCTGCTATCCTTGCCAGGCCTCGCTCAGCAGTTACCTGGACAGCGTCCCAAGTAGCGCCACTGAAGACTATTGCAGTGTCATCCGACATCCGCGTAAGAAAAAATATGACCGTCTACAATTTTCATGTTACATAAGCCTATATAGATTAAGAACAGTGATGGTCCAGGAACACTACCCTGGCCGACTCCGAACGTGACAGTCTCTATTGAACTGATGAAGCTGTCTATTTTAATTTTTTGTTTACGTTCTCCTGAATAGTCTCTAAGCACGGCAAGTGGTGTACCTCTTATTCCGTTTGATTCTAACCTGTTAACCCCTTACCGTATGCAACGCCATATATGGCTTTAAAAGTCAATTATTTTTTTTCAATGGATTCAAATATTGTTTTTTAGCAACCAACGTTGAATCCGTATGTATGATTTCTTGGTTTAACGGAACGTATTTTTTGTTGTTTATGATAATTGCAATCAGTCAAAATATTGGAGGTCATATGCAGCGTATCCAACCGTTAGAGTGCAATTAATTAGTGTTAGTGTTATAAATGGGAAAATAGCAATAAAACGGTGGGTAAAAATCTTTAGAATTTCAAAATACAATGTTTACATATACTTTAACAAGAAATAGTTCTCGTTTCGGCTTTTTTTTGCGTTTTTTGTTTGTTTTTGAGCTTTCTTTTGATATTGCCATATATGGCTTCGTATGCATTTTTGACAAAAACATTATGGGTCATATATGGCTTCGCATTCAATCAGATGCTTTTTCTTTCCTTTGCAGCAATGAACCCTTCTCGGTTCTTTGGTACTTCCAAGCATGTAAATCTTATTCCGGGCGATGGATTCTTAAGTGACGACGATCTGGCTTCTGACTCTCATCCTGACTATGAACTGGCACGAAAAACTCCATCCAGGCATCAAGACCTACCACTAGATTCTCTACGTTCAGATAACGTGGACCATTTCCCCGAGTGGACGAAATCAAGTCGACAAATTTGTCAGAACTGTTCGAAATTCCGTTCGTTTACCAAATGTGGGAAATGTAAAATTAATTTATGTTACAATGACAAAAAAAATTGCTTCATAGATTTCCATAAAACATAAATTTCATTTTTTTATTAATGTATACGAAGCCATATATGGATCTGTACAGATCCACTAGAATGCATACGATACCATATATGGCTTCGTGAAGTAATTTCTATAATAAATTCGCAACATTTTTTTTTCCTATTCGGACTGTTTATATATTAAAATTATAAGATGTTTTCAGTAAAAAAAATTTTTTTCGTCATCTCCTTCATAATTCATGCAATAAGGGGTTAAGCAGAGTGGGGACAGAGACTGTGTCGAATGCCTTTTTAAGATCTAGAAAGACCGTAAGGCACTTGGCTCCGCCATCCACATGACTGGTAATAGCAGAAGAAAGTGCCAGTACGGCGTCTTCTGTGGACATATTTTGTCTGAAACCGAACTGCGAGGACGACAGAAGGTTGTTTTTATTAAGGTAAGATTTTAGATAATGATGATAGCACAGATAAGACAATACTTCAGTTGACATCGATACTACAGCAGCTGTGATTCCGTCGACACAGTGGCGTAGCGGGGGGGGGGGGGGGGGGGGGGCAGGGGGGCCCATGACCCCGGGCGGCATACGAAAGGGGGCGGCGGTAGGCGCTACGACTTGTTTAATTGGAAATAAAATAAAAATTAACTCCAAAACGCGCCCGCAACGTTAAGCGCAGGGGCGTCACCGAGATTTCCCGTATGCGAACGAACCAACAAGTGACAGCGAGTACTGAGTTATTCAAGTGAAACAAAACAATAAGGCGCGGCGTCCACTGTCGTTAGGCATCAGTGCGGCTCGGTACAGCTCGGGCGCCTTACGGCGGCTTCGGGGGCTTGAGGGCTGTTTCGGGCGGCTTCGAGCGCCTGAGGGCTGCTTCGGGTTGCTTCGAGCGCCTGAGGGCTGCTTCGGGTTGCTTCGGGCGCCTGAGGGCTGCTTCGATCGGCTTCGGGCGCCTGAGAGCTGCTTCGGCAGTCGTAAGTATAGCTAAGGACGCCGAGGCTGGTTTCGGGTAGCTTCGGCAAAACTAAGAATAGGTGGCAAATACGACGCAGAGCAGTAAAGTTGCAGTCTTTTTCAAAAGGTCCATGTTCTTTTGGCAAAATTGAACAGTTTGGGATAGCTTGATGTGCTGGCGTCTCAACGCTCAATCAATTGGTATATAAAGATAACTTTATACAAGATTTTTTACAAGGCGTTTGCGTAAGCGACGTTTTACACAAACTTTCTGTGGGTTTCTTGCGCTGTTTCTTCCTATAGATGTGTGTTCTTTCAGAAGCAATGGTAGTTAATCTTGACTTTCTATAAGTTGTACGAATAAAATTAAAACTTTAAACAAACAAATAAAAAGGAGGGGGGGGCGAATTTTCGTTCGGCCCCGGGCGGTGAAAACCCACGCAACGCTACTACGTCGACATCAAGTACAACCACTGTGGGCACATCTACCGAAGTTCAGATTAGAAAGCCTTTTGTAGACCTCAGCAACAAACAGAAGAAAAAACGTTCAGAGTCTCTTTTGGACTATTCGACGGAAGAACTTACTTTTGCATTTAGTCCGAAAGACTTAGGATAGACAAGAAGAATGACTTAGCTTGTTTGTGTTATTGACTATATAACGAAGAACCCTGATATTGTTGCTATTGTTCAAGCCACATTGTTTAAGAAAAACAGGATAAAATATTTTGATAAAGATCATGCTCTTGGTCTTTATACATCATTGAACCTGTCAAAATGGAAATACTTGTGTTTAAGGAAAGCGCTGTTAGATTGTGAAGTTCCAGTGTTATCATCGTATCACAAACTCCTTGAAGCTAAAAAGAGATGCTATCCACATGATTTAGAAATTACTGAGAGAGGAGCCAGAGTGAAGCTTCAAGCCCTATTGTATCTGACAGTCCCGAAGATTCTTCAAATTACCGGTATCCAGATTAATTCGTCAACTGAAGGATTGAAGTTAATTAGTAAATGGGGTTTCGATGGAGCTTCTTCACAAAGCACCTACAAGCAAAGGAGTAAAGATGTAGACTTCAGTGATTCATCGGTTTTCATGTCAAGTATTGTCCCTCTTAAATTAGTTTCTAATAATAGCACCACATGGGAAAAACCAAACCTTCTTCAACACATTATTGCAGGCCCATTAAGTTCGAGTTTTGTAAACAGACAGCAGAATACATCAAGCAAAAAGAAGCTGCATTGAAGGAAGAAACAAAAAACATCAATTCTACAAAATGGGCCGGGCTTCACGAGCTTCATATGACAATGATCGACGGAAAAGTGGCCACTATTATAACGGATACTTCGTCTGCATCTGCCGGCAATATTTGCCTTGCTAAGCCGACTGAGATGAACAAGCTGAGAAGTATTTTCAAGACATGTTCGAGAAGATGTTTATAAATATGGACTTTCTACTCTTCATATGTGGATTCGTTGCATGGAGTGTATTCTACACATATCTTACAACATTGACTTTGAGATGTGGACTGCACGAGGTGCTAACAAGCAACTAAAATCTGCGAAGAAACATTTGACACAAGAAGAATTCAAACAGCAAATGGGAATACTTGTGAATTTTGTGAAGCAAGGCTTTGAAACCACAAACGACGGAAACAGAGCCAGAAGGTTTTTTTAGAGATTATGAGAAATCTGCCGAAATAACCAATATTAACAAAGGCCTACTGAAGCATTTCGCGGTTGTTCTTCAAACGATTTAATCAGGATGTGCCATAGATATTGAAAAATTCAGGACTTATTGCAGAGAAACAGCTGAGATCTTGTTCATGTATACCCATGGTTCTATATGCCCGCAAGTGTGCACCAGCTACTCATACACGGTGCAGACATTTGTCATCACTTTGGCCTCCTACCAATTGGCATTCTTTCCGAAGAAGCGGGAGAAGCAAGAAATAAAGAATTTCGAAGAGTACGTGAATATCACACAAGAAAATTTAACAGGATGAAGACCAACGAGGACTTGCTCCATAATTTTTTAATTAGTTCAGACCCATATTTATCCCATATTCGACCAAAATACAGCAACTTTTTTGCCAGATGTTAGAGCTTTTGTTGTTGCCTGAGGTAGTAACAGAAGAAACCAAAGATATGGATCTACAGGAGTTGCAGTCTGAAGATGATCCATTAATGTAAACGTGACCGATTTAGTGATGTTGTTATTGTTAGAATTAAGTTTGTTAGTAGTAGTAGTTGAGTTGTAGTCCTTTGCAGGACTAGGTACTTAAAATAGTCCTTTTCAGGACTACTTAAAATAGTCTTTTTCAGGACTACTTAAAATAGTCCTTTTCAGGACTACTTAAAATAGTCTTTTTCAGGACTACTTAAAATAGTCCTTTTCAGGACTACTTAAAATAGTCTTTTTCAGGACTACTTAAAATAGTCCTTTTCAGGACTACTTAAAATAGTCTTTTTCAGGACTACCTAAAATAGTCCTTTTCAGGACTTCAGAAAAAGCCCTTTTCAGGGCTACATCTATTTCTAATTGTTTCTTTAAGATGAGTAACGCTAGTAGTATAACCAACAATATCAACTATGATTTATCAATAGGAAATATCAACAGATGAAAGAATAATCAACAGATGATTATTAAAAAAAAATTAAGCAAAAATGCTTATTTTATCATAACATCACGCTTTATATATTCCCCGAAGGGTTCGGCAAAGGTGTATAGGTACTACACTATAGTACACTGTCATTTCGCCAGTTATATTGAATTCCCATGTAATAGGGGGCGAGCCTAATACACAGATTTGAATTCAGCTTAATTAAAAAACTCAATAATAATTTTAAAAAATCCCAATTGACATTTTAAAATTTTTGAAGCATCGTAGGCGTCAAGGCCGCAGGGATACGCAAGCAATTTATGTTGTCGTATTAAGAACAATAGGTACTTACCAGAATATAAGGTTTGCTTGCTATACTTTGATACTGAACGGAAAAAATTAAAAATTAGATTTTCTCGAATACATTTTTATTTTCAATATGTTTTATTGACGTGAAGGAGCAGTTTTTTTTGAAAAGTTGTAGTAATAAGTATTGATCAGCATTAAATTTCCTACACGAAACAATTTTTTGTTAAGTTAAAAATTTATTTTCGATCCTATGTCCACCTTTTTGAAAATCCGGACCACTGTGCGACGTGTCCGTGTCTGGAGAAGACCAGGAGACCGGGAAAGGCAAAGAACTGCCACTGGAACAGTTCAGCAAGGCGGGAAATCGGTGTCCTTTTGAGGTGGTATTATGATTGGAGCTAGGACGCCTTTGATCCCGTATCGAGGCTTCATGACAGCAGACATGTATAAAGCAGTTGCTATTGATGGAATTGTCAGACCATTCCGAGTAAACCATGGGCACCAATTTGTACTGGTCGGTAATAATGCGCCCGCCCGTTGAGCTCAACAAGTCAATACAACTGCTCTCCGAGAATACGACATCACAAGGTTAGACTGGCCTGCCGGCTCGCCTGACTTAAACCCAGTTGTGTGGTCACAGTTCTAACCTACCCTAACCTACCCGTTTCGATTTTTACTAACTTTTTATTGTCTAAAGATTGATTACTGTACTAAATTTGCCATGAAATGCGTTGCCGCTTGACTCAACAAAAACGCAATCCAGTAATTAGTTATTTTGCTCACCATGTTTTAAATATGCACACCAATCAAATACACTACTTATGGACATGTTTTCTCTGCTGATCAATCATGAAATCTTGCTGATCAAGTAGTTATTTTGCGGACTGAATGTTTATTATGCAATCTTATGTTATTGTAAGCTGCTTATTTATGATTTAATGTTTGACCATTATCAAAATTATTTGCGGAACAAGGATTGCTGCCCGATTTTTTTTATTGCATTCAAAATCTTTGTATGCCGACCAAAATATTTAAATGCTGTTTTTTGTGGCTCACCATATTTTATAAGTGCTAAACATTTAATTTACTTCTAATTTTTTTTATAAAAATGATAATAATAAATCTTTATTTAGCCAAATAAATACAGTTTTATACAGCATTTTTTTAGAAGTGAGTATACAAACAAAGTTCATGCCGTAGATCTAATCTGTACAATAGTTATCACTATACCTCTTAAACTAGGTTGTACCTGTATCTTAAGAGGTAGTGCTGGCCGGGGTAAAACAATAGAAGAAAAACAACAAAAACTTAGCAAGAGGACTGTGTCAGTCTACCGTTTGGCTTACAAAATTAAATAAAATAACAAAAATATGAGAAACGGACAAAAACGAAAATAGAAAAATTACATTCTCTATGTTCAGGAGAGTGTGTATTGTAAGGTGGTGTGTGTGCGTGAGTGGTGTGTATGTGTGCGTGAGTGTATGCGTATCTATATGAGATGGTGTGTGTGTCTGTGTGTAATGAGCTTACGATGTGTGTTATACATTGTATGTTAGTAAAGACTCTGTATAAGAATAGTCCTTCAGTTGGAGCCACTCTGTTAATTTAGTTTTTAGTTTATGTGTGTTCAGGTTTGTGATGTTTAAGTGTTTATTAATTTTGCAATAAATATGTGTACTTAGTGTATAATATTGGCATGTCGCGAAAGTGGTCTTGTGTTGAGTCGATGGTGGAATATATGTACGTTTATTTGGATCTCGGGGTGGAAGGGTACCGTGCCTTCTCAGGGTGGATCGGAGCACAAAGAGTTGTCTTACCGTGAGAACTTTGTAGGTAGAGTACAGTTCAGTTGTGGGGAACCTGTATGGTTTATTTGTGATTACTTTAAGTATGGCTCTCTGTGCTCTCTCCACACGAAGAAAGCCAGTCTTTGCGGCACCTCCCCACGCAACAATACAATATCCAATGACTGATTGGCACAAAGCGTAGTAGAGCATCTTTAATGTTTTGGGACTCGCCGACTCTCTAAGTGACTTGAGGGTATGGATGAGGCGCAGCGTTCTGGTGGTGATCGCATCGATTTGTTTATCCCATCTCAGGCCGTCATCTATCAGTACTCCGAGGTACTTTACATGGTCTGTTCTTGTAAGTGGAGAACATGTGCAGCACGTGGAAGCGCCGGTGCATGAGTGGGCCGTTATAGTAAATGCAGGAGAAGGCCTTGTATTACGTCGGATCGCAAATGGAATATAGGTGGTTTTTTCGAGGTTTAGGGTCAAAAGGTTTGTATTTAGCCACGACATAACTTTAGACATGGCAGTCTCCGCGTTTATCGCAACAGTTTCCCATGTAAATTTAAAAATTTAAAAATAGTTTTATTTTTGATGTCTCTCAACAGCTGATTTGGACATTCTTTCATAAATATGAATTGTACTGGGTGGCAATATGACGATGAGCATGATCTTGGATTTATCTAAACAGTAGGTATCTTCTTCACATGTGATTGTAAGTGGTACAGGGAAGTCATGAAAACTCTTAATTAGTTTGTTCGTAGACTAAGTGATTTTACAGGCAGTTACCTCAGGACAAGATATTGACAGGGTAAAATTTAAAGAATATGTGTACTAGACAGCTGCTAGGTATGTGGAAGTATATAATTGGTACCATATGCCTGTTACAATGCACAAACTGCTAATACACGGGGCAGATATCACTGCCAGTAACGCAATTATGCCAATCCTATCGGAGCCGGAGCCTATCGGAGGACGCATCTTAGTCACGCAACAAAGACTTGTAGATTTAGGGAACACAATTCGCAAAAGAAAAGCAGACAAAATTTGAACATCCATAACATGTTACTTTTTTCATTCGATCCAATTTTATCTGAAAACAAAACTCAAAATGAGTTCGAAAATAAAGCAAGAGTTTTGCAAGAAGCCTTCCTGAAGTTTCAAGAAATGCAGGTTTTTGTTGAAATTTCAGGAAAGCGATTTTGGAGTTTTGATGTTTCTCATTTAGATCCTGACTCTGAGTCAGATTTTAATTCTGATAATGATTTAGAAAACTAATTTAAATGTGTATATCAATGTACATATATCTTCTTATACAAGGTGTCAGGATGGATGACTTTCTATTAAACTACATAAGGACTATCATGTTCTGTACAGATAGTCCTTGGCACACCTTGTATAAATGTATACCTTTATATCTACATATTAATTAGTTACACAACTTTATTAATATAAAATATTTAAATAATTATAATTTGTTTTATTAAATCTTTATTTGGTAATGTAGTAGTATGTCACCAAAATACAGACCTCTCTGCAAAATTTCAAGTCTATAAACCCATTGGTCAGGATGTAAGTACAAATTTTAGTTCAACCATTTTTTATATAGTGTGTGTATATTTTATAAAAAATCCGCAGTTGTCACCATTATATAAAATAAGCCAAAAAATTACAAAATATAGAATACCCATCTGTAAGGATGTAACATTTAAGGAAGTGGTTTTGAAGATACATGTATTTGCATTTATTAATTAGGTACTACGCAATATTTTCAACTTTATATATTTGTATATTTTAGTTTACCTGTGAAAAAATATTTCTTATATTCATGACTACTGAAGGCATTAGAAGCCTTTCACAATAAAAGAGAAAAAGAAAAAAAAAAGAGAAAAGAGTAAAGATTCAAATTAGGGATGTAACGATACATGAATTTGCCGATACGATACCGATACCGATTATCGAGGAATATAATCGGCGATACCGATACCGATACCGATATCGATGGCTTAGTAGTAAATACACCCTGTAAATAAAGAATGATGTACTTTATATGCATAAAACTTACTTATGTTACATAGAATAAATAAACACTCCATTCTGTAAAGTGTGGCAAAAATGGAAATTAAAAATAATGAAAAAAAAGGTAAAATATCATATCAACATTTATTTGGGTAACATTTATCAAGGAATCAAATCAAAAGTAAATCAATATTAATAATCAAAGTTCACTTTAGGAAGATTTTTGTTAAGGAAACAAAGTTTTTTCAAATTACTAGCAGATAATCTGTTGCGCAAATCATTTTGTATGAGGCCTGCAGTTGAAAAAAGACGTTCTGAGGCAACTGAGCTCATTGGGTAAGATAAGTAAATATTTTTGTGCAAGCATTTTAAATTTTGGGTATTTATCTTTTAAATCGGCGATGCCGATATATCGGCCTGCCGATTATATCGGCCGATATATCGGTATCGGTATCGTTACATCGCTAATTCAAATGACTATGAAGCTCGATTTACAACCCATGTAGTGCCAGCCACTACAGCGCTTCTTCATGGTCTAATTTGAAGGCGGCATTAGGATTGTACAACAGGAGCTACTCTGAATGTTTATAAATTACAAACTATGAGTGAGAGATGAATGGTTTCGCCGTGATGAGATAAAAAATAGGCATACAGAAACAGAGTTAGTTACTCTCGCATTTTTTAATATTATAGTGTAAATGGATGGACCTTTACACAGTGTTGATTTCCATAGGAACATTAAAGGACAATCGCTTCTTGTGTTTAGACATGACTGTACATTATGAGATACATAGTAGCAATAGCAAGCTAATGTAATGGTTATACACAATATACATACCCATACCATACTACATCTTTACATACAATTGTAGAAACGCTGAGGACCAATATGGACTAAGATGCCAATCTCCAAGGGCTGCTATTTATACAAGTTTCATAGGATATAACAATATCCTATTACAATACCTGGAACATGCCCCCGCATTGAAACTAGTAAGTATACCTACATGTTCCTCTATCTACTCTCAAAGTGGCAGCCATGCTAGAATGTTGCCCGTTTGGTGATGGAAACTGACATTTAATCAACAACGTTAACTATTTTACCATTTTAAGCAGTGCCATGTCGAAGGCGTGCTAAATGGGACTCAATTACTTAAACTTTGCTGTCCGTCCGTCAGTCTGACTTAATGTATTTGTTTTTTAAAATTATTAGAAAAATATTGTAACCTTCAATATTTTAGTGGAATGCAACCCTTAATGTCCATGACTGACCTGCATTAAAGAGTATGGATGCCCTATGCCGGTTCTTTCCCATTCTACACCTTAATGAAACTAGATTGAATTCTTATTATTGTAAAATATGATGTTCAAAGGTTCAAACTCAAACTCAAACATAAAATCATTTATTTCAATTAAACCATTTACAGGTACTTTTGAATTGTCAGATTCAGTCAGTCAGAAAGTTGAAGCTAGTTGCTTGTTCCAAACAGTAGGTTTCTATGGAGAAGAATGAGCAAGAAACTCCATGAACAACAATCAAATCAATAATATGTTACAAGTTTCGGTTACATCCTTGTATTGAATCTAGGGTACAATGTGAGAACAATGTAACAAGTTGTGTACGTTAAAAGGTTTAGATAAAAATATAATCATAATAAACAATTCAAAATAAATTTAGAATAACCGAGGCAGCTAAGAAATGACCAGTCCCAAGTAACGGCGCCCGATCACTACCATGACGCACGGATCGGCATCATTTGGCTCAACCATTTTGAAGGGAACCAAATGATCCAACACGCGCGCCACCGTCAGCAAGACATTCCAGTGAGCATGACATACTCCCAACCGCCAGGGCACATTCAAGTCAATGAAAGACATAACTCGTAAATGGTAGCTTAAAATAACATAGTGCTCACATGTATGTGCTATGAAAAATTATATAATACTAACACATTGAGTTTATACAATGCAAAGATAATGTAGATCTATATCTTCAGCAGCTCCAAAAATAATTAAAAATGCTAATCAATTAATCTATGAACCCTTATGGCTGTGGAGCTAGACCAGCATCCAGCCAAGCATTTTTATTAGTGATGTACTCACCCAATGAATAATATGCTTGTTCAAAAGTGTAAAATAGTGGTTTAATTGAAATAAATTTGAGTTTAACTATGACTTATAAAGTTATTGTTGGTTACAAGAGGGGCTTGTGGCCTTGTGGGTAAGAAATAACAGTCGCACAGATCCATGTAAAATTAAGCAATGCTTACCGAGGGTATGTTTGTGGATGAGTGACTCTCTGTTACACACTATCCATAGGAACCGACTGTCATTCTTGATCTTTGCCACTTGTTACAGGACTTACAGATAGCCAAAAGCCTATATTCCAGTCTTGCCATGGAATATTATGTTCATGCTACCCAGTACCTGTGCCCGGGTTGTGAAGATCAGATAGGCAGGCAGACTGCCTATTGTGATGGTATTCAGCTGCATCCAGTTAGACTGGAAGCCAAACCCAATATAGTTGTGGAAAGGCTCAGTAGATGTTGGTAACAAAATGTCTATTTCATGTCTTTGAGCTAAACCAACAGATTGACCTGAGGTGACACTGTGGTGAATTTTATAGGTGGTTCCTTAGAAATGAAAAGTTATGGACATAGGAGTTCTTAACAGAAAAGAATCTCTCGATTCACAACTATACATACTCTTATCAACAATACAACTACAAGTGTACACTTAGTATTAGGATTTCGCAGTGGCAGGCAGTTTGTAAGTCAGTAATACAATTAACATATACCTAGTTAATTAGTTTCAATAAATAGTATAAACCTAGAATGTCTATATTCATTGAGGTATAAAAAAAAATTGTTACTTACTACACCATTATTTACAACTATTTGCTTGTTTGGAGAGCAATAGCAATATATTCGCTGTTTGCTAGAATGAAGGAAGGCTAAATATTACAATGACAAGACTGTGCATCAGTATTTTCAGTAGCCACATTGACCACTAGATACTTATGCCTGTTTTCTTGAACACTAGGCGGCATCTAAAGAATAACAATTAGATTTTCAACAATTGGTCTAGTGGGTTCATGGACCATGGGTTCAAAACCCAACAGGTGCTGTTGAGTTTTGAATCCTACGGGATATCTTTCAAGGGATTTTGCCTTCCATCAACAGGTTGCGTCTATCATTATGTTATTGTAATAAGCCTAATTTATCCTGTTTTAACCTGTTTTAATTATCTATTAAAACAGCTTAAAAATAAAATAAAACATACCACAAACACTCCCCTGCATGCTGATGGTTCACAACTAAGTTCACTTCCTGTCAAATATTGAGTACCTGGTTTTAGATGAATTAGGTCTACTCCTTTCAATGGTTACTTTCATCTAAGTATCTATTAGGTAAATAATATTATTAAGTATTTACATTGGCAATGTTTGGACCTTGCTGAAAGGGTCTGAACTATTGGTGATCACAAACAGAAAGGTACTGAGCTAAGCTCGTAAGAATGCAGCTTTTGCTATATCCTAGGTACCTATAGCACATTATAACTTTAGCCAACTACCTAAGAGAGTTCCCTTGTTGCCTCATGGCTGCTGGTCACTGTGATGACCAAGAGATGAGACTACACTGTCAGTGTATCAAAGAACTTGCTTATTGTAAAAATATGTAAGGGCTACTATTCACAAGAGGGTCAATTCATTCAGTTCCAATACCACATTATCAAAGGTTGTATCGCATGAGCCCTACCACAAAATCTGATATGCTTTAATGTATAGGGGCTAACAGCTTGCTGATTCAAGAAGGAAAATGAGAGACTATCAAAAATACAATAATCCTCAAGTTTCTAGATGTTTGTTCCAAACTAACCAACACACACCAGTACACGCTTGCACCAAATATATTTTGCAAATGTAGAGATACACTGGTCAGGTCCATACAAAATCTGTGTGGACCTATGCTCCCTATTCACTCAAGGATACTGGATCTTCATCTTACAAATAATATGTATGTATAATGATGTGAACTATACACTGTTACTTACTCTTATTTTTATGTTTACTAAATTATTTTCGTCTTGGGCAAATTAAATGGCTGAAAAAAAGAAGGAAGTTGCTTCAGTAAACTTGTATGAACAATTCACAACACATCAATCAAGAATGATTGGTAGGAACTTTCACAGAGACCGACGTGGACTACGCGTTCGCTCGGCCATTGTCGTAGGTATGCTAGCCACCTGCCGCAGAGCTGGCCAGCAAGCGAGCATCTGGCACCGAGCAGGGCGGACAGCACAAGGAGACAAGCACTCACCGCTATGTTCCGTGAATATGTTGGAGCCCAGCATGCGGGGGTCCTTGGGCACACGCGGCTTGCTGCGCGCCGAGCGCATAGACGCTCCGCTGGCCGTGCCACGCTCCTTCGCCTGCTGCGCTCCCATTGTGAAGGCTCGCCGGTGCCCGGCCTTCGCCGCACTACTACTACACGCGCTAATTTAATAACACCGACGACGCAATGTACTCAACCTCCATACTTGTCGCCACTCCACTACGATCTCACAGCACTTATGTGTCCTTTATCAAACAATAAGGTTCTGATAAATTACCCCAAGGGGCAAGGACATTCAGTTGGTCTAACAGTTATTCGAACATTTCCAGAATTAGCCACTCACAAAAGATAACACAACCACCGCCATTATGTGTGACTGACATACATGTTTGTTTGATTGACGTCGATTTTTTAGTTTTGTATTTCGGCCGACGAGGGCAGCACTATTGCATTGCAACCACAGAGAACCAAAATAATTACTATTATATAAAAATCCAGCTTTGTTATCATGGAAATAGTAAGTACGTTCGTACTTACAGTCTGGAACAAGAAAGTTAAGATTTATTTATTTATTAGCGACCACCTTTGATTTGCGCGGGCAATGCACCATAATGTTATTATACGTAAGTCCACTATATTTATTATAGGTACTCTTTGCGAGATATGGACGAGGCCGAACATCGATGTTGTCGGATGGAATAGTTTGACAGCCGTCAGTGCTGTCATATGAACGTTTCTTTGAACGCAGTTACGTTGCCAGGTATTGCTTTTTCATATTCTTTTATTTCTTATTCTATCGAATATTGAAGGATTTTAAATACTGCTAAAAATACTATTTATTGGAAGAAAGAACCATGGGCAAAAATGTATGAAGCCTGGGCTCACCCACCAACAGAGATGAGATCACTTTGAATGTACTTGTATGTACTTCAATAAATATAAAGATACTAGCGGGCCTGGCAGACGTTGTACTGCAACCCGACTATAGCGCCACCTGCCGGGT
The DNA here is from genome assembly GCA_947361185.1 of Charanyca ferruginea. Taxonomy (NCBI): domain Eukaryota; kingdom Metazoa; phylum Arthropoda; class Insecta; order Lepidoptera; family Noctuidae; genus Charanyca; species Charanyca ferruginea. Next base: position 188,499 of record OX376055.1, on the reverse strand, counting down.
CCAATTGTGAATCTAAACGATTCTCGATACCACTGGAGCACACATAAAAAATTTCATTCCAATCGGTAGGGTAGGTAGAGTAGGTAGGGTAGGTAGGGTAGGTAGGGTAGGTAGGGTAGGTAGGGTAGGTAGGGTAGGTAGGGTAGGTAGGGTAGGTAGGGTAGGTAGGGTAGGTAGGGTAGGTAGGGTAGGTAGGGTAGGTAGGGTAGGTAGGGTAGGTAGGGTAGGTAGGGTAGGTAGGGTAGGTAGGGTAGGTAGGGTAGGTAGGGTAGGTAGGGTAGGTAGGGTAGGTAGGGTAGGTAGGGTAGGTAGGGTAGGTAGGGTAGGTAGGGTAGGTAGGGTAGGTAGGGTAGGTAGGGTAGGTAGGGTAGGTAGGGTAGGTAGGGTAGGTAGGGTAGGTAGGGTAGGTAGGGTAGGTAGGGTAGGTAGGGTAGGTAGGGTAGGTAGGGTAGGTAGGGTAGGTAGGGTAGGTAGGGTAGGTAGGGTAGGTAGGGTAGGTAGGGTAGGTAGGGTAGGTAGGGTAGGTAGGGTAGGTAGGGTAGGTAGGGTAGGTAGGGTAGGTAGGGTAGGTAGGGTAGGTAGGGTAGGTAGGGTAGGTAGGGTAGGTAGGGTAGGTAGGGTAGGTAGGGTAGGTAGGGTAGGTAGGGTAGGTAGGGTAGGTAGGGTAGGTAGGGTAGGTAGGGTAGGTAGGGTAGGTAGGGTAGGTAGGGTAGGTAGGGTAGGTAGGGTAGGTAGGGTAGGTAGGGTAGGTAGGGTAGGTAGGGTAGGTAGGGTAGGTAGGGTAGGTAGGGTAGGTAGGGTAGGTAGGGTAGGTAGGGTAGGTAGGGTAGGTAGGGTAGGTAGGGTAGGTAGGGTAGGTAGGGTAGGTAGGGTAGGTAGGGTAGGTAGGGTAGGTAGGGTAGGTAGGGTAGGTAGGGTAGGTAGGGTAGGTAGGGTAGGTAGGGTAGGTAGGGTAGGTAGGGTAGGTAGGGTAGGTAGGGTAGGTAGGGTAGGTAGGGTAGGTAGGGTAGGTAGGGTAGGTAGGGTAGGTAGGGTAGGGTAGGTGGACTCTTTGTCGATTAAGGTAAAATGCGTTAATATGAGCGGGCGCAATCTTAAAGTCAACAAATCAATGCGGCAAGGTTCTATTAAAATAGTCATAACGGTTTAAACCTATTTACGGCTTCCACAATCCACCGCCACAATTTGATTTATTAATTGTGATTTGTTCGCTTGAATTGTTCTCAATTGAGTTTCAAATGTGTCTTTGTGATGTGAGCCTCATTTCCCAATGCCTGTAAGTTTTCTAGGCAATTTCGAAAGCTCCTGTCCAAGATGAACACATTATTCTGGTAAAACATACAGTGAAAAGGATTTTTCATCCCCCCCATCTCGGAAAGGAAAGAGTATTTTTGCTCTTCGATATCTGAGGGCCTGGGCAGACTAGCTACTTTTAGTATCGGAATCGCGCGTTTTAGTGATTGCGCCGATGCTGCATCGCGTTTTGGCGACTCTTTGCGTTCGGACACTGGTCGCCTGTAGTGTTGCTGACCGTTAGTCGACTATCGATAGCTTGCTGATTTGCAATGGTATTGATTACAAAAATGATAAATTTCAATATTAATTTAATTAATCAATCAATCAAAAAAACCAAAAATCAACAAAAAAAAATTCAGTGTGTACTTATGTACGCGCGTGAGAAGTTATACTTCTTCGAGTCACAAAATAGCAACGAAGGCAGTAAGTAGTTCAGCATGTACGTCAGAGATGGCGTTGTTTACAATTACTCCCGTGAGAATTTTGTGTGACGCTGTGCGCGCGCATCGTAAAATTTCACTCTCATCATTTTTTCATAACGCGCCTAAAGAAGTATAACTTCAAAAAATTTATTGAATTGATTGACAATTCAATAATTTTTTTTTATCTTTATTCTTTTTGAAGTTATACTTCTTTAGGCGCGTTATGAAAAAATGATGAGAGTGAAATTTTACGATGCGCGCGCACACCGTCACACAAAATTCTCACGGGAGTAATTGTAAACAACGCCATCTCTGACGTACATGCTGAACTACTTACTGCCTTCGTTGCTATTTTGTGACTCGAAGAAGTATAACTTCTCACGCGCGTACATAAGTACACACTGAATTTTTTTTTTAACTGTGGCAGTAACATAGATCGGTAAAAATATAAAAAAAACTATACTAGTCTAATTGAATGGCCTTCCTTTAATACGTATAGCTGTTTATACATAAGGTAAACTGTCATTATTAAACGTCACGTAAGTCGTCATTAAACGTCGTCTCTTTCGTCATTAGTGAAACTGTAAGGAATACATAGGTAGTACATACTGAACATTGGTACTGGGTGGAAGGGGAGAGATAGGAGCAGCGTGCCCATCTAAACGTGTATCAGAGCAGAGCGTTATCGTTAGCAGAGACCTATATTACTTCTAAACAGTTATAAGTATTTTTATTTGATTACTTACAATAATTGTTGTTATACTTGTACAGATAGAGTAACGAGTGTCTTTCTTCGTTATAAATTATACATTAGAAGTTTAATAGCAGCGATTACTTTGAACATAGAGTATTATGTATTGTCACAACGATTGCTTTTTGTGCGTCGGGTACGATTGTGACATATTTTCAGGGTACGCTAGTGACATAAATAATATTACATCTTTCTTCCAGCTAACTGGCATAATCGCGCTCGGCCGCTGTGCTGCGTGTCGTGCTGGATTGACCTCGGCATTGCATTCTAACAAAATAACAGGTGATCAAATGAAAATTGTCACAATCGTACCCAGTCTACCCTACTCTACCAATTTGCAATAGGGATTGCAAATTGGCCACCTATTGATAATCTACATTTTATTATTAATATAATATATAATAATAGTATTACACTCATTTAATAGTATTGCCAAGGAACTATAAGTTAATCTGGTATTGCTCCGTTCTGAGCTATCGATAAATATCGATACTACTACTATCGATAGGTCGATTGGTACTGTATATCGATAGTATAGCAACGCTAGTCGGCTGGCGGAGAGGTGAACGCAAGAAGCTTATAGATAAAAGTGGAGGCAATACTCTAAATACCTAAGTGAAGCCAACTGTGGGCACACGCTCTCTTTCTGAATGCGTACATAAGATAAAGAAAACACATATCACTGTCTCGTTCTTATGTATGCATTCAGAAAGAGAGCATCAGCCCACAGTCGGTTTCAAGTTTTTGTTCTAAGTGTTGGCTCCATTTATACCTATAACTTCATGGGTGAACGGGGGTGTCCCTAGCGCTTGCGCTGGGTGCAGTGTTGTCACATCTACCAAATTTTTGGTAGATCTACCTGTTGTAACTCCATTCTACGTTACATTACATTACATAGGTATGTACATTATACATTCAACTTCGGCCTCAAATATACTTATTTATAAAAGGGAAATAATATGTGCAGCAATAAAAGTTTTCTTTGGCACCTGCTGCTTGCATTCACCGGTTGCCCGCGACCTCGCACGATACGCGATGAAACAAATAATATATAATATTTTAAGCTATCGATGTTGCCATGACAAATGGAACGCTTTAAGTGAGTGACAAGTGACAATTACATTGACAGTGGCAGGTAGCCAACTGACATATTTTGTAAATCAATTTATGTACTCTGTGTAAATACCCATCAGTGTTGCCAGATGTACCGCATTTCCGCTTTTTACACCGCCATTTTGACAATGGATCCGCCTTCCGCTTTTGAGACAGTTTAGGCATAAAGAAAATGTAAGCTTTAGTTCATAAAATAACAAAACAAATTTTTAAATTTAATTCAAAGTTTTCAGTATTTTTAATCTGTTATAAAACACCGTGAAATAGTAGCGCCATACGGCTGTGTAAACAAAAAATTGACAACTGTCAGTCAACCGATTGCTTTGTATTTTTATTATTTTCGTAACATTTTCGTAACTAACGTAATTTTTTCATTATTACACCTATTACAAAATATACTGTTGATTATTTTTAAATGATATACAATTATCATATTTAATATGAACTCATTTGATACAAAACGAACTGACGTCATTTACGCTGAGCAATATAGCGTCCAGTAAGAGGCGTTTTCGTCGAACAACGCGCGAAATGTGAAAATTTAAAAAGATGAATTTTTATGGCACTTATCGATTGAATAAAAATTTTGTGTTTTTTTTTGGTGGCACTACAGAATTGGTGTAATACCCTATTAAGAGAATAGGGTATTACACCCATTTTTGAAAAGTGTCTCAATGAAATTCTGTAGTGATAATATACCACCAAAAAAAAACACAAAATTTTTATTCAATCGATAAGTGCCATAAAAATGCATCTACATTTTAAATTTTCAAATTTCGCGTGTAATTTGACGAAAACGCCTCTTACTGGACGCCATATTGCCCAGCATAAATGACGTCAGTTCGTTTTGTATCAAATGAGCTCATATTAAATATGATATTTGTATATCATTTAAAAATAATTAAAAGTATTTTTGTAATAGGTGTAATAATGAAAAAAATTACGTCGGTTACGAAAATAATAAAAGTATAAAGCCTATAATACGCCAATCGGTTGACTGACAGTTGACATTTTTTTGTTTACACAGCCGTATGGCGTAATAACATGGCCACTACTATTTCACAGTGTTTTATAACAGATTAAAAATACTGAAAACTTTGAATTGAATTTAAAAATTTGTTTTCTTATTTTATGAACTAAAACTTACATTTTCCGACTGCTTTAGGTATGCCTAAACCGTCTCAATAACATATTTTTAGATATTTTCTCGTATAGAGTAAAATACCCTATTAATTATTACTATGTAAATGTTAAAACAAGAAATCCCGCTTTTTTTTGTTGAAAATCCGCGTTTTTAAAGTACCACTCACTACCGCATTTTCAACTTTCGGACATAGCAACACTGATACCCATTGATTTTACCATTTTTACCGCAGAAAATAAATAAATAATATGAAAAATGACTGAATTGTATATAATTTTCTTGACGAAAAGTAAGTAGGTATGCTTTGCTTGCATTGCATTTGCAGCAATTTTAGTTCTTATTGTAATTTAAGACTTCATAATTGTGCTGTTTTAGTAGTTTATTCTGACTCTGACAATAGCGAGGAAAATAATACCTAGTGGAGAAGAAGGATAACGGAGTCAAAGGTTAGAATCTCCAGCTCAGAACATTAGGAAACGGTAGGTAGGTATTATGACCAAAACTATTTGAAAACATGGAAAACAAAAAGGACTATGCAGAATGGCTTCAACAAAGTGCCAAGGGCGATAACTACTGCATACGAAGCGATTCATTTCTAAAAACGAAGAGCAGGGTACAGAACATTAAAACTTTTCTATAAGAATATATTATATAAGCATCACAAATATAGATAGTTAAATAGTTAGATGTGTATTATTTCGTATTCGACTAGCTTCCAGATATATAACATAACAACATAACGCTCTTGAAATAAAGTGTTCAACATTCCAAAATGTAAAAAAAAATCCGTTCATCTCTTCGTATTAAGTATATGAAATAATGAGTGCTCTCCAAAAGTAAAACCGCCTTCGGAGCGATTGATTTTTTGATTTTTGATTGATGATTACCACTTAAATGCATACCGACTAGTGGTCGGCCTGATATCGAGAGGAAACTCGTGGCAGGTTGTATTGTAATAAAAATATTTATCGCGGGAGTAGGTAACAAATATGCATTTGCAGAATTATAATAATTAAAATCAGCAATCATCTCCAAGTTAGAAAAGCTGGTAAATGTGCCTATTTAATAAAAATATACATACCGTTTATGATTAAATCATGTCTATTTTAATGTTTTAGCTAAAAATAACGTGTTTCTACTGTTACCTGGTGTATCTGGTAACACTGCGGCCGCCAATCGCGGCGACTGGCATCCGCAGTGTGCGCGGTGTAGCGATCAGTCGCTGCGTCTAGCTTCTAAATGCGACGAAATCGCCGATCGCCGATGCTAAAAGTAGCGTGTGTGATTTGGCCCTAAAGTTTTGGGAACAACATGTAGATGGAGCCAACATCTTTTGGTCCAAGCCAAATGTACTATTATGTGACTGTGTCCCCCCCCCCCTGGCTTAACAACAGCAGAAGAAACTGTGTCTGAGACTGAGTAGGTATGTGTACTGTAGCACCTGGACTACACTTGTACCATATGTACGAATTACTGTAGGTCTAAGCTACGTTGAATAAAAGATATGATCGACTTACATAAACAAAACCACACTAAAACTTTATGAACAGCCCACTAGACAAATGACATGGCCAAATCCATGTCCTCCTTTCTTGGTGACCTATATTTCTTCCTATACGAGGTTTACAATTAGAAAAAACTAAACTCGAAACAAACTTTGTTCACGTACATATGGTACAAGTGTAGTCCAGGTGCTACAAATTGGTGGAGGCGCCGGGTACGTTGAATAAAAGATATGATCGACTTGTAGAAGACTGTATTAATCAGATAAGCGAGAGGAAAACTTTAGGTAGCCCGCAGCTCAGAGCTTTGCTGGGACTAACTGACATCACATGTCATAGTATAAAAACTATCCTTCTACATTATTCAAATATATCCAGAAGGTTCTAACCATAGACTAAATAGTTATGGCTTCAATACATAAAGCCTCTCTGCTGGGCAAGTCTCTACAGTACCTACCTACAATATGCAGAAACAATAACACTAATAACTGAAGGACAGAAATAAAACAAGTTCAGAGATACTTCTTTCATAACGGTTTATTTATTAACATTATCAACAAACAAAAAATCTTTGAAACTTAATAAATATTTCTACTTACAATTATACCAAACTAACGCTACTGTTTCATCTTAGGTTACAGTCTCACAGTTACCTACGGTATTAACAAATCGAATAATTTCCCCCGCCCGACCGCCGACGCCGACGCACCCGGGCGGGGGGCGCACTGGACTTGGACTTTCACTTTCCAGTCATTATAATAATATTAAGTAAAATAATTTTCTCATAGTGTTTTTTTTCTTAACATTCATTCACAAGCAGGTCTATTGTGCTGTAGGTATTTCAGTACCTGGTTATAGCTACGTAGGACTTATTTTATAATTTAATTAATAAAAAAAATAGAAGGCAGCCTTACAGCACTTTAATAAAAATAACAATCATAGAGGACACCTACGTTTAGTTGTAGGCTATAATAATATACTTACTTATTATAATTAAGTATTAGAAGGTAATCTCATAGCGCCGAGTGTAGGTAGGTACTTGTTAGTACTTACTCTTAAACGGTATTGGATAAAATATAGGCAATATTTCAATTGCACAATCCTTTAAAAAAAAATATTTAAAAAATCGGCACTTTCAGCCCAAAACCCATTGGAGCTAGAATACAAAACCGCCTGGCCAGATTCCTTTATACCCTGCAGAACAGATACAATGTAGGTATACATCATCTAACTAAGATGCATCTAACAAAGATTAACCCGACAATAAAACATTATTGTATTTAGCGACCAAAGATTATATTAAGATTTTTTCCTTTGGAGCAAAGTAATTGCAAAAGGTACCTAAGTTTGATACTCCTTTTCTTTCAGAAATTAGTTGTATAAGTTTAATTGAGCGTGGTTAATTTGCAGTCAAGTTTGCTTCTTTGTAAGAGGGTAATTCAATTCTGGCGTGTAATACAGGCGATTTTCACCGTTCTTACGAGAGTTCAATAGATACCCATCTCGTAACGAAGACCGTTCACCTATAAAATAGCTGCCTTGGAGAGCGATGCGGTTCTCCCCAAAGAGCGACAGTTTTCCCACACACAGAAACTCGAACTAGCGAATTAAAGATATAAATATTGTATTTAACTACGTAAAAAGAAAAAAATCAGTAAGTAGGTATAATAACATCTGTTCTTTTCTCCAAAATGGAGTATTTGTAGCACGCAGCACAGTAGGATTACGTAAGGTACTTAAGTACTTTTTATCCGGGTACCTGGACGTTTCCATAGGATTAACCTTGATCTCCACGCGAGCCAAGCCACTGTATAAAACCACTAAGGATTGTGTGGTGCATATCAGCCCGGTTCTTTGTAGAACTAAGTATAACCAGCAATCCCGTAATGTAAAAGAACTTGCCGCTTAACATTTCAACTTAACAAGTTGGAGAGTAGTTGTACCTACTGTTTTTGGGTTGAAAGGGGTTTTCTTTTATGTGGACAACACTTAGTACAGTAGATAATGAAATAGTAAATAAATAGGTATATAGAATAATTCTTTGGTTTAATTTTAATAACTTGAAATTTGGCACAAATATTTTAACTGAGTATTTATTTAAGAAATAAATAAATTTACTTACTTAGGTACTATTTACCTACTTTACACAGGCGGTTGAGCGATGAAAATACGAAATTGCCGCAGACGAAGCCGCTAGCCGAGTGCTAGCTAATTTAATTTAAGTAGGTAAAGTATTTACTTGTAGGTAACAAGACTATGGAAAAATACTTCAACAATTCAAATCCTTTTGTTAAACTTGGAAATGAAAGGTTGCAGATGGCTGAATGATATTTAAACTAGGTATCTATATTCTTTCAATTGGCAAAAGGCATCAACATACGGAGTTATGGAGAAGAATACAGCTTCGGTGGGCCGCATTTAGCAAATTGGACGACACACTGAAAACATCTAAAGTATCACAATATCTGAAGACCCGCCTCTATAACTAGTGTTTTCCACAACGACCGTAACGTACGGTGAGAAGGCGCTCGCAGGAGGCTGTGAAAGACCGACTTACAAACGCCGAGATCCGACAGCACGTCGACCGATGGATGCGCAACGCAATGTTGCGCATCGAAAACCATCGAAAAGCTCTGACGCCTAGCGACGCCGCTCTGGCGTCCTAGGCCAGGAAGAAGAAATGTTGGCCAACGAGCGCGACATGGTACTGACAATCCCGCTGAGGTTCGTACAGGAGAGAGGCCTATTAGCTGAAGCCGGGCTGTGGACTGCCTACCAGTTCCTGGATATTGTAGGTAGGTACGATACGCATCCATATTATGAACGACGAATGAGTTCGTAGTAGGAGAGGTCGCTCCGGGTGCCGCGGCGGCCGCCACTCGTGACACTTGCCGACTCGCATTCTTATACATTCCAGAGAAGCGAATCCTACTAGATCCTATGAAATGGCGTGCACCGCGGCTTCTATTGCGTTCGGTGTGAATTGAGCCTTTCAATAAATACCATCTTGGGTTTACACTGGCACAGTACTTCACCATGGGTTGTCATTAAAAAGCAAAAGTAGTAGAGAATGTATTTTTTACAGATTAGGGACTGTCCTTGCAGTTGCGACAGGGTGCAACAAAGGACGAAGCATCGTCGCTCTACGTAGAGGCAATGATACTGAGGAACCTCCGAAGTGTGAAGGCACAGGTAGGCACACAACATGCTGCGATTGATCAGATTTAACAATTTGTAATAATAATTATCACTAATCATAATCACTGACAGGACTATTGTTGCAAATTGACATAGCGGTGATAGATCGCTTAGAGCGTCGCGCAATATTGTTGATAAAGCGGTTTCGAATGACGAGAACCTTGTGATAGCTGAGAAAGATAAGCAAATTACATATCTTGCCTTGGCTCGCGAGTCTTTGTCTTGCCTTGTCGGCATATGCATGGGATGTGAGTAGGTATAGCAGTAATTGTGCCGATAGTCCTGACGGCCAATACGATCATTTCCAAGAGCCTCAACCAACATCTGAGGAGACTCTCGTTGGGCAGTTGGGTAGGGCTTGATCCAGAAAGCGGTTCTCCTGGGCACGGCGCGTAAAGTTCCCCCAGGAGCACTGACCACCGGTAGGTACCTAGTGTGGAGCTTGTTCCCGATACCGGTGAGTAATCATTTTTTTCATTTTTAATTTATGTTTATACAAATATGTTACAATGAAATTGATTTGTATTTAAAATAAATAAAAGGGGATAATCTAATAAATAAAAATCTCGTGTCATAGTGTTTGTTATCGAACTTTTTGTGTACATTTGGTAGGTCTGACCTCTTTTATGGTCGTAGGCTATTTTTTTTAAATTATACTTGTGGCAAAACAAAACCAGGTTGGTTGGCGATCTCTGGGGGAGGCGGGAATACACTGATATACCTATATCCATACTAATAAATAACCGACACTCACGCGGACGAGATCGCGGGCAAAAGCTAGTATATAAATATATGACCAAACAACGTTTGCCGGGTCACCTAGTAGGTAACACTATATTGTATGAATATGTTTAGTATGTTTCGGAATATTCCATAAAATAATGTAACAAATAGCGTTCACCTACATCAATAAACGTTTAAGTACACCTTCATAATTTTTATTTAAATATTTTTTATTATTCTGAAATTAGTGGTATTTAGTTGCATCCGGTTAGACTGGAAGTCCCCAACTGGAAGACCCCACTATGACCCCGACAGAGGCTAGATGCTGGCAGATGCTGAAACGTTGACCACGTACCTATAGATCTGTCACTAATTAATTATTAACGTTGTGCTATTCAGAACACAGCAGACAGGACCATTACCTAAGCGGAAGTGTGAAAAGTGCCATGAGCAATGCGTCAGTCAACGAGGCGACTGCGTCGTTGTGCGTTACCGACATCTGCGGATGTTTTCATTACTTCTGGATGCTCACATCGACGCGTTTATACCTACCTACTTACCTACCAATATTACCAAGGGGTACCTACCTAAAGATTGTTTGTCTTTTTAATTTTCTGTTTGTCTCTGGAACTACTGACGTCCAATGAGTTCAATTACAAACATTATTTTACTAACATTAAGAAAGCTCACTGCGGCCGGGTGCCACGGGGCACAGGCCATGTCACATAATATGAGGTCCGTGGCTTGACTTGAACACTTTAGACAATCAATCCTGATTGCTGACAGAAACGGCGGTTTTATATTACATCAAGTGTGTTACTTATAGTCGATTACTAAAACATCACATACCTAGTACGTAAAAGTCTGCAACTGTTCGTTTATTCACCGAACCCAGTGAGAAGTCACGGCAGCTCTCGCACTCACTTCATATCACAATATTGAGCAAAGCATACAATCTGATTACAAAAACAACACTAAGTACAATATTTTATATACGATGCACAGCCGCTTTACACGCATGAATGACTTACGAGATACTACATCTACTACAGGACCGGGAGCTCAGAGTCGCCGCACCTTCCGCACCTTGCACACCTTGCACACCTTGCACGTCGCGAGACAACCAGTAGGTTCTCACACGCCCCTGTACTGCTAGCTTGTACACTGGCGCTGCGCCCTGTTTGGCTGTCACGTACAGATCGTGTCACAGAAGGTACCTACGTCACCAACATTCAACATACATCCGAGAGTGATGGCTGGCTTGACATATATGTAGGTATAAGCAGGTACTAATTGTAACTAGATTTATCAGGATATTGTAAAAAAAATATTTTTCATTCAGCGACAAAAGTCGATCACACACATTTATTACTACGTATATCACATAAGTACTTAAATAATAAATAGACTCAAAATAATACGATGCACTGCTTCACAACATGTCAGGTAAGAGCTACGAGTTTATTTAACATCCATTCCGTATTTCTTATAATATTGTTTTTAATACCTAATCAAAAATAAACAGTGTCAAGCGACTTGTGGCGTCGAGCGTACCTAACTGACCCAATCGCCATCGGAACATGTTGGGAAAGGTGAAATGCTGGAAGGTTTAGTTCATGGATACCTAGTGAGCTAAGTGATAGTGGCCAAGCTACACTCTGGTTCCGGCATAAAACGTTTCAAAGTTTCGTGTCAGAAATAAGATCAATAACCAAGAAACTGACATCAAAAGAAAGCAAACTTTTATAAATGTTGCTTTCTCAGCAGCAAAAAAGAAAAACAATTTCTTCGGTTAATCCCAATTGTTGCCGCTTTATGTTTATCAGCTTTAGCTGATGGTGCGATACAAAACGAGCAGAACAGCAAAATGTGTAAGAAACAGAACGACCTTACAACATTGAGTCCTGTATTATTGTCACAGCCACGCTACAGTGACGAAGGTTCTGCGACTCGGAGCTCTTCGGTCATGACGTTTATACTATTTAATAAACTTACCTACTACCTATAGGTAGGTAATAGTAGATTGTTCAACAACGATATTATTAAAACTAGCAAAGACACGTTCATATTTTGACAATATCCGACGCGCGCTACCTCCAGCTGCTGTCGAGGGCGGCATGCTGACGATCCGCTAAGGAACATGGCAAAAAGTACCTGCGCGCGCGCGTATTGTTAGTACGTATCCTAAGGCATGTGATCCCGATGATTTGTCCATAACTAAGTACCTATTTAGGAAATCTTAAAATATTAAACCTACTTCAGAAAAAAATAATTTATCTACGTGTTACGAACTAAGTACCCTTTAATTACCTACAGCCGTTTGGCTCGCATATGATCACATTGAAGAAGGTGCTCTGTTCGTTTGTTCTCTGTGATAACTAATCGTGTTCCAGTCAATCATTGTCCTCGGGTGGTGCGTACCTACTAATAGGTAATTAGTTAAAACTACAACATGAACGAACAGATCCTTCCAAAGGAAAAGAAGTCCCGGCGATACGATCACAGGCGAGCGGGCGCTGGCTTGCCAAAAGCGCGACGTCACGGGCGCGTGACGGGCGCGTGACGCGGACACGCGCCTCTAGCCGGGCAGCGGCGCTTCCTCGTAGAAGTCGGGCTCGTCGTCCTTGTCGATGTCTTTCTGGGCGCCATCCAACTGCCAATAATATACACATTGTTTATAATTAACTGTACACTCAAGGAATCCGACAACAAAAATGGAAAGGCCGTGAATATTACCGCTCTGAGCTGCAGCGGCGTGAACAAGTACGCCAGCGACATGCGCAGCGGTACCATCATGACCAGGAAGAAGGGCATGGCGAGCGAGAAGCGCGACGACTTGACGGCGTACAGCAGCGCCAGCCCGGCCGCCTGGATCAGCGTGTACAGGTGCATCTTCAGCGTCGGCACCTGCGGCCACCACTCACTCAGTTTTAAAAGCTTTTCGGCAAATCAAAATAAAATTTACTGAGGATCTATGGGGTATGTCTATTAAAGTTTGTACGTCTATAATTGAGACAATAGCGCCTTATTTGGCTTTAATATTTAATATGTGCGTAGACCAAGGAGTTTTCCCGGATCTAATGAAGTTTAGTAAGGTTATACCTCTTTTCAAATTCTGTGACAGTAAAAACACAAATAATTATTGACCCGTGTCCGTGCTGCCGGTTTTCAGGAAGGTTTTTGAAAGGATTATGCTTAATCAGATGCTTAATCATTTTAACACTAATGGCGTTTTACACGATCAACAGTATGGTTTCACCAAAGGACGTCGTACGACTGACGCTGGTGTCACTTTATTAAAACACATATTTACTGCGTGTGAAGAGGCGCAAGATGCCATAGGAATCTTTTGTGACTCTCCAAGGCATTTGATTGTATAAATTACGGCACACTACTTTTGAAACTTGAGCATTACGGACTAGGTAGACTTGCGCTTAGTTTAGTAAAATCTTATTTGATTAATAGGAAGCAGCAAGTCCAAATAAATGGGGTGAATTCACATGGTTTAAAGGAAGAAATGGGGGTTCCACAAGGCTCTATTTTGGGTCCTTTCCTCTTTTTAGTGTATATTAATGATCTTCATTTGTTGAAAAACCAACCACAAATGGTGTTATTTGCTGATGACACTTCTTTAATATTTAAGATAGATAGACGGGCCCAGAACCTGGACCACGTAAATAGCGCCTTACTGCAGGTCCAAAATTGGTTCACGGCGAATAATTTAGTATTGAATGAAAAAAAACTAAGTGCATCAGATTTACTTTACCAAAGGTCGAAAGTACCTAATGACTGCTGACATATTATTGAATAATGAGAAGCTGGAATTCGTTGATAAAACTGTTTTCCTGGGGATCACGCTCGACTCAAGGCTACAATGGGGTCCTCATTTAACATCTCTCGCTGGACGGCTAAGCTCGGCAGCATATGCTGCGAAAAATCCGGCAATTTACTGATGTGGATACCGCAAGACTGGTCTACTGTAGTTACTTTCATAGTATAATGTCTTACGGTATTTTACTGTGGGAACGAGCTGCAGACATCGAGATTCGAGTCTATTTTTATTCTGCAGAAAAGAGCTATCAGAGCCATTTACAATCTCCGTATGCGCGATTCTGTAAGGGAACTGTTTAAGGAAATTAACATAATGACGGTACCTTGTCAATACATCTATGAAAACATTATGTACGCGAGAAAAAATCTGCATCAATCTTCTTAGTAAGAGAGGTGATGGACATAATTATAACGCTAGAAATAGGGACCAACCACGAAGTAAGTATAACAGTTACTTCGTGGGACCAACTAGTTCAACCGAGTTTCAGACTGGTTAAAGTAGATACTTCTTTCATGGGGGTACTGTTTAAAATGTTACAATAAAATACCTCCCCACATTGTTCAACTAAATGAGACAAAATTTAAGTCTTAGGTATATAAAACGCACACTATGCAGCCGAGCATATTATACATTGGGTGAGTACATCACTGATAAAAATGCTTGGCTGGATGCTGGTCCAGCCAAGCAAGCTCCAAAGCCATAAGGGTTCATAGATTAATTGATTAGCATTTTTAATTATTTTTAGAGCTGCTGAAGATATAGATCTACGTTATCTTTGCATTGTATAAACTCAATGTGTTAGTATTATATAATTTTATATATTTTATATTATATAATTTTTCATAGCACATACATGTGAGCACTATGTTATTTAAAGCTACCATTTTCGAGGTATGTCTTTCATTGACTTGAATGTGCCCTGGCGGTTGGGAGTATGTCATGCTCACTGGAATGTCTCGCTGACGGTAGCGCGCGTGTTGGATCATTCGGTTCCCTACAAAATGGTTGAGCCAAATGATGCCGATCCGTGCGTCATGTTCGTGAACGGGCGCCGTTAGCTGGGACTGGTCATCTTTTAGCTTCCTCGGTTATTCTACATTTATTTTGAATTGTTTATTATGATTATATCTTCTAATATATAAAATTCTCGTGTCGCGGTGTTTGTAGTTAAACTCCTCCTAAACGGCTGGACAGATTTTGATAATTTCCAGTGGATTCGAGAATGGTTTAGATTTGCAATTGGATCCGGTAGGTGGCGCTGTAGTCGGTTTTTTTTTCAGGGCAGGACAACGTCTGCTGGGCCCGCTAGTTTTTAAATAAACTTCTTAACGTACACGACTTGTTACATTGTTCTCACATTGTACCCTAGATTCAATATGAATGATGTAACCGTTTGTAACATATTATTGAAAAAGAGAGTTGTTCATGGAGTTTCTTGCTCGTTCTTCTCCATAGAAACCTACTGTTTGGAACGAGCAAGTAGCTTCAACTTTCTGACTGACTGACTCTGACAATTCAAAAGTACCTGTAAATGGTTCATTTGAAATAAATGATTTTGAGTTTGTGTGTTGAGTTTGACTCAGTCACGTGGCATGTAAACATTTAGGTTAATTGACTTCAATTGTTGATATTCCTCAATTGGTTATTGCATTCCATATGTGTTACATAGATCGTATATCAAAGTAAAATATCAATATTCATATACCTACCACGCGCCACGTTTTTATTTTATTAGTCTGTTAAAATCCCAGTGCTAGTGCCCCTAGCATCCCGGGGTATTCCTCGAAGCGCACCCGTTTTAATGCACCCAACGAAGCGCACCTAAAGAATGGTCAAGGTGCAGATAGGGATGGGTATTAGCTAACGGAAAATATCGATAGCAAATAATGCACTTTTTTGAAGAGTCCGTAAAAACTATATTATATACTCCTTGAGCTCAGATGGGTTACGTGTACTCTAACTAATAGTGATCGCTAAGTTGAGTAGTATCGCATTAGTAACTAGGTACTTCCAGTTCATTTCTGTTTTCCTGATAGTTATAGGCATAGGAAATGATAGTTATAGGTAAGATAGACACACTGTGATGCATGCGCCGCACTGTCCTCACTCGAGTGCTCACACTGTGATGCATGCGCCGCACTGTCCTCACTCGAGTGCTCACACTGTGATGCATGCGCCACACTGTGCTCACTCGAGTGCTCACACTGTGATGCATGCGCCGCACTGTCCTCACTCGAGTGCTCACACTGTGATGCATGCGCCGCACTGTGCTCACTCGAGTGCTCACACTGTGATGCATGCGCCACACTGTGCTCACTCGAGTGCTCACACTGTGATGCATGCGCCACACTGTGCTCACTCGAGTGCTCACACTGTGATGCATGCGCCACACTGTGCTCACTCGAGTGCTCACACTGTGATGCATGCGCCACACTGTGCTCACTCGAGTGCTCACACTGTGATGCATGCGCCACACTGTGCTCACTCGAGTGCTCACACTGTGATGCATGCGCCACACTGTGCTCACTCGAGTGCTCACACTGTGATGCATGCGCCACACTGTGCTCACTCGAGTGCTCACACTGTGATGCATGCGCCACACTGTGCTCACTCGAGTGCTCACACTGTGATGCATGCGCCACAGTGTGCTCACTCGAGTGCTCACACTGTGATGCATGCGCCACACTGTGCTCACTCGAGTGCTCACACTGTGATGCATGCGCCACACTGTGCTCACTCGAGTGCTCACACTGTGATGCATGCGCCACACTGTGCTCACTCGAGTGCTCACACTGTGATGCATGCGCCACACTGTGCTCACTCGAGTGCTCACACTGTGATGCATGCGCCACACTGTGCTCACTCGAGTGCTCACACTGTGATGCATGCGCCACACTGTGCTCACTCGAGTGCTCACACTGTGATGCATGCGCCACACTGTGCTCACTCGAGTGCTCACACTGTGATGCATGCGCCGCACTGTCCTCACTCGAGTGCTCACACTGTGATGCATGCGCCGCACTGTGCTCACTCGAGTGCTCACACTGTGATGCATGCGCCACACTGTGCTCACTCGAGTGCTCACACTGTGATGCATGCGCCACACTGTGCTCACTCGAGTGCTCACACTGTGATGCATGCGCCACACTGTGCTCACTCGAGTGCTCACACTGTGATGCATGCGCCACACTGTGCTCACTCGAGTGCTCACACTGTGATGCATGCGCCACACTGTGCTCACTCGAGTGCTCACACTGTGATGCATGCGCCACACTGTGCTCACTCGAGTGCTCACACTGTGATGCATGCGCCACACTGTGCTCACTCGAGTGCTCACACTGTGATGCATGCGCCACACTGTGCTCACTCGAGTGCTCACACTGTGATGCATGCGCCACACTGTGCTCACTCGAGTGCTCACACTGTGATGCATGCGCCACACTGTGCTCACTCGAGTGCTCACACTGTGATGCATGCGCCACACTGTGCTCACTCGAGTGCTCACACTGTGATGCATGCGCCGCACTGTGCTCACTCGAGTGCTCACACTGTGATGCATGCGCCGCACTGTCCTCACTCGAGTGCTCACACTGCTCACTCGAGCGCGCGGAGCATCGAGCAGTGCCGGGGGCGTGCGGGTATTTTATACAACACACATATATATTTTAGAACTTATTTTCGTAAAAATATAAAAAAGAGCTGGAAAAAAAAAAAAACAAATTTATTTTTTGTGATATAGTCACGTATTTAGTATTTCATATTAATTTCAGCTTGAGAGCTCTACCCGTCCTTGAGGAATAGGGGATAGATAGTCGAACAAAATGGACAACGAAGTGATCCTATAAAGTTCACTTTTATCCTTTTTAGTTACGGAACCATAAAAATGATCGCAATGATGGGAAGAACACATAACTTTAGGGCGCTAGTGGGCACTAGTGGGCACTAGTGGACACTAGTGAGCAGTAAATACCAACCCGTCGGACGTAGGGCAGTTGCGGGTGATGCTTGACGGGCTTGAACAGCAGGATGCAGCGGTCCCAGAACTGGATGCCACCGAGCGCGGAGATGCCCATGTACAGGAACACGCCGAACAGCACGGCCATGGGCACGAGGCGCAGCCAGCGCGCCGCCAGCACCGACACGCCCACCAGCAGCGCCACCAGCAGCGCCGTCAGCCGCTGCTCTGTAACACGTGGGCACGGCGTCACGCGCGGCACGATACTTGACGAGCACGTACCAGTACCATTACTTACCATCATTCGAATGTGTACCATTTTATAAAAATAAATGAATCTTTTAACGGATGCCAAAAATGATGAAGACGAAAGAAAGTATAAAAAGATGGTACTGTAGAGAGGTTGTAAATTAGAGAGGCTTTATGTAATAAAGCCATACTAATTGGTCTCTGGTTAGAACAATCTGGATACTTCTAGAAAGATAGGTCATTGGAATATATTTGAATGATTTATAATATGGTTTCTAAACTATGACAGGAGACTGTCCACCAGCCGTCAGGCACGGTCATGTAATATTCCTTTAACTAATACTTTATCTCTAATATAAAGTTACAACAGTTCTCCTACGTCTCATTTAACGTAGCTAGTAATATCAGTCCTCACAGTTCCTACGGCTATGCTCTACTTGGCGGATAAGGACCTTTATTGTTAATAATTATATATAAGTTACGGTAACCATAAAAGTGAAATTTTGATTATTGTAGTTGATTACAAAGACGAAAGCAAATTGAAGGTAGACTAAGACGTTGTACATATAAATTAGAGAGAGTGGTGGTTATCGTGTGTGAGGTCCGGTGCGCGTGGGTAGTGTCACAGCGCGGGGTGGGTACCTTTGACCTCGACGATGTGCGGCTTGTCGCCCGGCGCGTGCGTGGTGGACATGACGGTGAGCG
This sequence comes from Charanyca ferruginea, assembly GCA_947361185.1. Classification (NCBI taxonomy): domain Eukaryota; kingdom Metazoa; phylum Arthropoda; class Insecta; order Lepidoptera; family Noctuidae; genus Charanyca; species Charanyca ferruginea. The sequence goes on along the minus strand of OX376055.1, from coordinate 169,609 downwards.
CCGCCACGTGGCTGACAGAGCGCACGGTGGCCACGCACTGCCACGGCGCGCCGAACAGCCCGCACACGGCGTTCACGGACGACATGATCACGATGTCCATGTGGAAGCCGCTGCCCTTCTGCAGCTTGCGCTCGGGCTTGTCGATGATCAGCCTGCGAGGACACGTCGTGTACTACTCACTCATACTGTAGCGTTTAATCATTTCACTCACTCGGTTCACCAGTAGGTTTATTACGAAATTTGTTTACTTTACCAATTTACTTTGTATTACTAACTTACGATGTAGATGGCAACAGAGGGTTTGAAATGTTTGAGTGCTCACGAGGACTGCGGATGTGACCGCTTAAAACAACATATAAGTAGTACAGTGGCAATCGTCTTACTCAGCAATGTGCGTCTCCATGAATACGATGATGTAGACCATGAGCGCGGGTAGCCCCATCGCAAAGGCGGCCCACGCGGGGATGGTGGCGAGCCCGTCGTTGAGCGGCACGAACCACGAGCGCTGCGCCGTGGGGCTGAGCCCCTCCGGCACGCGCAGCGTCTCCGTCCACACGGGCACGGCGCACGACAGCCCCACCATGAGCACGATGGCGATGGGCACGCCGAAGTCGCCGAGCGCGCGCCGCGCCTGCGCACACAGCACGGTCAGGGCGCCCCTGCCACTCGCGAGCCGGAGCTGTGGCGAGTGCCAAGTGCGCGCTATGTACTCACACTGCGGCCGAGGAACTTGCCGTTGCGGAAGATGCGCAGGTAGTAGGCGATGATGAAGGTGGACAGCGTCAGCATGGTGCACCATAGCGCCGTGTTGGGCTGCGGCGGCACGGCGGCGCGCGCCAGCGCCGACACCAGCGCGCTCGCGTTACCTGCTCACACACACCACACTGTGACACGCTCACTCTGACACCAGCGCGCTCGCGTTACCTGCTCACACACACCACACTGTGACACGCTCACTCTGACACCAGCGCGCTCGCGTTACCTGCTCACACACACCACACTGTGACACGCTCACTCTGACACCAGCGCGCTCGCGTTACCTGCTCACACACACCACACTGTGACACGCTCACTCTGACACCAGCGCGCTCGCGTTACCTGCTCACACACACCACACTGTGACACGCTCACTCTGACACCAGCGCGCTCGCGTTACCTGCTCACACACACCACTCTGTGACACGCTCACTCTGACACCAGCGCGCTCGCGTTACCTGCTCACACACACCACTCTGTGACACGCTCACTCTGACACCAGCGCGCTCGCGTTACCTGCTCACACACACCACACTGTGACACGCTCACTCTGACACCAGCGCGCTCGCGTTACCTGCTCACACACACCACACTGTGACACGCTCACTCTGACACCAGCGCGCTCGCGTTACCTGCTCACACACACCACACTGTGACACGCTCACTCTGACACCAGCGCGCTCGCGTTACCTGCTCACACACACCACACTGTGACACGCTCACTCTGACACCAGCGCGCTCGCGTTACCTGCTCACACACACCACACTGTGACACGCTCACTCTGACACCAGCGCGCTCGCGTTACCTGCTCACACACACCACACTGTGACACGCTCACTCTGACACAAGCACGCTCGCGTTACCTGCTCACACACACCACACTGTGACACGCTCACTCTGACACCAGCGCGCTCGCGTTACCTGCTCACACACACCACACTGTGACACGCTCACTCTGACACCAGCACGCTAATTGACTTTAGCACCCTCGAAAACGATGAAAATGACACCCATGAAAAACAAATTTAAAAAAATTACAGCCGCCATCTTGGACTTAGATTTTGACCTCACTATCGGTTTTGGCACCCTCGAAAACTATGAAAACGATACCCATGACTAAAAATTTGAAAATTTTTGTAGACGCCATCTTGGATTTACATTTTGACCTCACTATTTGGCTTTAGCACCCTCGAAAGCTACGAAAATGACACCCATGACAAATAAATTGAAAAAAAAAATGACAGCCGCCATCTTGGATTTACATTTTGACCAGAAGGAGGGTAAGATAACCAGCCAAATTCTAACCGCTGAACGCGTGAAAAAAGTTTGTTACAATAAAACACATCAATTTTACAGACATCAAGAGTGACAACCTTAACGCTCCATTGGAGCGTAGGTAATTATTTCAACAAATAGGCCTAGTTTCCATACTGTTCATATCTTTATACTGTGCCATGACTGACAGCAGGACGTCGAATGTCCCTTTGAACTCGGGAGCTCGACTCGACGGGAGGTAACGGGCTACCTCGTGGTAGATTGAAGATTGCATGCTGAACTTGTATTGCTTAGACCTATCACAGCGTCTTCTGCCTACCCGAACCGAATAAACGAAATATTGTTGTAAAAACGACGCAGTCACTCAAGCAGTGCACAGACCAGTGGAAGTACCTGGCAGCGTGGAATTGTAGAGCAGCGTGGAGTTGTCGTCGGCGGGGGCGGCCGCGGGGGCGGGGGCGGCGAGGAGGGTCGTGCCGTTGTCCGGCGCGCCCGTGTAGTGCACGCCCAGCGGGTGCGCGCGGAATACGTTGATGAGGCTCGTCACCGGCTCCCCGATGAAGATCAGAGAGATCAGGAAAGCGAAGATATCCTCCGTGAACCTGCACATCATTATTTTCGTTAGCTTGACTTAGTTAGCGATCTGAGGGCTAATTCACGTAATTTTATGACGCGCCGATGAAGTTGTAGTGCAGTTGCGGTTCAGGTTTGAGTGGTGGTGGTTCGGTATTCTTGTAATCATTGAACTGCGCGTAAGCTGCGCGCGAATTGCACTTCAACTGTACGACAACCAAACTATACCAAACTTACCACATGAGAGAAAAAATATTGCTCACTAAATAATTGAACAGGATCGATTACATTTCAATGATTATGAAGTTATTATAATATTAAAATAATACCCCAGTACAGATTTGAGTGCTTTTTAACTGTAATTCTGAGAAGTCAAACGAATAGTAGAATACCGATCATGTTGCGTTCCGAAGCACGCACCAAAGACGCGCAACAGTAGAATGCCGTTATTGCGCTGGCGTGACGCGAACTTGACGCGAGCGTGTCTGACAGCGGTAGAGAATACGAAAAGCGTTGTTTGATCGACACTTAACTGCAACTGCACTGCAACAGCACTTCTTTACTTACGTGAATTAGCCCACTGATAACTGATTTGAACAAAGGAGCATTTTTACATTCTATCTGACTTTGACCGCGACTTCGTCCGCGTGAATTGTCTTAATTGTTTAATAATGCAATAGGTGTAGCCTATGTTACTCAGGGATAAAGTAACTTTCAACTTTCAATAATTGGTAAAAGAATTTTAGAAATCGGGCCAGTAGGGCCACCAATCTTTCCTCTTTATAAAATTAGTTTACCAGTATTGGCCTTTGCATAACGGTTTAGGAAAAACAATTATTAGGTACAAGTGCCGGATAATATGTAATTTTTAATGTTTTTAAAGTACCTACTACTACTTAGTAGTGGTAAGTATTTATTTATTACGATTATCATTTCACAAACATTAGTTGTTTATTAATCAGCACTTCAGCAGTAAAATTGAACACAATAATTCGCAGTAGACGATATTCATCCGGTTCTATTAAAATAAGAAGGCGTATAGTATAACCTGGTGATCTTCTTAACGGCGACGCTGCCCTCGACGGAGGCGACCGCCAGTGCAATGACGATCATCCACAGGCCGCAGTACATGCGCGCCGTGAGGAAGTCGAACCCGTTGGAGTGGCAGAAGTTGGCCAGCGACTCGTCCAGCAGCAGCAGCGGGCCCGTGGCGCCCGTGATCATCATGGGCTGCCCCGCCACCAGCGCGAACAGCACGCCGCCCGCGCACGTGAACACCTGCGCAGTCGACTCGTGAGCACAGAGCGCACAACAGTATGGCTCGCGTAATGGCAGCAGCAGAACATTTGTTAAACATCTTTTTCAAACTACATTTTGTATCAAGTAAAAATATTATTCGTCTTATTTTGTAATAACTCACTAGAGTCTCGGAGATGCCGATGTTGCCGTAGGTTTTCTCGGCGAGGAGACCGCCGAACGTGATGGCAGAGGATAGCGCCGCGAAGTACATGAAGATGGTGGCGGCGAGGCACTGCCCGTTGAGTGCGTCGCGGAAGTCCGACGCGTAGTGCGGGTAGCGCCGCCGCATGTCGCGCACCACGCCTGCAACACACTGCCGTCAGCTGCGCGCGAGTCACGGCGCTCGGGGCGAGCATCACGCGCCTCCCACCCACAGCTCTGACTTAGTGCGGTTAACTAGTGTTTGTAGGTACGTGTTACTCCTGGCGCAAGATAGCTTGAAGATAAATATAAAAACAGTAAAATCTAACCTCCAAACAGGCGGCCGGTCCGGCTGAGAGGATCGTCGGGCAGCTTGCTGGGCAGTCCGCCGGCTTCCGCGGCCAGCAATTCCTTCTTCTCGTCGAAAGGCGCGGGCGCCTCGCCGGCGGCGCGCTTGCGCTCGAGCGCGTCGCGCTTGCGGCGACGGATCATCTCGCTCTTGGCTCGCAGCTCCTCGAACGGCAGCAGCGCCTGGCGCTCCCAGTCGCCCGGCGGCAGCACGATGGAGTCGTCCAGGAACTCGTTGATGGCGGACAGAAGCTCTCGCCGGTCGTCGGCTTTGTACGCGATGGAGTGAAACGCGGGGTTGGACATGAGCGTGGAGATGGAGCGACCCACCTCGTGGTAGTCGAGGTCGGCGCCGGGGGGGCCCAGCAGGATGAACATGAAGCGCACGGGCACCGGCACCTCGGTGATGGACGGCATGAAGATGCCCTGCGCCAGGCGCACGAAGGCGATGGTGGGCTGGTCCAGGAAGCCCACGGCGCCCACCAACACCGTGGTGGCCTCCGCGTCGCCGGGGATGCGCTTGAGGATGGAGTCGTTGTGCGGGCGGCGCAGCTCGTCCGTGGAGCCGGCGGCCGCGTCCACGGCGGCCAGGTACTCCACCTCGCGCGGCTCCAGCCCGCCCGCCGACGACTTCTTGCGCAGCTCGGCGCGCTCCAGCGGCAGCGCGTACGAGCTGCGCCGGCGCCGCGGGTCCGCCAGGCTCTGCGCACACACACACACACACATGCAACACATCAACTTGACAACTGAATGGAGGATACACCGTCTTCTTACTAGCCTGAACTGTCTCATTCCTCCTGGGCTGGACAGAGGCCTTCCACTCCTCCCACAATAGTTCCTCACTCTGTCGCGCAAGCATCTCCTGCTCAGACAGTCCGCCACCGTCCGGCTGTGCTAAGGCTATTACTTTTTACATATAAAGTACGTATGACGCTGTCTAATGAAATAGACCGATCATATCTTTACAAGAAAATAGTTTGAAGTAAATAAAAAGTGGGGCATTCGTGCTAGTCTAGCTATTTATATCTTATGTAACAATACTTCAAAAATAATTAGTATAAATAGTATTTAAATTTTCTAATTAAAATTCAGAAAGGAGAGTAGAAAGGCCTTTGGCCTGCATTGGGGAAAGGCTGATCATATTAATAACAGTTTCCAAACAAGTCGATCAGGCAAGTGAAACTTAAACAAATTACCAATATATGGCAAAGACCAACGACCATATGGGGTTATATGGTCCTTGGCGGAGACCCATACTTTATACATACCTTCAAAATCATTGAATATATTTTTATGAAACATGGCCAAGAACAGTAGTTCTTAGTAATGTTTGTTAATGTGTAAGAAAGCTAGTAAAATTTCAAAATTTTACTAGCATTCTAAAAAAACACATTAAAATCGAACAAATCGTTTGGGAGCTACGATGTTATGATACAGAGACACACAGACACACAAAACGACATACGGTCAAACTTAGAACAGCTATAAAACTTCGGGGTTAAATGAAAGTGTATTTTCGAATTATTTACAAAAGTTTTCAAACAAATATTATAATAAGATATCCATATCTGTATAAGTCCCTAACACTAATATAACTACATGCGCCTGTATCGTGATGAAGAGTTAGATATCAAGAGAGGGGTTGTTGTGAACCTGGTCTGTTCTCTTGGCAGTAAATCCATTTATAGCGTACAGTGGTTCAAAGGGTTCCGTACTCAAAGAGTGATAAACGCCAAAGCACAATAATGGATTACATTTTGTAGCTTGCGCGTTTATCACTCTGTTAGAATAAAATTTTGCCCACACAACTTGCGAAAATAATTTTATTGATAAAACGTTCGAAGAAAAAAAAACATATTTTTATGCCTTTTGAAAATTAAACTTATTTATTGCCACTATCACGCCGGTATTGATTTTTTCTCAGGAGCTTTATAATATTATTCAGTAAAAGTTATGTGATATAGTTTTGTTACTCAACCAACCTCAAAAAGTAAAGGAGGTTCTCAATTCGACGCGTATATTTTTTTAGACCACGCATAATTTTTTTCAATGTAGTTCGATTTCAATGTTTCTTGTATACCTCAAAGTTGGTCCATGGTTGGTCCAAATATTCCACCCTTAAGTGCAGAGAATTAAGGGAAGACTGAATTTTTTTGGTAGTAATAACAAATATAGGGCGCCTATTAGTACAATATAACCTATCTAATAGATATCGGTAGGTGCACAGTTTGGTGCTCAAAGAGCATTAGGAGTCAAGTCACGACTGCTCACAACACGACTAAGACACATCCATCCTGGAATATATTACCTGCGACCAACTGAGACGTTCGTTAACGTTTTTAAAATTACGCTAAAGAATCAAAAGTGCTTCTAGCGCAAATGGCGTAATTAGATGCTGTTTTGACGCCGTACAGTATAAATTCAAATTCAAATTAATTTATTCGCCATAAGTGTTGGTACAATTTAGGTCTTAAAATAAATAATTATAATTACCGTTGAATGGAAAAAAATCTACATACAAAATAGTTCGTACATCTAGACTGCTAGGTGCTATTGCACCCTGAATTATTAAACTACATTGTTTAAAAATCAGCACCGCGAGTACATCGACGTGACGCGAGCAGTCGCGAGCAGTCGCCAGTGAGACGACGAGGAGGAAGGAGTTGCAGTAAGTTACATTTTATTCATTATTTTACGCTTATTTCCTTGTAATTACATTGAAAACTAAAGATAATGTTATCTTTAGTTAAGCGTAAGCTTTCCGGGTATGTATCCGGAAAGCTACTCATAATATTTTTAATGTCTTACAAAATTTTATTTAGTTTTTACGACGCGACGCCTACAACTTGTATGTAGTATACTTCCCATTGTCGAACTACTAGTAAAGTAACTGCCAAACACTATGTCTAGTGTTCTTCCCCTTGCCGTATTATTAGAAAATAAACTTTTGCTATTTCCAGTAATCATATTTTTAGGGATCCGCCAGTAAAATCTTTTACACCTCACTACTTTTTTTTATCAGAGCTTCAAGTCTAGAGGACATCGCTTGGTAGCATTAGAACCACCTGAAAATGCTCCTTCGAATGTAGATAGTGGTTCTAAACCTGAGAATGAAGAGGACATTTCTGTTCATAAAACTGAAGAGTTGCCCTCCTCAACCTATCGTTCCATCGATTCATACATAGAGCGCACGAATATTTTAGACGGCTCCGAAAATGATACACACAAGACAACACTTCAATCAACAGTAACGAGATAAACGTAGATGCTGATACTTTCATGGAGACAGTAAACGAAAATCTACAAACAGAGGACCGTCCTAACGTCAGTGGCAGTGAGATCAACCCTGTGTTAGAGCCAAAGACTACTTGAACCATGAGCGACCTCCATTGACTCCTATTATTGACAACATGCAACCACCGACTGGTCAAGTAAATGATTGGTCTTAACCTATGAAATTGCCGTATATAGCGAGTTAAAGTCGTTTTTATATAAATATTTTTTATTTCCATCGATCAAAATATGCACGCATAATATGCTATCGAAGCATCTCTGCCAGCACAGTGGTTATTTTTTCAATGCCCTTCTTGAAGAAGTCAGGTGTACGTAGCCAGCAAACTCTTGAAAGGCATTTTGTGCTACCTCTCGGGTATTATTTTTTTTCCATGCCAAGAAGTTGTTCAAATTTTGGAAAATGTAGAAGTCTGTTAGCGCATGGTCTGATGAGTACGCTGGATGATGCAAAACTTCCCAGGCCTAGCTCTTGTAGCTTAGAGACGTCTGTTGTGCCGTATGAGGTCGTGTAGGAGCAGCGAGGACGAACGACTAATCAAGGCTGGCCGGAGATTTGCGAGCTTTCCATTATTGTGTCCAGTTCTTCAGAATACTCATAGGCCTCATACGCAGTAAAGCTGGTGTCATTTGGTTAGAAACTGAGAAGAATTATACCGGCACTTGACCACCAAACAGTGACGATGACATTTTTAGGGGTAAGTTTTCGTTTGGGACATTACCTAGGCGCTGAACCATGGTCTCTAACCGACATGATGACCGCTTACGATTATCAAAAAGAATCCATATTTCATGGCAAGTGACAATGCGGTTCAAAATCCCTTCGTTTCTGTGTCTGTTAAGCAACGCAAGGTACGTACCTTATATCAACGCATTCTTCGCGCGAAGTTCGATTAGAAGTCTTCTTATCTTGCCAAATTGACGCAAATAGACGAATATTGTTTTGATTGATGAGTAACAATATTCTTTTGACTTCATAGGCAAAGACAAATTATTTTTAACAACTGTAAGGCTAATTGTTTTTATAATACTTAATTATTATGTTCATCGTACTTATACGTTTTTGGGAGTTCCTACTAGTGATTTAAGCGTAAGTCAATGTAACTATGAGACTAATTTTCTAAAATAGTATGACTACGCAAAAAAAATCTATTCTATTCTATTTTCCTACGAAATCACTTGTTTCTTTTCTCTTTCTCTTTGACAATGGGAAGTATACTGCACATGGTTGGAGTGTATCAAGTTCCTTACGAATTTAATAATGTCCAGTATAATGGACGTATGTTTTTCAAGAAACTGAAATAGGCAGATTTTTTCAGATATTTTTCCCTTTAATTGTTAACTTTATTTTATACAAGAACCATTTATTTTTGAACGTAAGTAGTGTTCAATAAAGTACGGTGCTACGGAACCCTTTCAAACAAATTTCAGAGAACTTCTTTTCCTATGTAACTATTGTTGCGAATGATCTAACCCGACGTTGACAGACATCAGTAGGCACCTGCGGCTTGTCCAAGATACACACTTGTACGTTAGAGTACTTAGTAGAGTAGTGACGCGTGTTCACTGCAAATGAAACAAAAACAGCGGATTGTTGAAACAACTTGTTCGTGATGTCGTGGTCGGATATCGTATCATAAGCAACTGACGTCAGCACTAAACACTATGCTGAGCTCGGCATCTCACCTACCACACGGAGATGCTGCGTATGAAAAACAAAAGCTAATCAATAAATTGGATGGATGGATTAAAATTTTCCGTATCCGTATTTTTGCAGGTATTTTTCTCTATATAAAAGAAAATACCTGCAAAAATGTAAAAGTAAAACCATGTGTTCTAAGAAACATGTTAGCTGTAAGCTCTCACTGAAAGCTCCCAAACTCAATGTTCCAATCTGCCTGCACATGCTACTGTAACTAATGTAGGTACGAGTACTGTAACATCTATTTAACGTGATGAATGTAAGTCACACACTAAGTGCACATGAAATGCAGATTTAGAATAAGGTCGCCCTTATGGGTAGGTCTATGTGAAGCATCAAGCCAGCGCGTCTGCCGCGGCCGGCGACGAGCCAATCTCTCTGACGTCACACCATTGTAAACACTTCAACTGAAGGCAAACACGCTGCCGCTGGTGTGAGCCGTGCACACTATGTTTCATAAAACGTACAACGCAGTACTGAGTGCGGATGAACCGATCAGATCACGCTACCGCATACTCGGCTAATTCCGAATGTTTGGCAGACGATCACGAGAATAATATTATAAACAGTTTGGACTTGCAGTGCAATGCGATTTATGAGCAAGCATGCGCCGGTTCATGGTTGTGTATGTTTGTTTAGTGTTAACGCACGCCTGGCTGCGGCACGGGGCAGCGGGCCGGGCACCAGGCCCCGGGCAGCTCGCACCCCTTTAGGGGCATACACTATTACTAAACAATACTAGAAATAGAATAAAACATAATAATTATACACTACAATTTTAAGTACCTAGGTAAATGGAAATCTTTAGATAGAAATATTAGCATATAAATCATAAATACATCATCAGTCACCAAAAATGTAGTCAGCGTTTAAGAGCGTGTACTCGATTCGTGACCAGAGCAATATCGTAATGAGATGAGCAGATTATTTAAAGACAATTATAGTTTTAGAAAGATTAAGTCTTGTTATAAGAAACTACAGAGTAAAAGTATAATTTTTAATTATGGTTTTTTAAAGCGAAGACAATCCTTTCATAGCGTTTTACGAAAATAGACATCAGAGTTAACTTTCAGGACGAATACAACCATTAGGTACAGAATGCCAAAATATTGTTTTATGCGTTTGTCCAACACGATATACAGTCTCAAAGTACATAACAGCCTAGAGTCAAAATTACGAAAATATTACTATAAGATATTAAAAAAGTACAAAATCGGTTCACTTCAACAATTTTTTGTCACCAGTATTTGAATAAAAACATACTTAACTGATATATTTATTTTATGAAAATAAAGCTCATGCTCAACATAGGTACACAATTTTTTTCAGTTCCTTGTACGAACTCATTTATTTTAACTACATAAATCGATTTACAATTAAGTACCTACATAAATCTCATTCGTATTTTTTGTTTTATTGTAACACTGGTTGAAAGGGTTGAAGGCGACAAAATATTTACGGTGCCGATGTGTGACCGTAGACAACCCGGAAGACAAATCATCGTTGGGGTGGTGTCATGCAGTTTCTGCCCAATCCCATGAGAGTAAGGCGTGAATTTATATCTTAATTATTGGGAAATAGCATTTAGTTAAATCATGAATAGTAATGACTGCGCCTGCGTGACAAGCGAACACTGCTGCAGAAACATAAAGTTATACTGATTTGTGAACGTTTACTGCACACAGCGTGACCGGTCACGGACACAAATTTAAATCACAGACCAATCGCTAGGATCATTATTTTGTTTTAGGACTTAACCTGAAAATCCACTGGTTCTGGAGATATGGGTGGTCAAAGTCGCTGTTTTTTTTTTAGTTTTGTTGAAATACCTATTCCAAGTGTTGTTATTAAACTTCTCATAAACAAACAAAATCAATATTTCCTTAATTTATAAACAAGTTACGCTTTGAATTTCCATAAACTCCATGAACATCATGCGCCTACCTATGCTGAGCGAACAATGTTTGTTTGGAAAAATGTTTGGTGAATGACACTTGGAATACGTAGGTCCAGTCCGTGCCACGAAAGATGAGACTTGACACGGACTTGATTTGACTTGCGCAGTACTCGATTTAAAGGTCTCTTGCCTTTAAATCGCAAAGAACTCAAAAAGCAATTTATTGCTACTTTGACCTTCAAAACCAGTGGATTCCCAAGTGTGTCCGAGTAGAAAACAACGCTCCTAATAATTGGTACAGTATCAGTCACTATACTAGGCAGGAGCCCCAGTGGGACAATAGTGATGTAACAGCTATAGGGGGTCAATCTTAGTTTGTTGTAGTAGTGACTAATGTTCAGGAGGCTATTTCCGAAAAGAAACAGTACCTAGGTACTTATATTTTCTGGCTGACGACACTTTCATGACTGGGTACCTACGATCTAAATGATTTCTTTAGTATTCGTGTCAAGTTGCAAGCTGTGGTGGCAATAGAGGTTATGGTATCAATGTTTGCACCGTTTAGGAGCAACCTTTGATACCACAACCGATATAAAGTTTGTTCTCAGTAAGTACGTATATATTGATTTCTAGGTTAACTCGAAATGGCACATCTTCTTTATCAGTCACAATAGACTAAACACTAAGTAGAGCTTTACCGAGTAGTAGCCTAGGTGTCTCCGATTGTCCATACTTGAGCTAGCTAATTCTTTATCAGTCACAATAGACTAAACACTAAGTAGAGCTTTACCGAGTAGTAGCCTAGGTGTCTCCGATTGTCCATACTTGAGCTAGCTAATTCTTTATCAGTCACAATAGACTAAACACTAAGTAAAGCTTTACCGAGTAGTAGTCTAGGTGTCTCCGATTGTCCATACTTGAGCTAGCTAATTCTTTATCAGTCACAATAGACTAAACACTAAGTAGAGCTTTACCGAGTAGTAGCCTAGGTGTCTCCGATTGTCCATACTTGAGCTAGCTAATTCTTTATCAGTCACAATAGACTAAACACTAAGTAGAGCTTTACCGAGTAGTAGCCTAGGTGTCTCCGATTGTCCATACTTGAGCTAGCTAATTCTTTATCAGTCACAATAGACTAAACACTAAGTAGAGCTTTACCGAGTAGTAGCCTAGGTGTCTCCGATTGTCCATACTTGAGCTAGCTAATTCTTTATCAGTCACAATAGACTAAACACTAAGTAGAGCTTTACCGAGTAGTAGCCTAGGTGTCTCCGATTGTCCATACTTGAGCTAGCTAATTCTTTATCAGTCACAATAGACTAAACACTAAGTAGAGCTTTACCGAGTAGTAGCCTAGGTGTCTCCGATTGTCCATACTTGAGCTAGCTAATTCTTTATCAGTCACAATAGACTAAACACTAAGTAGAGCTTTACCGAGTAGTAGCCTAGGTGTCTCCGATTGTCCATACTTGAGCTAGCTAATTCTTTATCAGTCACAATAGACTAAACACTAAGTAGAGCTTTACCGAGTAGTAGCCTAGGTGTCTCCGATTGTCCATACTTGAGCTAGCTAATTCTTTATCAGTCACAATAGACTAAACACTAAGTAGAGCTTTACCGAGTAGTAGCCTAGGTGTCTCCGATTGTCCATACTTGAGCTAGCTAATTCTTTATCAGTCACAATAGACTAAACACTAAGTAAAGCTTTACCGAGTAGTAGTCTAGGTGTCTCCGATTGTCCATACTTGAGCTAGCTAATTCTTTATCAGTCACAATAGACTAAACACTAAGTAGAGCTTTACCGAGTAGTAGCCTAGGTGTCTCCGATTGTCCATACTTGAGCTAGCTAATTCTTTATCAGTCACAATAGACTAAACACTAAGTAGAGCTTTACCGAGTAGTAGCCTAGGTGTCTCCGATTGTCCATACTTGAGCTAGCTAATTCTTTATCAGTCACAATAGACTAAACACTAAGTAAAGCTTTACCGAGTAGTAGTCTAGGTGTCTCCGATTGTCCATACTTGAGCTAGCTAATTCTTTATCAGTCACAATAGACTAAACACTAAGTAGAGCTTTACCGAGTAGTAGCCTAGGTGTCTCCGATTGTCCATACTTGAGCTAGCTAATTCTTTATCAGTCACAATAGACTAAACACTAAGTAGAGCTTTACCGAGTAGTAGCCTAGGTGTCTCCGATTGTCCATACTTGAGCTAGCTAATTCTTTATCAGTCACAATAGACTAAACACTAAGTAGAGCTTTACCGAGTAGTAGCCTAGGTGTCTCCGATTGTCCATACTTGAGCTAGCTAATTCTTTATCAGTCACAATAGACTAAACACTAAGTAAAGCTTTACCGAGTAGTAGTCTAGGTGTCTCCGATTGTCCATACTTGAGCTAGCTAATTCTTTATCAGTCACAATAGACTAAACACTAAGTAGAGCTTTACCGAGTAGTAGCCTAGGTGTCTCCGATTGTCCATACTTGAGCTAGCTAATTCTTTATCAGTCACAATAGACTAAACACTAAGTAAAGCTTTACCGAGTAGTAGTCTAGGTGTCTCCGATTGTCCATACTTGAGCTAGCTAATTCTTTATCAGTCACAATAGACTAAACACTAAGTAGAGCTTTACCGAGTAGTAGCCTAGGTGTCTCCGATTGTCCATACTTGAGCTAGCTAATTCTTTATCAGTCACAATAGACTAAACACTAAGTAGAGCTTTACCGAGTAGTAGCCTAGGTGTCTCCGATTGTCCATACTTGAGCTAGCTAATTCTTTATCAGTCACAATAGACTAAACACTAAGTAGAGCTTTACCGAGTAGTAGCCTAGGTGTCTCCGATTGTCCATACTTGAGCTAGCTAATTCTTTATCAGTCACAATAGACTAAACACTAAGTAGAGCTTTACCGAGTAGTAGCCTAGGTGTCTCCGATTGTCCATACTTGAGCTAGCTAATTCTTTATCAGTCACAATAGACTAAACACTAAGTAGAGCTTTACCGAGTAGTAGCCTAGGTGTCTCCGATTGTCCATACTTGAGCTAGCTAATTCTTTATCAGTCACAATAGACTAAACACTAAGTAGAGCTTTACCGAGTAGTAGCCTAGGTGTCTCCGATTGTCCATACTTGAGCTAGCTAATTCTTTATCAGTCACAATAGACTAAACACTAAGTAGAGCTTTACCGAGTAGTAGCCTACGTGTCTCCGATTGTCCATACTTGAGCTAGCTAATTCGATTGTTGATATCTAATTTGACATTGTCATATTTTGTACTCGAGGGAAAATAGTGTAGTGTTGGTGTAAATGATTCGAGTCGATGAGAAGCTAATGATGTCTCACTCAAGCTGCGTGCGTACTGAACTAGAGAGTGGCACTGTGGCACTGTGGCACTGTGGCACTGGCTATGACTGCCGCACAGCGCCTCGGCAGACGGCGACGTGATGATGGCGATGGCAACAAAACAACAACAACAACTAGAAACAACTAAATGTAATCACACAAGGATAGATGACAGTCATCTACGATGCTACGTCTGTCGGCCGTACGATGACGCTACGAAACTATCGAGGAGAAGCTAAGTGATGCTAGCGAGAGGAGAGGCGAGGGGAGGCACACGGGCGCGGGCGGCGCGGGGGCGGCGCTGCGTACGATGAGGTGCGCGCTGTGGCGGCGGCACGCGCCCGACGTGCTGCACACGGAGCAGCGCGCGCGGCGCGGCGCGCCCGGAGCGCCCAGCGCGCCCGGCGTGCCCGGCTCCTCCAGCCACAGCGACTGCGACACAACACACGTACACCGGCTGCCCGCAGGGACCTCTGACCTAGCGTCGACTCAGATGAACCAGAACGGCGACAATGATCGCTGAATTAAACAATTTTTGAAATAAGTAAGTAAAAGATGTTATCCCTATCAAACATAACGTATTCACAGTAAGCGTTTGACATTGTGTCAAGCAAGTATATTGTATAGTTGTATCGAACAGAAACTCGCTTCAGGTTTGAGACAGGCTTCTCTGTAGTCTCGCTCAGGCAGCGCGGGCGGTGCGGGTCGCACTCGCACCCGAACAACTTGTGGAACATTCGAGCTCTTGGCCGAGGCGCCGTCATGTTTGTCGATAAGAGGCGTTATATCACCAGTTATTTGTTACGCTAGCGGCCGAGTCCTTCGTATCGGATTAGCCTTGAATATTTTTCACAAACATACATTCTGGCACATGCCAAACGTCAGATTATCACAATGCGTATCTAAGTAACGATTGTTAAACGTGACTCGCTATCTGACATGACAGATTATCACTTATCAATTTTGTATTTGTCGTGTTGGTATTCGGAACCGATAAGCTTCATTGTGTCATTATGACAAGCGATAAGAGTGGGCGTCAAGGCCGCGGCGCGCCGCCTCCTGGCTGCGCGTGTGTGTGTGTGGCTGCACTCACCTGCAGGCTGGTGTAGGACGAGTGCTTCCTGCCGCTGATGGAGAAGCGGAAGCGGTCGTCGTGCACGTGCCGGTGGCGCAGCAGCAGCGAGCGCATCACCACGGGCTTGTCGTCCTCCTCGATGAGCCCCTCCGCCACCATGCTCTCCACCACCCTGCGGGCACGAGGCAAGGGTCATCGTGTGACGCGCCACGTGACGCGCCACGTGCGCCACGCGCCACAGTACCTGTAGGCCACGCCGGGCAGGTCCTTCTCGTCCAGGTCCAGCAGCACCACGCCGGTCTCCAGGCAACGCCGCAGGTTCAGCAGCGAGTGGAAGGACAGTGAGGCCACGTGGGGCTTGCCCCAGCGCGCTGAGCCCTCTTCCACGTCTTCCTCGTACTTGATCCAGCGCGCCGTCTCCTTCCACTCGGCCTCACCGTCCTCCGTGGCCAGCAGTTCGTCCAGTTGCACGAACACCTGCCGGTGACACAGCGGAACATCGTGATCAGCACGGTCAGGTTTACTGATACACCACACCCCCGGCCACGTCAGAGATAGCTTACCGAGTGTGGGCTGTGATCGTACATCTTCTTGTAGGCAGCATCTGATAATATATTCTGCACTTTGTCGCCACCATCCTTGCGGCCCACGTGAACCGTTGAACCCTGGAAATAAAAAAGAGCATGATGATTATTAATAGCAGTTCGCAAACGAAACCGCCAACATTGGGAACAGGGTTTACTCTGTTCGGGAATCTGAAACAGGGTACACCCCCACATTCTAATGTAACATCATGTCATTCAGTCCCAGCTTTTGTGTAGGTAACTGTGACACAAATCAAAAGTAGTCGAGCGGTAGGGACAGCGCAGGTGTCGGCACTGTGTCGTGGCGACTCCCGCGCCGCCCCGTGACCGGTGACACTGACCCGCGGCTGTATGATGTGGCGGCGCAGCGCGCGCGGGTCGTCGCTGCGGTGCGCGGCCAGGTCGGCGGCGTCGGCCTCGGGCAGCGCCTCGTCCGCGGGCTCGACGCTGACGCGGCGCGCGCCCTCCTGCAGCGAGGACTTGCGCGGCTTGTGCGCGTGCAGGTGCTTGCTGCAACACGACCGTAGCTCGTGAGACTCTTTACACGCTCATCATTATAGTACCTACGTTATGATACAAGCGAAATAATATTGTCATTACACTCTAGGCTGGACAGTTATAATGGAGTCCCGAGTGTAACGACAAAGTTTCACCCGTATCAAGGATGTTTTCCGACCAACTTGCGAGGAGTAGGTGAAGCACCTCACTGAAAACTGTAACCACTTTTCAACAAATCTGTCACACAATGTAGTACTCTGTATTACCTCTTTGAGCGTCGTCAGTACACAAGTTTTTAAGTTGATGTTGGGGACTGGGAGAATATTCTTGCATTCCTGTACGAGTATCAATACGATTTCCAGCTTACAAAACATAATAAGAGCGCGGTTTCGTCGTGTCACTACTCTCCCGAACGCATCTCAGGCATGCCCAATAGAGTTTAGGTCGGGGCTTCGATGTACTATCCCGGTGGTATGAGGACGGCTACATCCCCCCCCCCCCCCAGCCCTCAGTTCAACAGTTACCGAAGCCTATTACAAAAACGCATAATATAACCTCCGATGTTCGTTATTTGTGGCCGAATTTTCAGTAATAGTAAGGTTGATTAAAATTCTTTACATGATAGTTTTATTCATAATTCAGCAAAAATCATTTTGTAGAATATTTATATCGCGTCTGGTATTAACAATGAGTAATTAGCTACTTAGTTTTAAGTATTATTATTATTTGTTGGTATATATATATATTTTTATATCTCGGCCCATAAGTGCCGGTGTACAGGGTAACACGGCCGCAGCCAAGAGCTACCCTAAAAATTCAAACCATGTGGTAGATCATACAATGTGTGGTGTGATGAGATTTTGCGTTGCATGTCTGTGAACGTGTATTTGGGCGAATGACGATGGCGCTGTGTGTGTTCGTGCGGTGAATGATATTTGTGCGTCATTGTCGTTTTGCAAGAATTTTCGGACAATTCTGCAAGTGTTCAGGATAGCAGCTTTATGTAGGGTTTGGTAAGTAATAATACATGTGGGGTTTGGTAAGTGAAGGGAGCTAGGATTTTTAACAACTGGTGCAGTTGGTTGGGAATGACATCCGTGGTTGAAAGCATTACAGGAATAATGGCAACGCAAAATTAATCGCCACATTCGGCTAATTTCTATTTTTAACCGACTTCAAAAAGGAGGAGGTTCTCCATTCGGTTGGTTTTTTTTTTATATATGTACATCGATTACTCTGAGATTTATGATCCGATTTACGTGATTCTTCTTTAGCTTGATGCGGAATAGTTGCCATTTGGTCCCATAAAAAATTATCATTGTTTGGCCCAGTAGTTTTCATTTTATGAACATTTTTTTATTTTTTATATATTTATTTTTATGTTTGACCACGCATAACTTTTTTCAGTGTAGTCCGATTTCGATGATTCTTTTTTTAATCGATAGTGTATACCGCAATTTTGGTCCCATATAAGTTTCAAGACAATATTCCACCCCTAAGGGTTGAAAATTAAGGGATTGCAAATTCTTTTTGGTGTCGCCGTTTCGTAATTAATTTCTATGATGAGAAGTTGGCACTAAAAATCGAAAAAAAATATTTAATAAATAAATATCAGACACGCGACTACAAGACATAAAAACGTATGCAGAGAATACACTAAACCAATCAAATACTGTTATAATTATAATCACAAAATCACAATTCATCTGTGTTCATGCTTGTGTTGATATATTTACATAAACTACAGATGAATTGTGATTTTGTGATTATATAACAGGATTTGATTGGTTTAGTGTTTTCTCTGCATACGTTTTTATGTCTTGTAGTCGCGTGTCTGATATCATTAGCTGAAAGGATTCAATGAACATTTCTCTTTAATTTTTCTCCAGATAGTCATATCTGTTTCCATTACAGTAACGATGAAAAATCACTTTATGAGAGATTCGTTCAGTTCGTTTTACCATTTCATTCTTCGTTTTGGTTCCGATTGTAATTGTGTGATAATTTGATCTGTATCTAACGGTGTTTGTATGTGATTGTAAGTGTATAGGATGTTACTGTGTATTTGCAGCTCTTCGTATACTTCTACTCTAATTCTGTCAAGTGTAGTGGTCGAAAGTAATCTTTTATGAAGCCCATCGTTAATCTCCGACTATTTGTTTAGAGACATTCGTTTGCAGAAATCTGGTACTGAATTGTTGATGCAGTGATGTGAGATATGAATTAGTGTCAACTTCTAGATTAGTGATGATTAGATACGTACGCCAAATGAATTGATTCATGTCTTCACTACATTTTTTACGCGTATTGGTACGTGACAGTAGCGGATGAAGGCTTAATGTCAGTAATAGCCTCCGACACAACGTCTACTGATATTGCTGATATTGATGATGATGGCCGTGATGAGGGTGATAAATATGACGGAGGTGATGATGTTAATGATGAGAAAATGGACCTCGTAGAGATTAATAAAGAAACCGGTGATGTTTCATCATCTGATGAAAGACTATTTGCCTGAATTTGTTTTTAATCTTGTTATCATAATTATTCCCACGAGTAGCTAGGGACAAATAAAGTCAACCACAGCAGAGCCCTGCTTTCAATGTGGCAAGGGTGAATAAAACTGGAGGTCCCCTATAATCCAGATTTTATTATTATTAGTACTTATTATTACCATATTGTTCGGAATACGATCCCATTGTACTGTAATTTACTATTTCGATTGTATGTCATCCGGTTTTCCATAATAAAACTTAAAACTAAGTATAGATATAAAAACCAAAATCTAACAAAAATAAAGTGCTAGTTGGGCTCGCGCACCGAGTTCCGAGTTTATCCCTTACTTGTGCTACATGACATAGCTTCTTGACAAATCACATAATTATAGGTACTTCCCTATGATTATTTCACCGCTTCAAGGAATTGCAGATTTTAGTATTGCATATTATTTTCAGCTTGACAGCTCTACCCTTCCCTGACAGAAAGGGTCTAGTAGACAGACGTACAACGAAGTGATCGTATAAGGTTTCCGTTTTTCCTTTTGAGGTACGGAACCCTAAAAATAACGTAAATGCTACAATAATTGAGAAATCAGTCAAAATTTGAAGTAAAATTAGATGGTAGGCATGGCATAGAATGGTTTTTTTTAATAGCAGCTAGAGGAAAAGTACTCTAAACTCTGTCCACTGGCTTAATCGTTTTTTGACAGCTGGAACTAGTGAACAAAATTTATGATTTTTGAAAAACTGATACGCATAACTGTATTATAATGTCTGTAACAGGTCATAAATAAGATAATACAACAAGATAAGGCAGTTTATATATTTATTTTATAATAACCGGGAATAATTTCATTCTAAGGCATTTTTTGTAAAAAACGTTTTTACAAAAAAACTTAAAAAACAGGTTTTAACTTAAACAAAGAAGTAGGCACTAAAAAGCGAAAATTAAAAAAACTTTTTAACAAAAAAAGCTTTTTACAAAAACTAAAGAGAGAGCCTTCAAAAACTAAAAAGTGAAAAATAACTTTAGCACAGAACACACATTGACTTTAGTTTCGAAACTCAGCGGCTTTGTTCTGTTTGTTGTTTTGTATTGCCACCGACTTCCGAAACTAAAGTCAATGTGTGTTCTGTGCTAAAGTTATTTTTCACTTTTTAGTTTTTGAAGGCAGTTGTCTTTTCTGTAAAAAGCTTTTTATTTTCCGCTTTTTAGTACCTCCTTCTCATCCAAATCTATTAAGAAGAGATTGAAAGTTAACTACTACAAAGATTGATGAAAGTAAAACATAAAATTATATGTAAAATTTTTGGGTATTTGTTGATTTTCCAAAAAGTGCAGAATCAATTTCAATAAAATTTATATAGGACCACCCCTGGAGCATACCCTATTCATAAAAAAAAGAATTTTCAAAATCGGTTTACGTTTACCGGAGAAATCGCGTAACAAATCGCGCACATACTTAATGCAAATTTAAGACTTATACGGTTTTCTCATGGATGCCATTGTCAGAACTGGACCAAATAAAAATAAAATGGGACCACACGGGAAGCACTAGCTTTCAAATAAAAAAAGAATCATCAAAATCGGTTCACCCAGTCCAAAGAAATCAGACAACAAACACGAAAAAAAAAAAATACGGGTGAATTGATAACCTCCTCCTTTTTTGAAGTCGGTTGAAAAGACAATCGCCTTCAAAAAGTAAAAAATAACTTTCAATTCGCAAGTCGGTGGCAATATAACAACAAACAAAACCAAAGCTGCCAACTTGCGAATTTTGAAGACTGTGTCTTTTTTGTAAAAAGCTTTTTTTTCGCTTTTTAGTTCGTACTTCTTGCCATACAAATTAATTACGTCACAAAATTTTAGTCTTCCCTTAATTTTCTACCCTCGAATACTTTCATTAAATTTTTATGGGACTACCTTTAGGGTATACACTATCAATTAAAGTAAGAATCATCGCAATCGGACTACACTGAAAAAAGTTATGCGTGGTCAACAAAAATATGTGTATACCTATAAAATGGGAAAATTCTTCACTGCCAATCGTATGGATTGTTTTAGGGACTCCAAATTATCATGGCGTTTAGAGCAAGCCGTAGTCTCTAAAACTGACCATAACTCATAATCCAGCGGATTAAGATCGGGACTAGATGATGGCCAGTCTTCAGCTCTGATGAAGTCCGAAACGTTCACTTCCAACCAAGTCTGCGTGGACCGAGCTTTATGACCCGACACCGAGTCTTGTTGGAAGGACCATACTTGGTTATGGAACATGGTGTTGTTAAGGGGCTTAACTACCTTCTCAAGAATGGTATCTTGATACACTTGTGCCGATGTTTTGATACGTTTTTCACAAAAATATGGCTTAGTCACTCCTTCATAGCTAACACCCCACCAAACCATCACTGAAGTCGGATAATGCCCACGTTGCACTCTGTCGACTAATTGGGAAGCTTCCTTAGAGCTTTGAGCATAACTACGGTCATTTTGTTTGTTAAAATGTTGCTCAATTGTAAAGATTTTCTCATCCGTAAACAAAATTTTTCTGTGACCTCCCTTTGCGTACCGTTTCGATTTTACCACCCTATTCGTTTTTAAATTATCAGTTAAAAAATGACCAGTGCGTCTCTTAGAGGCCGCAAGTCCTAAGTCATCTTTTAAAATACGCGACATGGTTCTGGGTGCTATCTTCATCTACCGAGATAAAATCTTTTGCTTGCAGGATTTCTGCGAATTCTTTCCCTTACTGCTTTTACCACCTTTTTCGTACGAACACTACGTGGACGGCCAGATCTTTTTGACCGTGGACGACCACTGAACAATCGTATAAAAATGACAGATTCCAAATTCAAATGTAATATCTTTCTTATTTTTAATTGTAACAGTTTTTATGGCCAGGCTAAGGCTGGCCGCATATGTTCGGAATCCGTATCCGATTTCCAAATTCGTTTTCCGCGTTCGTAAACCCGAATGCATCAAATCGATAGAAAATACATTGACTGCCGCACACGTTCGTTTTTTTCCGTACGGAATATATTCCGTTTGTTTCCACGAGACAGGCTCGAGTGTGGAGTTCTGTGGAGTTAATTAGCAAAATGCTTCCATTGTGTCTTATATTTGTTTTTTTTTGAGAACGTAATTGATAATATAGACTATTGTAGATTATAAGGAAATGTAAATAACTTTTTTGTTGGCAAATGAACAACATTATTATTATTACTTGCGAATTACAAATCAATGCTAAAAGGAATGCAAATACAGTTTTTTGATTTAAACAGAAACGGCAAGTTCTGCTGTCATTAAGACTAATGTTTAGTTATCAGCAATGAATAAGCAGTAAGATGCTACATATTGCAAGCTTGTACAGGACTTTTATTGAGTGGGGCAAAGTTCTATAGAGTTTCTGGCATTGTCCTTTTACTGGGAACTTTCATCGACAGGTAAAAGAAACAAGTAAACTAATTGCTTGAAATGAGCTCCATTTTGTTGGATACACTTTATTTTTTAAAGAAATTCATTTAGAGCTAGTAGAGCAAATAGCTTTTGATAGCGCGTTGTGTTCAATTCTCACAATTGTGTAGTTTTGACCTCAGATCTTAACTCATTTACACACTCATTTGCACAGCTTTTAGTAAATTTGTTTTTTTACAAATCCCCATAATAAAAACCTAAAAGGGTGACCGTATTAAAAACTAAGTTTTGTCAACTTTTATTGTTTTTTGTGTTAAATATTGTGGACATGTATCAAAAGCTTTTTGAGGTGTTATTTAATCTGGACGCAGCAGCAGCAGCGGTGAATTATTCAGTGACTGATTTTGAAAACGCTGCGGTTTGTAAATGCGCAACACATGCTGCTCGTCAGTAATCCATGGTGATTCTGAAATAAAATTAAGCAAAACGCCAGCTGCAGTGCATTGTTGAACGCGGTTTCGCGTTTTCAGCTTACCCTAAATCGCTCGCGTTCAGTCGCGGCTAAGAAACCGCAAAAAATAGTAAATAGTAGGTTTCGATACAAGAGCACACTTTAGTGATTTTTTTCAGTAAGTGATTTTAAAAACTCATTTTGCTACATTTGGGTCGCGGTTTGTCCCTACGTATGGTGGCGCACAGCGGTTGACCGCATTCGGTTTCTTGTTCAGTATCGACTGGGCGAGCGCAGATTTTTTTTTTAAAGTCAAAGCCACACACGTTGTTCGCCAGGAATCCATGGTGATACTGAAATAAAATTAAGTAAAACGCCAGCCGCAATGCGTGGTAGAACGTGGTTTAGCGTTTTCAGGTTTTCCTAAATCGCTCTCGGTTAATCGCAGTGCAAGCAAGCAAGCGTTACTATAAACTGGTTTAAAACATTTACATAACGGACGGCACGGTCTGAAACTACGCGGATCTCACGTCCACGTGTCAAACGACTGCCTCCGCGAGCTCCGAGGCGAGGGCGCGCGGGTGTGTGCGTGCGGCACACCCCCGCCCTCCCTGCGGAGCTGTCTGCGGCGCGGTGTGCGTGCACAAGGTCGCGCCGCGTCCTTGCCGTGTGAGGCTGTCGGGGCCGCAGCACGCGCGCCCGCCGCCGCGTCGGCTGCACGCTACTCCTACACGCCACACATCCGCGTCTAGCTCCTGACTTCCTGAGCCGTCACTCCGTGACGTCGTGTGCATCGACAACGTGGTTCTCGCTCACCTTTGCCCCAGTTCAACGTTGGTCCGAACATTGCGGCGTAAGGCGGCCTGAACGTCGCTTGGATATTTGTGCTTGTCATACAGATCATGTCATAACCTCTCCCATCGGGCAGGCACAAGATTGAGCATGGTAGTAATATTCTAGTTGCAATTAAATAAGACAATAATTTTATTTCACATCAGTAAGTTAAACTAAACTATCAATAATGGTTTTTTAATTATTAAAACTTAGAGAGCAAAAACGAACTAACTAGCCGAATCAAAATTACGGTACCTTAAAGGATCCCGGTACTAAGTGGCGACAGCACCGACGGCACTAGACCTGCAACCCGCAGGACGAAGATATAACACAACGTCTAGGACCAAAAGATATAACACAACGTCTAGGACCAAAAGATATAACACCACGTCTAGGACCAAAAGATATAACACAACGTCTAGGACCAAAAGATATAACACCACGTCTAGGACCAAAAGATATAACACAACGTCTAGGACCAAAAGATATAACACAACGTCTAGGACCAAAAGATATAACACCACGTCTAGGACCAAAAGATAATATAACACAACGTCTAGGACCAAAAGATATAACACAACGTCTAGGACCAAAAGGCCACAATATAAAACCCGCAGGGGTTTATGAAACACTAATTAGTAGGGTATTCAA
Organism: Charanyca ferruginea; assembly: GCA_947361185.1. Classification (NCBI taxonomy): domain Eukaryota; kingdom Metazoa; phylum Arthropoda; class Insecta; order Lepidoptera; family Noctuidae; genus Charanyca; species Charanyca ferruginea. The sequence continues at coordinate 144,982 of OX376055.1, read as the reverse complement.
AAATCTAATACCTTTAAACGAGCAATTCTTGTATTATAATATAATCCGAATCTCGGAAACTGCTCCAACGATTTTCATGAAATTTAGTATGCAGGGGGTTTCGGATGTTATAGATGACAAAACTTTCAATTAAAAAGTTCCTGTCCGTCAATTCATAGCCCTGATTGTTTGGAGCACTGTAGGCATAGACCGGTCTATATGCCATACATTTTTATGTATTGTAATGCTGCTAATATCCTGATAATGTAAGTACGTATAGACAAGAAGTGTTACATTTTACGTGTCGATAAAATTGAAATAAAATTTTGTCAAAATTTGGTTGTGATAAGATTATTAACGTATTATTATTGAACTAGTTCCTGCCCGCGACTGCGTCCGCTTCCGCGTAACACCAGTAACCAGAGAACAGTCGATGACATCAACAATGAAGTGACTTTTTAATACTGAAAGAGTTTTTATTATCGGACCATCCAGTTCTACCAAATCACCTCTAACAAAGCAATAAACAAATAAACTGCCTCTTAATAATATTGCATGCATGCCGTAACCATTGCGGTAAGTAGAGTGTTCATTCTGAATCTATTCAATTACGAAAACATAAGCTTGAAAATGTCGGTTCTGTAAGAGTTTGCTTATGGATCCCCAACATTTTTGGTACAAATCAAAATATAGCGTATAGCAGTCGGGGATAACGCGTCTTCTTATAAGGAAAACAAGAAGAGTGTTCAGTCTGACCAGTAGTTCCGGAGAGGCGCGTTTACATACAAACAAACTCTTCAGCTTTATTATATTAATATCTGTAGATAACCGTTTAAAAACTCCGAACAAACTTGTTGTTGATGACAACTGACAGACTGATTGTTGATTGTTGTATGTTGTTGTGTTGTTATGTCGTATCAGCACTAGGTGTATGTGTGGATGGACGGTGCGGGGGGTGCGGGGGGTGCGGGGGGTGCAGCGGAGAGGCTGCGGGCTCACCGCTGGTGCTGCAGCTGCGATGCGCGCGTGTACGTGACGGGCATGGCGCCGGCTGGCGGTGGCCGACGGCGGCTGGCGCTGACTGGCGGTGGCTGGCGGTGGCTGGCGGTGGCTGGCGGTGGCTGGCGGGGCCGACGGGGCCAATCGGCTGTGGTGGCGGCGGATGCGGCGGGAGTGCTAGGTCGCCGCGGCCGCGAGTGGCGGTGCGCGCCGAGCCACCCGACAGTGCCAATGTCAAGCTATTTTCGTCGCATTGCCAAGTCAGGTGTCACTTCCGCACAGCCGACTGCGTCGCGCCACCCGCGGCTCGCACGTAGGCCAGGCCTGGTGGATGGCGGCGGTGCTTTGCTCCCGCACTCGGCACGGGTGGCACGGGCGGCACGGGCGGCACGGGCGGCACGGGTGCCCGAGTGTGGATGCATGGACACCTCTAGTCTGCGCGCGTTTCGTTCAAAGAATGCATGTTTCTGTAGCTATCTCGCATTTGGAATGCGGAATAGGTGTGCAAGTTATTCAAAACTTGTTCAATGTACTCGTAATATAAATATAGACGCAATTGGATTCGCCTGAACCGGACAAACAATTTGATAAACAATCTTTTCATATTTTTATTATTATTATTACTTCAGCCTGGATTTTCCCACTCTCCGCTCTCCTTCCAACTCTCTCTATTAAGAGCTACTTGGGGCCAGTCCTTCTCAAAGGAGTCCAGCTCATCCCGCCACCTCCGCCTGCGCCTGCCGCGATGTCGCTTGCCATGCAGAGGGACCCATTGGGTTGTGCGTTTGGCTCAATGATCGTCTGACATGCTTCAGATGCGTCCAGCCCAATTCCATTTCAGCATTTCCATTTTATCATATTTTACGATTCATTACTTTTCATCACACTTGCACGTAGCAGTGTATGTGTGTGCGCGCATGTAAGTTCACCTGGACTATTGCACGTGTCAGCACGCTCCGCTGGCTGTAGGCTATATCTAGGACGTCTCAGAACATCTCGCAGCTCGGTACACAACATAATGTATGTACCTATATGTTGTGTATGTTTGACAAAAATGAGCATGGCGGTTGCGAGCACCGTCATGCTCGCTCAAATGTCTCGCTGATGGTGGCGTGTGGGTTAGATGTTGAGCTAAGTGGTGCTGATCCGCGTGTCATGTTCGTGAACGGGCCCTGTCAGTTGAGATTGTTCATCTCTTAACTGCCATGGCTTTCATGTTCATTGATTTTTAATTAGTGAGTGTTTTAAATTTCTCTTCACTTACATTGTTTTCACAAAATAGAAGCAACAAGAATAATGTAACCAGGATTTTGTAAAATCTTGATTAAAAAGAGTGTCCGTGGAGTTTCTTGCTCGTTCTTCTCCATAGAGACCTACCCTACGTTTTGGAACGAGCAACTAGCTTCAACTCTGTGACTAACTGACCGACTCTGACAATTCAAAAGTGCCTGTAAAGGTTTAGTTGAAATAAATGCTTTAACTTTGATTTATGTACAGTGACGTATGAGTATGACTGCGGTTCATGAAGAACAATAATATATTGTAGTCTAATATTATTTCTGGATAGTTTGTGATAAAATGACTAGCTTTGCCCGTGACCTCGCCCGCGTCTATTATCTTACTGGTATTTTGTTTTTAATAAAATGTGGCCTGTACTGTCTCTTACTCGCGAATAACGTAGCTTCCTATACTTCCTATATACTTCCTTCCTATATAAGTTCAGGATCACGCATACTAGGATTCAGAGTCGAGTGGGATTGTGGGAAAAATGATGCCAGAATGTAAACAGTATTGTGTTTTAGTCAGCGTAGACTGGGCAATGGGCACTGGGCACTGGGCACTGGGCACCGGGCACCCGGCGCTTGGGACACTCACATGTTCCGCTGTCCGCGGCGCTCGTCGTCGGCGTCGTCCAGCGTGTCGGCGTGCTCGGCGCGCTCGGCGCGCTCGGCGCGCTCGGCGCTCTCGGCGCGCTCGGCGTCGAACTGCACGTGACGTGCGTCGGGCTCGCGCGGGCTGGCCGAGCCTGAGCCGGACCACGCGCCTGTCATCTACACACAACGTTTATCTATTATTATTGAAATATACATTGATTTGAATTTAGCAAAAAACTATTTAATATGTACCTATTTATCGACTATCGTTACACATAATACATGATTCACCTAATTTGTATTTTATCCCTTTTTGTACCTACCGATCAAACGTAGACATACTTAGCTCGATGTTTCATTGATAAACGATTCCCATTTGTCTTCGATCCTAAAATACGCTTATCTAATTAAATTTACATTTTGTTTCAGTTCGTGGAAATATTATTGACGGTATTCAAATGCCGGATGCCCACCAGCGCCGCTCAGGTAGCGCACAATGCGCACAATGCGCACAATGCGCACGGTGGGTAGCGGAGGTAACCACCAAACCGCACGAGCATTCGATGAGTTCGTCGTGTGCGTGTGTGTCGGTTGATGCGATGTAAGGGGCGCTACACTAAACAACCTTGGATAACGCTGTACTGAACTACTGAGCATGCCAAACCGCTCCGTGTACAGCGAGCCTTATGTATTAGCGACTACATGATATTTATACAATGAAACATGTTTCGTTTTTTGGGACAATCCCGTCACACTATTCCCAAACCACAGCAACTCCTGAAAGTCAGAATCAACAGTGGCGACCACTAGAAAAGCGTCGAGGCCATGAAGCTCGACGAGTTCCGGAGAAACATTACAACTGTCTTGGAACGAAATTAATCAGAAAAGCACAGCGGAGGAGTAAAAAAAACATATTTTTCATTTCCCTCCAAATGAAGCAGGACACTGGACACAGAACAGAACTGGGGCACTAGGCACTAAGGGACGCGGGACGTTTACAACTGGGGGAGGCCCAGATGCCAAGCACCACGGATTATAAATAATATTATTTAATGGGTCTGTTACATTTGATTCCAATACCTATAGCAAAAACTTTTGAACGCACGGAAATTAGCTCTTTTTCTCTAGTTTCTTCAAGGTCCGCATAGAAAACAGCTCCGGATGTGGCCTGTTACACTGTCTAACATAATGTTACGTTCATTTTGCTAAAGAATACACTCCCATAAGAAAATAATATGCGTTTAGTGTTACCAAAAACCAAAAAAGGCTGAACTAATGTTCTGCACACAAGATCACGCTACTCCGCAGCAGCTGTGCACACACCCACACCCCGGCCGGCGCACAGCCTCTCACGAAGGTCTGTCGCACCGTCAGTGTTGTCACTCACTAGGTCACCCGCCGACAGCGCCCGCCACATGCTGGCCGGGCGTCCCGAGCGTGTCGGCTTTGTATGTATAGCCAGGTAAGTATATGTAGGTGCCAAAAAGTACTTTAAAAAGGTAATCTTCAAAATAAAAACGAGTATACCAGATTATTAAAATGATGAAGCTTGGGTAGATATGTGTTTGGTATACCGTGGTGGAGTGACACCGGCGGAGCACTGAGCGGCGAGACGCGGGCACGGCACGGCGCGGCGCGGCCTTCAGCGCCATCGATCGCGAGCCGCACTCTGCTGCGGGTCCGACTCACCTGCGGGTCGGAGCGGGCGCCGGCGGCCGGCGGCGACAGCTCCGCGCTGCTCAGCGAGCTGGCGCCATCTGCACACGCGCCACATGGTTAGCAACACTCTCCTGCAGCCGCGCCACAGAGCGCGCGCGACGCCGCTGCTGACGTCACAGCATCAACAGCAGTCGCGTGTGCTCCGCCACAGCCGCCTCGCGCCGGGCAGCCGCCTGTCAGCGTGCGTGTCGGCGCTCGCGTGGAGGCTCTTCGTTATTTATTCATATCATGAACCACGTTAGGGCTACCGATGTGTCACAAATCCGCGATTTAACAATCAAAATAATCATAAGAATTAAAAAAAAAAAGAAAGAAAGAATGAATGAAGAAAACTCTTTTAAACCGACTTCAAAAAAATAAGGAGGAAGAAGGTTCTCAGTTTGAGCCTTATGTTCGTATGTATGTCACTTAGTCTTGCCATAAATATTGTCACGAAGAAAAAAAAATTTTTTTTTTTGCAAATAATAGGTATTTATTACTTTTACAGTGTGTTAGTTTAATACATAAATATAAAACAATTTAAAATATAAAAAGTTTATTCGAAGTGGTCTCCATTGACTGCAATACAGTCCTTTAAACGTTGAAGCCAGTTATCAATAGAAGCACGCACTCTTTTCATGGGAAAATTCTTCACTGCCAATCGTATGGATTGTTTTAGGGACTCCAAATTATCATGGCGTTTAGAGCAAGCCGTACCTACTCTCTAAAACTGACCATAAATCATAATCCAGCGGATTAAGATCAGGACTAGAGGACGACCAGTCTTCAGCTCTGATGAAGTCCGAAACGTTCACTTCCAACCAAGACTGCGTGGACCGAGCTTTATGACCCGGCGCCGAGTCTTGTTGGAAGGACCATACTTGGTTATTGAACATGGTGTTGTTAAGGGGCTTAACTGCCTTCTCAAGAATGGTATCTTGATACACTTGTGCCGATGTTTTGATACCTTTTTCACAAAAATATGTCTCAGTCACTCCTCCATAGCTAACACCCCACCAAACCATCACTGAAGTCGGATAATGCCCACGTTGCACTCTGTCGACTAATTAGGAAGCTTCCTTACAGCTTTGAGCATAAATTCGGTCATTTTGTCTGTTAAAATGTTGCTCAATTATTGTAAAGATTTTCTCATTCGTAAACAAAATTTTTCTGTGACCTCCCTTTGAGTACCGCTTCAGTACCTAGTTGTTTCGATAATACCACCCTATTTTTTTATAAATTATCAGTTAAAAATAACTAGTGCGTCTCTTATAGACTGCAAGTCCTAAGTCATCTTTTAAAATACGCGACATGGTTCTGGGTGCCATCTTCATCTCCCGAGATAAAATCTTTTGCTTTCGGACAGGATTTCTTCGAATTCTTTCCCTTACTGCTTTGACCACCTTTTTCGTACGAACACTACGTGGACGGCCTGATCTTTTTCTGTCACAAACAGAGGAGGTCTCATTGTACCTTTTAATAGCCCGGTACACAAACATTTGACTAATACCAAGCGTATGGAGAGTTTTAAAAATTGCATTTGGCTCCATGCTAACTTTGTGTAATGCACTCACAGCGATTCGGTTCTCTTTCTCACCCCACTCCATTTTAATATCGCAAAATATTGTACAATGTATTGGCGCCAAAATTAGAAAACTCAATGAACAATCGTATAAAAATTACATATTCCAAATTCAAATGTAATATCTTTCTTATTTTTAATTGTAACAGTATTTATGGCCAGATTAAGTATATATAATTATTATGTATGTTTGTCCGCGATTACATCCTGTTTGGCTGAACCGATTTTGATGCGGTTTTCAGAAAAGTCTTTGTTATATTCTGGAGGTTTTGAAAAAATCAACAAAAAACCAAAATAAATTACTTAAATAATGTTTTTGTTTCTTCCATCTTTTAGGAGGACTATCAATCTCTGTTTTAACTGTGTTGCCGTTTTTTAATGGATTAGGGCGATAAGTAGCTTACTAAAAAGCGGAAAATAAAAACTTTTTACAAAACAGAGAACCGCCTTCAAAAACTAAAAAGTGATAAATAACTTTAGCACAGAACACACATGATGAGTTTCGGAAGTCGGTGGCAAATTAGCAATACAAAACAACAAACAGAACAAAGCCACCGACTTCTGAAACAAAAGTCCTGTGTGTTCTGTGCTAAAGTTGATTATCACTTTTTAGTTTTTGAAAGTGGTTCTCTTTTTTTTGTAATAAGTTTATATTTCCCCGCTTTTTTATTCACGAGAAAACATCGTTGGTCAAAAAATAACCTTGAACTTTGTTAACGGTTTCGTAGTGTGCCGAGCGTGCAGTACTGCTGTCGTGGCAGTCTTGGCAGTCGTCAGTGTCACTCACCAGGCAGATGCGTGTGCGAGTAGGGCGGCGGCGCGGCGCTGTCGCGGCGCGGCTCGGCGGCGGCGGGCAGGCGCGGCGCGGCGTCGCCCCACACCACGCGCTCCATCTCCTCGTCCAGCCGCACCTCGTCCTCGCCGCCCACCTGCGACCAGACCCACTCGTCATTGCTTAGGGCCTGCGCACACCACGTTTTTAAAAGCGCCGTCGACGCGCGTTTCTGAAACGCGCGTTTACGGCGCGCTTTTATCCTACAAAGCAGTTTGTTGTCGTTTGTATCGATACACACGCGCGTCTGTATCGATACGAACGCGTATTTGAATTTAAACAAGTGTGAAAAGGTCTACAGGCTGCGTTAGACTCGCGTGTGTATCGCGTCTGTATCGCTACAAACGCGCGTCCCCGGCGCGTTTAAAAAACGTGGTGTGCATAGGCTCCGCAGCTCCGCTCCGATGCTAGCGGTGTTCATGTGTGCGAGACACTGGTACTACTGATGCTCACATGTTTACTCATACATTTTTATTTTATAGTACGGCCCAGCAGTAACTGTTACGGTTTCCTTGGTTCATCACGGCTCGTACGGGTCATGTGATCATGTCATTTATTTCTTAACAAAATGCATTGCGTACAAAGTTAAAGTTAAAAACAGACAGACACCTAAAATAACTTCAAATTAGAGTATTATTACTAGGATTCAGAGGCATTAAAAAGTCAAAACAGTAGTAAAAAAATTAAATAGAAGGATTTAAAATAATAATAATAAGTAACAATAACTATTTTTTTAACAATAATAAAATGAATGGTCATTACAAATGAAATAATTATAATATCAATATAAAACTATAAAATTAATAGTCAATTAATAACTTGTAGAACAGCATGCCAATTTAATTCGGTAACTTAGAAAAATTCAGTAATACTTCACAGATGTTCTCAATCAAAATAATATCAATAGTAGCAAATATCGCATAAATGAATATAACATGATTGTTATTTTGTCAACTAATGAACTCTTCAATAGGTACTGTAATAACCCTTCCTCAATAACTATGTCCTTAATTTGTTTTTGAAAAAGTTTGCACTGGTTATGTTTTTGAATTCTAACGGCAACTTGATAAACACAGGGCAAGCCTTTGAAAACAGTAAAAAGTGAAAAAAAAAAAAATAGTAGAATGAAACCCATTGGATAAGGAAGAGAATATAACAAAAATGAAAGGAAAAATAATTTACGGGCAATCTGAGGTCGAGAAGTGAATTGGGGTGCGTTTTTAACCGACTTAAAAAAAAGGAGGTTATCGGTTCGACCCGTATGTTTGTATGTATGTATGTATGTTTGTCCGTGATTATTTCCCGTTTGGCTGAACCGATTTTAAAGCGGTTTCAGAAAAGTGTTTGTTATATTCTGGAGAAGGTTTTAGTATACAACAAACAGAAATTCATTTAGCGGTTATTGAAAAAATCAACAAAAACCAAGAAGACGTTTTCGTTTTCTTGGAGGCCACTAAAAAGTGGAAAATAAAAACTTTTTTGAAAAAAGAGAACCGGTTTCAAGAACTAAAAAAGTGATAAATAACTTTAGCACAGAACACACATGACTTAAGTTTCGGAAGCCGGTTCTCTTTTTCAAAAAAGATTTTTTAAAGATAAAAAACGGTTTATCTCGATTTGCGGCAAAACTACAAGTCCTATGGAAGAAAGTCAAATGGTTTTCCATTTGACTTTCTTCCATAGGACTTGTTGTAGGTAATAAAAAGATCTTCAACTTTTGTTTTTACACTTTTTTGACATAACCTCAATATTTATGTGAAAAATTCAAATAACCAAGTTTTTGCCAAATAAGTTAATATTGAACAAGACATCTACAATATTTTGTGAAAATTGTAGAATTTTCTTTAAATTTTATTTCTTTAATTATAATGATTAAAAAAAATACACCTCCATCCACTTCTCGACCTCAGATCGCCCGTAAATTATTTTTTTTTCTTTCATTTTTGGTAACAATATTCTCTTCCTTTTCCAATGGGTTTCATTCTACTATTTCATTTTTTGCTTTCAAAAATTATCGACCCTGGTCTATGATGTTTAAGAAGACGGATTGATATCTGGGACTATGACGAACCACTTTCAATTTGTGTTGAATTGTGCAGAGTAAGTCTCTTCTACCGAGTGCTTACTCTAGCTTGTCTTAACTCTTTAGTTTCAAATTAGTGCAAATTCCTAATAAAATTGGTTAACAGCACAAGAATATACAGACATGGCACAGTATTTATGGGTTAGTAACAGTAAAAATATAACTTATTCATATAAATGTAAATTTCTATTTATTATTTCTATGTAAGAACATCTTAATGTAAATACGATAAAAAATATATTAGAAAATATAAAAATAAAAATATAAAGTTTAAAAACTAAAACCCGACCACAACAAAAAGTGATCTAAAAAGTACAAAACAAGAAAATATTTCACACAGAAATCAAGACATAGGTACAAAATGGCCAAGGTAAGCCGTGGTTGCATGCCTGTATCCCATATGAGTGCGATGAACATGAATATATAATGGCATGCAACCACGGCTTACCTTGGCCATTTTGTACCTATGTCTTGATTTCTGTGTGAAATATTTTCTTGTTTTGTACTTTTTAGATCACTTTTTGTTGTGGTCGGGTTTTAGTTTTTAAACTTTATATTTTTATTTAAACCATTTTGGAGTCACAGCTAAGTATTATATATTTAATAGGTACTAGTGAACCCCTTTCCAATGATACTAAACACGGTATGCGTATCTTACTTTATTTGGTAATCTTTCCTTTTTTTACAATAATTTGTGACAAATCACCACTAAATATTATATAAATTTGAAATGTACTAGTGAACCCCTTTCCAATGATACCAAACACGGTATGCTTGTCTTATTTTTTTTTTTAATATTGTTTTTTTTGTCCGCCAGAGGGCGCCACATTGGATTCGGTGATACGTCATATAGCCTATAACCAGCGGACGATCAAGACGCTTCTAACGATACCTCATTTGTTCAGTTCTGATAAGTAGTTTAGGAGCTATGAGCGTACAGATGAACATACATACATACATACATACATACATACATACATACATACATACATACATAGCCTGTCAAACTCATAACCCTCCTTTGGCTTTGCCGTAGTCGGGTAAAAAAATAGTGGCCCACCGGCGGGAACGGGGACCAAACTACAGGCGCGCAGCGGTCAAGTGTTCCAAATAGAGAAATCTCCTAACAATGCGGGCCGTGTCCACTATTAGTGCCTTCTGAATCCAGCCGCCTAACGAGAGCCTCCTTAGATGTTAGTCGAGGCTCTGGCTGTAACGGCTATCGGCACAATGATCGCTGAGTCCACATCCCACATGTCGACACCTCGCGGGACAAGTCAGTATACTTGGTCTGCTTATCTTTCTCGGCTTTCACGAGGTTCACGTCATGCGGAACTGTTATGTCAATAATCAGCTGCGCACCTCTCTAATCGATCCACCACGACCGTCATCAGGCTTATTGGCTACAAATGTCCTGGGGGCCAAGTCTGCTATTTTTATAATTTCGTCATTCCAACACGATCCCATTGTCATTTTGCTAAAAGTTCGTAATCTGCTAAATTCATAATGGTCGATCATTGGTCGGTCGAATTAAAAGCAATGACTGCACAATGACGTTTCTAATAGTAGGTCACTGATCAAAGAAACTGTCAAAATTTTAGCAGATTACCGCCAAGTCAGTCATTCAGTTGTCATTTTGTACGAGATTACCATTCTATATCATTTCTTTTATTTCAATAGCGTGTCAGTGGTTGACCATTGGAAGGTCATAATGACGCCATTATATTAGCAGATTACCAAACTTGTCAAAATCAACAATTATAAAATCAATGATATACCATTTTGACACTATTGTAGCAGACTTGAGGCCCTGTCGGTGACGATGGATCTATCCCAGTACAACGTGATATTGCCATTTTTAAGAACTGGATCAGGCACATAATTGTGGTACGGTACTTCTGATTCCACGAGGTTCTATTTCAGAGCAAGTTCCTGAAGGATAATCCTGGCCGCAAGGTTGTGCCTATGCAAGTACTCTTCGTAAGCAAGACGGGAACATCCAGAGATCTATAATGTGAAGGATTGATTCTCCCGGGCGGTGACATGCCCGACAAATGTCAACCGTGCCATAATTCACAATAAATGTCCGGTAGTTATTCGTCAAAATAACTTCGTCCATAATTGCACAGACAATACCTTCGGTTTCAGGACACAGACGCTAAGAAATCCACATCGGGCCCATGCAGGGCCCGGAAAAAGCGTCCTCAAAGCTCCTTACTGTTCCAAACCTCCTCGCGATCGCTAGTCTCAAGTACTACAGGATTGCACCAGTTTTCTTTAGTCAAGCAGAGCGGGGTGAGGCCCAATTGTCCATTGTAACTACATTTCGGTGCATCCCAACGCACTGCACATGTCTTTTAAGAAGCAGAAGAGGGGCATTTAAGAAGCGACGAGTCCACGACCACCACACTTTATTATTATTAATTTTAGCTTGTATTGTCTCACTGCAGGGCAAAGACCTCTTTACTCTCCTTCTACTCTCTCTATAAAGGTCTATTTGGGACCAGTCATTGTCAAAAGTATAGATCATCCCGCCATCTCCACCTGGGCCTGCCGCGATGACGCTTGCCATATAAAGGGACGAAGGGACCCATTGGGGCACGCGTTTGGCCCAATGATTCTGCTATATAGAGTGCAATCAGTTTCAAGAGATCTGCATTAATGGTGCCATGCGCATGACTTTGTATATCTTTAAAGATTTTGAAGGGATAGTGGAGTCATTATCTGTTCAGTTTATTACTGTCATAAGTGGCTGTCTGTAGTACAACAGTTCCCATGGCCTGATGCCGCCCCATCAGCACTCCAGCTTGGCGTGATGAGATATTTATACAAGACGAGTCAGAACAGTTGACTTAAAAAAAATATGAAGTTGAAGTTGCAAACAATCAAATCCAATAGATTTTTAGTATACAGGAACAGAACATGATAGTCCTTACGTGGTTCAAAAGAAAGTCAACCGTGCTGACACACCTTGTATACCTAATAATATAAATAAACGACTATCAATCTATCGCCTTTCAAAGACAGAACGCAAAAAAAGGTTTGTCCATAGCTTTAAAATCTAGATTACAATGCCACAGAATGTCTATTTTAGCTCTTTAAAGTAAGGATTTACAATAACTGACAACGATATACAATAAACACGCACATACTCCTCACACCAACACACTCACACACGCACAAATACACACCCCTTAGCGCAGACAAAATGTGTTCGCGTTATTTATGACATTAATATGGATTGATTCCAATAAATGGACTTTTGAATCAAAGAAGATATTAACTGTCCCTAGTCTTTACAAATACGAAGTCGCTAAATTAGTTACCTAAGTGTTACCCGTTTGACTCCGAAAGCGCTGATAATAAGAGTAAGCGGCTGTCGGGTTCTCCTCAAAGTGCCGAATGCCGCGGCCGGCACTCTAATTAGAGCTGTATTTAGACGTAACTGTGCAACTGTGCATACATGCCACATGCCACACGCCACGTGCCACGTGTCACGTGGCGTACAACGTATTACACAATTATTGTACATAATTATTTCTGAACTACCTTTCAGAAAACTCTTTCGTTTTTGATCGGATTGGTTGATGGAGGAAAATATTTATTCAGATCATTTTTTAAAGAAGCTGTTGTTGTTATAATATTGCTATAATTACAGTTCTTATTTATGGGTTAATTTTCTTTCTTATTTGCATATTTTATGTGAATATGTAGGTATCTCCAATTTTAGCGTATTGTCTATCTCTGCTCTACTGTCTAGAATTCGATTTAGCGCAACTCAAAATCTAAACGATTGCTAGAACAGCGTAGCAGCATTGACACACACTAGGACAATACAATGGTCTGTTTGTGTGAATCAGAAAAAAAAATACGCACGAAATAAGCACGAATCATTGAAATTGATCGGCAAACGACAGCGCGCGATGTTTTAGTGTTTTTTAAAATAATTGTCTAAAATAAATGAGTTCGTATAACGGACTAGAAAATATTCTGTATATTAAGCATAACCTTTATTTTAATAAAATAAATATATCAGTTATGTTTTTATTCAGATACTGGTGAAAAAAAATTGACAAAGTGAACCGATTTTGTACTTTTTTAACATAGTTATTAATACACTAGACTTCGCGACTTCGTACGCGGATCTTGTTGCTTATGCCAGCGACAACGGGATCGGCAAAATCGAAGATCTGAAACGTCTGATGTCGAATTCTAAGAGCCCGGGGACGGGAAACCAACGGGATGCGCGAGATGATTCGAGACGTTCAAAAAGTACAATTCTGAATCATACCTCCGATGGCGGAATATGTGGCGTAGTCAATCTTAGGAGTATACGTAAATGCACTCCGTTCCTTATCAACCCAAGGAAGGTTGCCATGCCCTACGGCTATATCTGAGACACATCCGATTCTTCAGATGATATCGACATTCTGTTCAGAGAATGTCGAAGTCGATCATAATTCAAACGTTCGTTGCGCTCTTCTTCTGTCAATTCTTTCTCTCTTACTTTCTAACCGATTATGAATATTTTGTTAGTAGATGTGCGAATACGCTGAAAACTCAAGCGTGATTCTGTATCGGTAAACGTTTCCGATTCGCGAGACAATGCATGTCGCTCACGATCAGCGGACAGTCGCGCATCACGTTCCGCACTTGTCTCTAGAAACCTAAAAGCAGATGCGTAGATACGCTGAGAACTCAAGCGCAATTCTCTATCCGTGAACGTCTCCGACTCGCGAGACAATGCGTGACGTTCACAATCAGCGGTCAGTCGCGCATCACGTTCCCCACTTGTCTCTGACCTGGATGTAGATGCGTAGATACGCTTGGAACTTAAGCGCAATTCTCTATCCGTGAACGTCTCCGACTCGCGAGACAATGCGTGACGTTCACAATCAGCGGTTAGTCGCGCATCACGTTCCCCACTTGTCTCTGACCTAGATGTAGATGCGTGAATACGCTGAGAACGCAGACGTGCTTCGCGATCTGAAGAGGTTTCCACGGAGCGATTTGCAGCCTTATGTTCTCGAACAGCATCAAGTCTCTCCTGACGCTCTTCAGTAGATTCTTGGGATCTTATGAACCTCAATCTTTTAGCTCCTTTGGAACATTGTGAAAGATTTGACCTCTTTCTAGGCATGGTTATAGTTTTATTGTGAAGAGATAACTGATCAATTAAAATCTAAGTGACTGCTCTCCTGCGTTACCGGGTAGGCTACCGTGTAAAGGAAATTAAACACTCAAATAACATAAGCAGGAAGTCATATTTATTCAATAAAATAAAAAAAATAAATGGGAGTTTTGACTAATAGAGTCAAATTTTTAATGATATACCAGCGTCATCAAAAATCAGCCCTAAACGGTTACCGCCTTCACCGCGTGGAGGTACTCCCAGCTTATGTTATTTTATAATATACAGTGAAATTAGTGACAGCTTTACAGTAAAATTAGTGATAGCTTTGATTTCCACATCAGATGTTTCTGATCTTCGATTTTTATAAGTCAACAGGAAATGCTCATCAGACCGTACAACTTTTGCTAAGACATCATTCCTATATGTGTTATGGTGTAGCTGGGCTCTTGGACTTCCACATCAGGTGTTACAGATCTTCAAATTTATTATCTCAGCAGAAAATGAGTGACTCATCACGTGGAACAATTTTTGCTATGGTACCATTTTTGTGTCTCTTATAGTTTAGCTGGTCTGTTGCGGTTCTGCATCAGGAGTTCAAGTTTCCAAGATAAATTATAGCCTATATGTTGCACAGACTTAATACCTATACAACAAAAAAAAATCATCCAAATCCGTCCAGCAGTTCCGAAGATTAGCGTGTACAAACAAACAGACAAACAGACAGATTTTTTTTTGGATTCGTGCTCTATTACTGTTTCTAAACCCCCCTCAATTATTATTTTTTAATATATTCAATGTACAGACACAGTTTCTTTACTGTCTTATTATATGCATATATAATAGTAATATTTTCGTAATTTTGGCATATTATCCTGTTGGATAAACGCATAAAACATAATATTTTGGCATACTGTAATGGTTGTATTCGTCCTGAAAGTTAACTCTGACGTCAAAATCGTATAAAGCTATAAAGGATTGTCTTCGCTTTAAAAAAACATAATTCAAAATTATACTTTTACTCTGTAGTTTCCTAAATCAAGATAACATGAAGTTTTCGTCACGAATCGAAGACACGCTCTTAAGGAATCTTACCGGCACGTTCTATATTTCGATGGGAGGGTTCGACTACGGATAGCTATTTGTATGAAAAAGCCAAAGTATGCGTCTCAATTACGTGTTGACAGCTATTAGTTTGACAAGACGTTTACTAAAATAAGAGTGTTTGATCTTAGCATTTGTCTCGAATTTTTCCTGTTTATTATGTCTTTTGTGTGTTCCAATAAGTAAGTATAATAATGGTGACTTCAATGATACACTGGACTTGATGAAATCTATTATAATTATTTGTTACCAGTTTTATAAAAATAGGTATACAGCCTTGGTGGCAAATCCAACGAAATAAAATAGAATAACGACTGGTTGTGGGCGCGCTCCGTTGCAAAGTAAAGATGGAGGCGGGAAGCGTCGCGTAGTGATGCCCATGCGCTGCTCGGTGGTATAGTGATGTGTATGAGGTTCGGGCGTGGACATCCTCCCGCGCCTTGAAAACTTCTGTTTCAATATCTTCTTAGTCGTTTAATAGTGGGCAGATGCGGTTGACAGCTCTGCGCACGATTCCCTTACTCGTTCTAATGTCGGCCACTCGGCATGCGCCATCCGACCCAGGGAAAACAGCCTCAATCCGTCCCAGAGGCCAATTTAATGGAGGCGTAGTCTCCTGCTTAATAAGAACCAGCTGACCAGGTGACAAGTCCGGGTGGCGCTTCCGCCATTTTGTGCGCTGCTGTAGCTCGCAGACGTACTCGTGGCTCCATCGACGCCAGAAGTGCTGTCTGGCGTGTTCAATCCTAGCGTATCTGTGCAGGCAGCTGGCTTTGGCTTCCTGCAGATCCGGCGCTGGCAGCGATGTCATCGTCCTTCCAATAAGGAAGTGCCCTGGAGTAAGAGGGGACAGATCGTGAGGGTTGGAAGATAGAGGGGAAAGGGGCCGTGAGTTCAGTATAGCTTCTATTTGAGCGATCAGAGTTGTGAGCTCTTCAAAGGTGAAATGGGAATCACCCACGGCCCTTTTCAAGTGATACTTGGCAGACTTAACAGCTGCCTCATGCAGACCACCAAAGTTTGGAGAGTATGCAGGTAGAAATTTAAATTGTATGCCTTCCTCTACAAAAGGCTCTGACACGAAGTTGGAATTAGATTTAATAAATACTCCTAACTCGCGACTGGCACCGACAAAGTTTGTCCCATTGTCGCACCAGATTTCAAGGGGCTTACCCCGTCTACTTATAAAACGGCGTAAAGCCAGAATAAAAGCCTCAGTGCTGAGACCACTTACTACTTCTAAGTGTACAGCTTTGGTCTTAAAACATACAAAAACACAAAAATAACATTTAACTAGCTTAGAACCGCGGCCTTTTCTATCACTATATAAAAACGGCCCAGCAAAATCAGTGCCAGTGACTTCAAAAGGATAACCGGGCGTTAACCTAGGGGATGGTAAGTTACCCATGATTTGTTTGGCAACTACTCCTCTCATGCGAGTGCACAGAATGCATTTTCTAAAAACTTGCCGAGCTAGAGCTCTGCCCCTTAACGGCCAATACTTTTCGCGAATTAGTGAGAGGAGAAGTTGTGGCCCTGCATGCATATGTATTACGTGGTAGTAGTTGAACAACAAATATGCTAAGTGATGATTAGAATCGATGAGAGCAGGGTGCTTCTTATCATAGTTAAATTGCGAGTTTTCTAATCTGCCCCCGACCCTCACTAATCCATCATCATCTATGAATGGGCTTAAGCTTAAAAGAGGGGCTAGTTTACATTGCCTTTCGAAATTCGGGAAGCTTTCTTGTTGAGAAATATAAACCAACTTCTTCTCTGCCCA
Organism: Charanyca ferruginea; assembly: GCA_947361185.1. Taxonomy (NCBI): domain Eukaryota; kingdom Metazoa; phylum Arthropoda; class Insecta; order Lepidoptera; family Noctuidae; genus Charanyca; species Charanyca ferruginea. The sequence continues at coordinate 127,917 of OX376055.1, read as the reverse complement.
TGCTAATTCTTCTACAGTTAACAATTGCTTGTTTTGATTTTTAATGTTCTTAATATTATTATAAAAACGAAACACATATGCAACAATGCGTCTCAACTTGCTGAAACTGGAATAATTCTTAGTGTCAATCACAACAATAGGAGATTGTGACGTGTTGACCTTCGTAGTATTTACCCGTACCTCAGGCAAGGTTGCATAAGTAAAATTAGTATTTTGACTTGGCCAATGCTCCTCCCCGTCATGAATGAATGTAGGTCCCTGCCACCACAATGACAATGATGGAACTTCGTGTGGGAAAACACCACGAGAGGCTATATCAGCCGGGTTCTGTGAAGTAGGGACATACATCCACTTACTGTCATGACAGAGTTCATTAACAGCTACTACACGGTTTGCTACAAAAGTTTGCAGTTTATGTGAAGGTGTGCACAACCAACCCAATACGATTTTGGAATCGGACCAAAATGATTTCCTAGAAATTTCACAACGTAGTGATTTACATATTTTGTCACATAAGCGTGCAACTAGAAGTGCACCACAAAGTTCTAATCTGGGTATGGTTGCAGTTTTCAGTGGTGCCACCTTAGCTCTTGCTGACAAAAGACGAACTGTACAGTTGCCTATAGCATCAGTTGACCTCACATAAACACACCCAGAATATGCCTTCATACTGGCATCCGAAAATGAATGTAACTCTATTGTTACAGGATTAGCACAACAAACATTACGAGGTATATCGATAGTCTGTAAGTTATGTACATTATCAATAAATTTTCTCCACAGTTTATTGATATCAGTAGGTATCTCATCATCCCAGCCTAGTTTCAGAGACCATAGCATTTGTAGAATAATTTTGCAGACAATTGTACAACAGCTGAGCAAACCCAAAGGATCAAACAGGCTAGAAGTCAGGGATAGAATGGAACGTTTAGAAAATGGAGTGTCATTGTTACAGTCATACAGTTTAGAAGATACCATTAAAATTTGATCAGTGTTAGGATTCCATTCTATTCCAAGGGCATGGCTTGGGGATGATATAATTTTGAAGTTTTCTTGCTCAGAGTCACTTGCACTTGAAATAGAGGTTAGAAATTGACTGGAATTACTTTTAACTTTCCTTAGGTTAAAACAAGCTGAATCAAGTTTTGCAACAATCCGGTGATATATCTCTGAGAGTGTGGACTCGTCATTACATCCAGTAATAAGGTCATCGACATAGAAATCATGTGACATTATTTCCTTTACTTCCGGGTCATCACACTCCTGACTCAGCTGCATCAAACATCGCGTACTAAGAAAGGGGGCCGACGAGGTACCGTAGGTTACAGTGTTGAGTTGTAAATACCTCAACGACTCCTCTTCATTCTCGCGCCACAGAATCATTTGCAAGTACCTCTGAGATTCTTCAACCAGAATTTGACGGTACATTTTCTCAATATCGCCAGTAACTATGTAAGTGTGTTCACGAAACCTGATCAATATTGAGAAAATATCGTCTTGAACAGTGGGCCCTACCATAAGCAAGTCATTTAAAGAGAGACCTGACTCGGTTTTAGATGAAGCATTAAATACTACACGACATTTGGTTGTCTCACTCTGTTCCTTAAGAACAGGATGATGTGGCAATAGATTTACCATGTCAGGTCGCTCTACTACAGATAAATGACCTAGACTAGCATACTCATTAATGAAGTTTACATACTGTTCCTTTATGTCAGGTTGCCTTTTAAATCTTTTTTCTAGTGAATGAAAACAATGCTTTGCTCTAGCATAAGAGTTACCTAATAGTTCTGGATTATCCCTCAAAGGCAACGTGACACAAAATCTACCGTCTTTTAGGCGGCGTGTATGATGCACGTAGTGTTCCTCGCAGGCACGTTCCTCCAACGTGAGCTTTGGTGTGTCTGGCAGCTCTTCCAGCTCCCAGAACTGCTTCAGTTGGTGTTGTATAGCTTGACTGAAATTACAGCGAATTTCCTTATTCGATACATAGTTAGGACACATAATAGGCCCTACTACTAACCAACCAAACTGGGAATTTTGTAGTACAGGTTTGTTAGCATCTCCCAATTTAATCTGGTTAGTAGGACAAATGACATCCCAAAAAATATCAGCTCCCAACAACAGATCTATTTGCGACGGGTTATAGAAAGTAGGATCTGCGAGTGTGATATTTTTGGGTATGTTTAATGTTGATACATCAACCTTAGAAGCAGGTAAACTACCAGTTATCTGTGGAATTACAAATGCTTTAATTTCCTTACTATAGGAATTAGTACGAGATTTAATAGATAGACTACAGCATTCTAGAGCTGCACATGTCATGTTATTGATGCCAGTTACAGATACAGAATTAATAGATTGGCCCTCAATACCTAACTTAGATTTTAGAGGTTCCGATATAAATGATGACTGGCTGCCGCAGTCCAATAGGCATCGGATCTCATGGCTTTGCTTATTGTTATATAATGTAACAATTGCCGTTGATAGTAGCACCTGGTTTTCTAAACAGGTGGATAGTGCGATTGGATTACTTACGCTATTAGTAATGTTAGAACTAGCTTTGCTCTCTACATTATTGGATGTAGACGAGTTAGCTTTGTGTAGTAATGAGTTATGCTTTCTTTTGCAGAATCTACATGGAGAAGAAGGACATTGATACGAAAAATGTCCACTACGTAGACAATTAGCACAAATCTTATGTTTAGAAACTTCTAAATTTCTATCATCAATTGACATACTATTGAATTTCTCACAATAATAGATTAAATGTTCCCCACCACAAATCAAACACGAGCGAAGCTTAGTTTTGTTTTGGTCTTGGTTACATGCAGCAGCAACAAACGTTTTTTGTGACTTCTCATTTGACCGAGATGGTTTACCATTAGACTTCACTGGCTTTTCATTTTTCTCTGTCTGTTTTTCACCGTGGCCTGCACCAACCATTTCCAAAACATCTGCTCTGCTTCTTAGAAACTCATAAAACTTATCTAGGGTGGGTTTTTCTGGCAGACTATTTCTATATTCCTCCCATTTGGTTGAAGTTACAACATCCAATTTTTGGCTAAATAGGAAAATAATCAATGTATCCCAATTGTCAGTTTTCTCATTTAAACTAGTTAACGCTCGCATGTGCTTTGATATGTGATCAATGAGAGCTCTGAGTGAAGTTTCAGATTTTTTCATAGTAGGTACATTCAACAGTGACACTAAATGATTGTGTATTAATTGCCGTGTATTGTTGTAACGATCACATATCAATTTCCATGCAACCGCATAATTACTGGATGAAATCTCTAGAGATTCTATAACTGCGGCCGCTTGACCTGTTAAGGACACCTTTAAATATTGAAATTTATTGATTTCATTTAAGCCTGTATTTTTATGGATCAATGAATTGAATGTATCATGGAACTCAAGCCATTGGTTGTAATTTCCATCAAACACAGGCAGCTTTATTATAGGCAATCTAACACTACTGAAATTGTTATCACAACACTGAATTACTGGGTCCTTACCATTTTGGGAATTTAAACTTTCAAAAGTGTCTTGATAATTTTGCGCTTGTTTTTCTATTAATTCTTGCGCTAAACTAATTTGACTGTAGAAAATGCTTTCAGTTAAATCCCTATCAGAATTTGCTTCTTCAACGGAATCACAAATCTCTATTTTAGTTTGTATTGTGTCATAGTCATTGAATAACGATTCAATTTTCTTAAGTCTAAGTTTTAATTCTAAAAATTGTTGTTTTGACAAAACATCTTCATTTTGAAATTCGATTAGATAATTTTTAAAATTTGTCAATCTTCCCTTTATTGATCCCCTTTGACGCCTTAATTCTTTGAACTCCGTGTCAGACATGATGCAGAATGGAAGTATTTATTTGAAATGGCTTACGCTCACCAAGAACAGAAGTTATTAATATGGTTAATAAATACCTGATCTCGACTCAAACCTGATGACCAGACATGAGCCACCTGCAGACCGGCGTCAATTCACTTGATAGTATTGCCCAGTTAGTCCGGTACAATTTTATTGTCACCAACGAGCCACGCCGTGCCCCGGGGGAGAGGCAAGTGCGCGGGCGGGGGGACGAACGGTTCGTGCGGTACAGGCGTCGCTCGCCTCGTGCGCCGGTGGCCCGGTGCGCTCGCTAGGTATATACCTATACCTAGGTATTAGGTCGTTTGCGCTGGAATTGGTTACAAGATGCGGTTTTATTTTTGCAAAGCAAAGCTAGCGTGCGATGTAACACCGAAAACAATGCCCGTTTTATTATGATAATATGATGTATGATTTCTTGGCGGGAATTTAATATGCACGTGCAAAAGGCATCAAGGAATGCAAAGTTTGAATAGCTTTAAATATCAGTAGTAATACGAAGTAGGTACTTCTTACGGATAGGTAATTTATAACTAGAAACAAATAGAACTGAATTAGGTTATATGCAGTCGAAGCCGTTACCGTACCTTGTAGTCGATAGCGGTAGCCTTTCCGAGGCGACTTTAGCGACTCACATATATATTGACCCCACAACAGATCGGTAGCTAGACACCCGCGCAACACAGCCCGTAATAGCAATACACACAATGATCACACAAACAAAAGAAAATACCGGAAAGAGGAATTTACAAGAAGTAGGTATTAAAGTAGGAGATAATTTAAGGAAAGGAACGGGCACACCTTATTGAAGACGTCCGCGTGCTGCCAGGCCCTGGATTCCCTTCAGATTAGCTTCCACTTCGATTGGTTTCTGGAGATTTTCTTATTCTATGCTTCCCGCATAGAATTTACAGTCGTGTCACGGTCGCCATATTGTTTGATCTTAGCATTTGTCTCGAATTTTTCCTGTTTATTATGTCTTTTGTGTGTTCCAATAAGTAAGTATAATAATGGTGACTTCAATGATACACTGGACTTGATGAAATCTATTATAATTATTTGTTACCAGTTTTATAAAAATAGGTATACAGCCTTGGTGGCAAATCCAACGAAATAAAATAGAATAACGACTGGTTGTGGGCGCGCTCCGTTGCAAAGTAAAGATGGAGGCGGGAAGCGTCGCGTAGTGATGCCCATGCGCTGCTCGGTGGTATAGTGATGTGTATGAGGTTCGGGCGTGGACAAAGAGATTTATCTATTCGCCGAATTGAGAGGATAAATGGTTTGCCATTAAAATACCCTTTATTTATACTAAACTTAATCTTATAAAACACTAGCTTTCGCCCGCGGCTACGCCCGCATGGTTGGTTGATAAAAAAATAGTCTATCCTTCCCCAGACTTCAGACTATCCAAATCAATTTTATCACAAACGTTTCAACAGATTAGCCGTGAAACATACATTCACACAGATAAGCAAACTGACAGACACATTTACTTCCCGAGTTTTAAACTATCAATTACGTTTCATTACCTATTCTCCAGCCTCCAGTGTTACCGCTTTACTTAGTAAAATGCAGTAAAATCTTGTATAATGTTCTACTTTACTTTCAGAGTTTTATAATTAATTTGAATAATAATTTAATCCAGTCATTTAATACTTTAAGTTTAAACACACAGAAGTTTTTATGAAAATCACGATTCCAAAAGAAGAAGAAGTAGTAAGTATAACTTGGACAGCACTAGTTACGAATAAATGGTGTGGAAAAATCAGTGGTGTTACAAACGAGAAAAAAAATCCTGTTTGTCATACTGGTGTGATAATCTGGTGTGACTACGAGTCGGCACTCGTTTATAGTGATGTTGGTTCTAAAGAAACGCGATATCGATGATCGATGATCATCAATAGCGATCTATCTTTCACTGACGGTAAGTTATTGGATTTGGCCGTTAGTCGTACGTACGGCTTTGGTGATGACATGAAATAAGTAAATTAAAGGATATCGATTTAATACTTCAAGGTTCCCACTGTGTATAAGCCTTCAAGCCAAGATATACCTTCGGTACCTGAAGCAACCGAGCTAGCAAGCTAAGTTGTTCACGCCGCACGCGGCCGGGCCGTCTGCGACTGAACCGTCACCCACCTCCTCGCTTCTACAGCGACTGTGTGCTGGTGACGTCAGAGCGGAGCTATGGAGACTTCCGAGATAGCTGAAGAGGTATGCAGCGTGTGCATGTGCTCCTGTCTAGTCGTCCATACGACTGACATGTGTGACAGAGTAGCATAACGTACGCCTTACGGCTTCACGTCGCGTAAAAATAACTCGATGTGATCAATTGAACTGAGCGCGTGGCGGAGAGTACGTTTGTAACATTGTGGTAAATATATACTCGGGCGGCGGGGGGCGGCGGAAGGCGGCGGGGGGCGGCTCTGCTGCCCTGACAATGACAATGGGATATATAAATAAACAGAGTCTGGCGAGCGCGCGCCGCGCTACGCGCTCTGTCACAGTCACGTGACAGTGGTGACAGCTGTGACAGTTGTGAGTGATGACAGTTGCCCGCACACGTGCGACCGTCTATACTATACTATACCTGTCAATATAACACTGTTCATGACCGAAGCGCAGACCATGTTCAGAAACACCGGTGTTTGTTTACAATCACCAAGCTTCTCCCAAGGTTCTCACTTTTCGAACCAACAGTGGTGTAACATTAGCGTAATTTGTAAGTCTCTGAATGTAAGAGTCACGGAATCGCCTTACAGTGTGTGCACCGGTGTACTCGAAATGTTGGATTCACATTTAATTAATTCAATGGGAGGTCTGTCAATATCGATGTTGGAGACTTGAGATTTAATTTTTAGATTTTATGTATATCAGAAAGAGTAATGAACGAATTATACGAGTATGAACAAGTTATTTCTTGCGTTTAACTGCAAATCATAAACACACAAGAAAAAAATAAGAGTAAACATAATTAGAAGCAATTAATTTTCTAAAGCACGAGCTTCAAGCGGACAAAGTGGCCGCATACTCGTCTCGTAGTCTAAACTAACATAGGTACAAACAGCTGAAACTGTTTGTTGCTGTAAGAGGTAACCTGTGGAACTTGCTACTGACTATGGAGGAGAATATAATGTTCTATCAAGTTTGTAAATCAAGTCGGAGAAAAATTGACCGCTGTTTGGTTGCTTTACCGCTAAGCTTTGCGCCCGCTGGGCAAACGGTTTGAAAAAAAAGCAACAATATGTGATGCAAAAATGTTGGCCTTTACTAGTTCTACAACAAGTTTGTGATAGTACGTATCTACCTACACGGACACCTACACAACATCGTCTCAGTTATCTTCACTCAGAACTATCTCCAAGATACAATAACGCTTATCAATGTAACAAGATTTTAATTAAATTTAAGATGATATTTAGACGTATTTTTAGCTTTAACCATCGATATATTTTACATTTCTATGGATTTAACTAACGTATGATTTGGTATAAAGATGAATGGCTTCTACAAAACGTACATTTAATGAAATAATGTAATTCGGACGTACGGTTTAGTAAGAAGATAATAACAAAGATAACATTATTAATTGACGACCAATTTTCTGTACAGTAGGGTTGCCGAAGGACACTGTTTTCCTACATAATGTAAGTGCGTGAATTGTAAGTAATGTAACTTCATATCATTAACCCTCGGTGAACACAGGGATACTTCGCACGGCATGTAAGTACATCGCATCGCATACATATAGAGCTACTCAGCTACCATTTACTGGCTATATTGTCCTTCATCGACTTGAAAGCGGCGGCAGGCGATAGTGAGTGTGTCACGCTCAATCAAATGCCTCGCTGACGGAGGCGCATGTGTTGGATCAATCGGTTCCTTCAACAAGTTGAGCTGCATCAGCTGAATGGTGCCGACTGCAGATCCTTGCGCCTTGTTCGTGAACGCGCACGTCTTCACGTCTTCCTGCATCATTTTAACATCATGAGTGTATAATTCCAACATGAATGATGAACATACTAACCCAAGATTTTGTAACATAATAAAGAGGGTCTAAAGTGCGTTGCCTTCTCCTCCATACTAATCTACAACGCTTTGGAGTGAGCGAATAGCTTCAACTTTCAGACTGACCGACTTCTTGCTAGTTCAAGTGCCTGAAAATGGTTTATTTAAAATAAACGTTTAGAATGATGTTTGTCTAGTTTTGAAATAAGTACTCAACCGTCTGACTACTGATTGATGACATGTCCACAACATTAATAAAGGTTTTCTTAATATCGCTCTACGCCCGGGCCCCGAGCACCGAGCACCGAGCACTGAGCACTGAGCACTGCAATGAAACGACAGTAAGTACTTCAATGAAACTGAATCCTCAGTAACAACACCGATATCGTTGATTACAGCTTCGGTTTCATATGAGTCGTTCGTCACGCTTGTAGGTACCTACATCTACAGCGATAAAACTATCGTGCGGCCCGCATACTCGAACGTACTCGCCACCGAACCATTGCGCATATACGCCATAGGACGCCACTGGCGCCATTTTCTGATACTACCAAAATATTATAAAACAACATTGGGTAGTATTCCAGTGTTGCAGTAACACCTGCCGGACTGCCGCCGGGCCACGCTACAATATGGCGCGTAGAGTGATCATATAGACAGTGTTGCAGCAACACCTGCCAGACTGCCGCCGGGCCACGCCACAATATGGCGCGTAGAGTGATCATATAGACAGTGTCGCAGCAACACCTGCCCGACTGCCGCCGGGCCACGCCACAATATGGCGCGTAGAGTGATCATATAGACAGTGTTGCAGCAACACCTGCCAGACTGCCGCCGGGCCACGCCACAATATGGCGCGTAGAGTGATCATATAGACAGTGTTGCAGCAACACCTGCCGGACTGCCGCCGGGCCACGCCACAATATGGCGCGTAGAGTGATCATATAGACAGTGTTGCAGCAACACCTGCCGGAGTGCCGCCGGGCCACGCCACAATATGGCGCGTAGAGTGATCATATAGACAGTGTTGCAGCAACACCTGCCGGACTGCCGCCGGGCCACGCCACAATATGGCGCGTAGAGTGATCATATAGACAGTGTTGCAGCAACAACTGCCGGACTGCCGCCGGGCCACGCCACAATATGGCGCGTAGAGTGATCATATAGATAGTGTTGCAGCAACACCTGCCGGAGTGCCGGGTCGCACCACAATATGGCGCGTGATCATTTTGCCTACTAAGTGCCAAGTAAAACGTGGCCCGTTTAGGAGCGCTTTGTAAAACTTCGTTAGCATACGCGAGCTATCACCAAGCCTTCACCTTCGCATTCTATAGCGACTCATTTTTATATTGACGCGTTAGTAATTAAACATACTTCTTTTATTTATTTTTTACTGTACTTATAGATTACTCCGGCTCACACACTATTTGATTGTTTGTTGAATTATATGGAGTGGTCGTACAGGCTTAATAAGTGTTAATATGTGAGTTACAATTATAGATATCCGTGGTTACAATAATTAGTTTCACGATTTACAATTATGTATAGTATAAATACTATTTCTTAACCTGACATTATAATAAACTGTATGTCTGAGCTACCATAGGTAACTTTGACATCGATGAATTCATTTGTTACATATTAATATGCTCCTACTTATTGTTGTTGTTGTCTTTTTAGAGTTCCGTACCTCTAAAGGATAAAACGGAACCCTTATAGGATTACTTTGTTGTCCGTCTGACTGTCTGTCCGTCTGTCTGTCAAGACCTCGGGAACAGTAGGTAAAGGTATCGAGTTGAAATTAAAATCATATACTTAGGTCCATGGTCCCTTGAAACTGTGAAAAATCAAACTTCTAAGTTATCGTGAAAAAAAGATACCGCCGTTTATTTCGCAAAAAACGTACATTTCGACCCTCTCCAGGGAATCAATATTTATTGGGTACTTTCCGTTGACCTAGAACTATGAAATTTGGCAAGTAATATCGTCTTATACAATAAATACAGGGAAAAGTCTGAAAACTATACATTTGAAATTAAATCATAAAAACTATATAATATATTCTTTATTTATAACGAACTTTTGTCCGCGATTTGATGTGTGAATGTCGGTTATCGCGGATGCAGACGAAGTCCCGGATTAAAAAGTACCTTAGGTGCCTTCCCAGGGTTCAAGCTATTTTGATACCAAAATTCATCAAAATCGGTTCAGCCGTTTCATCGTGGAAGCGTAACAGACAGAGTTACTTTCTCATTTATAATGTTTTAGTATGGATATGTACCTACAAATTTGTACGGAACCCTCGGTGAGCGAGTCCTACTCGCACTTGTCCGGTTTTTTTTTTATTCAATAATAACTTTCGCATTGTACATATAAGACAACATTAATAATAATAATAAGAAAGGAACGTACAACAGAGGTTAAGCATTGCCATCCAACGTGGCAATGCCGCCAGTCTCTTGGGCACATTCCCAGTTGACGACGATGTGGGGGAATGTTTGATGCCTTATTGTCTTAGCTTTTTTTTTTGTTTTAATAATTATAGGTTTTCGTTTTTTACTTTTTCGATAATAATAATAATAATAAATTATTATTATTATTATTATTATTATTAAATATTTGCACATCATAGGTTGTGGTAGAATGTAAAGGGGCTAGGTATTAAGGATTTGAAGATCATTTACGTTGTAAATCTCCGTCGAGCAAATAAATGAATTTGAACTTTGATTGAATGTTTGATATTATTGTACATACATACATACGTAAAGGTCGCATGCATACCTATGCATGTTATGGTTGCATGCATATGGCATCTTAGTCGAAAGCATCGACTAAATGTTTCGTCTAAAAACTAGAGCCTTTTCGTATTTAGAAGAGTTATTTTTATCCTAAGGTATTGTCAATACAATTGAGCAGTTTCTCTCTTTGAGTTAATAGTCCCTCCGACCTCCTCCTCCTCTACTACAATAAATTTTAATACCTATATACTTTGATCGATCGACTAGTGTTACTAGCCGTCATTTCTTAATTTGCGATTCTTTGAACATACTCTAATACCTATAGTGATTTTTATGGTACATCGTGTTCACGTGTAATTATTTACTTCCTATAGTTATACAAAATACCTATACTTAATATTTTTTTATTTAAAAAAAGTGGATAAGTAGGGAGTTTCTGCCTATAAACGAAACTACTTTTTAGAAGGGGTACCTAGATTATTTTTTCCTGATAAATGACGCTCAAAATTACCTGTTAAGTGTCTAATTAAAATAATCAATTAGACTTTGAGCTTAATTAGCATCATGTAGTTTGCGGGTCTGATGTGTATGAAGTCGGACAGCGCCGCGTGCTGCCCGCACTCGACACAGTCACTGCAGGCGCGGGGCGCAGGGCGCATGCGCGCGCTATTCGTGTTAAGGACGTGTTGGGCGCGCGCGCGGCGGTCACGCGCCGTCCTCGGCTGCTGCTACTAATAGTCGTCGTTTGCAATTTTTCCGCATTAACGTAAAAGTTGCGTAAGTAACTAGTAGGTGTCCGCTGCCCTCGGAATATGAATAGATGTTAAGTTTCTGCGGGCGGCGTTGACGTATTCTAGACGCACTTGTCATTACCATCATGTGCAGGGCTGTTCTGAGCTGTGCACAATACACATCGTCACTGATGTGCAGGGCTGTCCTGTGCTGTGCACAAAACACTATTATGTGTAAGACCGTCCTGTGCTGTGCTGTGCACATTGCACACAGTGGACGGATCATCAAGGTGCAAACTTTGATTAAGTTGTTGCACAACGTTTACTATGGATTCAATACATTTAACAGATAACATAATTTAAAAACAAGCTGTTCATGTGGCAGGGGCACTGACAGGCGAGGTGCCGGGCGGACGAGGCACACAGTGACTGCCGAGCGCCCGAGCGCCGCATGCTAGTGGCTGCAGGAGCTACACATGAGCTGCGGCACCGCGGTCAGCTCGGCTTGAACCGGTTCGGTTTGAACGAAGTAGCGAGTGGAACCCCGGCGAGCGTTCAATCCTAGTTAGTTTAGTAAAAAAAACCGGACAAGGGCGAGTCGGACTCGCCCACCGAGGGTTCCGTACTTTGTAGGTACATATCCATACTTCCATACTAATCCGTACCATACATCCATACTTCAATATTATAAATGCGAAACTAACTCTGTCTGTTACGCTTGCACGATAAAACGGCTGAATCGAATTTGATGAAATTTGGTATGAAAATAGCTTAAACTCTGGGGTTTATAGCTCAACTTTTTAATCCGCGATTTCGTCTGCTTCTGCGATAACCGACATTCACGCGGACGTCATCGCGGGCAAAAGCTAGTTATAAATAATAATGACTATATTTTTCTATAATTTAATTACAAATGTAAAGTTTTCATACTTTTCCCTGTACTTGTAGCATAAGACGATATTACTTGCCAAATTTCATAGGTCTAGGTCAACGGGAAGTACCCCATAAATTTTGATTCCCTTGATAGTGTCAAAATATGCGTTTTTTGCGGCATAAACGGCCGTATCTTTTTTTTCATGTAAACATAATAGGTTGATTTTTTACAGCTTCAAGGGACCGTAGGCTTGAGTATATGGTTTTAATTTCAACTCGATAACTCCACGTGTTCCCGAGATAAAAGGTTTTGACAGACAGACGGACAACAAAGTGATCCTATAAGGGTTCCGCTTTTTCCCTTTGAGGTACGGAACCCTAAAAAATGTCACAAGTTACGAATTCCATGAAACGTAAAATAACTGTTCGTGAAAACAATGGAAAAGTGTTTTGTAAATTCTGAGGAGAATGTTTCGATAAACTGAAACTTCTATGAAATGTAAGATCGATGAAGGGTAATGGTAGGAGCCGAGACTAATGTAAATTGTTTATTTCATGAACGTAATTCGATGATACAAAATGTCAAAATGAAATCCATCATTCCATCCATATTTCCATACTGTACTTATTTAATATAAAGATTATAAATTTATATCTATATAATAAAAATGAATCGTTCTTCGTTAGTCTCGCAAAAACTCGAGAAGGGCTGGACCGATTTGGCTAATTTTGGTGTTCAAATATTTGTGAACGTCCAGGGAAGGTTTATACAGTGGTAAATTGAAAAGTCAATTGACGGGATAACGTCTGTCGGGTCAGCTAGTAATATTATAAATGTTAAAGTAACTCTGTCTGTTACGCTTACACGATGAAACGGCGGAACCATTTTAATGAAATTTGATATGAAGATAGCTTAGATTAAACCCTCGTGAAGGACATAGGTAGGCTACTTTTTGAACCGCGACTTTGTCTACATCCGCGATAACTGACATTCACGCAGACGAAGTCGGGGGCAAAAGCTAGTATTCAATTAATTGAATTGTGTAACGATTAATCATGGAATAGTTAAGTGAACTGAACAGATGCCAGCATCGTCGACAACAAACAATATATTACATTAAGGGGATTATTTATTGAATATCTATTCAATAATATTCCCTTCCTCCTTCTTTTGTTTAGTATGGATCTCTCAAAACAAAACCTACGATCCTCTAACAATGGTTGCCTTTTTAACACGCTTTTATATTAGCTTCACCTGCAACAATCTAAGAAATCTTGGAAATCGAATTTAACCTAGGTATACTTCTAATTGTCGTATCAATTTGAAACTTGGAGATAATAATATATGTAAAACGCATCACGATAGAATAATATGTAATGATATGATCGAACTGATCTGATGATGGACCCGGAAGGTAGGCACATGAACTACTTGCATAACGGAACGACGCGCGACGTATCCTAGTCGTGTGTGGGCTTGTTACAATTGTCTTGAGATACACTTCGACCATGATTCGTTTTTAGGTCTGTTGATGGAGCCCGAAGATAGGCACTTCAATTCCATAACGCAATTGCCAAAAGTTCCAGTAAGTACAGGGTTGATAGCTAGACTAACAAAAAAAAAATTAAAGTACAATGCGTCAGCGTGTTTTTTTTAACTATTATTTTTAAAGTAATTAGTTATTTTTTCACCTTCCCTTTCTACGCTGATCTAGGAGCAGAAGAAAAACCAGCTAAAATGTATTTTAGGAACGTATCTTAGTAACGTCTCAGCGCGTATTTTTCGACTCTATGATACGGTACGACAAGGTCCAACGGGCTGATGTGCAACGCAGGTCTTAGCGCGTATTTTGCGTACACAGCCCATGTCCATACAAATGTACTAAGTTATGACAATTTAATAACTCGTCGTTCAATAAAGTACATGCTAATGAACTTGTTACACTCACACACTGTTCACGCTGAGGAATAAAAACTAGCAAAATTTGAACTTACAAGTGTCCCAAGACCTATATTTTTTTACTCTTTTAGTATACTTACAAACAACTGTAAGTGTCGATTTAGGCGCACTTTATAAGAGAATTCTCACTTAGAGTCAACTTATAACGCTCCTATTGAAGATTACTTTACACTTACAATAATCTTGTTACTGCTGTTGTAATACCAAAATAACTTACAATGGTTTTATAATGGCATGGTTTGAGGGAAAATAGGACTTAGAGCACTCTTATGACTGCTCTTGAAGTGTAATTCCCCTTATATTGCTCTCTGGAAGCTCAATAAAGGAGTATTTATCACAACAGCCGAAAGAGTGTCAATTCAATTCAATTCAATTCATCTTTATTGTGGATCATAGGAAGGTGTACATAATACAGATGGTGTTATCAATTATTTTGTGATCTGCTATGTCCCGCCCTTTAGGCGTACAATAACATAAAATAAATAGAAATTTACATGCCTGTCAACAAATATTCATCACAACATTTATAATTCAATTTAATTATAATTTCTAACAGTTTAAATATACTAATTGTCTATAAATATGTGTACTAAACGCATCATGACTCAGGCAGAGTGTATTCTAACAGTGTTCTGTCGTCGAAGAAGTCTTTTACAGAATAATAGCATTTGCCCACTAATAATGCATGCAGTTTCTTTTTAAATGCACGTGCACGAGCACTACTGGAATAAAAAAAAAAAATTGTCAACTCATATAAGTATTATTTGTATTAGTAGTATTTTTATTTCCTGTAATCATTTATTTTCATATGCTTGATAGTTATGTGTCTATGAACTTAAATAACTTGCGGTGTACATTTCTTCGAATGTTTTGTGGAATAAAGTGAAATATTTTCACAGGCCCCACTCCTTATGTATTATATTGTATAGAATGTTGGTAAAAAAATATTAATTAATCGTAAAAATAAAAACTGACGCCATTATAGATTGATAAGAACAAATACTCTTGTCTAAGATAAGCTTAATACTAAAATGTCTCATTTCACACTACCTAAGTTAATTTTAAACCTTTTGGTCTTATTGAGCACTTACATAAGGTAACTACTTGCAGCCATTTAATATATTTAGGGTTCCTTTTAAAACCTTGGCATACAAATTACCATTTTGTTTACCATCATATTTATTATTAAACTAAAAGCTTTTTTTACCCGTAGAGTTCTACAGCGATCTAGAATATCTTTGTTTAACTGTACGTTTAAATATAAGTGATAATTAAATAGGTGTGCAGAGTGTAAAAATACTGCAATCAATAGTAATAACTAGTGGCATAATATTATATCAATATGTAGTATAAATCGTGCCATTGCCCATGATGTTACAAACCTATTTGTTTGTTAGTACCTACTTAAAGAACGTAGTACGTAAGAACCAGAATTAAGACTAGAATTTGCCAGTTCAAAGCCTTCAGAGCTGCTCTCTTCTAGTTTTTGTACAGAACCATCTAACGATTTACTGGCTTTGTTGCTTTCTATCGTAGTTCTAGTCCAAATAACTTTTATTGTGAATATGTGTATTTTTGTTTAATTTGATTCCTATATGCTCCAACTTCTTTTAAATATTTTCCATTTTTCAAACTCCATGCTTAATAGTTACAAACCCTTAGCGTTGTTTGCACGAATATAATGGCCGACATTCTCACTTATATATATATATACTTATATATATATTCTCAATAAAGTGTTCTCAATAAAAGACAAAATATTCTGATAGAGCTCTACTATTATTCGTCTTCTCTTTAATTTGACTCAGAGAAGACAATAAAATTCACTCTTACAACTTGTTAGCTTTATAGTAGTTTTATGCAAAAGTTTATTAAGGTCATAAGTGTTATAAAACACTCAATGCAGACTCTACTAAGAAAGAATGTACTTTTAAGGTGCTTTTTTAAGTGCAAATAATATTCAAGAGCAATGGCTCTTTAAAAATGCACTTGTAAGACGACTGTGCTGATAAATGTGTTACAGCGATTCTTTAAACACATCTATAAGAGCACGTACTAAGTGTTAGTATTCTTGTAGTGCAAAACGCCTTAAATCATGCTTTTATAAGATGTACTGTCATAGTCTAGACACATGTAAGTCTGCTGTAACACCTTAGTTCTTAAATCAGCATATCCGCAAGAGAAAATTGCTAGTTGGATGTGATCTTTTGTAGTCCATCGGTTTCCGATGTTTTTATAAACTTAAAAAAATTATAGAGAATTCGGTTCGATTGGACCATACCATATTTTTTCATCAAAATTTGATTTCAATATAAATAAATAACGGATGTTGCTAAAATACAGAATGGTTATCTTTTATTTAATTCAAAATGGTGTTTTTTTTTTTGTTATACTTAATATCGGAAGTACCTACCTAGAATACTATCCAAGAACTTCCTAAATTATGGGGTAAAAGGAACATTATGAAAATCGGTATTAACCGATTGTGATAATTTTTGAACGATAATAATCGTTCAACGAATGGGGGATTTGGCCAAAATAATTGGCACTACAAGTAAAACACATTTATTTATATTTGATATTTTAAAAATAAGTTTTCCAATAATAGTCTCTTCCGTACGTCCATGACCAATGTACGTACAGTGTTCAGCCCACAGACCGGCGGCGGCGGCGGCGCGCGGAGCCGCTCGTGGACATCTACCGTGTCTCTGAGGTCAACTAACATTTACCGAGATGGAATAAGTTTGAAGTGGATGATGACCACATTGATTACAGAACATTTCGGACTTTTATCATAAAAGTTGGTCGATGTAATTGTAATGCTCGTGTTCCTGTACCCTGGGTGACT
This sequence comes from Charanyca ferruginea, assembly GCA_947361185.1. Taxonomy (NCBI): domain Eukaryota; kingdom Metazoa; phylum Arthropoda; class Insecta; order Lepidoptera; family Noctuidae; genus Charanyca; species Charanyca ferruginea. Next base: position 110,874 of record OX376055.1, on the reverse strand, counting down.
GCTGGGTGACGGGTGCGTCGTCCGAGTACTTCGAGCGCGTCACGACAGGTGACACGTGTACTGTGTGCACCGCTGCTCAGCCGAGACACGAGACACGTACTCGTACTCGTACGAGGGAACCAGAAATGATTTCACTGATAAAAAGCTAATTCATAGCTAAGTGCTAAGAATGTATTGTTTAAAAAATGTTTACACCATAAAATTCCAATTATGTTATATCATAGGTACTAGCGGGCCTGGCAGACGTTGTCCTGCTACCCGACTGCAGCGCCACCTGCCGGGTCCAATTGTGAATCTAAACCATTCTCGAATCAATTGGAACACACACAAACAAATTCAGCAAAATCGGTCCAGCCGTTTAGGAGGAGTTCACTTTCATACACACGCACAGAAGATTTTTATATATAAGATAATCAAACCAGAGGCTGGATGGATTTAACAATTTAAATCAATGAGGTGTCTATCGATTCGTCTAAACTGAGCGGTGGTTTAAGCTGGCTCTTTTTTGCGAACAAAATTCATACGGAACGGTAGAGATGGCAAAAAATGCTAAGTAGGTACCCAATTATCACATCGAGCGGCTTAGCTGGGCGCCTGGGCATAGCTCTTTACAAATGAAGATGATGTTTCTTAGATCACTTTAGTAAAGGGTAAGGGTACTAAATACCCACATAGGTACCTACCGTAAGTACCTAGTTAATTAATTCACGCCGAAACCAAAACCTGTGGTACTTACACATTTATGAAATGTGTAGGTACTTACATGACTGCTCTCAAAATTGAATTGCTTTGTATTGCCAATAAAGTTGCTTATATTACGAGTATTATACCCGTAACGAAAGCCTATACCACGCGATCTAGCTCGACGCCATGCGCCACCGCCATCTATACAGCACAGTGACTACTATATACTTGTTCATCTCAACTGATTGATCTCGAATGGTAAGTCATTGATGTAACACAGTGTACCGAATGTTCATTAAACCTAAACACTAGTAAATGCGACAGAAAACCACTTTTGAAATAAAGTTTCTGCTCGAGAACTCTCGAGGCGGGAATTCTCGAGAAAGGAGATGTTTTATTTTCGGCCATCAGATGTACATTTTATATTTATGGTAAGTTTATAGTACATCTTGAACTCCTTAGTCATCTACCGGCTACTGGCAACACAAAAAACTGAAATTTGTTGCAAATTCTTTGATCCTTTTGCTATCGAGTATGTCGGATGTAGATGATAGCAATACATAATAGGTATGTAGCTACAACACAACACCAAACTGTATCCATTTTATTATCATATTTTTTATGAATTGGAAGCTATAGAAGCGAATGTGTAGAGAGAGAGATGAATTCGCGTTAAAAATAAATTATTAATAGTTTTAAAAAAACTAATCAATTTGCTTTCATAGGTGCACCGTACTGCACCAAAAGGCAACCAAGTACCTATTGTATTAACAACGGCGCGGGTTATTACTATGAGTCAAAGCGGAGCACGCATTTAATAATATTTATCTTATATAAGTTTTGCTATTGATTCAGTTTAATGATATTGATTAATTTGCAAGTAGATACAGAATGAAACGTTGCAAGACCTAAGAAAACCTGTTAATTAACTGTTTTTGGAAACTATACATTCGAAACCAAGTTCCTTATGGCGGCTTACGGGTAGTGTGAAATAGTAGAAGGCGTCACGTAACGAAATGCGTACAAAAATATATGTAAATAGGTATACATATATATATATTTTATACAGACACGTTGTACGTAAGGAACTTCGTTCCTCACGAGTCACGGGGGTCCACCAACGGCACAAGTTATTATTTTTTAGTCTTTTGACCGTCCCGTCATGTATATGTATATATGCATATACATGATAAACCAAAATGTGTTAGCACGCCACGGTCACAAGTTCTTTGACAGATTTGTACACACAACTCTATAGAGTACTTATTCGTAGCTGGCGCATGGCGCATGGCGCCGAGGACACGTTTATGCTTTTTTGACGTAGCGGGCAAAAGGTTAAGGATATACTTGTACTTTTGGCAACTCGAGACTAACTTGTATCAATTATAACAAACCCAAACACTACTAGAATACGGAGTTCCAGTGCGTGGCTTCCGGCTCCATCATCAGACCTTGAAAACCAATCATGAGCAAGGTGCATCTTATGATAATTGTAACAAGCCCAAACACGACTAGGATACGTTCGGTTATATAGTTTCTGTGCCTACCTTCCGGGTCCATCATCAGACTAACGTGCATCTTATGACAATTGTAACAAGCCCAAACACGACTAGGATACGTTCCGTTATATAGTTTCTGTGCCTACCTTCCGGGTCCATCATCAGACTAACGTGCATCTTATGACAATTGTAACAAGCCCAAACACGACTAGGATACGTTCCGTTATATAGTTTCTGTGCCTACCTTCCGGGTCCATCATCAGACTAACGTGCATCTTATGACAATTGTAACAAGCCCAAACACGACTAGGATACGTTCCGTTATATAGTTTCTGTGCCTACCTTCCGGGTCCATCATCAGACTAACGTGCATCTTATGACAATTGTAACAAGCCCAAACACGACTAGGATACGTTCCGTTATATAGTTTCTGTGCCTACCTTCCGGGTCCATCATCAGGTCAGTCCGATCATATCGTACTATTGTATTGTCATGGGTTTTATATACATCGGCAAGTTTCAAATCGATACGACAATTACAAGTAGGTTAAATAATCCCCTTCATTAATAAATTGTTCTTATCATTTTTTGCTGTTAATTGACTTTATTCATTTCATGATACCACCAGATTACCGAATGAGTCCTAGTAAAAGTTACGAGATTAATAATAATGACTTGTTCAATCTTAGGTTGTACTGGACAATCTTAGTTTGCACTGGACAATCTTAGTTTGCACTGGACAATCTTAGGATTGTTAGAGCTTTTACAGTAACGTACACAATGTTATTATTTTTGTAAAAAAAATTAAAAACTAAACAGCTGATGCCTAGGCGTAATTTTAGGTTTAACCTATCAATTAATGTAAAAGTAAATAGTTTTGGCATCGCAAGCATTTATTGGAGTTTAAATTAGCCTTTTGCAATAAGTTATTTAAAAGTAGGTACAGTTTAGGAGATATTATTTCACAAGTAAGTACCCACGCAAGATATACCTATTACTGGCGTGGTGACTGGTGATGCAGAACGTAACAATTTTGACCGCAAAACGTAGAGTCGAATACGTCGAGTCGAATTGTCAATGCATGGTTTATTTCAAGTGTGGCATTTTTTAAAGCTAAAGAATATTTTTTTCCTCACGACTGAAAATTGTTAATTGTAGGAAATCTATTGAACTCTGGGCGCAAACTTTTATGCTGTTCGGATAAAATAATATTATTCTTTATTCAGACAACCATTGATCTATTTTTTTTTGAGTTCAAATCAATAATAAATACCTCCGAAAACCAATTCATTCAAAACTACCCGAAACAAGAAGTTAGTCAAAACTACCCTCGTGGTAACTGTGGTAAGATTACTCACAGTAAAGGTACTGCACTTGGTGAACAAAGGGTAGGTCCCAGCCGTCCCAGGTCCCTAGGCTAAAGTTAAGCTTTCCGTAATGTAAAGAAGTCCACATTCAGCACGTGTTTGAGATAACACGCAGTTGTTGTAGACGGTACCTACACGATATGATGCACGCCTTGCTTGTTGCGTGTATGTATTCTTAGTACCTACGGATATGAAATGTTAGATATTTGACTCAATGCGACGGGTGCTGGTAGATCAGTAGATCAGAGCACGCGAGGTTACAGACATATCAGTAGCAGGCGTATCATTGTCTAGCTATCAGACAGTAAAAGCGGCAACTCTCTTGTGATAATCCGTCGTAGCTCAAGCACGGTCGGAACCTGCTTGGAGAGTTACAGATGTAAACGTAAACAATTTAAAAGTGCTTTACCATCGATACTTAAGTACTACGCACTATTTCTATGTGCTTTACTTTACCTAATTCAAAACCAACTCATACTAATACTTATACTGTGGTATTGACCCCAATTTTACGGGGACAAAATTGTTGCAAATCAGCTCTAGTTTATCCTCTTTCAAGGAATGCGTCGAATCACCGATCGGCGCAGTATTGGACGCGCGAGCGAGGCCGCACCGCGGCTCGCGTCTCGCCTATCTTATCCGCGTCGATTGCGAGCCGATAATTTTGGCGTAAACAACGCTATCCGTATGTATCACGCCTTAAGGAAATCTAGCCACCTTCGTACGCAGATATGAGTAACGGCTATTAATTGATACGGCCGCGTCCGCGTCCCTGGACAAATGTGTCGAGTTGTCGACACGTTTCCGTGATCTGGACACGGCGCGGCGCTTATCACAATCACAACAGCAAGCACGCGCTCACATTGACACTGGTACTTTTCCGAATTTAAGTATCAAGCGCAAACCTTTAATTTTATTATTCGATAACAATAATCTGATAAGGAAGTAGTACAGCCGCGGCCTAGTTACGTGGCCGGCGGCGCCGGCGGCGGCGCTGCGGGCGCGGGTCTTTGGCGCGGGTCGATGACGCGGGTCTTAGGCGCGGGTCTTAACGCGGGTCGATGACGCGGGCGAGCCGAGCCGACGAGCCGCAACGCCGCAGCCGCGTCGCGCACACCCACATCATTACAATATAATTACCTAGGTACATGATAATGTATTGCTGGTTCACTTGTTAGTAAGAAGTCAACGGAGGCAGTCTCTGCGGCCATATCTAATCTATTTGGCTTTCTTTATATGAAAGTAAACGGAACAGTTTATACAACGTTTACGGTTTTAGTTTATCAAAACAGTTTGGTGAGTGACAGACGTCGCACAATCTGAACCACTCGAGATACCTACTACATTACATAAATTGTGATGACTAGGCATTCATTATTTTGAGAAAGTTGACATTGATGAATATCGATGATGATGTACCGAAGGCAATAGCTTGTAGGTGTTGAGGAATTTGCGTCAGTGTCACAGCTGGTCAGACTCGCACAGACAGAGGCGCCTACACGTCAGTGTCACAGCTGGTCAGACTCGCACAGACAGAGGCGCCTACACGTCAGTGTCACAGCTGGTCCGACTCGCACAGACAGAGGCGCCTACACGTCAGTGTCACAGCTGGTCAGACTCGCACAGACAGAGGCGCCTACACGTCAGTGTCACAGCTGGTCAGACTCGCACAGACAGAGGCGCCTACACGTCAGTGTCACAGCTGGTCCGACTCGCACAGACAGAGGCGCCTACACGTCAGTGTCACAGCTGGTCAGACTCGCACAGACAGAGGCGCCTACACGTCAGTGTCACAGCTGGTCAGACTCGCACAGACACAGGCGCCTCTCGTCAGTGTCACAGCTGGTCAGACTCGCACAGACAGAGGCGCCTCTCGTCAGTGTCACCGCTGGTCAGACTCGCACAGACAGAGGCGCCTACACGTCAGTGTCACAGCTGGTCATACTCGCACAGACAGAGGCGCCTACACGTCAGTGTCACAGCTGGTCAGACTCGCACAGACAGAGGCGCCTACACGTCAGTGTCACAGCTGGTCAGACTCGCACAGAACAGAGGCGCCTACACGTCAGTGTCACAGCTGGTCAGACTCGCACAGACAGAGGCGCCTCTCGTCAGTGTCACAGCTGGTCAGACTCGCACAGACAGAGGCGCCTACACGTCAGTGTCACAGCTGGTCAGACTCGCACAGACAGAGGCGCCTACACGTCAGTGTCACAGCTGGTCAGACTCGCACAGACAGAGGCGCCTACACGTCAGTGTCACAGCTGGTCAGACTCGCACAGACGGAGAGACGTGCATGTCTTGCCCTCCGAGGCATTAGGCACTACCAACATTATGGAGAGTAAGGAACAGTTCAAAAGGGTTGTGTGTCCGGCTGCTACCTCTCTCGCTAGATCCCCGCGGCGAGGGCAGCACGCACTACACGCGGGTGCACGTGTACCGCCGCGCGGCCTTCTGGACCTGCTAGCGACATTGAAACATATCTCACTCGCAGCACTCGCAGCACCCGCCGCTCATCACAATTGAACTGATTTATATTAATATTTAATGTAAGTAGTTGTATCGGTACAATTGCATGCGCGGCACTCATGGCCTCATGAAACGTTGCGCGAGTAGCTCTGTGAGTGTGGACTGAGTTTCCAAAGTCGACAGATCTACGTCAGACTTACATAGCTGACATTTTGCAGACACATCAGAGGAATAATAAACTATCACTATTGATAGGTATCTGAACTAGCTGGAGCTTTAATCTCTACCTTTAGACCTACGGAGAGCGCCTGGTGATACAATACCTACTTATGCTAGGATTCAAATAATAACAGTGGAAACTAAGTGACCGAGGTACCTCTTAACCCTGATACCTGGCAGAGGGCATTGAAGCTAGCTGGTACGTATACCGCAGAACATCTTAACAACTAAGTCATTCTTATACCTATTATCCTCAAAATGTCAGCCATGCTCATTTGTTCAAATGCTACGTCTATCTGGCGACGGTGTGTTCTTGCACCATTACACACGTACCAACTGCCAACACTCCGTAGTCTGTCTGTATGTCTGTATGTCTGTCCGTCCGCGAGTCTGTCTGTTACACTTTTAAAAATAAACATTTGATATTTTCAGTTATATTGTAATTATGTAGTTACGTGTGTGAATCAGAATGCTTTATTTGTAAACATAGGTCAAATTACAACAGAGTGTGAGATGTTGTTGTTGTGTGAGTTATTAAAAGTCATCATGTCACTGTGTGCCGGACGGAGCACGTACCTAGCAGACACCCTACAGTGCAGCGGTGGCAAGTGGCAACAGTCCCCCACAAGAGGCGCGGGGTCAGCCTGCACCGCCCCCCGCACACCGCACCGCACCGCACCGCTGATTATAACCTCACTAGATTATAGATGCCTTACAAAAACACATAATCGACTAATGATTATAGAAAAAAGTGACCTTAGAGACGCGCTCGGCAACTACTTATAGTACGCGAACCCGAGTGCGCAGTAATAATAATACCGTAGCCATGGCACACGGCCTCCCGACCAACTCGCCGGTCGCCGCCTGCCGAAGTGCTGACCTGCTCTCGTTGACACGGCAAGTGTCGCTCGGCAACACTCGGCAACACTCGGCAACACTCAGCATTGACCATTCATTAGCTGCCGCGCCCCCTACTCCGTGCACCCTGCGGCCCCCGTACACGAATAAATACCATCGCTATATATTATATTATGTAGGTAGTTGGTTGTATTCAGTTACCTATCTATACATGTATACGTATAAACACCGATAAATAAAATGGAAGTGAAGTGTATGTTTGCAATGTTAAAGTAACAGGTTTTTACTAAATGCATTTGAATGTTTACACGGTACTAACAACAAAAAAACTATTTTTAACATTTTTGTCTGTCTGTCTGTTTGTTCCAGCTATTCTCCGAAACGCCGATGTTATCAGGAGTACCATTATATGCTACTTTTATTTTAGAAAAATTGTGAATGTTTTTGAATGGCAAATAGCTCGTCCTATTGTAAATTATTTATTAAAGATCGATAGACTGTAAGTTTTCCGAATAATAAATAAATAGGAAACAAAGTTACGTACGTGTCAGTACAACAACATATAGTACAGTAGTAGTAGTATATCTTATACAGGATGTTTGGTAGATCGATGCTAAGCCGTAAAGCAGAGCTAGTATAGACTATTTACAACCATTTGAACCGAACTTGTCTTAGCCGAAGTGTGACTATTTTTTTTTAGCTTTTTTATGATGTTTGATGACAAAACCCAAAATATTGCAGTTAGTTGCAATTATTGGCCAATTTGAAAGATATGTCGTTAATTTTTTATTTTATTTGGTTAACATAATGCGTAAACAATCTAATAGAACATAATTAGGGGATCTGTGTAATAAGACAATTTTTTTACAGACCTTTAAAGCCAAAGACATTTTTAAAGATTTCAGAAATCTGGTTTTAGATGGCATGAAAAAAAAATCACGGGCCCTTGTTGGTGTTAGAGACCGAGACATTTTGAATACAAATAATAAATGATTTTAATTATCATTTTCTTTTAAATAACTTGCCTAAAAAATTTAATTTTCTCCCTCAATTTGGTTTGTAGGTCTTAATTTAAGCTATCCTTGTAGTTGATACCTCGAAAGAAAGAATAATAACCAGACATGTTTGAACAAAAAAAGCACCATCCGTGATTTTTTTTCATGCCGTCTAAAACAGATTTCTGAAATCATTAAAAATGTCTTTGACTTTAAATGTCTGTAAAAAAATTGTCTTATCAAACAGATCCACTAATTGTGTTCTATTATATTGTTTACGCATTATGTTAACCAAATAAAATAAAAAATAAATGACATATCCTTCAAATTGGCCATTATTTGCAACTAACTGCAATATTTTGGGTTTTGTCAGCAAAAACCATTAAAATTTAGCTAAAAAAAAAATAGTCACGCTTCGGCTAAGACAAGTTCGCTTCAAATGGTTGTAAATAGTCCGCTTTACGGCTTTGCATCGATCTACCAATCATCCTGTATAAAAATATGTATATCTTATATATAAAAATCTTCTGTGCGTGTGTATGAAAGTGAACTCCTCCTAAACGGCTGGACCGATTTTGATGAAATTATTTGCGTGTGTTCCAGTGGATTCGAGAATGGTTTAGAATAACAATTGGACCCGATAGGTGGCGCTGTAGTCGGTTTTTTTTTTATTTTCAGGGCAGGACAACGTCTGCCGGGCCCGCTAGTATATTAGGTATAATAATAATAATAATATAATTTGTTTGTGGTAGGCTCGATACAAGCACACATACACACACGCATTTCGTTACGTGACGATTTCTACTAATTCGCACTACCCTTCATTCCAATAATAAATAAAAGAATGAGTGCAGCGCAACAAAAATAAAACCCCACAGATAACCCTTTAAGCGGGCGAAGACGCGGCCATCAGCTAGCTAGTATAATAAAATAATATATCTGTTGTAGACCTAGTAGGTTTTAGCTAAATACCGACTTCATATATCTTTAGTAGACCTAGTAGGTTTTAGCCGAGTACCGACTTTGTACATCTGTACTAGACCTAGCAGGTTTCAGCCGAGTACCGACTTCATATATCTTTAGTAGACCTAGTAGGTTTTAGTCGAGTACCGACTTTATACATCTGTGCTAGACCTAGTAGGTTTTAGCAGAGTACCAACTTTATACATCTGCACTAGACCTAGTAGGTTTTAGCAGAATACCGACTACATACACTCGGCGTCACAAAAATCGCACCTTTTCGAAAATAAGTTTAAAACATGTCCCGCCAGTAACGAATACATTAAACCCAATTAATATTGTTATCAATTAAAAGTATGTTTAACGACCTTTAAATTAACAACAGTTAGAATTCCTAAACACAACAGATCTCATTAGCACGTAACGTTAAAAAAAATGTTGTCAAAATACGCATTACAACGGCCACTAATTGCACCTCCCTACAAGGGTATAAAACGGGCGACCCGGGTTAAATGTGGGTCATTCGCTATTCAACCTTTGAAGTGAACACACGTGAACAGCTACAGCAAGAAAAATACCCCAGAAGATGGATACCACTGCAGATGAAGCCGCTCAAGTCATTGCACTACTGCAATCAGGGATGCGGCAATGTGATGTTGCTCGGCAACTGAACTTGAGTCGTTTTGCCGTTCGACGAGTGTTCCAACGTTTCCAAGAGACTGGTGGCTATATCCGAAGACGTGGATCTGGAAGACAACGGTGCACATCCGAAAGAGACGATCGCTTCATTGTTTCGACGTCTTTACGTAATCGGTTCTCCAATGCTGTTGAGCTGCAACAACAACTGCGATCAGCTCGCAGAACTTCTGTAAGCGTCTCCACGATTAGAAGAAGAATGCGGGAGAAGAAAATTGCAGCTCATAGGGCTGCTACAGGGCCCAAATTGACTGCACAGCATAGGAGAGACCGGTTGCAATTTGCCCGTGACCATGTGGATTGGACAATAGACCAATGGAGGGCTGTGCTCTTCTCGGATGAGACGAGGGTGTGTATTTTCTGCAACGACAGGCGTCGAAGAGTGTATAGGAGGCAAGGGGAACGATTCGCACAAGCCTGTATTCAAGAGACAGTGGAATACGGGGGTGGCTCATGCATGTTCTGGGGCGGCATGTCAATCGACGGTAAAACGAACCTTGTGTGTGTTTCTCGGACTGGAAGTGCTCGCGGGCAAGGGTCGCTGACTGCTGCTCGGTACATAACAGAGATCTTAGAGGAGCAGGTTGTCCCTTATGTGGGTTTTGTTGGCAGTGGGTTCACGTTAATGCACGATAACGCCCGTTGTCACACCGCTTTAATTGTAAGAGACTACCTGCAAGAAGTTGGCATCCCTGTTATGCGCTGGCCGGCGCGAAGTCCAGACCTGAACCCTATTGAGCACCTTTGGGATGAACTGAAACGGCGAGTACGGGCACGAAATCCTGCCCCTACCACTCTCCAAGACCTTCAAGATGCCGTCGTTGCAGAATGGGACAACATTCCACAAGAGACTGTTGTCACATTAATAAGGTCCATGAGAGAACGCATGGAAGCAGTCATCAGGGCTAGGGGGGGTAACACTAGGTTTTAAGTTAGTTTTAAGGACTTTGTTGTAATTTTTGCTGATAAAATAAAATTTAACTTTTTAATCATTTGCATTAGCTTGCTTTTTTTTATTCCCTGGTAAACAAAAAATCAAATCCATTGATTTATTCTGAAATTTAAATAAATTGCCTTTCCAATTATACCTTATAGTCATATGTATACCATTGATTAATAGGGTTAAAATGACTTTGAAGGGAATTCTTAAAGAGGTGCGATTTTTGTGACGCCGAGTGTATATATATCTGTAGTAGACCTAGTAGGTTTTAGCCGAGTACCGACTTTATACATCTGTGCTAGACCTAGTAGGTTTTAGCAGAGTACCAACTTTATACATCTGCACTAGACCTAGTAGGTTTTAGCAGAATACCGACTACATATATATATCTGTAGTAGACCTAGTAGGTTTTAGCCGAGTACCGACTTTATACATCTGTGCTAGACCTAGTAGGTTTTAGCAGAGTACCAACTTTATACATCTGCACTAGACCTAGTAGGTTTTAGCAGAATACCGACTACATATATATATCTGTAGTAGACCTAGTAGGTTTTAGCCGAGTACCGACTTTGTACATCTGTACTAGACCTAGCAGGTTTCAGCCGAGTACCGACTTCATATATCTTTAGTAGACCTAGTAGGTTTTAGTCGAGTACCGACTTTATACATCTGTGCTAGACCTAGTAGGTTTTAGCAGAGTACCAACTTTATACATCTGCACTAGACCTAGTAGGTTTTAGCAGAATACCGACTACATATATATATCTGTAGTAGACCTAGTAGGTTTTAGCCGAGTACCGACTTTATACATCTGTGCTAGACCTAGTAGGTTTTAGCAGAGTACCAACTTTATACATCTGCACTAGACCTAGTAGGTTTTAGCCGAGTACCGACTTTATACATCTGTGCTAGACCTAGTAGGTTTTAGCAGAGTACCAACTTTATACATCTGCACTAGACCTAGTAGGTTTTAGCAGAATACCGACTACATATATATATCTGTAGTAGACCTAGTAGGTTTTAGCCGAGTACCGACTTTATACATCTGTGCTAGACCTAGTAGGTTTTAGCAGAGTACCAACTTTATACATCTGCACTAGACCTAGTAGGTTTTAGCAGAATACCGACTACATATATATATCTGTAGTAGACCTAGTAGGTTTTAGCCGAGTACCGACTTTATACATCTGTGCTAGACCTAGTAGGTTTTAGCAGAGTACCAACTTTATACATCTGCACTAGACCTAGTAGGTTTTAGCAGAATACCGACTACATATATATATCTGTAGTAGACCTAGTAGGTTTTAGCCGAGTACCGACTTTATACATCTGTGCTAGACCTAGTAGGTTTTAGCAGAGTACCAACTTTATACAGCTGTACTAGACCTAGTTGGTTTTAGGAGAGTACCGACTTCATTTATCTGTTGTAGACCTAGTAGGTTTTAGCCGATACAGACTTGATTATTTTACGAGTACTACAATATCGGGTACTTTTTAAGTTTATCGGACATCGGTGAAGCAACACATCGCGAGGACACCTGCACTTATCTATAGTAATAGGTATGTACTATGAAGAGCTAAAGTTTGCAAGATTGGATGCAGCAGGTAATCTCCGAAGCTGCTCATCATCATCAAAAACTCCTTTACCGACAGGAAGCTTGTCTTATCGCAGAGTGCTACAGGATGCTATGGTTTATTATCTTCCAATTAGACATTCGTAAGAACATTGACGCGGACGTAGTGGCGGGCAGAAGCTAGTTATTAATATAGGTAAGACCGCCTTGCGCCAGCGCGGGAATATACTGATCACTGCTAAAAATTATCATCACAGAAGACGAAATAAATTGAAATTGATGTACACTCGAAAGTAATGAATTAGGCCTGAATCTTGCTCTCCAGTGCACTTTATTTACTCATAATTGAATGATGCACATTATCGGTAAATAGAACAAGCACGTAAGCTAAGCGTCCGTGTCGTATGGTGTCGCATAAGCTGCAGACGCGGCCTGTGCACAGTGACACAGTGACACAGTGACACAGCGAGCACACTGAGTGCGCACAGTGTGCCGCGTGCGCTACACTGTGTCATCGCGTCTGCCTTGTTTTTGTACGTACATTTGCGTTATTCGTGTTGGCAGTTGGCTGGCACATACAAATAAACTATTAATAGAGCTTTCATTTTTTACAAATTTGGAAATGTTTCAAGTTAACTGAATATTGTTACGTAATAAATTGTACATACATTGCATCAAACCTACATTTCATTTTAAATCAGGGATCGGTTGGGCAGGTTCCGTTCGTCCGGAGACCGGCGCCGGCGCCGCACGATAGGTATAAGGTAACTAATCGTTCTTTGAAATTCAAAGCTCAAGGTACACAAAGACAATATTTGGCGTAAAGTGTAGGTACTAAAGTATTTAAAATGTCACCATGTCAGTGTTATAATAATAATGGCGACAAAACAAACAGCAGCGACAGCGACTGCCGCGCACCTCGCGTGTCACCCACACACAGTCACGCGCCGTGTGTGCGTGCGTGCGACGTGCACACGTGCACACGATGGCGGCTGACTGCGCGCAGGTCAGCGCATCAAAGCGAGCTTCAAGCCAAAGGAACTATCAGTTAATCTGTGCTTCAAGCGACACGCACGGCGCGTATACTTTTTCCTGAAGTAAATACATTTGCTGTACAGGCACCCGCGGACCCATCGACACTCGCATGTCACGCCGAGGCTGTACAGAAAAAGAGATGAATATGAGAGAGACGGCCTGACGTCGCGCCGCGCTACGCCTCAACGTGAGCTGGCGCTTACGCCGCGTGATGTGCGCACGAGTCATGTCATCATGTGTCCTACCAACCTGAAGCGCGCGCATTGTGGATCTGCTTTATTTGCATTTATATCAACAATATTGTAACCCGACAGTCAGCTGCACGCTTAATGTTAGTCACAGGTGAAAAGTCGGTTCTAACAATCTAACAGAGTGCAGCAAAAGTGTGTAATTAGTAATGACAGTTCTGTCTCATATTCACACAACATTGTTATAAGTAGTATTAGTTACTTGGACTATTCAACAAATCCGCCTGCTCGCGCTGCTCGCGCTGCTACAGCGTGTACAGTTGGTGTACAGTTGGTGTACAGCGTGTATAACGGCGCGGTCGGGCGACGCACGTCTGCGCTCGTACGCCGAAGGGCGGCCGTCTCTCTCATATTCATCTCTCTTTTTGTATTATTGATTGCTCTAGTTCACACACTATTTCAATATTTGTTGAAACATAAGGAGTGGTCGTCTACCATAGGTATAAGAAAGATCGGCTACCGTTGAAACATTTGTAAATATGTGAATACTATGTACGCGGTCCTTTCTTAACTTGTAATACTTTGTACATACTCGCATCTCTCATAGTAGATGAACAACACTATATTGAGAGCAAAGGACATCCTATTCACGTACCTATGCTTAGGTATATTATTATGATGCATGTACTTATGGAAAGTATTGTGAGATATTATTTTAAAGAGGTTTCCGGCGACTGGGACCGCAATTAACTGGGACTACGGTTCCAGTTGACTGAACTATTTAATTTTATGTTTTTTTCCGGCGACTGGGACCACGCATAAATGGAATAAGAAAAATCTATTGTTCAAGCCAAAAACAGTACAGTCAAACAAAAAAAAGTTTAAAGTAATAATTAAAGAAAAAAGCTTTTTCATATAAAAATACAATTTATTTATAAGTAATAATAATAATTTATTTCCATAAATTGCATACCACAAAACACAATTACATAATCAAATTAAGCTTAGCCTAGTACAAATCAACAAGCCATCTGTGCCCGAACTAGACAAATTACTATAGCTGTAATTCAGGCAGCAGCGCTCTTCCCTAAGAGTAGGTATAAGTACACATTTTAAAACTAGCCAGTTCTTTAGATCACACAAAAAGACAAGAAAATAGGTTAAATTAAATTAAAAATATACCTAAGTTGAAATAGGGAAAAAAGTAAATGAGAATTCAGAATTAAGAATTAAGTGGTCATCGTAATCTCTCCAAACCATTGCCAATACTTATTAGACGATTAAGTATGTCACTAGCAGCACTATTATTATTTTTTTCATCTTTTCAATCGTTGAATGCCTCCCCGTAGATATTTGGATGCCGTTAGAATTTTTTAATGTTTGTTGATTATTAGCGTGACTATGTGTACGTTTTTATTACGAAAATTTTAAACAACAAGAACGGTAATCAAAGGTTTTTCTTGTAATATACAGAAGTATTAAAAATACTTATACCCAAAACCTCTTAATCTGGACTTCGTATCATCATCCTGAATAACATTTGTTCTACGACTTGGACCTCAACTAAATTACGTAGCTAAAAACAATTTGTTTGAAGTCTATAAAATGTAGTACGTATACTACGCGCGCGCCCACCCTATAATAGCGAATATGATGTAGATAGTAGGTAGGCTAATGTACAGGCACAGCTGATTGCAGGCCTTTCGTCGGCCGTGTCAGAAAAAAATATTATGCATAGTTTCAAGTGTGTTTATATTTTTTGTATGGAAAAAAAATGTTTCGAATTTTGAAAAGTGGTAGAACAAATGTTGTTTAGGGTGATGATACGAAGTGAGGATTAAGTGGTTTTGGGAATTTTTTCAATTACCCTGTATATTGTATATTAAAAAATATATATATTATCTAATAATATACACGCTGAAATTTTAGTGGTTATTTTCTCGAAGCGAAATGATTTTGTCTTGGTAGTGCAATACGAACAGACAAAATACGAAACACTACACTGTGCTCCAAAACATTGATCATAGACGTGAGCGAAAAGGCTGCCCGGCTCAAATGGGATTGGGCGGGTCACGTCAGTCGCATGCACAGTGACTGTGACCGCTGGGCAAAGGTCTTCACGCAATGGGTGCCTGAAGATGGTCGGCGTCGCCGAGGACGGCGCAGAAAGAGGTGGCGAGATGATCTAGACGCGTACTGCGAGGCCTGGGTCGAGGCGGCGAAAGAAAAGAATACCTGGAAAGACTCGGGAGAGGCCATTGCCCAGCAGTGGGACATACAGGGCTAATGAAAAAAAAGTTCAATCATTTAATAAAAAAAATAACAAAATTATGAAAAAAAACGGCTGATTCAGAATTGGGGAAAACTAGCGACCCCGAATTATTAGTGACACGGCACGAACTGCAGACTGCTCGAGGTCCTGTGCTGTGTTAACGAAACAAAGTTATTCCAATATTCCCTTCACACTTTTACGGGTTTAGGACCGTTATAAGAGGAGTTGATGCATATTTTTTTAATTATTTGAAAAATTAAAAACATTTTCATTTATTAAGTGAATCGATAGTACTACTGAGGGCAAAAAAAACTACCGTTTAAATTCCAGCGTGTATAATATTATTTATAATAATAAATAAATGTTTCAACAATGGGTAATTTTGTATGGACCCCGTACCCACCTTGTAGCAAGTTGAAGTTGGCACTTTGTTGCTTGCAGGGGAAAAAAGATATTCGATGTAGAAAATGCCGAAAGTCCTTAAAATCGACCCACGCATATTCGGTGTGTTGTAATTAGTTAGTACCTGTTTGGAACTGTTTTTGAGCGTGCGCGCATATCTTAGTTTATTTTATTCGAACTTTTATTTACAACCTAAGCTTTCACAACGGACTTCAGTATATTGCTTAACGATTGGATTAAATATTAGGTACCCACCTGCTTCGAAGAAATGGAAGGTGAACGCCGTGTATTGTTTATTACGTGTAGAAGACCAGTACATCGTGACCGAAACCAGCATATACTAACGCGAGCCTATTAGGAAGACAATCCAGGCTTCACAGAGTATGTGATGGAACGGATTAACATACATGAGGTTAGTATAAACATAACTATTGATCATCGTGTTCACTTTTTTTTTTTAATTATTATTTTAAATATTTTTTCGTTTAACTGTACTGTTTTTGGCTTGAAAAATAGATTTTTGTTATTAATTTATGCGTGGTCCCAGTCGCTGGAAGAAAAATATTAAAATTAAATGGATCCTGCAACTGGGACCGTAGTCCTAGTTGCCGGAAGACTCATTTTAAAAGAGTTAAGTATAGAGTGAGATTGTTGTCTATTCTTCTCTACTACCTTTTGGAAGGGGCAATTAGACTCAATTATTCATGTAAATATATGACGTTCAAAAGCACCTTTTAATGGTCTAATTGAAATAAATAGTGTAACTTTGACTTTTCCGACTGGGACTGTTTCGGTGGCACTCGGTACAACCGACCCACGTGCTGTCCTTAGCGAGAAATCCGCATCGTATGGACTAAATCTCATTCATGTCGCTAAAAGGCAATATTATAACAACAGTACGAGTACATTCGCAAGTCGCAACACAATTAGTGTAACAGTGTGTAGTGCACAGCTGACGCGCGAGAGGCGCGCCTGAGGACTCGTCCGTCAACGCTCGCCGCGCTGTGTCTGTGCTCGAGTGCTCGGTTGCTCGAGTGCTCGAGTGCTCGGGTGCTCGGGTGCTCGGGTGCTGGTCATGTTGTCAACTCAACTGAACGGACTACTTTTTGATAAGTTAATAAAACAATAACGGCCTGCCACGATAAAAAATAAAGTGCTGCACCCGGATACGATGTAATGTCGCGACAGAGTAGTAATACTTCCGTTCACTGATGATAGTAAATTTTAATTGCTGTCCGATATGGTAGACCAATAATATGCAGCAGGTGAGCAACTGGGACTGCATAAACTATAACAATTAGGTTACCTTTGATGCAGGTTGCAGGGCCCTATCTAGAAACCAAACAAAACCTGTCGGAGCACGCTGGGCGGGCAAGTACTCGCCAGGAGAAGCGCGGGCGCAGAAGCTGTTCTTACAGGTAGCAGCTGGCAGGTACCTACTCCTATGTAAAAGCCAGCCAGAGAAAACATCTATTGGGATAGAAAACAGTCAACTACAACTAGGCCAATCAATTCCAATAAATTAGCTAAATCAATATTTTTTTGTATAGCGGGGATTTAGTTAAATAAAAAGTAAATTATATTCAATAGTTCGCCAGATCTACGAGTTGACCAACAACCCCTGTGTCACGTATATACAGCGTCATCAACTACTTGCCCCCCATGCATTAAAATTTCTTCGGATAAGTAGTTGATGACTATGTCTGTACAATGCGCAGCGATGAGCCTCTGGATGCGGGAGTTACCTGTCCGAGTGAAGCCGCGCCGTACGCGGCTAACGCGACCGGACACCGCTCCGATAGCGCGCGATATACGCGTACGTATTGTTCGTTCCTCGCCCGGTTCTCACACAGCACAGAGTTCAATAATATTTTTTTTTACATTACGGTCATTCAATTTTGCGAACGTTCCTTACCTATTACACTTCAAATTTTCAATACTTTTCAGTGTGACGTCTGTCATGAACACTATGCGTTAAACGTTCTGTATGTCCGCCACATACAAGTGGGCAATAAGCATTTAATTAATGAACCAACTGAAAGTATGAGCGCACACGGTGCGGCGGCGCAGCTGTGACTCACCTGCGGCGCGAAGCCCAGGAACGACAGCTTCCTCTTGCCGGAGCTCATGGTGCGCGGTGGCGGGCGAGTGCTGCGAGTGCGGTGTGCGGTGTGCGGTGGGTGCGCGCACGTTGCTTCTGGTCGCCGGCGGCGCGCCGACTGTGCGCGGAGAGCGAGTGCGCGCGGCGCCCGAGTGGGTGGCGCTCAGTCGCTCGGCGCTCGGCGCTGCCGGTGCGCAGCCGCAGAGCGGGGCGGGGCGGTGCGGGGCGCGGGGCGCGGGGAGGCGGCGCGCGCGCACTACCCCACGCGCGGATTCAGCTGCAATACACAAATAATTAAGACGTCCCATATCTCACACCCATCCACCCCCAGGCGCCAAGTGCACAATCTTCGTATATACCTATGTACACAAATAAAAAATGTCTATGAACAAAGGTACATACTTAGAAGAAGGTACATATTTAAAAAATAAATTTTCTTGCCCTACTTATTGAAATTTAAAAAAAAACAGTAAAGGAATAGAATTCCAGCTTCAGCTTCAGCATCCAGCAGTCAACTTGGTGATTGTTAACATGTTAACATAGTTACACCAGACACCAGTGTATCTTAATTAACATATACTGCGCTTCGGACAATCACAGTGATGGTATATATATGTAAAGGTACTGATATACTTCTTTCGTGAAGCCTGTCACCGGTCACTTGGAAGGTTCCACAGAACAGCGGCCGCGTATTCTGTCATCAACGTGGAACGTGGGATACCGAACTACGAGGCAGCAGCTCAAATTGACGCCCTTTTTTTGACCGTCTCCATGGCCTTTAATAGGTACCTATGACCTGCTTTTCGGTCATGGCTAGCTGAAAAAAATAAATAACACAGCGCCTCAGACCAATAAAAAAGTAATTTCTGAAGTCAGATCAACGGGAGTATGTAAATAGGTAAGTTACCAAGTATTAAAATATCTGATAGATCTAACAATAAAAACTTGATGATAATTTAATGACTAAACACAAACACAACAGAAAGGCAGCCCCGGGTCTTGATTTTTTTTGAGACGGGGCAAAATCTGATAAATGTCGCACCCGGCCGAAAATATTTTTACCATTATCATCATCATCATTACAGTCCGCAAGAAGACGTCCACATAGGCCTCTCCCAAAGAACGCCATAACGACTGGTGTAGCTACTCTTTCTCTGTTAAGCATAATATGTTTTCCAAAAATACATGGACATGAATATTTTAACTAGAACATCCTATCCATTCTACATTTGGGGAGTCTGCTTCTGCGTTAGTAACAATTACTTATTGGTTTTTTGAATTTAAAGGTCAAGAGAACCTACACGGTGAACCCAGATCCAGCAGACCGGCAGTAACACATGAAAATGTCATCAGGGCTCGACTGTTGCGGGAGAATAGACACATTTCACATCGAAAGATTCTAGCTGAGCTGATTAGTGAAAAAGTACGAACTTTGCAAAACTATGGCAAAACTTATCCTACATCCTTACAACTGAACGAATCTTGGATCTACAGCTACGATCCTCTTACAAAGGTTGTTCGCTGCACCATAACGCGTCCGCTCACACGGCTGCAGGAACCATGGTCTATTTGAATACTTCGGGTGTATTAATGTTCCCCATCCTCCGTAAAACCCAATTTTGCTCCATGGGATTTTTTTAATATCCCACGGTAAAAAACAATGCTTCGAGGGCGAAAATTTAACACTGCACACGATGTCGTTGAAGCATTTCGCCAGATATTTTCCAGCAAGATACATTTTTTAAATGTTTCGAAAGATGGTTAACCCGAATGGATAGTAGTGTATTGGGGTTGACGGAGAATATTTTGAAAGCTAAATAAACTTTTTTTTATTTCAACAGTTTTTGGAATAGCCCACATAGGCTCAACTCCAATTTTTCCAGCAACTTCTATAGCCTCTTCTATCCAATATTCAATTGAATTTTCTGGCATTTTTTGCAAAGTTTACATCAGGCCATCCATTAAAGAGACGGAACGCGCAAGGAATACATCTTTTTAATTTCGATATTTACTCGATTGATTCCGCGGACAATATTTGCCACCAAATCGTCAAATTCAGGATAAATTTAAAATTCTTTAAAGGGATGACCGTTGCACCGGGCATGGGTACACCGGGGATGAGAAGATTGAATAACTTCTTCCAAGGCTTCTACCACTTCAGGCAGATTATAGGGTTGTCGGTCATAGCGAGCCTTGTGATCTGGAGGTTCGCATGATTCTCACAAAAGTTAAAATTACTCTTTTTAGAGCCTACTTACTGCACTACATAATACACATGACATGTCATGCAGCTTACGGATTAACTACACGCAGAGGTCGTACAGCGCCCTTCGAGTCCAGTTTAACAATGCGTTCAGAATATTGTTGGGTTGTTGGGTCTGTTCCGTTACTGCAGCGCTTCAACAACTAATTGTTTTTATACAACAATGCGCAATGCGCTGATTGGGCGAGTGCGGGGTGGTTCAACAGCAAGTTAGCCGCACTCTCGGGAAGGGTTGATTGCGCCTACATTAATCAATGTTGCAGTAGTAGGCACCTATTTGTTGCTTTGTTTGAATAATATGTTGTTTGAATAATTTCATAATTCCTCTATTTAATTCTGTATTTGATTATTGAATGTGAGTGACAACGCAGGGTCTGTCTCCATTTTTCTTTCTTCAATTTCTCAACCATCTTAACCCGGTTGGAAGACCGTAGTGAAAACATGTGTTTATTTATTTATTTAAACTGGTTTCATACCAAATTTCATGAAACTCGGTTCAGCTGTTTCATCTTGAAAGCGTAACAGATAGAGTTACTTTCGCAATTATAATATTAGTGTGGAAGCATGGATTATTCTTCGTAGTAGTGACATGCGTAGACAAATTGATACGGTAAACGGTCGCAGGTTAAATCGATAGTGTTCGGTTTGTATTATCATATAAAATTACATCCACTGCTGAACGTAGGCCTCCCCCAGAGGTCTCCAACCAACCCGGTCTTGGCAGCCTGCATCCATCCGCTGATATTTTATTACAGTGGACGGCAATAGGCTGATATGATGATGATGAGATTATTACAGTATTTTTTTAGCTACAACATTAGCTGACCCAGCAAAAGTCGTTTTGCCATATAAAAAAATGCCTTCCACCCATTCTCAGACCTACAAAATTTCATTAAAATCTGTCAAGGCGTTATTCGAGTTCGATAACAAACACTATGAAACGAGATTGTTATTTATATTAGATTTTCTTAACATTTCGTTTTTAATCGATTCGCTAACTTTCCGATTTAGTCAATTCCTAAAAAATAAAATGGTTTTTGCACAGCACAATGCGCTCGAATTTGTTTCTATGTGAACGCTGTATTTGATGGAATGCGATTAACTGAGACTACGGCCCCAGTTGCCACATCCATTTAATTTTGATATTTTTCTTCCGGCGACTAGGACCACGCCTAAATGAATAAGAAAAATCTATTGTTCAAGCCAAAAACAGTAGGTACAGTCAAACGAAAGAAGGTTTAATAAAAATAGTAATAATTACAGAAAAAGCTCTTTGATTTGTAAATATCGTTTTTTTATAAATGATAATTCAGAATTAAGAATTAAGTAGTCATCGAAATTTCTCCGAACACATTGCCAATAGGTACTTATTTTACGATTAAGTAAGTCACTAACAGCGCCATTATTTTTATTCATCTTTTCAATCAAAGTCAAAGTCAAAGTCAAATCATTTATTTCAATTAGACCATTAAAAAGGCACTTTTGAACGTCATAATAAAAAAATATAAAGTTGATTCTAGTTGCCCATTCCAAAAGGTAGTTTCGTATGGAGAAGAATGGGCAAGAAACTCCATACTCACTCTTTTAAAAAAAAATGTGTACAATATTTTGCATTTACAGTTTTCAGTTATATAACTATACGTGAATACGATGGACCTTGCATAAAAACACTATTTTGAAGTATGTACAAAGTATTACAAGATAAAGAATGACAGCTAAGTTGTATACATAGATACATAGTGTTCACATATTATTATTTACAATTATTGTAAAAGTACACAACCACTCCATACATTTCAACAAACTATGAACCTATGAACCAGTGTGTGACCCAAAGCAAGAATTAAATATAATGTATATACTTGTGGCGATTGTGTCCCTTCACTAAATTGAGGTCCCCTCTCTAGTGGCGGGAAAAAGTGACAATTATAATGTCAGACAACTACTGAACTGAACTAGACTAGAACTTATATGAGAAATGTTTTGCTAACGGGTTTTGTGAGAGAGTACGAATGACTTCCTTCATAATGTATAATAATATTATGTAAACCTTTTACGCAATAAACAAGTATTATAGTAGGAGTGCATTTCATTCCCACATTGGTGACCCCGACGATAGAAGTACGCGTGCTCCGTTGTGTTTGGCTACAAGAATCTATAGCCAGCAGCGCAGGAGTTCAATACTAAAACCGGTCCTGTGTCATTCAGCCCGCAACACCTGTGACATCGCCAGGTATCAATAAATGTGCGTGCAGCACATCCAACAAGTGTTTCCACTTTGATTTTGTTGTGGACTTGAAGACGCGTCGGCGACGCTGCATTCCATAAGGCAATCATTCGACGACCCACTGACCGAAGCATCGCTTCCCTACTCATCGTGCATTCACGCAGACCTAGCAGAGTATATAAACAACAGTGCCCTGTGTTACATTTCTTCGGGTTGCATGTGAATATGTGTACAGTGCCAGTGTTGTGTTAAATGATTCATAGTGTAATACCAATTAACTTATCCAGACATACAAGTAATAAGCCTCTAAAAACGACTAATCTATGATCTTCCTACAAAGTGATGGACTGGCCCTGTTTGCTTGAAGCTTGGTTGTAGCTGTGGACTTCTCATGCAAGTTTTGCACATGATTTTTACACCGAATATTTAACCTTTAATTTTTACACCAAGATTTAACCTCGATTAGATACCTAAGTACAAACCATTATATTTATAGTTTCTAGTTCTAGGTAGGTACTAACTTTAGACTTGGGGTTATTTAGGCTTCGGGTTTGATTTATTTTTGTAATAATGGTTGGTGGTGTGTATAAAATTTAACATTTGTTTTTAAATTGGTCATGCAAACACAAGACTTGGTGTAAATGAATCTGCAGCTTATTTTTTTCTGAATTTAATTTTTATTTGGTTGTTGCATTTGTTTTTGATATTTTGAGTTTGTTGGAACATTGCCTGGATGCATGCTTTCTTTTAATCCTTAAAACTTTATTTTATTATTGCATATTTGCAAAATATTTTATTTTTATTTTTTGTCCTTTCTGCTTGGGTGTGTGTGGTATTATTGTTCACATTTGTAATAGATACTTGAGTGTGGCACTATGGCTGATGAGAAA
Source organism: Charanyca ferruginea (assembly GCA_947361185.1). Lineage (NCBI taxonomy): Eukaryota > Metazoa > Arthropoda > Insecta > Lepidoptera > Noctuidae > Charanyca > Charanyca ferruginea. Next base: position 87,236 of record OX376055.1, on the reverse strand, counting down.
TTGCAGGCACAGCTACAGCAACTTTTAGCTGAAAATGCAGCTTTACAAAGCCGCCTCGGGCAGAACGAAGTTGAAGCAAAGGTATGTAGAGTTGCAGTAAAATTACCTACATTTTGGGCTGACAAGCCAGCTATTTGGTTTGCCCAGGTCGAAGCCCAATTTCAAATAGCCAATATTGTTGGGGACACAACTAAATATAATTATGTGGTAGGTCATTTAGATCAGAAATTGGCAGGTGAAGTTGAAGATGTAATAACTAATCCTCCAGTGGAAGGGAAATATGAAAAATTAAAAGATGCCCTGACTCAGCGCCTTTCAATTTCACAAGAAAAACGGGTGAGACAACTGCTCAGTGAGGAAGAGTTAGGGGATAGGAAACCATCCCAATTTCTACGTCACCTGAGGTCACTTGCTGGGTCAGCCTTTTCGGATGACAACATCATACGCCAACTTTGGTTGCGTCGTTTGCCCCAACATGCTCAGGCCATCCTGGCAGCACAGGCCGACTTAAATCTAGATAAAGTTGCAGAGTTAGCCGATAAGATTACAGAATTGGCCCCCTCACCGGTCATCTGCTCTATCTCATCAACACCTCCAACTCTTTCATTGGCCACTTTGGCTAAACAACTGGAAGAGGTAAGCAACCAAGTAGCTGCTCTTTCTAGGCAGCAACACCGACCCTCACGTAGCCGTTCTGTGTCATCAAATAGGTCCTCAAATAGCTCCAAACGGTGTTGGTATCACAGGACATGGGGAGTTAAAGCAACCAAGTGTACCAGCCCCTGCGACTGGAAATCGGAAAACTTGACCAGCAGTTAGTAGCGGCGGCAACTGACTGCCAGAATACCAGCCGCCGCCTCTTTGTCACTGATCAGGTGACCAAGCGTAGGTTCCTTATTGACACCGGGTCAGATTTATGTTGTTACCCTCATAGTTGGTTGCCTTATCGCAGGCAAGCTACCAACTACGACCTTAGTGCAGCAAATGGAAGCCGTATCCAAACTTTTGGCACAATAAACCATAACCTAAATTTGGGTTTGCGCCGTGACTTTGCCTGGCAGTTCGTGATAGCCGACGTCAGCACAGCCATTATTGGTTCCGATTTTTTGGCATATTATCACCTCTTGCCTGACTGCCGCAATAATAAACTGGTCGACGGCACTACCGGATTGACATCAACTGCTTCGGTAGCCATTATTGACCAACCCAGTATACGCGCAGTGGTTTCAGGAATGTCAATATTTACGGAACTTTTATCTGAGTTCCCAGATATAGCTCGACCGCCTGGCCTACCTAGGGTCATTAAACACGACACCGTGCACTATATAAAAACAACGGATGGACCTCCAGTTTCGTGCCGGCCTAGACGTCTGGCGCCGCAGAAACTGGTAACAGCAAAAAAGGAATTTGAGGAAATGGTAAGATGCGGGACGGCACGGCCATCCAAAAGCGCATGGTCTTCTCCGCTACATATGACGATTAAAAAAGACAACACCTGGCGTCCTTGCGGAGACTACCGCGCCTTGAACGCTAGGACTGTGCCAGATCGGTACCCGGTTCGACACATAAATGATTTTACTCATAATCTCGCTGGCGCCAAGGTTTTCAGCACATTAGATTTAGTTAAGGCGTATCATCAAATTCCGGTTTTTGAAGAGGACATTGCTAAAACATCTATAGTGACACCGTTTGGCCTTTTCGAATTTCCTTATATGACGTTCGGGTTGAGAAACGCAGGACAAACCTTTCAGCGTTTCATCGATGAGGTCACACGGGGTCTCGACTTTTGCTTTCCGTATGTTGATGACATTCTCGTTTTTTCGAAGGATGAATCCGCTCACCTTGAGCACTTGCGTATCCTCTTCAAACGCCTTCAGGATTACGGGGTGGTTGTAAACCCGTCCAAATGCGTGTTAGGTGTCAGCGAAGTTCTATTCTTGGGTTATCACATCACCAGCGAAGGCACTCAACCCCCTCAGGAACGCATTCAAACTCTGTTGGACTTTCCACCACCTGTAACGGTACAAGGTATGCGCCGATTTCTTGGTATGCTTAATTATTACCGTCGATTTGTACCTCGTGCCGCACAATTCCAGGCACCTTTGATTGAGGCATTGGTGGCGACTAATAGCAAGGGTGCAAAACCATTTCCATGGTCACCCGAGCTGCTGCAAAAATTTGAAGACTGCAAAAAGAGCCTGTCTAATGCTACTCTGTTACAACACCCAGTTGGAAATGCCAAGCTTGGTTTGTTCACCGACGCATCAGGTGTGCATATTGGATCATGTCTTCATCAACGGGTAAATGGCCAATGGTTCCCACTTTCTTTCTTTAGCAAGAAATTGACCCCTCAGCAGGCGCAGTGGCCGGCATACTACAGAGAATTGTTAGCAGTGTACGAGAGTGTCCAACATTTTCGACATATCCTGGAAGTCCAGCACGCGACGATTTTTACAGATCATAAGCCCTTGTTGTATGCTTTTTCTCAGCGACGCGACAAACTACCACCGCCACAGCTTAACCAATTATCATTTATCAGTCAATTCACTACAGATATTCAATACATTAAAGGCGAAGAAAACATCGTGGCTGACGCTATGTCGCGCATTGATATTGACGCTATTTCTCTAGAGAACGGTTATAACGCTCTCGCGGAGGCTCAAGCCTCAGACCAGGAACTCGCTAATTTACTCGAAGGTGGCTCCAATTTAAAGCTGACTAAGATCTGCACAACTGGAACTGACGCTCCTATTTTTTGTGATGTATCTACTGGCAAGCCGCGTCCCTATTTGACCCCTTCATTTCGCCGCGCCGCTTTCAATAGTTTGCACGATTTAAGCCATCCCGGCGCTCAAGCTTCAACGCGTCTTGTTGCGGAACGTTTCGTCTGGCCCTCTATGAGAAAGGACTGCCGAGCTTGGTCTCGATCTTGTGAAGCGTGTCAACGCAGCAAGGTTTCAAGACACAATTCCGCACCCGTTGGTAAGTTTGACTTACCTTCTGGTCGCTTCATGCATGTCCACATTGACATAATTGGTCCCTTGCCTGTCAGCAACGAGTACCGTTACTGTTTGACAGCAATAGATAGAGTCTCCAGGTGGCCCGAAGTCTGGCCTATGCGTTCCATCACCGCTGAGGAGGTAGCCGAGACATTCACTAGAGAATGGATTGCTCGCTTCGGCGTACCGTCTGTCATTACCACGGACCAGGGATCGCAATTTGAGTCTGACCTGTTTAATCGCCTGTTGCATCAATTTGCCACTAAGCGCCTAAGAACCACTTCGTATCACCCCTGTGCGAATGGGATGATTGAGCGGGTTCATCGGCAGCTTAAGGCAGCGTTAATGTGCCACAATGACTCATGGGTAAGGTCACTTCCTATGGTCCTTTTAGGAATGCGGTCGGCTTATAAAGAAGATCTTGAAGCCACGACTGCAGAATTTCTCTACGGCGAGCCTCTAAGGCTACCTGGAGAAATGTTGGTTCCTTCTCCATCATCAAAAAATCTTGAAAATCCCTCCGACTTTGTCGTGCAGTTGCGACAGAAAATGGCGACAGTACGGCCGTTGCCTGCTACACGACATGGTGAGTCCCCTACATTTGTATTTAAAGAGTTGTCAACTGCTTCGCATGTTTTCCTGAGGGATGACACCATTCGCCGGGCATTACAACCGCCGTACACTGGGCCTTTCAAAGTCCTAGAGCGCTCTTGTGATGGAAAAACCTTCACTATCTTAGTTAAAGGCAACAGCATCGTCGTCAGTATTGATAGGCTCAAACCGGCATTCATCGACTGTTCCGATATGCAACCGTCTCAGACAAAACCACTGCCTGTCCCAGCTGCCTCGAATCCTCGGCAACCTTTCCCGAGCGAACGGTCTACTAAGCCCTTGATGTCAAAACAGCCAACACAAATTGATTTACCCGTTCAGCCAGTAAGGCAGCCCTATACCACACGCTCAGGCAGACGGGTTAGGTTTAAGAATTTTGACTGATTTTTATAACGGTATTTAAGCGTCATTAGTACGTTTTTATTTCTTTTTTGTATTTTCTGTTGTCTTGTTCTGTTAAAAGTTAGTCTTATTTTTAATATAACATCGATGTGTTTAATGTTCTCCGTAGGGGGGTGGTGTGGCGATTGTGTCCCTTCACTAAATTGAGGTCCCCTCTCTAGTGGCGGGAAAAAGTGACAATTATAATGTCAGACAACTACTGAACTGAACTAGACTAGAACTTATATGAGAAATGTTTTGCTAACGGGTTTTGTGAGAGAGTACGAATGACTTCCTTCATAATGTATAATAATATTATGTAAACCTTTTACGCAATAAACAAGTATTATAGTAGGAGTGCATTTCATTCCCACATACTAAGTATAAATTAAGTAGTTTTAATTAGCAATCCGTTTGATTTTGTCTAGACTGTAGATTGTCCTATGGAGCCCGGACCAGCATGTTTCCAAGCATTCTTATCATGGATATAATCCTCTAAACTGTAATATGCTTGTTTACAGAGTGTACTTTTAATATATGTTTTAAATTTTCTTTCATTTAGTTGCAATATATCACTAGGAATTTTGTTATAACACTTAACACAGAACCCCATAAAAGATTTATGAACTTTAGACAATCTAAAATATGGTTGAGCTATTTTGTCTTTGTTTCTAGTATTAATATTATGTCTATCACTAACCTTATTAAATAAATGTAGGTTTTTTCTTACGTACATAATATTTTCATAGATAAATTGGCAAGGCACTGTCATTATATTAATATTTTTAAATAGTTCCCTAAGAGAATCGCGGCGACGTAGATTATAAATGGCTCTAACAGCTCTTTTTTGTAAGATAAAAATGGATTCAATGTCGGCAGCCCGACCCCACAGTAAAATACCATACGACATAATGCTGTGAAAGTAGCTAAAGTAGACCATACGCGCAGTTTCTACATCTGTCAACTGTCTTATCTTTCTAACAGCATAAGCCGCGGAGCTTAGTCGCCCCGCAATTTAATATATTATTAGAAAACCCCCTTTATATCTTTAATTATTATTTAAAATATTTCTTCGTTTGACTGTACTGTTTTTGGCTTGAACAATAGATTTTTGTTATTAATTTATGCGTGGTCCCAGTCGCCGGCAGAAAAATATTAAAATTAAATGAATCCGGCAACTGGGACTGAAGTCACTGAAACCTATTATTGTTACCTGTTAATTACTAGGTTAATCTTGTACCAATGTCCAGTAAAAATCAAGTTTTAACGGGTACTAGGTCAAGAAGGGCTTGTGAGTAGGTACCGAGAGTACCAATGAGTAACAATAGATGTGACATGCAAACATAATTAGGTATTTACTTTTCAATTAGATTCACCTCAATTTAGATTTAAAATACAAAATACATTTACCAAGAATGTATTAAACCTATCATTCGCCAACTTTAATGTAGTATTGGTAGAAAAAACAGCTAATAAAAACTTACTATAATCATAGCATTAGAAAAAAGAGGCTCGTCGAAGTAACAATGAAAAACATTTTATTTCAAAGATACAAACAACAAACAATACAATATTTTTTTCGTCCCCCCATCTCGGAAAGAGTATTTTTGCTCTTCAATATCTGAGAGTCTTCGATATCTGAATAAACAGGGCCTGCATCACCTTTTGGCAATGTGGGAAAATGATAGGTAAGAAGTGGAGCCTATCCTCTAAAATTATACTATGGCTGTAAAGCGCGGTAATCCGCCCCATGATTGCTTATGGGTCGGTAGTACGGTGGCTAAGGACCAAGCTAATCACAGCCGCCAACAAACTCCAGCGTATGCAAAGACTAGCCTGCATGGCGACCACGGGCTACATGAGGACCACTCCGACGGCAGCACTGGAGGCCATGTTAGGGCTCCCGCCGCTTCACCTATTCATCCAACAAGAAGCGACCACGGCAGCATTACGCTTAAGGACACCAAATCTCTGGAGCAAAACTAGCAATAGACACACTGCGTTACTAGAGGAACTCAGTAAGGAGTTTCCTATAACTAAGGCTATTAACGACAGGATACCTAAGCAATTTTAAATATTTGACAAAAAATACAATATCCAATTGCATGAGGATTGGCGGTGTGTGACGGACTTCGCCCGACAGAGCTCTTCACGGATGGAATTAGAATTAGAATTTATTTATTTGTAAGAATGTAGTTTTGCATAGGTAGTTAGTATGGTGTTAATATTTTTTCAAGTTCTATACACTCTACCACGACATGTGGTGTACAAATATTCAAATGATATTCTTATAACTAAATCAAATCATGGATCTAAAACAGGTACCGGCACGGGGGCCGGCGTTTTCTCGAAAGACCTCAACATACATATAGCAACGCCGCCGGGTGCCTGCAACACGGTGTTCCAGGCCGAGTGCATGGGCATCTGCTTGGCGGCCTCAGCTATACTAAACAAAGTCAAAGTCAAAGTCAAATCATTTATTTCAATTAGACCATTAAAGGCACTTTTGAACGTCATATTGTAAAATTTGAATCTAGTTGCCCATTCCAAATGGTAGTTTCGTATGGAGAAGAATGGGCAAGAAACTCCATACATACTCTTTTAAAAAGAATATTGTTTACAATTTGTATTTACAAGAATTATAATATAGATACAAATATAATATACAAATCATATATTATAGTACCTATGTACAAAGCATTACAAGTTAAGAAATGACAGCTAAATGATGTACAGGTACATGGTGTTCACATAATTACAATTAATAATACAGTAGATGACCACTCCCAATCCAACAAACATTGAATAGTGTGTGAGCCAGAGTAATCTATTAAGTACACTAAAGAATACAATTATAATTATATAATACAAGTACAAATACATATTTAAATATATAAAGTATAGTTTCAATTAGCAATCAGTATGATTTTGTCTAGACTGTAGATTGTCCTATGGAGCCGGACCAGCATGTTCCAAAGCATTCTTATCTTGGATTATCTAACTTATAATATGCTTGTTTACAAAGTCTACCTTAATGTATCTTTTAAATTTTGTTTCATTTAGTTTTAATATATCACAAGGTATTTTATTATAACATTTAACAGAGTACCCCATAAAAGATGTGTGTACTTTAGATAATCTAAAAAATAGTTGAGCTATTTTATCTTTATTTCTAGTATTGACATTATGTCGATCACTTAATTTATTAAAAAAAAAGTATATTTTTTCTTGCATACATAATATTTTCATAAATGAATTGACAGGGCACTGTCATAATATTAAATGTTTTAAACAGTTCTCTAAGGGTCGCCGCACACGGGCCACACGCGACAGCCACAAACGCCGCCACAAGAGGCAAGAAACGGCCACAAAAGTAGCTGTAGCGCGCGACAGCCACTTGTGGCCGATGGTAGACACCTGCGGTCGGTGGTTGCTACTTTTTAACCCCCGACGAAAAAGAGGGGTGTTATAAGTTTGACGTGTCTGTGTGTCTGTCTGTGGCACTGTAGCTCTTTAACGAGTGAACCGATTTGAATGCGGTTTTTTTTATTTGAAAGCAGATTCTCTAGCGATGGTTCTTAGACATGTTTCATCAAAATCGGTTAAGCAGTTTTAAAGTTATCGGGTCTTTTGTTAGCTGCGGTAGGGATCTTAGACGCATACCGGATGTTTACTTTGCTTTCGAACATATTATTATAGGTGACCACACTGACCAGCACACCACATACATACGCTGCGGCAGGTTATACAGAAGACCGAAGAGTATAACCTGCCTCTCTGTTTAGCGTTTGTGGACTACGAGAAAGCATTTGATTCGATCGAGACTTGGGCTGTACTGCAGTCTCTCCAACGGTGCCAAATCGACTATCGGTATATCGAGGTGTTGAAGTGTCTATACAGAAACGCCACCATGTCAGTCCGGCTTCAGGACCAGACCTCGGAACCTATCCTTCTGCAGCGAGGTGTGAGACAGGGAGACGTCATATCTCCGAAACGGTTCACCGCTGCATTGGAGGATGTCTTCAAGTTTCTGGACTGGAGCGGGCTAGGCATCAACGTCAATGGCGAGTACATCTCTCACCTTCGGTTTGCCGACGATATAGTGGTCATGGCTGAGACCATGGAGGACCTCAGTACAATGCTCGGTGACCTCAGTAGAGCTTCCGAAAGAGTGGGTCTTAAAATGAACATGGACAAAACCAAGGTCATGTTGAATGCCCATCGGAGACTCTACACTCGAAGTTGTAGACGATTATGTCTACCTGGGACAAACGGTCCAGTTAGGTAGGTCTAATTTCGAGAAAGAGGTCAATCGTCGAATCCGACTCGGCTGGTCAGCGTTCGGGAAGTTGCGTGGTATCTTCTCGTCCAACTTACCGCAGTGTCTCAAGACGAAAGTCTATGACCAGTGTGTGTTGCCAGTGATTACATATGGGACCGAAACGTGGTCGCTCACAATGGGCCTCATCAGAAGGCTTAAAGTCACCCATAGGGCAATGGAGAGGGCTATGCTCGGAGTTTCCTTGCGTGATAAAATCAGAAATGAGGATATCCGCAAGAGAACCAAGGTTACCGACGTAGCCCGAAGAATTGCCAAACTTAAGTGGCAGTGGGCAGGGCACATTGCTCGCAGAACAGATGGCCGATGGGGTCGAAAAGTTCTAGAGTGGCGACCGCGAACCGGAAGACGTTGCGTTGGAAGGCCTCCCACTAGGTGGACCGATGACCTGGTAAAGGTTGCGGGGATCCGCTGGATGCGAGTCGCACGGGACCGGTCAATGTGGCGCCGCTTGGGGGAGGCCTATGTACAGCAGTGGACGTCTTTCGGCTGAAATGATGATGATGATGATGACACTGACCAGCCATTGAAACACCCATGTTGGCTATAAAACTATGCAAGATTATAGAATTCTTGGTCTTATGCTGCAGCCAGATTATACAGCACACTAGTACCTAGTAGCAGATATATCGTATTTGGATTCGTTTTAATCAGTATTTTATTAACACCCGACGCAAAAACGACGGGGTGTATAAGTTTGACGTATCTGTGTGTGTGTGTGTTTGTGGCATCGTAGCTCCCGAACGGATAAAACCGATTTTGATTTTGTTTTCTTTTTTTATTTGAAAGGTGAATTAGTCGGAAATGTTGTTAGCTATGTTTGATGAAAATCGGTTCAAGATGGCCGCCGCCAAAAAATGGCGGAACACATATTTTTTCACAACTCCCTCAATATGGGTATCAAATGAAAGGGCTTGACTAGTAGAATACTATACACTATGACAAATTTTAAATCCAAGATGGCCGCAACCACAAAATGGTGAATTACATTCTATTTTCACAACTCCCTCAATTTATGGGTATCAAATGAAAGGCCTTGACTAGTAGAATAATGTATACTATATTGCAAGGGAATGAGTAATGAGTAACAAAATGAAAACTAAAAACTTGTAAATTATTTTTGTAAACTCTTATACAAAACCAAACTAAATTACGTTTAAAAAATTTAAAATAAAAATTAAATTAAAAATTTAAAAAAACCCCCAACGCAAAACATAAAAGCGATTATGTAAAAAGTCAAAAATAATACCTTTTGTTGAGCCATTAAATGTTTGTTCGGAATGTTTGTGTTTGAAATGGCGCTATAATGTCGCGGCGGGGTACCGCTAAGTTTAAAGCAATAACTAAATAGCTAAAATAGCGAACTGATGGTAACTAGATTTGCAACAAGATTAACAACTAGATTAGCAACAAAAATTTGATAATATCAAAGCAAATTGGTTGGAAATGCTGGTAAATTAATAGACAGTGAATGAAATTAAGGGACTGACTTACTTAAGCGGTACTCCGCCGCGACTTTATAGCGCCATTTCAACGAACAAACATTTGATGGCTCAACAAAAGGTATTATTTTTGACTTTTTACATAATCGCTTTTATGTTTTGCGTTGGGGGTTTTTTTTAACCCATATAATGAACTCTGTCGAAGAAGATTTAGGGAGAAAAGGGTTAGAAATCGCGCGAGTGGCGTGTGGCGGCGTCTAGTGGTCGGTGCGGGCCACAAGAAGTGAGCAGTGACGATTTGCAGCGTGTGGCGGTCACCGGCGCCAACCGTGTGCGGCGAGTCCATATAAAATGTATGAAAATTACAGAAAATATGCCAGTGGCGGCGTTTTGTGGTTGTGGCCGGTGGCCCGTGTGCGGGAGCCCTAAGAGATTCGCAGCGACGTAGATTATAAATAGCTCTGACAGCTCTCTTTTGTAAAATAAAAATGAATTCAATGTCAGCAGCCCGACCCCACAGTAAAATACCATACGACATAATGCTGTGAAAGTACTGGTAAGTTTTTTGTACTGGTTCACTTTAGGTCACAGGCACAGGCACAGGTGAATTTCATACGGCTGTTGTGTTATTGTTACTAATTTTTTCTTTGGGAAAGTTGTTTGTTATCATCAACACAATCACGTGTTTAAGTATCGTACACTAATTACCAGTCACCCTATATAGTGTTTTTTTGTTGGCGTCTGCCAACAAAAAAAACTACATATTGAGTCTTCTTCTCTTGCGTAAGTCTTTACGCAAGAGTTTCATTATGTGAATCAGTTTTCTGGTGCGTTTGGACACCAGGTCAATATGGGGCTTGAAAGAGAGTCGGTCGTCTACTAAAACCCCCAGATATTTTATCCATTCTGCCTTTTTTATTTTCTGGCACATACACAGGAGAGGGTTACAGGTTCAATAGTGGATAGTAATGTCAAGTGGTTTGGGCGCTGAGGCCTGGGTTTTGTGTAAACACAAGTAATTGGTTTTATCCACATTTAATGACAGAAGATTGTAGTCGAGCCATTGCTTGATAATGGTCAGACTGTTTTGAGCTTCCTTAGGCACCGTTTCCCAGAATTTGCCATGAAAAAGAATTACCGTGAAAAACGATACGATACGATGTATATCGTTTATGTAGATAAGGAATAAAGTAGGGCCAAGAACATTACCCTGTGGAACTCCAAACATCATATTTTTTTGGCAGCTAATGTTCTCACCCACTTTCACACACTGGAGTCTGTTTGTCAAATAGGTTTTAAACCAATCTAATGACAGCCCTCTGATTCCAATAGCCTCCAGTTTTCTTAGAAGTATGGGAATTGCGACGGCTTTGGCAAGATTCAAAAACACTCCCAAACACTTTTTATTTGCGTTGATAAAGCCAGGGTCTATTTTCTTTAACAGTGTGCAGGTAAGTGTACTCTTTGATATCTTTGTAATATCTGTTATTAGTATAAAAGTGATTCATGTTACAAAACAAGGGTAGTTTGTGTGGCTGGTGTGTGTGATGGTGATGTGTATGTACTCTGTTTGCGTATTTGAGATTGAAAAGCGGGTCTTTTAAGTGTGAAAAAACACACAGCAAGATAGTCTTGAACTTCGTTTTGAGAATCTACTAGAGATTTGTTTGTGGAGTTTAAGGGTATGTGCGTGTGTGTGCTTTTACACAGGTGCGTTTGGTATAGGTTAACTAATTGTAAAGCATACAAAAAAATACTCATTTGTTGGGATAGAAACAAAATAAGCCAAAGGAAAAAAAGATTCTTAATTTGTACCGGTGATGTTCCGTAGTCTGGGTCGGCAGCATTTATGGCTTGGGAAGGGTCAACCTTGTCGTCCAGTTCAGTTGGCGTCCGGAATAGCTGGTTGTTTCTCAGCTTTCCGTACGTTGATTGTGCCATTCCGTACCCAGCAGTAACGGAAACCGTATACTTGTGCACGTGTCCAAGCTTCACGAAACAACAACCTATTGCTGGCAGTCAGGCGTTCATTTATATAGACTGTATTGGAGGTCCCCTTCATTATATCGTCGGAGGTAAGCGCTCGTCGTTCTTTCGCAGCTTTTAAAATGTGAGTGCGTGTAGTACGGCGCGTAAGTCTTACAACAATAGACCTCGGTTTGCCCGTCATGTTAGTACGTCATGGACCTGCGCGGTAGGCGGCCTCGTCTATGTCAGCCTCTAAAAGATGATCACAAGTAGGACAACCAATTCGCATATTGTCGGACAGCATGGCCGTACTACAAGCTCTAAACAGCTACACGGTCAACTCCGGGCTGTGCGCAAGCAACCCTTGTTTGCAGTAAGAGCATGCCGAACAAATGCAGGGGGCCAAGTCTGCTACTTTTATAATTTCGTCATTCCAACACGATCCCATTGTCATTTTGCTAAAAGTTCGTAATCTGCTAAATTCATAATGGTCGATCATTGGTCGGTCAATAATGGTCTCGTAATAGAATTGTGTTATTATGACATTGTCGTATTGCCATTATTATGAAACCCGTTAGTAGAAATGATTTTCGAAAAACTACTACTGAAGGACATGACCAGTTCCTGCCCCCGAGTTCGGGAAAATGTGCAGGATTATAGTTTTTATACATAAGATTTAAAAATAAAGATTCAATTTATCATGGTTATATTATTCTGATTAAAGCCTAGGTTAAAATATCTAAATAAACAGTATATTATTAGTTTCCGCTTACTTCATTTATACATTTAGCGGATTTGGTCGTTCCATTGTATCCATAGTCATCTGGTAAAGTACTATAATATATCTACACATAGTACGGGAATAATAAACTAAGAACGAGTTATTTTCGATCAAGTGAATTTTAATGACAAGGAATATGAATCCATGTTTTGATTATAATTAAGTTTTATTGATACGTGAGTGTAAATTATAACACCGAATTAGGGCTTGCAATATCCGTTCATTTTTACTATCCGGATAATACGGATTTTAATATTTAACTATCCGGAGTATCCGGATAATGCAGATAATACGGATAATGCGGATAATACGGATATTTTAAGTTTTTATTATATATATAACCTAATTAACTTAAGTAACACATTTAAATAAGTCTCTCAAGCAAAATGACAAAGAAATAATAAACTATACCAATATTTCAAGTAACAATCACATGAAAACTAGTTCACTTTAAAAAAACATTAAATCTCTATTCTTGTCATACTAAAAACAATTCTAATTAACAGATCTTACATTTATCACAAATCACAACATCCCAATCAAATCAACCTAAATATTTAAAACATAATAATTAAATAAAAATATCACTTTCCCAGGCAAATCAGCTCAATAAATAAAACAACTATAATAAAACAAAAATAAACAATATATCTCAAAATAATCAAATATAATATGAACGTAATTCTTAAATCGTGTTTTATTTAAATTCTGGTATTAAGATCAAAAAGCTTAAATTATCTAATGAATCTTTTTTCATGGTTTAAGTTCTTAAATGCTTCCATAAATATCCTGTAGCAAGAAACACTCTTTCTGCGTCTACGCTGGTCGGTGGTATTGATAGAAGTAGCTAGTAAACCCCATCTAAATTCTGCTTCTCTAACTATTCTCATCAAATAGTGCCATCTCTACTCGAATTGTGGTGTCTAAATAATTTGTTGAAGAAGTCGCTGCGCAGAAGATGGCTGCCTTATAAACCGGATGATTTCTTCTTGTATTTGTGATTTAATTGATACACAATATACACTATATAGCCTCTTCTTAAATTGTCACATCGTCAACAGTATCGCAAATTTTCATAATTTTGATATTACTTTCGCAAAAAAAAGAAATAACACCAAACTAAACGTCAATGAATCTATACCTGTTCACAATAAGATTAGACATAAACACAAACCTTTTTAACAGTCCCTTCAACCGATTTTGACTTCTATTCCTTAGGCTTAAGGATGACATTAGAGGCAAAAAAGTGGTTACAATAACAACTGTTTACTGCAGTTGCCATTTGTCATGCAACCAACGCAATATAAGTCAAAATCGGTTGAACGGACTGTAAAAAAGGTTTTTGTAAATGTCTAATCTTATTGTGAACAGGGTATAGTTATATCTATTGCATAGACGTTGATCCAGCCATCAAAGACCAAAGTAATTTTATTCCTCAGGCAAGGCCGTTAATAACCAGATATAGCCTATTTGACGATTGAAAAATGCAATATTTTGCTATCTGAATATGTACTATCTAACTGTTTATGAGGATTGAAAAATCAACCCTAAATTGACTTATTGTGATTTGTGAAGTGAATAAATAATTGAAAGAGTGATTAACTATATTAAAATAATACATAACGTAATAACAGTTATATACTTTACAGATTGTCATCTGTAAAGTCTGTCTTTTATTTAATATTTAAAAGAGAAATACAACTATCCGTAATATCCGAAAAATCCGGATAGTGATGCAAGTAAAATCCGGATTTGAAAATCGGCGGATATCCGGATAATACGGATATCCGGATTGCAAGCCCTACACCGAATCCATCACCATATTTTTTAAATTATCATTGCGTTAAACGAGTGTTATTTCTTTGACAATGCATTTCACATTAGTGATAGACACCAGTGTAGGGAAGGGGCAGCAATATTCTTCAAAACATCGATAATTCAACCGATTTGAGTCAATGCTTGAAAAAACGAGATCTAAATACATTTTTGAATTAATATTTTATTTTACCATTTTTAAATGTGTTTAATTAATATATGTAAAATAATATATATTATTATAGTTATTTTAGTACGTAAAATAAGCGCTGAGACGTGAAGTTGCGGATACCAGCCAGTCACACTACTACTACTACTATAGTTATGTTAATGTTAAGACTTATTTTGAACTCAACAACAACAACAACAACATCAACGACATTTTGTCATTTTTGTTGTCAGCTCAACTGACTAATTAGCAGACACAATAGTTAAACAATTGACGCCAGACTCCTTGAGTCTTTTGTACAGATGAAGGGAGAAGAAGGTTTCATGCACTAATACTGGCTAATATCATTCAGTAAAGTAAGATATTGAGTAAAACAATTGGTTCTACGGTTAATTTGTTCGATGTTCAATATTCGATTTATTGAGCTTGATCTCCATTCCTATTTGCACGTCTGACTTTGGTGTCATGTCAGATTTGATTAATTTATTTTCATTGTAATCTACTAATATAATGGCGTCATTATGAAAATCAATGATAGACCATTCTGACACTATTGTAATAGCAGACTTGAGGCCCAGATGGAATGGCCATAATGCCTTGGAATTTGGGTAGACCTTTGAAGTGGACTTTGTGTCGACACCCTTGCGCCATCTCATCTTCCTAGCACAACTTGTTGTGCTGGGGCGGCCGCAGCAGGTGCCGAAAACCTCAAACGGCGCAAATAGCCTTCTTGGAAGCTATATATTTAAGCCGTTTGGGGTGGAGACCATGGGGGACATAGGCCATGGGGTCAGGATGCCCATCTTGTTTTTTTATTTATTTATCAAAAAATACTAAAAAGATTAGAAATCGCAGATATAATAGCCTTCTTGGAAGCTATATACTTGAGCCGTTTAGGGTGGAGACCCACCCAAGACTAGTGTTTTTTGGGACATCGCGAAGCGGGTGGTCGGCTCCTAATGTGACCAGAAGGCTGGTCTATTCTTAGGTCAAAGAATTAGCATTGCCATACAATTGTATGGCAATACCGCCAGCCTGTTGGACACGTGCCCCGTTGACTGTAATGTAGACGAGTTTATTGATGACCTTTGAGCACCCCCCTCCCCTTTTTCTTGGAATTATACATATTATTATTATTTAATTTTATGATTTGTTTGTATTCAGTTCATGATGTAGGTATTCAGTTAATGATGTATTCAGTATGTAGTTCAGACAAAATGTAAATAAAACACATTTATGTGGGAGTGTGGGCTCAGAGTAAAACAAGTAATTCCAGTTAACTAAATATAATTCTTTTAAATAAAATCAATACACGTCTTCGTCGTCTTACGTTATTCCTCTTCTGTCGTTCCTCTTATAAATCTGACGTGACACCTCACTCTCACTTCGTCCGTCCTGTTCTCTCACTCATACTTGCTCGTTCACACAGTGTTGTCACTCCATCATCTTACAATCCCACATTTATAAAAAATCTATTCAAAAATCTATTTTTATCTCGATATTTAAAGCTTTGACTCGAATCGGTAGAATTATCAATTTTATGAAAAAGATTGCTGCCCCTTTAGTCCCTACCAAGAAGCTTATAGACAAAAGTGGAGGCAACACTCTAAATGCCACGAGACAGTGATATGTGTTTTCTTAATCTTATGTATGCATTCAGAAAGAGAGCGTCTGCTCACAGTTGGTTTCACTTAGGTGTTCAGAATGTTGCCTCCATTTTTATCTATAATAGCTTCTTGGTCCCTACACAGGTGTCCGTCACTAATGTCAAATATATTGTTAAAGAAATAACACTCGTTTATACGCAGTAAAAAAATTAAAAAAATGGTGATGGATTCGGTTTTATAATGTAACATTGTATCGTTACTTTACCTGAAAACAATTAAAATCACAACCAAATATCAACAATTAACCTCACAATAACAAATAAATGTCAAATCACAACCACAGATTATTATTATTTAGGGTCGTCCTAAGTTACTATTAGCTATAGTACTAGTGAAGTCCGCCTAATTGTTGTATCCGAACGTGTGAAATGAGGAATGTTATCTATGCCAATTACCGTATTTAAGCCACGACGAAGGACATGACAGCCCTTTTTTTTCGCATTCCGGCATCGGCAAAGTTAAACAGAGGTACACCTCTTAACCATTACATGTTCTTCGCCATTTTATTTTCTTGCCAGCCAGTTTGAATTGACTAATAATAGTCTAAAGTATTAAACTCAGTGAATTCGTAACCCCATATTGGGGTCCAAAGTTCCGGCTGAACACCCGGATACTTTCTAAATCCACGGACATCAAGTGCATCCCAACGTTGGGTGCTGCACCACCGCTCGTCCACACCGCCGGACAACAAGCTCCGCGCCCCCGGGTCCCTATTTATCCCGCGTGGCCGCGTCGAGCTCACTTCGGGTCTGGCAACACCACCTGCCGACCGTCACCACACCTGGCGTCTCCAGCGTGGCACACCGTTGTGATCATCGTGCCCAAGGCTGAGCCAGGAGAGTACTGTGCAACTCCCAGGGGAGGTTGAGAGGGAATTAGTGACCGTAGACTTACCCACTCTTTTTATTAATATATTTATTTTATGTTGACCGGTTACGTTGGCTTTTATTCATCTCCACGTAACCCCTAGGTCACAATAATTATTTACACTCACGTATTAATAAAATCGAAACATGGGTTCATATTCCTTGTCATTAAAATTCATTTGATCGAAAACAACTCGCTACTACTTAGTTTATTATTTCCGGACTATGTGTAGATTATTATGGTTACTGGATGATTATAGAATCAATGGAACGACAAAATCCGGAAAAATACATTATGAAAGCGGAAACTAATAACATAGCTACTGTTTTTTTAGATATTTTAACCTAGGCTTTAATCAGAATAATATAAACACGATAAAATAAATCTTTATTTTTAAATCTTAAGTGTAAAAACTATTACCCTGCACATTTTCCCGAATTCGGGGGCAGGCGTCTATAGCCCCACTGGTCAAGTCCTTTGAACATTTATTCATGCCAGATTTCATTTATATATATTTTTACAAATTATTTAAGTGTTTTAAGCAATCTGAAGTAGTAAGAAGTTCGTAAACTAAGTCAGTCATTAATTTGTCATTATGTACGAGATTACCATTCTATATCATTTCTTTCAATGGAGTGTGGTGTGCAGTGGTTGACCATTGGAAAGTCATAATGACGCCATTATACTAGTAGATTACCAAACTTGTCAAAATCAACAATTATGACATCAATGATAGACGACACGGTTGGCGCAGTGGCTGAGCGATCGACTGCTGCGCAGCGTGTTGCGGGTTCGATTCCCGCCCAGGGTAAAAATTTGTGTGATGAGCACTTGTGTTTGCCTTGTGTCTGGGTGTTGTTTATCTATATATGTATGTATTTAAAATATATTTGTGTATGTATATCAGCTGTCTGACACCCATAGTACAGGGTCTCCCTAGTTTGGGGTCAGATGGCCGTGTGTGAATCGTCCCCACATATTATTATTATAGACCATACTGACACTATTGTAATAGCAGACTTGAGGCCCTGGTGTTCGTGCACCGTTGCGACGTCTTGTCAACAATTATAATAAACATTTTCTTGACGTCGATTTATTCTGTGCGACACGTAGAAAACTCCGGGACTCGACTCACAAAGCAATCAAGGAATTAGACATGTCATCCTTTCCCTCTTAGACTATTGTATGCATATAATAACACATAGATATAAATAATTTAAAAGTTTAGAATGCCTGTTTTCTTTTTGAATTGATATCTTTGTTACTTTTGACTTCTCTTTGAAGCGTGTTATTATTATTTTGCCTGTATGCTGTGTACGTACGTACTGTGTATGTACGTTGTTGATTACATAGTTGTCAATTTTAAGTTTTATACCTGTATGCTTTTTTATGTAATTGTTTGTTGTTCCAAATAAAATACAATAAAAATAAAAATAAACGAATGTCATCAAAGACTGAACGAGGTGGGTAATCTCAATTATACAAGCATTCAATGGATCAAAGGACACATCGGTTCGCGCGGTAACGATGCTGCAGACGAGCGCACTACTCACTAGAAGGGGGTCGAGTACAAGCGCGGTGGGTCCGGAACCCGTAGTGCCACTCCCCTTCGGTCATCTACGCACCACTACATGTCGAGAGTCGAGAGAGCTTGGAACCTAAGATAGAAACACGCTTGTACGATACGACTAGACACAGAAAGCAGAGCTCATAGAAATCTCTATTCCTAGACAGCACGTTTCGCCGAAAACTTTGAAATCATCCGAAATCATTGTCCGTAGATATCTCGGTCAATAGGAAGCACTGTTGACAGAGATCTCTGTTCATAAATAGCACTTCTTGCCGTAAACTTTGTTCATAGAAACCACTGTTTCCAGATACCTTGGCTCAGAGAAAGCGACTCTGGAGAATAAACTATTAATATTAATTATATTACTAAATTTGGCTTTTCAGGCTCTTGCAGATGTTCATAATAATTTAAAGTTGGTTATTTCAAACAATAATGCCATTTTAATCAAAAATTAAGCGTAACAAAAGAAAAAGATAGCAATATATGCCTTTTAATAATTAAAACACAAGGTTTACCGAAGTATTTGTCGTATACCATAACTAGGAACCCGCGCCGAAAGGCTTCGCGCGGTGTTACTCCCGTGCTTACCTCCTAAACCCTAATGTTAGTAGCCTAAAGCATTCCTCAATAACTAGATTATCCAACACAATATTCAATCATTAGATTCCAACGAGATAGCCGAAGCTTTTCAACTTGTTAAAGATAAAGTATTACCTGAGGAAGCCGCAGGACTAGCAAAGTGGTTCGATAAATATTATGTCTCAGGGATGTACGTAAAAAACAATGCCAATAGTACAAAATCAACAATTAAAAGAAAGCCACTATTCCCACCTGCTATGGGGTCAGTGTTTGATCGCACATATGACATTCCCAAAACACAAAACGTCTTGGAATCTTTGCATGAACGCTGGACTACTCCAGGGAATGTGTTTAAAACTATCAACGAATATAATATTTATAATATAATTATAATTTCATTAATAATTATAATTATAATATTATAATAATAGTATAATGCTGAAGAGTTTGTTTGATTGAACGCGCTAAGCTCAGAACTACTGGTTCCAATTAAAAAAAATCTTATTGTGTTGGATAATCTAGTTATTGAGGAAGGGTACTAACATCGCGGGCTTTAGGAGCAACACCGGGCGAAGCCGGCCGGCGCGCGGCGCGGGCTCCTAGTTATGGTATAAGAGTTACGACGAGTACTTGTGTAAACCTTGTTTTTCAATTATTAAAAGGTATATATTGCTATCTTTATTTTTCTTTTGTTTTTTATTGTATGAAATAAACGACTTTTAATTAAGTATTATAAACATCTGCCAGTGCCTGAAAAGTCAAATTTAGTAACATAATGTATATTAATAGTTTATTCTCCAGAGTCGCTTTCTGTGAGTCAAGGTATCTGGAAAACGTGGTTTCTATGAACAAAGTTTACGGCAAGAAGTGCTATTTATGAACAGAGATCTCTGTCAACAGTGCTTCCTATGGACCGAGATATCTAAGGACAATGTTTTCTATCAACAAAGTTTTCGGCGAAACGTGCTGTCTAGGAATAGAGATTTCTATGAGCTCTGCTTTCTGTGTGTAGTCGTATCGTACAAGCGTGTTTCTATCTTAGGGTCCAAGCTCATGTCGAGAAGAGCGCTGTCAAGGCTAAGGCCTTGTGATTTGTAGATAGTAATAGCATATGCTAATCAAATAGGTAATGGTTCCCTGTGAACATTCTCGCGCTCGCACTCGCGGTTACGAGCGCGGCAGCCGCTTGCTCGGGCAGCCGCTTGCTCGGGCTGCGGGAGCGCGGGCAGTGCGGGCAGTGCGGGCACGCTATGTGGCTATGTGGCTATGTCTGTGGCTGTGCCTGTGGTTTTGCCTGTGGCTGTACCTGTGGCCTAAACCTGTGGATGTGCCTGTGGCCTATGCCTATGTGATTAATAAGGGTAGAAGTAACGATATTTTTGGTATGACTATTTAAGTGTCCTTAAATTGATAATGATATTATAATTTACCCACTTGGATAATAAAAGTGTTGTTTCGATGATAATGAAGCTTTATTTTATTGAAATGGTTTAATTTAAATAAATATTTGCCCTAAATTTGATTGAATCTTATTTTTATATTCATACCCTTTTTCCATTTTTATAACACGCGCTTGAGAAACATTTCCAGGAATCCGATTCCCGACATCCCCTCTACAAACATACTACAGTTCCGAGTAGACTTAAGAGGCGGCAGAGATTTCTCCGCGGCACACAGGCCATCCAGGACCAACCACGTGCGGTGAGACGAAAGTTGTGGGAGGAACATCACCCACCACCACCCAACTTCGTTCAACCCCAGCAACACCTGTCACTCGAAAGTGATTTGTAGTCGCCTATATGGAAAGCGCTCAATAGACTGCGCTCCCAAGAAGGTCGCTGCAAACACAACCTAGCAAAATGGGGGATTATTTATTATTTATTTATTTATTTATTTATTTGGGACAAACAAACAGTTACACATTAAATCTTATAAACTAATTTACATAATATATATGTGATACAAATGTGCAACTCACACCGTTATCCACAATATACAAAAAGGATGTTTGTTATGAGCAAAACGAAATAAAGTTACATAAACAAGCAATTATGAAATATATTTATAGGCACATGATTTTTTTGATTAGGCAGTTACGGAACTTATTAACCGGCATTGCAAATATGTCAAATTCTGTAAACAATTTATTATAATTATTACAAATTCGACGCAGAGGTGCTCGGACACCAGCGTTGGTCCGACAGGAGGAAACCGCAAAAAGTGGGCGTGCGCGCACCTCGCGTCTCATGACAGTTCTAGGAACAATGTAGTATACTCTATTAGTTAATTCTGAGCAGTCGTATCTGTGATTACACATATCGTAAAGAAATATAGTTTCCAAGTACAATCTTCTGGACTTCAGACTCATCACATTATAGTTTTTAAGTAGATCGTTATATGACGGATAGTTCCGGTAGCATCGGTACTGCACTGATCTTAGAAATTTACGTTGGACTTTTTCTAAACTGTCTACGTATTTGTTATAAAAAGGGTTCCATATAACTACAGCGTATTCTAGTTGGGATCTAACTAACGACTTATAAAGATGGATGAAACTGCTAGCACGTTTAAAATCAGTTGTAGCCCTCATAACAAACCCATACATACGATAGGCACTGTTAATAACATAATGTATGTGCTGATCAAGATGTAATTTGTCATCAAGCAATACGCCAAGATCTGTTATGGAGGGAACTTTTGCTAGAAATATATTATTTAAGTTATAATTGTAGGATATTTTGTGTTTATTTTTAGTGAATGAGATTGTGGAACATTTTTTGATATTTAAATTAAGTTTATTATTAATGCAGTATTTTGAAAAACGGTCTAAATCTTCTTGTAACAGTTGACAATCCGTATGATGCTTTATCGATTTGAATATTTTCAAATCGTCGGCATACAATAAAAATTTTGAATATTTAAAGCAAGTAGCAATGTCATTTATGAATAGTATGAATAGGAGGGGGCCCAAAATCGATCCTTGGGGCACGCCAGATGTAACATTTACAGTAGCGGATTGGAACCCTCTTACTACTACCTTTTGAGTTCTATTTGTGACGTATGACGAGAACCAACGAAGCAAATCACCGCGGATACCGTTATATGCAATTTTAGTTAGAAGTAACTCATGGTCTACCTTGTCAAAAGCTTTCTGGAAGTCTGTATAAATGGTATCAACTTGAATCCGCTG
Source organism: Charanyca ferruginea (assembly GCA_947361185.1). Classification (NCBI taxonomy): domain Eukaryota; kingdom Metazoa; phylum Arthropoda; class Insecta; order Lepidoptera; family Noctuidae; genus Charanyca; species Charanyca ferruginea. The sequence continues at coordinate 64,857 of OX376055.1, read as the reverse complement.
ATCCATGCTGTTAAATAAATAATCAGCAAAAACAAGCAGATTTGTAGTTGTCGACTTTCTTTTAATAAATCCATGCTGCTGTTCTAAGATGATTTTGTAAACGGGCTCATGTATCTCATTATAGACAAGTCTTTCAAAAAGCTTCGACAAGGCAGACAGAATGGATATGGGACGGTAGTTTTGAACATCTTGTCTAGATCCAGTTTTATATACGGGAACTATGTTGGCTCTTTTCCATATTTCTGGAAAAGTTCCTTCCAACAAACATCGATTGAAAATGATATGAAGAGGTACGTACACACTATTGGCAGTCTTTTTGAGAAAGTAAGGGGGCAGGTTATCTGGTCCTGGACCTTTTGTGGTATCTAAGGCTTTTAATGAATTTAATATTTTTGGTGCGCTTAATGTAATATGTGTGATATGAGTGAGATGTTCATTACTTTCTTCAGGGGGCGACCATGCATTAACGTTAAGGGTAGAGCTCTCATAAACGGAATTAAAGAAATTCGCAAACATATTGCAGATATCATCTGGATTATTAGACCTCTGTGTTTTATATGTCATTACGGACGGAATACCAGCACCGCCCTTGCGATTCGAGATATAACTCCACAGGAATTTTATGTTTTTCTTGATGTTAACCTCTACGGAGTTAATGTATTTATGATAATGCTCCCTAGATGCCGTCTCAAATCTACGTCTATATAGAGAGAACTGTTCATAGTCCGAGATGTTGTGGTAGGACTTCCATTTTACCCAGGCTCTGTTTTTGTGTCTAAACATACGAATCAAAGAATTTGAGAACCACACGGGAAATTTTGACGAGCGCGGTCTACACAAAGGGGTGTGTTTTTTTATTGCTCCAAAAATAATATCATAAAAATTATTCACACATTCCTCTGCTGACAGCCCGCCAAAAACCCCATACCAATCTATGTTAAGTAATTCTTCATTAATGAGATCATAATTAGCCTTATAATAGTTATATTTAATTAATTTTGCCAGTCTGAGCGGTTGTAAAGACGATTCGTACTTAATACTGACACAAAAAGAGGGATGGTAGTTGTCAGGCGGTACCAGTAAACTCGGCGGAGAGTATGAAGGGCAATCGTTATTACTAATAAGCAAATCCAGAATACGTCCTCTAGAATTCCTAATAGAATTGAACTGGTAGGCGTTAAGCAAATACATGAAATTGATAATGTGCCTACTAGCAGGTGAGCCACCATCGCCATTACAAGTTAGTGCTGCATTGCTATCAAAAGATGGCGCCGGAAGCCACTCAATATCCGGTAAGTTGTAGTCCCCGAATAAATAAAAATTATTAAAACCGTATTCATCTATTAAATGTTGTACAATTTCAAAATGAGCAACATAAACGTCTACAGACGATTTAGGGGGGATGTAAATGACTGAAATAAGATATTTCTTACTCCCTGCGCCAGGGAGCTGAATGAAAACATCTTCCACAAGAGAAACTATGGGAAATTCAGGCGCTACGCACGTAGCACGTAGGCTTTTTAACACCGCAATGAGAACTCCACCCCCGTCCTTTTTAGACGTGGCTTCCCGGTCACGGTCGCATCTGAAAACTGTGTACCTCTCATCGATAAATTCGCTGTCAAATATTTGTGGTATTAACCATGTCTCCGTTAAAATAATTATATCGTAGCAGTACGACAGTATGTTCATGAACACGGTATGTAATTTGGACCGAAGTCCCCTACAGTTTTGATAGTAAATAGTTACGTTATCCACGATGAAAACAGAACTCTAATAGTAGAACTTTAGAAGTGTAATTTGGTTTGTAATTGCATGTAACGAGACCAACGCCCAGACAGCATGTAATACGCCCATAGGGTCGAAAATATGTACCTACTATTCCGTGTAACAACAGACTCGACTGTATACCATATATTGTATGTGCCGTTAATGAAAGAGTAAAATATGCTATAAATATCCTAAAATAGACAAGTTGATTAGCCGTACAAAACAGAAATAAAAACGAAAAGTGCCCAACTGTAAAAACAACTAAGTAGAGAATGGAACTATATATAATGTTAGTGGTTTTTAGGACTTGTAGGTTGTTTGGTTGGCTTGATCTTAGCGATGTCCTCCAGTGATCGTATTGCAATGGATGGCTCAGACTCAATCTCTCGCACAAGAATTGTGGCATGCTTAACCCATACGTATTTAAAATTGTTTTTGGTAGCTGCGTCTTTACATTGACGAAATAATTCTTTCTTTTTCAGCGTTAGGTGTTCATGCATATACACACGAGTAGGATTTCCAGTGAACCCCAGCTGGTCGCTGTTCAGTCCCTTTGCTAAACGAAATGCGCTTAAAAAGTTATCACGTATAATACGAGAATTCAGCTTTACAATTATGTTCTTTGGGCTATTACTTTGTTTATGTGCGTGTGGTACTCTGTGTATGCTGAGTATGTCTTTTTGATGTAAAGAAAATTTTATTTTGGAGCTGATTTCTTCCATAAGGTTCAGCAAGTTTTCGTTGCGCTTTTCGGGGATATTGCATATCTCCAGATTACACTGCCGAGCCTGTTGTTCAAGGGAGTCGATCTTACCTTCGAGTCCAGATATCAATTCTTTTAAGATTTCTGCATTCTTAGTATTTTCGTAAACTGATTTTATCTGATTTGTGAAATCAACTTGTTGGTTCATAGTATACTCAAGCGAGTTCTGAAGACTAGCCACCTCTTCAGCCACAGCAAGGTGCTTAGACTCGAGGTTACACACCTGTTTTTCGAGGTTAATATGATTCGAACGCAGACAGTTTAGCTCGTTTTTAATTTCTGTAGTAACTTGAGTTATGGAGGCAAGTTCAACCTGCATATTACTGACGTTTTCTGATATTTTAGATATTACACAGTCCAAATCACTTCGCCAATCATCGAGTTTTTTGTTTAGATCGTGAGACAGTTTGTTGATGGCATCCGCAAACTCCGATTCCGGTTGTTTGCGTTTCCTTTGAGTTATATTTTCTACAGTTGCAGAGACACTAGCAAGATCTGGATTCGAATGGCACTTATTGTTTGGTGAACGGAGCATCATGCAATTCACAATATTATATTATAAATCACAAAATACCAACGCAACACCAATAAATTTGTTATTCTGAAAGTAGTCACCTATTTCGCGGCGCGATTCTCACTCGCAGTTGGTCTAGCGGCGACAGGAACGACCGGCGGACGCAGTACGCGACAGGCCGCAGGTTCAAATCAAAGCGCGCGCTCAGGTGACTTTTTCCAATGTTTTCAAAGATAGTACAGTCGCCTTCACTCACCGGCACAGGAGCGGGATGGAGCAATACAACTTCAAATATGGCGCCGGTTCTATATGGACACCTCCGCAAGATAATAAGAGAGGTACCGAGTTTCGAACGGTGTCAGCCAACTACACCAATTAAATATTTAGAAAGATATCAAAAAACACAAATTAACACGTCCGCTCACGACAAGTTCAACGACGCTTTTATTATAGATCCCACCTAGATGTGTGACCCAGTGTGAGCGCGGTGCTCCTGACCAGACAATGGTTTACTTACTACAGTGCCTAAAGTGCCCTTTCACTTAGTGGACACCTACAACTACCTACTGGGTCCAAGTATCCAAACACAATAAAATAATAACACGATCATCGATTCTAAAAGAAGAGAAGAACTTAAGTTTCTCATCCTGCGCCGTTACGTAGGAAATTGAGTTTTGTATTTTTATGTTACTTTTCTGAATATCCATCACATAAGTATTAATTAGCTGTATTTCATTTAGTGCTATAATTTATAGAACCATCCAGTCGTCCACAGATTGAGCTATCTTACCTTCTGAGGCTTCTGTTAGACTTTTATGCGTTTAAAGTAAGTACGTAATTAGAGGGCGCGGCGCTTTGCACTCGTGAGCTCATGGTTATACCAGGGTACCAAAAATGTGTAAGTAGGTATGTGTAATGTGTGAATGATATAGGCCAGTTATGCGAATATGTATAAAGTGTAATATTGGGAGTAAGATATTGGAGCATCTGCAAAGAGGCGGGTCGATAATAAAATCCTGTTGTCCAATCGCTCATCAGCACGAGTGGTGAGGCGTGTGCGCGGCCGTCCGGCGCCGGCGCATGCCAGGCTTGGGGGAGGTGCGTGCGCGCACTCATACATTATCATATTGGCGTGTGTTTAACTTAACATCAGTTACAGTAAAATATAACTAACAATATTTTGGTGATCATTTACTACATATTGCCATAAAAATAGTACATAAATGATCACCAAAATGTTGAGCTCATTATAAAGTCAAATTATAAGCAGCAATTTTACATCTTGCTAGTCTAGTAAAGCAAATGACTCTTAACTAAAAAAAACCGGACAAGTGCGAGTCGGACTCGCCCACCGAGGGTTCCGTTCAAATTCCGTGGTTTGGTCACCCATAAAATTATGGGGTATTCCTCGAAGCCTGTTTACAGGAGAGCAGAAATGAGCTGGAAGCAAGTGCTTAAGCGCCTCACTATTTAGCTCAATAATGATAAGGTTTTGAAATTGAATCATTTGTTTTTGGAAAAGTACCAGGGGGGCGATTCTCACGCAATACTTAGACATGATGTCGAATTAGAGATATGTCTAAATAAAATGGCGGATGTCGATTGAAACCGACTTTTCGTATTCTCGAAATGTCACATTAGAGAAATGTCTATGCTTAGCGCTCGACTTGCAACGAGTGGTAAATGTCAGTCGACATGAATGTCGCGCGTGAAGTCTATCGAGTTCTCTAGTTGTTGTTGCTGCTTGCTCACGCAAATTCCGTGGAATTCCCATTATTCCTGCCAACTGTTGACACATTTCTTCACAACAAGAGAAAACATAAAGTCTAATTACGCCAAAAAATAGGTTAAACTTACCAAGCTCTAAGCTAAAAATGCACTCAACAAGTACACTAGCCATGTCAATTAAAATATGTAATAAATACCCGATATACTTAAAGTAATTTATACATTCATAAATAAATATAAAGAGTTTTTTATAAACGTAAATATTATTACATATATCTAATATAAATAAATAAAAAAGAATTTAAACTTTAAATTAGGGTACATAATGTGATTACATTAAAATAATAAAAACATAATAGGTAATTAATAATGCAATTATTTTAGAATTAATAATACAATAGTAATTAATAAAAACATCATTGCCTAATTAATAATTGCATAATTTTATTAAAATATGTTCATAATTACATAATAAATTACAATCAACAGGCCCGACAGGGTCCACAATGTTCAATTTTATACCTACCATCTAAGTTCACTTGTGGATGCAATAGATGTGTTGAGTATTGAGTATTGAGTAAATAGTCAAACAAAAACCCTTTTATTCTCTCCTACTTTTACTTTAGCTCTGCCCGACCCGGGTCCGCATTGTTCATTTCTGTAAGTGCACATGTGGATGCAATAAATATATTGAGTGAACAACAAAAAACAATGCCAGACAAAAGATGCAAAAAATTACGTTAAGTTTCGTGATAGAGATCCAAATAGCCTGCGACATTTATCTCTATTGATTATGAGAATATGATTATATACATTTTGTGACATTTTCAGTAGACATTTAAAATTAGACATTATCTCGAATTAGAGATATCTCGAAACAATTGAGAATCGCTTCCCAGGGTGACAGAAATGCACAGAATCTCACTTATGTTGTGCCACTAACGATTAAACACAAAGAAAAAGTGCCTATGGTCTAATTGAAATAAATGATTCGACTTTGACAAAGAGGAATTTAAAATATTCGTTATAATTCACTATAACGACAGTTGTCTCAAAAACTGTCCTATCTTACCTATAACTATCAGGAAAACAGAAATGAACTGAAAGTATTTGCTTATGCGATACTACTTAGCTCACTAAAGGCTGAAGTACACGTAACCCATCTAAGATCATAGACCCATCAAAAATTGCATTATTTGCGATCGATATTTTCCGTTAGCTAATACATGGCTAATACCCATCAATATCCACACCTTGACCATTGGGTGCGTTTCGAGGAATAATATTCAAATATTTTTAATTTAATTTTCTAAGCGCGCCTGACGGGTGCGTTTCGAGGAATACTTTAGGTGCGCTTCGTTGGGTGCGTTTCAAAATGGGTGCGCTTCGAGGAATACCCCAAAATGACGACCGCGCATACCTCGATGATTGATTAGGTACGTACTTTCAATAAAGGATATTTCTTCGAAATTTGATTCTTTGACTGATCCATATGGCCAAAATTTAATTTCACTTTCAGCTCAGTAACACATGTTGTTATGAAAATAGGTATACCAAATAACATATATTTGAATGAGGGACTCGTTTTTATAAAGTAGTTTTGAAGATATCGACGTTCGAATATTTTGTGCCCAGATGAATCAGAATTTGTTACAAATAAATCAGAAACAGAAATAAAAATGAAAAACGTTATGTAGATAGGCTCTGTATTATTAAACGAATCATATTTTTACAACAACAATAATATTTTTTTATGAAAATAATTATCAGCGATCATAATATTATTACGGAAAAAAATTGGTGAATTCAAAAATAATTCTTGTAAAACCTTTTTGTAACTCCAGTATATAATTGTATAATATGGTAAAGCGAGGATATTGTTATATTATAACAGAAATTTTAACTCTGGCTAATATTTGTAATAATACAATAAATTCTGTTGGGTACTAGAAAGTTATTACATATAATGTTACATTATATTATTCTGTCTGTTATTGTTTTTTCCGTGTACAACTCACTAGTCCTATTTATTACACTTATAACCTTTCATAATTAAAAGATCACAGGAGTTCTAACTTATTCTAATAATGGTAGTTTTGACATCAGTCTTAGTTAAGCAGTCTTACCAATCACATTAGTGTATTTATTACTAACAATAAAGTAACAAAAACGAGATCAACTTTAATTAAATGGCATTTTGATAATTATCTTCATTATGAACTTTCAAACATTAAATGGCATTTTGACAATTATCTTCATTATTAACTTTCAAACATTTATCCTAAGTATGGTTAACTATAAGTAATATAGTTAGTCAAAGTTAAGTAGGAACTAAAAGAAATATTTCCTTGGCTCTTTACAAGGAACCGAGCTGCTTCCAATATCATCCTCAATTCCTCACCATAATTATCTTCACCAATGGCGTGTGACTCTTTTGTCCGTTTATCATATTAAGGCTTTTTAAACACAAAAATATCCTCATCGTCAGAATCTGAGGGATCATCCACTCTTTTCCGATGAAGGGTCGATAGGATATCACTGATGAATTTTATAATTTTTTTTATCGATTGACGAAGTCCTCATCCAAAAGCTGTCATCGTCGGGAAGGGCCAGGTCTTGTAGGGCTGTTTCCGAATTAAATAATTATTATTAATTCTTAACTAAGACTAAGACATATCAAAAATGTCCTATTTAGAACAAGTTTATACTCCTGTGATTTTTTAAAAATTTATAGCTAAGTAAATATAATAGAACAACTTACTTGTACACGGTCAAAAATTGGACAAGGAGAATTACGCAACAAAAGCGTTCATTTCGTGCTGGAGATGGGAAAAACTAATTTATTTTATGATTTATATGGGGTTTTGACCATACGAATCAGGCACAGATGAATCAAGATTTTGCCTACAATCATGCATAACTCATCATATATACAGACTTCATTATTGTCATTTTTCTACACGAATCTATAACCCAAAAGCATCACATGAAACACAGATTGAAGTTTTAAAACAATATAATAAATTTTATAACATAAGCATTGTAATCAGGGTGCCACCTGAACCAAACACAGATGAATCAGATGTTTACCTTCGTAACACCGGGATCTAAGCCAACAGCCGCAGGTCCGCCTTCTAGATGGTTCGTTGCAAGACTGGCTTCCCCCCGCATGGGAAGCCAGACTCTCATTATTATTACCCGACCAAGTACGGTCAAGCGCAGCTTACGCCACATTAATCAGTATTTTACACCGGACACTTCTTATTTACTCATTTATAAACACACTAAGGTAGTTGTAACTAATACATATGTTTTTTGTAAGAGGACAACTCATTTCCTTTCGATATAATTATAATTGATATTGATGTATCAAAGGGAAAATGCAACATCGACCATTTTGTTCCGGAAAATGGCAAACGGACGCGTTATATGAATCAGAAGAACCACCTTCAAATATTTTTATTGTGTACCTTGACTGCAATTATTTAAAAAACATTATTTGTCCTAGCAAGGGATAAATCTAAACTGTACAAAAAAAATTGACATATAGTTCTGTTAGATGGTTACAGAAATATACCCATAGAAATCGAAAATTTTGTCCATGAAGAACTACCCTAAAGACTTATTTTTTATGAATGATTTACAAATGTATAGTTTTCATACTTTTACCTGTATTTGTACCACATTAATAAATTCTTGTGCTTGTACTACTTATAAGACGATAATACTTGCCTTTTGTAGTTCTAGGTCAACAGGAAGTACCCTATAAATGATTCCATTGAGAGTATCAAAATAAACTTTTTTCGGCATAAACAGCCGTCCTTTTTTTCACGTTAACTTAGAAGTTTGATTTTTTCACACCTTTCTCCACTCGATACCTCCACGCGTTCCTGAGACAAATGGTCTTGACAGACAGACAGACGGACGGACAACAAAGTGATCCTATAATGTAATTGTCTCGATATTTTTTCTTCTATTTTATTTTTTTATTTTTAACAAAGGAGACCATTCGCGGTTCATACAAAGTTCGGCCCAAAAGTCAAAGTGCCGGCCAACGAAAAAAAACATCTCACCACTGTTGGGGAAGTCAGTCCGACTATTTTTTACTACGGCACTGAGTCTCTACAACCATTCCTTCAGCTGATTTGATTGGTTGAAAAATAGGATTTCTGTACGTTTTATTTGACAAAATTCTTTTCATCTGCTGGCGAATAAAGTGGTATGAGCTTGTTGGGATGATGACCTTGAACAAGTATTATTATGTACGACACTAAACCCCTGTGAATATTATTCAACCGTTGAAAAAATAACAATATTGAAGTGTTCATATGTAGGTTATAGTGAATCAACACTTAGCACAGACTAGACCATCTAATGTTACTGTAAGTAGGTACCTATATCTTGTTATTTCGATGAGTTTATACGTTGTTTACCTACGCCATTGCACTTGTGGCCTACACTAATTATACATGATGTGAAATGTCTACTTATTCTTAGAAATTAAACAAAGTGTAGAATATTACATTTCCGTTTTAAATAAATATGTTTTATGTATATATATGATGTCATGCGCAGGTAAAAAGTGTAGAAGAGGAAGGGGAGGAGCGCGGGCGGGGTCTTTCCTCGTTTATCTTCTCGAACACTTTCTGGCTCGTAGACTTAGACTACGGTTACGGTTTGTTTTTTTTTATTTTCTATTTATTTCTATCAACAACCTCAGAGCTAGACCTGTATGTCTATTCTGTAACTATCTTCCTCGGTGAACACCTAGGTAAAGTGAGCTGTCATCCGTCCGTCTGCTTTGTCAATCCCTAGCATTGGGACGGATGACAGCTCACTTCACCTAGGTGTTCACCGAGGGAGATTGTAACAGAATAGCACTGCTGTACTTAGTAGTACTTACTGCACTTACAATATTGGCAAAAGGACGGTATGGTGTTGTTCGCACGTAATGAGCCCTCCGGCTTTATTCTTAGAAGACATATTACCAGATGGTTAATTCTGTTTTAGTTTGTTCTACAACAACAAGTTGACAAGTTGAGTTTAGTTGAGTTGTTGGTTGTTGTTGTTAACAAGTTGTATGGCATTAGATTATCTAGTCTGTGCTAAGTGTTGATTCACTATAACCTACACATGAACACTTCAATATTGTTATTTTTTCAACGGTTGAATAATATTCACAGGGGTTTAGTGTCGTACATAATAATACTTGTTCAAGGTCATCATCCCAACCAGCTCATACCACTTTATTCGCCAGCAGATGAAAAGAATTTTGTCAAATAAACCGTACAGAAATCCTATTTTTCAACCAATCAAATCAGCTGAAGGAATGGTTGTAGAGACTCAGTGCCGTAGTAAAAAATACTCGGACTGACTACCCGAATAGTGGAGAAATGTTTTTTTTCGTTGGCTGGCACTTTGACTTTTAGGCCGAAAATGAGATCCCTTACATTTGTGTCGAATAGTGGTTGTAACAATAAATGTAACACAAAATTAAATATCATCGTAGCCATAAAAACTTAAAAACATTATTACATTCCATATTGGTCAACATTATTAGTCATTAATATAAATAATTTAAAAAAAATCTATATGTCAATGTCAAAAAATGTAGATTAAGTACCTATGTCAATATAAATTCAAACAATTGTATTCCAAAATAAATTCAAAAACAATAAAAAAAAACAATTCATAGAAAATGTATATCAATGTAATGTCGTGGTAGAAAATTGAATACTTATATTATTTAAAGTCGTTAAAATATAAATAAATAAATAATCACATATTAGTTCGAACTACTATTATCTTTGAGAAACTCTACTATGCTGTAATAACATTTCTCCAATAACAATGACTTTAATCTGCGCTTGAATTCGTTTGGATTCATAGAGCTTTTAAATTGTACAGGCAATTTATTGTACATATTTATTGATTGCACTCTTAAGGCATGTTTAACGACATTAAGCTTAGGTTGTATGAAATTAGGTAGATCCTTTCTTCGCGTTTTTATTCTGATATCTCCCTGTGCTTCTGTCTCAAACTTATTAATATTTTTAATAAAATGACTAAGCAGGATCAGGATATAGAGGCATGGTACTGTGAGAAAGTGCAGTTTCTAAAAAGGATCTCTACAAGACTCCGTTTGTTTAATGCGAAGCATAGCTCTCAAGGCTTTTTTCTGCATAACGAAGGCAGCATTAATATTGTATTGGTAGCTGTTGCCCCAGAACTTTATGCTGTATAAGCAGGATCAGGATATAGAGGCATGGTACTGTGAGAAAGTGCAGTTTCTAAAAAGGATCTCTACAAGACTCCGTTTGTTTAATGCGAAGCATAGTTCTCAAGGCTTTTTTCTGCATAACGAAGGCAGCATTAATATTGTATTGGTTGCTGTTGCCCCAGAACTTTATGCTGTATCTAAGTCTAAACTCTATGAGTGCAAAATATACCACTCTTAGGTGAGCAATAGTTAATTCATCGCTAAGACTCCTGAGAGCATAGCAAGCACTACTCATCGTGTTAGTGACCACTTCCAATTCCTTCTTCCAATTTCAAACTGCATCTATTTGTACCCCTAAAAATTTTACATTGTCTACAATATCCACTTTATTCCCTAATAAATGTACTTTGACAGTATCGTTGTTCTTTACAGTTGATTTAAATAGTAAACATTGCGTCTTTTTTAGATTTAGTTTTAGATTATTCATAGTGAACCATTTCTTAAGAGCACATAGGATAAAGTTAATCTTCTTTTCTAGATTTTCTATATTGTCGCTAGCTATAATAGCGCTTGTGTCATCAGCAAAAACTACAAGTTTAGTATCATCTGAAATACTTTTCATGTAAGCTATCAGATCATTTATAAATATTATAAAGAAGACAGGGCCCAGAACTGATCCTTGTGGTACGCCTTTATTTATTGTAACTGTGTATCATTTGTGTAGTTTTTCATGCCCATCTTCTTAAACTGTTTTAATTTCTACATACTGCGTTCTATTATGTAAATAGGATCTGAATAAGTTCAACACAATTCCCCTAATGCCATAGAAATCTAACTTATTTAGAAGAATGCAATGTTCCACTGTATCGAACGCAGAACTTAGGTCGAGGAAGAGTCCTGCTACTTTTAGTTTAGCATTTAATTAACATGTCAATAGCATCTATTGTTCCTACATTATTTTGATAACCAAATTGTTGGTCGGTTATAATTTTGTGCTTATTCAAATGAGAAACTAGCCTCACTTTCATATTTTTTTTCAAATATTTTAGAACATACGGCAACAAAGAAATAGGCCTATAATTCCCTGGATCTGTTTTAGAGCCTTTTTTATGTATAGGTAGTACCTTAGCTAATTTAAATTTCTCAGGAAAAACACCTTTATTGACATATTCGTTTATTAAATCAGCCAAAGGGCTAGCTAATACATCAATGTTTTCTTTTATGATGGTCATAGGAATTTCATCATGGCCGAAAGACTTTTTACTATCCATGTTCTTAATTAGTTTAAAAATTTCATCTGGTGTAATAGGTTCAAAGACCATATCCTCCTCTACCCTTATCCCATGATTTTGTAAATACTCTTTTGCTGTATTAATGTCACTCATGATAGAACTCGTATTATCACAGAACTTGTCCGAAAGAACATTAGCTACTTCTGGGGAATTATTAACTATTTTATTATTATCCATAAGTATCAAATTGTCATTTATATATTTTTTGGGAATCCTCTTACTATTTACAATTTTCCAAATACCTTTACCAGAATTCTGTGCTAGATTTATTTCCGTTCTTACTATTAGTCGTTTCGCATGTCGTACTACTTTTCTATATACCCTAAAATAATACTACGATATTTTATTATTGAATTATCTTTGTTAACAAAATTTAGAAAACGTTTCCTTTTACTAGCGACTCTTATTCCCTAGTTAAACATTTAGATTTGTTGCTGTTTTTAGTATTTATTTTTATTTTAAATGTGTTAGAGTGTAGTTCACTGAGTTTGTCAATAAATGTACTAGCGCATTAGTTTTCTTGTAACAACTTTTGCCTAAAACAAGACTTGTTCCCTTCATTATTTATTCTTCTTTCAATGTACTAAAGCGGACTTTCCCGCCTGCTCAGTTAAAAAAAAAATCCCTCGGCGCCTGCGAAGTCAATGGGGCGGGCTAAAGAGCGCTTCCATCTTTTGAGTGCAAGCAAAAATGAATAATATTAGTGGTGGTCAGGCGGGTGTGTCCACGATAGTACATATAACGTTGCTCTTTCATAGAAGCCACTTTTTCCAGTGATGTACAAAAAAATTCACTGACAGGCAGTGTACAGCTTGGTCAAGAAACACGAAACTTTGTATGGAGATTTGTCTTTAAATGTCAATAGGAAATTCTGTCGTGCACACGGTTAATGTACTAAAAAAAGCTGTCTCTTTCGCGATGCATGCTAAAAAAAAATGTCAGTGGCGTGCGGTTCATACAGTCACATAGACATTGCCTACCCTACAACTCAGATAAATATTTATTATCTTGTTTTAATTTATTTTGATATCTAATATTTTATCCACGAGTGAAATTTACTATCAATAAATAAAAAAATCTTAAATCAGCTCCACCTGTTGCGTAACGGTGGTAACACGAAGTCTCATCGATACGTTCGCGCCTTAGTTCGCGCATTTCGATCGCTTCGCGCTGCACTAGCGCCGCTAGGTTCCTACAGGAAAGACACAAATATTTGTGCCTAGATTTTTATATTTGTTTGGATGTGTGCGTCGTGACAGGCTCGTAGTCACGCGTGTACAGTGGTGTGATTGTTCTTTTCGTACATGACACACAATGTCACAAATCACGCACACAACACAAACCGAAGACATTGCCTTTTTTACATTTTAGATTTTACTACACGACGAAATACGACAATTGTGTAGGTACAGTCGACTACAAAAATATGTATACATTTGAAAGTTACAAAAATATGTATCCATTCATGATGTCGTCATTGTTTGTTACAAATACCTACTAGTAGACATGATGTATGCCAGATTTATGTTCCTATCAAATGTGCCAAATTTATGTGCACAGCTAAAATTACACCGTAATGTGTACGCTCTGAAACAAATTAATGTAATCGCTCTGAAACATTTAAAATAGCCTGTTCACACACCCAAATTCTCTTGGTGCGGTATTTGACTGATGTCGCCGTACAACAGATGAATCAGTTCTTCTATTGTAAATACTACAATATCAAGAGTCTCTGTTAGATCCACCTGCCCTCTCTCCACTGGTAGAGAGTCTTCCCCAACTTTTAAAAGAACATCGGAGAATTCTTGAAAACGTGAATTGCCGCCAAGCTGAGCGCGCATATTGATTGTCAAGCGCAATTTATAAACTCGTGACCATAGAATTGATTGTTTCAACGATGCATTTACCTCGTCAGCCCTAGTTCCTCGCGCCACCACAGGCAGCGCCTGCCACACTATTTTAACAAAATAATTTTATAATCCTTTAATTTAATGTATTAAAAAATACATGTAATTCTTCTGCAGTATTAATGTAATAATCAATATTTATTTTGAGTTGAGTTTTAAAACATGACACGTGTCAAAATAAAATTTATATCAAAAACACTAAGGAGTATTGATATCAACTTCGATGCAAATCACCCTACGCATTTTTAACTCCGTTAGGTGGTGAGTTTTAATAAAATACGAAACCCACCTTCCATCAATTCTGTTAAAGAATGTTTATGCAAAATTTGAACTAGATTGGACAAATGAATCACGTAGTCCCATACAAATTTTGCCCCTGTTTTTCATCCCCTTAGGGGTAGAATTTCGGAAAATCGTTTCTTACCGGATGCCTACGTCATACAAAGAACACACCTTCCAAGTTTCAGGTCCCTACGATCAGCGGTTTAGGCTGTGCGTTGATCCGTCAGTCAGTCATTCAGGACAAAGCATTTTATATAGGTATATAGATATCGATAGATAGATGAAGAGTTAATTATTGTAGAAAGAGAAACGATATGAAACGTTTGTAACTTGTCTAGGGGGGTAGGTACTTTACGATTACTTTCAATTATTTTATAAATTGCATAATGCGAGGAGTAGTAGTGTCTATTCGTCTTTTAATTATTTTATGAGTTTTTAAAGGTGAAGAAACTGTGGAAACTGACGATGATAATGACTAAATTTAACTTTTTAGAATGTAGGCAATGTTGAGCATGACGGCAATGTTTCAGCATTTTACCGGTAGGGTAAATACGCTAAACGTCGGCCCCCTTACCGATTTTCTAACTTTGGATCGCTCTGGCTCCGTGAGTTTGCAACGAAGGATACCTTGTGATGCGGTTTTAGATAGGTTGATAAATCTATTTTATGTTTTTAGGCATAGGATTGTCTTTTCTACTAAAAGCAAAAAGTATTAAGGTTTAAATGCATCGAAAACGAAAAAACCCTAAAGTCGGCCGTTTACGGCCCATTGTCGGTCGCGTTTTCCCCAAATGTCGGCCGGGTATAGGGTGTTTTAAGATATGATAATGAAAAATGTATTAATAATATGATTTATTCCATTTCTTATTGCCTCAAGAGCTTATTTTATTTTAGTGTGATTGTAACTGCATAATTTTCCTTCTTTCCGTGAAGGCCCTGCATGTCCCTGTTCTGTCATTGTAGTACTTTAAATTAAAAGGATTAAGTAAAAATATAATAGGTAGCAAGTTCCAAAAAGCTATTTATTTGTATCCCAAACCATATTTAGCTATCATAAACATGTTTTCAATATTGTAATGCTTTGTAATTAATTGAACTCAATTTATAATTAATATCAACTTAACCTTTTTATAAGTTTATTTATAAATTATAACAATACTTACATATTATATTTTGAGAAAATAAGTTGATGATAAGTATATTAAAAATGACTACCCGCACAATCAGTGAAAAAATACAAAAGTATTTTTCAGCCTGTATAGTGGCGCTCGAATTCGAGGCTGGCCGACATTACGATCTTTAATATTTCTAAAGTCGGCCTCTGTTTTGTGAACCTTATTTCTCGAGATTCAATTAATATCACCCCGGCCGATATTTGGCGATTAAACGTAAAATAGGTTTATTTACCAGATAAGCTTTGCAAATTCTCCTATTATGCCAAAGGAATTGATAGTATTGCAGTTTATAAAACAGACTACATTTACTTTAAGTCGGCCCCGGCCGAGAATCCGGTTTTAAACCGAAACTGGTATTCTAATGGCGGCCCCCTATTTTTCCCTTAAACCAATACGCAAAACATTAAAAAAACCATCTCAAAATATAATAAAACTTACTTATTATTGATAACAAAGCTTAAAACAATAAAAAAGAATGTCTTATCGTTGTAATACCAATCCCCGAAGCGTGGGTATTCACAGCAAGTAAGCTACTTTTACTACGAATTTGACACTTCAACGTCGGCATCGCTACGGACGCTCAGTGTGCAAAGAACGAGTGACGAAATCGAATAGTAACGGTTAGTACGTATAGAATATGAACTAAGGATGCAATTCGAGTTTCAAAATTGTCACTTAATTACCTTGTAAATGAATGCAAGTTAAAAATGTGCAGACGGCCGAAGATTGGGGGGTGGCCGACGTTTGGCGAATTTACCCTACCACATTGACCGAGAGAGCTCTTGATAAGTGATAACTTTAGTTCGAGCGTAAAAAGAGTTTGATTTGCAAAATCCGTCAGTGCGCTGCGACCCGGCCTGACATTAATATACATACCAATTAAGTAGGTACGCATTTTGCGCTGCGATGCGAAAGCGACCCGCCCAGACCCGCTGCAGCCTGACCACAGAAATCTATTATTAAGATTTCTGTGAGCCCGACACAGTTTGCTCGTAGTTACCATAGTAAAACCACGGTAATTTTGTCTACAGTATATATAGTAATCTTCATAAACGGTCGGAACACGAGTCATACGAAGTCAAAGTAGTAAGACAAATATCCATTGAAATAAGTACCTACAAGTACCTACTTACTTTATATAGCATAGAGCAATTATAAGTATAACATTCCCAAGAATATTTTTAATTAAACTTTTTATTTACAATTACAAACTTAGAAAAAACAAATCAAGTAGGTTGTTGAAATGAAAATACTGCAGGCGCAGCCCTCTCGCGTGTTTACGTACTGCGCGGCTGTAGGTAATTGTTACGAGGACAGGGTCGACACACAATACTGTCTGTTAGATGACATACCGTGCGTGGTAATACAATAACATCAGACGATTACAACGAAACTGGGTTCGCACTGCCCGCGCCGCTTAAAGAAAAGGAAAGTCGAGATTCGAAATTGAATGTACGCATTCAATTTCGATTCTATCTCGACTTTCCGTCTGCAGTGCGTCTGTGCGTCTTGTTGAACTGATGGTAACAAGGTAGCAAGACTAGTGGTGACAACTTTATAACACATTTAAAACGGTCGTCGAACGCGGTTGGGGTACACTTTGGGGTATAATTATCATCTGTGCCGTGGCTTAGGTAAGCTCACTGATTCGCCCCCTGCGTGCTCCGTCTCAATATTCTCGCCTGCAGCTGTAGACGCTCCGCGCATGGCGCGCCACGGTGCAGCGGTGTTGGTCGGTGACGTTAGTCTTATACTTTGCAATACAAAGAAAATGTTTTTGCCTGACGCGTTCCTAGGTCGACCATGGTTTGATACGATGTGGTGGGCCGTCTCCTTTAAGCTTACATCTGTTTAGGTATCTTATAAATATTGTATTAAAACAAACCTTGTGTTGAGTACAATGAGGTCCAGAGCCACCAGCTGCCCTGCTTCACACGCGTGGCCCTGCCGCCGCGTCAGCTTCGTCAGCTGCCCCGGGCTTCGCTCATCGCTTGCTGCCCGACGCGTGACGGCTGGCACGCTTATCGGAAGATGCGAAACGATTCCATCATTCGACAACCATACCTACTTACTTGATATTCGAGTACCTCGGTACAATTAGAAACTTGGCTAAACTAAATCGACGATTGATAAAAATATTTAATATTTATTTAAGTTTGATTGCGTGCAAGAACTGGTGCGCACTAACACTTGTCACAAACACAAGGTGACAGTTGCCAGTCACCTTCTGAGTTGTCAAGTTGTCACTGACGCGTGCCGGAGTCGCGGAGCTCGAGGGGATGTCTCTGTGATGTAGCGTAGAGTATGTGTATACCTACGTCGCGTCGTAGGGAAGTGGTACATACAATCATTGGGGATTTGATCAAATAAGTTAGTGTCCAAAAGATCAAGTGCTCGTCAATAACCACGTACACTTATTTAACACTAGCTTCTTCTCGCGATTTCGTTCACGTGTAAGTCGTAAGCATTTAGGTAGGTACACTTAACTACAGGAAGGAAAGATGTTTGAAAATTCCGCGCATTCATTACAATTTATATAAAACTAGCTTTTGCCCGCGACATCGTCTGCGTGAATGTCGGTTATCGCGGATGCAGACAAAGTCGCTGATTGAAAAGTAGCCTATGTCCTTCCCCGGGGTTCAAGCTATTTTCATGCCAAAGAACATGGAACAAATCGTACCCACCTTGTAGCAAGTTGAAATTAGTACCATTCGAAAGGTCTTTAAAAATATATATAGGTATTTGTTGTACGGGGGCAACTTTGTAGCCTGCAGGGGAAAAAAAAATATTCGAAGTTGAAAATGCCGAAAATCCTTAGTTAAATCGACCCACATACGACATGACACATGATGACACGACACACAATCGACGTTTTGGTTATTTTATCGATTAGCTGGGTACCTACATCGAACTATTTTGCGCTAGCGTCGGTGTGTCGTAATTAGTTAGTACCTGTTTGGAACTGTTTTTGAGCGTGCGCGCATATCTTAGTTTATTTTATTCGTACTTTTATCTACAACCTCAGGTTTCACAACGGACTTCAGTATATAGCTTACCTAACGATTGGATTAAATATTACTCACCTGCTTCGAAGAAATGGAAAGCTTATAGGACGGTTGCAAATGCGTGCATTTTCAGGAACGTACACGCTTTGATTAACCAACAAGAATAACTAATACTTTTATAAACCTGGAAACTCTATGAAGTTCTTGATTGATGCACCCGCGGAATAAACAGTGACGCGCCGTATTTTCAATCCTCCTATAAGTTGGAACAGACGTTCGTTGCGACTGCTCTACTACTACTGATTCTTAGTAAAATCGACCCACGCAAGGTCGACTATACTAAGGATTTTCGGCATTTTCAACATCGAATATCGTTTTTCCCCTGCAAGCTACAAAGTTGCCCCGTACAACATATATATATATATATATGTAGGATAGGGTTCGAATGAAAGATACTTCTTGATTATTACTTCTTTAATAATAATTATTCACCTTTTTTATAAAAATCGTGTGTGAGCTCTTCGTAAGCGTCTTTGGCTCCATCTTTGTAAATTGTGTTCACCATTCATCCTTCACTCTTACCTTACTTCCCTTTCACTCAATACTTCGTTCATAAATCATTATGTTCGGAAACACTTACTTAACATGGAATAAACAAAATTATAATCCTACAACCCGGCCGTCCTGCCAATCAGTCTGGCCTCAGACTGAATCTACTTTAAATTAGGTATACAAAAAATAGTAACCAACAACCAAACTAGGTATTATCCTTAAGCAAAGTTTTTAATCTAGAGTACTAAACTTAACAACAAAATAGTAGGAACTTCTTTTACACTTTAATGGTATGAGACACATAGTATACAGTACACAGGCAATACTCATAAGAAAACTATTTATTACACAAAGAAACAAATCTTTATCAACTAACAAATAAAACAGCATTAAGCTAACAGCTGCCTGATATAAAAGAAAATAATAAAGGTTGTACACATCAGTAAGTTAGACATAGACCAGTTATTCATCTTGTATTGTTATTATGCAGATACCATGATACCTTATCTGTTTTTTATTTTTGACAAGTGAAATTAATATTAAATACAAAGGTACAGTTGAGCTAAGGCCATCTCTTCATATAGTCCACACCTGATGTGGTTCTTATAGGCCCCTCTTTACCTCTGTCTATTTTCTCTACTTCATATCTGTCCTTTCCTAACTCTTTGGTGACTTTATAGGGTCCATAAAATTTTGGTTTTAATTTCAAGGCGTTCCCGAATTGCGTCCTTTGTATAGCAACTAGATCACCTTCTTTGTACTTTTCTCCTTCTTTACGTTTTTTATTGAAAGTTCTTCGGTTCTCTTCCTGTATTTTTAATATTTGTTCCTTAGCTTCTCTTCTTGATTCGTCTCTTTTATGCATGAACTCTATTCTGTTTTCTTCTTCTAAGTATTCTAATATCTTCATATCTTCTTTCATTCTTAGTTTAACACCAGTTAATAATTCACAAGGTGTGGTATTGATAGATCGTTGGTATGTGCTGTTTATGACTCTTTGAAGCTTACTGACATACTTGTACCAATGACCAGGCTCTTCTATGCACATCTTTGTTAAGGTAGAAATGATAATGCGATTCATCCTTTCTACTTGCCCATTTCCCCGAGGTATCCCAGTGGTGATAGTGATGTGTTCAATTTCTTCCACTTCACAATATTCCCGAAACTCACCTGATGTAAACGCTGTTCCACGATCAGTGATTATTCTCCTCGGGTTTCCATAATCTTTCTGATGCCACTTTAACCTCTCAACAGTTTCTTTTGAAGTTACTGTCTTGACAGGATAGATCCAGACAAACTTAGTATACCCGTCTATTACAGTTAGAATATAATTATACATTTTTTTTGTAGCATCCAATGGTCCTAAGTGGTCGCAGTGTAGAGTATCTAAAGGTAGCTCTCCTTTGTCTATTGGGTTTAAGAACCCTTCTTTCTTTCCCGATTTTTTGTTGGCCAATAAACATGGTACACACATAGAAATGACCTTGTCAATTTTATCATCTAACTTTGTGATGAAATAATCTTTTTCTAGAATATCCTTAATTTTCTTCTTTCCGAAATGCCCTATTCCATGAGCTCTCTTAATCATTTCCAAATCCATAACTTCAGGTATCACTAACTTCTTTTGTGCACCTTTATAGATAACACTGTTGTCTAAAAAATAATCTTCATATTCACT
Source organism: Charanyca ferruginea (assembly GCA_947361185.1). Taxonomy (NCBI): domain Eukaryota; kingdom Metazoa; phylum Arthropoda; class Insecta; order Lepidoptera; family Noctuidae; genus Charanyca; species Charanyca ferruginea. Next base: position 43,971 of record OX376055.1, on the reverse strand, counting down.
TTCCTTAAGAATTTCTCTCATGATCTTCAACCCATCATCGTCTTCTTGTGCCTTCTTTATCCTAGCATGTAGTTCAACATTAACAAAGCATATATTTCTACTTAGAGCATCAACATGTTGCATTTTATTCCCCGTTCTATGCTCTATGGAATAATCAAAATCCTGCAGATACAGTATCCATCTGGCTACTTTTGCAGGGACATCTTTCTTATTAAAGGTTTTTTGCAATGCTTCACAATCAGTAACTATCTTAAAATGTTTTCCCATTAGATATCTTCGGAATTTCTTCACTCCCTCAATTACTGCCAAGGCTTCTAGCTCATAACTGCTACACTTTTGTTGTGTATCTGTAGTTTTCCTACTCATGTAGTGGATTGGATGCAAATCACCATCCTTAGGATCTTTCTGCATTAAAATAGCTGCATAGCCATGTTTGGAGGCATCCGTATGTAATTCAGTTGCCATTTGTACATCAAATATCTTAAGAACAGGTTCACAACATAATTTTGATTTTAATTCTTCAAAAGCTTGTATATGTACACTTCCAAAACAAAACTCATTCTTCTTTAATAAGTCTGTCAATGGTTTTGCAATTAATGCATAATTCTGAATAAACTTTCTGAAGTAGGAAGTCAGCCCTACAAAGCTGTGTACTTCTTTTAAACTTTTAGGTAATGGAAATGTCATAACTGCCTTAGTTTTTTCTGAGGATGGTTTCACTGTTCCATTGGCAATAATGTACCCCAAGTATTCAACAGATCTTTGGAGTATCTGTGACTTCTTCCAATTTATTTCAAGTCCGTATTCTGCTGCTATTTTCAACACACTTTTTAATTTAGCAATGCCATCTTCTTCGTCTTCTGAGAGGATTATTAAATCATCGATGAATATCAAAACAACTCCATTTCTGATCAAATCTGCGAATATGATATTAATGTATCGTGTAAAATACTTCGGACAAATGGAAAGACCAAAAGGTGCTCTTAGAAATTCATACTGGCCTTCTGGGTTACTCGTCACAAATGCCGTATACTTTACAGACTCTTCTTCTATTGGTAGATGAAAAAAGCCATTTTTCAAGTCAAGAGTACTGAACACCCTCACCTTGCACAGTTTGTCTATATGATCTTCAATCACAGGCAGTGGATATTCATCCTTTACCATTTTCTGATTAATCTTTCTGTAGTCCACACACACTCGGGTACTACCATCCTTTTTCTTGACTAAAACCAGAGGACTTGCATACTCAGAATAACTTGAACGAATAATACCCTTGGATAACCAATCTTCAATTTGATGTTTAACCACTTCTTCCTCTAATAATGCTAGTCTTCTGGGTCTTTGTGTAACCGGTATGTCATCCTTTAATATTATCTTTAACTTGATAGGTGCATCTTTAGTCTTCAATGGTTTGTAGTTATCTATAATTTCTTGCAGAGTTGAATTTTGATCATCATAACTAGAAAGCATGCAAATAACATTCTGATATGAACTATCGTAGGATTGAGGCCTTATCTCAACTGAACCCTTATCAATAACTGTTATGGTGTTTACCAAAAACGGCTGACCTAAAATTACCTCATATGGTATCACGTTAGCAGGCACAATATAGAAACAAATATTGTAATTATGATTATCAATAACTAAATCTGTGTCGAACTTACCAATTGAAAGCACCTTACAAGAACCCAAGCCAGTCAGTAACATCTTCTCGGGTTTGTATACACAATCCAACTTTGAGAATAACTCAACCGTAATTAAATTTAAATCACTACCCGTGTCAATCAAACAATTTACAGTATAGTCACGTATTTTAACACTTTTTACACTCTTATTTATTATCGGATCACTTTTGTTTACGTTTAGTATGTTTTGACGTTGATGACAGATGTCACTCTCACCGCCTGAGTGAATGAACTGCTGTGACTTGAACTGACAGACCGAACCGACGTTTGATTTCGGCTCACTCACTCGCTCCTCCGGACATTCGCCATTATTCGCGTTCGCAGCGCCCCCTGACGATTGATTTTGATATTGAACGAACATCGACCGCCGATCCGACTTTGTTGCGCCGCCATGATTGCTGGATGTTTTTTTAGATTCTTTTTCTTTATCTGTCGATATGCCTGCCGCCTTGCATTCCGGACCGATATGCCCAAATTCATTGCATCTAAAGCATTTGACGCCTTTGGGACAGACACTCGAAACATGCCCTTTTTCACCACACTTGTAACAGCGATGAAGATTGTCTGATTTTGATTCGGATTCTCTTTGCGGCTTCGTTTTTGTCGGTTTATCACGCTGTCTCATAGAATCTGATTTCTTAGTTTTTTGTTTAAAGGCTTCGTACAGAACTAGTTTTTCTTTCAACACTGGATAAGATGTGACCCCGTAGAATAGCAACTTATTTGACTCATAGTCCGAAATACCGTCTATTATATACTGGATCGCCACATAATCTGGGAACTTCGCACGCTTACCCAGCTCCTTCATAACGAGCATGTATTGATAAAATGTCTCGTTTGCCTGCTTCTTCCGTGTGCTCATCATCTCATGCATTTGTTTGCTATTCACAGTCTCAGGGAATTCTTTGAGTAGCGCCGCCTTGAGGTCATCGTACGTTCTGAACGCCCTTTCAGTCTTCAGCCATAGTTCTGCCGTGCCGGCTAAACTACGTCGAGCTATGATTAATTTTTGTTGCGGACTCCACCCGAATATCTCCGCATTGTCCTCTAAATCCTGAGTCCACTTATTTGAGGAATACGTCATATCATCTCCTGTGAACTTGGGTATGCAATCAAGGACCTTAAATAGGCCTTCGTCGCTCTTCTTGGTACTGTCGTCAGCCATCATTTTCCGCCTTCGTTATGAAACGACCAATTTTTATATTTTTATTGAGGTTATGCACGAGTACCGGTGCACGCGCCCACGCAGTGTCTTCTTTTGCAAAAACGTAAAAATAAACTTCGTAATCACTCGAACCCTCTATCCCGGACGAGAATTTGTAGGATAGGGTTCGAATGAAAGATACTTCTTGATTATTACTTCTTTAATAATAATTATTCACCTTTTTTATAAAAATCGTGTGTGAGCTCTTCGTAAGCGTCTTTGGCTCCATCTTTGTAAATTGTGTTCACCATTCATCCTTCACTCTTACCTTACTTCCCTTTCACTCAATACTTCGTTCATAAATCATTATGTTCGGAAACACTTACTTAACATGGAATAAACAAAATTATAATCCTACATATATTTTCAAAGACCTTTCGAATGGTACCAATTTCTAAAATTAACAAAATTGCATAAATAATACAGAATAATCTACCTATAACTAAAGCTATGAATATAGATACATAGTGTGATTTTGGCTTATTTAAAGAGTAATCACAACCGCGGCTCCATAGAATACATAAGTAGTAAGATGAATAGTGTGATTAAGGCTTTTTTTAAGAGTCATCAACCGCTCCATAGAATATTTTATGGTGTAGGGCCATAGATATTTGAAGAGATCAAGGCTTAGGCTTAGCACGCACTGCGATTAAACGCCCGCGGTTTAGGAATAGCTGAAAACGCAAAAACACGCTTCAACACGCACTGCGGCTACCGTTTTGCTAAAATTTATTTCATTTCACCATGGATTTCTGGCGAGCAGCATGTGTTGTAGCTTTGATATTGAATTTAAAAATGAAGAAACATGGTAATTTGATTTTACTTAGAATGTATTAATCTACCAAAACATAAAACGGTTTCAAAATAAGTATTATTAAAGACCTAATTTTGTGGGTCTTTCGTACTTTTTTTAAATGTTGGCAATGTAAATATTTCTGCCCCGGGTACCTCTTCTGCATTCGCCCATGGGTACAAAGTTGACACCCCCTGGTCGAGACTGAATAAAAACCGAATGCGATTAATCGCCGTGCGTGCGCCACAGTACTGCTACTATGGGACACAAAAAAACCGCGCGTTTTCAAACCGCGGTAAAAACATCAGTCACTGAAAAAAGTCACTAATGCGTGCACTTGTATAGAAAGCTATGTGTTACATTTTTTTGCGGTTTCAGACCTGCGGTTAAACGCGGGCGTTTAGGTTAGGTTAGGTTAGGTTTTTTTTTTTTTTTTTTTTTTTTTACGCGTATATCCCCTGATTATATGATCAGAGACCTTATCATACAATGTTTTATTTTCAAACTATGTTATTTTGATTTAATTGGTATGTGAACTTAGATTAATTTTCTGATATTATGAGACTGCTGATTTTACGAAAGTTTGGAAGATCTGAACGCTTTTCTTATTAGTGTTACGCTTATTATAATTTTAGTTGTATATTTACTTTTTAGTGTTTTAATTCAAATATATTTTATGATACTCAGTTTATAAAACTATTTTATAACGGTATCATAGATATTACTTAATCTGTATAAGACAATTTAATAGCATATTTTCTCTTTTTTTTACTAAAATGTTTTTTTATCAAAGAGCTCATTTGACCACAACGGTAAGGTGAGTTTGTATTTTTTTGATTTTAAGCTGTGTTTTTCCATATATTTTGATTATATCGTCTATGTACACGTTAGTATTATTTTCTAAATTTATATTATTATTTATTGTGTTTATATCTATTGAATATGAATTTATTTTATTACCTGTGTTTAATTGTCCCAGTTTCTCATGAAACTGGGTCCAATTAGCGTTTTTGGTTTTATACCGTTTGATTTTAGCTATAGAACTTATGACTCTAGATTTCCGATTAATTTCAAATAAAGTGACGTTGAGGTCCGAGCTTGTGAAATATTCATCAGCTTTCCAGTGCTGATTGCTGGCGTTTGTGTTCGTTCCGGAGTCGGTGTTTGTAATCGTTCTTCCAATATCTCGTGGGTCCACATTAGCAGTATGCTACCGACATACGTGCTAATGCGTCCCATTTGACACGGATGGGACATTCATTTTCAAAGGCGTTGTGATCGGTTTTTTCTAATTTTGCCTGTTTGCAGTTGTGACAGGTCGGCACATCCGCTGCCAGGCGTGAAGGACAGTCAGCCTGCATGTGGGGGTCCCCGCAGTATATGCATAGGTTTGCGGGTGTGGCCGTAGCGCAAGCAACGAGTGCATTGCACTAGTGGGGATTCGTCCAGCACACGAACTCGCTGGAGGTCAATGTGCACTCGACCCGCCGCCGTCAGTCTCTGCCATATTGCCGGGGACACTTGCATGATGATATGGCACGTATGTTGGTTCTTTGTCCTGCGTCGGTGCTTGACTCCTAGCCGAAGGTCTTTGTCGGCCAGGTTCCCCAGCAGGTGGGTGTTCTGGCGTTGCATGGCCTGGATCACTTCCACATCCGTGTGGCAGGAAAGGACATCTTTTATTATAATAAGAGGGTCTTTATTTTTCACCTCCTCTACTACTAATTTCCCAGACCCTTTAATTTTTTCCCTCACCACTGCCAACTCTTCCTTGGTTTTGAAGCCGATTATGACTTTTTGGTCTCTTGCTTTCCGGAGGCGCTCGACCCTTGTACCCTGATTTTTGGCGTCGACCACTGTCCTCAACTTTTCGATGACCTGCTCGCCGGTATCGCAGTCGTCGGTAGAAGACACGACCACTGAGTGGAGCGGTTCCTGCACTCGCTTTTTTGGGACAGCCGCCATCTCCGCGTACGATGGACCTTGGCTTGCCACATAGTGACTGGTTTGCACCAAGTGGTCCGACAGGGCTCGTGTGTGCTGCTGGCATTCCTCTATCGCCTGTTTGTGCTCTTTAAGGTCTGTCAACAGCTGGCTCACGAGCTCCGCCGGTATGCAAGCAGTGGTCTGCACTTGCGTTTGGTCTTGTCTGTCCTGGTTAGGTTAGGTTAGGTTAGGTTTTTTTTTTTTTTTTTTTTTTTTTTTTTTTTTTTTTTTTTCGGCTGGAGTGGGAAATCCTCATGGACGCCCAGACTGTCTCACGAGTAAGGCAGTCTGGGCAGTGCCGGACTCTTACCGGCTAAAACCACACTCCTGCCATGCGTATATCCCCTGACGTAGTCAGAGATCTCTTTCAACTTTGTTTAGAATTTGTTATTGTATTTAGATATTGTTATTTTCAATCAACCTTGATAAATTTAGATTTTGACTATTTTTATAGTGCAGAAGGTAGGAGAGAGCTTACGTTAATTTTCCGAATATAAATTTAATTTCTTTATTATTTAAACATTTAATTTTATTTATAGTTACATCTTATTATGCTTGGTTTTTTCCTTTTGATGTTCATATGATATCCATTCATAAACTTATTTTATGTTGGTATCATATTTTTGTAATATCTATGAGTTTCTTTTATTAACTATGTTGACTATTTTAATGCAAAATTTCAAAACTTTTTGGCTATTTTTTCGGCATGCAATAAGTTTCGGCAGATTTTCTGCTATCAATTTTGTGTCCAGCTGTTGCTCCAGTTCCAGACGTTGCTTGGCGAAATTGGGGCAATCTAGGAGGATGTGTGGCACGTCTTCTTCAGCTCCAGGCTCACAGGCACACGACGGGCTCTCCTTACACCTGAAGCGTTTCAAGTATGCGGAGAACCCGCCGTGCCCAGTAAAGATTTGTGTGGTGATGTTTGTGTGCTCCATTTTCTTCACTATTCTGTATGCCGCAACTGCATCGGGGAAAAACAGCTTGGTGGTCGAGGCAATTTCGCCTGTTTTATATCTACTGTTCCATTCGTCAAGCGTCTTTAAGCGGATAGTACGCTTGACGAATGAAACAGGGCACCGGTCATAGTCGGCTCGTGTCTTTGATCGCAGGGCAGCCTCCTTCGCGAGCTGGTCAGCCCTCTCATTCCCCTGCAGTCCTGCGTGGGCTTTAATCCAGAACAAGGAGACACTCTTGTTCTGGAGGTTACAGAGTCATATGTTGTCTCTAGTTTCCACTGCTAGAGGATGAGGGGCGTTTGGGTTCGCGATGGTCTGGAGGGCCGCCCTTGAGTCACTAAACACGGCAAACGAGGTCTCCTTTCGCCTAAGGACTTCTACCATTGCTCTGCATATGGCCAGCAGCTCTGCCTGATAGACGGTGCAATAGGACGACAGACTAAGTTTGAGGGCTTTAGTTTCCGAGGCGCCATTCCACAAGGATAGAGCTGCTCCAACCTTACCCTCAATCTTACTGCCGTCCGTGAAAATACGCACAGCGAAATTGCTGTGGTTTCTATACTGGTCCTCGTCTACCAGGCTGCCGAACTGCAAGCTTAGTTGTTCTGCGGGATGCGGAGCTTCTGAAACTGGGGCCATCCGCTCGACCTCCCGATCCCCCAGCGCTGGCAAGGGCACTCCCCTCTTGGCCTCATATAGCGAGGCCATCTCGCGGATGCGAAGGTCGAGGGGGAGAATACCAGCCAATGTCAGCGCTGAATTTAGGGAGACCGTGCGGTAGGCTCTGCACAGCTTTTGCGCGAAGCCTCGCTGCACCGAATTTAAAAGCTTTTGCACTCCGACTTTTTTGGTCGCCGGCGCCCAGGCGCTGGCCGCGTAGGTAATGACCGGCTCCACCGCCGCGTTGTAGATGCTGCGGATGACCTCTGGGTGCAGACCCCAGCTGACCTTTGCTGCTCTTGAAAGCTGTTTGTATATGTTTATAGCTTTTTTGCATACGTTAGCAGCGTGGGTGTTAAAGGTCAGCTTATGGTCGATGGTAAGGCCCAGTATCTTGATTTGCGGTGACAGGCAAATGTCGACCCCGCCCATGCTCAGGAGTGGGACATCGTACTTCAGTTTCTTTGTCACGACCATTGCGCATGTTTTATGTGGTGCGAATTTTAGTTTGTTTCTGATGCCCCACTCCCGAACATGTTCAAGGGCGGCATTTGCCTGTCTTTGCACCTCCAGTGCTGTATCCCCGTCAAAAATCAAGATAACGTCGTCGGCGAACGCCTGGCAATAATCCCCCCGCCCCTCGAGCTCTCGCAGTAGTGGGTCGAGCACCAGGTTCCACAGGATCGGGCCGCCGATCGACCCCTGAACGCATCCCTTGGTGGTGTTTCTTGCACACTCTTCACCCGCGTACCTAACCCGGACCTGTCGCTCGGCCAAATAGCTGTCCATCAGCCTCCGAAGGTTAACCGGGCACCTTTCCTCAGCCAGTCTGGTTCTAATTGCCGGCCACCATGCGCTGTCGAAGGCTCCCTCTATGTCAAGTGACACAACAGTGATCAGCTTTTTCTGACTGAGCTTTTTATTGATGTGCTGTATCATGGTGTAGAGGGAGTCCTCGGTGCTTTTTTGGGGCATGAACCCAAACTGACGAGTACTCATTCGCGGGATCAGGTGCCACTTTAGTCTGCCCACCACCATCTTTTCCAGTATTTTGCCTAGGACGGGCAGGAGGCCGATGGGCCTGTATGACTTGGGGCTGGTGTAAGTTTCCTTGCCTGGCTTCCGGAGGATTATTACGGTGGCTACTTTCCAGGCCACCGGAAAGTGGCCCTGCTGCAGGCACTTATTGGCCAGTGCAAGAAAAGCCTCCGGGTCTCGCCCTATCACCCGGGCACAGATGTCGGCTGTGAGACCGTCTGCCCCGGGTGCCTTCTTAGGGTTGAAGCTTTCCACCGCGGTTTTTAGCTCCTGGAGCGCAAACGGTGGGTCATGTGATTCACCATGCGCCCACTCGTTTGCACGACCGGCTTCTTCACGAATCCGACGGTGGTACTCATTGTCTTCTTCTTCCAGGTCTTCGGGGTAGAAGGTCTCCGCCAGTAGTATAGCCGAGTCTTTGGGATCAAGCGTCACCCCATTTTTCACCAGCGGTAGGTCCTCGTATCTTTTGGCTGTTCGTCCGATGATCCTGTAGATACCCTCCCATACACCCTCTCTGTCTTGCTTTCCACAAAAAGCCTTCCAGCTCTCGGTTTGCGCTGTTTTGGCTTGGGACTCGTACCTTTCTTTTGCCTGCAGGTACTCTTCGACGACATATGCTCTACGGCGCGGTGCAGCGCAGCGGATGCGACGCCTCTTCGTGTTGACCTGCATTTTCATATCAGCGAGCTCTTTGGACCACCACGGTAAGGTAAGTTGGTTATGTGTTTTAATTTTAGGTAATGTTTCTTCGCAGGCTGTAGTTATTATGTTTATGTATTTATTAATATTATTTTCCAAATCTGTTTTACTGTTTATTGTATCTATATCTGTTATATTTATTTTATTATCTATTTTTAATTGTTCCAGTTTCTCATGAAACTGGTTCCAATTAGCGTTTTTCGTTTTATATATTCTGGTTGATCTTTTGATATTTAAACCTTTAGATTTCTTTAAGTTTATTTTGAATACAATACCGTTGTGGTCCGAGCTCGTGATACTTTCGTCGACTCTCCAGTCCTCCACAAGGTCCAGCATGTCCGTTGAGCAAGCTGTTACGTCAACATAGCTGGTGTAGGACTGGTCCCCTCTGATGGTGTCAAAGGTCGGCGTGTTCCCGACATTTAGTACCTGCAGGCTCATTTCATCCAGGGTACCCGACATTGCGTCGCCTCTGGCGTCTACTACAGCACTGCCCCACCAAGTGCTCTTCGCGTTAGTATCGCCTCCCACAATGAGTTTCATGGGGCCTATTTCCGCGCGAATCTGCTTTAGCTGCTCCAGGTATGGTTCTATGGGCTGGTCTGGTTCAAAATAGAAGGAGACTACTGCGAGTTCCCAGGCGCTGGTTCGGATCTTTACCACCGTGATGTTGTTGGTGCTGTGTTTGGGGCACTGGGTTACGTCCAGGTCGATGTCGAAGACGGCTATTGCCGCCTTCACTGTTCCGTTTCCCTGATCCGCGCACTGGAATATTCTCACTCCTCGGTAGTCTCGCATTCTTTTAACCCCACCCACATATGGCTCCTGGAGCAGCGCTATTGCAACCTTGCGCTCGCTGGCAACTATCATCAGCTCTTGGGTTGCCAGGTTCTTTCTTTGTAGATTCGCTTGGATCACCCGATATTGTGTGCAAGCTTTTTGGTCCGTTCCGGTGCGGGCAGCAGTGCCTGAGTTCCCAGTTTCGCGTGTATCCACCTTAGCAATATGCTACAGACAGACGTGCCAGTGCATCCCATTTCACGCGAACCGGACACTCGCTGTCGAAGGCGGTATGGTCGGTCTTTTCTAATTTTGCCAACTTACAGTTGTGGCAAGTCGGCACTTCCGCTGCCAGGCGCGAGGGGCAGTCGGCCTGCATGTGGGGATCCCCGCAGTGTATGCACAGGTCGGCGGGTTCGGTGCACAGTTTACGGCTATGGCCGTAGCGCAGGCAGCGACTGCATTGCACCAGTGGGGACTGGTCAAGCACTCGGACACGCTGAAGGTCGATGTGCACTCGACCCACCGCTGTTAGTCTTTGCCAAATTATTGGGGACACTTGAACGATAATGTGGCTCATATGTTGGTTCCTTGCACTCCGGCGGTATTTTACTCCCAGCCGAAGGTCTTCCACAGCCAAGTTCCCCAGCAGGTGGGAGTTTTGGCGCTGCAGGGCCTGTATAACCTCCTCATCCGAGTGGCAGGAGAGGACATCTCTCATAATAATAAGGGGGTCTTTGTTTTTCACCTCCTCGACCAGAAATTTTCCAGACCCCCTAATTCTGTCCCTCACCACTGCCAACTCCTCCTTGGTTTTGAAGCCGATCACCACCTTCTGGTCCCTAGCTTTTCGCAGCCGCTCAACCCTAGTACCTTCATTTTTGGCGTCAACCACAGTTCTTAATTTTTCAATAACTTGCTCGCCGGTATCCCTGTCATCAGTTGACGTCACGACCACCGAGTGGAGCGGCTCCTGAACTCGCTTTTTTGGGCCAGCTGCCTTTTCCGCGTAGGACGGCCCCTGGCCCACCACATAGTGTGAAGAGGTCTGTACCAAGTGGTCCGATAGGGCTCGCGTGTGCTGTTGGCATTCCTGTAGTGTCTGTTTGTGCTCCTTCAGATCTGTCAACAGCTGGTTTACGAGCTCTACCGGTATGCAGGCTGTGTTCTGCGCCTGCGGTCGGTCCTGACTGACTTCAGAAACAACGGCCGTCCTCGGTAAACTTGATGGTGGGACAGGGTGGTCCTTGATTTTGTTCCTGGCCCCCTCCGACTCCTTGACGATATCGTAGAGCCTGTTTATGGCCCCCAGTACCTCCGTTTTTATCTCAGTTTTGAGATTGCGAGAGTTGCCTAAATGAAGCTTTGCCTTATTTAGGCAAGCTCTCGCCTCCGCTGTGAGGTTGGGGTACCGGGTCTCAGGTTTCGGTGGGGGTCTTGCTGGCTCGACCAATGTAAGAGCTGTTTTTTGTGGGCTGGGCTTTCCTATTGTAGGTGGTGCTGCGTCGGTTTTTGTCACTGTCGGTGACTTGGCCTGAGTCTCCGTCTTCCCGGCTTCCCACTCCCCAATGCTGCGCCTGACGCTAGGGACGGAGGGCCCCATGCTGTCAGTTGAAGTCGGCGAGCTTTTAGAACCCTGCGAGCTCGTGTCTTTTTTGGCGGGTGTACGGTACCCGAACATTTCAGGGGAAAAGTGTCCTTTGAAAGTTAAATAAGATAAAATATAGCAATCCCTGTAAAGGGGGGATTGGTACGTCAAGTATTTGATAATTAGTCCGACTGCAAGTAAGTTAAAGGTCAGTAAAAGAATCCCTATACGCGTGGAGAGTGAACTTTTACGCGATTAGTGCGATTTGTCGGTCGAGGTAAAGCTATTAATAGTTTCAGCGGGTTTTCAAAATTTCGGTTAATTGGAAAAGTTTACGTGGTCAGCCACTATAGGGTGGGTGGGCGGGCAATTTTTTGAAAATTTTCAGCTGCGATCCGCACGTGCGAGGTGTCAAAAGACGCGTCTCGGCGCGAGCTGTCGAACGGTGAAATAAAGTAAAATGGACGCTGAACAAAAATTTTGAATTATCGCCTAAAAACTGTATTTTCGCCACTGAAAATTGGGCAAAGTGCAAATTTTCACTACGCTGCGGCAGTCTGGTTCGCGGAACGCAGTGCAGAGTGCAGGTATGGCAGGTAGGTAACTATTGATATACTAAGGTAAGCTGTTTTTGGAATAAAAACCCGGGTAAGTCGAGATTTTCAAATAAAAAATTAAATAAAACGAGGTTTGTATGGAATAACAAATTTCCACGCGTTTAGGTCAGTCAATGTATGTCTAAACGTTAGACGGAGCCTAGTCTAGCTTAAAAAAGCTGAAAACCGCTTCAGAATGCGTCACCGGGATGCGGTTAGGTTAGGTTAGGTTCCGCTGCAGCGGGCCGGCACCAGCCGGGGGTTGCGGAAGTATCTCCAGTTCCCGCGACCCCCGACGTAGGTGTGAGATGGAACACCGGGGTGGTTTTTAGTCAGTAAGAGTCTGACAGACCCCTCCGCCCGCCCCAGGGCGGAGGACATCCATGCGGATTTTCCACCCCGTATCAAAAAAAAAAAAAAAAAAAAAAAAAAAAAAAAAAAAAAAAAAAAAAAAAAAAAAAAAAAAAAAAAGGTTAGGTTGGGGTGCGTGCAGAAAACCTCCTCGTGTGCCTGATTGCTGCTGGTTCCTTTCGAATACGTTCGGGGGAAAGAGCAGTGATCGGGCCGGTGCACCCTGGGTACAGTCAATATTCTCGAGAATATTGGCTGTGGCGAATTTCTGCGTGGGGGGGGAGCTTTAGGCTCGTGGAGGTGGGGCCCAATCTGGGCCGAAAAGGGGCGTTTTTTCACGTGTCCCTCTGATTTAAGCAGAGGACACAGTGGTGAAGCATGGGCGGCGCTCGTAGTGCACTTACCCTGCCTACGGGCTGGCAGCGGGAGAACCTTTCTCCCGACTGCACCCGTCGAAATCGTAATCCGTGAAGAGCTCACATCTTGTGACTTGGAACGGGACGAGGGTCTTGGCTTAACCGCCTGGGCCGCGAGGAAGAGAACCTCTATAATAAATTCCTCTAATACCAAGTTTTGGTGCGTGGCGAGGGTATGGATGGCTGAGGAGTAGTGTCACTTGCAACTTTGTAGTTGTAGGTGGCGCATCAGTCGTTAGCGCACCCCCAGCCAGGGGCCAGTGGGACCTCGGGGTTGGGAAATAAATGACACCACTTACCTAGGGACAGGGGGTTAACTAGGTGGACGGAATAAATCCCCCACTACTCGTGGGAACAAAATGGAAAAATTAAACTTATCAACTAAAGAGGAAAAGGTGGATGCGGCATCAAAGTCCGATGACGCATCGGTGACGAGCGTGCGAAGCGCGGAGAAAGTAGACAAGCGAGAAAAGGAGCTCCAGGTTAGCCTGGAGCGCCTGCGCGATGAGGAGGTGGCCACTGCCAAGAGAGCGGCGGCGGCGAGCGCTTTCAGGAAGCGCCCGCGGAGTTTGGGATCGGGACCAATAGGTCTCTCCTCCAGCGAGGAGAACCTGTCGGCCCCCAAAGTGCCAACGGCACGGAGAGGGAGAGGTCGTGCGGTGGCAGGTGGAGCCCTTGCTCGACCACCGGAGCGTGACATGCGGGGCCGGTTCGTGCCGATATCTCGGCCCGACACGCCAGCTCCGACTGACAACATAGAGAGTATGGGAAGCGACTCTGAGCACGGACAGAGCTCGATCGCCGACCATAGCGAGGGCTCCCTGCTAGGCTCAAATAGGGCGGAGGCGAATGCCGCAAGGCGGGCGCAACGAAAGGCTGTCGCGGAAGGCGAAGTCGCCGAGTTGTCCCGCCAGGCACGAGAGCGGCGCGAAGTTCGGCTGGCGGCCGGCGAGGGTGTTTCGGCGGTGGCGCTCAGTCGCCAAGTTCTGGACGGCGTGGATGTCGTCCTGAAGGTTGCCACTAAATCGGGCAACCTGAAGGGCACGTTCACGCGCGCCCTGAAGGAGGCGGCTGACGATATTCGCGAGGCGGTTGGGGTCCTCGTAAGTCGTACGAGCTCGGACGAGACGGCAAAGTTGTGGGAGGAAAACAGCCGTCTCAGATCTGAGCTGGAGGACCTCAAGCGGCAATTTGCCGCCCAAAGAGCAGCTCCCGTGGCAGCCGGCTCCCTTGCAATCGCGGCCACGGCGTCGGCTTCGTCTTCGGCCCCGTCATCGGTCCCTGCTCTTGCGGATGCAGAGATCGAAAAGATCGCTCGCATCTGCATGATGCAGTGTGGGACGATGGTGGGAGCACGGCTGGAGGCCTTAGAGTCGAGGCTCTTACCGGCCGAGACCCTCCGCCCACCGCTCAATGCGGACAAGCGGAAAAAAGAGATGCCCGCTAAACCGGGGCCGGTGCCCGCTAAGCCGAGCTTGGTGCAAGCTAAACCGGGCCCGGTGCCCGCGACTGCGTCCGCGGCGGCGGCTGGGCCGAAAAAACCAGGGAAGGGTGCCAAAAAAGCCGCCGAAGGAACCGGCAAGCCCGCAGCGGGTACGTCCGCACCCGCTTCGCAGACGACGGCGGCCGCAGCGACCACGTCCGAGCCCACCGAGAAGACGGAGGAGGGCTGGACAGAGGCCAAAAAGCGCCGCCGTCGAAAAAAGAAGAAGGCGACACCGCCGGCACCGGCACCGCCAGCACCGGCATCGAAGAAGGCCCAACGACCGCGTAAGGTCAGAGCCCCACGCTCCGCGGCTGTAGTGATTACGCTGCAGCCCGGAGCCGTCGAAAGGGGCCTCTCCTACAAGGCGGTCCTAATGGAGGCGAAGGCTAAAGTCGCGTTCCCCGACCTTGGCACACCGTCCGGCTTCAAAATGAGGCCGGCGATCACGGGGGCGCGACTGCTGGAGGTGTCAGGTGCTGCAAGCAGTGAAAAGGCGGACATTCTGGCCGCCAAGTTGAGGTAAGTCCTCAACCCGGAGGACGTCCGAGTGTACAGGCCGATGAAGACCGCTGAGGTGCGCGTCGACGGTCTGGACGACTCGGTGACTCCGGCTGAGGTCGTGGCGGCCATCGCCCGTGTCGGCGGATGTCCGCCCGCTGATGTGAAGACGGGCGAGATACGCGTCGACGCTTCTGGGCTCGGCGCGATCTGGGTGCGGTGTCCGGTGGCGGCGGCCAATAAGGTCGCCAACGGCGGGCGTCTGTTGGTGGGGTGGGTTGCAGCGAGGGTGAAGCTGCTGCAACCCAGGGTTATGCGGTGCTTCCGCTGCCTTGACATTGGGCATGTCAAGGCTCGGTGCACCGGCCAAGTCGACCGCAGCGATCAGTGTTATCGCTGCGGTCAGCCCGGCCACAAGGCGGCCCAGTGCTCCGCGGCGCCAAACTGCAGCCTCTGTACAGCTGCAGGGAGGCCCGCTGGGCACACAGCGGGCGGAAAGGCCTGTGCGCCCCCCAGGAAGAGACGGGGCGCCAAGGCTGCTGGGGGCCCTTTACCCCCCCCGCAGGCTGGCGCCTCATCGGCCGACTCCCGGTCTGGTGTCACGGAGGGAATGGACTGCGCATAAATGGCGCTGTACCATTTCCTCCAGGGCAACATCAACCACTCTGCCAGAGCTCAGGACCTCTTCCTCCAGAGCATGGCAGAGTGGTCGATTGACGTGGCTGTAGTCGCCGAGCCGTACTTCGTCCCCTCCAGGGATAACTGGGTGGGAGACTTGGACGGCTTGGTGGCTATCATTGGCGGGGCTCTGGTCAACCCGTCCCGAGGTCACGGCTGGGTAGCCGCCCTCGCGGACGGCATTGGCATAGTTGGTGCGTATTTTTCGCCCAACAAGAGCCTCGCCTACTTCGAGAGGTTCCTTGTTGAGTTGGGTGCCGTCGTAGGCCGTCTTCACCCTCGCCCGGTGCTGTTGCTGGGGGATCTCAACGCCAAGTCTGCGGCGTGGGAATCTCCAGTGACCGATGCTCGGGGTGAGGTGCTGGAGGAGTGGGCGGTCGCGACTGGCTTGGCCGTTCTGAATCGGGGCTCGGTCCACACGTGCGTGCGGCAGCGGGGCGGGTCAATAGTGGACGTCTCGTTCGCTAGCCCTGCTGTCGCCAGCCGTGTCCGCGACTGGCGTGTCGCCGTGGAGGTGGAGACGTTGTCGGATCATCGATACATCCGTTTTGACGTCTCCGCCCAGACCACGGGCGGCCGCGGTTCATCGACCCCGCAAACGAACGGTCCGCGGTGGGCGCGTAAGCGCATGAACAGGGAACTTCTCGAGGAGGCCGCCATTGTCCAGGCCTGGTTCCGGGAGTCGGAGACGAACGGACCCGTCGACGTCGAACTGGAGGCGCTGTGGTTCCGCGGGGCGATGACGCAAATTTGCGACGCGTCCATGCCCCGGGTCCACGCACAGTCAGCAGGGCGCCAGGTGTACTGGTGGTCGGCCGAGATCGCTCGTATGCGCATTGAGTGCGTAGCGGTCAGACGCCGGTACACCCGATACCGGAGGAGACGTCGTCGGGTCCCGGACGAAGAAGCCGCGCTGTATGAGGTGTACCGCGCGGCTAAGAGGACTCTGTGTCTGGCCATCGGCGATGCGAAGACGCAAGCCAGGGAGGAGATGTTGGAGACCCTAAACCGGGATCCGTGGGGGCGCCCATATCAAGCGGTTCGAGGGAAACTTCGGTCTGCGGCGCCCCCGCTCACGGGGAGTCTCCAACCAGAGCTGCTGGAGGAGGTTGTCTCAGCCCTCTTCCCGGCACGAGCGGAGCATACTCCACCGCCGATGGCTTTGCCCACAGACGCAGAGTCCACAGAGGAGAACGCCATCAGCGTCCCAGAGGTGACACAGGCAGAGATGGGGGCGGCCGTGCTGCGGCTCCGGGCCAAGAACGTGGCTCCGGGGCCCGACGGCATTCACGGCTTAGCGTTGGCCCTCGCTCTGAAGGAGCTAGAGCCCCAACTGAGAGGACTATTTACAGCGTGCCTTGAGCGGGGCCAGTTTCCCACATTGTGGAAATCTGGTCGTCTGGTCCTGCTCAAGAAGGCGGGGCGCCCTGCGGACTCTCCGTCCGCGTACCGGCCCATAGTGCTGCTGGACGAGGTGGGAAAGCTGTTTGAGCGGATAATCGCAGCCCGCCTCGTCGGCCACTTGTGCGAAGAGGGGCCGGACCTGGACGAGAGCCAGTATGGCTTTCGACATGGGCGCTCCACCATACACGCTGTATCGAGGGTGAGAGTCCTGGCGGAGGAAGCGGTGTCCCGGGGCGGGGTGATGTTGGCGGTGTCCTTGGACATTTCCAACGCGTTCAACACCCTGCCCTGGAGTTGTGTACGGGAGGCACTGCGCTATCATCGTGTGCCTTCCTACCTCCGCCGCATAGTTGGGGCTTATTTGTCCGAGAGGTGTGTCACCTACGTGGGACGTGATGGCGAGCACCAGCGCCGCATGTCGTGCGGTGTTCCGCAGGGTTCCGTCTTAGGACCGCCCCTGTGGAACATCGGGTACGACTGGGTGCTGAGGGGCGAGCTCCAGCCGGGCGTGGACCTGACGTGTTACGCTGACGACACGCTGGTCACGGCCCGGGGGAGTTCGTACAGGGAGGCAGCGTTGCTGGCGACGGCTGCGGTCTCACAGGTGGTGAGCCGCATCCGGCACCTCGGCCTGGAGGTGGCCCTCAACAAGTCGGAGGCCGTGATCTTCCACGGTCCTCGGCGGGCGCCGCCGCCGGGATCACACATCGTGGTCGGGGGGGCCAGAATAGCTGTCGAGTCTACCATGAAGTACCTTGGATTGGTGCTCGACAGCCGATGGGATTTTGGCCCTCATTTCCAGCGGCTGGCGCCCAAGTTGTTGGGCGCGGCTGGGGCGTTGTCAACGCTGCTTCCCAATCTGGGGGGGCCGAGCGCCGTCTGCAGGCGGCTCTACGTGGGGATCGTGCGATCGATGGCCCTTTATGGGGCCCCGATCTGGGCGGCAGACCTGACGGCCGGAAGCATCGCCGTGCTGCGGAAGCCGCAACGAGCGATGGCCGTCAGAGTCATCAGGGGATATCGCACGATCTCCTACGAGGCGGCTTGTGCACTGGCCGGATCCCCGCCCTGGGACCTGGAGGCGAAGGTACTCGCGTCACTGTACCGGTGGCGCGAGGAAGCGCGGGCGCGGGGCGAGCGACCGATGCAGCGACACATGGAGCTGCGTCGGTCTCAGCTTCGCGAGGTCCTGGTGGCGGAATGGCGGGACAGGCTTTCGCGCCCTACCGCCGGCCTCGCCATCATCGAGGCGGTCCGGCCAGTGCTCGAGCGCTGGCTCGGGAGGAGGTACGGCTCCCTGTCGTTTCGGGTGACGCAGGTGCTCTCGGGGCATGGTTGCTTCGGGAAGTACCTGTGTCGCATAAACAGGGAGCCGGACGCCCGGTGTCACCACTGCGTCGACTGCCGGGAGGACACGGCGCGGCATACGCTGGCGGAATGTGCCGCTTGGGAGGGGCCGCGCCGTGCCCTCGTCTCAGAAGTAGGCAGTGACCTGTCGCTGTCGGCCGTGGTCGAGTCGATGGTCGACGGCGCAGAGTCCTGGGACGCGGTGGTTTCCTTCTGCGAAAGTGTCATGTCGCAGAAGGAGGCTGCGGAAAGGGAGAGGGAGATCTCAACCTCCCACCCTGCCCGCAGCAGGCGCACCGGGCGTCGGCGAAGGGCGGACAACGCCCTCTTCCGGCCCCCCTAAATGGGTCCAGGGGCGGCAGACTCGGGGACGTCTGTCGCCCCCCACATACACCAGGACCCAAGGTGGCGGCGCGTAGTGTTCCACGCGCGCCCCTCTAAGACGTCCGGGGGGGAGTCTAACATCTCACTCCCCCCCTTGACCCGAGAAGTGGCCCGCTGCAGCGGGCCGGCACCAGCCGGGGGTTGCGGAAGTATCTCCAGTTCCCGCGACCCCCGACGTAGGTGTGAGATGGAACACCGGGGTGGTTTTTAGTCAGTAAGAGTCTGACAGACCCCTCCGCCCGCCCCAGGGCGGAGGACATCCATGAGGATTTTCCACCCCGTATCAAAAAAAAAAAAAAAAAAAAAGGTTAGGTTGGGGTGGGGTGCGTGCAGAAAACCTCCTCGTGTGCCTGATTGCTGCTGGTTCTGTTCGAATACGTTCGGGGGAAAGAGCAGTGGTCGGGCCGGTGCACCCTGGGCACGGTCTCTCCAATTCGGGGAGGGTATTGATTACCCTCTCCGAGTTGGAGAGACTATTGACCGTGGCGAATTTCTGCGTGGGGGGGAGCATTATGCTCCGGGGTCGTCTCCGACCGAGTGACGGATCGTCCATTCACCTCCCTCTGATCGCAGAGGGCAGGACGAGTGGACGAAGGGTGGCGAAACCTAATCCCAAGGTCTAGCGTGCCGAGGGGATGAATGGCCGGAGGGTATCCGGTCGTTAGCGCTTGGGGGGGATCAGGGAATAGGGACCTCACCCTTAAAAAGGAAAAACAGAATGGAAACAAAGACTACAGGTAATAATCTCCAGGCGGGTCCCGGAAATTCCGGGGAATCCCGCCCCTCTACTGAGGGCCGCCCTATCGTATCTGGAGGGGGCAAACCAATCAATAGTCAAACCAACGACCTTACGCAAGCTAAACGGACCGATACAGAACAATTGGAAAATGATGAGAGGAACTATAGGCGAGAAAAGGAGCTCCAGGTCAGCCTGGAGCGCCTGCGCGATGAGGAGGTGGCCGCTGCCAAGAGAGCGGCGGCGGCGAGCGCTTTCAGGAAGCGCCCGCGGAGCTTGGGATCGGGACCAATGGGTCTCCTCCAGCGAGGAGAACCTGTCGGCCCCCAAAGTGCCAACGGCACGGAGAGGGAGAGGTCGTGCGGTGGCGGGTGGAACCCCCGCTCGACCACCGGAGCGTGACGTGCGGGGCCGGTTCGTGCCGATATCTCGGCCCGATACGCCAGCACCAGTGGATAATGTGGAGAGTATGGGGAGCGACTCTGAGCCCGGACGGAGCTCGATCGCGGACCATAGTGAGGGCTCCCTGCTAGGGTCGAATAGGGCGGAGGCGAATGCCGCGAAGCGGACGCAACGCAAGGCTGTCGCGGAGGGCGAAGTCGCTGAGTTGTCCCGACAGGCCCGAGAGCGGCGCGAAGCTCGGCTGGCAGCCGGTGGGGGTGTTTCGGCGGTGGCGCTCAGTCGCCAAGTTCTGGACGGCGTGGACGTTGTCCTGAAGGTTGCCACAAAATCGGGCAACCTGAAGGGCACGTTCACGCGCGCCCTGAAGGAGGCGGCTGACGACATTAGAGAGGCGGTTGGGGTCCTCGTAAGTCGTACGAGCACGGATGAGACGGCGAAGCTGTGGGAGGAGAACCGCCGTCTCCGCTCCGAGGTAGAGGACCTCAAGCGGCAATTTGCCGCCCAAGGAATGGCTTCCACGGCCGCCGGCACTGCTTCCGCTGCGGCCCCGTCTTTGGCCTCGTCGTCGATCGCTGCACTTGCGGATGCGGAGATCGAGAAGATCGCGCGCATCTGCATGATGCAGTGTGGGACGATGGTGGGGGCACGCCTCGAGGCCTTGGAGTCGAGGCTCTTACCGCCCGAAACCCTCCGCCCACCGCTCGCTGCGGACCAGCGGAGAAAGGCGACGCCCGCTCAGCCGAGGCCGGTGCCCGCTAAACCGGGGACGGCGCCCGCAACTGCGGCCGCCGTGGCGGCAGGGCCTAAGAAGCCCAGTAAGACGGCGGATAAAACCGCATCCGCGGCCGCTTCGAGGACGACCGCGAGAGGCGCATCTGCGGCTGCTTCGCGGACGACAGCGACGGGCGCATCCGCACCCGCTTCTCAGACGACGGCGGCCGCGACGACCGCGTCCGAGCCCACCGAGAAGACGGAGGAGGGCTGGACAGAGGCCAAGAAGCGCCGCCGTCGAAAAAAGAAGAAGGCGACACCGCCGGCACCGGCACCGCCAGCACCGGCATCGAAGAAGGTCAAAAGACCGCCTAAGGTCAGAGCCCCTCGCTCCGCGGCTGTAGTAATTACGCTGCAGCCCGGAGCCGTCGAAAGGGGCCTCTCCTATAAGGCGGTCCTGATGGAGGCAAAGGCCAAAGTTGCGTTCCCCGACCTTGGCACACCGTCCGGCTTCAAAATGAGGCCGGCGATCACGGGGGCGCGACTGCTGGAGGTTTCAGGTGCTTCAAGCGGTGAAAAGGCGGACATCCTGGCCGCCAAGTTGAGGGAAGTCCTCAACCCGGAGGACGTCCGGGTGTCCAGGCCCAAGAAGACCGCTGACCTGCGCGTCGACGGTCTGGACGACTCAGTGACTCCGGTTGAGGTCGTGGCGGCCGTCGCCAGTGCCGGCGGATGTCCGCCTGCGGACGTACGGACGGGCGAGATTCGCGTCGATGCTTCCGGGCTCGGCGCGATCTGGGTGCAGTGTCCGGTGGCGGCGGCAAACAAAGTCGCCAACGGTGGACGACTGCTGGTGGGGTGGGTTGCGGCGAGGGTGAAGCTGCTGCAGCCCAGGGTTATGCGGTGCTTCCGCTGCCTTGACATTGGGCATGTCAAGGCTCGGTGCACCTCCCAAATTGACCGCAGTGATCAATGTTATCGCTGCGGTCAGCCCGGTCACAAGGCGGCCCAGTGCTCCGCGGCGCCAAACTGCAGCCTCTGTACAGCTGCAGGGAGGCCCGCTGGGCACACAGCGGGCGGAAAAGCCTGTGCGCCCCCCAGGAAGAGAGGGGGTGCCAAGGCTGCTGGGGGCCCTTTACCCCCCCCGCAGGCTGGCGCCTCATCGGCCGACTCCCGGTCTGGTGTCACGGAGGGAATGGACTGCGCATAAATGGCGCTGTACCATTTCCTCCAGGGCAACATCAACCACTCTGCCAGAGCTCAGGACCTCTTCCTCCAGAGCATGGCAGAGTGGTCGATTGACGTGGCTGTAGTCGCCGAGCCGTACTTCGTCCCCTCCAGGGATAACTGGGTGGGAGACTTGGACGGCTTGGTGGCTATCATTGGCGGGGCTCTGGTCAACCCGTCCCGAGGTCACGGCTGGGTAGCCGCCCTCGCGGACGGCATTGGCATAGTTGGTGCGTATTTTTCGCCCAACAAGAGCCTCGCCGACTTCGAGAGGTTCCTTGTCGAGTTGGGTGCCGTCGTAGGCCGTCTTCACCCTCGCCCGGTGCTGTTGCTGGGGGATCTCAACGCCAAGTCTGCGGCGTGGGGATCTCCAGTGACCGATGCTCGGGGTGAGGTGCTGGAGGAGTGGGCGGTCGCGACTGGCTTGGCCGTTCTGAATCGGGGTGAGGTTCACACGTGCGTGCGGCAGCGGGGCGGGTCAATAGTGGACGTCTCGTTCGCTAGCCCTGCTGTCGCGAGCCGTGTCCGTGACTGGCGTGTCGCCGTGGAGGTGGAGACGTTGTCGGATCATCGTTACATCCGTTTCGACGTCTCCGCCCAGACCGCGGGCGGCCGCAGTCCATCGGCCCCACGATCGAACGGTCCGCGCTGGGCTCGTAAGCGCATGAACAGGGAACTTCTCGAGGAGGCCGCCATTGTCCAGGCCTGGTTCCGGGAGTCGGAGACGAACGGACCCGTCGACGTCGAACTGGAGGCGCTGTGGTTCCGCGGGGCGATGACGCAAATCTGCGACGCGTCCATGCCCCGGGTCCACGCACAGTCAGCAGGGCGCCAGGTGTACTGGTGGTCGGCCGAGATCGCACGTTTACGCGTTGAGTGCGTAGCGGTCAGACGCCGGTACACCCGATACCGGAGGAGACGTCGTCGGGTCCCGGACGAAGAAGCCGCGCTGTATGAGGTGTACCGCGCGGCTAAGAGGACTCTGTGTCTGGCCATCGGCGATGCGAAGACGCAAGCCAGGGAGGAGATGTTGGAGACCCTAAACCGGGATCCGTGGGGGCGCCCATATCAAGCGGTTCGAGGGAAACTTCGGTCTGCGGCGCCCCCGCTCACGGGGAGTCTCCAACCAGAGCTGCTGGAGGAGGTTGTCTCAGCCCTCTTCCCGGCACGAGCGGAACATACTCCGCCGCCGATGGCTTTGCCCACAGACGCAGAGTCCACAGAGGAGTACGCCATCAGCGTCCCAGAGGTGACACAGGCAGAGATGGGGGCGGCCGTGCTGCGGCTCCGGGCCAAGAACGTGGCTCCGGGGCCCGACGGCATTCACGGCCTAGCGTTGGCCCTCGCTCTGAAGGAGCTAGAGCCCCAACTGAGAGGACTGTTTACGGCGTGCCTTGAGCGGGGCCAGTTTCCCACATTGTGGAAATCTGGTCGTCTGGTCCTGCTCAGGAAGGCGGGGCGCCCTGCGGACTCTCCGTCCGCGTACCGGCCCATAGTGCTGCTGGACGAGGTGGGAAAGCTGTTTGAGCGGATAATCGCAGCCCGCCTCGTCGGCCACTTGTGCGAAGAGGGGCCGGACCTGGACGAGAGCCAGTATGGCTTTCGGCATGGGCGCTCCACCATACACGCTGTATCACGGGTTAGAGTCCTGGCGGAGGAAGCGGTGTCCCGGGGCGGGGTGATGTTGGCGGTGTCCTTGGACATCTCCAACGCGTTCAACGCCCTGCCCTGGAGTTGTGTACGGGAGGCACTCCGGTATCATCGTGTGCCTTCCTACCTCCGCCGCATAGTTGGGGCTTATCTGTCCGAGAGGTGTGTCACCTACGTGGGACGTGATGGCGAGCACCAGCGTCGCATGTCGTGCGGTGTTCCGCAGGGTTCCGTCTTAGGACCGCCCCTGTGGAACATCGGGTACGACTGGGTGCTGAGGGGCGAGCTCCAGCCGGGCGTGGACCTGACGTGTTACGCTGACGACACGCTGGTCACGGCCCGGGGGAGTTCGTACAGGGAGGCAGCGTTGCTGGCGACGGCTGCGGTCTCACAGGTGGTGGGCCGCATCCGGCGCCTCGGCCTGGAGGTGGCCCTCAACAAGTCGGAGGCCGTGATCTTTCACGGTCCTCGGCGGGCGCCGCCGCCGGGATCACACATCGTGGTCGGGGGGGCCAGAATAGCTGTCGAGTCTACCATGAAGTACCTTGGATTGGTGCTCGACAGCCGATGGGATTTTGGCCCTCATTTCCAGCGGCTGGCGCCCAAGTTGTTGGGCGCGGCTGGGGCGTTGTCAACGCTGCTTCCCAATCTGGGGGGCCCGAGCGCCGTCTGCAGGCGGCTCTACGTGGGGATCGTGCGATCGATGGCCCTTTATGGGGCCCCGATCTGGGCGGCAGACCTGACGGCCGGAAGCATCGCCGTGCTGCGAAAGCCGCAACGCGCGATGGCCGTCAGAGTCATCAGGGGATATCGCACGATCTCCTACGAGGCGGCTTGTGCACTGGCCGGATCCCCGCCCTGGGACCTGGAGGCGAAGGTACTCGCGTCACTGTACCGGTGGCGCGAGGAAGCGCGGACGCGGGGCGAGCGACCGATGCAGCGACACATGGAGCTGCGTCGGTCTCAGCTTCGCGAGGTCCTGGTGGCGGAATGGCGGGACAGGCTTTCGCGCCCTACCGCCGGCCTCGCCATCATCGAGGCGGTCCGGCCAGTGCTCGAGCGCTGGCTCGGGAGGAGGCACGGCTCCCTGTCGTTTCGGGTGACGCAGGTGCTCTCGGGGCATGGTTGCTTCGGGAAGTACCTGTGTCGCATAAACAGGGAGCCGGACGCCCGGTGTCACCACTGCGTAGACTGCCGGGAGGACACGGCGCGGCATACGCTGGCGGAATGTGCCGCTTGGGAGGGGCCGCGCCGTGCCCTCGTCTCAGAAGTAGGCAGTGACCTGTCGCTGTCGGCCGTGGTCGAGTCGATGGTCGACAGCGCAGAGTCCTGGGACGCGGTGGTTTCCTTCTGCGAAAGTGTCATGTCGCAGAAGGAGGCTGCGGAAAGGGAAAGGGAGATCTCAACCTCCCACCCTGCCCGCAGCAGGCGCACCGGGCGTCGGCGAAGGGCGGACAACGCCCTCTTCCGGCCCCCCTAAATGGGTCCAGGGGCGGCAGACTCGGGGACGTCTGTCGCCCCCCACATACACCAGGACCCGAGGTGGCGGCGCGTAGTGTTCCACGCGCGCCCCTCTAAGACGTCCGGGGGGGAGTCTAACACCTCACTCCCCCCCCTGACCCGAGAAGTGGCCCGCTGCAGCGGGCCGGCACCAGCCGGGGGTTGCGGAAGTATCTCCAGTTCCCGCGACCCCCGACGTAGGTGTGAGATGGAACACCGGGGTGGTTTTTAGTCAGTAAGAGTCTGACAGACCCCTCCGCCCGCCCCAGGGCGGAGGACATCCATGAGGATTTTCCACCCCGTACCAAAAAAAAAAAAAAAAAAAAAAAAGGTTAAGTTGGGGTGCGTGCAGAAAACCTCCTCGTGTGCCTGATTGCTGCTGGTTCCTTTCGAATACGTTCGGGGGAAAGAGCAGTAATCGGGCCGGTGCACCCTGGGTACAGTCAATATTCACGAGAATATTGGCTGTGGCGAATTTCTGCGTGGGGGGGGGAGCTTCAGGCTCGTGGAGGTGGGGCCCAATCTGGGCCGAAAAGGGGCGTTTTTTCACGTGTCCCTCTGATCTAAGCAGAGGGCATGGTGGTGAAGCATGGGCGGCGCTCGTAGTGCACTTACCCTGCCTACGGGCTGGCAGCGGGAGAACCTTTTTCCCGACTGCACCCGTCGAAATCGTAATCCGTGAAGAGCTCACATTTTGTGACTTGGAACGGGACGAGGGTCTTGGCTTAACCGCCTGGGCCGCGAGGAAGAGAACCTCTATAATAAATTCCTCTAATACCAAGCCAGGGGCCAGTGGGACCTCGGGGTTGGGAAATAAATGACACCACTTACCTAGGAACAGGGGGTTAACTAGGTGGACGGAATAAATCCCCCACTACTCGTGGGAACAAAATGGAAAAATTAAACTTATCAACTAAAGAGGAAAAGGTGGATGCGGCATCAAAGTCCGATGACGCATCGGTGACGAGCGTGCGAAGCGCGGAGAAAGATGGCAAGCGAGAAAAGGAGCTCCAGGTTAGCGTGGAGCGCCTGCGCGATGAGGAGGTGGCCACTGCCAAGAGAGCGGCGGCGGCGAGCGCTTTCAGGAAGCGCCCGCGGAGTTTGGGATCGGGACCAATAGGTCTCTCCTCCAGTGAGGAGAATCTGTCGGCCCCGAAGGTGCCAGCGGCACGTAGAGGGAGAGGTCGCGCGGTGGCGAGTGGAGCCCCCGCTCGTTTATCGGAGCGCGATGGGCGGGGCCGGTTCGTACCGGTGTCTCGGCCCGATACGCCGGCTCCGTCAGACAACTTGGAGAGCATGGCGAGCGACTCTGGGCCCTCCATCGCGGACCTAAGTGACGGCTCCTTGGGATTGGGGTCGAACAGGGCGGAGGCGAATGCCGCAAAACGGGCCCAGCGAAAAGCTGTCGCGGAAGGCGAAGTCGCCGAGTTGTCCCGACAGGCTCGAGAGCGGCGCGAAGTTCGGCTGGCAGCCGGCGAGGGTGTTTCGGCGGTGGCGCTCAGTCGCCAAGTTCTGGACGGCGTGGGTGTCGTCCTGAAGGTTGCTACGAAATCAGGCAACCTGAAGGGCACATTCACGCGCGCCCTGAAGGAGGCGGCTGATGATATTCGGGAGGCGGTCGAGGTCCTCGTAAAACGCACGAGCACGGATGAGACGGCGAAGCTGTGGGAGGAAAACAGCCGTCTCCGCTCCGAGCTAGAGGACCTCAAGCGGCAATTTGCCGCCCAGAGAGCCGTTGCCGTGCCCGCTGGCGCTTCTGCCGTCGCGGCCTCAGCGTCGTCACCAGCCCCATCATCAACCCGTGCTTTAGCGGATGCGGAGGTAGAGAAGATTGCCCGCATCTGCATGATGCAGTGTGGAAGGAGGACGGAGGAAGGAGACGCCCGCTAAGCCGAGCTCGGTGCCCGCTAAGCCGGGCCCTGTGCCCGCAACTGCGGCCGCAGCTTTGCCGAAAAATACCGGAAAGGGGCCCAAAAAGCCCGCAGAAGGAACCGGCAAGCCCGCGGCGGGTACGTCCGCGCCCACTTCCCGGTCGACTGCGGCCTCTACGACCGCGCCCGCACCCACTGGGGAGACGGACGGCTGGATGGAGGCCGGTAAGAACGGCCGCCATCGCCGAAAAAAGAAGAAAAAGAAGACACAACCACCGGCACCGGCGCCGCCAGCACCGGCACCTAAGAAGGCCCAACGGCCGCGTAAGGTCAGAGCCCCACGCTCCGCGGCTGTAGTCATTACGCTGCAGCCCGGAGCCGTCGAAAGGGGCCTTTCTTATAAGGCGGTCTTACTGGAGGCAAAGGCCAAAGTCGCGTTCCCCGACCTTGGCACACCGTCCGGCTTCAAGATGAGGCCGGCGATCACGGGGGCGCGGCTGCTGGAGGTGTCGGGTGCCTCTAGCGGCGAAAAGGCGGACATCCTGGCCGCCAAGCTGAGGGAAGTCCTCAACCCGGAGGACGTCCGGGTGTCCAGGCCGACGAAGACCGCCGAGCTGCGCGTTGACGGTCTGGACGACTCGACTACTCCGGATGAGGTCGTGGCGGCCGTCGCCCGTGTCGGTGGATGTCCGCCTGCAGACGTGCGGACGGGCGAGATTCGCGTCGACGCTTCCGGGCTCGGCGCGATCTGGGTGCGGTGTCCGGTGGTGGCGGCCAACAAAGTCGCTGATGCTGGGCGTCTGTTGGTGGGGTGGGTTGCAGCGAGGGCGAAGCTGCTGCAACCCAGGGTTATGCGGTGCTTCCGCTGCCTTGACATTGGGCATGTCAAGGCTCGGTGCACCGGCCAAGTCGATCGCAGCGATCAGTGTTATCGCTGCGGTCAGCCCGGCCACAAGGCGGCCCAGTGCTCCGCGGCGCCAAACTGCAGCCTCTGTACAGCTGCAGGGAGGCCCGCTGGGCACACAGCGGGTGGAAAGGCCTGTGCGCCCCCCAGGAAGAGACGGGGCGCCAAGGCTGCTGGGGGCCCTTTACCCCCCTCGCAGGCTGGCGCCTCATCGGCCGACTCCCGGCCTAGGAATGGAGCGAACCCGGAGGGAATGGACTGCGCATAAATGGCGCTGTACCATTTCCTCCAGGGCAACATCAACCACTCTGCCAGAGCTCAGGACCTCTTCCTCCAGAGCATGGCAGAGTGGTCGATTGACGTGGCTGTGGTCGCCGAGCCGTACTTCGTCCCCCCCAGGGATAACTGGGTGGGAGACTTGGACGGCTTGGTGGCCATCATTGGCGGGGCTCTTGTCAACCCGTCCCGAGGACACGGCTGGGTAGCCGCCCTCGCGGACGGCATTGGCATAGTTGGTGCGTATTTTTCGCCCAACAAGAGCCTCGCCGACTTCGAGAGGTTCCTTGTTGAGTTGGGTGCCGTCGTAGGCCGTCTTCACCCTCGCCCGGTGCTGTTGCTGGGGGATCTCAACGCCAAGTCTGCGGCGTGGGGATCCCCGGTGACCGATGCTCGGGGTGAGGTGCTGGAGGAGTGGGCGGTCGCGACTGGCCTGGCCGTTCTGAATCGGGGCTCGGTCCACACGTGCGTGCGGCAGCGGGGCGGGTCAATAGTGGACGTCTCGTTCGTTCGCTCTGACGGCCGGAAGCATCGCCGTGCTGCGAAAGCCGCAACGCGCGATGGCCGTCAGAGTCATCAGGGGATATCGCACGATCTCCTACGAGGCGGCTTGTGCACTGGCCGGATCCCCGCCCTGGGACCTGGAGGCGAAGGTACTCGCGTCACTGTTCCGGTGGCGCGAGGAAGCGCGGGCGCGGGGCGAGCGACCGATGCAGCGACACATGGAGCTGCGTCGGTCTCAGCTTCGCGAGGTCCTGGTGGCGGAATGGCGGGACAGGCTTTCACGCCCTACCGCCGGCCTCGCCATCATCGAGGCGATCCGGCCAGTGCTCGAGCGCTGGCTCGGGAGGAGGCACGGCTCCCTGTCGTTTCGGGTGACGCAGGTGCTCTCGGGGCATGGTTGCTTCGGGAAGTACCTGTGTCGCATAAACAGGGAGCCGGACGCCCGGTGTCACCACTGTGTCGACTGCCGGGAGGACACGGCGCGGCATACGCTGGCGGAATGTGCCGCTTGGGAGGGGCCGCGCCGTGCCCTCGTCTCAGAAGTAGGCGGTGACCTGTCGCTGTCGGCCGTGGTCGAGTCGATGGTCGACAGCGCAGAGTCCTGGGACGCGGTGGTTTCCTTCTGCGAAAGTGTCATGTCGCAGAAGGAGGCTGCGGAAAGGGAGAGGGAGATCTCAACCTCCCACCCTGCCCGCAGCAGGCGCACCGGGCGTCGGCGAAGGGCGGACAACGCCCTCTTCCGGCCCCCCTAAATGGGTCCAGGGGCGGCAGACTCAGGGACGTCTGTCGCCCCCCACATACACCAGGACCCGAGGTGGCGGCGCGTAGTGTTCCACGCGCGCCCCTCTAAGACGTCCGGGGGGGAGTCTAACACCTCACTCCCCCCCCTGACCCGAGAAGTGGCCTGCTGCAGCGGGCCGGCACTAGCCGGGGGTTGCGGAAGTATCTCCAGTTCCCGCGACCCCCGACGTAGGTGTGAGATGGAACACCGGGGTGGTTTTTAGTCAGCCTCCGCCCGCCCCAGGGCGGAGGACATCCATGAGGATTTTCCACCCCGTACCAAAAAAAAAAAAAAAAAAAAAAAAAAAAAAAAAAAAAAAAAAAAAAGGTTAGGTTAGGTTAGGTTAGGTTTTTTTTTTTTTTTTTTTTTTTTTTTTTGGCAGGAGTGGGAAATCCTCATGGACACCCAGGCTGCCTCACAGGTGAGCCAGTCTGGGTAGTGCCGGACTCTTACCGGCTAAAACCACACTCCTGCCTTACAAAATATCCACAGGCAAGGAATGCCCGTGCTGTTGTTTATAGTGTTACAATTATTGTTTACATTTTTTATCTTATCGTTATTACAGTTAGTCGTGTTCCTACTGGACTAATATTAGTAGCCTAAATAACTAACTTAAATCTAAGTGAGTCCATTGTTTCTTTTAATTTTTTTTTTTTTTTTTTTTTTTTTTTTTTTCTAATAATTTTAATTAAAATACCTACTTGTATTATGTTAGTGTCATGTAGTGGTGTTGGTGTTATATTCTAAATTTTTACATGTAATGTTTATTCCGTTTAACTACATGGCAGAGTGAGCCGACCAGCCCCCACCGACGGCATCCGTTCTCGGACGTGACGTTCACATCCGCGCCGATTAGCTCAACCATATTTTAGGGAACTTAACGGCCGGATATGCACCGCCGCCATCGGAGGGACATTTACGTGAGTATGACAGACTCACTATGCCATGCAGTTTTACATTTTCACACAGATTTGGGTTTGTCAATTATGGTGTGAGGGAGTTTGGATGGGGATTAGGTTAGTATGGGTTAGATTAGGTTAGGTGTGTTGAGGTTTGCTAACCAGGGACTTCGCTAGCCTGAGCAGAGCTTCCACAACAGCTGCGTCTCGGTGCTGCATGGCCGTCTTTAGGTTGTAGTCGACGACCGTTTTAGTCGGCGCATCCATCGCTCTCTTCGCAAATCGGCCCGTGGCGTCATCGGCGTCGTCGGTGTAGTAGACGCAACTGGCTGTATGCCTGGACACCGCCACTACCGCGTGAGAGATGCTGTCGTGGATCTGAAGCCTCCTGGACTTGGTGTTGATGATAATTACGCTGTCGTAGGTCAACCCCTGAGCCTCGTGTATGGTCAACGTGCGCGATCCTTCACCGGACCCATACCCCTGGCTCATAAGGGAGGATTTCTCCTCTTGCGTATGAACCAAGAATAGGGTGTTTTCGGCGGTGCTCGGTATTTGCGCTCCCGTGTAACCTTTCACCTTCAGGGAGTGGACCTGCGACAGCGACGACTTGGAGGAGTATATACCGGAGTATATCTCGCTCAGTGCAAACGCTACATCCATCGGGTTGCGGTGTGTGCAAAGCAACTCCTGGGTGATACCTGCCACCAGGTTCGGACGGGTATACCTTAGTTCAAATAGGTTCTCTCTGTCCAAAAATGGTAACTGGTTCACGTCTCCGATGAGAACCACCTCGCTCGCTCCAGACAACTTGACTGCCATGACAATGGCCCCAAAGTGGTTCATGAGTGCTTCGTCTACCGTGAGGCGGTAGCATTTCTCTTTCTCTTTGAACCCGTTGGCTAAGATTGAGGCCATAGTGCGCACCTTTGTCTTCACTCGATCTCCTAAGCGGTGCGCTAACTTCTCTCTGAGATCTTTGGCAGCTTCGGTTGTCGTGGTGGCAACGACGTCCTTCTCATCGTCGAAGTGTTTCACCACCCACGTTGTCTTGCCGCAACCTGGAACTCCGTTTACCCACCTGATACTGGGTACCGTCCAATGTTCCAGCGATGCCGGGGTGTCTGAGGTCCCCGAAATAGACTGTGCCATTTCGAGGATCTTGTCGTCCAGCATGATCTTGGTACATTTGGCGGTAACCACTACCGGGTCGTCCTTTGGAGTGTGGAATGTAACTTTCCCCTTGCGCTGCGTTTCTTCCTCGTCCAGGGTCACGAAACAGTTTTTAGTGGCGCTGTAGGCTGCCATGTACTACGACCCCGTCATTTCCCCAGCAACAACTTGGGACGTGGCGTTGTCGTATACGGCTGCCTCGGCTTCCTCGAGTAGTACTCTAAGCAGACCCTCTGTGTTGCGTTGAAAAGTCTGCCAGATTTTGCTGCATGTCATGAGACTAACCTGTTTGGTCGCTCTCACAATTGCCACGTACTCGAGGAAGGCGCTCTTCACGTGGTCCGTGGTGCCCGAGTTCACTGCGAGGGTCGGCGGGCTGACTTGCCCTTTGTCGGCTCTTGTGGGTGTGGGTCTTTTTGGTTCCGGTTCTTTGGGTGATCTTTGAAAGAACCTTTCCACAGCTGTTTCCTGCCTTGCAGATGGTGATGCGCGGCTGATGCTTGGGAGCAGTGCGGTGAGGAAAGTACCGATTGCTTTTAGGCGACTCCTCGACCGGGCTTTGTCCTCCGGGCTGGTGGATTTGGCCTGCTCCTTTGCAGCTTTTTCGGCGGCTGCCTTTTGCTGGGCCCGTTCTGATCCGCTTTGGGTAATCGGACTTGTCGTGAGGCTCGTCGTTGTGGCTGTTGGGTCTCGTGGGGCTTTGAGGAAACTCAGAGTTTCCCCTCTGTCCTCGTAGACGATCACCTCGTGATGTTCTGAGGCTTTCAAACAGCCGAAGCGGTCTGCGACGTCTCCTCTATCCCATCCGATCGCCATTGCGTCGACACTTATGGTGCGGGCTGTGACTGCCATGTGTCCTCCCACCTCCCTGATCTTTTGGAGTAGTGAGCTCGCTTGTGCGAATGGCGTTTCCTCTCTCCACTCGAATAGTGCGATTGTTTTCCCTTTAGATCGCATTAGACGGCATCGGTGAGAGGCTATTTCCACCTGAGGCAGCGCTGCGTACTTGCTGCCTTTCATGCTCGATTTGGTGGTACTCCCGTTGATCAGGGCTGCGAGGCCTGGTGATATGGCTATACGGGCTCTGGCTCGGCTTGAGCCTATGCAGAAGCTTATGCCCAGCTTCTCTGTTTCCCTGTTCATGAACAGAGCGACACTTCGCAATCTGATGCCTGGTGTTCCGCTTCCTCCGCATGCCAGGAGCTGCGTGACGGGCATGGTGTTGGGAGCCGACTGTGGGCTGGCTTCTGCTGCTGCTGCTACTGCCGCTGGTGGTGGCTGTATGTTGGTGTTGACGTGTGTGATTTGTATTGTTGTTATGGGTGACGTTCGTGTTGCGTTCTGTGAAGTTATTGTTTGTGTGTCCGTTGTTGTTGTTGATGGTGTTGTCGTGGTTGAGTTTTGTGTCGTTGTTGTTTGCGTGTTTGTTGTTACAGTTGTTGGTGTTGTCATTGCTGTGGTTGTCGTTGCTGGTGTAGTGGCGAGATTTGCTTGTGTTTGTACAGATGGTGGTCGGTCTCGACTTCGTGGAGTTGCGTCGGTTTTGTTGGCCCTTGCTGCAACTGTGGCGATTTTACTCGCGAATGCCAAGAATGGATTCCTGGTAGTCGGTCTCTCCATGATGGTGTGGAGTGTGGACTGGCTAAGCTGGGTGTCGATCTTTTGTTCCAGCTCCATTCTGTCGTTGCAAAACCTTGGACATTCGAAGAGTAGGTGCCAGACTGTTTCATCGCAGCTGGGGTCACAGACGCACGAGGGACTGTCCTTCAAGTGAAATCGGTGGAGATACGCTGAGAATCCTCCGTGTCCAGTTAAGATCTGGATGTGGACCGGTGTCAGGACTGCGTCTTTGAGTGTCCTTTTCGCCGCTAGGACGTTAGGGAAGAACACTTTTGTGACCGCTCCTGTGTTTGAGGACTCGTACCGCGCTTGCCACTTTTTTATGGTCCCCTCCCGTATCTTCTTTCTCACGAACGATACGGGGACCTTGTTGTAGTCCGCTGTTTCTTTTGTTAAGGCTGCTTCCTTAGCCAGCTCGTCCGCTCTCTCATTCCCGGCGGTTCCAACGTGGGCCTTGAGCCAAAAAAGCCTCACTTCTCTGCCCTCCTTCCTGGTCTGACGTACGAGTCTCTTTATTAGGAGTGCCAGGGGGTGAGTGACGGACGGACTCCTCAGCAGGTCAAGTGACGATCTTGAGTCACTTAAGATGCTCACTGAGGGTGCCCTTGATTCTCTTGCCATCCTGACAGCTCTGAAGAGAGCGTACATTTCCGATTGGAAGACTGTGTTATGAGGCTCCAGGCCAAAGGTGCTGTACCTAGACTCTTTTCCGTTTTCCCACCAAGTTAGGGCAGCTCCGACTTTCCCCTCTATCTTGCTGCCGTCGGTGTATATTTGGGGGCCGATTACTTGATGGGTCTCCAGAGTTTCAGGAGTCAGGTCCTCTAGGCGTGCATACTCCGTTGTTGTGAGTAGCGCTGGGTGGGGATTTTGGGAGTGGTGCACATTGCACTCCAGCTCGCGGCCCGGCGGTATGAACTCTTGGGAATGTCCCTTTTTGATCTTGAAAAGGGTTGCGGCCTCGATTACCCGGAGGTCTAGGGGGAGTTGGCCTGACAGGATAAGTGCCGATGTTAGTGATACCGTGCGGTATGCTTTGCAAATCTTCTGCGCGAAACCCCGCTGCAGTGAGTCAAACTGATTTCTCGTCATCAGTTTCTCTGCTGCGGGGGCCCACGCGCTCGCTGCATACATCACGATGGGCTCTATCACCGACACGTAAATTGTTCTTATTATCTCTCTGTTGAGACCCCAAGTTACTTTTGCCGCGCAAGCCAACTGCTTGTAGATGTCTGCAGCCTTTTTACAGGTCGCAGCCACGTGCGCGTTGAAGGTGAGTTTGGAGTCTATTGTGAGACCTAGCAGCTTGACCTCTTCGACTAGGTTCAGCCGTGTGCCCGACATGTGTAATACCGGAACGTCGTATTTAAGCTTTTTCGTTAATACCATCGCATTGGTCTTGTGCGCGGCGAAACGTAGCTTATTTTTGACGCCCCATTCCGATACTATGTCTAGCGTGTCGTTGGCTGATTGCTGCAGGGGACCGGCTGTAAAGTCCGAGAAAACAAGAACAACGTCGTCTGCGAAGGCTTGGCAGTATACCCCCATACTAGCCATCTTGTGTAGGAGTGAATCTAGGATAAGGTTCCAAAACGTCGGACCGGCAATTGAGCCCTGGACGCATCCTTTCGTGGTTCCCTTTTCGCTAGTCGCTCTGGCATAGTTGACCCTGACGTTCCGGTCTTCCAGGTACGAGGTGACGAGAGCGTAGATGTTTTTGGGACAGTTTTTGACTACCATCTGTCGCTTGAGTGCTGGCCACCACGCGTTATCGAAAGCGCCCTCTATGTCTAATGATATCAAAAGCACGATCTTTTTGGCTTTGATTTCGGAACGTATGTGTCCTATTAGCGCATAGAGGGCGTCCTCGGTGCCACGCTGCGGCATGAATCCGTATTGGTTTTTATTGAGTGTCGGGAGGAAGTGCCACTGGAGTCGGCCAACCAGGAGTTTTTCTACTATCTTGCCGAGAACCGATAACAGACCTATTGGTCTGTACGACTTTGGGTTCGTATAGTCGTCCTTTCCTGGCTTGCGGAGTATGCACACGTGGGCGACCTTCCACTGCTTAGGGAAGTGTGACAGAGACAGGCACCTGTTGGCTATCGCTAAGAACAATTCCCTGTCGCAGTTTATTGCCGCCGCGCAGATGTCTGCCGTTAATCCATCGGGGCCGGGAGCTTTTTTCGGATTCTGATTTTGGAGAACCATTTCGAGCTCCGCGAGTGTGAAGTGTGGGTCGTTGGCAGACAGTCCTTGGGGGTTCTTCTCCTCCGCAAGTCTTCTCAGTGCTGTGTGGTAGGGCTGTTCGGCATTGGTGGAGTCGTCAGGGTAGAAGGTTTTTGCCAGAAGATCCGCGGATTGCTCTGGGCTGAGCGTCTCGCCTGCGGTGTTTTTCAGGAGGGTATCGTCCTGTCTTCTGGCTGTTTTCCTTAACACCCTGTAGATGCCGTCCCACATGCTCTCTCGGTCCTGTTTTGAGCAGAACTCCTTCCAGCTGGCTGTGGCTGCTTCCGTGGCTGATGTGGTGTAGATGTGTTTGGCCGTGAGGTATTCTTGGATGACGAAGTGTCTCCGGCTTGCGGCTGCGTTCCGGATCCTTCTCTTCTTCGTCATGGCGTCTTTTTTGAGACGGTCCAGAGAAGGTGTCCACCATGGGGGTTTGGCGTTGGGTTTGGGCGACCCCAGTTTTGGGATCGCTTTCTCGCATGAGCGGTGGATGTGGTGTGTATATTGCGTTATGAGTGATTCCAGATCTTCTGGGCTCGAGATGTTTGAGACGCTGGCGTGTGTGATGTTGTGTTCCGCCAGACTGGCCTTTAGGTGAGTGCTGAAGTCAGGCCACTTTGCCTTCTTGGTGTTGTAGATGCGCGTCGAGATCGGCTTTAGGGGTTCCAAAGTTCTTTCTAAGCGCAACGTGAAGGTGATTGCGTTGTGGTCTGAAGTTGTTAGATTCCTGTCTACTCGCCACTCTTCGATTTTTCCGAGCATCGACAGGCTGCATGCCGTCACGTCGACAATGCTTGTGCACCACTTGTCTCCTCTGTAGATCTCGAATGTCGGTGTTTGGCCTGTGTTGAGGATCTGGAGATCTCGCTCATTGAGAAAGGAGTTATACGCTGCCCCACGGTGGTTTTCGGAAACACTTCCCCACCACTGGCTCCAGGCGTTTACGTCTCCTCCCACCAGGATATTGTGTGTGTGTAATTTGTTTATGGTGTTGTGTGTGACTGAAAGATACGGTTCGATGTCTTGGTCCCCCTCAAAATAGACCGATAATACTCCGAGACTAAGCTGGCCCACTTTCAGCAAGACAGCCGCGATATTTTCGGTTACAATCTGAGGGTCGTGGATGACCTCTATACTGTTCCCGAAGATAACGATCGCTGCCTTTACTGGTTTCCGGCGGTTGAGGCTGCACTGGATGACTTGTGTGCCGGGGCTTTGTTTCATCACACCTGTTCTTCCAACATAGGGCTCTTGAACAAGTGCAATTGAAACTCCCTTTGCCTGAGCCGCTAAGTGAAGTTCTTCTGTGGCCAGCTTGGAGCGTTGGAGATTGACCTGGATGAACGGCAATCTTGCTATCGGTCTTGTTGCGTTTTGAGGGGTGACTGTTTGGCTGGTTGATGTCTCTTGGTCGCCCTTAGCAGTAGGAAACGCGGGACCTCGCTATTCCATCCCATTTTTGGCGTTCCTGGCAGTCTTCGCTGAACGCTGTGTGTGCCAGGTCGCTGCCCGTTTTGAGTGCTACCTTGCAGTTTATGCATGTGGGTTGTTTGCCGTCAGCTCTAGTGAGGCAGTCCTTTACGTTGTGCCCTCCGCTGCAGTAGCTGCAGACTTCCTTTGGGGCCTTGCATATGGACTTGTTGTGTCCATATCCAAGGCACTTCGTACACTGAACGAGGGGGGACTGGTCCTCAATCGAGCACCGCTTGATGCCCACGTGGACTTTCTGCACCTGAGTGAAGCACTGCCATACCTTTGGAGAAAGTTCCAGTACGGGGTGACATTCGTGGGGGTTGCGTGCGCGCTTCCTGTACCGCATTTTGACGGTCTGCTCATCCACAGCGACGTTCTGCAGAAGGTGTTTGTTCTGCGCTTTTAGGAGATCGACGATCTCCCCGTCGCTGTAGCTGGACAGCACGCCCTTAATGCATACTAGAGGGTTTTGTGGTTTTGGCTCCTGGACCTTGAGCCCTCCGTTGTTCCTGAATTGGTTTTTAACCAAATTCAGGTCCGTCTTGCTAGCGCATCTCAGAACTATTTTTTGGTTCCGCGCTTTTCTGACGGTGTCTACTCGGGCACCGGTTGTTTTGAGGTCCAGGGCAACCCTGATTCTCTCGATCACATTATCTCCAGTGTGCTTGGGATCTGTGGACGACACTATCAGGGTATGATTTGGTTGGGTAGGTTTGGGGGGCTTCGGTGTGCTGGCGACCTGGGCAAAGGTTTTGGGGCCCTGCTGTTGTTGTGGCGGTCTGTCCGCTTTGCCCAGGTCTGCAACCCCTTTCTCGATGTTTTGGAGGGTCTTCTTGACCTCCACGACTGCCAACTCCGCGTCCAGATTCGGCGCTGCCGGCGCCTGGACGATCGGTTCCTTGTCTCGTAGTACGCGGATGTCTGCCGAGACTATCTCCAGTCTTTCGGTTATCGGTTTGAGTTGTTGTGTTATGTTTATGGGAGGGTGTGTTGGTGGTGGGGGGGGAGTCACGGGTTTGTTATTTATTTCCTGAAGCAGGGCCTGTAGTTTTCCCACTTCTTCCATAAATATGTTGCTCGTGAGCACACTCGCCTCCGGCGTCCGGCTGTCGGAATCAATTGGTCTTAAGAGGTCAGTTTTCATTTTCTCCAACGACTTTCGGAGCACATCCAGCTGGTTGGTGATAGTGTTGATGTTGTGGTCCAGGCGGTTCAGACCTTCACCCATGGAATCCCATTTGGGATCCCAAGGAACTTTTTCCTGACACTGCCTGGTCTTTTCGTGCTCCTTGATGTTTACTGTGGTCGCTGCTTTGACCTCTTCCTTGACCTCCTTTATTCCCTTGAAGGCTTCAAGGGTCTCGTGGCCAAGCCATTCCCGGATTCCTTTCGCCTCCTTCTTTGTGTCGGAGACGTCTGTGCGCATGAGGGAGAGCTCGACTTTGAGCGCCATCAAGTCTCGAGTGTGAGCTCTCTCGACCCGCACAAGCTCTTGTGCGTGACGAGAGCGCTCCTTCTCCAGACTCAGTTTGTGGCGCGCTCTTGAGTCGGCGAGGGAAAGTGCCGTCTCGTACAAGCCCTGCAAACAGTTGTGTGCAATCGTCTTGCACTCCCGCTTCATATTGCCGGCCGTTTCCAGGGCATCCTTTCCCTTCTGCAGGTAGTCGTTTGCTGCCCTAGTAGCCAGGTCCATTTCGACCCCTGTGCCCCTTCTCGGTGTGCTATAGAGGAAACTCTTTCGTTCTGGGTGGTTCACTTGGGCTGCCGATGAGGCCACTGAGCTTTCCTCGTCCGAGATGATCTGGCGGGGGGGTGAGATACCGCACTGCTCCCAATGTATTACTATGCTCTCCGAGACTCTGCTGCGATTCGCCATAAGAGACTCGGGAGCCGACGGTGTTATGTCGGAAACTTCGGTACAGGCAGACATGTTGGAGCCCGTTACGTCCGGCTCTGATGAAGCCTTCGGGACCTGTGGCGGCTCTGATGGACGCGCCGCCTTTTCGGATGCCGACGATTTGGCCGAGTTCTTTAAAGCTTTTTCCCTGAGGGACTTGGACGCTTTGGGCGCGGCCTCCGTGGTCGGCTTGCGGGAGGCGGAGGATTGTTTGGACGACATTGTTTTAAAGTATTATTATTGGAACGAAGTTCCTTATTACTATTATTATTACTATTATTGTTATTATTATTATTATTATTATTTTTTTTTTTTTTTTTTTTTTTCCTACTAATTTACAATAAACAATGGACTCACTACTGCTTCCGCTGATGTTCTGCTTCTGCTGTCCAGTGAGGAGCCCGATACTGCCCAAAGCTCGATGTTCTGAGCCCTGTGTGCGCGATGGTAGTGGTTTCAGTGAATTTCCGTGGTGTCGCTGGATCGGTGTGTCGGTGTGGTGTCGAATTTAAGGATTCTGTTGGGGCCAATTTGAAGATCTTTTCTTGCCCTTTCAAATGAGCCCAAACTCGACGTCCTAGCTCCAACGGTTACGGAGTTAGACTGCGGGGGGGTGGGGGTAGCCCTGAGAGGGGGGTCGGGAGGTGGGGGTCGGGAGGTTTCGTGTGGAGGTGCGGGGGGGTGAAGGAGGTGGGGTCGGGGGGGGGGGGTGATCTCGTGGGGTGACTATTGGTGGGGGGATCGGGGGGGGGGTCCTTTTGAAGTGACTATGGGTGAGGAGGGTTGGGGGGGTTGAGAGGTTTCTTGTGGAGGTGAGGGGGGAAGGGTAGGAAACGATGTCTTGTGAGGTGAGTGTGGGGGGGAGGGTTGGGGGAGGGGTCAGACCCGCGTGGGGAAAGGGGGCGTGAAGGGTGTTGGGGGGGTTTACTTACGGGGACGGCGGGGGGGGGGGGATGGTGGGTCCCCTGGTGTGTGTGGCTTGGCCGCAGGATCCCGAGCAGGATGAATCCAAACTCGAGGGGGGTACGACGAGGGGTTAGGGAGTTCCCTCAGGGCTTTGGAGTCGTCAAGGTGGTCTGGTCTGCAGGCAGATTCCTCGGCCGGCTTCGGAGTCTCCAGTGAGGGCTGGGAAGGCTGGATATACGTCACGCCTCGTGTCGTCGGTTGATCGGTCGACGAAGACACGCGGTCCTAAGTAAGGTTAAGTACTTTTTTTTTTTTTTTTTTTTGGTACGGGGTGGAAAATCCTCATGGATGTCCTCCGCCCTGGGGCGGGCGGAGGGGTCTGTCAGACTCTTACTGACTAAAAACCACCCCGGTGTTCCATCTCACACCTACGTCGGGGGTCGCGGGAACTGGAGATACTTCCGCAACCCCCGGCTGGTGCCGGCCCGCTGCAGCGGGCCACTTCTCGGGTCAGGGGGGGGAGTGAGGTGTTAGACTCCCCCCCGGACGTCTTAGAGGGGCGCGCGTGGAACACTACGCGCCGCCACCTCGGGTCCTGGTGTATGTGGGGGGCGACAGACGTCCCCGAGTCTGCCGCCCCTGGACCCATTTAGGGGGGCCGGAAGAGGGCGTTGTCCGCCCTTCGCCGACGCCCGGTGCGCCTGCTGCGGGCAGGGTGGGAGGTTGAGATCTCCCTCTCCCTTTCCGCAGCCTCCTTCTGCGACATGACACTTTCGCAGAAGGAAACCACCGCGTCCCAGGACTCTGCGCTGTCGACCATCGACTCGACCACGGCCGACAGCGACAGGTCACTGCCTACTTCTGAGACGAGGGCACGGCGCGGCCCCTCCCAAGCGGCACATTCCGCCAGCGTATGCCGCGCCGTGTCCTCCCGGCAGTCGACGCAGTAAGGTTAAGTACTAAACTAACCGCGTGTTTTGGCGTATTCCGTACCTTAATAACTCCCCGAGTCCTGCTCCGATTTTTATAAATGAGGTGTCGTTGAATTGGTCTCTGCCGCCTTTTCCTGGATTATTATTAGCAGAACGACTCCACTGACCTTTGCTGAGTTATTAGGTCCAGAAGTCCCGGGGGTCCTGCTCCGCAACCTGATGATATAGGGGCTTGCCCACACGAATCCTGGTGAATTGGCACTTTAGAATTACACTGGTCACTGTTTTGCGCACGTAGCTCAACGCGTTGAAATTATATGAATTTTTATTGCGGAGCTGATGTTGTTCGTGGCGATTTGAATCGGTTACTGGGTTAGGTTAGGTTAGGTTAGGTTAGGTTTTTTTTTTTTTTTTTTTTTTTTTTTTTTTTTTTTTTTTTTTTTTTTTTTTTTTTTTTTGAGGCAGGAGTGGGAAATCCTCATGGACGCCCAGACTGTCCCATAATTGAAACAGTCTGGGCAGTGCCGGACTCTTACCGGCTAAAACCACACTCCTGCCTAAGCGTGAGCCCCTGCTGTTCTTGCAGGGATTTTATTTGGGCTGTGTTTTCTTTACATTTTAATATTAATTATTCCTCTTGTTTACTAATTTTACGATCTTTTCTATGTAATCTATAAATGTATTTCTTGACTTTGAACCTTTTAATAGCATGCTTAAATTCTCTCTATTTATTATAATTCCAAGTTTCATTTCCAGGTCGTGCCTGTGGGTCGCATGCACAGGGCACTCCGTTAGGAGATGGAGGATCGTCTCCTGACTGTCGGGGTCGCAAATACACGCTGGGTTCTCCTTGCACTTGAAGCGGGCCAAGTATTCGGAGAACCCACCGTGTCCCGTTAGGGCTTGGGTCAGCTCCTTCGTCATTTGTAATTTCCGCACCGTCCTGTGCGCCGCGATTGCACACGGGAAAAACATTTTAGTGGTGGTCGCCGTTCCTCCTGTACAGTACCTCCGGTTCCATTCGCCCAGCGTCTCCAATCGGATCGCTCGCTTGACGAATGAAACCGGACATCTGTCGTAGTCGGGTGCGCGCTTTGACTTCAAGGCAGCCTCCTTTGCGAGCGAGTCGGCTCTCTCGTTACCCTCCAGCCCCGCATGAGCTTTTATCCAGAACAAGGATACGCTCTTGTTCTGGCAGTTACTGTGGCGGATGGCGTTTCTTGATTCGACTGCGAGGGGGTGGAGGGCTTCGGGGTTCACGACTGTTTGGAGGGCTGCCATGGAGTCGCTGTAGATAGCGAACGCCGTCTGTGGTCTTCGGAGGACCTCTTTCGTGGCTTCGCAGAGGGCGAGGAGCTCAGCCTGGTAGACGGTACTGTATGACGGCAGAACAAGTTTGCGGGTCTTCGTCTCGGCCTCGCCGGGGTTGAACGAGGAAGCAGCTCGCTTCAGCTCGTCGAGAGTGAAGGGAGGATCGCAAGGTTCAACTTGGTCCCTCCCGTTCACCTCTTCCGCTCGTCGCCGCACTCTTTTGTGCTCCTCGTTGTCCCCCTCCGTACGGTCTTTAGGGTAAAAAGTCTCTGCTAGGAACCTCGCTGAAGCCTCTGGGTCCAGTGTCGTTGCATCCCTCACCATCGGCAGGTCCTCCTCTCTTTTTGACGTCCTACGGATCACCCTGTAGATGCCTTCCCACATTCCTTCCCGATCCTGCTTCTCACAGAAACCCTTCCAGCTCTCGACCTGAGCTTTTACCACTGCAAGTTCATACTCTTGTTTCTGTTTCAGGTACTCCTCAACAACCTTTGGTCTCCGGACTGGCGCTGCACATCGGATCCTCCGCCTCTTTGTGACGACCTTCCTCTTGAGGTCGGCGAGTTCATCGGACCACCACGGCACGGTTACTTCCTCTACTCTTTTCTTTTTGGGTATCATGTGATCACAGGTCTGCTGTACTGCTGTTGTGAGTTTCCGGACTACCTCGTCTACACTGTGTGCGCTGTCGATGTCATCGAACAGGTGTGAAGTGAGATTTTGGTCTTGCATAATTTGGCGCAGTTTC
Source organism: Charanyca ferruginea (assembly GCA_947361185.1). NCBI lineage: Eukaryota > Metazoa > Arthropoda > Insecta > Lepidoptera > Noctuidae > Charanyca > Charanyca ferruginea. The sequence continues at coordinate 1,666 of OX376055.1, read as the reverse complement.
TCACGAAACTGGCCCCAATTCGCTTTCCTAGTGTTGTAGACTCTGGTAGTCCGGTTCACCGTGATACCCGCAGATTTTTCGAGGTGAATGTTGAACTCGATGCCGTTATGGTCCGAGCCTGTCAGGTCGTCGACGACTCGCCAGCCGTCCGTCACCGTAAGCATATCCGATGTGCAGGCTGTGACGTCGACGCAGCTAGTGTAACGTCTGTCACCCCTAACTACGTCGAAGGTTGGAGTTTCCCCTGTGTTGAGGACTTGCATTCCGAGCTGGTCGAGAGCTGCCAGCATTTCGTCGCCTCTGCTGTTTGTCTCACTGCTGCCCCACCAGATACTCCAGGCGTTGGCGTCTCCTCCAATTATGAGCCTATGCGGGCCGGTCTCGCTTTCGATCTTTCTGAGCGTGTCCAGGTATAGCCCTAAGGGCTGGTCTGGCTCAAAGTAGAACGACACCAGCGTGAGCTTCCAGGCACCGGTTTGGATCCTCACCACGACGATGTTGTCCGTGGTGAGTTCTGGGTACTGCCTCACGGTGAGTTTTGGGTCAAAAACGGCTATTGCCGCTTTGACAGTCCCTTCTCCTTGCCTGGTGCTCTGGAAGATTCTCACGCCTCTGGTCCCGTTCATTCTTTTTGCGCTACCCACGTAGGGTTCCTGGATCAACGCTGCGGTCGCTTTGCGCTGCTCGGCCTCGATCATAAGCTCATGGGTTGCCAGTTTCTTCCTTTGGAGATTCGCCTGGAGTATCTTGTGTGGGCATTTGGCTCTGTGGGACCACCTTAGCAGTAGGGGTTAGGTTAGGTTAGGTTAGGTTAGGTTAGGTTAGGTTAGGTTAGGTTAGGTTAGGTTAGGTTAGGTTAGGTTAGGTTAGGTTAGGTTAGGTTAGGTTAGGTTAGGTTAGGTTAGGTTAGGTTAGGTTAGGTTAGGTTAGGTTAGGTTAGGTTAGGTTAGGTTAGGTTAGGTTAGGTTAGGTTAGGTTAGTTAGGTTAGGTTAGGTTAGGTTAGGTTAGGTTAGGTTAGGTTAGGTTAGGTTAGGTTAGGTTAGGTTAGGTTAGGTTAGGTTAGGTTAGGTTAGGTTAGGTTAGGTTAGGTTAGGTTAGGTTAGGTTAGGTTAGGTTAGGTTAGGTTAGGTTAGGTTAGGTTAGGTTAGGTTAGGTTAGGTTAGGTTAGGTTAGGTTAGGTTAGGTTAGGTTAGGTTAGGTTAGGTTAGGTTAGGTTAGGTTAGGTTAGGTTAGGTTAGGTTAGGTTAGGTTAGGTTAGGTTAGGTTAGGTTAGGTTAGGTTAGGTTAGGTTAGGTTAGGTTAGGTTAGGTTAGGTTAGGTTAGGTTAGGTTAGGTTAGGTTAGGTTAGGTTAGGTTAGGTTAGGTTAGGTTAGGTTAGGTTAGGTTAGGTTAGGTTAGGTTAGGTTAGGTTAGGTTAGGTTAGGTTAGGTTAGGTTAGGTTAGGTTAGGTTAGGTTAGGTTAGGTTAGGTTAGGTTAGGTTAGGTTAGGTTAGGTTAGGTTAGGTTAGGTTAGGTTAGTTAGGTTAGGTTAGGTTAGGTTAGGTTAGGTTAGGTTAGGTTAGGTTAGGTTAGGTTAGGTTAGGTTAGGTTAGGTTAGGTTAGGTTAGGTTAGGTTAGGTTAGGTTAGGTTAGGTTAGGTTAGGTTAGGTTAGGTTAGGTTAGGTT